>OV277863.1:21520000-26520000 GCA_922989275.2 Gari tellinella
TTTCTAACCAAACTATCAAATATAAAGGTCAGGTCTCACATGAGATGCTTCAATGGTTCTTTGCTACTGGCATGTGCACAAGACCCATGCTTTTTGCAAGCAAATTGTCTGGCAAGGCGTTATGACCGAAAGGTAGTCAGGAAATGTCTTTAAGTTTTATGCTGTTAAATCTTTCCTTTTTAGATTGATTATAAGCAGTCAATTCTAGGACTGTTGCTTCTTTCGCTGATGAAATATTGTAAAAGGGGTGTTTAATTTTTGCAGTGTAGGGAAACTTCAGTATTGTCCGATTTTTCTGACCTGGCCTATTTATTTTTGGAATAGAACAGTTTATAATGGTTTATAAGTAAGCAATCTTAGGTGACATCATATATATATGTGTACGATTTAGATTTATACAGCATGATCCTCGTGCAGCATGAGACCACTCCGCCAACTTTACTGATACGTTTTTCTTTCCCATTTAAACATATTTTTGCTAAAACTTATTATTTCCATTGCAAACAGGTTGGAGCCAGCTCAGACATCGGGTAACCCAGCGTCTGATCAGGCTCCAATCTTTTTGCAACTCAGATTAAACAATTTAGTGCATTGTGTTTGGGGTTTAACTCTTTCATGATCAAAATTATTGTGAGGTTTTTACCCCCCTTCAACGCCATATTGTCATTTACTTCAATTTTGTTGTCTGCAATATCGTTACAAAGTTAGATTCAATGTAGTATGACTTAAAACATATCGATACGAGTGTCTAACAGTTTGGATCCTGATCAGATGCCGCATAACGCGGCATCTGATCAGGACCCAAACTGTTTGCAAATGCACTTTAAAGCGTCATTGAGAGTGAAATGGTTAAATGGGAAAGAATAACTACACAGTGGCTTGCTTTATGTTTCAGATTTCCTCACAAAAGTTATCTCTGATATTCCCTAGTCTTTTCTTTTATGCATCAAATTTCCTATCTCTTATATTCCCTTTTCCCCATATTTTATCACATCTGATAAAGTCTCCAACTAAACAAAATTTATCTGTGAATTCAAAGACAAATCTCCCTACATTAATCCTACACGATAAGGAAAATGTTCCAGAGAATCAATTTTGATTAGACTGAAGGATCCGGAAATGGTATTTTTAATTTGGATAAAATTGTCTCTCCAAATCACAGTCAATTGAGCTGTCATCGGAAAAAAGGGCTATTTGTGTTTGTGCCTATACAGTGGAGAAGACATTTTTCTCTCCAATAACAGAGCTCCAGATAAGGTTAGTATTTCAAAAACTAAAATCTTTATTTCTGCTTAAAATCCTATGGTGTCACTACTTATTAGAATCGTCTCGAAGAGACGATTCTAATGAGTAGTAACACCATAGGATTTGATGATAAAATAAGTGAGAAAATGTTGGATTTGTGCAGTTTACTCCCTCTTATCTGGAATTTCCTGCAATAAAGATGTTTATGCTAAAATAATTTTTCAGCAGAGCTGAATAGTTTCTATTTAGACCTATCATGCAAATTCTCAACCAATGATAACTGGACAGAAATCTAGGTTGAAAGTCACATGCTTAAAACTGAATGGGCTGATTGGATAGTAGCCAGGGCTCCAGATAAGGGTTGTATTTCAAAACTTAAAATCTTTGTTTCTGCATTAAACCCTATAGTGTCACTACTCATTTGAATCGTCTCTTCGAGACGATTCAAATGAGTAGTAATTAACATCATAGGGTTTGGTGTTGAAATGAGTGAAAAAATGTGATTTGTTCAATTTACTCCCTCTTATCTGGAGCCCTGTAGGCTGGTCTATGCAAAATTACAGTTTTACTGGATAGGAATAGTGAGTGTAAAATTTAGAGACAGAGACTAACTATGCTGATGCAATCATGCTTTTATTTTAAGATATTACATCTTTTTTCTAAGAAACTCCATTCATGAATGAAGAGTGATAGAACAGTAGATTAATGTGAGGATCTCCTACCAGTAGCTAGGGTACGGCTTAAATAATTGTTTTGTTTGGCATTTCTTTACATACAGTAGAACTTCGATGTGTCGAACTTCGAAGAGTCGAGTTTCTCGATGTGTCGATCTTTTTTTAAAGTCCCAACTTTTCTCCCTATATAACCTTATTTAAAATCTGCGTTTGACTCGAGTTTTTATAAGTCGATTTTTTCGCTATATAGACTTTTTTTCTCGGTCCGTACATACTGTTTCACTCAAAATTCACTACTAATGTGTCGATGTTCGACTGTACGATGGACCGGAATTTTGCGTGTCGAGTTTTTCACACCTCCGTGACCATCTTTACTCGATTGATTGTCGTGAATGAAAATTACCTGACTGCCCAATTATCCAGGACAAACAGGCCAACACCTTCTCATGGTGTCATCGTCCCTGTGTATTTCTTGATTCATCTACTCTTTTCCATATTTTATTCCTCACGGATGTTATCGTAGCGCCCTTATTCAGTTTCGTGTAAAGTCAAATATAAACCGCATATTCGTAGATCGGTCGATGTTTTTTATGCCGGAAGAGAAATGTGTGTGTAAAAGACAAAGAACAACTCACGCGGAACCCATCCCGAAATGTGTAGCATCAATAGTTATGCAATTATCCCTCTAAGGAGATATTGTTACTATTTTAAGAAAAGGGTTTCCCCTGAATTTGGTTCCAGCGTTTCGAGAAAATGTATATGCTGGACTGGGTAAAAGAACCGGTGCGCAGATAAAAAGCGACTTCCGTTCATACCGCTGTGTTGTTATTTTCTGAAAATCGAGTTACGGCAAACGTATTTTCGCCTGACGATTCGTTTCAAGTTCAAGTTTTTGTAAAATGAGTAAATATGCAACCAGTTTGGATGCGATATGAGCGTTACATAATTGCATTTTAATGTTTTTAATTTGAAATCATCGATATCAACAAGTAACATACGGACAAGTCGGCTATATGGAGATCGAGTATTTTGGGAAAAAAAATCGAGGGAGCATAAGGTAAAACATGAGTCGAGGCTTCGATGTGCCGAGTTTTTTCTGATGGTCCCTTCAAACTCGACACATCGAAGTTCTACTGTAATAATTTTGCATTTTAAATGAAAGTTACTGTATTTGAATGTGAATTGTTAGTGCAAAGAGTCTACAATTGCTATGACAGCATGTTTCTTTTTTTAGATAATTATGACATCTTTGTTTTAAGAAACTCCATTGATAGAACAGTAGATTTATGCAAGAATCTTATGAGCAGCATGATATGGTTTAAATTATTGTTTGGTGATTCTGTAGAGGACAGACCTTTAGTAGCTACATGAAAGTTACTGTAATTGAATGTTTTGCTTTTCAATCCAAGATATTACAATTCTTTGAAAATCTCAATTTCATTCAATTTTGCACACCCATCTAAAGCATTAGTTCAATCACTCATTCCGCCGAATATCTTTTTTAAAGATATTTCTTGTTTCCACTGCAAACAGTTAAACCGGCATCTGATCAGGCTCCAAACTATTTGCCACTCAGATTAAAATGAATAGTCAAATTGTCAAAAAGTTATCACTTTCTATATCTTATTGAAATGAATTTGACGTGTTTCGTTTGCATTTAAACTGTATCTGCTCCACTGTACAGCTGGACAATTCTTTTCCATTTGGTTGATGATAAAATTATCATTTTAGGAGCTCAATAGGTTCCATTTTCTCCGAGATCTTGAGTACAAATACATTTGCCAGTCTCAGCATCTAAGTACAAATCCATTTAGCCTATAAGAACATGTTTGAACTTTATGACAGAGAAACACTACAGACATGTGATGCCTCAACCCTTTTCTCCATATACTATATACAGGGCTCCAGATAAGGGGAGTATTTCAAAAACTTAAATCTTTATTTCTGAATTCAAGACGATTCTAATGAGCAGTTACACTATAGGATTTGGTGCTGAAATAAGTGAGAAAATGGTGGATTTGTTAAATTTACTCCCTCTTATCTAGAGTCGAGTTTAACCCTTCCTCCACATACCATATACTCCTGTTTATATCATGCATACCTGTAACCTCCAATATAGGTTTTACACGAGTGGAATTACAATTTTATTTCCTATAAGCAAGACAAATTCCCAAACATGTCCCAACAATTGCCAATAATGATGTCTCCATTCCTCCTTATATGCCCAGTTCGCAATGAGTTTAACCCTTTCCCCCATAGAAGCGCCTTTTAGCGCATTCAGTTTATTCTTGCCCTGAAGAAAATAGTTCCAATTTATACATTCATAAATATGTATAATACAAAATATTTTCTATATTCTAGCAGATGATAGCTTAAAGCAGGCTGAAAGTAAAGCAGAATGCGCTTAAAGCGCATTCTGCTTTACTTTCAACCTGTTTTAAGTGGACACCTACATTCAATACTAGAGATATGCTATGTGGGAAAGGGTGAAGTCTTTCCATTATATATATAGCTTTAACCCATTTACCCATAAATGAGCATTTTAAATTTACTTTATTCCTCCACAAAAGAAAACAGTTTCATTTAATACAGTCATGTATATGCACCATAGGAATATTTCCTAAATCTTAAGAGATGGTACAGCTTAACCCATTACTCCATAGGCTAATTTCTAGTATTGAAGATAGGTGACCACTTAGAGCAGGTTAAAAGTAAAGCAGAATGTGCCTTAAGGCGTGTTCTGCTTTACTTTCAGCCTGCTTTAAGCTACCATCTTCAAGAAAAAAGAAAAATATTTCTGATGATATATATTCATAATTGTATAAATTGGAACTTATAATTTTCTTCAGCTGATGAATAAATTAGAGGCGTAACAAGACTCACGTTCAATAAACACTTATGCCCCCGGTGGCAGACTTGATAAAAATTATATTCTGAATCTTTTTTTTTAAGTCCAAATTAGGTTAAGGTCAAGGCTAAATTGAGGTTGGGTAATATGGGTGAATTGGTATTGGTCCAAGACAACAACAGTTACTGTGTATGTTTAAAAGCATTGCAGTCGGTAGTGTTGACATATGATGAAACAGTAAAGTCCAATTAGGTCAAGGTCAATGTCAAAATCAAGGTTAGGTGTTATTGGTATATTGGGAATGGTCCAAGGAAACAACTGTATAAGTATCTAAGCTTTTAAGTTAGCCGTGTTGATGCTAGACGAAACGGTAAAATCTAGTTAACCAAGAAATGGCCCATTTACAATACTCTAAGTCCAAATTAGGTCAAGGTCAAGGTCAAAATCAAGGTTGGGTGATATTGGTGGATTGGGAATGGTCAAAGGCAACAACTGTTTAGGTATCTAAGCATTTGAGTAAGCAGTGTTGACGCTAGACGAAACGGTAAAATCTAGTTAACCAAGAAATGGCTCATTGACAATACTTTAAGTCCAAATTAGGTCAAGGTCAAAATCAAGGTTGGGTGATATTGGTGGATTAGGAATGGTCAAAGGCAACAACTGTACAAGTATCTAAGCATTTGAGTAAGTGGCGTTGAGGCTAGATGAAACGGTAAAATCTAGTTAACCAAGAAATGGCTCATTTACAATACTCTAAGTCCAAATTAGGTCAAGGTCAAGGTCAAAATCAAGGTCGGATAATATTGGTGGATTTGTAATGGTCCAAGGCAACAGCTGTATAAGTATGTAAGCATTTGAGTGAGTTGTATTGGTGCTAGACAGAACGATAAAATCTAGTTAACCTGTTATGGACGGAAGGACGGACGCACGGACAGGACAATTACTATATGTCCCGCATCTACAGATGCCGGGTGCATAAAAAGATGTAGTCATGGAGTAATGGGTTAAAGCAGGTTGAAAATAGCAAGCATTCTGTTTACTTTCAGTTTGCTTTAACCCATTACCCAATAAATACGCCTTTTTAAGTTTTAATTTATTCCTTGACTGAAGAAAATAGTTTCAATCTATACAAATTTGAATATGTATAATAATTATTTTCTATATTCTAGCAGATAATAGCTTAAAGCATTTTGCTTTAGTTTCAACCTGCTTTAAGTGGTCACATATCTTCAAAACTAGAAACAGGCTATGGGGTAATGGGTTAACTCTTTGCACCCTAGTCCCGCATATAGGCGTTCTTTTCAAACAGTGTACATGTGAATAGTACACTTGTTCTATGCAAACAGTGAAGACCCAGATCAGAGGGCTCCTAGGAGCCCTCTGATCAGGGTCTTCACTGTTTGTCATAATGCCAAACATTGACACAAACAACCCTTAAAAGTCAGAAATGGACTAGACTGAAATGGCAACCGGAATTGTCCATTTTAAGTTTCAGGGAGGAAAGAGTTAAGCAGTCATCTGTCTTCAGTACTGAAAACAAGCTAATTTTTAAATGTAAATACACTGTATGCTTCCTTCACAGAATGATCGCTAAACATAGGTTTAGGTTGTACAGGAGTGGAATTACCATTTTATTTCCTATAAGCAAGACAAATTTCCAAACATGTCCCAATAATTGCCAATAATATGTCTCCATTCTGAACAATTTGCATGCTGGGTAATTTTGTCGTCTGCAACAATTGTCGTCTGCTACTGTTCTCTTAACCCTTTACCTGATAGCCTATTTATAGTATTGAAGATAGGTGACTACTTAAAGCAGGTTGAAAGTAAAGCAGAATGCGCCTTAGGGCGCATTCTGCTTTACTTTCAGCCTGCTTTAAGCTATCATATGCTTGAATATAGAAAACTATTCCCAATAATATAGATTCAAGACTGATTAAATTGGAACTATTTTCTTCAGCGGAGGAATAAATCATATCCGCTAAAAGGCGCTTCTATGGGGTAAAGGGTTAAGCATTGTAAGAGTTATCAATTAGCCAAGTAAACATTGAGTTTTTCCCTTATATTTTCCCTTTCCTTATAAAGCTATAACCACCGCATACATATGGCTTTTACGCCTTTAATTTTTTCCTCCCCTGAAGAAAATCATGAATATGCAACGTAAGAAAAAATTCAATATCCTAGCAGATGATAACTTAAAACGGGCTGAAAATTAAGCAGAATGTACCTCAATACTGCAATACTTTCAATAGGCCTATAGACTTTTAAGTTTTAGAGTTGAAAATTCAAAGGGCCATAACTTTTGTCTAAAAGGTTGGAGCCCAAATTTTAAACCACATGCATGACAATTGTACACTGGACCTTCCAATAACAGTAGTCCACCTGTGAAAGTTTGGAGTAAATCCCTCTAGTAGACCAAAGTTGTACTGAGCTCAAGAGCTTCTTGCGATGAGTACTCATAGCAAATATTAAGTCTGTATCACATTTAATTCAAAAGTTATGGCCAATGTTGAGATTTCAGACGACAAACGACTACAACGACGACGCTGATGCAGGAGTGGTGACAATAGCTTGTTGTTTTCTTCGAAACTGAGACGAGCTAAAAAATTTGCCTACCCATCTATAGCACTTATACCACCATGCAATCTGCAGAATATCTTTTTTCCGTCGAAGATGGGAATGTCATCGCTTGTAACCTCATCTGGCTGAAACAATTGAACCAATCAGTAACGATCAGAAATCTTGGTCAATGACCGCTTGCTTGAACTACATCACGTTCATTGGTCAATAGGCAGAACTTGACCTAGAGATCAGAGACCACCAAAACATTTTCCATAGACCGCCATTATAATAACGTTCAAGGCTGTGCTGACCAAACTTGAACTGACATTGTAAGCACGGAATTATACATTGGGCCAACTTGTGTATAATTCCTGTATTAAGTTTATATAATGAATATTGTTCACTCCCAAAATAAACTTTAACTTTCGACGGAATATCTTTTTTAAAGATATTTCTTGTTTAAAGATATTTCTTGTTCACTAATGTGGATACTTTGTAGGCTACATATTTAGTATTGGTTTATGCGCTGAGACAGATGAACAGACAGAAGGCACAACATAATTTATATTATATCTCCCCCCTATATAAGAGAGACATACATTAAATTATATTTCTACAACAGTATAGTAAATGACAAGTGTTGCACATGAAAAAAATTACCTAGTATTCAAAGAGTTTAGCTACTTTTTGTGTGACAGACTATCTATGCATCAGTCATTTTAGAAGTTAAAGCAAGTTTGATTGATTTATATTTAATCAACAGACTTGTGCTCACAGAATGAAATATTAAATTCTGGCAGATAATTCCATTTTACCAAGAAGTTCATGAAATAACTTGCCAATGTTGAAATTAAGTCACCCCTTCCTAACCCGTGGAAAACTCGTTTCATAATAATCAGTGAGAATTGAGTACAGTCAACTCTCAATATCTCAAAGTCACTTAACCCTTTACCCCATAAATACGCCTTTTTACGCCTTTGATTATTCCTCCATTGCAATTATAGTCATAAATATGTTTGATACAAAATAGTTTCTATATTTAGCAGATGTTAGCTTAACCCTTAGCCCGCCAAATAAATTGTCGTCTGCTATATTTCTCGTCTGCTTCAAGTTTCAAAGTGCTTCAAAGTTGCTAAAAATTGCTGAAAATGTTGTCCGAGTGTCAAACAGCTTGGATCCGGATGAGACGCCGAGTTACTCGGCGTCTCATCCGGATCCAAGCTGTTTGCATATGGAGCTATAGTCGTGACTGGCAGGCTAAGGGTTAACCCTTTACCCCATAGAAGCGACTTTTAGCGAATCTGATTTATTCATCCGCTGAAGAAAATAGTTCCAATTTAATAATTTAATATACAGTAAAGTTCCGCTTAACGACCGGTCCGAAATTAAGACCGGTCCGAAATTACGACCACTTTTTAAAAGAACGGAATATTTTCCTTCATAGTTCAATGGTCGTATGGTCCGTTATTAAGACCGGTCCGCTATTCCGTATTACGACCACTAATCCCAGAACAAAAGACCAATTAGTGTTGTTTTAGGGTCCGATATTAAGGGCAGACGTTCACACTTCGCCGGTCGCGACAAAAGCCAGTTTGACACTTTTACGACAAACACCGATTACTTGATGGCAGATGTCAAGGCCGATTAAACAATAGGGATGCTTCAACGAGAGGAATGTTTGATAGCAGATAATTAAAAAAAATGCGAAAGTACGATGATTTCGGCACTTGTTTAATCTCTTAATTGCTCTATTGGTGCATGTATATTTCGTTTATCTCGCATTAGGCCAAATACAGTTACAGAAAAAAATGTTTTTAGCGCATACATCGAACTCGATGACAGAGGGAGAGATAATTGGGCTATAATTAGTAAAATACTTATAAGGGTGTGATTTACTAATTAAAGTGTTAATTTATCACTTGAGACTTTCATCTGATCCGCCCCAATCGAATTTTATGTTTGATAAATTATTTTTTATTGGTTATCTCGAAAGATGATTTTTGTAAACAATGAAATAATTGGTCGAACTTTGGATAATTAATAATATTAAACCCGACGAATTTCTTCATAAACATGTCGTGTGACAGATTAGATCCAGATCAGATATCAAACAATTTGGAATCTGTTCAGGATCTAAACTGTCCAAAATGCTATTTCTTTGTCACTGAAACTCATAGACTATGTGCTAAGGCCCCTCTTTATGTGCTAAGATTTGTTTATTGGAACATTGTTTTAATTCATATCAGACATCAAGTAATTTGGAGTCTGGTCAGGATCAAAACTGAAATTCCACTTCTTATAGCTTATAGTCTATGTGTTACACTGCTAATGCCCCTCTTTATGTGCTAACATTAATAATTTATTCAATTATTTAATCTTCATTACATGTGTATGACAGTTTTTAGTTTCTGTGTATATGTGTATTTTAAAAAAAAATTATGGTTGTTTGAAATAGGCTTATTTGTGCCGATCTATTCAAAATAGGTTTCTTTTACATACCGTATCTATCTATATCTGCCCAAAAATCCTCATCGATATCAAGGGTCTCAATAATAAGACCGACTCGATATTAAGACCACTTTTTGTCAGTACCACAGGTGGTCTTAATAGCGGAACTTTACTGTATATTATAGGGAAAATTTTCAATATATTCTAGCACATGATAGCTTAAAGCAGGCTGAAAGTAAAGCAGAATGCGCCTTAAGCGCATTCTGCTTTACTTTCAACCTGCTTTAAGTAGTAACCTAACTTCAATTCTAGAAATAGGCTATCAGGTAAAGGGTTAAAGCAGGCTGAAAGTAAAGCAGAAAGCGCCTTAGACACATTCTACTTTACTTTCAACCTGCTTTAAGTGGTCATCTATTTTAAAAAGTAGAAACAGGCTATGGGGTAATGGATGAACACATTCAACCCTATAGCCACCGGTATACTTGTCGTTTACAAATACAGTGTACCCATGAAAAGTACACTTGTCCTATGAAAACAGACCCAGATCCTATAGGAGCCCTCTGATCAGGGTCTGCACTGTTTGATATTTTCATTGGTTTTAGTTGTCATACCAAAAATGCAACAGTAGACTGGTTCAAAATGTCAGTACTAGAAGAGTTCAAAAGGATTATAAATACCCACAAGAGATATTTAGGATTGAAAGGGTTAACACTTTCCCACAAAGCATGTCTCTAGTATTGAATTTAGGTGTCCACTTAAAGCAGGTTGAAAGTAAAGCAGAATGCGCCTTAAGCGCATTCTGCTTTACTTTCAATCTGCTTTAAGCTATCATCTGCTAGAATATAAAAAATATTTTGTATGATAATTATTTATGACTGTATAAATTGGAACTATTTTCTTCAGTGAAGGAATAAAATTGATGCGCTAAAAGGCGTTTCTATGGGGGAAAGGGTTAACATGATTACCAGTACAGCAAAACGGACCTAGTCTTCACTTGAACTTAATATTTACAGACCAGTGGTTATAAACATACATCATAAAATGTCTGGTTGGAACTGCTTGATAACCCTTATCCTTGCCATCACTCAGTTGATTTGCATACCAGCGCTCCAGATAAGGGAGAGAATTTCAAAAACTGAAATCTTTATTTCTGCATTAACCCTATGGTGTCACTACCCAAGACGATTCTAATGAGTAGTGACACCATAGGGTTTAGTGTTAACATGAAGGAGAAAATGTTTGAAGACTTGAGTTTAGTCCCCCCTCTTATCTGGAGCCCTGCTTGCATTTGTAAACTGTTTGGATGCATATCCTTTAACAGGGCTCCAGATAAGAGGTAGTTATTTCAACAAATCCAACATTTTCTCACTCATTTCAGCACCAAATCCTATGGTGTTACTACTCATTAGAATCGTCTCGAAGAGACGATTCTAATGAGTAGTGACACCATAGGGTTTTATTCAGAAATAAAGATTTTAAGTTTTGAAAAACTACACTTATCTGTTGCTCTGCTTTAAAGAAGCTTGAAGTCTGATCAAGATCAAACTGTTTGATTTATGATACTACTGTAAAGAATTTGGCATATTCTTCAGACATTGATCAGCTATGAAGCAGGTGATATTTTATGTCATGATAATTATGGAAGGATTAATCAATGTTTTGGATGATAAATGATTTGCTGAGTTTAAAGATTACCCATAGCCCTCAACAAGGTCAACGGCCACAACCCTTCCAATGTGTTAAAACTCATTAATCATACAGTGGAGAATCTGTTATTCTTTCCCAATAAACGCGTTTACGCTAAAACTATTATTTGCAGTGCAAACAGTTTGGAGCCAGATCAGACGCCGGGTAACCCGGCGTCTGATCAGGCTCCAAACTGTTTGCCACCAAGATAAACATGAAATATCAGAATTGTCCAAAAGTTGTTCTTTTCTACGTTTTAGCGCTTTGCGTTTGCGTACGTTTACGTTTAAACGGGAAAGAATAACAGATTCTCCACTGTACAAGCAGGCCCTCAGATAAGAGGGAGTAAACTAAACAAATCCAACATTTTCTCACTCATTTCAGCACCAAATCCTATGATGTGCTCTTCGAGATGATTCTAATGAGTAGTGACACCATAGGGTTTAATGCATAAATATAAAATTTAGTATTTTGAAATACTCCCCTTACTCTGGACCTCTGCATGATACAAGCTACAGTCATACTTCTATTAACTCATTCCCCCTTGAAACAGTATGAATATGCACCATAATAAATATTTTCTACATCTAGCAGACGGTAGCTTAAAGCAGGCTGAAAGTAAAGTAGAATGTGCCTTAACCCATTACCCCATAAATACACCTTTTTACGCCTTTAATTCATTCCTTCACTAAAGAAAATAATTCTACTTAAAATATACAATCATGCACATATGCTATACATAAGAAATATGTTCTACATCCTAGTTAGATGGTAGCTTAAAGCAGGCTCCTTTAACCCTTTCCCCCATAGAAGCGCCTTTTAGCGCATTCAGTTTATTCTTGCCCTGAAGAAAATAGTTCCAATTTATACATTCATAAATATGTATAATACAAAATATTTTCTATATTCTAGCAGATGATAGCTTCAAGCAGGCTGAAAGTAAAGCAGAATGCGCTTAAAGCGCATTCTGCTTTACTTTCAACCTGCTTTAAGTGGACACCTATATTCAATACTAGAGATATGCTATGTGGGAAAGGGTTAAGTGTTCACCTATTTTCAAAACTAGAAACAGGCTATGGAGTAACGGGTTAAGGAGCATACTGCTTCTATCTGTCTAAAATACTTCCAATGGATCTACTTTTGAAACACTGCCATATACAATGTTGACAGCTGATTTAAACCCAACGACCCCGGTTACAAATAGCCATCGGTTACACAGAGCCATCGGTGATAGATTGGGGTTTTTTTTTCACCAAACATGTCCTGCATAAAGCTGCCACTCATCAGAATAGACTATAAATATACCAAACTATATTCATAAATGACACTGTTTGTCATTTTGACAAATTTTGTAAAAATCAACCCTAAAAAGTCAAAATTGGACAAGATTAAATTCAAAACTAGAATTGTCCATTTGGGGTTTCAGGGAGGAATTGGGTAATACAGGTTTGATTATAGCTATATTTCAACTTGCTTTAAGTGACCATCTGTCTTCAAAACTTAAATATAGATTCAGAAGCTTAGAAATCGATATCAACTATAGACTGACTATTCCAAGAGGCTGATCTGATTACTTTATTTCAAATCATCAGAAAATTCCATTACAGTAAATGCGGAAACAATTTTAATAATGTAATCAACAAACTGTAACCTTTCACTTGCTAATGGGGCATATTAATTACATTCGCCAACAGTCGCCACAGATGAGATTACTTGGCGACTCATCTGTGTCCAAACTGTCTCAAACTTTGACAATCAAATTGTCCTTCCAAGCAATATGGAGGGAATTACCTTATTATTATATTACATGTATATAGTACTAGTAGAGACTTTGCTGCCTTTGAGAGGAGAACTTGTACTTCTTTTAACTCTTTGCACGCTTAGCGGCGTAAGCAATAATCTTTGCAAACAGTTTGGATCCTGATGAAACGTCGCATAAGGCGACAACTCATTGCGATCAAAACTGTTTGACATTCTGATCCTATTTTGAAATAACTTTTTGAATATTCTAAATTTAGAACAGTAGCAGACGACAAAACTACTTAGCTCTCCAAAGGTTAAAAGGACAGCTTATTCAGCAAAAGAAGGGTTAACTCTTTCAAAACTAAGTAACTCTTGTGGGTTATTAGGTTTCCTTGTGGATCATTTTAGTTACCAAAACATGAACCAGTCTACTTTGAATTCTGGGTAAATTAATAAATACTGCTCTAAATTAGCAAACAGTGTAGACCCAGATCAGAGGGCTCCTAAAGGAGCCCTCTGAACTGGGTCTACACTGTTTGCAAATGTAATGAGTATACTTTAAACAGGTCCATGGTGTGGAAAGAGTTAAAGTATTGCTCTAGCATTTGACTTAAATAACCGCTTCCCAATAATACAAACTGCATGAAATTTTCTGACGTTTCTGAGTCACTTAACCTTTTCACTGATATGATGTGGTCTATTTAATTATTTGATCTACTCTTAATTCTCAAATCTACTATAGATTTGAGGCATCAAATTGACAGAAAGATCAAAATGAATGTCAAACAGTATGGATCCAGTCAATATGCCAAGTTAGTCTTCCACTGATCTGGATCGAAACAGTTTGCAAATGTCAGTGTAGTAATACGCAACAGTGAAGAGGTTAAGGTCATTGATCTACCAGTCAATTACACCCAAGTGGAGAACTATTTATTTAACCCAGCTTCTCAATCAAAAATGTTTTTCCCTGTCAAAGAATATTCCTATAACCATATGAGACCCTGACACTGTATTGAAGATTTTTGCTAACATTTTGGATCATGATCAGGTCCCCGGTGAGCTCAGGGCTCAAGATAACAAGAGCCATTCCAAAGCTAAAATGTTGATGTCTGCTTAACTCTTTCCTCCCTAAAACTTTAAATGAATAATTCCAGTTTCCATCTAAGTCTAGTCCATTTATTACTTTTAAGGGTTGTTTTTGTCAATGTTTGGCATTATGACAAACAGTGAAGACCCTGATCAGAGGGCTCCTTTCGGAGCCCTCTGATCTGGGCCTTCACTGTTTGCACAGGACAAGTGTACTTCTCACATGTACACTGTTTGAAAAGACGCCTATATGCGGGAATAGGGTTCAAAGGGTTAAACCTTTACCACATAGCCTGTTTCTAGTTTTGAAGACAGGTGACCACTTAAAGCAGGTTGAAAGTAAAGCAGATTGTGCCTTAAGGCATATTCTGCTTTACTTTCAGCCTGCTTTAAGCTACCATCTGCCAGGATATAGAAAATATTTCTTTTGGTGCATATTCATGCCTGCTTTAAACTTCCATGTGCTAGAATATTGAAAGTATTCCCTATACTATATAATCATGACTGATTAAATTGGAACTATTTTCTTCAGCGGAGGAATAAATTAAATACGCAAAAAGTCGCTTCTATGGGGGAAAGGGTTAAGGAGTCATGAATATGTACCATAAGAAATAGTTTCTAAATCCCAGCAGATAGTAACTTAAAGCAGACTGAAGGTAAAGCAGAATCATCCTTAAAGACCATTCTGATTCTGCTTTAATTTCAACCTGCTTTAAGCAACTATGATCTGCCTTCAATACTGAAACAGGTTAACACAGTTTACATGTTTAACCCATTCGCCCTATGCCTTTTTATGCCTTTATTTTATGCATCCACTGAAGAAAATCGTTCCAGTTTATACATTCATGAATATCTTATAATATAACATGAAATATATTCTATGCTTTAGTAGATGGTAGCTCAATGCACATTCTGCTTTACTTTCAGTCCGCTTTAACCCATTCCCCCATAAATAAGCCTTTTTAAGCCTTTAAACAGTTATGAATACGTTTTATAAGAAATATTTGCTATATCCAACAGATGATAGCTTAAAGCAGGCTGAAAGTAAAGCAGAATGCACCTAAGGCACATTCTGCTTTACTTTCAACCTGCTTTAAGTGGTAACCTGTTTTTAAAACTAGAAGCTGGCTATAGGGTAATGGGTTAAGTGGTGACCTACCTTCACAACTTAGAATCAGGCTATGGGTTAGTTACCTTTAGCATACAAGGTAGTTTTATCCACAAAATGTGCAGTCTGTAGCACTTCAATAATTTGCTATCTGTGACCATTAGGAATTATATAACAGTTTCTATCCTAGTAAGCCACTGAAGTTACATATTCTGCATCTCATCTGCATCAAAACTGTTTGAAACCGTTATCATAAACTTTATTATAGCACAATGCCACATACCCCATAGCCTCTTTCTAGTTTTGAAGACAGCAATGAGACCACTTAACCCTTTCCCTGTAACCTCAATTGGACAATTCTAATTTTCAATTTAGTCTAGGCCATTTTTTATTTTTCAGGGTTGATTATTAAAATATATGTCAAAATGACAAACAGTTTAGACTCTAATCAGAGGGCTCCTTAAGGAGCCCTCTGATCAGGGTCTACACTGTTTGCATAGGACAAGTGTACTCCTCACATGTACACTGTTTGCAAATGACGCATGTACGCGTGACTAGGGTTCAAAGAGTTAAAGCATGTTTGTTTGTTTTGATTTACGTCATGCAGTACATGTGTTGGGTTTTAGGCTAATTAGCTTCAACAAGATCCAGCCAGAAAGATACAATTTAGACATGATCAAGAGCCACACTGTATCCTCTCAAACAATTACTTGATGAGTAACAAATTAGATAGATGGTCAGAGCTTAGTAACATGTATAATAGATGTACAATCAAACATACATTCTGCATCCATTTAAAAGACGATCGATCCATGAGCAGCCATGTTACAGTGAGGTTGCAGCTTATAGTAGGACAAAAGTAATGCAGAAAGCTAACTCCTGCAGGAGCTTTCTGTATTACTTTTGCAGTGCATTAAGCAGTGACACCCGTCTTTTTAAGGATCTACATGTTTCCACAATGAATTCTGAGCGAGACAAGTTTCACTGCAGCCGACCTTTACAAGCTTTTACAGTAACAAGCAAACTCATTGGTTTAACCCATTGCATGCTGGGTAATATTTGGCAGCTATTTTAAAATGTCGTCTGCAGCGGGTTTACCTCAAATATTTGTGAAAGATTTTAGCAGTTTCTGATAAAATATTGACTAAGCAGCAAACAGTTTTGATCTCAGATCAGGCCCCACAATGTGGGGCCTGATCTGAGATCAAAACTGTTTGCCAAGAGGTACACCTAAAAGTGTATCCAGCACAGTACTTAGGATGCTAGCATGCTAAAGATAACTTTTTGCAAACAGTTTAAATCTTTATGAGATGCTGCATTAAGCAGCCTCGCATCAGGATCAAAACTGTTTGACACTCTGTTTTGAAAAATGAAACTATTAAAATTCCCTTTTTTAAAACAGTTGCAGACAACAAATGTTGCAAGTGAAACAAATCATCCAGCATGCAACGAGTTAACCCTTGAAATGCAGTACTGTACATGTAACTAGATTTCTACAAGTTTGCAAACAGTTTGGATCCACAAGACAAAGCTGGAGAAACCCAGCTTGTGATCAGGATTTAAACTGTTTGTCACTTTGATCTTATATATACTCTGCAAGTAAAGAGCTAGAGAAGAAGGGAACTTTTGATTAAAAGTTTAGTAAAATTGTTAGTAGACAGAATTTGTTCAGCATTCCAATGCTTAACCCTTACAAATACCAAATTTTCAAATGGACTCCTCCAACAGCTGATAAAAGACTGATTGACTTCTGATTCATTGAGGGGTTTGTTCAAAAACTATTTAAATGTATGACAAACAGTGCAGACCCTGGAGAAGCCCTCTGCACAGTGCATACACTGTTTGTGAGATGTAAATAAGAGGTTGCCCATTAATTAACTCTTTGCACAGGCATAACCTTTGCAAACAGTTTGGATCCAGATGAGACGCCGCATAATGCGGCGTCTCATCAGGATCCAAACTGTTTGCCATTCTGACAATGAATTTCAAAGAAATTTTGAAAAATTCTAATTTTAGAACAGAAGCAGACGACAATTGTTGCAGACGAAAAAATTACACATGCAAAATGCAAAGAGTTAATAAAGGAACAAGACTGAGAGCAGGACTCTGTACTTTAGTGTATATAGAGTACAATGTACAAAGTTTGTGGTTGAACAATGTTTGCCTAAAGCTTTCATTAAGAAACATCAGTGAAAATAATTCTTAACAGGGCAATTAATTTTTATCAAGTCTTCTTTTAATCCTTTTACTCCATAGCCTGTTTCTAGTATTGAAGAAGGGTGACCACTTAAAGCAGGTTGAAAGTAAATAAGAATGGGCCATAAGACTCATTCTGCTTTACTTTCAGCCCGCTTTAAGCTACTACCTGCTAGGATACAGAAAATATTTCATTTGGTACACATGATCTTGACTGTATAAATAGGACCAATTTTCTTCAGTGGAGAAATAAATGCACTATTTAAACTGGTGATACTATGGGAGAAACGTTTAAAATGGGGTTATATTTTATCCTAACCCTTTTCACATCCCTAGTAGACCCTGATCAGAGTCGTTTTGCAATTTAATGTTAGATCTATATTGCACTAGACTTGAATAGATATCGATATTTATGGTTTTATGGTGTAAATGAGTAAAAATGACTTGGTTCAAACAAAATTGAGATTCCAACAGGTGGCAGTGCTTGATTGACAGCCCAATTTGGCAGAGTCAGTTACAACTGCACCACTACTACAACATTCCAGGTTTATTTATGCCATAATGGTATGTTGTGCTAATTGACACAATAAAGATGCTGCCTTCCTTTATAGTGCAAGCTACATTGTATAAATGGTCTAAATCAAGTAATGAAGAATTGTAAGGTATCAAAAACCCTGCCTGTGAATTATTGAACACTGTATGTATGTGTTTATCTAATCAAAAATCATCTTTTGCAGAAAAATACATGCCTTTTAAAACTGTTAATTCTGGTGTTTAAAATTAAATTCTTTCCCTATTACGTATTCATAATGTCTAAAACAGGTGACTGCTAAACCCTTTCCTCTTGGGTGCTTTCCATTTTGTAGACAGATGATTGGATGCTAAAACAGGCTAAAGGTAAAGCAGAAAGCAAATGTCCAGCATCTCTTGACCAGAATGTAAGTACAGAAAAACATATCTATTACCACCACTAAGTTGCATTAATTATTAGGTCTGCCATGGTGTTCAAGACAGGTGACTGCTTAAAGCAAGGTGACTGTTAAACAGAAAGCTCCTTACTGACACCTTGCTTTTAGCTGCCACCTGTCTTTTATACAATCAAGATCAATAAGTCTAATCGTTTTAGTGGTCTTAACCCATTACCCCATAGCGGATTTCTGGTATTGAAGAAAGGTGACCACTTAAAGCAGGTTGAAAGTAAAGCAGAATGTGCCTGAAGGCACATTCTGCTTTACTTTCAGCCTGCTGTAAGCTATACTCTGTTAGAATATAGAAAAATGATCTTATAATACTTAATCATGACTGTATAAATTGAAACTTTTTCCTTCAGTGGAGGAATAAAATAAGAGGCGTAAAAAGGCGTATTTATGGGGGAAAGGGTTAACAGAGAGGTTGGACTGTATAAGCATGAAATGCCAATGCTCTAAGGAATAGGTAAAGGTGTCAAAAGATGTTTTATGGGAGAAAGGGTGAAAGGTCACCTTATAATTTCTGCTTAAATGCCACCTACCACCACCAATCTGGTGTTAAACCCCTCATTACCCCATTAATTCAACCTCTTTACATGTTTACGTCCTATTCCTCCACTATAGAAATAGTTTCTATTTTCTTCATAATGGTAGCTTACAGCAGCCTTGAGGCACATTCTACTTTACTTTCAATCTGCTTTAAGTGAAAACCTGTCTTAAAACATAGGCTATGGGGTAATGTGCAGACCTTTCCTGACGCATGAAAATTTACAGTTACCAGTGGATTGTCAAATATAGCCCAAATTATATTCAAGGCAATCACTGACAGAATGATACAAGTGTTCTGAATGGAGAATAGTCTGGATCCTGATCAGATGCCTTAGGCATTGCACATTTGATCTGGGTCCAAACTGTTTGGGAATTTCATTAAGTTCTCAGAGTCCTGATTTAGTTGACATTCATAGCTTGAAATATATTCAGGAAATAAAAGAAAACAGTACAGTGAAGCCTCGATATCTCAAATTCGCAAGCCAAATCCAGTAGAATTTCAATAATCCCATCTCCCTTAGGATGGACATAGCCAGGGCTCCAGATAAGAGGGAGTAAAGCAAACAAATCCGACATTTTCTCACTATTTTTAGCACCAAATCCTATGGTGTTACTACTCATTAGAATCGTCTCGAAGAGACGATTCTAATGAGTAGTGACACCTTAGGGTTTTATGCAGCAATGAAGATTTTAGTTTTTGAAATACTCCCCTTATCTTGAGCTCTGCATAGCCATATTACAAAGTTCATAAGTGGCTAAGCCACGTTTGAACTTTGAATTATGGGTAAGTATCTCTTTGAGAATTGAGATTTGAGAAAATAAGGTGTTTTCTGTATCATTTTACTTTCATATAGAACGTGCGAATCCCTAGGCCAACACTCTTCACACACAAGAAGTGTTAACTCTTTGCATGCTGGGTAAATTTATTCGTCTGCAAAAATTGTTGTCTGCTACTGTTCTAAATATAGAAATTTCGAAATTTGTTTTCAAAACAGGGTCAGAGTGTCAAACAGTTTGGATCCTGATAAGACACTGCATTACGCAGCGTCTCATCTGGATCCAAACTGTTTGGAAAGGTGATCATGGTTTCCCATCTAGCGTGTTAAGAGCTAGATATATCTTGATATTAAACCTTGCTAAATCAATACATTCTGTGTGCTCTTCTTTCTGAAGAAAAGGCAGTTACTCAGACGGATTGTAAATTGTCAATTTTGAAAGGTCTTTAGGACAATTTCTGGCTAATTCATGAGTCAGCAGGATTTATTTGCACCCTGGAACCATAATACACTTAGACTACTGCAACAGTTCTTAGCAAGGACCCCAAAGATTAGAATAACCCTTTTTATAACATAACAGACTGCGTGAGCGTTGAATAACACCGGTTGTTTATTTGTCATATATAACTAGTTATATAACTATGCAAATGAGGTATGCGACGACGTCGTTTACTTATGACGTCATTAAAATGCATTCAATATCCAACGTCGTCATTCCTTCATGTAGAATCAATTTATAGATTTTTTGTTTAATTTATCAATATTAGATCTACATTAAATTGTTTATTAATTCATATAATAACAAACATTATGCTAGTGAACGGAGTTAATTTGAATAACTGTTTCTTTATACTTATTTAGCACTTAGCATTCGCTTGACTTCAAAGACTGTGTTAAATAAGTGCTGAAAAATCATGGAAACATCTTCTCTAGGTTATGTTATAAAAAGAATATAACGTTTGTGTTCATATTTTATTTGATTTATCAAAGTCTTCGTTTTAGAAAACGATAAAAACTCGACAAAGCATCGTTTTTATCGTTTTCTAAAAGACTCGTTTAATAAATCCAATAAATTATGAACACTCATGTAATATCCTATATTTACTCCACAGATCCACCAAACAACACATTTAACCCTTTCCCCCATAAATACGCCTTTTTACGCTTTTAATTATTTCCTCTACTGAAGCAAATACATGTAGTTCCAATTTATACAGTGAGTGTCATTAGAAATATTTTCTATATTCTAGCAGATAATAGCTTATAGCAGACTGAAAATATAGCAGAATATGGCTTCAGTCCCATTCTGCTTTACTTTCAACCTACTTTAAGTGGTCACATGTCTTCAAAACTAGAAACAGGAAATGCAGGGCTCCAGATAAGAGGTAGTTATTTCAACAAATCCAACATTTTCTCACTCTTTTTAGCACCAAATCCTATGGTGTTACTACTCATTAGAATCGTCTCGAAGAGACGATTCTAATGAGTAGTGACACCATAGGGTTTAATTCAGAAATAAAGGTTTTAGTTTTTGAAAAACTACCCTTATCTGGTGCTCTGAATGGGGTAAAGGGTAATAGTTCCATTTATACAGTCATAAGATCTATTCTAGCAGATGCATGGTAGCTTAAATTTAGACTGAAAGTAAAGCAGAATATGCCTTCAGTCCCATTCTGCTTTACTTTCAACCTACTTTAAGTGGTCACATGTCTTGGTTATGGTTTGGTTTGTTTTTCAAAATCCGTTTCTGCCAATGATCTATGGGCTAATTGGACACCCAAGAGAGAGGGGAGTGGATACAGAAACCCCGGTTGCGATGCCCTACTCTTATTATCAACAGAGTTATCTGGTTCTTTTGAATGCCCAGTCTAAGTAAAGCACTGATACATCAGACCTTGGTATATAAAGTCTTATCAGAAGGACTTGGTCTGGCGGGGGATCGAACTCACGACTCCTGGTTCCACACTCGAGTGTGCTACCACTGGACCATGTCCGCCAGTGAAAGGCTGTGGAGTAATGGGGTAAACTCTGAGGACAGATTGCAGTATTCAACTTGTGTTCAAGCAGCAATATTATTCAAAACAATTGTTATGATCAGGGCTCCAGACAAGCAGAAAAGAAGGATAATGTCAAACCCCTAAAATATTACTCACTTCTTATCATTCTTTAACTCTTTGCATGCCAGGTAATTTGTTTCGTCTGCAACAATTGTCGTCTGCTCTTGTTCTAAAAATAGAATTTTCTAAATTTCTTTTCAAAACATGGTCAGAGTGTCAAACAGTTTGGATCCTGATGAGATGCCACGTAACATGGCGTCTCATCTGGATCCAAACTGTTTGCAAAGATAATCACTGCGGCAGATATATCTGCCGCTATATCTAAGCATGGTAAGAGTTAACCTAATATAGTTACCCTATAAATAACCTTTTTCACACCTTTAATTATACTCCAAAAATACTTCCACTTTATATATAGTCATAAATATGCTCAAGAAATATTTTCTATATCCTAATAGATGGTAGCTTAAAGTAGGCTAAAAATAAAGCAGAATGTGCCTTAAGGCACATTCTGCTATACTTTAAACCTGCTATAAGTGGTCACCTGTCTTCAAAACTAGAAACAGACTATGGGGTAATGACTAGAGAAAGAAAGTGGAAAAACAATTCCATAAACACTATTTCCTGGTTCTCGGGTTATTGACTAAAAATGATTTAAGCCCTTCTTCTAATTGCTTATGGATACAACAGAAAACCGGCTGAGTGGAGAATGTCAATATAATTCCCTATGGAGACTGGTACAGTTACCTGCCTCAATATATTTGCCAGATACAAATCTCAAATCCCAATTTGGCCAAACACCTATACTCAGGGCTCCAGATACATGTAAGAGGGAGTAAACTGAACAAATCCAACATTTTCTCACCAAATCATTTTCAGAACCAAATCCTATGGTGTTACTACTCATTAGAATCGTCTCTTGGAGACGATTCTAATGAGTAGTGACACCATAGGGTTTAATGCAGAGATAAACATTTTAGTTTTTGAAATACTCCCCTTATCTGGAGCTCTGTAACTGCTGAGTTTTTCAAATAGACTTGCCCTTTTTCTAATACAGTGAGTCCCTGTACACTAAAACTAAATAAATAGATAGAAGTTGTTAAAGCTTTTTAGTTTAATTTAGTTTTCTATATTTTATTGCAATGCATAAATTTGTGTTTCGTTTGCCTTTAAACAGGAAAGAATAACGTTTGCTCAAAATGCAAATGACAAATTTATAAAGACTCTCAATGTGGTTATTTCCAAATTATCTAAAAAGTATGCCAAACAGCACAGACGCTAATCAGAGGGCTCCTTTAGATTAGGGTCTATATACTGTTTGCAGAGAAATATCTAGGCATATATGTCTATGATACACCAAAGCTTAAGGTAAGGGAAATTAGACAGTTAAAGTTTGATATCTCGAACTCGGTTAAGTCGAACATACCCGTCTTTCAAAGTTAAAATGCGGCTGAGCCGCGTTTTAACTTTGAAATACTGGTATGTTCATCTAAACCAAGCTTGAAATAAGGCAAATTCATGTTTCCAAATATCGGATAATTCGAGTTAAGCAAGTTCGAGATATCGAAGTTCGACTGTAGTATTAAACCATTACCACATTAGTATGTACCTTTCTACACCTTGAATTTATTCCTTCACTGAAGAAAACAGTTCCAATTTATACAGTCATGTATATGTATGGTTATAAGAAATAGTTTATATATCCTAGCAGATGGTAGCTTAAAGCAGGCTGAAAGTAAAGCAGAATGTGCCTTAAGGCACTTTCTGCTTTGCTTTCAACCTGCATTAAAAACTAGAAACGAGCTAAGCAGTTCGAATTTATTGGGGTTGATTTGCATTTACAGTATTCCTACTTTTTTGAGACCTGTTAACCCTTTGATTCCTAGTCACACATTAACATGTCCTTTGCAAACAGTGTACCTGTGAAGAGTATACTTGTCCTATGCAAACAATGAAGACCCAGAACAGAGAGCTCCTACAGAAGCCCTCCGATCAGGGGATGTTCTGTTTGTCATTATTGCAATATGTATATTGACAAACAAGACTGTGCGTTCAATAAACACTTATGACCCCGGTGGCAGCCTTGACAATATATTTGGAATCTTTTTTTAAGCCCAAATTAGGTAATGGTCAAGGCTAAATTGAGGTTGGGTAATATGGGTGAACTGGTAATTGTCCTAGACAACAATTGTATATGTATTGTCGATAAGGTTTGACCTGTCAGTTTATGAATATTCTGTCTTTTTCCGTAAGCTATTTTTCTCTTCCGGAAACAACAAAACAGTGTAAAGTAAATAAGCCATTCAACCATGACTCGAATTTGATTATATTATCTGATAAAGATAACTACAGTTGGTAATATCTCAGTGGTTATGTATCTGCGCTACCAACGTTAGGGTTATGGGTTAGATACCCGATACAGTTTATTTTGTAATATTTCTTAATGTGTCTTTTTTTAAAACTTTTTTAGGGTAGACACATACAAACCGGTTTAACGATAATATTCATGCAATTGTATAAAATAAAGTACAGTGAACTTGCTTAAGAAAACTTAGATAGAAAAGTGCGTATACAGTGGAGAAAATGTTATTCTCTCCCGTTTAAACGCAAACGAAACGCAAACGCATAGCAATAAATCATAGAGCAGGACAAAATTAATTTACGACAATTTTTGCTATTCATGTTGTTCTGAGTGGCAAACAGTTTGGAGCCTGATCAGAAGCCGGGTTACCAGGCGTCTGATCTGGCTCCAAAGTGTTTGCTATGGAAATAATAGTTTTAACGTAAACGCATTTATTGGAAAAGAAAAACGTTTTCTCCACTGTAGCAACATTACGTTATGCAAAGCACTCTCTGGCAAAAAGCACTCTTTGTAAGTTACTTCTGTATTTCGTTAAGCAGCAAGTTTTTCTTTACCCAAACGTTTACTGTTTTATTTTAGTAAAATATATAATTATCGAAAAAAATACCTGAAGCCGACGTTTGCAAAACAGTGCCTAGAATCGAACCAACGACCCTAGCAATACGAGTCAATGACACTATCCACTAAGCTATTGCGACAGTGGCGTTCGATCATCGACTGAAGTATACTACCTGAAGTTTTCATTGATCTATAACTAAAGTATACGGAAACTTCCGATGGTACCAACGAAAGTTGACGGAAAGTGATGACTGACAGGTCAAACCTTATGGATAATATCAAAGCATTGCAGTCAGTAGTGTTGACACAAGATAAACCAGTAAAATCTAGTTAACCAAGAAATAGCCCATTTAAAATATTCTAAGTCCAAATTAGGTCAAGGTCAAGGTCAAAATCAAGGTTGGGTGATATTGGTATTATAAGAATAATTAGGAATGGTTAAAGGCAACAACTGTATAAGTATCAAAGCATTTGAGTAAGAAATGGCCCAGTTATGATTTACAATACTCTATGTCAAAATTAGGTTAAGGTCAAGGTCAAAATCATGGTTGAGTGATATTGGTAGATTGGGAAGCATGGTCCAAGGCAACAACTTTATAAGTATCTAAGCATTTGAGTAAGCGGCATTGGTGCTAGACGAAACGGTAAAATCTAGTTAACCTTGTTACGGTCGGACAGAAAGATGGACGGATGGACAGAACGATATCACTATATGCCTCCGCATTTATAGATGCCGGGGGCATAAAAACAACCTTAAATAGTCAAAAATGGATTAATCTAAATTGAAAACTGGAATTGTCTATTTGAAATTTCAGGAAGGAAAGGGTTAAAGGTCTAAAGATGACCGTACCGATGGAAACATACACTATCAGGAGATAATTGATCATTCCCATACAGACTTATGACTACACCATGTTTCAAATGTAATTATGTATATGTTTATCTCCCTGCCATGGCTCTATGAGTTGATTTTGTTTCTTGATAAATGTTTAGATGAACAAGGGAATTTAACCAGTTCATCGCTGATTTTGCCTGCTTGTGAAGTGAAAACCATAGCAAATTGGCAAATTACTGAATTTTTAACTATTACCCCATAAATACAACCTTAATTAATTCCTCCACTCAAAAAAATATTCCAAATTCAAATAGCAATGAATATGTATCATAAGAAATATTTTCTATATCCTAGCATATGGTAACTAAAATCAGGTTGAAGGTAAAGCAGAATGCACCTTAAGGTGCATTCTGCTTTACATTCAACCTGTTCTAAGTGGTCGTCTACCTTCAATACTAGAAATAGGGGGTCATGCTGCATCTATGCAAGGTGACTTTCCACCATATATACCACCTCCAAACTAGAAAGTTTGCTGTCAATGAAAACCTATGAATTTCTTATTGGTTACAATGATTCGAGAGGAAAGCGCCAAGATCGGTACCAAAACTGTATGACTGTCAAGTCTGTCATGCTTGATATCAACGACTAAACAAACCTACAGTAGTATAGCTGGTATAATTTTTATATTCTTAATTTCTCTAGTGTTTATGTGCAAACTTTCTGTATAAGTGTATATAAATATATGTACATGCCATGATTGTGGACCATATTGAAAATTGGTTTACCCTCCAAATATGTTATCCACGTAAAATGAAGTCGTCATTACCCGGTATTATTATTATTATTATTTCGGCACAGGATGCACCCTTGTCCCTATTCCCGAAATTCTGCTGTTTAATTGGGTAGATGCAGTTACAATCTGCTAGGATGCACAAAACATTTCTTGTGGTGCATATTCATGACAAAATCAAATAAAACTCCTTTCTTCATCAGAGGATTAAATTAAAGGTGTAAAAAGGCCTATTTATGGGGTAAAAGGTGAAAGAATCTGTTGAGGAACCAGGACATTGTTATGGAGGATAAGGTCACCAGGAGGCTATATATATAGTCAGGCACCACAGTATATGGGGGCTGCATTGTAATGCACAACTACAGTAAGCTGTCAACCAGACATGGCCTGTAACTTTAAGCACGCTATATAGCAGCAAAACCATGATAACCTTTGCAAACAGTTTGGATCCTGATGAGAAGCTGCGTTACGCAGCGTCTCATCAGAATTCAAACTGTTTGACACTCTGACATAATTTTTATATTTCTTTTTAAATTCTATTTTTAGAACAATAGCAGACAGCCATTGTTCCAGAAGCAAAGGTTACCCAACATGCAAAGAGTTAATCCTATGAATGCTGACATATTTTATTGTCTGCTCATAATACTGTCTGCTTTAATTCTGAATTTTAATCTTTTATCATAATAACTGAAGAAAATAATTATTCTATTGGAAAAGAGTTTGAATCCTGAGAAGACACAAAATTATGTGGTATCTTATTTTTTGTCAACAGGCTAACCATTTACCCCATAGTCTGTTTCTTAGTATTAAAGATAGGTGACCACTAAAAGCAGATTGAAGTAAAGCAGAATGCACCTTCATTCTGCTTTACTTTCAGTCCGCTTACCTACCACCTGCTAGGATACACATTGTAGAAACGATTTCTTATGATATACATTCATGACTGTATAAATTGCAACTACAGATTTGTTTTCATCAAACACATGTCTCCCCCACGCCCTACACTATAAATATCAGCAACCAACAGAGATACTGTAAAATAACTTAGATTGTTATCTTGTGTATAATTAAAGAGTTATGGTCCTCGTGCATTACACTATCTCTCCTCAGGCTCTTTTCATATATGAAATTTCATTTCACTAGCATCAGCAGAACAGGGGTTATTTTGTGGGAAACAAGAGTCGTCAGAGAGACAACAAAGCTCGCCACCGGCACCTTTAGAAACTTAAAAGCACACTCAAGGTCACAGAGGTCAACCTTTTTGCCTGCATGGAAGGGTCTTGTCCATATACACTGGCAAATCAAATATGAAAATAACACCTCAAGGGACATAGGAATTATAAGCATTTTTGAAACCTAAACGCAGATTTCGAAACCTAAAAACTTTCGCGACCTTAGTTCAAGGTCAAGGACACTGGTCTAATTTTTTTGCATGCATGGAAAGGTCTTGTCCATATACACATGCATGCCAAATATGAAAGAAATATCTCAATCGATATATGAGTTAAAGAAATTTTGAGAAACCTAAACGCAGACTTTGAAACCTAAACGCTTTGCATGCAAGGAAAGATCTTGTCCATATACACATGCAAACTGAATATGAAAGGAATATTTCAATGGACATATGAGTAATAAAAATTTTGAGAAACCAAAATACAGATTTCGAAATCTAAACATGGGCCCTTAGGTCAAGGTCAAAGGGGTCTAAATTTTGCTTTGCCTGGAAAGGTCTTGTCCATATACACACATAAACCAACTATGAAAGCAATACCTCAAGGGACATTGAAGTAAAAGGCATTTTTCAAAACCTAAACACAGGCCCTAAGTTCAAGGTCACAGGGGTCCAAATTTATCTGTGCATGGAAAGGTCTTGTCCATATACACACATATACCAACTATGAAAGCAATACCTCAAAGGATATAGAAGTTAAAGGCATTTTTCGAAACCTAAACGCAGATTTCGAAACCTAAACACAGGCCCTAAGTTCAAGGTCAAGGTCACAGGGATCTAAATTTTTCTGAGCATGGAAAGGTCTTGTCCATATACACATACATACCAACTATGAAAGCATTACCTCAAGGGCCATAGAAGTTAAAGGCATTTTTCTAAACCTAAACGCAGATTTCGAAACCTAAACGCAGGCCCTAAGTTCAAGGTCAAGGGGTCCAAATTTTTCTGTGCATGGAAAGGTCTTGTCCATATACACACACATACCAACTATGAAAGCAATACCTCAAAGGACATAGAAGTTAAAGGCATTTTTCTAAACCTAAACACAGATTTCGAAACCTAAACACAGGCCCAAAGTTCAAGGTCAAGGTCACAGGGGTCTAAATTTTTCTTTGCATGTAAAGGTCTTGTCCATATACACATACATAGGTCTTGTCCATATACACATACATACCAACTATGAAAGCAATACCTCAAGGGACATAGAAGTTAAAGGCATTTTTAGAAACCTAAACACAGATTTCGAAACCTAAACGCAGGCCCTAAGTTCAAGGTCAAAGGGGTCCAAATGTTTCTGTGCATGGAAAGGTCTTGTCCATTTACACACACATACCAACTATGGAAGCAATACCTCAAGGGACATAGAAGTTAAAGGCATTTTTCGAAACCTAAACGCAGATTTCGAAACCTAAACGCAGGCCCTTAGTTCAAGGTCAAGGTCACAGGGGTCTAAATTTTTCTGAGCATGGAAAGGTCTTGTCTATATTCACACACATACCGACTATGGAAGCAATACCTTAAGGGATATAGAAGTTAAAGGCATTTTTCAAAACCTAAACCCAGTTTTCGAAACCTAAACGCAGGCCCTAAGTTCAAGGTCAAGGTCACAGGGGTCAAAATTTTTCTGTGCATGGAAAGGTCTTGTCCATATACACACACATACCAAATATGAAAGCAATACCTCAAGGGACATAGAATTTAGACATTTTCTTAAAATTGTTTACGCCGTTCACGACGACGCCGCCGCCGACGACAACGACGACTACACCGGGGGTATTGCAATAGCTCGTCATGTACTACGTACAGGCGAGCTAAATACATATGACAAGAAAATAACTCCAAAAGGACTGATACCAGAGTTATTGCCCTTGTGCATGACATTTTCTCTCATGATACCATTTCCATATATGAAATTTCATGTCACTAGCATCAGTAACTAAGAACTGGAGATATTCTCCGGACAAGAAAACATGACAAAGGGGAATAACTACAAAAATATTGAGCCAGAGTTATGGCTCTTGTAACTAGCACTGCCTCTTATCAGGCACTATCCATATATTATATTTCAATTCACTAACATCAGTAGAATGGAAGTAATCTTGCCGGACAATAAGAGTGACAAAGGGGAATAATTCAAAAAATATTGATGCAAGAGTTATTTCCCTTGTAAATGGCACTCCCTTCATTTCAAAAATTTAATTCCTTATGTCTTCACCAAACCCTATGTCGAGACTACTAATTAGAATTGTCGCTTTGAGATGATTTTAACCCATTACCCCATAGCCTGTTTCAAGTTTTGAAGATAGATGACCACTTAAAGCAGGTTGAAAGTAAAGCAGAATGTGCCTGAAAGCACATTCTGCTTTACTTTCAGCCTGCTTTAAGCTATTATCTGCTAGTATATAGAAAATATTTTTTATGATTCTTATTTTTAACATAATAAATTGGAACTATTTTCTTCAGTAGAGGAATAAATTAAAGGCGTTAAAATGCGTATTTATGGGGGAATGGATTAATGAGTAGTCGTCACAACAAAGGGTTTTGTGGAGACATTAACCCATACCCCATAAATATGCCTTTTTACGTCTCTAATTTATTTCTCCACTGAAGAAAATAATTCCACTTTACAAAGTAATGAATATTCAGCAAAAGAAATATTTTCTAGATCCTTGTTAGATAATAGCTTAAAGCAGGTTGAAAGTAAAACAGAATGCGCCTTAAGGCCCATTTTGCTTTACTTTAAACCTGCTTTAAGTGGTCACCTGTCTTCAAAACTATAAAGTGGCTATGGGGTAATGGGTTAAGGAGAAAACATTGATACAGTGGTTTACACACACTGTTCTGGAGCCCTGTGGTTTTATAAGACAAGTAGGCTAAATTTCAGAAAAGTGTTTCCTTCAATGTATGCAGCAGAATGCATCAACAATGTGCAGACATCACACAGCTTGTATGACAAGTGTGAAATTCTTACACCAGGTAAACTCACTGATCCTCGATAACAGTTTTAACTCTTTCGCTGCCAAATTAATCGTGAGATTTTTACCCCTTCACCGTTTCATTTAGTCTGCTTTAATTCTGTTGTTTGCAAGAATTCGTTCCAAAGTAAGATTCAATGTAGTATGACATAAAACATATCGATATGAACAAGTGTCAAATAGTTTGGATCCTGATCAGAAGCCGCTGGTCAGGATCCAAACTGTTTGCAAATGGGCCTTTTGGCGTCATTGAGGATGGAAGGTTAATACAAGGTTCATTTCTGTTTACATGATTGCTGGATATTGTCTGTCTCAGTGTTTTGTGTTATGTCAACAAATTTGAAAGTTTAACCCTTTACTCCATAGCCTGTTTCTAGTTTTCAACACAGGTGACCACTTTAAGCCGGTTGAAAGTAAAGTAGAATGCACCTTAAGGTGCATTCTGCATTACTTTCAGCCTGCTTTAAGCTGCCATTTGCTAGGATATAGAAAACATCTCTTATAAAATTGGTACTTATAATTTAATTAGAAGTGTAAACAGGTGTATTTATGGAGTAATATGTTTAAGGTGCACAAGTCCAACCATTCCTTAAAGCCTGTTTAAAGCAATAACAACATACCAGTCAATTAGTTGCAATTCAATCAAGCTGCAATTCAATAAAATCCATGGGCAGTCTTTAACCCATTACTCCATAGCCTGTTTCTTCGTTTTGAAGACAGGTGGCCACTTAAAGAAGATTGAAAGTAAAGCAGCATGCACCTTTTTACTGATTTAATTTATTCCTCCTCTGAGAAAATAGTTCCAATTTATAGTTATAAATATGAATCATATGATTCGAAATATCTTTTTAGACTCTAGCAGGTGGTAGCTTAAAGCAGAATGCCGCTTAAAGCACATTCTGCTTTACTTTCAAATTTCAACATGCTTTAAGTGGTTACTATTAAATTTTACAATGCTTGAAACAGCCTATGGAGTAAAGGGTTAAGCTAAAAATATGCTAGAATATAGAAAATAAATATTATGTCTAAACATGTCTTATATTGCACATTCATAACAATATAAAATGGAACTTTTTTCATCTGTGGAGGAATCAATTAAATGTGTAAAAATGCATATCTATTGAGTAAAAGGGCTAAAGCCAGTTTAAAGCTGCGAATAACAACATACCAGTCTATCAGTTAAGCTCCAATTCAATAAAAAATCCATGGGCAGTCTTTAATAAATGTAGATGGCTGTTTAGAGCATACTAAAAACAATGCAAAAAGCTCCTTTATGTGCTTTCTGCTTTATCTTTATTCTGCATCAAGCATAAACTTTGTCTTTAGATATCTGCTTCTTTATTCAATTGCTCCTTAATCCTTTCCTCCACTGAAGAAAGTGCTTCCAATTTAAAGAGTCCTGAATATGTATGATAAGAAATATTTTCTCTATTCTAGCAGATGGTAGCTTAAAGCAGGGTGAAAGTAAAGCAGAATGCGCCTTATGGCGCATTCTGCTCTACTTTCACCCTGCTTTAAGTGGTCACCTATCTCCAATATTAGAAACAGGTTATTGGGTATGGGTTAAATTGAATATGATTGCATATAAACCAATCAGACATTCTTTTTCCTCCAATACACACTTCAAAATGAAATAACCCCACCCCCTCCCCCGTAACATATAACCAGCTTAAAATACCACTCCTGGTATCTTTCACGAACACATATATATCACTACTAAACAAGCACTTTTCACATTGTCTCTTCCTCAGTGAAACTTTCCTCCCAGATGAAGATTACAGTGATTGAAAAGTGATGTAATTCCAAGCCATTGCAATTATTCAGAGGTAAATACCCACTATCAGGCACTTTTCTATTGCACAGTATGACGGGTTGTCACAGAACCTATGCCACTATCGATGGAGTTCAGGGGCGTATTGGTCCTCTGCAGTGTTTGCAGGCATCCCCTAGCATAATCAGATACAGGGAATCAATAGCATGATCGGAATACAGAGTACCGCAAGCCTCATAGGCAAAGACAAAAATCTGATTCAATGCTGAAACCACACCATGTAGCTCATAGAACACAGGACTCCAGATATGGGGAGTATTTCGAAAACTAAAATCTTTATCTCTGCTTTAAACCCTATGCTGTCACTACTCATTAGAATCGTCTCTTCCAGACGATTCTAATGAGTAGTGACGCCATAGGATTTGGTGCTAAAATGAGTGAGAAAATGTTGGATTGTTGGAACACTGATCACTTACAGAATGACATTTACAAACAGCTTAGGATCCAGATCGGAAATCTGATGCAATACTGGCCTATACAGTCAATTTTGTGACAGAAGAGACCAGCCAATAAGCAGCATTCAAAATCACTAAAGCAGGACTCCAGACAATGGGGAGTAAGTTGAACAAATCCAACATTTTCTCACTAATTTCAGCATTTAATCCTGTGGTGTCAGTACTCATTAGAATCGTCTAGATGAGACAATTCTAATGAGTAGAGACACCATAGGGTTTAATTCAGGAATAAATATTTTAGTTTTTGAAATACTCTCTTTCAAACCACTTGCCCAAAACTGACAAAAACTGCTTTTTAACTGTAATATACCAAATTCTGATGTTTGAGAACGAACTCAGATTCAGCTTTATAAGCAATGGGCCTGGTATAAATTTAACCCTTCTTTCATACTCTTTGTATGCTGGGTACTTTTTTTGTCTGCGACCAATGTCATCTGCTATTGTTCTAAAAATAGATTTTTCTGAATTACTTTTCAAAACAGGGTCAGAATGTCCAACAGATTGAAACCTGATGGAACACCACGTTAGGTCATCTGGATCCAAACTGTTTGCAAAGGTAATCACTGTGGCACACATCTGCCGCTAGCATGATAAGACTTATTATTACACCTCGCTTTAAATTACAATGTTAATTTCCCATAGACCTAAAGTTAACATTTTGCATGTCTTTTACATCTTTCCAAAAATATACTGTCACTCTTTATGATATTCTTTTTGTGACGTCACTCTAAACAACATTTATTTTTTCTCCGCTCTTAAAAATACTGTCCGCTATGATATGATTTTCGCTATGGGAACGTAATAGAACGTTTAAAAGAGTGGTAACTTCTTATCAACTTTTGGCATTTTCTGTACAAGTTGCTTCCCTTTGTCCCTTCCTTAACGATTTGCCACCATTTCGGAAGAGGATATTTGCCACCTAGACAATGAAAAGACGCGGTTTCTTCAATTTACTTGTCATAACGTTAATCTTTCTTTCGTGTAAAATAAACAATGTGACGTTGTAATACAGCAACGTCATTTCCCGCGTTACGTACATGTCCGCGCTAAATTGGTATTCACAACACATTTGATAAAATACGAATGAGACGATTCCAAAGCCAGGGTTGATAAGCTCGATGTAATAAAATAGATATTAGATGTCAGTTTGCGTGACATTCAAATTGTCAACCCTCGAAAACAAGAATGTCACCCTCGGCTACTTCTCGGGGTGACATTCTGTTTCTCAGGATGACAATTTGAATGTCACGCAAACTGACATCTAATATTTATATAATATTCATAGATCTATTAAACTCTGCCTACTATTAACATTTATCATCTGAACTATTACATTGGCTAATGAAATAAGGATACCTGTCCCAAGGAAAGAGTTCAGATGCATATCAGACAGATTCTACATGAAAACAGTGTAGACCCTGAGCAGACAGCTCCTTCAGCTGTTTTAAAAAATGTTGACATAATTACATGTATGCTTAAAGCAAAGAAGTGTCAAAACATCTCCATATTAATACGAGATTTTTCACATTTTTAATTAGCAGTGGCACTAATGGAAGCCTACTAAGCACTTCATTAACCCATTACCCCATAAATACGCCTTTAATTTATTCCTCTACTCAAAAAATTAGTTCGTATTATTTTATTTTATGTCTCTACAAATAGTATTTGTAGAGACATAAATATGTGTCATAAGAACAATTTTCTGTTTTCTAGCAGAAGGTAGTTTAAATCAGGCTGAAAATAAAGCAGAATGTGCCTTATGGCACATTCTGATTTACTTTCAACCTGCTTTAAGTGATCACCTGTCTTCAAAACTAGAAAAAGGCTATAGGGTAATGGGTTAATGAAGCTTTTCTAAAAATATTATTGGAATAAAACAGGGCTGCCATTTCTCAAGATTTTTCTCAATTTCTACAAACCTATGGAATTTATTTTTAAATCTTCAAATTTTATTGAATAGTATATTCTGTGATTTTGAGATAGCTATAACAATAAAATGAAAATGTTGCTGAAAGCCATACTAATAGGTGGTCAAACAAGACAAGAGGGCCTTCAAGCCCTGATATCGCTCACCTGTTTAATGATACTTAAACAATACTGAAATAAAGCCTTTTCTAGCATTTATAAGTACATCAAGGGCAGATAACTCTTGCCCCACTGATCAAATTTTAACAATCATTGCACTCCTTCACCAACTTATAAATACATGTATATACATTGTGTGGAAGTATAATCAAAATCCTTTGAAAACTGTAGTTGCTAGAGTGTAAACAATGTTAGATATGACATTTTTTCAACAAGTCAAGGGCAGATAACTCTTCACCTATTGAATAATTTTACCCATATTGAATTTATTTGAGACCGGGTCCAAGGTTATAAAGCTTTTGATTTGAGTCGGAGATTGTTCTCAAGCATTTGATTGGTCAGGTTTGAGCCTAGGCTAGAATCGGACTAATCAAATGCTTGAGGTATACTTCAGACTCAACTTAAAAGCTGTATAACCTCGGAGCCTGAGTCTAAGATTATAAAGAGTTTGAGTTCAGTTTGAGTTCATTTACAAGCATATGATTGGTCAGTTTTGAGCAAAAGCTAAAATCTGACCAATCAAAATGATTTAGAATGATCTCAGACTCGACTCAAACTCTTTATAACCTTGGGCCCAGGCCTTTTTGTCCAATACAATCTGAACAAGTTTGAGAAAAAGTGGATAAAAATTGTGGCATCTAGAATGTAAACAATGTTAGTTATAGTGGCATTTTCAACACATCAAAGACAGATAACTCATGACATAATGGTCCGATTTCAACTCTGAGAACTTATGGTCATATACAATCTGAGCAAATTTAACCAGAAATGGGTGTCAAAGCCACCTGACGCTCGCCTGCTTGAAATTTAAGTCTAAAAACATCTTGTATCCAAAACAAATCAATTTTCAGTTTAGAAAGATTATTAAATGAATGATGAGTCTTAATCTAGTTATATAAAACAGCCCGTCCAAAAAACTTTAACCTGGTGATTTGAGGTCAAAACAACGAAGTCCAAAACATGTCAAAAAATGAAAAAAATTAAAATCATTTTTAATTACAACTTCATAACATCAATGTTTGTTCCCAAATGAAGCTCCATACAAAATGTCAGCACCCTAGCACAAGTATTAAACCTTACCTTAAAATAACCCGTCCAAAAAACTTTAACCTGGTGATTGCAGTAAAAAAGCTAAGTCCAAAACATGTTAAAAATTGACAAATATTAAAATTGTTTTTAAATTCCAACCTCATAACATCAATGTTTGGTCCAGAATATAGCTTCACACAAAATTTCAGCACCCTAGCACAAGTATTTAACTTTAAAACAACCCGTCCAAAAAACTTTAACCTGGTGATTGCAGTAAAAAAGCTAAATCCAAAACATGTTAAAAATTGACAAATATTAAAATTGTTTTTAAATTCCAACTTTATAACATCAATATTTGACCCCAAACGAAGCTTCATATAAAATTTCAGCACCCTAGCACAAGTATTAAACTTTAAAACAACCCGTCCAAAAAACTTTAACCTGGAAATTTGTAGTCGAAAAACCTAAGTCCAAAACATGTCAAAAATTGACATAAATTAAAATCATTTTTATATTCCAACATCATAACATCAATGTTTAACCCCAAATGAACCTCCATACACAATTTCAGCCCCCTTGCTCAAGTATTAAACTTTAAAACATCTCGTCCAAAAAACTTTAACATGGAAATTTGTAGTCGAAAAACTTAAGTCCAAAACATGTCGAAAATTGACATAAATTAAAATTATTTTTAAATTCCAACATCATAACATCAATGTTTAACCCCAAATGAACCTCCATACAAAATTTCTTAACCCTAGCACAAATATTAAGCTTTAAAACAACCCGTCCGAAAAACTTTAACCTTGGCCACGCTCACGCCGGGGGTATGACATTAGCGCTGCTGTTCTACGAACAGGCGAGCTAAAAATGATTGGATAAAAACTATGGCCTCGAGAGTGTAAACACTAAAATTGTTGACGACAGACACCGGACATTCAAGGATTGCAAAAGCTCACCGTGAGCAAGCTCAGGTGAGCTAAAATATAGTTAAAAATACAACTTCTAGATGATTCATAATTCTTAATTCGAGATTTCCTGCGATACATGCAGGTTTTTCAAAATGACCACGCCCTGGCAACTTTTTTTTTATGGAATCAATTTCATTGAACAACTTTGAGAAACTCATCCGATGAATGTTTCTGCGAAATATTTTTGAAATCTGACCAACAGATTATTTGAAGATAATTGTTTAAGATTTAGTGCTTGGTTGTCATGGCACCCAGTATAATAACCTCATCCACACAAAAAGTCAAACTTTTAGTTCCTCTACCGTACTGATGCTTCTGACATAGGTTAAATTTATCCCTACTGTGTTTCAGAGGATATATCGTTTACAGAATGATGGCAAACGCTGGACGATCACAATAGCTCACCTTGAGCCTTCTACTAATGTGAGCTATAATCCCATGTACTTGCCCAGCACAATAGACAAAGAAGGGACAAAAGCATGCAGAGGGAGTGAATTTTTTTACCCCTGACATTCAACCCAAACGACATACAAACAAAGTGCCTATGAAGAGTACATGAGTTCTATGCAAACATTGTAGACCCTAATTAGAGGGCTACTAAAGAAGGCAACACTGACGCTACCATGATCCGTGACCTAGCAGCTTCTATCATTAAAGATGGAAAGATGCCGGCAGATTGGGAGAAAAGTTTCATCGTTTGCCTTTACAAGGGAAAAGGTGATGCACTGGACAGGGGCAACTATCGGGGCCTAAAGCTCACTGAACAGACCATGAAAGTCCTGGAGAGGATTGTGGACGGCCTCATCAGACAAGTTGTGTCAATTGACGAATCACAGTTTGGCTTCGTCCCAGGCAAAGGTACAACGGACGCAATCTTTGTGGTCAGACAGCTGCAAGAGAAATATCTCTCAGTCAACCAAAAGCTATACATGGCCTTTGTTGATCTAGAGAAGGCGTTCGACCGAGTCCCAAGGAAGGTCATTTGGTGGGCTCTCAGAAAACAGGGTGTGGAGGAGTGGATTGTAAGACTGATCCAGGGCATGTATACCAACGCACGCAGCTGTGTTCGCATAGGGGAAGAATGCAGTGATGAGTTCCAGGTGAGGGTTGGTGTGCATCAGGGATCAGTACTCAGTCCACTTCTCTTCATCATAGTGCTCGAAGCCCTTTCACGTGAGTTTCCTTCAGGCGTCCCCTGGGAGGACCTCTACGCAGATGACCTTGTTATCATCGCCGAATCTTTGGAGGAGTGCGTAACAAGGCTTCTCACATAGAAGGATGGCATGGAGAAGAAAAGCCTTAGTGTTAATGCCAGGAAGACCAAAATCATGATCTGCGGCAAGGGCCTGGACGTCCTTGAAGGCTCAGGCAAATTTGCTTGTACAGTATGTTGCACTGGCGTGGGCAACAATAGCATCTTCTGCAGTAGCTGCAGGAAGTGGGTCCACAAGAAGTGTAGTGGATTAAAGCATCTGAAAGAAGACCCTGCATTCAAATGCCCGAGGTGTAGGGGTACTGCACGGCCTTTAGACAGAAGACGACAGACTGAGGTCCAAGTAGGAACAGACAAATTGGAGGTAGTAGCTTCTTTTTGCTACCTTGGAGACATGCTTTCTGCAGCAAGGGGTTGTGACCTACCTACCATAACCCGTGTTAAAGCTGCATGGAGAAAGTTTAAGGAGCTGATACCTATCCTCACATCACACCATCTCTCGTATAAGACACGTGGCAGAGTATACAGCACTTGTTTGAGGAGTGTAATGCTTCACGCCAGCGAGACATGGCCACTGTCGAAGCCAAACCTCCAGCGTCTCATGCGAAATGAAAGAGCAATGGTCAGACAAATCTGTAACGTAAAACCACAGGACATAGTCACCACCAGGTCGAAAGAGCTCCTTGTACAGCTTGGTCTGGATGATCTGGACCTCATCCTGAGGGAAAGAAGGCTGCGTTGGTATGACCACGTAGAAAGATCTAGCGGTGCATTGAAGGCAGCCTGCAACACACAGGTTACTGGAACACGTGGGCCTGGAAGGCCCAAGTTGACATGGAAACAGTTAACAGAGAGGGATCGCAGAGATTGGAACTTCTCTGCAATAGACCCTCTCGAGAGAGACACCTAGAGATCAGGTGTAAGAACTGCCACGCGTGCATCAAGCCAGCTACCTGGAAAGGGGCTCACTGATGTGGATAATTGCCCCTGAACCTGCACGTTAATCAAAAATCCGTTGATGATGATGATGACTAAAGGAGCCCTGGATCAGGGTCTACATTGTTTGTCATTTTGCAATATGTCTTTAAAAGTCAACAAAAGCACTGCATGAGGTGCCGATGCTCGTCTGTTTTTTAAGAACAGTGAACAATGCTGTTAAATTAGGTCAAAGGTATTGAGTCCCTGGTCAACGTACATCAGCTCACTTTCTTTGACGATGATAGATATTAATTGTAGGCAGAGTTTTAATTCTATTTCAATATTTAGCGGGAGAAGGGTTAAAAGTTAAAAAAAACACTATTGTATCACTACACATATATGGAACAAAATGATCCAGAAGGGTTACATTTGTCATATGAAATCTCCACTAAGATCTGATCTTTTTTCATATGACCTAGATGTTAAAATTTAACCCATTACCCTATAGCCTGTTTCTAGTTTTAAAGAAGATGACCACTTAAAGCAGGCTGAAAGTAAAGCAGAATGTGCCTTAAGGCACATTCTGCTTTACTTTCAGCTTGCTTTAAGCTATTATCTTCTAGTATATAGAAAACATTTCTTATGAACCATATTCATGAGTCAGAGTGTATAAAAGGGAGCTATTTTTTCTGTGACAGAATAAAATATAGGCGTAAAAAGCGCATTTATGGGGGAATGGGTTAAAGTGACATAAATCCAGAGACTGACAATCATCACAAAATAATCTGTGACATTCATGGCTCCAGATAAGAGGAGTATTTCAACAAATTAAAATCTTTATTTCTTCATAAAACCCTATGGTGTCACTACTCATTAGAATCGTTTCGAAGAGACGATTCTAATGAGTAGTAACACCATAGGATTTGGTGCTGAAATGGGTGAGAAAATGTTGGATTTGTTTAGTTTACTCCCTCTAATCTGGAACCCTGGATCTTAGATCCATTGAGACAATGTGGCACTGCATGCTTCCCCAACTCTATGTTGTAATTCTAATCAGTAGACAGAGATCTAGATGAGAGGGAGTAAACTGAACATTTATAAACCAACATTCCTCACTCAATTCAGCACCAAATCATATGGTGTTACTACTCATTAGAATCGTCTCGCAGAGACGAATCTAATGAGTATGACACTACATGGTTTAATGCAACAATTAAGATTTTAAATTTTGAAATACTCCCCTTATCTGGAGTTCTGGTAGACACAACAGATCTCTTTGAGACAATTCTAATGAGTAGTAACACTTCACTTCAACTTGTTTAGAACTGCCGAACAATCAATCACGATTAACTGGCAGGCCACAGGATTTGGTGCTGAAATGAGCGAGAAAACTATGGATTTGTAAAGTTTACTCCCTTTAATCTGGAGCCCCAATTCCACTCAATAAACATGATACCACCTACCGAAAATTCAATATACGTCGGTCTTGTCCAAAAGAAACACCTCAATCTCCAAAGTTTGCCCATCTCTGTCTTTCAAAAGGCATGACAGTTTTTAAATGAATAAAGCACAGATATACAGTATCTGTTACTATCTTTGGTGTCATCATCGTTTATTTTGGGAAAACCAAGAAATATTTGTTGCTGTTATCGATACATAAAATGATTAGGAGTAAGGAAAACAATGTATTTAAATCTGATAAGGTTCAACCCATTACCCCAATTAAATACACCTTTTATTTATTCCCCACTGAAGAAAATAGTTCAAATTTATACAGCCAAAAATAAGAAGAAATATTTTCTATATCTTAGCAGATGGTAGCTTTAAGCAGGCACATTGAATGATTTTGCTTTACTTTCAACCTGCTTTAAGTGGCCACCTATCTTCAAAACTAGAAATAGGCTATGGGGTAATGGGTTAAGGGTTCACTTCCTGGTTATCAAGCCACATGGCATATACAGAGCACCAGATAAGGGTAGTTTTTCAAAAACTAGAATCTTTATTTCTGAATTAAACCCTATGGTGTCACTACTCATTAGAATCGTCTCAAACTCATAACACCATAGGATTTGGTGCTAAAAATAGTGAGAAAATATGGGATTTGTTGAAAAAACTACCTCTTATCTGGAGCCCTGCATATAGTTGTTAGTCACATGGCCAAGAAAAAACAACAATGGCTTTTGTTACTGATATAAACATGGAGAAAAACTATAACGTTTGGATAATAAACATTTATGACACGTTATCAATATGGTACAAAATGGGGAAAACGTGACAAGTATAGCTAACGTAAATAGCTAGTGAGTATCTTCCATCATTTTGTAAGCAAGACATCAAACTAGAGCATTAAATTTCAATAGAATCAGCTGTTCATGCAGTGACCCCATACTTCCACGATCAAAACAAACATCAAAACAACCGCTGATGACAACTCGCAGAGCCGTTTTCTTACCTCAGATCTAGTTTTTACATGGTGTCCATTCTGCTGTATAAAATGGTTGTGGTTATTCATCCCGTCGCAGAATGGAGCTCGTTATTTTATCAAAGTTTTCATTGTAATTTTACACGCATAGACAAAAGAAAATAATAACATTGACAGCTCTTCCATGGCTTCTTTAAAACGCCTTTTTTGATTGGACGGATTGTCATGACGCAATTAAGGTAGGATTAAGCAGGTGCCCGTTTTCCCGCCGGTGGTAATATCTTGGAATTCGTTGCCTGCTGTTTGGTATTGTGCCGTTTGATAATTTCAGCTCTGCACAGGATTTTAGGTCGTAATAGATTCAAAGAGTTAAATAAAAAATATTTTTCGTACCGGATACCCAAATATATTGTGTCTTTAAATAGCCACCAATTGTTACTTTCGTAAGGAAATTGACTTTATTCGGAGTTCTTCTTCTTTATCCCACATGACGTCAAATAGCGGCAAACCCCCTGTCATTGAAATTTGATTGCACTACATGTTAGATCTACATTGTATCAGGAACGTATACAATGTACGTTCCTGATTGTATTATACCTAGATCTTATTTCTATGCACCATTTAGAATAAACATCTGGATCTATATGACTGTAACTCTGCTAAAATATGCTGCTTCTTAAGATGAAATCCTAACATTATATGTTGACCTTCTGCACTCTTTAACCACGGAATCGTGCTTTAACTTGCAATTGTCCCAGATCTACTTGTCTTGCTGCGTTAAGCCTATTGAATTGATCTAGATCAAGTTTATTTTGTGTCATAGCAATTACCTCTGCAAACAGGTTGGATCATGTTTGACATCCTGACCCTGTTTTGAAAAGAAATTTAGAAACAATCTAATTTCAGAACAATAGCAGACGACAATTGTTGCAGACGAAATAAAATGTCCTTTTAAAATCAGGTTTTTTAGCTCAACTGCCAAGGTGAGCTTTTAGGATCGCTGGATGTCCGTCGTCTGTCTGTTTGTGCGTTCGACAATTGGTTCGTATACAAATTTCATCCGATCTTCATGAAACTTGATGACTTGTTTGTCTTGAAGAAATCTAGGTCAAGTTCGAATGTGGGTCATGTCTGGTCAAAAACTAGGTCACTAGGTCACATAATAGAAAAGCATTGTTAACACTCGATCTAGAGGCTACAAGCCTCATTAGATCTTCATGAAACTTAATCAAAATGTTTGCCTTATTAATATCGAGGTCAAGTTCGAATGAGGGCCATGTCCGGTCAAGGTAATGGGTTAACACACTAGATGCTACAAATCTTATTAAATCTTCATGAAACTTATTCAAAATGTTTGCCTCATTAATTCCTAGATCAAGTTCAAGTGTGGGTCATGTGGGGTCAAAAACTAGGTCACAAGGTCAAATCATAGAAAAACCTGGTAAACACTCTAAAGGCTACAAATCCCATTAGTTCTTCATGAAACGTGATAAAAATGTTTGCCTCATTGATATCTAGGTCAGGTTTGCATATGGGTCACGTCGAGTCAAGAACTACGTCACTAGGTCAAATCATAAAAATTACATAATTGTCCGATTGTAAACACTCTAGAAGCTACATAAATCACGTGATATTGATGAAACTTGCTCAAAATGCTTTGCCTCACAGGCTATTCAGGACTGTGAAACGCAGCTCTTAACTACATGTACTTTAATCTACTTCCTCCAAGAACATGACAAGGGGCACCAAACAGATGCCGCTATCCTAGATTTTTCTAAGGCCTTTGACACTGTACCACATGACAAACTACTCCTCAAATTAGGTCACTATGGAATCCAAGAAAGTATACACACCTGGCTGACTAACTTACTAACAACTCGTAAAATGCGAACCATAGTAGAAGGGGGTCAGTCCGATGAAACATCAGTCGACACTGGGGTCCCCCAAGAGATCGTTCTTGGTCCAGACCAGTTTCTCTGTCATATAAATGACCTTTCGGACTGTGTGAAATCATCAGTACGGCTTTTTGCAGACGAATGCCTCCTATACAGAACCATCAAGAGCAGTATAGACTAAGATAAACGTCAGACAGACATTTAACCCTTTCCCCCATAGAAGCGCCGTTTAGCGAATATGATTTATTCCTCCGCTGAAGAAAATAGTTCCAATTTAATCAGTCATGAATATATACTATATGGAATAGTTTCTATATTCTAACACATAATAGCTTAAAGCAGGCTGAAAGTAAAGCAGAATGCGCCTTAAGGCGCATTCTGCTTTACTTTCAACCTGCTTTAAGTAGTCACCTATCTTCACTTCTAAAAAAGGCTACTAGGTAAAGGGTTAAACAACTTAGGAACATAGACACACAATCGGGGTATGTGATTTAATGCCAAACAATGCTGCATACTTTCCATTAACAAAAATGATATCCAAATTCTACCAACTTAAAGTCCCATTGTGTTTTCAGACCTTTTCATAATGTCTGAAATACAATAACGGTTAATAATAATGTTTGAACATTCTAATGGGCCAAACTGATCTATGAAATGATGAAGACGGACCTAAATCACCAAAAAGGGCGATTTAAAATCACAACAAACCGAAAATAGAGCGTCTGCCATAAACCTTACCACACGGCTTAGTATCACGTGATACAGCCGGAGTCAACATCACCGTGTGCAACCGCAATTACCTTCGACGGTCGATCCATCAGTCAGTTAGACTATCACACTTTTTTGTCCGCTCTCTAACTCGAATATCTTTTATCCGATCTTCCACAAACTTGCCGAAAATGTTCATTGATATAAAATCAAGGTTTAGTTTGATTACTACTAAAATCGCATAAGGTGTTTTTGAGTTATTGCCTGTTAATTTATAAAAAATGACTGTTTCAGTCATTTTTGCACTCTAAAACAAACAGTTTTTATCGGATATTCACCAAAAATGCTGAAAATATTTATTCATATAAAATTCAGGTCTAGTTTGATTATTACTAAAATCGCATGCGGCATACCTAAGTTTTTGCCCTTTATGTATTAAAAAATGACTGTTTTCAGCAAGGTTTGCTCTCTAACACAAATACGTTTTATTGGATCTTCACCAAATTTGCTGAAAATATTTATTGATATAATATCAAGGTTTAGTATGATTACTACTAAAAGCGCATAAGGTATATCTAAGTTATTGCCTGTTTATTAATGAAAAATGACGGTTTCAGTCACTTTTTGCACTCTAACACATACAGTTTTTATCGGATATTCATTAAACTTGCTGAAAATGTTTAAGTATATAAAATTTAGGTTTAGTTTGATTATTACAAAAATCGCATGTGGCATATCTGAGTTTTTGCCCTTTATGTATTAAAAAATGACTGTTTCAGCATTTTTCAGCAATAACTCAGCCATGCCTTATGCGATTTTGCTAGTTATTGAACCTGACCTAGATTCTATATTAATAAACATTTGTAGCAAGTTTGGTGAAGATCCAAAAAGAAATGTTTGAGTTAGAGAGCGGACAAGGCTGAAACAGTCATTTTCAGCAAGCTCAAGGTATACATTCTCTATAGTTTATTTGACCGTTTACCCACAGTGAAAGATATGTACACGTTGTTATTGAATCTCATAGTGTTTAACCCTGTGCCTACTTTACGGAGTTTACAAACTATTTGAATCTAAAAAGACGCCGCGTAACGTTGCGTCTCATCTGGATCCAAACTATTTGACACTCGTCTTAAGGTTTGTTTAATTAAAACAATGCATACATCTAAACTGAACACATTTTGCAGACGACAATGTCGAAGCAGACGTCTGTGCAGCAGAATAAGGGTTATCCAGATGTTCCAGCTAAACATGTAAGCGAGAGTAATCTGAACCAATCTAACATTTTCTCACTCATTTCAGCACCGAATGCTATGGTGTTACTACTGATTAAACCGTCTATTCGAGACACTTTTAATGAGTATGACACCATTGGGTTTAAAAGCAGAAATAAAGATTTAAGTTTTCGAAATACAATGTACTTCCCTTATCTGGAGCCCTGTATTTACAGAGTTGTCCTTCGTTCCATTCACAAGGGAGGCTTTTTAATTGGTGCTAGCACAAAAATATTATAAATAAAATTTAAAAAGCGAATTGCTTAGATAAAACAGGTTTTTGTGAAAGAATCACGTCCCACGTAGTTCAAATGGGACCCCAAACAACCGTTTTATGCAGGTTTCTCAAAAGCACAATGCGGCTTTAATACATTGAGGTCACTTCCTACCAGAAGTACATCGGCGCTATATGACCTATTACCCAACCCATCCATCCATAAAGAGGAACAAGATAATCCATATTTAGGCATAAATATATATCCAAAGACTTCAAATGGAATGTACACATAAACAATGTATGTAAAAAAGCCAATGCCATAGTGATACTTGGACTCCTTAGAATAAACATTAGAAGTGTACCTGAAAATTTGAGAAAAAACGGCTTACTCCGTAGTTAGATCAATTATGGAGTTTTGCGCAACAATCTGGAATCCTTACCTCAAATAAATCAAAATCGGGCTATCAGATTCATTAAAAAAACTACTAGGACAGGGAGACGGGAGCAATCACAAGAATGAGAGAACAACTGGAACTAAAGACTCTTGAAGACAGAAGACTTTAGAAGCCTCCGCCTGATACTTATGTATAAGGTGGTGGAGGGATTGGTACCAGTTCTGCCAACATCCAGATTCACAAAACAGGCTAAACCAAGACGAAACACCAAAGCTGTCAGATTTAAAGACTTTGATGCAAACAATCAAGTATGCAGCAACACTAGAGGGCTCGCAGTCCCAAATAGCAAAACTCCTCAATACAAGCATTCATTCTTTGTAGACACTACGATACATTGAGCAAACTGTCAGACAGCACAGTGCATGCCGGATTCCTTAGAGGCTTTTAAAGCGACTCGCAACCAGATGGTAAAATAAAAGAAAATACTCAAATAAAAACAAATGTGTAGCATTATTGTGCATCTGGCATTAGAAAAATATGATCAGTCTAAAAACACCCCAAGAAAAGTCTTCAAATCTTAGTTTTTTAGATATTTTCCATCGCTTTATCCGTTGCGTGCAAAAGAAATTGGTCACGGGCTCAGACGTAAACCCGGGCCGAATTATGTACTCTCCATCGCTACACAGTGAAGTACGTTAAATCGATCCCAGATATATTAATAGGCGTGTTGGCTCAGGGGGCTAAGGGGTTGTCTTATTTTGCTTTTCTGTCCCCGCATGCCGGGTCCCAGGTTAGAATCCCACCAGAGCTCAATAAAAAATTGATTGAAATCCTAAACTAATTCTTACCCGTTTATATAAGCGTTTGACATTTATTTACAAATTACTATTTTTAATGCTAAATCTGGTTGCGAGTCTCTTTAAACAGCCAATAAAACGGCATCTCTTCTTGGATTCAGATTCTGTGTACCAGGCCATACCATATTTAGCGCGCGAAGTGATCTCATGCTGTTCGGAACACCGTTAAAACTTATTTCCACCGATGTACCGGAAGCTTATTCCAACCGATGTATAGCGGAGGATAATGGAATATGCATAACACGTGTCTCTGTTAGGCGGGTTTGATTGACAGTTGACTGTAAACATACCATACTCTTCTTTCCATTTGCGGGATGCAACCTAATTTTCTTCAAAATTCATTGTTATAATGGCTCTACATAACCGATAAACAACCTATATTAAATCTGAGTGATGCAGGGCTGCCAATATTCGGAATTTTTCTAAAACCTTCTGATTATTTTGAATGTTTCTCGATCTACGAATTTTTTCCCCCGAACTTAGCATTTCTTCTCTTACTTTTAAAGGGACTCGCAACCGGATGGTGTACTTGTCAAAATATAAATTATAAAATACTCAAATAAAAGCAAATTTGTGGCATTATTTGGCTTCTGACATTAAAAAATATGATCAGTCCAAAAAAAGTCTCAAGAATCGTCACCGAATCTTAGGTTGTTTTTTTTTTTAGATATTTTCCATCGTTTTTCTATAGCGTCAGCTGACGGCATAGTTGCTGTTGTTGCTTCTCTACACGGGCTCAGACATAAACCCGAGCCGAATATGTATAAATCAATCGCTACCAGTGAAGTACGTTAATTCGCTCCCATATAAATAGAAAACCCCAGTAGCCGCGTGATTAAGGCGTTTGCCTTTGTTTTCATGTTTGTCTCCGCATGGAGGATCACGGGTTCGAATCCCACCAGAGCTTCTTCCTTTTTTTTTTGAAATGCATTTTTTAACACAATTTATTATCCAAAACTAAATCTTACTCATTTATATAAGCATTTGACATATATTTACAAATTACTATTTTTAATGCTAAATCCGGTTGCGAGCCTCTTTAAAATGTTGAAAATTTTATACGTTTCTTATACATAGAAAACATTTATATGGATGTAAAACAGTTTCGATCCAGACCAGACTCCGTGTAACGCAATGATCTCGGCATCATGTTCTAGACGATGCAAAACATTCTCGGAAGACCCTAAATGAAATGAATACTGATCTTCCCGCTGTGGCGGAAAGCCAACATCTTTTTTACTTCCATACGCATTTATTTGGTAAGAATAACACTTTCTCCACTTTAATCAGGAGTGTACATTAACAAACACTGTAAACCCAGAATATACACAAAGATGCGGCATCTGCAAATAAATCTCTTGAACACTGACTTTTCAGTTGTATTCACCTACACTGGCTTAACTAAAAACTGTCTGTCAGTCTCTCAAACTCAGGTGTTAGGCAAGTTAACTTAAGAAAAATCCATGACGATATCAAAGTTTGGATCCTGATCAAAAATGCGAACTTACTCAAGTAATGTAGAATGGAATGAATTCGTTCAAAAATTTGGTTTACTTTATTCCTAATTTCATTTCGACAGCCAGTGATATCCCATCACCAAGGGAAGTGACTGCAATGGGAATCATCCACATATTGACAATAGGTTACTTCCCAGTCGAAACGTATGGCTAGCTGACAGGACCACAGGGGACCAGAACGTAGGGGTGTTTGTGGTGCCTAAAATGACCAAGACAATCAAAATTAAAAATAGATTCCAGTATAATTATGAGTATGTATCATAGTCTATGATATACACTCATATACTGGGTTTTATATTGATTTCATATAAAATCATGAACTGAGAATAATAAAGAAATTTGAATTTGATCATTTAAGGCCATAATCAAGCACCCACAAACACCCTGTGGACAGGACCAAAACAAAACGCAAGTGAATATATCTAAAGCAGGATTAAACTGAAGCATAGTAGATCTCTTTACTCGCTACTTTACTTTTATCCTGCATTAAGCTGCCATCTGCCTTTACCCATCCCCGTACTTAGTTTTCAGTTTTGAAGACAGATACATGTAGTTGTTGAACCCATTTATGCCCAGTGCTGAAACGATTACCCGGGTAACCGTTAACGGTTATGAACTGCCGATTAACCGGTTACAAAGTTGGTAACCGGTTACTCGGAAGCCATTTTGTATAACAAAAATGAAGCCCCATTTGTCGGGAGCTACAGTAGCCTTCAGATATGTTTTACGTTCACTTCAAGTCTTTTAGATATACATGATATTTAAGTTTTAAAATACAGTAGCATGTTGATTGATAAGGGTAGGGCGTTTCCTGATTTTTGTAAACATGTACACGGAGCTCAGTACACAAAACGATGCCGTTAACAAAGTATTTTATGTGCACAATTCAATATACTTTTCAGGTGTTCTCAACACTGAATACTCGCTGCATCGTGTCATTTTATTTTAAGTTGAGTTAAGGAGCCCTTATTTCACCAGTCTTTACAATAAATGCCGATTTAACAGTTTTAATTTACAACAAACTTATCTTCGAAATTATTGTTTCCTTCGCTACGTTGACAGTTGAACTTGACACGCTTACTAGTTTAAACTATTTTATTTCCATATACATAATAGGGAAATGGAGTCAGGTCACAAGTTCTCACAACATTAGATTCGACCCTTCCCCTACAATTTATACATGTATAAACATTGGAACAATGGCAAACAAAATATGAAACATATTTGAATAAACAAAACAAGAACTATCAACACATGCTTATTAACACACTGACCCCTAATATCAATACTTTAGTCCTTTACAAACTGTTCGCTTATAAAGAGTACATTCATCTGTTGCAATCAGTGAAAACCAAGATCAGAGAGCTTTTGCAGGAGCTTTACGATCAGAGTATGCAATGACCGTCATTGCAAAGACATCATTCAACAGTCATAAAGGATTAGACGTAAGTGGAAGCAAACATTTACAGGGTCAATGAGTTAAACATGATCAATTGTTCGTAACTAATACACTTATATTTATGAAAATGAGAGAGAGAGAGAGATGGAGAGAGGAGAGAAAGAGAGAGAGAATAAAGAGAGAGAGAACGAGCATAATGTGTGATCTACAACATGAGAGAAAGCTATTGATAATAGGTGCTAATCAACAGTAGCTATTTTAATTACATGTAACTGTCTATTTGAGTCAGGAATGCAGTAACAATCATAAATGGTAAATGTAGGTAACGACTGATCAGTATTTGTTTTTATGCAGTTTGATAAGTTTACCAAACAAATAAAAAAAAAGAGGTTAGCGTCCCTTAAGGTCAGGGTGGATAATCCAGTGTTCTACACAGATGACAGCCTGTCGCATAACAAGAGCAAACCAAAAGCCCCAAATGGTAGCGTTCTGCTTCACCCATGATCAGCACCAAGCAGCCACCAGTTCATAACGACTCCTATGGTTTTCAACAAAAAAAAGCACAGGTCCGACTATAAAGATGCAATTGTTGATCTGACTTATTCACGTTAAAATCTTCTTGTTTGTTTAATGAACACGTGCACAGCAGCAAATAAGGTTTTGCTATCATCGTAATTTAATTCAGGTTTACCGTATAAAAGTGGTTCAATGCTAAGGGGATTAAAGGTATGTATTGCATGAAACAAAAATATTCTCTTGTTATGAAACAACGGACATTTAAAAAAAATAGTGACGAGCATCCTCTATTGCGTTTGAGCATTCACAAAAAGGGCTTTGATTAATATGGTTATTAAATAGGTCATTATTTAGATTGCTAGATTTGTTTCTTATTCTGGCGTGCAAAACAGACAGATACCGATCACCAAAACAATATATAGTAGGAATAGTCATCTTATCAGAGTTTTTAAGCATAGCATTCTTGAAAGAACTTAATGTGTTTGAGTTTCTTATTTCAATATTAGTACCATTCCATAGAGATATTGAGGATGGGATACAAGCCTTTTGAGAAGTTGTTGTTCGTGCTAAAGGGACTTCTATATTACTTCTATTTCTTAAATGATAATTGGTTATCTTCCTTACATAAGCGGGCAACAGATCAATGATGTAAGACGGTGCCATATGATGACATGATTTATACATAAAGTAAAGCTTTTGACGATGACGTCTACTAGCAAGAGATTCCCAACCGCATTCGTTATATAGACTATTAAGAGAAACTGATCTTGTAAGCCCAGTGACTATACGGGCTGCTTCATTTTGCAATTTTCCCAATTTATCAGAACAGTTTCCAATGCAACCGTCCCAGACAACTGAAACATACTCTAATATAGGACGGACATAGGAAATATATCTGATTAAAGCCAGAATGTCGCCCAAATTCATGTTTAAATCGCGCAGTTTCTTATATAAGAACATTTTCTATGTATTAAAACTAAGCGAAATCCGTTGTCAGGTGCCTGAAACATGCCCCCTTTCTTTAAGAACCATACATAAATGTGCCGATTTCTTATGGAGATGGTTGGGAAAATAAGCTTTTTGTTTACATAACAAATCTTCGTGTCGGCTTCCGAGAGTTTCCGCAAGGTCGAATAAGAGTCACGAGATCGATCCGATTTTCCTGACTTGTCTGGGTTATTTTTAGAACAGAATAGTTCATAACCATTAAGGTAACGGTGGAGAAAACGTTATTCTTTCCCGTTTAAACGCAAACGAAACGCAAACGCATTGCAATAATACGCATAAATGGACAACCTTTAGACAATTCTGACCATACATGTTAGTCTGAGCGGCAAACAGTTTGGTGAGTGATCAGTTGCCGGGTTACCCGGCGTCTGATCTGCTCCAAACTGTTTGCAATTGAAAGCATGGTTTTAGCGTTAACGCGTTTATTGGGAATTATACGCAGATACCCCCCGCACAGCTATTCAAAAAGTGTCCTCTTACATCTGATACCGGACACTTTTTTCTGTTACCGGACAGTTTTACTTTCTGTTATTGTATACTTTTTACGGGCGTGATGCACGTGGTGAGTATGTTGTCACCTGTTTACCGGGAATGGACGAGGTAACCCTTGTAATGCTGCAGTGGAGAAAAACGTCATTCTTTCCCAATCAAAGCGTAAACGCTTAAACTATTACTTCCATTGCAAACAGTTTGAAGCCTGACCAGACGCCGAGTAACGCGGCGTCTGATCAGGCTCCAAACTGTTTGCCACTCAAATCAACCAATTCATTAGAAATATAAAAAAAAATGGTAATTTCCTACATTTTAGCGATTTGTGTTTGCATTTCGTTTGCGTTTAAACGGGAAAGACTAACGTTTCTCCACTGTAAGTACCGTTTGGTTAACATTTGAAAAGAGTTTGGACCCAGAGAAGATGACGCGAAACGCGGCATGTGATCTGGATCCAAATTGTTCGGCACTCATATTCAATTTTTATTCAATTTGAAAAGCATAGGAATTATTTTGAGTTTCTCCGCAGACGATACATTTGAAGCAGACGGCAATTCAGCAAGATAAGGGATAACGAACATTTGAAAACAGTTTGGATCAATATCAAACACACATTAAATCTGCGTTTGAGCAGGATCCAAACTGACAACACTTGTATCAATGTTCGTGCAGTCAAAGCCCGAAACTTTGCGTTGGAAATTAAATGCAGACGGCAATTTCAAAGCAGACGACAATATGGCAGTAAAAGAGTTAACAACGCAATAACATTAATAATGTTATTGATCTTCTATAGAGTTTTTAGTTATGGTCGCATGCTATTTTTTCCTAGTTATGTTACATTAGATGGCCTGCATTGGGCGCTCTGCTATTATTTCTATTGGTCGGCAATCTTTAGCCGGTTGGTTCATTGCTGATTGATGGGGGTAGTGGGATTGCCGTTTTGGGGGGCTGTCTTTTGTATGTTTATTCTTATTTAATTTAGATCTAATTATAGTTATTTGTGTTTTGTCGATGGCCTGCATTGGGCGCTCTTCCATTATTTATATCAGTCGGCAATACTTAGCCGGTCGGTTCGTTGCTGATTGATGGGGGTAATGTGGTAGCCGTTTTTGGGGGGCTGTCTTTTATATGTTTATTCATGTTTTATTTCAGATCTAATTGTAGTTATTTTGTCTTTTCAAGATTTATAGGTACATATGTGTTATTTCATGTAAAGCGCTTTTGAACGCACAATCCCTGTGTGAAAAGAGCGCTATATAAAACTGGTATAATAATAATAATAATAATAATAATTTAATATTGTGCCTGTTCGGGAGAAAAATCTTCAAAATGGCCCTTGGTTTGATTATAAAGGGATGGAAAAGGAATTATACCGGGCTAAAATTATAAGGTTAAAATATGTATTGACTTTAATGGTAAATGCTTAAAAAGAAAATGTCACCTAAATTGATAAATACAGGAAATACATCGCTTACCTTTCTAGCTGACTACTACATGTAACTTGGAACATAGACAAACAAATAAGTAGTTATTTTACGGCATGACCCAGCACACAGGTTGCACGGTATACTCGTGCAAGTTAGAAAAAGGACCAATAAAATATATAGTTGGTTTATGTGTATTTCAACATTTTAGAAGTGGATATTTTAATTTACTCTATTAAATTTAACACACTTATTATTGACTCGGTGTAAATTATTTATTAAAATCTTCGTACAAGTCAGATACAGTTACTCGTTCGCTTTAAAAGAGTCCGCTAACAAGGGTAAGAGTACTGTTTCGCTCGGACGAACAACAAAGATGTCCTCGGCTTCGCCTCGGACACATTGTTGTTCTTCCTCGCCAAACAGTACTCTTACCCTTGTTAGCGGACTCTTTTAAAGCGAAACTCGAACGGTATCTATTACATAATAACATTTTCTCCACTTTAAGCAAGGTAACATCGACTACATCATCGTACACTTTCCTACGTGAGATAAGTATGGTTCCCGTGCAGCACGAGACCGCTGCGCTTACTTTACTGATATTTTATTCTCTCCCAATAAACGCATTTGTATACAAAACTATTATTTTCATTGCAAACAGATTGGAGCCAGGTCAGACGCCGGGTAACCCGGCGTTTGATCAGGCTCCAACCTATTTGCTACTCAGTTTAAAAAATAATAGTTAAAACTTCTAAAAGTAAATTTCCACAGTTACGTGCATTGCGTTTGCGTTTAAACGGGAAAGAAAAATGTATTCCCTACTGTATACTGCACACAATAAATACAGCTATCAATGTTTCTTGCTAGATGTAGGGAATACTCATCCCTTTTAAGGTTTTAGAATGTTCCAATCTAAAAATAACTCTGTCAAGTCAGAAGAAAACACTAATAATGAGCTATGAAAACATCTTTACCGGGCGCAAGCCGACCGAACTCGGAAAATCTCCGTCGTTGATCGGATGTCAACACACCGATTTAAAAGTCGACTTTTCCCCCACCAAATTCATGTGTTTGTCAGATTTATTGCCTCCATAATCATCGCGGATTACTTCTTTTTATATGCTTAGATTATGTATCTCACAACATATGCTAAATAGAAGAGCGTACTTTTCAGATGAACACTGTTTTAACCTTTTCAACACTATAGCCCTCTGTAGAGATTACTGATTGTATGTATGTAAACAGTGTAGACTCTGATTAGGGTCTACACTCTTTCATTTTTCAGCGGAGCTGACTGTTTTCTATTTAGACACACTTAATTTATATTTGGCCACACATTTCAACCAATAATATTTGATCAGAAATTTAGAATTAAGAGCACCTGTTGAAACTGAATAGTCTGATTGGATAGTAGCTAGGGCTCCAGATAAGGGAATTGTTTCAAAACTTAAAATCTTTATTTGTGCATTAAACCCTGTGGTGTCACTATACATATGAATTGTCTCTTCGAGACAATCAAAATGAGTGGTAATACCATAGGGTTTGGTGCTAAAAGAGGTGGAAAAATGTGATTTGTTTAGTTTACTCACTCTTATCTGGAGCCCTGTAGGCTGGTTTATGTCCCATTACAGTTTTACATGATGTGGACATGTCCCATTACAGTTTTACATGATGTGGACTTGAGTGTAAATTTTAGAGATACAGGCTGGCTTTTACTACACACTGGGCTGATGAAATAGGCCACAGAAGTTAATTATGCTTCTATTTTAAGATATGATGATTTTTGTATCTGTACATTTGTGTATGCTATAGTTTGTTTCAAGAAACTTTATGAATGGAACAATAGATTAATGTGAGGATCTCCTACCAGTAGCTAGGATATGAGTTAAATTATTGTTTTGTTTTGCATTTCTGTACATGATAGTTTTGCATTTTAAATAAAAGTTACTGTTTCAATTGAATACTTGTATTTTTTGCTTTTCAATCCAAGATATTACAATTCTTTGAAAACCTCAATTTAATTCAATTTTGCACACCCATCTATATAGCCTTAGTTCAACCACTCATTCCGCCGAATATCTTTTTTAAAGATATTTCTTGTTTCATTTGTTTTTGTTGTCATACAGTGGGCTGGTTTAAGATATTGGTCCCAACGAAATTTGACGGAAAGTGATGACTGCCAGGTCAAACCTGATGGATACTACCAGCTACGCGTTCATTAACGAAAGCGCTTCGAGACGCTTGCCACGGCCCGCTTACCTCAAGGCGCACAAAGGTGGAGTGACTATGGAGGACGACAAAAGCATGCAATATTGAAGGCTCGTCTACCCCTCGTGTCAAGTTTTTGCATATTTTACAAACAGTATGTATGTAATGGAACAGTGGTCTTGTGCAAACAGCACAAGACCAGGGGCCCGTTTGATGAAATTTCGTACGACTAATGTTGTCGTAAGTCAGATTATAAAAGTCTCAATTATTTTATTTTCTCCATCTAATCCTATCTTGTGACACCTCTTTGGAATCGTCTTGAAAATACAACTCCAAAGAGATGTCACAAGACAGGATTAGATAGATAAATCATCAATTAAATGTGTTTTAAAGTTTTGGCTTACGACCGTTTTTTGTCGTACGAAGATTTATGAAACGGGCTCTTGATCAGAAGACTCCTGCTATTTATTTCAGAAAACATCTCTAAATAGTCATAAATGGACTAGACATAATTGGAAATTAGAACTGTCCTATAGAAGTGTCAGATGCCCATGAGTTAACCCCTTCACTACATTATCCCGAGTAGGCTACAACAGTTACAGTGAAACCCCTCTAAACCGGAACCTCTAAATACCGTAATTCTCTCTAAACCGCATAAAAACGTTGGTCCCGTTTCCAACCCTTCTTAATTTTAACCTATTACACCATAAATATGTTGTTTTTTTCGCCTTTGATTTATCACTTCACTGAAGAAAATAGATTCATAAATATGTATCATCGGAATTAGTTTCTATATTCTTGCAGCAGATAGCTCAAAGCAGGTTGAGAGTAAAGCAGAATGCGCCCAAGGCGCATTCTGCTTTACTTTCAACCTGCTTTAAGTGATCAGCTATCTTCTGTACTAGAAACAAGCTATTGGTTAAAACCCCTCTGAACCGGACCCCCTCTAAACCGGACATTTATGTTGTCCCCACACGTGTCCGGTTTAGAGGGGTTTCACTGTATTTGCAAAATATATTCGATTCTGATCAGCCGCTGCGTAGGACGGCGTATTGCTAATCAGGTGCCTGTTTTACGAAACGTCGTACGACAAAAACGGTCGTAAGTCAGATTCTAAAATTCTCAATTATGTTTTATATCTCCAACTAATTCTATCTGGTGACATCTCTTTGGAATCGTCTTGAAAAATATATTTTTAAGTTAATTTACGACCGTTTTAGTCGTACGACGTTTCATAAAACGGGCCCAGGAACCATTATTATTATTATTATACCAGATTTATATAGCGCTCTTTTCACACAGGGGTAGTGCGTTCAAAAGCAAACTGATACTAATTTCAAACTGGATTGTTCAACAGCATTTGTTTTAATACTAGTTCTTATTGACTTCACCATTTGGACCCTAGTCACGCTTATAGGCGTCCTTTTCAAACACTGTACCTGTGTAAAGTACATTTAACCTTTACAAACAGTGATTATTCAGACTAGAAGGTACTCTCTGATCAGGGTCTGTACTGTTTGTCACATTGCAATACATTGTCAATTTTCAATTCTAAATACAGCGCTCCCTCTCTACAACGACATCCAATGGGAGACAAATAGTGTGTGCGTTGTTCGGAAGGAGTCGTTAGAGAGAGGGAAATCGGTTTACATTTGCAAACAGCTTGAATCCAGATCAGACGCCGCGTAACGCGGCGTCTGATCTGGAGTCAAGCTGTTTGTCACTCGTCATTAAATTTATTCTATCGAAATGTCCACTTACATGTAAACAAGAAATATCTTTAAAAAAGATATTCGGCGGAATGAGTGATTGAACTAAGGCTATATAGATGGGTGTGCAACATTGAATGAAATTGTGGTTTTCAAAGAATTGTAATATCTTGGATTGAAAAGCAAAAAATAAAAGTATACAATTGAAACAGTAACTTTTATTTAAAATGCAAAACTATCATGTACAGAAATGCAAAACAAAACAATAATTTAACCCATATCCTAGCTACTGGTAGGAGATCCTCACATTAATCTATTGTTCTATATATCAAACTTCATTCATAGAGTTTCTTGAAACAAACTATAGCATACACAAAATCTACAGATTCAACCGTCTGCTGTACTTCACTCTTGTAAATAATGATGAAACCACACGATTGTGTTTAACTCACTTGAGGCCATTTCTATATAATATTGCTTTTAATGTATGGTAAATGTGTACAAATAGTTAACAATTAAAACAAATTGGTAGTAAACAATTACAAAACACCTAGCTTCCTCTGTATATCTATAAAAAGATTTCAGATGTCATCTTAAAATAGAATCATAATTGCATCATCCCAGTGTAGTAAACAGTCTGGTCTGTGTCTCTAAATTTTACACTCACAGTCCATATCTGGGAAAACTGTAATTGGACATAGACCAGCCTACAGGGCTCCAGATAAGAGGGAGTAAACTAAACAAATCACATTTATTTACTCCTTTCAGCACCAAATCCTATGGTGTTACCACTCATTTTGATTGTCTCGAAGAGACAATTCAAATGTATAGTGACACCACAGGGTTTAATACACAAATAAAGATTTTAAGTTTTGAAATAATTCCCTTATCTGGAGCCCTGGCTACTATCCAATCAGACTATTCAGTTTCAACAGGTGCTCTCAATTCTAAATTTCTGATCAAATATAATTGGTTGAAATGTGTGGCCAAATAGAAAGTGTGGCTAAATAGAAACCAGACAGCTCCGCCGAAAAACAGCAGACGAAAAGTTTATGTACACGACATTGCAGCCATGAAAATGTTGGACATAATTGTCTTGTTTAGGAAACAGCGACAAGAGTCGTTGTAAGCAAGGAGTCGTTGTTGGAAGGGCCGTTGTAGAGAGGGAGCACTGTAAAACTACTGTGATATTTATGACATTATATAAATATTAGATGGCAGTTTGCGTGACATTCAAATTGTCAACCGGGAAACAGCATGTCACCCCGAGGCGTAGCCGAGGGTGACATTCTTGTTTTCGAGGGTTGACAATTTGAATGTCACGCAAACTGACATCTAATATTTATTTTATTACACCGAGCTTATCAACCCTGGCTTTGGAATCGTTTTATTCGTCTTTTATAAAATGTGTTGTGAATACCAATTTAGCGCGGACATGTACATAACGCGGGAAATGACGTCGCCGTCTTACGACGTCACATTGTTTATCATTATATTACAAGAAACAAAGAAGAACGTTATGATAAGTAAATTGAAGAAACAGCGTCTTTACATTGTCTAGGTGGCAAATATCCTCTTCCGAAAGGGTGGCAAATCGTTAAGGAATGGACAAAAGGAAGCAACTTGTACAGAAAATGCCAAAAGTTGATTACAAGTTACCACTCGTTAAAACGTTCCAATGTATCCAATAGCGAAAGTCATGTCAAGGCTGACAGTACGTTTTCGGACGGAGTAAAAAAGTATTATTATACTGCAAAGTAAATTCCTTACTTTTCATTGGTCAACGAACCCTAGACACAATCCCATGTACCCTGTGAGTTGACAGGGTACATGGAAATCCAGCTGCTTTCATTGGCTGACAGGTCCCTGAGTCTTGATTTGCAGAAAATAAGATGGCCTATTGCTCGACAGGATTGAGTGCATTCAATCATGCATCCTCCGTTTTAAGTCCATTTCGGCTAAGAACCAATCGGTGTTTGGATCTTTCAACAGTCGCATTATTTCTGGGAAAGTTTGACGTCGAAGTATGCCGAGTATGCCTTTTTTCTTTTGAATAACAACCATCAGACGTGACGACATGACGTCACTTACGCTCAACGTTATCTGCTTTGGCGCGATTTTGTTATAGTTTATTATGAGCGCTGTACGCGACAAATTCCGAAATATTTCGTTTGAACAGTGAAAACTTTGCAGTATAATAAATTCGTTATACAGTTTCTTCACAGTGTACATGAGGATTTCTTCCCGGCTGGTAAAAGCATGTAACCCTCGCCTAACGGCTCGGGCAACATGATTTACCTCAGCCGGGAAGAAATCCTCATGTACACTGTGAAGAAACTGTATAACTAATAATGTCCTTTAGAGTGACGTCACAAAAAGAATATCATAAAGAGTGACAGTATATTTTGGATAGATGTAAAAGACATGCAAAATGTTAACTGTAGGTCTATGGGACTTTAACATTGTAACTCAAAGCGAGGTGTAATAATATTCTTTATCACATAATTTGCGGTCTGGGAGTTGCATAAAGCGATTGTATAAATATCGTAATCCACTAGTGGAATATCGTTTTTTGGGCTCCGGCCTAACTTGTTCGTCTATAAGCGCTGCATGTAGCGGGGTGCCAAATGACGTCATTTACTATGACGTTAACGTAAACAACGTAACGTTTGGCGGAAAATCTATATAGCGTAGAGTCTACAAACTACGGCTTCAAATCAATTTAATAGGTGCTTGAACTTGTAATGTGATAAATAGAATATCACATTCGTGTTCATTATTTATCATTTTTAATAAACTCGTTGACTAAAATGAATATAACACTCGCCAAGGCTCGCGTCATATTATTTTAGTCAACTCGTTTATTAAAAATGATAAATAATGAACACTCATACAATATCCTCTATTTCTCGTTTAAAGAGACTGAAAACCAAATGAGGCATAAAAGATTTTTTGTTAATGGATGTCCGGTGCCTATTTCCGGCTTCTGACGGCTCCGAACTGTTTGCACTTAGAAACAATTGTTTAAGCATAAGTTCATTTATTTTGAAAGAATGTCGTTTTCCAAGCTACATTAAGTTTGGAATAAGGGTACATGTACTTTAAATACTCAAATAAAAGCAAATTTGTGGCATTATTTGGCTTCTGACATTGAAAAAATATGATCAGTCCAAAAAAAGTCTCAAGAATCGTCACCGAATCTTAGTTTTTTAGATATTTTCCATCGTTTTTCTATAGCGTCAGCTGACGGTATAGTTGTTGTTGTTGCTTCTCTACACGGGCTCTGACATAAACTCGAGCCGAATAATGTAGTATCAATCGCTACCAGTGAAGTACGTTAATTCGCTACCATATATAGAGAGAGCGCCCGTAGCCGAGGCGGTAAAGGCGTGTCCTCATTTTTCATGTTTGTCTCCGCATGGAGGGTCATGGGTTCGAATCCCACCAGAGCTTCTTCTTTTTCTTTTTTTTTAAATGCATTTTTTAACAGAATTTATGATCCTAAACTAAATCTTACCCATTTATATAAGCATTTGACATATATTTACAAATTACTATTTTAATGCTAAATCCAGTTGCGAGCCTCTTTAAATGCCATGGTTTTCTTTCCAATTAGCACGTATCATATTGAATCTGGATGAATCAACCATGCCTTAGGGTGTCTGTTTAATTAGATGACCTCACATTACAAAGACCTGCTTGTACTTAATGGCAATCGTAAGTTAAATGCCTGAATATTGCTATGACCTTTCCGTGTGTGATTACTCTTTAAAAAAGTGCCCACTAGGCTTAAATGGGTTAATTAAGCACAGCGCTTCCTCTCTACAACGACACCCAATGGGAAACAAATATTGTGTGCGTTGTTCGGAGAGAGTCGTTATAGGGAGGGACATTGGCTACATTTGCAAACAGTTTGGATCAAGACCAGACTCCGCGTAACGCGGCGTCTGATCTGGATTCAAGCTATATGTCACTCGTCATTAAGGGTTTTTTCTGTCAAAATGTACATTATGTAACTTTAGAAAAACAGCAGACGACAATTTAAGCAGACTGTATTGCAGCAGTAAATTGTCAAGTTCAAGGAACCGCGGAAAGGGTCGTTGTAAGGAGGGAGTCGTTGTTGGGAGGGCCGTTGTAGAGAGGGAGCGCTGTATCGCAAGGAGACAATATCACATCACCCCTTTTAAACGAAACTAAACGCAAACGCACGTGTAATGCAACACGCTTTAGAAACTATATTTATATAATTACATGGACATGTTTTAGAAATATTGACGATTTTTTAAACTGAGTGGCATACATGAGAGAAAACAAGACCTGTTTCACAGTAAGTGACATCTGCTCAAATGCCCTTTGTTGTTGTAAATATACACATACACAGCCCTGTTAGAATATGTAATTGTTCCCCACCCCACCCTAAAACTGTATCTGATTACATGTATCTTTTATATAAACGTCAATTAGTTCTTGTGTAAGACAGATGACAGCTGAGCGCAAAATAGAAAACTCTTTTAGGGGCTTTTTGTTTTACTTTCATCTGGCGTTAAACTGTCACCTGTCTTTAATACAAGTGCATCAAATACCCTTCCCTTTGGTGGTCGTAATAAAGGAGGGTTACTCTCACTGCCTTGAGGTAGTCTGTTTGTCAGGTACTCATAGGCTACAAATATTCCCTTCACTGCCAATACGCCATCAATTATAAACAATTATTGTCTGCTTTTATTTCTCAAGTTTAAAGTTTAGGTATTTTGACAAATAAATATTGATATGAGTGTCAAACAGTTTGAATCCTGATCAGACGCCGCGGTGCGCGGCGTCTGATCAAGAGCCAAATTGGTTGCAAATAACCGTTGTACTCGGGGTAAGACAGTGAAGGGATTAATTGAATCTGAAACAACATCGTAACATCTCACCTTTAAAATATTATTACGATCGCTCCAAAAATATCTAAAATCAGCTTCACCAGCTTGAAACAGGATGAAGTGAAGCAGAACGGTTCAACGGGAGTTTTCTGCTTTATTTTCATCCTGCTTAAAGCTTTCACATGCGCCTGGCATGTAAACGGTCTATTTCTTGGGTTAAAAGGCGAGCAATTGCGTATTGGTGTAATATATTAACAAACTTTTATGATAATTAAGTGGTTAACTGACGTCAAAAAACATATGACCCGGTGTGTGAACGGGGACTTACTATGTTTTCTTAACCCGTAGCATGCTAACGCGGCGTCCGGGTCTGGTCTAGATCCAAACTGTTTGCAACTCATTTTGATAGTTTAATGAAAAAGTAAAATGTGAATTGTTTAAAAAAATATTTAGCAGACGTTATATTTGAAGCAGATGACACCTATCATGATAAGGGTTAATTACAAAGCACAATGATGAAATGTACTTTCAAAACGTAACGAGAATATCGTTTTCTCCTGCAGGCTACAGTCTTGTTTATGCAATCGCTGCTACAGGGAAGAAGTTATTATTTCCCAATACATTCGTTTATGTAAACCCTTTACCTTATAGACTATTTCTAGTTTTGAAGACAGGTGGCCACTTAAAGCAGGTTGAAATTAAAGCAGAATGCGCATTAAGGCGCATTCTGCACTACTTTCATCTTGCTTTAAGCTACAATCTGCAGGGGTATAGAAAATATTTCTTATAGTATATGTTCATGACTGTATAAATTGAAACTATTTTCTGCGCCAAATGGCGAGTCTGTTGCGGAAAGGTTTAAAATCCTTATGTCCACTGAAAACTGTTTGCCACTCAGATTAAAATAGATCGTTTAAAATATTCAAAAACTGTTATTTTCTATATTTTAGTGTACATATATATAGAGTCTGCGTGTTTCGTTTGCGTTTTTAAAAACGGGAAAGAAAAACATACTCTCCAATGTAAAGAACAGTAAAGCCTTCCTATAACGCACGACTTCTAAATTGTGTTGATTAGCAGGACGGTGACTGCTTGAAGCAAGGTGAACGTAAAACAGAAAAGTCATTAATTCAGCAGCTTTATGTTTTACGTTCACATTGGTTTAAGCTGTCACCTGTTCTCTTTATGCAGTAAATAAAACCTTTTTTGAGATCGCGATAGAGAGGTTTAACTGTACATGTCCGATGGACCATACATGTTTATATCGTTTATCGACGTTTTTAGTAAACAGCGTAGACCCAGATTAGACAAAGCTGTTATATAATTGTGAAGCACAAAAGAATACTTAATAATGTTTGCGCTATATGTAAATGCCACGTATTTGTATTTGTTCAGATTCTTTACTGTTTTGTAATAGTATATGATTGGCACGATTCTGTTTTCCTTCAATGAGAAATTGTCTTTATTTCTTTAGCCAATGAAACAGCTTGTATGATATTATATTCATATATGTATTGGCCGGAGTTTTATATATGAATTGTGTGCTAACAACCGTTGTACTCGGGGTATGGTAAATTGAATCTGAAACAACATCGTTATATACATGTAATTGTGATCAATCACTTTTGAGATACAACGTCTTATTACAACCGCTCAAAAATATCTTGAATCCTTTGACAGCTTGGAACATGATGAAGTGAAGCAGAAAGGTCAATCAGGAGCTTTCTGCTTTATTCCATCCTGCTTAAAGCTGTCACGTGCCTGTTACATAAAACGGCCTATTTCATGGGTTAAAACGCGAGTATTTGAGTATTGGTGTATTAACTGACGTCAAAAACATGTCATCCAGTGTGTGGCCGGGGACTTACTTTTAAATTTCTTAACTCGTAGCATGCTAACGCGGCGTTCGCGTATGGTCTAGTAGACCCAAACTGTTTTCAACTCATTCTCATAGTTTCTTAAATCAAAAAATAAAAATAAAAACAAAATTTGAGTTTTTCATTTTTAACAGACGATATATTTGAAGAAGGCGACACTTTAGCATGATAAGGGTAAATATCAGATCACAATGATAAAATGTGATGAGAATATCGTTTTCTCCTGCAGGCTACAGTCTTGTTTACATGCAATCGGTGCTACAGTTAGTGGAGAAGTTATTATTTCCCAATACATTCGTTTATGTTAACCCTTTACCTTATATATACATTTATTAATTTTAGAAATCATGCTTGTTGTCTATCCAATGGATTTGGAGCTTTTCTAATCATATTTAAAGTAAATACATAAAAAGGCGCTTTGTTTAAATTCTTACAATTTTTACTTAAAATATAATCTATTAAAATCTTTGATTTATCTTTATTCGAACTAAACTATTTTAAAATTGTGTATGCGTATAACTTAACGAAAAGGCATCAGTAAACAATACAGACAAAAATTGGTACTTATAGGGCAATGACGTAGTTTTAGAAACCGACACATACACTCATCTAGGTATACTTTTCAATAAAAATTTGGATATGACACCGTCAGTTATAGAAAGTAAACATAAACTAAGAAAAACATTTTTCTCTATAATAAACTGTGGTGTATATGAAAATGGTACACACCCTATATCCTCAAGGAATCTATATAGATCTATAATTCTACCCAAGGCCCTATACGGGTGTGAACTATGGTCAGGCCTGAGTAAAGAGCATTTAGATACACTTGATACCTCTCATCGATTCTGCATCAAATATATTCAAATTTTACCTAAGCATACACGGACTGATGTGGCGTTAAGTTTAATTGGCATGCCTTCGATCGAAGCAGAAATTGACAAACGAAAACTGGTATTTCTCGGACAATTATGCAATGTTGATAGTATCATTAAAAAGTATTTATTCATCGAATTACCAGCTACGGTAATTGCACAAATAAGGCTACTGGATTTGTTCCTGATATATTTAGAATATGCAGAAAGTACAGTCTCATATCTATTTTGAACAAATACGTTACAACAGGTTACTTTCCACCAAAAGTGACATGGAAGAGAATTGTATCTAACAATGTAAAATCGTTACATAGTTCTGAGCTTACAAAGCGCACTGATGAGGACAACTCTCTAAAAGAGTTTACATCATTCAGTATCAGTCTCTTACTATCCCATCTGACATTTGGCTTCTTAGTAAAGAAGATCGTAACAAACTCAGATATTCACAGTTTGTCGCAAAATTAATCGGTTCGTTATTTTCCAGACCCTTTACATTACCTTGTAAAGACTGTCATAGTTTAGCATCCAATATGGCGATGCACGTATTTCTGTACTGTCCCTGTCGCTTCTGTCATAGAATAGAATTCTGTAAAAGTATATACATGTACCAACACTTTGAGCCAGCGGCCTATTCTCAGCTGATGATGCTGCCACCAAGTCCGGAATGCGTTTATACTCAACACAAGGGAATGAACTCTATTATCTGACAGTCACGATGAGGGAACTATATAGATTATTTCAGTGACACTCCAAATGGATTAGCCTTGTTTAGGGTGTATTTTACAATGATAAGCAAAATGACAAACGGTGCGTATCCTGATCGGAGGGCTCTATGTTGAGCCCTCCGATCAGGGTCTACATTGTTTGTACAAGACATGTGTAATTTCTACAAGTCAACTGCTTTTTTAATGCCGACTGAAAGTAACTAAGACAGCTCCTAAAGGAGATCTTAAGTTTTCATAAAACATATTGAGAGTCCCTGTAGAAAGGGTTTACTGTACTTGTATGAGTGGACAGTTTTCTGTCTGAATGTATAGTTACATATATGTATGCATTAATAGTAGATTCAATAAACTTATTTATTTACTATAAGTTCATAGTAGCTTAATCGATTGTCTAGCATGAATTACACAATACTCGTTGTCATGTAAATGTGTAGTATATACTGTACACTCGTCACACTCGTATTCACTATAATTTGGTCAGTGTGCTAGTGGCCTGGTTCGTCTTGTGTTTTATTTCGACACGACATCATGCTCACTCTCACAGACCTTTAACTAACGCTTCTCATTACAAGTGACAACGATGTTTCTTATGTTTCGTTTCGACAAGTATCGTTCTTTCTCACTTGTTTTGTACGTGTGTGTGTGTGTGTTGGGGAGTGGGGTAAAATATTAATTTCTTTATTACTATAAGTGTTTTGTTTACAGTCGGATCTGTGTGTGTATGAGGGGGTGTGGTTTAGTGATCGGGTGGGGTAGGGATATCTTTAGTACGGGTGGCTGCTTGTCACAGGTCTGATGTAAAGCGCAAGGCTATTTATGAGCTTTCTGCTTTATTTCATTCTTGTGGGGACTGTCACCTGGGACTGCTCATTATCTTCTTTCGTTTCCTTATTGAATGTCATCTAGTGCAGGCCTGACTGTGAATAACTCCTTTATTCTAATAAAGCTTGAATTTGTACTTATTCCAACAGCCTTGCACTCTTACTCTATACCAGCTGTATTACTGTATAGATGTATTTGTGCATGTGCTCTCTATACATAGTTATACGTCTGACGTAATTTGAACTGTATTTACTATATTTGTCATCATTGAGTCTGTTGTTTCTATGTTATGTTATCACTGTTTGTATTGTGTAACTCTCCATTATTGGAGGCAATACAGATCTATCTATCTTTATTTACCCTAACAAGTACAAGGCTACAGTGTACAGTACTATTTATCTTACCTGTAGATCTGTTGCTTCTATATTCCTGTCTAAGGCCGTAGTTTGGAAATACCAAACCTCGCATTTACATTGTTTTAACCAGTTTACCCCAAACTTTATAGTTGGCTTTGTTGAATTTTCCTACATTTTAGATTGTTTTCCTCTTATCTTGTATATATTGCAGCATGTAATAACATATTCGTACATGTAAATCAATTGTGTGCCTCTTTTCGTTCATTTGGATTTTGATGGCAGGGTCTGTCTATTAAAATCCCAATAATTGGTGATTTTGGTTTAATAATTTTACAATTTTACCCCAAAAACAGTTTTTGAAACCTTTATGCATCCAACTAGGGCCATTCCATAGTAGTCATGGATATTTGGCTGGTCTGTAGATTTGGAGCTTTTCTATTGATATTTACGGTCACAATAGGAAATCCCAAAAATTAGTGCTATAAGTTATTATTTCAACCATTTTACCAACAATCATATATGACATTGTTTGATTTTCGTAGATTTTTTGTCTTTTATTTGATACATAATGAAGCATATGATGTTCTATAAATAAATTCTTTGCACATTTTCCTTTATTTTGATTTTAATGTCAGAATCTATTTTAAATACCTCAAATTCGAGATTTGGGTTTAATATTTTTATGATTTTACCCAAAAAATCAGTTTTTTGAAAGTTGTAATTATCTTAACTAAGGTCAGTTCATAGTAGACATGGATATTTGTCTAGCCTGTAGATTTGGAGATTTTATATTGATATTCACGATCACAAAAGGGGAATCCCAAAATTAGCGTTTTCAGTTATTATTTCAACTATTTTACCCAAAAATCATATTTGGCATAGTTTGATTTTCCTATATTTTATGTCTGATTTGGTACATATTGAAGCATATGATTATCTATAAATCAATTCTGTGCACATCTTCCTTTATTTAATTTTAATGTCAGAATATGTCTTAATCCCCAAAATTGGAGATTTTGGTTTAATATTTTGACGATTTTACCTAATAAAATCAGTTTTTGGAAAGTTTCATGTATCTTTACTAGGGCCATTCCACAGTAAACATGACTAATTGTCTAACCTGTAGATTTGGAGCTTTTGTATTGATATCCACGATCACAGAAGGGAAATCCCCACAATTAGCGTTTTCAGTCATTATTTCAACCATTTTACCCAAAACCCATATTTGGCGTTGTTTGATTTTCCTAAAGTATTTGTCCGTTATTTGGTACATATTGAAGCAAATAATTACCTATTAATCAATTATGTGCACCCTTTCCTTTATTTGTATTTTGATGTCATGGTCTTATCAAAATCCTCAACGTTTGTGATTTTGGTTTAATATTTTGACAATTTTACCCCAAAAATCATTTTTTTGAAAGTTTTATTCATTATAGCAAGTATCATTTCACAGTTGACATGAATATTTGTCTAGCCTGTTGATTTGGAGCTTTTATATTGATTTAAACGATCGCAGTTGGGAAATCCAAAAAAATCCTGTTTTCAGTCATTATTTCAACCATTTCCCCCAAAAAATCATATTTTGCATCGTTTGATTTTACTTCATTTTTTTCTGATATTCGGTACATGTTCTAAGCATATGAAAACACATTAATAAATGCTGTGCATTTTTTTCTTTTATTTCGATTTTGGACGCTGTCCGACAGAGAAGAACTTTTACCTTGCTTGGAGTTGTACAAAAAAAAAGTTTTTTATGTTTTTTGAAAGAATTGACCTTCAGCATCAAGCATCCCATGTATGATCACCGGTCATCCATGAGCATTTTCAGATTTTCAAGATGGCGTCCAAGATGACCGCCAGTGACCGGCATGTATCATACTCTGACTAGCTGTTTGGTTTGATTCAATGCATTTGAAGGATTTTTCTGCAGATTATAGTTCACTTTCATGGCTTTTGACATTAGTAAAGTTTAAAATGTAAATAATAATAATGCTTTATTCAAAATGGCATCCAAAATGGCGGCCAAGTACTAAGGTGACGTTCGAGATGGTTGCGGGAATAAAACGAAACTGTTTTCAGTTTTGATTAGGTACATTTTCTGCTTTCAGTTTAGATTAGGTACATTTTCAACTGTAAACAAGATTAAAGTAGTTCAAACTTTTCATAGGTTTAAAACCAAAAACATAGAGACGTCTGTACTGTAAATTTCAAAATGGCGTCAAAAATGGCCGACAAAATATGAAAATACAACAAACATAGATATTTGTTTTTTCCAATAATATATTATCCATCTAACCAGCATACCATTCTTTTTAGCCTCTTTTTAAGAGTAATGCGTGTTTTAACAGAATTAATTAGAATTATGAAATAACTGTTTTGAAAGATAAGTCTTATGTCGATCTGTCTATATCATCACAATATGTCGAACATTTCAACATTTGAGATGAATCTAAGCTTGAGTCACAATTGATGTTATTTTTTTCAAATGAATTACATGATTGGTTTTCAAAATGACAATCAGAATGGCCGTCAAAGCCAGCGTTTTTTTGTTGTTTGTTTTTCAAAATATAATATGATGTGGGATGTTATATAAATTGGATACTATTCTTGAACATTGCTGCATGTATTATCAATTTGAAAGTGACTGTGACACACAAATCAACCTGTGTAAAAGGAGTAAATAAACATATTGGTGCCGCTAAACAGTACGTGTATAAATTAGCATATGCATACTGTACTATTATATAAATGAATATTCTTATTAGGAGGGAATAAAATTGCACACTTTAATTGATTATTAAAAACAAAGAATCATGCCTGGTTTCTAACATAGCTTGGAATTAAGTTAGTTCAACTAAACATGATCCTGAGTTTATTTGTCAACTGCTGTGGGTGTCCTAGCAACTGGCTTAGGCTTAAGGTGGCTAGAATGTCCTCAATCCTGATCTATATGCCCCTCTGTCCTCAAAGGACACACAGGACTTGGTCATCTCTTACATAGTCTGACCATCCAACTGATCACAGACTCAATTTCTGCAAATTGTCTGCAAGTCTTGGGCAGATGGCACCAATGAATAACCACCATAATTAGATAACAAAATTAACACACTATGTTGAACACTATTTTAGGGTCTAATAGGATATAATTTTGCAAGGCTCTTCTTTGAAATTTCCCTGGCAGTGTAGTATCCAGTGATAATGATAAGCTCACACCTTCCTCTAGCAAACAACATGTTACAGAAGCTACTCTATTCATCAAACTACCCAAGGACCAGAGAGCATTAGTCGAGCCTTCTTCATGTTGACTTTCAGTCACCTGGGTTTGGTAACACCCTTCCATCCAGCTTTGCGGGTTACTCAGTGAGTTTGTGGTAAAAGAAAGGTCAAATGTGTACAGAAGCGCCAACGGAACCCTTTAGCGGGACTATTTCGACAGAAGCTCATTCACTAGTAAAGCAGAACCTCAAGCACTCGTACAGAAGAATATTGAGATCAAATAGCTGATGCGACTCATACTTATAACTTCTCGCAGTACTACCCTCTTTATGTAAGCGGCTTTTAAACTCTGACATGCAAAACGCATTCCTCAAATCCGAAAAGCTCATTCTTGGTATTCCATCCAAAGGTTTTCTCAAGATCGACAAAGGTCACATGCAGCAGCTTTTATTTTCGACCATATACTTTACCTAAAGATGGTACACGATGAAGAACGCATCAATAGTACCTCTACCCTTAATAAGCCAAACTGCGTTCATCAATGTTGATTATCACACGCACAGAGGTATCCATTACTCAGTCTATTAACTTTATTGTCTGGTCATTGAGTTTTAAACATGATAAGTGTCGCTCATGAGAGCCTCTTCTTCACCTTTTTATAGTTTGAGGATGTAACTTGCCGCCCTGCCCTCAGATCACATCATTACTGAAAATCGCATAAGTCCGCCGTATTTACATCTCAAACCCCTCTTCCAAAGCTGCTTTTATCATCTCAACAGTCCCTCCTGACAGGCCAGCGGCCTTGCAATTTATCATCTTGTCTAGAGGTTTGCATCTACTATATAAGATCACTTTCTAGTACCTGTGGCGACCAATTTTGTAACCAATGATTTTAACAGTAACTGTACCAAGGTACTGTTTACTTTGGTAATTAAGAAGTAAAGATGTGCAATTTTTATATTTAAAAATTATGTTTGTGATGCAATTTTTTCTTTATTAGAAATACAGTATCTAATCTATGGTTAGGTCAAAAGACTGTTCAGTCGAGTGTCTGTGTAATCATGTACTCAATCAGCAATACCCGTATTTCAAAGATATGGTGATTCTTTGTAGCAGCAGTACCAGCTTAGAAACTCATAGGAGACTTGTTAAAGACATGGTGAGAGGGACTAATTAACATAGTTTCTACTGAAAGATATCTGGCTTCAAAGAGGTGCCATCCAACCTCAGGAGGCTTGCATCCCAAGAAGAATGATCGGTATCCATTTTACAAATTTATTTTCCTGTTCCCAAGAGGCCCACATGTAATTAGAATATCTAACAACAAATATGACATGTGGTGAAAAATATCACAGTAATGGAAACAGTACAGAACTTTAATTTTGTATGATAATTTTAGTAATCTTTGCTTGAAATATAGTGATATTTATACATTTACATTAAAGGTAGGTAATTAGGTTCTGTAAACTACATGTTTTAGATATTATGACGTATTACAGTTTTGGAAGAATAAACCGGATGTGCTAAAATGTGCTTCTATTGGGGAAAGAGTTAAATCCTTATGTTCACTGCAAACAGTCTGGAGCAAGAAAATACCTCCAAACTGTTTGCCACTCAGATTAAAATAGATCGTCAGAAATAAACTATATTTTAGTGTACATATAGAGTTTGCGTATCGTTTGGTTCTTTTAACCCTTTACCTGATAGCATTGTTTCTAGTATTGAAGATATGTGACTACTTAAAGCTGGTTGAAAGTAAAGCAGAATGCGCCCTAAGGCGCATTCTGCTTTACTTTCAGCCTGCTTTAAGCTATTAACTGCTAGAATAAGGAAAGTATTTAATATGACACATATTCATTACGGTATAATTTGGAACTATTTTCTTCAGCGGATGAATAAAATGAGTGTGCTAAAAGTCGCTTCTATAAGGGAAAGGGTTAAAACGGGAAATAAAAACGTATTATCCACTGTAAAGTACATTGAAGCCTTTCTGTAACGACTACTAAAGTGTGTTGACTAGCAGGACGTTGACTGCTTGAAGCAAGGTAAACGTAAAACAGAAAATTCTAAATAAACCTTTTTTGTAGATCGCGATAGAGAGGTTTAACTGTACATGTACACTGGACTATATATGTTTATATCGTTTATCGACGTTTTAGTAAACAGCGTAGACCCAGATTAGACAAAACTGTTATTTAATTGTGAAGCGCAATAGAATACTAATATTTTTTGCGCTATATAAATACCACTTATTTGTAATTGATCAGAGTCTGTACTGTTTTCTTATAGTATATGATTGACATGAGTCTGCTAATTTTCTTTATTAGTCCAGCAGAAGTGTAAGATGACCTGGAAATGTGGTCTATAGTTTTTTTCTTTATGGATTTGAACAAAGTAAATCATAACTAACAATTTGACACCGGGTAACTTTCTGTTACCCTTGAGCAATTCGAGCGATTTCCTGTTTGCCCCACCCACCTATTTTAACATTGCTGAAAATTTGAATATAAGTATTTCATATGTTAGAGCCTTAAAAAAGGTATTTTGTTAGCAATTATCAATGTAGTTTACCTAAATACAAATTTTAAAAATGTTTAAGAATAGTTGCAGCAGAATCATTGAAATCCAAAATGGCCGCCAAAATGGCTATTTTCGGTAACATTTATCCTTCTTGAGCAATAAAACTACTTATATTGACTACAATTGATACTTCTATGGAACAATTTAAGTTGATTCGTATTAAACATGAACTTTGAAATTATATCAGCTTTTGTTTTGATTTGTTTTCTGTCATCCAGTGCTCAAATAATCCAAAATGGCCGCCTTATATACCTACCTTATTAATTTCTACTTACATAAATTTTCTTGATTGAGATTTTCATTTCATTTGTTAAATATTTAAAATGGTAATTTGTAAGCAATTAGCAATAAAGTGTCCCCAAATACATAATTTTAAAATATTTAAGGATAATTTCAGACTTATTGCATTCCAAAATGGCTGCCAAATGGCTCTAGCAACAATTAAATTGTCGAGCAATTCAACTACCTCTATTTACTGTAATTGATACTAATATCAACAGCTTTTGTAGATTCTTATTAGATATTAAAATGAGTTATTCGGTTAGCTTTTCTTTTGATTGGTTCCTGTCATTCAGTGCTGATATAATCCAAAATGGCTGCCGTTGATACCTTTTTTGTTTTACTAATTTCTACTAAAATAATCTTTCTTGATTTGCCAGGTTATGCAAATGTTTTTGTGTGTTTTTCCATGCAATTGTGCCAAACATACGGTAGTTCATGCTGGTAAATCTTGAAGTTGGTAATGCTTTTACAGGGGGTAATTAATGGCCTGCATTGGCCACTATCAAATTCAAGTATTTATTTAATCAAGTTTGATTTTGACTGATACAGATAACTATGTGCCAATAACGGAAGGGGTTGTTTCTTTACATAGTTAGAATATTTTTTTTATTATTTGTTAGTATCAAAATAAATTTACTTTATGTGTAGCACTGTATGAAAGCTTATGTTTGCACGTGTGTAAGTAAGGCACATAACACATATTTGTCACTAGAGTTCGCGGGTTTGTGGAAATTGTTATTTTCAGTTGATAATTATTATGTATATCAATGGTGAATATAGGTTTACCTAGCCATAACATGATATATTAAGCAGAGCATTTAATAAGTGTTTCAAAGCATGTATTTTTTTAATCTACGGGGAAAATGTGGGATGTAAATTAACCATTTAATTAGTGGTACTATAACCGCACCGAAGCTAAATACCATTTTTACTAATTTGATGGATTCACGGAGGAAACCCCGTGATTTGAACAATGCTAATTGATCTTTCACAAGTACAATGTAGTTGACTTGAAGATAGTCACCAATATGTCGAGGAAGTGTGTCTGGCACATTGACAAACACCAGTACTTAAATGAAGTTAAACCATTTGATGAAAATACCTAGGCACAAATAAAAAATATGACTTTATCAGACGCGAGAGATGTAATTTCTCCAGATATTTGTCCATTATTCTTCCAGCATCATTGTTGATTCAATGTGAGATACTACAGCATTGTCAGTGCTGTTCGGGGTTTGCGGATCAAACAGAGACAGAGGATACAAAGTCGTAAACATTGCGTTCTGGTCTATCATAGACAGTCGGCTGTGATCCCAATTAAGTACTGCTGTAATATTCACCCAACCTATGTGCTCTACGATAAATTATCAAATCCAAGGGGTCGATCCAAGAAGGAGAATCCTGCGAAACAGTGAAAGCAATCAATAAACTATATTAATTATGATGCTGCTTTGAGAGTGACGGTAAGCGATTTTCAGCATGTATTCGTGGTATCCTTATGATTGCAAATAGGGATACTAATATTCTAGAGAAAGTTACTAAATTAGACCAAGAAGCTTTCCAATCTGACCATGTATGGAATATTCTCAAGGACCATGTCCCAGAAACACTAATACAGACACTCTCTTACATATACATGTAATAACTCTGTTTTACCTTTTTTTTAGGTTCAGTGAGAAGTAAAAGAACTGTCTGTTTGGGCAAGACTGCCTCCAGCGACATTATTTTGGATGCAAGTCATGGGGAAAAAGGGAAAGCATCTCACTATGGGTCATGGTATCAAATGTCTGACCGACTCTAAAATATAATTGATATTCTGAATTTCTGAAACATATGAGTCTTCGCATAAACCACATGACTGTAGAAGAACTGAAAACTAAAATTAGCACAGAATTAAGTGAGTGTAAATGTCAACTCCTGATAGATTGTTACAATTGGTTTGACACCTTGTCTGACGTTAGACAAAGTTGACCAGTTTTTCTACTTCCATGTAGATTATGCTATGACCTTCATTGTTAATAATATTAATAACCTTTCTAGAACCAGAGTTAGGTGCTGTCCTGATTTTTATTCGTCCATGACTTGCAGTAACTACGTATATATATACTGAGCAAAAATAGAAACGTCCCACCTTATTACAGAGAAATTTTCTTGAAAGTTATAAGGTTGATGGTAGTAATACCTATACAGAAAATAAAGTTTATTCATTTTTGAATCCATATCAGTTAACCTCGTATTGCTGAGATAAAAACGTTTCGAGTGATGTAATGAAGAAGTTGGTAGGGGTCAAAATAAAAAATCTGAATAAATGATTGTTTTTTAAAAAATGTTTAGTTGATTACTGAATTCTCATAAAAAGTCCCAAGTTGTATTCAGTAGTATTAATATCGTGTACGGCCACCGTTTGCACCAATATACGCTCCATTTCTACGGCGTACCGAACGTTTAATGAGAACGTCAGACATTCACTCTTGCTGTGAGGTCTGTGTCAAATATTGAATGCTGAATCTTAAATGTAATCAATTTGCTTAGTCTACCATATGCATTGCTAAGTTTGAATCGAGATTCGTCAGTAAAAAGAACTTGGTACCAGTCAGTTTGCCTCCAATTCAAATGACGTCGTGACGACAGATAACTTAGCACCACGTTTACGTGTCGTCCAAATTTGACCGGAATATGGGAGTCATGCTCTGATTGGTTTAGCGTTGGATTGCATGCGATTACAAAGGTCTGTGAGAACTCACCGTGTTCACTAGCCTTCCCGGTGGCTGGAAAACGACCTAGACGTAAGTGTGTTAACGTGCCGTAGTGGTCAGTTCTGACGGCGGAAAAACGGGGTGACCAAGGCGAAAACGATTGTGAACAGTCCCAGCCTGATGGTACCGGGTCGCAATCCTCTGTTTGGTCTTTCGACAGCAGCCGACCCTGCGGGCGACGTCAATGGCCGTTATTGCATGATTTCTCTCAACTTCAGACGAGCGTGGCATGATGCAAGGATTGAAAACATATGGTGTTTTTCAAAAACAATTATTAGCATGTGTCGTGTGTATTGTACGACGGTGACAGAATTACTTTATTAAAACGTGTGTACCGTGCACGTGAAAACGTGCAAATCATGATTCCGTAACGTTAACGGTTTTTGTCTGTGTTATTTTGTGAAAACTTTACACATGTGTAACTCCAACTAACCAGTATCCCATAAGTACATTCACTTGATGTATAACTTTAATAACGTCAGAGATATGTCCGTTCAAAACGTGGGACGTTTCTATTTTTGCTGAGTATAGTACCCTCTCGTAAACACGGACAGACAGACATACAGACGGACGGACTGATTCCTATATACCCCAAACTCTTTGAGGGGTATAATTATCGGAATAAATATGATCGAACTATCAAGCAACACGTTGAAGCTTATCAATCATTTTGTGTCTTTTTTTTATTTTCAAAATCGATATTGCCCATTATAATGTTTATACAAATGTACAATATCATTAACCGGCTTGTATGCAAGTCTATGACTAACTTATAATGCATTTCATTTTTAAGGGAAGCAATTGTCTAAGCTTTAAATTTCCCACGAAAATCTGTAATTTCAATAAATCAAATCGATATTTTGTTTCTGACCAGCTTTTTCACCAAACACATTTTAAAACAGAATACAAAACACACACACACACCCACACACACAAAAACCAACAACATTGAATGAGATATTTTTATGCCCACAGAATCTACGACTCGGGGGCATATAGTTTTTGTCATGTCTGTTGGTTTGTCCGTCCGTCCGTTCGTCCGTCCGACTGTCTGTGCCAAAAACCTTAACCTTGGCTTAACTATTCCATTTTTGTACCTGGACCTTTTATACTTGGCATGTGTCTTCCCTGTATCAAGACCTTTCCAACCATACAAAACGTTTTGACCTCTTGACCTTGACATTTGACCTACTTTTGTAAAAATCTTTAAATGGCTATAACATTTGCATCAGTTGGCCCAGGGCTTTCATATTTTGCATGTATATTTCTTGTGTCAAGACCTTTCCATCCATACCAACATATTTGACCATGTGACCTTGACCTTCACCTTTGAACTATTTAATCAAACTTTAACCAAAAACCTTAACCTTGGCTATAACATTTGCATTTTTGAACCTGGACCTTTTATACTTGGCATGTGTATTCCTCATGCCAAGACCTTTCCAACCATACAAAACTTTTTGACCTTGTGACCTTGACCTTGACAGTTGACCTACTTTTGTAAAAATCTTTAAATGGTTATAACATTTGCACCAGTTGGCCCAGGGCTTTCATATTTTGTCTGTATATTTCTTGTGTTAAGACCTTCCAGCCATACCAACATCTTTGACCATGTGACCTTCACCTTCACCTTTGACCTATTTAATCAAACTTTAATTAAAAACCTTAACCGTGGCTATAACTTTTGCATTTTTGAACCTGGGCCTTTTATACTTGGCATGTGTATTTCTCATGGCAAGACCTTTCCAACCATACAAAACTTTTTGACCTTAACCTTGACATTTGACATACTTTTGTAAAAATCTTTAAATGGCTATAACATTTGCACCAGTTGGCCCAGGGCTTTCATATTTTGTATGTATATTTCTTGTGTCAAGACCTTTCCAGCCATACCATGTGACCTTGACCTTCACCTTTGACCTATTTAATCAAACATTAACAAAAAACCTTAACATTGGCTATAACTTTTGCATTTTTGAACCTGGGCCTCTTATAATTGGCATGTGTTTTCCCTGTGGCAAGACCTTTCTAACCATACAAAACGTTTTGACCTTGTGACCTTGACATTTGACCTACTTTTGTAAAAATCTTTAAATGGCTATAACATTTGCACCAGTAGGCCTACAGCTTTCATATTTTGTTTATATATTTCTTGTAACAAGACCTTTCCAACCATACCTACGGGTTTTTTTCCTGTGACCTTGACCTTTGACCTTCTTTTGTATAAATCTTTATACGCCTAAAACATTTGAACCAGTAGGCCTAGAGCTTCCATACTTTGTATGTTGCTTGTGTTAAGACTTCTCCAACCATGCCAATGTTCCATTTACCCTCATCATCATGGCTTGGCTTCGCGAACGAAGATCTAAGTAGGTGTGTTTCCACGTCTGTTGCAGGCACGCTGGTGACTGGCTAGGCCTATGCGTGAAAGGCATACACGACTGCAGCATCTGCATTTGTAGGTCTGGGCGGGCATGTCCTGAGTGTTAACCGGGTTCTTCCTACGGTACCTTTTGTCTTTAAGTTGTTTTATTCGAGATTTCTCGAAGGAAGTTGCAGCACTGCAAATGGTTTGTCTCCAAGCATCGCGGTTCATAGCCATAGTGGACCACTGGTGCTGGTCGATGTTGCAAGCCTTTAGGGACATCTTGAGGGAGTCTCTGTATCTCTTCTTTGGTGCCCCAACGTTGCGGTATCCAGTTGAAAGCTCGCCGTAAAGCACAATCTTAGGCAGGCGATGATCTTCCATCCTAGAGACGTGCCCTGCCCAACGGAGTTGTGACTTGAGAAGCAAGGCCTCGATGCTTGGCAACTCTGCCCGCTCCAAAACTTCAACGTTGGTGATGAAGTCACTCCAGTGGATATGAAGAATGGTGCGTAGACAGCGCTGGTGAAATCTTTCAAGAGTGCGTAGGTGGTGGCGGTAAAGGGCCCATGACTCAGAACCATACAAAAGAGTTGTCAGTACGACCGCTTTATACACACAGATCTTGGTACAGTTTTTCAGCTGTTTGTTTTTCCACACTCTTTTGTACAGTCTTCCAAAGGCAGTGTTTGCCTTTGCCAACCTATTGTCGATCTCTCTGTTGATCTTAGCATCAGACGAAATAGTTGACCCAAGGTAAGTGAACTGTTGGACTGTCTTTAGCTCAGTGTCACCGATGAAGACGTGCGGTGCTTGGTAAGTTTGGTTGGGAGCTGGCTGATGGAGGACCTCTGTCTTTTTCAAACTCACTACAAGTCCAAAGAGTTGAGAAGATTCGGCGAAACAAGAAGTTATGCGTTGCAGTGCTCTCTCTGTATGTGCGACTAGTGCAGCATCATCCGCCAAAAGCAGGTCCCGAACAAGGTGCTCCATGGTCTTGGTATTGGCCTGTAATCGCCTCAAGTTGAATAGACTGCCATCTGTGCGATACCTTATGTATACACCATCCTCATCATCAAGATCTTCCATGGCCTGTTTCAGCATCATGCTAAAGAAGATGCTGAAGAGGGTCGGTGCAATGACACAACCCTGTTTCACTCCATTCTTTATTGGGAAAGGCTCTGAAAGGTCGTTGCCATGCCTGACCTGTCCATACTGATTTTCATGAAGCTGGATGACCATGTTGACAAATTTTGGTGGACAACCTAGACGTTCCAATATCCGCCACAACCCATCTCTGCTTACTGTGTCAAAGGCTTTGGTCAGGTCGACAAAGGTAACATAGAGCCCTTTGTTCTGTTCCCGGCATTTCTCTTGTAGTTGCTTGAGCACGAACACCATGTCTGTAGTGCTTCTGTTTGCTCTGAAGCCGCACTGACTCTCTGGCAGATGATCATCGGCAATAGCGGGTACAAGTCTATTTAGTAGGACTCTAGCTAGGACTTTTCCAGCAATGGACAGAAGCGTGATACCCCTGTAATTTGAACAGTCTGCCTTTTCCCCTTTGTTCTTGTATAAGGTCATGATAATTGCATCACGAAGATCCTGAGGTAGCTTTCCTTGGTAGCTTCCTGAGGTAGCTTTGAACCAGTAGGCCTAGAGCTTCCATACTTTGTATGTTGCTTGTGTTAAGACTTCTCCAACCATGCCAATGTTCCATTTACCCTACGACCATGACTTTTGACCTACTTTTGCAAATAAGCATTACATTACAGAACATGATGCTGGCTGGGGGCATTTGTGTTTCACAAACACATTGCTTTTCGTCTGATCTTCACCAAACTTTCTGAAAATGTTTGTTGACATAAAATGGAGACCAGTTTGGATAACCAGCGGCGCCAATTTATGCTAGGCCCTTTGGAGTAATGGCCCTTAAATTCCTCAAAATAGCGCTCCACGACAGTTTCAGCTCTCTAACTCGTACATTTTACATTTGATAGTCTGGATTCCCCTCCCTGTACCATCGGGGGCATTCGTGTAACTGGGACACACTCTTGTTGTAATGCAAGTTTTTATTCATTCAGTTGTGTGTGTGCTGCAGCTTTTCCTTGAAATGAATGTTGTGAACAACTAATTGCACGAAACTTATAGTCATTAGGTTTGTTGATTTTTAAGAAATATTTTCTCATCAAAATTCCGGGTTTTGTTAAAAAAAATAGAGATCTTAAAGAAAAAACAAATGATAAATTTGCTTATAATTGGCATACATTGTTTCTTAGGTTAGTTTTTGAGATGCATTGACAATTAAGCTCGTCCACGAGCTACTTTGATGGGAGACCCCCCCCCCCCCCCCGAGTGACAAACAGCTTGGATCTAGATCATACGCCGCGTTACGTATGGGGTTTAAATCTTTAACACTTTCAAGAATCTATCACTTTCTGTATTTAGGCATTGTGTTTTCTTTCGTTTAACTCCGTCAGAGCTGAACTCGAGGAGCACTAATTTGGATCCAGATTAGACGCCGCGAAACGCAGCATAACTACATGTAGTATCATATTCTAAAATTAAAGTCTACGGTGTGTATCAATGCTCGATTTCAAATAAACCAATTACATTTATTTTTTTGTTATTCATATAGTTAAGGGAAAGTATCTTTCCATTGGCTGTTATTTTGAACCAATTATCTTCAAGATGTCCATTTACCCTGTCCATGGTGTTACAGTGGAGAATATGTTTTTTCCAATAATATACATGTATAGACATCCTGACTGTTCGTTTTAATCTGAGTGACAAGCAGTTTGGAGCAATGTCAGACGCCGGGTTACGAAAGAGATAATAATTAATTTTGATATTTTTTAAACTTGAGAAAATATGAATATGAGCGGCAAACAGCTTACGTGGCTTCTGATCTGGATCCAACCTGTTTGCAAATATTAGCCAAATTGCGTTTAGCAGGATAAGGGTTAACCTTAAACATATTCAACCCTAACACGAGTATACTTTACAAGCAGTAAATTTGTACCTTTATCCATTGTAAACAGTGTAGTATAGACCCTGTTCAGAGGACTTTATATAAAAGGAGCCCTCTGATCAGGGTCTGCACTGTTTGTATTTTTGCAACAAATTGCAAAAACATCAATCGAATGGTTATTAACCCTGTCATGATCCAATTATTCGGGAGATTTTTACCCCTTCACCGAGTTATTGTCGTCTGCTTCAGTATTGTTGTCTACAAGAACCGTATCAAAGTTAGGGTTAAGGTTGTAAGACTTAAGAAATATCGATTAGAGTGTCAAACCGTTTGGATCCTGATCAGACGCCGCGTTACGAAATGAGTTGAGATGAATGTGGAGTTTTGATCAGCATTTCTGAACTGTTTGGATCCTGATCAGGCATGCTCGGATGTACTCGGCATTCACTCAGGTTCCAAACAGTTTAATACTAAGTCGACGCAGTGGAGAAGGCGTTATTCTTTCCCACTAAACACGTTTACGCTAAAACTATTATTTCCACTGCAAACAGTTTGGAGCCAGATCAGTAACCGCGACAGGTTGAACGTAAAGCAGAGTGTGCTTTCAGCCTCAAATTCAGTCTGCTTTAAGCTACCATCTGATTTGATATATCAAATATTTATTTTGGCACATGTTAAAGGCGGTATAAATTGAAACGAGTTTCTTCAGCGGGGGAATAAATAAAAATCGCTAAAAGGCGTTTCTATGGGGGTGGGGAGGTTAATAATGGATGACATTTAACAGTTTTCAAAACAATTTAGAAATTAATTAATAAATGTGTATAAATAACTGCGCGAAAACGTGGACATAATTATGTTGAAAGTATCAATTATTGCGGTGGAGAAGATGTTATTTTCTCCAAATAAACGCGTTTGTACTATAATCAATTATGTCAAATGGAAACAGTTTGGAGCTAGATCAGACGCCGGGTAACCCGGCGTCTAATCTAGCACCAAACTGTTTGCTTTTCAAATTTAAATAACTCGTCAACACTTTCCAGAACCGTCCATATTTATATTTGATTGCAAATAAATCGTGTTAGCGTTTAGTAGAATAGCGTCGTCTCCACTGTATATAAATTAAATTAAACTAAAGTCGGCCCAAAATACCACGTGGGCGGTTGACGTCTAACTTTCATACTGAAAAAAACACCTACAGTGGAGAAAACGTTATTCTTTCCCGTTTAAACGCACACGAAACGCAAACGAAAATCGCTAAAATGTAGGAAATAGCCATTTTTTGACATTTCTAATTATTTTTTTTAAATCTGAGTGGCAAACAGTTTGGAGCCTGATCAGACGCCGGCGTCTGATCTGGCTCCAAACTTTTTGCATTGGAAATAATTGTTTTAGCGTAAACGCGTTATTGGGAAAGAATAACGTTTTCTCCACTGTACTGCGAACTGAGTGAAGACTACGTTATCCCCCCCCCCCCCCCCCCCCCCCCCCCCCCCCAACGCGTGTATACTAAAATAATTACATCTTTAGAAACGCTATACAGTTGAACCTCTCTATTACGACCACTAAAATTTGTCAAATATTAGTCGTTTAAGACAGGTGACTGCTTAAAGCATTGTGAAAGTGAAATAGAAAGCTCCTTCTTGAGCTTTCTGTTTCACTTTCACGTTGCTTTAAGCTGTCGCCTGTCTTTTATACAGACAATTAGTCTTCTTTTTAGTGGTCGTAATAGAGGGGTTTTACTGTACTTCGAACTCACTAAAATCGACCTTACCAGAGTTTAACAATTTTAATTTTGTTAACTCGATCTCGCTTTTTAAAAGTCAAACATACCATATGTCAGAGTTATTATGTGGCGAACTAAAGCAAGTTTGAATTATCGTGTTTCGACTGTATGTCCATTTCAAACAGTTTACAGCCAGATCAGACGCCGGACAACCTGTCGTCTGGCATGACCCCAAGCTCATAAATGCAAATCAGATTAAAATGAGTTTTTAAATTTTAAAAAAGATGTCATTTTCTGCGTTTAATTGTATTGCGTCTTGTAACGCGGCGCCTGATTTTGCCCCAAACTTTTTGACACTTGTCTTTAAGTTTCTTTAATAAAATGTTTAAATATTAACTTAATTTTCTTTGCAGACGATAATTCAAAAAGCAGTCGATATTACCACAGGATATGGCACGCCTTTAAAACTCACAATACTTACAGTGGAGAAAACGTTATTCTTTCCCAATAAACGCGTTTACGCTAAAACTATTATTTCCAATGCAAACAGTTTGGAGCCAGATCAGACGCCGGGTAACCCGGCGTCTGATCAGGTTCCTAACTGTTTGCCACTCAGATAAAAATGAATAGTAAGAATTATCAAAATGTTGTCCTTTTCTCCATTTTAGTGTGTTGCGTTTGCGTTTCGTTTGCGTTTAAACGGGAAAGAATAACGTTTTCTCCACTGTACGCATGGTAAAAAAGTTGATGTAAGGATTGGGATTGCTTCAAAGCAGATCTTAAGGTTGAGGACCCCTAATGAGATCGGGCTAACGCAGGGCTGCCATAAGTTGATAATAAAAATCCTAAGATTTCAAATTTTCAATTTTTCAGACCCAATTTCACTAACCGCACCTTTACCCCATAGTCTGTTTCTTGTTTTGAAGACACATGACTGAATAACACAGGTTGAAAGTAAAGCAGAATGCGCCTTAAGGCGCATTCTGCTTTATTTCCAGCCTGTTTTGAGCTACGATCTGCAAGGATAAAAATCCGAATACTATAGGAAAAATCCGGAGAAATGGCAGCCCTGCTAACGTTAGTCTTATCTGTACTCCACGGAAAGCGGTCGGCTTGTTCAAAACCACGGTTAAGCATGGTTCGGAATGGCCCGTCAATTGAAGAAAAGGGCCGATCGCTGTACGTATGCCGATTTGGTTCGATCTCTGTATGGGCCCTTAACTTTAACATTCCTGACCCTTGCACTAGTCAACTATAAGCGGTCCGTTAGTATGATGGCTTTTGAATGCGTGCCTGTATTGTGTTAAAGGTATAATGTACTTGGAACAAGTTGGGATTCAGATTAGCAACCGAGAAACTCTGATCTGAATCCAAGGTACAGTTGAACCTCGAAAATTTGAAGTGGCTTAAGTCGAACATTAGAATTTCTATGAGTGTGATTCAATAAATCGGGTTCGCATATGTCGCACATACCCTTAATTGAAAGTTAACCCTTTCCCTGCTGCAAAATCGTCTGCTTTTAATTATCGTCTACAAAATGTGTGTTGAATTTAGATTTATACATTTTCAATCAAACAAACCTTAAGACAAGTATCAAACAGTTGGGATCCAGATTAAACTGTTTGTAAAACCAGTGAAATCGTGGTCAGCAGGTAAAGGGTCTCCGGTCATATAATGTCAAACCTCTCTATTACGACCACTATATTTTGTTAAGAAAAAATTGCTATATCCTAGAAGATGATAGCTTAAAGCAGGCTGAAAGTAAAGCAGAATGTGCCTTGAGGCACATTCTGCTTTACCTTCAACCTGCTTTAAGTGGTCACCTGTATTCAAAACTAGAAACTTGCTATGGGGTAACGGGTTAAACGATATCATAGCTGATTAAAGGTGTTTTATTTTAACCTTTTCATCGCGGTAGTTAACTGGAGTCGATTTTTTTCTGCAAACAGTTTGAATCCTGAATAGACGCCGCAAAAGGCGGCGTCTGATTAAGATCAAAACTGTTTGTCACTCGTTTCGAAATCTCGTCCGCCATTCTGCATTAAACCTAACTTTGAAACGATATTGTAGTAGACGACAATATAGTGGTGAAGGGGTAACAGACTCACTAGTCATTTGTCGTGGAAAGGGTGAAAGTAATCACGTGACATTGTTCATCTGTATATAGTCGTATGCTGACAAGCACAATTGGCATATCTCGAATTCATCTTTCGAAGAGAAAACATGAATTACGTTAAGGTGTTGAGTGGTCTGCTTTTCCTGTGTGTTGTTGGTAAGTTTGTCACTACTTGTGTATTTTAATTGCTTGGCGGGGGGGGGGGGGGGGTCTTCTTTTGTTTCTTTTTTGTCTGTTGCTGGTTTTTTATTTCAAGTTATATTCAAGATCATTAATCGCACACATATCTTTTAAATAATGATAATAATAATAACAACGACTTTATTTCATGTGGATTACATAGTTGGTATCAAAAACCTATTTTCAATATGGTCCTGTGTTGTTATATACGTATACAGTCGAAATTCGATAATTCGAACTCGCTTTAGTTCGAACATACCTATAGTTTAAAGCTAAAACGTGGCTAGCCCACGTTTTAACCTTGAAAAACTGGTATGTTCGATTTAAGCAAGATTGAGTTAATATATAAAATATATATATCGAAATTTACACGGGTATGTTCGATTTAAGCGAGTTCGTAGTATCGAGTTCGTTTCGACGGTATATACATTACTGTATTTTGTTTAGAGTTTTTTATTCACTCTTTGAACACAAAGCAATAGTTGTATTGTTCAATCAGATCAAATGCCATAGTACACTCTAGTATTTCAAAATCAAGATCTGAAAACAGGATTAATTTGAAATTTATACTGTTTGATCGCAATAAGGTCTCTTAAAGGTGGATAAAAGTTCAAAATTGAAAGTCCAAATGAGCTCCATGCTTAAACAAATTTCTCGGCTCATAACACTTGAGCAATTATTATATTACTAGATCTAGTATTTGCAAACAACTTTACTTTAAAAATATATTCAAATGAGGTTACTAAACTCAAATAAGCCATATCATGCTAAGCGCGTCTCGGCTTAAATTTGCAATTAGTTTGGATCCAGACGCCCATTATAGATACGCCTTTTTACGATTTTAATTCATTAATTCACTTAAGAAAATAGTTACACTTATTACAGTATTGAATATGTATCATAGTAAATATTTCCCGGATATGTTAGTAGATGGTAGCTTAAAGCAGCATGGTTAAAAGAAAACCAGAATGCGCATTTATTATAATTGATTTCGAGGTAAGGTATAATATTTCTTTTCCGTTTAACTAGATTTCACTGCCAATGGCACCAGAAAGGCAACTTTTCAAACAGTTTGGATCCTGATCAGACACAGTGTAACGCAGCGTCTGACCAGGAGCCAAATTGTTTGGCATTCTTATAGATATTTCTTCAGTCAAAATACCCTAAATCCGACTTGATAAATAGTGCAGACGACACTATCCATGCAGACGATATTTTGACGACCATAGGGTTAAAGCAGGCGATAAAACTTTGCAGTGAAAGAGTTAACCCTTTCCCACATAGAAGCGACTTTTAGCGTATTTAATTTATTCCTCCGCTGAAGAAAATAGTTCCAGTTTATACCCTCATGAACAATGACCATTACAAATATTTTATATAGCCTAGCAGATTTTAGCTTAAAGCAGGCTGAAAGTAAAGCAGAATGTGCCTTTAGGCACATTCTGCTTTACTTTCAACCTGCTTTAAGTGGTCACCTGTCTTCAAAACTAAAAACAGGCTATGAAGTAAAGGGTTAAACTAATGTTAAGTGTAATACTATAAACTGTACTGGCATTGCTTAGAATTATAAACAATCTAGTTTAATCTGAGTGACAAAAAAGTGTAGAGAGTCAGATCAGAAAAAAGTGTTAGTCATTCGACAAAGAACATCATATCTGAGCATTGTTTGAAAGACTATTCGCGAAAAACACGATATACGAGGGGTATTTCATAATTAATGCAACTCCATTAATAACTTCGATATAATAATTGTAATATACATGTGTGATATATCGTTGGAAAGGGCAATTCCGCACCTACACGATAGTATAATGCACAATTGGATCACATTACGGGATAAATCACAATGATTATCCAAATGACCCCTTCTCAAGGGCACTAGAAGATAGCACTTTGCAGACATTACTTATTGACCTAATAACTTTTTTAAAATAAAATTTCTATACTTTGTTTTTTATCAGTTTATGTTTGAATTTTTGATATAAATAAGATTTCATTACAATTAAAAGGCTCAGCTGTTTTAAATCTCAATTAAGAAAAAATAAAAATTTCTCATTTTGCTAATGAAAAAAGTTGACATGAATTTTCGAACGCTTTGAAATTTTTCTAGCTTCGTATATCTATAATTTTTGACTTTATAGCATGAACATCTACTTCAATTGCTTTAATTATAGCCTAGTTTGATATAACAAAATGTGTTCTATGTTTCAACAAAACATCTTGAACATAACAGTAGTGTCGTTTTTTAAGACATTTTCAGTAAGAGTTGAATATTACCTATATTTTTATGTCATTAAGTAAAGCCGAATGCACATTCTGTCATACTTTCAACCCGTTTTAAGTGGACATCTGTCTTCAAAAGGCTATGGAGTAAAGGGTTAAGAAAATGCTTTGTTTGCGTGAAAATCAAGTTACATAATCGATGTTAATTTCATGTAAGCTGATCTATAATTTAAAGTTGAGAAGCTCTAATGAGATTGGGCAAATATTGGTCAATATTGGAACTCTACAGATAGCGATCGGCCATTCTCGTCAAATGCCGACCTGTTCCGAACCATGCTAAAGTATGATCCAGAACAGGTCGATAGTTGACGAGAAAGGCCTATTGCTACATACGTAGTGTGTCGATTTTGGTCAGGTTCCATTAGGGGTCCCCCACCTTAAGTTTAAATTGGACTCCTTACTCCGTATTGCAAAAAAATATGTAGTCTGGTTCCCGTCGTACGTCAAGCACAACGCAATAATGACTGCCCCCGTAAACTAGATGAAATGGCTACCACAATGCTATAGATGGTGGATGGAGTTATATGAGCTGTAATAGTGGTTTTCTTATTTTAGGTGGTTCGTAATATCTCATTGTATCCTATGGAGTAAAAACATTACCAATTAAAAAATATGTTGTTCGCGACTGAATTAAGCAAAAATTCGGGGAAAAAGAATCATTTTAAAAGTAGCCTTATTTTCGACAATTATATAGATAATATAAGTTGGATAGTTGAATTGTACTGATTCGGTGGTCATGTGTTAAGGGTGCCTTCTTTTCGTCAAGGCGGCTTGTGCTCGATTCCGTCACCAGACCAAATATGTTTATTTTAGTCACAACTTTTCAAACGCAGTAAATATCATATATTTTACTGAGAATAAGTCGGAAAACCAATAATGGGGCCTTCACATACACGAATTTTTCTTACGATTCCTTACGGATCGCCAACTCGTAGTCAATCGTAAGCATCCGCAAATGATGTGTTAGTGTCCGTAAATAACTCGCAAGTATTTGTAAAAGTGCCCATTTTTATGTCAAAATTTTTCTTACGATTGTCCACGGAGTTGTTCTTCCGTAAATAACTCATAACTATCCGTTAAGTATCGCAAACCGGTTGTAACAACACGTAATCCTCAGTAAACAGCTCGCCAGGATCCGTAAATCCCACGTAACGTGTTCGTATTTCTCCGTGGTATTATCGTGGAGATTTTCTGTCAAACTTTGCATAATCTTGCCAAAAAGACATTTATGTGAAATATTGTTTCGGTCATATCGATGTTCTCTCGCTTCATGCCAGTTGTCTAATGATGACACATTGAAAATTGCATACTTTTTGTCCTAAAATGGCAAAACGCGTGAGGTTTCGTAGGTAACTCGTGACAACTCATAAAGGTGCCTTCATATATACGGATGTTTCTTTCGAGTCCTTACGGATCTCAAACAGTAGTCAATCGTAAACATCCGTAAATAACTCGTTCATATCCGTAAACACCTTGCAGATCTCCGTAAACAATATGTTACTATCCGCAAAACTTGACGACATCCGTATTTATAAGCATCCGTAAGACGAGAATATTCTTTTTTGACGCGTCAAAAACTTTTCTACGATATACTACGGATGGACTTTTTCGTTAACAACTCGTAAATAATCCGTTACAATCCGCAACTTATCGTAAATCGTTCGTAACAACACGTAACCCTAACATTTGCAAATAGTTTACATCCAGATTAGACCGCGCGTGACGCGACCTCTCAACAGGACTGACTCTATGCTTATGTTTTTAGAAATCTTTGAAAAATTTTATATAAAAACAGTAGCACAAGTCAAATTCAATTGTTGCAGGCGGTAATATAACGTATTGTTCTACGATTACTTCCACTTTGCTGTTCACCTGACTTAAATTCAGTGTCAGTTTTATTAGCATGTCAGCAATATACATTGCCTATGGCCATTCACAAATATACGGTATAAGGGAAATATGGCAAAGATACTTAATACAGTGTATTTAACACAATTTAAGAGTGATCGTAATAGGGTGTGTTTTATTTTGTTTTATTTACTATAGTACCCGTGTCTATTTCAGATATCTCTGAAGCTGGGGATAGATCCAAAATTTTCAATGGACTTCGAGAGATTCCTAAACATAAATACCCAAATATAGGCTGGATTCTTATTGGTCAGAAGCGTGTGCACTGTGGTGCAATCCTGATATCCACATCTAAAGCACTGACGGCCGCAAGCTGCATCACCGATCAGACGCTTGTAGCCGTCATTTTCGGCGACCATAGTCGCTCTAACATCACTCAAAACGAGCAGGTGTTTAATATTGACAATACCGTGATCCATCCTAATTTCAATTCAACCACCTACGAATACGATGTAGCTGTATTGTCTTTGACTCCAGGCGTCGCTACCCTTAATCAATACGTTAATACATTTGATCAACTCGCCGACGATAGCTTGGCTAGTTATGTCCTAACTAAACGCTGTCGAGTTGTTGGGTGGGGATATGAGGTAGCAGGGGCTTCGGACTTGGTAAGGGATCAGTCGGACGTGCCATATGAGATCACCGTAACTCAGACCGCCAACTGTAGCCACGTTGGAGCAGGAATGAACTCCATTTGCTACACACCGTTCAGAGACCAATCTGCACTGACTTGCCAGGGCGATGTTGGAGGTGCTTTCTTGTGCAAGAAGAGAGGGGAGTGGGTTGTTGCGGGGGTTATGTCTGGCTGGATGGTCGGCGAGGGATGTACGCCAGGAGACAGGGCCGTTACCACAATTCCATCAGTTATTACTTGGATTGCAGCACAACTATAATTTACTACGCAATAGTTTAACCTATTACCCCATTAATACGCCTTTTTACGCGTTTAATTTATTCTTCCCCGAAAAAATACATATCCATTTCATACAGTCATGAATATGTATCATAGGATTTTTTATATATATCCTAGGATCGATCTATCAGCTTAAAACAGGCTGAAAGTTATCCAGGATGCGCCTGAAGGCGCATTCTGCTTTACTTTCAACCTGTTTAAGTGGTCACCTTTCTTCAAATTTAGAAACGGGCTGTGAGGGAGTTTAATAGGCTTCGACTCTTGTCTATGCTTTGAATAAAATATTATTTGAATCTAATTGACAGTCGGCCCAAAGCAAGATTCGTTAATAGTGCCTTCAAGTTGTCAAATTCTGTAACATTGAACGCGAATGCTTCATTTCTATAAAATGCGTGCAATGTACGACCAGATAATAATCCTGCCAAGACGTCAGTTTTCTCAGCGTCTGAAATGGACTCGATGTAATAAAGTCTTGTCTTGCAAATGTCTTACCTTTTCCACGTCCATCGGTTTAATTGTAAGCGTAAAGGTACCGTACAATCTAAGATAACTTATCTGTCCGCAATGTGGTAAAATAAATGTATAGTCATTGAGTGTTTCGTGTTGATTAATGATTATTCTGTTATCATCAAACAAATTGTCCGAATTTTCTGACCTGTCCGAATTATTTTAAGAACAGACCCGTTTATAATTGTTAAAGACTTATCCTGACGACCTTTCGGTCATAACACCTAACCAGCTAACAAAGCATGCAGCCACTCGCAAGTTTTTTCCTTCCTGTTATCTTGTCTAGGGATATACTCATCCAAACGTTTCATGTGAAGCCAATACCTTAAATATGTTAGTTTGGTTAGTAAAACCCATTGAAAAAAAACTTCGAGTGTGAGTATGTGAGGGTCTCTCTAGACAACTGGAGACTAGTTGCCCCCATAGGGGTCTATTGCGCTTTCTAGTTTCTACACACTACATATATACTAACAAGTAAGTATATATGTAGTGTGTAGAAACTAGAAAGCGCAATAGACCCCTATGGTTGCCCCCACATTTTTTCAGAACGCCCCCAAACCAAAACGAGTTGAATCTACTACATTTTGACATTTATATTTGTTTTATAGTATTGAAGTCAAAGTTTATGACCATATGAAAGTAGTTTTATTATCTATTCCCCAAAAGATCGAACATATATACTTTTATACTTGTTATAATCCTAATGTACAACATCTCGACATCACCCCCTAAAAAAGATGTTGCGAGGCCCTGAACCCAAAACAAGTTGACCTTACTATATATAGTATTTTTTCAAACTTATAGTACGATCGATGTACATTTAATCATTTATTCCCAAATAAATCGTAGATGAAGACATTTATACAAGTAACAAAACTTGTTATTTAAAACAAAATTTCCTCTTTAGCCAACTAACAGGAGACACTGATCACCTAGATTTCACCCTTTTGTAATCACATAATGAGTTTGCACACGTGCCGATAATAGCATGTGCTTAAGAACAGAACATATTCATTCAGATTTGTACAAAGTAGATCTACATCATCTTAGTCACATATAAATATTCATATAAAGTAGATTAAGAAATCCGCCACATCATCTTATATATCATAAGCTTGACGTGTTTAGCGGTCACTCAATGAAGTGTGGCTGGCGGTTTTGATACAGTATATTGCTTATTTTTGTCTCATAAATGGCCATAATGTCGAATACATAATGCATGATGAAAAAGTGCAATGCCACTCTATACCGAGTTATGGGAGACTATATAGAACTTTAGAACCTTCAACTCATGAGTACAGTAAATTTGCAGGATTGAAAGAGAAACAGTGGTCTCCTTTGCAGTTCGATAATTAAAATCACATGTATAACCATTTTTTAATAAAAGAAAGATATTCCTTATTCAAATTTAATATTTACAGCATTCGTTTATAGACATAGATAGACAATAGACATAGACATATTTTATTTTACGTCGGTTATTTGTAACAGTATAACATAAGCCCAGAAGGGCTTTTATTCCGACAAAACATATGAAAAATAAAATTTACTTAATCTCATCACTGCCGTTTTCCCGAGTGCCAATTTTAATTGTAAAAGCTTGGATCCTGGTCAGACGCCGCATAACACGGCATCTGATCAGGATAAAAAATGTTTGACACTTTATGCAAGTTAAACACCTGAAATTGAGATATAAAAGCAGACACCAATTATTTGAAATGGACGACACCTGTCCTGAAAGAAATGATTGTTTTTAAAGGAATACACACTCATGTACTGGTCTCGCACTTCACATCTTTGGCAATCACTTCAGCACTTCGGCAAACACGTGGCGATAATTAACAGCACGCATAAAGTATACGGTTGTTAAAAAATGAAGTTATAAATTATGGAGATGGAAGTCCTAACCCTTTACCCATTTCTGTTTATTAAGAGCAGGTGGATACTTTATATTTATTTTCTGTAAGTGTATATCAGCAAATGCACATCTAATTTTATTGCAGTAAATACTCAAGTATTTATTAACCCTTAGCCTGCCACTCACGACTATAGCTCCATATGCAAACAGCTTGAATCCGGATGAGACGCCGAGTAACTCGGCGTCTCATCCGGATCCAAGCTGTTTGACACTCGGACAACATTTTCAGCAATTTTGAACAACTTTGAAGCACTTTGAAACTTGAAGCAGACGAGAAATATAGCAGACGATAATTTATTTGGCGGGCTAAGGGTTAACGGCTAACAATATTCGGGAAATTGAAATCACCTGTTAAAATATATGAATATTAGCAATTATAGATTAAAAGTCATATAAAAAGCAAAGAAAAGTTCATAACTATATATTCTAAATAGCATAAAACAAGATATATATATAAATTGGGGCGTTTTGACTTTGGGTTGGGGGCGTTTTGACCAATTGGGGGCGTTTTGACCATGGGGCGTCTGACTTGGGGGCGTTTTGACCTGCAACCAAGGTCTATCTAATAACCCTTTGTAATAATTAATTTTTCAATTACAAAGTACACTTTTATTCAGAAATTTGCAACTGAAAATTAAATAATACCAACAATCAAAATCATCATCATTTTTTGACATGGAGAAACAGTGGAAATGATGTTGTTCTGCTACTTGTATTTCAATAAACAAGAGGCCCATGGGCCATATTTTTCTCTCCTAAGAAAAGCTGATAAAATGGAGATAATGATTTACGTCCCGGGTGAGGTCATTTTTGACCAAAGGGGCCTTACTTGAAAATCTTGATAGAGGACCTGTATATGATGCTATGTCCTAAAAATCTAAGCTGGGTGTACTAGGGTTTAGGCAAGAAGACTTAAGAAGTTTTCATTGAAAAAATCTATTTTTAGCTCCTGTAACCTAGATGTGCAACCGACCGGGACCATTCCAGCAATATTGGTAAAGGACATCTAGAATAACAACCATGCTAAATATAAAATACTTGACCTCATTGTTTTGAAAGAAGAAGGTTTTTGAAAATTTCACTATATGTATATGTATCTCTTTGTAAAACTGTGACCCGCGGGTGGGGGCCATTTTGACCCCAGGGTAATGATTTGAACACTCTTGACAGAGAATCTGTAGATGATGTTATATTGTAAAAATCGGTGTTCATTTTATATAGACACTCAAACCTTAGGAGGCGGAGCTTAGGGTTAAGTCGCTGCGCATTAATCTTCACTACTCTAAAACAAGAGCCACATGCAGCCCTAAATCGCTCACCTGAGGAACTATTGTGTTATACTCGATGCATAATGAAGTTTGTCATTGCATATATGTGGACTGTTGCATGAAACTGAAACAACTCGGAATTAGGTTTTCCTGTAGAAGTCTATGTAAAACTGATAAGCCCCGGGGCGGGTCCATATTTGACCCTGGGGTCATGATTTGAACAATCTTGGTAGAGGACCGTACGGCAAAGCTCGATGCCAAATATAAAAGGTATGGGCCTTACGGTTTCAGAGAAGAAGAGTTTTAAAGGTTTTACTACACACGTCTTTGTAAAACTTATAAGCCCCGGGGCAGGGCCATTTTTTATCCGGGGGTCATGAATTGAACAATCTTAGTAGAGGACCATAAGGCAAAGCTAGATGCCAAATATAAAAGGTCTGGGTCTTAGGGTTTCAGAGAAGAAGATTTTTAAAGGTTTATTCCTAGAGGGCCTGAAGGCCCTGATATCGCTCACCATTTGTAATGAAGCCTGATAGCTTTACCTTTGAATTTCACCTGTTTTATTCTAAATCCATTCAAGTTTGTTGACCTACTGTAGTATAGTAGAGTACATCAAAGGCAGATAACTAGAGCCTAAACAACACTACTGAAATGAAGCCTTTTTCTAGCATTTCAAAGTTTATCAAGGGCACAATGATTACATTTCAACAATAATTGCACTCCTTCGAGAACGTTTAGCTACATCCTTTGTGTAAAAGTATAATCAAAATCCATTGAAAACTGTAGTTGCAAGAGTGTAAAGGCTGTAAAATATGGCATTTTCAGCAATTCAAAGGTAGAAGAGTCCGATTTCAACCATAATCACCCTTTTTCGAACTCTTATGGTCATATACAATCTGGGCAAGTTTGACAGAGCTTGGAGAAATATCGTGGCCTCTAGAGAGTAAACACTGTTAAATATATCATTTTCAGCAATTCAAAGGTATATAACTCTTGACCTATTAATTCAATTACAACTATAATTGAACTCATCCGAAGTCTTATGGTAATATACAATCTGAGTAAGTTTGAGAAAGATTCGATAAAATTTGTGGCCTCTAGAGTGTAAACTTCGTTAAATATGGCATTTTCAGCAATTCAAAGGTAGATAACTCTCGACCTGTAAGTCTGATTTCAACCATAATCAAACTCATCTGAACTGTTATAGTCATATACAATCTGAGAAAGTTTGAGATAGATTAGATAAACATTGTGAACTCTAGAATGTAAACACTGTTAAATATGGCATTTTCAGCAATTCAAAGGTAGATAACTCTTAATCTATTCGTCCGATTTCAACCAAAATCGAACTCATCTAAACTCTTATGGTCATATACAATCTGATCAAGTTTGAGAAAGATTGGATAAAAACTGTGGCCTCTAGAGTGTAAACATCGTTAAATATGGCATTTTCAGCAATTCAAAGGTAGATAACTCTTGATCTATTTGTCCGATTTCAACCAAAATCAAACTCATCCGAACTCTTATGATCATATACAATCTAGGCAAGTTTTAGAAAGATTGGATAAATACTGTGACCTCTAGAGTGTAAACACTGTTAAATATGACATTTTCATCATTTCAAAGGTAGATAACTCATGACCTATTTGTCTGATTTCAACCATAATCGAACTCATCCGAGCTCTTATGGCAATATACCATCTGAGCAAGTTTGAGAAAGATTGAATAAAGTTTGTGGCCTCTAGAGTGTAAACACCAAAATTGTTGACGCCGCACGACGGACGACGCACGACGGACATTCAAGGATTGCAAAAGCTCATCCTGAGCTAGCTCAGGTGAGCTAATAAGTCTATGTAAAACTGATAAGCCCCGGGGCGGGGCCATTTTTGACCTGGAGGTCATGATTTGAAAAATCTTGGTATAGGACCATAAGGCAAAGCTAGATGCCAAATATAAAAGGTCTGGGTCTTAGGGTTTCAGAGAAGAATGGTTTTAAAGGTTTATTCCTATATTAGTCTATGTAAAACTGATAAGCCCCGGGGCGGGGCCATTTTTGACCCTGGAGTCATGATTTGAACATTCTTGGTAGAGGACCATACGGCAAAGCTAGATGCCAAATATAAAAGGTCTGGGCCTTACGCTTGCAGAGAAGAAGATTTTTAAAGGTTTTCCTATATAAGTCTATGTAAAACTGATAAGCCCCGGGGCGGGCCATTTTTGACCCTGGGGTCATGATTTGAACACTCTTAGTAGAGGTCCATAAGGCAAATCTACATTCCAAATATAAAAGGTCTAGGCCATACAGTTTTAGAGAAGAAGAGTTTTAAAGGTTTTCCTATGAAAAACTGATAAGCCCCGGGCGGGGCCATTTTTGACCCGGGGGTCATTATTTGAACACTCTTGCTAAAGGTTCACAGCATGATGCTACTTGTGAAATTTGGTTGTCCTAGGACTTATAGTTATTGACAAGAAGATGTTTAAAGTTTTGAATTTAGTTGTCAATATTACGTAAATACGGAAAATGACCACGCCCTCTGGCGGCCATGTTTTTTGACGGATCAAAATTCTTTGAACAATTTTGAAAGTATATTAATTGAGAAACATTTTGGTGAAAACCAAATTGAAATAGGACCAGTAGTTTTTTAGAAGAAGATTGTTTTAGATATCGTGCATGGTTGCCATGGCAACAAGACCGATTGCCCCATCCACTTTTTTTTAACAATTTTTGAAGCTCACAACTACAGTATGTATCTGACCAAGTTTGGTTAAAATTGGGCCATTGGTTTCAGAGAAGAAGTTATTTGAAACAAATTGTGAACAGACGACACCGACACCGACGTAAGACAACCGGTCACAATAGCTAACAAGAGGGCCTGAAAGCCCTGATATCGCTCACCATTTGTAATGAAGCCTGATAGCTTTACCTTTGAAATTTCACCCTTTTTATTCTAAATCCATTCAAGTTTGTCGACCTACTCTAGTATAGTAGAGTACATCAAAGGCAGATAACTAGAGCCTAAACAATACTGAAATGAAGCCTTTTTCTAGTATTTCAAAGTATATCAAGGGCAGGTAACTAATGCCACAATGATTAGATTTCAACAATAATTGCACTCCTTCGAGAACGTATAGCTATATACTTTGTGTACAAGCATAATCAAAATCCATTGAAAACTGTAGTTGCAAGAGTGTAAACACTGTAAAATATGGCATTTTCAGCAATTCAAAGGTAGATAACTCTTGATCTATTTGTCCGATTTCAACCATAATTACCCTATTACGAACTCTTATGGTCATATACAATCTGGGCAGGTTTGAGAGAGCATGGATAAATATTGTGGCCTCTAGAGCGTAAACACTGTTAAATAGGTCATTTTCAGTAATTCAAAGGTAGATAACTCTTGACCTATTGGTCCAATTACAACCATAAATAAACTCACCCGAAGTCTTATGGTAATATACAATCTGAGTAAGTTTGAGAAAGATTTGTTAAAAGTTGTGGCCTCTAGAGTGTAAAAACCCTTAAATATGGCATTTTCAGCAATTCAAAGGTATATAACTCTCGACCTATTAGTCTGATTTCAACCATAATCAAACTCATCTGAACTCTTATAGTCATATACAATCTGAGCAAGTTTGAGATAGATTGGATAAAAATTGTGATCTCTAGCATGTAAACACCGTTAAATATGGCATTTTCAGCAGTTCAAAGGTAGATAACTCTTGATCCATATGTCTGATTTCAACTTAATCGAACTCATCCGAACTCTTATGGTGATATACAATCTGGGCAAGTTTTAGAAAGATTTGGTAAATATTTTGGCCTCTAGAGTGTAAACACTGATAAATATTGCATTTTCAGCAATTCAAAGGTTGATAACTCATGACCTAATTGTCTGATTTCAGCCATAATCGAACTCATCCGATCTCTTATGGCAATATACCATCTGAGCAAGTTTGAGAAAGATTAGATAAATATTGTGGCCTCTAGAGTGTAAACACTAAAATTGTTGACGCCGCACGACGGACATTCAAGGATTGCAAAAGCTCACCCTGAGCTAGCTCAGGTGAGCTAATTAGAAATCCACGTTGTATTTGACCTAAATTGAATCTAGTTTATTTCCCAATCTTTTTTTTAAACACTAAATACCAATATATATATATAGATTTTATATTCATATTGATATAAATTATTTACACTCATTGTGGGGAAAAAATGCTGTAGGAAGCGCTCCGAAACTTTGTCCGTCTGCTACGAATTTATTTTTTATGACAACAATGATGCTCGAGATAAGATTCTCACTCGTTTTATGAATTCTGAGTGTGTAACTGGTCTACAGTCGCTCCTTTGTTTGCGTTTACAAGTATAACAATTAGCGGTCACTAATGTGTGACGCTGGGCGTTGGCGAATTTTTATGTGAATATAAAATATGTACTATAATTTTGATATTTACGATAAAACAGGCTTTAGTTTTGCAAATTTATCGCAATAGATTTGAACAATTATTTTAACAATTTTTAGTTATAAAATATATGGAAAATGTACTAGATATAGATCTACATTAAGTGTACATTTAAGAAAGCTATTAATTACTGCTGATGCTGGGGAAAAAAACATTAAAGGGGGGTAATAAATGCTGCGTAGAAACGGACTTTCGAAACATTCTCTTAGTACTAAATAGGAAACAAAAGCAGCTCGAATACGATGTACATGTATACAGATACATTATGCATCAATCTCAATCAGGTCAGGTTTGGCTAGATTTATAAACAGGATTAACGTCACTCTATATTGAGTTATCCTATCATGGTGATGACACCGAAATTGGTTACTTTAGTTTTGGGTTGAGGTGCAAGGATAAGCATGAATATTCCACTGCTCTTTGACATGCCCGGAATCAAGATCTAATACATGCATATATTAACCCGGATTCAAGATACATACTAAATACCAGATCTACTTAAAGAAAACTCCTGACCTACTTTCGGTGGTAACACCAAACCAGGTATAAAAGCATGCATCCCTGTGCTAGTTATGCTGTTACTGTTATCTTGTCTAACGTCTAGGGATATACTCATCCAAGCGTCTCATGTGAGGCCCGTACCTTGAATTTGTTAGTTTGGTTAGTGAACCCCATTGAAAAAATCCTTGAGTCAGGTCCTCTCTAGAAAACTTGAGATTAGTGACTAAGCTAAACACAGTTTACTCCTCTAGTTACTTTCACGCCAACTGAGGACAAGGGGGGTAGTCCATCAAAGACTGAGGAAATAGAAGCTGGTTATTTTATTTTGTGAAGCGGGAACTCGAATCGGTAGTCCCTGTGTCCGTAACCACTGGAATATGATTCTGACATAGTCAGCAAAAAATCTGGGTCATTTTTTTTATTTCAATATCAAAATTCTTACCAATAAAAAGGTCATATATATAATTTTATTTATAAAGATAAATTGTTGTTACTTTTGATTAAATTACCTTTGATAGAAGTTGTTTCCGTCATTTTAATCAGTACAATCATCGATATCAGTTGAAACAAAGGAAAAAACAGCATAAATCATTAAAGGGAGGTAAATGCCGAACGAGAAACGAGATTCTACGTAAATAACGCGAACTTTTAACTGAATTGACATGTACTCTTTTAGGTTTAATTCGATTAAAAATAGGTATATTCCGATTCGATTTTTAATTTCCATCCTTTATGATTCTTTTTAGTGATTATATCAGCACACAATGAGAGGACCATTTCCTTTCCGGATATTGCCACTGACAGCTTATTCTCTTTATTATATGCCTTCGAATGATATCGAGCGTTATCATATGCCTTAGAGTGCTATCGAGCGTTTCCGCGTGTATTTGCAGAGTAAAATACAAGATTCTGTATCAGCCACTTTGTATTTTACTCTGACGTCGCTTTCGATTTGACGTGACGTCATTTACGTACATGTACGAGTGCCGCGTTTGTCTTTGTGGCATACAAAAAATCTTGTTCTGCTTTAAATAACTAATAAATTTTGGATATAAAATAATTTCAACGACTATTTAGTTGTTTCTTGTTTGTATTCAAGGCATATAATAAACACATCACCAGTTGGCAGTGCGCAACAGAGTGTTGCATTAAGCTCTCGACGTTTTTGGCGGAAACAACCGATCAGACTCGCGCCAAGGCGCTCGTCAGATCGGCGATTTCCGCCAAAAACGTATCGAGCTAAATACATCACTCTGTATCGCAATGTCAACTGGTAATGTGTATTTTCAGCGGGGATCTGCAGAGTAAAATACAAGAGTCTGTATCAGCCACCTTGTATCAGCCACTTTGTATTTTACTCTGACGTCGCTTCGATTTAACGTGACGTCATTTTAACTCATTTACGTACATGTACGAGTGCCGCGTTATTCTTTGTGGCATACAAAACTTCTCGTTCTGCTTCAAATAACTAATAAATTTTGGATGTAAAATGATGTAAACAACTATTTAGTTGTTTCTGGTTTGTATTCAAGGCATATAATTTCAATAAACACATTACCAGTTGGCAGTGCGCAACAGAGTGTTGCATTTAACTGTCGACGTTTTTGGCGGAAACAACAGATCAGACTCGCGCCAAGGTGCTCGTCAGATCGGCTATTTCCGCCAAAAACGTCTCGAGCTAAATACATCACTCTGTATCGCACTGTCAACTGGTAATGTGTATATATCCGCGCAGTATAGATCTAGCTATGTTATTTGGTTACAGGGGGCGGAGTTAACTTCTGTAAAGCTGTTCTTTCAAGTTTATTTCTTCGACGTACTTTTCCCCTTTTCAAAACCATTTCTCCTTTAAAGGGACTCGCAACCGGATGGTGTACTTGTCAAAATAAAATAAAATACTCAAATAAAAGCAAATTTGTGGCATTATTTGGCTTCTGACATTAAAAAAATATGATCAGTCCAAAAAAAGTTTCAAGAATCGTCACCGAATCTTAGATTTTTAGATATTTTCCATCGTTTTTCTATACCGACTAGTAGACGGTATAGTTGTTGTTGTTGCTTCTCTACACGGGCTCAGACATAAACCCGAGCCGAATTACGAAGTTGTATGCACTTTCGATCGCTACACATTGAAATACGTTAAATCGATCCGAGATAAACGGATAGTTCCGTGGTCCATTGGTCTAAGCGGTTTCCCCTATTTTGCCTTCTGTCCGCCAATGCCGGGCCCCGGGTTCGAATCCCACCAGAGACCAGTATTTTTTTTTATTGAAATACATTTTTTTAAACAGAATTTCTTATCCTAAACTAATTCTTTACCATTTATATAAGCGTTTGACACATATTTACAAATTACTATTTTTAATGCACCATCTGGTTGCGAGTCGCTTTAAAAACTAAAAGTCTGAATTTTGTTCATAACACATATAAAGATAAAATAATGTAACTATAAGAAATGAACAGATTTTTTCGGTGTTCAAGCGAAATGAACGACAGAAAATTATCGGCTCATGGAATTTGCAGATAATTTTCTGTCGTTCATTTCGCTTGAACACCGAAAAAAATCAATTCATTTCTTAAATGAATGCAAAGTGAAGTTTGTCATTGAACGTATATTGACTGTTGCATGTAGAAAGAACTCAGAATTCTTTTGTTATTATTTCTATTTGAGCAAAAAGGTAAATTATGGAAATTACATGAACAGTCCTAATAAAGGGTCACCTAAATAATATTCATGCAAAATATTATTGAATTCTGGAAAGTGGTTTCAGAGAAGAAACTGTTTTTAAAAAGGTTTTCCCGTATTAAAATTAGTTTATGTACAAGAGGAACAGAGGCCCACATTTCGCTCACCTGAGGAAATGATACCATAGAAGCTGATTGGGCAAGACAACATTTTGATATAGCTATGACCCTGGGTCACAATTTGAACAATCTCAATAGAGTACCACACTGAAAAGCTACAAGTCAAATATGAATGATCTTGGCCTTACGGTTTAAGAGAAGAAGGTTTTTAAAGGTTTTCCTATGAAAAACTGATAAGCCCCGTGACGGGGCCATTTTGGCCCGGAGTCATATTTTAAACAATCTTGGTAGAGGACTACACGGCAAAGCTATTTGTCAAACATTAAAGATCTGTGCCTTCCTGTTCCAGAGAAGACGGTTTTTAAGGTTTTCGTATATAAGTCTATGAAAAAATGATAAGCCCCGTGACGGGGCTATTTCTGGACCGGGGTAATAATTTGAACAATCTTGGGAAAGAACCGGCCATAAGGCAAAGCTACATGTCAACTATTAAGGATCAGGGGCCCGTTTCATAAAACTTTATATGACAAATGTTGTCGTAAGTCAGACTATACAACTCTCAATTATTATTTATTTGTCCATCTAATCCTGTCTTGTGACATCTCTTTGGAATCGTCTTGAAAAGACAATTCCAAAGAGATGTCACACGACAGGATTAGATACATGTATGTTAGTCAGAAATTAAATGTATATTAAAGTTTTGACTTACGACAACATTTGTCGTACGAAGTTTTATGAAACGGGCCCCTGGGCCTTACGGTTTCAGAGCAGAAGATTTTTTAAGGATTTCCTATACAAGTCTTTATAAAACTTTTAAATGTTTGACCCGGGGGGTCATAACTTGAACAATCTTGGTAGAGAACCATAAAGCAAAGCTACATGTCAAATATTAATGATCAGGGTCTTGATGTTGCAGAGAAGTAGATTTTAAAGGTTTTCTTAAGTAAATCTGATAAGCCCTTGGGCGGGGCCATTTTTGGCCCGGAGTCATAATTTGAACAGCCTTGGTAAATGTTCACTACATGATGCTTCACATGAAAATGACCACGCCCTCTGACAGCCATTGTTTTTTACGAACAATTTTCATGGTCTATCAACTGACAAACCTTTTGGTGAAAACCAAATTGAAATTGGAGCAGTAGTTTCGGAGAAGATTTTTCTAGATTTTGTGCACGGTTGCCATGGCAACAAAAAAATAACCCCCACACTTACTTTTAACAACTTTTCTTTTCCCCACCCCACTGATGCTTCTGCTAAAGTTTGGTTGAAATTTGGTCGGCGGTTTCAGAGGAGATGTTCGAAAATGTGAACGGACTCCGGACACTGGACGATGGGCGGAGAGCGGTCACAATAGCTCATCCTGAGCCTTCTGTTTAGGTGAGCTAAAAACTGATAAGCTACAGGCCTTGGCCCTTTTTTAACATGTGATCATGATTTGAGCAACCTTGGTAGAGGACCATAAGGCGAAGCTACATGCCAAAAATAAAAGGTCTGGGACTTATGGTTTGAGAGATGATTTTTGATCCGCGATAGCGCAGCGCAGCGTAGCGTTTTCGCGGATTCATGTATACCAAATTCGCAAAGTAACACATTTCTTACTGCAAAACTGACTACAACCAAATCTAACAAGAAAATAGTGCTTGCTTTTAGAAGTGATCTATGCTTTGATAGCACTATACATGTGGGTTGAAGTAAGTTGTATCTCTTCTAATTAATTTAATATGAGATTTTTCAATGTTTTCCGGAAGGTCAGAATATGTCTTTTGCTTTATTTTTAAGAAAATGTTGAATAGTATTCATTCGCGAAAATCGCTGATGTCCGTTTTACGAAGCATACTCGGTCCTGTCCGTATAGCCAATAGTTTCGACCGACGAGTATAACGGGGAAAGCCGAGCAGCTGTTCGTATTACATTGCGAAAATCGCCGATGTCCGTTTTACGAAGCATACTCGGTCCTGTCCGTATAGCCAATAGTTTCGATCGACAAGCATACGGGGAAAGCCGATCAGTTATAACGGGAAACGTCTAATCTGGTTTCCGGTACTGTAGGATTATGTGCGTGTTAACCGGGAACCAGAACGAGATATTTTACGTGGGTAAATAAAACATGCCATTTTGCTGAAGTGAAAATTAACCTTAGCAGAAAGAAAAACACGAAGAGGAGATAAGCAAATTGTTATTTGCTCAGAGAGATTGTCGACGGAATTACTTCAAAGTAAGTACGTAGATATTGGTCGTGTTCGAATCATTGAGTTTGTTGACATCGAAAAGTGGGCGGAGCAAATGCGCGAAGATTTACTGATGACAATGATTTTGGCCCGACTCAAATAGAAATTGTGGTCAACGAAAACTTTATATTAGTGTTTTCTTCTGACATATCAGAGTTATTTAAAAGGGATGATCACCGTACTCGTTGATTTCCGTACAGTTAGCCAGGGATACGGAAAGCTGTATTTAATTTACGCACAAAAAGCCTCGTGTAAAAGCCTTTAAGGATTCTACGACGTATTGATACAGATACAATAATTAATTGTGCGTAATGTACAGTAGTCTTTATAGTAGAGAAGAATAAACGCAAACACAATCACTGACAATGCACTAAACTGTAGATGTTTTATTTTATCTTTTTAATCTGGTTCAGGTTGGCAAACAGATTGGAGCCTAATCAGACGTCAGGTTACCCGGCGTCTGTTCTGGCTCCAACCTGTTTGCAATGGACATAATAGTTTTTAGCATTTTATAGGATTCTACGACGTTCTATATTCAGATTCAGATTCATAAACACGTTTATTGAGAATGAATAACATATCAGTAAAATTAGCGCAGCTGTCTCTTGCTGCACGAGGATCATGCTGAATATCTCAAGTTTGAAAGTGTGCAACTATATAGATCCGATGTTACCTTGCTTACCTTTTTACCATTATTAACTATATTGTTCTAAAAATAACTTTGACAAGTCAGAAACATCGAACAATACTTCCGGACAAAAGGAAATGAATAAAACACCCTTTAAAAACAGTCGTAATGCCCCCAATTTTGATAAAGGCAGCGGCTAGACGTCCGGAACCTGACAGCTAGCCAACCGTCACAGGACGGGCTAGACGTCCGGAATAAATTTCTTTCAGGAAATATACTGCTTTATATGTGGGTTAGTGCCTGGGTATATTTAAAACAAGATGAAACAAAACTAAATGCATTTAATTTTCCATAAAACAACAGAGAGCAATAACAAATCACATTTATATAAAGGAATTAAATTACCTTCACTTAAGACCAACGTTCGCATCCGCCAGTTTAATTGGTAATAGACTGTTGCCCTGACTTTGTCGTTATTAGATTAGCACGCAGGACATTTTTGTTGATTTTATTGTAATTTATGCATGTAAATATCATACTGAATGTTAAAATTAGAGATTGAAGTTAAATATGCCGAAAGTATTTCAAATGGATGGACTACGTATGATATCAATACGTTGATTAGCGCCAAATCTAATTATCACAGCCGGTATCTCCATGTCCACGTGGCTAGCAGCAAACTGTGAATGTATCGGAAATAACATTAACAAAGCCATGCAAAAAAAATCCATTGTTATTAACAGTTAAGCATCGGCATAAAGTGGCATTTAGAGTAAAAGTTTGAGTAATACATGTATTTATGAAGGTCATTATATTTCGAAAAAAGGAAGACCTTTCCATTACCATAGTTCGCTGTGAAATTCTAAGTTGGAGATATTTCTCTGACATTAAGGAAAACAATTAAAAAAGGGAAACATTCTGTCGTGGACGTCATGTACATTTTTTCGAACGTGTCAGTTTAGCGAAAGGTACAGGTCTTCAATCATCAATTAAAAATGCCTGCGAGAGTGCGGTTTTCCTACTAAGGTGGGGACAAAATACGGCAACAACGACAATGGCGGATGCGATCGTAGCTCATAGTGACGGTAAATTAATTCCTTAAAGTGTGACTAATGTTTCTGTTCTCGCCGATTTTCTGAAGTTCAAAATTGTATTTAAGGTTGTTTGCCATATATATCCAGGCACTAACTCACGTAAATTATGCAGTATATCAGGGGTGTAAAAATCTTTCAAAAGCTACTCGCCCTGTAGGGCTAGTTGCTATTGAAATCCACTCGCCCTCTGCAACTTTTGCTCGTCCGTGAATTTTCATATATAATTCATATGTACTAAAACTTTCACAATTTTCTTATTCGTTTATTTAAATTCGAAAATATCAACATATAGAAACGCACTGTTTAACTGTTTCAATTCTTGTGGGTCTTGTCATCGTTTCGACATCCCTGTTAATGCCGCTATTTTACTACGAAAACGACTGAAGATAGTTTTGTTAGGTTGTTTACATTTTGACAAGTAGCGGGAACTAACGGTGCTTCCGGTTTTTTCGGCATGTAAAATTTTGACTCGTTCAAATTAGGTACGAAATCGTTGAAGCTTTATATTAAGAAATGTTTGCAGTTTGACAGATGATTGAATAATAAAACACGTTATAACACTGTTATTCATACTTTAATTTTATAATTCGAATAAATATTTGAACCACCCCTCGATACTTTCAACACAAATAAACCTTTTTGGGCCGAAACTTTCGTACTTTGAAGGCCGAATAATATAAAGAAGAAACAAGCAGGTGCCTGTGAATAGGAACGCCTCCAAACTCGTTGTCGATAATAGTGAAATGCAAAACATTGTAGAAAATGTGTCGTTGATGTTGACACACGCAGAGAACTTCAGCCGTTTTAATTTGCACTCTAATTACACTGCCCAAAAGATCCACTCGCCCTTAAGGTCGAGTATATATTTGAAAGCACTCGCCCGACTTCAAAACCTACTCGCATTGGCGAGCGGGCAAGTGGAATTTGACACCCCTGTATATGCTCTGACGAAAATCTATTCCGGACGTCTAGCTTACCCTCACAGGGCAGGCTAGCCCTCCGGAACCGGACGGCTATAGCCACTTCCTTTTATAAACGCATATAATGCCATGCGGTCTGGATCCATTCGATTAATTGAGGTCTTCATGTTTGTTTTATCTAGAGACACAAATCACATGGTATAAACATGGTCACGTGACTAAATCATCGCTCGATTTTAGGGTTTGTTAACATTTTGTCAACGGAAAACATCAAGTTAGTGTTGATTCGAATAGAACTTGTTGACAACTATTCCAACTAACGCGAGTGTTTACACCCCAGAGGCCACACATTTTCTCCAATCTTTCTCAAACTTGCTCAGGTTGTATATTACCATAAGAATTTAGATGAGTTTAATTATGGTTGTAATCAGATCAATAGGTCAAGAGTTATCTACTTTTAAATTGCTGAAAATGATATATTTAACACTGTGTTTTCACTCCAGAGGCCACAATATCTACTCAAGCTTTCTTAAACTTGCTCAGATTGTATATGAACATACAAGTTCAAATAAAGGTGATTATGGTCGAAATCAGACAAATAGGTCAAGAGTTATCTACCTTTGAATTGCTGAAAATGCCGTATCTAACAGCATTTACACTGTTTCAACTACAGTTTTGAACAGATTTTGATTATTCTTGCACACAATGTATATAGCTATAGGTTCTCAAAGGAGTGCAATTTAATGATTGTTTAAAACTTATTGTGACAATATTTATCTGCCCTTGATATACTTTGAAATGCTAAAAAAGGCTTCATTTCAGTATTGTTTAGTGTCTAGTTATCAGCCCTTGATGTACTCTACTATACTAGAATTATGAGGTTGTATTCCAAAATGGTTTACATGCTATACTGCAAATTGGAATAGATCTAGATGAAAACGGGTGAAACAGAAAGGTAAAGCTATCAGGCTTCAGTACAAAAGGTGAGCGATATCAGGGCCTTCAGGCCCTCTTGTTCTATATTTAGAATCAATGTATTATAAATGGAATCTGTCTCAACCTTACTCACCATAATAAAATATCTGTCTTGTCCAACCATAATTGATTGTTTATCAAGGTGGCTTGCCTAAGGACTGCCTTTGGAGACCTCTGATCTGGAGCAACACTGTTTGCATAGTCATGTGTACCTTCAGAGGTGCACAGTTTGTAAACGACGAGTAAACAAATACTCATTACTAGTCCTGATTGGATGTAAATGAGTGTCTATCCATTTTTCCTAATTTGTTGATATTGCTTTGGTTAGCTCTGATTAGCTGTAACTTTTGTTTCATAACCCCATGAAAAAAATAATTCAGGCCGCGCCTTGTCAGGACTACTTTCTCTTAGTCCAACAGTTACTGCTCTCCAAGAGCGCTGCATGAAGCAGGACGCCGAATGATGTCATTGACTTAACTGCAAAACAATGTCGCGTTTTGGCGGAAAATATATATGGCGAAGGGACTACAACCTACGTTTTAAAGTGTTAAATAATGAACACTCGTGTCAGATTCTCTATTTAACCCTCTTAAATTCAGTAGTGATATTAAATTATGAGGAATAATTGGGAACATTTATTGTATTCATGGAGGTATGAAAAAAAACCTGGACACACTTTTGTATGAAACCGCTTCGCTTTCAATATATTTAAAAGAAGAATTTTTAGAAAACTCAGAACTATACACAGCAAAAATAGAAACTTTACATTGGATTCTAATGTGTATATTTCTGTCTACAAACACAATTTTTCAGAAGCTTAAGTTAGTGTTATTCGAAACTTTGGATCAATGTCTGCAATTTCTCAACAATGGTGATGAAAAAAAATCCAAAAGCAACGTCGTTATTTGACGTCAAAATGCAAAGGGGTCGATTTTAAAATTATCAGAGATGTGAACGTGTACGCAAGATGTGTTTTATTCATTTTACTGTTTCATTTTAAGTGATCGACTTTTTTTGCATAAAGACAGTTTAGTCATAAGTTAAGATCTGTCCTGTATACGGTCTACTGGTACGGATAGGACGTAAGAGTGTGGTCGTCTCTATGTGACGTCAACGATCTCCGAGTCCGACGATCCCAGACATAACCCGTAGCTCTCAGTCTGTAACGAGTAGTTAGGATATGAATTGTCTATCTTATGCGTCCAAAATGACGCGCAACATCAGTTACTGACGCAACCAAAGTAAGCATGCCAAATGGCCTGATATCTGTGATTTTTAGCTCACCTGAGCTAGCTCAGGGTGAGCTTTTGCAATCCTTGAATGTCCGTCGTCCGTCGTGCGGCGTCAACAATTTCAGTGTTTACACTCTAGAGACCACAATATTAATCCAATCTTTCTCAAACTTTCTCAGATGGTATATTGCCATAAGAGTTCAAATGAGTTCGATTATGGTTAAAATCGGACAAATATGTCATGAGTTATCTACCTTTGAATTGCTGAAAATGCCATATTTTACAGTGTTTACACTCTAGAGGCCACAATATTTATCCAATCTTTCTAAAACTTGCCCAGATTATATATGACCATAAGAGTTCGGATGAGTTTGATTTTGGTTGAAATCTGACCAAAAGATAAAGAGTTATCTACCTTTGAACTGCTGAAAATCCCATATTTAACAGTGTTTACATTCTAGAGTTCACAATTTTTATCCAACCTATCTCAAACTTGCTCAGATTGTATATTACCATAAGAGTTCAGATGAGTTTGATTATGGTTGAAATCAGACTAATAGGTGGAGAGTTATCTACCTTTGAATTGCTGAAAATGCCATATTTAAGGTGGTTCGACAGCGGGCGGGCCGCATTTCGAGTTCCGGAAATGCTGATGACTTTCACCTGATCTTTGCGGCACATGCTTATAGTAGAAAATGTAGATAAAGAAAAGTTTGAACTGCTTCAGTGTCTTCTCTGTTAGCGCAGTTGATACGGTGATTGACTTGCAATCCAAATGTTCTAGGTTCGATTCCCACTCGCTTCAAAACTTTTTTTTTAACAAATTCTCCGATTTTAGTGACTAGTCAATCCATAACGCAGTGATCAATGGACAGGCTATGTTAAGCCACGTAATAATGAATAATATCAGATGCAAGTATAGTCATGTGACAGCTAAATTTGTGAGGATTATAGCCTATATGACAGATGGCAGCTTAACAAAGGACAAAGGTAATGCTAAAAGATAGATCCTAAAGGAGCTTTTATGCATTACTTTTGTTATGCATTAAACAGTCACTTGCCTTTAAAGATCTACAGGCTAACGTATTCAATGGTCCCTTATTAAAGGTTTGACTTAAGGTATCATTTAGAGCTGACGGCATTTTAAAGTTGAACTCAAGGGAGGTTACTCGTTTTGTGTTAACATTTTGTCAGAATTTCAGGAAAGCATGTATAAAATGCAAATTCCACTGTAGATTTTCATTAGATTTGTGTGACTAGTAGAATTAAGTTATATCTATCTAATAAGAGTAAAATTAGTGTATGTTAAACAGCTAGATTTTTTGTAATTTGAGGTTTTCAGAATTTGACTTTTTTAAAATATTGATATTTCCAGAAAATATGTTATGAAATACTTTTGTTTGCCCACTATCTTATAGTCTATGTACAGTTTACTTGAATGTACAGAAATTATTGAGTTATATCATTTTATAAAGAAATTATTCCTGTTTATTAAAAAAGGAGCTTTTCTCGACAAAAGGTCCTCTCAGGAAAAAACGGCACTGTAACTTTTTTTTATATTAACGATTTTTCACTCTCCATATGGTATATTTCAATTTAATCAAGGTTTCAAAGAATTCTGACACAGAATAAGCTGACCCGCGAACCACCTTAAGGGTGTTTACACTCTAGAGGCCACAAATTTTATCCAATCTTTCTCAAACTTACTCAGATTGTATATTACCATAAGACTTCGGATGAGTTCAATTATGGTTGTAATCGGATCAATAGGTTGAGAGTTATCTACCTTTGAATTGCTGAAAATGATATACTTAACAGTGTTTACGCTCTAGAGGTCACAATATTTATCCAAGCTCTCTCAAACTTGCTCAGATTGTATATGACCATAAGAGTGCGAAAAAGGGTGATTATGGTTAAAATTGGACAAATAGATCAAGAGTTATCTACCTTTGAATTGCTGAAAATGCCATATTTTACAGCGTTTACACTATTACAACTACAGTTTTCAATGGATTTTGATTATACTTGTACACAAAGTATATAGCTATACGTTCTTGAAGGAGTGCAACTATTGTTGAAATCTAATCATTGTGGCAATAGTTACCTGCCCTTGATGTACTTTGAAATGCTAGAAAAAGGCTTCATTTCAGTATTGTTTAGGCTCTAGTTATCTGCCTTTGATGTACTCTCTTATACTAGAGTAGGTCGACAAATTTGACTGGATTTAGAATAAAATGGGTGAAATTCAAAGGTAAAGCTATCAGGCTTCATTACAAATGGTGAGCGATATCAGGGCCTTCAGGCCCTCTTGTCATGAAACTGTGGCATCTCATTTTTGAAACGCAGGTGTTTACAAGTTTGTTTTTTCGGTGTTTGGCTAAAGTCTGTGTGTGCCGTGCTGCATTAAATAAACTTTCAAAAAACCTGACTAGGTCAACTCGCCGTCAGTGTTAAATACTGGAAGTGGAAAGCGTGCTTCGTTGTGCACAGTACAAATAAGCGAGAGTGTGGCTCTTTATGGTCTTTATCGATAACTCAATTGTGAAATGTGTGTATATTTTATGACACGTATAGTACCTCATTTAAACATCGCTTAAACCGGCTCTAAAGTATGTAAAGTTTCTATTTTTGTTAAGTTAAGTAAATTAAATGAAAACAAGATTTGTTTGCAAAACGCTATGCCCCCTTATGTGACAGGTCTCTTAAAAACCGTGACCTTTGTCTGACATTACCCAACTTGTACTCAAGCAGGTACATGTAATCAACAAATTACAGAATAAAAATAATAGATCTATCTTAAAATATTCTCATCATTCATGAAAGAATTAAATGCAATTCAACTGCCTTTTAAAGATGGAATTTGACACTGGCTACATTTCAAATTCTTTACCCCTGTGAATCAAGCAGTAGATCAATCTTGGTGCAAAATGTACCTTAAATTGTATTCTGCTTAATCATTTGATGTATACCCCTCTGTAACCAGGACTAAACAATACTTATTGATGGAACAAAAATAGCTGACAACTTACAGCACAGTGAAACAATTAAAAGCAGAAAACATATTTAAATGCTCTCTGCTTTACTTTCATCTTTCTTTAAGTGACCACCTGCCTTATACAATAAATGATTACTGTAGCCTCAGTTGTGGCTACAGAGTGGTTTACTGAATTGCAAAACCTCATCCTTGGCAACTCTCAAGACCTTCACTCTTTGATTTATATTGGTTGTTTATTGTGAAAACTTACACATATTTTTTAACTACATGTATTTCAACAGGGGAAATGGTAACATGGTATGGATGGATCCCATGGATGAGTCAGATTGTATGGAACCACAGCACTAAATGGGTCATTTAGCAGTAAGCACCGATGGATGATGAGGGATGAAGAGATGAAGATGATTTCAGGACAGCTGATTTCATCTAATCTCATTGATTGTGATGAAGGGCATGGTAACATCACACTAACATGGTACCAGACCTTTCAAGGGGAATTCAACAGCCATACAATAAGGTAAATTATTGCTTCTTTCTTTAAAAAACTACATAAATTTAGAAAAAGTTAAAACTTATACACCAGTCAGCTGAGGTTAGCCTTTGTTAGCTGCTAGCTCAGGGTGATTTGCAATCCTTGAATGTCCGGCGTCCATCATCCATCGTGTGTCGTCCGTCATCCGTCGTCAACTATTTTAGTGTTTACACTCGAGAGGCCACAATATTTATCCAATCTTTCTCAAACTTGCTCAGATGGTATATTGCCATAAGAGTTCGCATGAGTTTGGTTATGGTTGGAATCGGACTAATAGATCATGAGTTATCTACCTTTGAACTGCTGAAAATGCCATATTTAACAGTGTTTACACTCTAGAGGCTACAGTTTTTATCAAATCTATCGTAAACTTGCCCAGATTGTATATGACCATAAGAGTTCGAATGAGTTCGATTTTTGTTGAAATCAGACAAATAGACCAAGAGTTAACGACCTTTGAATTGCTGAAAATGCAATATTTAACAGTGTTTACACTCTAGAGGCCACAGTATTTATCCAATCTTTCTAAAACTTGCCCATATTGTATATGACCATAAGAGTTCAGATGAGTGCGATTTTGGTTGAAATCCGATGAATAGATCAAGAGTTATCTACCTTTGAATTGCTGAAAATGCCATATTTAACAGTGTTTACATTCTAGAGTTCAAAAATTTTATCCAATCTATCTCAAATTTTCTCAGATTGTAGATGACTATAAGAGTTCAGATGAGTTTGATTATGGTTGAAATCAGACGTATAGGACGAGAGTTATCTACCTTTGAATTGCTGAAAATGCCATATTTAACGATGTTTACACTCTTGATGCCACAAATTTTATCCAATCTTTCTCAAACGTACTCAGATTGTATATTACCATAAGACTTCAGATGAGTTCAATTATTGTTGTAATCGGATCAATAGGTCAATAGTTATCTACCTTTGAATTGCTGAAAATGATATATTTGTGTTTATGCTCTAGAGGCCACAATATTTATCCAAGCTCTCTCAAACTTGCCCAGATTGTATATGACTATAGAAGTTCGAAAAAGGGTGATTATGGTTGGAATCAGACAAATAGATCAAGAGATATGTACCTTTGAATTGCTGACAATGCCATATTTTACAGCGTTTAAACTCTTGCAACTAGAGTTTTCAATGGATTTTGATTATACTTGTACACAAAGGATGTAGCTATACGTTCTCGAAGGAGTGCAATTATTGTTGAAATGTAATCATTGTGGCAATAGTTACCTGCCCTTGATATACTTTGAAATGCTAGAAAAAGGCTTCATTTCTTTTTTTTTAGGCTCTAGTTATATGCCTTTGATGTACTCTACTATACTACAGTAGGTCGACAAACTTGATTGGATTTAGAATAAAACGGGTGAAATTCAAAGGTAAAGCTATCAGGCTTCATTACAAATGGTGAGCGATATCAGGGCCTTCAGACCCTCTTGTTGAAATTGCAACATGGTGAAAAAACATGCTACTCATCTGGAACAGTTTTGATACAGATAAGGCACCACTTATGCGGGGCCTGATCTCGATCTACTCTGTTTGACACTCAGATTCTTATTCTGTTAGGTAAAATAGATTTTTAATTTATCATACAATACTGAGCATGTAGCTATTTTGTGTAGACTATGTGTAATAGATAATACATGTTAAGGGCTGTACCTTCAAGTACTTGAACCAGATACAAACTACCTTGGCAAACAGTGTAGACCCACATGCAAAATATGAAGTATCTATCAAATGTAGTTGCAAAGTCGTGGCCTGTGTCAAGTTCATCCTATTTGACCTTTAGTTGACATCTACATGGCCTTGACATTTGTCTGTTTAACCAAAGTTGTACTGTTCTCAAGAGATTCTTAAGTGCACATGCCAAAATGAAGTCTCTATCACATGTAGTCACAAAGTTAAGGACTTATGGCCAATGTTACATTTTGCGTATTTGGCCTTTAAAAGCTGAGTCTCCTTAAAATGCAAAATAGTTTCGTATGTTATGTTATAATTTAGAGAGCCTACAAAGTACAGTATATAGTAAATAATTGAAAGAAAACATTTAAAAGACAAGTTAAAGGCAATGACTATGTGTTTGGGTCTTTAGATTGAAAAATAATAAGACAGTAATGTGTACAGTCCTGACACTAACAGTATAATTATTTTCATTTCAGTCCATGAAATCCAATATATAATTACGAGTCAGGGCTCCACATAAGTTGGAGTAATGAGACCAAATGCAGCTTTTCTTCACGTCAGCACCAACGCCTATGGTGTTACCATTCATTAGAATTGTCTCGAAAACAGGATTCTAATAAGTAGTCACACCACTGGGTTTAATGTAGACATAAAGAATTTTACTTTTCAGTTATCTGAAACCCTGTATGAGTAGAACTACGTCAACATTAATTTATAATCATTCTATTTTAGAACTTTAACTCCATTGATTGAATACATATACCAGACATGCTGAAAAATTCATGGGAAAGTACAAATAAGCCACAACCATGCCTTATTGATCACATGTTTCCATAACGCCAAATAAAACTTAACATTGCCTCCAAAATTCAGCTTACGCTTTATAAAGAATAGTTGAAGAATCTTCAACATAATCTCCTGCTTTTGCACAAGTAACTTTGCTAAAGCAGGAACTTGTGAGAGACCACTAGTGTCATTTTGTGGAATAAAATCTGCTATTTGGTCAATATGTTAAGTGGTACAAAAATTATAAAAGAAAAAAACAACACAAAAGTCCTGAGATGTTTCAGGCCTGTAGAAAGCCTTATGCATATGATAACAATCAATTATGTTTGTACTATCTATTGCAGAATCATCATAGCCTGTGTGGTGTTTCATAACCAGTGCAATTTTTGGAATGTTTCCCTGCCTGAAGTGGTAAACAATGTAGGACAAGCAGTAAACATGACATCCAGCAGTTTCCTATCCAAGATGGACTTTCATAAACAGAGTCAGAGACTATGATGCAAATTAAAACTGACTTTTTTCAAGGGCGAACAACATAATTATGTGCTGAATTTGAGTAATAAATATATGAACTGATTAGAGCGATGGATATGTTCAATTGGATGGAAATTCCATGTCAGCACCAAATCCTATGGTGTGGTTAAACTTATCTTTAGAATTGTCTCTTTGAACCAATTCTAATGAACAGTCGCACCATATGGTTTAATGCAGACATAAAGATTTAAGTTCTTGAAGTACTTTCCTTATGCGGAGCCCTGAATCCATGTTATTTATTTGAAAGAAAATTATGCTGTGATTTTTAACTAATGATTTTAATATAGTTTCTCAAAAAGCTGTTAAATTGAAACGTAAGGTTTACAACTTTATAGTGTTCACTGTTGTTGGTATTTTTAACTGCTGTGTATTATCAGAACTGATGAAATAGGAAAAAAAGCAAATTAAATATAAATTACAAATTTTTCCTGTTGTGTTTATAGATAATTCATAATATCTTGATACAGTATAAGTGCAAGTAAATAAAATCAGAATTGAAAGCCCGAGATAACCTTAATTTTAACAAGATCATGTTTTATACGCCCACCTCTAAAGGTGGTTGTATATTGGCGCGACCCTGTCTGTTCGTTTGTTCGTCCGTCAACATTTTGTTTGTCCGGAGATTTCTGGGTAAAATTTTGTAGGGATATTAATGAAACTTCACATAAATGTTATATGCATCAAGATCTAAAGCCGAGTCGAATTTTAGGTTCATTTGAATTTTTGTTACAGAATTATCTGCCCTTGATGTACTCAAATATGCTATAAAAAGCTTGTCCGGGGGTTTCTGGGGAAACTATTGGAGGGATATTAATGAAACTTCACACATGTGTTATGTGCATCAATATCAAAAGCTGAGTCAAGTTTGAGGTTCATTCAACTTTTCTTTACAGAGTAATTCGTCCTTGATGTACTCAAATATGCTATAAAGAGCTTGTCCAGAGTTTTCTTGGAAAACTATTTCAAGGATATTAATGAAGAGAGATTTTATGCATCAAGATCTGAAGCTGAGTAAAGTTTGAAATTTATTTGATATTTTATTACAGAGTTGTCTGTCCATGGTGTACTCAAATATTTAATAAAAGGCTTATTTGACAGTGTTAACACACTTAGCAACTACAGTTTTGAATGGATTTTGATTATGTTTGCCCATAGTATAATTATAGAAGTATAAGTTCATGAAAGGGTTAATTATTATTGAAATCGGATCATTGTGCCAAGAGTTATCTGCCCTTGGTGTATTCAGATATGCTAGAAAATGCTCTATTTCAGTATTGTTTATGCTCTCAGAGCTCTAAGTGTGTACAAATTATAATGAAATTTGATAAAACTATATATTTCTTTGCCAGTGGGAGTATAATGTACCGCTTGCGGTGCTCTCGTTCTTTTTGTATGCGACATTTCACTCTCTGATGCTTATTTTGAATCTCGATGCCAACAATAGTTTCATTTACAGTAAAGCACATCTATTACAACCACTACATGAGGTCCAATTGTTGGTTTACAGTACAACTTGTCAAGTGGCTGCATTATGCAAGATTATTTAGATAAAAGTAAAGCAGAAAGCTCCTTAGGTGCTTTCTGATTACTTTCGCATTGCTTTACCCCTTTCCTCCATAGCCAAAAGTGCAAATCTCCTATATCCAACAGTGAGTGAACTACATTATGTCAAAACACTGACTGCTTAAAGTAAGATGAAAGTAACTTTTTGCAGGGAGCTCCTGCCAGAGCTTTTTGCTGAACTTTTATCTTGCTTTGAACTACCTCATGTGCACCACTGACTACTCATTACAATAAATTAAATTACTTATACTGCAACATAATGCAAGTTTTGCCCACACAGCATAAATCTATTTCGATTTCATTTTTATGCCCCGCACGACTTAGTCGGGGGCAAATCGTTTTTGATCTGTCTGTTTGTCTGTACACAACTTTTACCTTGGTCGTAACTTTTGAACAACAGTGAATAGAGACTTTATATCTGGCGTGTGTACTGACCTCAAGAAGCTCTTGAGGTCAGTACAACTTGGGTCATGTCTGGCAAAGGTCAAGGTCATTTAGAGGTAAACTCGGGTGAAATGGGAGATAACCCATCCTATATTATTTCAAGTGAATAGGAAGGGAGATAACTCATCATAGCTGGCCATAACTCTTTGATCATGTGATCATTTCTTAATTTAGAAATAAGTCCTCAATATGCCATTTGACTATAAAATAAAATGAAGTTGAAAATTGATTTTCAGTTCTGATTTTTTTTCTACCATCAATATTTTTCGGCTCTAAATGACCATTGGTGTCGATGGGCCATAAAACACTAATCAATCGATCAAAATCAATATAACATATGATCTTGTTCAGTATCAAACGGCAAGCTCATTCCAAACAAAACAGGCCACACTGAGTCTTGTCATTCCTGAGTTATCACCCTTGTTATATTTACATAAATTTTGTAAAATTTAAATATCTTAAACTTCAAACCTTGCATTCTTGTTAAATATCAAATGATAACTAGTTGCAACAAGACAGGTTACTGTTTATTTGAAACTTCCAATACTTGTTAAGTATCAAATGGGCAACTAATTACAACAAGGCCGGCAAAGATAGTGTACTTGTTTATACTTACTGATTGCTTTAAGTGCACTTAATAGGTGTAAAATCTTCAATACGTTCAATTAAACTAGATCATTTCACTAATCGCGGATCTCTCAGTGCTTTCAGCACTTTGATTAAAGGTTCACCTAGATATGAGTCTATGTAAAACTGATAAGGTCTGGAGTGGGGCCATTTTTGACCCAGGGGTCATGATTTGAACCATCTTGGTAGATGACTATTATAATGCAAAGCTACCGTACATGTCATATATAATAGGTCTGGGCCTTAACCCTTAGCCCGCCAAATAAATTGTCGTCTGCTATATTTCTCGTCTGCTTCAAGTTTCAAAGTGCTTCAAAGTTGCTCAAAATTGCTGAAAATGTTGTCCGAGTGTCAAACAGCTTGGATCCGGATGAGACGCCGAGTTACTCGGCGTCTCATCCGGATCCAAGCTGTTTGCATATGGAGCTATAGTCGTGACTGGCAGGCTAAGGGTTAACAGTTTCAGAGAAGAAGGTTTCTAAAGGTCTTTGTAAAAAACTGATTTCCTTCTTTTTCACATTGGTTGCCATATCAACCGGAGATCTTCATTGTTTTTAATACTTTAAACAAGGAACATTCCTTTCAAGTTTGGTTGAAATCTGAGAAGTGGGTATAGGATGAAGCAATTGCTGCTGACGACGCACAACTGACTACGGACACAGGGCCATCACAATGGACACTGTGGCTCGTTTCATAAAACTTTGTACGCCAAAAGAATCAATTATTATTTATTTCTCCACCTAATCCTGACTTGTGACATGTTTTTGGAATCGTCTTGAAAATCACAATGGCTTATCTTGACCCTTTGGCTCAGGTGAGCTAAAACATGTTTATGCTTAAACCCTCGTGTCCACAGCACACAGTTTTGAGCCAGATCTGATGATTGGTAACCCTGCGTCTGATCAGACTTCAAACTGTTTGCCACTCAAAATAAGTCGTCAACATTTTCCAAATATGATACAGTAGAGAATCTGTTATTCTTTCCCAATAAACGCGTTTACGCTAAAATTATTTTTTGCAGTGCAAACAGTTTGGAGCCAGATCAGACGCCGGGTAACCCGGCGTCTGATCAGCCTCCAAACTGTTTGCCAGCAAGATAAACAAGAATTATCAGAATTGTCCAAAAGTTGTTCTTTTCTACGTTTTAGTGCTTTGCGTTTGCGTACGTTTGCGTTTAAACGGGAAAGAATAACAGATTCTCCACTGTATCTGTCATGTTCTTATAGCGTTTGTATTTAGTCTTGTTTAAGATGGTACGGAGTCAACTCTTCTCCACTGTATCTGTGTAGATATAACTACTCTTGCATTTTCTAATATAAATTTTATTTGTGTGAAAATATTTTCTATTTTATTGACGGACGTAGATCTACACAATTATTTGCATTCTAATCGCTGAATTGTGATTATTTGAGCAAACACCAAGCTGCCATTTCTCCGGAAATTTCCCGAAACTTCAGATTTCTGCTCTTATTTTTAAAATTTTGAATAATTTTGAATTTATGCGTTTTTTACCTAGGAAAAATTGATTATAGATTTCAATCAGTTTAGACCCAGATCAGACGACGCCTTTCGCGGCGTCTAATCTTGATCCAAACTGTTTGCATAATTATGCTAGTGTTATAGAGCCTGGCAGCGAAAGGGTTAAAGGTATGATGCTTTAATTGTGCTTGAAAATGTAGAAATCTTAGAATGTTTATGAGAAACTTATGGTAGCCCTGTAAACAGTTTGGATCCAGATGAGAAAATATGTGATGTAGAATATCAGGATCCAGACTGTTTGACACTCTGAACCTGTTTAAAAAGAAATGTCAAAAATTCGATTCTAACCCATTACCCCATAAATACCTCTTTTTATGCCTTTAATTGAAACCTTCACTAAAGCAATTAATGTCGATTTATACAGTTATGAATATGCACTATAAGCAATATTGACTATACCCTAGCAGGTTTAAGCTTAATGCAGGCTGAAAGTAAAGCAGGATGTGCCTTAAGGCACATCCTGCTTTACGTTCAACCTGCATTAAGAGGTCACATCTCTTCAATACTAGAAACAGGGTATGGAGTAATGGGTTAAGACCAGTAGCAGGTGACAATTGTTGGGACGAAAATATTATTCAGCATGGAATGCTGTAATGTGTCTGTCTATTGGGTTATATTTCTACAATGACATTTCATGACTGCCTCCACTCAAAGACACACAACCTAGAAGTAATAAAGACAAGTTGCAACCACATGCAGCCTGTTAGAGACAAGTGACAACCACCTGCAGTCTGTAAGAGACAAGTGGCAACCACCTGCAGTCTGTTAGAGACAAGTGGCAACCACCTGCAGTCTGTTAGAGACAAGTCGCAACCACCTGCAGTATGTTAAAGACAAGTGGCAACCACCTGCAGTATGTTAGAGACAAGTGGCAACCACCTGCATTCTGTTAGAGACAAGTGGCAACCACCTGCAGTATGTTAGAGACAAGTGGCAACCACATGCAGTCTGTTAGAGACAAGTGGCAACTACAAGCATCCTGTTAGAGACAAGTGGCAACCACCTGTAGTCTGTGAGGGACAAGTGGCAACCACCAGCATCATGTTAGAGACAAGTGGCAACCACCTGCAGTCTGTGAGAGACAAGTGGCAACGACATGCAGCCTGTTAGAGACAAGTGGCAACCACAAAACATCCTGTTAGAGACAAGTGGCAACCACAAGCATCCCGTTAGAGACAAGTGGCAACCACAAGCATCGTGTTAAAGCAAAGTGTCAACCACAAGCATCCTGTTAGAGGCAAGTGGCAACCACCTGCAGTCTGTTAGAGACAAGTGGTAACAACCTGCAGTCTGTTAGAGACAAGTGCCAAATCCTGTTAGAGACAACCACCTGCAGTCTGTTAGAGACAAGAGGCAACCACATGCAATTTGTAAGAAACAAGTGGCAACCATATCAAGCCTGTTTGAGACAAGTGGCAACCACATGCAGCCTGTAAGAGACAAGTGGCAACCACATGTAGTATGTTAGAGACAAGTGGCAACAACCTGCATTCTGTTAGAGACAAGTGGCAACCATAAGCATCCTGTTAGAGACAAGTGGCAACCACCTGCAGTCTGTTAGGGACAAGTGGCAACCACATGCAGCCTGTTAGAGACAAGTTGCTACCACATGCAATCTGTTAGGGACAATTGGCAACCACATGCAGCCTGTTAGAGACAAGTGGCAACTACATGCAGCCTGTTAGAGACAAGTAGCAACCACATGTAGCCTGTTAGAGACAAGTGGCAACCATATGCAGCCTGTAAGAACCAAGTGGCAATCACAAGCATCCTGTTAGAGACAAGTGGCGACCATTTGCAGCCTGTTAGAGACAAGTGGCAACCACAATCATCCTGTTAGAGACAAGTGGCAACCATATGCAGCCTGTAAGAGACAAGTGGCAACCATATGCAGCCTGTTAGAGACAAGTGGCAACCATATGCAGCCTGTTAGAGACAAGTAGCAACCACCTGCAGCCTTTTAGAGACAAGTGGCAACCACAAGCAGCCTGTTAGAGACAAGTGGCAACCACATGCATCCTGTTAGAGACAAGTGGCAACCACATGCATCCTGTTAGAGACAAGTGGCAACCACCTGCAACCTGGTAGAGACAAGTAGCAACCACATGCAGTCTATTAGAGACAAGTGGCAACCACATGCAATCTGTTAGAGACAAGTGGCAACCACAAGCATCCAGTTACAGACAAGTGTCAACCACTTGCAGCCTGTTAGAGACAAGTGGCAACCACAATATTCCTACTAGAGACAGGTGGCAACCATATGCAGCCTGTAAGAGACAAGTGGCAACCATAGGCAGCCTGTAAGAGACAAGTGGCAACCATATGCAGCCTGTTTAGAGACAAGTGGCAACCATATGCAGCCTGTAAGAGACAAGTGGCAACCATATGCAGCCTGTAAGAGACAAGTGGCTACCATATGCAGCCTGTAAGAGACAAGTGGCTACCATATGCAGTCTGTTAGAGACAAGTGGCAACCATATGCAGCCTGTAAGAGACAAGTGGCAACCACAAGCATCCTGTTAGAGACAAGTGGTGACGACTTGCAGCCTGTTAGAGACAAGTAGCAACCACATGCAGCCTGTTAGAGACAAGTGGCAACCACAAGCAGCCTGTTAGAGACAAGTGGCAACCACTTGCAGCCTGTTAGAGACAAGTGGCAACCACAAGCATCCTGTTAGAGACAAGTGGCAACCGTATGCAGCCTGTAAGAGACAAGTGGCAACTATATGCAGCCTGTTAGAGACAAGTGGCAACCATGTGCAGTCTGTTAGAGACAAGTGGCAGCCATATGCAATTTGTTAGAGACAAGTAACAACCATAGGCAGCCTGTAAGAGACAAGTGGCAACCACAAGAATCCTGTTAGAGACAAGTGGCGACCACTTGCAGCCTATTAGAGACAAGTGGCAACCACCTGCAGTCTGTTAGAGACAAGTGGCAACCACAAGCATCCTGTTAGAGACAAGTGGCAACCACAAGCATCCTGTTAGAGACAAGTGGCAACCACAAGCATCCTGTTAGAGACATGTGGCAACCACCTGCAGTCTGTTAGAGACAAGTGGCAACCACCTGCAGTCTGTTAGAGACAAGTGGCATCCACAAGCATCCTGTTAGAGACAAGTGGCAACCACAAGCATCCTGTTAGAGACAAGTGGCAACCGTATGCAGCCTGTAAGAGACAAGTGGCAACCATATGCAGGCTGTTAGAGACAAGTGGCAACCATGTGCAGTCTGTTAGAGACAAGTGGCAGCCATATGCAATTTGTTAGAGACAAGTGGCAACCATATGCAGCCTGTAAGAGACAAGTGGCAACCACAAGAATCCTGTTAGAGACAAGTGGCGACCACTTGCAGCCTATTAGAGACAAGTGGCAACCACCTGCAGTCTGTTAGAGACAAGTGTCAACCACAAGCATCCTGTTAGAGACAAGTGGCAACCACAAGCATCCTGTTAGAGACATGTGGCAACCACCTGCAGTCTGTTAGAGACAAGTGGCAACCACCTGCAGTCTGTTAGAGACAAGTGGCATCCACAAGCATCCTGTTAGAGACAAGTGGCAACCACAAGCATCCTGTTAGAGACAAGTGGCGACCACCTGCAGTCTGTTAGAGACAAGTGGCAGCCACCTGCAGTCTGTTAGAGACAAGTGGCATCCACAAGCATCCTGTTAGAGACAAGTGGCAACCACAAGCATCCTGTTAGAGACAAGCAGCAACCATATGCAGCCTGTAAGAGACAAGTGGCAACCACATGCAGCCTGTTAAACCCGTCTCCTGCTTAGTTAACCCTTTACTCCCCAGCCCGTTTCTAGTTTTACAGACAGGTGACCACTTAAAGCAGGATTAAAGTAAAGCAGATTACGCCTTAAGGCTCGTTCTGCTTAAATTTCAGTCCTCCTTAAGCTATCATCTGCTAGGATTTTGAAAATACACCTTATGATACATTTTCATGACCATTTAAATTGGAAATATCTTTTTTCAGTGGAGAACAAATTAAATGCACTAAAGGGTGCTTCTAAGGGGAAAGGTTAAAGTATCTATTGATGCTTTCTGAAAACAGCGTAAATCCTGTCCAGACAGCTCCTGAAGGAGCGGGAGCTGTCTGGACAGGGTTTACACTTTTTTCTTACAGTATCTGTCTAATAAGACTAGGGCACATTTTCCTTTTCTATCAGCTAATGTAACATTTCACAATATATTATGTTTATAGGAGGCAGAATTTTATTAATGAATTATTCAGCAGGAGAAGGGTAAAAAACATCACATCCATGCCTTCTTACAGTAGAACTAGTCTTCTAGTTAAAGCTGTTGTTAACCCTTTCCCCCCATAGCCTGTTTCTAGTTTCGAAGACAAGTGACCGCTTAAAGCAGGTTGAAAGTAAAGCAGAATGTGCCCTAAGGCACATTCTGCTTTACTTTCAGCCTGCTTTAAGATAAAATCTGCTAGGCTATATAAAATATTTGTAATGGCTATTGTTCATGAGGGTATAAACTGGAACTACTTTCATCAGCGGAGGAATAAGTTAAATACGCTAAAAGTCGCTTCTATGGGGGAAAGGGTTAAACGTAAACCATTTAACGGCCCATTACTTCATAATAGCGGTTAGCTACATGCAGAAAGAAGGAATTCAGAAAATTCCATTAATAGCATTCTTCATTGCTGTTTTTCTGCATTACGCAGTTGTCCATACTTTTGCTCTGAAGGTTGCTGTTCACAGAAAACACACTGCATTTAGAGTTGAATTTAGACATGCCTCATTTAATTGCTGTCATCAAGAGTGCAATCAGTCTAGTATTTTGAAACAGTTAACAAGAAGTAAATGGCAATCCTCAATGATTATTTCTATACAGATCCTGATAAAAATAATCCACACGTGTTAAAACTCTTTCAACACTATGTAACTCTTGTGCCTTATTAGGTTTCCTTGTGGATCCTTTTTAGTTACCAAAAATTGGAATTCTGGGTAGTTTAATAAATGATGCTCTAAATAAGCAAACAGTGTAGACCCTGATCAGAGGGCTCCTTAAGGAGCCCTCTGATCTTGGTCTACACTGTTTGTAAATGTAATGAGTATATTTTAAACAGGGCAATGGTGTTGAAAGAGTTACACCTATTTCACCAGGGGCCGTTTTACTAAACAACTTGCGCAAAATTTTTGCGTATGTCAAAATCGTTTAACTCTTATTTTTCGATCATAAACGTTTGCAAACAGCAAATAGCCAGATCAGAGGATGCGCTAAAAGCGCGTCCTCTGATCTGGCTATTTGCTGTTTGTAGCAAGTGATAATAAAAAATATAAATTAAAATTTAAAATTTTGACTTACGCAAACATTTTGCGTAAGTAGTTTAGTAAAACGGGCCCCAGATGTCATACAATGTTACTACAGTCATGTTTTAAGCCACAACTCAATAAAAGACCAATGGCTTGTCTATACAAGAGGGCCATGATGGCCCTATATAGCTCACCTGAGGAACTGTTGTGCTGTACTGCATGCAAACTAGTGTTTGTCATTGCATTTATGTGGACTGTTGGATGTAAAAACGTCTGGGCCTTACGGTTTCAGAGAATTTTTTTTAAGGTTTTCCTATATAAATCTATGTATAACTGATAAAGTCCACGAGGGGGCCATGTTCAACAAGGGGTCATAATTTGAACAATCTCAGTAGAGGACAATAATGCAAAGCCACACGTCAAATATTAATTGTCTGGACCTTAGGGTTTCAGAGAAGAAGATTTTTAAAGGTTTTCCAATAGTATAAGTCTATGTAAAACTGATAAGCACAAAAAGGGGAGGTGGAGGGGCATTTCTGACCCCAAGAAGAATAAGTCTAGGCTAGCCAAAAACGTTGAACATCATTTCGTTCCTCTTTGTCACTGATGCTTCTTAGAAAGTTTGGTTGAAATCGGGTCAGTGGTTTCAGAGGAGATGTTGTTTGAAAATGTGGCTGGATGCCGGATGAAGAGCGGTCACAATAGCTCATCCTGAGCCTTCAGCTTAGGTGAGCTAAAATATTTGACTAGACTTAATTGCTTCATTGTGAACTGGTATTCCTCATTTGAAAATTCAGGAATGAGTGAACAGATTAATGCATGACAAAAGAACCTGCATTTTTAACCCTTTACTCCATAACCTATTTCTAGCATTGAAGACAGGTGACCATTTAAAGCCTTAACCCTTTACCTGATAGTCTATTTCTAGTATTGAATATAGGGGACTTCTTCAAGCAGGTTGAAAGTAAAGCAGAATGCGCCTGTAAGGCGCATTCTGCTTTACTTTCAGCCAGCTTTAAGCTTCCAGGTGCTAAAATATGGAAAATATTCTCTATAATATATATTCATGACTGATTAAATTGGAACTATTTTTTTCAGCGTAGGAATAAACTGAATGCGCTAAAAGGCGCTTTTATGGGGGAAAGGGTTAAGGCGCATTCTGCTTTACTTTCAGCTCGCTTTAAGCTACCATCTGCCAGGATATAGAAATATTTCTTATTGTGTGTATTCATGACTATGACCTCGAACTATTTTCTTCAGTGGAGTAATAAATTAGTGGCTAGGGACGAGTATACTCATCATTTACAAACAGTGTACCTGTGAGTATTACACTTGTCCCATGCAAACAGTGTAGACCTGATCAGATGGCTCCTTCAGGATCCCTCTGATCAGGGTCTACACTGTTTGTTTCTTTGAAACATATTGATAAAATCAACCCTAAATAGTCAACAAGAGGGCCATGCAGGCCTAAATATCGCTCACCTGGAAAAAACCAACACAAGGGTCACATGACCTCTGGGGTGGGACCATTTTTTACCCCAGAGACATAATTTCAAAAATCTTGCTGATGAACTTGAAAATTAAGTGTTCTGTCAAATATTTTGTACATGGATGATTTCAGACAGGAAGACTTTTCATTGTAAAAAATTTTTTTTAGCTAATGTGATCCAGATAATTATGCAACAGACCAGAACCATTTCAGCAATATTGGTAAAGATCATCTAAAAGTGTCACTATGCTAAATATCAAAGCTCTGGCCATAATAGTTTCAGAGAAGAAGATTTCACTATATAACTCTACGTAAAACTGCGACCCCTAGGGCTTTGGCAGTTTTGACCCAAGGGGCATAATTTGAACAATCTTGATAGAGGACCTGTAGATGATGCTTTATGCCAGATATCTAAGCTCAGGGTACTGTGGTTTCAGACAAGAAGATTTTTTAAGTTTTCATTGAAAAAATCTTTTTTACTCCTGTGACCTTGATACGTGTATGCAACAGACCGGAACCATATAAACAATATTAGTTAAGGGCTTCTAGAAATGACACCATGCCAAATATCAAAGTTCTGGCCATATTAGTTTCAGAGAAAAATATGTTCGAAGATTTCACTATATAACTCTATGTAAAATTACGACCCCCGGAGCGGGGTCAATTTTGACCCCAGGCACATAGTTTGATCAATATTGAAAGAGGACCTAAAGATGATGCTTTGTGCCAAATATCTAAGCTCAGGGTACTGTGGTTTCAGACAAGAAGATTTTTTAAGTTTTTATTGAAAAAATCTATTTTTAGCTCCTGTGACCTTAATATGCAACGGACCGGAACCATATAAATAGTAATGGTTAAGGGCTTCTAGAAATGTCACCATGCCAAATATCAAAGCTCTGGCCATATTAGTTTCAGAGAAAAAGATGTTCGAAGATTTCACTATATAACTCTATGTAAAATTTCAACCCCAGGGGCGGGGTCATTTTTTTACCCCAGGGACATAATTTGAACAATCTTGATAGAGGACCTGAAGATAATACTTTGTGCCATATATCTAAGCTCAGGGTACTGTGGTTTCAGACAAGAAGATTTTTTAAGTTTTAATTGAAAATTCTATTTTTAGCTCCTGTGACCTAGATATGCAACGAACCGGAACCATATTTACAATATTGGTTCAGGGCTTCTAGAAGTTTCACCATGCCAAATATCAAAGCTCTGGCCATATTAGTTTCAGAGAGAAAGATGTTTAAAGATTTCACTATATAACTCTATGTAAAATTGCGACCCCAGGGGCGGGGTCATTTTTGACCCCAGGGACATAATATGAACAATCTTGATAGAGGACCTGAAGACATTGCTTGGTGCCAAATATCTAAGCTCAGGGTACTGTGGTTTCAGACAAGAAGATTTTTTAAGTTTTCATTGAAAAAATCTATTTTTAGCTCCTGTGACCTAGATATGCAACGGACCGGAAATGTTTGAACAACTTTGAAAGAGGACAATATAAGGATCATTCAGGCCAAGTTTGGTATAAATCCATCCAGTAGTTTCGGAGGAGATGTCGTTTAAAGAAATTGTTGACGACGAACGAACGGACGAACGAATGGACGGACGACGACGGACGACGGACAGAGGACAATCAAAATAGCTCACCTTGGCACTACTTGCCAGGTGAGCTAAAAATGGACTAGACTTATTTTGAAATTGGAATTGTCCATTAAAAGTTTCAGGGGTGAATGAGTTAATATAGTCATCTGGAAGAATTTTTTTTAGTAACTGTTTACTACAGCTTAGGCTGAACTGTCTTTAAAGTAGTTAGCGTCTTCATCATCAGAATCTACCATACACGAGGCACTCGTGCCTGGTGCTGTCACACTAGATACGGGCTTGTTTTCAGAGCTTGGTTCCTCAGTAGCAGTTATATCATGTACAGGATTCACAAAACCCGATGTTCTAGTGGCTGTTGTTGTACCTTCCACTGGCCTGTGTCCCATATCAACCTGTAATAAATAACAAGATATGTTTGTAAAACATATATGCCCCCCCCCCCCCCCCCCCCCATGCCACCTTGACCATGAAATGGCCTTAACCCTGTACCCCATAGCAGGTTTCTAGTTTTGAAAATAGGTGACTACTTGAAGCAGTTTGGAAGTAAAGCAGAATGCGCCTTAAGGCTTTAGGCTACCATCTGCTAGAAAATAGAAAGGCGTAAAAAAAGGCGTATTTATGGGGTAACCTTCGACCTAAAAAGAAGTAGGGGTTATCTACTCATCATGTGAGAACTGTAGGTATGAAGGAATGGTGAATGGAAACCATTTAGTCTACCAGCCGATGGACAGACTGACATGTGCAAAGCAATATAACCCCACTTTTTTCGAAGGCGGCATGATAAATTAATAATACTACATTTTCATTTTCTTTTTGGAATCCTATTGGTCTAAACATAATCATATGCAATTGCATTTTAACATATTGCACAATTTTGAATAAAAAAGAACCTTATACCAGTATAAATATTAGATGGCAGTTTGCGTGACATTCAAATTGTCAACCTTCAAACAATAATGTCGACCAGAGGCGAAGCTGAGGGTGACATTCTTGTTTTCGAGGGTTGACAATTTTAATGCCATGCAAACTGCCGTCTAATATTTATTTTATTACACAGAGCTTATCAACCCAAGCTTTGGAATCGTCTCATTTGTATTTTATAAAATATGTTGTGATAACCAATTTAGCGCCGCCAAGCACGTAACGCGGAAAACCATGTCAACGTGTACGACGTCACATTGTTTATATCATTACAAAAAAGAAAGTCTTTTTCATTGTCTAGTTGGCAAATATCCTCCTCCGAAATTATGGCAAATCGTTTGGATGCCATGTTTGATATCGTCTGATGACAGTAATCTGGGTCTGAAGTTGTCTAGACTCTTAAATTTTTTTGTAAGGAGTGGACAAAGGGAAACAACTCCTACAGAAAATGCTAAAAGCTGACAAGGAGTTACTTGCCCTTATATATTTTCTGCGACATTCACATAGCGAAAAGAATATCATAATAAAGTGACAATATTTTTTTGATAGAGGTAAAAGACATGCAAAATGTTTCATTTTGGTCTATGGGAAAGTAATATTGTAACTGAAAGCGAGGTGTAATAATCTGTTTTATACTCAAAAGCACCACTCCTAAAATTTGAATATTTTTTCCAACTAGGTTTAGTTTTTGATTTTCGTTATTTAACCAAGCTTATGGCTTGCATAGGTACACACTGCTAATTTTTATTTTTTTGTTATGTAACAACACAATGACGTCAACGTGCCGTCTGTGCAAATGCCCATATTTGTATTATCAGTGTAGTATTCATGTGTATTGATTCATTTTAGCCTTAAAATAAACTTCTGTCTATACATGAATAAAAAGCCGCGAAAATTAGATACCAACGTCAAAGTTATGGGACATTTAAATGACACCCAACGTCAACGTCACCCTTACGTCATGATTTAACAGCAAGGTAACACAACATCGCATTCAGCTAGAGTGACTTCAACGAAAGTTATTGGCTACAAACGACGTTTGTAGCCAATAACAACATCAATATTCTTCATTGACTGGCATTTTCGCCTGATCTGAACCAATTGAGTGCATTTGGGACCAGTTTGGAAGTCGTGTGTACAACGGCGTTCTGCAAATTCAGAGCCGTCATGACGTGATTGACGCACTGGTACAGGAGTGGAATGGTATTCCACAATACCGAATACAGCGTGTGGTCCGCCGTACACGCTCCGGTATTGCCAGACTGTGGTTAATGAAGTGGGTAGTCTTACCAGAATCTGAAATTTGTGACTTTTGAAATTCGACCTGTCTTAATTAAGACATTACTTTGTAGAACTTACCATGAATTTTACAGGTACTGTTGTAATAATGTGTGTTAAAATGCTTCACCATTCTCTTATTAAAAAGAAATTTCAAAAGTCCTTTCACAGAAACAAATTAACTAAACTTTTACCGCTGATGTGTTTCATTGCGTTTGAGTATACTTTCAGCATGCATTAAGCTATCACCTGCTAGGATATAGAAAATGTCTTATGGAGCATATTCATGACTGTATTAATTGGAACTAAAGTATAACATAGTTTATCTGATATCCCTTGGGACCGACTAAAATTGTCAGATACTTCTGGTGTATTAGTTAGCCAAGAGTTAACCCATTACGAATAAATACGCCTTTAATTTATTCCTCAATTGAAGAAATTAGTTCCAATTTATACTGTTACAAATAAGAATCATAAGAAATATTTTCTATATTCTAGCAGATAAAAGTTTAAAGCAGGCTTTACTTTTAACCTGATTTGAGTGGTCGCCTATCTTCAAAACTAGAAACAGACTATGGGGTAATGGGTTAAATATTGCATGCTAACCTCTTCACTGGTGAATTTCACTGCCCCTGTAGTTCCGCCAAACCTGCCCATATAGCGTCTCCTGGTGAGAACCACTGCTATTATAGTAGCCAGTAGTAGTAGTAGCAGGAAACCAACAATAAGTCCAGCAAGCTGAGGAACTGTGAAGTGGATCCCTGATGATGACGCTTCAAAAAAACAAACATTCCAAGTACAACGCCTCTTTAGTAACATACCAATAAAGATATAACCAATAACCCAATATATGTGCCTTTTTACGCTTTTAATTTATTCCTGAAATAGTTCCTTTTAATACAGTCATGAATATGTATCACAAGAAATGTTATCCCTATCATAGCAGATGATAGTTTAAAGCAGTCTTAAAGTAAAGCAGAATGCACCTTAAGGCACATTCTGCTTTACTTTAAACCTGCTTTAAGTGGTCATCTGTCTTCAAAACTAGAAACAGGCTATGGGATTATAGGATAAACAGGATTTACATCAAACTTCTCTTCAGAGACACTCAAAATCAGCATAACTATTTGCTTTGCTAAATGCAGAAAGTCCTTAACCCATTGTTTCATAGCCTGTTCCTAGTTTTGAAGATAGGTAACCACTTAAAGCAGGTTGAAAGTAAAGCAGAATGTGGATTAAGACAAAATCTGCTTTACTTTCAGCCTGCTTTAAGCTACCATCTCCTAGGATGTAGAAACTTTTTCTTATGGTACATATTTATGACTGTATAAAGTGGAACTTTTTTCTTTAGTGGAATAATAAATTGAAGGAGTAAAAATGCATATTTATGGGGTAATGGATTAACCCTTTATGGTTACCGTATAGCCTGTTCCTAGTTTTTAAGACAGATGATCACTTAACCCATTACTCTATAAATACGCCTTTTATTAATTCCTCCAATGAAGAGAATGGTTTCATCTATCTCATACAGTCAAGAATATGTACCATAAGAAATATGTTCTATATCCTAGCAGATGGTAGCTTAAAGCAGGCTAAAACTAAAGAAGAATGTGCCTTAACCCTTTGAACCCTAGTCCCGCATATAGGCGTTATTTCCAAACAGTGTACATGTGAATAGTACACTTGTCCTGTGCAAACAGTGAATACCCAGATCAGAGGGCTCCGAAAGGAGCCCTCTGATCAGGGTCTTCACTGTTTGTCATAATGCCAAAAATGGATAAAAACAACCCTTAAAAGCCAGAAATGGACTAGACTAAAATCGAAACTGGAATTGTTCATTTAAAGTTTTAGGGAGGAAAGAGTTAAGGCACATTCTGCTATACTTTAAACCTGCTTTAAGTGGTAAACTATCAATACTAGAAACGGGTTATGTGGTAATGGGTTAAAGCAGAAAATGCTTTACTTTCAACCTGCTTTATGCTACTATCTGAATAAATACTGGGAATGCGTTTTGCAGTTTATGTTCAGGAATTCCTAGGATGGGGACTACATTGTACTTTCCCTAGTGTAGAAATAGTGTTAAAGTATGTATTTATGGATAGATGATGGATGAGTTGGGTTTTACGGCACTGCGACACTGAATAGGTTATATAGCGCCGGAGAAATGATGAGATGATATGATGATGAGGGAGGATTTCAGGAGGAGGATTTCTGCTTATCACATTTTCTGCGAAGCAGCTCATTGGATCAAAACCATGTCCTGCATTCCTTTTAGTTTTTGGCAGAGGGGATAATCTCGGTCAAATAAACAAAATATCCCCTATGACATCTTACTTCAACCCTTTACCCCAAAGCTTGTCATTAGTTTTGAAGACAGGTGACCACTAAAAGCAGATTGAAAGTAAAGGAATATTCTGCTTTACTTTCAGCCTGCTTTAAACTACCATCTGCTAGGATATAGAATATACTTGATATGGTCCACATTCATGACTGTAAAGAGTAGAACTATTTTCTTTTGTGGAGGAATAAAGGCGTCAAAAGGCATGTTTATGTGTAATGGGGTATGAAGTAAAGGGTTAAGCCTTAATAAGGGGCGTATTTCAAAAACTAAAACCTTTATTTCTGTTTTAAACACTATGGTGTCACTACTCATTAGAATCGTCTCGAAGAGACGATTCTAATGAGTAGTAACCCCATAGGATTTGATGTTACAATAAGTGAAAATATGTTTGATTTGTGCAGTTAACTACCTCTTATCTGGAGCCCTGCATCATTTTTATCTTATCAGTAGTTGTAATCAAGGATTTTACTGTACAGTAAAACCTCTCTATAATGACCACTAAAACGAAGTCTAATTGGTTATATAAAAGACAGGTGACAGCTTAAAGCAAGGTGACAGTAAAACAGAAAGCTCCAATAGGAGTTTTCTGTTTTACTGTCACCTTGCTTTTAGCATTCACCTGTCGTAAGCACCAAATAATACACACAATTTAGTGGTTGTAATAAAGAGATTTTCTGTATTTCAAATTTTTTACTTTGTACCAAATTGTGGTTACTAGTACTTACTCAGCTTCTGGACTTGTGCATGAGGCTGGGCCTGGGGTGTTAGAGATGTGTTGCACAAAGGGCCAGTAAAGTCTATCTGACAGTTACACACCCCTGTGACAGGATCACATACACCCTCGTTCTGACAGTCGGGGCAATCTGCCATACAGTCTGTGCCATAGGTACCAAGTGGGCAGGCTAAAGTATGTGATATATAATACTTATTGTAACAGTGAACACACACTGAATGTATATGAGATAAAGCACTCATTGTAAAAGTGAACACACACTGAATGTATGTGAGATAAAACACTTATTGTAACAGTGAACTCACACGGAATGTATGTGAGCTAAAACACTTATTGAAATAGTGAACACAAACTGAATGTACGTGAGCTAAAACACTTATTGTAACAGTAAACACACACTTAATGTATGTGACATAAAACACTTATTGCAAAAAGTGAACACACACAGAATGTTTGTGAGATAAAACACTTATTGTAAACTGTAAACACTAACTGAATGTACGTTGAGCTAAAAACACTTATTGTAACAGTGAACACACACGGAATGTTTGTGAGATAAAACACTTATTGAAATAGTGAACACAAACTGAATGTACGTGAGCTAAAAACACTTATTGTAACAGTAAACACACACTTAATGTATGTGACATAAAACACTTATTGCAAAAAGTGAACACACACAGAATGTTTGTGAGATAAAACACTTATTGTAAACTGTAAACACTAACTGAATGTACGTTGAGCTAAAAACACTTATTGTAACAGTGAACACACACGGAATGTTTGTGAGATAAAACACTAATTGTAATAGTGAACACACACTGAATGTATGTGAGATAAACCACTTATTGTAATAGTGAACACAAACTTAATGTATGTGAGATAAAACACTTATTGTAATAGTGAACACAAACTGAATGTATGTGAGCTAAAAACACTTATTGTAACAGTGAACACACACGAAATGTTGGTGAGATAAAACTCTTATTGTAATAGTAAACAAGAACTGAATGTATGTGACATTAAACACTTATTGTAATAGTGAACACACACCGAATGTATGAGAGATAAACCACTTATTGTAATAGTGAACACAAACTGAATGTATGTGAGATAAAACACTTGTTGTAATAGTGAACACAAACTGAATGTATGTGAGATAAAACACTTATTGTAATAGAAAACACAAACTGAATGTATGTGAGATAAAACACTTATTGTAATAGAAAACACACACTGAATGTATTTGAGATAAAACACTTATTGGAATGGTGAACATGCACTGAATTCATTTGACATAAAACACTTATTGTAATAGTGAACACAAACTGAATGTATGTGAGAAAAAACACTTATTGTAACAGTGAACATAATCTGAAAGTATGTGAGACAAACACTTTATTTGACAGTGAGCACACTCTGAAATAATGCTTAGCCACATTTTATCTTTGAAATACATACATTTTCCACCTAACACATAGCCTGTTTCTAGTTTTAAAGACAGGTGACCACTTAAAGCAGGTTGAAAGTAAAACAGAACATGCCTTAAGGCACATTCTGCTTTACTTTCAGCCTGCTGTATAACACTAAGCTACTATCTGCTAGGATATAGGAACTATTTCGTATGATGCACATTCATGAATGTATAAAGTGGATCTATTTGCTACAGTGAATGGATAATGTTAAGGCGTGAAAAGAGGTAATGGATTAAGCCATCTCAAGATATCCAATTTTAAATGAAGAAATAAGGGTTCGTTTGCAAGTTTATTTACAAATCTTCAGCTGTATGATTAGATCAGGGGCCCGTTTCATAAAACTTCATACAACAACTGATGTCGTAAGTCAGATTATAAAAGTCTCAATTATGAACTATTTCTCCATCTAATCCTGTCTTGTGACATCTCTTTGGAATCGTTTTAAAAATACGATTCCAAAGAGATGTAACAAGACAGGATTAGATAGAGAAATCAGAAATTAAATGTATTTTAAAGTTTTGACTTACGACTGTTTTTGTCATAAGAAGATTTATGAAACAGGCCCCTGGGCTCCAGATAATGGGAATATTGCGAAAAATCAAATCTTTATTTCTGCATTAAACCCTATGGTGTTACTACTCATTAGAATCGTCTCTTCGAGACAATTCTGATAGCAGTTACACCATAGGACTTGGTGCTGTAATGAGTGAGAAAATGTTGAAATTGTTCAGTGTACTCCCTCTGATCTGGAGCCCTTTTAGACAATGTTTTCTTGGACTTACGATCATTACACTCTGGTCCAGCCCATCCAGCCTTACATGTACACTCCCCAGTAACCTTGTTACATGATCCTTCATTCACACAATTACACACAGTGGCACAGTTCAATCCATAGCGGTTTTCATCACAATCTGAAACATAGTTCTAATGTACTCCAGTTAACCCATTACCCCATAAACACGCCTTTTTACGCCTTTATTTTATCTTTTCACTGAAGAAAATAGTTATATATTCTGGTACATACTAACTTAAAGCAGGCTGAAAGTAAAGCAGAATGCGCCCTTAGGCGCATTCTGCTTTACTTTCAACCTGCTTTAAGTGGTCACCTATTTTCAAAACTAGAAACAGGCTATGGGGTAATGGGTTAACATGATTTTTGTGCTGAATTACAGATATTGCTCTGAGTTACAGTATTTATTCTAATTTGTCATATACATAATTATGACATACAAAAGTTGTATTCTTATGATTTGACCCAGTGACCTATTTTTTGACCCGACACGACCCACATTCAACCCTGACCTAGATATCAATGAGACAAACATTTTGACAAAGTTTCATTAAGATATAATGAGATTTGTAGCTTCAAAGTGTTAACAAGATTTGTCTATGATTTGACCTAGTGACCTAAGTATTGACTGGACATGACCCATATTCAATCTTGACCTAGATATCAATAAGTTAACATTTCAATCAGGTTTCATGAAGATCTAATGAGATTTGTAGCCTCTAGTGTGTTTACAATGTTTTTCTATGATCTGACCTAGTGACCTAGTTTTTAACCCGACATGACCCACATTCAAAGTTGACTTAGATTTCTTCAAGACAAGCATTGTCATAAAGTTTCATGAAGATTTGATGAAATTTGTAGCCGATAAAGTGTTCACAAACCAAGTGTGGACAGACGAACGGACAGACGGACGGACAACAGACATCCAGCAATCCTAATAACCAACCTAGGCACTTCGTGCCAGGTGGGCTAAAAGGTTTATTGCATTTAAAGGTTAGTTTCCAGATTCCAAATGTTTTCCTATCATAAAAATTTAGTTAAATGGTTTTAAGGACAGCTTCAACCAAATTTTCCCTTAGAGGAAGTAGGCAAAGCAATCAATTATTGGGTTGTTATTGTGCAAGTTTGTAGTCATAATATAAATAGAATCCGTCATTTATGTTTGTGCTGTATTGAATTTATTAAACACAATAAAAACTTGCAAGAGCCTCATTTTTTCTTTTTAATGACTTGTTCAATAAATTCAATACAACATGAACACTCATGGAAGATCTTCTATACGTGTATATAATTCATTCACCCCTGAAAACTTCAAATGGACAATTTCAGTTTCAAAGTTAGTCTAGTCCATTTTTGACTATTTAGGGTAACATTGTTTTTTAGAATAAATTGCAAAATGACAAGCAGTGTATAGCCAGATCAGAGGGCTAATTTAGGATCCCCCTGATGAGGGTCTACACTGTTTGCATAGGTCATTATATTGGCACTATGGGCCAAAGAGATAAAGAGGTTTTACTGTAATGTTTTATCACCCATTGCACCACAGTGGCCTGTGACTTACCCAATTCACAATGTTTGCCTGTTTTTCCAGCAGGACAGCTACAGACACCTGTCTTATGATTGCAGTGGCCGCCATTACAAGCACACAGTTGCTCACAGTTCTTGCCATAGTAGATATCTTGAGCACATTCTGAAATCAAACATTCCCTTATACAGTCAAACAAGAATTTTGTAAATCCTTTACTCCACAGATACACTTTATTACACGTCTAATTAACTTCTCCACTAAAGAAAATAGTTCAATTTTATATTCTGCTGGTATCTTTACCCATTACCCCATAAATACGACTTTTTACGTTTTGAAATTATTCTTCCACTGAAGAAAATAGTTCCAAATTATGCAGTAATGAAGACTTATCATATGAAATGTTTTCTATATTCTAGCAAGTGGTATCTTAAAGCAGGCTGAAAATAAAGCAGAATGCACCTTAAGGCGCATTTTACTTTATTTTCAACCTGCTTTAAGTAGTCACCTGTCTTCAATACAAGAAACAGGCTGTGGGGTAATGGGTTAAAGTAACTCCTCTAGCAGATGGTATCTTAAAGCAGGCTGAAAGTAAAGCAGAATGATCCATCTGTCTTCAAAATTGAAAGCAATCAATGTTGTACATGTACATAGTTAAGGAGACAGTTTTACTTTCAGCCTGCTTAATCCTGTCAGGATAGCTTATTTGCACTGTTTAAAATAGTAGGTTGCTTATAGCACACTGAAATTAAAGCAGAAACCTCCAACAGGAGCATTCTGCTTTAACCCATTACCCCATAAATACGTCTTTTTACGCCTCTAATATTTTCCTCCACTGAGAAAAATAGTTCAAATTTATACAATCATGAAAATATAACATGCGAAATAATTTCTATATCCTAGCAGATCATAGCTTAAAGCAGGCTGAAAGTAAAGCAGAATGTGCCTTAAGGCACATTCTGCTTTACTTTCAACCTGCTTTAAGTGGTCATCTATCTGCAAATTTAGAAATGGGCTATTGGGTAATGGGTTAATTTTAGTCTGCTTAACCCTTTACCCAATAACCTGTTTCTAGTTTTGAAGAAAGATGACCACTTAAAACAGGTTGCATTCTGCTTTACTTTCAGCCAGCTTTAAACTAACATCAACTAGAATTTAGAATTAAATTTCTCATGGTTCATTTTTATGACTAAAAATTGGAACAATTTTCTTTTAGTGGGGGAATAAAAGGAGTTTCTATGGGGTAAAGGGTCAAAACATCCACCTGTCAGGGTGTAGGAATATTTCTATGGGTCTTTATCAGAACATGGTAGAAGCATGAAAAGATTGTGATAAATGTCTATGAGGATCGAGTAGGTACAGACTTCAAAGGGTGCTTTATAGGGAATAAGATTAAATAACAGTTTCACACATTATTATGAGAATTCTTTGACCAACACGCAATTTAAACCAAATAGACTGAAAGTAAAGCAGAAGGTGCTTTAAAATTATTATCAATTCGGACCAGTTGTTTTTGACAAGAAGACTTTCTAAAAAAAATTCAAAGTGGTTGCCGTGGCAACTAAAATTCAAATTGGATGACCTATATTTGAAGAAATCTGACAAAGTAATCTACAAGGTACAATAAAAAAAAAGTTTTAATAAAATTGGCCCAGTGGTTTCCAAGCATAAGTTCTTCAACCCTTCACCCAATAAATGCTCCTTTTAATGCCTTTAATTTATTCCTCAACTGAACAAAATTGTTCCTCTTTATACAGTCTTGAATATGTACCATTAGAAATACTTCCACCAATCTAACAGATGGTAGCTTAAAGCAAGCTGAAAGTAAAGCAGAATGTACCTTAAGATGCATTCTGCTTTACTTTCAACCTGCTTTAAGCAGTCACCTATCTTCAAAACTAGAAACAGACTATAGGGTAAAGGGTTAAACGAAAAGTTGATGACACACGATGGACACAGGGCCATCACTATAGCTAACCTTGGCACTTCATACCAGGTGAGCTAAAAAGTTGCCATTTTCTGAATTTTATTGCAATGTATTTGCATTTAAACAGGCAAGAACAAAGTCTTCTCCACTGTAGTTTTGGACGTACAGAATCTTTCTACTTACGTGTTTCACAGCGGGTCCCTGTGTAGCCAGCATCACAGCTACACTCTCCATTGAAGGGGCTACAGCCCCCTCTGTCATTACATTGACATCGTTGGGTACACTCATGGCCCCACAACCCAGGATTACACACTGTCAATACAACAAACGTTTAACCCTTACATTTAACCCATTCCCCCATAAATATGCTTTTTTACACCTTTAATGTATTCCTCCATTGAAAAAAAAGCTCAAATTTATACATCTAAGAACACATATTACACAAAATATTTTCTGTATTGTAGCTGATGGTAGCTTGAAGCAGGCTGAAAGTAAACCAGAATTCTGCTTTACTTTCAACCTGCTTTAAGTGGTCACCTATATTCAATACTAGAAACAGCCTATGGGGTAATGGGTTAATCAAATCATTTCTTGCATCACCATAGCAAATCTGAAAGGAATTAAACAGTTTTTGCCTTTCTCCAAAAGTGCCCATTTTTTACGATAAAAGGGGCATAACTCTTGAGTGCCTGGGTCAATCTTGCTGACCAAGACATTTTGATCTTATACATGCTGATCAAGTTTAAAAAGGATTGAAACGAATTTATTTGAGTAAAAGAGCTGACAAGCAGCAGTTCATGAACGGACAGCGGCATAACTTAATACCTCCCATCTGCAGATGGGCGTACCAAAACTAAAACCTTTGTGTCTGCACTTAACCCCATGGTGTGACTACTCATTACAGTAGCTACACCATAGGATTTGGTGCTGGATTGAGAAAGAAAATGCTTGCTTTGTTTAGTTTACTCTCTCATATCTGGAGCCCTGCTTACCTGCATCACAGAAAGCTCCCTTGAAGCCAGGCTTGCACAGACAAGTGCCATCTATAGGGCTACACATGCTGGTGGATGGAGGACAGCTACATGAGGACATACAGTGCATGCCATACGTAGATACTGGACAGCTTTGACGACACTTTGCTGTAAAATATCCATGTACAATACTCATGAATCAGTATCTTTTAAACAAAAGGCCCCTACAGCCCTGAATCGCTCATCCTGTGCAGGGTCATTTTTCACCAAAGGGGAATAGTTTTAGGACCTGCTTTTTGAAAACATATAACTATTTGGCCGCTCATGTGTTCATAAGCCTTTTCTATGATTTGACCTTCTTTCCTACAATTTGGGCCAACATAACCCATTTTCATACTTGACCTAGATTTTTCTCCAAGTAATTATTCATGAACTAAGGACCAAAAATGTGGGTCCAAGTGTACTCAGAATCTTTCCCTATGATTTGAGGTCAAGGTCACAGGGTTCAACAGGTTTGTGTGGATGGAAAGTTCTTATGCCAAGGTATGTGTGCTGGAAGTATTACACTGTAGGTCACAAGGTATAGCAGTTGCAAGCACTTTCCAAAACTTAAACACATATTTCAAAAATTAAAAGCAGAGTCTAAGGTCAATGCCACTGGGGCCCAAAAGATCACATGGTTAGAAAGGTCTTGTTCCAAGGCATGTGTGGCACAAGTATGAAGGTGGTAGGTGTAAAGGTATAGTAATTGTGATCAAAAACTTTAAACGTAAATTTCGACACTTAAATGCAGAGTCTAAATCAAGGTCACAGGTATCCAAAGTGTCTCAAGGTCGGAAAGGTCTTGTCCCTAGGCAAGTGTTGTTCAATAATGAAAGCTGTAGGTTTAAGGGTATAGTAGTTGTGATCACTTTTCAAAACTTTAACACACACTTTAAAACTTAAACGCAGAGTCTGAGGTCAAGGTCAATATCACAGGGGTCCAAAATGTTACATGGTTGGATATGTCTTGTCCCTAGGCAAATGTGGTGCAAGTTTGAAAGCTATAGGTCAAAGGGCATAGTAGATGTTAGCACTAACGTGAAAAGCAACGGCACTGACTGGGAAACAACATAAGCTCTCATGGACATTCTTTCTGAGCTAATGACCACAACCCCTGGCTGCCATGCTTTTTGACAGAATGAAATTCTTTGAATAGCTTTCCAAGACTCTCATCTGATGAATGTTTCTGTGAAATATTTTTGAAATCTGACAATTCGATTATTTTAAGATATTGTTTTAAGATTTAGTGCTTGGTTGCCATTATACCATGGCAACCAGAAAAATAATCCCTAACAAAAATTACAATTTTTCCTTCCCCTACCCTACTGATGTTTGTCATGAAAATTGGTTGAAGTGAGGACAACTGTTTAAGAGGAGATGTCATTTAAAGAATGTTGCTTGACACAGGACAGTGTGTGCAATCTGTAGCGTGTTCAATAACCATTGTTTCCTGTTTAGATTAGCAGTTTGTGCCCCGTGTGCAGCGTGCAGTGTACAGTAGAGAACATTTCTTTACTGAACTTTCAATTTCTTTACTGAACTCATCACACATTAGCTCACCTTGAGTGTTTGGCTCAGGTGAGCTAAAATTCAACAATAAAGGATTAACCCATTTACCCTAGTGACGTGTATGCACATCATTCACAGTGTGCTAATGAAGAATACACTTAGTCTTGTCCAATACAAACAGTGCAGACCTAGTCAAAAATGGACTAGACTGGCCGGTAGACTTAGTTTGAAACTGGAATTGTCCATTTGAAGATTCATTGGGTCCATTTAGTTAACCTTTTACTCCATAGATATGCCTTTTTAATAGTAATATTAATTAATAGTTTTTATGCATCAAATTAATTCATCCAGAAAAGAGTTCCATGTTATACAGTAATGAATATGCGCCCTAAGAAGTATTTTCTATATTCTAGCTGATGGTAGCTAAAAGCAGGCTGAAAGTAAAGCAGAATGTGCTAAGAGGCACATTCTGCTTTACTTCTAACCTGCTTTAAGGGCTGTGTGTCTTCAAAACTAGAAACAGGATACGGGATAATGGGTTGAGGTTGGTGCCCTACCTCCGGTATAGCCAGGTTTACATTTACACTGACCCGCTACAGAGTTACAGCCAGTACCATGGGGACCACAATCACAACTCTTAGTGCAGTTCATACCCCAGGATCCCGGAGGACACTGTAAAAGAGATTTATTTACCCATTACTCAATAATTACACATTTTTAAGCCTTTGAATGTATTTCCCAAATTGAGAAAATAGTTCCAATTCATGACTATATATCAAAAGAAATGTTTTCTACATTCTAGCAGATGATAGCTTAAGGCAGGCTGAAAGTAAAGAAGAATGCGCCTTAACTCTTTCCTCCCTGAAACTTTAAATGGACAATTCCAGTGTCCATTTTTGTCTAGTCCATTTCTGACTTTTAAGTGTTGTTTTTGTCAATGTTTGGCATTATGACAAACAGTGAAGACCCTGATCAGAGGGCTCCTTTCGGAGCCCTCTGATCTGGGTCTTCACTGTTTGCATATGACAAGTGTACTATTCACATGTACACTGTTTGAAAAGGACGCCTATATGCGGGACCAGGGTTCAAAGGGTTAATGCACATTCTGCTTGACTTCCAAACTGCTTTAACCCATTCCCCCATAAATACACATTTTTACATCCTTTAATTTATTCCTTCACTGAATAAAATAATTCCAATCTATTAAGTCATAAATATGTACCATAAAAATTGGTGTCTATATCCAAGCAGATGGTTACAAGCTTAACTCTTTCCTCCCTGAAACTTTAAATGGACAATTCCAGTTTCGATCTAAGTCTAGTCCATTTCTGACTTTAAAGGGTTGTTTTTGTCAATGTTTGGCATTGTGACAAACAGTGAAAACCCTGATCAGAGGGCTCCTTTCGGAGCCCTCTGATCTGGATCTTCACTGTTTGCACAGGACAAGTGTACTATTCACACATTCACTGTTTGAAAAGGACGCCTATATGCGGGACTAGGGTTCAAAGGGTTAAAGCAGGCTGAATTTTTTTTTCATTTTTTATATCCAGAAACATTTGATATTTGAAGCAGGACAATAGTTCTTTTATGCCACAAAGAATAACATGGAACTTGTTAATGTGTTTATATATTGTCACGCTTATCTCAGGGCTCCAGATAATAAAGAGGGAGTAAACTGAACAAATTCTTTTTTTTCTCACTTGTTTCCGCACCAAATCCTATTGTGTTACTTCTCATTAGAATCGTCTCTTCCAGACAAATCAAATGAGTAATGATACCATAGGGTTTAATGCATAAATAAAGATTTTAGATTTTGAAATACTCACCTTATCTGGAGCCCTGCCTATCTTAACTCATTACCCCATAAATACACCTTTTTCCGCCACTAATTTATTCATCCACTCAAGAAAATAGTTCCAATTTATACTGTTACAAATAAGAATCATAAGAAACATTTTCTATATTCTAGCAGATTACAGCTTAAATCAGGCTAAAAGTAAAGTAGAATGCACCTTAAGGCGCATTCTGCTTTACTTTCAACCTGCTTTAAGTGGTCAACTATTTTCAAAAATAGAAACAGGCTATGGAGTAATGGGTTAAAGGATGTCAGAATAAAATATCAGTAGGATACAAGGAGTAAAATAGAGACTCTTGTATCTTATCCTGCAAATACATATGGAAAAGCTGGGTATCACGGGAAGGCATATACAAGAGCACTGCATGTGGGTGCCAACGCTGGTATGTTTTGTTATCCTAATAGATGAAGAAGGATCAGCAAAATATCCTTGTTACAAGATACAAGAAACTTTATTTATAGTCAGGGGTTTACAAACATAGATTTAACATAAGCTAGAAGCTATTTACCGACTAAAACAAATATTTCTTAACAAAAAACATTTAACCAACAAATATTGCTTTCATCTGACTTGACTATTTGTTGGTCTGTCTACTGTGGGGCTCTAAATGACCTTGACCTTTGTCGAACATAACCTAACTTGTACTGAGCTCAAGAGTTTCTTGCATTGAGTACACATGCCTAATATGAAGTGCTCTATCACATGTTGTTTCAGAGTTATGGCCAATGTTAAATAAACCCTATTTGATCTCTAAATGACCTTGATCTTTGTGGGACATGATCCAAGTTGTACTGAGCTCAGGAGCTTCTTAAGGTGATCACACATACCAAATATATAGATTGTATCTCATGTAGTTCTAAAGTTATAGCCAACGTTAAGATTTTGGACGACATTTTTCAAGGGCAATTACTTAAAGCAGGTTGACAGTAAAGCAGAATGGGCCTTAAGGCACATTCTACTTTACTTTCATTCTGCTTTAAGCTACCACTTGCAATGATAAAAAAACTGAAGATTTCGGAAAAATCCTGAGAAATGGCCGCCCTGAGCCTTGGTCAACAAGTTTATTAAACTGTAATTAGACAGGGTTCCAATTAAGGAGAGTATTTCAAAACCTAAAATATTTATGTCTGCACCAAACCCTATGGTTTGACTTCTCATTAGAATTTCTCAAGGAGACTTTTTGGAAGAATAGTCATACCATAGGGTTAAGTGCAGACATGAAGGAGAAAATGTTAGAAAACTTGAGTTAATATATATATTAACCCTTTACCCCATAGCCTGTTTCTAGTTTTGAAGATAGATGGCTACTTTAAGCAGGTTGAAAGTAAAGCAGAATGTGCCTTAAGGCACATTCTGCTTTACTTTCAGCCTGCTTTAGGCTATAATCTGCAAGGAAACTGAAAATAATTCTTATGAATTATAATCATGACTGTATAAATTGGAACTATTTTTTTCAGCGGAGGAATAAATTCAATGCGCTAAAAGTCGCTTCTATTGGGGAAAGGGTTAACTCCCTCTTATCTACCCCCTGACTACAACTTACCGGTCTTTCACATTTAACACCAATATATCCGGGGCTACACAAGCACTGGCCTGTCACACTGTCACAAACACCAGAATTCAGGCAGCTATAAACACAAAAATAATAAGGCTATTAACACATTCAACCCTAGCGGCGAGTATACTCTTCATTTATAAACAGTATACCTGTGAGGATTACACTTGTCCCATGCAAACAGTGTAGACCCTGATCAGGAGCCCTCTGATCAGGGTCTTCACTGTTTGTCATAATGCCAAACATTGACAAAAACAACCCTTAAAAGTCAGAAATGGACTAGACTAAAATGGAAACTGGAATTGTCCATTTAAAGTTTCAGGGAGGAAAGAGTTAAACGTGTCAGGGTTGAATGAGTTAACCCCCTTTCCTCCATAGGAACGCCTTTGAGCATCCTACTGAAACTTTATAGAAGCACCACAAATAAGTATTCACAATGTTTTTAACATGTGTGGCTGCTTAAAGCAAGATGAAAGTAAAGCAGAAAGCTCCTATTCACAATGTTTTTAACATGTGTGGCAGCTTAAAGCAAGATGAAAGTAAAGCAGAAAGCTCCTATTCAGAATGTTTTTAACATGTGTGGCTGCTTAAAGCAAGATGAAAGTAAAGCAGAAAGCTCCTATTCAGAATGTTTTTAACATGTGTGGCTGCTTAAAGCAAGATGAAAGTAAAGCAGAAAGCTCCTATTCAGAATGTTTTTAACATGTGTGGCTGCTTAAAGCAAGATGAAAGTAAAGCAGAAAGCTCCTATTCAGAATGTTTTTAACATGTGTGGCTGCTTAAAGCAAGATGAAAGTAAAGCAGAAAGCTCCTATTCAGAATGTTTTTAACATGTGTGGCTGCTTAAAGCAAGATGAAAGTAAAGCAGAAAGCTCCTATTCAGAATGTTTTTAACATGTGTGGCTGCTTAAAGCAAGATGAAAGTAAAGCAGAAAGCTCCTATTCAGAATGTTTTTAACATGTGTGGCTGCTTAAAGCAAGATGAAAGTAAAGCAGAAAGCTCCTAAAGGAGCTTTCTGCTTTATTTTCATCTTGCTTGAAGCAGTCACCTGCCTCAATCACAGTAGGATGTGGGTGATTTCCATATTTGGCTATGAAGGCAAGAGGTAATACAAACAAAGTGTGCTTGTGAAAAACTATGTTCTCTGATGTAACCCTGACCTTAAAATGAACTTCGTCTGACATGACCAAAGGTTTATTGAGCTCAAAGGAGTGTTGATTTGAAAACACATGCCAAATATCAAGTCTCTATGACATGTAGTTACAAGGTTTATGACCAAGGTTAAATTTAGCCTATTTGACTTCCCCCAAGAAAATTTTAAAATTCAAGATTGAAAATAGTGAACTCTGATGCCTCCAATTATAAAATTCCCTGACTTTTGCTGACACACCAATTTTCCCTTACTGATTTCAAAATTCCCTGACTTTTCCCTGACCTTGAAAAATAATCACTTTTCCTTGACTTTTCCCTGACCCGTGGGAACCCTGTAAATGTAATGTCCCTATAACATGGTAGGACATAAATCTATCACTCCATAGATATGCCTTGAGTTTTATTCCTCCACGAAAGAAAATAGTTCCACTTTACAGTCATGAATATGTGCAATAAAATTTTGTACCATCTCATTTAGAAGGTTCTAATGAGCAGTCACAACATAGGTACAGTGCTCCAGATAAGGGGAGTATATCAAAACGTAAAATTTTTATTTCTGCAATAAACCCTATGGTGTCACTACTTAACCCATTACCAAATAAATACGCCTTTTTATGCCTCTAATTTATTTCTCCACTGAAGAAAATAGTTCCAATTTCCCGATATAAATATGTTTTATAAGAAATATTTTTTCCATTCTAGCAGATGGTAGCTCAAAGCAGGCTGAAAGTAAAGCAGAATGTGCCTTGAGGCGCATTCTGCTTTACTTTCAACCTGCTTTAAGTGGTAACATATTTTCAAAATTAAAACCAGGCTATGGGGTAATGGGTTAACTGAATTGACTCTTGGAGGTGATTCTAATGAGTAGTAGCACCATAGTATTTGGAGCTGATATGAAGGAGAACATGTTGGATTTGTTCAGTTAACTCCCTCTCTTATCTGCAGCCTTGAGGGTTTGAAATGATAAAATGTTAGAAATGTATAGTTTACTCACTCTAATAGGGAACTCCTGATTCTTACCTGCACTTTGATGAGCAGTTGGCCCCATATGACCCCCGTGGACAGGGTCTGTCACAGAGTGGCCCCGTGTACCCATCACTACAGAGACAATTCCCAGTCTTAGCGTCACATCCGGGGTAAGAGTGAGCCCCGCAGGTGGGGCAGGAGAGCCTGCAGTTGGCCCCGTATGCTCCTGGCTATAGGTAGACAATAACAGAATACAGTAAAATAGAGTGACCATAAAAATGGATATTAATAATTAACCCATAACCCTTTGAATGTTTCTAGTTTTGAAAACAGGTGACCACTTAAAGCAGGTTGAAAGTAAAGCAGAATGGGCCTTAAGGCCCATTCTGCTTTCCTTTCAGCCTGCTTTAAGTACCATACTTTTTGCTAGGCTATAGAAAATATTTCTTATGGTGCATATTCCTGACTGTATAAAATGGAACTATTTCTTCAGTGGAGGAATAAATCAATGGTGTAAAAAGGTGTATTTATGGATTAACCCTTTGAACCCTAGTCCCGCATATAGGCGTCCCTTTCAAACAGTGTACATGTGAATAGTACACTTGTCCTATGCAAACAGTGAAGACCCAGATCAGAGGGCTCCGAAAGGAGCCCTCTGATCAGGGTCTTCACTGTTTGTCATAATGCCAAACATTGACAAAAACAACCCTTAAAAGTCAGAAATAGACTAGACTAAAATGGAAACTGGAATTGTCCATAGGAGCCCTCTGATCAGGGTCTTCACTGTTTGTCATAATGCCAAACATTGATAAAAACAACCCTTAAAAGTCAGAAATAGACTAGACTAAAATGGAAACTGGAATTGTCCATTTAAAGTTTCAGGGAGGAAAGAGTTAATGCAGGATAAAGTAATGCAAGAACCTCCAGTATGACCTTCCTGTATTACTTTTGTCCTGTATCAACCCTTTACCCTATAGCCTGTTTCTAGTTTTAAATACAAGTGACCACTTAACCCTTTCCCCAATAGAAGCGACTTTTAGCACATTTTATTTATTCCTCTGCTGAAGGAAATAGTTCCAATTTATACAGTCATGAATATAATTTATAAGAATTATTTTCAGTTTCCTTGCAGATTATAGCTTAAAGCAGGCTGAAAGTAAAGCAGAATGTGCCTTAAGGCACATTCTGCTTTACTTTCAACCTGCTTTAAGTGGTCACCTGTCTTTAAAACTAGAAAAAGGCTATGAGGTAAAGGGTTAAAGCAGGTTTAAAATAATGCAGAGTGTGCCTTAATGTACATTCTGCTTTACTTTCAGTCTGTTTTTAGCTACCATCTGCTAGAATATAGAAAATATTTCTTGTTGAGCATATTCAGTACTGTATAAAGTGGAAAAAATTTCTTCAGTTGAGGACTGAACTAAATAAAGCCTGGAAAATCTGTGTGAAATCATTCTTATGAATAGGGTCGACATTGTTTGCAATGACCGTTACCCATTTTTTGTCTAAACTGGAACATATAGTGGATGATACATTACCAGACATGGGGTGTCACAAGCCGATCCATTGAAGCCCACAGAACACAGACAGTTGCCTAGCTGTAGTTCACATTTACCATGTACACAGGAACAGACTGAAGCACACTTGCGTCCATAGTTACCTGAAACAAACAGTTTGTCATTACCCCCTAATAGCATCTGTCTAGTTTTGAAGACAGGTGATCTCTTTAAAGCAGGTTGAAAGTAAAGCAGAATGTGCTTTGAGGCACATTCTGCTTTACATTCAGCCTGCTTTAAGCTAGTGTAGCGTGCAAATGGAGTGACCCAGCAACAACAAACCCTGTTGATGCAAAACTTAAACTAAAACCAAGAGGCGTTTGTTGCACTTCGGCCTTCGTGGTCAATTCCTGCGCACCACAACTCCCAACCGTTGTAAAGTACCGTTTAACAATGGTAGAACATAGATTATTTCTTAAATAGACTTTGGAGTAAACGGTTAAACACAGATATATCACAGTGATTTGAACTTTTGGCTATGCAGGAAAGGGTAAAGCTTTACCATTTGGGCATGGTAGATCACAGTGGCGACCCCTCCATCCTGCTAAGCAGTCACATTGCCCTGTATGTGTATTACACAAACCGTTCTTGCAGCCGCAGATCTTGTTACAGTCTGTTCTGGGTCCCCAGGTGTTGACGGGGCAACCACACCCGGCACCAGGCTTCTAGAAAAAGGAAAATTCTAAATGAGCGAAGAACCGTTTCATAAACCATCTTATTACACTCAAACTTCGATATCTCAAACTTTTTTAAGTCAAACATATCCTTGTTTCAAAGTTAAAATGTGGGTTATAGCCACGTTTTAACATTGAAATAAGGATATATTCGACTTAAGGTACTTCGCAGGTGCGCTTAATTTTCATACAATGTGTATGGAACTTTTCATGAAGAATGATAATAGCCTAAGTAACAATGTGTGAAAATATAGGCAAAATCTATCGTGTGGTTTGTCTTTTATGTCTCTTTTTCTGACAAAAACCTGGAATTTTGATGATTTTATTTTTCTCAAAAATAAATAAAGCTAATGACTACAAGTCTCGCCCAATAAGTAGTCCACAACATTCATTACAAGAAAAGCTAAAATCACTTTGAATAAAGGTATTCAGAAAGATGTTATCAGCTATTTAAATTTTGCATAATGGTAAAAAATTTAATTACAAAAAACTGACTCATTCAATGTACATTTGTTTTCATTTTATTCAAATATATGGTTGATGAAAAAAATAGTTAGTCTGAAAAAATTAGAAAATATTACAGTCAGGATTTGTTGTAATAACAGTTTTTCTTATTAAAATGTGTGATATTTGAAGTTGAGATACAGTTACCTTCCTTAAAATTATAATTCTGTCATTAAAATGCATTTTTATTTATTCATGGACTAGCATACAAGGTTAATTATATTATTTAAACATAATAATAATGGGCAATATCGATCTTGAAAAGGTTGACGTATTGATAAGCTTCAATGTGTGGCTTTATAGTTCGATCAAATCATATACATGTATACCGATTTTATTGACTTGTAAGTCATTAAACTAAAACGTACATGTAAGTGGAAATATAATTGGACCGTATACAACATCACTTATTCTAATCAACGAAGACAAAACATAACATGTCCCTTGATCACTGCGTTATGGATTGAGAAGTCAATATATCGGAAACTTAAAAAAGTATTTGGCTCGCTTGGGTCTCGAACCTGTGGCCTTTCAATTGCTAGTCAATCATTGTACTGACTGTGCTATGAAGGATTATACTAACTCGTATCAACATTTCCTTTATATAAAGTTTCTAGTATAAGCACGTACGGAAAAAGTCTATGTCGTCCAGACGCATATCCGCTCGCCCGCAAGACCGACTTCCGTGAGCGAAAGGCCTTAAGCGAGGTAGAAATAAAGAAAGTAAACGGTAAAAATACCGGAATTTTCAATTTAATTGAGTTTGAGATATATCGAAATTTGAATGTTTTTCAGTTTGCAAAATTAGTAAAATGATACCCCTTTAACCCTTTCCCTCATAGAAGCGCCTTTTAGCACATTTAATTTATTCCTCCACTAAAGAAAATAGATCCAATTTTTACAACTAAGAATAGGTATCATAAATATTTTCTAAATCCTAGCAGATTATAGCTTAAAGCAGGCTGAAAGTAAAGCAGAATGCGCCTTAAGGCGCATTCTGCTTTACTTTCAACCTGCTTTAAGTGCTCATCTATCTTCACAACTAGAAACAGGCTATGGGGTAATAGGTTAAGGCTGGTGGCTGTATAATAATTTAAGAAATAGCAATTTCATAGCTGTGCATTGGATCAAAGTTACAAGTTGAATTGTGGAGTCATTAGATCACAAGGCCTTACGCAGAGTGATCTTATAACCACATCTCAGCGACTAACTGTGATCTAATTTGGGATTGTTTTAATAATATACTGCAGAATGACATACATTGCAGACTCTGTTCAGAGAGCTCCTATAGGAACTCTCTGATCTTGGTCTGCACAGGGCATTTGCAGAGATTACTTGTTATATCTGCCAGAGTGATTACCTTTGCAAACAGTTTGGATCCATTTGAGAAGCCGGGTAATGCTGCGTCTCATCAGGATCCAAACTGTTTGCTATTCTAACACTGAATTTAAAAGAAATTTTGAAAATTCTAATTTTAGAACAGTTGCAGACGACAATTTTTGCAGACGACCAAAAATTACCCAGCATGCAAAGAGTTAAACCTGTCCTCACAGCTTGTTTTCTGTATTGAAGACAGATGGTTGCTTGACCCATTACCCCATAGATACACCTTTTTACGCCTTTAATTATTTCCTCCAATGAAGAAAATAGTTACACAGTCATGAATATGTACCATAAGAAATAGTTTCTATATCATAGAAGATTGTAGCTTAAAGCAGCCTCAAAGTAAAGCAGAATGCACCTTCAGGCGCATTCTGATTTACTTTGAGCCGGCTTTAATAGGTCATCTATCTTCAACACTAGAAACAGGCTATGAGGACATGGGATAAAGCAGGCTGACAGTAAAGCAGAATGCTCATTAAGGCAAAGTCTGATTTAGTTTTAGCCTGCTTTAAGCTACCATTTCCCTAGGATTTAGATTTTTTTTATAATTATGGTGCATATTCTGTACACATTGGAACTATTTCATTTAGTTGAGAAATAAATAAAAGACATAAAAAGGTGTATCTATAGTGTAAATCATGGCAATCATATAGAGAGTAACTAAGTTATCCACATGTACAACTTAGTATTAAGTCACCACCAATTGAAGTAGCAGACTCTCTAAAGACAGGTGACTGCTTAACCCTTTCAACCCTAGTCCCGCATATAGGAGTCCTTTTCAAACAGTGAACATGTGAATAGTACACTTGTCCTATGCAAACAGTGAAGACCCAGATCAGAGGGCTCCGAAAGGAGCCCTCTGATCAGGGTCTTCACTGTTTGTCATAATGCCAAATATTGACAAAACAACCCTTAAAGGTCAGAAATGGACTAGACTAAAATGGAAACTGGAATTGTCCATTTAAAGTTTTAGGGAGGAAAGAGTTAATGCAGACTGAAAATAAAGCAGAAAGCTCCTAATAGCTTTCTGTATTACTTTTATCCTGCAATAAGCATTGTATTGAAGATTACATATGGGTTTTATTATTCAGTTGTTGCTTAACCCTTACCCCATAGCCTGTTTCTTGTATTGAAGACTGGTGATCACTTAAAGCAGGTTGAAAGTAAAGCAGAATGTGCCATAAGGCAAATTCTGCTTTCCTTTAGCCTGCTTTAAGCTACCATCAGCTAGGATATAGAAAATACAGTACTTACAGCACACATTCATGATTATGTAAAGTGGAACTATTTTCTTTAGTGAAGGAATAAATGAAAGGTGTAAAAAAAAAGGCGTATCTATGGAGTATACCATAGGATTAATATAAGATTGAGTGTATATTCTTACATCACATGGGGTATGGCAAGATCCATCAACTATTCCGCAATTTGGACAGCCTGTACAAGACTTCTGACATAGGTGACCGTACTTTCCACTGGGACATTTCTGCTCACATGTTGACCCCTTAAATCCTGGTGCACATATACAATGGCCTGTGACCTGTAGGCAGAAAAAAGCAAGAATTATTGGTGAATAAAAGAAAAAAGTTTTTCACTTGCAAAACATATGGCACATTTTTTCACTTAAACAGCACAAGAAAAAGTTTACCACTTGTAAACTTAAGAAATAGTTTTTCACTTGCAAAACATACAATGCTATCCCACCTGCATGGATTTTCCTTATTTCGGAAAGGAGCCAAACTGTCACTTTACTTACAATTCTTTGTAAATCAAGGACATATAATTTCTAGTTCAGGTTCCATTTTGCTCTCTCTTTTTTTTCAGAAACCAAGCTCTTAACCCTTTCCCATATAGAAGTGCCTTTTAGCACATTTAATTTATTCCTCCACTGAAGAAAATAGTTACAATTTATACAGTCATGAACATGTACCAAAAGAGACATTTTCTATATCCTAGCAGTGGGTAGCTTAAAACAGGCTAAAAGTAAAGCAGAATGTGTATTAAGGCGCATTCTGCTTTACTTTTAACCTACTTTAAGTGGCCACCTATCTTCAAAACTAGAACAAATCTATGTGGTGATAGGTTAATTAAACTTCTATGCTGTGTAAAATTTCATTTAAATTTCATTAATTGCATAACCAAAGTCAAAATCACATTTCTTTTTATTTATACTTATGAGCTGAGCTTGTGTGTGAGTTTCATTTTGATTGGTAGAAACAATAAACATTTTTGAATTTTTTGTTTGCAAATCAAGGGCATATAACTCCTATTGAAACAGTCCCATTTTACTCTTTTTTAACCCATTATTCCACATGTACACATTTATTCCACCTACTGGAGAAAATAGTCCCAATTTATGCAGTCATGAATATGCACCATAAGATATATTTCTATATCCTAGCAGATAATAGCTCAAAGCAGGCCGAAATAAAAGCAGGATGCACCATAATCCTCATTCTGCTTTACTGACATCCTGCTTTAGGTTGGCACCTGTCTTCAAAACTAGATACATGCTATGGGGTAAAGGGCTATTAAAACAAAGTTCCTAATATAACTTCTGAGCTGTGTAAAATTCATGTAAGCTATATGTGAGACACATTGTGCTTAACTTTCAGTCTGCTTTAAGCTATAATCTTCTAAAACAAAGAAAAGATTTCTTATGAAACATTTTCATAACTGTATAAAGTGGAACTATTGTTTTTTCAGTAGAGGAATAAATTAGAAGCGTAACAAGAGGCCCATGCGGGCCTAAATATCGCTCACCTGGAAAAACCAACACAAGGATCACATGACCCCTGGGGTGGGATCAGTTTTCACCCCAGAGACATAATTTCAAAAATCTTGCTGATGAACTTGAAAATTAAGTGTGCTGTCAAATATTTTGTACATGGATGGTTTCAGACAGGAAGACTTTTCATTGAAAAAAATCTTTTTTTTAGCTAATATGACCCAGATATGCAACAGACCCGAACAATTTCAGCAATATTGGTAAAAAAACATCTAAAAGTGTCACTATATGCTAAATATCAAAGCTCTTGCCATAGTAGTTTCAGAGAAGAATATTTCACTACATAACCCTATGTAAAACTGCGACCCCTAGGGCCTTGGCAGTTTTAACCCCATGGGCATAATTTAAACAATCTTGATAGAGGACCTAAAGATGATGCTTTGTGCCAAAAATGTAAGCTCAGGGTACTGTGGTTTCAGAAAAGAGGATTTTTTAAGATTTCATTGAAAAATCTATTTTTAGCTCCTGTGACCTAGATATGCCACTGACTGGAACCATATTTAGAATATTGGTTAAGGGCTTCTAGAAGTGCCATCATGCCAAATATCAAAGCTCTGACCATATCAATTTCAGAGATAAAGATGTTTGAAGATTTCACTACATAACTCTATGTAAAATTACGACCCCCAGGGCGGGGTCATTTTTTAACCCAGGGACATAATTTGACCAGTCTTGATAGAGGACCTGTAGATGATGCTTTGTGCCAAATATCTAAGCTCAAGGTACTGTGGTTTCAGACAAGAAGCTTTTTTAAGATTTCATTGAAAAAATCTATTTTTAGCTCCTGTGACCTAGATATGCAACTGACAGGAACCATATTTACAATATTGGTTGAGGGCAACTTGAAGAGTCATCATGCCAAATATCAAAGCTCTGGCTGTATTAGTTTAAGAGAAAAAGATGTTTGAAGATTTCACTATATAACTCTATGTAAATTTACGACCCCCAGGGCAAGTTATTTTTTACCCCAGGAACATAATTTGAACAATCTTGATAGAAGACCTTAAGACGATACTTTGTGCAAAATATCTAAGCTCAGGGTACTGTGGTTTCAGACAAGAAGATTTTTAAAGTTTTCATTGAAAAAATCTATTTTTAGCTCCTGTGACCTAGATATGCAACGGACCGGAAATGTTTGAACAACTTTGAAAGAGGACCATATATGGATCATTCAGGCCAAGTTTGGTAAAAATCTATCCAGTAGTTTCAGAGGAGATGTCGTTTAAAGAAATTGTTGACGACGAACGAACAAACGGACGAACGGACCGACGGACGAGTGATGACGGACAGAGGACGATCAAAATAGCTCACCTTGGCACTACGTGCCAGGTGAGCTAAAAAGGCATATATTTATGTGGTAATGGGTTAAGTGAATCAGTAGATAGTAGTGTCCTAAGACACTATCTGTGGAGGAAAGGATTAACCCATTACCCCATAGCCTATTTCAAGTTTTGAAGACAGATGATTACTAAAAGCAGGTTGAAAGTAAAGCAGAATGCACTTTTATTTCAGCCTGCTTTAAGCTACTTGGAAAAAGAAAATATTTGTTATGAGACATTTTCATTATGGTATAATGTGGTTCTATGTTCTTCAGTGGAGGAATAAATTAAAGGCGTAAAAAGGGGTATTTATGGGGTAATGGGTTAAACCCTCATCTTCACTCACATGATGACAGATGGCTCCGTTGTAACACTGGCACAACTTGCTGCAGCCCTTCCCGTAGTAACCATGCTGACAGAATAGTTCACAGTTGAACCCATAATACCCATCCTTACAGGAACAAGCCCCATTCACAGGGTTACAAAGAGAGGTCTGGTTAGCAATACAGGAACACTCCCCTTCACAGTCCTCGCCATAACTGAAAATATGGTATTTCTTAAATTACCCAGAATTCCAAGTATTGGTAACTTAAAAGGTACAAACATAATAACCCACAAGAAATATTAAGTGTTGAAAGAGTTATAAGCAGCCCCTTTTATAATAGACTCCAAATTTTTTGCTTTTGTTGTTTATGTTGATTAACCCATTACCCCATAGCGTGTTTCTAGTTTTGAAGATATGTGACCACTTAAAGCAGGTTGAAAGTAAAGCAGAATGCGCCTTAAGGTAGCTTTATAGTTTCGATACTGCAAGCGGAGTTTTCTTATTTATCATCATGATTTATTATTTATTCCCCCATTTTATAGCTGAATGGTTTAAGTGGTACACATGTCACCACAAAATGTCTCTTTTAAAAATATATTTTATTTTTTTACGATTTTATAAGACAAATTTAAAAAAAATTCAAACAGCGATTTCAAAGCCGTCTTAATTTGTAACGCCTTTAAAATTGCCCATAATACACTTCAGTAACATATCTAGGGATCCGTGTCTCAGATTTTTAAAATTCCCCTTCCAACTATTATTAAGTAACATCAAAGTTATTTTACCGTTTAAAGTCGATTTCTATTACGTAATGCTTTGCTGTAAACAGCTGGAGAACCTCATCAACATTCTTAGACACGGTTCACTAGAGAAGATAATACCCTTTCATCTGCTTTAGACCGCATGAAAATCGGACCCCTACCGCGAACACAATCGTTGTCCAAAGATGCGGCGTGTTTGAAAATAAGGAGGTGCCGAAAACGTCAATTAACTGATAAGAGTGTCATTTTGACTGTCTGACACAGTGCGAATACCCCCGGGGTTCAACTATGTCCTTTTTGTTTCAACCAATAAGAAGACACATATTTCATAAGCGATTTTCCTTAGCTCCACCCTTAATAAAATATACCAATCATAATTCAATAATGATTTTAACATGCGAGACCCATAAATCACGCAACAGCAGCTGGAGAACGCCTCTAGCTGGTCACGTGGCTGGACTACGGAGTGCTTAATGAGGTGTGATTTATTGATCAGATAGCCGTGAAATGCGTTTGGTTTGGTTTGGGAGATTTTGATAAAATGTAGAACAGAATGTCGGCTATCAAAATCGGAAAAAAGGTTAAAAACACAATTTTTGCAGTTTTAAAGCTATAAAGACACCTTAAGGCGCATTCTGCTTTTCTTTCAACCTGCTTTAAGCTATCAGTTACTAGAATATAGAATTTTTTTCTAATGTTAAATATCCACAACTGTATAAATTGGAACTTTTTTCTTCAGTGAGGGAATAAATTAGAGGCGTAAAAAGGCATATTTATGGGGTAATGGGTTAAATGTACTAGATGTGGCTGTAGGACACATATTGAGTCCCCTAGTTGTATATACAGGGCTCCCTCTCTACAACAACAGCTAATGGGAGACAAAGCTGGTATGTATTGTTCGGAGGAAGTTGCTATAGGGAGGGAACATAATTAATCCCCTTAGAATGCTTAACACTACTTGGATTATATTTGCAAACAATGTAGCATTTGATCTGGATTCAAACTGTTTGTTGCTCATCATAATGTTTTTTTTCTATCAAAATGTCCAATATGTAACAGTCAACAATTTTTAGTAGATGATACTGCAGCAATGAAAGGTTTAGGCATACAGTAAAACCTCGCTATTACGACCACTAAATTATGTTAATTTTTAGGGTGTTTACGATAGGTGACCGCTTAAAGCAAGGTGACAGTGAAACAGAAAGCTCCTATAGGAGCTTTCTGTTTCACTGTTACCTTGCTTTAAGCTGTCACCTGTCTATTATACACTCAATTATCCTTCGTTTAAGTGGTCGTAATAGCGAGGTTTTACTGTAGTTTGTCTAGTTTGGGGAACAGCTGCAAGTATTGTTGTAAGGAGGGAATCGTTTTTGGAGGGACATTGTCGGGACGGAGCACTGTACTGTATATGCAAATAAGTACTAACTTCGCCTGCCTGCAATTACAGAAAAACCTCGCTAGGTGACTGCTTAAAGCAAGTGGACAATAAAACAGAAGCTCCTTTAGGAGCTTTCTGTTTAACTGTCACCTTGTTTGAAGCTGAAACTTGCCTTTTATACAATCAATGAGCCTTCGTTTTAGTGGTTGTAATGAAGAGGTTTTACTGTATCTGAAATATTGAAACATATCAAAACCCTGACAATATACACATCTGTGACATATCATATGTGAAGCCATCTTGCAAAAAACAAAAGAGCATTCTGCTTAACATGCAGCCTGCTTTAGGCTAACATCTACTATACTAGTATGATATAGAAAATTTTCTTATCTTACATATTCATGACTGCATACATGAAGTTAACCCTTAGCCTGCCACTCACGACTATAGCTCCATATGCAAACAGCTTGGATCCGGATGAGACGCCGAGTAACTCGGCGTCTCATCCGGATCCAAGCTGTTTGACACTCGGACAACATTTTCAGCAATTTTGAGCAACTTTGAAACTTGAAGCAGACGAGAAATATAGCAGACAACAATTTATTTGGCGGGCTAAGGGTTAAACTATTTTCTTTTGGAAGAGGAATAAATTCAAATCATAAAAGGCATATCTGTGGGGTAATGGGTTAATATAATATTATCATATACCTATAAATGATTTATAGAGATTTCTCAGTTAGATAAATTTCATATGCGTCACAGTTGATATCATCACTAGTGATGATATCACTTTTGCAGTGACGACATCATTTTTGTGACGTCGCACCAAAACAATTCATTTTGTGTGAATTCTCTGTAAAAACGTCATTAAAATGTATATAATAAATAGAATAATCAATTGCTTTTGGTGGATATGAAAAATATATCAATCGAATGTGTTGTTTTTTGGTTAAAAAACTAGTACTGCAGACTAGTTTTTTAACTCTTTCCTCCCTGAAACTTTAAATGGACAATTCAAGTTTCCATTTTAGTCTAGTCCATTTCTGACTTTTAAGGGTTGTTTTTATCAATGTTTAGCATTGTGACAAACAGTGAAGACCCTGATCAGAGGGCTCCTTTCGGAGCCCTCTGATCTATGTCTTCACTGTTTGCATAGGACAAGTGTACTATTCACATGTACACTGTTTGAAAAGGACGCCTATATGCGGGACTAGGGTTCAAAGAGTTAATTAACCAGATAACAACACATTCAAGTGATAAATTTTTAATATCCATCCAAAGGAATTGATTATCCTCTATATCCAAGATTGACTGTTTATTTTACCTGTTGAGTGGACATTTCTCCTGGCAGGTGTCTCCTATGAAGCCAGCCCCACAGTTACATTTACCAGTCACATGATCACAGCCAAAGTCCCCACAATTACAAGTCTTGACGCAGTTCTGACCCCATTTTCTAAATGGACACATCTGTAATATACACACATACATAGTTTTGAACCCATGTTCTATATGGACAAATCTGTAACATGCACAAAAACATAGGGTTTGGTCCATTGAGGCTTACATGTCTTCGCACAGTTTTGACCCCCTGTTCTTTACGGACAAATCTGTAACATTGTACTTATACTTAACATGATGTGTGTCTGAAACACTGTGTCCCCTGACATGACTTCTAAATGACCTTGACCTTTGTCTGATATGACACAAGTTGTACTCTGCTCAAGGCCTTGTTATAAAGTCTCTTATACATGTAGTTTGTAGTTATGGTCAAGGTTAAAGTTGTGCATAGATCAACAAACAGAGCAAAAACAATATACATGTATATATGCCCTCAACTAAGTGGTTTGGGGTAGATTAAACGAGAGCACCGCAAACGGTACATAATAAGCCCACTGGCAGACTTTTGAAAGTAAAGTAGAATGTGCCTTTAGGTGCATTCTGCCTTACATTCAATCTGCTTTAATTGGTCATCTGTCTTCAAAGCTAAAAACAAGTTACGGGTTAAACAGGCACTGTAACATAAGGTGTCTGTCTTACTATGTTACATCAGGATCCTATGTAGCCTGGGCTACACTGGCAGGCTCCAGTGATGCGATCACATGGTTGTTTGTTATACAAGCTATTAAACAGGATTACATGGTCACTGTAACATAAGGTGTCTGTCTTACTATGTTACATCAGGATCCTATGTAGCCTGGGCTACACTGGCAGGCTCCAGTGATGCGATCACATGGTTGTTTGTTATACAAGCTATTAAACAGGGTTAAACAGGCACTGTAACATAAGGTGTCTGTCTTACTATGTTACATCATGATCCTATGTAGCCTGGGCTACACTGGCAGGCTCCAGTGATGCGATCACATGGTTGTTTGTTATACAAGCTATTAAACAGGATTACATGGTCACTGTAACATAAGGTGTCTGTCTTACTATGTTACATCAGGATCCTATGTAGCCTGGGCTACACTGGCAGGCTCCAGTGATGCGATCACATGGTTGTTTGTTATACAAGCTATTAAACAGGGTTAAACAGGCACTGTAACATAAGGTGTCTGTCTTACTATGTTACATCATGATCCTATGTAGCCTGGGCTACTACACTGGCAGGCTCCAGTGATGGGATCACATGGTTGTTTGTTATACAAGCTATTAAACAGGATTACATGGTCACTGTAACATAAGGTGTCTGTCTTACTATGTTACATCGTGGTCCTATGTAGCCTGGGCTACACTGGCAGGCTCCAGTGATGCGATCACATGGTTGTTTGTTAAAAGCTATTAAACAGGGTAAAATAGTCACTGTAACATAAGGTGTGTGTCTTACTATGTTACATCGTGGTCCTATGTAGCCTGGGCTACACTGGCAGGCTCCAGTGATGGGATCACATGGTTGTTTGTTATACAAGCTATTAAACAGAATTACATGGTCACTGTAACATAAGGTGTCTGTCTTACTATGTTACATCGTGGTCCTATGTAGCCTGGGCTACACTGGCAGGCTCCAGTGATGGAATCACATGGCTGTTTGTTATACAAGCTATTAAACAGGGTAAAAAGATCAGTTACATAAGGATTTCTGTCTTACTATGTTACATCGTGGTCCAATGTAGCCTGGGCTACACTGGCAGGCTCCAGTGATGGGATCACATGGCTGTTTGTTATACAAGTTATTAAACAGGGTATAATGGTCACTGTAACATAAGGTGTCTGTCTTACTATGTTACATCGTGGTCCTATGTAGCCTGGGCTACACTGGCAGGCTCCAGTGATGGGATCACATGGCTGTTTGTTGCATTCACATGGCTGTTGGCAGTCTTGGCCGTAGGTTTTGTTGTCACAGCGCTGGCTACACCTAGCTGAAATGAAGAAACCCAAGATGAACAAGAGATGTACTTAACTTTCATCTATCTTAAAGCTATATACAACCCTTTCCTAAATAATTGTTTTCATTTTTTGGAGACAGGTGGATGCTTAAAGCAGGCTTAATGTAATGCAGAAAGATCCTAAAGGAGCATTCTGCTTTACTTTTAGCCTGCTTTAAGCTACCATCTAATAACATGTAGAAAATATTTCTTGTGGTGCATATATATTTATCACTGTATAAAATGGATCTACATGTATTTTCTCTATTAAAGGGAGAAAATTCCCCTGCAGAAATATATCCTTAGGTCCCAGGAGTACTGCCAGCTAGGAATTGCTAGGAATTTTTCAAGACCAGGATATCACAGGAAATCCCTTATCTGTTCCAATTACTGTCAGCTAGGACCTCATAATTCCTAGGAATTCCTGGGATATCCAAGGAATTATTTCCTTGGATTTCTTGGGATAATACTAGGAAAGTCCAAGGAAAATTCTGCAAGGGATGAATCTAAGGTGTAAAAAGGTGTATATAAAAGGTAATGGGTTAAAAAGGTAGTTTGACAACCATGTTAATTACAAGCTTGTAATACTTACGTTGCTTGTATCCAGGTAGACACTGACAGTCCCCATGTTCAGGAGAGCAAGTTCCATGGTTACAGTTACATTTCTGAGTACAATCCGACCCGTACATGTTCTCTGGACAAGGGAAGTTACAGTTTACACCATTCCATCCAGGCTTACAACTGAAACATCATTATACAAATATAACATCTGGGCCCCAGACAAGATAGACCAGGTCCCCAGGTTACAAAGAGTTTGAGTTGAGTCTGATAAAGTTCTCAAGCATTTGATTGGTCAGATTTGAGATTTTGCTCCGAGGCAATTCTAATTGGTGGAAAAATAAGGATTTTGTTTTTTAACCCTTTATCCCATAATTATGCCTTTAATTTATTCACCCACTCAAGAAAATAGTTCCACTTTATACAGCCATGAACATGTATCGTAAGAAATATGTTATATATCCCTGCAGATGGTAATTTAAAGCAGGCACATTCTGCTTTACTTTCAACCTGCTTTAAGTGGTTTTATGTCTTCAAAACTAGAAACAGGCTATGGGGTAAAGGGTTAAATACTTCCCTATTCTGGAGAAATAATAACATGGCATCAGAGGTAATAGTTATAGCATGTAATAGTTGTAGTACATGTATGTAACAGTTAATTATTACAGTATGTAATAGTTATAGTATGGATCTCTGAAAACTAAGCCATTCAAGGATAGAGAAAATATTTCTTGTGATACATACTCATGACTGTTAATTAGTTAGTGTACAGTGGAACTATTTTCTTCTGTAGAGGAATGCATCAAAGGCATAAAAAGTATCTAATGGGTAATTGGGTGAAAGTCAGCAATACTGCAGACAGTTTCTTCAAGTAGCTTTCTTTCTTTATTACCATTTCATTGAAATACCTCGGTGTAATATGACCATTTTACGTGTATTGGTGCCGTAAAACCCAATTTAGTCAATGAATCAATTCATTGCATTATGCCACTCAGAGTTCTGTATGAATCAATTCATTGCATTATGCCACTCAGAGTTCTGTATGAATCAATTCATTGCATTATGCCACTCAGAGTTCTGTAAGGTTTTATATTGAATTTTTATAAGGAAAGAAAACGATTTGGGGCTAAGCGTATTGCTCTGTCTTCAGTGACTTCCTGTCGAAGGAGTGCTGATATCAAATTACAAACATTTCAATTCTTCCATGAATCATTAGGTCTTGGCTACTTTAGTATTGATTAATTTGATCCCCCCCCCTTACAATCTGATGACAATTACTGTTTACTGTGACCAGATTTTGATGATGACCATAGCACCCTTGTGTAGTTTGTTTTAACCTTACCTGCATTTTCCTGTCACATGATCACACTGTGAATTCTGGGAACATCCGCAAGTATCTGAAAATGGAAAGTACAGTAATCATTTGTATTAACCCATTACTCATTAGATACACATTTTAATGCCTTTAACCCTTTCCCCCATAGAAGCGCCTTTTAGCGCATTCAGTTTATTCTTGCCCTAAAGAAAATAGTTCCAATTTATACATTCATAAATATGTATAATACAAAATATTTTCTATATTCTAGCAGATGATAGCTTAAAGCAGGCTGTAAGTAAAGCAGAATGCGCTTAAAGCGCATTCTGCTTTACTTTCAACCTGCTTTAAGTGGACACCTATATTCAATACTAGAGATATGCTATGTGGGAAAGGGTTAATGTATTCCTCCATTACAGAAAATAGTTCCAATTAAAACATATATGAATATGTATGGTAAGAAATGTTTTCTATTATCTATCAGATGGTAGATTAAAGCAGACTGAAAGTAGGGCAGAATGTGCTTTAAGGCGCATTCTGCTTTACTTTCAACCTGCTTTAAGTGGTCACCTTTGTTCAACACAAGAAACAGGCTTTTGAAGTAAAGGGTTAAGCTACAGCAGATTGATGAATGGTAGCAATCTTTAAAGCTGAGTCACTTGTATTTAAATAACCCTTTGAACTGATCTGACAGTTGGTTGCTTAACCCTTAGCCTGCCACTCACGACTATAGCTCCATATGCAAACAGCTTGGATCAAGATGAGACGCCGAGTAACTCGGCGTCTCATCCGGATCCAAGCTGTTTGACACTCGGACAACATTTTCAGCAATTTTGAGCAACTTTGAAGCACTTTGAAACTTGAAGCAGACGAGAAATAATGCAGAGGACAATTTATTTGGCGGGCTAAGGGTTAATCCATTACACCATATATGTGCCTTTTAATGTCTAACATTTATTCCTCCACTAAAGAAATTAATTCCACTTTATATAGTTATCAATATGCACCATAAGATATATTTTCTATATCCTAGCAGAAAGCAGCTTAAAGCAGGCTGAAAGTAAAGCAGAATGCACCTGAAGGTGCATTCTGCTTTACTTTCAACCTGCTTTTCATAGTCACCGTCTTCATGACTATTAACAGGCTATGGATAAATACGTTAAACTGATCCCCTTTAAAAGCACGGCTAAAGCGGGCTGAAAGTAAAACATTCAAGAAAAGTATTCCGGAGTCCCGGCTGTCAGCTAGACTTACTAGCACAGTTCTGGCCATAGGACCCAGTTTTACATGTATTCTCACAGTCGTCGCCATAGTAACCAGGCTTACAGCTACACTGCCCATTGGATGGATTGCATTCTGAGGTGGAAGTCACATTACAGGTACAGTTTCTACGGCAACCATTGCCATACTTCCAGTTAGAGCAGGGCTAAAAGAAAGGAAAAAAGGTTGAATAAATTTGTCTGTCTAACCCATTACCCATTAAATATGCCTTTTTACTACTTTGATTTATTCCTACACTGAAAAAAATATTTCAACTTTATACAATCATGAATATGTTTCATCAGAAATACTTTCTATATCCTCGCAGATGGTAGCTTTAAGCAGGTTGAAAGTAATGCTTAAGGCGCATTCTGCTTTACTTCCAACCTGCTTTAAGTGGTCAGCTATCTTCTATACTAGCAACAAGCTATGGGGTAATGGGTTAAGATGGATAGGATAAGTGGATTGAGATTTATAGTGAACTCTTGGTGTCAGGATAGCCCACATGCATCTCACCAATGTAGTCTGACTTTAATCCCGTATCAGGGCAGTATACCAGAGAGTACATTGGTTGTCTGTCCAGACATATGGATTTTCTCTGGGCGCTCCAGTTTTGTTCCACAGAACTCACCATATACACTACCATTCGAGCCATTGAGTGTGACGGAATAGCTTGTTTCCATAATTTATCGATGTAAAGTAAATAACAAGAGCTAAGATGGCTCTAAATCTCTCACCAGGTACACCAAGTAAAACTTGACTTTTTTCTATGATTTAACCTAGTGACCTGAATTTTTAACTGACATAACCCACATTTTAAACTTGACCTAGATTTCAATGAGACAAGTTGACCAAGTTTCATTCAGATTTAAAGAAATTTGTAGCCTCTAGAGTGTAAACAAGGTTTTTTATGATCTAGTTTTCGACCCAACATGACCCACATTCAAACTTGACCTAGTTTTCTTCAAGACAAACATTGTCATCAAATTTCATGAAGATCGGACAAAATATGTAGCTGCTAGAGTGTTAACAAACCAATTTTGGATGTGCGGACAGACAACGGACATCCAGCAATCCTAATAGCTCACCTTGGCACTTTGTTCCAGGTGGGCTAAAAATTAAACCCTAGTCTTTCACAGAGGCACTCTTTGATGTATTCATCTAATCCTACACAACAGCACAAAAAATGATAGTTCATTGGTAGTGTTGAATACACATGGTAGCTTCAAGGAGCTTAAGGTTTTACATTCATCTTGCATTCGGCAGTCATCTGCCTTGATATATGCAATCTGAATGTTTTGCTATAAATGGAAAGGTTTATATCATTTCAGCTATACCACTGGATTTACACTATATTACCTGATCACACAAAGGTCCAATTTTTCCTGGTGGGCACTGACACTGGACTTTCCAATCTGACACACTTTCTGGAACACTGGCACACTGTCCCCACTTTGGCTGAAAAACAAGACAGCCATTGTTACATTTCATTTAACAACAATTCAGAATAAGAAGAAAAATCCATTGTTAGCTCCTGTGACCTAGATATTCAATGAATGGACTGGATCCAATTCAACAATATGGGTAAATACATCTAGGATTTACATCATGCCAAATACCAATGCTCTGACCATATGAGTTTCATAGAAGAAGATGTTTCAATATTTCATTATATAACAGACCGGAACCAATTCAACATTGGTAAAGGACCTCTATAAGTTACACCATGCCAAATATCAAAGCTCTTGCAAAATCAGTTTCAGAGAACAAGATGTTGAAGATTTCACTATATAACTTTATGTAAACTGACCCCCAGGGCAGGCCATTTTTGACCCCAGGGGCATAATTTGAACAAGATGTGTTTGTGAAACACTATGCCCCAATGTGTGGCCATGACCTCTATATGACCTTGACATTTGTCTAACATGACCAAACTTATACTGAACTGAAGAGCTTCTTGTGTTGAGTACACATGCCCAATATAATGTCTTTATCATAAGCCAATGTTAAATTCACCCTATAATGACCTTAACCTTTGTTGAACATGGCAAAAGTTGTACTAAGCTTAATTAAGAGCTTCTTGAGTTGAGTACACATGCCAATATGAAGTCTCTATTTTTAAAGGAGCTCTCTGCTTTACTTTTATCTTGCTTTAAGTTGATTTAGATAACTTGCATATACGGGTATGTACACACAGTTTGTGACTACACAGGGCTGCCATAAGATGATCATGAAAAATCCTAAGATTTCAAAATTTTCTATAAGCGGGATTTTACAAATTGTACTTGTCACTCTTCAACCCATAGTCTGTTTCTCAGTTTGAAGACACATGCATGACTACTTAAAGCAGATTGAAAGTAAAGCAGAATGCGCCTTAAAGTAAAGCAGAATGCGCCTTAAGGCGCATTCTGCTTTACTTTCAGCCTGCTTTAAGCTACTATCTGCTAGGATAAAAATCCGAAGATTCCGGAAAAATGGCAGCCCTGACTACATACGTTTGGTCTGTTGGCATCTGCTGTGACACACCATGGCTCACACTTGGGCACCACATGATAGCCAATGGCAGGTGCCCCTGGAGGTGGCCCGAACACCTGTACAGTACGGTTACCCCCACAGTTCTGTAGAGGGCCACCTGAGCAGGCCATATCACAGTCACTGTTAAACAGAAAGACAGCTGGTTACTGAAGAAAATAGTTCCAATTTATACAGTCAAAAAATGTTTCATAAGAATTATTTTCTATATTCTAGCAGATGTAGCTTCAAGTAGGCTGAAAGTAAAGCAGAATGTGCCTTATGGCACATTCTGCTTTACTTTCAACCTACTTTAAGTAGTCACCTTTCTTCAAAAAGCAGATCGAAACAGGCTATGGGGTAAAGGATTTAATGTAAATTGTAAAAGGTCTGTTACATGGGAATATGGTTAAATTTGAAATCTGGTCATAGAGATATGGTTAACTGTAAAGTGGTTACACAGAATGATGATTAAATATATATTCTAGTTAAACAGACATGTGGTTAAATTTTAAACTCCAGTCACAAAAATGCAGTTAAATGCAACTTATGTCATGCCATGTTTCTGAGAACATTTTTTCTGTCTCTAAGTTATCAAAATTACTCATCAACCTCCTCTGAAGATGGAGTATGGCTGCCTATATGGCGAGGTAATTGAAAACAGCTATGCACGTAATCCTCCAGCTTGACAGGCAATTCTGTCTGTACTAAGCTGTCCTGTGAGTGTTAAGCACAGGTACGCCAACAACAACAACAACAACTCATCAACCAGGAAACAAAAGGACATCATCAATTTTAAACAAGTGTCACCTTCTTTTATTTCTAAAATTTAATTTTAGGTATTTTGACTTAAGACATATTGAAATGAGTGTCAAACAGTTTGTATCCTGATCAGACCACGCTTTACGCTGCATCTGAACAGGATCCAAACTGTTTGAAAATAACTTTTGTATTCCGGATATGGCAGTGAAGGGGTTAACCCTTTCCCTCATAGAAGCGACTTTAAGCTCATTTAATTTATTCCTCCACCGAAGAAAATAGTTAAAAAAATTATAGGCAAGATCATGTGCCTTAAGAAATATTTTCTATATCCTAGGCTAGGATCCTAGCAGATGTAGCTTAAAGCAGGTTGACAGTAAAGCAGAAGGTGCCTTAAGGCACATTCTGCATTAATTTCAACCTGCTTTAAGTAGTTACCTGTTTTCAAAACAAGAAACAGGCTATGGGGTAATGGGTTAAATACCTGTCTGCTTTTTTTAAATGCTTGTTGAGGTGGTTGTCACAGTAACACTCATTTCCATTCTTGGTCCCTGAGAACTTGTAATCTCTTTGTCTGAAAATAAAAAGATGTGTTTGTGAACGGCTATGCCCCCTAATGTGACCATGACCTCTAAATGACATTGACCTTTGTCTGATAAGACCCAACTTGTACTGAGCTCAATGAGCTTCTTGAGTGGAGTGTACATGTCAAATATGAAGTCTCTACATCAATGATGTAGTTCTAAAGTTATGGCCAATGTTACATTCAGCCTATTAGATTTCTAAATGACCTCTAAATGACCTTGACCTTTGCCTTGCATTACCAAAGTTGTACTGAGCTTAAGGACTTTTTCTGTTGAGTACACATACCAAAGTGAAGTCCCTATTATATGTACATGTACTTCCAAAGTTATGGCCAAAGTTAAAGTTGTAAATAAACAGATAGACCGCCAGATCAAAAACAATAATAACTACATGTATGTCGTGTGGGGCAATAAAAATCAGTTTTTCTCATGTAATTAAGCCTTACAATGTGAAACTCTCAAATCAAAATTTCTGGCTTATGAGTTTTAATTCACTCCTAACATATTTCAAATTATGACATACAGTGTAGAACAGGGTTAGAGAACTAAAGAACAAATATGTCATCTCAAAATATTGAATTATTTCCCTTTCTATTATGCTAAATTTCAATATTTTTCTGTTGCTAAATACTGGTTTGACTGTGTAACTGTTACCTGCACATTTTCTGACAGAACTGAGGTGTCATCTTCAGTTTCATTGCACTGGTAAGGGCCATGGTGACCCCTAGGGTCCTGTAAGAGGCGCCGATGTCCCTGTAACAGCCACGGTACACCTCATTCCCATGAACAGTGTTCTGATAATCTATCTGTTTCTGGCCTGCTTGACTGTGATCCTGAAGGACGAATAAGAAGGCAATTATCCCATAGCATGGTTGCGAAATTTGAAGATAGGTGACCACTTAAAGCAGGTTGAAAGTAAAGCAGAATGTGCCTGAAGGCACATTCTGCTTTACTTTCTTCCAGCTTTAAGGTACCATCCGCAAGGGTTATAAGAACTGTTTTTATGATGCAGATTCATGCCTGTATAAAGTGGAACTATTAAAATTTGTGGTGGAATAAATTAAAGGCAAAAAAGGCATATTTATGGGGTAATGGGTTATAGATTTATATCTTGATTTTCTTTTTTAACTTCTGTGACAACTAATGATCTGCATCAATTGCATTCCTTTAACCTCATAAACATTTTCCCTCAATTTTGTTTTCAGTGTTTACTATATGTTGCACCTCAAGGCAGGCTGACAGTAAAGCAGAAATCTCCCATAGGTCACATACAGTTTTACTTTCAACCAGCTTTAACCCTTTCCCCCATAATTTGTTTTCAGTGCTTACAGGCCTCTTGAAGGAGCTTTCGCCTTTTCTTTCAGCCTACTTTAAGCTTCCACAGGATAAAAATTCTATAATTCTTCAACAGAGCAGGTTAACCCTTTAACCCATAGCCTGTTTCTAGTATTTAAGATATGTGACCTGTTAAAGCAGGCTGAAAGTAAAGCAGAATGTGCCCTAGGGCACATTCTGCTTTACTTTCAACCTACTTTAAGTTAATATCTGCTAGTATATAGAAAATATTTCTTATATTACATATTCATGACAGTATAAAATGGAACTGTTTTCTTTGGCGGATGAATAAAATGAATGCGCTAAAAGTCGCTTCTATAAGGGAAAGGGTTAAAGCATGATACTGTATCTCAATGAGGAATAGTTAAGTGCTCTGAAGTGTTTCTGTGGAGGGGGAGGGGTTCAAGTAGCCGCATATATAAGGATAAATGAAATGTTTCTTATGGCTCTTTATCAGAACAGGATAGAGGCATGAAGAGGCAATTCTATGTTTAGTCGGGTTGAGTTTAAAATTAATTGGTGAGACATTTATGTAAGCAGCCCATATAGCTCAGATGGGAAAGCAATCGCCCTGTAAGCGAGTGGTCCCAGTTTCGAATCTGGGTCTGGCTGTATATTTTTCTCACCATGTAACATTTGGCGCCAAACGTAAATAACATGTAGGATATCAAACTGGCAGAGTGTACATATATAACCAAATAAATCTCTCAAGAATAGACATGAAAACAATAAACATCATAACTATAATCTGAAATACAAGAATACTTACAGTAAACTTGTCCTGTAACCTTGTCGTTTTCACTGGTACCCCAGAATCAGCAATGATTCCCTTCAGTATGACAGAGTCTACCCTGATACGACCCTTCCCTCCCAGCCCTCCACATGTGAAACCCCCGCCAGCTCCACCTTTACCTCCCTGTGTCCACAACTTGTGCTCACCTGTAGGTACAGTAAAACCTCTCTATTACGACCACTAAAACAAAGGCTTATTTATTGTATATAAGGCAGGTGAGTGCTTAAAGCTCCTTAAAGACATCTCCTGACGACCTTTTGGTCATAACGCATTGCCAGACAATTTCCTTGCAAAAAGCATAGGTCTTGTGCATATTGAACCATTGAAGCATCTTGTGTGAGACTCTACCTTTATATTTGATCACTAGAGCATGAGTATAATCTGGACTTCACCAGGTAAACTGCACGTGATTTGACAGTTACATTGACACCTCCAGAACAATATGCTGGTGGTCCCTCAATGGACTGAGGAAAAGTCTTTAAGGAGGCCTTTGATCAGTGTCTACACTGTTTGCATAAGTTGATCAATTGTAGTCCTCATAGGTATACTCTTTGTAAATGACAAGTATTAGAGTGTCTGTCTGTGATTAACATGATGGTCAAAACATCTTGTATTCTTTGAGTAAAAATAGTTGCATAGTATGCGGGTTTAGAAGTAATTCTTCCATATAAACATGGTTTTGTTAAAATAATAATGTCCAATCAGACTTCGATCTAGACTGTGCCATTGCACACCATAGGGCCCCTTTAAACCAAATAATATGTTTCAAAATCATCATGGGCCCAAGGGGTCCATTCAAATAGGCATTTGAATGTTCAATACTTTCAACACTTTTAAAGTTTGTACCGATTCACTCTCAACAAGAATGGTAATTACTTGAACAATTCTGTTGAGGTGATCCAAGGAGATGTCAACTGTAATCGTACAGTGTGAAGATTATATATGTACATGCTTTGCAAGCAGTGTAGACCCAGATCAGGTGAATCCTTGTAGGAGCCCTCTGATATGAATCTGCAGTGTTTGTCATACTACTGAAACTGGAGGGATGAACAGAAGACTGAATGAACAAATAAACAAACAAACAGATGGATAGGGGTAAAACAGTATGCCCCAACTAATCGTCACAAGGGTATAAACATTCAGAACTTTGTTGTTTGTACTTGCCAACATTGACCAGTTTTGATGACAGGTAGATACTGCCCCCTGCTCCTCCCCCTCCAGGTGCTGACATGTCCCAGCATGCAACAGTACTGTTACCAATACAACGTACATCAGTTTTCAGATTGCAAGATTCTGGACATTCCATACAGCTGGAACAAAATATGATAGAAATATTAACAAGTTAGCCCATTACCCCATAGCCTGTTTCTAGTTTTAAAGAAAGGTGATCCCTTTAAGCCGGTTGAAAGTAAAGCAGAATAGGATCAATATATAAAGTCATGAATATGCATCATATTTCCAATATCCTAGCAGAACAGAGCAGAACAGAACAGAACTTCTATTTCTCGAATTCTACATAACATAGAATATATGAGGAACAACAATAGAATATAAGTAATTACTGTCACATGGTTTTTATAACTAATATCAGATGGTAGCTTATAGCAGGCTGATAGTAAAGCAGAATGCGCCTTACATTCAGTCTGCTGTAAGCATCCATCTGTCATCAATACTGAAAACAAGCTATGTGGAAAGGGTTAACTCTTTCCTCCCTGAAACTATAAATAGACAATTCCAGTTTCCATTTTAGTTTAGTCCATTTCTGACTTTTAAGGGTTAATTTTGTCAATGATTGGCATTATAACAAACAGTGAAGACCCTGATCAGAGGGCTCCTTTCGGAGCCCTCTGATCTGGGTCTTCACTGTTTGCATAGGACAAGAGTACGATTCACATGTTCACTGTTTGAAAATAACGCCTATATGCGGGACTAGGGTTCAAAGAGTTAACAGGTAAAATATTTCTAAAAGAGACCATACCATTGTCATGTTGACAAGACATACTGTCAATCTTGTATTAACCCATTACCCCATAAATACGCCTTTTTACATCTTTTAATTCATTTCTCCACTCAAGAGAATAGTTCCACTTTATACAGTCATGAATATTCAACATAAAAAAAAAACCTTTATCCTATAGATGGTAGCTTAAAGCAAGCTGAAAGTAAAGCAGAATGTGCCTTAACTCTTTCCTCCCTAAAACTTTAAATGGACAATTCCAGTTTTGATTTTTGTCTAGTCCATTTCTGGCTTTTAAAAGTTGTTTTTGTCAATTTTGGCATTACTGACAAACAGTGAATCCCCTGATCAGAGGGCTCCTTTTGGAGCCCTCTGATCTGGGCCTTCCGTTTTTGCACAGGACAAGTGTATTATTTACATGTACACTGTTTGAAATGACGCCTATAGGCGGGACTAGGGTTCAAAGGGTTAAGGCGCATTCTGCTTTAACTTTAGCCTGCTTTAAGCTACCATCTGCTCAATAATATCTGCTTGATTATAGAAAATATTTGATGTGGTACATTATACTTGACTGTACAAATTAGAATCATTTTCTTCAGTGAAGGAATAAATAACAGGCATAAAAAGGCGTATTTATGGGGTAATGAGTACATGCTTTTCCGAAACTAATACTTACATGTTTATACAGGCATCTGGCATACATTTACAAAAGAAAAGCGTTTAGCCAAATTTCATTTTCAGTCCCTTTAAAACCACCCATGGATATTCTAATAAGTGACTATTTGATACAAGATTGATTGTATGCTTAATAGCATGAAGGTTCATGATGTGGATACCTTGGTCCAACACCCGTATCTCCCTGGCCAGAACCTCCAGCTACGCTGATCACACCTGTCATAACAATAGACCTCTGGGCCACTATCTTCACAGCACCTCCACCATTACCGCCTCGACCACCTGGAACCATAGACAACCAAAATTGTAATCATTCTGCTTTATTTACAGCATGCTTTAAGCTACCATTTGCTAGGATATAGAAAATATTTCTTATGGTGCACATTCATGACTGCATAAATTGAATTATTTTTTTTCAGTGTAGGAATAAATTAAATGTCTTTCGAGTAAAGGGTTAACACAAGTTTAACCCTTTAACCCATAGCCTGTTTCTAGTATTTAAGATATGTGACCTATTAAAGCAGGCTAAAAGTAAAGCAGAATGCGCCCTAGGGCGCATTCTGCTTTACTTTCAGCCTGCTTTTAGTTACTATCTGCTAGGATATAGAAAATATTTCTTATGGTACATATTTATGACAGTATAAAATGGAACTATTTTCTTTGGCGGATGAATAAAATGAATGCGCTAAAAGTCGCTTCTATAAGGGAAAGGGTTAACTGTACAGAGATTGGTTCAAAATTTGCATCAATTAGAAATGCGTCCAAAGCTTGCTAAGACTAAATTGTATGAGCACCTTTTGGATTTGTTGTCAGGTCCTTAGCGTTGCCTCCACTGCCACCACCAGCCCCCATATACAGTATGTTCAACTCTGAGTCACCATAGGTAGAACCACCAAAACCAACACCAGCATGGTCACCAATCGCCCTAAAACCATGTAATCTGAAAATATAAACAAGATGTGTTTGTGAAACGCTTAGACCCTGATGTAACCATGGATTCAAAATGACCTTGACCTTTGTCTGACATGACCTAACTTTAGCACACATGCCAAAATATGAAGTCAGTCTATCACATGTATTTCAAAATTTATGACCATGGAAAATTCAGTGTATTTGACTTCTGAATGACCTTGACCTTTCCAAGTCTTTGTTGAACATGACCCAAGTTGTATTTAGCTGAAGAGTGTTTTTTTAGTCAAGTAAACATGCCAAACATGTTGGGGCATAAACAGCAGAGCACCAGATAAGGGTAGTTTTTCAAAAACTAAAATCTTTATTTCAGAATTAAACCCTATGGTGTCACTACTCATTAGAATCGTCTCGAAGAGACGATTCTAATGAGTAGTAACACCATAGGATTTGGTGCTGAATAAGTGAGAAATTGTTTGATTTGTTGAAATAACTACCTCTTATCTGGAGCCCTGAAACAGTACTCAATACATTGGAGAAGATGTTATTCTAATCCATCAAATATATAAACATGTTTATGCTAAAAGCCTTAAATCTATTGCAAACAGTTTGGATCATCCAGCATCTGATCAGATTCAAAACTGTTTGCTGTTCATGTTAAAACTAATTGTTACAATATTCAAATAGTTCCGATTTTCTGCACATTCCATTGCCTTGCACTGTAGCGACCTTTTAGTTTACCCTTTCCTCTGTAGAGATTACTGATTATATATGTTTCCGTTGTTTTTTTGTTGCCATACCAAGAGACAATCTAGTGACATACCCCATTGTGCCGTGTCCACCTCCTGTACCTCCTCTACCGGTGCCATCTGACATCTGCATGGTTGCCTCCCATACCACCTCCTCCACCACCACTTACCCCATTGTGCCGTGTCCCCCTCCTGCACCTCCTCTACCGGTGCCATCAGACATCTGGTTGCCTCCCATACCACCTCCTCCACCACCACTTACCCCATTGTGCCGTGTCCCCCTCCTGCACCTCCTCTACCAGTGCCATCTGCATGGTTGCCTCCCATACCACCTCCTCCACCACCACTTACCCCATTGTGCCGTGTCCCCCTCCTGCACCTCCTCTACCGGTGCCATCAGACATCTGGTTGCCTCCCATACCACCTCCTCCACCACCACGGTTCTGCTTTATCCCCTTGATTCCTGCACCTAGAAAAAAAAATTGCTATTATAAACAAGAATTCTGCAGAATTAACCCTTTACCCATAGAAATGCCTTTTTATCCATTTAATTAATTCCCCCATACAAGAAAATAGTTTAATTTGATAAAGTACTGAATATTTAACCTAAGAAATATTTTTTATATCCTAGCAAATGGTAGGCTTAATGCTGGCTGAAAGTAAAGCATGATTTGGGCTAACCTAAGTAAATGCACAACAAGAGCACCACATGCGGTGCCAACACTTGTCTGTTTTATTATCCTGATAGATTAAGAAGGAATAGTAAGATATTCTTAATGATTTTGTCTGTCTTGATAATGTGTCTGTCTGTCTGTCTACTGTGGGACTATAAATGACCTTGACCTTTGTTTGACATGACCCAAATTGTACTCTTTTGATGAGTACACATGCCAAATATCGAAATATGAAGTCTCTATCACATGTTGTTTCAAAGTTATGGCCAGTGTTAAATTAACCATATTTGACCTCTAAATGACCATGACCTTTCTTGTACTGAGCTCAAGAGCTTCTTGAGTCAAGTACACAAAACTCACCCTATTTTAACTTTAACTGACCTCGACTTTTGTTGGATATGAACCAAGTTGCACGAGCTCTAGAGCTGCTTGAGGTGAGTACACATACAACAAGAGGGCCTGAAGGCCCTGATATCGCTCACCTATTATAATGAAGCCGGATAGCTTTACCTTTGAATTTAACTCTTTTATTCTAAATCCATTCAAACTTGTAGTAAAGCATGTAAACAACATTGGAATACGACCTACTCTAGCAGAGTAGATTACATCAAGGGCAGAAAATTTGCCTAAATAGTACTAAAATGATGCCTTTTCTAGCATTTCAAAGTATATCAAGGGCAGATAACTCTTGCCACAATGATCAGATTTCAACAATAATTGCACTCCCTTGAGAACTTTTAGCTATATACATTGTGTGCAAGTATAATTAAAATCCATGGAAAACTGTAGTGGCAAGAGTGTTAACAAAATGTGGGATATGACATTTTCAGAAATTCAAGGGCAGATAACTCTTGACATATTTGTCACATTTCAACCATAATCAAACTCATTTGAACTATTACGATCATGTACAATCTGACCAAGTTTAATAAAGATAGGATTAAAATTGTGGCATCTAGAGTGTAAACACTGTTAAATATGGCATTTTCAGCAATTAAAAGGTAGATAACACTTGACCTATTGGTCCGATTTCAACCATAATCAAACTCATTTGAACTCTTATGGTAATATACAATCTGAGCCAGTTTGGGAAAGATTGGATTAAAATGGTGGCCTCTAGAGTGTTAACATTGTTAAATATGGCATTTTCAGCAATTCAAAGGTGAATAACTCTTCACCTACTTGTCAGATTACAACAATAATCTAACTCATCTGAACTCTTATATTCATATACCATCTGAGAAAGTTTGAGAAAGATTGGATTTAAATTGTGGCTTCTAGAGTGTAAACACTTTTAAATATGGCATTTTCAGCAATTCAAAGGTAGATAACTCTTGATCTTTTTGTTCGATTTCAACCATAATCAAACTCATCCGAACTTTTACAGTAATATACAATCTGAGCAAGTTTGAGAAAGATTGGATAAATATTGTGGCCTCTAGAGGGTAAACACTGTTAAATATGGCATTTTCAGAAATTCAAAGGTAGATAACTCTTGACCTATAGGTCATAATTCAACCATAATCAAACTCATCCGAACTCTTATGGTAATATACAATCTGAGCAAGTTACATAAAGATTGGATTAAAATTGTGGCCTCTAGAGTGTAAACACTAAATTTGTTGACGACTAACGACGGACGACGGACATTCAAGGATTGCAAAAGCTCACCCTGAGCTAGCTCAGGTGAGCTAAAAAATATAAAGTCTGTATCACATGTATTTCCAAAGTTATTGGCAATGTTAAGATTTCTGAAAACGACAACCTGAACGTGAATGCCAGAATGATGACAACAACTTATTTTCTTTGAAACAGACGAGCTAAAAGGAGGATTTACCATATAATGGAGTTAAGATATAGGTGGCCTATAGGAGCTTTCAGGTTTATTGTCATCTTTTTGCTTTAAGCAGCAACCTGACTCTAATACTGAGGAACTATCTTTGCTGTAGTTATTTGACAGATTACTCTATCAATATGCCTTTAATTTGTTCCTCCATAGAAGATAACAGTTCCACTATGCACAATAAGACATAGTTTCTATATCCTAGAAGATGGTAGCTTAAAGCAGGTTGAAATTAAAGCAGGTGCTCTTACCACTGCCCAATCTGAACATCCATATATCATAAGTTTAATTAGCCGAAACACAATCAGTTTATTTTACACAGCTCTTCCCCCATTCGTTTTACTCATTCATTCCTGAAAATTGTAATGGACAATTCCAATTTCAAATTAAGTCTAGTCCATTTTTGACTATTTAGGGTTGATTTTAACAATATATTTCAAAATGACAAACAGTGTAGACCCTGATCAGAGGGCTCCTTAAGGAGCCCTCTGATTAGGGTCTATACTGTTTGCATAGAACAAGTGTACTCTTGACAGGTATATGATTTTTTAATGATGAGTATACTCGTCGCTAGGGCTAAATGTGTTAAATTAAAATACAAACCAATGTAGCTTTCCCCCTGTGTGCCTCCTTCCCCAGGGCTACTGCTACTGACCCCGCCCCTGTATCCGGCTCCCACTCCATCGATCATACCATTAATCTGTACCTCCTGAAATACAACATCTTAACCCATTACTCCATAGATACTCATTTTAAAGCATATAATTAATCCCTCCACACAAGAAAATAGTTCCATTTTAAACTAATAAATATGCAATTATTAGACAAATTTCTTTTATCCTAACAGATGTAACCTTAAAGCAGGCTGAAAGTAAAGCAGAATGTGTCTTAAGGCTCATTCTGTTTTACTTTCAACCTGCTTTAAGTGGTCATCTATCTTCAATACTAGAAAAAGGCTATGGATTAAATGGTTAAATTAGGTCAAACTGTTATAATTACATGCATTAACCCTTTCACTCTTCATGACGCCAAACAGCGCCTTTACAAACAGTTTGGATCATGATCAGACGCCATGTAATGCGGCGTCTGATCATGATCCAAACTGTTTGACACTCTTATTGATATGTTTTAAGTCAAATTACATTGGATCTTGCTTTGAAATGATCTTGCAAGCAACAAAATTGAAGCAGACGACAATGAAACGGTGAAGGGGTAAAAATCTCACAATAAATTTTGCAGCAAAAGGGTTAAAAGATGAAGGGAGTAAACATTATTGTCAGTTCAACAGTTAAGGCCTTGGCTAGGTCTTTGCATCACACCAGCAAGGAGACGAAGACCAACGCTTATTTCACCCTGGTACGGTCAAACCTCTACTATGGTTGCACAATCTGGAGCCCCACCACAAGTCACTCATCATAAAGACTGAGATGGTACAGCGCAGGGTGGCCCGATTTGTCACGAACCTATACCGTAACACCAGTAGTGCCTCTGATATGTTTTCAAGTCTTAACTCTTTCCTCCCTGAAACTTTAAATGGACAATTCCAGTTTCCATTTAAGTCTAGTCCATTTCTGACTTTTAAGGGTTGTTTTTGTCAATGTTTGGCATTGTGACAAACAGTGAAGAACCTGATCAGAGGGCTCCTTTCGGAGCCCTCTGATCAGGGTCTTCACTGTTTGCATAGGACAAGTGTACTATTCACATGTACACTGTTTGAAAAGCACGCCTATATGCGGGACTAGGGTTCAAAGAGTTAACTGGGAGTCCCTGGAAATGTGATGCCAGAAAATGCAACTTGCAATGCTGTACAAGATTGCCAATGACCTAGAGGACATTGACGCATTCTATAAGAGTGAAGAACTGAAGCTGTGTCAGCACAGGGTCTTTTACCCAGGTAATGCCTTGCACGCTGAATTGGTCTAGCTCTGATGATCGAAAAGTAACTGGAGTATCTTTTCTAATTTCTTTCTTTTATCTTTCCTGAGGTACATATCTAGTCAGGGTCTTCTCTAACTCTAACTTTACAATCATTTCCTTTTATCTCTTTTCCTTCGCGCACAAGCTTGACAGATCAACATACAATGTAAAGTAAAACTTATTTATAACAAACTCTGATAAGGCATTTTTTTGGCTTATAGTGAACTAAATTTCATTCCCCTGCCGATCTCTTCATTAATTCTATACACACTAAAATACTTGGTGCCAATTTGGTTAGAGCTATACATGATCCTACCTGAGCTGTTACGTCCAGTGTTCCTCCTGTCTTACCATTGTAGGGGAGAATAGACACTGTCACACCCCTGGGTACTCGGAACCTACTGATGTTACAGTGGATACCTGTATAATATACAATATAACAGACAATAGATACTGTCACACCCCTGGGTACTCGGAACCTACTATGTTACAGTGGATACCTGTATAATATACAATATAACAGACAATATACATTTGTTTCATAGGTACTAAGGGAACAGTCAAATCATTAACCCGAGGTAGCAGGGAAGACCTTGAGAACTGTTGCCCGAGGCCAACGGCCGAGGGCAACAGTTCTCAAGGTCTTCCCTGCTACCGAGGGACAATGGTTTGACTGTTCCCGAAGTAACTATCAAACAAATGATTTATTACCTGACTCTCTATTTAAGCCAGGCTGAATGAATGGCTACATCTAGATCTATCTAGATATACAAGATTTGAACAACACGTATTTATAAATTCTAGAGATGATCTTACGTGTATATTTAATATTAATTCAATTCAATACAACAACTGAATGTGAACATCACTGTTTTGTAAAAAAGATGTCTAATATATTCATATTTTCAATTAAAATTGAATTATTATTGTTTCTTATTGACTGAAATTGATTGACACTTTGTCGAAATTACGTCATGTATAATATGACGTCATTTATGTTTGTAACGTCATAATTTGTTTAAAAAAAGGAAGACGTTAGATCTGCAAGCGGTTTATGGCTTTTATTCGGAGTTACTCTTAATTTTAGGTCTAGAACTATATAGCCTTTAAAGGGATTGTTCGGGAAAGAGAAAAAATGACCCGATTAACTCCGCAAAAGGCTAGATCCTTAAACAAAAATCTGTATCATAAAGACGCCTTATTTGGTCCCGCGATGCAGAAAAGTTTTGCGCACCATTTTCGCACATGTAACAGTGCTATGTAACAGTAAACTGTTGCCCGCTGGCCTCAGTCTGGTAAATATTTCGGAAAACAGTCAAAAATGCTTAATATTCACTTAAATAGAGAGTCAGGTAATAATAGACACTGTCACACCCCTGGGTACTCGGAACCTACTGATGTTACAGTGGATACCTGCATAATATACAATATAACAGACAATAGACACTGTCACACCCCTGGGTACTCGGAACCTACTGATGTTACAGTGGATACCTGCAGACAATAAAATATGTTATCACTGTAGTAATATACAATATAACAGACAATAGACACTGTCACACCCCTGGGTACTCGGAACCTACTGATGTTACAGTGGATACCTGCAGACAATAAAATATGTTATCACTGTAGTAATATACAATATAACAGACAATAGACACTGTCACACCCCTGGGTACTCGGAACCTACTGATGTTACAGTGGATACCTGCAGACAACACAGTATGTTATCACTGTAGTAATATACAATATAACAGACAATAGACAGCAGGAGCCCCAAATTTTGCGCTGGTAAACAGGAGCTGTTTGCAATGCATTACATTTAATACCCATATTTAACCCTTAGCCTGCCAAATAAATTGTCGTCTGCTATATTTCTCGTCTGCTTCAAGTTTCAAAGTGCTTCAAAGTTGCTCAAAATTGCTGAAAATGTTGTCTGAGTGTCAAACAGCTTGGATACGGATGAGACGCCGAGTTACTCGGCGTCTCATCCGGATCCAAGCTGTTTGCATATGGAGCTATAGTCGTGAGTGGCAGGCTAAGGGTTAATATGGTACATAATTTAGTTTTGCAAATTTTTCATCTTTCCAATTATGCCCTTTTTTCCCTAAATTTGTTCTGCATTTGCTACATCATTTGGATTAAGGTGATTTGTTCTGATAGAACCAGCATTATGGTTAACCCTTTACCCCATAGCCTGTTTGAAGTTTTGAAAATAGGTGGCTACCTAAAGCAGGTTGAAAGTAAAGCAGAATGCGACATGACTGTACCTCCAACAAGCTGCCCATCAGTGAGTATCCAGTCCTGACCACCATGGTCAATGGCACTGCCCCCAGCACAGGACGTCATCTCAGTATCTCCTAGCTCCCAGTGACCTACCAGACCTTCATGCAGGGCCTCCGTCTAGAGAGAAGAATTACTGGTATAGCCATGACTGTATAAAGTGCAACTATTTACTCTAGTGGAGGAATGAAGTAAAGACGTAAAAGGGTGTATCTATTTGATAATGGGTTAAGTCTTTATGAGCACTTTCATTAACCCATTACCCCATAGCCTAGTTCAAGTTTTGAAGACAGGTAACCTCTTAAAGCAGGTTGAAAGTAAAGCAGAATGTGCCTGCTTTAAGCTACCATCTGCAAGAATATTATCGTAAAGGCAAAGGGGTTGGAAGACGGGTGAAAAAGCGTTGTGTCCACTGTACTTTTATTCTACTACTGGTCACACATGTCGCCAAACAATGACGTCGTGATGTACAGACCTGACGTATAATGGCGGTAAATGACGTTGTAGAACGTCGCGCTATATTCTCCACAAATATAGAAACTATTTATTATGATACCTACTCATGAGTGTATAAATTGAAACTATTTTCTTCAGTGGAGGAAATAATAAAAAGCGTACAAAGGGGTATTTATGGAGTAATAAAAACTGCTGACTTACGGTAGAATTTCTAGTGCCAATAGTGTACATGGATCTGTTGATTTCCTCCTTACTCAGACCACGATTCCACACCTTCACCGTCTGAAAACAAGAGAAATTTACGTGCAAACTTCAAATCTCTTTACTTAACCAACTTAATACCAACCTAATAAGCAATTGCTTTCGTTCTAATCCTTATGATCTATGTATGACTTAAATATAATTATGTTTGTATTATGAAAAGAAATATGTTTAAACTAAATCTCTTTAAACAATACCCCCATAGCCTGGTCCTGGTTTGGAAGAAAGGCGACCACTTAAAACAGATTGAAAGTAAGATGCATTCTGCTATACTTTTAGTCTGCTTTAAGCTATCATATGCTAGGATATAGGAAATATCTATTGTGCATATTCATAACTGTATAAAGTGGAACTATTGTCTTTAGTGCAGGAATAAAATAAAGGCATCAAAAAGTTTATTATGGGGTAATGGGTTAATCTTTTCTCTCAAAAAGAAGCACAATAGGAAATCTTAACCCATTTACCCCATAGCTTGTTTCCAGTTTTGAAGACAGGTGACCACTTAAAGCAGGTTGAAAATAAAGCAAAATGTGCCTTAAGGCACATTCTGCTTTACTGTCAGCCTGCTATAAATACAATCTGCTAGAATATAGAAAATAGTTCTAATAATATATATCATAACCGTATAAATTGGAACTATTTTCTTGGCGTAAAATGGGCGTATTTATGGGGTAATCTACGGTATCCCTCTACATAGGCCTATTGGGACACCTTTACTCAAATATAGTGGTACAGACAAGAGGCAGCTTATGGCAGGACAAAGGTAAGGTGGTCAGCTCATTAAGGAGTTTTTTTCTGCTTTTCTTCCTGCTTTAAGAAGCTCATATAAACTGCCTTCAATACTTGGACCAGTTGCTTTTTTAAATTTACAAGCTTTCTGCTTTTTTGCCACCTACTGCTATAAGCAGAAACCTGACAGAATGCAGGACAAATCCCTGAGATTCTTTATCACAACAAAATAGAAACACTTAACCCATTACCCCATAAATACACTTTTTTACACTTTTAATTTATTCCTCCACTAAAGAAAGTAATTCTTCTTTTTACAGTAATGAATATGTTCCATAAGAAATATTTCCTTTGTCCTAGCAGATTATAGCTTAAAGCAGGCTGAAAGTAAAGCAGAATGTGCTGAAAGTGATAACCTATCTTCAAAACTAGAAACTGGCTATGGGGTAAAGTGTTAACACATTGACCCCTGAAACTTTAAATGGTCCATTCCAGCTTCCAATTAAGTCTAGTCCATTTGTAATTATTTAGGGGCATTTCTGTAATAAATTGCAAAATGACAAATAGTGCAGACTCTGATCAGAGGGCTCCTGCAGGAGTCTTCTGATCTGGGTCTACACTGTTTTCATCAGACATGTGTACTCTATATAACTGTGCACTGTTTATAAAAGATGCAAAAATGTGGAACTAGAGTTCCATGAGTAAAGGCAATTAGGAACAAACAGGAGCCACTGGTGACATCTGAAGGAAAGTGTTGCTTTACCTTTATCAGTCCATGGAAATGATCATTGGGACAGCAGAGTTCTCCACCAATCCTAAAGCCCTGTGTTGTAGGTATGTTGTTTCTCAGTATCTGTAAGTACATGTATGTGTATATACAGAAAGACATTGATGTAAAGGTTTGATGTTAATCCTTTACACCATAAATAAGCCTCTTAACTCATTTAATCAATTCCTCCCCTGCAAAAAATACTTTCATTTTATACAGAAATAAATGTGCAACATAAGAAATGATTTCTATATCCTAGCAGATAGTAGCTTAAAGCAGGCTGAAAGTAAAGCAGAATGCACCGATAAGAAAAAGAATACCAAAACACATGCATTTTGAAAGAACATGCTAAAAGTTATATTTGACTCCCAAAACAGTGCTTCAGACTGGCTGGCAGTCGTCACAAGGTGACTGCTATGTGTCACAAAACACTAAATATCACAATCTTAAGACAAATTTTATGTGAATAAGAGGTTCCCAGAAAATATGATAGTTATCCTCAATTATGTTTCAGCAAACTCTATAATACAACTCCAAATTAACCCTTTGCCTACATCACTGTCTTTTGCAAACAGTTTGAATCCAGATCAGATGCCGCCTAATGAGGCGTCTGATCTGGATCCAAACTGCTGGACACTCATATTTAGTTTTGTTTACTTAAAAATGTATAAAATCTAAATTTAACTAATTTTGCAGACAACAATTTCAGCAGGGTTAAGTAGCGTTTGGTGTAGACATATGCATTATACAGTCGAACTTCAATATCACAAACTCGTTAAACTTGAACTATCCGATAGTTCGACATATGATCTGTATTATTTCATGCTCGGTTAAGTCGAACATACCCACATTTCAAAGTTAAAACGTGGTTTACGTTTTAACTTTGAAATACGGTATGTTCGACAAAACAGACTTTGAGATATCAAAGTTCGACTGTATGAGTATTTAGTATTTATGAAATTATTTGTCTGTTTGCATGCAAAAAGTTAAAACACTCCTTTTATCTGGAGTTATAAGTTTACGTACTGTATTCATGTCCCTGAACTCGCCATTCTGGTAGATGGAGTTATGGGTGGAGTTACAGCTGACTGCTACCATGTACCACTTGCCCACACTAATGAAGGGCTCCCCGGCATCCAGATCTCGGGTACACTCCTTGGACATCTTCAGAAAACCCCGGAATGTGCCAGAGTTCAGGTTGAAGCCAAAATCATTACAGTGTGATACCCCACCTGCCACTGTCTGTAATAGAAATTCTTGTTAGAGTCTCCAAATTAATTTGAGCAACTTTTAACCCTTTACTCAATAGATACCCCTTTTTATGCAACAACAATGTAATTTATTCCGCCACTAAAGAAAATAGTTCCAATTCATACAGTGATAAAAATTCATCATCATGAATATTTTTTCTATATTCTAGCAGATGGTATCTTAAAGCAGGCAGAAAGTAAAGTAGAATGCGCCCTCAGGCACATTCTACTTTACTTTCAACCTGCTTCAAGTGGTCAACTGTCTTTGAAATGAAGAGACAGGTTATGGAGAAGTGGGTTAAATTTTAATGCCGATGTTGCAATAACCTGTATTTGAAACCAGTTTGGATCCAGTAACTCAGTGTCTGACCAAGATCCAAACCATACAAGACATGTACCAATATATTCAGATACATTTTTGAAACAGGCAGAAAACACATTTTAACCCTTTACCCCACAGCTTGTTTCTAGTTTTGAAAACAGGTGGCCCCTAAAAGCAGGTTGAAAGTAAAGCAGAATGTGCCTTACGATTCTGCTTTTCTTTCAGCTTGCTTTAAGCTACAATCCAGCTAGGATATAGAAAATATTTATTATAGTACATTATCATGACTGTATAAATTGAACTATTTTCCTCAGTGGAGAAATAAATTAAAGGCGTAAAATGGCGTATTTATAGGGTAAAGGGTTAAATGGATGATTAGATCATGCTGAAAGAGTTTATCCTTTGTTAACTCAGCATCTTATCAGTGCCAAAACTGACACTAGTTATGAAGTTTCTGATGTTTAATGCATAAAATCCTAATTTATAAGTAACCACTTAAAGCAGACTAAAAGTAATGCGGTGTCTGAACAGGATCCAAACTGTTTAACACTCAATTTCATATTTCTGAAGTCAAAATACCTAACATTTAAATTTGAGAAATAAAAGTAGACGACAATTATTTAAAGGCGATGATGTCATGGCAGTGAAGGGGTTAGAATATTTTAACAAGTCTTACCCTTCTGACGTTGTCCAGTAAAGCTGGTTTGACCCAGGCAGCTACTGTATAGCTGGGTCCAGGACTCCACTGACCAAGGTCAATGTAACTCGATGTCTTGTCAAACTGACCCCCACAGGCAAACGGAGGACCAACCTGAAGTAAAAATTAACATTTTAGTAAAAACATTAACCCTTTGAGCCCTAGTCCCGCATATAGGCGTCCTTTTCAAACAGTGTACATGTGATTAGTACACTTGTCCTGTGCAAACAGTGAAGACCCAGATCAGAGGGCTCCGAAAGGAGCCCTCTGATCAGGGTCTTCACTGTTTGTCATAATGCCAAAAATGGACCAAAACAACCCTTAAAAGCCAGAAATGGACTAGACTTAAATCGAAACTGGAATTGTCCATTTAAAGTTTCAGGGAGGAAAGAGTTAACAGAGTAGTACATGTACCACAAGATCATTAAATGACAGGGCTACTATTAGTAAATGCTCATAAAAAATCCTAAGATTTCCAAATTTTCAAACATGATTTTAATAAACAACATAAAACACTATTACAGCCAGGATCTTTACAATATCATAGACAAAATAACAGAATACACTATATTTCAATAAATCTGAAGATTTCAGAAAAAAATCCACAGGTCTGGAGAAATTAGAAAACTCCTAAGATTTTGGAAATATCCGGAGATATGTCAGCCCTGAAATGAGTTCATCTGGTTGGTAAATTCAATGTGTAGAGATTTTCTTTAACACAGCCAAGATATTTATTTACCTAACAGTTTTGGACATGATTATGCCCTTCCTAACTGTTCACCTGAACAGGGGTGGACATAGCCGAAGATAATGAGAAGTCAGTAGTCAGTGCTATGAGAAAGGACATACATGTAGTAATATCCAAAACTTTCAGGTACATATCTTGGTTGTGTCCAAGAAAAATCTCTACAAGATGTAAAAACAAGAGTTTACAAAATGAGATTTGCAGAATCAAGCACAGGTTTTGTTAAACATCGGGTTTCTGTAACTGAGGTTGGTCTGTTTCCAGTCGCAAATAAGCTTTTAACTCTTTCCTCCCTGAAACTTTAAATGGACAATTCCAGTTTCGATTTTTGTCTAGTCCATTTCTGGCTTTTAAGAGTTGTTTTTGTCAATTTTGGCATTACTGACAAACAGTGAAGACCCTGATCAGAGGGCTCCTTTCGGAGCCCTCTGATCTGGGCCTTCACTGTTTGCACAGGACAAGTGTATTATTCACATGTACACTGTTTGAAATGACCCCAATATGCGGGACTAGGGTTCAAAGGGTTAAGCGAGTTTCCAACAGGAGCAGACCAGCTGATTCCATAGACTGTTAGTTTTGAAGACAAGTGATCACTAAAGGCTTCCGTGTGCTTTAAGCTACTACCAGATAGAATTGAGAAAATATTTGTTATGATACATGTTCATGATTGTATAAATTGGAACTATTTTCTTCAGCGGAGGAATAAGTTAAATGTACTAAAAGGTGCTCCTCTGGGGGAAAGGGTTAAAACAAGTAACTCTCACCGTGTTTTCGTCCACACAGGAATTGAAGGTGTACTTCTTGTAGTCAAAGGGGAATATACACGAGTCTCCTGCCTTGTCCCCGCCCACTGCCTTCACCAACTGCCTAGGTACAGCTGTACAGATACCTGTGAGAAACAAACAAAGTCACCTCAGCTTAACCCATTACCCTATAAATATGCCTTTTTGCGCCTCTAATTTATTCCTCCCTTAAAGAAAAAAGTTCCAATTTATAGTCTTATATGTATCAAAAGAAATATTTTCATTATTCTAGCAGATAGTAGCTTAAAACCGGGAGAAAGTAAAGCAGAATGTGCCTTAAGGAGCATTCTGGTTTACTTTCACCCTGCTTTAAGTGGTCTCCAGTCTTCAAAACTAGAAACAGGTTATGGGGTAATGGGTTAATTTGTGTTCATTGACAATTTTCTCATAGAAATGCTTCATGCTTTGAACTGGAGTGTAGGACAAAATACCCCTCGGACATAATACCCTTCACTCTATTTTGCCAGGGCGGACAAAATACCCTTCACTATTTTGTCAACCCGGACAAAATACCCTTCATGGTTTTTGCAAGGGTGGACAAAATACCCTTCATATAAGTTAAGTCATAGACATTATGTATGTGTCTATGTCTATGTTCTTTAATAAGTCTGAGTTAATTAAAAGGCGTTATCATCCAATTCTCAGTTTGGGAGACTCCTTTTGTATGGTTGATAAAAAGGATCAATGTTTATCAGTTTTGATAATCACTCTTAAGAAAACACCTTTATCAGTTTGCATTATTATTAATCTAAGGGGGCAAAGTTTGACAATGATTGAGTAATTGAGCAAGAGCACAAGTTTTCATAAGGGGTGAACTTTCTTGATTGGTGCAACTTAAAGGGATATCCCTAAATTCAGAAAGTAATTAAACTTATATTTATTATTTTTGATGTTTCATATATTTGAAGAGTTAAATTAAAAATATAATAAGCACAATATCACAACACATTGCAAAATAACTGTTTTATTTTTCACTTGTTATAAAATACTAAATATTACTAATAAGTGATCAATTTACTTATTTTCATTTGTTATTTATCACTTAATATTGTTTTCTAATCACTATACATTAAGTTAATACGAAGGGTATTTTGTCCACCCTTGCAAAAAACATGAAGGGTATTTTGTCCGCCCAGGCAAAAGGGTGAGGGGTATTTTGTCCACCTAGGCAAAATTGAGCGAAGGGTATTTTGTCCGGTTACCTTTGAACTGTTCTGACAATTGTGTCATAAAAAAGTTATCCAATATCCTGGCAGTGGACAGCTTCACTGATCATCCCCTGAAACTTTTCATAGTTCATTCCAGTGTCCCATTCAGTTTTAACGCTTTCCTCCCTGATACCTCAAATGGGCAATTCTAGTTTTCAATTTAGTCTAGTCCATTTCTGACTTTTAAGGGTTGATTTTTACAATAAATGTCAAAGTGACAAACAGTTTAGACCCTGATCAGAGGGCTCCTTTAGGGTCTACACTGTTTGCATAGGACAAGTGTACTCCTCACAGGTATACTGTTTGCAAATCACACTTATATGCGTGACTAGGGTTCAAAGAGTTAATAAAAAATCCATTTTTGACTCTTTATCCCTTTACCTCATAGCCTGTTTACAGTTTTGAATACAGGTGACCACTTAAAGCAGGCTGAAAGTAAAGCAGAATGTGCCTTAAGGCACATTCTGCTTTACTTTCAGCCTGCTTTAAGCTAAAATCTGCTAGGCTATATCAAATATTTGTATTGGTAACTGTTCATGAGGGTATAAACTGGAACTATTTTCTTCAGCGGAGGAATAAATTAAATGCGCTAAAAGTCGTATTTATGGGGTAAAGGGTTAAGGTGTGTTTTTGCAATATGTTGCAAAATAACAAACAGTGCAGACCCTACAGCATCCATAGTACACCACCATTACAGTCTTATATCCAAATATTATCAACTAAATACTATTATCAAATGCCTGACTAGCATAAATAGCTTAACCCTTTCCCCCATAGAAGCGCCTTTTAGCGCATTCAGTTTATTCTTGCCCTGAAGAAAATAGTTCCAATTTATACATTCATAAATATGTATAATACAAAATATTTTCTATATTCTAGCAGATGATAGCTTAAAGCAGGCTGAAAGTAAAGCAGAATGCGCTTAAAGCGCATTCTGCTTTACTTTCAACCTGCTTTAAGTGGACACCTATATTCAATACTAGAGATATGCTATGTGGGAAAGGGTTAAAAGCAAACAAGACTGCGTGTTCAATAAACGCTTATGGCCCCCGTGGCAGCCTTGACAATATATTCTGAATCTTTTTTTAAGTCCAAATTAGGTCAATGTCAAGGCTAAATTGAGGTTGGATAATATGGGTAAATTGGTATTGGTCAAAGACAACAACTGTATATGTATCACAGCATTGTAGTCAGTAGTGTTGACTCAAGATGAAACAGAAAAAATGTATTTAACCAAGAAATAGCCCAATTAAAATATTCTAAGTCCAAATTAGGTTACGGTCAAAATCGAGGTTGAGTGATATTGATATATTGGGAATGGTCCAAGGCAGCAACAGTTACTGTATAAGTATCCAAGCATTTGAGTAAGCGGTATTCAAACTAGGTGCTAGACGAAACGGTAATAATCTATTTAACCTTGTTATGGACGGACAGATGGACAGGACGATTACTATATGCCTCCGCATCTATAGATGCCTGGGCATAAAAAATTAAGGGAGCTTAACTCTTTCCTCCCTGAAACTTCAAATGGACAACCCCAGTTTCCATTTTAGTCTAGTCCATTTCTGACTTTTAAGGGTTGTTTTTGTCAATGTTTTGCATTATGACAAACAGTGAAGACCCTGATCAGAGGGCTCCTTTCGGAGCCCTCTGATCTGGGTCTTCACTGTTTGCATAGGACAAGTGAACTTTTCACATGTACACTGTTTGAAAAGAACGCCTATATGCGGGATTAGGGTTCAAAGGGTTAACATAGATGTATGGCAGTGCCTTTGCCACCGCCACCCCTGTTTGAAAAGTAACATCTTAGTCTCCCTTTAGCTCTTTTGACATGGTGGGACAAAAATGTCAGAAATTATCCATTTACTCATTCTTAACCCTTTCGCTCTCAATGACGCTTGAAAGCCCGTTTGCAAACAGTTTGGATCCTGATCAGACCCCGCGCAATGCCGTGTCTGATCAGGATCCAAACTGTTTGACACTATTTGAAAATTTCTTCAGTCATACTGCCTTATTTTTTAATATGTCCAATGACATGAAAGTAGTGTAGTAGTTTTATACCTCCACTGGCACATGGTGAAGAGTGGTTATGGGTGTCTGCATAGTGAGCACAGTAGTCAAATATCTCACACTTATCCCCGTAGTAGGACCGCCGACACTCACACTGGAACGTGACTCTGTTACAGTGGCCCCGTTCTCACAGCCACAAATGTGCTCTAGATGTAAGAAATGAAATACAGTCCAAACTCAATAATTCAAACTCACTTTAGTTCAAGCATACCCATATTTCAAAGTTTAAACGTGGCTTAGCCACGTTTTAACTTTGAAATATGGGTATGTTCGATGTAAGCAAGATCAAATTATCAAAATTAAACTCACGAAATACTGGTTAAGTTGATTTAAGCGAGTTTGAAGTATTGAGTTTCGACTGTACAAAGTACATCAGAAATAAGAGGTTACTCAAAATATAATGTTCTGTTTAAGACAGGTACTGCTGAATAAAGGACAAAGGAAATGCAGAGCTTTCCTAAAGGAGTTGTCTGCATTACTTTCTTTATGCATTAAACAATACAACTTCTTCAGAAATGAAAATGTACAAAACAAAGAGAAATAAATGTACACTCAAATTACAATAACTTGGCCTACTTACAGAAATACCGAAAAAGTTGCTTACGGTAACAGATCTGGGTAAGGCAAGAACTGTTAGTTTCTTTTGCTAGTTTAATCATTTAAGAAATGAACTGATTTTTTTCGGCGTTCAAGCGAAATGAACGACAGAAAATTATCGGCAAATTCCATGAATCGCGCTATTCATGGTAAATTTGCCGATAATTTTCTGTCGTTCATTTCGCTTGAACGCCGAAAAAAATCAGTTCATTTCCTATATTTACAATATATTTGCTGTAATTTCTAACATTAAATAAACATTTTGTCAGTATGCATGTATGTTTAATCCATATTAGAGATAGATAACACGAATAATGTGTACCCTATAAGGAACAATCATGACCGATTTACTGAATCTGTGTACATTCGAAAGCAGAAAAAATAAGTTCCATTGTCAACAACTTGACAGTTTGGCGCGAAAAATGCTGATTTATGAGGTCATTAGAAGTGACGTAATTTTAAAGTAGGATAAATATAGAAGTGACGTAATTTTAAAGTAGGATAAATATATCGGGGTTTTATTGTCATAAAGAAACGCAGATATAGGCCGCTGTTTATAAGGTAGATTCTTATGTCAATTTTCTTGCAATTTATCTCATTTATAAAGAAGAATATTAGTCGGGAATCATGGTTTCCACTAGTAGGAAGGCATAGATCGGTTAAGAACAAATTTTGAAAAAATCCGCCAAATGTTTGCTGCCCCAAGTTCCAAAGATTAATTCGCGAATGAAAACTGCATATGCCCCGCCTCCCCTTCGAAACTTTTCCACAAGTCCTGCCCTCTCGAAAATTGGTGTTTATTTGAAATGAACACACTTTTTGTCAATGGAATTGAATGGGGCGATTGTAAATATTAATCATATAAAAACTGAATTGACCCTGCTTTCAAATAAAAGATTTATTACTAAATATGTCTTTTTATATAATGATGTTCATTTGGGAATGTAACTATTAACCCATTACGCCATAAATACACATTTTAAAGCATTAATGTATTTCTCCACTGAAGAAAATAGTTCCATTTTATAAATAGAGTATTGAATAAGTATCAAAAAATATATTTTTTATATCCTAGCAGATGATAGCTTAAATTAAGCAAAAAGTAAAGCAGAATGTGCCTTAACCCTTTGAACGCATATAGGCGTGCTTTTCAAACAGTGTACATGTGAATAGTACACATGTCCTATGCAAACAGTGAAGACCCAGATCAGAGGGCTCCGAAAGGAGCCCTCTGATCAGGGTCTACACTGTTTGTCATTATTCCAAAAATTGACAAAAACAACCCTTAAAAGTCAGAAATGGACTAGACTAAAATGGAAACTGGAATTGTCCATTTAAAGTTTCAGGGAGGAAAGAGTTAAGGCACATTCTGATTTACTTTCAACCTTCTTTAAGTGATTGCCTGTCTTCAAAAATAGAAACAGGCTAATGGGGAAAAGGGTTAAACATTAAAGGGTACTACTCACTTTTACACCTTGCTTGAACTTTGCAGTTTTGACAGGCTGTACAGGTTCCATTCCTGATATTCCCCTGGCCATGGCGGGAGTTGACAATGTAACTTAAAGAACCAAAACAAACTACAGGTTTGTTGTTGTCACATAAACAGATGTCTCCCCCTTTCATCCCCTTTCCATTACACACATGCAATGTCTGTACATGCCACAACAACGCATGATGATCAACATTCCTGCAAATTTTGGTGACACTAACCCTAATGGTTTCAGACAGAGATTTGGATTTGGATTTTGTTATGAATTCACATACCTGAGGTGACTTTGGTCTTAGAAGTTTCAAAGTTATAGGCAAAACAAAGTTTGTCCCATTTTAAGTCACCAGGAGCAATAACTCCAACCTGATCAGGGGGAGAGAGTTCAAAACCTCAAGGTGCACATCAACTCATGCTGCAGAACATTCCTGAAAAGTTTGGTGACTTTGGCCTTTGGGGTTTCAGAGATACCCATGACACACAGTTTAGCCTTATTTTAAGTCATCAGAGGCATTAACTCCAAAGTTATGAGGGGAATTCAAAAACCTAAGGTGCTTAACAACTCATACCGGTGTAACGGGCCATTTCTTCCCCAGGCCATTCCTTCCCCCGGGGAAGAAACGGCCCGGGCCATTTCTTCCCCCCCTAGGCCATTTCTTCCCCCGGGGAAGAAACAGCCCAGCCAGTCAGTTTCTTCCCCGGGGGAAGGAATGGGCCGGCCCATTTCTTCCCCCCCCCTCCAAATTATTATTTTTCAGAAAGGCCTGTGCCATTTCATCTCCCCTGTGTGTCAGTTAGGTTAGTAAGGGGGGGAAGGAATGGCCTGGGCCGTTTCTTCTTCCCTGTGTGTCATATAAGTAAGTGAGGGGGGGAAGGAATGGCCTGGGGGGGGGGGGGGGAAGGAATGGCCTTGGCCATTTCTTCCTCCCTGTGTCTCAGTCTCAGTTAAGTAAGTAAGGGGGGGAAGGAATGGCCTGGGCCGTTTCTTCTTCCCTGTGTGTCATATAAGTAAGTGAGGGGGGGGAAGGAATGGCCTGGGGGGGGGAAGGAATGGCCTTGGCCATTTCTTCCCCCCTGTGTCTCAGTTAAGTAAGTAAGGGGGGAAGGAATGGCCTGGGCCGTTTCTTCTCCCCTGTGTGTCATAAAAGTAAGTGAGGGGGGAAGGAATGGCCTGGGCCATTTCTTCTCCCCTGTGTGTCATATAAATAAGTGAGGGGGAAAGAATAGCCTAGGCCATTTCTTCTCCCCTGTGACTCATATAAGTAAGTGAGGGGGGAAGGAATGGCCTGGGCCGTTACTTCTCCCCTGTGTGTCATATAAGTAAGTGAGGGGGAAAGAATGACACACAGGGAAGAAGAAACGGCCCAGGCCATTTCTTCCCCCATACTAACTGAACTGAGACACAGGGGGGAAGAAATGGCCCAGGCCATTCCTTCCCCCCCTCACTCACTTATATGACACACATTTCTTCCCCCCCTTACTTATTAATTATATGACACACAGGGGAGAGGAAACGGCCCAGGCCATTCCTTCCCCCCCCCCCTTACAAACCTAACTGAGACACAAGGGGGGAAGAAACGGCCCAGGCCATTCCTTCCCCCCCCCCCTTACAAACCTAACTGAGACACAAGGGGGGAAGAAACGGCCCAGGCCATTTCCCCCCCCCCCCCCCCCCCCCTCACTTACTTATATAACACAGAGGGGAGAAGAAATGTCCCAGCCCATTTTTTTCTACTCACTTACTTAACTGAAAAAAAATAGGGGTGGGGAAGAAATGGCCTGGGCCGTTTCTTCCCGAGGGAAGGAATGGGCAGGCCCATTCTTTCCCTCGGGAAGAAACAGACTGGCTGGGCCGTTTCATCCCCCGGGGAAGAAATGGCCATAAGGGGGGGGGGGGGGGGGGGGGGGGGGGGGGGGGGGAAGAAATGGCCCGGGGGAAGAAATGGCCTGTTACAGGTGAACATACCTGTAAAATTTGGTGACCTTGGTCTTAGCCCTTTCAAAGATATGTACAAAATAAAGTTTGTCTTAATTTAAGTCATCAGGGGCAATAAATAACTGATCGGAGTACAGTATTTAAATATCCCAAGTGCTTAACAGCTCAAGGTAATAACATTCCTGCAAAGTTTGGTGACTTTGGGGCTAGCAGTTTCAGAGATTATCTAAGATACACTTGACACAAAGATTCATCAGGGACATAAACTGCAAAGTTATTAGGGAGAGAGAATTCAAACAACGCATGCCAGTGAACAGCCCTGTAAAGTTTGGGGACTCTATCACCGATACATGTGACACAAGTTTGTGACAGACAGACAACTCGGACAAAACAATATGTCTCACCATAAATGGGAGAGACATAAATTAATATTATAAAGTCCAACCTCAGCTTTAAGCAGTCACCTGTCTTTAAACACTTAATAATTAACTCAATTTAGCGGTTGTTATAGAGAGGTTTAACGGTGCCAGTCATGTCACATTTGGAATAAACAGTTGAAATTCGATACTTCGAACTCGCTTAAATCGACCTTACCAGTATTTCATAAGTTTTATTTTGATATTGCGATCTGGCTTTAGTCGAACATATCCGTATTTCAAAGTTAAAACGTGGCTAAGCCACGTTTTAACTTTGAAATATGGGTATGTTCGAACAAAAGCGAGTTCGAATTATCGAGTTTCGACTGTATTTAGGGTTATAAAATTTTCACCTCGTCCAATAGGAACAGCCAACCATTTCTGCATTGTCTGGACATCGAACACTAGGATGACCTTCAACATTAAACAATATCACATGACCTGGATCACTAGGGCGACACGTAACCTGAAACTGTTAAATAGTAAAAAAAGAAATGACCATTTGAAATAAGGAAAACAATCCATATTTTTACTAACAGTTTCAGGGCTCCAGATAAGAGGGAGTAAACTGAACAAATCCAATATTTTCTCACTCATAGCAGCACAAAATCCTATGGTGTTACTACTCATTAGAAACGTCTCAAAAAGATGATTCTAATGAGTAGTGACACCATAGGGTTTAATGCATAAATGAAGATTTTAATTTTTGAATTACGCCCCTTATCTGGAGCCCTGCAGTTTGATTCCAGATCAGATGCATCTCAGCACATAACCTTCACCCATCACCCCATAGCCAATTTCCAGTTTTGAAGACAGACGACAACTTAAAACAGGTTGAAAAACATTCTACTATACTTTCAGTCTGGTTTAAGCTACCATCTGCTAGGATTTAGAAGCTATTTCTTATGGTGCATATGTATGACTGTTTATAGAGGCAGGCATTATTTTCTTCAGTGGTGGAATAAATTAAAGACATTAAAGGGGTATTTATGGAGCAAATGGGTAAAAGAACGTAAATGTCTTGCCTTGCCCGTGGAGGAGACACATGTGTCTCCTTTAAACCATGCTCCATTGCACTTCTTCTCCAAACACTTGCATGCCTCTGCCTGTAAGCCTGTTGGACAAGTCTGTTTGTCATCAATTAAAGTCTCTGTATAATAGATAAAATCATTTCAGTGATCAAATTAAAAATAACAGTAAATCTGTGTTACTTAATGCAGGACAAAGTAATGCAGAAAACTCATATGCATTACATGTACTTTTGTCTTGCATTATGAAACTAACCTGTTTAACTAAAACCTATACGAGCCCTCTGATCAGGGTCTGCACTGTTTGTTAACTAAGAGCATTAATTTTTAAACTATCAAGAATTCCAAGTAGACTAGTTCCATGTTTTGTTAACTAAAAAGATCCACAAGGTAACCTAATAACCCACAAGAGTTACTTAGTGTTGAAAGAGTTAATGAGAGTATTTAGAGTGGACAGTTTCATACCCTGGACTGTTGCACAGTTGGTATTACAGATGGTTGTTATATATTAGACACAGGCAAAAGTTTATTGTAAGTATTAAGAGCGGACAGTTTCATACCCTGGACTGTTGCACAGTTGGTATTACAGATGGTTGTTATATATTAGACACAGGCAAAAGTTTATTGTAAGTATTTAGAGTGGACAGTTTCATACCCTGGACTGTTGCACAGTTGGTATTACAGATGGTTGTTATATATTAGACACAGGCAAAAGTTTATTGTAAGTATTTAGAGTGGACAGTTTCATACCCTGGACTGTTGCACAGTTGGTATTACAGATGGTTGTTATATATTAGACACAGGCAAAAGTTTATTGTAAGTATTTAGAGTGGACAGTTTCATACCCTGGACTGTTGCACAGTTGGTACTACAGATGGTTGTTATATATTAGACACAGGCAAAAGTTTATTGTAAGTATTTAGAGTGGACAGTTTCATACCCTGGACTGTTGCACAGTTGGTATTACAGATGGTTGTTATATATTAGACACAGGCAAAAGTTTATTGTAAGTATTTAGAGTGGACAGTTTCATACCCTGGACTGTTGCACAGTTGGTATTACATATGGTTGTTATATATTAGACACAGGCAAAAGTTTATGGTAAGTATTTAGAGTGGACAGTTTCATACCCTGGACTGTTGCACAGTTGGTATTACATATGGTTGTTATATATTAGACACAGGCAAAAGTTTATTGTAAGTATTTAGAGTGGACAGTTTCATACCCTGGACTGTTGCACAGTTGGTATTACAGATGGTTGTTATATATTAGACACAGGCAAAAGTTTATTGTAAGTATTTAGAGTGGACAGTTTCATACCCTGGACTGTTGCACAGTTGGTATTACAGATGGTTGTTATATATTAGACACAGGCAAAAGTTTATTGTAAGTATTTAGAGCGGACAGTTTCATACCCTGGACTGTTGCACAGTTGGTATTACAGATGGTTGTTATATATTAGACACAGGCAAAAGTTTATTGTAAGTATTTAGAGTGGACAGTTTCATACCCTGGACTGTTGCACAGTTGGTATTACAGATGGTTGTTATATATTAGACACAGGCAAAAGTTTATTGTAAGTATTTAGAGTGGACAGTTTCATACCCTGGACTGTTGCACAGTTGGTACCGGTATAACCATCGTAACATTGACACTTGTATAGATGGTTGTTCACAGCAATACATCTGCCTTCATTCTGACAAGGGTTCCTACAAGGAAGTATTGTTTCTTAATCAAAACATCATTAAAACCTCTCTAATATGACCACTAAAAAGAAGGCTAATTGAATGTATTAAGGACAAGTGACAGCTTAAAGCAAGGAGACAGTAAAACAGAAAGCTCCTAAAGGAGCTTTCTGTTTTACTGTCCCCTTGCTTTAAGCAGTCACCAGTCGTAAACACGTAATAATAATCACAATTTAGTGGTCGTCATAGAGAGGTTTTCCTGTATTGTTTCATATCCAACTGACAAGGGTTCCTACAAGAGAGTATTGTTTCATAATCAAAACATAATTACATTCAAAATCAATCATGATCATCAACACAATAGACTAATATAGATTAGTGAGGACAGCTTTCTGATCAGCCCTTTTCATCACCATCAGCCATCAGTTGACAAAAATAGCCGATCCCTGTACATATAGTACCGATTTTGGTCTAATCTCATTATAGGCCCCCAAGCTTAATTTTGATCTGGCCTACCTGCATTTCATTTCTGCAACTCTTTCACTGCCATTAGCGCCAAAGGGCGACTTTGCAAACAGTTTGCACCCTGATCAGACGCTGCGTAATGCAGCGTCTGATCAGGATCCAAACTGTTTAACACTTGTATTGATATGTTTTAAGTCATACTACATTGAATCTTACTTTGAAACGATCTTGCAAACAACAAAATTGAAGCAGACGACCATGATATGGTGAAGGGGTAAAAATCTCAAGATTAATTTGGTTTGATTTGATTTGATTTGTTTTGATTTTAAGTCGCTTTCAACAGTATTTCAGTCATATCGCGACGTCCAGCTAATTACAGGTGGAGGAAGACCTTAGAAGTCCCTTATGCTCTGCTTCAGGCACAAATCCGCAACTGGGTAGAACCACCGACCTTCTGCAAGCCAGCTGGAAGGCTTTCCCACATGAAAAATCCGAACGACCCTACTGGGATTCGAACTCACAGTGATGAGGAGCTTAGTGATTTAAGTCACAGTGACTATACCACTAGGCCACGGAGGCCCCCCAATCTCATTATATGTCGCCAAGCTTAATTTTGATCTTGCCAACCTGTATTTCATTCACTGCCATTGGTGCCAAAAGGCGACTGTGCAAACAGTTTGGATCCTGATCAAACGCCCACTCAGTGACAATTAACCCTTAGCCCGCCAAATAAATTGTTGTCTGCTATATTTCTCGTCTGCTTCAAGTTTCAAAGTGCTTCAAAGTTGCTCAAAATTGCTGAAAATGTTGTCCGAGTGTCAAACAGCTTGGATACGGATGAGACGCCGAGTTACTCGGCGTCTCATCCGGATCCAAGCTGTTTGCATATGGAGCTATAGTCGTGACTGGCAGGCTAAGGGTTAAAAGCAAAATTGGAACAGAAAATCTTAAATCTGTTGAATGCAAGTGGTGAAATTGTGATTATCTTTGCAAACAGTTTGGATCTAGAAGAGACGCCGGGAAATGCTGCTTCTCATCTGGGGCCCGTTTTATTAAACAACTTACGCAAAATTTTAAATTTTAATTTATATTTTTCATTATCACTTGATACAAACAGCAAATAGCCAGATCAGAGGACGCGCTTTTAGCGCATCCTCTGATCTGGCTATTTGCTGTTTGCAAAAGTTTATGATCGAAATATAAGAGTTAAACGATTTTGACTTACGCAAAATTTTTGCGTAAGTTGTTTAGTAAAACGGGCCCCAGAATCTAAACTGTTTCACATACTGATCTTACTTAATAGTTTTTTGAAAATAGTAGCAGACAACAATTGTTGCAGATAAAAAATAATTTACCCAACATTTTATTAAAGAGTTAACTTGGATAAATGCTGTGCATAAAGAAAAATATCCATGACGTTCAAAGTCTTACCACCTTCAAATATTTCGTAAGTTCTAATAAAATTGATAGGATGGTTAAAACCCAACCACTAATGAACAAAACAACTTTTTCTAAAACCACAATACACCTTTAACAAAGATATTATTCCAGGATCTCTGCTTCAATGATTTTAGTTGAAGTTTCAAAGGAGTCTTCTGCTTAACTTTCATCTTTGGTTTGTTTTAAACTATGTCCGTTTCTGCCATCTTTGGTCGAATTGGACATCCAAGAGAGAGGATAGCAGAAACAAAGGAACCCAGGTAATGCCCAACTCTTTTTTGAAAGAGCCCTCTGGGTCTATAACATGCCAAGTGTATAGCACTGATATATGGGACCTCCGTTTAAAGTCTCATCTGAAGGACTTGGTCTGTTGGGGGATCAAATCCATGACCCCTAAAGTGACAGTCTAATGCATTACCACTAAACCACAGCCCACTAGTGCCTTTCTTTAACCAATTACTCCAAAGCAAGTTTTGAAGACACATAAATACTTAAAGCAGTTTGAAAGTAAATAAGGTGCATTCTGCTTTACTTTCAACCTGCTTTAAGCTACAATCTTAACTAAGAAAAGAAAATATTTGTTGGGACATATTCATCACAGTATAATATGGAACTATTTTCTTCTAAAGGGCATAGTTATGGGGTGATGGGTTAACCCTTTGAACCCTAGTCCCGCATTTAGGCGTCCTTTTCAAACAGTGTAAATGTGAATAGTACACTTGTCCTGTGCAAACAGTGAAGACCCAGATCAGAGGGCTCCGAAAGGAGCCCTCTGATCAGGGTCTTCATTGTTTGTTATAATGCCAAACATTGACAAAAACAACCCTTGAAAGTCAGAAATGGACTAGACTAAAAATAGAAACTGGAATTGTCCATTTAAAGTTTCAGGGAGGAAAGAGTTAAGCAGCCACCTGTTTATCATGCAGAAGTACTATACAGTCGAACTTCGAAACCTCAAACACCCTGGAGGCGTTAGAATTTGTTCAAGAAAAGGGTTGTTCGAGTTTCAGGTGGTATGAAGTTCAAAACTTCAAGTTCGACTTTGTACTGCGATAGAGACACACAGCTGGTGTGTTTGGTATATCAGAATAACGTGTACGTTTTAAACTCAATAATTGGACAGAAAACTAATTCGATCTCTAACATTAACATCATACACATAAATCTACATAAGGCAGAAATAGTTTGGTGTCAACTTGCTTATTATATGCATTTGCAATTAAAAAGTACGTCAAAAATTACCGTTGTTTTCATTCATGGTCATTATATACCTAATGCACAACTAGTATAGAAATCATGATTTTATACACATGAATAGAAAAACATAAATACATGTAATTAATCTGCGCTTGTTATACTAAAAGAAAATGAGTCATATGTATATAAGTTGTTTTAAAATCGCTATACTCGCATTATTATCGCTTGAAACGAAACATTTAGCAATATTTAAAACGTTCATCGTTGTCAAATAATTAAAGCAAACACACACTGATACATTTGTGTAACGAGTGCTGATCTGACGAGGTGTGAAAATTTCATGCGCCGCCGGTGTAATTATAACATGAAACAATGGGACCGAAACTGATCGTGTCGACAGTTCGAGCATAATGTGCGAACTATTGTTAACAGTTCGACCATTAGGTGTGAAATATAGAACAAACTGCTTCACAGGGACCGCACATCAGTTCGAGAATTCCAGCTTTCAGAGTTCGAGAATACAGAAGTAGAACAATAAGGATTATATAGAGAAAGGAACGGGACCGAGAAATGAGTTCAAGAATTCAATCGTGTTCTAGCTTTCAGAGTTCTAGCTTTCGAAGTTCGACTGTATATGATATCTCAGTTTGATTTACAGTGGAACCTCTCCAAACCAGAACCTCTAAATACTGGAATTCTCTCTAAACCAGACAAGAAATTTGGTCCCTTTTTCAACCCTTCTTTATTTTAACCCCTTACACCATTATAAATACGCCTTTTAAGCCTTTTATTCCTACACTGGTGAAAATAGTTCTACTTTATACATTCTAACAGATGATAGCTTAAAGCAGGTTGAAAGTAAAGCAGAACGAGCCTTAAGGCATATTCTCCTTTACCTTTAAATTGCTTTAAGTGATCAGATATCTTCTATAATAGAAACATACTATGGGCTAATCGGTTAAAACTTCTCTAAACTGGAAACCCCTCTAAACTGGAAATTTATGTTGTCCCCACACATATCAGGTTTAGATGGTCTTCACTATAAATTACTTGCATTGATGGCTTAAAAGAACAGGCAATAAACAACACAAGATTGATTGCAGAAACTATTTAGCAAACAAGCTTACTTTTTCACACAGACGTGTACCCCGTTCATTATGTCAAGAATGAGAGCTGGTTCCCCAGTACTGGATACAGGGAAACATCGACCTGGGTAACCTCCACATCGGCCGCTATATTGCTGGGAAATATCTACAATACAGTGGAACTTATATTAACATATTACCCCATAGCCTGTTTCTAGTTTTAAAGACAGATGACCACATAAATCAGGTTGAAAGTAAAGCAGAATGTGCCTTAAGGCACATTCTGCTTTACTTTCCGCCTGCTTTAAGCTATTATCTGCAAGAATAAAGAAAATATTTCTAATGATACAGATTCATGACTGTATAAATTGGAACTACAGTAAAACCTCGCTATTACGACCACTAAAACGAAGGCTTATTGATTGCATAATAGAGAGGTGGCAGCTTAAAGCAAGATGACAGTGAAACAGAAAGCTCCTAAAGGAGCTTTCTGTTTCACTGTCACCTTGCTTTAAGCGGTCACCTATCGTAAACAACCTAATAATTAACATAATTTAGTGGTCGTAATAGAGAGGTTTTACTGTACTAAATTAGAGGCTTAAAAATGTGCATTAATTGAGTAATGGGTTAACACATTCAACCCTAGGGACAAGTATACCTGTCATTGACAAACCATGTACCTATGAAGAGTACACTTACTACTATGAAAACAGTGTAGACCTTGATCAGAAAGCTCATGTCTCTGATCAGTGTCTGCACTGACTGTCAGTTTGCTATACTAGTATATTGTTAAAATCCTCCCTGAATAGTCATAAATGGACTAGACTTAATAGGAAATTGGAATTGACCATTAACAGTTTGAGGGATTAACGAGTTAAGCAACCTTTCGTTTACCCTTTACTCCATTACCTGTTTCTAGTTTTGAAGACAGACTGCAAATTAAAGCAGGTTGAAAGTAAAGCAGAATGCTACTATAGCTTAAAGCTACCATCTGCTAGGATAAAAACAAGAGGGCATGAAGGCCCTGATATCGCTCACCTGTTGTACTGAAGCTTGATAGCTTTACCTTTCTGTTTCACCTGTTTTAATCTAAATCCATTCAAATTTGTAGTATAGCATGTATACAATTTTGGTATAGTAGAGTACATCAAGGGCAGATAACTAGAGCCTAAACAATACTGAAATGAAGCCTTTTCTAGCATTTCAAAGTATATCAAGGGCAGATAACTATTGCCACAATGATTATATTTCAACAATAATTGCACTCCTTTGAGAACTTATAGGTATATACTTTATGTGCCAGTAAAATCGAAATCCATCGAAAACTGTTGTTGCAAGAGTGTAAACGCTGTTAGATATGGCATTTTCAGCAATTCAAGGGCAGACAACTCTTGACCTATTGATCCGCTTTCAACCATAATCACACTTATTCGAACTCTTATGGTCATATACAATCTGAGCAAGTTTGAAAAAGACTGGATAAAAAGTGTCGCCCCTAGAGTGTAAACACCCTTAAATATGGCATTTTCACCAATTCAAAGGTAGATAACTCTCAACCTATTGGGCGGTATTCAACCATAATTGAACTCATCTGAACTCTTATGGTCATATACAATCTGAGCAAGTTCGAGATAGATTGGATAAAAATTGTGACCTCTAGAGTGTAAAAACCCTAAAATAAGGCATTTTCAGCAATTCAAAGGTAGATAATTCTTGATCTATTGATCTGATGTCAACCATAATTGCTCTCATACAAACTCTTATGGTAATATACAATCTGGGCAAGTTTGAGATAGATTGGATAAAAATTGTGGCCTCTAGAGTGTAAACACTGTTAAATATGGCATTTTCAGCAATTTAAAGGTAGATAACTCTTTACTTATTGGTCTGATTTCAACCAAAATCATCCTCATTTGAACTCTTGTAGTGATATACAATCTGAGCAATAATGAGAAAGATCGGAGAAAAATTGTGACCTATAGAGCGTAAACACTGTTTAATATGGCATTTTCAGCAATTCAAAGGTAGATAACTCTTGATCTATTGATCTGATTTCAACCAAAATCGAACTCATTCAAATTCTGATGGTAATATACAATCTGGGCAAGTTTGAGATGGATTGGATAAATAATGTGGCCTCTAGAGTGTAAACACTGTTAAATATTGCATTTTCAGCAATTCAAAGGTAGATAACTCTTGACCTATTTATCCGATTACACCCATAATCAAACTCATCCGAACTCTTATGGTAATATATAATCTGAGCAAGTTTGAGAAAGATTGGATAAATATTGTGGCCTGTAGAGTGTAAACACTTAAATTGTTGACAACGAACGACGAACGCCGGACATTCAAGTATTGCAAAAGCTCACCCTTATGGCGCATGACTGTATAAAATGGAACTACACATATTTTCCTTAGCTGAGAAATAAATACAATGCCTAAAATGGCATATTTATGGAATAATTTAACTTAAATGGGTTATACAGATCTCTTGATATTCAATAAATTATAAACTGATATTATTTAGAAAATGGAACAGTCTGTGTGGAAAGTGATTCAAAGCTCAAGATACAAGTGCCTTAACCACTTATTTCCACCATTGTTTTCTTTGTGACCATTCGAATGAGTGATCACAACATAGCAGGGCTGCTATTTCTCCGGATTTTTCCTAAATCTTCGGATTTTTTTTCTGGTACATGGTAGTTTAAATCAGGCTGAAAGTAAAGCAGAATGCACTCTAAGGTGCATTCTGCTTTACTTCCAGCCTGCTTTAAGTAGTCTCATGTCAACAAAACTAGAAACAGGCTATGTGGTAAAGATACGATTCGTAAAATCGCACTTGAAAAATGCAAATTCGGAAATCTTAGGATTTTTCATGCCAACTTATGGCAGCCCTGACATAGGGTTGGTGGAGGCATAAGGAATTGGGGTTTTGAAATATGCAGCATATCTGGAGCTCTGGGGCCCATCTTACGAAACGTTGTACGACAAAAATGGTTGAAGCCAGATTCTTAAATTCTAAATTATTATTTATTTCTCCATCAAATCCTGTCTTGTGACATCTCTTTGGAATCGTCTTGAAAAGACGATTCCAAAGAGATGTCACAAGACAGGATTAGATAGAGAAATCAGAAATGAGATATATTTTAAGGTTTTGACTTATGAGCGTTTTTGTCGTACAACATTTCGTTAGACGGGCCCGTGGTGAGCAGTACAAGCCTTGCACCAAATACCTGTCTTGTAGATGCTGAGGTACAATGGTCCACCACACATCTCACTGCTGTTACCAGTACAGGGACTGTTACAACGGGGCGAAAGTGTAGGCGTTACCGAACTAAACCCATTATGGGGATTTCCACAGTGACACATACTACCATGCTATAAAACAGAACAAAACAGGCTCAAAGGTTATTAAGCCTTTGAGTTGAGTCTGAGATCGTTCTCAAGCATTTGATTGGTCAGGTTTTAGCTTTGAGCTCAAATCTGACCATTCAAGTGCTTAAGAAAGATCTCAGACTCAACTCAAAACCACAGGTGTCTGTACCACTTGGCATTTGATCAAAAACAATTTAAAAAAAAGAAAAAAAAGAAAAAAAACCGAATGTAATAAGCGTTGTATTAAGCGATCTGATTGGACGACGAACGCAGGGAGCCACTTGTTAAAAATAATACAGGAATAGCCCATGTTCGCCGTCCAATCAGATCGCGTATTACATTCGGTTAACAATCAGACAAAATGGTGGCCAGCAAGCAGAATTTCTTTTGATTTTGAAAAGTTTAGCTTGTGCAGAGTCCATTGATTGATTAATACGGGGTAAGCTGTGCTATTCAATTTCTTTTTATGTAAATTACTCGCCGGTGTAGCGACTTTCCACCAGGAATCTGTTTATACGCCAAAACGATGGTCCCCGATGTTCCACAATCTTCGGACAATAGAGATATAGAGGGCTGTTCACCTTGTAGAAGATTATATTGGTTGGGACCGGATTTTTTTCACCCATTTTTTTTTCTTTTTTTTTAATTGTTTTTGATCAAATGCCAAGTGATACAGACACCTGTGCTCAAAACACTTTACAACCCAGGGTCCTAGGGTATAAAGAGTTTGAGTTTAGTCTTGAGATTGTTCTCAGGCATTTGATTGGTCAGATTTGAGCTTCTAGCTCAAAACTGACCAGTCAAATGCTTGAGAAAGATCTCAGATTGAAAAATCAAAACACTTTGCAACATTGGATCCTGAAATATTAGAGCTCAAGACAAAGTGAGTATTTCAAATACAATATCAGGGCTCTATATAAGAGGGGGTTAACTGAACAAATCCAACATTTTCTCACTCATTTCATTACCAAATTCTATCGAGTAGTAAAAGCATAGGGTTTAATGCAGAAATAAAGATTTTAGTTTTCGAAATACTCCCCTTATCGGTAGCCCTGAATATAGTCGCATACAGTGGAGAATGTGTTATTCTTTCCCAATAAACACGTTTACGCTAAAACTATTATTTACAATACAAACAGTTTGGAGCCAGATCAGACGCCGGGTAACCCGGCGTCTGATCAGGCTCCAAACTGTTTGCCACCAAGATAAACATGATTTATCAGAATAGTCTAAAAGTTGGTCTTTTATACGTTTTAGTGCTTTGCGTTTGCGTACGTTTGCGTTTAAACGGGAAAGAATAACAGATTCTCCACTGTACTTGTTGGCTTATGTAGAGAAATGGGTAGAAACACCCTGATTCATTTCTCTGGCACAAAATGTTAAGCCTAAGTATTGATGAATGGCAAACAGCTAAGACCCTGCTTTTCTAATACAGCAAATGTTCATGGTCTGCCCTATTTTCAATGTATTGGTGCCCTTTTGTCTCATCCTTGTTAAAGGTTATAAGGCTCTTGAGAGTGAGTCTTTTATCATTCTCAAGCATTTGATTGGTCAGATTTGAGCTTTTGCTAAAATCTGACCAATCAAATGCTTAAGAATGATCAAAGACTGAGAATGATCAAAGACTCAACCCAAATGCTCTATACAGGTGACTCACATACTTACCTTAGTACCTGCATAGTAGAAGCCAAGATCTCGACAGTAGCGTATACAATTAGCATTGGTCTGGTTGCGGGCATCTGTCGTCATTCTGTTGGGTAAGAGTCTTCTCTTGCTGTCATTTAAACATCCCACATACACTGGAAGAAAAAGACAATTGGCACCTATAATGTATTAATCCATTTACTCCATAAATATTTCTCTTTATACCACTAATTTGTTCACGCATTATAAAAATAAGTTCCACTTTGAGCAGTCATGAATATACACCTTATGAGGTTACCTGTCTTTAACCCATTACCCCATAGCCTCTTTCTAGCTTTGAGGGCAAGTGACCACTTAAACCAGCTATAAACTACCATCTGCTAGGATATAAAAAATATTTCTTATGGTACATATTGGTGACTGTATATAAAGAACTATTTTCTACAGTGGATGAATAAATTAAATGCGTTATAAGGCATAGTCTACTTATGGAGTACCGGTAATGGGTTAAATTACAATAGAAGCAGACTATGTGAAAATTCGTAAACCAAACTGAATAATATAAAAATCTCCACCCAACAATCTCCAAGAACATCTATCATATTGATTATTACAATTGGCTATTATATAACATTGAACAAGAGGTCCACAATTTGCTCACCTGAGGACATTGTACCATAGAAGCTAGCTGGACAAAACAACAATATAATATAGCTATTATCAAGGTATCATAATTTGAACAATCTTGGTAGAGGAACACAATGCAAAGCTACATGTCAAATATTAATGGTCTTGGCCTTTCGGTTAAAGAGAAGAAGATTTTTCCTATATATATAAGTCTATAACAAGAGTTGTCAGAGAGACAACAAAGCTCGCCACCGGCACCTTTAGAAACTTGAAAGCACACTCAAGGTCACAGAGGTCAACCTTTTTGCCTGCATGGAAAGGTCTTGTCCATATACACTGGCAAATCAAATATGAAAATAACACCTCAAGGGACATAGGAATTATAAGCATTTTTGAAACCTAAACGCAGATTTCGAAACCTAAAACCTTTCGCGACCTTAGTTCAAGGTCAAGGACACTTGGCTAATTTTTTTGCATGCATGGAAAGATCGTGTCCATATACACATGCATGCCAAATATGAAAGAAATATCTCAATGGATATATGAGTTAAAGAAATTTTGAGAAACCTAAACGCAGACTTTGAAACCTAAACGCGGGTCCTTAGTTCAAGGTCAAGGTCAGAGGGCTCAAACATTTTGCATGCAAGGAAAGATGTTGTCCATATACACATGCAAACTGAATATGAAAGGAATATTTCAATGGACATAGGAGAAATAAAAAATTTGAAAAACCAAAACACAGATTTCGAAAACTAAACATTGGCCCTAAGTTCAAAGTCAAGGTCACAGGGGTCTAAATTTTGCAGTGCCTGGAAAGGTCTTGTCCATATACACACATAAACCAACTATGAAAGCAATACCTCAAGGGACATAGAAGTAAAAGGCATTTTTCAAAACCTAAACACAGGCCCTAAGTTCAAGGTCACAAGGGTCCAATTTATCTGTGCATGGTAAGGTCTTGTCCATATACACACACATACCAACTATGAAAGCAATACCTCAAAGGATATAGAATTTAAATGGATTTTCGAAACTTAAACGAAGATTTCGAAACCTAAACACAGGTTCTTAGTTCAAGGTCAAGGGGTCTAAATGTTTCTGTGCATCGAAAGGTCATGTCCATATACACATACATACCAACTATGAAAGCAATACCTCAAAGGACATAGAAGTTAAAGGCATTTTTCTAAACCTAAACACAGGCCCTAAGTTCAAGGTCAAGGTCACAGGGGTCTAAATTTTTCTGTGCATGTAAAGGTCTTGTCCATATACACATACATACCAACTATGAAAGCAATACCTCAAGGAACATAGAAGTTAAAGGCATTTTTCTAAACCTAAATGCAGATTTCGAAACCTCAACGCAGGCCCTAAGTTCAAGGTCAAAGTCACAGGAGTCTAAATTTTTCTGTGCATGGAAAGGTCTTGTCCATATACACACACATACCAACTATGGAAGCAATACCTCAAGGGACATAGAAGTTAAAGGCATTTTTTGAAACTTAAACGCAGATTTCGAAACCTAAACGCAGGCCCTAAGTTCAAGGTCAAGGTCACAGGGGTCTAAATTTTTCTGTGCATGGAAAGGTCTTGTCTACATACAAACACATACAGACTATGGAAGCAATACCTTAAGGGATATAGAAGTTAAAGGCATTTTTCAAAACCTAAACGCAGATTTCGAAACCTAAACACAGGCCCTAAGTTCAAGGTCACAAGGGTCCAAATTTATCTGTGCATGGAAAGGTCTTGTCCATATACACACACATACCAACTATGAAAGCAATACCTCAAAGGATATAGAAGTTAAATGGATTTTCGAAACTTAAACGCAGATTTCGAAACCTAAACACAGGCTCTTAGTTCAAGGTTAAGGTCACAGGGGTCTAAATGTTTCTGTGCATGGAAAGGTCTTGTCCATATACACACACATACCAACTATGGAAGCAATACCTCAAGGGACATAGAAGTTAAAGGCATTTTTTGAAACTTAAACGCAGATTTCGAAACCTAAACGCAGGCCCTAAGTTCAAGGTCAAGGTCACAGGGGTCTAAATTTTTCTGTGCATGGAAAGGTCTTGTCTACATACAAACACATACAGACTATGGAAGCAATACCTTAAGGGATATAGAAGTTAAAGGCATTTTTCAAAACCTAAACGCAGATTTCGAAACCTAAACACAGGCCCTAAGTTCAAGGTCACAAGGGTCCAAATTTATCTGTGCATGGAAAGGTCTTGTCCATATACACACACATACCAACTATGAAAGCAATACCTCAAAGGATATAGAAGTTAAATGGATTTTCGAAACTTAAACGCAGATTTCGAAACCTAAACACAGGCTCTTAGTTCAAGGTTAAGGTCACAGGGGTCTAAATGTTTCTGTGCATCGAAAGGTCATGTCCATATACACATACATACCAACTATGAAAGCAATACCTCAAAGGACATAGAAGTTAAAGGCATTTTTCTAAACCTAAACACAGGCCCTAAGTTCAAGGTCAAGGTCACAGGGGTCTAAATTTTTCTGTGCATGTAAAGGTCTTGTCCATATACACATACATACCAACTATGAAAGCAATACCTCAAGGGACATAGAAGTTAAAGGCATTTTTCTAAACCTAAATGCAGATTTCGAAACCTAAACGCAGGCCCTAAGTTCAAGGTCAAGGTCACAGGAGTCTAAATTTTTCTGTGCATGGAAAGGTCTTGTCCATATACACACACATACCAACTATGGAAGCAATACCTCAAGGGACATAGAAGTTAAAGGCATTTTTTGAAACTTAAACGCAGATTTCGAAACCTAAACGCAGGCCCTAAGTTCAAGGTCAAGGTCACAGGGGTCTAAATTTTTCTGTGCATGGAAAGGTCTTGTCTACATACAAACACATACAGACTATGGAAGCAATACCTTAAGGGATATAGAAGTTAAAGGCATTTTTCAAAACCTAAACGCAGATTTCGAAACCTAAACACAGGCCCTAAGTTCAAGGTCACAAGGGTCCAAATTTATCTGTGCATGGAAAGGTCTTGTCCATATACACACACATACCAACTATGAAAGCAATACCTCAAAGGATATAGAAGTTAAATGGATTTTCGAAACTTAAACGCAGATTTCGAAACCTAAACACAGGCTCTTAGTTCAAGGTTAAGGTCACAGGGGTCTAAATGTTTCTGTGCATCGAAAGGTCATGTCCATATACACATACATACCAACTATGAAAGCAATACCTCAAAGGACATAGAAGTTAAAGGCATTTTTCTAAACCTAAACACAGGCCCTAAGTTCAAGGTCAAGGTCACAGGGGTCTAAATTTTTCTGTGCATGTAAAGGTCTTGTCCATATACACATACATACCAACTATGAAAGCAATACCTCAAGGGACATAGAAGTTAAAGGCATTTTTCTAAACCTAAATGCAGATTTCGAAACCTAAACGCAGGCCCTAAGTTCAAGGTCAAGGTCACAGGAGTCTAAATTTTTCTGTGCATGGAAAGGTCTTGTCCATATACACACACATACCAACTATGGAAGCAATACCTCAAGGGACATAGAAGTTTAAAGGCATTTTTGGAAACCTAAACACAGATTTCGAAACCTAAACGCAGGCCTTAAGTTCAAGGTCAAGGTCACAGGGTTCAAAAATTTTCTGTGCATGGAAAGGTCTTGTCCATATACACACACATACCAACTATTGAAGCAATACCTCAAGGGAAAAAGAAGTTAAAGGCATTTTTCTAAACTTAAACACAGATTTCGAAACCTAAACGCAGGCCATAAGTTCAAGGTCAAGGTCACAGGGGTAAAAAAATTTATGTGCATGGAAAGGTCTTGTCCATATACACACACATACCAACTATTGAAGCAATACCTCAAGGGACATAGAAGTTAAAGGCATTTTTCGAAACCTAAACGCAGGCCCTAAGTTCAAGGTCAAGGTCACAGGGGTCTAATTTTTTCTGTGCATGGAAAGGTCATGTCTATATACACACACATACCGACTATGGAAGCAATACCTTAATGGATATAGAAGTTAAAGGCATTTTTCAAAACCTTAACGCAGATTTCGAAACCTAAACGCAGGCCCTAAGTTCAAGGTCAAGGTCACAGGGGTCTAAATTTTTCTGTGCATGGAAAGGTCTTGTCCATATACACACACATACCAACTATGGAAGCAATACCTCAAGGGACATAGAAGTTTAAAGGCATTTTTCGAAACCTAAACGCAGATTTCGAAACCTAAACGCAGGCCTTAAGGTCAAGGTCACAGGGGTCAAAATGTTTCTGTGCATGGAAAGGTCTTGTCCATATACACACACATACCAACTATGAAAGCAATACCTCAAGGGACATAGAAGTTATAGACATTTTCTTAAAATTGTTTACGCCGTTCACGACGACGCCGACGACAACGACGATGACTACACCGGGGGTATTGCAATAGCTCGTCATGTACTACGTACAGGCGAGCTAAAAAACTGATTAGCCCGAGTGTCATAACTTTATTAATCTTGGTAGAGGACCATAAGGCAAAGCTACATGTCAAAATATTTATGATCTGGGCCTTACGGTTTCAGAGAAGAAGATTTTTAAAGGTTAATTTTCCTATGAAAATCTGATAAGCCGAAGGGCGGGCCATTTCAAAATTGGTCTAGGGGTCATGATTTAAACAATCTTGATAGAGGATTATAAGGCCAAGCTATGTGTCAAATACTAAAGATCTGGGCCTTACAGTTTCAGAGAAGAAGATTTTTAAAGGTTTTCCTATATAAGTCTATGTAAAACTGATATGCCCTGGGCGTGGCCAATTATGACCCGTGGTTCATCATTTGAACAATCTTGGTAGAGGACCATAAGGCAAAGCTACATGTCAAATATGAATGATCTGGGCCTTAGGGTTTGAGAGAAGAAGATTTTTAAAGGTTTTCCTATGAAAAACTGATAAGTCCTAGGACGGGGCCATTTTTGGTCCGGGGGGTCATAATTTAAACAATCTTGGTAGAGGACCACAAGGCAAAGCTATATGTCAAATACCAAAGGTCTGGGCCTTACAGTTTCAGAGAAGAAGATTTTTAAAGGTTTTCCAATGAAAAACAGATAAGCCCAAGGGCGGTGCCCCAGGGTCATAATTTGAACAATCTTGGTAGAAGACCATTAGGTCATGATACATACCAAATACCAAAGGTCTGGACCTTTCAGTTTCAGAGATTTTTAAAGATTTTCTTATGCATTAAATGTTGTCTATACGGTCATGTTAGAGAATCTGGTCCAACAGCAAGGGGAATAACTCTAGCCAAAAACTTTGAACAAGATTTCGTTCCCCCTTGTCACTGATGCTTCTGACAAAGTTTGGTTGAAATCGGGTAAGTGGTTTCTGAGGAGATGTTGTTTGACAATGTGGATGGACGACGACAGACGGACAACAAAAGACGGACGGAGAGTGATCACAATAGCTCATCCTGAGCCTTTGGCTCAGGTGAGCTAAAAAGGCAGTTTTTGTCAGTTACCTGCAAGTGGTCTGATAAACCAAAGGTGAGGACTGCCACAACATTCAGACACTTACCACCGTATTGTACATCAGCTTTCCCATCAGTGACATTTACATCTGCATAGTGTCCTGTCCATGACCAGCTGGTGCCCGTGGTCACAGCAAATGGCGTCCCTGTCAGATCTATACCAAACCTACCAATTGGATAGCATTTTTTGGAGTATGCATATTTGTCTCCTGCAGTTCCATATCTGTAAGAAAAACAAGAATTTTGTAGAATTACAGGGCTGTATCACCAGGGCTGCCATTTCTCCAGATATTTCCTAAGTCTTCCGATTTTTATCCTAGCAGATGGTAGCTTCAAACAGGCTGAAAGTAAAGCAGAATGCGCCATAAGGCGCATTCTGCTTTACCTTCAACCTGTTTGGGGCAGTCATGTGTCCTCAAAACAAGAATCAGACTATGGGGTAAAGGTACGATTAGTAAAATAAAATTGTGTCTGAAAATTTGAAAATTTGAAATATTAGGATTTTTTTGATCAACTTATGGCAGCCCTGTAACACAAGGGCTGTAGAGTTAGTCAATTCTGGGTTCCAGATAAGGGGATATTTCCCAAACTAAAATCCTTATGATTGCATCAAACCCTATGATTCTAAAGACTAGTCATACCATAGGGTTTTGTAAAACCATACTGGGGAAACATTTGAACCATAGTTCACTTAGCTCCAATAAGGGGAGTATTTCAAAAACTTAAATCTTTATCTCTGCATTAAACCATATGGTGTCACAATACTTGTTAGAATTGTTTTGAAGAGATGATTCTAATGAGTAGTGGCAATATAAAATTTGGTGCTGAAATGAGTGAGAAAATGTTAAATTTGTTCAGTTTACTCCCTCTTATCTTGAGCCCTGATAAATCCAACCATCGTACAACTCTTGGGAGTCTAAACCATTTTAAATACAATCCACAACACTACATTGATGTACCACTCAACAAGAGTTGTCAGAGAGACAACAAAGCTTGCCAACAGCACATTTTGAAATTTAAAAGCAGAGTCTGAGATCAAGATCACAGATGTAATAAACCTTTAGCATCATGGAAAGGATTTTTACATATACACATGCATACCAAATTTAAAAGCAAAACCTCAAGGGACATAGGAGTTAAAAGAATTTTTCCAAACCTATATGCAGATAGTTCAGGGGCAAGGTAGTGATTGAAAAGGTCAAGTCCATATACACATGCATACCAAGTGTGAAAGCAATACCTCAAGAAACATAGGAGTTATCCACATTTTTCGAAACCTTAACACAGATTTTGAAACCTTTTGATTTTGAAACCTTAACAGGGGCCTTAAAGTCAAGGTCACAGGGGTAAAAACTTTTTACATACGTGGAAAGGTCTTATCCACATACACAAATGTGAAAGAAAAACCTCATAAGACATAGCATTTTTAAGCATTTGTCGAAACCTAAACAGAGATAAGAAACCTAATCGAGGGCTTTATTTTAAGGTCAAGGTCACTAGGGTCAATTTTTTTGCATGCATTGAAAGGTCTTGCCCATATACACATACATACCAAATAAGAAAGCAATACCTCAAGGGACATAGGAGTTATAAGCATTTATTCAAGAGTTAAACAAACATTTCGAATTTAAACGCAGTGGCTGAGGTCAAGGTCACAGAAGTCCAAAATGTCACATGGTCGGAAAGTTCTTGTCCCAAGGCATGTTTAGTGTGAGTATGAAAGATGTAGGTGAAAGGGCATAGAAGTTGTGACCACTTGCTTGAAATTGCTAACACAACCGACAGTGGGAACAGAAACACCAACGCCAACAACCAGGTGACAATATAAGCTCTCCTGAGGCTGGACATTCGTCCAGTGAGCTAAAAAATGTCTTTCAGTACACATTTTGAATTTATGATGTCATTTATTTTTAAATTTAAACAGCATACAGATCTAGAGGAGTTTATCTAACCAATTATTCCAAAAATATACCTTTCATTTATTTATCCACTGAAGAGAATTGTTTAACTTTATACAGTCATGAATATGCACCATAAGAAATATTTACTATATCCTAGCAGATGGTAGCCTTAAGCAGGCTAAAAGTAAAGCAATTTGTGCCTTAACTCATTCACCCCATAAACTTTCAATGGACAATTCCAAATAAATCTAGTCCATTTTTGACTATTTAGGGTTGATTTTATCAATATATTTCAAAATGACAAACATTGTAGATCCTGATCAGAGGGCTCCTTAACCCTTTGAACCCTAGTCCCGCATATAGGCGTGCTTTTCAAACAGTGTACATGTGAATAGTACACTTGTCCTATGCAAACAGTGACGACCCTGATCAGAGGGCTCCGAAAGGAGCCCTCTGATCAGGGTCTTCACTGTTTGTCATAATGCCAAACATTGACAAAAACAACCCTTAAAAGTCAGAAATGGACTAGACTAAAATGGAAACTGGAATTGTCCATTTAAAGTTTCAGGGAGGAAAGAGTTAAGGAGCCCATCAGGGACGACACTGTTTGCAAGGGACAAGTGTAATCCTCACAGGTGCACTGTTTGTAAATGATGAGTATACTCGTCGCTAGGGTTGAATGTGTTAAGGCACCTTATGCTATACTTCCAACCTGTTTTGAGAGGTCACCTGTCTTCAAAACTTCTAAGAAATAAGCTTTGGAGTAATAGGTTTAATTCCTACATATAATATTAAGGTTTATATAGGACCCCTAATGAGATCAGGCCATTGTTTTTCAATATCGGTACTCTACGGAGAGCGATCAGCCATTCTCGTCAACTGCCGACCCATTCCAAACAATACTAAAGCATGGAACAGGTTGTCAGTTAACAAAAATGGCCAATTGTTGTATGTAGGGTACCAATTTTTTTCATGCCATCTCATTAACCCATTACCCCATAAATACATGGTGTTTTACGCCCCTTATTTATTTCCTTCACTGAAGAAAAATATATACTTTACATAGTCATGAATATTCAACATCAGAAATATTTTCATGATCCATGTAGACACTAACTTAAAGCAGGATGAAAGTAAAGCAGAATGTGCCTTAAGATGCATTCTGCTTTACTTTCAGCCTGCTTTAAGTGTTCAACTGTCTTCAAAACTATAAAGTGGCTACGGGGTAATGGGTTAAGGATCCTAAACCTAAATACTATGGATGGGTTTCCAATACATGTATATTGCAATACGTTTTGAAAACAATACGTACCGATACACCGGTTTTTCTTCTATGATAATTTGATTAAATTGCTTTATTTCACAACTAAAAATATTCACAAGTTTGTTTTGTTCAAACTAAATAAGCAGCTTAATGCAGGGCAGAGGGATTTCCCTCTTGTTGTTTTTAGCACAGATAGGGCATGGTATATTATCAATGAATTACTGCCTAATCGTGTTGTTTCTGCTAAGGTTTATAGTCCCGCATAAGCTTTATTAGATGCGTCATCCCATTGTAATCCCTAATCAATGTGCATACCAGATTTAATATCTTAAAGACATCACATGACCAAGCTTGGGTGGTAACACCTACCCCCGTAGATAGTTTGAGTCAAAGCATGGAGAGCATTCACTAACGGTGGTAGCGTCTAGGCAAAGAATCATTCAGGCGTCTCATGTGAGGCCTGCACCTAATATTTGATAGCTTGGTTAGTAAAACCCATTGAAAAACCTATTGAGATCTATTATGTAAGGGCCTCTATTCAAAGCTGAGCCGGTGCCTGAACAATTGTCTCATGCTGTATACCGGTATATACCTGTATTTTGACATCTAGTGAACAATTGGGGGGGGGGGGGGGGGGGATCAATGAATGGACTGGCTTAATGTCTTTAATCGAAGATGAGAAAAGTTTACTTATCTGAATGAAAAACATAAAGTTTCTAATAAATATGTATCAAATACTGACATTGTCAGTCATTTTAGAAGAAAAAAGTCGTCATTTAAAAATGTGATAAGAGCTTTGTCTGATAATGTCAACTGGCACCATTATATACCATACTCTGTCAGTTACCATCATGGTGGACAATTTGGTTATGAAAATCCCGATAGGAATGTCTTGGAGCATTTCAGAATTCAAACAACAACAACACACATTCATATACAAAATCATTTAAAACAGTGCAATTTGTCTTAAATGTAACATGGTTGTTAAGATTCAAAGTTGTACAACTAATTTCAAACCTTAGTCACTTTTTAATTTCTATACCTATTAGAAATAGATATGTATCATATTAACCCTTTACCCCATAGAAGCGACTTTTAGCGAATCTGATTTATTCATCCGCTGAAGAAAATAGTTCCAATTTAATAATTTAATATATATTATAGGGAAAATGTTCAATATATTCTAGCACAGGATAGCTTAAAGCAGGCTGAAAGTAAAGCAGAATGCGCCTTAAGCGCATTCTGCTTTACTTTCAACCTGCTTTAAGTAGTAACCTATTTTCAATTCTAGAAATAGGCTATCAGGTAAAGGGTTAAAGGTAAATGTTTAAACTTTTAATCATACACAACTTAACTAGCTAAATAGTAATTAAACTAAATTAACCACTCTTAGACAATAGTGTCCATTTACAGCATATACTCAAAATGACGTAAATTTTGACGTCGAGTAGCTTCACTTGCTGAAAATAGAGTTTGTAATTGCAGGCTTGCACGATTTGCGTGTGATCTTTCTCATTTATCATGAGATTAACAGTTTGTGGTTTTCCGTTGATGTTGGGTACACTGTGTAAACCTACTCTTTTAGACAATCCCAAAGAAACAATCTAAAGGACCGAGATTTGTGGTATGGGGTGGCTAAATGGAGAAGATCAGACATTGGTTTACAATGTTAACCCTTTCCCCCATAGAAGCGACTTTTAGCGTATTTAATTTATTCCTCCGCTGAAGAAAAAAGTTCCAGTTTATACCCTCATGAACAATGACCATTACAAATATTTTATATAGCCTAGCAGATTTTAGCTTAAAGCAGGCTGAAAGTAAAGCAGAATGTGCCTTAAGGCACATTCTGCTTTACTTTCAACCTGCTTTAAGTGGTCACCTGTCTTCAAAACTAAAAACAGGCTATGAGGTAAAGGGTTAATAACATCACTGTCTTTCAGATATTTGAGCGCTGGAACTTTGTAAGGTGTTAATTTTAAATCAATTCTTAAAGCACTGTACAAACTTATATTATGGCACAGGAAGTATTTATATTGTCAGAAACCACCTTTCGTACGCACCGCTGTCGGTGATCTCGTCGATAATTTACTTCACCTAATTCAACATTCTCAACGCGCCCGCGGCGACTGCCTCAAGAGTGCCATTTTTGTCATGCCTCTGGTCCAATACAGTTCCTTACTGCTAAAACCTTTTTTAAAAACTCTGAAGCTTGTAACCTAGTAGTGGTCCTGTCTACGAGATATAGTTAACTTTTCTTATTCTTCAAATGTCAAAAAAATTACTGATTTGCTCTCATAATATAATATTATTATGTCCTTACCGTTTCAAAGAACAACCTTGGAAAAAACTTTTGGTGATGTCATATACGACGTCATGCCATCAACGATTTCCTTTACATGTAAAACGTTGAAGCATTTTGGTCATTTTGATACAAATTTAGTACAGATATATGTTTTATTGAATACGAGGCAAAGGTTTGAAATGGTAACATATATTATGAGACACCCTGTATTCACCCAATATCCATTGCTTAAGTTCACTTTAATAACACGCAATATATTGCAATACGTATTGCAATACAGTGATGGAGTTTCGAAATATATTGAAATACAAATTTTCTGGAAATACCCATCCCTACTAAATACATGTATACTATACCTTATTTTCTTGTTGCCAGTTTGGTTGGCAAAAGTGAAGTCAGCTATGTCGACCTTGAGAGATGCCACGTCTATAGCTATCTTACTGAACTCTGAATTGCCACTGTCTGCATATTTTGTCCTGGGGAACTTGTCTGAACAGTGCTTGGGATTACCTAGTCAAATACATGTACAGTCAACTTGTATTCAACAGTCACTCTTTAAAGACATTTTCTAACCTAGTTTCAGCGATTACCCCATGTCAGGTAAAACTTCTGCAAAGCAAGCTGATAGCTGTGATAATGTCTATGCAAAGAATCAGTGAAGCGTCCCATGAAAGGCATATCTCTTATATTTGGTTTGGTTTGAAATACCCCTCGAGTATAATATGTATGTCAAGGTCTCTCTAGTCAGAATGGTTTTGCCATATTTTGCAGACGTGTCTCATGATTTTACAGTAACTTTCATGCCTATTGTGAACAATTGGGAATGTGAATTATACAAAGGACCGAGAGTAATGTCTTTAATGCTTCTCTCCAAAACCATCAGTGGAAATAGTCGACATTAAACTGATATAGTATTTATGGTTATTTTGTGTTTAAAGACATTACCCCAGTCCATTAATTGATCCCCCCAATTGTTCTCACTGGGCGTGAAAGTAACTGTAAAGCATGGGAAAATTGTTCAAGCAACGGCTCAGCCCTCTGAAGTTTGGTATAGAGGCCCTGACATACTAGATCACAAGGGGGTTTTCAATGGGTTTTACTTACCAAACTATCAAATATATGGTGCAGGCCTTTAAAAGAATTACTTGACCTAGCTTGGGTGGTAACACCTAGCACAGTAGAAGTTTGAGTCAAAGCATGGAGCCCATGCACTTACTTGGTTAGCGTCTAGGCAAGGAATCATTCAGGCGTCTCATGTGAGGCCCGCACCTAATATTTGATAGTTTGATTAGTAAAACCCATTGAGATCTAGTATGTAAGGGCCTCTATTGAAAACTTCAGATGCTGAGCCTTTGCCTGCACAATGTTCTCATGCTTTACAGTTAACTTCACGCCTAGTGAGAACAATGGGGGGATCAATGAATGGACTGGGGTAATGTCTTTAAGGCATTCTGCTTTTCTTTCAACCTGCTTTAACTCATTACCTCATAAATATGACTTGATAGTATTCCTCCACTGAAGAAAATAGTTCCAATTTAAACAGTTGTGAATATGTATTATAAGAAATAGTTTCTATATTCTAGCAGATGGTAGCTTAAATTAGGCAGGAAGTAAAGCAGAATGTACCTAATAAGACACGTTCTGCTTTACTTTCAACTTGCTTTATGTAGTCACCTATTTTGAATACTGGAAACAAGCTATTGGGTAATGCCAGGTTTAAGTTGTCACCCATCTTCAAAACTAGCAATAGGCTATTGGGTAACGTGTTAACAAGTCAATGTGTAAATCAAGTGATCCCAAAGGCAGGCCAATTTTCTCTGAGTTCTCTCCATGTCTTTAGTATACCAGTATTAGTAAAAGATCACTAGACAATGAGCTTTCAAGATGAAAATTCATAAAGGAAAAGCTTAAAAATCAATGTAAAAATTAATCCTTACTGCAAAGCTAACTTTATCACTCTAGAAAAGGACTACTAGACCCCTATTCTATATATCAGGATCTTTATTCAAACCTTTAACTCTTTCCTCCCTGAAACTTTAAATGGACAATTCCAGTTTCGATTTTTGTCTAGTCTATTTCCGGCTTTTAAGAGTTGTTTTTGTCAAATTTGGCAGTACTGACTAACAGTGAAGACCCTGATCAGAGGGCTCCTTTCGGAGCCCTCTGATCTGGGTCTTCACTGTTTGCACAGGACAAGTGTATTAGTCACATGTACACTGTTTGAAATGACGCCTATATGCGGGACTAGGGTTCAAAGGGTTAATATACTGACTCTTCTGATGGACTTTTCCATTTTCTAAACCCTGACAAGTTTTCATTGACTTTTAAAGGGTATGGCAAACAGGGTAGACCCCAATCAGAAGGCTCCTTAATTCTTTGCACGCTAGCGGCAGATTTACCTGCCATAGTGATTACGTCTACAAACAGATTGGATCCAGATGAGATGCCGCGTAATGCGGCGTCTCATCAGTATCCAATCTATTTGCTATTCTGACCATGAATTTAAAAGAAATTATGAAAATTCTAATTTTAGAGCAGTTGCAGTAGACTATTGTTGCAGACGAAACAAGAGCGTGTCCCAGTTACACGAATGCCCCCGATGATACAGGGAGGGGAATCCAGACTATCAAACGTAAAAGTTAGAGAGCTGAAACTGTAGTGGAGCGCCATTTTGAGGACTTCAAGGGCCATTACTCCAAAGGGCCTAGCATAAATTGGTGCCGCTGGTTATCCAAATTGGTCTCCATTTTATGTCAACAAACATTTTCAGAAAGTTTGGTGATGATCAGATGAAAAGCAATGTGTTTGTGAAACACAAATGCCCCCAGCCAGCATCATGTTCTGTAATGTAATGCTTATTTGCAAAAGTAGGTCAAAAGTCATGGTCGTAGGGTAAATGAAACATTGGCATGGTTGGAGAAGTCTTAACACAAGAAACATATAAAGTATGGAAGCTCTAGGTCTACTGGTTCAAATGTTATAGGCGTATAAAGATTTATACAAATAAAGGTCAAAGGTCAAGGTCACAAGGGCAAAAATGTAGGTATGGTTGGAAAGGTCTTGACACAAGAAATATATAAACAAAATATGAAAGCCGTAGGCCTACTGGTGCAAATGTTATAGCCATTTAAAGATTTCAACAAAAGTAGGTCAAATGTCAAGGTCACAAGGTCAAAAAGTTTTGTATGGTTAGAAAGGGAAAACACATGTCAAGTATAAAAGGCCAAGGTGCAAAAATGCAAAAGTTATATCCAAGGTTAAGGTTTTTGGTTAAAGTTTGATTAAATAGGTCAAAGGTAAAGGTGAAGGTCACATGGTCAAAGGTGTTGGTATGGTTGGAAAGGTCTTGACACAAGAAATATACATACAATATATTAAAGCCCTGGGCGAACTGGTGCAAATGTTATAGCCATTTAAAGATTTTTACAAAAGTAGGTCAAATGCCAAGGTCACAAGGTCAAAAAGTTTTGTATGGTTGGAAAGGTCTTGCCATGAAGAATACACATGCCAAGTATAAAAGGCTCAGGTTCAAAAATGCAAAAGTTATAGCCAATGTTAAGGTTTTTGGTTAAAGTTTGATTAAATAGGTCAAAGGTGAAGGTGAAGGTCACATGGTCAAAGATATTGGTATGGTAGGAAAGGTCTTGACACAAAACATATACATACAAAATATCAAAGCCCTATGCTAACTGGTGCAAATGTTATAGCAATTTAAAGATTTTTACAAAAGTAAGTCAAATGTCAAGGTCAAGGTCAAAAAGTTTTGTATGGTTGGAAAGGTCTTGCCATGAGGAATACACATGCCAAGTATAAAATGCCCAGGTGCAAAAATGCAAAAGTTATAGCCAAGGTTAAGGTTTTTGGTTAAAGTTTGATTAAATAGGTCAAAGGTACAGGTGAAGGTCTCAAGGTCAAAGATGTTGGTATGGTTGGAAAGGTCTTGACACAAGAAATATACATACAAAATATGAAAGTCCTGGGCCAACTGGTGCAAATGTTAAAGCCATTTAAAGATTTTTACAAAAGTAGGTCAAATGTCAAGGTCAATGTCACAAGGTCAAAAAGTTTTATATGGTTGGCAAGGTCTTGCCATGAGGAATACACATGACAAGTATAAAAGGCCGAGGTGCAAAAATGCAAAAGTTATAGCCAAGGTTAAGGTTTTTGGTTAAAGTTTGATTAAATAGGTCAACGGTGAAGGTCAAGGTCACATGGTCAAAGATGTTGGTATGGTTGGAAAGGTCTTGACACAAGAAATATACATACAAAATATGAAAGCCCTGGGCCAACTGGTGCAAATGTTATAGCCATTTTAAGATTTTTACAAAAGTAGGTCAAATGTCAAGGTCAAGGTCACAAGGTCAAAAAGTTTTGTATGGTTGGAAAGGTCTTGATACAGGAAAGACACATGCCAAGTATAAAAGGCCTAGGTAAAAAATGCAAGAGTTATAGCCAAGGTTAAGGTTTTTGGCACAGACAGACGGACGGATGGACGGACAGACGAACCAACAGACATGACAAAAACTATATGCCCCCGAATCGTAGATTCTGGGTGCATAAAAAATTACCCAGCATGCAAAGAGTTAAGGAGCCCTCTGATCTTGATCAACAATGTTTGCAAATGAAGGATATACCTGTTTCCCGCACAGCTAAGGGGATGTAAAACCACAACCAATAGCAGTAAAATCCTTCCCTGAATTCTTTACATGCTGGGTATTTTTTCATATGCAACAATTGTCATCGGCTACTGTTCTAAAAATAGAATTTTCAAAATTTCTTTTCAAAACAAGGTCAGAGTGTCAAACAGTTTGGATCCTGATGACGCAGCATCTCATCAAGATCCAAACTGTTTGCAAAAGTAATCACTGTGGCACATGTATCTGCCGCTAGCATGAAAAGAATTAATTAGTACATCTTCCATTGATGGCATTTCAGAGAAAAATTGTTAATTTATTAGCTGTCAAATTACAAGACTTAGTGTTAAAGAGGCTCGCAACCGGATTTAGCATTAAAAATAGTAATTTGTAAATATATGTCAAATGCTTATATAAATGGGTAAGATTTAGTTTAGGATAATAAATTCTGTTAAAAAATGCATTTCAAAAAAAAAGAAAAGAAGAAGCTCTGGTGGGATTCGAACCCGTGACCCTCCATGCGGAGACAAAAATGAAAAAATGAGGAAATGCCTTTATCCCCTCGACTACCTGCGCTCTCTATATATATGGTAGCGAATTAACGTACTTAACTGGTAGCGATTGATAGTACTTTATTCGGCTCGGGTTTATGTCTGAGCCCGTGTAGAGAAGCAACAACAACAACTATACCGTCAGCTGACGCTATAGAAAAACGATTGAAAATATCTAAAAAAAACTAAGATTCGGTGACGATTCTTGAGACTTTTTTTGGACTGACCATATTTTTTTAATGTCAGAAGCCAAATAATGCCACAAATTTGCTTTTATTTTAGTATTTTATTATATTTTGACAAGTACACCATCCGGTTGCGAGTCCCTTTAAGGTCCTTTTTAACTTACCAACATTGTAATAGAAATGTGCATAATTGAACGTCCTTCCTGCATGCAACGTTATATATTCCTTTGGACTGTCTGTTTGTAAACCTGAAAAACATATGTTATATACATTTAAAAATCAAGCTCAACCCTTTAATATATGCTGAACTATGGACTATTCTACATTAGAACAAATGTTGTTAGAAGACGACAAAGCTGGCCCCGCAACAGGGTTAGAAACTTAAATGAACAGACCGTGGTCACGGTCACTGACACAGGCGTCAACATTTTCAAATAGCTGGAAAGTGTTTGTTTCAAGGTATGTGCGCTGCAAGTACGAAAGCTGTAGGTCAAAACTAAGTAGTTGTGAGCACTTTTCAAAACTTAAAGACATGTAACTTAAATGCAAAGGCTGAGGTCAAGGTCAAGGGGGTCAAAATTTTCAAATGGCTGAACAGGGCATGTCCCAAAGTATAGGTGCTGCAAGAATGAATGATGTAGGTCAAAAGACTAAATAGTTCTAAATAGCACTTTTTTAGACTAAGGGTTAACATTTTCACATGGGTGGAAAAGTCTTATGCAAGAATGAACACTTAATTAGGCAAAGTAAAAGATGAGGAAGGAAAATGCAAGATTCTGTTTGAATATTATTATTCGGAAACAAGCTTTTAGTAAAATTGTAAGTACATATGTACATGTAAGTACATATAAAGAAGCATTACAATATAAATCAGAAGACTTAAACCAAAATCAAGATATCTTCCTTGTATCTTCCTCAATGTATGATGAGAAAGCTAACTAAGAAATTTGGTTCCAATAATGGCCAAAAAAGTAAAGTTTTCAACCATTTTCAGTGGCCCTAACATCCTGAAGTGTTTAACATAATGATAATATGACCCGTCAAGACGGGCATATAAAAAGTAAAAAGATCTTAGGAGTTGTACTATCATAATGCATTCTATAATGGACCAAAATAATCATCCATATAGTTTTAATCATATAAATGGGATATATATATATAGAGAGAAAGTTGGAAAGACAAAGAAGCAGACAAACCAGTAACCATATACAGACAGAGATAAACACACACACAAATAACACCTACACATAAACAGATAGACATACAGAGAAATAGGAAGAAAGACAGACACTCACAGATAAACAGAGGAAGAAAGACAGAGAGTATGGTCAAACCTGCATTCTAAAACAACTCACGCACACCCCTATATAAACAAAGGACACAACTGTGTTTGAATTCTCAATAAAACACGCACGCACTGTAATGTTTAACCCTTTCCCCCATAGAAGCGCCTTTTAGCGCATTCAGTTTATTCTTGCTCTGAAGAAAATAGTTCCAATTTATACATTCATAAATATGTATAATACAAAATATTTTTTATATTCTAGCAGATGATAGCTTAAAGCAGGCTGAAAGTAAAGCAGAATGCGCTTAAAGCGCATTCTGCTTTACTTTCAACCTGTTTTAAGTGGACACCTACATTCAATACTAGAGATATGCTATGGGGGAAAGGGTTAAAATGTGAAGTTACTGACGTAATATGGCTTTGAAAATGCATATGCTAAGAAATGAAGCGCCCGCTTGTTGGTGCAAATTGTGGTTAAATTGAAGTGTTAGAATCAAAATAATAAATTAATATTAGTGTTTTATCGTGCAATAGAACACGGGTAGTTGTTAAGATGCTGGTAATTAAATCATCTTATTTCAGAGACCAATCGATACAATGCCTATACTCTTATAATTATAGTTTGTTACTAAATGCAGGAAAAATGCATGATAAATGCTAAATGCATGATAAATCCTTAATGCAGGATAAATGCCTAAAGCAGGATAAAAGTAATGCAGAAAGCTCCTGTGGGAGCTTTCTGGATTATGTTTATCCTACATTAAGCAGTCACTTGGGAATGATTACTCCACACATCTTTAACGAAAAGTTGTGTAATACAGGTTTTACTGTAATGTAGACCAATTAACCCATTACTCCATGAATATGCCATCAATAATGAAGAAGATAGTTCCACCTTAAACAGTCATGAATATATGCACCACTAAAAATAGTTTCTATATCTTTGCAGATGGTAGCTTAAAGCTGGCTGAAAGTAAAGCAGAATGCTCCTTAAGGTGCATTCTGCTTTACTTTCAACCTGCTTTAAGTGTTCACCTGTCTTTTAAACTAGAAACAGGCTATGGGGTAAAGTAAATGAAAATAAGATAGAATGACGCTATAGCTAGTATAAGTGAAACATTCATATTGCATATCAAGGCAATTAAGTTTTAAAATGTCATGAAGTTTCAAACTGTATTTGCATTTATGATGGATAAAGCCTGGTTCACTGAATGTTAAGTCTGTAATCTATACCGGGGAAAGATGCTACTCTAATCCAATACATAGAGGATCTTGAATGAGTGCTCATTATTTATCATTTTTAATAAACGAGTTGACTAAAATAATATGATGCGAGCCTTGGCGAGCGTCATATTCATTTTAGTCAACGAGTTTATTAAGAATGATAAATAATGAGCACGAATATGAGATTCTATTTATCACATAACAATTTTAAGGACCTATAAAACTAATTAAAGCCGTAGTTTGTAGACCCTCTGCTATATAGATTTTTGCCAAAACGTCACGTTGTTTACGTTAACGTCATTGCACATGACGTCATTTGATGTCCTGCTACATGCAGCGCTTGTTGACGAACAGGCTGGGCCGGAGCCCAAAAAACGATATTCTACTAGTGGATTACGATATTTACGTAATGGCTTTATGCAACTCCCAGATGGCAGGTTATGTGATAAATGTGTTTATGCTAAAACAGTTATGTCTGATCAGACACAAAACCGTTTGTCTCATGGATTTAGAAAAATAGTTGACAACATCATACTCATTTATTTAGCATTCACTTAAATTCTTTATTTTGTAGAATTACATACCTGAAATTATCTAAATTAATTATCATAATATTTTCCAGCTAAATTCCTTCCAAGAAGAAAACATTTATACTGCCCTAATTATGTCAATTAATTACTGTGTTTGACCCAAGAAACCCTTGTGACAGGTATACATTATTAGTTATACAGTTTCTTCACCGTTAGGCGAGGGTTACATGATTTTACCAGCCGGGAAGAAATCCTCATGAACACTGTGAAGAAACTGTATAACGAATTCATTATACTGCAAAGTTTTCACTGTTCAAACGAAATATTTAGGAATTTTTCATGCACAGCGCTCGTAGTAAATTATAACAAAATCGCGCCAAAGCAGATAACGTTGAGCGTAATGACATCATGTTTCTGAAGTTGTTATTTATTAGAAAAATGTGCAAACTCGTATATTTCGACGTCAAACTTTCCCAGAAATAATGCGACGGTTGAAATATCCAAACACCGATTGGTTCTTAGCCGAAATGGACTTAAAACGGAGGATGCACGATTGAATGCACTCAATCCTGTCGAGTAATCGGCCATCTTTTATTCTGCAAAGTAAGCCTCAGGGACCTGTCAGCCAATGAAAACAGCTGCATTTCCAAGTACCCTATCAGCTCACAGGGTACATGGGATTATGTCTACGGCTTGTTGACCAATGAAAAGTAAGGAATTTACTTTGCCGTATAATAAGATCATTTACAGCACAAAGTACATTTGTCATAATCATACAAACAGTGTAGACCCAGATCAGAGGGCTCCTATAGGAGCCCTCTGATCTGGGTCTACACTGTTTGTCATTTTGCAGTATATTGTAAAACAAGAGGGCCATGGCCCACAAGTCGCTCACCTGAGAACCTAAGCTGACTGGGCAAGACAATATTGTGATATATATAGCTATAAAAAGAGCTTTAAAGGTTTTCCTATATAAGTCTATATAAAACTGATAAGCCCCGGGGCAGGGCCAATTTTGACATGGTGTCATAATTTGAACAATCTTGGTAGAGGACTATAAGGTTAAGCTACATTTCAATTACAAATGATCTGGGCCTTACAGTTTCAGATGAAGATTTTCAAAGGTTTTCCTATGAAAAACTGATAAGCCCAAGGGCTGCAGGCCAGTTTTGGCCCGGGGGTCATAATTTGATCAGTCTTGGTAGAGGACCATAAGGCAATGCTATATATCAATGCTGAAAGATCTGGGCCTTACAGTTTCAGAGAAGAAGATTTTTAAAGATTTTCCTATATAACTCTATGTAAAACTGATAAGCCCCGGGCGGGGCCAATTTTGACCCTAGGGTAATAATTTGAACAATCTAGGTAGAGGACCATAAGGCAAAGCTACATGTCAAATATTAATGATGTAGGCCATACAGTTTCAGAGAAAAAGATTTTCAAAGGTTTTCCGAAGAAAAACTGATAAGCCCAAGGGCGGGCCATTTTTGGCCCAGGGTCATAATTTGAACAATCTTAGTAGAGGACCATAAGGCAAAGCTATATGTCAAAGCTGGAAGATCTAGGCTATACAGTTTCAGAGAAGAAGATTTTTAAAGATTTTCCTATATAACTCTATGTAAAACTGATAAGCCCCGGGGCGGGCCAATTTTGACCCGGGTGTCATAATTTGAACAATGTAGGTAGAGGACCATAAGGCTAAGCTACATGTCAAATATTAATGATCTAGGCCATACAGTTTCAGAGAAGAAGATTTTTAAAGATTTTCCTATATAACTCCATGTAAAACTGATAAGCCCCGGGGCGGGGCCAATTTTGACCCGGTGGTCATAATTTGAACAATCTAGGTAGAGGACCATAAGGCAAAGCTACATGTCAAATATTAATGATCTAGGCCATACAGTTTCAGAGAAGAAGATTTTTAAAGATTTTCCTATATAACTCTATGTAAAAATGATAAGCCCTGGGGCGGGGCCAATTTTGACCCGGTGGTCATAATTTGAACAATCTAGGTAGAGGACCATAAGGCTAAGCTACATGTCAAATATTAATGATCTAGGCCATACAGTTTCAGAGAAGAAGATTTTTAAAGATTTTCCTATATAATCTATGTTAAACTGATAAGCCCCGGGGCGGGGCCAATTTTGACCCGGTGGTCATAATTTGAACAATCTAGGTAGAGGACCATAAGGCAAAGCTACATGTCAAATATTAATGATCTAGGCCATACAGTTTCAGAGAAGAAGATTTTTAAAGATTTTCCTATATAACTCTATGTAAAACTGATAAGCCCCGGGGCGGAGCCAATTTTGACCCGGTGGTCATAATTTGAACAATCTAGGTAGAGGACCATAAGGCAAAGCTACATTTCAAATATTAATGATCTAGGTCATACAGTTTCAGAGGAGAAGATTTTCAAAGATTTTCCTAAGAAAAACTGATAAGCCCAAGGGCGGGGTCAAAATTTGAACAATCTTGGTAGAAGATCATTAGGTTATGATACATACCAAATATGAAAGGTCTGGGCCTTTTGGTTTCTGAGAAGAAGATTTTTAAAGATTTTCTTATGCATTAAAAGTTGTCTATATGGTCATGTTAGAAAATCAAGTCCCAAAGCAAGGGGAATAACTCTAGCCAAAAACTTTGAACAAGATTTCGTTCCCCCTTGTCACTGATGCTTCTGATAAAGTTTGGTTGAAATCGGGTCAGTGGTTTCTGAGGAGATGTTGTTTGAAAATGTGGACGGACGACGGACGTCGGACGACGGACGAAGAGCGGTCACAATAGCTCATCCTGAGCCGAAGGCTCAGGTGAGCTAAAAACAGGTGCACCATTTGTAAAGAATGCATAATATATAGTACTTGTTGTAAGCTAGGGTTCAATGGGTTAAAAAAGCATGAAAAATCTCTTATAACAGCACTGGTGTTGTTTTTTATTGCAGAACACATTTTATGCAGAGCTAGTATATTGCATTACTGCATTACTTAAGTTCTGCATCAAAAAGACACCTGTGTAACAGACTGTCCTATAATATTCTTATTGACATTGATTACACAACTGCCAGACACTTGTCAACAGTTCAGATTTACTGGTGTAATAACAAATTCCAAGAAAACAGATCTGAATAGTTTGACATCCATAATGCCTAAAACCTGCTTTTTAGTTTACCCAAGACTCCATAAGTATGGCTTTTTACACCTTGAATTTATTCCTCCACTACAGTTCTTTTTTTAACAGTCATGAATAAGCACCCTCAGAAATATTTTCTAAAGTGTAGCTGACGGTAGCTTTAACCCTTAGCCCGCCAAATAAATTGTCGTCTGCTATATTTCTCGTCTGCTTCAAGTTTCAAAGTGCTTCAAAGTTGCTCAAAATTGCTGAAAATGTTGTCCGAGTGTCAAACAGCTTGGATCCGGATGAGACGCCGAGTTACTCGGCGTCTCATCCGGATCCAAGCTGTTTGCATATGGAGCTATAGTCGTGACTGGCAGGCTAAGGGTTAACAAGGCAAAGTTGAGGCAGAAGGCTCCACAAGGAGCATTCGGCTTTAATTTTTGCCTGCATTAAACAACCACCTTTCTTCAATAATGAAACCAAGCTATGGGGGTAAAGAGTTAAGAAATAAATTTGAAGCAGACCATACAGGGGTAGCGAATAGCTTTTTTGGTTAAAACCGCATGGTACAGATGTATTTCATTTTGCAGTTTGGAAAAACAATTCTTGGTATTAAACTCTTTTTCTATGAATATAAAACAGTAAAATCTGTTTAAATCAGCCACTCTTCAATGATTAATTTGTGGTCTTTCTCTTAGGTTGCAGCTTAATGCAGGACAAAAGTAACGCAGAAAGCTCCATCAGGAGCTTTCTGCATTACTTTTGTCCTGCATTAAGTTTGAAATTTGTGTTTAGAGAAGTGTGTATCTTCATTGTCTCTAGTTTGTATCGTCATTGAGTGGCCGCTGAATGAAGGTGTGACTGTCGATAAAATGTGATAAACAACTGTTTTTGTTTTACCGCTGTGACAAATCATTTAGGGATTGCGTAATAATGTAATTCATGATGTTGAGGATGTTACGCATTGACCCCTGAAACTTTTAATGGACAATTCCAGTTTCCAATTAAGTCTAGTCCATTTTTTATTATTTAGGGTTGTTTTTACAATATATTGCAAAATGACAAACAGTGCCCCTGCAGGCCCTCTGATCAGGGTCTACACTGTTTGCATAGGATGAGTGTATTATACACAGGTACACTGTTTGTAAAGGACGGGTATACTTGTTATTATTATTATTATTATTATTATTATACCAGATTTATATAGCGCTCTTTTCACACAGGGGTTGTGCGTTCAAAAGCGCTTTACATGAAATAACATAAATGTACCTACAAATCGAGAAAAGACAAAATAACTATAATTAGATCTGAAATAAAACATGAATAAACATACAGAAGACAGCCCCAAAATGGCAACCACATTACTCCCATCAATCAGCAATGAACCGACCGGCTAAAGATTGCTGACCAATAGAAATAATAGCAGAGCGCCCAATGCAAGCCGCCTAATGTAACATAACTAGGAAAAATAGCATGCGACCATAACTAAAAACTCTATAGGATCAATGACATGATTAAAAATGGTGAAAGCTGTCCAAGAATTAAACCACAGACCCCGCCAGCTGGTTTCAAAAGAGATCAGAGCCATATCCCTACCATCAAAGATCCACCAGACAGGCATTGGTCGACGGTACAACCCAGAACTAAAAATTAGACCCATAACATACACAGAATGAACACAGCCCTGGGGTAGCAGGCATCTACCCTCTCCACCCCACACCCGCGGGACCTACATGTTCCATGGCTGAAATTACACCCTTACTTTATAAAACATCAAGATAAGAAGCTGTCCCTGAGTTATACCCAAACCCCAAGCCAGTTGGTTTCAAAGAGATCAGGGGCAATCCCTACCATAAAGATCCACCAAACAGGCACGGACAAATGGTACAACTCCAGAACTCCCATTTAGACCCACAATATCCACAGCAAGAACATAGCCTATCCTAAGATAGCAGTCATCCATTTCCTAATGTGTTCTAATAATAAATATTAAAGAAGTGTGTTGCTGGGGTGCAATATGTTAACGTTGCATGCTACAAGCTAATTTGAGATAACTGTGGTAAACAGTCTGGATCCAGATTAGACTGGCGTTCATCGGTGTCTCATCTGGATCCAAACTTTTTGACTCTTGGATGACTTTTTCATAAAGAATAAGATGCAGATAAAATTAAATTTTGATAATTGTTACAGACAACAAAACTTGCAGATGACAATAAAATAACATAATAAAAGGGGAAAAAAGACAACATCACCAACATGCAGTGTTTCGCAATATCACAACAGGTAAAGTTTGGAAAATGACAAACAGGTTATGCTTGGCTTGTCAAATCCTTCAAATGTTTTGTCTTTAAAATGCTGTTGAAATGTTGACTGATTAAATCATAGTCTGCTCTAACATTTTCAGGGGCATCAGTGTCCTAGTGGTACAGTCACTGTGACTTACATCACTGGGCATTCAGATTTTTCATGTGAGGAAGCTTTCCAGCTGGCTTGTGGGAGGTTGGTCACTTGGTGGTTCTACCCAGTTGCCGATTTGTGCCTGAAATAGTACACAAAGGGCTTCTGGGATCTTCCTCCACCTGTAATTAGCTGGACCTCGTGATATGACTTAAATACTTTTAAAGCTACGTAAAACCATAACAAATCAAATCTAACACTTTCAATACTTAACCCATTATTCCATAGATATATATGCATTTTAGGCATTAATTTTAGTCTTTCACTGCAGAGAATAGTTCCAATATATGGATATGGACCATAAGAAATATATTCTCCTTTACTTTCAACATGCTTTGAGTGGTCACCTACATGTATCTTCAATACTAGACACGGGTTATGGAGTCAGTAATGGGTTAACAATTCTCAAGCTAATAGTGTATACCAAAGATTATTGAAAACATTGTAGACCCAGATTGGACAGCTACTGGAGGTGCTATCTCATCAAGGCCCACAGTTTTCTTTAACCCATTACCCCATATCTTGTTTCTCGTATTGAAGATAGGTGACTACTTAAAGCAGGTTGAAAGTAAAGCAGAATGCGCCTTAGGGCGCATTCTGCTTTACTGTCAGCCTGTTTTAAGCTATCATGTGCTAGAATATGGAAAATATTCTCTATAATATATATTCATGACTGATAAAATTGGAACTATTTTCTTCAGCGGATTAATAAATCATATTCGCTAAAAGTCGCTTCTATAGGGGAAAGGGTTAAGGAACTGTCTATATATATAACATGAGTCTGTGTTCTTTCCTGTGGGTAAAAACTTTCCTTTTTTGTTAGCCAATTTAATAGTCCAGTTGATAAATATTCATAGTTGGTGAACTACAACATCCTGTGGTGTTACTATTCATCTCTTGGAGACCATTCTAATGAGTAGTGACAGCATTGTGTTTAAAGCAGACATCCAAGATTTTTGTTTTTTAAAATACTCCCCTTATCTGGAGCCCTGATAGTTTAATTAATTTCATGTAAATAATTATTAACGGTCACCTGATCAAGTTTCTTTTCATGATGATAACACACATTCTTATACCTAATGATCTGTCAATCAAAATATCACAGGTGATACCATGTAACAGTAATGAGCCACCATATCACTACCACTTAACCCCTTACCCACATAGAAGCTCCTTAACCCATTACCCCATAAATACGCCTTTTAACCCTTTCCCTCATAGCACGTTTGATTTATTCCTCCACTAAAGAAATAGTTCCAATTTAAACAGTCTTGAAAATGAACCATAACAAAAAATGTCTAAATCCTAGCAGATTATAGCTTAAAGCAGGTTGAAAGTAAAGCAGAATGTGCCTTAAGGCACATTCTGCTTTACTTTCAACCTGTTTTAAGTGGTCACATGTCTTCAAAACTAGAAACAGGCTATGGGGAAAAGGGTTAATGTCTCTAATTTATTCCTCCTCTATAGAAAAGAGTTCCATTTTATTCAGTCATGAATATGAATCATAAGAACTATTTTCTATATCCTTGCAAACAGTAGCTAAAAGCAGGAAGAAAGTAAAGCAAAATGTGCCTAATAGGTTAAGGCCCATTCTGCTTTACTTTCAACTTGCTTTAAGTAGACACCTGTCTTCAAAATAAGAAACTATTAGGCTATGGAGTAATGGGTCAAGACTTATTGATGGTGTTTCAGACAGATGGCAGATTAACCCATTACTCCATAGATCTGCATTTTTACGCATTTGATTGTTCCTCCACTGAAGAAAATAACTCCACTTTAAACAGTACTGAATATGCACCTATATCCTAGCAGATGGTTAAAGCAGACTGGAAGTAAAGCAAAATGCTCCTTGAGGAGCATTCTGCTTTACTTTCAGCCTGCTTTATGCAAGCATCTAGCTGTCTTCAATACTGAAAACAAGCTATAAGTGGGGGAGGGTTAAGCAGCCACCTGTTTAACTGTTTCAAAACCATGGACCTGTTTAAATTTACTCCAATAGGAGCCCTCTGATCAGGGACTACACTGTTTGCTAATTTAGACCAGTATTTATTAAACTACCCACAATTCCAAGTAGACTGGTTCATTTTTTGAGAACTAAAATTATCCGCAAGGGAAATTAATAACCCAAAAGAGTTACTTAGTGTTAAAAGAGTTAAAAACTAGAAACAATAGTTCTCTTCAATGGTGATGTATCATGGCTGTATTATGAAAACAATGTGTGATGCTGACATGTAGATAAAATATAGCCTCATTAATGTGACAATCAAAGTTAGTCAACTCTTAGCATGCTATCGGCGGATAAGAGCATGACAGTGATAACCTTTTCAAACAGTTTGGATCCAGATGAGACACTGTGAAATGCGGCGTCCCATCAGGATTTTAACTTTTTTACATGCTAACCCTGGTTTGAGAAAAGAAATTTAGAAAAATCTATTTTAGAACAGTTGCAGACGACAATTGTTGCAGAAGGAAAGATTACCCAGCATGCAAAGAGTTAAAATATGTCAAATTCTTTATTTAAAAGTTTCTAGTATTGAAGAAAGGTGTGACCACTTAAAGCAGATTGAAAGTAAAACAGAATGCGCCTAAATGCATATTCTACTTTACTTCCAGCCTGATTAAAGCTACCATCTACTAGGATATAGAAAATATATTTTATGATACATAATGATGACTATAAAAAAATTTCAGTTGAGGAATAAATAAATTAATGAGTATGCCTTTCTTCAGTGGAGGAAAAGGTGAAAGACATAAAAAGGGCATATTTATGGGGTAATGGGTTAACCCTTTGAACCCTAGTCCCGCATTTAGGCGTCCTTTTGAAACAGTATACATGTACATGTGAAAAGTGCACTTGTCCTATGCAAACAGTGAATACCCAAATCAGAGGGCTCCTTACGGAGCCCTCTGATCTGGGTCTTCACTGTTTGTCATAATGCAAAACAATTTGACAAAAACAACCCTTAAAAGTCAGAAATGGGCTATACTTAAATGGAAACTTGGATTGTCCATTTGAAGTTTCAGGGAGGAGTTAACCCATTACCTCTTAGCCTATTTCTAGCTTTGAAAACAGGTGACCACTTAAAGCAGGTTGAAAGTAAAGCAGAATGTGCCTTAAGGCACATTCTGCTTTACTTTCAGCCTGCTTTAAGCTACCATCCTCTAGGATATGGAAAATATTTCTTTTGGTATATATTCTTGGCTGCATAAACTGGAACTTTTTTCTTCAGTGGAGGAATAAATAAGAGGCGTAAAAAGGCGTTTTTAAGGGGTAAAGGGTTAACTCAGTGTCTCATCTGGGTCCAAGCTGTTTGCAACAGTTATCAGTAATTTGCCCACAGAGTGCAGAAGGTTAAAGAGTTATATATGCAGAAATTGTTATTTCAATATTCAAATTACCATACATTAATCATCATACCAACTCATTTTAGTTATCAATCTAAAAACTCGAGACATTATTGCTACCCTCTATTACAACCATTGAAAAAAGGCCTATATTAGATGTTTTAAGGCAGGTAGGCTGCTTAACGCATGATCAAAAATGGAGCAGAAAGTTTTTATAAGAGCGTTCATCCTGTTTATAATGCTACCATTATCTTTGACACAATCAATGGGTATTCTTTTAATGTGCTGCTATAATACAGTTTTACTGTAAAAAAAAAAAAAAGAAAAAAAATAGAAAAGAAAAGAAGACATTTAACATATGCTGCAAGAGCAGTAATTCATAGTCGGTGCCTACCCCGACCTTTCACCCTTGAGGTTAAACCAAACACTCAAGAATTTTAAGTGCATGTAATACTGTAATATATGAGTTGTACTTGTGTTTGTCTTGTGTATAAGACATTTGTTTTAATCAACTCATTCTCCCCAGAAACTTTTAATGGACAATTCCAATTTCTAAGTAAGTTTTGTCCATTTGGACTCCCAGGAGCCCTCTGATTAGGATCTACAAAGTCAACCTGTATACACTGAGAGGATTTTCTAAACGTCCACTTTTTAAACTCATATTTTTCGAAACAGGAAATGGCACACTGACGTAATAAGTTTTATTTCAAATACTAGGTTGAATTTGCATTGAATTGAGTTATTGAATTTTGAGTCTCTGTCTACGTTACGTCACACCTCCAAATTCGACGATTAAGGTATTTTGCATGTGCGAATCGTGTATTGGGACATTGGTAAACACGGCTTTTGATTATTTGTTGGTCATCAATCGTCCAAACAGAAAAACATTAAACATGTCGAGAAGGCGGGTTGTACTATTCAAAAGAGCAGTCGAAATGTTGTATTCAGAGCCAACCTGGACTACCACGTTAACGTCATGGACGTTTTACGTCCTATGGGCCCTAAAATCGTTTACATAAACTCAATATTAAACATCAATATCTTATTTCACCAACTGCAACTCAATTCAACATGTTGTTCGCCAATATCTGCTTGTTTTGAGGACATTTTGTCTGACCGGAAGTGTAGAGACTAACGTCATTAGCGCCTACAGAAGAAAAACTCACGTATACGGAATCTTTCATTTTGGTAATCACGCACTCGCTGGTATGTTTCCACGCGTCTAAGCGACTGTTCGTGCATGGTGGGACTGACGAATGTGTCAAAAATAACGTTAGGTAACTGCGTTTAACGGCATCAACGCCAATCGTTTAAATTCAAAAATTGAACTGGGCAGCTTAAAATTCACTTTTTTATCGATACATTAACATTGCATGTCACAGAAGCCGTTTAGGATGGCATTTTTAAGTATTCTGTAAATGTCACTAAGCCAAGCCACCGCTGACAGCTAGTGGCATGTTTGGTATTTTACATATTGTAAGAAAACAGACCAGGATTTGCCTCAGTATTTTTCTCAGTGCAATTTGAACAGTATTCTATCAATACTTTCATTGTATTTTTTTCTTCAAACTAATCATTTAAGTGCAACATATGGCACGTTGAAAGCTGGTAGCCCAACAGACAAATGTACTTCATAAAATTGTGACTTATCATTTTCGGGTTAGGTCCCAATTTTATTCATATTTTCCACAATTCGTGATCAATTTTATTGAAACTTTTTGTCCTATTATAAAACATCTTCATCTCATGGAAAATGTAATTTTTGGCATCCGAATTAACTAGATTTTAAAGTAGCACCTTTAAATCTGACTGGACGTTTAGAAAATCCTTTCAGTGTAGAGAGATTTCTGCAAAATGCAGGATAAGAGTAATGCAAATAGCTCCTTTAGGAGCTTTCTCCATAACTTTTTTTCTGAATTATGCTGCCATCTTTATGATACTGCAAATTCAACCTCTTTTGTATGACATCTTTGTAAAACCTCTCTATTACGACCACTAAAAATAATGCTAATTGGTTGTATAAAAGACAGGTGACAACTTAAAGCAAGGTGACAGTAAAACAGAAAGCTCCTACAGGAGCTTTCTGTTATACTGTCATCTTGCTTTAAGAAGTCACCTGTTCTTAACCCCTAATAATTAACACAGGTTAGTGGTCGTAATAGAGAGGTTTTACTGTAGATTTAACTGCACATGATTGTGGCATCACAATAGTACACATGACATAACAATAGTACATTATGCGACATAACAACAACAACAACAAAAACAACAACAATGTTTATTCATGATACAGGCCACCGGCCCCTGACATATAGCATATTCAATATACAAATGTAAATATTTAACAAACTGTAGTGACAGAATATACCCAAGTTTACAAATACATTTATCTACATAATTTTATATTTGATATATATGAACATACACACCTACACATATACCTACATACTCATATATACATATACAATAGTATATATGATATCTCAATAGTACATGTGACATCACCATAGTATACTGACACGAAAAAGAAACTGTGCACTTCGTTTAGGAATTAAAATTTCCATCTTTTTTTTGTAAGAAATATAGGCAAATGTGGTCTCAAAATGTTTGTAAATAGTTCTTTTACACGATGCTTAATTTTTCAATCAAAGTCGTGTAATTATAAATGCAAGTTGTTAACGCTTGAATGAAGTAGAGGTTAAAAGTAAAAGTTGCAAATCCTAAAGTTTTGAAAAAGAAAATGAATTTAAATCGGTATATGTAATGTCCTCATCTTGTACTGACCAATGCAATAATTCTCGAACACATTGACCTGACGGAACGTCTTGTGACGTAAATTCGTCAACCTCAAGTATCTACCCTGACGTGCTGGCTTGCTGGATCCTGACTGGTCTCTAAGGCTTCCATTTTGACCATTACGATGTCGAAGGGTCATTATAGTATTTCGGTGGCAATTAAACTACCCAGTGACGTCAAAGACGCTGACGTCGGAATCAAGTAGCTGAAGTGTCTGAATTTGTTTATTTTCTTGAAGCCGTGGAAACTTGTTAAAGAGTTTAATTCAATATACTGGGATTTTATTATTGGATAATCAATTAAGATATTTGTCAGTGAACATCTGTACTTGTAAACATGTTGCACAGGCAGCACGTGCATAACATTATATAAATATGAGATGGCCATTTGTGTGACATTCAAATTGTAAACCCGAGAAACAGTATGTCACCCTGAGGCGAAGCCAAGGGTGACATTCTTGTTTTCGAGAATTGACAACTTGAATGTCACGCAAACTGCCATCTAATATTTATTTTATTACACCGAGCTTATCAACACTGGCTGTGGAATTGTCTCGGTCGTATGTTATAAAATATGTTGTGAATATCAATTTAGAGTCGCCATGCACATAACGCGTGAAACGACATCACATTGTTTATATCAACTCAACTCAAGAATAGCGAAAATAAAATCATACAGAGTGACGTTACAAAAATAATATCATATAGAGTGACGTCACAAGAAGTATATCATATAGAGTGACAGTATATTTTTTGGATAGATGTAACAGACATGCAAATTGTTTAATTTTGGTCTATGGGAAATTAACATTGTAGCTCAAAGTGAGGTGTAATAATGCATAATAGCCGTTGGTACGTTTGAATGACATCCAGGTGCTTTAATATTGGGTTAATTAGTGCAATGTGTGTAGAATTATTTTATCACTTATTATGCTAAAATTTATAATTCTAAACTTAGTAACGAAAAAGGAACATTTAATATAAAAGTGCCTAGTTTCTTTTTCTTGTCATTATACATTTGATATCACAATAGTACATGTGACATCACAATAGTACATGTGACATCACAATAGTACATGTGACATCACACTAGTATATATGACATCTCAATAGTAAATGTGACATCACAATAGTACATGACACATCACCATAGTACAAGTGACATCACAATAGTAAATGTGACAATACAATAGTGAATGTGACATCATAACAGTACATGTGACATCACCATAGTACATGTGATGTTACAATAGTACATGACAATCACACTAGTATATATGACATCTCAATAGTAAATGTGACAATACAATAGTGCATGTGACATCACAACAGTACATGTGACATCACCATAGTACATGTGACATCACACTAGTATATGACATCTCAATAGTAAATATGACATCACAATAGTACATGTGGCATCACCATAGTACATGTGACATCACAATAGTACATGTGACATCACCATAGTACATGTAAAATTTCAATAGTGCATGTGGCATCACAATAACACATATGACATCACAATAGTACATGCGGCATCACTATAGTACATGTGACATCACAATAGTACATGTGACATCACAAAACTACATGTGACATCACAATAGTACATGTGGCTGACATTACAATACTACATGTGACATCAAAATATTGACTGACATCACAATAGTATATGTGACATCACAATAGTACATGTGACATCAAAGTAGTAGATGTTACTGACATCACAATAGTACATGTGACATCACAATAGTACATGTGACATCTCAATTGTACATGTGACATCACAATAGTACATATGACATCACAATAGTACATGTGACATCACAATTGTACATATGACATCACAATAGTACAGGTGACATCACAATAGTACATGTGACATCTCAATTGTACATGTGACATCACAATAGTACATGTGACATCACAATAGTATATGTGACAGCCAAATGGTTCATGTGACAGGGCTCTGGATAAAAGGAAATAAACTGAAAAAATCCAGCATTTCTCACATATTTCAGCACCAAATCCTAGGTGTGATTAATAAGAATTGTCTAGCAGAGATGATTCTAATGAATGTAACACCATAAGGTTTAATGCAGAAATAAAGATTTTAGCTTTTGAAATACTCCCCTTATCTGGAGCTCTGTGTGACATCACAATATAAAACATTGACACGAAACGTTGATACATACCATTACAGTAGAGAATCACACCAACTTTATTCCACAGGTAAATCACATATTCTCCATCTACGGCACCTGCCCCTAGGTCTTTCTTGATGTCCGCGCAGTTGTGATATTCCTTAAATCCATGAACAGAGCTAAAGGACAACACAAACAAAGTAACAATTACTTGAATATCCATGTTTAAAACCCCCATCATCAAAATAGTGAGTTTTCTTGTAAGTTTCAACACAATCACAAGACTTAATTATTTTTTTACGTCATAAACATGTCGTTATCCTTGACAAGCAATTTCAAACAAACATATACTTATATCTTGTCCATTTATACTGTCAAATTTGCAATTTTCACGTACGCAACGTAAACGGCTTATTACACCTCTACATCGACGTAATTTCAAATACAGTCTACCCTGTAGTTAGCAGACATTCAGCAAAAGATTAATATACAGTTCTTAAAGACAGCTGACTGCTCAATGCAAGACTTAAATAATGCAGAAAGCTCCTGTATTACTTAAGTGAAGCATTAAGAAACAAGCTATCTTTAACATTTAACTAAATGCTTCTCCATCACCTGAAGGCAGTTAAACATTGGTCCAACTGTATGCTAATTAAACTTTGTTCTTTCCAAGCTTGCGTAAAACTGAATTTTTATAACCTTTAACTCGCAAAAACATTCATCAAGCTTAATTATCATCCTCTGACCTTGTTTATCAAGTCGTTTCCTAAATATCACCATGAAATAAACTGCAAAAGCTGTGTAACATGATCATTTTGCAACTGAAACAATTTTGTCTGGATCTACTCTGCTTTCATGTCTTTGTGATCTAAAAATATAACAGAACAAAGGTTGAAACCAAACTTCTATTAAGCAATAATAAACATAACAAATTATAATGTATGGGTCGACTTATTAATATGCACTCCGTTACAGTGATGGATGGTTTCTAATGCTTATACCTATCTCACGCTTGAGATGACAACAGTCTATCCCTTATACAATTAGATTTACCTTTACTAATTATCCCATACATAATACCTTTTTACACCTTTAATCTATTCCTTCAATAAAGAAAATAGTTTCACTCTATTATAGTCATAAAAGTATACTACAAAAATATTTTCTAAATCCTAGCACATAGAAGCTCAAAGCAGGTTGAAAGTAAAGCAGAATGTGCATTAAGGCACATTCTGCTTTACTTTCAACCTGCTTTAACCCATTACCCAATATACGCCTTTAATATATCCCTCCACTGAAGAAAATAGTTCCAATTGAATTATTTATATAGTTGTGAATATTTAATATTAGATATCATTTCTATATTCTAGCAGATGGTAGCTTAAAGCAGGCTGAAAGAAAAGCAGAATGCGCCCTTTACTTTCAACCTACTTTAAGAGGTCACCTGTCTTCAAAACTAGAAACATGCTATTGTGTAATGGGTTAAGAGGTCACTTGTCTTTAAAACCAGGCTATGGAGTAAAGGGTTAACTTCAAATCATCCTTGAGACTTCAAATAGACAATTCCAGGGGCCCGTTTTACTAAACTACTTACGCAAATTTTTTGCGTAAGTCAAAATCGTTTTACTCTTATTTTTCTATCATAAACGTTTGCAAACAGCAAATAGCCAGATCAGAGGATGCGCTAAAAGTGTGTCCTCTGATCAGGCTATTTGCTGTTTGTAGCAAGTGATAATAAACAAGAGGGCCTGAAGGCCCTGATATTGCTCACCAGTTGTACTGAAACCTGATAACTTTACCTTTCTGTTTCACCCATTTTAATCTAAATCCATTCAAAATTGTACTATAGCATGCAAAAATTTTTGGAATACAATCTCATAATTCTAATATAGTAGAGTACATCAAGGGTATATAACTAGAGCCTAAACAATACTGAAATGAAGCCTTTTCTAGCATTTCAAAGAATATCAAGGGTAGATAACTATTGATTAGATTTCAACAATCATTGCACTCCTTCAATAACTTATAGCTATATACTCTGTGTGCAAGTATAATCAAAATCCATTTGAAAACTGTAGTTGCAAGAGTGTAAACGATGTTAGATCTATATGGAATTTTCAACTATTCAAGGGCAGATAACTTTTGAACTATTGGTCTGATTTCAACCATAATAGCACTTATTTGAACTCTTATGGCAATATTTAACCTGAGGAAGTTTGAAAAAGACTGGATAACAATTGTGGCCGTTAGAGTGTAAACACCCTTAAATATGGCATTTTCAGCAATTCGAAGGTAGATAACTCTTGACCTTTTCGTCCGATTTCAACCATAATTGAACTCATCTGAACTCTTATGATAATATACAATCTGAGCAAGTTTGAGAAAGATTGGATAAAAATTGTAGCCGCTAGAGTGTAAACACCCGATGAGATTTGTAGCCTCAAGAGTGTTCACAAGGTTTTTCTATGATTTGACCTAGTGACCTAGTTTTTGACCAGACATGACCCATATTCAAATTTGACCTAGTTATCAATAAAAAAACATTCTGACCAAGTTTCATCAAGATCCAATGAGATGTGTAGCCTCTAGAGTGTTCACAAGGTTTTTCTATGATTTGACATAGTGACCTAGTTTTTGACCGGACATGACCCACATTCAAACTTGACCTAGATAGCAATGAGGCAAACATTCTGACCAAGTTTCATTAAGATCCAATGAGATTTGTAGCCTCTAGAGTGTTCACAAGGTTTTTCTATGATTTGACCTAGTGACCTAGTTTTTGACCCGACATGACCTACATTCGAACTTGGCCTAGATTTCATCAAGACAAACATTGTCATCAAGTTTCATGAAGATCGGATGAAATTTGTAGCCGCTAGAGTGTTCACAACCAATTGTGGACATACAGACGACGGACATCCAGCGTTCCTAAAAGCTCACATTGGCACTTCGTGCCAGGTGAGCTAAAAAAGTTTGACCCTTGTGACCGTGAACTTGAATTAAGGGCCCACAATTAGGTTTCAAAATCTGTGTTTATGTTTTAAAAAATGCTTATAACTTCTATGTCCCTTGAGGTATTGCTTTCATAGTTGGTATGCATGTGTATATGGACAATGCCTTCCCATGCCCAGAAAAATTTGGACCCCTGTGGCCTTGACCTTGAAATTAGGGCCGTGATTAGGTTTTGAAATCTGTGTTTAGGTTTCGAAAAATGCTTATAACTCATACATGCCTTGCGGTATTGCTTTCATATTTGGTTGGCATAATAATGCATGTGAACAATACCTTATCATGCACACAATAAATTTGATCCCTTTGACCTTGACCTTGAACTTAAGGCCTGCGTTTAGGTTTAAAAATGTGCATTTAGGTTTCGCAAAAATGATTATTACTCCAATGTCCCTTAATATATTGCTCTTATATTTAGTATGCATGTGTATATGGACAAGACCTTTCCATGCACACAAATTATTTTACCCCTGTGACCTTGGCCTTGACGTAAGGGCCCGCGTTAAGGTTTCGAAATCTGCATTTAGGTTTCTCAAAATGCCTATAACTCCTATGTCCATTGAGATATTCCTTTCATATTCGGTGTGCATGTGTATATGAACAAGACTTTTCCATGCACACAATTTATTTTAACCCAGTTACCTTTACCTTGAAGTTAGGGTTACCTGGTACCCATGGTTACAGTCATAATGACATCAAATTGGGCAAGTGGTTTCGGAAAAAAAGATTTGTATTTAACTTTCATTTAGCCATATCAGGTAATCTTCGTTAACAATCCACCGACAGTCATGTTTTTATGCTAGCAAAATCATTTGAAGAGATCTGGTAGAGGGACACTAATGGATCATTTGTATAAAATTATTTTCATCTTGGACCTGCAGTAATGATATAAGTTTTCACTATAAGCCATAAAAGGTACATTCACCCCCACCCACTGGCGGCCACGTTGTTTGAGCTAGGAAGATTATTTGAAGAAACCAAGAGCGTGTCCCAGTTACACGAATGCCCCCCGATGATACAGGGAGGGGAATCCAGACTATCAAATGTAAAATGTACGAGTTAGACAGCTGAAACTGTCGTGGAGCACCATTTTGAGGAATTCAAGGGCCATTATTCCAAAGGGCTTAGCATAAATTGGCGCCGCTGGTTATCCCAATTGGTCTCCATTTTATGTCAACAAACATTTTCAGAAAGTTTGGTGAAGTTCAGATGAAAAGCAATGTGTTTGTGAAACACAAATGCCCCCAGCCAGCATCATGTTCTGTTATGTAATGCTTATTTGCAAAAGTAGGTCAAAAGTCTTGGTCATAGGCTAAATGAAACATTGGCATGGTTGGAGAAGTCTTAACACAAGAAACATACAAAGTATGGAAGCGCTAGGCCTACTGGTTCAAATGTTATAGGCGTATAAAGATTTATACAAAAGAAGGTCAAAGGTCAAGGTCACAAGGGCAAAAACGTAGGTATGGTTGGAAAGGTCTTGACACAAGAAATATATAAACAAAATATGAAAGCCGTAGGCCTACAGGTGCAAATGTTATAGCCATTTAAAGATTTCAACAAAAGTAGGTCATATGTCAAGGTCACAAGGTCAAAAAGTTTTTTATGGTTAGAAAGGTCTTGCCACAAGGAAAACACATGTCAAGTATAAAAGGCCAAGGTGCAAAATTGCAACTTATAGCCAAGGTTAAGGTTTTTGGTTAACGTTCGATTAAATAGGTCAAAGGTCAAGGTCACATGGTCAAAGATGTTGATATGGTTGGAAAGATCTTGACACAAGAAATATACATACAAAATATGAAAGCCCTGGGCCAACTGGTGCAAATGTTATAGCCATTTAAAGATTTTTACAACAGTAGGTTAAATGTCAAGGTCAAGGTCACAAGGTCAAAAAGTTTTGTATGGTTGGAAAGGTCTTGCCATGAGGAATACACATGCCAAGTATAAAAAGCCCAGGTTCAAAAAGGCAAAAGTTATAGCCAAGGTTAAGGTTTTTGGTTAAAGTTTGATCAAATAGATCAAAGATGAATGTCAAGAACACATGGTCAAAGAATTGGGTATGGTTGGAAAGGTCGTGACACAAAAAATATACATACAAAACATGAAAGCCCTGGGCCACCTGGGGCGAATGTTATAGCCATTTAAAGATTTTTACAAAAGTAGGTCAAATGTCAAGGTCAAGGTCACAAGGTCAAAAAGTTTTGTATGGTTGGAAAGGTCTTGCAATGAGGAATACACATGCCAAGTATAAAAGGTCCAGGTTCAAAAATGCAAAAGTTATAGCCAAGGTTATGGTTTCTGGTTAAAGTTTGATTATATAGGTCAAAAGTGAAGGTGAAGGTCACATGGTCAAAGATGTTGGTATGGTTGGAAAGGTCGTGTCACAAGAAATATACATACAAAATATGAAAGCTCTAGGCCAACTGGTGCAAACGTTATAGCCATTTAAAGATTTTTACAAAAGTAGGTCAAATGTCAAGGTCACAGGTCAAAAAGTTTTGTATGGTTAGAAAGGTCTTGATACAGGGAATACACATGCCAAGTATAAAAGGCCCAGGTACAAAAATGCAAGAGTTATAGCCAAGGTTAAGGTTTTGGGCACAGACAGACAGACGGACATGCCACCGAATTGGGTTAGAGGGCCTTTTCTTTTGTTATTTTCTTTTGTTCGAATAACGGGCCACGGCCCCTTAGTGTATTGTTACGGAATGAACTCTATTGTCTTTTGTTATGTTTACCGTTATCTGGCCCTCTAACCCACTTTAGTGGCGCGGACAGACGGACGGACGGACAAACCAACAGACATGACAAAAACTATATGCCCCCGAATCATAGATTCTGGGGGCATAAAAACTGGCAATAAAGGGTCAACCATGAATCATTTGTGTAAAATTATTCTTAAAGAGGCTCGCAACCGGATTTAGCATTAACAAGAGCCCCATGGGGCATATTTCGCTCACCTGAGAATAGCTAAAAGATGGAGATAATGATTTATGTCCAGAACGGGGTCATTTTTTACCCAAGGGGCATAATTTGAACAATCTTGATAGAGGACCTGTAGATGATGCTAATGTGCCAAATATCTAAGAACAAGGTACTACGGTTTTAGAGAAAAAGATTGTTTTAAGTTTTCCGTTGAAAAAAATCTATTTTTAGGTCCTGTGACCTACATATGCAACAGACTGGAACCATTTTAACAAAATAGGTAAAGGACATATATAAGTGTCACCATGCCGAATATCAAAGCTCTGGCCATATTAGTGTCAGACAAGAAAAGACGTTTGAAATTTTCACTTTATAACTATATGTAAAACTGTGACCCCGGGGCATGGCCAATTTTGACCCCAGGGGCTTAATTTGAACAAACTTGATAGAGGACCTGTAGATGATGCTATGTGCCAAATATCTAATATCTGGCCCTTGTAGTTTTTGAAAAGAAGATTTTTTAAGTTTTTATAGAAAGAATCTATTTTTAGCTCCTGTGACCTAGATATGCAACAGACCGGAACTATTTGAACAAAATACGTAAAGGATATTTAGAAGTATCACAATACCAAATATCAAAGCTCTGGCCATATTAGTGTCAGAGAAGAAGACGTTTCTAGAACCATTTGAACAATATTGGTATAGGACATCTAGAAGTGTCACCATGCCAAATATCAAAGCTCTGGCCATATTAGTTTCAGAAGAGAAGACGTTTGAAAAATTCACTATATAACTCTATGTAAAACTGTGACACCCGGGGTGGGCCAATTTTGACCCCAGGGGCATAATTTGAACAAACTTGATAGAGGACCTGTAGATGATGATATGTGCCAAATATCTAAGCTCCCTGGCAGGCCCTTGTAGTTTCAGACAAGAAGATTTTTTAATATTTCCTTATTTTTTCACTTTGGTTGCCATGGCAACCAGAGTTCTACATTGTTTTTAATTCTTTTAACAAATTTGAAAGACATTCCTGTAAAGTTTGGTTGAAATCTGTCAAGCGGTATAGGAGATGCCATTTGAAGCAATTGTTCGACACGACGACGGACGACTGACGACGGACCGTCGCCGGACACAGGGCCATCCCAAAAGCTCACCTTGAGTAGAAGATTTTTAAAGATTTTCTTATGCATTAAAAGTTGTCTATACGGTCATGTTAGAAAATCTGGTCCCATAGCAAGGGGAATAACTGTAGGCAAAAACTTTGAACAACATTTTGTTCCCCCTTGTCACTGATGCTTCTGACAAAGTATGTGAACGTACGACATACGACGGACACTGGATCACAATAGCTCATCCTGAGCGTTTGGCTCAGGTGAGCTTAAAAAGTTGATGACGGACAACAGACGGACGGACACAGGGCGATAACAATAGCTCACCTTGGCACTTCCAGGGGCGTAGCTTGAAAGAAACGTATGTGTAGGCCTAATATGAGGGGGGTCTGGGGGCCCTCCCCCCAAAATAAAATTGATCGTAGAACGTCGGAAATGCGTTTTGGCGTACATCTATAGAAGGAATACATGTAAACATGTTTCTAGAACCATGATAATTGTATGATGTATAGATCTAATATCATTTTGAACGTTATACTGACGATCGTGTTACTTGTGAATCGTCATTAAGTACCATATCACTCTACAAATGAATGGACCATATATTAAGAATCATCTACGCTAGATATAGCGTGTAGAACAGGTTAATTAGCTTGTATGTAAAGTATGTCTATACATTTAGAGGCATCTTTCGGGTTCTACTTCTACTTCTTTACGAAACACTGTCAACGATTGACCATTACGTTTCGGCGCTAGTGGTGAATAAGAAAAGTGAAAGTTATACAGGAAAGGTAGAAACAGACAGATCAAAGTCAGAAGTTAGTAAGAAAAATAGATATCGACTGCTTTCCGTCCCTCAGAGAAGACCAATCCGGCTACCGTAGCGGCCACTGAGAATTCACTCAACCGGCACAGCTCTCCCCATCCTCGGTACCTGTACTAACAGTCGAAGACGTTAAGACGTTGATTCAAGAGTAATCATAAAAGGAAAATAGTCTGACAAAGCTACTACGTGTATGTGGTCTAATAGACCACATACACGGGGTAGTAGCCTTGTCCCAGAGTAAATGGAATCTGGACTGCACAAACTTCCCCATTGGTGGACGATACACGTATTTTGTAGTTAAATGTTGAGACGAAATGGCAACGAAATCTGCCACTGGCGTTCCAGTGAAGTACTCATACAAAGTGAAACTCTATGTATCGTCCACGAATGCGGGAATGTAGTCAGTTTCAATCACTTACACATGAACTGCCATGATCCCGCGACAGTACATATATCTAGCATTAAATGTGAAAGATATTATATTAAATGTGAAAGATTTAAGAAAAAACAAGTTTCCTGCATTTCTACCAACATCGATGTCCATGGTCATTTGCACATTCATGAATCAGTGCAAGTGAAGACAGAAAGACATTCGCAGGGCCGTAGAAAGCAAATTGCGATGTGTGGGTGGGTGCACATGTCAGAGGTGGAGCTAGACGGATTGGTGTACGCATTCTTACTAGGGGGTTAGGGGCATGCTCCCCGGGATTTTTTTTATTCCTAGATGGTCTCTGGCGCGTTCTAAGGGCGTTCCCCGCAAATTGCAAACAGGTATCATATATAAACATATACCGGTACATGTATCTCTATAATTATGTAAAAATAATCAACTCAAAATAACAGAATTATTGGATCAAGAATAATACGTTTTTTCGACAAGTTGCCTTTCCAGCCATTCATCTGTAATCCCCACCCCTACCCAGCAGGATTCATAAACTGCTCTTAGTGAGGGTGTGTGTGGATTTTGGTTTTGAGGTGGAGGGGGGTCCGGGGGCATGCTCCCCCGGGAAAATTTTATTCCTTGATGGTCTCTGGTGCGTTCTGGGGGCGGTTTGTATACTTTACACAAATCTTTGTAAAAATTCGATTCAAAATAACAAATTATCTAATTTAGAATAATATTTTTCGACATTATGTATTCCAGCAGTTAATTTCTAACTCCTACTACATGTATATACCCACTCTAATGAATGTAAGCACTCTTAATAGGGGTTTGTGTCCGGGGCATGCTCTCCCGTGAATATTTCTATTCATGGTCTCTGATGCATTTGAGGGCGTTTCACGCATTCAAACCAGGTAAAATACTTACATTTCAAGATCAAGGTCTTTTTACTGATTATTGGGGGAGCAGGTATTCGTTTCATGGAACCGAATAAACAATATGGCAGCAAACATGCAGCGGTACAAGTTCTTGTTCGGTTGTTTTTGTTTTTGCATTCTTATTAGATATGATATTTATAATTATGTTTCAAGCTCGCTACAGTACTTCAATTACATCGCATTTTACTCAACTGAATTATAAAGAAACACATGTCAGGTACTGGGAATATCTAACTAACCCTGTGGGGGACGGGTACTGAAACTGAAAATATGGTGGTCAGGTTCCTTGTAACAACTTCTTGGTTTCCTCATCGATTCATAAATGATAAATTATGCTTACACATTATAATAAAGCGTTTCCGAAATGTTTTTCAACAGAGCGTGTGTAAAATGCAATCGTAGCGCGCCGACCTTTTGAATGATAGAGTAGAATTAAGAATATCGTGAACGCGAGCGTAGCGAGCGAAAAGAAATTGGCAGGTTTTGGCCTGAAAATTGCCTGTGTTTCCCGAAATGACGTTCGATCAATTTAAGACTAGCCCCTCTTAGGCTGTGTTTTTATTGCATTTTTGATGTTTTGAGACTTTTTTATTTTTTGCCTTCTGAAAAGTATGTGTAGGCCGCGGCCTACACGGCCTATAGGAAGCTACGCCACTGACTTCGTGCCTGCAGGTGAGCTGAAAAAATTTATGTATCCTAAGACTTAGATCTAGATCTAGATCTAGATGTTTTTGCTTTTATTTGAGTATTAATTTTTCTTTTCTTTTTCCAAATATCTCCATGGATCCGCGCTTGCAATTTAACACCCTAGGTCTAGATTCTAAATTAGATCTAGGTCTAATCACAATATTAATCAAGGTGGATAGACTAGATCTATATCTAGATCTGTCATTTTACATACAAATTAACAGAAACTTTTGCCAATCTATTAAGTTCGAAATTATATGAATAAGATATTGAACTCTTAGACATTGTTTTTATTTGAATCAGAGAATAGGTATGCCTATAATATCACGATTATCATCGCCACTGTAAAATGCAAAATGTGTATTGCACAATTTGGCGGGAAAGTATTGTGGTTAATGATTTATAGGTCCGCTTACAACTTCAACAAAAACAAAGTGACATGTCAAGATATCAAATATACGTCCCACAATAGCGAATGTAGAACTCTTAAAATTCATTTCTCATATCAGTTTTTACAATCTATGTTATTTTACATTACCAATATCTTTATTTCACTGTTAAACAACGTTTGTTTATTATGTTTCTTCATCACTTAAGCGGCATTGCTATTTATAGAATTTCATCATGGCGAGGCTACGATTTCCTGGCCGTCCAGGGCATCGTTTTGATCGAATAAGTGTTAAATACTTCGCCGATGATTACAGTAACATTTCCGATCCTGCCTTGGCATTCTTGCCACAATTTCAGAAAGGTTTGAAGGAATTTCGAGAGCTGACAGGTGCATCAGACGAGGTAAACTGTTGCGATCTATCGACTAAACTCAAGATGGCGGACATCGCGCCTTAGACGTTACTCTGTCTGAACAAAAAAGTGACTTAGCTTCTTTGCAATGCACTAAAGTCTTTAATTACCTGGTGTCTAGGTATAAGCAAAACTTTAACATCACGATTGAAACTCGAAAGCCACATTATTCCTTCACCTTTTCCATGTAAACTGAGGTGAAATTTCATCATCCATTTCTGTGTTCATACAAAAAATATTGGGAAAGTGGTGAATACTAGTGTAGAAAAGACAAAAAAAGGTTATATACAAAAACATTTTTACTCATTTCATGTTAACTGATATACTGTAGACAGCGATTTCGTTGTTCTTTTGGTGTTAAATCATTTCTAATTGATTGAGCAATATAAATTTAGGTTGAAATGTTTTCAGTTGTAAATTGAATGGTATCCCTGAGAAAACTTTTATTACATTGATGGGATTTAACACTATCACAAATTAGGAATTAAATTGTAGACGAGAATGCATGCTGTAAAAGTTACTATGAATGCTGATCAATACAAAACTCTTTTAAAGCAAATTAATTTTGTTGTTGTTTAAACTTTAGGTCTGAATTTAACATTTTAACTCCCATTTTAATTGTTTGGTGGCTAACCCCGCTGAAACTTCAAATGAACAACTACAGTTTCATCTCATGTGTAGTGAATTGTTTACTATTGAGTTTCGTTTCATATTGTTTATTGCAAAATGACAAATCGTGGAGGCCTTGATCAGAGCTTAGAACTGTAGGAGCCCTCAGATATTGGTCCACACTGTTTGCATAGGACAAATGTACTCTTATCAGATGCTTCATTTGTTGAAAGGACTCCTTGTATTAAGCATTCAATTTAAAGGTACAATTTAAGATCAAGCTGCGTAAGTTAATTCTGTTTAAAATGGTGGTTTATGTCAAAAGATGTCAATACGTGTGGCATGGTGTGCACATGCAACTCAAATATTATTGACTCAATACCTTGGTATTTTAGTAATCATTATAATGACATAGAATAAGTTCTTTGTGTGGCAAGTCACTTTTTAGTTTTTTCCAACCTAAGATGTTGGAACGGCTCAGAATGTTTAACTTTAAGACCCATAAACGTTATATGTAAATAAGTTAAACTATATTGTATTGACTGCCTTAAATTCTAAATACAATGGTTATTTGCAAAACAGTTTGGATCCTAATCAGACACCACATATATCCAAACTGTTTGGCACTCAATGTTATATTTCTGAAGTCAAAATATCTAAAATTTATAGTTGAGAAATAAAAGCAGACAATAATTGTTTCAAATTGATGTGAAGGGAATAACACTAAGATACATACAATTATGTAAATGATTTTTAAATGTTATATAACACTGAGCAAACATTTATTATCAAGCATTAAATGTTACCAAACAAAGGGTAAAAAATGTTCTCCCCATACCGGTATATGATCAGAAATAAAGTGTTTATACCTGAATCCAAGGTCATTACGTTCCACTCATCTTCCCCTGGGTTAGATCACCATATACTTGAAATTATTGATTCAATGATTGTAACAATTTTTTTTAAACAATCAAATAGTTGGAAATATGTTATTCTTTTTAGTAGAAAGAGAAAACCTGGATGCTCAGACACTTTAAACCTTTACTCCATATTTTGATATCTCTTTTACACATTTTACCACCCTTTAATTTATATCCACTGAAGAAATTTTTCCCACTTTATAATAAAGTCGAATATATAATAAGACATATTTTCTATATCCTAGCAGATGGTAGCCTAAAGCAATCTGAACGTAAAGCCAGGGCCTTTTTCCTAAAACTTGGGAAGGGGCCTTAGCCTTTCCATTTGGGAAATTCAAGCGTGATTTCCGACCAAATTGAGAAAAGTAGACTGACTTCGAAAATACATAAAAACTGAATGTAAGTCTACTTACTTACACAGGAAATAGAAAGTTGCAATAATTTAATACCAGAAAATAAAATTATTTAACACTAAAGAAGGACTGGTTATTGAATAGAAAAAAAATGGGGGAAATTCTTCCACCAAATTAGGAAAAAAAGAGCCTTTTTGCAATTGGGAAGTCACCAAAAATCGGCCTCTATTGTAGAAGCCCTGAAAGCATAATGCGCCTTAATGAGCATTCTGCTTTACTTTCAACCTGCTTTTGTGGTCACATATATCTTCATTCAAGACTAGAAATAGGTTATGGGGTAAAGGGTTAACTTCTTTTATTTGTTAGCTATAATAGTCAAAATGTGAAATGGTCACGGGAATTCGACTGTCTTTACGCAATATTTAGAATTGCATTTAATTGCTTAGTTCAGACATCAGAAAACATATATAGGCAGTGATCATTCTGGATTGGATGACTGGTGGGCCATTGGCCCACCAGTCATCAGAGAAGTGGGCCATTTGGCATTTTTGGTGGGCCGAGCTTAAAACACCTAGATTACTGAAAAAACATGCAGAACAGAAACTGTAACATGTATCAAGAACTGAAATAAACCAATGTGGAAATAAAAATACATTTTCCTACCTATTTTTGTCTCTTATAGTGATAACCATGCAGTATACACTGTCTATTTCATGAATATCAGGTGTATTCCTGACACAAGAAATCAATACTTGCTAAGTGGGAGGTCTGTTGTACCCAAATAGTGAGCTGTCTTCATGCAATTGATAATGGCTTTTTCTTTGCTGACTTTTAATACAGAACTAGCGATCGCTACTCTAAGCATGTGTTATCAAAGTGTTTGTCCTAAAATTTACACAGCCGTTAACAAAAATGGTTAGCCGAGTGTTCTCTTTGCATAGTTCACAAATTCATTATTTTTTACCACTGTTGTCGCGTAGCCATTTGAATTTAGCTAGGCTTTGTGATCGTCGGCCATTTTTTCGAGTTCGATTTAGTCGGGGTGCGAGTCGTTCAGACGCATTCTCGATCTGTGTTGGGACATTATAATTTGTTTTCGGCTGTGTAATAAAGAAATGCAATTTAGAGTTTCACCCTCGCGTCCATGTTTGGTTCGTTTCGACATACTTTGTTTTTCAAAACAACACTGACATGTGATTCAATCGCAGACCGGAAACCGGCCGCAATATATCAACAACCAATCAAAGTTATCAATACTTATTATCACCGGAGGCTGTAACTAAGCAACATGCAATCGCAGCTACTCGGACATGTACATATCAAACGAATGTCGAAGAGAGATCTCGATTGAGCACCATTACCGGGAAGCGTGATTATATTAATAAACCAATGAAATTGGGTCTAGTATTCGCTGTTGTCTTCACGGAAGTGAAACTAGACAACTCTATGGCTCTTCAAGTAAGATTTCGTTGCGGGATTACGGATTTCTGTGCGCCGATATGGCCCACATACAAAATTCTCTTTGCGCCATTTGTGATTTTTATGCGGGAATCCCGCAAGGGCGCATCCCAGAATGAACACTGTATAGGCATTAAAGTTGACCGTTACCATGTTGGGTTGGACACCGTTAAGAAAAAAACGGTACGATACGATACCGATACCAATGAAATGATACCAGTATTTTAATGATTCTTTTCGATCATACCATGTGATATGATACAAATTTACAAAATGACAAAAACATGGCTATTACTGAGAAGATACCACCTAGTTCGTCACCTGAGCAGAGAACCACCTAGTTCGTCGACATAGTCGCTCGCCGCTACCGGAAACATGTGATAACAACTGCTTTATTGACTTGCCGCGTGAAAGGTCGTAACACAGAGCTGTTGATAAGCTGCGTATTTACGCAAAATAAAAAGAACAATAACAATTTTTATGCCCCCAGCATCGACAGATGCGGGCATATAGTAATCGTCCTGTCCGTCCGTCCGTGTGTCCGTCCGTGTGTCCGTCCGTAACAAGGTTAAGTAGATTTTACCGTTTCCTGTAGCATCAACACCGCTTACCCAAATGCTTGAATACTTATACAGTTGTTGCCTTGGACCATTCCCTATCCACCAATATCACCAAACTTTGATTTTGACCTTGACCTAATTTGGACTTATAAAATTTTAAATAGGCAATTTCTTGGTTAACTAGATTTTACCGTTTCGTCTAGCATCAACACAACTGACTACAATGCTTTGATACTTATACAGTTGTTGCCTTGGACCATTACCAACTCACCAATAATACCCAATCTCAGTTTGACCCTGACCTTGACCTAATTTGGACTTAGAAAAGAAAATAGAATATATTGTCAAGGATGCCACTGGGGGCATAAGCGTTTATTGAACGCGCAGTCTTGTTTATAATCTGTCAGCGTAACAAAAAGAAAACAAAAATCAGCCTAAGCAAATCCTTCAAAGTTCAATGCGTAATGATAAGCAAACGTTCGTACGCCGTTTCTTTTGAGTATTACTTAGTTTTCTTACTGTAAACAGACAGTATGCATTACATCATCAGTCAGTGCACGTTATTACTTCTAATTGTTAGACTGGTATAAAATCTTATTATTATCATTGCTGTTGCAGCGTATGGCACAGCATATAAGAATAGTACATATGAATAATAAGAGATGTGAAATACATAATTTTATAAAGACTACTAATGGTTTCATTTTATTGATCTTTTCACAGGAAGATGAATTTGAAGGATTTACAAAAGAAGAGGTCAAGACAGCGGAAAAGAAACTCAAACAGGTTTTGGAAATTGAAAAGGCCAACATCTTGGCTAAGCAGAATGAATTGTCTCGAAGTTTACAAGAGGAAAGCTTGGTGTTTACAAGACAAGGAAAGGCCAGACATTCATTAGGCAACCTGCCCACATCTTCAAGGACTCGGAACAGAATACAAAAGAAAGAAAGTTGCAAGTCAGGACTTATAAGTCCAAGAAAATCTCATGCTGTTGTAAAACTGAAAGATGTAACAGGGGTAGCATCTGTTGGCAATGCTGGAAGACCAAGGAAATCCAAATTAGATACCAAACATGCTCAAGCTGTTTCTCAGTTGTCATGTGTACCGTCAAAGAAAACTGAAAAAGATATGGCAAAGTTTTTGTTAGAGAAAGCAAAGCAGGCAAACTTAATTATTCAACAGAAAGCATTGAAGCGTAAATTATCTCCAGGGAAAAAGCCTGTTCGAAGACAGTTTGTTCTACCAACACAGAGCTCAAGATCTTCTCGTGTAATCAAACCTAATAAACGCTTATTGGAAGATGATACATTTAATGTAGATATAAAGAAGAAAGTAGTGAATCAAGAACTGAATGATTCGGTCAAAGACAGCTCTCTAAATAACAGTGTAGATAGCACCTCATCTAATGTTAGTATTAATTCTATTAGTGAATCCCCTATATTATTCAGCAGTAAAAGTTTTAGTGATAAATCTCCTGGAATATATGACCAACCATTAATCCGTGCTGGTAAGCGAGATAGAAAACCCAGTCTCAAATTGCGTTTGGAATCGGATGCTGATACTTATACACAGTACTGTAAATTTGAAGGGAATTTGGATTCTGGCAAATCTCCTCGATCCAATTCATTAGGAATGACCAGTCCTCTGGCTGCACCTAAGCTAAGGACTGGTCTGTTCACATCACCAGGAACACAGACACAGTTTCAGAAAGTCTCTGAGAATCAGAAATTAGGCATGTTAGGACTTGGAGCCTCACGGAAACCAGGAGCATCAATTGTGCAGAAGGCTAAGCTCCAGCTGAACAGAGCAGCTCTTAACAAGTCCAAAGCTGCCTTGGCAAGATCATTGAAAGCAGAAATGAAGCGAGAGGCTAAGATTGCAGAGCAGACCCTGAAGCAAGACCTGACGTCTCCTGGGAAAGATCCTGTGCCAGCTACAGGTAGGTGCACTTTTCCAGGGCAATCCAGGACCCCATAAATAAGCATTTTGATGCTCTTTAAGTTATTCCTTTCCTACAGCCACAGATAGGTGCAGTTCTCCGGGACAACCCAGTACCCCACAAATAAGCCTTTTTTATATGCCCTTCTTCAGACGGGAAGTATTATGTTATGGCGCTGTTCGTCCGTTAACTTTTTCTTGTCCACTCTCTAACTCAAAATTGGGCACTTTTTAGTGAATTTTGGCTTGTCCGTACTCTAACTCAAACAAATTTATTTCAATCCTTTTGAAACTTAGTCAGCATGTAAATGACTATAATGTCTTGGTCAAATTTGATAACCAGCAAGATTGCTCCAGACAATCAAGAGTTATGCCCCTTTTATCGTCAAAATTGGGCACTTTTTAACGAAAGTTGGCTTGTATGCTCTCTAACAGTTAACTCAAAACAAATTTATTTCAATCCTTTTGAAACTGGGTCAGCATGTATATGACTATAATGTCTTGGCCAAATTCAATAACCAGCATGATTGCTCCAGACAATCAAGAGTTATGCCCCTTTTAGTGTCAAAATTTGGCACTTATTAGTGAATTTTGGCTTGTCTACTCCCTTACTCATACAAATTTATTTCAATCCTTTTGAAACTTGGTCAGCATGTATATGACTATAATGTCTTTGTCAAGATCGATAACCAGCAAGATTGCTCCAGACAATCATGAGTAATGCCCCTTTTATCATCTAAAATGGGCCCTTTTGTAGAAAGGCAAAAACTTTTTTATCTTTATGTTTAATTTCTTTCAGATTTGATATGGTGATACAAGTAGTGAAGGGATTGGATATTTATTACGGGTTTTCCATGTGACTCTTTTATTTTCAGAGTTATGCCCCTTTTGTTCACTTTACCGTAATAGGGTTTTTGTATGGCTACTTTTTTAGATGAATTTTGCGGGCATATAATTTGCCTGGATTGTGGTGCTCTTGTTTGCCCTTTAAATTATTACTTCTCTTCAGAAAATAGTTCCGCTAAATACAGTCATGAATATGCACCATAAGAAATATTTTCTTAATCCTAATAGATGGTACCGTAGCAATTATAACTGAAATACTGTAAAGCATGTAAAATCATAACAAATCAAGCCAACCATCAAATTTGGTTATGATTATATGCTGCATGATGTTTAAAAGGAAAAGCTTGTCTCTATTTTTGTCTAGCGTTAACCCTTTCAAACCTATTGTCAGGTACACTCATCCTTTATCTGTTAATCAAGTGTACCTGTGAAAAGTAAACTTGCCTTATGCAAAGAATGTATGCCCAGATGAGAGGGTTCCTTTTGGAACCCTCTGATCTGGGTCTAAAATGCATTTGTCAATTTGTAATTGATACTTTAAAAGATCCCATATAGTGAGGCTTGCGATCAGCTGCTAGGGTATAGAAAATGTTTCTTATGATTTTCACGACTGCATCAAGTGGAATGAGATATTTCTCCGCTGAAGAAAATAGTTCCAATTTAATTTGTCATGAATATCTTTTATAGGGAATATGGCCTAAAAAAAAATATGTGTGTTTCTGGTTTCACCCTCTCAAAATTTTAGGGTAGGTCGGTAGGAAAAAGTTTTTATTTTTATGCCCCCAGAATCTACGATTCGGGGGCATATAGTTTTTGTCATGTCTGTTGGTTTGTCTGTCCGTCCGTCTGTCTGTGCCAAAAACCTTAACCTTGGCTATAACTCTTGCATTTTTGTACCTGGACCTTTTATACTTGGCATGTGTCTTCCCTGTATCAAGACCTTTCCATCCATACAAACCTTTTTGACCTTGTGACCTTGACCTTGACATTTGACCTACTTTTGTAAAAAATCTTTAAATGGCTAACACATTTGCACCAGTAGGTCCAGGGCTTTCATATTTTGTATGTATATTTCTTTTGTCAAGACCTTTCCAACCATACCAACATCTTTGACCATGTGACCTTGACCTTTGACCTATTTAATCAAACTTTAACCAAAAACCTTAACCTTGGCTATAACTTTTGCATTTTTGAACCTGGGCCTTTTATACTTGGCATGTGTATTCCTCATGGCAAGACCTTTCCAACCATATAAAACTTTTTGACCTTGTGACATTGACCTTGACATTTGACCTACTTTTGTAAAAATCTTAAAATGGCTATAACATTTGCACCAGTAGGCCCAGGGCTTTCATATTTTGTATGTATATTTCTTTTGTCAAGACCTTTCCAACCATACCAACATCTTTGACCATGTGACCTTGACCTTTGACCTATTTAATCAAACTTTAACCAAAAACCTTAACCTTGGCTATAACTTTTGCATTTTTAAACCTAGGCCTTTTATACATGGCATGTGTATTCCTCATGGGAAGACCTTTCCAACCATATAAAACTTTTTGACCTTGTAACCTTGACCTTGACATTTGACCTACTTTTGTAAAAATCTTTAAATGGATATAACATTTGCACCAGTAGGCCCAGGGCTTTCATATTTTGTATGCATATTTCTTTTGTCAAGACCTTTCCAACCATACCAACATCTTTGACCATGTGACCTTGACCTTTGACCTATTTAATCAAACTTAAAACCAAAAACCTTAACCTTGGCTATAACTTTTGCATTTTTAAACCTTTGCCTTTTATACTTGGCATGTGTATTACTCATGGCAAGACCTTTCCAACCATATAAAACTTTTTGACCTTGTGACCTTGACCTTGACATTTGACCTACTTTTGTAAAAATCTTTAAATGGCTATATAATTTGCACCAGTTGGCCCAGGGCTTTCATATTTTGTATGCATATTTCTTGTGTTAAGACCTTTCCAACTATACCAAAGTCTATGACCATGTGACCTTGACCTCGACCTTTGACCTATTTAATCAAACTTTAACCAAAAACCTTAACCTTGGCTATAACTTTTGCATTTTTGCACCTGGGCCTTTTATACTTGGCAGGTGTCTTCTCTGTGGCGAGACCTTTCCAAATATACAAAACTTTTTGACATTGTGACATTTGACCTACTTTTGTTAAAATCTTTAAATGGCTATAACATTTGCCCCAGTAGGCCTACGGCTTTCATATTTTGTTTATATATTTCTTGTGTCAAGACCTTTCCAACCATACCTACGCTTTTGCCCTTGTGACCTTGACCTTTGACCGGCTTTTGTATAAATCTTTATATGCCTATAACATTTGAACCAGTAGGCCTAGAGCTTCCATACTTTGTATGTACATGTACATTGTATGTTTCTTGTGTTAAGACTTGTTCAACCATGCCAATGTTTCAGTTACCATGCGACCATGACTTTTGACCTACTTTTGCAAATAAGCATTACATTACAGAACATGACGCTGGCTGGGGGCATTTGTGTAACACAAACACATTGCTTTTCATCTGATCTTCACCAAACTTTCTGAAAATGTTTGTTGACATAAAATGGAGACCAATTTGGATAACCAGCGGCACAAATTTATGCTAGGCCCTTTGGAGTAATGGCCCTTGGAGTCCTCAAAATGGCGCTCCACTACAGTTTCAGCTCTCTAACTTTTACGTTTGATAGTCTGGATTCCCCTCCCTGTATCATCGGGGGCATTCGTGTAACTGGGACACGCTCTTGTTTAAAAAGTTTTTATATAGGGCATATATGCGAATTTTTTTACAATCAAAGGATGGGTTTATATGACAAATAATGGCCTTGCTCTTGTTGTATTCAACATTGAAAGTGTCTGAAATGATTTATCTTGATTTGCAAGTTTAAATTGTAATGTATTTTTCATAATACAGTAAAGTTCCGCTATTAAGACCACCTGTGGTACTGACAAAAAGTGGTCTTAATATCGAGTCGGTCTTATTATTGAGACCCTTGATGTCGATGAGGATTTTTTGGTCAGATATAGATAGATAGGTATATTGAACCTATTTTGAATAGATCGGCACAAAAAAGCCTATTTCAAACAACCTTAATTTAATTTTTGAAAATACACATATACACAGAAACTAAAAACTGTCATACACAGTCATGTTATGAAGATTCATTAATTGAATACATTATTAATGTTAGCACATAAAGAAGGGCATTAGCAGTGTAACACATAGACTATAATCTATAAGAAGTGGCATTTCAGTTTGGATCCTGACCAGACTCCAAATTATTTGATGTCTGATCTGAATTAAAACGATGTTTCAATAAAAAAAATCTTAGCACATAAAGATGGGCCTTAGCACATAGTCTATGAGTTTCAGTGACAAAGAAATATCATTTTGGAGAGTTTACATCCTGAACAGATTCCAAATTGTTTGATATCTGATCTGGATCTAATCTGTCACACGACATGTTTATGAAGAAATTCGTCGGGTTTAATATTATTAATTATCCAAAGTTCGACCAATTATTTCATTGTTTACAAAAATCATCTTTCGAGATAACCAATAAAAAATAATTTATCAAACATAAAACTCGATTGGGGCGGATCAGATGAAAGTCTAAAGTGATAAATTAACATTTTAATTAGTAAATCACACGCTTGTAAGTATTTTACTAATTAGCCCAATTATCTCTCCCTCTGTCATCGAGTCGGATGTATGCGCTACAAACAGTTTTTTCTGTAACTATATTTGGCCTAATGCAAGATAAACGAAATATACATGCACCAATAGAGCAATCAAGAGATTAAACAAGTGCCGTATTCATCATACTTTCGCATTATTTTTAGTAATCTGCTATCAAAACATTTCCCTCGTTGAAGCATCCCTATTGTTTAATCGGCCTTGACCTCTGCCGTAAAGTAATCGGTGTTTGTCGTAAAAGTGTCAAACTGGCTTTTGTCGCGACAGGCGAGGTGTGAACGCCTGCCCTTAATATCGGACCCTAAAACAACACTAATCGGTCTTTTGTTCTGGGATTAGTGGTCGTAATACGGAATAGCGGACCGGTCTTAATAACGGACCATACGACCATTAAACTATGAAGGGATATATTCCGTTCTTTTAAAAAGTGGTCGTAATTTCGGACCGGTCTTAATTTCGGACCGGTCGTTAAGCGGAACTTTACTGTATAATTATGTGAAATAGTTCTTGTTTCAATCTGAAAACCATTGCATCAAATAAATACCGGTATTATATTTTAATAAAAAATGTGGTGTGTTTGCTTTTAACACAAGGCTTTTCCCTAAAAAAAAAATAAAAAAAATAATTTTTTTTTTTAATTTTCCTTTAAAAACTTTAGGTCGGGGTAAAAAAAAAGGGTCGGTCGGGAAACCGGAAACACACATCTTTTTTATTAGGCCTATTTTCTATAATCTGGCACAGGATAGCTTAAAGCAAGCTGAAAGTAAAAGCAGAATGCGCCTTAAGGCACATTCTGCTTTACTTTCAACCTGCTTTAAGTAGTCACCTATCTTCAATACCTGAAATAGGCTACCAAGTAAAGGGATAATGGAGTATTTGATTCACAGTTATTACCAGCATCTTTGATTTCGCTTCTACATGCATATTAATTAACTCGCATATTTTTTTTTAACTGCTAGAAATTTTGGAACATTTAATTATGTTTTAAAAATAAATTGTTCCCACAAAACCCTTGGGAATTTTAAATTGTCTTAATCAATTTCGCAATACAGTATAAACTCGGAAAACCGGAGTCCCAGAAATCCGGAATCCTCGGAATACCGAACTTTCTGTCCGGTCCCGATTTTTTTCCTTCTTATTTTAACCAAAAGTAAGTCTCAGAAAACCGGAACCTCAGAATTCCGAAAACCGAACGATTTTCTCGGCCCAAAATGTTCAGATACACATAAATTAACCTCGGAAAACCGAACATTCGCTGTATTTATCGCCTCGCGGCTCAAACACCATTGCGATCATGGGAAAAATTATTCAACCGAGTCGGCAGTCGAACACATCTGGGACACTTAGCGAATGTGTTAAGATTGCATAATGGGTGGGTGTTTATTGGAGATGACACGGGTATTTCACGGTTGTGACACTTGATTGCTTATTAAAATAAGGCTCCGATCTGACAATGCTACAGCAACAAAAATGCATTCCATTATTCGTAGTTTGTTTAGAAATACGTCGGTACACTTTACTGTTTAGAATTCAAATTTATAAAAGTTTAGTAAGGCATTCTGAAGACAGAAAGAAAGGAAATAACTCAGTTATATTTCATAATTATTGTTTGCAATTGCGTACTGACTGAGTGTGTTGTAGAAGCAAAGTCTTACTGTATAAACAATCGCTCAATTAGGTCATCTAATAAACTATGCAAAACGAAAACACCGACACTCGATTTGCACAGCAAAATTTCCTTTAGCGGCAAATTCGGAAACGTTCTTGATTATATTGAATCTACGAACTTCCATAGAATAATGTGCTGCTTGAAAAGTGAATAAAGTTAGCCCATCAAAAGTTGAAACTATGGCGATTGTTTCGTTTTATAATGGTTGCCACAATCTAAAAATTGAAGTGTTTATTCAAAACAAAAATGCTTCTAACATATGGGAATACTTTTATGTCCTGTAATTACAGAGTACACACGAGTGCACAACACGTGGCAAAAGTCGGTAAATAAATATTGAAGCTATTGTTAAAAATGCTCTGTCGTATTTAAAGTTTATTCTCACTCTTGATCATTTGTATCAAACAGTTTTGATCTAGATGAGAATTCACTGTTACGTTCATGTTATTGAGCTATAGGTCTGGTCTGTGAAGATGACTCGGCCTGAATGTTAGCACTGATTAATGAAAAACTCAGAAAACCGAACACCTCAGAAAACCGAACTTTTTACCTGGTCCGGAGGGTGTTCGGTTTTCCGAGGTTTTACTGTAATTATATTGGTAAAAATCAACCCTAAATTTCAAAAGATGTACCAGACTTAAATGTAAGCTGTAATAATCCATTTGACATCTCAGGGGTCATAAGATGAAATTAATCCCTTTATACTTGTTATTTTATTTTTATTTTCTGAAATATGCAGGGCTCCAGATATGGGGGAGTAAACTGAACAAATTCAACATTTTCTCACTCATTTGAGCACCAAATCCTATGGTGTTACTACTCATTAGAATCGTCTCGAAGAGACGATTCTAATGAGTAGTGACACCAAAGGGTTTAAAGCAGAAATAAAGATTTTAGTTTTTGAAATACTCACCTTATCTGGAGCTTTGAATATGTACTGTTTTGTTTGTATTATGGGCTGGAAGCCTGTATCCACAGAAAATAAACTTTTACTTGACTACTTTCAGTGATTGAAGTCGTCAAGCCAACAAAGCGACGGCGGAAATGTTGTGTAGTTTGCTCCCAGAGAACTGATGTGTTGCTGTATTCCAATGTATTTGCGTGTAGGGCATGCAAGTTGTTTTACTTAAAATCCAGGTTAAAGGCTCGCAACAACAAACTGGCCATATTTGAATGCAAAGAAAGAGGTAAATTAGTAATTAATAACTTTAAGGTTTTATTCTGTCTGTGGTGACTGCAAATTTGGAACAAATTTGTGTCACTTAATTTTGTAGCAATTATAATTGAAATACAGTTGGTGAGATGATAAACCAAACTCACTCAATCACTCCCTCAGAAGAATTGTTGTATTGTAAGCCTAAATGTACATTTGTTAAGACTGAGAAATGAAAATACAGTCAAACTTGGATATCTCGAACTCGCTTAATTCGAAATATCCGATATTTCGAAACAAGAATTTGCCTTATTTCAAGCTCGGTTTAGGTTAACTTACCCGCGTTTCAAAGTTAAAAACGCGGCTTAGTCGCGTTTTAACTTTGAAATACGGGTATGTTCGACTTAACCGAGTTCGAGATATCAAATTTCGACTGTATGATAAAAACTAAGTTAAATTAATGTCAAAGAAAACCCATTCTGTGTAATTATATTTGACATACAAACAAGTAGAAATTAATTACTTGGCTGCAGCTTGTTGAAGAAAGTACTATATAAACTCTGCTTAAATTTTTAAAAGAATTACAGCCAGTTGAAGTTTAACATAAGGTTCATGCAATGGTACATACTTTGTCCGTCTAATGCCTCCTACAATTTTAACCCTTTCCCACATAGCATATCTCTAGTATTGAATATAGGTGTCCACTTAAAGCAGGTTGAAAGTAAAGCAGAATGCGCTTTAAGTGCATTCTGCTTTACTTTCAGCCTGCTTTAAGCTTTCATCTGCTAGAATATAGAAAATATTTTGTATTATACATATTTATGAATGTATAAATTGGAACTATTTTCTTCAGGGCAAGAATAAACTGAATGCGCTAAAGGCGCTTCTATGGGGGAAAGGGTTAAAGCTACAATCATATGATAATTTGAAACTGTTTGAACATATACCACAGGTGTGCATGTGGTCAGGATTTTGATCTGCTTTAATTTTTCATAGAGTTACAACCAGTTGAACGTAATCATTTTTATGCACCAGCATTGGTACAGTGGAGAATACGTTTTTCTTTCTCAATAAACTCGTTAACGCTAAAACTATTATTTCTATTAGTTTGGAGCCAGATCAGAGGCAGGGTAACCCGGCATCTGATCAGGCTCCAAACTGTTAACCACCAAGACAAACATGAATTATCAAAATTGTCCAAAAGTTGTACTTTAGTACGTTTTAGTGTTTTGCGTTTCGTTTGCGTTTAAACGGGAAAGAATAACGTTTTCTCCACTGTAGATGGGGAGGCATATAGTAAGTGTCCTGTCCTGAATGATTTGCATAACAGTTGTCCTATATTAGCCACCAAATCGCAAATGTGTAAAGACTACCCAAGGATCACTTTGTGAATGGCAATTTATCAAGTTTTACAATGATGGACATGTATAACTCTCTGGGGATTTTGCATCATACAGAGCACCAGATAAGGGTAGTTTTTCAAAAACTAAAATCTTTATTTCTGAATTAAACCCTATGGTGTCACTACTCATTAGAATCGTCTCTTCGAGACGATTCTAATGAGTAGTAACACCATAGGATTTGGTGCTAAAAAGAGTGAGAAAATGTTGGATTTGTTGAAAAAACTACCTCTTATCTGGAGCCCTGTCATAGTTCAATTGTTTAGTGATGAAATGATCAGACTTCTGTAATTTTGATATCGATTATTATGCAAAACCATACATAATTGCAACGTCCCATATAAGAAAGAGTAATTTTAAAATTTTACCTTTTATGTGTGCATATAACCTTGTGGTATGACTACTTGCCTGTAAGGGACAATTCTAATGAGTAGTCACACTATAGGGTTTGGTGCAGATACAAAGATTTAGCTAGATCTGCTAGATCCTTATTTGCTGATAACGTGCGATTGTCTTATTTGAGGTAACTGCAAGTTAAAGCCAGAGAACAGGGGGAAATGCCGCTACTGTCGACTTAAGCTTTGTATCGAAGCAGGATTTCCCAATTCCACCTTGGTAAAGAGCCTTCTACATGAGGTCACAGTGAGACAAGAAACAGAAACCAAAGCCAGGAACCAGAGCCAGAAACAAGAGCCAGAAACCAGCTCATCTCCTGAAGGAAAGAAACACCACAAGACAAGTGCAGCTATTCTCCCGAGACCAAATGTAGTGTGTGAGGAAAGGATAACAACTGCTGTGAAAATGGTGACAACAGCCTGCAATACTAACATGAGCCCAAAGCAGGTACAGGTAGATAGATACAGTAGAACCTCTCTATTACGACCACTAAATTGTGTCAAACATTAGTTGTTAAAAACAGGTGACAGCTTAAAGCAATGTGAAAGTGAAACAGAAAGCTCCTACAGGAGCTTTCTGTTTCACTTTCACATTGCTTTAAGCTGTCACCTGTCTTTTAAACAGTCAATTAGCCTTCTTTTTAGTGGTTGTAATAGAGAGGTTCTACTGTACATTAATACTGGCACCATTATCCTTTCCATTTGCATTACTCTTTTCCCCCCATATATGTTTCTATCTTTTCCGCACAGAAATTTCTATCATGTTTCAACCATATTCTGATATATAACCATACATAGGAAACTTTTCATGTTTTCTAACGAGTGGATGCTTAAAGCAGGTTGAATATCTGCTTTACTTTCAGCGTGCTTGATGCAACCACTTGTCTTAAAACATAGAAAACTATATAGGAATCAGTCTGTCTGTCCATCCGTCTGCCCATCCTTTTAAGCGCAACTCCTCCTACATTGTTTATCGGATTTGGAAAAAAACTTCACAGGTTGATAGAGCACCATGGAAAGATGTGCATGAAGAAATATCTTTCCATTCCACTACTTCTAAAGGGAGATAATGCAAAGGGCAGATAATTTAACTTAATATTTCATGCAATATAGGTTATACACACTCTTATGCGCAACTCCTACACTGTTCATTGGATTTTAACTTCACAGGTTGATAGAGTACCATCTACAGATATGCATGAAGAAATATAGAAATATTTTTCTATTCCGCCTTTTCCAAGGGGAGATAATTCAAAGGGCAGATAATTAAACTTAATGTTTTCATGCAATATAGGTTATAAGCACCATGCATGAAGAAATGTTCTTCCATTCCATTATTTCAAAGGGGAGATAATTGAACTTTAATGTTTCATGCATTATAGGTCAAAAGCACTCGTAAGCGCAACACCTACACCATTCATTGGATTTTAACTAAACTTCACAGATTGATAGAGTAACATCTACAGATATGACTGAAGAAAGGTTTTCTGTTCCGACATTTCCAAGGGAGATAACTGAACTTTAATGATTCATGCATTATAGTTCGTAATCCTCGTAAGCCCAACTCCCTTTACACTGAATATCCGATTTTAACAAAACTTCACAGGTTGTTTAAGTATCATATGCAGATGTGCATGAAGAAATATTTTTCCATTCTACCATTTACAAGGGGAGATTATGGTTTTGCATAAGTGCGGCGGGATATTAGTTCACCCCGCCGCAAGACTATTTGTATAAGCTCTTAGCATGCAGAGCAACAGATAAGGGTAGTTTTTCAAAACTTAAAATCTTTATTTCTGAATAAAACCCTATGGTGTCACTACTCATTAGAATCGTCTCTTCGAGACGATTCTAATGAGTAGTAACACCATAGGATTTGGTGTTGAAATGAGTGATAAAATGTTTGATTTGTTGAAATAACTACCTCTTATCTGGAGCCCTGAGCATGCTAGCAGTGAAACCATGATAACCATTACAAACAATTTGGATCCTGACGAGACTCGGCCTATTTCAGTGTCTCATCAGGATCTTAACTGTTTGACACAGACCCTGTTTTGAAACGAAATTTTGAAAATTCCGTTTTTAGAACAATAGCAGACTATAATTGTTGCAGACCAAAAGATATTACCAAACATGCAAAAATGTTAAAGGAAGGAAATTTATAATGTATGAATATATGGGAATCTGATACAAGTCTTTCAGAACCTGTTACTCCACACAGTCATAAATATGCAACATAAGAAATATTTTCTGTATCCTAGTAGCTTAAAGCAGACTGAAAGTAAAGCAGAATGTGCATTCAGATGCACTCTGCTTTACTTTCAACCTGCTTTAAGTTGTTGCCTGTCTTCAAAACTAGAAACTAGAAACAGACAAAAGGGATATACAATGGTGGCGTGTTGTTTGGAATGAATGACTGCTTTTTAGCTCACCTGAGCCAAAGGCTCAAGGTGAGCTATTGTGACCGCTCACCGTCCGTAGTACGTCTGTCCGTTCACTTTTACTTCAAACGACATCTCCTCTGAACCCGCGGATTGTAGGGCGGATTCAAACTGCTCATGATGTTCCTTGGATGCTTCTCTACAGAAGTTGTTCAAATGAAAGAGAAAAAGCAAAAACTCTGCTTGAAAAAGCAAAAAAGCAAAAAACTTTAAAAAATCTTCTTGCTAAAAACTACTAGGCCCTAAGCTTTGATATTTTTACAGTAGAATCTCCTGGTCGATCCCTCTATAGTTTGTTAAAATGAAATCCCTAGGGTCACACTTGACGCTACCCTGCGCAGTTTAACTGCTGCTCTAGGCAGGTTTCACAGTATTTTTGATGAAGCAGAAGCAGAACTGTATTTTACCTGAGTTACTCTTAATATACTAAGGGCAAATAGCCAATATTTGCAAACATTTTGGATCCAGATCAGATGCAACATAATCATAATGCTACATCTAATCTGGATCCAACCTATTTGCCACTCATTTACCAACTTAACATTTTCTAAATTGTTTTTTTGTACACTTTTCACATACAGTAGGTTTTAAGCAGACATCATTTCAGTCTGGTAAGGGTAAGCCCCAGAGCTTTAGCCACTGAGGTCAAATATTATGCAACTCTGAACTGGTAGGGAGTATCACAGAACTGGTCATGATCAGCTGAACATGTTGTCTGCTAAAGTTTAGATATGGTTCAGTCTGCTTCATACTTAGAGAAACAGGATCTGGAAGTGATCCACTGACAGTTATGTAATTATGTCTTATGCCATATTTATACATATGTTTAATATTGGTTTTGTCAGAGTTATCTGTATGTCTTTTCATTTTTATTGTCCAGGATTCAACCCTTTCCTCCCATATACTGACGTTTGTTACCCCATAAATGTGCATTTTTAGGCCTTTGATTTATTCCTCTACTTAAGAAAATAATTCCACTTTAAACAGTCATGAAAATGTAAGATGCAAAAGTAAAGCAAAGTGTGCATTAACCCTTAGCCCGCCAAATAAATTGTCGTCTGCTATATTTCTCGTCTGCTTCAAGTTTCAAAGTGCTTCAAAGTTGCTCAAAATTGCTGAAAATGTTGTCCGAGTGTCAAACAGCTTGGATCCGGATGAGACGCCGAGTTACTCGGTGTCTAATCCGGATCCAAGCTGTTTGTATATAAAGCTATAGTCGTGAGTGGCAGGCTAAGGGTTAAGACACATTCTGCTTTACTTTCAACCTGCTTTAGGTGGCCACCTATTTTCAAAACTAGAAACATGCTATGGGGTAATCGGTAAAATGAAATTGCCTATTTGGAAAGAGCCTGATGAGAGGAAGTGCCATTTGCAAAGGCCATATATCTGACATCATTGTTTTTTGAGTTATTTCCCTTTGTGATATTTTCTTGTCAAGAAGACAACTTCAGTTCTACTGATGCCATTGTATTGAAATTTTATGTATGGAAAGAAACTGATGAGAGAAAATGCCATGCACAAGGGCAGCAATATTTAGTTTTTCCCCTTTGTCATATTTTATTGTCAGGAAAATAATTCCAGTTCTGCTGACGCTAGTGAAATAATTATCATTTATTGGAAATGGAAATAGCTTGATAAGAGGATGTGTCATGGAAAAGGGTCATAAGCTTGGCAACAAAATTCACTTTTGTCATGTTTTCTTGTCTGGAAGATAACTCCATTTATAGTTATATTAAAATGTTGTCTTGCCCAGTCAACTTAGGTACAAACTTCAATGTCCTCAGGTGAGCGAATTTAGGGCCATGGCCCTCTTGTTTTGTTTAAATTTGTAAACAGATGTATTAATTGTGAACATGAACATTTTGATATTTTATGGACTATAGGGCTCAAGATAAGAGGAAGTTAACTGAACAAATTTAATATTTTCTCATTCATTTCAGCACCAATCCTATGGTGTTACTACTCATTAGAATCGTCTCTTTGAGACGATTCTAATGAGTAGTAACACCGTAGGGTTTAATGCAGAAATAAAGATTTTAGTTTTTGAAAAACTACCCTTATCTGGAGCCCTGGACTAGAGAAATACCCTTTTTAGTCCCATATCAAAAGTTTCCAGACTCATTAAATGTGTAAATAAACAACACAGCACTGTCTGCTTACAGGATGGCACTGAGGAAGAGTTATCTCCCCCGAAGCTGCTGGAAGGATCAGAAAAGAAGCACAAGAAAAGAAGAGCCTTCAAGGAGCTTTTAAGAACCAAACAGGAAAAATCTGAGTCAACGGTCAGTACAACAGGTTAGTACAGAAACTACATTACTGTCAGACTTACAATAACAATGTAGATATTTCAATTGTCTCTGGTTTGGGTCTATACTGTAAAATAGGTATATGCAGGGTATTTTGTTCCAGCACTGTACGGGCTCGTTTGAGCAGTTAAATTCCTCTCTGGCAGAATAGAAGATACGCCCACTTTGGGCTTATGGGGAAAGGGTTAATATACATGTTTGTTTCTGTATTACTTTTGTCATGCATTAACCCTTTACCTCATAGCCTGTTTCCAGTATTGAAGATTAGTGACCTCTTAAAGCAGACTGAAAGTAAAGCTAAATGCGCATTTGGCTTTACTTTCAGCCTGCTTTAAGCTTACATCTTCTTGAATATAGAAAATGTTTCTTACGATACATAATCATGGCTGTATAAATTGGAACTAATTTCTTCAGTAAGCGGAATAAGGGGTAAAAGGGCGTTATTATGGGGTAATGGGTTAAGCAGTAGTCTGATTGAGACTACCATGTATCTTTACTGTGTGGCTGCTGTACCCAGGTATACTGCACATTACCAGGGTTCCAGATAAGGGGGAGTAAAGTGAACAAATCCAGCATCTTCTCACTTATTTCAGCACCAAATCCTATGGTGTTACTACTCATTAGAATCGTCTCTTCGAGCCGATTCTAATGAGTAGTGACACCATAGGATTTAAAGCAGAAATACAGATTTTAATTTTTGAAATACTCCCCTTATCTAGAACCCTACATTACAGAAGAACCTACCACCTCAACACCCCAGCTGCTATCCCCAGTACAGGGGAGTGTTGAGGATTCCCCATCTCCAGGTGCCCCTGGCCCTAGGATCAAGCATGTATGTCGCAATGCAGCCGTGGTACTGGGGAAACCCCTGGCAATGTTTCCTGTGAAGTCAGAGCTCCGTCTTAGTGCACTGCCAACCAAGGATAAAGTTCAGTTGTGGAAGAAAGATGAGGAAAGTAGAGCAGGTATGAAGCTGTATACTCATAGCTACAAGTGTGTATGTCTCCACTCTCCACCAAACCCTACGTTGTGACTACTCATTGGAATAGTCTCAAAGAGTCTAATTTATTAGTTACACCATAGGAATTGATATTTTTAAATAAAAAATACATAAAGGAGAAAATGTTGAAGTTACTTTTGGAGTACTGCTTAACTCTTTGAACCCTAGTCCCGCATATAGGCGTGCTTTTCAAACAGTGTACATGTGAATAGTACACTTGTCCCATACAAACAGTGAAGACCCAGATCAGAGGGCTCCGAAAGGAGCCCTCTGATCAGGGTCTTCACTGTTTGTTATAATGCCAAACATTGACAAAAACCACCCTTAAAAGTCAGAAATGGACCAGCCTAAAATGGAAACTGGAATTGTTCATTTAAAGTTTCAGGGAGGAAAGAGTTAAAAATTATGAAAATCTGTTTGAAAGTATTCCTTTTATCATCATCAGGGGCCTCCGCTACCTAGTGGTATAGTCATTGTGACTAATTTGATGATTCTATATTCGCATAACAATATTCATAAGTTAACATGGACAATACATTACCAGTCATGGGGCATTACAAACTGTTCCTTTGAAGCCCACAAGACGAATATCATAAGTTGTCACAACATAAGGTTGATATGGGATTGGGGTAAAGAAATTGTTGGACATTGTAATCTACCTCCTTAAATCTAGAGCCCAGTGCAATAAGCCATTACTGCAAATCCTGTTTCTAGTTTTGATGACTGCTGACTACTTAAAGCAGATTGAAAGTAATGCGGAATGCGCCTTCAGGCTGAGGCACACTAGGCATTACTTTCAGCCTGCTTTAAGCTGTTATCTGCTAGGTCTTACGATGCATATTCATGACTTATAAAGTAGAACTCTTCCTTCAGTGAAGGAATAAATTAAAAGCTTAAAAAGGCATATTTATTGAGTAATGGGTTAATATGATAAGTGTTTGCTCAGGGAAGGTTTTACTGTATTTCATATTGACTACAAAAAAAAAAGGAGAGCCGTGTCATGAGAAAACCTGATTTCTTGCATTTCAAACAGTATAGATCAAGGCCAGTTGCCACATCTAAGACACAGCGGCTTGTCTTGATCTACACTGTTTGACACGCACATGCATAGATCTGACACATTTTATGTAGCTGCATTATATGTGGTTTTTGGCAGTATAGATTATACTCAGATACAGACTATGGGATGACAATCGTGCTCGGTCTGTACAATGTTGCAATGCAATAAGGCAGGTTTTGTCATGGCACGGCTCAAATGTAAAGAAATAATGCTGATATTTTCTGTTCACTAGCTGTACAGGAGTCTGATGATGACCGACCCATGGATGAGATCATTCAGAAATCTCCAGAGAGTGTTGTTATTGTGAAGAAATCTCCAGCTGTGAAGGACAAGCCTAAGAAGCTGACTGGGGTGGCGGGTATGCGCCTGTACAAGAGGAGGATGAGATGTAGACAGTGTGCTGGGTGTCTGGCCAAGGACTGTGGCAAGTGCAGACACTGCTTGTAAGTTGCCATAACTTGTTGAATCTTAGTCACACATTTAGGTTTCCTTTGTAAACAGTGTAAGGGTGCAAATTACACTTGTCCTATGCAAACAGTGAAGACCCAGATCAGAGGGCTCCTAAGGGAGCCCTCTGATCTGGGTCTGCACTGTTTGTCATACTGCAATACATGCAAAGTGTTTTAGCATAAATATGTTTATTTGGAAACAGTGGCATCTTCACCATTGTACCATTATAGCTTAACTTGATCATGTATGAAATTAGAGTTATTGAATATGTAACTTGTAAATACATGTATGCAGGTAAGTTTGAATAATGTTATCAAGTTTTTGATGTTCAAATTGTTTTATTATTATGAAATTATTGAAGTTTAACTGTTGGAATTCTTTTGTCGTTATTTTGAGAATATAAACTCAACTGTTTTATGAGGTAAAAATGTTTAAGGCCTTTCGCTACCGGAAGTCGGTCTTGCGGGCGAGCGGATATGCGTCTGGACGACACAGACTTTTTTCGTACGTGTTTATACTAGAAAATTTATATAAAGGAAATGTTGATATAAATTAGTATAATCCTTCATAGCGTAGTTAGTATAGTGGTTGACTATAGTGGTTGACTAGCAATCCAAAGGTCATAGGTTCGAGACCCATCCGATCCAAATATTTTTTTTAGTGTCCGATTTATTGACTTGTCAATCCATAACGCAGTAATCAAGAGACATGTTATGTTTAGTCTTCGTTGATTAGTACTAGTGATGTTTATGGTCCAAGTATATGTCCACTTACCTGTACGTTTTAGTTTAATGACTTACAAGTCAATTAAATCGGTATACATGTAAACGATTTGATCGAACTATAAAGCCACACCTTGAAGCTTATCAATACGCTAACCTTTTCAAGATCGATATTGCCCATTATAAGTATGTTCAAACAATATAATAAACCTTGTATGCAAGTCTATGAATAAATAATAATGCAGTTTAATGACAAAGTTTTAATTCTAAGGTAGGTAACTGTATCTAAACAACAAATATCCCACATTTTAATAAGAAAATATGTTATTACAACAAATCCTGACTGTAATATTTTCTAATTTTTTCAGACTGACTAGTTCATCAACCATATATTTGAATAAAATGAAAACAAATATACATTGAATGAGTCAGTTTTTTGTAATTCAATTTTTTAGCATTTTGCAAAATGTAAATAGCTGATAACATCTTTCTGAACACCTTTATTCAAAATGTTTTTAGCTTTTCTTGTAGTGAATGTTGTGGACTACTTATTGGGCGAGAATTATAGTCATTAGCTTTATTCATTTTTAAGAAAAATAAAATCATCAAAATTCTAGGTTTTTGTCAGAAAAAAGACCTTTAAGACAAACCACACGATAAATTTTGCCTATATTTATACACATTGTTTCTTAGGCTATTATCATTCTTCATGACAATTTTCATAACAATCGTATGGAAACTACGCGCATATGCGAAGTACCTTAAGCAGCTGGGAAATTCTGCATTGGAGAACTGTTTCTCTGCATTATAAGTTATGTTGTAAGTAATGAAATGGTTAAATGTACGGAACTGTCAAGTTGTAGCTAGATTAAACAATAGGAGTAACTGTTAAACATTGTTGATGCATTATGTTGACTACTATTTTTTTCAGAGACAAAACAAAGTTTGGTGGACCAGACACTATAAGACAAGCTTGCATGTAAGTGTTGTCGTGCAGGTTCTTATCATATGTCTATTTTCTCTCATGCATAATCTTGCCTTTTGCAGAGACCGACCAAAATTTGGTGGCCCGGGGGTTTGGAAAAAAGGATGTGTGTAAGTTTGTACAGTATCTTTTAGCCCTTTCCTCCATTGCTTAATGTGCAGATAATCTTTATGACTGTTTCAAGCAAGATGGAAGTAAAAGAAGAAAACTCTGTTAGAACCTTTCTGCTTTGCTTTCATCTTGCTTTGACCATTTTCTGCATAGCCAAGGGGCAAATTACCAAGGTCCAGCTGTGTGTAAGACATGAATGTGTTTCATAAATATTTTCTATATCCTAGCAGATGGTAGCTTAAAGCAGAATGTGCCTTGAGGTACATTTTGCTTTACTCTCAACCTGCTTTAAGTTATTGCCTATCTTCAAAACTAGAAACAGGCTATGGGTTAAAGGAATATGACTGAAGAAGAAAGCTCCTTTAGGAACTTTCCTTTTTACTTTCATCTTTCTTTAACCCTTTACCCCCAGCCTGTTTCTAGTTTGAAGACCGTTGACTGCTTATAGAAGGATGAAAGTAAAGCCGAATGTGCTTTAAGAAGCATTCTGTGTTACTTTCAACCTTGTTTAACCCTTTACCTTATAGAAGCGCCTTTTAGCGCATTCCGTTTAATCCTCAGCGGAAGAAAATAATTCCAGTCTATACAGTCATGAAAATGTATAAGAAGAAATATTTTCTTAAATCTAGTAGGTGGTAAGTTAAAGTAGGCTGAAAGTAAAGCAGAATGCGCCTTAGGGCGCATTCTGCTTTACTTTCAACCCTCTTTAAATAGTCAACTATTTTCAAATCTAGAAATAGGCTATAGGGTAAAGGGTAAACCCATTACCCTATATTCTGCTGTACTTTCAGTCTGCATTAAGTTATCATCTGCTTGGTCATTGAAATTATTTTCTATGATACATATTTATGACTGTATTATTTTCTTCATTGGATTAATAAATTTACTGTTTAAAAAAGGAATATTTATGAAGTAATGGGTTACACTGCTTTTTGGAAAGATACTGGGAAAATGCTCCTGCTCTGTTTTATGCATTCAGGACTTTGAGGGACTTCTTATCTCAGTGTAGAATTATATAGAAGTGTATTTATGGAGTAATGGGCATCCTGCATTTTCTTTTGTGGTGCTTTTGTATAGGACTAGGTAGAGAACTAGAGGAGCCTTTAGGTAGGGTTTTAGCCAGAGCTAATACCCTACTTAAGGTGCATTTGTTGAGGAAAGGGTTCTATGGTACAGAGGGTCAATAATGCATTTTGGGTAGGGCTGCAACGATACATGCTATGATAAAATCAATATGTATCTCGATATTGACAGCTCGACTTGTTTGTTTTTGATTTGATGCAGTGATAAATGCATTGTGCCACCAGTTTAGTGTAAAACTATGGGTAATACATGTTATCTACACTGATATACAACTCAACAAAGAACAACTTGCTTTATCCTCAAACGGCCAATCTTACATAGCAAACAGAATTCAAACTGTCAGCCATCATTGCACATACAGGGCTCCAGATAAGAGGGAGTTATTTCAACAAATCAAACATTTTCTCACTCATTTCAGCACCAAATCCTATGGTGTTACTACTCATTCGAATCGTCTCTTCGAGACGATTCTAATGAGTAGTGACACCATAAGGTTTAATTCAGAAATAAAGATTTTAGTTTTTGAAATACCCCCCATATCTGGAGCCCTGCACATGTAACCTAACGAAGATAGCAGCTGGTTTTAATCTAATCATTTGCAGTGCTCCTGATAAAGGGAGTGTTTCAGAAGCTAAAATCCTCATGCCTTCATCAAACCTTATGATGTGACTATTCATTTGAATCGTCACAAACATATTAGGGATTGTTGGAGCCCTGTATTTTGCATTTGCATACAAGGTTTAGGATAAAACATGGATGTATCAAATTTGCAGTTGAACTCAATATTCGGTGCACTAATGAATCTTTGCTGCATTGTTTTGGGGTATCTATGGCTTGTTGTGTAACATCTTGAATACTGTGTCTATATACAGTTGGTTATCTAATAGTGTCCATCTAGGTCAAATTGTTAGTTACCATGGTTTGGCGTTATACTGCGTCTCATCAGGAGTTTGCCACGGTTATAATGGTTCCATGGCTTGTGACAGAGCTCCAGATAAGGGAGAGTGAACTGAACAAAACCAACATTTTCTCACTTATTTCAGCACCAAATCCTATGGTGTTACTACTCATTAGAATGGTCTCTTCGAGACCATTCTAATGAGTAGTGACACCATAGGGTTTAAAAAGAAATAAAGATTTTAATTTTTGAAATACTCCCCTTATCTTGAGCCCTGCTAAGAGTTAAGTATGATTGACAGTATTACCTTTGTGCTACCTTTCGTCTACAGATGTTGTTTTGTTTGTTTGGGTTTGTTACTGTTAAGCATGTGTTTTATATCTCATTCTGCTTTAACCCTCACTGTGTGGGAAACTTTATACATTATTTACCAATAGGAGACCAGAAGGAGCCCTCTGATCAGGGTCTTCACTCTTTGCTATAGTTTTACATACATGTATTTTGGACAACACTTTTAAATCTATCAATACCAAGTAAATGTTTTGATATTGGCATTCTGATAAATTTAAAGCCTTAAGAAAAGCCTTTTTTGCTGTCATCTTTTGTCATGAATTGTAATTATGGCATATAGTGTTAGTTACAAAATTCTAGATGGTAATTAAAAAGATATTTATAAGCGCCACACTTAAATGCTCAAACAAGCTACAAAAAGAAATTGCAAGGCTTTGGTGAAACAAGTCAAATCAACAGAAAATAAACTTGCAGACTTTTATAATGATGGCAGCTTAACCCATTACTCAATAAATACATCTTTTTAGCTCACCTGGTGAGCTATTGTGATCGGTTGCTGTCCGTCCGTGTCGTCTGTTCACAATTTGTTTCAAATAACTTCTTCTCTGAAACCAATGGCCCAATTTTAACCAAACATGGTCAGATACATACTGTAGTTGTGAGCTTCAAAAATTGTTCAAAAAAAGTGGGTGGGGCAATCGGTCTTGTTGCCATGGCAACCATGCACGATATCTAAAAAAAATCTTCTCAAAAACTACTGGTCCGATTTCAATTTGGTTTTCACCAAAATATTTCTCAATTACTATTCTTTCAAAATTGTTCAAAGGATTTTGATCTGTCAAAAAACATGGCCGCCAGAGGGCGTGGTCATTTTCCGTATTTACGTAATATTGACAACTAAAGTCAAAATTTTAAACATCTTCTTGTCAATAACTATAAGTCCTAGGACAACCAAATTTCACAAGTAGCATCATGTTGTGAACCTTTAGCAAGATTGTTAAAATAATGACCCCCTAAGACCCAGACCTTTTATATTTTGCATCTAGCTTTGCCTTATGGTCCTCTACCAAGATTGTTCAAATCATGACCCCCGGATCAAAAATGGCCCTGCCCCGGGGCTTATGAGTTTTACAAAGACTTATGTAGTAAAACCTTTAAAATTCTTCTTCTCTGAAACCCTATGACCCAGACCTTTTATATTTGGCATCTAGCTTTGCCTTACGGTCCTCTACCAAGATTGTTCAAATCATTATCCCCGGATCAAAAATGGCCCCGCCCTGGGGCTTATCAGTTTTACATAGACTTATATAGGAATAAACCTTTAAAACTCGATCTTCTTCTCTGAAACCCTAAGACCCAGACCTTTTATATTTGGCATCTAGCTTTGCCTTATGGTCCTCTACCAAGATTGTTCAAATCATGACCCCTGGATAAAAAATGGCCCTGCCCCGGGGCTTATGAGTTTTACAAAGACTTATGTAGTAAAACCTTTAAAACTCTTCTTCTCTGAAACCGTAAGGCCCATACCTTTTATATTTGGCATCTAGCTTTGCCTTACGGTCCTCTACCAAGATTGTTCAAATCACGACCCCAGGGTAAAAAATGTACCCGCCCCGGGGCTTATCAGTTTTACATAGACTTCTACAGGAAAACATAATTCCGAGTTGTTTCAGTTTCATGCAACAGTCCACATACATGCAATGACAAACTTCATTATGCATCGAGTATAACACAATAGTTCCTCAGGTGAGCGATTTAGGGCCGCATGCAGCTCTTGTTACATCTTTAGTTTATTCCTTGTCTGAAGAAAATAGGAATATTTTCTTTATCCCTAGCTTACAGCAGACTGAAAGTAAAGCAGACTGTGTGTTAAAACACATGCTTTACTTTCAACCTGCTTTAACTGGTCACTTGTCTTGAAAACTAGACACAGGCTATAGGGTAATAAGTTAATGTAGGATAAGGAATGCAGAAAGCTCCTGTAGCAAGATTATTTTTATCCTCCATTAAGCAGTAATCTGTCTTAAGAGATTTCTAGGTTTCTTTATTTATTCTGGTATCGTTATACTATATTACAGTTAATATATTAACCAATTACCCCAAGGCAGGTGACTACTTGCAGCTGGTTGAAAGTAAAGTAGAATGTACCTTCAGGTGCATTCTCATTCTGCTTTACTTTCAGCCTGCTTTAGGCTGCTATCTGATTATACTTTATAAGGTGAAATTATTTTCTGGGAGGCATAAATTAAAGGCATATTTACAGGGTCAAGTGTTAACCCATTACCCCATAGCCCTTTTCTAGTTTTGAAGATAAGTGACCGCTTAAAGCAGGTTGAAAGTAAAGCAGAATGCGCCTTATAGGCGCATTCTGCTTTACTTTCAGCCTGCTTTAGGTTATCATCTACTAGAATAAAGAAAATATTTCATATACATATTCATGACTATATAAATTTGAACTATTTTCTTTAGTAAAGGAATAAATTAGAAGTGTAAAAAGGCATATCTATGGTGTAACGGGTTAAATGACCAAATGACTGCTGTTCACAGATTTTACTGTAAATTTGTTTGTTATTTTCAGGAAGCGAGTGTGTTCCAATCCAACGGTGCGGAGGAATCCTACTCCCGGTTTTATTAATCCGAAGGACAGTGGCACGGACTCCAATGCAGAGTCCCTTAACAGTAGCCCAGAGAAATCCAGAGTGAGAACCATAGTGGCGCAGAAAGCAGAACTTGACAGTGATAATGATTCTGTTGTACCAGGAGCAGAGAACTCGCCTGTAAAATTGACAGGTCTTGAATCTCAGACTGGTACACTAGTTGATGATCAAATACAGACTGGTACACTAGTTGATGATCAAATGCAGACTGGTTCACAAGTTGACGATCAAATGCAGACTGGTACACAGGATAGTGATCAAGGACCTAGCAGTAATCAAGGGAGTGTAACCACAAGAGGGTCTGAGGTTCGAATGTTGGATTTTGACTCAATGCCAAATGTTCGACTGGAGAGAATATCATCAAGACGTAGACCAGGAAAGATAAGCTCAAAGTTGATGAAGAAACAGGAATTCCATGAGAAGTTTTCCAAAGCTCCAGGAAATGTATGTATTGTGACTTTATTCATGAATATTGAATAATCTAAAATAATCATTTCTCTCTTAACTTGCTTCATTGCTTTTAAAGTTTTAATAGGCTGTAGTAAAGGAGAAATGTCTCTCTGGAAGAGTTTTGCTCTACTTTAAGCTTGATTTCAAACATTCAACCCTAGCGACGAGTATACTTGTCATTTACAAACAGTGTACCTATGAAGAATACACTTGTCCCATGCAAACAGTGAAGACCCTGATCAGAGGGCTCCTTAACCCTTTACCTGATAGCCTATTTCTAGTACTTAAGATAGGTGACTACTTAAAGCAGGTTGAAAGTAAAGCAGAATACGCCTTAGGGCACACTCTGCTTTACTTTCAGCCTGCTTTAAGCTATCATGTGCTAGAATATAGAAAATATTCCCTATCATATATCTTCATAACTGATTAAATTGGAACTATTTTCTTAAGCGGATGAATAAATAAAACACGCTAAAAGGCGCTTCTATTGGGGAAAGGGTTAAGGAGCCCTCTGATCAGGGTCTACACTATTTGTCATTTTGAAATAAATTGTTAAAAATCAACCCTAAATAGTTAAAAATGGGTTAGACTTATTTTGAAATTGGAATTGTCTTTTAAAAGTTTCAGGGGTGAATGATTTAACTTATTGACCCCAGAAGCTTCAAATGGATAATTTCAGTTTCCAATGAAGTGTAGTCGTATTTTTATGCCCCCTCCCCATTTGTACGCTTTTATTTCTCCACTGAAGAGAATAGTTCCAATTTATACAGTCATGAACAGTTTTGTAAAGCTTTTTATTAGGACAAGACAGAGATGCATTTCTATGTTAACTCTTTGAGCCCTAGTCCCGCATATAGGCGTCCTTTTCAAACAGTGTTGTGTGAATAGTACATGTGTCATATGCAAACAGTGAAGACCAAGATCAGAGGGCTCCTATCGTAGCCCTCTGATCTAGGTCTTCACTGTTTGTCACAATGCTAAACATTGACAAAAACAGCCCTTAAAAGTAAGAAATTGACTAGACTAAAATCTAAACTGGAATTGTTCATTTAAAGTTTCAGGGAGGAAAAAGTTAAAAAGAGTAAAGTTGTGAAAAGGAGCTTTATATGTTATAACAAAACAAAAAATCTACATGCCAAATTGTGATAAATGTTGCAAACAGATTGGATCGAGATAAGACGCTGAGTATGTCAACATCTCATTTGGATACAGTCTTATTTTACACTCTGGTGATGTTTTTTGGAAAGAAAATGCAGATGTGTCAATTCTGAGACATTTACTAAACAGGGTTGGCAATCGACCGGTCAATAAGAGTATTGACCACCTGGGCGGTCAATACTGGTTTTAACCGGTCATTAGTGGTCATTACTGGTCAATTGAAATGACCACTTCGAACCAACTTATAACCTAATTGCATCATACCCCTAGCAATGTAACAATTGTTTGTTAAATATATACAGTACATAAAAACTGTTCTGATAAGGGTCTTTTTAAATAACAGTATGATATTTTGATGTTGTTGTTCAAAATATTTCATTAATGACCACATGTGGTCTTTTGCTGGGTGGCCATTTGATGTGGTCAATTCAGTCAGAATACTTATAATAAAATAAAGTACTAGTACCCTACCTATCTTATTCATACATTGTCATGATGAGCATACTGGGAATAATGATCATATTAATATTTAATCTAAAGATTGAATTTGAATTACATTTTGTAAATATTTGATAAAACCAGGACTATAAAGTGGTTGATTGAAATGACCGGCCTTGTCAATTGAAAATCAACCATTACTGACCACCAGCTAGACTCAGTTTGGGAGTTTACCAACCGAAAAGCTAGCTATACTCATAATCAATCAACCGCTAAATACTTCAACTCAATTAACTGTTCACTTACAACTCAACTGACCATTAAAAAACTCAAATGACCACTCAAAATTTCAGTTGACCAGTAATGAGTATTGACCACTTTGAGAATATATTACAGCAAATAACTAACCATTATGGTCATATACCCATAGTCAATCAACATTGATGTCTATTATTTACTATCATGGGAAAATCATAAGTAACACCTGTAAATTGCTGTCAAAACAGATTATCATGTGTTAGGTTGCCCCATGTCAGTGCAGTGGGAGTGGCATAGATCTGATTGTGACCAATCAAATGTCTTGATACAGGGAGATTACACACTGACAGAGGTATTATACACTGACACATTGTTCTCTGTTGACCCGCCGAGACGTGCACGTCGTGACAGAGGCACAGGGATCTAGTCCATGGCTAAGCGTGGCAGGCTTAGCCAATGGCTGGATCCCCGACCAACATCGGCGGGTGTGGCCCTATGAAGCGCCGTTTTTGAAGGATGTATCCTGGAGTCAGCCTTGTTTTCCTTTCCTCACCACTGGATCCAGAGACAACTTGGAAGAAAATCAACTTTGGATTCCAGACCCCGTCGAAATTCAACTTTAGAAATCCATCATCTGATGTCGAAAACAGCCACTTCGGGAACCAAACTTTAGACCACTCCGCCGGCTGAGGAGACGATCAGGCGATAATGGCGCAAGCTGCGGGATCCTAGAACGTTGGGATGCGGCAGCTATTAGACGCACGTGGGACGCTAAACCTTAGTAGAACAACAATGACACATTGTTTTTCTCCTATTTGTGCTCTAAGGAAGTCATCAATGAGTCTACCGAGAAGTTATGCTGCAAGGTCGTCTGCATGGTCCCAGATAATGAGAAGATATCTGTGATGAAGCAGAACCTGAAGGAGGACGACCCCAGCCTGACAGTTTATGGTTGCTCTGCACACTGGCTGAATCTGCTGGGACAGGATTTTACTCCTGACCAGGTGATAAAGCAAGTTGTTCTTCAGGATTCACCATATACTGGTTCAAAATGGCCAGGGTGATCTTTTCAATCAACCAGAGTGGTCGATTCAATCCACCTCAAGTGGTCATTTCAATGGACCACAAGCGGTCAGTTCAATCAATAAATGTGGTCATTCAATCGACCAGGGTGGTCTTTTCAGATTTGAAAACCCCACTTTGTGCTTCCTATACCCCCTATATACACTTGCAATAGCTTCCTGTGTATCTGTAATACATAATTACACTATAATTAAACCCTTTTGAAGTTTTAAGAGTTGTATTTTAACAAAAAAAGGGTATTGACCAGTATTGACCACTTCAGGGCGTATTGACCGGGCGGGTTTAATTGTTACTAAACCAGTTTTGCAGAGAACAATAACAAAGCTTGCCGTTGGTGTACATTTGGTTTGTTGTATTTTCAGAATGATTCTCAATGTTACCCCGTGTCTCTACAACATGTTTTACCTGCCTCGAGACAGTGGGGCGGACATCATGGTCAGCCACCATATCACCCCATCAAAGTAGATTTCAAGGTAAATATGAATTACAGGGCTCCGGATAAGAGGGAGTAAACTGAACAAATCCATCATTTTCTCACTCATTATAGCATCAAACCCACACCATAGGGTTTAAAGCAGAAATAAGACATTTATGCCCCCGCTGTGATCAGTTGGGGGCATACTGTTTTACCCCTGTCTGTCCATCCGTCTGTCTGTCCGTCCATCCGTTCGTTCCACATACAGTACATACTTTGTCCAGCTAACTTCTACAGTTTTCAAGCTATGACCTTATAACTTGGCAGAGTGTTTGCACATATATCATAATCTGGAGCCTGAAGTAGTTATATTAGTTATATGAAGGTTTAACACCCTCCATAAGATCAGTTGACACTTGACACAATAGGTTAATCATGTACCGAGATGATGAAATCTAGACAATTACATGTATTTATATAATTTGAAATTCTGTGAAAAATTGAAATGAGTCTCAAACAGTTTGGATCCTGATCAGACGCCTCATGCCACGTTATGCAGCATTGGATTAGGATCCAATTCTGTTTGCAATTGTGAGTGTTGTAACTATTGTCAGCCTTAGATAGATAGATAAATAGATATATTTATTTCAGTATAAATATTGTAACCGGACGGCCCGATTTTACTCCTATGGGTCTCCAGATCACACAGTCTGACGGATCCACACTTACTCTGGGGGTTATTTACAATTACCGGAATTGAGAAACACGACACAATGCAAAGTAAAGTTAATGAATGTTTAATAATAATGTATCAATCAATCTTCTATATCAGGCTGGACACACCAGACTTAAAGATTAACAGGCAATACTTAAAAGAGCTATAGTTCTCTTAATTAACAGCTTCTACAACAGTGACGTAGATCCAGATCCTCTAGCTTTAATCCTGAATGCCTTTAGTTTACTTAATAATACAGAAATAAGAAAATGCGTTTGTTCATGTGACGGGACTTCCTGTTCTAAATGTGAACACCGTCTTAAAATGCAAGTTTAGAGATTTGGAAGTTAGTGCCAAAAGTCTGAGTTCGACAGTTCTCAGACGTGCCGAAAGTGGAAGTGCCAGAACGCTAAGCTTCACTCATATTTATAAACTTTAGCGCCAGAATACTTTGTACGTAAAGCGGCTCCTTTTACCCACTAGAAATACAAGGATGCCGTCACGTGACAATATTGATCAATCAATATCAGGAACGGAAAAATCCGTTAACCGCATCACTGTTGCAAATCAATAAGCTATCGCCGTTAAAACGTAACAACAATTATAAAATGCGAATTAACTTCAATATTAAAGGATGTATCTTATACATCTTGATATGAATTATCACACACATACTAAATATAACCATTGCTGACAGTGATTACTGTGTAAGCTGCAATTCTGCTCGGATTTAGAATATCTCCATTGACATAAGGATGGAGAAGTGTTTACAGATAAACATACGAGAACAGACTGAATTTACAGAGTAACCACACTATGTCAGCTTAAAGCATGGATATCACTTGAACAAATGACCTATGAAGACATGCAAACTGTAAGTAAACAGTGTTATTAACATGCATACTTTCTACAATAACTGTTAGAAATGAGCAAAGTATGAAAAGTCATGGGTTTCCGCGGAATCAAACAATCGTTAAAAGATCGCTCCAAATCGCATCAAAATCGATGACTAACATCATTTCCCTATTAAAACCTAGTACAAATATATGAACATCAATGAAACGTTGGTGTGTCCTATAAAATAAGACATAAACAACAAATACATGTAAATGAATCAGCTTCCCAAAAGCAATGCAACTGTACATTCTGTTACACTTCCCCCACCCTTGCATTAGGTAATTCTCCCGAATTATTAAAAAGGCAATTTGCAAATTTTTAAACAATTTTAGTGAAAGATTACTTTTTGGAAGCTATATTCATGCGTTAAATTAAAATTACACAAATATTTTTCTTTCTCTTTCAGGTTGACACAGATAAAGTTATTGACCATCAAAGAACTTGTTTGTTGTATTTTATTCCCTCTAAATGGTAATGTTTGCATACAGCTCTCAGAGTTGAATATGTACAGTCATTGTCCACACACAGTTCCTTGAATTTTATGAATTATGAAACTTCACATTTTGATACTGGCGTGCCAATTAGAATTTGTTTTCAATAAAACAAAGATTGATAAATAGAATTATCTAATACAACATGAAATCTCATTGCTAAACTGTGAGTAATTTATTAAATTTGTAATGAAAAAATTGCATTAAAACAGATTAGCACGCCAAGATCAAGATTCCTTAATTGGTATTTACTCATTAACACTTGTTCATTAAAAGCACAGTTATTCTTCGTTGTTCTCAAGTCACAGAAGTACCAGGCACCAGTTTTCGTCAATCCCAGAAGCTTGTGTCCTCATTGGGTTCTTTTGTTCCTCCAATCCATACTCCCCATCCCCAAAGTCATATGGCCACGTCCCGGCAGTGATCCTTCCTAAATGTCCTCTAGTCCAAGGCACCATGGACAATCTTCACGTGTAGTCTTATAATCTTTATAGATTTATGTCTATACAGTAGTGTCAAACACATTGAACGTCTTCATGGAATAAAGTAGTCATATTTTTCTTTTCTGAATGTAATGAAAGGAAACAAATCGGTTTCCTATAGTCAATCAATGCAGCTTTGTTTAAACATTATCCTAACTTAGATCCATCTCCACTGTTTCCTTAGCAAATCGCCTCGACCTGACGTGCCCAAAATAATAAATAAATAAACAAAAATGTTCGATTCCAGGCTAGGGTTGATCAGACCGTTACTGGCAATCCGATCCCAGGCTAGGGTTGATCAGACCCGTACTGGCGATCATGGCACCTATTTCAGTGCATCCACTTATATCCTCACTGACAGCACCACTGTGCGTCCACTAAAACCCACGTCCACCAAAGGTCCGTAAAATTCACCTATAGAAAATTACTATTTGCTCTCTGAAACATCTCTTTACAGATCTCAAGTTAATCTGTCTGCTCCAACAAAGCTGAAATTTCAAAGTTTCTGAATACCTATACAATCACATCAGTACTGTTTACTAATATCTGTTAATTTGTGAACGTTTTTCCTATATTGCTGTCCATCCGTGCAGTACTTTCATCACTTTGATTTGCTAAATTTCCCACTGTGCGTTTCCATGCCACATCATAACTCATAATGTCTATCCAGTGTCCTAGTTCAGCAGTTTCCAACATGTGATATGTACTGATCCCACTCGTCTTCTCCGTTTTATATAATGTAGGATCCAGCTTAATTGTTATATATCTCTCCTCTGCCGGGAACCGATGTAATGAGCAGGTTTGTATATTTCCCGCTTTTGAATTTGATTGCCATTGTCCCTATATATAGAGTTTATAAATGCGTGCCATACTGATGTACCTCCCAAAAACCTCTGTTAATTGCGTATCTCCTTGATCCAAGTCTCCCTGACAAGGATCTGTAACAGGTAAGTCATCATCTACCTAAGGGTTTCCCTCTCCCTCAATCTAGCTGTTTAATATTAAAATCCGTTTCCGGGTCAGACAATACAAACATCCTTACTTTTACAATGTAACAAAATAACAAGCAACTGTATTAAATACATTAACTCTTTTTATAACAAGTAGATCTATAATCTATCTCCATATACGATCCAGAAACTAAGAGGTGTAGCCGAAATATCACACCTAGTGCTAATAGATATACATGTACTTTTTCATATATATGCTTAATTAAACTGCCGTCACATGAACAACCAATTGCACTTTACAAAATCCGTCAAGAAATCCGTTCAGATTTCCGTTAAAATCAGCTAAAAAAATCCGTTCAAAATTCCGTTTAGAGAAATCCGGTAAGAAAATCCGTTCAGGTTCCGTTCAGATTTCCGTTAAGCCAAATCCGTTAAAAATCCGGTAAGAAAATCCGTAAAGAATCCTGTTAAAATCCGCTCAAAATCCGTTACGATGAATCTGGTGAGAATCCGGTCAAAATCCGTTAAGACATTCCGCTAGACTTCCGTGAAACGGGATTCCGTTAATAAAAAAAAATCCAGTAAGATTCCGCTCAAATATCCGCTAAGGGTTCCGTTAAAGAAATCCGGTAAGAAGCCAGTTTTAATTCCGGGAAGAAAATCCGTTTAAGTTATCCGTTGCAGTTCCGTGAAGGAAATCCGTTAAAAGTTTTCCGTCAGTGGAAATGTCTAGTTTCGTAAATTCCGGCAAATGTAAATGGACCTATCAGGGTTCCGTGAAAACGTATCCTGCTATAGATATTCCGCCATCTAAATGATCTGTTGACAGTTCCGTAAAATCCTGAGCTAGACGTTAAGTCCGTTTTCCAAGTAAGAACTTGAAATATCCCTAAATTCTGACACCAATTGTAACCGGACGGCCCGATTTTACTCCTATGGGTCTCCAGATCACACAGTCTGACGGATCCACACTTACTCTGGGGGTTATTTACAATTACCGGAATTGAGAAACACGACACAATGCAAAGTAAAGTTAATGAATGTTTAATAATAATGTATCAATCAATCTTCTATATCAGGCTGGACACACCAGACTTAAAGATTAACAGGCAATACTTAAAAGAGCTATAGTTCTCTTAATTAACAGCTTCTACAACAGTGACGTAGATCCAGATCCTCTAGCTTTAATCCTGAATGCCTTTAGTTTACTTAATAATACAGAAATAAGAAAATGCGTTTGTTCATGTGACGGGACTTCCTGTTCTAAATGTGAACACCGTCTTAAAATGCAAGTTTAGAGATTTGGAAGTTAGAGCCAAAAGTCTGAGTTCGACAGTTCTCAGACGTGCCGAAAGTGGAAGTGCCAGAACGCTAAGCTTCACTCATATTTATAAACTTTAGCGCCAGAATACTTTGTACGTAAAGCGGCTCCTTTTACCCACTAGAAATACAAGGATGCCGTCACGTGACAATATTGATCAATCAATATCAGGAACGGAAAAATCCGTTAACCGCATCACTGTTGCAAATCAATAAGCTATCGCCGTTAAAACGTAACAACAATTATAAAATGCGAATTAACTTCAATATTAAAGGATGTATCTTATACATCTTGATATGAATTATCACACACATACTAAATATAACCATTGCTGACAGTGATTACTGTGTAAGCTGCAATTCTGCTTGGATTTAGAATATCTCCATTGACATAAGGATGGAGAAGTGTTTACAGATAAACATACGAGAACAGACTGAATTTACAGAGTAACCACACTATGTCAGCTTAAAGCATGGATATCACTTGAACAAATGACCTATGAAGACATGCAAACTGTAAGTAAACAGTGTTATTAACATGCATACTTTCTACAATAACTGTTAGAAATGAGCAAAGTATGAAAAGTCATGGGTTTCCGCGGAATCAAACAATCGTTAAAAGATCGCTCCAAATCGCATCAAAATCGATGACTAACATCATTTCCCTATTAAAACCTAGTACAAATATATGAACATCAATGAAACGTTGGTGTGTCCTATAAAATAAGACATAAACAACAAATACATGTAAATGAATCAGCTTCCCAAAAGCAATGCAACTGTACATTCTGTTACAATATGGTAAGACATTACTACAAACATTGTAAATAGTACTTGAATGAATAATGGACCATGACAGACTGACAGTCACACCATACACCAAGGATAACACCAAAAAGGGAAATCCCTTATTTCCACAGTGGTCCTGAATTTCCATGGTGGCCTTGGCTATGAAAGTGTTAAATTCAACACAATGTTACCAAATTGTTTATTGTATTGTAGACGGCATGTGATATCAACTCTGTGTGGACCTATGGCCTGGCACTGACCATGTCCGCTGCTATGAGTGTAAGGACACTGTGTTTTCTCTGTGGAAGTGCTGGCAAGCATGAGGTAGGTGTAACAACATATTGAAATCACATCTCCAGGGCTCCAAATAAGAGTGGGGTAAACTGAACAAAACCAACATTTTCTCCGTCATTTCAGCACCAAATCCTTTGGTGTTACTTCTCATTAGAATCGTCTCGAAGAGATGATTCTAATGAGTGGTAACACCATAGGGTTTAATGCAAAAATAAAGATTTTAGGTTTTGAAATACTCCCCTTATCTGGAGCTCTGAATCTCAAGATAAACTGGGTATTTGATATATTAACTTATTACATTATTCCTTTATTAACCCATGTTCCTCTAGCCCTGTTCCAGTATTGACGATAGGTGGCAACTTAAGGCAGGTTGAAAGTAAAGCAGAATGTGCCTTAAGTCACATTCTGCCTTACTTTCAACCTGCTTTAAGCTACGATCTGCTGGTATATAGAAACTTTCTTAGACATACATCCATGACTGTATTGAGTGGAATTATTTCCTTAAGTGGAGGAATACTTTAAAGGTGTAAAAAGCGTATCATGGGGTAATGGGTCAATGTGGCCAGAATGAGGTGGTTTATTTTCTCTTTAATTCTAAATAAGTATGTCACCTTTAGTCTTTTAACAAATGTTTGTTTTCCATAGAAATCTCATCATGGATAAGTATGGATAAATAGGTTCAGGAATGCCTATTGTCGGTATTAGTTGTAAACAATGTGGTCCCTGACAAAATGTAAAGTATCACCATAGAATTTTGTGTGGATATAATATTGGCTCACTAGACCGATGTCCAGTAGAGCCCACCTATAATATATAGATTTCGATTTCAGTAGTCGTTATTTGTGATTTGTACTATACAGTAAAACCTGTTTTAAGCAGCCACTTAAACATGATCAATTAGTAGGATCATTTAAAAGTAGCAGCTTAATGCAGGACAAAAGTTCTCCCATAGGAGCTTCCTGTTTTACTTTTGTCCTGCATTAATCCAGACATGTTTTCCAAGTTTCCCTATGTCTTACCACTACTCCCAGATTTAATTCTATTTTCCAGCTGATCTACTGTAGTATTTGCTGTGAGCCATTCCACGAGTTCTGTCTTGAGGATTTTGAGCGGCCCACGCCCGACCAGTATGATGACTGGTGCTGCTCTAAGTGTCAGTACTGCCATGTCTGTGGCAGACAGAATCATGTAAGTGTATGACTGGTGCTGCTCTAAGTGTCAGTACTGCCATGTCTGTGGCAGACAGAATCATGTAAGTCTTATCCAGGACTCCTGAGAAGAGGGAGTAAACTGAACAAATCCAACATTTTCTCACTCATTTCTGCACCAAATCCTATGGTGTTACTACTCATTAGAATCGTCTCGAAGAGAGACGATTCTAATGAGTAGTGACACCATAGGGCTTAATGTAAAAATAAAGATTTTAGTTTTTGAAATACCCCCCTTATCTGGAGCCCTGCTTATCTCCACTTTATTCAGACAGTCAAGGCTGTACTCAGTGTCTGTCTGTTTATTTTTCTGTCCATAACTTTACAGTTACGTGTGGTAGAAGCTTCATAATTTGCATGTGTGCTTAACTCAAGAAGCTCTTGAGCTCTGTACAACTTGGGTCATGCCCGACAAAGGTCAAGGTCATTGAAAAGTCAGACCGGCCAATTTTAAATAGGCCAGAACTTCAAAATTATGTGTGGTACAAACTTCATAATTGGCATGTGTGCTTAACTGAAGAAGTTCTTTAGCTTAGTACAACTTGGGTCATGCCCGGGGTCATGTCTAGTTCATTTACAGGTCACTCCCTTAGTCATAAACAGCTTATTTCTTTGTACATTTTCTTCACAACAACAGCAAGGAGTACCATACCTGCTGTACGATCTTTATTTTACAGCCAAATGAATACATTTCAGTGCCAAAAACTCCTGGGCGTTTATCACCTTTACTTACAACATGCTTTAAGCTCTCAGCTGGAAAGATACTGGAGATTCCTTCTGTGTTTTATGTTTAGGACTTCCTAGATAGTGGGATTACTTTCCTTAATGTAGAAATAATTAGGTGTGAAAAGGTGTATTTATGGAGTAATGGGTTAATTTTAAGTGTCATCTGTTCTATGGTCATTGTACACAAGTTTTATGTACTGGCATTGATTCAGTTTCTACCTATAAAATTGTAGTCACATTTGCAGTTTTATGATTAAAGCTACTTTCCTGAAACACCTCAAGACATATGAGATTCGTTCAAGTACAGTGAGTTAGTGGTCACTAAACTCTTTACCCCATAGCCATTTTCTGGTACCATTTAAAGCATGTTGAAAGTAAAGCAGAATGTGCCTTAAGGCACATTCTGCTTTACTTTCAGTCTGCTCTAACTTCTAAGCTACCAACTGCTAGAATACGGAAACTATTTTTTATAAAACATATTCATGACTGTGTAAATTGGAAATATTTTCTTCAGTGGAGGAATAAATAAATGTGCTAAAAGTCGCTTCTATGGGGTAATGGGTTAATACAGATTGATGGTATTTATATTTGTCTTTTCTCCTCAGCTATTACAATGTGACAGATGCCAGAACACATACCATCCTGGATGTCTCGGTCCAAACTATCCAACAAAACCTTCCAAAAAGAAAAATATATGGGTAAGTTTTAGGTGGAACAACTGAGTCAATCTGATATTCACAAGTTTTGAAAATACAGAAGAATATGGAAAGAATGTGTTTATGCACGTCCAACATTGGTATTGTTGTCGTGCTGTAAAAATATTGGCCATAGACTGTTCGTTAAAAATGTATGAGCAGATTGAACGTTTCAATCATCTTCTCCTTTATGCCTTCCGGAAACTGTTATGAATGATTCAGGGCTGCCATTTCTCCATATTTTTCGGAAATCTTCGGATTTCTTATCCTAGCAGATGGTAGCTTAAAGCAGGCTGAAAGTAAAGCAGAATGTGCCTTAAGGCACATTCTGTTTTACCTTCAACCTGCTTTAAGTAATTGTGCTTATAAAATAGAAAATTTGGAAATCTTAAGACTTGATTTTTCAAGATCAACTTATGGCTGCCCCGATAAATACTCATTTGAATTGTCTCCTCAGTAGAAGTCTTATAGGTTGTCACAACATACGGATTTTTGTTGTCAGAGAAATAAGAGTTTTGAGTTCTGTGAAATAAAGGCCAACTGTACGACTTATTGTATTGGTCTTGGGTTTTACATTGGAAGGAAACATAGTTTATAATATATGGCCTTTGTATTCTTCCTGTTGATTTTCAGGTGTGTACGAAATGTGTGAAGTGTAAAAGTTGTGGGGCCACCACCCCGGGATCATCTTCTGATGCCACATGGACGTATGACTTCTCTCTGTGTTATGAATGTGGGCAGCTGATGGACAAGGGTAATTTCTGTCCTATCTGTCACAAGTGTTACTCCGATGATGACTGGGAGTCTAAGATGATACAGTGTAACATGTGTGAGAGCTGGGTGCACTCCAGGTGTGAGGGACTCACAGGTAATTGCTACTTCATTGCTGCAGAGATTTGTTGCTCCAGTTTACTATCAGCAGGCCACAAGATCAGTTATTTATGTTTTCTTCTTTATGTTTCCACAAAACTTATGCTGTGACTACTCATTAGAATAGTCTCCGAGAGTCGCAACGTAGGGTTTGGTGAAGACATTTAAGAGAATGTATTGGGATTGTTCAGTTTACTCTTATCTGGAGCCCTGCAATGAAGACCAGGGTTAATCCAGAGATAAGAGAGAGTACACTGAACAAATTAAACATTCTCTCCTTTATATTCAAACCAAACTCTATGTAGTGACTAATTAGAATAGTCTTGAAGAGATAATTCTAATGAGTAGTAACACCACAGGCTTTAATGTAGAGGTACAGATTTGAGTTTTTCTGGAGCCTTGGGTTAATCTCATTATTTGTTTCCAGATGAAATGTACGAGATCCTGTCCTACCTACCAGAGGATCTTTCTTTCTACTGTCGTAACTGCCATCCTCATGGCTGTCCAGAGTGGGAGAGGACCCTGAAAAGGGAGCTGCAGGAGGGACTGGAAAGTATCCTGCACACTCTCATCCTAACAAAGTCAGCTCAGTTCTTACTCAAGCATGAACAGGTAATTGATTCATGAAACTGGTGTAAACCCACTACTTATATAAATGCGCCTTTAAATTATTCCTCCACTGAAGAAAATAGTTTTGCACCATAAGAAATATTTTCTATATCCTAGCAGATAGGAGCTTAAAGCAGACTGAAAGTAAAGCAGAATGTGCCGTAAGGCACATTCTGCTTTACTTTCAACATGCTTTAAGCAACCATCTGTCTTCTGTACTGAAAACAAGCTAGGAGGCCGGGGGAGGGTTAAGTTACCACATAAACACATATGCCTATTATTATAAATGCAGTGTTATATTTAAAGGTTGCTGCTTGTAGTTAAACTCATTAACCCATAGATAGGTCTTTGTACACCAATGATTTTATCATCCACTGAAGAAAATAGTTTCACTTTATACATTCATGAATATACACCATAAGAGATATTTACTATATCCTAACAGTTTGTAGATTAAAACAGGCACATTCAATCTGCTTAAAATAGTTAACTTTCACCGAAACTAGAAACAGACTATGGGGTAATGGGTTAATATAGGAGCTTTATGCGTTAGCTGTCTTTAGATTTCTTTATTGTGCTGCTGTCTCATACAGGTTTGACTGTAATTTCATTCCTACACTTGTATTCTTTGTTTTCAGACAAAATCACCACAGAAACTCTCTCCTCCTCCAAAATCAGACATTAAAGAAAGTGTTAGTGACTTGCATCCACATATTGTTAACAAATTAAACCAAGATCATACAAAAGGTCATACTAGCAAAGATAGTGTCAATACATGTACTTCAGGGAGTGTAGTTCATGCTCCTGACAAAACTGATTTTAAAGCCGAGAAAACCAAACTAGAAGATAGCTGTGAGACCAAAACAGAAGACTCTGCTACTTGTGAGACTGCTTCAGAGGACAAGGCAGGTGAACAAGGGACTGCAAGTAAGGGTTGTGATCGAGATAACAGTGTTAACAGTGATAAAACAGAAACAAGGAAACAAGATCTGAGTAAAGAGGTAGTCAGAGATATTGATGTTGAAGTAAAGCATAGTTCAGAGCCAATCTGTGATAACAAAGACAACGTTGAGCCTATGGAAATAGGTGATTGTGATGGGAGTGAGAGGAAAAGTATCTGTGATAAATCTTTGAAAGTTTGTGATAGTGATACGGCAGGAGTATTACCAGAGACAGCCAAGAAAGGTGAAGATTGCAATAGAAATGACAACAGAAATGACAAGGAAGCAAGTGCATTGCATGGTACCGGTGAACAAATAGGTTCAGGTGTAAGCATGTGTAGTTCAGGCAGGAAACAAGGCAAAGTGTTGAAATGTAGTTATACAGTTATACAACCTCCCGGAGTGGAGCCGGCTAGTGAAACAAAGCAAACTGAAGTTGTTAGTGAAGAAAATCATAAAGTTACAACAGTCAAACCAATTTGGCCAACAGAAAAAACTCCTGAAAATGAAAATAAGAAAGTTGTTGGATTTAAAACAGATGGAAGTGAATTGTCTAGTGCAGTGAGTTCTATAGATAAGAAAGCAGTTGTGGTATCCAAGAAGACGTTGTCGGTAACCTTTAAAGTAGATAACAGGGAGAAAACACCTGAAGGTGATAACCCAAAAGACGACCATCCAGCTGACCTTATGTCTATGGCAGAGAAAATGAAAGATGGCTGTTACAAAAGTGTGGTATGTTTATTATTTAATCCTTTACCCCATGGCCTGTTTGTAGTTTTGAGGACATGTGACCACTTAAAGCAAGTTGAGAATTAAGCAAAATGATATTTAATGTGCATTATGGTTTACTTTTCAGCTTACTTTAAGCTGCCATAGGAACAATTTCTTATGGTATGGTCAGGGCTCCAGATAAGAGTAGTTTTTCAAAATCTAAAACCTTTATTTCTGCATTAAACCTTATGGTGTCACTACTCATCAGAATCGTCTCTTCGAGACGATTCTAATGAGTAGTGACACCATAAGGTTTGGTGCTGAAATGAGTGAGAAAATGTTGAATTTGTTCAGAAAACTACCCCTTATCTGGAGCCCTGTACATATACAGGATTTCATTCAAGTGGAATAATTTTCTTCAGTGGGTGAATAAATTAAAGTGTAATACGGTTAAATGATGGAGTCACCGATTAAGCCACAGTTGTTTTAACCCTTTACCCCATAAAAACAGCCACAGTTGCTTTTAGTGACCACTCAATGAAAAAGCTTGTTATAGATGTCCAAAGACAGGCATCTGCTGAATACAAGATAGCCACAAGGAGAATGCAGTCTTTAATGGGGATCTGATCTGGATCAAAATTGATTTCAATGGTATAAAAAAATGTATTTTATGTCTTTCTGGGATACCGAGCGTTCCATGTGTATCTGTACAATAAGATACAAGAGTCTTGTGTTTTACTGTATGTATTTTACTCTGACCTTGTTTTCAACAATGTGACGTCGTGTATAAATTCGACATTATTCTTTGTAGCATAAAATAATTCTTGCCAAATGTTTCTGGATATAAAATGATTTAAACAACTACTTACTTGTTGGTGTATATTGAAGGCATATAATAAACACACCAGACTCACGCCAAGGGGCTCATCAGATAGGCTGTTTCCGCCAAGAATGTCTCGCGTTGAATACATCATGTTGTATCGCACCGCCAACTGGTAATGTGTATGAATTTATTGCACTCATTTGTATTTTAGGCATTGTTCTGTGAGGACATACTCAGAATCATACAGAACTATTTAGATAATGATGCAGAAACACGTTCATCTAGAAAGAAGGCAGTCATCTCGGCTAGATCAATCTTTGTAAAGGTGAGTTAATATTATACCCCTGCAAATGAAGTTTGAGAGGGGGTATATAAGAGTAAGGGTTTTGGTCGGTCAGTCCTTGGCACAAGCAATCTTGTGATGTGACCACTTCTACATTTCTTTACCTATTGACATTAAACTTTACCCTTGATTGGACTGTTTTGACGGAATAAAGCGTGTGACACAAACTACTTCAGCATTTCTTTACCAATTGACATCATATACATAATATTATGCATTTATAATTAATTGTTGAACACAGTCTTGTTTCTAAACAATTGCTCAATACAGTAAAACCTCTACCATTACACAGACTGCTCATAGATTGTATAAAAGACATAACAGCCTAGAAGGAGCTTTCTGTTTTACTTTCACCTTGCTTTAGGCAGACATCTGCCTTAAACACAGAGTAGTAAACCTAATTTGATGGTTGTTATAGAGAGGTTTTACTGTACTATTAATTCTATTTCAGCAAATGGAGAAGATATTCCCCTGGTTCAAGGTTAAGATGTGCAGGCATTGGTTCAGCAACAGGAACATGCCATAGTAAGTCAACTGAATTGTCCTGTATCAGGGTTCCAGATAAATAGGAGTGTAGTTGAACTTCCATATCTCGAACTCGCTTAACCCTTTGAGCCCTAGTTCCGCTTATAGGCGTCCTTTTCAAACAGTGTACTTGTGAACAGTACACTTGTCCTGTGCAAACAGCGAAGACCCAGATCAGAGGGCTCCAAAAGGAGCCCTCTGATCAGGGTCTTCACTGTTTGTCATAGTGCCAAACATTGACAAAAACAACCCTTAAAAGTCAGAAATGGACTAGACTAAAATGGAAACTGGAATTGCCCATTTAAAGTTTCAGGGAGGAAAGAGTTAACTTGAACCAACCTATCCCGTATTTAACTGCATATGAATTGAATTGTTACAAGTTCAGTTTAAGTCTTAACATTCCTGTATTTTAAAGTTAAAATGTGGCTTAGCCATATTTTAATTTGAAATACAGATATGTTAAATTTAAATTAGTTCAAGATATCAAAGTCCTACTGCATTTAAAAAAGTAAAATCTTAATCTCTGCACCAACCCTAGATGATTCTAATGAGTAGTAACACCATAAGTTTACTGCAGACATGAAGGAGAAAATGTTGGAAAACTTGTGTACTCCCTCCGATCTGTAGGCCTGCCTCCAATTGAATCTGTCTGCCACACAAACTAGTTTATAATACTATGCCTTTAGCTATTCCTCAACATAATAATGTCATGCAGGCCTGCAAATAAGGGGAATTTTCCTAGAACCTCAGTCAAACTCATGAGTAACTACAGCCATGGTTATGATATACAGTAATCACAATACATGTACAGGGTTTGGAGGCATAAAGAAGGAACGACTGGAAATTAATAGTTTATGCAGGGCTCCAGATAAGAGGTAGTTTTTTCAACAAATCCAACATTTTCTCTCTTTTTTTAGTACCAAATCCTATGGTGTTACTACTCATCAGAATCGTCTCGAAGAGACGATTCTAATGAGTAGTGACACCATAGGGTTTAATTCAGAAATAAAGATTTTAGTTTTTGAAAAACTACCCTTATCTGGTGCTCTATTTATGCACCTATCTTCAAAACTTGAAACAGGCTGTGGGGTAATTTGTTAATGTTTCATGGGTAAATGAGTTAACCCTTTACCCCACAGCCTGTTTCTAGTTTTGAAAACAGGTGACCACTTAAAGCAGGTTGGAAGTCACATCAAGGCGCATTCTGCTTTACTTTCAACCTGCTTTAAGTTACAATCTGCTCGAATATAGAAAATATTTCTTATGATACATGATCATGACTGTATAAATTGGAACTGTTTTCTTCAGTGAAGGAAAAAATAGAATGTGCTTCTATGAAGGAAAGGGTTAACTAGCAAAATTTGTTATTGATAATTACAGTGGTATGATGCCGGATGCGACCCTTCCACCTAGCACTGACCACACATATGCTCAGTGGTTAAAGAGATCAGCGCCCCCAATGTCTCCACAGCCATCACCATTCAAGAAGAGGGCTGCAACACCAATGAAGAAACTGATGCCCCTGGGTACGGTGCTTACTTGTTGAAAAGTTGTCTGTCATTTTGAAATTCCACAAGGGAGCCTAAAATACACGAGTTACTTACTGTTGAAAGATAGAGTTAAAAAAGTTATCTTGGGAAACAGAAATAGTTCTTGAAAATCTGTTGAATATTCACGTATAAAATTCCATCCCCCATTCATAGCTTTTATCTGAGATATTACATTGGCGATCAACAATATAAGGAAGAAAATTGAGAAACAGAAATAGTTCTTGAAAATCTGTTAAATATTCACGTATAAAATTCCATCCCCCATTCACATCTTTTATCTGAGATATTACATTGGCGATCAACAATATAAGGAAGAAAATTGAGAAACAGAAATAGTTCTTGAAAATCTGTTAAATATTCACGTATAAAATTCCACCCCCCATTCATAGCTTTTATCTGAGATATTACATTGGCGATCAACAATATAAGGAAGAAAATTGAGAAACAGAAATAGTTCTTGAAAATCTGTTAAATATTCACGTATAAAATTCCATCCCCCATTCATAGCTTTTATCTGAGATATTACATTGGCGATCAACAATATAAGGAAGAAAATTGAGAAACAGAAATAGTTCTTGAAAATCTGTTAAATATTCACGTATAAAATTCCATCCCCCATTCATAGCTTTTATCTGAGATATTACATTGGCGATCAACAATATACGGAAGAAAATTGAGAAACAGAAATAGTTCTTGAAAATCTGTTAAATATTCACGTATAAAATTCCATCCCCCATTCATAGCTTTTATCTGAGATATTACATTGGCGATCAACAATATAAGGAAGAAAATTGAGAAACAGAAATAGTTCTTGAAAATCTGTTAAATATTCACGTATAAAATTCCATCCCCCATTCATAGCTTTTATCTGAGATATTACATTGGCGATCAACAATATAAGGAAGAAAATTGAGAAACAGAAATAGTTCTTGAAAATCTGTTAAATATTCACGTATAAAATTCCATCCCCCATTCATAGCTTTTATCTGAGATATTACATTGGCGATCAACAATATAAGGAAGAAAATTGAGAAACAGAAATAGTTCTTGAAAATCTGTTAAATATTCACGTATAAAATTCCATCCCCCATTCATAGCTTTTATCTGAGATATTACATTGGCGATCAACAATATAAGGAAGAAAATTGAGAAACAGAAATAGTTCTTGAAAATCTGTTAAATATTCACGTATAAAATTCCATCCACCATTCACATCTTTTATCTGAGATATTACATTGGCGATCAATATACGGAAGAAAATCCTCAGGAAAGAGTGTAGACTCGTATTAGATGCTTCAAGAAAACCATGCAGACCCAGATCAGACATGAGCTGTCTGATAAAGGAGTTGTCTGATAAGGGTCTGGACTGATTTCTCAAAGGTGCAGTCTGATCTGGGTCTTCAGTTTTCACAAAGTGTCAATATACACTAAATTCTAATAGTAGCAGCTGGAACATGAAGATTGTGATATGTCCCACAAAGATGTTTGTAAATGTCCTAGTTATAAGACCTGGTGTTTTATTGTTTACAGTAGATGATGATGAGGGCGAGGTACAGACATTCTTTGAGGGCGAGGACATGAGGAAGTGTATGTTCTGTCTGCAGTATGGAGACCAGGATCCTGATGTAAGAGATATTTCAACTTAGAGAACTTATCAAGATTTCTAAATCCTTTCATGATCAAATTTATTGTGAGGTTTTTACCCTTTCACTGCAATATTGTCGTCTGCTCCAATATTGTCTGCAATATCGTTTTGAAGTTAAATTTAAGGCAGTATAACTGCATAATTTCAAAACAAGTGGAAAACAGTTTTGATCCTGATCAAAATTGTTTGCAAATGCATTTATGAGGTTATTGAGAGTGTAACTTGTAAAGGTTTAAGGTGGTTCGCGGGTCAGCTTATTCTGTGTCAGAATTCTTTGAAACCTTGATTACATTGAAATATACCATATGGAGAGTGAAAAATCGTTAAAATAAAAAAAAAGTTACAGTGCCGTTTTTTTCTGACAGGACCATTTGTCGAAAAAAGCTCCTTTTTTGATAAACAGGAATATTTTCTTTATAAAATGATATAACTCAATAATTTCTGTATATTCAAGTAAACTGTACATAGACTATAAGATATTGGGCAAACAAAAGTAGTTTATGACATATTTGTTGGAAATATCAATATTTAAAAAAAGTTAAATTCTGAAAATCTCAAATTACAAAAAATCTAGCTGTTTAACGTACACTTATTTTACTCTTATTAGATAGATATAACTTAATTCTACTAGTCACAAAAATTTAATGAAAATCTACAGTGGAATTTACATTTTATACATGATTTACTGAAATTCTGACAAAATGTAAACACAAAACGAGTAACCTCCCTTGAGTTCAACTTTAAAATGCCGTCAGCTCTAAATAATACCATAAGTCAAACCTGTAATAAGGGACCATTGAAAACGGTAGCCTGTAGATCTTTAAAGGCAAGTGACTGCTTAATGCATAACAAAAGTAATGCATAAAAGCTCCTTTAGGATCTTTCTTTTAGCATTATTTTTGTACTGTGTTAAGCTGCCATCTGTCATATAGGCTATAAATACTCACAAATTTAGCTGTCACTTGACTATACTTGCATCTGATATTATTCATTATTACTTGACTTAACATAGCCTGTCCTTTGATCACTGCGTTATGAAATGACTAGTCACTAAAATCAGACAATTTGTTAAAAAAAAGTTTTGAACCAAGTGGGAATCGAACCTAGAACCTTTGGATTGCAAGTCTATCACCGTATCCACTGCGCTAACAGAGCAGACACTGAGTAAGATCAAACTTTTCTTTATCTAAATTTTCTACTATAAGCACGTGCCGCAAAGATCAGGTGAAAGTCATCAGCATTTCCGGAACTCGAGATGCGGACCGCCCGCTGTCGAACCACCTTAAATACAATTTTGACAGCTCAGTCACGGTTTAGCGTAATATACCCATATTTCAAAGCTAATGCATGGCTAATCTGTGTTTACCACTTTGTAAGTATGACTTAAGCTAGTTCAAGATAAAGAAATTTGACTAGATTTCTTAGAAATGCTTATCTTTAACCCATTACCCCATAGCCTGTTTCTAGTATTGAGGATAGATGGCCACTTAAAGCAGGTTGAAAGTAAAGCAGAATGTGCCTAAAGGCACATTCTGCTTTACTTTCAACCTGCTTTAAGCTACCATCTTCTTGAAAATAGAAATTATTTCTTATGATATATATTCATAACTGTATAAATTAGAACTATTTTCTTTGGTGGAGAAATAAATGGAAAGGCGTTAAAAGGCGTATTTATGGGGTAATGGGTTAAAAGGATGAAAATTAGTAATTAAATGCACAGAATATTCCCTTCAGTTGCACTGACCATTCAGTTCATTTCTTATTTTAATTCATTTCTTACTTTTGAAACCCCTTTGCTTTGGGAGTTAGCTTTGGGACTTAAGCTCTGTCTTTTATGTTTGTATCCTAGACAAAGAGGAAACTTATCCTCTTCAAGACAACTAACAAGTAGTAACACCATAGGATTTGGTGCTGAAATGAGCGAGAAAATGTTAAATTTGTTCAGTTTACTCTCTCTTATCTGAGGCCCTGGTAATGTCAACTGTATGTATGTATGTATGTACAGTGGAGAATCTGTTATTCTTTCCCGTCTAAACGCAAACCAAACGCAAATGCATTACACTAAAACGTAGAAAATAACAACTTTTTCACAATTCTGAAAGTTGATTTTCACTTTGATGACAAACAGTTTGGAGCCAGATCAGACGCCGGGTTACCCAGGGTCTGATTTGGCTCCAAACTGTTTGCAGTGGAAATAATAGTTTAAGTGTAAACGTGTTTATTGGGAAAGAATAACAGATTCTCCACTGTATCAGGATGCCGGTCGGTTGCTGTACTGTGGTCAGGATGACTGGTGCCATATTAACTGTGCCCTGTGGTCGGCCGAGGTGTATGAGGACGCTGATGGTTCCCTGCAAAACATGGCAGAGGCCTACAGTAGAGGCAAAATGCTTGTGAGTGCTGTCTTTCACTAACATGCAAAATTAATGCATTCTTTCGCATTTAACTCTAGCAACGAGTATACTTGTCTTTTACAAATAAACCTTTGACTAGTAAACATGTTTTATGCAAATAGTTTAGACCCTGATCAGAGGGTTTCATTTTAGCCCTGTGATCAGGGTCTACATTGTCAATTCGCAATATACTGTAATAAACAACGCTGAGTAGTCAAAATTAGACCAGACGTAATTGGAGACTGGAATTTCCCATTTGAAGTTTAGGAGTGAGTTAGTCAAGGAAAGGACACTTCAAAAGAGGCATGTTTCAATTATGTACAACAGTTGGCTGTGTAAAGCAGGATAGGAGTTAAGCAGAAAGCTCCTTAAGGAGCTTTCTGCTTTACTCTGATCTTGCTTTAAGCTACGACTTATCTTTATCAACAATTATCATCCTGTAATGAATGATTTGAGAGTAAAAAGTTACTGATTGTCCAATTTTAACCTTGTCAACAATGTAGCTCTATGTTGAAGACTCTGACAAACAGTTTGGCACAAATAAACGGAATGCCTGTAAGTAGTTCCAAAAAGAACAAAAAACAACAGTTTGGAACAAGATCAGGCCCCATTTAACTTTTACCATGATCTGGATCCAAACTGTTTGTCGCTCAGATCCTGGCTCTGTAAATATAAAAAAAGGCCAAACCAATTTTAGGATTTTAGCAGACAAATTGTTTAGCAGATGCCTGTTGAATAATTAATTTGTCTAAATTTTCAAATTTGTCCATGTTATTAGAAGTTTTCTTTCAGCTGTTAAACAGTTGAAACTCGATACTATGCACTCGCTTAAATCGATCTTACCAGTATTTCGTAAGTTGAATTTTGATAAGTCGATCTCGTTTAAGTCGAACATACCCATATTTCAAAGTTAAAACGTGGCTAAGTCGAACATACCCATATTTCAAAGTTAAAGCCACGTTTTAACTTTGAAATATGGGTATGTTAGAACTAAGACGAGTTCGTAGAATTGAGATTTTACTGTATTTACCTATGCCATCTGTTGATTGGACAGAAATGTGACAGTTGTCAGCGGAATGGAGCTACAGTAGGCTGTAACACACGAGGCTGCAAGTCTAACTACCACTTCATGTGTGCCAGAAAGTCACGGTGTAGACTACAGGAGGATAAGAAGGTCTTCTGTCGGGAACATACAGGCCATGTAGATGGAGTGGTAACTACATTTATACAACTAAAATTGGCATTTTTATGCCCCATCACTACTTTGTCGGCATATTGTTTCTGCCCTGTCTGTCTGTTCATTTGTCTGTCCACAACTTTAACCTTGGACGTAACTTTATAATAACTACCTGTGATAGAGACTTCATATTTGGTATGAGTACTCAACCCAAGAAGCTCTTGAGTTCTGTACAACTTGGTCATTGGGCAAAGGACAAGGTCATTTAGAGGTCAAATAGGCTGAATTTAGCATTGGTCATAACTTTTCAACTACAGTTGAAAGGGACTTCATATTTGGCATATATATTCATCTCAAGAGGGTCGTCTGACAGAGGTCATAGTCATTAAGAGTTCATGGGTCACATCATGGGACATAGTGTTTCACAAATACATCTTGTTATTATGACAGGAGATATAAATCTTCTCTCGTTTATGTCTTGCCACAACAAAAGGAACAAAAGCTAGAGTAAGGTATTGGCTTCATGCTGTCAAAGTTTAGGAGTTAGCTTAATATTAATTTTGCCCTCCTACACGATTTCTAGAATATGTGCATTCACCTTATTGCAGTATTTTGTTCCTGTTATTACTCCTTGCCCCAGCTGAGGGCCATCCATATCTGAACATTTCATGTTCTTAGCCTTCCTCATACTGTCTACCTATCTGCCATCTTCCTATCACCATCTTCTGTCTTGCCTTAAATCTTTGCATGCTAGTGGTGCAATCCTGATCCAGATGAGATGCCGCATAACATGGCGTCTTATAAAGATCAAAACTGTTCTCTGACCTTGTTTTAAAAAATTTGAAAATTCTAATTTTAGGAACGACTATTGTTGCAGATGAATAAATACCCATCATGCAAAGAGTTAATACTTTAAAACTCAGATGAAACATCCTTTGATTCATCTCACTATTTCTCATTGAAGTTTTATCATGATTCATTTATGTCAGGACTGTAAGTTGTCCTGCTCCTGATAGGTAGCTGCTTTAACCCATTACCCCATAACCTGTTTCTAGTTTTGAAGATATGTGACCACTTAAAGCAGGTTGAAAGTAAAGCAGAATGCGCCTTAGAGCACATTCTGCTTTACTTTCAGCCTGCTTTAAGCTATTGTCTGCTAGAATATAGAAAAATATTTTTGTATGATTTTTATTTGTGACAATATGAATTGGAACTATTTTCTTCAGTAGAGGAGTTAATTAAAGGCGTATTTATGGGGTTATGGGTTAAGCACCCTTGAAGTAAAGCAGTAAGCTCCTGCCTAACCCTTTCCCCTATGGAAACGCCTTTCAGCCCATTTAATTTATTCCTCCACTGAAGAAAAAGTTCCAATTTATACAGTCATGAACATTTACCATAAGAAATATGTTCTGAACCCTAGCAGATAGTAGCTTAAAGCAGGCTGAAAGTAAAGCAGAATGTGCCTTAAGGCCCATCTTCTTTACTTTCAATCAAGTGCTCATCTTTCTTCAAAACTAGAAATGGGGTAAAGGGCTAAAGCATCCTGGATGTAAAGCAATAAGCTCCTGCTTTACTTTCAGCCTGCTTTAAGGGATCACCATTCTTCAACACCGAAAAAAAAGCAAAAGATGAAAATGGTTAAACACCAAAACAAATCAAGCTTCCTTTTGAAGGATCCCAAGGTTGTTCTGTATTTAATAATTCCATTATAAATAACCTTTGTTTAATTTTTGCTCTACAGCTTGTGGTTAAAGAGAAGTACAAGGTGCTACGGAGAGTTTTCATAGAAACAAACCGTGTACGGACTGTGAAGAAATCATGGAGTAAAGGACTGGCAATGGAAAGCATCAGAATGTTATTTGGTAGGTTCATTTAACTCTTTCTGTTTAAGATATACTCATTACATTTTCTAAATACGAGGTCTCTAAAATAACAGAGAGGAAAGAAGTTGATTCCTTTTTAGCTCACCTCTACCAAAATTATTCAAATTATGACCCCTGTGTCAAAAATGGATCCGCCCCGGGGCTTATCAGTTTTACATAGACGTATATAGGAAAACCTTTAAAAATCTTCTTCTCTGAAACCGTAAGGCCCAGACCTTTTATATTTGGCATCTAGCTTTGCCTTATGGTCCTCTACAAAAATTATTCAAATCATGTCCCCATGGTCAAAAATGGCCCTGCCCCGGGGCTTATCAGTTTTACATAGACTTATGATGGATTTTTTTAATCTGAAACCATTGTCAGAATTCAATAATATTTTGAATGAATATTGTTTAAGTGACCCTTTATTAGCACTATTTATATCATTGCCATATTTTCCCATTTTGCTCATATAGTAATAATGACAAACAGATTCCGAATTACTTCTTCATGCAACAGTCCACATACATGCAATGACAAACTTCATTTTGCATTGAGTAATATATAACACAATAGTCCTCAGGTGAGCGATTTAGGGCCGCATGCGGCTCTTGTATGTTGCTAATTTATGAAGGTTTTAAAATGTAAGCTGCAGCTTAACCCATTACCCCATAGCCTGATTCTAGTTTTGAAGACAGGTGATTACTTAAAGCAGGTTGAAAGTAAAGCAGAATGTGCCTTAAGGCACATTCTGCTTTACTTTCAGCCTGCTTTAAGCTACCATCTGCTAGAATATAGAAAATAATTCAGATCATACATATTCTTAACTGTATGAATTGCAAGTATTTTTCTCAATAGAAAAATGAATTAAAGGCGTAAAAAGGCATATTTATTGTGTAATGGGTTAAAGAAGACTTTACTGAACTTAGAGGAACTCTTTCACTGTCATGACGTCATCTGTAGTAACCCTTTCTCTCATAGAAGCGCCTTTTAGCACATTCAGTTTATTCCTCCCCTGAAGAAAATAGTTCCAATTTATACAGCCATGAACATGTATCATAAAAAATATTTTCTTTATTCTAGCAGGTGGAAGCTTAAAGCAGGCTGAAAGTAAAGCAGAATGAAGGCGCATTCTGCTTTACTTTAAACCTGCTTTAAGTAGTCGACTATTTTCAAAACTAGAAACGGGCTATGGGGGAAAGGGTTAAACAATAATTATTGTCATCTGATTTTATTTCTCAAATTTAAAATTTTGGTATTTCAACTTCAAAAATATTGCAATGTGTGCTAAACAATTTGGGTCCTGATCATATTTAGTGTTACGCAGTATCTGAGCGGGAGTCAAGCTGTTTGCAAATCCCTGTTGTACCCGGGATGTTGTACTCGGGATAAGTCAGTTAAGGTGGCAATTAAAACAAAAATGTGGGGAAGCCCTCCAGCTGGCTTGTGGAAGGTCAGTGGTTCTACCCAGTTGCAGATGTGTGCCTAAAACAGTGCATATATGTAATTAGCTGGACATCTCGATATGACTGAAATACTGTTAAAGCGACGTAAAATGGAAAACAAAAGTTACATTTAGTAGTACGTTGGAAGATAATTTAATTCGTGTTGGTGTTGTTATTTTTCTTATATTTAGTAGTACAGTAAAATCTTAATTAATATCACTTAAAAGAAGGTTAATTGATAGCTTAAATAACAGGTGGCAGCTTAAAGCAAAGTGAAAGTAAAACAAAAAGCTCCTAAATGAGCTTTCTATTTTATTTTCACCTTGGTTTAAACTGTCACTGTCTTTAACGCTTAATGATTATCATAATTTAGTTGCCATAATAGAGATGTTTTACTGCAACACCACAGGTAAAGCATGTACCAAAAAGAAATACTGCACTGAAAGCAAAAATCATGAAACTTAATTGAATTCTTTCAGGTTCATGTTGTGTTGAAAACCTTGGAAGACTAACAGATCTGTCGGACAAACGAAAGTTTCTAGAACCTGTGGACTTTACGTAAGTATGGAAAAGCAGAAAAGAGCTTTTTCCCATCCCCATTTCAAAATTACTTTTAGCTAGCCGGACGAATGTCCAGGAGAGCTTATGTTGTCACCCAGTCATTGGCGTCCGGGTTGCCATTCCTGTTTGCTTTAGCAGTTTCAAGAAAGTGTTCACAACTTATATGCCTTTTGTCCTACAGCCACACATATCTTGGGACAAGACATTTCCATCCATGTGAAAGTTTGACCCTTATGACATTGACATCAGCCTCTTCATTTAAGTTATGAAATATGTGTTTAAGTTATGAAAAGTGATCAGAACTACTGCATCCTTTGACCAACAGCTTTCATACCTGCAACACACTTATCTTGGTACAAGACCTTTCTATCCATTTGAAAATGTTGACTCCTGTGACCTTGACCCTGACCTCAACCTCTGTTTTGAAAAGTGCTCATAATGGTTATTTTCGTTCTTGCAGCACACATACTTTGGGTCAAGACCTTTCCATCTGTGTGAAAATTTTGATCCGTTACCATGACCTCGGCCTATGCATTTGTTTTAAATGTAGTTTTTGAAAAGTGCCCACAGCAGCTATACCTCTTGATCTACAGCTTTTATACTTTAAGCACACATGCCTTGGAACAAGATCCCTTTCACCCATGTGAAAATGTTGACCCTTGTCTACTTGATGTTGATCTCAGTCTCTTGTGAAATTTTGACCCCTGTTAACTTGACCTCAACCTCTGCCTTTTGAGTTTTGAAATGTTTAAGGTATGAAAAGTGCTCACAAAAGCTTTACCTTTTGATCTACAGCTTTCATACTTACAACATACATCCTTGTGAAAGTTTTGGGTCGAAAAAGCCCCATGTGATTTTGGCCTCAGTGCCTGGGTTTAAATTTGGAATTAAATACTCCATACACTGATTGTAGTTTTAAAGACTGGGGACAATGAATCAATACTTACAGTAGGTTTAAAGTAAAGCAGATATACTAGGTTATGGAATATAATTCTTACATATATTCAATGTATATTTCTTCTAGTGAATATTCTTGACGGTATAAATTGGAACTAATTTCTTCAGTGGAAGAATTAATTGGAAATGTAAAAAAGTGTTTGGAGTAATGGGTAAATTTAAACAAGACTTCTACTTTACTTTCTGCCTTTTATTAGCAACTACCTGGTCGAACACTTTTCCTTTTAATTCATCATCTGTTGGACAATTGTCTGAATTCTTTTGCCACTTTAATTTTACTGAAGATATATTGATATTGGTATCAAACAGTTTGGATCCTGATCACATGCCCAGTTATACATGACGACTGATCTGGATCCAAACTGTTTGCAAATCAAGACAGTTGTACCATTGGCAGTAAAAGGGTAAACACTGTTAACCCTTTCCCTTATAAAAGCGACTTTTAGCACATGCATTTTATTCATCCGCTGAAGAAAATAGTTCCAAATTATACCATCATGAATATGTGTCATACTTAATATTTTCCTTATTCTAGCAGGTAATAGCTTTAAGCAGGCTGAAAGTAAAGCAGAATGCGCCATATGGCGCATTCAGCTTTACTTTCAGCCTGCTTTAAGTGGTCACCTATCTTCAATACTAGAAATAGGCTATCAGGTAAAGGGTTAACTCTTACTATGCTAGCGACGGATAATACCCCACAGTGATTACCTTTACAAACAGTTTGGATCCAGATGAGACGTGGTGTCTCATCAGGATGCAAACTGTTTGACACTGTTTTGATATTTTTTTTTAGAAAATTCTATTTTTGAACAGTTGCAGACGAAAAAATTACCCAGCATGCAAAGAGTTATTAAAACAAGGAAGGAAAGGGTTTAGAACATAATTTTTACAGCAGTTTAATTTTAAATATTTAGACTTAATTTGTCCTTTTCTGCAGGTCTACCCGTATATACTGGAGCACTAAAGTTGCCCGTCGCAGGTGTGTGTATACATGTCGAGTGATAGAAGTGAGACCAGAGCAGCTGAAATCTCCAACTATAGCCATCAAGGATATGAGAATAGTGCATGATGAAAACAACCCTGATTATATCCCTTTGTCAATGTTAGACCTGTCTGGTATTGATCTTGGAGTTCACCATCCAGCAATATGTGAGAAGAGCATGGATAGTGTTGTTGACTTAACTGCCATCTCTCAGGACACTACTGAGACACTGTCTGCATTAGAGGATTGCCAAATATTAACAAGTCCAGACTTGAGCCTGAGCAAGTCCAAGGACTCCCAATTACCTACTGGAGTAGAGAAATCAACATGTATATCTAGAAGGGCTAGCTTTAGTGGAACACTGTCAAGAGAAAAAGACAATCAGTCGACAAGCTTGAGTAGTTCTTGGCCAAGACAAAATCAGAAAAGAAGCAGCCTTGGCAATCAGCTAGATCTAAGTTTGCTTTCTCCTAAGACATTAAAGATGCTGAACATCAAGGACACTCAGAAATACAGCAGCAGTTCTCACATGGGAGAAAGTTCATACCAGGAAGATGATGATTGTTCATTGCTGAAAATTGCCAACAGACTCAACAGAGCAGCAGCTAAAAGTAGTAAAAGTGAGATACCACAATCCAGTCTACAAAGCAGGAGAGCTTCGTCTGTGGACAGAGTATTGCCTAGTGGAGTGACAAGAGCAATGTCTCCAGATATCAGGAAAGTTAGGTCCCAGTCTGTAGATAATGTTGATAGTTTGAAAACATCTACTGTCAGTAAATCAGCATCTCCTGTGGCAATGAATACCTCTGGACAACAGTTAGCACAGAAATTAGCAGATCTACCTGAGAGGCCATTTTCACCACCACATAGAATGTTGTCACGTTCAAGATCCCTGTCCGTAGACAAAGAGCTCAGCTTATCAAATAGTATCTCACAACCCTGTGTAAGAAAGGACGGAAATGGACTAGTTTTGCCAAGCTTTGCTGATGGTCTAGATAAAGGGTCTATGATTTCCATTCTTAGAAAGCCTGTGGCAATTTCAAGTTCTCTCTTATCTCCAGAACCTAAACCAGTGGACTGTTCATCGCCAGTTGCGAATGCTGTTAACCGTGTTAAATCACAGGAAAGGATTTTACAGAGCATTGATGAGTCAGAATCATGTGGGGAGAGTTTAGAGCCAACAGATGCTAGCAATATCTGTACAAACTCAGAATCTAGTGAAATCAATTTAGATTCATATAACATAGACACAGAAGATGGTGAAATTTTAAATATAGACAGTTCTACTGGTGTGAATGTGTGTGTGACGGATGAATCAGGTGAGAATCAAGAGACAATTATAGTTGTGACTGATAGTGGTGAAAGTATCAGTGAAGAGGAAGCAATCAAAATTGTCCAGGAAGTAATAGAGAGTCGTAGCTCTTCAGATGACCAGACACAGGGTTCTTTGACCACAGAAGACCAAGATTGTAGTGTGCAAAATGACCAAAATGAAGGAACTGTTATGGAAAGTGATGATGTATCAGCAGTTCCTGTTGACCAAGATGGGGATTCCCAAAGTAGACCTGATGTTGATTGTTTACCAGTAACTGATGAAGCTTCTGAGAGATCAGATAGCCCATTTGTACCAAACATTGATGGATCGTCTTTGGTTGACAGAACTTCTTGTCTGAAAAGAAATGTGACTTTGAATAGATCGGTAACATCAAGTGTAAATGATCATGAAGCAAATGAATTAAATTCTAAGATAGATATTCCAACAGAGGTGATGGAAGATAAAGAAACAAATGAAACAGAACCAACATGTAAACATTCGTCTGAAACTTTTGACTTAACTGACAAGGGCAACAACGAGGAAAATTTATTAGGTACTGGTTCTGATAGTAAAACCAACACTGTTGACCTAAAAAGAGAAAATATAACAAGTGAATTAGCTGAGACTGCAGTAGAAAGCAATATAACAAACAAAGAACGAATGGAAGACATTCCTATAAACATTGAAGATGACAGTGATCTAGAACTCCTGTATGAAATAGATAACTCTGCAGAATCAGAAGGTGATCTTGACAAGGAAGTGTCAGAAACTGGTGAAATCAAAGGGATTCAAGAGGAGAAAACTTGTGACAATACATCAAATCAAAGTGGGGATATACTGCAAGCTGATGAGAAGAAAAGCAATGAAGAACTTGATGAAAGTGATTTAATTCATGAAGAAATGGAAACTGGACCAGATTCTGAAAGAACTGTTGGATCTGAAGGGGTTAAAGGTAGTGATACACACAATGAAGTGAATGAAGATACTATAACAATTGATGATGATGTACCAGTAATAGCAAGTGAGAAAATGGCTGAACAATGTAAGGAGGGGAACAATAGTGATGAAATTGATGGCGATGAGACAAAACAAGTGTTGAATAAAAGTGACCTTAAAGAGGAGTTGAAGCAAATATTTTCAGCTACTGGTTTAGAATGTCAATATGAAGACAGAGAAGTGTTGTTGAATTGTATAACAGTGGTAGATAAAGAGGAAACCAGTCCAATGTCTGTCAAATACCTGGGTATTGATGTCGACAGGAAATCACCAGAAATTCAAGAAAAACACATAAAAATATTTCCAGAAAATTTGGGCAAGTCGGGGAATTCGACAGACATGGAAAATCAGGCTGACATAAAAGGAGAGGAATCAAATGAACATATGGAGGATTCTGTTTTAGTTGAATCACCTGACCAGGGTAAGGAAGAATCTTCAGGAAAGGTGGCCAATAAAACAGATCCAGGAAAGTTGGCCAATAAAACAGAGTCAGGAAAGGTGGACAATAAAACAGAGCCAGGAAAGTTGGCTAATAAAACAGAGTCGGGAAAGGTGGACAATAAAACAGAGGAAGTGAATGCTGAAGATGAAAGGGAGAGCTCTGAAAAACACGAAGTTCTGAGAGGTCTAGGTCTTGGCACATGTGATGAAGTAGAGAAGATAAAAAATTCACCTCCAAAAAATCCTTCACCTGTTAAACTCTTTCAATCAATACAAGACCAGAAACTGGACAGGAAAAGAAGGTATCTCCAGAAATCCCCGCTGAAAATCTACCCTTTACGTAAAAGCATGGTCTCTCCAGTTAGAAAAGATGACACGAAGCATTTTACAGATGGTGCTGGAAAGACAGGTGACTCTAAACTGAAACCTGAAGAGTCAGATATTGAAAACAGTACAACAAAGTTGCCAGTGTTAGATCCAATATCAAAGAAAATCAAAGAAGAAAGCATCGCTAAGAGCTGCCCTGGAGAGAAAGGTCCTTTCAAATGTCAAACGTGTAGGAGACTGTACAGAACAGAGACAAGCTTCAGAGCTCATGTTGAAAACTGCAACTTCAATGTAAGCTCTAGTGAAGAGGATGAAACCAATGACAGTGCTGATGAATTTGCTATCAATGTAGCCAAGTGTAGAAAACAAGTGAAACTGATGAGACATAGGAAGAAGATGTTGCGTTTGAGCAAACAGAGAGAGTCCTTGACAAAGAAAGGGTGTAATGACATTGGTAGTCCAATAGCAGGTGAGTCTATGACAGGAAACGCCTCTAGAGGATCCCTTAGGACTAGTACCATGAATCAAAGAGTGGCTATAGAGGTGGAAGAGAAGAGGATGAAAGAGGGAATACTCAAAACTGGCTCACCAAAGCAGAAAGGCAGGACTTCCTTGAAGGGGTCAGGGAATAAAGATGATGCAGTGAATCTTTGTAGAGATACCGTGGCAGTAAACCAAGCTATAGGTGAGAACAATATGGAAAAGAGGGGACGAGGCAGGCCAAGAAAGCAGTCAGTTGGTAGCCCAGATATACCAGAGAAGATGTCAGACAGGGAATTAAGAAGGAAATCTAGAGAGATTCACATGCTTAAAGCTGAAAAAGATAGCTGTGACTCTGAAGATGATACTACAGAAATTCCTCAGGTGAAAAGAGGAAGAGGGCGACCAAGGAAAGAAAATTCTGATGAAAAAGAAAAGGACATTATTTTGTCTGATTGTGATATTACACATATAGCAGGGAATTCTGCAACAAGAAAACGGGAAAGAGGTAGACCACAGAAGAGTTTTTCTTGGGAAAATGAGAATGAAATGAGTGATTCTGGATGTGATCCAAAAGATTCTGCAGGTGGTAGGGGTAGACCAAGAAGGAGTGCGTCTCAAGAGAGCCTGAATGAGATTACTGAACCAGAGAGTGAAGTTAAAAATCCTGTGGAAAGTTTTTATTCTATGAAAAGGGGTAGAGGAAGACCAAAAATAGGTTTAGCTGAAGGCACAAGCCATAGTGGGAAGAACAAGACTGTTAGCCTGGGAAAGAGGAAGAATGAAGCATTAGAGAACCGGACATCAACAGGTGAGGCAAAGAAAAGATGTAGTGGACTGAAAAATCATAAAAGTGATGACGAGATTCAGTCTCCCAGTAGAAATAGTAAAGGGAAGCGTGGTAGACATAAAAAGGTAAAGCTGAGTGATAGTGAAGACCTCTCAGATAGTGACAAAGATGAAATCTGTGATACAGACATGATGCAAGAAGATGATCATTCAGAGTCAGATGATGAGTCAGTTGGGCCTATGTTGGATCCAGAGACTGGTTTATTGTTTGACAAGTCTAGTGGAAAAGTCCTTAGTCCTTCAGGTATTGACAGAACAGACAGTTTGGATTGTGAGGGGAAGTTGCTGCAAAGTGCATCAAGAAATACAAATATGGATGTAACTGAAGAAAACCTCGTAGGTACTTCAGATATAGCTAACTATGATAAGGGAAAGACTATACAGACAGATGGAGCAACTGGTGAGTTTTCTGAAATAAGTGTTCCAAACAGTGCTGAAGGATCACATTCAAAGGACAAAACTGAAACTACTCAAAATAACATCAATGAAAAAATGATAACTGAAGAGGACGTATCACATATCAGGAAATACACCAGTAACACTGAACCAGAAAATCATAACCCAGGCAGCTATAATTCACAAGATCATAAACTTGGCAAACATAACCCTGGAAATCATAATCCTGGAAACCTCAGCCATGAAAACAATAGTTTTGGCAATCATAACCCTGGTAACAATAATTTGGGAAATCACAACCCTGGCAAACGTTCTGGAAATCACAACCCTGGTAACCATAGTTCTGGAAATCACAACCCTGGTAACCATAGTTCTGGAAATCACAACCCTGGTAACCATAATACTGGAAATCACAACCCTGGCAACCATAGTTCTGGAAATCACAACCCTGGTAACCATAGTTCAGGAAATCACAACCCTGGCAACCATAGTTCGGAAAATCACAATCCTGGTAATGATAGTTCTGGAAATCACAACCCTGGCAACCATGGCTCTGGAAATCAAAACCCTAAACACCATACTTCTGGAAATCACAACCCTGGCAACCATAATCCTGGAAATCACAACCCTGGCAACCATAATCCTGGAAATCTCTGCAATGCAAATCCTGATGAAAATCATGGAACTCCAAACCATAATCCTGAAAATCAAACTTTCGTGAATGGCAACCTTCATTCAAATCTTCAAAAAACAGATTCTGTGCCAGCTGTCAATACACCATCTGACAGCCAGTTAAAAACTGATGCATGCAGCAAGTTAGGTGCAGGTGCACCAGCTGAAGATATACCAAAACAAGTGCTCAAGCTACTGAAGGAGGGACATAAAGTAGTCATCAAAAATCCAAAACAGAACAAAAGCTTTATGTGGCAGAAAACTGAGAAAGGTTACATTGGCAGGCTGTTAGATCCAAATACAATGAATGTCCAACAAACACCTGGCACCAGTGTGCAAAGTCAGCAAATATGTGCCAACAATGTAGAAACAGTAAACACTACTACAGCTCCACCTTTAGATAGGCACGATAGAACAACAGAATTAGATGGTCCAAAACTGAAGGAATGCAACACTTTGACGAGCAATAAAGAAGTAAAACAAGGTTATACTACTGAACTACTCTCTGGAAACTCGGGTACAAAACACAAGTCTGCATCAGAAATTATTGCAAGTAGAAAGAAATCTCTGGCTCAAAAGATTCACGCAAGAAAGTTATCAAATGAGGCTGAAAGTAACATGGAAGGAGGTGCAACTAATACGCCAGTTTTACCTGCCAATAAACTCATCAGCCCAACCGGCAATCGTCGACTTCGCGCAGAATATGTGGGTGGTTTAGTTATAAGCAGAAACAAAGAGAGTCTGTTAGGTCAGGTCCATCAGAAACTTAACAATACAGCTACAGTGGCATCAAGCATAGTGAGACAAACATTGTTGACACAAACCTCACCTCCACATACAATACCGGTAGTCATGAACCAGCCTCCAACTGCCACCTACAATATGCAGTCCCTGAGTTTAGCAGGTGCATCACCCATTGTGTCTTTGAATGTTCTTCCATCCATTTCTACAAACATTGCAACAGTTCCTGTGAACAGTGTCCAGCCGATGGTGACATCTGTGGTGCCAGGACTAATGACAGGAAACATCTCCACCTTGGGCCAGCCACTAGTACAGTTCTCTAGCAGACCTCAACTGTTGGTACAGCCAACACTACAGCCAGCCCTAGAACCTGCACCATTCCCCCAGTTTGCCCAGACAGGCCTACATACATTAACTGGTGCACAGACTGTCCTGGGTTACAACTTGCACACTCTCCCCAATCAGGCACCTATCCTTCAGCAACAGCCACAACAACCTGTCCTAGACTCCCCTCAGCTGACAGCTAACCTCATTCCACAAGTCATGAAGGTGTCGAGGATGAATTCCTGCCCAAACATTATAGCTCATCCTCAGGTTGTCAGGAACACAATCCAGCCACTGACCTCTGGTGTCTATCAGCAGTCATTATTCTCCCAACAAGTCCAGTTGACCTCATCAGCATCCATACTGACTCCTGCCATACAGAGTCAGTCTCATATCAAACAGTCCGGTCAGTCTTGTATCAAACAGTCCGGTCAGTCTCATATCAAACAGTCCAGTCCAGCCATACAGGCTGTTGGGCCATCTCGGAGCAAGCAGTCACGTCCAGCCATTATCACTACCTCATCTACTAATACTACTCAGTCACTGCCCATACATATGAGTAACTTTCTAGAGAAATCCAGATCAACCAAGTATGAGAAGATGAAGAAGTTCCTACTCCAACGTTCCTTACTGCCTGTGTCTAAAACAGTAATGTCAATAGACAAGGACAGAATGGTAATAAGTCGGAAACCAGGTCGGGGTCGGAAACCAGGTCGCATGAAGACAAAGAACAAGGGCATGTTGGGATCCCCAGAGCGGATAAGAAAGGGAAAGATGTGGAAGAAGACGCTCAGAGGACACAAGGAAGCCATAGCCTCTCCTCATTCAACAGGTGGGTTTGTTAGATAGCTAGTCAGTTCTTGTTAAAAAGAATGTTTATGTCTTTTGTCATACATGCATTACAGCATACAGTGAAAAATATTGCAATGCCCGCTCAAAAAAGGGTGGATTTGCTTTCTTGTATAAAGGTAGCAGGACTGGAATAATATTTTCACAGGTATACTCTCATCACTAGGGTTCAATGGTTGTCTTGTCTTGTAGTAGAGATAATCACCTTTAATTATTGTTTTGACCCGCTGCATGCAGGTTTTACACAGGGCTCCAGATAAAAGTAAACTGAACAAATCCAACATTTTCTCACCCTTTTTCAGCACCAAATCCTATGGTGTTACTTCTCATTAGAATCACCTCGAAGAGGATATTCTAATGAGTAGTATCACCATAGGGTTTGATGCAGAAATAAATATGTTACTAAAATAATTTCAACTATTCAATCACTTTCTCACCTCATTTCGATATTACTTCAGTCCATTTACCTAAAAATTAATCAGAATCGTCTCTGAGATAATTCCAATGAGTAGTCACAACATAGGGTATTCAACTTTTGTGTACATGTAGAAATAAAGTAGAAAATGTTGGAATTGTAATGTTGGAGTCTTGTAAACTATTGTTTCAGATAGGGCAAGCCATCCTATAATTCACCCTCAGAAGGAAGTAACATCCCTTCCTGCTGCTGCAGTAGAGATGGAAGTACAGGACATTCCATTGTCTGACATGGCCGAGATAGAGAATACCTCCTCAGGGGCAGATAAACAGAACCTAGGGCATCTGGAGTATGAGATCAACAGTGACGACGGGTTCAGCTGTAGGTCGGACTCTCTAGACGGTAAGAAAGATACCAGGTTAAGATTGAGTAAAAGACCGGCAAATAAACTAGATGGATGTAGTATTTTCATTCCTAGCCACAAAGTTTTGAAATGTTGCCCTTGTCACTACACCTATCTTTCCGTACTTCCAATTACTTGCATTAAGGTCAGTCATGGACTAAGTACAGTAAAACCTCTCTACCGATATTACAACCACTAAATAGAAGGTTAATTGATGACAGCTTAAAGCAAGAATGAAATAAAATAGAAAGCCCCTCAAATAGTTTTAATTTTCCAAAGAATTACAGCCAGTTGATATTGGTAATTATCTACATATACGGTTCATGTAGCTAGGGGAGCATCCTGTGTCTTACGGACACAGCTGTATCTCTAGGGTGAATCTATTGTGTTGTTCTTAAGAATCATTCTGTCAGGTGTTAAACAATTAATAGCTTAATTCTAAATTTTCAGGGGCTTGGAAGCAGGTGACAGAAAAAGTTCAAGATGCTAGAGCAGCCAGCCGACTGAAGCAGCTGTCATTTTCAGGTATGTAACACATAGTATGTGTACAGTTTATCCATAACTTGGCTCCAGATTAGAGTGAGAACATTGAATGTGTACAGTTAATTCATAACTTGGCTCCAGATTAGAGTGAGAACATTGAATGTGTACAGTTTATCCATAACTTGGCTCCAGATTAGAGTGAGAACATTGAATGTGTACAGTTTATCCATAACTTGGCTCCAGATTAGAGCGAGAATAATGTATGTGTACAGTTAATCCATAACTTGGCTCCAGATTAGAGTGAGATTGCATTTTAAAATATTTTCTCCTTCATGTCACCAGAAAATTATGTGCTAACTTTTTCTGCCAAGGTCGCTTAATTAAGTAGACATTTTTTTATAAGCCCACCTCTAAAGGTGGTCGTATATTGCCGTGGCCCTGTCCGTTCGTCCGTCCGTCCGTTCGTTCGTCCGTCAACATTTTGTTTGTTCTGAGTTTTTCTGGAAAACTATTATAGGGATATTAATGAAACTTCACACAAATGTTATATGCATCAAGATCTAAAGCTGAGTCGAGTTTGAGGTTCATTCGAATTTTCGTTACAGTGTAATGTGCCCTTGATGTACTCAAATATGCTATAAAAAGCTTGTCCGGAGTTTTCTGGGAAAACTATTGGAGGGATATTAATGAAACTTCACTCAAATGTTATATGCATCAATATCTAAAGCTGAGTCGAAGTGTAGGTTCATTTAAAGTTTTATTACAGAGTTATCTACCCTTGATGTACTCAAATATGCTATAAAAAGCTTGTCCAGATTTCTTGGAAAAATATTTGAAGGATATTAATGAAACCTCACAGAAAGGTTATATGCATCAAGATCTGAAGCTGAGTTAAGTTTGAGATTTATTTGACATTTCGTTACAGAGTTATCTGCCCTTGGTGTACTCAAGTATTCTATAAAAGGCTTATTTGACAGTGTTAACACACTTAGCAACTACAGTTCTGAATGGATTTTAATTATGTTTGCCCACAGTATAATTATAGAAGTATAAGTTCTTGAAAGGGTTGATTTTTTTTGACATCAGATCAATGTGACGAGTTATCTGCCCTTGGTGTACTCTGATATGCTAGAAAAGGCTTTATTTCTGCATTATTTATACTCTCAGAGCTCTAAAAGTCTACAAATTAGAATAAACTTTGATAAAACTATGTATTTCTTTGCCAGTGGGCGTATAATGTACCGCTTGCGGTGCTCTCGTTTTACCCATAAAGACGCCTTTTTACGCCTTTAATTAATTCCTCTACTGAAGAAATAGTTCCAATTTATACTGTCACAAACAAAAATCATAAGAAATATTACATATTCTAGCAGATAATAGCTTAAAGCAGGCTGAAAGTAAAGCAGAATGTGCCTTTGGCACATTCTGCTTTACTTTCAACCTACTTTAAGTGGTCACATATCTTCAAAACTAGAAACAAGCTATGGGGTAATGGGTTAAGCATACAATATTGTAGCAATTACTCAATGTATACATGATGTTTTACAGGTTTGTCAAGTCTACAGATGCTTGGCTTCTCTCAGCCTAGTGTGATGTACCATGTTGAGCAGCTGTATGGGGCTAACTACTGTCGCAAATACAAGTTCAAATATCACAAACATGAATTAGCAGAGCAGGAACTGGTAGGTATCGAGTCAACGCGCTTAGATTGGGTAGATGGTCACCCTTTACAAAACCACATTATCATGGCTCCAGTTAAGGGGTGTACTTCAAAAACTAAAATCTTTATTTCTGTTTTAAACCCTGTGGTGTCACTACTTATTAGAATTGTCTCTTCGAGACAATTCTAATAAGTAGTAACACCATAGGATTTGGTGCTGGACTGAGTGAAAAAATGTTGGAATAATTCAGTTTACACCCCCATACCTGGAGCCCTGCATTACCATTGTATAGCTATAAAAATGTTATTCCCAATAAACACTCTTGTGCTGTATCAATCATGTGCATTGCAAATAATTTAACGTGATCAGCTGCCAAACAGTTAGCCATCTGATCAGGCCACTCATATTAACAAAAATTGTCTGCTGTCTCAGTAAACATTGATTTTCTACATTTCATTTAAAACTACAAATTTACTTACAAATGCCAATATGAAGGTCTTTATTCATGATGAATTAAAAGTTCTTCACTAGTTTAAAATTATCATTAACCCTTTACCTGATAGCCTATTTCTAGTACTTAAGATAGGCGACTTCTTAAAGCAGGGCATTCTGCTTTACTTTCAGCCTGCTTTAAGCTATCCTGTGTTATAATATAGAAAATATTCCCTATAATACATATTCATTGCTGATTAAATTGGAACTATTTTCTTCAGCGGATGAATAAATCATATCCGCTAAAAGGCGCTTCTATTGGGGAAAGGGTTGTCAGAGATTGTAATTTTGTTTATCTATGTATTTTAGAGATTTGTTTGATGACAAAAATATGTGATTCCAGATAAAGTGAGAATTTAAAAACTAAAATCTTTATTTCTTGATTAAACACTATGGTGTCGCTACTTGTTAGAAGTGTCTATGAGACAATCCTAATGAGTAGTAACACCATACGATTTAGTGCTGAAATAAGTGAGAAAATGTTGTATTTGTTCAGTTTACTCCCTCTTATCTGAAACCTTGGATTTGTTTATTAATATAACTCAACCTTTCTTACAGGAGCTTGTAAACCCATCAGGCAGTATAAGGACAGAGCCATACGGTGGTCGTAATCCATGGGACATGTTCAGTTTTCTATTGTCACGGTACCGCATGATGCCACGGCCCCAGGCGACCGGAGGACATGACGAGGAAATGGTGTTGAAGTCATCCCGCCGAGCCACGAGTATGGACCTACCCATGGCCATGAGGTTCAGAAAACTGAAGGAGCATTCAAAGGAGGCTGTGGGGGTGTACAGGTAATAGTTATCTCCCTTAATCCATTCCCCCATAACTAAACCTGTTTAGTCTTTAACTTATTCCTCCACTGAAAAAAATAATTCCAATTTATTCAGTCATGAATATGTATCATAAGCAGTATTTTCTATATTCTAGCATATGGTAGCGGGCTGGAAATAAATCATAATGGGCCCTGAGGTGCATTCTGCTTTACTTTCAACCTCTTTAAATGGTCACCTGTCTTCAAAAATAGCAACATGCTATGGGGATAGTTGGTTTAATCTATAATACAGTAACACCTATGACAGTGATCTTCCTTCTTAAATTCATACTACTTTATATCCGGGATACAGTGCCCATTTGATATACAAACATGGTGGTCTCTGAAGACAAAAGTCATACTTAATGCAGGACAATGCAATAAGCTCAAAGGAAATGTCTGCATTACCCATGTCCTATATTAAGTTGCTACCTTTCTTTGCGACAGCAAGCTGTCTTGTTTACACAGATTTTGGGGATAAATATTATACAATGTACATAAAATGTATGTGAAATGCCACCAGTTTTATCAACTACTTATTGCTCTTCTTGTGAATGATAGCTTTGGAATGTATGTGACTGATGAGTTAACTTTCTCGTTTTATCTATTTTTATCATCTCTGCTATTAGGATAAACTGACACTTTTTGAAAACAGTGTAAAACCAAACAAGACAGCTCCATCAGGAGGTGTCTGATCAGGATCTGCACCGTTTTCTGATAGGATCTTGCTGATATTAGTTTGCACTCTTCAAAACTTGATAACTCGAATTTGTTTATGTCGAATTTACCTGTATTTCAATGTTAAAACGTGGCTTGAAATACGGGTAAGTTCCACTCAGTTTGAGTTATCGAGGTGTTCGACTGTATGAATATTCAGAGGTAGAATGGTTTAACAAGTATTAATTACAATAATGGGTTAACCATGACGGTTGTTTAGTTTTCTCAAAATTCTAGTATTTTATGTTTGAATTTGTCAAAAAAAATTCTAACCTTGTAGATCTCTAATTCATGGACGAGGACTTTTCTGCAAGCGCAGCATTGATGGTGGTGAAATGATCATAGAATACTCCGGGGAGTTGATACGTAACTCTATGACAGATATCAGGGAGAAATACTATGAAAGCAGGGTTAGTACAGTAAAACTCTGATAAAGTGAATTTCAGGGGACCTCCAGATTCATAATTCTTTATATTGATATAGAGAAAAAATTTGCCATAATTTATGCGTGGTTTTGACAAATAGCTTTTAAGTCTTTATATTTGGTTATCAAAAAGTGATCGGCAGCACCTTTGTTTAATATCAAGTGAAATTAGATTTTAACTGAAGTTTCAAAACTGTGTGTTATAAATGTGTAGACAAATTGCGGTAACACCTACAAACAGCGATCCGGAATGATATTTGGGAAATGAGCCATTGAAAAACAATTAAATATAAATATACTAATATAAATTGAACAATCAGTCATTTCTTATCCAGAAATAGCTTTTCCGAATTCGGATGGTTATTTACAGTTAAAAAGGTTGAAAAATCGTTCCGAATCCGACTCACCTATGCGAGTACGATAGTAATGTCTAGTTTACAAACCGCTGCGTATGCTAATCATAGTTATCTCCGCAGATATTCATGAACACTTTATATGGATGTAAATTCTAAGTTATTAACTTCTTGAATTGATTAAATAATTCCGTTAGAGAAACAATGAGATATGTCAAAACTTGCGAAGCAAAATTTCAATGCAATGCAAGACGTGAGCATTCTGGTTTTGACATAAGTATGTGTAAGCTGAGCGTGTACACTTCCGGAGCTTAACGGTCAGCTGATTATGTTACCTTGCCCTTGTAATCGATCGATTACACACGCCCCCCAAGCCAAGTTGTCAAGCTACACGTGGTTGTTTTGAAAGGTGCGAAAACTAACACATGCTGGACTAATTTAGCCCCAAGGTTAGACTTCACTATAAAGCAAGCATTTTAAGTGGTTTTAAGCACTACGGAACCTGAGATTCGAATCAAAACTTTGCTCTATTTAAATTCGCTCTAAACATCAAATTTTGTATAGGCTATAGAGGCTTTTCGCCGGGGAATCAATTTCACTTCACACTATCATGAAATTCACTATAGCAGAGTTCGCTATAACTCTGTTTTACTGTAGCGGGATCAAAAAAATTAATTTAGCAGATGATGATTGCTAAAGTTTTTTATGCCCCTGAGAGTGAAGATGGGAGTGGGGGCAAGGGGTTATATTGTTTTGGACTGTGTATGCGAGTTGGTTAGTTGCTTTGGCGATTGACGGACATGAGCCCCGCCTCCCCCCCCCTGTTAATATTTTCAGCAAAAAATTAAGTGTTTCTTCGGCTATAAGTATTGCCTTGCTTGTAGGTATTAATTCGCCAATTATTAATTGTTTCATTTTAATCATGATACCGCGTAGGCAAAAGATAATGATGTTAGATCTAATCGTTTATATTGTCAACTTGATTACACAATAGTGACCAAACAAGATAATAGTTGCCTGTAGCGAATCAAACTGTATGTAATACTTTGATGATACCTGGAATTAATTGTTTAATTGACTCTTTTTGACGGAAGAAAGACCGCCAGTGAAACTTGTAAGTTTGACAGATTGATTGAACCTATTGTCCTTATAATCGTAAGTTAAAGGGGTTGTTTGTGTCTCATAATTCTCAAAAATATCAAAGTTCTCAAACATTTGGGGTTAAAAGCATAAAATATAAAGTGCATTAATAATAAAAGAACACTTAAGAATACGTTTTGAAGTTTTAAATCTACAATTTTACACAATAAAACATGTATCTCATCATAGGGTGGGTCGGGGGGCTCATGTCCGCATGCGCAAAACAGGCGGGGGGCTCTTGTCCGCCCGCGCAAAATCGGCCGGGGGGGGCTCATGTCCGCTTACCGCTTTGGCTGTTTGTCCGCAGTTTTATTTGTTGGACTGGTCAAGAGTAACTTGGTTGGTTCTATCTTATCTTGTTCCTCCATAGAAGCACCATAGAATATCTCCAACTACTCCTCCACACAGGTGATACACATCAATATTCAGTGATACTGTTGAAACAGGGGACTGACTGTATTAAAGCACATAGAATGTGAAGCAGAAGGCTCCATTTGGACCTTTCTTCACAACTTGTATCTTGATTTAAACAGCCACCTACCTAAAATACTGATATGGATTGGCATCATTGGCAGGTGGTTTGCACATATGGCTGTGGAAGAAAGGGTCAATATGAATTGGTATCAAAGCAAATATGTTAAAAATCGCTGCAGTGTCTTGGATAAAGTGTTTAGGCAAGCTTCTAAACCCGGTTCATATTAACAGTCTGTATATATGCCTGATGGTTAACTGGTAAACCATTTCCTGTACGTGGGAATGGCATCTGGTTATAAGCAGCAACTGACCTGCCATCTGTAGGGCCATGTAGAGGACCATAGGCACTTGTAGTAGTCAGTTGACAAATGGGTGTGCTCATCCTCTGAAGATATAGCCGAAAGATTTAATGGTAATTAATGATCTCATCTTTATTGTTAACCTGCGATTATTGCAGTAGGAAATGATGAACCCATAACTTCATTTGAAAAAAACCCAACACAGTTGATCCAGCTTATAAAACCATTTAACCCATTACCCCATAAATAGGTATTGTAATAACTTTACTTATAACTCCACTGAATAAAATAGTTTCAATGTATACAGTCATGAATATGTATCAAAAATATTTTCTATATTCAAGAAGATGGTAATTTAAAGCAGGCTGAAAGTAAAGCAGAATGTGCAATGCACATTCTGCTTTCCTTTCAGCCTGCTTTTAGTGCACACCTCTCTTCAAATCTAGAAATAGACTATGAAAGAAAACACATTTGATAAACTTAAAACTATTTGACTGTGTCACTACAGGGTATAGGCTGCTACATGTTTCGTATAGATGATATAGATGTTGTGGACGCCACCATGAAGGGCAGTGCTGCAAGATTCATCAACCATTCCTGTGAGGTGAGGCTGAGCTTTAACATACTCTCTCCCTACAAAGGCAATCCGAACAACAGCTCCCTCCATACAACAATGATTGCAGCTGTTCCCTAAACAAGACGCTCGTGTTTAACCCATTACCCCATAGCTTGTTTCTAGTATTGAAAATACATGACTACTTAAAGCAGGTTGAAAGTAAAGCAGAATGCGCCTTATGGCGCATTCTGCTTTACTTTCAGCCTGCTTTAAGCTATGATATGATAGAATACAGAAAATATTTCTTGTAGAACATATTCATAAATGTGTAAAATGGAGCTATTTTCTTAAGTGGATGAATAAGAAAAAGGCGTATTTATGGGGTAACGGGTTAACGCTTTCACTACTCAATATCCTCTGCTAAAATTGTCCTTTTCCCCAAAAAATTACGTATTTGACATTTTGACAGAAAAAACATAAAGACAAGTGACAAACATTTTGAGCCCAGATCAGACGCCATATAATGCGGCATCTGATCTGGGTTTAAACTGTTTGCAAATGTAAGCTAAGTTATGCTGAGCATTTCCCATTGGGTGTTGTTTTCGAGAGGAAGCACTGTACTGCAGAAATTCTACAAGATGTTACGAAATACATTTCAAAGACATTAAAAAGCAAAACTGTTTCAATTGTTTGATTCAGCATACATAGTACACGTTAATCTAAACACCTATAATGATGATGATAGTAGAATCTTTCTCTTATAACCTCTGGAAGGAGGATTAATGGATGGTGTCAAAGCCAAAGGATAAGTTAAAGTAAGATGAAAGTCAAGCAGAAAGCTCCTACAGAGCTTTCTGCTTTACATTCATCCTACTTTAAGCAGTTGCCTGCCTTAAACACTCTTAAAACTAGTGTCATTTAGTGATTTAATAAATGGATTCGACTGTATTTTTAGCTCACCAGAGCTAGCTCAGGGTGAGCTTTTGCAATACTTGAATGTCCGTCGTCCGTCGTGCGGCGTCAACAATTTTAGTGTTTACACTCTAGAGGCCACAATATTTATCCAATCTTTCTCAAACTTGCTCAGATTGTATATTATCATAAGAGTTCGGATGAGTTCGATTATGGTTGAAATCGGACCTATAGGTCAGGTGTTATCTACCTTTGAATTGCTGAAAATGCCATATTTAACAGTGTTTACACTCTAGAGGCCACAATATGTATCCAATCTTTCTTAAACTTGCTCAGATTGTATATTACTATAAGAGTTCGGATGAGTTGGATTATGGTTGAAATCAGACAAATAGATAAAGAGTTGTCAACCTTTGAATTGCTGAGACCACAATATTTATCCAATCTTTCTCAAACTTGCTCAGATTGTATAATACTCGGATGAGTTTAATTATGTTTGAAATCGGACAAATGGGTCAATAGTAACCTACCTTTGAATTGCTGAAAATGCCATATTTAACAGTGTTTACACTGTAGAGGCCACAATATTTATCTAATCTTTCTCATACTTGCTCAGATTGTATATTACTATAAGAGTTCAGATGAGTTTGATTATGGTTGAAATCGGACAAATACGTCAATAGTAATATACCTTTGAATTGCTGAAAATGCCATATTTAACAGTGTTTACACTGTAGAGGCCACAATATTTATCTAATCTTTCTAAAACTTGCCCAGATTGTATATTACCATAAGAGTTTATATGAGTTCGATTATGGTTGAAATCAGACCAATAGGTCAAGAGTTATCTACCTTTGAATTGCTGAAAATGCCATATTTAACAGTGTTTACACTCTAGAGGCCACGATATTTATCCAATCTTTCTCAAACTTGCCCAGATTGTATATGACCATAAGAGTTCAAATAAGGGCAATTATGGTTGAAATCAGACCCATAGGTCAAGAGTTATCTGCCCTTGAATTGCTGAAAATGCCATATCTTACAGCATTTACACTCTTGCAACTACAGTTTTCAATGGATTTTGATTATACTTGCAAGCAAAGTATATAGCTATAAGTTCTCGAAGGAGTGCAATTATTGTTGAAATCTAATCTTTGGGGCAATAGTTATCTGCCCTTGATATACTTTGAAATGGTAGAAAATGCTTCATTTCAGTATTGTTTAAGCTCTAGTTATCTGCCCTTGATGTACTCTACTATACTAGAATTATGAGGTTGTATTCCAAAATTGTTTACATGCTATACTACAAATTTAAATGGATTTAGATTAAAACGGGTGAAACAACAGTAAAGCTATCAGGCTTCAGTACAACAGGTGAGCGATATCAGGGCCTTCAGGCCCTCTTGTACAAATAATTGCTTTCACTTTATTGCATAATTTAATATTGCAGTGGTTATCATAGTTATTTATATCATATTCTAGTTTTCCCACCTACATTGCATGGGAGACAAAAAATATTGAAACATAAATGTTTTAGTTTGTGCATTTGTGTTGGTTTTTAACCCTTTACCTGATAGCATTGTTTCTAGTATTGAAGATATGTGACTACTTAAAGCAGGTTGAAAGTAAAGCAGAATGCGCCCTAAGGCGCATTCTGCTTTACTTTCAGCCTGCATTAAGCTATTAACTGCTAGAATAAGGAAAGTATTAAATACGACACATATTCATTACGGTATAATTTGGAACTATTTTCTTCAGCGGATGAATAAAATGAATGTGCTAAAAGTCGCTTCTATAAGGGAAATGGTTAAATGTGATTTTATATGTTTCAGCCCAACTGCTACTCCAAAGTGATTACAGTGGATAACAGGAAACACATCGTCATATTTGCCATGAGACCGTGAGTTTAAGCCACTTTACTTTACCTACCAGGGCCCCAGATAAGGGGAGTATTTCAAAAACTAAAATCTCTATTTCTCAATTAAACCCTATGGTGTCACTACTCATTAGAATCGTCTCTTTGAGACGATTCTAATGAGTAGTAACACTATAGGATTTGGTGGTAAAATGAGTGAGAAAGTGTTGGATTTGTTCAATTTACCCCCTCTTATCTAGAGCCCTGCCTACCAAAGATTTTGGCAATGTCACTTATCAAAGTTTAACTTTTTAAGTTCGAAGTAACTCTTGTGGGTTATTATGTTCTCTTGTAGATCTTTTTAGTTAACTAAACATGAACCAGTCTACTTGGAATACTGGGTAGGCAGCGAAAACAAGAAAGTGGTTGCTTTTTTGTCATAGTCTGTGCCAATCTTTCTGGTCTAGCTCCAAAGTCAAGTTTTCTCTCTCAAAGTCTCTGCCCAAAAAATATAACTGCTACACTAACCAAACTTTGAATATACAGCGTTCCCTCTCTACAACAACATCCAATGGGAGACAAAAATATGTGCGTTGTTCGGAGGGAGTCGTTACAGGGAGGGAAAATGGCTTACATTTGCAAACAGCTTGAATCCAGATCAGACGCCCCGTCACGCGGCGTCTGATCTGGATTCAAACTGTTTGTCACTCGTTATTAAGTCTTTTCTGTCAAAATGTCTATTATGTAACTTTGAGAAAACAGCAGACGACAAATTTAAAGCAGACGGTATTGCAGCCATGAAAAGCGTTAGACATAATTGTCTTGTTTGGGGAACAGCAGCAAGGGTCTTCGTACGGAGGGAGTCGTTGTTGAGAGGGCTGTTGTAGGGAGGGAACACTGTAGATGTAATATGTCTCAATGTGTGGACTTGTTTGCAAAGTGGGGACAGATGACACATTTAACCCTTAGCCCGCCAAATAAATTGTCGTCTGCTATTTTTCTCGTCTGCTTCAAGTTTCAAAGTGCTTCAAAGTTGCTTAAAATTGCTGAAAATGTTGTCCGAGTGTCAAACAGCTTGGATCCGGATGAGACGCCGAGTTACTCGGCGTCTCATCCGGATCCAAGCTGTTTGCATATGGAGCTATAGTCGTGAGTGGCAGGCTAAGGGTTAATTTCATGGAGTGGCCTTACCTCATTGAGCCCTAGTGACAAGTATATTTGTCTTTTACAAACAGTATATCTGTGAAGAGTACATTTGTCCTATGCAAACAGTGTAGACCCAGACCTTTGATCTGAGTCTGCACTGTTTTTGCAATATATTGCAAACCCTTAAATATTCAAAAATGGATTAGACTGTTTTGGAAACTGGAATGATCCATATGAAACATCAGGGGTGAATGGGTTAAAATAACTTCACATGAAGTGATTTCATTAGCTGATAATTAGAGCTGCTGTCTTTGGGTAGGGAGAAAATCTGAATGTTTTTAAACACCTGTCTTAATCGTGAAAAATTTATTAACCCATACAGGCCCCCACCACCATTCCCTTACAATTATTAAAAAAACACCATTTTCTGTACCTTTTCAGGATTTCCCGGGGAGAGGAGCTGACATATGACTACAAGTTCCCTATCGAGGAGGTGAAGATACCATGTACCTGTGGTTCAAAGAAGTGCCGCAAATATCTCAACTAAACAAGACCCTCCATACTGCTGGTAGCTGCATCAATAGGCAACTATGCTACTGCTTGTAGCATTATAACAAGTTCAATTATGAGGAGGTGACGATTCCTTGTACCTGTGGTTCATAGAAGTGCCGCAAATATCTCAACTGAATAATATCCATACTGCTGGTACTTCCATAACCAGGCAACTAAGCTACTGTTGGTAGCATTATAAACAAGTTTCCCATCAAGCTGACACACAAATTCCCTATCAAGGACATCAAGATTACTTGTACCTGCGGCTCAAAGAATTGCCTCAAATATAGTCAAACTCTGATATCTCGAACTCGCATAAATCAAACATACTCGTATTTCAAAGTATAAAACACGCCTAAGCCATGCTTTAAATTACAAATACGGATGTGTATGATTTAAGCGAGTACAAGATGGCAAAATTGAAATGTAGGAATACGGGTAAATCGACATAAACAAAGTTTGAGATAGCAAGGTTAGACTATATCTCATCTGAACTAGACTATCCATACTGCTGGTAGTGTTATAAACAGGCAACTATGAAAACTGTTGATACATAAATATATGCAATATTCACAGACATTAGGAAAAACGTCCGTTAATTTGTATACAAGATAATTCCTGTGATGCAAAGATAACCGTAAATCTTTTTTATTAACCCTTTACGCTATAGATACTCATATTTATGCATTTAATTTATTCACACCTTAAAAGAAAAGAGTTCCAATTTATACAGTCTAGAATATGTATCGTAAGAAATATTTTCTACATTCTAGCAGATGGTAGCTTAAAGCAGGCTGAAAGTAAAGCAGAATGCGCCTATGGCGCAGTCTGCTTTACTTTCAGTCTGCTTTAAGTGGTCACTCATTTTCAAAACTAACGACATGCTATGGAGGTAAAGAACCAATCAATAGAAGACTAATCAGCAGAAATAAATTAAATGCGCTAAAAGGTGCATCTTTGGGGGTACAGGGTTAACACAAGATTAACTGTATATACATACCATTCAACAGGGTCCAACTGATGTTTTATCATTTCTTCACTGCCAAGTCAGGCTTCACGGCCATTTTGCAATCAGTTAGGATCCAGATAAGACGAGGATTATCTGATCAGACTGTTAACTCATTCACCCCTCTATGAAACAATGGACAATTCCAATTTCCAATGAAGTCCAAGTCCATTAATGACTATTCAGGGTTGTTTTCTGCAATACATAGCAAAATGACAAACAGTGCAGACCATGATCAGAGGCATCCTAAAGTAGCCCTCTGATCTGGGTCTTCACTGTTTGCATAGGACACATTTTATCTTTTAACAGGTACAGTAGCACCTCTCTATTACGACCACTAAAAAGAAGGCTAATTGTCTGTATAAATGTCAGGTGACAGCTTAAAGCAATGTGAAAGTGAAACAGAAAGCTCCTGTAGGAGCTTTCTGTTTCACTTTCACATTGCTTTTTAGCAGTCACCTGTTGTAAACGACGAATTTTTGACACATTTTAGTTGTCGTAATAGAGAGGTTCTACTGTACACTGTTTGTGAAGGGTGAATATACTCATCACTAGAGTGCAATGTGTTAACTAGCACTGCTATCAATTTTCCTTCCTCAAAATGTCTAACATATAAACCATACTATCGCTCTGAATGGGATCAGTGTAGAACTGGCTTTCCACAATATTGGATTCTGGATCAAAACAATAATCAAATGAGTGTAATGTGATCTTATGTTTTTCCCATTTCGCCTATATAGGATAGGGATTTTTGCCCTTCTTCACCACAAGCACTGCATGACACCATTTGTATAAACAATGTCATGTAATGGCGGAAAAGTGCACACAAACTGCAATTATTTGATTATTTCTATCATGTTTTAATGATTTAAATGGGAGAACAAAAATTCCATCATTCGTTTTGTTGATGTAGGATAGAAGTTGTTTTGATAGGTCGCCTATCTTCAATACTAGAATTGTGTTAAATCATGCTGATAAACTGTCAAAAACTATTCTTATCATAGAATACTATTGAGATGAGCTACAGATATATAACAGCAGTTGTATAAACACTTCTGTAGACACACTGTCTTGTGGCAGCTAGAATGTAAAAGATGTTTTACAAATACATTGTATCTTCTTGTTTACATTTGTTAATTCTGTATAGTTTGTTAATACCAAAAAATGTGAACATCTATCGCAAGCATTCTCTCAACAGTAATTTGTTGACTACTGAAACTTCAAATGGACACTTCACTGTATACATAAAGGTCAAATGTACGTTTCACTAGTACAGTCAAACCTCACTATTACGACCACTAAATTGTGTCAAATATTAGTCGTTTAAGACAGGTGACTGCTTAAAGCAATGTGAAAGTGAAACAGAAAGCTCCTATAGGAGCTTTCTGTTTCACTTTTACATTGCTTTAAGCTGTCACCTGTATTTTATACAGACAATTAGCCTTCTTTTTAGTGGTCGTAATAGAGAGGTTCTACCGATACTGCTTGTAAGTGATGAACATACCTTGTATGTTTACAAATTAATGTGTTAATTTAGTCATTTCAAAACATGGCTTTTGATATAAAGTCAAAATTGTGTTTAATGAAGCATGGCTTTCTTTTTGAATATGTACATGCTGAATGCAAGAGAAAGGTAAAGCAGAAAGCTCCTTTCTCCCGCATTAAGCAGCAAGCTGTATCAATAGACTCTTAATTAATCTTCTTTTGAGTGACAAACTGATTCCACTTTGACGAGGTTTTCACTTACTGTTTAAAGGTTTTGATAGCTTTGCATAAAAGAAGCATATTAAAATGCTTGCTTCCTTAAAAAAATCAAGTGTTTCCAAGCCCCATTTGCCTAAATTTTAAGACGGGTCCTCAATTGTTTTTTCAATTTAACTAGAAGAGTTACTTCATTTACGAGACCCTGTTGGCCAAATTCTCTTACACCTTGTATCTAGTTTACTTTAATTCTCAAAGTCTGATAACTTATTTGCCTGGTGTGTTCAAAAATAATTTCTAGTATTTCGTCATGTTATTGTCTCACTAGCTGTTTTTATTTTCACCATTTATTACATTTTTAGAATTTAATAATTTGTGAATTATTGAAGAGTCTGGTTTATTTATATGCTGTACCAGTCACTTCACTGTATTAACCCTTTCCTCCATACCAATATCAAACTCTTTCCTCCCTGAAACTTTAAATGGACAATTCCAGTTTCGATTTTTGTCTAGTCCATTTCTGACTTTTAAGAGTTGTTTTTATCAATTTTGCCATTACTGACAAACAGTGAAGACCCTGATCAGAGGGCTCCTTTCGGAGCCCTCTGATCTGGGCCTTCACTGTTTGAACAGGACAAGTGTACTATTCACATGTACACTGTTTGAAAAGACGCCTATATGCAGGACTAGGGTTCAAAGGGTTATTTATACCATACTTCCTTGCTTCAGGCAAATGATTGTTTAACCCATTACTCCATATCCTGTTTCTTATGTTGAAGAGAGGTAACCACTTTAAGCAGGTTGAAAGTAAAGCAGAATGCATCTTAATGTGCGTTATGCTTTACTTTCAGCCAGTTTTAAGCTGACATCTGCTAGAATGCATGCATAGAATATATTTCTTGTGGTACATATTCAGGACTTTATAAAGTAGACCTATTTTCTTTAGTGGCCAATAGTGGGGCAATAAAGTTTACTTCGACCTGCTTTAAGTGATAACCTGTCTTCAATACTTGAAACAGGCTATGGGGTAATGGATAAAGAAGTCACCTGCTTTAACCCATTACCCCATAAATACGCCTTTTTACGACTTTAATTTATTCCTCCACTGAAGGAAATAGTTCCAATTTATACAGTCAGGAATATGTAGCAAAAGAAGTATTTTCTATATCCGATCAGATGGTAGCTTAAAGCAGGCTGAAAGTAAAGCAGAATGTGCCCTAAGGCACATTCTGCTTTACTTTCAACCTGCTTTAAGTAGTCACCCGTTTTCAAAACTAGAAACATGCTATGGGGTAGTGGGTTAAGCTCTGTTGGATATAGGCGATTTGCATGGTTCGCTATGGAGGGAATTTTCTTGACCTTCAATTTTTATTGTTTGGATAAAAGTTTCTGGTTTGTGTTGATGATTTATGTAATGAAATGAAGGAACACTTTTCATAGATTAGCTGTGTAACTTCCCTGTATCTAACGATTAAACTGTGATCTACATATCTGCATTTATAAATACAAAGGGTATTTCTATTGTTGTGCTCCGTTAGTTTTATCTTGTGTTAATCCTAGCAGTGCTGAATTTTCAGATGGACTTAACCCATTACCCCATAAATATGCCTTTTTACGCCTTTGATTTCATCATCAAATGAAGAAAATAGTTCCAATTTATACAGTTATGAATATGTATGGTAAGAAATATTTTCTATCTCCTATCAGATGGTAGCTGAAAGCAGGCTGAAAGTAAAGCAGAATGTGCCTTAAGGCACATTCTGCTTTACTTTCAACCTGCTTTAAGTGGTCGCCTATCTTCAAACCTAGAAACAGGCTATGGGGTATTATTTTATGATAAATGATAAATTTACATTGACAATCTAGATTATATCCCAAAAAGATTCTTAAGATATGACAAACAGTGCAGACCCTAATCAGAGAGCTCCTGAAGGAGCTCTCTGATCTGGGTCTACACTGTTTGCAAATGATGGATTTATGTGGTTCCAGCACTACTAGGGTTGAGAATTTAATTTCGTAGACCACCTAGACTGTGTTCAAGCACCTGTTTTATACTTGTCATTTCTATTACACCGTTATGATGTGCTGTTAATGAAAAAAGTTTTGTATTGTTGCAATGTTGAGATGGGTTTAATTAGTCTTGTATATTGGCAGACTTGTTAAGCAACCACTTGGAAGATTTCAGCTTAATGCAGAAAAAGGCAGTGCAGAAAGCTCTTATTGAAGCTTTTTGCATTACATTTCCTGCACATTAAGCAATCTCTTATGTTATACTTCCCCCTTTTTAACTCGTTCCACACCATGGACCTGTTTAAAATATACACGGTACATTTGCTATTTTAGACCAGTATTTATTAAACTACCCAGTATTCCAAGTAGACTGGTTCATGTTTTGGTACTAAAAAGATCCACAAGGGAACCTAATAACCCACAATAGTTACTTAGTGGTGAAAAGAGTCAACAGAGTTGTCGTTCAACAGGTATGAGATTATCAATAAGTACTGTAAGGTACAAGACTGTTAGCATTTATATGTCAGCATTCTGTTATACATGAAAGAATGGGAAAAAGGGTTTAAAGCATTAGATTTGTGTGGTTATTGTTAGTGTATGTACATGTATACAACTGCCATGTGTCAATTCTTGTGGAAAGTTTTTCAAAACCATTCAGTAAATATATATAGTGGCAAAGTGATCAAAAAGCAGGTTTATTTGTTTTCTGCACACTAGACCGCAAACTGTTCTGTGTTTTCTTTTTGAGCGCAAGTGTACCGAATACTGAGGGAGCTTATGCAATGCCATTATGGTCCCGGTGTCATTGTTTTGGCATTATAACCATTGTTGTCCATTACCCAATATATTGATGTTTTTATTTTATGCCTTTAATTTATTCTTCCACTGAAGAAAATTATACCGATTGACACGGCCATGAATATGCCCTGTAAGAAATGTCCTGTATCCAAGCAGATGGTAACTTAAAACAGGTTGAAAGAAAAACATTCTGCTTTACTTTTAAGTTGCTTTAAGTGGTCACCTGGGTTAACACTTCTCCTGTTGAATATTCATTATAACTCTGCCCACTGTAAATTATATCATTTGGAACTATTACATTTAATAGCTAATATATTGAAAGAAAGTATTATCGGCAGGAAATAGTGCATATTCTACAAGAAAACAGTGTAGACCCTGATCAGACAGCTCCTGAAGGAGCTGTCTAATCTGGGTCTACCCTGTTTTCAAAATAAGGGAATAGCAGGAGAACGTTAACACTGTAATGTTACAGTTTCTCCAGGCAAACTTTGTGGCCTATTTGTTAATAACTGTTTAATAGCTGAATCATTTGTGCATGTACATTGTAGATATTGAATGAGATGAAAAACTGAAGTGCCTTGAATGTACTGACTTAATGATATACCTCTCTATGTGCTATTGTAGTGTTAATGTACATAGTCCATTGTCTCACCAACTTTCTAGCCAAAATGATGTTAGTATGTAACTCATGTGGTATTATTTGCTTCCATTAGTATATCTGTCCGTTTATGAACAGTCAAAACTTAGTGGAACATAGAAACTGCCTAGTTTTGTATCCAAATCATGCAAAGTAAAATAAGAGACTGGTGCAAATGGTACAAGGCAACTGATGTGATTTGGATTCTGCTTCATGTCTTAACACTTAGCCTGCCACTCACGACTATAGCTCCATATGCAAACAGCTTGGATCCGGATGAGACGCCGAGTAACTCGGCGTCTCATCCGGATCCAAGCTGTTTGACACTCAGACAACATTTTCAGCAACTTTGAAGCACTTTGAAACTTGAAGCAGACGAGAAATATAGCAGACGACAATTTATTTGGCGGGCTAAGGGTTAATAGATACTGAACCGTTTGTCTGCATAAGAGTCATTTGGAAGCTTTTGCCCCTTCCTCCATAGGACACTGTCATAGTCAATAGTGATATTTGGCACATAGTATCATCTGTAGGTGGGGCCGTATACAGTTGAACCTCATTAACTCAAACTGCCGTAACACACTTCCCCATAAATATGCCTTTTTACACCGTTACTTTATTCCTACACTGAAGAAAATAGTTCTATTTATCCAGTCATGAGTATGCACCATAAGAAATTTAAGTTTAAGTTTATGGTGACTTAAAGCAGGCTGGAGTAAAGCAGAATGTGCTTTAAGGTAAATTCGGCTTTACTTTCTACCTGTTTTAGTGGCCATCTGCCAAGGCTATGGATTAAAGGGATGAGTCAAATACAATGTATATCAGTATTTTAAACACAGGTATCGAATGTTTTGAATTTGAGATGAGGTGTGTTTAAATTAAATTAACCCATTATCCCATAAATACCCCTTTTTACGCCTTTTATTTATCCCTCCACTGAAGTAAATAGTTCCAATTTATACATTACATAAGAAATATTTAATATAGTGCATATTCATGACTGTATAAAGAGGAACTATTTTCTCTAATGGAGGAATAAATTAAATGGGTTGAGAATATGTATTTATATGTATGTATGTGAATTGGAATGCTTCTTGAAGTTTGAAAGAATATTTAAAAAAAAGGCTAAACTTTCAGTGGCACTGTTTTTCAAAAAGACTGTATATAAGACGGTGGTAAAATTACGGTCACCCTGTGTAAAATATCCCAAAAGTTGTTTTTTTCTTTCATGTACTGACTGGTATGAGAAAATTATCTTTAATAAGGAAAATAAGGCAGGTATCATAGAAGGGATACAAATATTTTCACATTAACTTTGTTATCTGCAGATTCTGTACTGTCTCCGTTTTGTACATTTTGTTTGTCTTCTATTTATTCCTCAACCTTTTCTGTTGTTGCTTGTGTTTTGTAATTTAACCCATTTCTTCATAGATTCACCTTTCATTTATTGCTACACTGAAGAAAATAGTTCCATTTTATACTTTAATGAATGTGCTACATCAGAAATATTCTGTATTCTAAGCACATTCTGCTCTTCTTTCAACCTGCTTTAAATGGTTACCTGTCTTCAAAACTAGAGACAGTCTATGGTGTTATGGGTTAATCTTTTGTTTTGCCGCTTGATTTTGTACTTTCAGACATGAAAGGGATAAAAAGGCGTACTGGGTTAACTCAATTATACCCTGATACATGTATTTGTATATTTGTTTTTTTTGTATGGAAATCGTATGTGAATTGTTATATTGGAAAGATTTTCATGTTTTGTTTGTACATAGACACAAATCTACCTTTATGCATTTGTTAGAGAAACCATTTACTTGTACAGATCAGGAACACCATTCAAGCAATATGCAAAGGTTTATGGGTAATTTAGTAGAACGGTTGTGACAAAGGAAACTTGGGACTTCCTCGTGCAGTGGGTACTGAGTTTCAGTTTGTCTTTCTAGTTGTAGATTGCAGTGTATGTTTGTACATATCTCATAACTTTATTTTGTATATTTAACTCTACCAGTGTGATTCAGATAAATAATAAAAGACTGAGACTGAAATACTTGGTTGTTATGGATTTTAAGCTTTAAACCCTTTACTCCATAGCCTGTTTCGTGTTTAAAGATATGCAAACACTCAAAACAGGTTGAAAGTAAAGCAGAATGCTCCTAAAGGAGAACTGCACTTTACGTTCAACCTGCTTTGAAGTTTCCATCAGGAAAGGTACTAAAAATGCCTCATTCCATGTTAAGGAGTTCCTGCCTGGGGACAACTTTAAGTACTTGTCTTAGTGAATGAATAATTAAAAGTGAAAAAAGACACTTATAGAGTAATGGGTTAACCCTGTTCCCCATGCAAGCGCCTGTTAGTGCATTCAATTTATTCCTCCGCTGAAGATAATAGTTTCAATTTATACAGTCATATACATGTACCAAAATGAATATTGTATGTATCCTAGCAGATGATAGCTTAAAGCAGGCTCACATGTCTTCAAAATTAGAACAAGAGGGCCTTGAAGGATGATATCGCTCACCTGTTGTAATGAAGCCTGATAGCTTAACCTTTGAGTTTACCCATTTTTAGCTCACCTGAGCACAAAGTACTCAAGGTGAGCTATTGTGATCGGTTGTCGTACGTCGATGTCCGTGTTGTCTGTTCACAATTTGTTTCAAATAACTTCTTCTCTGAAACCAATGGCCCAATTTTAACCAAACTTGGTCAGATACATACCGTACTGTAGTTGTGAGCTTCAAAAATTGTTTAAAAAAAGTGGGTGGGGTAATCGGTCTTGTTGCCATGGCAACCATGCACAATATCTAAAAAAAATCTTCTTCTCAAGAACGACTGGTCCGATTTCAATTTGGTTTGCACCAAAATGTTTCTCAATTAATATACTTTCAAAATTGTTCAAAGAATTTTGATCCGTCAAAAAACATGGCCGCCAGAGGGCGTGGTCATTTTCCGTATTTACGTAATATTGACAACTAAAGTCAAAACTTTAAACATCTTCTTGTCAATAACTATAAGTCCTAGGATAACCAAATTTCACATGTAGCATCATGTTGTTAACCTTTAGCAAGATTGTTCAAATAATGACCCCCCGGGTCAAAAATGGCCCCGCCTCGGGCTTATCAGTTTTTCATAGGAAATCCTTTAAAACTCTTCTTCTCTAAAACTGTATGGCCTAGACCTTTTATTTGGCATCTAGCTTTGCCTTATGGACTTCTACTAAGATTGTTCAAATCATGACCCCAGGGTAAAAAATGGCCCCGCCCCGGGGTTATAAGTTTTACATAGAATTACATGTATATAGGAAAACCTTTACAAATCTTCTTCTCTGAAACCGTAAGGCCCAGACCTTTTATATTTGGCATCTAGCTTTACCTTATGGTCCTCTACCAAGATTGTTCAAATCATGACCCCAGGGTAAAAAATGGCCCCGCCCCGGGGCTTATCAGTTTTACATAGACTTATATAGGAATAAACCTTTAAAAATCTTCTTCTCTGAAACCCTAAGACCCAGACCTTTTATATTTGGCATCTAGCTTTGCCTTATGATCCTCTACCAAGATTGTTCAAATTATGACCACCGGATCAAAAATGGCCCCGCCCCGGGGCTTATAAGTTTTACAAAAACCTTTACAAATCTTCTCTGAAACCGTAAGGCCCATACCTTTCTATGCCCCCAGAATCTACGATTCGGGGGCATATAGTTTTTGTCATGTCTGTTGGTTTGTCCGTCCGTCCGTCTGTCTGTCTGTGCCAAAAACCTTAACCTTGGCTATAACTCTTGCATTTTTGTACCTAGGCCTTTAATACTTGGCATGTGTCTTCCCTGTATCAAGACCTTTCCAACCATACAAAACTTTTTGACCTTGTGACCTTGACCTTGACATTTGACCTACTTTTGTAAAAATCTTAAAATGGCTATAACATTTGCACCAGTAGGCCCAGGGCTTTCATATTTTGTATGTATATTTCTTGTGTCAAGATCTTTCCAACCATACCAACATCTTTGACCATGTGACCTTGACCTTCACCGTTGACCTATTTAATCAAACTTTAACCAAAAACCTTAACCTTGGCTATAACTTTTGCATTTTTGAACCTCGGCCCTTTATACTTGTCATGTGTATTCCTCATGGCAAGACCTTGCCAACCATATAAAACTTTTTGACCTTGTGACCTTGACCTTGACATTTGACCTACTTTTGTAAAAATCTTTAAATGGCTTTAACATTTGCACCAGTTGGCCCAGGGCTTTCATATTTTGTATGTATATTTCTTGTGTCAAGACCTTTCCAACCATACCAACATCTTTGACCTTGCGACCTTCACCTTTACCTTTGACCTATTTAATCAAACTTTAACCAAAAACCTTGGCTATAACTTTTGCATTTTTGCACCTGGGCATTTTATACTTGGCATGTGTATTCCTCATGGCAAGACCTTTCCAACCATACAAAACTTTTTGACCTTGAATTTGACATTCTTTTGTAAAAATCTTTAAATTGCTATAACATTTGCACCAGTTAGCATAGGGCTTTAATATTTTGTATGTATATGTTTTGTGTCAAGACCTTTCCTACCATACCAATATCTCTGACCATGTGACCTTCACCTTCACCTTTGACCTATTTAATCGAACTTTAACCAAAAACCTTAACATTGGCTATAACTTTTGCATTTTTGAACCTGGGCCTTTTATACTTGGCATGTGTATTCTTCATGGCAAGACCTTTCCAACCATACAAAACTTTTTGACCTTGTGACCTTGACATTTGACCTACTTTTGTAAAAATCTTTAAATGGCTATAACATTTGCACCAGTTGGCCCAGGGCCTTAATATTTTGTATGTATATTTCTTGTGTCAAGACCTTTCCAACCATACCAACATCTTTGATCATGTGACCTTGACCTCGATCTTTGACCTATTTAATCAAACTTTAACCAAAAACCTTAAATTTGGATATAACTTTTGCATTTTTGCACCTTGGCCTTTTATACTTGACATGTGTTTTCCCTTTCTAACCATACAAAACTTTTTGACCTTGTGACCTTGACATTTGACCTACTTTTGTTGAAATCTTTAAATGGCTATAACATTTGCACCAGTAGGCCTACGGCTATCATATTATGTTTATATATTTCTTGTGTCAAGACCTTTCCAACCATACCTACGTTTTTGCTCTTGTGACCTTGACCTTTGACCTTTATTTGTATAAATCTTTATACGCCTATAACATTTGAACCAGTTGGCCTAGAGCTTCCATACTTTATATGTTTCTTGTGTTAAGACTTCTCCAACCATGCCAATGTTTCATTTTACCTACGACCATGACTTTTGACCTACTTTTGCAAATAAGCATTACATTACAGAACATGATGCTGGCTGGGGACATTTGTGTTTCACAAACACATTGCTTTTCATCTGATCATCACCAAACTTTCTGAAAATGTTTGTTGACATAAAATGGAGACCAATTTGGATAACCAGCGGCACCAATTTATGCTAGGCCCTTTGGAGTAATGGCCCTTGAAGTCCTCAAAATGGCGCTCCACTACAGTTTCAGCTCTCTAACTTTTACGTTTGATAGTCTGGATTCCCCTCCCTGTATCATCGGGGGCATTCGTGTAACTGGGACACGCTCTTGTATATTTGGCATCTAGCTTTGTCTTATGGTCCTCTACCAAGATTGTTCAAACATGACCCCAGGGTAAAAAATGGCCCCGCGCCGGTGCTTATCAGTTTTACATATACATGTACTTCTACAGGAAAACCTAATTCCGAGTTGTTACAGTTTCATGCAACAGTCCACATACATGCAATGACAAACTTCATTATGCATCGAGTATAACACAATAGTTACTCAGGTGAACTTTAGGGCCACATGTGGCTCTTGTAATCTAAATCCATTCAAATTTGTAGCATAGTATGTAAACAATATTGGAATACGACCTATTCTAGTATAGTAGAGTACATCCAGGGCAGATAACTAGAACATAAACAATACTGAAATTACGGTAATCCTTTTCTAGCATTTCAAAGTATATCAAGGGCAGATAACTCTTGTCACAATGATCAGATTTCAACAATAATTGCACTCCTTCGAGAATTTATAGCTATATACATTGTGTGCATGTATAGTCCTATACAATCTGAGAAAGATTGGATAAAAAGTGTGGCTTCTAGAGTGTAAACACCGTTAGATATGGCATTTTCAGGAATTCAAGGGTAGGTAACTCTTTACCTATTAATTCGATTTCAACCATAATCAATCTCATCCGAACTCTTATTTGGAAATATACAATCTGAGCTAGTTTGAGGAAGATTGGATAAAAATTGTAGCCTCTAGAGTGTAAAGCCTGTTAAATATGGCACTTTCAGCAATTCAAGGGTAGATAACACTTGACCAATTTGTCCGATTTCAACCATAATCGAACTCATCTGTACTCATATAGTCATATACAATCTGAGCAAGTTTGAGAAAGATTGGATCCCTTGACCTTGAACTTAGGATCTGTGTTAAGGCTTTGAAAATGCTTATAACTCATTTGAGGTATTGCATTCATATTTGGTGTGTTTATATGGACAAGACCTTTCCATGCATGCAAAAAGTTTGACCCCAGTGACCTTGATCATGAACTTCAGTTTGACTTAACCCATTACTCCATAAATATGCCTTTATTTTATTCGCCCACTAAAGAAAATAGTTCCACTTTATACATTTATGATATGCACCGGCGGTAGTGGCCCAATGGTAACACCATTGGACTACGGTACCAGGGGTCGTGAGTTCGATCCCCCGCCGGACCAGCGGTCTGACTAGGGGATTTTTTCTGAATCCCCGATGATGTACAGGAATGTCCTTGAGCAAGACATGTACCGCGAATTGCTCCTCTCCACCCAGGGGTTAAAATGGGTACCTGTGAAGGGTCTGAGTCGGTACTGCGGCTGCATTTGACTGCGCCATATGTTAGCAGTGCTCAATATTGTAGGCAAGATGGCTCAATGATCAGGGGAGTATATGTACAGTCGGCTGAGTGGTCATTCGGACTGAAAGTAGACTATAACTTGGTATATTTTTCCATAGGAAATACAATTAAACCCCTCAACTACAACCTCTAAAAACAAGAAAGCTCCTAAAGGAACTTACTGGTTTACTTTCACCTTGCTTTATGCAGTCACCTTAGCCCGGGGCATAAGTCGAAAAATACTTCACTTCATGATGCAAGCAAACCACTTTGCAGGTTTACTAACATGATCATTGTCTACCGAAAAAAGCCGTTAGCCACTTAAATATCCCTGGCAGATTCAAGATGGCGGCCATTTTCAAAATGGCCGCCATTTCCATGTTGTATAAGTTATGTCGTAATGGTTATTTCAATGGCAGTTCAAAAATTCACATAAAAACAACAAGTATGAGATGTATAATGTGAATCATCAATTGTGGATTATTAAATACTGCTAATTATTCAAAATGGCCGCCAAAAATTCAAAATGGCGGCCATTTTCACTATTTTCAATTGTATTTTAACTACATGTAAATTTGAAGGATTATAAAACAATTTTCCGCGACCGTGTGTAATCTTTTCTGTTCTTATGCTACTATTTAAAGTTATCAAAGTCTATACATTTGTTTTATGCATTATTTCCAATACGATTTCCACGTCCAAACTACCTAATAACATGATTTCGCATGATTTCATTTTCATTTTTATCTAAATAAGTCTTGTCGGACTTTTGGGACATGGTGTTTTTTTAGGAAAGTTTACAGACCACCGTTTTGCCATAATTAAGGTGTGCTGAGTCTATTTCTGTTGTCTGGTGCCTTCTCCCATGAAGTTGAAAGCCAAAATATGGTAAACAAAAACAATAAAATGGCCTCCAAAACACTTATTTTCGTTAGTTTATCAGATCTTTCGGGGATCAAGCACACTTATTACATCTGCTTCTCCGAAACCACATGACTGATTACAACGAAACTTAACATGAATATTCTTTGGACCAATCTCAATCAACATATTGATTCCTTAAAGAACTCTGATTGCCATGACGACAACAGTAAAAAACTGTACAATTTAAAAAAAAACACACACACACAATGTCCAGAACGTAGAAGTATAGTTATACCTAGCAGACGTCAGTCAAGTTTGTTTATAACATATTCCTTCATCTAAATTGCTGTGGTGTAAAATACAATGAAAACTATATTGCAATATATTGCAATACGGAGAAACTGTATTGCAATATAAGTAGATTGACCCTGCGCGGGGATTAATAGCCTTACTCAGACGTATCGTATATAGGAAAAATATTTTTAAAAAGTCACAAAGCCCAAATTTACATATTTGATGTGAAGTATAACGTTGTAGACCTCAACCCAGTTGTTAAAAGCATTATATCCCTGCAATAATAAATCGCTCGCCCATGTGTCAAACAGCCTCGGTTTTTAGTGTAGAGTATCGCCTTGACGACCTCTATCAACTTTGTTAAAATCATAGCCCTTGTTTTAGAATTTGGTATCTATAGTTTTATGGTTTTACATATACTTGTATTTGAATACCTAAAAGTAATTCATGTCAAGACCTTACAGCTTTGATGTCTCCCTACATAGTCCCCTTTTACAACAATTCCTTCCTTACAACAATGATTACAACTGTTGCCCATAACAATTCCGTCTAACAAACAACATATTTGTCTCCCGCTGAGTATTGTTGCAGAGAGTCAGCGCCTCAGCGGTGCAGATTTCTTTCAAGTATGTTTTAATAGTAGCTGTCATGTCAACATATTACTGATGAAAAAGCTTCTTTAAAAACAAAAAGAAGCAAGAAGAGTCCTTACCATAATGTGACACATCCTATAAGTATATTTTGTCCAGATTGAAGTAGAATACCTCTATCAGGTTAGTTAAAAGCAAAGCCCTAGTACATGTATTAGAATTGTCCCCGTCCAGAGGTTTTTGTGTAAAAATCCATGACACTGGTGAGCTAAATAGGATACTCAAAAAGGAAAACTATATGTGAATGAAATTCACCATCTATCAACAGAAGTGTTAGATGAATGTTTAAAATGGAAACGTTGTAGCGATGATATCTAAGCATTGATTCAACCAGGTTGATCCAGTCAAGAGCCAAGAATTGCTAAATAAACAGAAGAATAGGGAGGTGGAATTATTGGTAACACTAAGACCACAACATCCTTAATGAGGCAATTCTTAACCTTAGCAATAGACCAAACCTACAAACAGGCGAATGCAATGATGAAAGGTAACGGGTGCGATTTGCATCACAGAGGACCGTCAGCTCTAAGACGCTGAATTATGGCAGGACCCTAGGTCAGTCGATTATGTACAGAATACGATGAAATCTATCGTCAAACACGTCTATGGTAGCGCGAGTCACCATGAGCAAGCAAAGAGTGCGCTTACATCACTGCTTTAGAATGTGACATGGTTGACATCAACCATCAATGAGATCGTCAATCTTTTCCAAGAAGACTTAGATCTCAGTGCTATTATTTTAACAACCTATTTAGTTGTAAAGTTAATAGAGGTCTTCTAGGCGAAACACTCAACACTAAAAATTGAAGCCATTGCTATAAGGTTTAGATAAGAATTGTTTAAAAGTTTCCTTTTTTAAATCTATGTGAAGTTAGTGACCTATTGGTGGGATCATTTAATACCCCCGGACTACAATGCTTTTAACAAACTGTGTAGAGGTCTACTTTGCGTTGCTTTACATCAAATATTTGAGCTTCGGTTTTGTGACTTTTGTGAAGCATGTTTTCCTATATGCGATGAGTCTATGTAAAGCTGTCGACCCCAAAACAGTGCCAATTTACTTACGAGTCTCATTCGAAATGTTTTTTACTTGGGCTTTGTCTTAGAACATACTTGTATAATTATCATGTGTGATATATCGTTGAAAAGAACATTGTTTTGCGGATATGGCGATGCATTATTCAGCGACAACAACACTTCTTTTCGTTGTGGGAAAAAGGCATCAATGTTTGACAGTCATAGGCAGACAAAGTATTTGCTACAGAATTTAATCATAATTTTATATCATGTGATTTAGAAAAAGTGGCATACCGCTTTTAAATTTCGCACAAGCTTATTCGAATTTTACTTATGTTTTAGGCCAACAACACTTAATATTGAATAGTGTGAAAATTGAGATGTGTTTCACCTACTTTTATTGTAAGATTAAAGCATACATTAAAACGTATAATAGTTATAATACCACAATATAACTTGCTTTATTAATGTAAAATTCAAAACAAACTAAAATATTTTACCTTTCGCTATAACTAAGTTGTTAATTTAATAACTATATACTGTATATATGAATATAGTTTTCATCGACAAACCACACTAAATTTAATAACTCTGTTACGAAACTTTCGCATAATATCAGACCAACACCAATATTTACACATTAAAGTATAAAACTATTTGTCCCTTCGATGCATCACAATAGTAATTACAAATTCTATGGAATGTTTGTAGTGATAAATTGTCATATCCGCAATAAAGTGACCTTTAAAATGATGTATTATAGACAAAACTTGTAAATGTAAATTTCAAGAAAATTTCAAAGTAACACAAAGTTTGAAGGACCCTCGTTTATTGCTATATATTGCAATACAGTTTCTCCATGTTGCAATATATTGCAATATGGCTTTCAGCGTATTGTTACTCCATTAACAATTTAGATGCAGGAATATGATATGAATAAACTTGAGATCTGCTAGGTAATACAATATTTCAAATATCTAACCTCTGTGTCTTGTATTTTTACAATAACATATTTCAAAGATTTCCCCAGACTTTCACCTTGATTGCCATGGCAATCAGAGGTTTTTTATTGAATCGATTATTTGAAAGAAATTACCCAATAGAATATTCCTATAAAATATGGTTGTAATCAGCAATGTGGCTTACGAAAAGTAATTACTATGTGTAGTTGATCCCGGAAAGATCAGAAATGATAACAAAAATAAGTGTTATGGCGGCCATTTTTGTTTTTACCATTTTTGAGCTCCTCGTGGTCCAAGAGAGTGAAAGACAATAGAAATAGATTAAGCACACATACATTATGGCAAAAGGAGGTATGTCAACATTTCCCCAAAATTTCTATAGGAATGTTATTTCCCCAAAAGCCGACAAGTCTATTCTAGATTAAAAAGCAATGTTACAAAATGAAGAATCTTCAGTGTTATTAGGTATTTTGAACGTTGAAATTATATCGGAAATAATACATAAAACAAATGTATAGACTTTAATATCTTTACAAGGTATTAGAACAGAAAAGTAAACACACAATCCGTGCAAATGAAGTTTGATGATCCTTCAGAAATACATGTGCTCTTTTTACAATGAAAAATTAGTGAATATGGCCGCCATTTTGAATTCTTGGCGGCCATCTTGAATAATTAGCAATATTCCGCGATCAACAATTGATGATTCATATTTGACATCACATTAGTGTTAGTTTTGCGTGACTTTTATGATTTACATTAGACTTGCAATAACGACATAATTTATACAAAATGGAAATGGCAGCCATTTTGAAAATGGCCGCCATTTTGAATCTGCCAGGGAAATTGAAGTGGCTAACGGGTTTTTTAGGATTAGATATGTCTAAACACTAATTGTGGAAAGTCCCTTGCTTGCATCATAATTTGAAGTATTTTGGCAAAATATGGACCTTATGCCCCGGGCTACCTGTCTTAAACAGAAAATATAATCTCATGTTGTAGTTTTCATAGAGCGATTTTTCTGTATATATCCTAGCAGAAGGTAGTTCAAAGCAGGCTGAAAGTAAAGCAGAATGTGCCTTCTACTTAACTATTGACTGCCTAAGGTCGTCACCTGTCTTCAAAACTATAAACTGGTTATGGGTTGAGTAAGTTTCAGCTCATGTGAAACAGTTTCTGGGGCCTGTTTTCAAAAATAGTGCAGTAAGATTCCAGCAATTACCACCACTCAACAAATGCCTTGAATAAGACGGGTGACTGCATATTTGAGCATTTTAAAGGCGACTGTAAATGCAGGTGTCATTGTATGTTATGAATGTTGTAAGATCATTTATGAAATGGGTGTCAGTTTGTGGCATATTGTGCAGTTACATGTAATAATAAACAGGGTACCATTTACCCTTTCTTCCACATGTAGGATGCTTTTACTTCTTCCTCCGCATAAATACTACTAAAATACCCATTTATTCTATTGAATTCATGTGGCAGCTTAAAGCAAGATAAAAGTCAAGCAGAAAGCTCATTAAGGAGTTCTCTACCTTAGTTACTTTCATCTTACTTTAAGCAGGATCCTGCTGTAAACACTGTTGGGTATAGGTAATTAGCATTTTTGGATAAGGAAGAAAGGGTTAATGAAGCAGACAGTCAATTTCAAAAGGTGTGTGCTGAAGTCGGGAGTGGGTGGGGAGTCGTGTAAAAGGGTTACAGGTATGTCTTTGCATTACAAACACAAAACAGGCAATTTCAATTTTATTAAACGGTTTTCTTTCATAAATAAGCATTCAAATTTTTTTTTCAGCCATAAACAAGCATTCACAAGGTTAATGATAAAACAGCATTCCATGAAAAGTTCCAACAAAATAGGTGTCCCAAAATAAGGACTACTTTTAAGAACTGAACAGATGTAACAAAGTACATGTACAAGCAAGCTTATCCTTGTTGCAGCTAGTTTGTACAGTGGAGGTATTCTTCTTTCCCCTGTAACCCATTACTTCATAAATAGACCTTTTTATGCCCTCACTGCAGAAATTAATTCCACTTTATACGGTCATGCAATATTTCCTATACAGCTTAAAGCTGGCTGAAAGTGAAGCAGAATGTGCCTTTAGGGACATTCTGCTTTACTTTCAACCTGCTTTAGGTTGTCACCTATCCTCAACACTAGAAACAGGCTATGGGGTAATGGGTTAACCTCAAAATAAAATGCACAAAAATATGGAAAATTACATTTTTATCTAATTTTGCAGGATTTGTTTCTGAGTGGCGAGCAGTTTGCGATGGAACTAAATATTTCAGTACAAACATGTTTATTGGGGAAGAAAAACATCTCCACTGCAATCCTTGTTGCAGCTAGTTTGTATTTGTTCTATGTGGAATGATAGTGGATAATCAGATTCAAACTGTTTGACACTCAGATTGTATTTCTGCACTAATAGGTTGCTTAACCCTTTACTCCATAGCCTATTTCTAGTTTTGAAGATAGGTCAACACTTAAAGTAGGTTGAAAGTAAAGCAGAATGCACCTAAAGGTGCATTCTGCTCTACTTTCAGCCTGCTTTAAGCTACCATCTGCGCGGTTATAGAAAATATTTCTCATGGTGCATATTCACAACTATAAATTGGAACCATTTTCTTCAGTGGAGAAATAAATTAAAAACGTTGAAATACATATCTATGGAGTAATGGGTAAATACAAGGTCAGCTGTAATATCATAAAATGCAATGTATTTCTAAACAAGCTTCATAATGTTAATAACTTAACTGAAATATCTCTGGTAAAACAGCTAAAGCCATTTTAATACAACAGATATGGAACTTTACTTCAAGACTTAGTTCATTGTTTGTGGCATAAATCTTTATTACAAAATAAATAAATACATATATATAACTTTGTAGATAGCGCACATTCTGTTAATGAATGTATCTAGACAGATGTCAGATAAAAAGAACTAACATTCTGTCCGTTGATTTTTGCCATAGCTCCATATAAAGGAAGCTTTTCCACTACTAAAATCCTGGGGCCCGTCTTACAAAATGTTGTACGATAAAAACGGTCTTAAGTCCAAACTTTAAATACATCTAATTTCCGATTTCTCCCTCTAATCCTGTCTTGTGACATCTCTTTGGAATCGTCTTGAAAAGACGATTCCAAAGAGATGTCACAAGACAGGATTAGATGGAGAAATAAATAATAATTAAGAATTTTAGAATCTGACTTACGACAATAGTTGTCATACAAAGTTTCATAAGACGGGCCCCTAAAGTCTCCACTAAACTGTATGTTGTGACTACTCATTAGAGATGAATTTATTAAGTAATAACAGCATATGGTTTGGAGGAGACAAGTAGCAAACATTAGAATTTTTAAGTTTATTTCCTCTTAGCTGAAGTCCTGCTTTTCACTACCAATAACAGACTGTGCAACTACAATTATGCGGCTACAAAACAAATTGTTAGCCACTAGCAATATGTACTTCAAAATATCACATAACGTCTTTGCCCAAAATCACAATTCATTCTAGTACATTCAAGTCACTGTTAGATTTCACTAAATGGTAAATAAATATTTAACTTACAACAAATGTAAAAGAAATTGTGTAGTACAGAAATAAAATAGGCCGAGTATAGTAACCAGAACATTTGATATTGATCAATTTAGATCAAATCAGCAATATGCTAGGCGGTGGGGAATGTATATTCAATACAAGCACGCCCTTAAACACCACACTTATTACATGCAAGACATGCTTAGATATATACATATTATTCTGTTTTGGCAGAGAAGTATAAAATGAATATTAGTATCAGCAATAAATAAGATGACATATATACATGTATATAGTAAAACCCTGTGATCATTGTCAAAACAATGCAAAATTTAGTATGACCATCCTTCAAAGCTGCTTAAAGCATAATGAAGGTAAAGCAGAAAGCTCAAATAGCCTATTATCAGTAATCCAAATCAAATCCCTATTTCAGTGCAGCTATCAGGAGAGGCTAGAGCAGTTTATGTAGAGGAATATAAGAATCCACCATGAGTGTTGATGTAGGATAGGAATTTCTCCTCCGGGGGTCAGAAAATTCATGCAGGGACGAGGCTTGCCGAGTCCCTGTGTGAATTTTCTGACCAGAGGGGGAGAAATTCCTACCCTACATCAACAAAACTAATTTAAATCATTAAAACATGATACAAATAACGAAATAATTGCAGTTTGTTTAAAGTAACGTCATCATCAGAAATGACATCATTTAATTAACCGCATCATGCAGCGCTTGTGGATAAGCTGGGCAAACAATAAAATATGTCATGTTGTATGGAGGATAGAGTGATTCCCCATGGGGCAAATCCCTATCTCACATAGGCGAAAAGGTTAAGTTGTTTCCCCATCAAGCATCACTTAACCCTTTCCCCCATAGAAGCGCCTTTTAGTGCATTTAGTTTTTAGCAAAATTGCAGGAGGTCTAACCATACAAGAAGACTGAAATGCAGAGTTCCAGATAAGGAGAGTATTTTAAACACCAGCATACTTATGTCTCCCCTGAACCCTATCATGTGACTAATCATTATAAAGTCATGATTCTAATAGGTAGTAACAACATAGGGTTTGGTGAAGGCATAAAAGGAGAAAATGTTGGATATTTAATAATACAGTAGAACCCCTCTAATACAACCACTAAATGGTGTCAAATATAAGTAGTTTTAGACAGGTGACTGCTTAACCCATTACCCCATAAATACGCCTTTTAACGCCTTTAATTCATTCTTCTTCTGAAGAAAATAGTTCTAATTTATACTGTCACAAATGAGAATCATAAGAAATATTTTCTATATTCTAGCAGATAATGGCTTAAAGCATGCTGAAAGTAAAGCAGAATGTGCCTTAAGGCACATTCTGCTTTACTTTAAACCTGCTTTAAGTGGTTACCTATCTTCAAAACTAGAAACAGGCTATGGGGTAATGAGTTAAAGCAATGTGAAAGTGAAACAGAAAGCTCCTACAGGAGCTTTCTGTTTCACTTTCACATTGCTTTAAGCTGTCCCCTGTCTTTTATACAGACAATTAGCCTTCTTTTTAGTGGTCATAATAGAGGGGTTCTACTGTAATTTGTTTACTTGCTCTTAGCTAGAGCCTGGTTATATGGCAGTGTATTTTGACTTTTAATGGGAAACGCACACAACAATATTACAGTTAAACTTCTATGTATCGAACTTCGATAAATCGAATACCCCGTTGAGTCGAAGTTTTTTTGTAGTCCCGATCTTTTCCACTATATATTCCTTGTAAAAACACATCCATGAATCGAAGTTATGTGTATCGAATTCCCCGTTGTATCGAAGTTTTTTTCCAGTCCTTTTCATATAAATCCAACATAAAATACCACAAATGTATCGAACATCGATTACCTGTCAACATGGAGAAATGTCTGCTCCGAGCTGTCAACTAACATGGATCAACGGATTACATGACTCGCTAGACTGACGCTAATTTTTCACACCTTCGCGTGAAAACACGCTTGGGTGCTCTTTTAATTCTGCATGCACAATCTGTGTTATCAGTAATAATTGGGTAAGTTTGTCATTTAATTGTTTCACAGTTTTATTTAATGATATTGACAACGCCGCCATATTTAAAGGTTTATCAAAATGAGTTCAAATAAACCGCAAGGACTGTTTTGGACCGACAATTAACGAAACAAGCCAAACCCGGTAACCAATCCGTGGGGATAGCTGGGCAGACCCATCTCACAACGAACGACAACTCTGTTAAGATATCGATAACGATATTACTGTATGTTCGTATTTATGCACCTGCAATCTTGACAACATCGAAGTCGAAAATTAATCTTTAAAATCATTATTATTTAATCAAATGTTTATTTCAATCTAGAAGCTAAATTGATTGACAGTTTCACTGTACATAGTACGATTTTCGGCATTTCCGCCGTAGTTTCGCATCTTGTAATTGACAGCATCTAAATTGAAAGTAAGATACATGTAGGGGTTTTTCCATGTTTTAATGCGTATTACTATGAATTCTCCTACCTTTGTACACATGTATTGTATTTTGTTATTTATGCCGTTGTTTTTATAAATGATAAAGAACACGTCGGATTTATGTTTTATTTCAATATGCCAACAAGAGCACCGCAAGCCGGGCACATTATACGCCCGTCAAAACGATCTTAGAATGTAGTCATACCAAAACCCTATCAAGGTAAAAACAAAAGGGGAAGAACCCTGAAAGTTAGGGGTCATATGCTGACCAAGTTTCAAAAGGATGGGAATAAATTTGTTTGAGAAAGAGAGCTACAAACAAAAAAATGCCCGTTTTTGACGATAAAAGGGGCATAACTCTTGAATGTCTAAGGCAATCTTGCTGGTTATGAAGCTTGACCGAGACATTATGGTCATACACATGCTGACAAAGTTTCAAAAGGATTGGAATAAATTTATTTGAGTTAGAGAGCGGACAAATTAAAAAATGCCCGTTTTTGACAAAATAAGGGGCATAACTCTTGAATGTGTGGGGCAATCCTGCTGGTTATAGAACATAACTGAGACATTATGGTAATACACATGCTGACCAAGTTTCAAAAGGATTGGAATAAATTTGTTTGAGTTAGAGAGCGGACAAACTAAAAAATGCCCGTTTTAGATGAAAAAAGGGACATAACTCTTGACTGTCTGTGGCAATCTTGCTGGTTATGAAATATAACCGAGACATTATGGTCATACACATGCTGACCAAGTTTCAAAAGGATTAAAATAAATGTGTTTGAGTTATAGAGCGGAAAAACTCAAATATGCCCGTTTTTTTACGAAAAAAGGGGCATAACTCTTGAATGCCTGGTGCAATCCTGCTTGTTATCAAACTTGACAGAGACATTATGGTCATACACATGCTGACCAAGTTTCAAAAGGATTAAAATAAATGTGTTTGAGTTATAGAGCGGACAAACTAAAATATGCCCGTTTTTTACAAAAAAAGGGGCATAACTCTTGAATGTCTGGGGCAATCCTGCTGGTTATCGAACCTGACCGAGATATTATGGTCATACACATGCTGACAAAGTTTCAAAAGGATTAAAATAAATTTGTTTGAGTTAGAGAGCGGACAAACTAAAATATGCCCGTTTTTTACGAAAAAAAGGGCATAACTCTTGAATGCCTGGTGCAATCCTGCTGGTTATCGAACTTGACCGAGATATTATGGTCATACACATGCTGACAAAGTTTGAAAAGGATTAAAAAACATTTGTTTGAGTTAGAGAGCGGACAAACTAATATGCCCGTTTTTGACAAAAAAGGGCATAACTCTTGAATGTCTGGGGCAATCTTGCTGGTTATCGAACTTGACCGAGATATTATGGTCATACACGTTCTGACCAAGTTTCAAAAGGATTAGACTAAATTTGTTTGAGTTAGAGAGCGGACATGAAAAAGTTAACGGACGGACAGACGGACGGACGGACGGACAGACGGACGGACAGCGCCACGACATAATACGTCCCGTCTGAAGACGGGCGTATAAAAAGTACACATAGACGTGAAAACATTACACTCCGGGAACGATAGTTCTTATAGATCTTATATGCATTGAAATTCAATACTCAAATCACAACCCATTTATGATTCGAAGCCCCGATGTTTCGAAGTTTTTTTCACAGTCCCTTGAAGTTCGATACATCGAGGTTTAACTGTATAAATTTTTGTTTTTGTTTAACAACCAATTACATTTAGCTCACATACAAAAATTACTTCCAATTCTAAAAAAAATAGCTCCTTAACAAATTAAGATGATACAAAAAAGCCTTAACGGTTCCACACTACAGCTAATATACAGTATTATAATATTTGTGGCTAACTTCATATTTGCCAGATAACAGTAAATGCATATTCATTCAAAATGAAAAGCCCTTTTTTACATGGATAACTAGTCAAACTTCGATATCTGGACTTGGTTAAATCGAACATATCCTTATTTCAAAGATAAAACGTGGCTTAGCCACGTTTTAACTTTGAAATATGGGTGTGTTTGACCTAACTGTGCATGAAATAATGCAGCTCATGTGTCGAACTAACGGATAGTTCGAGTTAAGTGAATTTGAGATATTGAAGTTTGACTGTACTTTAACACTAGCTCTCCCCATAAAAATGCCTTTTGACACCTTTACCTATTCCTCATAGACATTAATAACAGACATGCTTTTTCATAATCCTATAAAGAGATAGTGGAAATTTAACAGGTGTGTATTTAAAGCAGTCTGAAAGTAATGCAGAAAGTTCCTGAAGGAGCATTCTGTTTTACATTCAGTCTGCTTTAAGCAACAACCTGACTTAAAACACTAAAAAATCTACGGGGGAACTTTAAATGCTTCGTTGTCATGGTAAAAAGTAACCATAGTAGAAAATCCTAATGCTGGCTGATCTGCAAAAAAAATTACATGTTTTACTATACTGCACTTAAAAATGCCAACATTTACAAAGCTTTGAAATAAAGTATGGTGCTGTTAAAGTTTATGATTAAGGGGTGGTATTAAAATAGTGCATATTACTAGGTGGTGTTGGAAAAAATCCAAAGTTGAAGAAAAATTCACATTATTTTCAGTGCTTGACTTGTAAAAATTACTGCATTTATAAGTTAAAGTGCATGAACTGTCCCCTACTAAGACTGCTTTAAGAACAATGAAAAACTGGCAAAGATCTCAGTCATTCATGATATACATGTATCTTGAAACTACAGTAAAACCCCTCTACTACTACCAATAAACGTGGTTAGGTTTTTGGTGGCTGCTTAAAGCAAGATAAATGTAAAGCATTTCTGCTTTACATTCATTTTGGGTTAAGCTGTCAATTGTCTTTACCCATTATCCCATAAATACGCCTTTTTACGACTTTAATTTATTCCTCCACTGAAGAAAATAGTTGCAATCTATTCAGTCAGGAATATGCAGCATAAGAAATATTTTCTATATTCAAACAGATTATAGCTTAAAGCAGGCTGAAAGTAAAGCAGAATATGCCTTAAGGCACATTCTGCTTCACTTTCAACCTGCTTTAAGTGGTCACCTATCTTCAAAACTAGAAACAGCCTATGGGGTAATGGGTTAAATACCATCAATTAAGTCTACTTTTCAGTAGTCATAATAGAATAATTTTACTGTATAGATATATTGTTATGTTACATTTCAAAGGAAGAGTTGTTTTCTATATTTCAGACAGGTGCTTCTATAATCAGGAAGAAAATAAAGCATAAAGCTCTTAAGCTTTCTGCCTTACTTTCATACTGTTTAAAGTTGCAATCTGTCAATGAATCTTTGTTTGAGTATATGTAGTAATAGAGTGATTTTACCAAGTGGAATGGATATTTCTAATTAACATTACAGATTAACATTCAAACCATAATGCCTCAGATATCAAACATACACTGATGATAATTTCTGTCATATTAAAAGATGCATACACTATCTACAAAGCAGATGGCCTCTAAATGCACATAAAGTGTTATGAAGTTCTTTTGTGCTGCATTTAAAGTCCATCTGTCTATAGAGATGCTCATGCGTCTCAATTCAATACTTGCTGAACACATGTTTTATTGAATTATTAACTCATTGGCCGCCAACACTTCTAATGAACAATTCCAGTTTCCAATTTAGTCTAGTCCACTCTTGACAATTTATGGTTGTTTATACAATATTTATTGCAAAATGACCAACAGAGCAGACACTGATTAGAGAGCTCCTATAAGGAGCCCTCTGATCTGGGTTGTCACTGTTTGCTTTGAATAAGTGAAGTGTACATTTTACAGATACAGTCGAACTTCGATATCTCGAAGTTGGTTTTGTCAAACATATCCGTATTTCAAAGTTAAAACGTGGCTAAGCCACGTTTTTAACTTTGAAATATGGGTATGTTTGACTTAACCAAACATGAAATGATGCAGTTCATATGTCGAACTATCCGATAGTTTGATTTTAACGAGTTCGAGATATCGAAGTTCGACTGTACATTGATTTTAATGGACAAGTATATGTGTTGCTATGGTTCAATGTTCATTTCCTGACAGATTAACAGGTCTAACTGAACCATTTTAAATGCTAAAATTGCAAAGAGGCTACCCCTGTTATACACTATTCAACTGGCAAGGTTTTTTTATTTACAATTAAATAAATAATGTTTAAGTCAAAAACACTGCAGACCATGATCAAAGGTCTTGTTATAATCTGTATATACAGTTCAAGCACATGCCAATTAAGTCATTTCCTATATTTAAAAGATAAAGACTGGTGATTTATTAACCCATTACCCCATAGATATGCCTTTTATGCCTGTAAATTACTTTTCCACAGTACCACTCATGAACAAAGTTCCATCTTATACAGGTTTGAATATACACCGTAAGAAATATTTTTTATATTCTCACAAATGGTACTTTTCAGCCTGTCTTAAGCAACCACCAGCCTTCAATACTGAAAACAAGACATAGGGATGATAGGGGAAAGGGTTAACATGCAATCTGTTTACTGTAGATGTTGAGTAGTGTGTATTCCTCTTTGCCCTCTGCTGTGATCTATTTATCACACTTGTATTGCACAATTTCACGTTAGCTCTCCTCCATCCATAACAATTAAAGTCAAACTTGTGTTAAGCTGTCACTCTAAAGAAGCATGAGACTTTCTAAATACAAGTTACCACTTAACCCATTACCCCATAAATATGCCTTTTAATGCCTTTCATTTATCCTTCCTCTGAAGAAAAGAGATCAGATTTATACAGCTATGAATATGTTCTATTAGAAATATGTTCTATATTCTAGCAGATGATAGCTTAAAGCAGGCTGAAAGTAAAGCAGAATGCGCCTTAAGGCGCATTCTGCTTTACTTTCAACCTGCTTTAAGTGGTCAGATATCTTCAATACTAGAAACAGGCTATGGGGTAATGGGTTAATGCTGGGCAAAAATAAAGCAGAAAGTTCCTTTACTTTTGTCCTGCATTAAGCTGCTACCTGTATCAAAGACTGATAATTGTCAACCTTTTGAGTGACCACTTAACATAAGGTCTACTGTAGACTGTTCCACCTCATTAATGAATCAGCTTTCTAATGCATCCAACACTTTCATTATCTGCTGTTTGACTACTTTAGTTGCTTCCCCTGCTGTTGGCATTATGCATCTGTCTCTGTTGGTAATTTTTAAACCAGAATCCTCGTTAGAGCCGTATGAGAATGTTATAAAGTCAGGATGTCGCTTTTTGGAAGTGATTTTCACAATACTGCCTAGGGCTCGTCGGCTCTGAATGTACACCATGCCTTTCTTCTTTGGTATTTCACGTAAAATATACAAGTGGGAATCTGTGACAAGCATGTGGCTGCAAAGATATATGCATAACAGTTATCAATCTCACTCACCCCTGAAACAAATACAACAATTTCAGTTTCTAATCAAGTCTAGTCCATTTTGGGCAAGTTATTTTTTTACAATATGTTGCAAATTTACAAACAGTGCAGACCCTAATCAGAGGGCTCCTGGGTCTACACGGTGTATATAGGACAAGTGTATTCTACAGTTGCATGCATGTGTCACTATGGCTCAATGGGTTAAGTAGCAAGTCAGTTGAGATGACATTGAATAATGTATGAATAAGTTTGGTTACACAAAAAAGTATCATTACCACATCAACATCAAATTTCAGCAGGGCTCCAGATAAGAGGGAGTGAACTGCACAAATCCAACATTGTCTCACTTATTTCAGCATTGAATCCTATGATGTTACTACTCATTAGAATCGTCTCTTCGAGATGATTCTAATGAGTAGTGACACCATAGGGTTTAAAATGTAAATAAAGATTTTGGTTTTTGAAATACTCCCCTTATCTGGAGCCCTGTTTCAGCATTTAACTTTTTACTCCATAGATACACAATTTTATGACTTTAATTTATTCCTCCCCTGAAGAAAATGATTAATATTTATATAGTCATAAATAAATGTCATAAGAAATATTTTCTTATATTTTCTTAAGAAGATGGTAGCTTAACCTTTTACCCCATAGCCTGTTTCTAGTTTTAACAAGAGCCCCATGAGGCATATTTAGCTCACCTGAGAATAGCTGACAAAATGGAGATAATGATTTATGTCCAGGACGGGGTAATTTTCTACCTGATGGGCATAATTTGAACAATCTTGATAGAGGACCTGTAGATGATGCTATGCGCCAAATATCTAAGATCAGGGTACTAGGGTTTTAGACAAGAAGATTTTTTTAAGTTTCCATTGAAAATATCTATTTTTAGCTCCTGTGACCTAGATATGCAACAGACTGGAACCATTTGAACAAAAATGGTAAAGGATATTCAGAAGTGTCCCCATACCAAATTTCAAAGCTCTGGCCATATTAGTTTCAGAGAAGAAGACGTTTGAAAATTTCACTATATAACTCTATGTAAAACTGAAACCCCCAGGGCAGGGCCAATTTTGACCCAAGGGGGATAATTTGAACAAACTTGATAGAGGACCTGTTGGCGATGCTATGTGCTAAATATCTAAGCTCTGGCCCTTGTAGTTTCAGACGAGAAGGTTTTTTTGTTTTGTTTTTTAAGTTTTCATTGAAAAAAATCTATTTTTAGCTCCTGTGACCTAGATATGCAACAGACCGGAACCATTTGAACAATATTGGTAAAGGAAATCTAGTAGTGTCACCATGCCAAATATCAAAGCTCTGGCCATATTAGTTTCAGAGAAGAAGCCGTTTGAAAATTTCACTATATAACTCTTTGTAAAACTGTAACCCCCGGGGCGGGACCAATTTTGACCCCAGGGGCATAATTTGTACAAAATTGATAGAGGACTTGTAGGTGATGCTATATGATAAATATCTAAGTTCTGGCCCTTGCAGTTTTTGACAAGAAGATTTCATAATTTTTTCACTTTGGTTGCCATGGCAACCAGAGTTCTGCATTGTTTTTAATTCTTTGAACAAATTTGAAAGAGCTTGACCCAAGGAACATTCCTGTGAAGTTTGGTTGAAATCTGTTCAGCAGTATAGGAGGAGATGTCATTTGAAGCAATTGTTAACGACGACGGACAACGCACGACGCCGGACACAGGGCCATCCCAATAGCTCACCTTCCTTTGGCTCAGGTGAGCTAAAAATAGGTGACTACTTTAAGCAGGTTGAAAGTAAAGCAGAATATGCCTTAAGGCGCATTCTGCTTTACTTTCAGCCTGCTTTAAGCTATTACCTGCTAGAATAAAGGAAATATTCCTTATGATACATATTCATGACTGTATAAATTGGAACTATTTTTTCAGTGGAGGGACAAACACACTAAAAGGCGCTTCTATTGGGGAAAGGGCTAAAGCAGGCTGAATGTAAAGTAGAGTGTGCCATTAGTGGCACTTGACACACATTATAGTAATGATTTTATTGTATTTTAACCCTTTCCCTTATAGAAGCGACTTTTAGCACATTCATTTTATTCATCCGCTGAAGAAAATAGTTCCAAATTATACCGAAATGAATATGTGTCATATTTAATACTTTCATTATTATAGCAGTAAATAGCTTAAAGCAGGCTGAAAGTAAAGCAGAATGCGCCTTAGGGCGCATTCTGCTTTACTTTCAACCTGCTTTAAGTAGTCACATATCTTCAAAACTAGAAACAATGCTATCAGGTAAAGGGTTAACTGAAACAAATGGTACCTGGGATATAGGAATCCACTGGTATCAACCTCTCTACACTGACATGAGTATACAACATCAGGTTTCTTCAGCCAGGTCTCCAAGCTGACAATTTCCTTCCTCTCATCATCAGACTGGTCCACAAAATCTCCATCATCACCTGTGGAGAAAAGGTTAGAACTTTATTTCAGGGTCCAAGGTTATAGAGAGTTTGAGTTGAGTCTGACTTTGTTCTCAAGCATTTGATTGGTCAGATTTGAGCCTAGGCTCAAATCTTACCAATCAAATGCTTGAGAATGACTTCAGACTCAACTCAAAAGCTTTATAACCTTGGACCTTGAGCATCTTTTTAATTTAAATCAATGGGTAGGGACCGAGTAATTATGTTCTTTGTTAACCGTGTAGATCCAAATCAGAAAGTTTATGAAGGATACCTCTGATCAGGGTTTGCAATATTTGTCATTTTGTTGGTACAAATCTCTTGAGAGTATTTATAGATTAGTAATTATGCTGAGAATGGTGAAGGTTGAGGAGCCCATTTGATTTGTCGAAATGCCAAGGGTTAAAGATGCATTGAAGGAACACAAGAGCTTAACAAGAGGGCCTGAAGGCCCTGATATCGCTCACCATTTGTAATGAAGCCTGATAGCTTTACCTTTGAATTTCACCCGTTTTATTCTAAATCCATTCAAGTTTGTCGACCTACTGTAGTATAGTAGAGTACATCAAAGGCAAATAACAATGGGCCTAAACAATACTGAAATGAAGCCTTTTTCTAGCATTTCAAAAGTATATCAAGGGCAGGTAACTATTGCCACAATGATAACATTTCAACAATAATTGCACTCCTTCGAGAACGTATAGCTACATCCTTTGTCTACAAGTATAATCAAAATCCATTGAAAACTGTAGTTGCAAGAGTGTAAACGCTGTAAAATATGGCATTTTCAGCAATTCAAAGATAGATATATCTTGATCTATTTGTCAGATTCCAACCATTATCACCCTTTTTCGAACTCTATGGTCATATACAATCTGGGTAAGTTTGAGAGAGCTTGGATAAATAGTGTGGCCTCTAGAGCGTAAACACTGTAAAATTTATCATTTTCAGCAATTCAAAGGTAGATAACTCTTGACCTATTGCTCAGATTACAACCATAATTAAACTCATCTGAATTCTTATGGTAATATACAATCTGAGTAAGTTTGAGAAAGATTGGATAAAATTTGTGGCCTCTAGAGTGTAAACATCGTTAAATATGGCATTTTCAGCAATTCAAAGGTAGATAACTCTCGACTTATGAGTCTGATTTCAACCATAATCGGATTCATATGAACTCTTATAGTCACATACTATCTGAGCAAGTTTGAAATAGATTGGATAAAAATTGTGAACTCTAGAATGTAAACACTGTTAAATATGGCATTATCGGCAATTCAAAGGAAGACAACTCTTGATCTATTTGTCTGATTTCAATCAAAATCAAACTCATTCAAAGTCTTATGGTCATATACAATCTGGGCAAGTTTTAAAAATATTGGATACATACTGTGGCATCTAGAGTGTAAACACCGTTAAAAATGTCATTTTCAGCAATTCAAAGGTAGACAACTCTTGATCTATTTATCCGATTTCAACCACAATCAAACTCTTCCGAATTCTTATGGTAATATACAATCTGGACAAGTTTTAGAAAGATTGGATAAATACTGTGGCCTCTAGAGTGTAAACACTGTTAAATATAGCATTTTCAGCAGTTCAAAGGTAGATAACTCATGACCTATTTGTCAGATTTCAACCATAATCGAACTCATCCGAGCTCTTATGGCAAGATACCATCTGAGCAAATTTGAGAAAGATTGGATAAATATTGTGGCCTCTAGAGTGTAAACACTAAAATTGTTCACGACGCACGACGGACGCCGGCCATTCAAGGATTGCAAAAGCTCACCCTGAGCTAGCTCAGGTGAGCTAAAAAGTGTGCTAATTAACATGGCTAAACAAAAAGTCTCAAATCAAAGTACATCTGGAAAATGTACACAAGAAACACTACTTAGGTAAGCAAATGAACTGGATTTTATACCATATCATTGCAGAAATTCTTCAAGATTGAAACATGAGCAAAGGAACAAGACTGCGTTCAATTAACGCTTATGGTTTTCTGCCCTATGGTGTCACTACTCATTAAAATTGTCTCTTCGAGACCATTCTGAGTAGTAACACTATAGGATTTGGTGCTGTTATGAGTAAGGGAATGTTGGATTTGTTCAGTTTACTGCCACTTATCTGGAACCCTTGTGTAATAAACAATGCACATACCTTCTTCATCATCCCCTATAGTGAACACAGAGGCCATGTTCCTGTATCGTTTGCCCACTTTGTCTGTGTTACTGATATGTCGCTCCTCTGTCTGTTGTTCATTCTTGATGTAGTTGGTCAGTTTCTCCTTCAAGTCTGTCGACTTGCTCTTCACAACATTGGAGAAGCGACCAAAAATGGAATCCCCTGTATCTCCCTGAACAAAATCAGTTAATTTTAATACTGCTGAAATTTCTATTGCAAAATCAAGATACCACTGATGCTTATAGTGTGTCACCACAATCTTTTAAAGAATGACAAAAAAGGTGTCTGCTTAGAGGCTCCGTCAGAAGCAACTTGATATGGCTATACAGTCATGTACACTGTTTGCAAAGACTGTATATGCTCAAATTCCATGTGTATAAAAATAACTGAAACTGCATGTCAATTAAAACAATAAATATCACACATGGCGCAAAATTGTCTCCTGTCATCATTATTAATATAAAGATTTTTCTATTTTCATTAACAGTGACCTTCATCCCTTCTTCTGCAAAATATAAATAAATTTATGTGTTTCAACGACACATGTAAAGCTATAAAGCAGTATTTACTAAATATATATATCAAAAGAATAATACACATAAAGCAAGGAAATTATTTACAATATTTGGTTACCTTTCTCTTGCTAGGATTGAAGTCATCACCACTTTCTGTGTCACTGCTATGTCCAAGCTCAGGATTACATACAATACAAGACTTTGGATTGTGGTCCACAAAACCCTCAGATACATGGTCCCGCAGTAGATTATGCAGAGCTGAAATAAAAAGCAGGAGACTTTTACAGCTGTTCTGGCCTCTTATCTATGGTAGAGATCTACAACTTTCTTAACATCAAACCATTCTCCTTTTCATTTAGATCCAGATGATACACTGCTCATTTCATCTTGAATCAAAACACTTGACAGTTACAATAAATGCCTCCATAGCTTATTAACTCTTAAACCTTTATCCCATAGCCTGTTTCTAGTTTTGAAGACAGGTGACCACTTAAAGCAAGTTGAAAGTAAAGCAGAATGCGCCTTAAGGTGCATTCTGCTTTACCTTAAGCCTACTTTAAGATAATATCTGCTAGTATAAAGGACATTTTTCTTATAGTACATGTTCCTGGCTGTATAAATTGGAATTTTCTTTTGTAGATGAACAAATGAAATGCACTAAGAGGCACTTCTCTGGAGGAAAGAGTTAAAGGCATTGCCTCCGCAGAAGTGCCTTAATCCTTTACCCCATAGCTTGTTTATAGATTTGAAAATAGGTGACTACTTAAAGCAGGTTGAAAGTAAAGCAGAATGTGCCTTAAGGCACATTCTGCTTTACTTTCAGCCTGCTTTAAACTACCATATGCTTGGATATATAAAAATATTTGTTATAGTTATTGTTCATGAGGGTATAAACTGGAACTATTTTCTTCATCGGAGGAATAAGTTAAATACGCTAAAAGTCGCTTCTATGGGGGAAAGGGTTAAGGCACCTCTATCTTCTCTAGAAAGGTGACACACATTAATATTCATTCATGATTGAATAAAAGTGACTGCTTAAAGCTTTATTTTTATGTTGCTCTAAGCAGCTACCTGCTTAAACACTGATGGATACAGGTGTTATATTCTCACACAATGTCTATGGAGGAAAATGTTAAGGTTAATTTGTCATGCTCTTTTACCCAAAACTTTCAGTTCAATTTTCTAATCAATTTCCTTTATAAGCAATTGATTTTATAATCCAACAACTTTACCTGCATAGCCACCTTTAGCGACACTGACATACTGCTGGTGTTTCTGTAGAAAGTTGGCTACTACCATGTTGACATACTGGTCCTCCTCATCCCTCCCACTACCAACAAAACAGAGATGTTCTCCACCAGCAGCTGAACCTGTTTCAATACATCAACAGTATACAATATTGAGGTAAATCATGCAAAAGGCTTAGTCCTTGTCATGGTTGAGAATTAAATTATTCATTAAAAGTTATATAAGAACTAATTTATGTGTTAAATTTAAAAGAGATGTATCTAATCATGGCTAAAATCTATAAAGGTGTGTCTGCAAATGATTTCCCTTTTAATGACGTTTGAACTTAGTGACTCTTTTTCCTAGATACCATCTTATCTTTTTTATACAAACAACAACTTTTTCTCAGTGACAGTTTTATAGACTGACGGCAGCTTTAAGTAGGTGAAAAGTAAAGATGAAATATTCTATATTTTGGGTTTTTTTGCATTGGTTTCTGTTTGTTTTATTAGTTTAACCCTTTCTCTCCATAGTTTTTTTTTTCAGACAGGCTCACAGGTTCTTGCCTAAAGCAGGCTGAAAGTAAATCAGAAAACTCCTGAATTAAGTTTCTGTTTTACTTCAGCCTGATTTAGGCATGTACTTGTCAGCGTATGACAAATTTCCTATGGCCCTAAGGCTTCTCTTTGAGGAAAAATTAAATGTGTCAACTATCTTTAACATCAAAAACCTTCATAATAGTGTGACATTGCTATATAATACAATATATGATGTATCAGACAAATGTTGGTGGTGTAAAGGATTACTACAAGTTACTACAAGTTTGTCTGTATGAACACTTCTACTATTAGAATATATTGAAACTTTTGAAAGCAGTGTAGATCCAGATCAGACAGCTCCTGAAGGAGCTGTCTGATCAGGATCTAAATTATTTTCTTATAGGATCTGTTTGATATGAAACTAAACTCTTTCCTTGGTGAAAATATTCTTTATTTAATTAGCCAAAGTAAGAGAATGGATGTCCATGGTGGGCAGAGTTTCATATACAGTCCAAACTCGTTAATCCAAACTCGCTTAAACCGAAATTCTCGTTAAACCAAATTTTTCTCCCGGTCCCGAATGTTTCCCTTACTTATTCTATATAAATCAACTCCGCTTAATCCAAATTTCGTTTATCCAAATTTTCCGTTAATCCGAAGTATTAATCTGGTCCCTTTGATAAGACTTACCCTTAAATTGACACGCTTAATCCGAAGTGCGATTTTCACACCTCGATCGGGTGTCAGACGGGTCATAATTACTTGAGAACACTCGCGAAAACTAATTACACCGCCTAAAGACTGTACACAATGTTTGCAGTATTGGCCAATGAAACACATTTGTATCCAATAGTAACTGTAGAGATCTTAAAAACACAATCGTAAGGTGTTGACATACGTTGCTCAAATGTTTGTAACCATATTCTTCTTCGCGATATTGAGATTGCTACTTCACTTTGAACGTTGCGTGTACATGTACGTATGTAAATCGTTTACAAATGCGAAAAAAGTACTATCGATGTTTTTCGAAGTTTCAAGCTTTTGTTACGATTTAATATTTATGACATAAATGTATTAGATAAATCATAATGTATTTCACGATTTGTGTTATCAAAACCATTGTCGTAAAACGTGCCATTTTGTTTATGTATGCATGTGTGTAATGTCTTTATGAATACACATATGGGTACCGACGCATATGTCCGTAAGTAGCAGAGAGTAAACAGAGGTTTGTGTTGGTTTCATTAACTGAATTACGGGATTAAAAAAAGTTATCAAATTTAAAGCACATGATTATTATTGCATAAGTATTGAACCAAAACAAAATTATTTTTTTTACGTAGATCTATATGCATTATCTGAAAAGAAATATTACGGGAAGGACACCCTATGAAAAAAAGATGACTGGAGATGACAAAGTTGATAAAAGATGAACATAATCGATCCAATCGCTTAATTTGAACTCCCGTTAATCCGAAATATTTTTCTTGGTCCCATGAAATTCGGATTAACGAGAGTGGACTGTACATGGATGTTTAGCAGAAGGGTTAAGGAAAGCCTGATTTGACTGAAACAATGTATTGTTACCTGCCAGAATGGCATGCTGCTGGGCTGAGTACAAGGCTTGTACTGCTGTGTTAAACTCCTCAGGATTTTGTAACATCTGAAAACAAAATGAAACAACGAATGTAAAGAAGTCAATGAAAATGGAGATGTTGCCCATACCAGTTTAGGTAGAATCATAGTAAGTTTTAACCCATCACCCCATAACCTGTTTCTAATATTTAAGACTACTTAAAGCAGGTGGAAAGTAAAGCAGAATGCACATTAAGGCACATTCTCCATTATTTTCTGTCTGCTTTAAGGCACTATCTGCGAGAAGATTTATTGGGTAATGAGTTAATGTGCCTAAAGTTAGTTATAGAAAGTTCCTTCTTTTTTTACATTTCAAAAGGCATTAATTTCATTCTAAAATATTATTTTGCCTTAATGCTAAGCTTATTTATGTCATTTTAGCAGAAGGCAATATACAAATTACAATTAGATATTTTTTTTAGAAGAAGGCCAATAAACAGAATAACTTACATGCATGGTCCAAAACAATTTCAACAACAGTTTCCTATGATTTGTTACACGAAGTTCTAACATAATACAATACATGTACATGTACTTTCTAAACTCAGAACATTATGTAGCTATTTCAACATTTGTCACAAAGGTAAAATCATTCAAGTTAGAACTGAACTTACAAGGTTTGCATCTAGATGTATGGCAGTTGCCAGATGTCCACTGTTGTATTGTTCAGCTGGGCGACAGTCAACCACAAAGTACCGTACCCCATCTCCCTGTATATATATAACACAAAACACATGACTGGTTATTTAACCCATTACTCCATAGATACTCATTTTAACACATTTTATTTATTCCTCCACTAAAACAAATAATTCCATTTATACATTCATTAACATGTACCACAAGAAATTGTTTCTATATCCTAGCAGATGGTAGCTTAAAGCAGACTGAAAGTAAAGTAAAGCATTCTGCTTTACGTTCAACCTGTCCTTAGTGGTCACAAGTCTGGAAAACTAGAAACAGGCTCTGAAGTAAAGGGCTAAAATGCTGATAAACATTTAAATAAAAACTTATTTTGTCAGTCATATGAATATGGCCACTTACCAAAAGAATTTTACTGTAACTTTTGTCAAACAAGAAAACAATTTGCCACAGTATAATGTTATGATAGGTTATTGAAAGTTTCTAAGAGCCAGACATCACATGTCAGACACAGATATGATAGACAGATGAGTGAAGATATACATGTATGTGTCAGCCTATTGACCTGTGAAGTCTGGTTATCTGACAGAGTTCCAGATAGGAGATAGTAAATTGAACAAATCCAGCATTTTCTTAAACTGAACAAATCCAACATTTTCTCACTTAATTGAGCACCAAATCCTTTGGTGTCACTACTCATTAGAATCGTCTCAAAGAGACGATTCTAATGAGTAGTGACACCATAGGGTTAAATGCAGAATTTGAAAAATAAGAATTTAATTTTTGAAATACTCCCCTTATCTGGAGCCCTGTTATCATGTACTTACTGCTCCTGCGCCATTTGACTGTAGTAATTCCCCTACTCCTACTGGCAGACACAACAACTGTGATAACTGGAGATCTGTGCTTTCACTGGTCCGTAACTGACTGAGAGATGTACCAAAGAGAGGCTTCTCATAGTCCTACAACATAATAAACACCATCACACAAACAGCTCAGGTAAAGCAGTATACTTCTTTAACTCTTTGCATGCTGGGTAATGTTCGTCTGCAACAATTGTCATCTGCTATTGTTTTAAAAATGGATTGTTCAAAATTACTTTTCAAAACAGAATCAGAGTGTCAAAAAATTTGGATCCTGATGAGACGTCGCATCATGCACAGATATTCATGACTCTGCAGCTACCATGCAAAAAGTTCAGTACAACAATATCCATAATAAGTGAAAACACTGTGATGACCATGATTGCTGCAATGAACTTAATTTTCAAAGTTTTTGACACTAAGTATTTGTAATAGACAACAGTCCATAACCAATATACATGTATAAAGTTATAGAATACTGACCAGTCAGAAAGGGCCCCACAAAAAAGGAGTCAGGAGGAGGAAGGCACAAGAAAAAACTGCAGAATTATACGAATAAACATTTTCAGCAAGTTTTGTGAAGATCCGATAAAAAATGTTTGTGTTAAGAGAGCAGACAAGGCTGAAACAGTCATTTTTTATAATTCAAGGACAATAACTCTGAATTGCCTTATGAACTTTGAGTAGTTATTGAACTTGGCTTAGATTTTATACCAGTAAACATTTTCAGCAAGTTTAGTGAAGATCAGATAGAAACTGTTTGAGTAAGGGAGCGGACAAGGCATAAACAGCTATCTTTTAATAATTGAAGGGCATTAACTCTGATGTGCCATAGGCGATTTGGGTAGTTATCGAACTTGACCTAGGTTATATACCAATAAACATTTTCAGTAAGTTTAATGAATTTTTGTGTTAGAGAGCGGACAAGGCTGAAACAGCCCTTTTTTTATTATTCAAGGGCAATAACTCCAACATGCCTTATGCGATTTGGGTAATAATCCAACTTGGCCTAGATTTTATAACAATACAGTCAAACCTGTGAACAACAGCCACCTGTGGGAACTAGCAAAACTGGCCGTTGTTCACAGGTGGCTGTTGTTCGCAGGTGTGCAAAATGGCTAAGTTTTCATCAACTACATGTACTGAATTTTATATCTACAAGGGACAGTACAAGTACGCAAGTAATGAAAGAGAAACATTTGATACCTTTAAACTCTAAGTTATTTATCTATTTAAAATATTAAAAATATTTATTTGCTTAAGAATTCAGAGTCTTTGAAGTTTCAATAAATATCACGGCCATCATCTTTCTTTTGAACGGATATCCATGTTAAAAGTAAATGTCTCGGTAGATATCAAACTCTGAAGGGTTTTGGTCACGTGATCGCATTTTCTCATTTTGATTGGTACATGTAGATATGGATATTTGAATGATGTTCCATCGCCGCTTTCGAGAAAATACGGAAAAGGGCGGGTAACTCAAAGGACGAATAGCTTCGAAATCATCTCGTTTAATAAGAACGAAGGACTTTTCAAAAGCCGATATTTTCATTATTTGCTTGTCTGAATGATTAATTTGTTGCTCTGATTCTTAAATGTACTGGGCTTTTCTTCATTTCAATGGAAACACTCACAATACACCGTGAATTTATTGCTGGTGTAAAGTTTATTTGGAAAGGACGCCATTTATGATAATGAGGTTATGACTAAAACACGGACATTGCAGAACATAAATGTTGACGTGATATGACGGCAGTTGTTGAATATTAGAATCTATAGCACAGTCTGTTGGTTTTAGCACCTTTACCCGCTCAGCGACAGTAACTCGGAAACTTCATCGACTAGAGTAGACGGCATTGTTAATTTTCCAATTTATCTTTGACTTTGTAACGTGTACCGGGCCGGTCACCCATCCAGTTATTAACCGCGCAGAACGTTTTTTAACTTCGCCGGTCACCCATCCAGTTATTAACCGCGCAGAACGTTGCTTAACTTCGGCACTGAGACAACTTTTTAAAGCGTAATGATTAAACTAGAAATGACTTTTTTATTTCACGATTTCGTATCTGCCAAGGTTTCTTACATCAAAACAAAACAATTAATCACCAATGACTAATCTGGATAAGGCCATTTTAGAAATCGCCAAATCATTTGTTTAATCTGGACAACGTGATTATAAACAATCATACAAACATAAGCAGCAACGGACATCTTCAATATTAATTAGCCAACATATAAAAACAAACATTTTTTTTGAAATTCTTTCATCATAATGTGGCATATTTTAAACCCAAAAGTCGGTTGCAAACTGTCATTAGCACCTTAGAATTTGCTTCCAATTATATATCCAAACGCATCCATAACAAAGATGGCGGCCGACATTGGCGAAATTGCACCCATTCAATCGTGTTATTTGGCTGCTATAAGAGGTGTTAAAAACAGCCGAATTAGTGACCGCCGGCCACGATCGGCAGGTGACACCTCTGTGTCTCAGCCTGGCCGCTGTTTGGGGTAAAACGTGTCAAAAAGAGCCAGTTTAAGTGACCGTTGGCCGCGGTCGGCAGGAGACCGTTATTCAGAGGTCAATTAAGAAGGAAATTGGCCGGGAGGAATTCAGACTGGCCGTTGTTGACAGGTGACCGTTGTTCGGAGGTGACCGTTCAGACAGGTTTGACTGTACACACTTTCATAAAGTTTGGTGAAGATTGGATAAAAACTACTCGAGTTAGAGAGTGGACAAGGCTGAAACAGCCATTTTTTAATAATTCAAGGGCAATAACTCCAACATGCCTTATGCGATTTGGGTAATTATAGAACTTGGCCTAGATTTTATATTAATACACACTTTCATAAAGTTTGGTGAAGATTGGATAAAAACTATTTGAGTTAAAAAGCAGACAAGGCTGAAACAGCCATTTTTTAATGATTCAAGGGCAATAACTCCAACCTGTCTTATGCGATTTGGGTAGTTATCTAACTTGGCCTAGATTTTATACAAATACACATTTTCATAAAGTTTGGCGAAGGTTGGATAAAAACTACTCGAGTTAGAGAGCGGACAAGGCTGAAACAGACATTTTTTAATAATTCAAGGGCAATAACTCAAACATGCCTTATGCGATTTGGGTAATTATCGAACTTGGCCTAGATTTTATACCAATACACCTTTTCAGCAAGTTTGGTGAAGATTGGATAAAAATTACTCGAGTTAGAAAGCGGACAAGAAAAAGTGTGACAGACTGACTGACTGACGTACAAGGCGATTACTATAGGGCACCCACCTCTCGGTGGGGCCCTAATAACACCACACCTTGCAGTTTTATGAGACAAAGGCCGTAAACGGATACTCCATAAATATGCCTTTAATTCATTCCTCCACTGAAGAAAATAGCCCCAGTTTATACAGTAGTGAGTATGCATCATAAGAAATATTTTTTTATATCTTAGGCTAGCAGATTGTAGCTGAAAGAAAAGCAGAATTTGCCTTAACCTGCTTTATGTAGTCACCTGTCTTTAAAACTAGACACAGACTATGGAGTAATGGGTTAAAGCCTGCATCCAACCCCCTTAAACATAGCACAAATGGTAGAATTTTGTATGAAATGCAATTGTTTGTTTATTTCTACAGGGAACTGCTCTGAGAAAAACCAGAGAAGTTTGTTTTGATGCAATATTTTAACAAAATACAAAACAAGTTGATGGATACATGGAAGTCAACAAAACAACTAGATCATCCTGTGCTTAGACTTGTTACTCAGAACAGGAACACCAGCCTCACCAGCATTAGTAAACTGAACATTTCTAACATTTTCTCATTCATGTCTCTACCAAACTCACTGTTGTGACTGCTAAGTAGCATTGTCTCATCGAGATGGTTCTAAATTCCTATTACCAGTAACAACATTGAGGTTGGTAGAGAAAACAGGAAGTCACTATTCCCCCTATCTGAAGCTCTGCAATCCCACCAAAAAGCTATGTTGTATGAGAGACAAGACTGAAGTGGGTTGAGTGGTGTCATATCATTGTAATCATTTTACTTCAGACCAATATATAGGGGATTTTATATTGATGAGGAAGTTTACTTTACCAACCCTTATCAATGATCTGCACTTTGTTTAAGGGATAGCGCATACAGTCAAATCTGTAGTAAGTAATCACCCAAAAGAAGATATATATGTAGCCTTCAGGATATGTGGCATCTTAATGCACGACATAAGTAAGACAGAAAGCTCCTGTAGGAGCTTTCTGTCTTACTTGTGTCCTGCATTTACTTACAGACTTATGTCCTGCATTTAGCAGTCACTTGTCTTTAAAGATCACCAGTCTTCTTCATTCAAAGATGGCTTAATACAAGTTTGACTGTATTTTCTTCCTGAATGAATGAAAGAATTAAACTCCTCTGTGACTTGAAGATAATTTTTTCATTTTGGAAGAACTAAGCAAGACATCTTTCCAGGTTAACGATTCTGATAAAACTGTACCCAGTGAGATGCATTAAGAAATGCAAAGATGCAACTTTACATTATTTCCTGCAACTTTATGGAGTGCATCAAAACTCTTGGCCTTGTAGCTCTAGAGAAGGATGGTTTTTTAAGCTATGCCGTTTATATTAATTTGTATAAACGATCCCCGATGCCTGGTGCAAAAAACAATTTTTAATCAAGGAGCATTATTTGAAAAAACTTCCATGACTCTCACAAGACATTGTTTAAATGAGTATTAAAACAAGATTCAGCATCCTAGCAAGTTGCAAGTTTTATCATATTCTAACAAGCAGTTGTAGTCCAGACACAAGTTTGATATTCCTGCCATTACGACTGTCATATAGCAATACCTCTGTATCACTTTTGCTCATTCATCAGGGAAGAAACATAATATGAGGGATAATTCTGGCCTCAGAGGCATGATTAGAATAAACAATGATACATGCTAGATATGCTCAGTTTGTTTTAAAAAATCTTAAATTTCATTTAGGTCACACTGTTCACAGAGAAATTGTCAAATTAACAAACCCGTCTAAATGACTGTGGTGTCTTGGAGCCATAATACTGGGCAAGGCTACAGAAATCTTCTATGTCTTCAGCTTCAAGAGCAGATGGGAAAGAGGCAATTAGGTCTGAAAATAAATGATAGTGATAGAAATCGACTAACTATCTAGAATAAATTGACCATAACATGTCATGCTGTATGCTCACTTGGCTGAAACAGACCAAATAAAATAGAGTTCATATGAATGTACATTGAGTCATTGACCCATCCTGTTTTCAACCAGATTAATGTTTTGCATGAAATATAAGATATCATAGACTTTAAAACCTATTCCAGCCTTTTCTATTTACCTTCTGATTTTTCCAAAAAACAATCTGAGTAGTCATTACAATCATACACTATATAATAAATGAGGACTTGCTGTCTCCCTAAATAATATTTTAGATTTTAAGACAGGTGATTGCTTAAAGCAGGCTGAAAGTAAAGCAGAAAGTTCCTGAATGAGCTTTCCGCTTTACTTATAGCCTGATTTAAGCTTTCACTTATTGTTTTGTTTGTTTATTAATGTCTATTCCTGCCATCTATATGTTAATTGGATACACCAGAGAGAGGGGAGTGGATACAGAAAACCTAGGCATGATACCCTACTCTTATTATCAACAGAATTCTATGGTTCTTTCTGGTTAGTTAGTTAGATCTCAACTGCTGCGGGTGTCCCGGTTGCTGGGGTAGGCAGCAGGTGGCTAGAGTGTCTAACACCCAATCTCCACTCCACTCTATTCAGTGGTGCCCAGTGAAAAGCACTGATACATCGGACCTCAGTTCATAATTTGATAAAGTTTCATCCAAACGACTTGGTACGGCGGGAATTCACTTATTGGAATACAGGAAATATTTGACATGGTTCATTAACAGGACATAGTAAAAGCATGAAAATTCAATTCCATGAGAAATTGGTGAAAGTGTCAAAAGGCGTTTCTATGGCCTTGGAGGAAAGGGTTTGAAAATGTTTCTTACCAATAATGAACTTTTTGTCTTTGTTCTCAGCTTCAAGTATTTGTTCTCTAGCATTTACTAAGATAACTAGGGCCATGAAGAAACTCAGGAATGGGTCAGCAGTTTGAAGATATACATCCCACATGTTGAGTATCACTTTCAGGTCACACACAGATGCAAACAAACTACGGAACTGAAATGAGAAAAGCATTGTATTTTCAAATCAACTGTTCCTATTTACTAGAAGACTGACTAGAATTTTTGTTTCATGAGCATTTAACAACTTTTAAGATTTAACAAGTTACAATGCTTATAAGACTGAAAAATTTATACAAACTATAACAGCTAGGTAGATATAGAAATATTAATAAAGAGCAATTTAATAACTTTATTCCTATTGTTAAAATGGCATCATTTTTTAGGATTAACTCTTTTAACACTAAGTAACTCTGTGGGTTATCATGTTCCTTTGTGGATCTTTTTAGTTACCAAAGCATGAACTAGTCTACTTGGAATTCTTGGTAGTTTAACTAATACTGCTCTAAATAAGCAAACAGTGTAGACCCTGATCAGAGGGCTCCTATAGGAGCCCTCTGATCTGGGTCTACACTGATTGCAAATGTTACGAATATATTTTAAACAGGTCCATGGTGTTGAAAGAGTTAAGAGTGAAAGTCTAAACCCAGATTGACTTTTCATCAAATTTAAGATGAGAATGGCAAGTAAACACATCTTTGACTGCAACACATTGCTATGATGTGACAACATACCCAGGACTGTGCATATACATCTGGAGTAATTCTTTTTGTGTCTAGAAAGGAACAAAGCTCTGGATCATGGTACTGTAGCAGCAGTCGAAAAAGGTGAAACGGTTTGCCATTTTTCTCACAGTCTCTAAAAATACAGCAAAGAACAATGTATCAATAACTGACCAAAAATAAATCCGAATAAAAATTACCAAAATGCCTTGTCTCTTAAGTTTACCTCCAGTTGAACTAAGAGATCTTGAATTCGATGGACTCAAACTTTTCCTTACTTCTAAAATATAATTTCTTATTTTGGCCTCATTAATAGGTTGAACATATCCTTATTCCAAAGTTTAAATGTGGTTTAGCCAGATGTATTCTACTTAAACCTTTACTCCGTAGAACTAAATTACATATTTTTATGCATTTAATTTGATTCCTCCTCTGAAGAAAATAGTTCCACTTTATACAGTAATTGAATTTGTAAGAAATATTTTCTATTTTGAAGAAGATGATCGGAATGCACCTTCAGGTAAAGCGTTAAGCGAGTTCGAGACATCAAAGTTTGACAGTACTAATAATGTTACTGCAAAGACTATATGTCACACCAGTGATAATTTTACGTCTGCGTCCTGCGTACAATACGCATAAAAATCGCCGAGGACGCATAGTCTGAAAAGACGTGCGTCCTCAAGGACGCATCGTCGTACTTGCGTGAAAAATACAGAACGATTAAAACTTTAATGTGTAGATACTTTGTAACGGCGTATCAGGCCTACGTAGGTGCTAAATTGTTTTCGCAGACGAACATAGTTGCTAGAGACGCTGAATATATTATGATAATTAGGCCAAAATAAATTAAAACACGAATACAAAAAGTCCGCACCACGAATAATGAACTCTTTTTATAGTGGCTAGTCAAGATAGTACGGTCAATGTTTTAGACCTAGCCTATTTGTGTCCAAAATGGCGGGTATCGGACTTGACAAGAATCGCCCCAAAGTTTGAAAGATTTGACGCATAGTATTTGATTATTGTAGCAATTAAGTGCGCGCGAATTTTCGCGCACTATCTGTATCTAAACTTTCTATATCTAATACGTCGTAGAATATCACGACGGGGGAGAAGAGTCGTCATTAGTTGTTATTGGCGATAATATCGTATGGCGGGTACCGTGTAGGGCTGACTTGAAAGATTGCACTAGTAATTTTTGTGCGAGATTTTGGAAATCTATGCCAGAATCGGACATCATAGCTGCAACACTGTTTTAAGAACAGAAACATTGTAGGTGTGTTCGTAATAATAGTAAAGTAAGAAATTCATTTGTGAAAGTTTGTTAGAACAGTAATTTGCAACACAGCACTCTTGCTAGACATGCAGATCTGTAGAGCATACAGGCTTCCGTTTTTGGACAGAATCACAAAGAACAGAATCCTAATAAAGTCAAGTTGACCAAAGCTATTGACTTAAGTGCACATTGAACTGGAAAGATCAGAAACATGCAGGTTTTATGAAATTAAATGAACAAACTACGCTTACTATGGCATTTATAGATTTTAATATTCATTGATTCATTTTCAGTGTCAAACGTTAAATAAAGTTAAATGAAAAAAAAAACCAGACGGGTGAAGCAGTTGGTTCACATGCTTGTAGTTGGTGAAAAAAATTGGGACCCATAGTTTTTCTATGGGACCCATAGATTTCAAAGTTATGGGTCCCAAAGGACCCATTCTTTTTTCTTCTAAAATTATTACTGCACACTAACATTTATTTTAAATAATGCCTACTTAAAAGTCAACAAAATGTGCTTGATAAACAAATGCACAATATTATACAATACAACTGCGCCACAAAATGAAAGTTGCATAGTATTCAGCAATACCTTGTGATGTACTTGTTGATCAAGGCATAGAAACAGTTGTACAGTTCAGCTTTGGCCAGTTTCAAGGCCAACAGTGGCTGTAACAAGTCCAGCCAGCCATTGTCACTGGTATATGTCTCCTGCCTAGCTTTACAGAAAAATGTTATGATAGACTCCAAGTCTCCAACCACAGACAACTTCTCATCTTCTTCATTTCCCAGTTTATCTGCAATGAAACCAAATAGTCATGTGTAACAAATCATTTAGAACTCACTACAGTAAAAGCTCTCTATTACGACCACTAAAGTGTGTTAATTATTAGGTATTTACGACAGGTGACTGCTTAAAACAAGGTGATAGTAAAACAGAAAGCTCCTAAAGCTTTCTGTTTTACTGCCACCATGCTTTAAGCAATGCATGCATGGACACATGGACAAGTAAACATTATATACATCCAGCATCTATAGATATTGGGGGCCCAAAAAGTAAGTAAAACACCAGAAGTAAAATTTACTTCAATAAAATTTGACCTTGTCAAGATTAACAAAATAATGGACAATTTAAATCTGGTATGCTTGTATCTTGAAAACTCCCTATTGTTTCACAAACGTTGTCATATGTGTTAATATGTCAATCAATATATCTAGCCTAAACATATAGCCTGTTTCAAGTTTAAAGACAGGTGACCACTTAAAGAAGGTTGAAAGTAAAGCAGAATGAGCCTAAAGGTGCATTCTGCTTTACTTTCCGCCTGCTTTAAGCTATCATCAGCTAGAATGGAGATAATATTTCTTATGATGCATATTCATGGCTGTATTAATTAGAACTACGGTACATTGTACATATATTTTCTTCAGGGGAGGAATAAATTAAAGGCATTAAAATGCATATTTATGGAGTCTACAGGGTTAAAACCCTGTTCCCCATTCTTCCATGTAAACAACACATGACACTTCCTCCCTGCCCTGATAAACTTTCTCCAAAGAAGGGTTCACTTAAAGCGGGATTTAGTAAAGCAGAAAGTTTCTACAGTAGCTTTCTGCTTTAATTTCATCTTAAGCAGTCACCTGCCTCAAAGTTCATAACACATAATTACTCTGTATGCTAAATCTGCTATAAGTAATTTGCCCTGATGACTATGGAGTAAGGGGTTGACATATCTTAACCCATTACCCCATAAATACACCTTTAATTTATTCCTCCACTAAAGAAAAAAGTTCCACTATATACAGCCAGCCATGAATATATACAAAAAGAACTATTTTCTATATCCTAGCAGATGGTAGCTGAAAGCAGGCTGAACTCTGCTTTACTTTCATCCTGCTTTATGTGGTCCCCTGTCTTCAAAACTGGAAATGGACTTTATGGTAATGGGTTAAATATTGTTACTGTTTGTTGTTACTGTTTTCGTGATTTTCCTTTTACAACATGTACTTACCTACTAACTGTTTACAATCTTCCCGTATTTGGGTTTGTTCAGGGAGGTCAAAAAATCCATCAAAGGATGTGAGGGCATCTGTTTTACCATGCACTTGAAGACAAATCTGAAACAATAACACTACTAATATTAAGCATAACCTATTTCTCCACAATTACCCCTTTTTATGCATTTAATCTATTCTATATGCAGCATAAGAATCTTTTCTATATCCTAGCAGGTGGTAGCTTAAAGCAGACTGAAAGTAAAGCAGAATGTGCCTTAACTCTTTCCTCCCTGAAACTTTAAATGGACAATTCCAGTTTCCATTTTAGACTAGTCCATTTCTGACTTTTAAGGGTTGTTTTTGTCTATAATTAGCATTATGACAAACAGTGAAGACCCTGATCAGAGGGCTCCTTTCGGAGCCCTCTGATCTGGGTCTTCACTGTTTGCACAGGACAAGTGTACTACTCACATGTACACTGTTTGAAACGGATGCCTATATGCGGGATTAGGGTTCAAAGGGTTAAGGTGCATTCTGCTTTACTTTTAACCTGCTTTTAGTGGTCACCTGTCTTCAAAACTATAATTTATTGGAGGAAAGGTATGATAAATGTATCAATGTGAAAGCAAACAAATTCAGGTACCGGTATCGGGTAATATTATAAACACCTGAAATAATTGTAGATGTACTTTTATGACTACAAAAGATCAATTAAAAATTTACAAGTTATACCCTTTTACACATCAACAGATCATGCATAGTTTCATTTTCTATGTTAGATTGTGCTCGCACAGATAAAACCATAAGATAGTTTCAACTTACTGGTCACACATTAGAATGGTGAAATAACACTATTAAATATCTATAATACTTATGAATAGCTGGGTTTACCGGGTAATCTCTCAGATGTATTTTGGGATAAAATGCACGGAACCGATATCCATGGCATCCAAATGAACAATTACATGTATATTTCAAATAGAAAAAAATAATTGCTATAGAACCCCTTTTCAGAGACCTAAGACATGCTGGGCTTTTAGATTGATGACCATATGTCTTTCAATGACCACTCTCAACATTACTCATAATCATTCCCCCATAGCCTGTTTCTAGGTTTGAAGACATGTTACCAGTCACCACTTAAAGCAGGTTGAAAGTAAAGCAGAATGCGCCTTAAGGTGCATTCTGTTTTACTTTCAATCTGCTTTAAGCTACCATCTGCTAGGATATAGAAAATATTTCTTGCAACTTAATACTCCTGGCTGTATAAAATACTTAAAAATAGAACTATTTTATTCAATGGAGGAATACATTAAGGCATCAGAGGGCAAGTTTATTGGGTAATGGTTCAACTCTTTGATCAGGTACAAAATGACTCAATGTTAATTAACCCTTTCCCTCTACAGAAGTATCTTAGTGGAGGAAATGGTTGACCCATCACCCCATAGTCTGTTTCTAGTTTTGAAGACAGTTGAACACTTAAAGCAGGTTGAAAGTAAAGCAGAATGCGTCTTGGCGCATTCTGCTTTACTTTCAGTCTGCTTTAAGCTACCATCTGCTAGAATATAGAAAATATTTCTTGTGATTCTTATTAATGACTGTATAAGTTGGAACTATTTTGTTCAGTGGAGGAATAAATTAGAGGTGTAAAAATGTGTATTTATGGGGTAATGGGTTAAAACAACTAATACCTACCTGCCAGACGTCAGGACGTACATGTGCTGGTACTGGCCTTCCTTTACAGATGTTACGTAATGATCCAAAATCACACTCTTGGGCCAATGCTGCTTCCAATTCAGCACTCCTATAGAAATAAAATATATACAATTTGACATAACAAGAGGGCCTGAAGGCCCTGATATCGCTCACCTGTTGTACTGAAACCTGACAGCGTTACCTTTCTGTTTCAACCGTTTTAATCTAAATCCATTCAAACTTATAGTATAGCATGTAAACAATTTTGGAATACAACCTCATAATTCTAGTATAGTAGAGTACATCAAGGGCAGATAACTAGAGCCTAAACAATACTGAAATGAAGCCTTTTCTAGCAGTTCAAAGAATATCAAGGGAAGATAACTATTGCCACAATGATTAGATTTCAACAATAATTGCACTCCTTCGAGAACTTATAGCTATATACTTTATGTGCAAGTATAATAAAAATTCATTGAGAACTGTAGTTGCAAGAGTGTAAACACTGTTAGATGTGGCATTTTCAGCAATTCAAGGGCAGATAACTCTTGCCCTATTGGCCCTATTTCAACCATAATCACTCTTATTCAAACTCTTATGGTCATATAAAGTCTGAGCAAGTTTGAAAAAGACTGGATAAAAAGTGTGGCCTCTAGAGTGTAAACACTGTTAAATATGGCATTTTGGCAATTCAAAGGTAGATAACTCTCTACTTATTAGTCCGATTTTAACCATAATCAAACTCATCTGAACTCTTATGGTCATATACAAACTGGGAAAGTATGAGAAAGATTGGATAAAACTTGTGGCCTCTAGAGTGTAAACACTGTAAAATATGGCATTTTTAGCAATTCAAAGGTAGATAACTCTCTACTTATTCGTCAGATTCTAACCATAATCAAACTCATCTGAACTCTTATAGTCATATACAAACTGGGAAAGTTTGAGAAAGATTGGCTAAAGATTGTGGCCTCTAGAGTGTAAACACTGTAAAATATGACATTTTTCGCAATTAAAAGGTAGATAACTCTTGACCTATTGGTCAGATTTCAACCATAATTAAACTCATCCAAACTCTTATGGTAATATACAATCTGAGCAAGTTTGAGAAAGATTGGATACATATTGTGGCCTCTAGAGTGTAAACACTGTTAAATATGGCATTTTCAGCAATTCAAAGGTAGATAACTCTTGACCTATCGGTCAGATTTCAACCATAATCAAAGTCATCCGAACTCTTATGGTAATATACAATCTGAGCAAGTTTGAGAAAGATTTGATAAATATTGTGGCCTCTAGAGTGTAAACACTACAAGAGCACCGCAAGCCGGGCACATTATACGCCCGTCAAATCGATCTTAGAATGTACTACAGTAGTCATACTAAAACCCTATCAAGGTAAAGTGGAAAAAGGGGAAGAACCTTGAAAGTTAGGGGTCATATGCTGACCAAGTTTCAAAAGGATTGGGATAAATTTGTTTGAGTACAAGAGCGGACAAACTAAAAAATGCCCGTTTTTGACGATAAAATGGGCATAACTCTTGAATGTCTTGGGCAATCTTGCTCTAGGTTAGCGTTATCGGTCGCCAAAATCGCCAATGGCGATTACTTTTTACCGTCGGCGACTAAAAAGTTCATTTCATCAATTTTGGCGATTGAAAATTTTGGACAATAAAAAATTGAAAATCGGCAAACTTAGTCGCCACTCGCCAACCAGCGTGTTTATCAAACATGCTAGCAGGTAGTCAAGCTATTCTTATCAGTTTGCTAATTAATCTGTGGTGTAATTGGGGGCTTCTCAGCAGGAGACAGTTATCTGCGTACCGCTGATTAGCTATGCCCCGGAAGCAGGGATTACAATTTACAATACCTTCATGTGTCAACTGACAGCCATTTTACAGTGTCACGTGAGACTTTACACTCGTTTAAGCATAGACTATACAGTCGGAATACCTTGCCTATTATCCTTATGAATAAGCAAAGCAATAACGATCTCGCGGCCACATAACCAACCATAGCTCCTCGCAGCTAAATACGTCATTCATAATTTATGCTCGATTATTGTCGGCATTTGCTGGTTAGTAACGACTATTATTTAACAAAGCATCCACCATATCGTGAATTTCCGTAGTCAATGTGCGAGTTGACATTTAATTTTAGCTCACAGCAGTTTGTAGTGAGCCACGCCCACAAACAACACCAATGGGTTCTGTGCCTTATCAAAATTGAAATCAAAATTGATTAAATCTTTTTATTCCATTATCACGTAGATCTATTTGTTTGAAATAGGAATGATATATATTTTCGCGAAATATCGCTGTGTTGGTAACTTCAAAGTTAGCGTGAATGTTTTTGTTGGCTTGTCAACTGTTTCCTTCAATCGTGCACGTACACTTTGTCATTAGTTTTCGCGAATATACGATAGCAGCATATTTCAACAGAAATGAGATTTCACTTAAAGTTAATGTATCCCCAACCAATAAGAAAGAAACTATAGCAGAAGAAGTAACAATGACGATCCAATTTTATGGTAAAATGCGGTTTATTTAAATATTTTGGTCATGTTGTACATTCGTAATTGGGCAAAACATAGATTTCTCTAAATTATGCCAGATCTATCATCATCATCAATGGATTTTTGATTAACGTGCAGGTGCATAATGAAATGTAGATATAATGTCAAAAGATTGAGAAGGAAAAATACAAATGACTTTCAGGATTATGGTACAAAATGTATCTACACATAGGGAGTTAGGGACATGGGAAAACAGTTCAGATCCAGATTTGAGAGCTCTTGTAAAAGCCTTCTGATCTAGTACTGCACTGTTGTCAATTTCCTTTTGCAAATTGTGATAAATACTCTATGCAGAGCTGTATAAGAGGAGTTGTTGGAAATGTATTATGTAGCTTAAATATTTTTCTTTATTTCTGTCATACCCTGTAATGTATTGATTCTATTTCAATCAGTGTTTGACTGGGATATAAGATACATATCAGTACTCCTTTCATCTACAGCTTAATTATGGCAAGGATTTCTTTTTACCAAAGTTTCATGTAGCCCCCTCTCTCACTTTATGTAATTAAAGTATGCGCCCCTTAAAAATTTGGCTATTAAAAATTTTTGGCTGGCGCCAACCTAGCAAAGTTGAAGTTGCTGGTTATCAAACTTGACCTAGACATTATGGTCATACACATGCTGACAAAGTTTCAAAAGGATTTGAATAAATTTGTTTGAGTTAGACAGCAGACAAACTAAAAAATGCCCGTTTTTTACCAAATAAGGGGCATAACTCTTGAATGTCTAGTGCAATCTTGAAGGTCATGGCACATAACCGAGGCATTATGGTAAGACACATGCTGATCAAGTTTCAAAAGGATTGGAATAAATTTGTTTGAGTGAGAGCGGACAAACTAAACAAGAGGGCCATGGCCCTAAATTCGCTCACCTGAGGACATTGAAGTTTGTACCTAAGTTGACTGGGCAAGACAACATTTTAATATAGCTATAAATGGAGTTATCTTCCGGACAAGAAAACATGACAAAAGTGAATTTTGTTGCCAAGCTTATGACCCTTATCCATTACACATCCTCTTATCAAGCTATTTCCATTTCCGGTAAATGATAATTATTTCACTAGCGTCAGCAGAACTGGAGTTATTTTCCTAACAATAAAATATGACAAAGGGGAAAACAAAATATTGCTGCCCTTATGCACTAGGCATTTTCTCTCATCAGTTTCTTTCCATACATAAAATTTCATTACAATAGCATCAGTAGACCTGGAGTTGTCTTCTTGACAAGAAAATATGACAAAGGGAAATAACTAAAAAAAACAATGATGTCAGAGTTATGGCCTTTGCAAATGGCACTTCCTCTCATTAGGCTCTTTCCAAATAGGCAATTTCATTTTACCCATTACCCCATAGCCTGTTTCTAGTTTTGAAAATAGGTGGCCACCTAAAGCAGGTTGAAAGTAAAGCAGAATGGGTCTTAATGCACACTTTGCTTTACTTTCAAACTGCTTTAAGCTACCATCTACTAGGATATAGAAACTTATTTCACATCTTACATTTTCATGACTGTTTAACCCTTTCCCCCATAGAAGCGCCTTTTAGCACATTCAGTTTATTCTTGCTCTAAAGAAAATAGTTCCAATTTATACATTCATAAATATGTATAATACAAAATATTTTCTATATTCTAGTAGATGATAGCTTAAAGCAGGCTGAAAGTAAAGCAGAATGCGCTTAAAGCGCATTCTGCTTTACTTTCAACCTGTTTTAAGTGGACACCTACATTCAATACTAGAGATATGCTATGGGGGAAAGGGTTAAAGGGGAATTATTTTCTTAAGTGGAGGAATAAATCAAAGGCCTAAAAATGCACATTTATGGGGTAATGGGTTAACAAATGTCTGAACAAACGACTGAACCATTTCTAAACTTTAGCAGACAACATGTTCAGTTCTGTTGGCCTGATCACTGAGGTCAAATATTACGTAAGAGTACTGTAGCAGCAGCAGTCTGGGAGCTTACCCTTACCAGACTGAAATGATGTCTGCTAAATACCTTCTGTGTGTAAAAAATGTACATTTTTTTTTTTTAGAAAATGTTAAGTTGGTAAATGAGTGGCAAATAGTTTGGATCCAGATTAGATGCAGCATTATGTTGCATCTGATCTGGATCCAAACTGTTTGCAAATATTGGTTATTTGCCCATAGTATATTAAGGGTAACTCAGGTAAATACAGTTCTGCCTAAATCAAAAATTTTGTAAAACCTGCCTAGAGCAGCACTTAAACTGTGCAGGGTGGTGTCAAATGTGACCCTAGGGATTTCATTTTAACAAACTATAGAGGGATCCACCAGGAGATTCTACTGTACAAATATCAAAGCTTAGGGCCTAGTAGTTTTGGGCAAGAAGATTTTTTAAAGATTTTTGCTTTTTTGCTTTTTCAAGCAGAGTTTGTGCTTTTTTTCATTTTTTTTGAACAACTTCTGTAGAGAAGCATCCAAGGAACATCATGAGCAGTTTGAACTCTCCCTACAATCGGCGGGTTTCAGAGGAGATGTCGTTTGAAGTAAAAGTGAACGGACAGACGGACAGACGGACAGACGTACTACGGACGGTGAGCGGTCACAATAGCTCACCTTGAGCCTTTGGCTCAGGTGAGCTAAAAATGCCTGTTTTTGACAAATAAGGGGCATAACTCTTGAATGTCTGGGAGACGGGCGTATAAAAATTGTTGACGACACACACCGCACGCCGGACATTCAAGGATTGCAAAAGCTCACCCTGAGCTAGCTCAGGTGAGCTAAAAATGTCAGAAAAATGCTACATTTTCGTTAAGTCAACTTTTGATAACACTCATTAAAAGTGCCAATGGGTTTTTGTTGAATCTGTATTAAAAGAACAAGTGCAAAATACTGATTTGATTCACAGCCTATGATAGGTTCTGGTATTAACTGGTATACAGTATATCACACACTACAGCTGATGGGGTCATTGTCCTAATACATTATATAGGGTACTAAAGATTTGCTCTGGGTACATTTCTGTATACAGCCAACACGGTTGTTTCCACCATTTTGGGAAACTGACCCATGCCCCTTAGATTGGGAATTTTTTGCATCAAATCACTGAAAATTGGGAATTTTGCAAATATAACACTAGATTCCCATGGGCAACATGTCAAGCCCATTGGCCATTCACCAATAGTACATGCAAAAGTAATACAGAGCAGATACTTATCAGGTAGCTCCTATAGGAATGCCTGATCTGGGTATGCTTTGCAAAAAAGTATGAAAAGGCATAAAAATATCAAGTTAACTAATAACTATAAGGGTAATTATAGGCATACCGGTACATTGTGTTTGTGAATTCTGAGTAACATTTATGATGATGAGTTGGGTTTTATGGCACTGCAACACAAAATAGGTCACATAGCGCCGCAGAGGGATGATTAGATGAGATGATGACTTCAGGAAGATGATTTTGGCTAATCTCATTCATTGCGAAGCAGCGCATGGGATCAAAACCACTGACCTGCCTTCCTTTTAGTTCTTGGCAGAGGGTATATATAACAAGAGGGCCAGAGGCCCACATTTCGCTCACCTGAAGACATTGTACCATGGAAGCTGACTGGGCAAGACAACATTTTGATAAAGCAAAACCTTGGTAGAGGACCACAATGCGAAGCTACATGTCAAATATTGACGCTCTGGGTCTTACGGTTTCAGAGAAGAAGATTTTTAAAGGTTTTCCTATGAAAAATTGATAAACCCAAGGGCGCGGCCATTTTGACCCGGGTTCATAATTTGAACAACCTTGGTAGAAGACCATTAGGTAATGGTACATACCAAATATCAAAGATCTGGGCCTTTCAGACATTTTTTAAAGGTTTTCCTATGAAAAAATTGATAAGCCCCGGGGCAGGGCCATTTTTTGCCCCAGGCTAATAATTTGAACAATCTTTGTAGAGGACCACAATGCAAAGCTTTCTGTCAAATATTAAAGATCTGGGCCTTACAGTTTCAGAGAAGATTTTTAAAGGTTTTCCTATAAAAGTCTATGTAAAACTGATAAGCCCAAGGGCGGGGCCATTTTTGACCTGGGGGCATCATTTGATCAATCTTGGTAGAGAACCATTAGGTAAAGCTACACATCAAATATAAATGATCTGGGCCTTACGGTTTCAGAGAAGGAGATTTTTAAAGGTTTTCCTATGAAAAATTGATAAACCCAAGGGCGCGGCCATTTTGACCCGGGTTCATAATTTGAGCAACCTTGGTAGAAGACCATTAGGTAATGGTACATACCAAATATCAAAGATCTGGGCCTTTCAGTTTCTTAGAAGAAGATTTTTAAAGATTTTCTTATGAATTAAAAGTTGTCTATACACTGTATCATGTTGGAAAAACCTGCCCCTAAGCAAGAGGAATAACTCTAGCCAGAAAACTTTGAACAATATTTTGTTCCCCCTTGTCACTGATGCTTCTGACAAAGTTTGGTTGAAATCAGGTCAGTGGTGAATCTGATGTTGTTTAAAAATGTGAACGGACGCCGGACGCCAGACACCAGATGGAATGCGATCACAATAGCTCATCCTGAGCCTTTGGCTCAGGTGAGCTAATAAACAGAAAACATTCCTTATAACAATTACCGTATATTCGCAGCCATAAGTCTACCCGTACCATAAGTCGCCCCCCACTATTTTGTCCTAAAATTTCCAGATTTTTCCGTTGCCCTCTCCATAAGTCAATTCAATTTTTCAACAAGGCAGTTGAAATGTTTACGAAGCAGAAAGTGTGTAAGGTGTCCCAATGTATGTAAAGAATTGAAATACTTCTCTGCATTCAGTCCTTTTTGGTTAGCATTAAGATCAAAGTCATTAAATTATCGTAATAATTGGCCTCATTTGTCAATTAATTCAGACAATGTTTGCAAGTGTTTGTTGTAAAATTGACGGAAGCATCCCTCATAACATGTCAAAATAGACATTAATTAGCTTAACTGAATCTCTCCGTACTTCTAAAGAATAATTTCTATAGTTTCCATTGTGTACAGCTCTCATGTTAATTAATCCGTTGATTAAAGCAATTACACATCTTCAACACCTGTAGACTTTACATAACAGCAGCTAGGTCCGTTACATCACTGCATATGACTTGTCTCGATAAATGTGTTTACAATTAAAATTACGTGCGCCAACGCCCACAGCCAGTACACACAGCACCGAGCTCTGCAACTGCCAGCTGATGTGTAAGTTTATCGCGGGTCGTTAACCTCGCAAAGATTAACACTGACCAGTGTTTAGTGTCAATTTGCCAGGCTTGCAAATTGCATTCCTGTGATACTGGATTACTGTTTAATGTTATGAATACAAGTTATTTTGTATTTAGACACAGAATAGGACAGCATTCGCTGGAACTTTTTCTTCTAAATTTGGTATGAGTAAACACGGTTTTTAATCGAATTTTTATACAAAAAAATCTTGACAAAGACTATGACCAGGCCAAAAGTCTATTGTGCTTTTTGAAGGTGTATTTTGGGTCTGAAAAACTTGACTTATGGCTGCGTATATACGGTAAGACCCACAACCATGACAGGGTACGAAGGTGACAAATTTAAGCAAAAAAGCCATGTTATTATTTTTTTCTAACCTCATTTATCTGTATATGAGGACATTGTGACAACTACATGTATGTCAAGCTGATCGCAAGCCAAAAATTACAAGTTTTTTACCTTTGACCTCTATGTATGCCCTTGACCTTTCAGCAGCAAATTCAGCTACTGACCTGGTTTTTGTGCAGTACCTTCTAGACAAACATTTATTTCCAGTCATTTCACAACCCATCCATGGAGTTCTGATTTAGAGCCAAGACAAGCCAAAAATACAAGTTTTTATATTTGACCTCTAAGTATGACCTTGACCTTTCAGCTACTAACCTGGATTTTATGTGCTACACACTGTACTTTCTTGATGTACATTTAATCCTACTAATTTCAAAATCCATCTATGGGGTTCCGAGTTAGAGCCCAGACAAGCCAAAAAATACATGTTTTTGACCTTTGACCTCTAAGTATGACCTTGACCTTTCAGCTACTGACCTCAATTTTGTGCATGACATGCCATACCTGCTAGATGAACATTTATGCCCGGTCATTTTACAATCCATCCATGGAAGTCTTGAGTTCCAGCCTGGACAAGCCAAAAAACATACTTTTTACATTTGACCTTTAAGTATGACCTTGATCTTTCAGCTACTGACCTGGTTTAAACGTGTGACACAACATATCGTCTAAACGAACATTTATGCCACGTCATTTTACAATCCATCAATGGAGTTCAGAGCCAGGATACATGAAACGGTAAAGATAATTTGCGGCTGGGGAATTGCAGGTCCGGATTGAAATGCATTTGAGGATTTGCGCATCCCACTTATGGGGTTGGACAAATATGCGTCCCTGGCAACAGAATCAGATCTGAGACGCAGGAAACCTGCGTCTGGGAAAACCCCGATAGTGCATGCTGAATCTGATTCCGTAGAGGCTTTCAAAACAGCTCTCTGAGATTATCGCCAATTATACGGCATATCGAAGTCTTCTAATTTGCTGTGTAAAAGCCTTTATAGGTTTCTATGACCTATTGATACAGATTATTAGGTCACTTACAGACCTGCGTGAAATTTTCACTGAAAACTGATTTAATATACGCCAATTAATACTAGACCCATTTAGAAATGACCGTTATACGGCCAGCTTTTTGCGCAGGTCGCCTTTAGATAATGTGTACGTGTTGCGTGAATAAAACAAGGAATATTTTATATCAAAATGTCATATCTTGTATGTGACAGATTGATTGATTTTTTTGATTTATTCGATTCTTTTTAAATCTGGGTAAAGTTCTGTTTCTTGTAGGACCTTTTAAATTATCTCAACGCGGCATATATTGTGCAATAACTTCCGTTTATGGTCATATAATTTATTGAGTGTTACACATATAATTATTCTTTAAATATGCCAGTAACATCATAACTATTTTGTGATAAGAAGTCTACATATGTCTTTCAAGAATAATTCATAATTTAACTAATGCAATATGTGATATTTTCATAAACTATGTGATATTGAAAACTTGCAAAATATTTTCATATCATTAAATTATTATTTTGTTTATGTAACCAATGCATGACTTTCATGGATCTGCCACTAGTATCGGGGACCACAATGGAAATAAGGGAACATATATTTTCCCTTTTTTGTGCAATCCTTGGTATTGGTGAGCATATCATGTGCATTTGCATGTATATATATGCATTATTTGTTATAGTTTTCATTATATTTGTATGCATTTGTATTGCCATGTCAGGGGTGGCGAAATCTCAGAAAAATGCACCTGTCCACGGACAAGTGGTTTGAAAAAATCACTTGTCCGTATCCAATATCTACTTGTCCGTAAAAATAAATGTTACCTGGTTAAATAGACAACATAAACGTTTCCTATAGCCTAGCAGATCGTAAAGCAGACTGTGCCTAAAAATTAAGAGAAGATTTTTTAAGTTTTCATTCTGCTTTACCTATCAGTTTCCAAGGGACAGGCTCTTTCAGCGAACTCTGCTTGAATAACTTGACTCAGTTCAAGTTCAACTGTTTATCTATCTATCTAACTGTTTACAAAGTAGACCTACTAGTACTAAGTCTATTAGCTCAAACGTTTCAAAGCATTACAGTTAACTGACCATTAATACGGTAGCACACCCTTCGAACTTTCATTTTCTCTGACTTAATTTACCAGAAATATCTTATCAGAACGATAGAATTGTCAACATTATTTACGGCAGATTGAGAATTTTGCGAACGGGAACAGGATGCAGATGGCCTGTTTTGGGGTGTTATGCCACGGTGGATTCGGGACTTTCTTTTGCTAATTTATGGTCAGGAACAATCTCAGCAGCTACATTGTTGTTAGTATCATCATTTCATTTCGGTTTTTTAGCCGTTGTTACAAAAAAGGAGCGAATATCGCTCGCCTGTTTTCGTTATTTCAGACATCGCTGAGAATGGCTACAGACGACGAGTTTATTCGCCGATAATATCAAAGAGTTTCCGAATACCGGAAATAACAATAATTAGCATTCGCCCCCGAGAGTACGATTCGTCCCCATACCGAGAATTTTCGAACTTTCGCCGGATTTTTCGGGCGCGTCCCTCGGCGCAGCACCGGCATTTTTACTGGGTCTTTGTTATTTTTCCGCGCGAAAAGTGCCATAACGTAGTCTAGGCAGATCACAGAAACTGAATTTGCGTAATTGAACATTGAAATTTCTGCTTGTCCACGGACAATCAAGACAGGAAAATTCACCTGTCCGGACCCTAAAATGGCCACCTCAGACAACACGGACAGTTGATTTTGCCACCCCTGCATGTTATGCCACTATTGCCAAAATAAAATCAATCAATAAAAAAGTAATTCTCATTAACCGGTGAAGTCAGAAAATTATCGCAAATTTTATGGGCGCCGCCATTTTTCTGTCACGATTTCACTTCCGGCAAGGGAATGCCTAATTCACGAACCAACCGAGCGTTCGGAAATTCCGTAGCGGCGGCTCATTAGGCTCTCCTCTATGGAAATATTTTAGTAAAGTCGTACATAATTTATCTGTGCGCACTGGGTTGACATGATTGAGTACACAGGCTTATACCGATAGACATTTCCCTATCATGTGATTGGTACGCTGCACCGGATTAGTGAATCGAGTAGTCCGGCTGGCGATTCCAAAATGGCCGCCAGTGTTGTTCTCGCGGCAACGGGCCATTTTGTACCCTCGCCTTTTCGCACCCTATTTTTGGTCATTTCGTACCCTCAAAAAATTAAATAACCTTATTTCCTATACTTTGTAGAAACAGGTTTTGGCCGTATATAGGTTTTACCTATAGTTATAACGAGCGAAGCGAGCTTCTACAGCTACGTGTACAATAAATTTCAAGTTAAAATTCACATTTTTAGACCTGTATGTTAGAATATGAATGAATGAACCTGTATGTACATTGAATAGATTTTTCTTCGTAGGTTTTTTGTACTTCCGCCGGATCTACTTGCTACATTATTTTTCACAGACTGGTCGACCCTGCTCGCGTTTTATTTATGAACATATGTTGAACAAAAAAAGTTTCGTTAAAAATTTTGCTTCCGGTTACCCATACGTTGACCCGGAAGTTATTGTCTATCACTTGCGACCTCTCAGCTATTTTTCACATACTGGTCGACCCTGCTCGCGTTTTATTTATAACATGTTGAACAAAAAAAGTTTCGTTAAAATTTTTGCTTCCGGTTACCCTAGGATGTTATTGTCTAACACGCGCGACTATTCTGACTGACCTCTCAGCTCTGGACGAGTCTATTTGAGATTTTTTAAGTGCACATTTCCGGTTATCTCCAAAGAAAACATATTTAATTGCGAGAATCACACATCAAATTTAAATCAGAAAACCTCGCTCGTTTATACCATCCTACTGAAATTATCAACACAGTCAAAACTGTTTTATTGAGTTTCCCCCCTTTGTTTATCAGTTGTGATGTTTATGACGTCACTTCCTAAGATTAGAAAAGTACAATGTCACACACATTCGACCGGTTTCGACTAGGCCTAGATCTTTATTTCTGTGATATCAGATAGGTTGTTTCTAAATCTTGTCAATATCAAAGTGCATGTGTATAATACACAGATGATTTCAACACTGTGCTCGATCATGCCAGGTGGGGTAGATTTACGTAGATAGTCTGGCAGTGTTGACAGTTTCAGCCGGTTTCGAAACACCTAGAAACCCAGGGCTATCCACTATTAAAACCCACAGTCCAATAGCTATGAAAAAAGTCATTTTCTGTAATAGTTTTCGTTATCTGAATGCCAGTCAGCTATATGGAAGTAATAATATTAGTGCCAACTATACACTTAATCCTCATTCATCAATTCACCCAAAGTCACCCAAATCCACCAAAGTTCAACAGTGTTTTTAAAACTCTAGAAGCCACAATATGTCTCCAATCTTTCTCAAACTTGGCCAGATTGTATAAATGACCATAAGATTTTGTATGAATTCGATTATGCTTGAAATCAGATCAATAGATCTAGATCACATCAAGAGTTTTCTACCTTTGAATTGCTGAAAATGCCATATTTAACAGTGTCTACACTCTAGTGGCCACACTTTTTCTTCAAACTTGCTCAGATTGTATATGACTATAAGAGTTCAGATGAGTTTGATTATGCTTGAAACCAGACAAATGGGTTGAGAGTTATCTACCTTTGAATTGCTGAAAATGCCATATTTAAGGGTGTTTACATTCTAGAGGCCACAATATTTACCCAATCTATTTTAAACTTGCTCAGATTGGATATGACCATAAGAATTCATATGAGTTTGAATATGGTTGAAATCGGACCCATAGGTTGAGAGTAACCTACCTTTGAATTGCTGAAAATGCCATATTTAACGGTGTTTACACTCTAGAGGCCATCATTTTTATATAATCTATCTCAAACTTGCTCAGATTGTATATGACCATAACAGTTTAGATGAGTTTAATTATGGTTGAAATCGGACCAATAGGTTGAGGATTATCTACCTTTGAATTGCTTAAAATGCCATATTTAACAGTGTTTACACTCTAGAGGCCACAATTTTTATCCAGTCTTTTTCAAACTTGGCCAGATTGTATATGACCATAAGAGTTTAGATATGTGTGATTATGGTTGAAATAAGACCTATAGGTCAAGAGTTGTCTGCCCTTGAATTGCTGAAAATGCCATATCTTACAGCATTTACACTCTTGCAACTACAGTTTTCAATGGATTTTGATTATACTTGCACACAAAGTATATAGCTATAAGTTCTCAAAGGAGTGCAATTATTGTTGAAATCTAATCTATCTGCCCTTGATATACTCTGAAATTCTAAAAAGGCTTCATTTCAGTATTGTTTAGGCTCTAGTTATCTGCCCTTGATGTACTCTACTATACTAGAATTATGAGGTTGTATTCCAAAAAGTTTTACATGGTATACTACAAATTTGAATGGATTTAGATTAAAACGGATGAAACAGAAAGGTAAAGCTTTCAAGCTTCACTACAACAGTTGAGCGATATCAGGGCCCTCAGGTTATTAAATCATTTAGTTTATTAACCCATTACCCAATAAATACGCCTTAATGGGTTATAGTCAAAGCGTACCATGGTTAAAGCGTACCAAGTCAAAACGTACCATTTTTGGTCGAAGCATACATAGGGAACATTTTCAATATGTTATTAGTCGATAATTTATTGTTTTTTGCACATTATATAACCTCGCGTAAATATCGTAATTAGATCTAGTGTATTAAATATATGTCTTGATGTATAGTTTTTACCCAGACACAACAGTATCTTTGAAACTTTAGTCATTAGGAACAAATTTGCCATTATGATCATCAGTTCCCAAAGTTTCGAAATTATTAATATAAACATTAGTGCCAATAATTATGTTGATCCTGACCATGCGTCGCCGTACACATCTTCTAATAAGGATCCAAACTGATTGAAAATAAATTGTGCACCCATGCACCACAGTATCTTTGAAGATTCAGTTCTCAAAATTTCGAAATATTAACATTAGTGTCAACAATTGTGTACGGTAGATCCTGATCATTCGCCGCCGTACGCAGCTCCTGATCAGGATTCAAACTGCTTGAAAAATAAATTTCGTGCCCATGCAAAATATAGTCTCTAATTACGAGGCTTCTGATCAGGATCCAAACTGTTCAAAAAGTAAATAGTTCCATTTGATACAGTCCAAAATCTGTACCATAAAATTATATTCTATATCCTAGCAGATTCTGACTTAAGGCAGAGACTTTAAAAGCCAGAGATACACGACTCCCTTATTTTCCTTCTTTCCCCATATAACAGGTGTCCGTTGAGAGGCAGTGACGTATGTCGATGCGGTCACGTGACCAGCACAGGTAAAAACAGCGTCGCGATAATGGGAAAAAATACACATATCGACCAGTTGACTTATAAATATTGACTTTCTTTCGTTTTTATACAATATTTTGTGATACTAATCGAGTGAAACCAAAATATGAGTTGTGGATTAAACCGAGAAAGTGTATTCCTGGCTCAAAGGAAGATACGTTGCTGCGTGGTTGCTGGTAAGTTCCAAAAAAATGAAGATCGATTCAATATCGTCTTGCCGTAAACGCTTAAAACTTCAGTATGAACATTCAAACATGGATAAGAATGAATTATCCATGTAGTTCAAACTAAGATACAGTTTTGGCAAAATATTCATGTCAATCTGTCCACGCATTTTGCTATAAATTAAATTTTATTGAGGCCACCAACTGGTGCTTCGATTGAAGATCGATGCAATATCGTCTTGCCGTAAACGCTTAAACTTCAGTTTGAACATTCAAACATGAATAAGAATGGGTTGTCTATGTAGCTCATATTAAAATACAGTTATGGCGAAATTTTCATGTCAATTTGTCCACGCATTTTGCTATAAATTAAATTTTATTGAGGCCACCCACTGGTACTTCGATTGAAGATCGATGCAATATCGCCTTACCGTAAACGCTTAAACAGCAGTTTGAACATTCAAACATGAATAAGAATGGGTTGTCCATGTAGCTCATATTAAAATACAGTTATGGCGAAATTTTCATGTCAATTTGTCCACGCATTTTGCTATCAATTAAATTTTATTGAGGCCACCCACTGGTACTTCGATTGAAGATCGATGCAATATCGCCTTGCCGTAAACGCTTAAAACTTCAGTATGAACATTCAAACATGGATAAGAATGAATTATCCATGTAGTTCAAACTAAGATACAGTTTTGGCAAAATATTCATGTCAATCTGTCCACGCATTTTGCTATCAATTAAATTTTATTGAGGCCACCAAATGGTGCTTCGATTGAAGATCGATGCAATATCGTCTTGCCGTAAACGCTTAAACTTCAGTTTGAACATTCAAACATGAATAAGAATGGGTTGTCTATGTAGCTCATATTAAAATACAGTTATGGCGAAATTTTCATGTCAATTTGTCCACGCATTTTGCTATAAATTAAATTTTATTGAGGCCACCCACTGGTACTTCGATTGAAGATCGATGCAATATCGCCTTACCGTAAACGCTTAAACAGCAGTTTGAACATTCAAACATGAATAAGAATGGGTTGTCCATGTAGCTCATATTAAAATACAGTTATGGCGAAATTTTCATGTCAATTTGTCCACGCATTTTGCTATCAATTAAATTTTATTGAGGCCACCCACTGGTACTTCGATTGAAGATCGATGCAATATCGCCTTGCCGTAAACGCTTAAACAGCAGTTTGAACATTCAAACATGAATAAGAATGGGTTGTCTATGTAGCTCATATTAAGATACAGTTATGGCGAAATTTTCATGTCAATCTGTCCACGCATTTTGCTATAAATTAAATTTTCATGAGGCCACCCATGGGTCCATTCACACCTTCGTGCAAACTGCCGTCACTTTTCATTGAATCGGCATTTTCCAAACACTAATTAACATGTGTGCGATGCGCAGAGGGGTTAATTGATGCTCGGACTTTATTCTTATTATTCTTTTGTGTTAAACCTCGAAAAAGAGGCTTCTTTAAGGAATGTTTGTATTGTAAAATAACTGTAGACCGTATTAACGCAGCAACTGATAAGTAATTCCAAATATCGACTTTTTTCCCGATCGTCGCTAAAGCTTATATAACTCGCGATGACCTGTTCTCGCGAAATCTCGCTCAACAGTCTCGTATGTATAAATCATTCGAGTCGTGTATCTCTGGCTTTTAAAGTCTCTGCTTAAGGCAGGTTGGGAGTAAAGCAGAATGCGCCGTAAGGCGCATTCTGCTTTACTTTCAACTTGCTTTAAATAACCCTTCATTATGTTTTCAAAACTAGAATTAGGCTATGGGGTAATGTGTTAATTTTGTGACAAATATATAGTTTACCAAGGTTTCAAATGTTACCTCCCTTGAATTAATTACGCCATTTGTTATTAGATACCGAATTTCGAAATCGGCTTCAAATGGACTCTTTTAAAGGTAGATATATCAATTATTTGGAATGTAACTTTACGGAAAGATTACCCAGCCCAAGCTTGTACGTCTAATACATGTAGTATTTGTTTATTCATTGAGTTTATAGTGATATTGTTTATTGATCATGTTTTGATCAGTGGGCGCTTTCAGAACGGTTAAGCGATAGGAAGTTGTCTAGAGTAGCTTCCCATGATTTCCTGGCAAACATAACCAGGCGGCGCCACGTACAAACCAAGGTTATATAAACCCCTGTCGCTCTACAATCTGGGCAGAAGGTTTCTGCCAGCCGGCCAGTTAACATCCAGAAGAGTTATTACTTGTGAATATTGTGGGAGAACGAGGGCTTTGGACAAGTGTTTTGGAACCTTCAGGCATTATTGCAATGCGAAGAAACACCAAAAACTAGCTCCGGGTCGTCACTTCCCAATATTTAGTTTGAGACTTACTTCAGAGTTAGATCTAAACAGTTAGTAGATCTAGGTTACGTAGAGCTATGTCCACCAATACCTAAGCAGGTTTGGAGGTGCTCAGACCGTGCTAGTGTGTCTGAGATCAAAATGTATAGCGCTGGGAACAAAATCGACTCCAAGTCGGATTTTGTGGTCTGAAGTCATCATTTCTGGTTTGGAACCATAATTTGAGGTTCCAGGTAGAAATAACCGGCAACGTTTTCTTTAGTTATTGGTACTAATTATTGGTTTTGTCATTGATTAATTCAGAGGCAGATAGCCTGTTTCATTTATTTTATTAATACTCTGTATATATATTGTCCTGTTTTAAACCTCAAACCCAAATATTGGGTTTCGGTGGTTTTGTTTGTAAATCATAGGCTAGGTAGCCCCGAGGAAAATTAAATGTCTTGTACCCCTTTTTGTGGTTTAGTCAGTTTGAGTTAAACATACCCGGTACACGTTACAAATTTGGTGGCAGCGGTGGGATAAAGACTATAACAAACACCAGTTATATCTTACCCACAAACAATAAAAATGGACTCCGAGTATGTTGATGAAAGAATGCTTAGTCTAGAAGTCAGACTACAGGAGCTTCAGACCAAATCTGAACTGACAAAGCTACAAAACGAAATTTCGTTACTGGAGCAGAAATCGTGTTTTGCTCAGCAACCTTGTGCGTCAAAACATGACTCGGACATTATTTCAAAGGGTCAGGCTCAAGGTTTTGACTTTGAACAACCCAGGTACAACATCCAAGCTAATATGCGTGGCAAGTCACATTTACTGACTCCTATTTTAAAAAGTCAGCCCTGAACAGCTGATATTGCCCGAGACACACTTTGAGATGCTGGAGTAAAACCAAAGACGAGGACACTGTGATCAAAGTCTCGTTTACAAGGCTCCAAACTTGTGTTTGCAGTTTTTTTTATTTAAGTTTCCATACAAATGTTAGGTTACAACATGATTAAATCAAGAAGTTTTTTTTTATACCTTTGATGTGATATTTTGTCAGTCGGGACGACTGTACCCGGAGGCGTGGGTAATGTGACAAATATATAGTTTACCAAGGTTTCAAATGTTACCTCCCTTGAATTAATTACGCCATTTGTTATTAGATACAGAATTTCGAAATCGGCTTCAAATGGACTCTTTTAAAGGTAGATATATCAATTATTTGGAATGTAACTTTACGGAAAGATTACCCAGCCCAAGCTTGTACGTCTAATACATGTAGTATTTGTTTATTCATTGAGTTTATAGTGATATTGTTTATTGATCATGTTTTGATCAGTGGGCGCTTTCAGAACGGTTAAGCGATAGGAAGTTGTCTAGAGTAGCTTCCCATGATTTCCTGGCAAACATAACCAGGCGGCGCCACGTACAAACCAAGGTTATATAAACCCCTGTCGCTCTACAATCTGGGCAGAAGGTTTCTGCCAGCCGGCCAGTTAACATCCAGAAGAGTTATTACTTGTGAATATTGTGGGAGAACGAGGGCTTTGGACAAGTGTTTTGGAACCTTCAGGCATTATTGCAATGCGAAGAAACACCAAAAACTAGCTCCGGGTCGTCACTTCCCAATATTTAGTTTGAGACTTACTTCAGAGTTAGATCTAAACAGTTAGTAGATCTAGGTTACGTAGAGCTATGTCCACCAATACCTAAGCAGGTTTGGAGGTGCTCAGACCGTGCTAGTGTGTCTGAGATCAAAATGTATAGCGCTGGGAACAAAATCGACTCCAGGTCGGATTTTGTGGTCTGAAGTCATCATTTCTGGTTTGGAACCATAATTTGAGGTTCCAGGTAGAAATAACCGGCAACGTTTTCTTTAGTTATTGGTACTAATTATTGGTTTTGTCATTGATTAATTCAGAGGCAGATAGCCTGTTTCATTTATTTTATTAATACTCTGTATATATATTGTCCTGTTTTAAACCTCAAACCCAAATATTGGGTTTCGGTGGTTTTGTTTGTAAATCATAGGCTAGGTAGCCCCGAGGAAAATTAAATGTCTTGTACCCCTTTTTGTGGTTTAGTCAGTTTGAGTTAAACATACCCGGTACACGTTACAATTTGTTAAAATGCTCCATTATTTACAGCTTCGCTCGCTTGTAGGCTGTGCCTATTTCATATTATTATACCCTATAAGTGGTACCCTTCGACCAAAAATGATAAGATTTTGCTGTGGTACGCTTTGACCATGGAACAGTCCGACCATAAACCATATCCGAAAATATTAATGTCCGAAATGGGGTAAAATAAATTTGACATCCGTCTGCAACACCATGTTTCGACACTTTTTGAGAAACTGTTAATTGCACACTACAAAGTTTTGAAAATGGACAAAATAATATACGAATCTGTTGTTGAAAAAATATTTCGTGGTCATCTTATAGAAATAGACCAGATTATAAATTTACCATTCCTCCGTTTCGTTTGGCACTTCCGCCATGATGGGTTTGACGTGTTTGCCAAAAAGTTACTATTGTCGTAATATTTGAGATCGACTACAAAGAATGACTTCTTGTACTTAAATGCACCGAAGACACTTATTTTATGATTTAATTACTGTAATCGGCTTTGGAATGAAAACGTGCAATATGAAGGCAAAGGCAAATATTCCTAAGGTTTGGCCTTATAACGACATAGTAGACTGCAACACGATTTATTCTGATTACCTATTCAAGTTTATTGCTTTGCACTTGGTAGAGAAATAGTGCGGTAGGCCTAAAACACGAAATGGAAATATTTTGGCGAAATGGACGAAATGGAAATTTTGATGGCGAAATGGAAATTTATTTTTCGGAAATCAGATATAAAAGCATAGAATTAAGTTTTAATTCAAATTTTATTGTTTCTGTTTATATAGATACTAGTTTTAGACAGGTGGCAGTAATTTAAAACCGATTTTTCACACTTGAGAGTAGATATATCTCTATATATGAAGAATATTTCCATTTCGCCACGGCGAAATGGAAATTTATGTTTTGGAAATCAGTTATATTAGTATATAACAAAGTTTTAAATCAAGATTGATTGTTTCAGTATATATTGAAACTAGTTTTAAGACAGGTTGCAATGACAAAACCCCGATTTTATACTTGAGGGTAGATATAGCTATATATATGAAGAATATTTCCATTTCGCCATGGCGAAATGGAAATTTATTTTTCGGAAATCAGATCTTTGAACATAGAATAAAGTTTAAAATCTTTTTTTTTATTTCAGTATATATAGATACTATTTTTAAGACGGGTTGGAACGATTATAATCGATTTTTCATACTTGAGAGTAGATTTAGCTCTATATTATCAGAGACATACAAACATGTTTGTATGTCTCTGATATTATGAAGAATATTTCCATTCAGCCATGGCGAAATGGAAATTTATTTTGTAAGAAATCAGTTAAATAAGAATCAATTAACTTTTTAAATCAAGATTACTATTTCATAATATATAGAAACTAGTTTGAAGACGGGTGGGAGTGATTTAAAATCGGTTTTTCATACTTGACAGTAGATATAGCTCTATATATGAAGATTTTTCCATTCCGTCATGGCGAAATGGAAATTTATTGGTAGGATTGGTTTATGTTAGCATAGAATGAAGTTTTAAATCAAGATTTATTGTTTCAGTATCTATAGAAACTAGTTTTAAGACAGATAGAAGTGCCTTCAAATCGATTTTTCATACTTGAGAATAGATACATTTGTATATCTCTATATATAAGAATGATATTTCCATTTCGCACTGGCGAAATGGAAATTTATTTAAGGGAATCAGTAATATTAGCAAAGATTAAAGTTTTAAATATTGTTTCTGTATATATAGGACTATAATTTAAGACAAATTTAAGGGATTCAAACTCGATGTTCATACTTAAGAATAGATATATATATATATGGATCTATACCGTACATAGAAAGCTATTTCCATTGCGCATTGTTAAGGTAAACGGCGAAATGGAAATATTTCTTTTACAAAATAAGATTTTTAAACTCAGATTCAAGTTAGAAATCAATGTTTATTGTTTCAGTGCATAAAGAATATAGTTTTAAGGCAGTGAGAAGTGATTTACACTCAATATTTATAGTTGAGAAAACAAATATCTCTATACAGTATATAATATTTCCATTGCGCACTTTGAACTAAAGCGGTGGAATGTAAATATTTACATTAATTTCTCTTAGTTTTGATTGGAAAATTGTATTATTATCATAATATTATTGTGTTATAAAGAATAACTCTACGTTATTTATGTGTACCAAAATGCGTATCATACCTCGATTTTCCATTGCGCGGTATAGTGTTTAATCATGCTACCTGAAGGTTAAAGGTGATCAGGTTAAAGGTATATCGATCCGTATATCCGTTTGCCGCGTTGATTGACACGTGCCTTTGACACACTTATCAACAATGCAACCAATAAACTAATCAGACACGGCACGCGCTGACTGACGCAATGGAAATGCCACATGTCTTAATAATAGTTTCTTTATAAACTGAAACAATAAATCTTGATTCAAAACTTGATTGTATACTAGTATAACCGATTTCCTAAAAATAAAATGCCATTTCGCCATGGCGGAATGGAAATATTCTTCATATATAGAGACATATCTACTCTCGAGAATTAAAACTCGGTTTTGAATTACTGCCAACTGTCTTAAACTAGTATCTATATATACAGAAACAATAAAATTTAAATTAAAACTTAATTCTATGCTTATATATCTGATTTCCGAAAAATAAATTTCCATTTCGATGGCGAAATGGAAATATTCTTTATATATAAAGCTATATCTACCCTCAAGTATTAAAAATCGGGTTTTTGTCATTGCAACCTGTCTTAAAACTAGTTTCAATATATACTGAAACAATCAATCTTGATTTAAAACTTTGTTATATACTAATATAACTGATTTCCAAAACATAAATTTCCATTTCGCCGTGGCGAAATGGAAATATTCTTCATATATATAGATATATCTACTCTCAAGTGTGAAAAATCGGTTTTAAATTACTGCCACCTGTCTAAAACTAGTATCTATATAAACAGAAACAATAAAATTTGAATTAAAACTTAATTCTATGCTTTTATATCTGATTTCCGAAAAATAAATTTCCATTTCGCCATCAAAATTTCCATTTCGTCCATTTCGCCAAAATATTTCCATTTCGTGTTTTAGGCCAACCCGAAATAGTGAACCAGTCTATCTAGTGAACCAGGAAGATGCAAGATGGCGCAGGGCCCAAGTAATCGAGCTCGAAATGCTCCAGGAATGAACCTGTCCGGTGTAATCAATGTGCTACAAGGGGTTTTTACCCCAAATAAACTAGTAGTAGACAAGAGAACAATCGAACGATCATGGAAGCTTATGGATAAAGTGGTTCGAATGTGCCAACACCATCGAATGAACCTCCGGAACAGTCCACCATTCATCCTGGACATTCTGCCTGACACATATCAGCATCTTAGGCTAATCTATAACAAACATGACGATAAACTTCATACATTAAATGAGTGTGAATATTTTAGAATATTTATTGAAAACCTAATGAACAAGTGTAAAAACACGATAAAGTTGTTCAAAGAAGGGAAAGAAAAGATGTTCGATGAAGGATCTCACTATCGTCGCAATCTAACGAAGTTGAGTCTCGTGTTTTCACATATGCTTGCAGAGCTGAAGGCAATATATCCAAATGGTTCTTTTGCTGGTGAAAACTTCCGAATAACAAAAGCAGATGCAGCTGAATGGTGGAAAAAGTCATTCAATGACAGGTAATCCACTTCTCTCCTTTATGTAGTGGAATTAGAACTTACCACCTACACTTACATTCATACCTTAGTTAAATCGCAAAATTTGTAGTGAATTAGAACTTACCAACTAAACTGATATACCTAAGTTTAAAATGTAGGTAACTGTTTATCAAATGCACATTTAATTAAAGGACTGTCACCGATAGTAAACAACTTAACAAGCTATTAGAAGCACTTTCAAGAAGATATGATTATGAATGCTATTTTCAGAGTGAAACTATCCACGGAATTATAAATACAAGACGGAATAGCAACTCGGCGAAGATTGAATAGGCGAACATCTGAGCTCTCGCGGCGGTTGAATTTTGCGAGATTATTACTTACTTAGAGTTATTTAGCGTTGTTTTCCGACACAGGTCCTGGTTGGTCCTCTTCGTCAGACTCTTTTTCTTGGCTTGTCACGTGACAAAATCTTTACCTTTTGCCTCATTGTCTGCCATTTCTGGGGTGAAAAATTACAGAATCGAGTGTTTTTATTGACATTTTATAGGATTTAAATGACTCGGTGGACATTCCTATCAATTCACGGGAATATAAACACGTGAACAATGCTTCGAAACAGACATAAAATAAATTTATCATATTGACTACCGATAGACAATCATTCTCTTATCAAGTCTTGCGAGTCTCGTATGTGCTGCAAGAGATTTGCGATATAGCGCAAGGTTTCAATTCCGTCAGTATATAATTCTGTGGACTATCTATTTATTGAACTCAAATAAACTAGCCTGAATGGCCCTGATATCCCAATTGCTTTAAATCTTAAATACAATATCAATTTATTATACCTGTGACGAACATGATTATGATAAATTGAGTATTGTATGCATTATCTTTGTCTTGGCCTGCCTTGTTATATCCCTTGCAATAATCTTCAATCCATTGAAGTGGTCTGTAATTCAACTAATTTGAAGGAAAAGAAGACTTTAGGGGTCTATTTCGCTGAATAGAGTCCAAACTTTTTTGACATTCATGCAATTTGTCTTTTCAACGTAACAAGTGCACAATTCAAAGATTGTAGAACTTTTTTCATTACATTGAAATCAATATTAACCTGTCCTTACAATAATTGTGCTGGAATCAATTATCAAGTATTCAGTTCCTTCGAAAACAGTGTAGACCCAGTTCAGAAGGTTTTCCTGTAGAGGATTATGGAAGATGAGAACTGTCACCGATTTTACCAGACGATTTGAACTACCCTATAAGACGATGTGAACCACTATTTTATTTTAAATGTTTATGATTATATAATATTATATAAGTTTACTGGCATCAAACACTGTGTACTTTTAAACATCAATCACACACAATGCTTTTATTACCACAACCATGCTCTTATTAATTAATGTAAACTTGGTCTGTACAAAATTCCAAATTTGACTAAAAAACAAAACATTTTTCTTTCCCAATTTGCCTAAAATGATGTAATTTTGTCCAATTTGCTTGGACCCGGACCTGATCCCAATTTGTTGAAGAAAAACCATGTACAATCTTCTGCAGAGCATAGATAGACTCATTGGGATAATTTGTTGTGTTTAACTTTAACTTTTAAGCAGTATTATGAAAGTACTTTGTTCTTATTTATGCTTTTTGGTTGGGCAATGTTTTCAGCCACAATATGAAATGACTGGACCTTTGGATACTAAAAGTCTAAAACAGGGTTCCAGATAAGGGGAATATTTCAAAAACTAAAATCTTTATTTCTGCATTAAACCCTATTGTCACTACTCATTAGAATCATCTCTTGGAGACGATTCTAATGAGTAGTCATAGCACAGGATTTGGTGATAAAATGATTGAGAAACCAGGGCTCCAGATAAGAGGGAGTAAACTGAACAAATCCAAAATTGTCTCGCTCATTTCAGCACCACAATACTATGGCGTTACTACTCATTAGAAGCATCTTTTCAAGGCGCGTCTAAAGAGAAGTAACATCAAAGGTTTAATGCAGAAATAAAGATTTTAGTTTTTGAAATACTCCCCTTATGTGGGGCCCTGAAAAACATGACATCACTGTGAGCACTCGAAACAGCATCTGATGAGGATCTTAACTTTTATGTATGGTTCGGGAGTAAACTCTATTTGAAGTATTCTTTTACAATATGAAATTGCAATCTTAGTTAGTAATTTACCAACACTGTTGGTAGTGTCTTGGTTGGTCAAACATTTCAGATCATAAATCATGATATATAAATTGTTTGCATATACACTAGATCCCCTTCTTGAAAGAGAAAATGTTCCAACCTAGGGACAATTATACATACTAGTTACTAAGGCGAGTACTGTAAAACAGGTATTTTTCGCTTCATGAATATTTCGCGTAATGCGATTTTGTATTAATTAGAGACATCCTGCAATACTTCTAGCAGGTGGTAGCTTAAAGCAGGCTGAAAATAAAGCAGAATGTGCCTTAATGCACATTCTGCTTTACTTTCAACCTGCTGTAAGAAGTCACCTATTTTCAAAACTAGAGGCATTCACGAATTAACGCGTAAATTATATTCTCGCGAATGAAACTCATTTTACAGTATACATACTTGGATGATACTCATTGTTAACAAACAGTTTATAGGGTGAATGAGTTTAGGGTTAACCCTTTACCTCATAGCTTTTTTCTAGTTTTGAAAAACAGGTGAACACTTAAAGCAGGTTGAAAGTAAAGCAGAATGTGCCTTAAGGCACATTCTGCTTTACTTCCAGCCTGCTTTAAGCTAAAATTTGCTAGGCTATATAAAATATTTTTAATGGTTATTGTTCATGAGGGTATAAACTGGAACTATTTTCTTCAGCGGAGAAATAAATTAAATACGCTAAAAATCGCTTCTATGGGGTAAAGGGTTAATAGAGGACAGTCAATCGGCACAGTTTCAACTTTATTTGACAGGGTGTTATCAGTGACATTGACCAGCTGTTTTCCAAAATAATATTGGAATGTTTGACCTTTATCTGTCTGCAGAAATGAAACATTTAAAATCACATGGCAAATGTATAATTCATTTAATTGTAACTTGTATAGAATTAATTGCTTGGTTGAAGGTAGGTTGTTTTACAAAAATGAGACCTGGGAAAAAAAGTTATGAAAACAGACCTTCCTAATACTTTTTATCTGAATTGCAGCTTTTCAAGAATAGAGGATTATATAGATAATAAATAATACAATTCAGAACAACCATGCTTTATGCTTTTACAATCAAAATGAAAGTTTAACCATTTCCCTCATATAAGCACCTTAAATTTATTCCTCCACTGAAGAAAATAGTTCCAGTTTATACAGTCATGAATATGTACCATTTAAGAAATAATTTGATTATTTTTATATCCTAACAGATTGTAGCTTAAAGCAGACGGAAAGTAAAGCAGAGTGCACTTTAATTCTGCTTTACTTTCAATCTGCTTTAAGTGGTCACCTGTCTTCAGAGTTGGAAACATACATGTACTAAGGGTTAAGGCATAGTGTTCAATTGATTTGAATGGTTAACCCATCTCATTCTGATTATTCACATATAAACTATCACCCAGAGCTCCAGATAAGGGAAGTTTTTCAAAAGCTAAAATCTTTATTTCTGCATTAAACCCTATGGTGTCACTACTCATTAGAATCGGCTCGAAGAGACGATTCTAATGAGTAGTAACACCATAGGATTTGGTACTGAAATCAGTGAGAAAATGTTGGATTTGTTCATTTAACGACCTCTTATCTGGAGCCCTGGTCATCTTTACTGATAAGATACAAAACTTTTCCCCAGGAAAGAGTGCAGACTCATGACAAACAGGTCCTATTAGCAAACAGTGTAGATCCTGATCAGACAGCCCCTGAAGAAATTGCCTGATCTTTCTAGGTCTACACCATTTTCAAAAAGTGTCGGGATACACTTAAATAGCAGGAGAAGGTGGCTATATATTGAACTAATATTTTATAAAAATGTAGAAAGTACTTTTAAGGACTGTTCTGCATTACTTAATTTAAAAAAAAAAGCTTTCTGTAACCTGCCATCTGTCAGCAACACTTTGTGTATGTTTGTGATTGGTTGTAATGTAGAGGTTGTATTGTATAATTGATATAATGCATATATTATGCTATACATGTGTAAATAGAAAGTATTAGAAGGGAAATGTTACAAACGAGGAAAGAAACTTTAGCTTTCAAAGGTTAGGTTTTTTAACCCTTTCCTTCTTTGAGTCTACAATGAGACTGATTTCAGACTTTCTTAATTTGAACTATTATCCCATTACCCCATAACTATCCCTTTTTACGCCTCTGATTTATTACTCCAATGAAGAATATAGTTCCACTTGTAAATTGCTGCATTTCATCTAGCTTTGCAGTTTGCTATTTCATATGAAATCATCCCCTGTACTGTAGGGACAAACACTGCAGTGTCTTTAGATCACCCTTGAATATCTATAATGAAATACTCCAACAACCACATTGTTCATTCCAATATTGCTGCTTAACTCTTTGCATGCTGGGTAATTTTTTCCAGCAGCTGCTGCAACATTTGTCGTCTGCTATTGTTCTAAAATTAGAAAATTCTAAATTCCTTTGCAAACATGGCCAGACGGTGTCAAACAGTTTGGATCCAGATGAGACGCCGTGGCGTCTCATCTGGATCCAAACTGTCTGCAAAGCCAATCACTGTGGCGGATATATCCGCCGGCTAGCATGCAAAGAGTTAAATGTAATGGTTCTAGGAAGTGTCAAAAGGCATATATACATTATGTGAAGATTTACAGAAATAAGATTTGGAAATGCTCTCTTTATCTGGAACTCTGAGAAGAAAGTCTGTTACTATTTTTACCAATTACCCCATAGATATGCCTTTTTACGCTTTGAATTTATTCCTCTACTAAACAAAAAAGTTCCATTTTATACATTCATGAATATGCACCATAAGAAATGTATTCTATATCCTAGCAGGTGGAAGCCTAAAGCAGGCTGAAAGTTAAGCAGAATGCATCTTAAGACACATTCTGTTTTGATTTCAACCTGCTTTAAGAGGCCGCCTGTCTTCAAATCTAGAAAACAGGCAATGGGCTTAAGGAATATTAAAGAAAAGGGTTGCCTGTTCACTTTGTTATCTACATTGGCTCCTCGATAAAAATGATGACATTGCTACTTAGAAAAATTGACATGTGTGTGCTGCGAATCGTCGCTCAGCGAAGACGTAACCTAATTTGATAATGTCTAATGCCTTGTGTTAAAAATCAATACAGACTTGTATTGAACGTTTACCAGGTTTGTTACTGTTTGTCTTTGAAATCTGGGACAAAAGTTAATTTTCCTCAGTTTTTCTTGTATTTTTCCGTAAATAATCTTTTCAATGGGGGCCTCTTATCATGGCCAAGTGGATATAGTGGCCAAACTCCTCACTGCCTAGGGTTGGAACCATGAAAATGCACTATGAGGACTATTTCCTTTATCGTAGCAGATAGTTACTTAACCCTTTACTCCATAGCCTGTTTCTAAATTTGAAAACAGGTGACCACTAAAGCAGGTTGAAAGTAAAGTAGAATGTGCCTTAAGGTGCATTCTGCTTTACTTTCAACCTGCTTTAAGTTACTACCTGCTAGAATATAGAAAAAAATCTTATGTTCATGTTCATGACTGTATGATTGGAACTATTTTCTTCAGTGGAGGAGTAAATTGAATGTGCTAAAAGGTGCTTCTATGGAGTAAGGGGTTAAAACAAGACTGAAAGTAAAGCAGAATGTTCTTTAAAGTGAATCTTGCGTTATTTCCGGACTGCTTTAAGCCACCACCTGTCATCAATACTGAAAACAAGCTATGAGGGTAAAGGGTTAATACAGTTTACAGGGCTCCAGATAAGAGGGAGTAAACTACACAAATCCAACATTTTCTCACTCATTTCAGCACCAAATCCTATGTTGTTACTACTCATTAGAATCCTCTAGAAGAGACGATTCTAATGAGTAGTGACACCATAGGGTTTAAAGCAGAAATAAAGATTTTAGTTTTTGAAATACTCCCCTTATCTGGAGCCCTGAGTTTAGGAGCTTTCTTCTTTTACTCTCTCTCCTGCCTAACCATCATTGTTTTGTAAAGATCCCCATCAGGGCCATGCTTTATGCAGTTGTTGCATGGTTTGCCAAACAGATTCACCACAGGTTTGACTGTACTGCCGCTGGAAAAAAGGGTCATTTTGAATTGCCTCATGAGCATTCAAGCACAAAACACTTACACTGGGATGTAACCACTATCTATTTTTGACAAACTGTTTAGATAAGACAAAACAATGTACTAGGCACGGAGAGTAATCCTTTCCCTAAATAGCAGACAACAGTCACTAGTGTATCCAGCCATCTCTAAACAGAATACCTGTTGTTACAATAAGTATTGATAGTGACTTAGTCTTAAATATACATGTACATGGTTGTTTAATACAGGATAAAAATAATGCAGAAAGCTCCTATAGGAGCTTTCTGCATTATTTTTATCCTGTTTTAAACAGTGACATGTATTTAGAGATCTCCATAATAGTGATGGGTTAATACAAGATTGACTGTAGTGAGTATGAATGTGATGCGAGATGAATGAACGAGGTATGGGAAAGTATGGCAAGTTTAGCTTGAGGCTTTTGCATGCTGGCAGAGAAATTGTAAATACCTGTGCAAAAAGTTTAGATCCAGATGAGATGCCAAGTTATTGATGGATATTCTGACTCTTATTTTGAAAATAAATTATAAAATAGTAACAGGAAACAATTTTTGCGGGTGAAAAATTGAACTAATTAGCATTTAAGCATCATTTGCTGTACATGGATTTGTTTAAGTGGTTAAATTTACTTCATAGCCTGTTTCAGTATTTGAGATAGGTGAGTACCAAAAGCAGGCTGAAGGTAAAGCAGAAAGCTCTTTCAGGATCTGTCTGCTTCAGGCCACCACCATCACCTGTCAAGATGTAGAGGTTTCCTATGGTTAATATTTATCTGAACAGGATAGAAGGGTGAATAGGCATTTCTATGAATGAATAGGTAAAGCCTAATGGTATGCATAGATTTTACTACGAGCAAAGGGTTGAAAATTATGTTATATCAAGAGTTAGCCATGTTTTGATAAATGAGTCATAGAAAACATTTCCTACACCCTGACCGGTGTCTGCTTATAGCCTGTTTCTAGTTTTGAAGATAGGTGACCATGGACGCAGATTCAAAATTAAGTAGAATGCTCCTTAACCCTTTACCCCATAGCCTGTTTCTAGTTTTGAAAATAGGTGAATACTTAAAGCAGGTTGAAAGTAAAGCAGAATGTGCCTTAAGGCACATTCTGCTTTTCTTTTAGCCTGCTTAAGCTACCACTTACTACAATAAAAAAAAGATCCTTATGAAACATATTTATGACGGTATAAATTGGAACTATTTTCTTCAGCGGAGGAATAAACTGAATGCGCTAAAAGGGGCTCCTATGGGGGAAAGGGTTAAAGGGCATTTTGCTTTACTTTAAACATTGTTTAAGCTACCTGGTACCATCTGTAAAGATACTGGAATTTCATTCTATGGTTCACCTTCATGGCTTCCTAGTTGGGAACTACATGTACTTTCCTAAGCATAGCAATATTTAGAAGTGCAAAAGGGCCTATTTATGGGGCCTATTTATGCATCATAATTAGGAACAGATTCAGATCAGGTTCTTAGTTGGAAATTGATCAGATTCTAAACTGATTGTCTCTGTCACTTTGATCACATTTAAGAACATACGCAGAAAAAAGATTTCACTATTGAATAAGAGCAAGCAACATTTTACTGTGTTCATTTACAGTTTAAAAGGTAAGGAATAAAATGCAACAGCATATGATTCTGGGTCTTAATAACTCTTAACAATGTATTTAATTTAGTACAATAAAACTACTATACAAAATATTTAATTTAGTGGAACTTGTATAGAGCGGTGAGTGCATGAAACCCCTTCCTCTATAGCTTATTTTCGGTATGGAAGACAAATAGTTGTTTAAGCAAGCTAAAAGTAAAGCAGAATGCTCCTTAAGGAGTATTCTGCTTCACTTTCAGTCTGCTTTAAGCAACCATCTGCTAGAATATATTCTAGGAAATATTTCTTATGGTGCATATTCATCAATGTACAGAGTGGAACTAATTTTCAGTGGAGGAATAATTTACAGGCATATGTATTGGGTTAAAAGAAAATGAATTCATTGTCTGATGTATATATTGCAGCTTAAGGCAAGACTAAAGTAATGCAGAAAGCTCTTATAATATTTTCTAATTAACCCATAAATATGCCTTTTTACGCTTTTTATTAGCTCACCTGAGCCAAAGGCTCAAGGTGAGCTATTGGGATGGCCCTGTGTCCGGCGTCGTGCGATGTGCGTCGTCGTTAACAATTGCTTCAAATGACAACTCCTCCTATACCGCTTGACAGAATTCAACCAAACTTTACAGAAATGTTCCTTGGGTCAAGCTCTTTCAAATGGTTCCGGTCTGTTGCATATCTAGGTCAGTTCTGGACATAAATCATTATCTCCATTTTTTCAGCTATTCTCAGGTGAGCGAAATATGCCCCATGGGGCTCTTGTTTATTCCTCCACTGAAGGAAATAGTTCCAAATAATACTTTCATAAATATATACCATAAATATTTTCTATATCCTAGCAGATATTAGCTTAAAGCAGGCTGAAAGTAAAGCAGAATGTGCCTTTTGCATTACTTTCAACCTGCTTTAAGTGGTCATCTATCTTCAAAACTAGAAATGGGATAATGGGCTAATAGCTGCTTTCTACATTTCTTTTGTCCTGCTTCAAGCAGCAATATTGTTTTGTTACATTATTGAATGGGTTACACAGGTTTTACTGTAGTTTGTGGGGGAGAGATTTTAAACATGATGTCTCTCCTATCTTATCTCCTTCAACACTTTAATGATTGTTTCCGGAGCACTTCAAAATTGCCATCAGCTTTTAGTTTGAATGTTACTCTGTTTATTTACAGAAATAAAAGTCTTGCCAAAACAGTTGGCAGATAGAGATCAGATACTGAATTAATGAGTAACCTTCTGATCTGGATCCCAACTGTTTGCATGTCACGCTGCTTTTACCATTTTAGAGTCAGGGGTACACTAATCAATAGAGAAATAGCATTTACTCAAAATATTAGAGTTTGTAAGTCAAGGTTTAGGTTTTTACTGACTTAACTCGTTAACTCGAGCCACGATTACATATATACTTGTTCTTTACAAACAGTGTACATGTGAAGAGTACATTTGTCTGAGGCAAACAGTGTAAACTGGGATCAGTGGGCACCTATTGGAACCCTCTGCTCAGGGTCTGGGCTGATTCAGAACACAACTTTCTAGATACATTGTAGTTGAAAATAAACAAGACTCAATTGGAATCTTGAACTGTCTATTGGATGTATCAGGGATGACTGACTTTTCCTTGAATAAGTTTTCCTTAAATAGTTACATTGTCTAGTGTTAGCTGCAATGTTAAACATGTGTTAGTTAAATAAGTCTTTAAAAGTTAACACTCATGTCACGACTTCTTCATAGAAAAGTCTCAAAGAATCAGAGGCTCTGAGCTTAGTGATTAAGACATATATACTGAAAAACTCTGTTGACAATTTTCATTTCCTTGAGATTGAATGTTTTTGGTCTGTATGTCAGTCTGTCTGTCGGTGTGTGTGTGGGTGTGGTGTGGTGGGTGTAAAAACATTTCTTTTAGGAATAGGTAAAGTTGGAATACAGTGGAGAAAACGTTATTCTTTCTCAATAAACGCGTTTACGCTAAATCTATTATTTCCAATGCAAACAGTTTGGAGCTAGATCAGACGCCGGGTAACCCGGCGTCTGATCAGGCTTCAAACTGTTTGTCATCAAGGTTAAATTCAACTTTCAGAATCATGAAAAAGTTGTTATTTTCTGCATTTTCTGCGTTTCGTTTGCGTTTAAACGGGATAGAATAACACTGTATAAGGGGAAAAGATAAAACAATGGTGGTCTAATCAGGGGTTGCACTAACGGCCGTACGGGCGTATATTACGCCCAAAATTGAGGTCCATACGTCCAGATTTAATCCGCCAGACGTACGGTGGAATTCCCATTTTCTTTGAATACGCCGAGATATAACCCTCCGGGCGTACGATATCATAGAAAAAATCAATACTGCCGAATTATCGACATGCGACGTCCCGCTAGTGACAGTCAGTGGAATACCCAACCAATTAAGCCCCGCCTCTAAAAGAGTTATAGTCATTTCGTAACCGAGTCATTTCGTAACCGGTAAAATAAGTCATTTCGTAGCCGAATTTTTGGTCATTTCGTAAACGCGCAAAACCTAAAAGTCATTTCGTAACCGATTTTTTGGTCATTTCGTAGCCGACAAAAAAGTTGAATTAGTCATTTCGTAACCACCAAAAATTAAAAAATGAATGGCCCCAAAGAAGGCATAAGTCATTTCGTAGCCTCGGAAAATTGTTAAAGTCATTTCGTAGCCGAATATTTTTTTCTTTGTTTTTTTTTATAATTTAAATTTTTGTGTGTGCAGTTTTCTGAACTTATTTCAACAAAAATGTGCAAACATGCAAAGTTAAGAAATTATGTAAAGAGTGTACTGGGGGCCGAATTGATTATAAACCTGGATTAATAGAATTATAATCAAGTTGTTGAATATTGTTTTAAATAGAAATAATATTACGTGTCTCTATGCAATTAAATTCATTTGAGTGTTCTATTCTTTAAAATTGGAACCGACATCCGACATAAATAGATATATTATATAAAAGGTGTATAATTGATCATTAATCGCTCATTATATGTTACGCGTGTTTTAAGATGAAACCCAACACCGACACAAATTGGTTTACAGTTGGATGTTTAATTTATCGTTAATCGATCATTATATCACGAAGAGGTATATTGTCCACACCTTTAATTTTTGACACACTTGAAAAAGTCGTCTGAAGCGGTCAGCTTTTGGGATGTTGTGACTGAGGAAATGTTGATACGAGTGTCAACCAGTATGGGTCTTGATCAGACACCGCGTGACGCGGCGTCTGATCAGGTTCAAAACTGTTTGCATACTCGACTTTTGGCGCCTTTGGCAGTGAAAGAGTTAATGTTTTCCTAGTCGTATATTTTCATTTTTTTGAGATTTTAGTCAAACCCAAGCAAATAATATAGAACCTAACATAATGTCGTAAGTAGTATTCTGAAAGTCTCTATTATTGTTAATTTCTGCATCTAATCCTGCCTTGTGACATTTTTTCAATCGTCTGTGTAGTACAGTGGGGAATATTTTATTTTTTATTTTTCCTTAAACGAAAGCAAACTGTTGAAAATAATTGTTCCAAAACAATATAGAGCCTTCTGAAACATGAGTAACCTGGTTAGATTACATATATAGGCTATACATACTGTGTGCAGTGGAAATACATGTTTTAGCTTAGTGCGTTTATTGGGAAAGAAATACGTCTTTTCTACTGTAGGATTCTTCAAACGTGATCAAAGTGGTGGATTTACTCTTCTTGTACAATGTATTCCACAATGCAAACTGTTCGATGAATACCATTTTACCTAACCTAACGGTTTACAAACTATTCGGGTATTCCTATTTCATACTTTAATTCATCCAGGGTAGTATATAATCGTATGGCAAACAGTTTGGAGCCTGGTCAGACGCCTGATTACCCAGCGTCTTATCTGGCTCCAAACTGTTTGGAATGGAATAAATAGTTTAAGCGTAAACACGTTTATTGGGAAAGAATAACGTTTTCTCCACTGTACGTACCTTAGTTGAAATACAGGTCCAAAAGTATATATGAATAAGAGTTGAGTTTAAGGTAAATAAATGATTGCTGATTTACTTTTAGTTTGCTTTAAGCAGTGATCTGCCTAATTGTACTGGCTATTTAGAATACGTAGGAATATAAGATTGAACTAGTTGTGCATTAAATTCATTCTTGAGCAGCCACTTGTACATAACGTTGCCTTCATATGCACTTTAGTTAAAAAACAAGTCAAACATTTTTTATTGGTATTTAAGACAGATGGCAGCTTAACTCTTTCCTCCCTGAAACTTTAAATGGACAATCCCAGTTTCCATTTTAGTCTAGTCCATTTCTGACTTTTAAGGGTTGTTTTTGTCAATGTTTGACATTATGACAAACAGTGAAGATCCTGATCAGAGGGCTCCTTTCGGAGCCCTCTGATCTGGGTCTTCACTGTTTGCATAGGACAAGTGTACTGTTAACATGTACACATTTTCAAAAGGACGCCTATAGGCGGGACTAGGGTTCAAAGGGTTAAAGCAAGGTGATTGCTTAATTGAATTACAGGTACAAAAGTAAATGTGAATAAGATGCTTTAGTCTAATTTAGCGAGATAAGTGTAATGGACCGTGACAAATCCAATCGCTGTAGGAGTAGGTATTGGGTGTGTCTTATGAAGAAGATTTATTTGATTGGTTGAAAGGTGTGAGATATCAACTTGTAGACTTCGAACATTTAAAAATTGGTAGTGGGTGTGGCTTATGAAGAAGATTTATTTGATTGGTTGAATGTTTTGAGAACAATAACCTGTAGACTTCGAACAATAAAAACTAGATATTGGGTGTGGTTTATGATATAGATGTATTTGATTGGTTTGAAAGAATAACCTGATGCAAACGAATTAATACGATTGTTTTTAATTTTTTATAAAATAAGTGAAATTTGTAGTTTCTTTGAAATATAAATAAGTTTACTTAGATTCAGCAGAGAAATATGTATGTCTCTGGATTCAGTAATGCTTCATTTTTTGATGTAGACATTCGTTTCTAAGATTTATTTGATGCAGGCCATCTGTAATAAAATGCTTTTATGTATTAATATTAAAGAGCTATAATTTTGGTGTGTAATGCCTAAAATAGAAAACCGTTCACTCTTATCAGATACAGATCTTTATTCGGCATGAAATAGCATAAGCATAAGCATATTCATAAAAAGTTTACATTTATCATTTACAGCGAGGTCTAGCTTGTTAAAAATTATGAATATATTATTCATAGCAAATAGTGAACGTTCTGCTATTTTTTGCTGTGTTCGGAACCAATTCCCGTTTTTGAAAATATTTATCCCAAGATATTTATCAATACATAGTTTCTTTTCTACCAGCTACAGTAAAACCTCTCTAATACGGCCACCTGTCATTATTTCAATCAAATATTAACTCTTTGAACTCTAGTCACTCATATATGCGTCATTTGCAAACGGTGTATCCGTGATAAGTACACTTGTCCTATGCACCTTAAGGAGCCACATGATCAGGGTCTACATTGTTTGTTCTTTTGACATATACTGTGAAAGTCAACCCTAAAATGTCAAAAATGGACTAGACTGAATTGAAAATTGCACCGCTGTATTTAACCGTCATTTTGTGTTTATGCTGTCAACAGTTGAACTTATATGTGCTTATTGATTGTAATAACAAATAAACAGTGATTATTGATTACAAAGTCATTTTTCTGGTCATTTGTGAAATTAAAAGTGAAAAAAAAAATCCACATTTCCGGCACGTGCGGGAGGCGATAATTGCCTTGGTATGAGTGTTTATCCGATGTGTAAACTGTTAAAACAACATACAAGTTAATGTTTGACACGCTTCATATACATTGAGCGATAATACATATTCATTGTTAACAAATGGACCATTTATTTGAATTAAAGACAAGTAATAATATTTCTGTTTTAAAAAACATTCAACAACTTGATTACAATTCTATTAATCAAGGTTATAATTATTTCGGACCCCAAACTCTCTTAACATATATTTTTTATCTTTGCATATTTGCACATTTTTGTTGAAATAAGTGCACAAAATAATTATAAAAAAACCCCAAAGAAAACAATATTCGGCTACGAAATGACTTTAACAATTTTCCGAGGCTACGAAATGACTTATGCCTTCTTTGGGGCCATTCATTTTTTAATTTTTGGTGGTTACGAAATGACTAATTCAACTTTTTTGTCGGCTACGAAATGACCAAAAAATTGGTTACGAAATGACTTTTAGGTTTTGCGCGGTTACGAAATGACCAACAATTCGGCTACGAAATGACTTATTTTACCGGTTACGAAATGACTCGGTTACGAAATGACTAGCTCCCCTCTAAAACACTTTAAACAGGCTAATAACCAACAACTATCATTTGATTGGTTTATACAATTATTTCTGACCTGTCAATGAAATATCGCAGAACTGTCAATTGGGTAAGGTAATCATCTCTAATTGATGATTTAATCCCTTTTCACTAGTCATAAACAAGGTAGTGACTAGGGGTACGTGACCGTACCTCTAATATTTGAAATTAGCGGTACGGTCACGTACCCCTAGCGAGCCCTGTGAGGGTTGACTAGGGGTACGTGAGTAGTTTAAACTATGTAGCAACACATTATTTTGCCTGCAGATACGTTTTTTGATGCTAATATTAATAATCTCTCATTTCTACCTTTACTTGTGGATATTTATTGGAGAAAAACAAAGAAACTTCGATAAATATTCCCGACCCAACTTGTTCTCACGGCAGCGATGAGAATAGATGTATTCCGCATACATGCATAGGGTTAATTATCGCCAGATACGCCCGATATATGAGAATCCGTGACCAATGTTAAGTTTTTTTCTTAAAAAATTGATTCAAAGGTAACTTTATATAATAAGTTTGTTGAAAATTACTGCTGGTGTAGCTTCCTAACTTAGCTTTGAAAATAAAGTGGTAGATCTGAGAAAATGAATATAAAACTATCGAAGCTTCGGCTCCCATCAAGTATCGAAACATGTTGGTTAATGACCTACACAAATCAACTCGAAAAACACGTTTGACAATTGATCGCAATTAAACAGTGCAATTGTTCTAAACAAAGCATTGGATATTTATACATGTTTGTAAAAATGTGTGAACGTTCTTTATTCATAGGTAGATCTATATAGTTTTCGCGGCCGTGGAAAAAAATGCCGATTGGACTTTTTTTTAATGAAGTTTCTTTGCTTTTATGCGTTAAACAGTCAGAATAGAAGGTTGAAATGAGATATAATTAACATTAGCATCGATATTAACGTATCTGCAGACACAATAAAGTGTTGCTATATAGTGTTTTGGACTCACGTACCCCTAGTCAACCCTCACAGGGCTCGCTAGGGGTACGTGACCGTACCGCTAATTTCAAATATTAGAGGTACGGTCACGTACCCCTAGTCACTACCCATAAACAAAGCGACGGCCATATTGAATTTCCCCGGAGGTCCATATGTTCATCCATAATTAGCGATCAAGTATAGCCATATATTTATGTGATATTATCCGGTTTTGCAAGAAATAAACAATTTATTTATAAAAATTGTTGAGTTTGATTAAAGAAACTACGAAAAAATCCGGTCGAAACGATATTATTGTAACCACGGAATTTGCCGATTTTTCGGTGCGAGTTTCCCATTCGGAAAACTTCAAATTTAACTATCTAAGCTATTTCCTCAGTAAATTAACTACAGTACGATTAGAAAACATTAATATGAATGTTAAATAAGTATATCGCATTCAAAAACAAAAAATATGTTTGATAAATTTAACTATCTACTTGGATCGATCGCCGATTTGTAAGTACGCTAGTACAGTAATTCGGACATTACATATTTCGGATAAGATATTATAGCCATTGATAATCTGATTTTAGATGATAATTATTCATTCTATTTAAGTATTTAGAAATAATTAAGCCTCAAAATGTGTACCAAACGTTCTGCATTTTTTCTTCTGACCGATTTGTTGATTGTAGCAGTTGAAATGAAACTTCTTAATTATTATTTAGAATGCAGTTTGTGTACAGGGAATTTTTGTTGCAGTTTGTGTATAGGGAATTTTTTTTTTAAACAAGAAACGTTTTCTCAGAATATTTACTCAGATAAGTTGTTTATTGTTGTACTGTGAAAGTAATAATATTAGCACCTAAATACTTTATGAAAATTGATAACAAACTGCTTTCAATCCCTTTGAATAATTAACATAATGGTATGCATTATCAAAAAGTCTTCTGTCAAATTTTTGAAATTTGCTCTGATTGTAGTAACTACAATTACAACCCTGGCCAGGTGCCAGGTCCTAGGTACTTCAACTAGTATTTAATCTTGATCTGAAATATTCACAAAAGCAAGAAAAGCTGTCAAAGAGTTGAAATTACTGTATTCTGTGTCTGTCTAATTTGACTATTAATGATAAAAAAAATTGGCAGTTCTATTTCAGGTTTTTACTGTACAGTAAATTTTTCAAAATTATAAGTGCATAGTATACATATCTTGTGCTGACTTTGAAGTGAGACTTGGATTATAAACTGTATCAAATCTTGCTTTTAACAAGAAACCTGAATTAAGGGTTTAAGCTGCAGCCAATCACTGAAGAAACATTGAAGTCTAAAAAATACATGTTATTGCAAAAATAACCATATTTAAGAAGCAATATCAATATGTTAGCAATTTGGGTAATGCATACAAATCAAAGGCTGTTTTAAGGCAAGATATTACAGCATTTTCGCGCAAGAAAGATGGGGACTTCCTGGAATTTTGGATAGGACTTCCATTTTCATCATACTGGAAGTCGGGACTTCCTGAAAAAAATCTTTAGTGCAACCCCTGGGTCTAATAACATTGCTGTCAATACATCGTAATATTTCATATGAAATAGCAAACCGTGCAGACTCTGATGAGATACTGCATAGCACGGCGTCTCATCAGTGGCCAATGTCCTCTTTAACCCTTTACCTGATAGCATTGTTTCTAGTATTGAAGATATGTGACTACTTAAAGCAGGTTGAAAGTAAAGCAGAATGCGCCCTAAGGCGCATTCTGCTTTACTTTCAGCCTGCTTTAAGCTATTAACTGCTAGAATAAGGAAAGTATTAAATATGACACATATTCATTACGGTATAAATTGGAACTATTTTCTTCAGCGGATGAATAAAATGAATGTGCTAAAAGTCGCTTCTATAAGGGAAAGGGTTAACAGACACTAGGCTTAAATGGGTTTATAATTACATGTATAATGAAAAGTCAAAATTCCATTGGAAGTTGAATTTAAGAATAGAATGCAAGCTGCTACACTCATTGTTTTCATGTCATTTTCAAATACAATCAGAGGGAAGAAGCTAATGCTATAAAAGAAAATGTAAGTGTTAAAAACCAAACATACATTTCTAGTGAATCATTGCATTGAGAGCCTGACCACTGCAGTCAGGGAGAATAAAAAGATCACTTCAGATTTACCACAGATATCCTTTACATGACTGATGTCTTCATCTAAGGCTACAGATGAGAGGGAAAAATTATAACAGTTTTTTACATTTTCTCCTTAACCCATTACTCCATGTTTATGCCTTTATCATATGTCTTTAATTTATTCCTCCACCGAAGAAGCAACCTGCATTACGTCAAGGTGGGCTAGCCATGGTCACATTTCCTACACTGAAGAAAAAAATCCAATTTATATAGCCATGAATATGCAATATAAAAAATATTTTCTTGCCTTACTGCACATTCTGCATTACTGTCAACCGTCTTTAAGTCAGGTGACATATCTTCAATACTAGAAACAGGATATGGATTAAAGGATTATACCATATCCTATGGTGTGACCATTTATCTAAATTGTCTCTTGGAAATTCTGTTGGATATATATATATAGTTACAACATTTGGTTTGACATAGATAAGGATATTAGCTTTGGAACATCTCCCCTCATCTCCAGCAGTCCTAGTTAAGCAATACAAATGTTTTCTGATTTGTTTTGAAAGTGATATGATCTGTTTGGATTTTAACCCTTCATCCCTTTCCTTGTTGTTCAGTGTTTGAGATTAGTGGTCTGTATCTGAAGTTGTATCTAGCATTGCATTTATATTGTTAGCTCACCTGAGCCATAGGCTCAAGGTGAGCTATTGGGATGGCCCTGTGTCCGGCGTCCGTCGTCGTCCGTAGTCCGTCGTCCGTCGTCGTTAACAATTGCTTCAAATGACATCTCCTCATATACCGCTTGACAAATTTCAACCAAACTTTACAGAAATGTTCCTTGGGTCAAGCTCTTTCAAATTTGTTCAAAGAATTAAAAACAATGCAGAACTCTGGTTGCCATGGCAACCAAAGTGAAAAAATAAGGAAATCTTTAAAAATCTTCTTGTCAGAAACTGCAAGAGCCAGAGCTTAGATATTTGGCACACAGCGTCATCTATAGGACCTGTATCAAGTTTGTTCAAATTATGTCCCTAGGGTCAAAATTGGCCCCGCCCCGGGGTCACAGTTTTACAAAGCGTTATATAGCGAAATTTTCAAATGTCTTCTTCTTTGAAACTAATATGGCTAGAGCATTGATACTCAGCATGGTGACACTTCTAGATGTCCTTTACATATTTTCTTCAAATGGTTCCGGTCGGTTGCGTAAGTAGGTCACAGGAGCTAAAAATAGATTTTTTCAATGAAAACTTAAAAAATCTTCTCGTCTGAAACTACAAGGGCCAGAGCTTAGATATTTGGCACATAGCATCATCTACTGGTCCTCTATCAAGTTTGTTCAAATTATATCCCTGGGGTCAAAATTGGCCCCGCCCCAGGGGTCACAGTTTTACATAGAGTTATATAGTGAAATTTTCAAACGTCTTCTTCTCTGAAACTAATATGGCCAGAGCTTTGATATTCATCATGGTGACACTTCTAGATGTCCTTTACATATTTTGTTCAAATGGTTCCGGTCGGTTGCATAAGTAGGTCACAGGAGCTAAAAATAGATTTTTTCAATGAAAACTTAAAAAATCTTCTTGTCTGAAACTACAAGGGCCAGAGCTTAGATATTTGGCACATAGCATCATCTACAGGTCCTCTATCAAGTTTGTTCAAATTATGTCCCTAGGGTAATAATTGGCCCCGCCCCAGGGGTCACAGTTTTACATAGAGTTATATAGTGAAATTTTCAAACGTTTTCCTCTCTGAAACTAATACGGCCAGAGCTTTGATATTCATCATGGTGACACTTCTAGATGTCCTTTATGTATTTTGTTCAAATGGTTCCAGTCTGTTGCATAAGTAGGTCACAGGAGCTAAAAAAAAAAAAATTCAATGGAAACTTAAAAAAATCTTTTTGTCTAAAACCCTTGTACCCTGATCTTAGATATTTGGCACATAGCATCATCTACAGGTCCTCTTTCAAGATTGTTCAAATTATGCCAATCGAGTAAAAAATGACTCTGTCCTGGACATAAATCTTTTTCTCCATTTTGTCAGTTATTCTCAGGTGAGCGAAATATGCCCCATGGGGCTCTTGTTAAAATTTAAACCAGTTCAAATAATTAAACCATTAGCTAAATATTTGTTTATAGAACCATTGTACAACCATTATGAACATCTAAATCAGCAGAATTATTGGCTTTTAGAATAAGATATATTTCCCCTGAGGTAAGAATGCAAGCTGACATGACAGACAGATCCCACAAGAAAACAGTGCAGACACTGATCAGACAGCTCCTTCAGCTTCCTGTGTTAAAAAAGCACCAGTTTCTGTATATACTAAAACTAGTAATTAGATCCACTTTAAAATATAAAACAGTTATATTTATGCAATATGCACCATAAGAAATAGTTTCTATATCCCAGCAGATAATAACTAAAGTGTGTTGACTGTTGAGAGTAAAGCAGAATGTGCCTTAACCCTTTCCCTTATAGAAGCGACTTTTAGCACATGCATTTTATTCATCCGCTGAAAAAAATAGTTCCAAATTAAACCGTAATGAATATGTGTCATATTTAATACTTTCCTTATTCTAGCAGGTAAAAGCTTAAAGCAGGCTGAAAGTAAAGCAGAATGCGCCATATGGCGCATTCTGCTTTACTTTCAACCTGCTTTAAGTAGTCACCTATTTTCAAAACTAGAAACAGGCTATCTGGTAATGGGTTAAAGTGCATTTGGCTTTACTTTCAATCTGCTTTATTTGGTCACCTGTCATCAAATCTAGAAACAGGCTAAATGGGGATGGCAGGGTGGGGGCTGGGGAAGGTTAACAACATGTAATTTCATCTTATTGAATAGTAACTCAGTACAAGTCGGGACTGTATTTGTAAAATATTTACACATGCTATATAGATTATAAACCTTCTCCTTTCATCCGCTGCTCCAAAACAGCAATCTGTGAAATTGTGAAATGAGTAAAAATGCTTGTCTCGTGAAAAGATGTGTATCGCTTGCAATACTACAAGTTAGGACCAAGACTAGTGTTAACCCTTTACCTTATGGAAGCGCCTTTTAGCGCATTCCGTTTAACCCTCCGCGGAAGAAAATGATTCCAATCTATACAGTCATGAATATGTATCAGAAGAAATATTTTCTTAAATCAAGCAGGTGGTAACTTAAAGCAGGCTGAAAGTAAAGCAGAATGCGCCTTAGGGCGCATTCTGCTTTACTTTCAACCTGCTTTAAGTAGTCACCTATTTTCAAAACTAGAAACAGTTTATTGGGTAAAGGGTTAACCCTTTACAGCATTGGTACGCCGTTTTACACATTGGAGTAGTTCCACTACTGGAGAAAGTAGTTCAAATTTATACATTAAAGAATGTGCAACATAAAAAATATTTCCTATATCCTAGCAGATGGCAACTTAAAGCATGATTGAATATATTGGAACTAATGTCTTCAGTGCAGAAATACATTAAAGGCATAAAAAGACGTATGATGGGGTAATGCGTAACAAAATGGTTATGAATATATACACCAGAAGAAATATTTTCTATATTATAGCATATCATAGCTTAAAACGGGCAGAAAGTATTTAGGCAGATTGTGCCTTAAGTTACAGTCTGTTTTACTTTCCTCCTGCTTTAAGTGTTCACCTCTCTTCAAAACTAGAAACAGACTATGGGGTAATGGGATAAGCAACCACCAGCCTTAAAGACAGTGGGGTTAACATTAATCAGCTGATGTCCAGATAGGAGGGAAATTAAAATATGTTCAGTTATTAGCACTTACCATGCTAGGTAATCATAATAAATTGTGTCAGTCTGCAGTGTTTTAGGTATTTGGTTTTTTATGTCATTTAAAAAAAACCAGTTAGATGGGAAAAGCAAATTTCATACAGTGTTACATGCTATAATGGTTAGTTTAGATCAGATTACTTGCATGCAAGTGGCAGCTAAGTCATTTCTATGCATAATTAGAGTAAAAGGGTTGTTAAGTGGGAAGTCAATTCAAAATTATAAGTACAGTCAAACTTGTATTAAAGGACAATTCAATACCCATTTTGAATCTTGTCTACAGGGGTTGCCTTAATGCATGATAAAGATAATGCAGAAAGCTCCTATAGGAGCTTTCTGCATTATCTTTATCTTGCATTAAGTATTCACCTGTTTTAAGCTATTCCCATCATACTTCAATTTATAGTTGGTTATTATGGTTAATGGAAACTTGAATGTACATCACTTTGCCTAAAGGGCAAACTGTTGAAAACCTGGTGAAAATCTTGTTTGCTCCAGTGAACTTTGCCATTAAACATTTTGACACATCTCAAGTTTATGTACACAATTGTTGTGTAACTATATTGAGGAAGTTTCAGTACTATTGACTATGTGCTTGTGTGTATAGTTATATGTATTTCCCTAATGATTAAACCTAGCTGTGTTGATAGGGCACTCAAATGAAGATGTGCATGCAGTCATAAACAAAGAAAATGTTACATTGTGACTTTGTCATTTATTGACTTATTATCTTCAGAGATATTGTTGCTCCCCCTTCCCTCTTTGAAATCAGGTGGTTGCTTAAAGCAGGCTGCAAGCAAAGAAGAGAGCTCTTTAAAAAGCTTTCTGCTTTACTTTCGTGCAGCTTAAAACACCCACTTGTCAGATTGTTGGATTTTTATGCCTCTGGACGAATTAGACAATGTTGATTCAAAGTACATATTCAATAGACACTTCATATTCGGCATGTGTACTCAACTAAGACAGTTCTTGAGCTCAGTACAAGGTGGGTCATATCCAACAAAGGTTAAGGTCATTTAAAGGTCAAATAATCTGTCAATTTTCTACATTGGCCATAACTTTGGAACTTCAACTGACAAAGCCTTCATATTTGGCGTGTGTATTCAATTAAAAAAGCTCTAAGTGAGCTCAGTACAAGTTGGACCATGTCAAACAAGGGTCAAGGTGACTGGTCAGATAGTGGTCATGATCAAGTCAGGAGGCAAAGTGTTTCACAAACGCATCTAAATTGTTATCTAGGGTAGAAACATGAAAAGGCATTTCTAAGAGGAATAGGTAAAGGCTTAAAAAGGCATTTCTGTAACCTGGCCAATAACAGGGTACCATAAACCTTAACCCTTTCCCACATAGCATATCTCTAGTATTGAATAAAGTAGTCAACTTAAAGCAGGTTGAAAGTAAAACAGAATGCGCTTTAAGCGCATTCTGCTTTACTTTCAGCCTGCTTTAAGCTATCATCTACTAGAATATAGAAAATATTTTGTATGATACATATTTATGACTGTATAAATTGGAACTATTTTCTTCAGTGAAGGAATAAACTTAATGCGCTAAAAGGCGCTTCTATGGGGGAAGGGTTAATTAGTATACAGTACTCCCTTGCCACAATGACCCTCTGAACAACTTTTCCTTCCTTACAACACTGCTTGCTGCTGTTCACAGCTGCAGTATGGTTTGCTGTATTGTCATTGGCTGTTTTGCTCAAAGTCACAATCATATTAGACAAAAGTCACATTTTGAAAGAAAAAAGCAAAATGATGAGTGACAAACAGCTTGAATCCAGATCAGGCACTGGATAACGCGGCATCTGATCTGGATTTTCATCCTGATGTAAAATGTTTGGTATTAGTTCTTGTGTTAAATAACAGAATTCAATATTGAAAGATCAAAGCTGGTAATGCCAGGGCTCCAGATAAGAGGTAGTTTTTTCAACAAATCCAACATTTTCTCATTCTTTTTAGCACCAAATCCTATGGTGTTACTACTCATTAGAATCGTCTCGAAGAGACGATTCTAATGAGTAGTGACACCATAGGGTTTAATTCAGAAATAAAGATTTAAGGTTTTGAAAAACTAAGCTTATCTGGTGCTCTGAATGCATAATTGGTGAAATTGGGCACATCTCTAGTAGTAGATAGGCAATGCATGGAACATGAGCAGTATCCTGGTTTGTTATCTACAATAGGGGGACAAACAGGTGACATGCAGTAATGGTCGTATCTGGAGATAGTAATTTACTGAGTGAATATTATCCTGTAATATGAACACCTAAAGCATATACATATAAATAGCTGAAGACTGGACAATTATAACAAACTAAAATACTGTACATCAACTCATTTCATCCCGGAAACTTATAATGGAAAACTCCAATTGCTTTGATGTAGTATTATATTTCAGCCCATTTTTAGCTTGTCTGTTTCGAAGAAACTACAAGCTATTGTCATCCCTCTGGCGTCTGCATTGTCGTCCAAAAAAAACCTGACCAATCATTGAGGATGAGGTTATATGATTGTACATATTATTACAGTGCTCCTTTTCTACAACGACACCCAATGGGAGATCAGATTATGTGTTGTTCGGGGGGAGTCGTTATAGAGAGGGAAAATTAAGACTTGGCTTACATTTGCAAACAGCTTGAATCCAGATCAGACACAGCGTAACGCGGCGTCTGAATTGGATTCAAACTGTTTGTCACTCGTCATTATATTCATTCTATCGAAATCTCCACTCATATGTGACTTTGAGAAAAAACAGCAGATGACAATATTAAGCAGACGATATTTCAGCAGTGTAAAAAGGGTTAGACATAATTGTCCCGTTTAGGGAATATAATTGCGGTAATGGTTGTTGTAAGGAGGGAGTTGTTGTTGGGAGGGCCGTTGTAGAGAGGGAGCGCTGTACTCTCATTCAAGTATCAGTACAGCCAGAGGTTGTGTGTGTACTTTATTATCCATAGACTTTTGATAAGCAAAAGCTGTTACCTACTATAGAAAAACTACCAGGTAACTTGCTACAATAGTAATCAAGTTAATGAAAACGCTTGTCATGTCACAGATTACATGGTGAGAGTTAGTGTCAAATGAAACACATGTAAAGGAAGAATTTTTTTTTCTTTTCTGATTCCGATTCTTAATACATTTAAATAGGGAAACCCGCTGTTATGACTTCAACATATGGCTTGCTTTCCATATTTAACCCATTACTCCATAGCCTGTGTCTTGTTTTACAGACAGGTGACCACTTAAAGCAGGTTGAAAGTAAAGCAGAATATGCCTTAATGCACATTCTGCTTTACTCTCAAATTGCTTAAGCAGACCATCTGCTAGGATATATAAAATAATTCTTACGGTACATATTGAAGAAAGGTGATCACTTAATGCAGGTTAAAATTAAAGCAGAATGCGCCTTAAGCCTTTAAGGTGCAATCTGCTTTACGTTCAACCTGCTTTAGGTTACCATCTGCTGGGATATAGAAACTTTTTCTTATGGTACTTGTCTATGACTGTATAAACTATAACTATTTTAGTCAGTTGAGGAATAAATTAAAGGTGTAAAAATACATATTTATGGGGGAATGGGTTAACCCATTATCCCATATATATGGCTTTTTAAGCCTTTAATATATTCTTCCATTGTAGAAAAAGGTTCAAATTTATACAGTGAAGAATATATATCACACGAAATAGTTTCTATATAGTAGCTAATGGAAGCTTAAAGCAGGCTGAAAGTAAAGGCACCTTCTGCTTTACTTTCAGCCTGCTTTTAGTGATCACATATCTTGAATACTGGAAACAGGCTATGGGGTAATGGGTTAAACACCCATTCACCCAATGAGTCTTCTATTGAGCATATCTTGCCATTCAGTAGTCAACAGCAGTACAGTCAGTTTGGTGGGTGAATTTTATTACCAGTGACCTTTTTATTGCCACATAACTGTTTGTCTCTCCAGAAATGCTGTTTACTGTTATTGTAAAAAATTCTGAAATCTGCTTTTTGACAGATGACACAATTTGGATTCTTATAAGACATTGGGACAATTAAAAATCACCCAAAAGAAAGTCTTGTTAAAGTTGTTTTCAGTGTTTAGGGGATGTGGCTGCATAAAAACTTAAAAAGGCATGTTTTCATTATTCAAGGCAGGCAACTGTTTAATAAAGTAAGCTTTCTGCTTTACCTTCATCTGGCAGCAGGCTTTAACACATTACCCCATAAATACGCCTTTTTACGCCATTTATTTATTCCTCTTAGTCTACTGAAGAAAATATTTTCAATTTATACTGTCACAAATAAGAATCATTAGAAATATTTTCTATATTGTAGCTTAAAGCAGGCTGAAAGTAAAGCAGAATGCGCCTTAGGGCGCATTCTGCATTACTTTCAACCTGCTTTAAGTGGTCAACTATCTTCAATACAAGAAACAGGCTATGGGGTAATGGGTTAAGCTTCTGTCTTTAATGCAATAGATTAATGAATAGATGAAAGTGGGCCCTGACTGTACTATCAATAGGTCAGTCAGTTTACTGTGAGCTGGTCAAGCACCGTTAGTAACTTAGTCACGGACAAGGAAGATAAACCTAGCCATCCTCCACTTAGATAGTGGACGTCACATGATCATGAATGGCCAAAGCATAGGTATGAGGGGGTGGCCACCACTGGTAGAGAGTAGGGTGTGGAACATGATAGGGCAGTGACTGTTTGTTTGTTGCTATATCTGTCAATGGCTGAGTAGTAAACAACTAATAAACACTACCTTTCCTTGAATTTGTCTTAATTGCTGTTAATAGTTCAGTAGAACCTCTCTATTATGACCACTAAAAAGAAGGATAATTGTCTGTATAAAAAACAGGTGACAGCTTAAAGCAATGTGAAACAGAAAGCTCCTGTAGGAGCTTTCTGTTTCACGATCACATTGCTTTAAGCAGTCACCTGTCTTAAACGACTTATATTTGACACAACTTTACGTGTCTTAGTGGTCGTAATAGAGAGGTTCTACTGTATTGTTATAGTCATTGATGTCACAGGCATATGTTTTAGTCAATAGTCAATCTTGTGTTAAATGATTGCTCTGAATATGGATATTTCTTCAATAAACCCATATAGTTATGATCAAAGCTCCAGATTAGAGCAGTATTTCAAAAACTAAAATCTTTATTTCAGCATTAAACCCTATGCCATGGTGTAACCACTCATTAGAATCGTCTCTTCGAGAGGATTCTAATGAATAGTAAAACCATAGGATTTGGTGATGAAATGAGTGAGAAAATGCTGAATTTGTTCAGTTTACTCCCTCTTATCTGGAGCCCTCTATAATTGTTCTCAGGGTTTTTTTGTTGCTAAAACTTACAGCAAACTGAAAGTAAAGCAGAACACTCCTGAATGAGCTCTCTACTAACTTTACCTTCAGCCTGCTGTAAGCATCCATCTGTCACACTGGGAAATTTTCCAATGGTTCTTCAACTCTTTCAACACCATGGACCTGTTTAAAACAGGGACATGTCACTTCAGCTCACCCCATCTATCATGACAGAAAGTCTTTGTATCTATTCTCTAACATCCATGTATTACATAAAAGGCTCAAAACAGTAAATATTTTTGGACAAAAAGCTATTCTGAGGCAAAAAGGTTTGCAACTATTTCTTGCCAGACTTCTTTCGACTACACCATGAAGCACTTCCGGTCTATGTGGTGGCCCTATACCTGTAGGATACTAACTGACTGAATCGGCCATTCCCATAACTGAATGATATCTCTACTGTACGCGCACAATATCCTCGTGTCGCACATACAGTAGCGACATCTCTACGTCACTCGTAACATTTATCCAAGAGAAAGAAATTTTCGCCTTATTCACTGCTTTCAAACAGCAAAAATTACATTTATTTGAAGAGCAGTTCCCATAATTTGTTTTCAATGTTTAAGACAAGGGTCTGCTGAAATCAGGCTTTAATTTTAAGCAGCCACCCGTTATGATGCAGATAAAAATACCTTAGAAAGGTTTTTTATCAGACAGAAGATGACTGCATGATTTGATCATGTTAACTATTATCACGATTAATGATGTTTGAAGATTTTTAGTTTGCCTCAAACTTGCTTGAATTCACTTTTTAGTCTCTTGCAGAAAATTATAAATGAAAAATTTGGTGGAGTCATAATGGTTTGAGTGTTTGAAATACTCCCATTATCAGAAGGTGTGGTAAATATATGTGGTATAGTTTATGCATTGCTCGTCTCATTATAACGTAAATACTGTTAGTGAAGCATTAAAGCCCAAATCACTCATACTAAAGATATAACATCTTCAAACAAAGATGTGGGAGGTTGGTTATTATTGAAAATATTCAGGCATGAACAGGGATTATGCTCCAAGCATTTACAGTAAGACCTCTCTATTATGACCATTAAATTATGTTAGTTATTAGGTGTTTATGACTGGTGACTGCTTCAAAGAAGGTGACGGCAAAACAGAAAGCTCCTAATTAACCCTTAGCCCGCCAAATAAATTGTCGTCTGCTATATTTCTCGTCTGCTTAAAGTTTCAAAGTGCTTCAAAGTTGCTCAAAATGGCTGAAAATATTGTCAGAGTGTCAAACAGCTTGGATCCAGATGAGACGCCGAGTTACTCGGCGTCTCATTCGGATCCAAGCTGTTTGCATATGGAGCTATAGTCGTGAGTGGCAGGCTAAGGGTTAAGGAAGATCTCTGTTTTATTGGTACCTTGCTTTAAGCAGTCACCTATCTTTTGTAAAATCAATTAGCCTTCATTTTAATAATCGTAATAAAGAAGTTTTACTGTATATAGATGCATGTTTTGAATGATCAGGTTATACCTTGTTAAGGCTGAATGTGTCATCAGTGTTTATAGGCTAGACAGGGATAGGACTACTGTCATACTAATGTTAGTCAACTTATCTCTGGCCTTCATAAATTTGATTAGTAACCAAGTTGCTTAAAGCAGGCTTGAGATAAAATAGAAAGCCCCTTTAAGGTGTTTTCTGCAAGTCTTGTTTTACCCTTATTATCCTTTTTAGGGATGAGTATACTAAGAATGAGGACAAAATTAAAGCTACATGTATAAGAAAAGCCATAACATAGGGTTTGATTTTATTTAATGTTGTTTCATTGCTATATTATATACAGTCAACATTGTATTAACCCTCCTGGTTTTGAAGACAAGTAACTACTTTTAGCAGGTTGAAAGTAAAGTAGTAAAGTTCAGCTTTACTTTTAGCCTACTTTAATCTTCCATCTGCTTAGATATAGAAAGTATTTCTTCTGATGCATATTCATGACTGTAGTCTGTATAAAGTAGAAATATTTTCTTCAGTGGTGGAATTAATTAAAAGGTGTGAAAAAGTGTATTTATGGGGTAATGGCCTAATGGGTTAAGCTACCACTGAATAAATGAACTATTGTATGAACTAAGGTACAGATGGTTGCATAAAGTAGGATAGAAATAGGATATGTGCCTTATTTTTCCTGCAGTAGCCCATTGCTCCATAAATACACCTTTTTACGCTTTTGATTTATTCCTCCACTGAAGAAAATAGTCCCAGTTTAAGCAATCTTGAATATGCAACATTAGACTTTTTAGCTCACCTATTCGGAGAATGGGGGGGGGGGGGGGGGGGGGGGGGGGGGGGGCTTATGGAATCACCCCGGTATCGGCGTTGGTTTTTCATGGTATTTATTTTGTCTTTTCTTGCTTTGTAGGTACATTTGGGTAATTTCATGTGAAGCGCTTTTGAACGCACTACCCCTGTGTGAAAAGAGCGCTATATAAAATCTGGTATAATAATAATAATAATGGTTAAAGTTTTGGGGTAAGTGTTGTAATGCACTAACATTACATGAAATATTTGCATTAGGAAGCTGATATTTGGAATAGAGGTGCTCTGTGGGTTGAACATTGATGTTGTGTAGTTAAAATTTTAAAAAAAAGTTAAATTTAGTCAAATTTTCACCTTTTGTGGACTTAGGTTTTTCGGCTGATTTCTCATGGTTAAAGTTTTGGGGTAAGTGTTGTAATGCACTAATACTACATGAAATATTTATAGTAGGAAGCTGATATTTGGAATAGAGATGCTCTGTGGGTTGAACATTGATGTTACGTAGTTAGAATTAAAAAAAAGAGTAAAATTTAGTCAAAATTTTACCTTTTGACTTAGGTTTTTCGGCTGATTTCTCATGGTTAAAGTTTTGGGGTAAGTGTTGTAATGCACTAATACTACATGAAATATTTGTATTAGGAAGCTGATATTTGGAATGGAGGTGCCCTGTGGGTTGAACATTGATGTTGCGTAGTTAAAATTAAAAAAAAAAAGTTAAATTTAGTCAAAATTTTACCTTTTGTGGACTTGGGTTTTTCGGCTGATTTCTCATGGTTAAAGTTTTGGGGTAAGTGTTGTAAAGCACTAATTCTACATGAAATATTTGTATTAGGAAGCTGATATATGGAATGGAGGTGCCCTGTGGGTTGAACATTGATGTTACGTAGTTAAAATTAAAAAAAAAATTAAATTTAGTCAAAATTTCACCTTTTGTGGACTTAGAGTTTTGGGACTGAACTTTCAAAGTTAGTTATGGAGTAAGTGTTGGAATGCACTTATACTACATGACATATTTGCATTTATAAGCTGATATTTGGAATGGAGGTTCCCTGTGGCTTGAATATCAATGTACTGATACACTTTTCTATTGATAGTTACCTATTTAAGAAAGGTTTAGTTAGGCGAGCTTTGCTGTTCTCCGATAGCTCTTGTTTATATCTTTGCTGACTGAATGTAAAGCTGAATGCCTCAATTGGTCAGCTGTTGTCAAAACTAGAAACAAGATTGACCACATTTATTGATTAATTTAAATGAACTATTAGTGTTTTCAACTCCCTGACACTGAAATGTGTAGCAAACAACAGCTTGGTATAAGTTACTGTTTTACACCAAGCAGCTCTCTTTATTGTGGTGTAGTTAAGTGATATGATTAAACTGGCTCATATTGTCATTCAAACATGTGGTGACCCTACCTTTAAACTGTCATTAATTCTTTTCCTACAGAGAAAGTGATCGATTTTGCAAACAGTTAGAATCCAAAAATGAGACGAAAAGTAACTCTATAGGTCTCATCTGGATCCAAACTGCATGTCACTCTGACGCTAAGCCTATTTTGAAAAGAATCTGCTCTAAATTACTGTCCATGTCAATCACAGGCCATAAAACACCATTCATTCATTCGAAAAGAAATTTAGAAAAATCTCAATTTAGAACAATAGCAGACAACAATTGTTGCAGACGACAAAATTACTCGGTATTCAGAGAATTAACACTAAATCCTTTCCAATCATTTACATTTAACACCCTAGCTTATTTTATTCCCACAGTGAAGAAAATAGTTCTGATTTTTAGTCATTATTTATATGCAGCATAACAAATGTTTTCCATGTCCAAGCAGATGGAAGCCTAACGCAGGCTGAAAGTAAAGCATTCTGCTTTACTTTCAACCTGCTTTAAGTGGTCACCTGTCAAAACTAGGAACAGGCTATGGAGTAAAGGGTTAATCCAGTTGAAATGGCAAATATTAAATTCAGCATCTCATGTTCTGGATCCAAATTGTTTGATACTTTGGACTATCAGCATAGCTAATTAGCTAGATGTATGTTCTTGGGCAGCATTATGGAGAAATAATAACAATTTTCAGGTACATAGAACTTTTATTACAAAAAAACTTTTTTATAAAGGTAATGACTAAATATTTTAATGTACTTTTCTATTTTCAGTCCCAAATATGGCAACCCACCCACACACTCGCTACAATGTTTATTAGATTAGACGATTCTAATGAATTTACATAATATAGCCTGGTTTGTTGTTTGTGCACATAAGGATTTTAATATTTGAAAAACGCCCCCAGTCTGGAGCTATGCCAATATTTGAGATGCAAACTTACCTGCATCTGATCTCCAAGCCAATATTTTGCAGGGAGATGTTGAGCCATTGAGCTCTAGAGAAGAGTATGGCCCATCCTATACAAGCTGTTTACCTGTGAAGAGTACCCGTATCACAGGCAAAAAGTGCAAAAACTTGCCCTATGCAAGAATTGAAGACCCAGATAAGAGGACTCTGATCAGGGTCTGCACTGTTTATCATTTGGCAATATTTTGTTAAAATAAAGGACTAGACTTAACCCATTACCCCATAGCCTGTTTCTAGTATTGAGCATAGGTGACCACTTAAAGCAGCTTGAAAGTAAAGAAGAATGTGCCTGAAGGCACATTCTTCTTTACTTTCAAGCTGCTTTAAGCCACTATCTGCTAGGATACAGAAAATATTCCTCATGCTGCATATTCATGATGGTATAAATTGGAACTATTTTCTTCAATGGAGGAATACATTGAGGTCGTAAAAGGGGTATTTATGGGGTAATGGGTAAATTGGAAAATGGAGTTGTCCATTTGAAGTTTCAAGGGTGAACGAGATTACAGAACTAGAGTAAACACAAAGCAGGTTGAAGTAAGACACATTATTCTTTACTTTCAGCCTGCTGTAACCCTTTTCCACATAGAAGGCGCATTCTGCTTTACTTTCAGCCTTCTTTAAATGGTCACCTGTCTTCAAAACTAGAAATAGGCAATTGGGTAAAGGGTTAAGATACCGTCTGCTAGGATATAGAAAACATTTCTTTAATTGTTATGGTACATAAAAAATATTATACATGACTGAATGAAGTGGAACTATTTTCTTCAATTAGGGAATAAAATAAAGGCATAAAAAAGGGTATATATGGGGTAATGGGTTAACACATTCACATGCTGAAGCTGTCCTCGATATAAAACAGGAGTGGCTGCACTGTGGAGAAAAATTGATTTCAGTTTCCACATATGCTGGATTGGTGAAGACAGACATGATATGGGATGAGATGTCATCTTGTTGATATTAACACTTTTTGCACATGTAATAACACAGCATATCAAGTTACAATATGATATAGATATCTAGTAAAGGTAACAAAGTGCTTTTACCTTTTCAAAAAGAGTGTCTTTCATGTTAACATTGTAACTTTAAGTCGCACAACCTTTAGAAGCTTTCTGCTTTACTTTCTTCCTGCATTCAAATTAGGCAGTTATGACTATGCTCTACAACATTAAAAATATTCCCTATATCTTAACAGATAGTAGCTTAAAGTATAGCAAAATGCCCCTGAAGGAGCATTTTAATAATTTCACCCTGCTTTAAGCAGCCATCTGTCTTCAATATTGTGAACAATCTATGGGGGATATAGTAAGATAGATTGATCTAGCATGGTGTTCTAATTCAAGTCCATCATGATGCCACTTTCCTCCATTAACTCATTATCCCCTGAAACTTTCAATGGACAAGTCCAGTTTGCAATAAAGGCTGGTCCATTTTAGCTCACCTGAGCCATAGGCTCAGGATGAGCTATTGTGATCCCCCCCGGCGTCCGTCGTACGTCCACATTTTCAAACAACATCTCCTCTGAAACCACTAACCCGATTTCAACCAAACTTTATCAGAAGCATCAGTGACAAGGGGGAACGAAATCTTGTTCAAAGTGTTTGGCTAGAGTTATTCCCCTTGCTGTGGGACTAGATTTTCTAACATGACCGTATAGACAACTTTTAATGCATAAGAAAATCTTTAAAAATCTTCTTCTCAGAAACCAAAAGGCCCAGACCTTTGATATTTGGTATGTATCATAACCTAATGATCTTCTACCAAGAATGTTCAAATTTTGACCCTGGGGCCAAAAATGGCCCCGCCCTGGGGCTTATCAGTTATTAGCTCACCTGAGCCAAAGGCTCAAGGTGAGCTATTGGGATGGCCCTGTGTCCGTCGTCCGTCCTCGTTTGTCGTCCGTCGTGCGTCGTCTTTAACAATTGCTTCAAATGTCATCTCCTCCTATACCGCAAAACAGATTTCAACCAAACTTTACATAAATGTTCCTAGGGTCAAGCTCTTTCAAATTTGTTCAAAGAATTAAAAAATCTACTTGTCAAAATCTGCATGGGCCAGAGCTTAGATATTTGGCACATAGCATCATCTACAAGTCCTCTATCAAGTTTGTTCAAATTATGCCCCTGGGGTCAAAATTGGCCCCGCCCCAGGGGTCACAGTTTTACATAGAGTTATATAGTGAAATTTTCAAACGTCTTCTTCTCTGAGACTAATATGGCCAGAGCTTTGATATTTGGTATGGTGACACTTCTGGATGTCCTTTACATATTTTGTTCAAATGGTTCCGGTCGGTTTCATAAGTAGGTCACAGGAGCTAAAAATAGATTTTTTCAATGAAAACTTAAAAAAAATCTTCTTGTCTAAAACCCTAGTATCCTGATCTTAGATATTTGGCACATAGCATCATATACAGGGCCTCTATCAAGATTGTTCAAATTATGTCCCTGGGGTCAAAAATGACCCCACCCGGGGGGTCACAAATTTACATAGAGTTATATTGTGAAATATTCAAACCTCTTCTTCTCTGAAACTAATATGGCCAGAGCTCCTGAACTTAGATATTTAGATTTTTCCAATGAAATCTAATCTGACATCTGAAACCCCAGTACACTGAGCTTAGATTTTTAGCTCACCTGAGCACAAAGTGCTCAAGGTGAGCTTTTGTGGTCAGTCAATGTCCGGCGTCGTGCGTTGTGCGTCAACAATTTCTTCAAACATCTTCTTCTCCAAAACCACTTGCCTGATTGCAACCAAACTTCACAGGAATGTTCCTTGGGTTAAGCTCCTTCAAAGTTGTTCAAATAATTTGAAACCATGCAGAACTCTGGTTGCAACCAAAGTGAAAAAATAAGGAAATCTTAAAAAATCTTCTTGTCACAAACCACAAGAGCCAGAGCTTAGATATTTGGCACATGTCATAACCTATAGGTCCTCTATCAAAATTGTTCAAATTTTGCCCCTGGGATCAAAATTGGCCCCGCCCCGGGGGTCAACGTTTTACATATAGTTATATAGTGAAATGTTCAAACATCTTTTTCTCTGAAACCATTATGTCCAGAGCTTTGATATTTAGCATGGTGATACTTCTAGAGGTATTTGACTTATATTGTTGAATTGGTTTCGGTCCGTTGCATATCTGGGTCACCGGAGCTAAAAATAGATTTATTTCCATGAGAACTTAAAAAATCTTCTCGTCTGAAACCATAGTACACTGAGCTTAGATATTTTGCACATAGCATCATCTACAGATCCTCTATCAAATTTGTTCAAATTTTGTCCCTGGGGTCAAAATTGGCCCCGCCCCGGGGATCACAGTTTTACATAGAGTTATATAGTGAAATGTTCAAACATCTTTTTCTCTGGAACCAATATGACCAGAGCTTTGATATTTGGCATGGTATAGCTTCTAGAAGTCCTACACATATTGTTGAATTGGTTCTGGTCTGTTGCATATCTGGGTCACCGGAGCTAAAAATAGATTTTTTCAATGAAAACTTCAAAAATCTTCTTTTCTGAAACCATAGTACATGTGCACTGGGCTTAGATATTGTGTACATAGCATCGTCTACAGGCCCTCTATCAAAGTTGTTAAAATTTTGTCCCTGGGGTCAAAATTGGCCCCGCCCCGGAGGTCACCGTTTTACGTAGAGTTACATAGGAAAATGTTCAAACATCTTTTACTCAGAAACCAATATGACCAGAGCTTTGATATTTGGCATGATGTAACTTCTAGAGGTCCTTCATCTATATGGATGAATTGGTTCTGGTCTGTTGCATATCTGGGTCACCGGAGCTAAAAATAGATTTTTTCAATGAAAACTTCAAAAATCTTCTTTTCTGAAACCATAGTACACTGAGTTTAGATATTTTGCACATATCATCGTTTACAGGTCCTCTATCTTAGTTGTTCAAATTTTGCCCCTGGGGCCAAAATTGGCCCCGCCCTGGGGGTCACCTTTTACAAATCTTCTTTTCTGAAATCACGTGACCCATCCTAGTGTTACCATGGTCAGGTGAGCGATCAAGGGCCATTCTGGCCCTCTTGTTACCAAACTTGGCAGAAATGATCCTTATATGGTCCTCTTTGAAAGTTGTTCAAATGTTTCCGGTCCGTTGCATATCTAGGTCACAGGAGCTAAAAATAGATCGTTTTAATTAAAACTTAAAAAATCTTCTTCTCTGAAACTGTCAGGCCCATACCTTTTATATTTGGCATCTAGCTTTGCCTTATGGTCCTCTACCAAGATTGTTCAAATCATGACCCCAGGGTAAAAAATAGACCCGCCCCGGGGCTTATCAGTTTAACAGAAACTTCAACAGGAAAACCTAATTCCGAGTTGTTTCAGTTTCATGCAACAGTCCACATACATGCAATGACAAACTTCATTATGCATCGAGTATAACACAATAGGTGAGCGATTTAGGGCCGCATGCGGCTCTTGTTACACATTAAATTAATTCCTCCACTGAAGAAAATATTTCCATTTTATACAGTAATGAATGTGCAACATAAGAAATGTTTCCTATATTCTAGCAGATTGTAGGCTAGCTTAAAGCAGGCTGAACATAGCAGAAAGCACATTTAGGTACATTCTGCTTTGCTTTCAATCGCTTTTAAGTGGTCAACTGTCTTCAAAACTGAAACAGGGTATGGTGTTAAGCAGGGCTCCAGATAAGAGGGAGTAAACTAAACAAAATCAACATTTTCTCACTTATGACAGCACCAAATCCTATGGTGTCACTACTCATTAGAATCGTCTCTTCGAGTAATGAGTAGTGACACCAAAGGGTTTAATGCAGACATAAAGATTTTAGTTTTTGAAATACCCCCTTTATCTGGATCCCTGGTGTTAAGGGTTTAAGCATTTGTTTCCACAGCTGTTCATCTGGAATCTTTGATATATCCTGGTATTTGCTGAGTTTGTTTATTGCCCTTGCATTCTTGCTTCAAGAGTTGAATGTTCATGCTTATGTAAGGAATATCCAACAATGATGAAACTACAGTCTATTTTCGATATCTCAAACTCACTTTAAAAATCAAACTATCCGATACTTCCACACATGAATTACATTAATTCATATTCGGTTAAGTCATACATACCCGTAAGCCATGTTTTAACTTTGAAATACGGGTATGTTCAACTTAACCAAGTTCGAGATATCGAAGTTCGACTGTATGTAGCTTTCACTATGGGAGTGCCCCCAATATGTGTGGGATGATCAGGGAATCCTGGTCACAAGAAGGAGGAGGATAAAGGTTTTCGAAACATTTTCCCTCGCTATGACTCCACCAAACCCAATGTTGTGACTACTCAACAGAATCGTCTCTTGGAGACGCTTTTATTGAGTAGACACAACACTGGGTTTGTTGGCAACTTAAGATTTTGGTTTTCGCAAAACTCCCCTTATCAGTAGCTCTGATTATTTCTATTAAACCCATTCCCCCATAAATATGCCTTTTTACACCTTTAAGTTATTCTTCTTCTGAAGAAAATAGTTCTGATTTATACTGTCACAAATAAGAAGCATAAGAACTATTTTTAGCTCACCTGAGCCAAAGGCTCAAGGTGAGCTATTGGGATGGCCCTGTGTCCGGCGTCCGTCGTCGTCCGTCGTGCGTCGTTAGTCGTCCGTCGTCGTTAGCAATTGCTTCAAATGACATCTCCTCCTATACCACTTGACAGAATTCAACCAAACTTTACAGAAATGTTCCTTGGGTCAAGCTCTTTCAAATTTGTTCAAAGAATTAAAAACGATGCAGAACTCTGGTTGCCATGGCAACCAAAGTGAAAAAATAAGGAAATCTTAAAAAATCTTCTTGTCAAAAACTGGAAGGGCCAGAGCTTACATATTTGGCACATAGCATCATCTACTGGTCCTCTATCAAGTTTGTTCAAATTATGCCCCTGGGGTCAAAATTGGCCCCGCCCCGGGGGTCACAGATTTACATAGAGTTATGTAGTGAAATTTTCAAACGTCTTCTTCTCTGAAACTAATGTGGCCAGAGCATTGATATTTGGCATGGTGACACTTCTAGATGTCCTATACCAAAATTGTTCAAATATTTCTGGCCGGTTGCATAACTAGGTCACAGGAGCTAAAAATAGATTTTTTTCATTGAAAACTTAAAAAATCTTCTTGTCTGAAACTACAAAGGCCAGAGCTTAGATATTTGGCACATAGAATCACCTACAGGTCCTCTATCTAGTTTGTTCAAATTATGCCCCTGGGGTCGAAATTAGCCCCACCCCGGGGGTCACAGTTTTACATAGAGTGATATAGTGAAATTTTCAAATGTCTTCTTCTCTGAAACTAATATGGCCAGAGCTTTGATATTTGGCATGGTGACACTTCTTGATGTTCTATCCCAAAATTGTTCAAATGGTTCTGGTCGGTTGCATAACTAGGTCACAGGAGCTAAAAAATAGATTTTTTTCAATTATAACTTAAAAAATCTTCTTTTCTGAAACTACAAGGGCCAGAGCTTAGATATTTGGCACATATCATCGCCTACAGGTCCTCTATCAAGTTTGTTCAAATTATGCACCTGGGGTCAAAATTGGCCCGCCCCTGGGGTCACAGTTTTACATAGAGTTATATATAGAAAATTTCAAACGTCTTCTTCTCTGACACTAATATGGCCAGAGTTTATATTCGGTATGGTGACACTTTTAAATATACTTTACATAATTTGTTCAAATTGTTCCGGTCTGTTGCATATCTAGGTCGGTCCTTGACCTAAATTATTATCTCCATTTTTTCAGCTATTTTCTCAGGTGAGCGAAATATGCCCCATGGGGCTCTTGTTTATATTCTAGCAGATGGTAGCTTAAAGCAGGCTGAAAGTAAAGCAGAATGCGCCTTCAGGCGTATTCTGCTTTACTTTCAACCAGCTTTAAGTGGTCACCTATCTTCAAAACTGAAACCAGGCTATTGGGTTAAAAGCCGGCTGGAATTATTTGACAAAGTACAACATTAGCTACATGTGAAGTAAATTATGTTTAGAGCATGCAATTGCTATCAGCTGAATTAGGTCTACACTCTTTGCAATGCTCAAGGGTTTTGACAAAATACAATATATCCTAACGGATAATGTACATTAACCCTTTCCCCCATAGAAGCGCCTTTTAGCACATTCATTTTATTCCTCCACTAAACAAAATAGATCCAATCTATACAGTCATGAACATACATGTATACAATTAGAAATATTTTCTACGTCCTAGCAGCTGGTAGCTTAAACAGGTTGAAATTAAAGCAGAATGTGCCTTAAGGCACATTCTGCTTTACTTTCAACCTGCTTTAAGTGGTCATCTATCTTCAAAACTAGAAATAGGCTATGGGGTAATGGGTTAGTGACTTATGTTGTATAGTTTGGAAATAATGTGTTTGCTCAGGTATACAGTTACTGTTACTGTTAGTAGACACTGTTTGTGTGCTCTCTCGATCATCAGAATCATCAGCAAGTCCTCTACTACAGGGCTTTAGCTTGGAGTCTTATCCATTTCCTATATGTCTCCACCAAACACTATGTTTTGTCTACTACAGTCAAACCCCTTTATTGCAGCCGCTACATCAGGTTAAGTTTATCGATGTTTAAGGCAGGTAACTGTCCTACTTTTAGATATTGTCTAGAGTCTAGACACAGTACTCCTATATGTACACTGGTAATTGAGTTCTGAACATTTCAGCATTGTTAGGTTAAACCTTTGCTCAATAAATATGCCTTTCTACGCCTTTAATGTTCCTCCATTGAGGAAAATATTTCCACATCAGGCAATGCTGAATATGTACCATAAGCAATATTTTCTATATCCTAGCAGATGGTAGCTTAAAGCAAGCTAAAAATATAGCAGAATGCACCTGAATGCACATTCTTCACTTAATTTAAAAAAAGTGTCAATATACATGAATGATCACTTATAGCAGTGAAGATGGTTGAAAATAATTTGATACATTGTATTTGTTATATGTAGGTTTTATTGTGTACTTTCAGAACGATAGTATCCTGGAAGTTGTTTCGGCAGACACTGAGTGAGGTCCATCTCATCAGTTCTCCCCTTGAGGCCATGGCTCTAAAATCCACCATAGACCTCACCTGTAATGACTACATCTCCTGTTTTGAATTCGATGTTTTCACACGGTAAGTGAAGAGGTAGAACCACTACTTTAACCCATTAACCCATAAATACTCCTTTTATGCCTTTATTTTATTCCTCCATTGAAGAAAAAAGTTCAAATTTATACATTCAAGAATATATATCACACACAATATTTTCTATATTGTAGCTGCTGATGGTAGCTTAAAGTAGGCTGAAAGTAAAGCAGAATGCGCCATAAGGCGCATTCTGCTTTACTTTCAACCTGCTTTAAGTGGTCACCTATCTTCAATACTAGAAATAGGCTATGGGGTAAAGGGTTATCCCATCACCAGCTGAATATTCATATATAAAATCCCACCCACTATATACATGTAATTGTATCATCTAAACTATTACATTGGCAAATAAAATTTCCCTAGGACAGAGTGTAGACTCATGTCAGACACAGATCCTGTTAGAAATAAGAAATCAGTGCAGACCCTTACCAAATAGCTCCTTCAGAAGGAAAAAAGTGTCAATATATGCAAATTCTAATAGCAAGAGCAAGGTTTAATCTTTCTCCAATACAAAGACTTGAGATTGCTTTAACCAATTTCTAGTTTTGGAGACTGGTGACCACGTAAAGTAGGTTGAAAGTAAAGCAGATTGTGCCTTAAGACATGTTCTGCTTTACATACTGCCTGCTTTAAGCTTCCATCTTTAGGATATAGAAATTGTTCCTTATCGTGAATATTTATCACTGTATGAAATGGAACTATTTTCTTCAGATGAGTGATATATTAAAAAAGAATTATACATCAGAAGCATGGCAGGGGGTATTAGTTAGCTCCTAGGCAACAATTCTGGGGGTTTTGCACTTTATCCTGGGTTTTAATTTACAAGTCATTTGTTTTGAGGGGTCATTCAAAAAAATATACACAGGCAGCCTTAAAAATGTGTGGCACATTAATGCAGGATAAAAAAGATGCAGAAAGTTCCTGGAGGAGCTTTCTGCATTACTTTTATCTTTGCATTAAATTGTCATCTGTCTTTAAAGACCCTTATGCTCTAAGAATGGCCGTTTAGCAAAGTTACACTGTTTCAACTTTAAGGAAAGGCTTTCAAGTTGTCTTACAGAACTTTTTTGCAGGTTTATAGCTTATGTAGATCAGTATATCGGTCATAACCAAGTTAACATATTTAAGTATAACAGTACAATGGCTGAAGGAAACTATAAATAAAACTTCCTGAAGCGTATAACCCTTGATACCACTGAAGAGTGAAGACAATATGACAGTTATAGATATTATTGCTATGTTTGGAAAAATATCGTTTATAAGCCTGTCTTGTTAACCCATTACCCCATAGCCTTTTTCTAGTATTAACGATAGGAGACTACTTAAAGCAGGTTGAAAGTAAAGTAGAATGTGCCTTAACTCTTTCCTCCCTAAAACTTCAAATGGACAAACACAGTTTCCATTTTAGTCTAGTCCTTTTCTGACTTTTAAGGGTTGTTTTTGTCAATATTTTGTATTATTACAAACAGTGAATACCCAGATCAGAGGGCTCCATAAGGAGCCCTCTGATCTGGGTATTCACTGTTTGCATGGGACAATGCACTTTTCACATGTATACTGTTTGAAAAAGACGCCTAAATGCGGGACTAGGGTTCAAAGGGTTAAGGCACATTCTGCTTTACTTTCAACCTGCTTTAAGCTATCATCTATTAGGCTATAGAAATATTTTCTTATAATACATATTCATAACTGTATAGATTGGAACTATTTTCTTCAGCGGGGGGAATAAACTAAAGGCGTAAAAAGGTGTATTTATGAGGTAATGGGTTATGGGCTGTGACATCCTGTAAGCCTGGATACTTGTGCTGTGATATTATCTTGCAATACAGTGGCTCTCTTACAGTGGTAAATATGCTATTCCTACCCATTTACGCGTTAATCTATGCGTAAGAAACGCGTAGTGAACGGTTAACGAACGCTTTACGAACGGTTAACGCCTAACGATTTTAATGCGTTTAAACGCGTGAATAAACGATTATACCAGAGATGTTGTGATTGGTGCTTCAGTTTTCCATTTCACGCGGAGTTTTCGGATCTTATCGATGAAAAACCCACTAATCCGATTAGTGACACTAGAGTTATCAACCAGAACCATAAATCAATAAACCACCCGTCGCGACAGACTTGCATTGGACTCGCCGCTACGATAACGACTGCAATCTTTACTTACCGCATGAAATGTCAGAATATTTGATGTTTTGCTCTCTTTGTTAATGACCCGAGTAAATATTTCAGGAGTATTCTTTAGAAAATTAAGACAGACATCCGGGCTCTTTTAAACGCGTAAAGAAACACGTAAAGAAACGGCTAGAAAACCCGTCTAACAAAACTGATAATAAACGCATATGAAACGGTTAAGAAATGCGTAAGAAATGCGGAAAGTGGGTAGGAATAGCGTATTTACCACTAGCAAGCATGGCTAGATAATACTCCAATACAAGCTCAACTCTGTAATACTCTGTACCGTACATATTAATATTATGTCAATCGACATTGTCCTGAAACAGCAGTAGCTGTTTTCCCTGCAGAGATGGACACTTGTGCTGGGATATCATCGAGCGATGCTGCCTCTTTTAGAACAAGTTCAGAGGCCTTTGAACATTTTACTGAAAGTCATTGCTTGCTTACCCCATAGCTTGATTCTAGTATTGAGAATAGGTGACCACTTAAAGCAGGTTGAAAGTAGAGCAGAATGTGCCATAAGGCACACTCTGCTGTACTTTCAGCCTGCTTTAAGCTATCTTCTGCTAGAATATAGAAAATAGTTCTTATCATACATATTCCTAACTGTGTGAATTGGAACTATTTTACTTAGCGGAGGAATAAATTTAAGGCGTAAAAAAGGCGTATTTAAGGGGTAATGGGTTAAAGAGCCAGCACTACTAGATAATACCCAATCACAGAATATCCAAGTACATGTCCAAGAAAATAAGATCGGCCAATGTAGTGGTCATAAATTAGCCTTATTTTTAGTGGTCTGTCATAATAGAGGGGTTGTACTGTAATATAGTCATACTTAATTTAACGGAATGAACATTTATATAATTTAGAGTCTATTTGAAAAATTCAATATAAAATGGGTCAAACTGTTGAAATATAAAATGACTTTATTTGCTTTGATTTCCAGGTTATTTCAACCATGGTGCAACCTTCTACGTAACTGGAATGTCCTCGCAGTGACACACCCTGGCTATGTCGCTTTCCTAACATATGACGAGGTGAAAGCCAGATTACAGAAATACTCATCTAAACCAGGCAGGTCAGTACCAAGCTTACAGCTTAACCCATTACCCCATATATATGCCTTTTTACGCCTTTATTTTATTCATTCATTGAAGAGAAAAATTAAATCCATTTTTATACTTAAATAAATATGCAACATAAGAAATATTTCCTATATCCAAGCAGATGCAAGCTTAAAGCAGGCTGAAAGTAAAGCAGAATGCACCTTAAGGTGCATTCTGCTTTACTTTCAACCTGCTTTAAGTGGTCACTTTTCTTTAAATCTCGAAATAGGCAATAGAGTAATGGGTTAAGTAGTACTTTGAACCCTTTCATCTCTATAGATGTCTAAACATCACCGATATCAAAATAATAGCAGTATTTATGGAAACTTTTTGTTTAAGGCAAGTTGTTACTTTAAACCTTTACCCCATTGCCTTTTTAGCTCACCTGGCACGAAGTGCCAAGGTAAGCTTTTAGGATCGCTGAATGTCCGTCTTCCGTCCGTTCACATTTGTTCGTTAACACTCTAGCGCCTACAAATTTCATCTGATCTTCATGAAACTTCATGACAATGTTTGTCTTGATAAAATCTAGGTCAAGTTCGAATGTTGGTCATGTCCGGTCAAAAACTAGGTCACTAGGTCAAATCATAGAAAAACCTTGTTAACACTCTAGAGGCTACAAATCGCAATGGATCTTAATGAAACTTGGTCAGAATGTTTGCCTCATTGATATCTAGGTCAAGTTTGAATGTGGGTCATGTCCGGTCAAAAACTAGGTCACTAGGTCAAATCATAGAAAAATCTTGTTAACACTCTAGAGGCTACAAATCTCAATGGATCTTAATGAAACTTGGTCAGAATACTTGCCTCATTGATATCTAGGTCAGGTTTAAATGTGGGTCATGTTCGGTCAAAAACTAGGTCACTAGGTCAAATCATAGAAAAATCTTGTTAACACTCTAGAGGCTACAAATCTCAATGGATCTTAATGAAACTTGGTCAGAATGTTTGCCTCATTGATATCTAGGTCAAGTTTGAATGTGGAAGTTTGTCTCATTGATATCTAGGTCAAGTTTGAATATGGGTTATGTCAGGTCAAAAACTAGGTCACTAGGTCAAATCATAGAAAAACCTTGTTAACACTCTAGAGGCTACAAATCTCAATGGATCTTAATGAAACTTAATTAGAATGTTTGCCTCATTGATATCTAGGTCAATTTTGAATGTGGGTCATGTCCGGTCAAAAACTAGGTCACTAGGTCAAATCATAGAAAAACCTTGTTAACACTCTAGAGGCTACAAATCTCAATGGATCTTTATGAAACTTGATCAAAATGTTTGTCTTTATGAAATCTAGGTCAAGTTTGAATGTGGGTCATGTCGGGTCAAAAACTAGGTCACTAGGCCAAAACAAAGAAAAACAGTGTTAACCCTCTAGAGGCTACAAATCTCAATAGATCTGAATGAAATATTATCAGAATGTTTGCTTACATCAAATCTAGGTCAAAATCAAATGTGGATTGTGTCTGGTTAAAAACTAGGTCACTAGGTCAAATTATAGAAACATCTTGTTAACACTCTAATGGTTGATCGTGGGTCATGTCCAGTCATAATCTAGGTCACTATAGGTTAATTTTACATGGTGAACCAGGTGAGCGATTTAGGGCCATAGTGGCCCTTGTTCTAGTTTTGAAGACAGGTGACCACTTAAAATTAAAGCAGATTATGCCATAATGATAAGGCACATTCTGCTTTACTTTCAGACTGCTTTAAAAAACCATGTTCTAGGATGTCTTTGACAATGGTTTTATGCAGTAATTGGTTAAAAGATCATTATGCTTTACTTTCTTACCCTTTAACCAACCACTTACTTTAAACAAATAAGAACTATAAATTACATTATTAACCCTTAGCCTGCCACTCACGACTATAGCTCCATATGCAAACAGCTTGGATCCAGATGAGATGCCGAGTAACTCGGCGTCTCATCCGGATCCAAGCTGTTTGACACTCGGACAACATTTCAGCAATTTTGAGCAACTCTGAAGCACTTTGAAACTTGAAGCAGACGAGAAATATAGCAGACGACAATTTATTTGGCGGGCTAAGGGTTAAGATATCAGTTTGATAATGGGGATTTACACTGATGGCTATTTTGGGTATATACTCCTCTATATCATATTACTATATAATGATACAAGAAACTGGTGAGAATTAAAAAATATGGGAGACCAGTATTGCCTTTCTGTCAACACTGAGGTCAGACTTTTAGAGCTTTCTACTTTACTTTTTCCTGTAATAAACTGCCATCTGGTTTAAACACTGCTAATTAATTGTGCGATAAGCTGTCACTTAACACAATAAGTTTGTTCTCTATTTCAGCTATGTGTTCCGTCTTAGTTGTACTCGTCTAGGCCAGTGGGCCATTGGCTATGTGACAATGGAAAGTGCGATTTTACAGACAATACCCCAAAACAAGTCCCTGTGTACGGCATTGCTGGATGGCCAGAGAGAAGGCTTGTAAGTGCTCCATCTACATTTTCGTCTTGTGATGAGCAGAAAAACAATTGATGAAAAACCTACAAATTGAAACAGAAAGAGGGTGGATTCTCCACCAGAGAGATACCGACCTAGCAACCAGCTGAAGGTTACTATGGCGTGTAATTAGGCTGAAATACACATCCACGAACTAAAATTTTAAAAGATATGCTTTGATAATAGATATTCAAGTTGCATTGTTTATTTTTAATGACTTATAAGTGTTCATTAAGCACACAGAGACAGTTTACTGGATAAAAGCCTGAATTTGTAATGCAACTCCAAAACATGTATTTTGGGACTCTTTTTCATACCATATTATAGAGATCAAATGGCTGTTACATCCAGGATTACATCTATCAAACATATTTGGCCGGTATATGATATATTCATGTACATAAAAACCAATCTTGTCAAGATTCACATTGTAAAGGACAAGGAAAAATATGAAAAAATAAATATAAGCAATAAACGACATGTTTTTGCAATTTATGGGATTGGAAACGCATGAGGTTAGCTGGGAAAGTTTATCGTACACCCACAAAGTGGGTGTATGAAACTTACCCAGCTAACCTCATGCTTTTACAATCCCATAAACTGCAAAAAACACATCATTAATGCCTTAATTATCACCTTCAGACTAACAGGGATTTCATTATTTCTAGAACCTATGTAAAGAGTATTCCATGGTTATCAAATTATTTCCTTAACCCATTACCCTATAAATACGACTTTTTACGCCTTCAATTTATTCCTCTACTAAAGAAAATAGTTCCAATTTATACTGTTATAAATAACAATCATAAGAAATATTTTCTATATTATAGCAGATAATAGTTTAAAGCAGGCTGAAAGTATAGCAGAATGTGCCTTAAGGCACATTCTGCTTTACTTTCAACCTGCTTTAAGCGATCACCTGTGATCAAAACTAGAAACAGGCTATTGGGTAATGGGTTAAGCACCCATATTGCTATAAAAGGGATTTGCTTATTCTAATGTTACAGTAAGGTTTGATTACTGTGATGTGTGTTCTGATAAGATACTGAGTAACTCTGGGTCTGATCAGCCACCTGCCTGACACACTTAATTCATTACATATTACCTTTTTATGCCTCTCCTCTGGAGAAAATAGTTCTCTTTCATACAGTCATAAATATGCATCATAATATTAATAAATATTTCTTATATCCTAGCAGATTGTAGCTTAAATTAGGCTGAAAATAAGCAGAATGCTCTTTAAGGACCATTCTGCTTAACTTTTAGCCTGCTTAACCTTTAACTCCATAAAAATTAATTTTTAGGAATTTAATGTATTCCTCCACTCTTTCAGTTCCAATTGACGGTATACAGTCATCATAAGAAATATTTTGACATTCTAGCAGCTGTAGGTTAAAGCAGGTTGAAAGTAAAGCAGAGTGTGCCTTAACTTGCATTTTGCTTTACATTCAGCCTGCTTTATGTGGTCAGATATCTTTCAATACTAGAAACAGGCTATGGAGTAAAGAGTTAAGCAACTATCTTTCTTAACCCTTTCCCCCATAGAAGCGCCTTTTAGCGCATTAAGTTTATTCCTTCACTGAAGAAAATAGTTCCAATTTATACAGTCATAAATATGTATCATACAAAATATTTTCTATAATCAAGCAGATGATAGCTTAAAGCAGGCTGAAAGTAAAGCAGAATGCGCTTAAGGCGCATTCTGCTTTACTTTCAACCTGCTTTAAGTGGACACCTATTCAATTCTAGAGACATGCTATTTGGGAAAGGGTTAAATACTGAAAAAAAGCAATTGGAGGAAGTGTTTAACTCATTACCCATTACACCTTTATTCTATTCCTTCAATGAAGAAAATAGTTCCTGGCTTCCATAGTATACAGTAGTAGACAGAAGCTTAAAGCAAGCTGAAAGTAAAGCAGAATGCGCCTTAACCCTTTGAGCCCTAGTCCCGCATATAGGCGTGCTTTTCAAACAGTGAACATTTGAAAAGTACACTTGTCTGGAACAAACAGTGAAGACCCAGATCAGAGGGCTCCAAAAGGAGCCCTCTGATCAGGGTCTTCACTGTTTGTCATATTGCCAAAAATGGACAAAAACAAACATTAAAAGCCAGAAATGGACTAGACTAAAATCGAAACTGGACTTGTTCATTTAAAGTTTCAGGGAGGAAAGAGTTAAGGCACATTCTGCTTTACTTTCAACCTGCTTTAAGTATTCATTTTTCTTCAAAAATAGAAACAGGCATCTGGAGGAAGCATGTAAAACAGGTTATGAAAGGGTCTAACTTTGGCTTTTATATTGACATTTTCTAGTTTCCTGTACCCTGATGGTCGTTCCATCAACCCGGACCTGAGTTACCTGGTACAAGACGCGACGGAGGATCACATCAAGGTGACACAGGAGCAGTATGAGCTGTACTGTGAGATGGGCTCCACCTTCCAGCTGTGTAAAATATGTGCCGAGAACGACAAAGATATCAAAATAGAGCCATGCGGGCACTTACTGTGTACACCGTGTCTCACTCAGTGGCAGGTAAAGAATAATGTCATAGAGGGACAATTGTAGAAGAGCAAAGAGAATTTAGGTATAAAATACATGCTGGATTGCAAATTGTACATTCAGTGTACATTCAGTGTCTGTAGGGAAGATGCGAGAAAAACATTACTATCAAATATGTTTTAAGTGTCCACCTTAAAAGAAGACCAATTGGTACATGTAGTCATATACAGTCAAACCTGTCTTTAAGACGCCCTGTTTTTAGCTCACCTGGCACGTAGTGCCAAGGTGAGCTATTTTGATCGTCCTCTGTCCGTCGTTCGTCCGTTCGTCGTCAACAATTTCTTTAAACGACATCTCCTCCTAAACTACTGGATGGATTTTAACCAAACTTGGCAGGAATGATCCTTATATGGTCCTCTTTAAAAGTTGTTCAAATGGTTCTGGTCCATTGCATATCTAGGTCACAGGAGCTAAAAATAGATCGTTTCAATAAAAACTTAAAAAATCTTCTTCTCTGAAACCACAGTACCCTGAGCTTAGATATTTTGCACAAAGCATCATCTACAGGTCCTCTATCAAGAGTGTTCAAATTATGTCCCCGGGGTAAAAAATGACCCCGTCCCGGGGGTCACAAATTTACATACGAGTTATATAGTGAAATCTTCAAACCTCTTCTTCTCTGAAATTAATATAGCTAGAGCTTTGATATTTGGCATGGTGTAACTTCTAGAGGTACTTTACCGATATTGTTCAAATGGTTCCGGTCTGTTGCATATCTTGGTTACAGGAGCTAAAAATAGATTTTTTTACAATAAAACCTTAAAAAATCTTCTTCTCTGAAACCACAGTACCCTGAGCTTAGATATTTTGCACAAAGCATCATCTTCAGGTCCTCTATCAAGATTGTTCAAATTATGTCCCTGGGGTCAAAAATGACCCGCCCCGGGGGTCACAAATTTACATAGAGTTATATTGTGAAATCTTCAAACCTCTTCTTCTCTGAAACTAATATGGCTATAGCTTTAATATTTGGCATAAATTAACTTCTAGAGGTACTTTACCAATATTGTTCAAATGGTTCCGGTCCGTTACATATCTAGGTCACAGGAGCTAAAAATAGATCGTTTCAATAAAAACTTAAAAAATCTTCTTCTCTGAATCCACAGTACCCTGAGCTTAGATATTTTGCACAAAGCATCATCTTCAGGTCCTCTATCAAGATTGTTCAAATTATGTCCCTGGGGTCAAAAATGACCCCTCCCCGGGGGTCACAAATTTACATAGAGTTATATAGTGAAATCTTCAAACCTCCTCTTCTCTGAAACTTATATGGCTAGAGCTTTAATATTTGGCATGGTGTAACTTCTAGAGGTTCTTTACCAATAGTGTTCAAATGGTTCCGGTCAGTTGCATATCTAGGTCACAGGAGCTAAAAATAGATTTTCAAAAAAAAAGCTTAAAAAATCTTCTCTTAAACTACAGTACCCTAAGCTTAGCTATTCTGCATTCAGCATCATCCAATCAGCAATTGGCACAATCATATTGTCATAATTTCTCAGCTTTCCAAGATATGTTACATTTACATCAACGGTCCCAGGTGAGCGATTTAGGGCCGTATACCGCTCTTGTTAAAGACACACTGCCAGATGTGGCAGTGGTTCTCTCCTCCTGATGAGTTTCTCTATATATTTAACCTGTATTTAAAGACACACTGTGAGATGTGAAATGCAACACTAAATTTCAACTCCCAACGCAGTATTTAACCTGTTTTCAGAGACATATGTTTTATTTTATTTTTCATTTTTGTTTAAAATATGCATGTCCGCTTACCGGTTACAGTACAATAGTTTTGGGCAGATTGGTGAGCGGGGGATGGGGGTAGGGGGGCATTTATTAGAAGGGGAGTGTTTAAAATGGTGGATATTGTTAACTATGAAACTCTGTTGTAAGAAGCAATGTAAATGCCATTTTATTGCAGGACTCTGAGGGTCAAGGGTGTCCGTTTTGTCGATGTGAAATAAAAGGTACGGAGTCTGTTGTTGTGGACCCGTTTGATCCACGGCTGACGTCTAGCAGGCTAGATTGCAGCAGTGGAAACAACAACAACATCACAGCCATTAGCTCATCGGCCAGCACCACCATGCCAACAACAACCATGACTGAGCACGAAGATCCATTGGAAGACAACCGACCGTCGCCTTTCGACTCCCCAACGTTACATCGCCCACCTCCAGTGCCACCCAGGAGAATATCACCAAATCCTTCACCTAACCCATCACCCAACTCATCGCCAAAATTACCCAGGTATGTTTTATTTTTAACCTATTACTCCATAAATATGCCCTAAATTTATTCCTCCATTCAAGAATATAGAGACACTTTTTCAGGCTTACAAATCCTCATAGAAATGCCCAGTAGGTGCTCAGATAGAGAAGGGATGAAGAAAATGGTTAAGCTAGCCCTTAGCCCTTTACCAAATCAATACACCTTTTTACGCAGATGATCATTAACCCATTACCTGATAGACTGTTTCTAGTTTTGAAAATAGGTGACTACTTAAAACAGGTTGAAAGTAAAGCAGAATGCGCCATATGGCGCATTCTGCTTTACTTTCAGCCTGATTTAAGCTATTACCTACTAGAATAAGGAAAATGTTAAATATAACACATATTCATTACGGTATATATTGGAACTATTTTCTTCAGCGGATGAATAAAATGCATGTGCTAAAAGTCGCTTCTATAAGGGAAAGGGTTAATGCAATAAAAAAAAGGAGTCCCCAGCTTTGGAGTCCTGAACATGAAATATGAAAGACATTTCCAGCACTTTTCCAGACAGCATCTTAAAGCAGGCTGAAAGTAATGCCCAATTCTGCTATACCTTCAACCTGCTTTAAGTGGTAACCTCTTTTCAAAACTAGAAACAGGTAATGGGGTAACTGGTGAATACACCTTGAATAATGTTATATGATTCAGCTTGTGAACAATGGCAGTCTAAGTGAGAAAGTCTTGTATTTTCTGTACAGAAGGCAGCTGCCCCCAACACCAGCCTTTCTCGATGGACAGAACCAGGACAGCGGTCAGCAGGCATCACCCACCGGACAGCAGCCTAAGTCGGTTGTAGAAAGGAAATCAGATACCGGTAATATATCAATGTCCACTATACACACTCATAATAGAGACCATTATCCCAATTAAGCACGTTTAAAATTTCAGAACAGTTGATACAGCTAGGAAGACGTTATTCGTTCATGTTGAGATGAAATACAAAAGCCACTGCAATAAAATATGGAAAAAACCAACCTTTTGGAAAAATTAAAGATATCTTTAACCCTTTACCCCATAGGATATTTCTTGTTTTGAAAACAGATAACCACTTAACGCAGGTTGAAAGTAAAGCAGAATGTGCCTTAAGGTGTATTCTGCCTGACTTTCAGCCTGCTATTAGATACCGTCTGCTAGAATATATAAAATATTTTGTATGGTACATATTCATAACTGTATAAAGTGGAACTGTTTTCTTTAGTAAAGGAATAAATTAAAGGCCTAAAAAGGCATACTTATAGAGTAAAGGGTTAAGCAATCATTCAAAAAAGATGAATTGGTTATTTTTAAGAGTTCTCCATGCTTGAACGGCTGTTGAATTCCGGCCTGAAGGGTATAAGGCATTTGAGTTGAGTCTGAGATGGTTCTGAAGCATTTGATTGAAAAGAATTGAGCTTTTGCTCATATCTGACCAATCTAATGCTTAAGAACGATCTCAGACACTACTCAAAGGCTTTATAACCTTGGACCCAGGTTTACTTAACAATGACGGCTGCCTTGGTTGTTTATTTATAAGACAAAATCTACAAAATTGTAGTTCTGGTGTTGGCATTGTATTCAAAATCATGTGGAACTGTACAGGTAGATATGAGCTAGGTCAATGGGAAACGCAAATAAGGTAGACCTAGATCTACTGTCATTAAAATGTGATGAAATAAAAGTCTATGGAGGTATCAGTACATTTCTAGTGTTTTCTGTATGTACAGTCAATCTTGTATTAAGCAACTTCTCAAAAGGAGGCCAATAGTTAGTCTTAATTGCAGGAGTTTGTGTAATACAGGTTAGAAATAATGCAGAAATTTCCTACCGCAGCTTTCTGCATTATTTGTATCTTGCATTAAGCAGTCACCTGTCCTGAGAGATATCTCTTCAATTAGCAATCGATTAACCAATTACCCCATAGCCAGTTTCTAGTTTTGAAAACTGGAGACCACTTAAGGCAGGTTGAAAATAACGCAGACTATGCCTTAAGGAGTGCCTGCTTTAAGCTACTATCTGCTTGGATATGGAAAATATTTCTTAATATGCATATTCATGACTATAAATGATGCATATTCATGACTGTATAAATTAAAACACTTTTTTCTGTTGAGGAACAAATTAAAAGTGTAAAATAAAACCATGTTTATGTGGATTAATGCAATATTGACTGTAGATCCTGATAGACTGACAACTTTCTTGGTCTACACTGTTTATTTTGTTATGTTTGAGCGCTCTTGATTCTGTTATATAGCTTGTAAAACACATTGAGATAAAAGACAAACTAGTGATTGCTCTTGGGCCCGTTTTACGAAACGTCGTACAACAAAAAGGGTTGTAAGTCAAATTCTAAACTTTTCAATTATCATTTATTTCTTCGTCGAATCCTGTCTTGTGACATCTCTTTGAAATCCTCTTTTCAAGAAGATTCCAAAGAGATATCACAAGACAGGATTAGAGGGAGGAATCATAAATTATGCGTATTTTAATGTTTTGACTTACGACCATTTTTGTCGTATGACGTTTTGTAAAACGGACCCCTAATGTCTTGGTTATCTATGGAAACATTCTGGTTATTAATGGTCATATCTGATAGATACTTCAGTGAACCATTTCTTTTATAACAGTGAATATTCCTTTTAGGCAATGGAGTCTCCTTATATCAGCCACTCTAAAGAAGACTTGTTTTCATTGACTACAAGTACCATGTATTTGCATCTTTTGTAAACAGTTTACATGTAAAGAGTACACTTGTCCTATGCAAACATTGTAGACTTTGATCAGAGGCAGAGCTCCAGATAAGGGGAGTATTTCAAAAACTAAAATCTTTATTTCTGCGTTAAACCCTATGATGTTACTACTCATTAGAATCGTCTCGAAGAGACGATTCTAATGAGTAGTTACACCATAGGATTTGGTGCTGAAATGAAAGCATTTGTTGGATTTGTTCAGTTTACTCTCTCCTACCTGTAGCCCTGATCCGAGTGCTCCTGTAAGAAATATTCCTGGGGTCAATGCGGTAAGGGTGGGTTGCTGCTCTAAGCAGGATGAAAGTAAAGCAATCTCTATAATCATCATAGTCTTCTTTAAAGTGGTCATGATAGCCAGACTGACTGTATTTAGTTCCCGATATTTCATACAGAGCTCCAGATAAATGTGAGTAAACTCAACATTCCAACATTTTCTCTTTCTGTCTCCACAAACCTTATGTTATGACTACTCATTAGAATCATCTCTCATATGGTTGCGGCAGTCCTAATGAGTAGTCACATCATAGGGATTGGTTGAGAAAAGAGGGTTTTAGTTTTGAAATACTTGTCTTATCTGGAGCTCTGTTGTACCATACATGTATATGTGTCACTCTTCCATCTTTCACTTCCTATCTGAACTTCACCACTAGGTGTATCATACGCTGAGCTGCGATATGAGGTCCCCACCCTTTCACCAAAGCAGGAAAAGATGGATACAACTTACAATGCCCCTACAGCGGGGTCACAGTCCTTAAATAACGCAGGACAAGCACAGAACCCTGCTCCCTCAATACAAGGAGGTAAACAAATTACCCACACTGAGGGGCTGCTCTAAGGGCTGCTCTTGGCCCTGGCTCATACTTGGTGTTTGAGTTGATATTTTGCCATGCTGTGCCTGTGTAACCTTGTAGTGTCTGTGTTCAATGTGGCTTTTAAAGCACTGTGGTAGATCTAACCATGCACTAACACCTAGCCTTGCTCTGCTTTCTCCACACTTGATCCTGTAGTCACTAATGAAGCGCCTGTAGAAAAACTGTTGTACCCATGACCAGGCCTAGAATTCAACACATTCTTAGACTTGGGATGCAAAAATAATCTCTGAACACTGTGGTTAGGGCCTCAGCTTCTGCCATTCTGTAGAAGCTTGGATCCAGACCAAAGCATAAGAGAATTTTATGAGTCTAAAAGTTTATCAGATATCCTAGCTGAAGTGGGGGTCAATATACATGTAAAACCTTCCACTAGAGACTTTCCGTACGTTTCAAGCTTAACAGTAATGCTGACTGAAGCTGGGATGTTCAAGATTAATCTTGAGTCTGAAGCTGGGACCCAGATTAAAGTGTTAGAGATCACTCTTGAGTCTGTAACCATAGAATATTGTGGTGAATGCATGCCTAGTATTGACCCAGGTTTTTGTTTCTTTATTGTGATTAGTCTGTTGTCTTATTAATTTGATGTGAAGAGGGGGGGGGGTGGGGGGGGGGGGGGGGGGGGGGGGGTAGGTATCCGATCCGAGTATAATTTCATCATCAAATGCAATAATTATTCAATGTTTGCTTCGTAGAAATACCTATCTTAAATGGACCAAACCCTGAGCAGAATGTGTATTCTGTGACAATAGTCTGATTGACTGGTTAATTTATCAACTTTTGCAACCATTTACTACAGTTAATCTTTGTAGATATGGCGGTCTCCGAATGTAAGGGATGCAACTCGTGTTTAACGCAACATCTACATCTGCATTTAAATTAGTTTCGAATCAAGTCTTCCGTCATGTAGAGTCAGTTTTTTTTGCGTAAATATTTTGTCGGCTTTACAAACAATATTTAATCTGCTTTTAAAATTAATCTGAACACACACTCTCAAGTTTCTGCATGCAGATGTAACACTCAGAAAAGAACATAACAAACAAAACTGGTTGCTGATTTCTTGTAGGCAGAACGAGTAAATTCTTTCACACAGGCGAAGCAGTAGCCGGTAGCAAAGTTGCGTTTTAGTAAGAATTTTATCGTTATAGATCTACGTCTTGTGTAAGGTCAATATTAAGCTTTCATGACGTCTTAACTCGAATGTTTGATGATTTTAAATAGTGTTTGCGTGATATTGGTCATTTACGAATAGCGTCATTTGAGCTGCTATGAGTGGCGATATTAACAATTATTCGTCTTTTTTTGATTGGATGCTCTTAAATGTCCTGTGCTAAACACCCCTCTTTTGTTTGGCAACTAGGGTTCCCCAACATGTCAATTAATTAACTGCGAGTCCATTGATACGATGTTAGGGAGGGCGCCCGATTACATAACACAGCGGGTAATGTTTGCAAACTGTGTACAACTTGACAGGTGCTATCAAAACACTGACCAGCCGGGGTGATAATCACCCTACACACGAGGATTAATGGCGAACGATTAGCCTGGTTTGAGAAAATGAAACAGTCTCTCAAATAAATTGAATAATCCATATTTTGATTTTAATAAAAATAAATTTTCAGAGACAACTATTCGAATACTAAAATGGAATTCGAATATTCGGCCCTTATACGAATATTCGAATATTCGGTCCCGTCCCTACTAATAAGATGAAAGCTTTCTTATATAAAAGTTACAAGATATTGGTAATGCAGAAAGCCCTTATTGGAACTCTTCGATTTGCATTTATCATGTATTTACCCATTACCCCATAGCCTATTTCTAGTTTTGAAGACATGTGACCACTTAAAGCAGGCTGAAAGTAAAGCAGAATGTGCCTTAAGGCACATTCTGCTTTACTTTCAGTCTGCTTTAAGCTTCCATCTGCCAGGATATAGAAACTATTTCTTACAGGAACATATTTGTGACCGTTTAAAATTGAACTATTTTCTTCGGTGGATGAATAAATTAAAGGCGTAAAAAGGGGTATTTATGGGGTAATGGGTTAAGGATTAATTTGCCTTTTGAAATGGTCATGTTTCTTTGCTGTGTGGCAAATGTAAATTTACATCAGACACTTCATAATAACCTATGTATTCCTGGCGTCCACAAAAGTAAATACTTACAAACAAAACAGTTTAGACCCTGATGAGAGACCGCGATTTCAGTCTAATCAGGGATGCACTGGTTGCTATTTCATATGATATGATCTGCTGTATGGACAAACACTGCATTGACTTTGTGTTTAGATCACCCTTTTACATCTGCAATGAAATGTTTTAGAAAGCTTTAGGGAGAGTTCAGTGCAATGCACATAAACTGGTTAAAGCCCTTTATCTGATGAGGGTTTCATAGTTTCAAGGAGTTGTGTACAAGAACACTGTTTATCTAAGAGTTTAACTCTTGAACCCAAGGGGCATCTACCAGGGCCCCAGATAAGAGGGGGGTACATTGAACAAATCCAGCATTTTCTCGCTCATTTGATCACCAAATCCTATGGTGTGACTACTCATTAGAACCGTCTCGAAGAGCTGATTTTAATGAGTAGTGACACCATAGGGTTTAATTCAGAAATTCAGATTTTTAGTTTTTGAAACACATGTACTCCCCTTATCTGGAGCCCTGGGCATCTGATCCTGATCAGTAGTGCTTGCTGTTTTTCTGTGGACACAGTTTGTATGTGGTGCTTTTACTTGTAGATACCTGTTCAGTAGTTTCTTTAGAAACTGTCTTCATCCTTACTGTCAGATGTTGTATTGTTTAATAGTTAAATTCAAGAATCTTAACTGAGCATGAAAATACATGTATACATGTGTAGTTGATTTTGTGCTGTATGCTGCTGCACTGTGGGGAACTTTTATGTCTTTTCCATTTAACCCATTACCCCATAAATACGCTTTTTTCGCCTTTAATTTATTCCTCCACAGAAGAAAATAGTTCCACTTTTCCACTTTATACAGTCACAAATGTGTATCATTAGAATTAGTTTATATATCCTTGCAAATTGTAGCTTAAAGCAGGCTGAAAGTAAAGCAGAATGTAATTTAAGGTGCATTCTGCTTTACTTTCAACCTGCTTTAAGTGGTCATGTCTTAAATAATAGAAACAGGCTATAGGGTAATGGGTTAAATGAAATGAAATGCAATGAAATGTAGAAAATGAAAACTTCTTGAAAATTCTAAAGATTTACTTTAACCCTTTACCACATAGCCTGTTTCTAGTTTTGAAGACAGGTTACCACTTAAAGCGGGTTGAAAGTAAAGCTTTACTTTCAGTCTGCTTTAAGCTATCATATGCTAGAATATAGAAACTGTTCATCATGGTGTATATTCATGACTGTATATAGTGGAGATATTGTCTTCAGATGGGAAATACATTGAAGGCGTAAAAAGGTGTTTATATGGAGTAATGGGTTAAATCTGAGTGGCAAACAATTTAGAGCTTGATCAGACACTGGGTAACCCCACATCTGATATGGTTGGCAATGGAATCTGTTTTAGCACAAAAGTGTTTAACCCATTACCCCATAAAAGCGACTTTTAGCATATTTAATTTATTCCTCCGCTGAGGCAAATAGTTCCAGTTTATACCCTCATGAACAATTACCATAACAAATATTTTTATATAGCCTAGCAGATTTAAGTTTAAAGCAGGCTGAAAGTAAAGCATAATGTGCCTTAAGGCACATTCTGCTTTACTTTCAACCTGCTTTAAGTGATCACCTGAAATAGTGTTATAGCCGGGATATTGGATAAAGGGTTAAAGGGAATGAATAACTGTTTTCCCCACTGTAACTAATCCTTGCTGTTTGGAAGCGGTAAGTATTGTGATAATAAGTGTGTGTTGTTACAAATTGAAATAAGAAATAGCATTTATATACAGACAAACTGGTGCTAAGCAGACATTTCTTCTTACTTTACTCCACCATAATATAATAAAAAAAGTTATGTGTTAGTGCAAAAATATTTATAAATTTGCTGAATACCGAAGCCAGCTTAAAGCAAGATGAAAGTAAAGCAGAAAGCTTCTTTAGAAGCTTTCTGCTTTACTTTCATCTTGCTTTAAGCAGTAATCTTCCTTACTTACATTTTGATATAGGTGATTTGCACAGATGACTGGATCATTTAGAACAATTTTCACCGTTCTATACCTGCAATCTGGTATATAAAATAGATGATGAACAGTGGCAAAGAAATTATCATTACTGCAATGTAATACAGTGTTTAGTGCATGTATCTGGTCGTTTAACCCTTTCCTCCATAGAAGAACCTCTGAGGGCCTCTACTTAAACTTTGATATAAGTTCAACAAATGAATATATAGTGAAGACTTTGAAAACAGCAGCTTAAAGCAAGATGAAAATAATGCAGAAAGCTCCTAAAGGAGCTATCTGCTTTATTTTCATCTTGCTTAACCCATTACCCCATAGCCTGTTTCTAGTTTTGAAGATGGGTACCCTTTTAAAGCAGGTTGAAAGTAAAGCAGAATGTGCCCTAGGCCACATTCTGCTTTCCTTTCAACCTGCTTTAAACTACTATCTACTAAGATAAAGAAAATATTTCTTATGGTATATTCTTGAAGGTATAAAAAGGTATTATTTCATTAGTGGATGGATAAATTAAAGGCGTAAAAAGGTGTTTTTATGGGGTAATGGGTTAAAGTAGTCACATACCTTTCACACAGTCGATGTAAGTGAGTTGCTGTTTGGGCTATGGAGGAAAGGATTGACACAAGTTTTAATATATACATGTATATATGTTGAGATCTATACTGTGTGGGCCTATTTACTAAGATGAGTCATTATTTGATTCTTCATACTCTAACCTTCTAAGCAGTAATATTTTGTAAAAGAAACTTTGCAATATTGTCATTAAGTGCTGATGCAGTTTATATTTTAATGCAAAACTCATGAATGGCAATGTCAGTTGTTTATGTGCATTATACAGTCGAACTTCGATATCTCGAACTCACTTTATTCGAACTATCCGATTTGTCGACACATGATTTGCATTATTTCATGCTCGGCTAAGCCACGTTTTAACTTTGAAATACGGGTATGTTCGACCTAACCGAGTTCGAGATACCGAAGTTCGACTGTACAAATGATAACAGGTTCAAAATAGAATTCAGGGCTCCAGATAAGGGGAGTATTTCAAAAATTAAAATCTTTATTTCTGCTTTAAACCCTATGGTGTCACTACTCATTAGAATCGTCTCTTTGAGACGATTCTAATGAGTAGTAACACCATAGGATTTGATGCTAAAATAAGTGAGAAAATGTTGGATTTGTGCAGTTTACTCCCTCTTATCTGGAGCCCTGAGAATTGCTTGAATTAGTCACAACCATTTCTTTCTCATAGGAGTGCCTTTTGACACATCTCCTTTTCCCCATAGTAATGACTTTTCAGGCTTCCTCCATGTTCTGCTAAGGAACCATTGGAAATCTTTATTTCTGACATGTTGGATGTTTAAAGCAAGACAGAAAGTAAAGCAGAAAGCTCATGCAGGAACTGTTTTAAACAACAACCTGTCAAAATTTTAATTTTTAAAAAAAAAATCAGGGCTCTTTTAGTCATGAGATGGAGGGGAAGGGTTATACTTTAGATCATAAGATAGGCCCAAAATTGATTTGCCTGAAATAGTATAATCTTTGGAGACAATGTATTTGTTATAGTGTAGACTAAGATGAACTTCTCTAGGGCAGTTGTATAGTTGCTGTTACCTGTAACAGTTAACGGTATTTATCTGTGCTCTGCTTGTGCTAATTTCTGCATAACAGTCAAACACTGTATATACGGATACACTTAATTTCCAGTACTATATTTATGTCTCATTTTATTGGTCATTCAAGCAAGACAACTAGAAGAATTAAAAGGCATAAACTTTTCTCCTGCTGAATATTTATGTATAAAAAATCACCCACTTTGAACATCTACATGTATCATCTAATGACTCTAAACTATTACATGACTTAAAATATGGTGGAAAAATCCCCCAGAAAAGAGACTTATGTCAGACAGATTTTATAAGAAAACAGTGCAGACCCTGATCAGACAGCTCCGTCTGGAGCTGTCTGATCTGGGTCTACACTGTTTTCAAAAGGGTTAAATATAAAGCAATAGCAGAAGTGTTCCGGCTTATTATACCAATCTAATTACTTGATTATTGTACTATATATTCTATGCTGTGCCTATTGCTGTATTCCCCTATCCCCAGGCTGCCATTTAGATTGTCATACTATATAATCATTCAATAACCCTTTACTCCATAGCATGTTTCTAGTTTTGAAGACAGATACCCAACTAAATCAGGTTGAACGTAATGCAGAATGTGCCTTAAGGCACATTCTGCTTTACTTTCAACCTGCCTCAAGCTACCATCTGCTAGGATATAGAAAATATTATGTTATGGTGCAAACTCTTGATTGTATAAATTGGAACTATTTTCTTCAGGGGGAGAAATAAACTAAAGGTGTATTCATGGAGTAATGTGTTAATTAGAATTCTGTACTATTATAAGACCAACATAAGGCCTATAGAAATGAGGGAGACTACAAATATCTCTTACAAGTTGTACTATGTCGCATACAACGTAAGGTTTAATGAAGACTTAAGGCCTAAAGTATTAGATTCAGTGAAATACTGTTGAATCTTGATAGCTTGAACTGGCTTAACTCTTTCCTCCCTGAAACTTTAAATGGACAATTCCAGTTTCCATTTTAGTCTAGTCCATTTCTGACTTTTAAGGGTTGTTTTTGTCAATGTTTGGAATTGTGACAAACAGTGAAGACCCTGATCAGAGGGCTCCTAGGAGCCCTCTGATCTGGGTCTTCCCTGTTTGCTCAGGACAAGTGTACTGTTTATATATACACTGTTTGGAAATAACGCCTATATGCGAGACTAGGGTTCAAAGGGTTAAGTGGAAAATACCTGTATTTCTATAGTTGAGTTCTGATAATTCGAGCTCGCTAAAGTTGAGCATACCCTTATTTCAAGGTTAAAACTGGTTAAGTCAAGTTTTAACTTTAAACTGCGGGTAAGTTTGACTGTTAAGAGTTTGAGTTATTGAGGTGGGACTGTACTCGTTCTTCTTGAGCTATGAAATGTGACAGCGAAAAAAGGGAGTAAGACATTTCAGGCAGTACATGTATAGACTCAATCAGCTGCTTTAACCCTTTCCCCCATAGAAGCGCCTTTTAGCGCATTAAGTTTATTCCTTCACTGAAGAAAATAGTTCCAATTTATGCAGTCATTAATATGTATCATACAAAATATTTTCAATATTCTAGCAGATGATAGCTTAAAGCAGGTTGAAGTAAAGCAGAATGCGCTTAAGGCGCATTCTGCTTTACTTTCAACCTGCTTTAAGAGGACACCTATATTCAATACAAGAGACAGGCTATGTGGGAAAGGGTTAATGTCTAACTGTCCTTGTCCTGAGACGCAACTTACAGAGAAAAAATTGTATTCTGTATAAATGGCAGCCTGTCTTTTCTGTGCTTCTGCTTGGCTTGCTCTATAGCGCTATCTTTTCTATGCTATATTTACAGGCACTATTTTCTCTGTGACAGGCAACTCCAAGCCAGCATTACACCAAGTTCCAAGTGACTATGATGTGCCACCCTTGCCAGCTCCCCGGGGCAGGAACACACCCACCTTTGACTCAAAGTAAGTCCAAATCGTAATACCTTTAGCTTTCAAAAGGGTGACAGGTAGGCATGATAAATCTCCGGGACAAAATCTTAAAACCAATAAAATGATATCGTATAATGGTCAGAAGCCTGTTGTTATAGTGGAGTAGTCGTTATTCTTTTCAATTTAAACAAAGCTAAATGTTATGCAATAAAGTAGAAAATAGCAACTAAGTGAATTATGCTAATTGTTCATTTTGCAGAGCACCAGATAAGGGTAGTTTTTCAAAAACTAAAATCTTTATTTCTGAATTAAACCCTATGGTGTCACTACTCTTCGAGACGATTCTAATAAGTAGTAGCACCATAGGATTTGGTGCTAAAAAGAGTGAGAAAATGTTGGATTTGTTGAAAAAACTACCTCTTATCTGGAGCCGTAGAGTGGCATATAATTTTAAGCCTCGTAGGAATCTGATCAGTCTCCAAGCTGTTTGCAATGGAAATGGTTGTTTTAGCACAAATGGGCAATCATTACATCTTGTGCACTGCTCTATTGGGGTGGAGTGCTAATAGATTGCCATGTTCCTTTATTGAGTGTCTGTTGTACACAGGTTTTACTGTACATGCCTCCATTCAAGGTTATAAAGCTTTTGTGTTGAGTCTGAAGTCATTCTCAAGCATGTGATTAGTCAGATTTGAGCCTAGGCTCAAATCTGACTAATCACATGCTTGAGAATGGTCTCAGACTCGACTCAAACTCTTTATAACCTTGTGGCCAGGCCATAGAAATGTGTGTCCTTTTGTTCTTTCCTGGTGCTTTTATTCCTTTGGTCTATAGCTTGTTTAAAAGAGCTAAACAGGTAGTAGCTTAAAGCAGGGTGGAAGTTAAGCAGAATACTTCTTTAGGAGCATTCTGCTTTACTTCCACCTTGCTTTAAACTACCACCTGCCAAAAGAAAGAAAATGAACACTATGGTACTTGTTAATGAATGAACACAAGAGGACTATTGGGTGTAGGAATTTATTAATAGAGGCATGAAAAGGTGTATTTTATGTGGCAAGTTTATGTTTTCTAAAAATGTACTTTATCTCCGACAGGAAGCCTACTGTCACAGACCCAGAGGAAATTCAGCTTCCAGAACGTCGAAATCGACTACGAGAAAATCAAGATGTAAATAAAGAAAACAATATTCTGGACAGTATTAACGAGGAGCATGTGAATGAGCTGACAGCCAAAGGATACGATAGGCTGAAAGTGATGGAGGCGTTGAGAGTGGCTAAAAATAATATCAAAATGGCAGAGGAGATACTTGAAACCTTTGTCAAACAGACCTGCAGGTAGTGAGGGAGAAGACAGTGTAGGCTCATGAGTTACAGAATGTGATGATTTTAGTGCTGGAGGAATAGGAGGGAAGAGTGTGTTTTAACACAAGTGCTAAGTTACTTTTAGCACAATATTACTTCTTGAGTGACAAACCAGTAAGCATGCTTGGGGATCTTTAAAGGCAAGTGGGTGCTTAATGCAGGATAACAGTAATACAGAATACCCTGTAGCTTTCTGCATTACTTTTATCCTGCATCAACCAATTTCTCCATTGCCATGTGCTAATCACCACTATCCAACTGTGTTTAAGGCAGGTTACTGTTTAAAGCAAGATGACAGTAAAGCAGAAAGCTCCTATAGGAGCTTTCTGTTTTACTGTCATCATGCTTTAAGCTGTCACCTCTATTGAACAATATCAGCCAATATGGAGTTTCGGCACTTTGTTTCAGGAGTAGACAGAGGAGTCCTATGGCGCTTATGCAGAGGAAAGGGTTAAGCCACCATCTGTTTTAAAAACCCATCAAGTATGCTTACTGTTGTCCTGTTACTGAAGAGAGATTTTACTATGACGAAATCAGTATCAGATACTGAGGTGCATAGAACATTAACCTGAAAAGTCTGACAAGTTTCAGAACAATTGGTTTACTTTGTTTCATCAAGTTTTGGGTATAGCTACATTAACAGTATGTGCTGTTGGTGACATTTTAACCCTTAGCCTGCCACTCACGACTATAGCTCCATATGCAAACAGCTTGGATCCGGATGAGACGCCGAGTAACTCGGCGTCTCATCTGGATCCAAGCTGTTTGACACTCGGACAACATTTTCAGCAATTTTGAGCAACTTTGAAGCACTTTGAAACTTGAAGCAGACGAGAAATATAGCAGACGACAATTTATTTGGTGGGCTAAGGGTTAACCCATTCATTACCCTTTGTAATTTCATCAGCATTTTTTGTTTCATACAAGATTTGAGATAATTTGGCTGAAGAAACATCCATAGTAGTGTCAAACAGATTGGACCCTGATCAGATGCCAATTTACTTGGCATCTGATCTGGATCCAATCTGTTTGTAAATGCCTGGCTGGTAAGGTTTAACAGTGAGACACTGCGAGGGTTAAGCTTGTTGAAGGTGTTTATTTATGTTGAATAGTACAGTACAGTGCTAATTTTACACAATGCACAATGAGCAAATACCATTGGCAAGTGCTGAATTATATAGTCATTTTAGTACTAAAATATTGGAAATTTCAGAAAGTGCTTTATTTTGCTAGCCTCTAGTATTGTAGATTCATTAAGTTTCAGTGGGATAAACCATTAGTATACAAAAGTATACATGTGAAAAGTGCACTTGTCCTATGCAAACAGTGAATACCCAGATCAGAGGGCTCCCTATGGAGCTCTCTGATCTGGGTCTTCACTGTTTGTCATAATGCAAAACATTGACAAAAACAACCCTTAAAAGTCAGAAATGGACTAGGCTAAAATGGAAACTGAGATTTTCCATTTTAAGTTTCAGGGAGGAAAGAGTTAACAAGACTTGAATGGTGCTGGCAACAGTTTGGATTCGGATTAGACTTAGAATACTTCGGAGGCTGATCTGGGTAGAATGAACACAAAAGTCATGTATAAAGTATCTTCATTTAATCAGACACCAAATGAAAAATAGATTTATAATGCAAATATGACTTTCTTTGAAAAAACTGGAGGGTTATAAAAAGCCCCAATATAAACAAGATCTTTATTGTGTAATGGATTAATCCCAATGAAAATGTAATGATTTTACAGTACTGAACTTTGTTAAGTGCTCTGAACAATTTCAAGCCCATGTTGTTGTGGACTATCGGAGTGGCATTACAGCTGAAAGGGAGAATACAGTACAGTCAAACCTTGATAAACTTGCTTAACCCATTCCCCCATAGCCTATTTCTAGTTTTGAAGATAGGTGACCACTTAAAGCAGGCTGAAAGTAAAGCAGAATGCGCCTTTGGGCGCATTCTGCTTTACTTTCAGCCTACTTTAAACTATAATCTGCTAGAATATAGGAAATAGTTCTTATGATTCTTATTTGTAACAGTATAAATTGAAACAATTTTCTTCAGTAGAGGAATAAATGAAAGGCGTAAAAAGGCGTTTGTATGGGGTAATGGGTTAACTCCCGTATTTCAGCAGTTGAATTCATTATTTGGAACTCGCTTGAATCAAACATCTTTCCATATTTCAAAGTTAAAATGTGCCTTAGCCACATTTGAACTACGGATAAGTTAGACATAAACGAATTCCAGATATCGAGGTTTTACTGTATATGATACGAATATGCCTGAATATTTTCTAAAACAGTAAAATCTTTCTATTACGATCACTAAATTGTGTTATTAGGTTTTATGACAGGTGACTGCTTAAAGCAAGGTGACAATTAAACAGAAAGCTCCTTCCTTACTTTAGCTGTCACCTGTCTTCTATACAATCAATAACCCTTCATTTTAGTGGTCATAATAGAGAGGTTTCACTTAATTCTAAACACATGTTTCTGTTTCGCTTGTTGCAATGATCCATCAATTATTATCAATTAGTAGAGGTGTTATAAGATTTCTGTGTCTATAATTATGATTCCAGATAAAAGTGAGTAAACTGAATATTTGCAATATCTTCTCCTGTCCCAACGAAACCCCATGTTTTGACTACTCATTAGAATCTTCTCTTCAAGACAATTCTAATGAGTACATGTAGTCACATCATAGAGTTTAGGGGAGAAATAATGAAGTAAGTATTTGAAACCTCACTTTATCTGAAGCTCTTGTCTATATGGTGAATACATTGATGCTGAAAATGGTGTATTTCACAGAATCATAGTGAACCTGTGCTCTAGATAAGGAGTAAACTCAAGTTTTCCAATCTTTTCTCCTTTATGCCTGCATCAAACCCTCTGGTGTGACTACTCATTAAAATTGTCTCTTAGAGATGATTCTATTGAGTAGTCACACCATAGGGTTTAGTGGAGACTGAAGGATTTTAGTTGAGAAATGCAGTACATATACCGTACTGACCTTTTCTGGAGCTCTGGTGAACCATGCAGACCCAGATGAGACACGGTGTGTTGTGGAATCTCCAATGGTTCTACATTGTTTGCCAATGGGTTGTTTGAGGATTGGGATGCTAGATACGTATGGCTTAACAGTAGCACAATTACATTGCTGATTCCAGATTAACCCATTACCCCATACATACGCCTTTGATACATTCCTCCATTGAAGAAAATAGTTCCAATTTATAATGTCACAAATAAGAATCATAAGAAATATTTTCTATATTCTAGCAGATAATATCTTGAAGCTGGCTGAAAGTAAAGCAGAATGCGCCTTAGGGCGCATTCTGCTTTACTTTCAACCTGCTTAAAGTGGTTAACTATCTTCAAAACTAGAAAAAGGCTATGGGGTAATGTGTTAAGGAGTAAAAAGAGTTTTATGATGATCCCTAAGAAGTATTTACGTCCTTTCAAAGCCATGTAATGATGCTTTACCCTGTCTTTGAAGCTCTGGCCAGCAATGGTTCATTACTGTGGGGACATAAAGTCATGTGAATAGAATTTCCAATAGATTTCTTCTTTATTTCTTTACCAAACGCTATGATGTGACTACTCATTAGAATGGTCTCTAAGGGTTGTATGGATATATAAGAAGAAGTTTGGTATATATTTGAAATACTTCACTTGTCTAGGGCTCTGGTCGGCCTCCCATAATTGTTTGCTTCTGTGTTTCTGTTGTATTTTCTTCATATAGCATATATGATAAAACCTCTCTAAACCAGACACCTATTGAAAGGGAAAAGAAAGTAAATCACTCAAGACAGGTGGCTACTTAGTGCAGGATAAAAACATGGTACATTAAGTTGCCTCCTGTTGTCAACTGATTTACAGACCGATAATGTTGTTTTATAAGTGTCCAGTTTACAGAGGTTGGCTGTAGTCAACAAAAGCAAATCTTAATTTTACAAATAGGAGCCACATTACAACCTGGAGACCTTTGAAAACAGTGTAGAAAAAATCGCCCAGCACTTTTGCGTCGAGTCTGAGTGCGTTCTCAAGCATTTGATTGGTCAGATTTGAGCCAAGGCTCAAATCTAACCAATCAAATGCTTTAGAACGATTTTAAGACTCAACTCAAATGCTTTATAAGCATGGACCCTGATCTATGTCATGTTGTCATCTGTCATTATCTTGTACTGCAAACCATTCTGTCTATACCCATATTCTGAAAAATACTCATTTCTTCAGTTCTATCTTCATGGCTATCATATCTGTAACTAGCTAAAACTGGTGCTCAGTTTAGATATCAGCAAAATTTAGAGTAGAGTGATTTCTTTTGTTTGTTTATTGTTCAATTTCTGATGTCCAATTTTGATTCCTGTACCATGTCTATAGTTACATTGATCTGAGTTTACAGTTTACACTGCAAAAATGTCAGGGGCCCGTTTCATAAAACTTCGTACGACAAATGTTATCGTAAGTCAGATTATAAAAGTCTCAATTTATATTTATTTCTCTATCTAATCCTGTCCTGTTACATCTCTATGGAATCGTCTTGAAAAGACGATTCCATAGAGATGTCCCAAGACAGGATTAGATTGAGAAATCAGAAATTAGATGAATTTTAAAGTTTTGACTTACGATCATTTTTGTCGTACAAAGTTTTATGAAACGGGCCCCTGGTTTTCTCCCGACATGCTCAAATTCTTCTCACCTTGAGTCATCATAGTTTCCAAGGGCATTGTTAATGGTAAAGGCCCAAGTATAAACACTGTAGAATGAGGCATATCCTGGTCAGCGCTGTTTGCAAATACGTTCACAGACTATTGTTTCAAACAGTCTGTTTAACCCCTTTACCTGATAGCTTGTTTCTAGTTTTGAAGATGAGTGACCATTACATTACACACTGCTCAATCATAGTAAAACTTTGAAGTGCTTCTATAGTTTTCTGGCTGGGAGGTTTTCCAGTTTCAAACAAGTCACATATACTACAATGCCTTTCGTACTGGAAGTTAAAGCTTCAGATTGTTATGTTTTATGACGAAATGCCAGTAGTTAAATATACAGTAAAACCTCTCTATTACGACTACTAAATGAATGCTAATTGATTGCATAAAAGACAGGTGACAGCTTAAAGCTAGGTGACAGTAAAACAGAAAGCTCCTAAAGGAGCTTTCTGTTTTATTATCACCATGCTTTAAGCTGTCACCTGTCTTAACCCTTTCCCTTATAGAAGCGCCTTTTAGCGCATTTGATTTATTCCTCCACTGAAGAAAATAGTTCCAATTTATACAGTCTTGAAAATGAACTATAAGAATATTTTTCGAAATCCTATCCGATGATATCTTAAAGCAGGCTGAAAGTAAAGCAGAATGTGCCTTAAGGCACATTCTGCTTTACTTTCAACCTGCTTGAAGTGGTCACATGTCTTCAAAACTAGACACGGGCTATGGGGTAAAGCGTTAAACAGCTTATAGTTCACACTTTTTAGTGGTCCTAATAGAGGTTTTACTGTATTGTCAAACCTGTGTTAAGAAACTCTTCAAACGACGAAGTACAGTAATTTTTGTGTTAACTTTTTGCATGCTGGGTAATTTTTTCGTCTGCAACAATTATCGTCTGCTAATATTCTAAAAATAGAATTTTCTAATTTTCTTTTCAAAACAGGGCCTGAGTGTTAAACAGTTTGGATCCTGATGAGACGCCGCATTACGCCACGTCTCATCTAAACTGTTAGCAAAGGTAATCACAGTGGCACATATATCCGCCGCTAGCATGCCAAGAGTTAAGCAACCACTCAATAAAAACCCTTTTATAATCTTAAAGACAGGTGATTGCCTAGTTCAGGATATAAATAATGTGGAATGCTCATGTAAGAGCTTTCTGCATGGTTTTTATCCTGCATTAAGCTTTCTTTAGAGATATCCATTCTTCTTCAACTGGTGATGGCTTAATACAAGAAGTATTTTTGTTTCTAGTTGCAGGACAAAAAGTAATGCAGAAAGCTCCTTCAAGGGCTGTCTGCATTACTTTTGTTCTATATTTAGCTGCATATTCTTTTGAATGGTTGATAAAGACACAGGTTTGTCATGTTATAGGTAGTGTTAGTTCTGATATATCTAAGAAAACATTGGTGCTGCTATGTATGGATTTGTTTGTTAGGGGGAAATGCCCTTTTTGCCAAACATGCATATCCTTCACCCATAGCCCATTTCTAGTTTTGAAGACAGTTGACTACTTAACTCTTTCCTCCCTGAAACTTTAAATGGACAATTCCAGTTTACATTATAGTCTAGTCCATTTCTGACTTTTAAGGGTATTTTTTGTCAATGTTTGGAATTATGACAAACAGTGAAGACCCTGATCAGAGGGCTCCTTTCGGAGCCCTCTGATCTGGGTCTTCACTGTTTGCACAGGACAAGTGTACTATTCACATGTACGCTGCTTGAAAAGGACGCCTATATGCGGGACTAGGGTTCAAAGGGTTAAAGCAGGTTGAAAGTAAATAAGAGTGCTGGAGCATTCTGCTTTACTTTCAACCTGTTTTAAGGTATCATCTGGAAAGATACTGGTGATGCCTCCATTGTCCTATGCTCACAGCTTCCTAGCTTGGGACTACTTTCCTGAGTGTAGAGATATTTAGAGGCATAAAAAGGGTGTATTTATGAGGTAATAGGATATATACAGATCAAACCTGTGTTGAGCAATGATTCAGTGAAGAAGGATGGAGATCTCTGAGACAGTTGGATAGTAATAGGAATGTCAGTAAAGCAGAACTAAACTATCCCACTGTTTGCCTCTACTCATTTAACTCTATACACATCTTTTACAAACAGTGTACCTGTGAAGAGTACATTTGTCCTGTGCAGACCAAGATCTGAGAGCTCCTACAGGATCCTAAACTGCCTGCAGGATCCCTCTGTTCAGGGCCTGCTCTGTTTGTCAAATTTGCGTTATATATTTTTTTTTAAATCCAACTGCCCTAAATAGTCAAAACGGTCTCGACTTATTTGAGAACTGAAGAGTCCATTTGATAGTTTAACCCATTACTCCATATATACGTCATTTTATGCTTTTAATTTATTTCTCCACAGAAGAACATGTTCCAATTTATAGTCATGAATATGTATCATAAGAAATAGTTTCTATATCTTAGCCAATTGTAGCTTAAAGCAGGCTGAAAGTAAAGCAGAATGCGCCTTAAGGTGCATTCTGCTTTACTTTCAACCTACTTTAAGTGGTCATCTGTCTGCAAAACTAGAAACTGCTATGGGGCAACGGGTTAAGACTGTCAATGTATTTCCTATTGAATGACAGCTGATCACAGGTTTAATTGTATGTTGCTTTGTCCCTTCACTGTCATCTCGTCATTTGCTTTTAATAATAGTTGTCAGATTATATTTCTCAAATTTAAATTGTAGGTAAATTGACATAACAAATTATCATGAGTGTCAAACAGTTTCGATCCTGATCAGATGCTGGTTAACGCTGCATCTGATCAGGGTTCAAACTGTTTACAAAAAAAAATGTTGGGGTAAGGCTGTGAAGGGTTTAAGTATTAAAAAAATATAATTTAATTTACTTGTAAAGATTTATAAATCATGTCCACTAAACAATTGTATATAGTAGCAGAAATAATAATTTTGTGAAAATTGGGTTTACATGTATTGCAGTGTTAAACAACTCGACTTGATGCCATCTGCTCGTAACAGATTTGTTTGGCTCTGGCACCTATTGATGCGGAGGCATAGAGTTATTGTTCTGTTTGTGCATACAAGTTTAACCAGATTTTTAGCTCACCTGAGCTAGCTCAGGGTGAGCTTTTGCAGTCCTTGAATGTCCGTCGTCAACAATTTTAGTGTTTATTCTCTAGAGGCCACAATTTTAATCCAAACTTGCTCAGATTGTATATTACCATAAGAGTTCGGATGAGTTTGATTATGGTTGAAATCTGACCAATAGGTCAAGAGTTATCTACCTTTGAATTGCTGAAAATGCTATATTTAACAATGTTTACACTCTAGAGGCCACAATTTTTATCCAATCTTTCTAAAACTTGCTCAGATTGTATTTTACCATAAGAGTTCAAATGAGTTTGATTATGATTGAAATTCAACCAATAGGGTCAAGAGTTATCTACCTTTGAATTGCTGAAAATGCCATATTTAACAGTGTTTACCCTCTAGAGGCCACACTTTTTATCCAATCTATCTCAAACTTGCTCAGATTCAATATGACTATAGGAGTTGTTCAGATGAGATTGATTATGGTTGAAATCAGACTAATAGGTCGAGAGTTATCTACCTTTGAATTGCTGAAAATGCCTTATTTAAGTGTGTTTACACTCTAGAGGCCACAATTTTTATCAAGTCTTTCTCAAACTTGCTCAGATTGTATATGACCATAGGAGTTCCATTGAGTTTGATTATAGTTGTAATCAGATGCATATGTCAAGAGTTATCTACCTTTGAATTGCTGAAAATGCCATATTTAACGGTGTTTATACTCTAGCAGCCACAATTTTTATCCAGTCTTTTTCAAACTTGCTCAGATTGTATATTACTATAAGAGTTGCAATAAGTGTGATTATGGTTGAAATCAAACTAATAGGTCGAGAGTTATCTACCCTTGAATTGCTGAAAATGCCATATCTAACATGGTTTACACTCTTGCAACTACAGTTTTCAATGGATTTTTACTATACTTGCACACAAAGTATACAGCTATAAGTTCTCAAAGGAGTGCAATTATTGTTGAAATCTAATCATTGTGGCAATAGTTATCTGCCCTTGATATACTTTGAAATGCTAGAAAAGGCTTCATTTTAGTATTGTTTAGGTTCTAGTTATCTGCCCTTGATGTACTCTACTATACTAGAATTATGAGGCTGTATTCCAAAATTGTTTACATGCTATACTACACATTTTAATGGATTTAGATTAAAACGAGTGAAACAGAAAGGTAAAGCTATCAGGCTTCAGTACAAGGTGAGCGATATCAGGGCCTTCAGGCCCTCTTGTACCCTTTCGTATAGCATCAACATCATGTACTACAATACTTTGATACTTATATAGCTGTTGCCATGGGCCATTCCCAATCCACCCAACCTCAATTTGACTTTGACCTCTTTTGACCTTAGAATATTTTAAATGGTCCATTTCTTTGTAAACTAGATTTTACTGTTTCTCCTGACATCAACACTTGAATGCTTGGATACTTGTACAGTTGATGCCTTGGACCATTCTCAATTCACCCATATCATCCAACCTCAATTTGACCTTGACCTCGACTATGAAAAGATTCAGAATATATCATCATGGATGCCACTAGGGGCATAAGCCTTTATTGCACACAACCCGTTTGCAATAGCCTACAGATGAGATGAGTAACCATAATAATTATGTAAATAGCTCTTCAAGATCTGCTGTGCAGAATGAACTTTGTTGAAAAGTGCTGTGTTGTTTTTGTTTTTAATAATTTGTGTTTATCTGTGTTAAGCAACCCTTGAAAAGAAAAGCAATGTTTTCATAGCAACTCTAACCCCCTTCATTGTATGTTCATTAAACATAGATTTGTCTTTACCACATGTACTTTCTTTTACCAATTAAAATACAGTAAAACCTCTCTATTACAGTAAAACCTCTCTATAACGGCCACTAAAACGAGGACTAATTGGTTGTTTAAATGACAGGTGACAGCTTAAAGCAAGGTGACAGTAAAACAGAAAGCTCCTACAGGAGCTTTCTGTTTTACTGTCACCATGCTTTAAGCAGTCACCTGTCAAAAACAACTATTAAATTAGCACACTTTAGTGGCCGTTATAGAGAGGTTTTACTGTACAACCACTAAAACGAAGGCTACTTGATTGCATAAAAACAGGTCAGCTTAAAGCAAGGTGACAGTAAAACAGAAAGCTCCCTTAGAAGCTTTCTGTTTTACTGTCACCTTGCTTTAAGCAGTCACCTGTCGTAAACGCCTAATATTTAACACAATTTAATGGTCGTAATAGAGAGGTTTTACTGTACTGCAATTAATGTGTGTTCTTTTAGGTTAAACATCAGACAGCCATGTCAGGGTTATGTGCTGTTGAGAATATTTTAAGAACCTTTTGTTTGACTCCCAGCTTCTACCAGTGTTGCAGAAGATGGTATCAAAACCAAAGGAGTAAGGATTATTTTGAGATTGTCAAATTTTGTTCTCAATCTCGCACCATCAAATTCAAAGAATGGAAAATACATAACCTATTTGTTTGGCTCCAAGCATCTGGGAGCCAAATCAGGTTAGATATTTTGCATACTAGAAGCTGGGTGCCAAGCCAAAGTGTTTTGAGATTAAAATTTAATGGCAAGCTCAAGAACATTGTGGTGAATTCTAGCTGTTGTACAGTGGAGAAGATATTTTTGTTTCCTAATAAAAACGCTTAAAACAGGCTGAAAGTAACGCAGAATGCTCCTTAAGGAGCATTCTGCTCTACTCTAAACCTGCTTTAAGCTACCATCTGCTACGATAAAGGAAATATTTCTTTAGGTGCATATTCATGACTGTATAAAGGGGTACTATTTTCTTCAATGAAGGAATGAATTAAAGGCATAAAAAGTGTATCTAACAGGGCTCCAGATAAGAGGGAGTAAATTGAACAAATCTGACATTTTCTCACGAATTTTAGCATCAAATCCTATGGTGTTACTACTCATTAGAATCGTCTCGAAGAGAAGATTCTAATGAGTAGTGACACCATAGGGTTTGAAGCAGAAATAAAGATTTTAGTTTTTGAAATACATGTACTCCCCTTGTATGGAGCCCTGATCTCTTGGGTAATTGGGTTAAATTGTGAATAGTGGTACAAACCAGTGATACCCGGACAGATTCTTGTGTATATATCTCATTTTGTTATCATGGGTTTATTAGATATATGTTAAGTTAATGTATTTGTAGATTATGTATAAAACTATTTATGTATATATTATATATTGATGTCCTTTTTTTTGTAGATATGATAGTTTATACTTTATATATAGAGTCAAAACATTTTGACTTGACTTTTGAATACAGTGTGAAAGACTAGAGTGAAATTAAAAACCTTTATTGTGTCCTGAACATTTTTCTCGATGAAAATAAAATGTTGACAACTTTTGCTAATTGATTAGTTTATAACAGTAAACCTCCTCTATTACGACCACTGAATTGTGTTAATTATTGGGTGTTTAAGACACAGGCTGCTTAAAGCAAGGTGAACATAAAACAGAAAGCTCCTTCAGGAGCTTTCTGGTTTATTTTCACCTTGCTTTAAACTGTCTTAAGTCTTTAATACAATCTATCAGCCTTCATTCAAGTGGTTATAGAAGAGGAATTTTACTGTACTTTATTATATTGACAGGTTCAATAAGAACTTAGAAATATATATATCTACAGTAAAACCTCTCTATAACGACCACAAAAAGAAGGCCAATTGGTTGTAAAAAAGGCAGGTGACAGCTGAAAGCAAGGTGACAGTAAAACAGAAAGCTCCTGAAAAAGCTTTCTGTTTAACTGTCACTTTGCTTTAAGCAGTCCCCTGCATTGAACACCCAATAATTAACGCAATTTAGTGGTTGTAATAGAGAGGTTTTACTGTACTAAAAATCATCATAAAACAATGGCCGTCCTCCATGGCCAAGCTTTTATTAGCTCACCTGAGCCGAAGGCTCAAGGTGAGCTATTGTGACCGCTCATTGTCCGTAGTACGTCTGTCCGTCTGTCCGTTCACTTTTACTTCAAACGACATCTCCTCTGAACCCGGGGATTGTAGGGCGGATTCAAACTGCTCATGATGTTCCTTGGATGCTTCTCTACAGAAGTTGTCTAAATGAAAGAGAAAAAGCAAAAACTCTGCTTGAAAAAGCAAAAAAGCAAAAAAATTTAAAAAATCTTCTTGCTAAAAACTAGTAGGCCCTAAGCTTTGATATTTTTACAGTAGAATCTCCTGGTCGATCCCTCTATAGTTTGTTAAAATGAAATCCCTAGGGTCACACTTGACGCCACCCTGCGCAGTTTAAGTGCTGCTCTAGGCAGGTTTTACAGTATTTTTGATGAAGCAAAAGCAGAACTGTATTTTACCTGAGTTACTCTTAATATACTAAGGGCAAATAGCCAATATTTGCAAACATTTTGGATCCAGATCAGATGCAACATAATGCTGCATCTAATTTGGATCCAAACTATTGGTACTCATTTACCAACTGAACATGTTCTAAATTCTTTTTTTTGTCACTTTTCGCATACAGTAGGTTTTAAGCAGATATCATTTCAGTCTGGTAAGGGTAAGCCTTCAGAGCAGTTGCTAATTCTACCATACTACCCAGTATTTGACCTCAGCCACTGTACTGATGGTCTTAGCTGAACATGTTGTCTGCTAAAGTTTATAAATGGTTTAGTCTGCTTCATACTTAGAGAAACAGGGTCTGGAAGTGATCCACTGACAGTTATGTAATTATGTCTTTTGCCATATTTATACATATGTTTAATATTCAAAATATGTATAGCAGACAGCAATTCAGCATAATAAGAGTTAGACCCTAGCCAAATTTCCTACTGGCAGAGTTACATAACTGAACTCAGGTCAGCTGGTCAGCTGATGAGGTTGCATATGGTGGTGTCTGCTATATATTTATGCCCTGCAGTTGGGGGGCATATTGTTTTTGTCTGTCTGCTTTTTTGTCTGTTTGTCCATTTGTTTGTCTGTCAGTCCACAACTTTAATCTTAGCCATAACTTTGTTAAAGTTAGAAACTTTATAACTTGGGTCATGTCGTACAAAGGTCAATGTCAATTTTGAGATATTTCCCAGTGTCATATTTTCTTGTCTTTGAGATAACTCCAGTTATACTGATGTTAACCCATTACCCCATACATATGCCTTTTTACACCTTTAATTTATTCCTCCTCTAAAGAAAATAATTCCACTTTATATAGTCATAAACATGTAAGATATAAGAAATAGTATCTATATCTTAGTAGATGATAACTTAAAGCAGGTTGAAAGTAAAGCAGAGTGCGCAATAAATAATCATATGGAAATACATGTAGCTTGATAAGAAGAAGTGTCATGGATAAGGGCCATAACTCTGCCAACAATATTTTTTTAAGTTATTCCAATTTGTCATGTTTTTTTTGTCTGGAAGATAATTCCATTTACAGCTATATTAAAATGTTGTCTTGCCTATTAAGCTAAGGCACAATGACCTCAGGTGAGCGAATTAAGGGCCATGGCCCTCTTGTTGTAGTTACTGTGACTTAAAAGTACCAAATCCTGGTCTGGGCACTTCAAATTGTTGAGCTGGCTTGCAGGAGGTCAGTGGTTCTACCCAGTTACTATGTCTAAGAGCCCTTTAAGTGTGAAAACAAGTCTTTCTCAACTGTTCGGGTAGTGAGATGACTTGGTAAAAACTGTGTTCTCTGTTCTGAACTAGTGCAAAATGTTAACCCATTCTGTGCTGAATATATCGTATGTGCTTGGGTCTTCAATTGAACAACTTTGACCAGTTCAAGATGATTTTTTGAAGTGTTTATAGAAAATATTTTAGAAACGTACAATGCAGACCCTGATCCTTCACCCTTTCTTCCATAGCCTGTTTCTAGTTATGAATATAGGTGACCACTCAAAGCAGGTTGAAAGTAAAGTAGAATGCACATTAAGGCACATTCTGCTTTATTTTCAACTTGCTTTAAGTTACTATCTGCTATGATATAGAAAATATTTCTTATGGTGCATATTCATGATTATATAATGTGGAACTATTTTCTCCAGTGGAGGAATATATTTAATGCTTCAAAATGCATAGCTATGGAGTAATGGGTGAAGGAGTCCTCTGATCAGGGTCTACATTGTTTGCAAAGTATACACACTGGTATATTGATTTTCAGCATAGAGTGGATTAATTGCTTTAGTATGAGAACTAATACCCCGTTATAAGAATGATCTGGATCCAAACTATTACCGTAGTACCAATCCCCAGTCAGTGTGCAACCATGTTGAGTGTGAATTGAAGTTGTGTTAGTATGCATGCCAGTATTTCCACATAAGCTCATGTTTCCAAAACAAGAGTATGTGCTAAGCTGTGGATCGATAGGTCCCTTGCAAAAAGTTTGTTTCTGAGTGTTCTTTCTAATTGAAGCCTTTCAACAAATTTCACTATCTGTTTATGATCCTTTCAGAGAAAAAAGTATTATCTGCAATTTTATGCAACCTTCAGATTTTTTAAGTTTTGACAAGAAATATTCAAAGTACATGTAGTACAAAACAATTTGATCCTGATCAGACATAGTGTTACGTAGCATCTGAACTGGATCTAAACTAATTGCGATGTCCACTTTAGTGGCCTATTGAGGTGAAAGGGTTAACCCATTACCCCGTAGCCTGTTTCTAGTTTTGAAGATAGTTGCCCACTTAAAGCAGGCTAAAAGTAAAGCAGAATGTGCCTTAAGGCGCATTCTGCTTTACTTTCAGCCTGCTTTAAGCTATTATCTGCCAGAATAGAGAAAATATTTCTTCGGAAAAATATCCATGACTGTGTAAATTGGAACTACTATCTGTAGTGGAGAAATAAATTAGAGGTGTAGTTATGGGGTAATGGGTTAAGCCTTTCAACAAATTTAACCATCTGTTTTTCACAGAAAAAAGTATCATCTGCAATTTTATGCAAAATTCAGATTTTTGAAGTTTTGAAAGAAATATTCAAACTAGTGCCAAACAATTTGGATCCTGATCAGACGCTGTGTTACATGGCATCTGATCTGAATCTAAACTGTTAACGATGTCCACTTTAGTGGCCTATGGAGGTGAAAGGGTTAATACTGTTTGTGTTGAAGTCTCGCCATCTTTCGATTTAACCCATTGCCCCATAAAGATGCCTGTACTTTATTCCTCTGCTGAAGAAAATAGTTGAAATTTATAAAGCCATAAATATGTATGATTAAAAATATTTTCTATATTTTAGCAGATGTTAGCTTAAAGCAGGCTGAAAGTAAAGCAGAATGCGCCTTAAGGCGCATTCTGCTGTACTTTCAACCTGCTTTAAGTGGTCACTAATTTCAAAACTAGAAACAAGTTATAGGGGAATGGGTTAATACTGTTAGTGTAGAAGTCTCTTCATCTTTCGATTTGAAATAAAAAATAGAAAACAAATTTACCAGAACCCAGAACTTTATTGGAGAACAGAAAATGCTGCAAAGAAACAGTTGACGGACCTGTCAATCCACAGCTCGCTCTCCTTCCTACATACAATCATTTACCTCTATCTATTTTGTTACCTGTATAGAGCCTCACTAATTATTATTGTTTTATTTAAAACTGTTGACCTTGTAAGACGAGAGTCACAGTGTGTGTGGGTCCCCATTGTTTGTGTCCAGCACATTCTCACATTGGGAGTACAGATATATCCATGTTACACATTATTTTTCGTGAAAATTTATTAGATGCACAAATTCACAGAAAACTAAATACGCAAAGTAGTACAGGAGTAAAACTAATGACTATTAACCCTTAGCCCGCCAAATAAATTGTCGTCTGCTATATTTCTCGTCTGCTTCAAGTTTCAAAGTGCTTCAAAGTTGCTCAAAATTGCTGAAAATGTTGTCCGAGTGTCAAACAGCTTGGATCCGGATGAGACGCCGAGTTACTCGGCGTCTCATCCGGATTCAAGCTGTTTGCATATGGAGCTATAGTCGTGAGTGGCAGGCTAAGGGTTAAGGTAGTTTACGTAAAATATTTTTATTCAAGGATGTTTCAATCCCACTTTGGACCTTCTTTAAAGTTAAGAAGCATGGATCGTTTTTAGCTCACCTGGCACGAAGTGCCAAGGTGAGCTATTGTGATCGCCCTGTGTCCGTCGTCAAACTTTTTGTTCAAAGATCTTCTTCTTGGAAACCACTGGGCCAATTTCATCAAAACTTCATAGGATTGTTCCTTGTAGGGTACTCTCTCAGATTTCTTCAAATATAGGTCATCCAATTGATATTGTGGTTGCCATGGCAACCAATTGAAAAAACTTTAAAAATCTTCTTGTCAAAAACTACTGGTCCGAATTTAAAATAATTTTACCCAAATGTGCCATTGGTGACCCTCTATCAGATTTCTTAAAATAATTTTCCTATTTTAAAAAACATGGCCGCTAGTGGGTGGGGCAGATTTTCCTTATATGGCTATATAGTGAAAACTTAAAAAATCTTCTTCTCTGAAACTACTGGTCCAAATTAAAAAATATTTTACACAAATGATCCATTTATGATCTTGTACCAGATTTCTTAAAATTATTTTGATATCTAAAAAAACATGGCCGCCAGTGGGTGGGGCAAGTTTTCCTTATGTTACTGTATAGTAAAAACTTTACAAATCTTCTTCTCTGAAACTACTGGTCCAAATTAAAAATAATTTTACACAAATGGTCAATTCATGATCCTCTACCAGATTTCTTAAAATCATTTTGTTATCTTAAAAAACATGGCCGCCAGTGGGTGGGGATATTACTATATAGTAAAAACTTTAAAAATCTTCTTCTCTGAAACTACTGGTTCAAATTCGAAATAATTTTACACAAATGGTTAATTGATGACCCTCTACCAGATTTCTTAAAATCATTTTGTTATCTTAAAAAACATGGCCGCCAGTGGGTGGGGCAAGTTTTTCTTATATTTCTGTATAGAAAAACTTTCAAAAAAAATGCTGAAACTATTGGTCTGAATTAAGAATGATTTTACAATTCATGGGTGACCCTTTGCCAGTTTTCTTCAAATAATCTTCCTAGCTCAAACAACATGGCCACCAGTGGGTGGAGGTGAATAAGTGAAAACTTAATCATTACTGGTCCATTAACATTACCGTAATCATGGATACCAGGTGAGCGATTTAGGGCCGCATGCAGGTCTTGTTAAAATATATTACTGCTTAATGCAGGACAAAGGGAAAGCAAAAAGCTCTTAAAGGAGCTTTCTGCTTTGCTGATGTCCTGCATTAAGCAACCACCTGTATTAAAGCTGTATTTTGGCATCTTCTGAGTACACACTGAACAAAAGTTTGACTGCATTTCATCTTTGTTAAAAATCAGATAAGTAAAGCCTCTCTATTACGACCACTATAAATAAGGCAAAATGATAGAATGAAAGACAGGTGACAGCTTAAAGCAAGGTGAATGTAAAACAGAAAGCTCCTAAAGGAGCTTTCTGTTTTACATTCACCTTGTGTTAAGCAGGTCTTTCACTCAATTTAGGGGTTGTTTTAGAGAGGTTTTACTGTACATTAAGCTTTAAGCACCCCAAAGTGATCAAGAATAAACACAGATAGACAAGGTTCATCAAATGCCAATCTTTCACCATTTCCCCAATAGCCTGTTTTCTGTGTTTTAGACAGGTGGCAGCTTAAATTGGAGATTCCTTATTTACTTTTAGCTTGCTTTAAGAAGACGTACGATTCCTATGGCTCTTCTATTAGGACATTTAATTATTTTATAAATTATAATAAATTAACACATTCAACCCTACTACTAAAAGGGTATACTCATATTTTACAAATCATGTACCTATGAAGAGTACACATGTCCTGTGCAAACAGTGTAGACCCAAAAGAGCCCTTTGACCATGGTCTACACTGTCATTGTGCAATATAGTGAAAACAAAACCCTTAAATAGTTAACAATTGACTAGACCAAATTAGAATTGTGAACTAAAAGGTTCAGGAGTGAATGAGTTAATAATCAAACTTGTCACATTCAATCCACAAGAAATAATTGACAAAATGACACCTGTGTGACACCTGTTATCCCAGTGCAAGAATGTGACTGGACATTGTGTGTTTGTTTATTTTATGGGACGTTGTAGACTTTGTAGATATTTGACAGAGATATTTTTTGTTACTGGCTCTATATATGTAAGCTTACAATTTGAAAATAAATATATTATAACTTCTCTTATACATTGCGTTATTTTTATTTTGATGTTCATCAAATTTTACTGTTGCTACAACACATACGAGGCTGTGTTTAACTGCTTAACCATTTTAATTCTGCTTTACTTTCAGCTTGCTTTTAGCTACCATCTGCTAGGTTTGGTTTCTTTGTTAACATCTGTTTTTGCCATCTATGGGCTAATTGGACGCCTCAGAAAACCCATGCAATGCCCTACTGTTATTTTATCAACAGAGTTCTTTGGTTCTTTTAGATGCCCAGTGTAAAGTACTGATATTTCGGGCATCGGTGTGATTTTCTTAAGTCTCATCCGAAGGACTTGGTCCGACAAGGGATCAAACTCGACCCCTTGCTCTAGCACTAATACTTTTTAAGCAGCAAAGCTGAACAGATAACTTGGTTGTGGAGCTACCCATAAATAAGAGTTAAAACATGTTTTATTTCACTAATAATTACAAATCAACATGATGAAAAATACATACAATGTAAAGGATAAGATTGAAAACTTAACCCATTACCCCATAGATATGCCTTTAATTTATTCCTCTACTGAAGAAAATAGTTCCAATTTATATAGGCATGAATATGTACCATTAGAAATACATTCATTTCCTATATCCTAGCAGATGGTAGCTTAAAGCAGGCTGGAAGTAAAGCAGAATGCACCACAAGGCCCATTCTGCTTTACTTTCAACCTGCTTTTAGAGGTCACCCGTCTTCAAAACTAGAAACAGGCTATGAGTAATAGGTTATTTACACATTCAACACTAGCAACGAGTATACTTGTCATTTTCAAATAGTGTACCTGTGAGGATTACACTTGTCCCATGCAAACAGTGTAGACCCTGATCAGAGGGCTCCTTCAGGAGCCCTCTGATTAGGGTCTACACTGTTTATCATTTTGATGTATATTGTTAAAATCAACCCTAAATAGTCAAAAATGGACTAGACTTATTTTGAAACTTGAACTGTCCATTTAAAGTTTCAGGAGGAGTTAAAGCATTGAGATCTCCTTTCATCCAAGAGTTTGATGCCAACTAGGACAGAAAAGCAACATCACTTTCTGTCCTTTGTCACAGCGAGACCCAACTTTATAATGAACAAGTAAAACCTCTCTATATACAGCCACTAACTTGCGCTTAAGACAAGTGACTGCTTAAAGCAATCTAAAAGTAAAAACAAAGGCTCCTTAAGGAGCTTTTTGTATTACTTTCACCTTGCTTTAAGCTGCCACCTGTCTTTTACACAGTTAATTAGCCTTATTTTTAGTGGTCGAAACAGAGAGGTTTTACTGTACTTCGAATATGAACAAAGCTACTTTTCATTACAGGAACGCTATAGAGAAATATTGAGATCAATCTTTGTCTAACATCTATTGACCAGTACATTTTCGTATTATAAAATACCTATATATCTCAAGATGAGCATAACTGTTAAATGTTAACCCTTCTACTGAATATTCAAATATAAAACTGAACATGTATCATATGAACTATTACATTGGCTATTAAATTAAGGATTAGTTTCTATGGAAAAAGCGTAGACTCGTGTTAGACAGCTCCTATAAGAACATAGTGAAGACCCTGATTAAATAGCTCCTTCAGAAGCTGTCTGACCTGGGTCTACAAATTAATAATGTTTTCAAAAACATCACTGCATGGGTGAAAGTTTTCCGTATTGTGACGGAATCCCGTATTTCCGAAATTGCCGAGGGTCATTTTTCCAGAACGTGTAAATCCGTTGAGAAATTCGGGGGGGGGGGGGGGGGTGTTAGAGGATGTCTTTGTCGAGTAAGATTGAAAAAACAAAATCGAAGGTGATTTCGAGAGCTGTCAAATTAGTTGAAATTTAACGGTGTCAATGTTTGCCAATGTTATCGTTCGGCCCTATCGTTCGTCGTACTATAACGGTGACGGAAAAATCCGAGTGAACCAAAACAAATTGGACTGGTTGCCGAATTAGGTTGCTACACGCACGCGGACAGCGTTGAAAACACGGAAACCAGTCTCTGACCAAACATTTCCGTAGTTGATTTCAATAATATGACAGGCTTGCTTAAACTAACGAGGTAAGCAAATTTATGAGGGGGCTGTTTGTGATTTTGATCTTGTTGCCGATAATTTTCCGTAGCGGTTCGAAAAACTTCTTTTGGAAAATCTAAAATCTCTTTCTTCTGAGTCTTACAAGGCGCTCATTGTTTTATGAATCATCCGATTACCAGACGCTAAACTATATCACGCGGAACGCTTCGTGTTTTATCGTTGGTGCATCGAAATGCAATTAGCTCATTTTGTCACCAGTTTTCGCGAATTTAAAATACCGGCGTATCTGTCAAATGCAGCTGAATGGTTAACTTTAATGAAACGCGAACTAAACAAAATTAGGAGATTGAATAGGAAATTCGGCTGAAAATCCGATTTTATTATAAAACAAGTAGCTTACTCAGTTACTGAAGTATTAATGTCATCTTTTTTAATTTTTCACATTACATATTATTGGACTGTTAAACAATCCGTTTTCTATGGCTATAAAGTATTGAAAAGGTATTTTAATAGCATTCTTATCATTAAAGTAATTGATAGTAACCATTCCATTCATTAAGTAAAGAAATATTTATCTGATTTGGGTAACCCAAGATTAAAATTTAGTCTAGCATCACAGCTTTGAAACAGTTTAGAAAAATCAAAATGTATAAAATTGAACCACTAAAATAATTTTTAGGGAGGCCTCTTGTTCCATCAACTATGGGAAGGCTTCTCTCTCCCATCATAGCCTACTGCTTTAAATTTTGTGCCACTTAGTTTTAACTTTCTGAAAGCAAATTGAACATGAAAATGAGAGCTAAAATAAACTCACACACAGATCACGGTTAGAAATCGTTTATCAAGGAACCATTTATCAATCAAATAAAGTAGACATGGCACAGAGGTAAGTTATTTACTTTATGAGTAAATCCTTTGAGCAGAGAGAGGGAGGTATTTTCATTAGGATAAGTGAAATGCCTATCCCCACCCCTCTCAAATGTCATGCCTTTAAATGTACAAAACTTTAGAATGGCCTGTACACATAATAATGAAAAAATATTTCTTAAATATATTTATAGGGTAACCCAAGTCTTATGCCATTTTTTAAAAAATCATTTTATGAGGCGGAAGTATGTGGTCAGCACCTGCCCCTTCATATATATAATCATACACCTATGCACTGGTCTGTATAAATGAAATATAGGTGTCAAAACAGGATCAGACAGGACTAGGTGTTTTCTGTGACAATGGTTTTTAGTATCTGTACGTTAGTTTAATTATATTCAACTGAAAAGTACTGACAACAATGATTTATTTGAATAGTCTAAACTGTTAACTGAAAGCAAGGGCCAGTTATGAATTATATGTACATCTATCCTGTACGAACAGTGTAGACTAAGATCAGAATGTTCCCATCAGAACCTTCTGAAGATATGTACAGTATCCTTGCAAAAGCTTATACAACCAGAGTCAGTTTTTATGGTAATGCTTGACTGGAAATAGAGTATGTTCTAAATGTTTTGTATTGGATCTAGTAATACATGTCATAATTTTTAAGTGTCAGTGATACAAAATCTTATACATTCAGCTTTATAAAACAGTATAATGATAGAAAACCTAAATACCATCTCATATTTTTCTCCCTTGGAGCTAACTCATACATGGACCTAACTAGAAGCATATTTTTGTGGCCTTACAATGATAATTGTAAAAGCAAAGTGCTTATAATTTACTTTGGAGTATAACAGTTTGCTGAAAGCAATTTCCATCTTTTTTTAAATACAATGTAAAATCAAAATTAAGATTTATTTTTCAATCCTTGGAAAACATTAATGATTATGACCAAGAACATTATTTTTATATTTTTCCATTGCCTGTCATTTTCAAACAATTTTCCAACAGTTTCAGACCTTAAAAATGCTTAAAACCCAGGAGCTTCCGGGGGCCTCCGGCCCCCTGGTCCCCCAGCCAGGGCCTTGCCCTGGACCCACTGGGGGCCCTGACGGCCCCCGAGCCCCCAGCATAGTTTTCAGTATTTTCAGTTTTGCCAACTTTCACCCATGCATCAGTAATAGGAGGAGATTGGTTAATACAATGGGCTGTCTCATACTGTCATAGTTGATCAAAAAAGTGACACAGTTAACTCCATCAAGTGCCCTCAGTGCAGTCTATGGGTGCACAGGAAGTGTAGTGGTATTAGAGTATACATGTTACAAATCCAGACTATGTATGTCCAAGATGCCATGGCCAGACATGTCCAATTGATGGGGAGACCAGTCACTTAACCCTCTACTCAATAGCCTGTTTCTAGTATTGAAGACAAGTGACCACTTATAAGCTTTATTTTCAGCCTGCTTTAACCCATTAACTCATAAGCGATAAACAATTATCATTGCTTATCTCAATGGAGGCTAGTTGATTAAAGTGCGTCAAAATGAGTAAGTATGAGGCTACTGCGCAATGAGTCAAAATGAGTCAGTATGGCTTAATGGGTTAAGCTATAATCTGCTAGATTATAGAAACAATTTCTTATGACACATTATCATGACTGTATAAATTTAAACTATTCTCTTCAGGGGAGGAAGCGCTAAAATGTGCTTCTACGGAGGAGAAGGTTAAGTAGATGTGGATGGAACTTTGCTTGATGTTGAAGCTAAAAAGCAAAACTGACTAACAGATTGGACCCTAATCAGATAAAATGTTAATGGTTATCTTATTCGGGTCTAAACTAATGTCTTCAGTTTTCAGGACTAATTCCTGTGTTTAGAGGATTAAGAAACTACCCAGAGCCTTCTACTATCACAGGGGCATAGTCATCAGGTTCCATTGTAAAATCCCATTTAAATTTTTTGGTCAAATGTTCCCGAAATTTCCGCCCCCTGTTCCGTAATTTGACTTCTCCATTACCAGCATCTAAATTGGAAAAGAACTCTTGTAAAGTTGTAGTCAAGAAATTGTTTTCTGACACAATGTCAACAAAAAAGTCTTCTGGTATTTCGTAAACTTGAAAGTGTATCACTGAGATGAAGTTCATGTACATGTCTGTATCAGTGTTCAAGGCATCTTCACTGCTACACAGTAGATGCACCAGTCTTTTCCATTGGTCAAAGGCTTCATATTTCTGACCAATCAGAAAGCAAATAAATGCAAACTGCAATTCACCTAGAATATTTGAATGGTTTTCTGAGAAATGATTGTGAAGAAGGGTTTTTAACATGTAGGTTGAGTCCATACTGTGTTTGGTGATTTCTGCTGGTGTAGATCCCTCCGGGTATTTGTGTTTTGGGATTTGTGAGAACCTTATTTCAGTGCCAGGGACTATATCAAGGTTGGGAAGGCCTTCTTTGTCACTTGTTTCTGTAGATTCATCCTGAAATATGTTGACAGTACATGTAATAAATCCTGTCTTAACACCTTCAATAATAGAATTTGTTCAATGTTTAAAATATTAGTAATGCTTAAAGCAGACTGAAAGTATTGCAGAAAGCTCCTTAATTTAACCCTTTACTCCATAGTCTGTTTTTAATATTGAACACATGTGACCACTTAAAACAGGCTGAAAGTAAAGCAGAATGTGCTTTAAGCTACCATTTGCTAAAATATAGAAAATATTTCTTATGACTCATATTCATGACTAATTGACTATAAATTGAAACTAATTTCTTCAGTGGAAGAAAAAATGAAAGGTATAAAAAGGTGATTAAGGAGCATTCTGCTTTACTTTCAGTTTGCTTTGAACCAACAAAAATATTGTCGTAAGTAAGATTCTAAAATTCTCAGCTTTTATTTTTTTATCCATCTAATCCTGTCTAACACAGTCTTGTGTCACAAAACAGGATTAGATGGAGAAATCAGATGTATTTTAAAGTTTTGACTTACGACCCTTTTTGTCAAACGACGTTTCGTAAGACGGGCCCCAGTTCTCTTTGACTGTTTAAATGTCTTACCTTTTCTTGAAGTCTCAACTCAGCTGCTTCTCTTCTCATCTTGCTATCTGACACTGGGGAGAGAAATTGTGTTACTGAAGAAATAGTCCCACACTCAGGCTGGAGACGTTCAATTAGGTCAAATGAGAGATGATTGGTCAGGGAAATCCACTTCTTATAGCTGTAATAATAAGTGTACAGTCAAACTTGAATAACATGACCACTCAGAAGAGGATGTATTTGTAATCAGCAACGGTGACAGCTTAACCCATTACCCCATAATTACACCTTTTTAAGCCTATAATTTATTCTTCCACTTAAGAAAATAGTTTCTTTTTATACAGTCATGAATATGTACTATAAGAAAAATTTTCCATATCTAGGCAGATAATAGCTTAAAGCAAGCTGAAAGTAAAGCAGAATGCGCCTTAAGGCGCATTCTGCTTTACTTTCAACCTGCTTTCAGTGGTCACATATCTTCAAATATAGAAACTGGCTATGGGGTAATGGGTTAACGCAGGACAAACATAATGCAGAAAACTTCTACAATAGGCTAGCCCTATGATCAGGGTTTGCCCTGTTTGTCCGTTTTCTGAAATATTTGCTATAAATACTAAGTAAATCAGCCCGAAAACTCTTTATTAAATGGTCACTTTTCGAAAGCGAAATAGTCCTTTTAAAAATTCAGATTGGAAATGGTTAATCATTAATTAAGTTCAAACAACTAGAACAAATCACTCTTGAGGACGTATGGTGGCATATATCAGAGCTCCAGATACGGTGAGTAATACTCATTTCATTGTTTGACCTCGAAAATAAAGGAACCATAAAGGAGAAACTTTTGGAAATGTTCAGTTTGCCCAATCTTATCTAGAGCCCTTATACTGTGGAGAAGAGGTTTAGACGTTATACTTTCCCAATAAACTTGTTAACGCTAAAACTATTATTTCCATTGCAAACAGTTTGGAATCAGATCAGACCCTGGGTAACTCAACGTTACCCAGCATCCACTCAGGCTCTAGACTGTTTGCCCCTCAGATTAAAATAGGTCATCAAATTTGTCAAAAAGTTTTCATTTTCTCCTTTTTATTGCATTTGTGTTTGGTTTGCATTTAAACCGGTAAGAATATTGTCTCCTCGACTGTATATACAGTAAAACCCCTCTATTACCACCACTGAAATGAAGGCTAACTGATTGTATAAAAGACAAGTGACAGCTTAAAGCTAGGTGACAGTAAAACAGAAAGCTTATGTAGGAGCTTTCTGTTTTACTGTCACCTTGCTTTAAGCAGTCACCTGTTGTAAACACCTTATAATTAACATAATTTAGTGGTCGTAATATAGAGGTTTTACTGTACATGTATGTGGTTATTTCTTTGAGAGAAAAAAATTTAGTTTCTAAGCAGAGGGAGATCGACTCATAACAGCTGCCAGCTTAAGGAAGAACAAGGGTGATCGAGCAAACTGAATGTTTCCAATATTTTCTCTAGATCTCAACCAAACCCTATGCTGTGACTACTCAGCATCATTTCCAATTGATGATTATAATGAGTAGTCACAACTAGTGTTTAGGCAGGGCACCAGATAAGAGTAGTTTTTCAAAAACTAAAATCTTTATTTCTGCATTAAACCCTATGGTGTCACTACTCATTAGAATTGTCTCTTCGAGACAATTCTAATGAGTAGTAACACCATAGGATTGTTGCTGAAAGGAGTGAGAAAATATTGAATTTGTTCAGTAAACCATTTCTTATCTGGAGCCCTGGTTTAGGGAAGATATAAATCTGTTAGTATCTGAAATACAGCAAACCCTGTATTCACCCATTACTCCATAGCCTATTTTTTTCAGGGGAGGGCTGTAACTAAGTAGTGAGCACTTGTAGCCCGACCCCATTTCTGTAAAAATTCGAAATAAAATTTGTTTGAACTATAAACTAGGCTATTTTTATGCCCCAGCGACGATCAAGCATCCAACACTTGTCTTTGATTCACTGTACATTTCCTAAAAGAAAGTTCAGTTAAACTTTGACTGTCAATCTGGCGCTGGAGTAAGTCTAACATACTTTTCATATGGGTATGCTCCCAAATACTGATCCATCTCTTTCATGTTTGCTGCAAACCTGCCTCTCTCCTCCTCACTCACTTCTCCTGGCTTGATATCTGAAATCACAAAGAATACATCAGGGCTCCAGATAAGCGAGAGTTAACTGTACAAATCCAACATTTTCTCATTCATTTTAGCCCAAAATCCTATGGTGTTACTACTCATTAGAATCGTCTCGAAGAGACGATTCTAATGAGTAGTGACACCATAGGGTTTAAAGCAGAAATAAAGATTTTAGTTTTTCCCCTTATCTGGAGCCCTGAATACATTAAGTCAATCTTGTATTAACTCAGTACATGTATGTAACGTTGTTATGACAATATACTGCAAAAGAACAAACAGTGTAGACACTGATCTAAGGGCTCCAGTAGAAGCCATCGGATATGGGTCTACAGTGTAAATGTTTGCATCCGACAAGTGTACTAATCACAGGTACACTTATTGTAAAGGGCAAACATACACATAGCTAGGGTTTGGTGGGTTAAGTAACTCAACATCTGACCAAGATCAGAGAGGTGTGTCACTAGGATCTTAGTTCTGAAAGTAGAGAGAGGAATGGGTTAATGTATAATTTCTAATTTGAAGAAGGTGACATATTTTCAAAGCATAATGCTTTCCCTCATAGCCATAGCAGTCCCTCATAGTGTAGTTGGTTGCTTAAAGGATGCTGAAAGAAGCCAGACATCTTCTTAACCCTTTGAACCCTAGTCCCGCATATAGGCATCCTTTTCAAACAGTATGTATGTTAAAAGTGCACTTGTACTATGCAAACAGTGAAGACACAGATCAGAGGGCTCCTAACTCCTTAAGGAGCCCTCTGATCTGGGTCTTCACTGTTTGTAAAAATGCAAAACATTGACCAAAACAACCCTTAAAAGTCAGAAATGGACTAGACTACAATGGAAACTGGGATTATCCCTTTGAAGTTTCAGGGAGGAAAGAGTTAAGGAAGTTTTCTGCCTCTTTTTCAGTCTCCTTTAACCCTTTTTACAATATTACCAATTTAACCTTTTATCGCATTCAATTTATCCCTCCACTGAAGAAAATAGTTCCAATTTATAATGTAATGAATATATATATCATAAGAAATATTTTCTTTTTTCCAGCAGATGGTAGCTTAAAGCAGGTTGAAAGTAAAGCAGAATGCTTTAACTCTTTGAACCCTAGTCCCGCATATAGGCGTCCTTTTCAAACAGTGTACATGTGAATAGTACACTTGTCCTGTGCAAACAGTGAAGACCCTGATCAGAGGGCTCCGAAAGGAGCCCTCCGATCAGGGTCTTCACTGTTTGTCACAATGCCAAACACTGACAAAAACAACCCTTAAAAGTCAGAAATGGACTAGACTAAAATGGAAACTGGAATTTTCCATTTAAAGTTTCAGGGAGGAAAGAGTTAAGTAGTAATCTATTTTCAAAACTAAAAATAGGCTATGGGGTAAAGGCTTAAGTATATATCAGAGTATAAGGAAAGATTCCTTCAGAACATTTATTAGTAAAGGGTAGGACGATAACTATGAGGAATAGGTTAAGGCAAGGAAATACATTTTTGTGAGGGAAAGGTTAAACTGGTTAAAGAGAATCCATACCTTCATCATATTTATCCCATTTCTTGATGACAATTTCTCGCTGTTTGAAATTGTAGAAAAATCCAGAACGCATGCCGCTATTACTTCCTGTGTCTTTTGAACTGAAAAACAAAGAAAATGTCATTAACCCATTACCCCATAAATACGCCTTTTTACGCCTCAAATTTATTCCTCCACTGAAGAAAGTAGTTCCAATTTATACAGTTGTTAATATTTAACATTAGAAATAATTTCTATATTCTAGCAGCTGGTAGCTTAAAGCAGGATGAACGTAAAGCAGAATGCGCCTTAAAGCGACTCGCAACCAGATGGCGCATTTGCAAAAATAAAAGAAAATACTCAAATATAACCAAAAGGGTAGCATTATCGTGCATCTGGCATTGGAAAAATATGACCAGTCTAAAAACACCCTCTAGAAAAGTCTTCAAATCTTAGTTTTTTAGATATTTTCCATCGTTTTATCTATAGCGTCAAAAGGTGCTATGATCACGGGCTCAGACATAAACCCGAGCCGAATAATGTAGTTGTATGTACTTTCCATCGCCAAACACTGAAACACGTAAAATCAATCCCATATATATGAATAGTTCCGTGGCCCAATGGGTCAAGTGGTGTCCTCATTTTGTCTTAAGTCCACCAATGCCGGGTCACGGTGTCATATCAAAATTGGACCCCCGTAAAAAATGGACCACCTGTAAAAAATGGACCCCCCCATGCAAAAATTTAGAATGATAAAAAAACATAATAAAAATCTAAGAAACAAGAAACCAATGAATATTTTAACCCATTACCCAATAAATAGGCCTGTTAACATCTTAAATGTATTCCTACATTGAAGAAAATAATTCCAATTTATTCAGTCACAAACATTTACTGTATAGGAAATATTTTATGTATACTAGAAGATGGTAGCTTAACCAATTACCCAATAAATATGCCTTTTTATGCCCTTAATTTATTCTTCCACTGAAGAATGTAGTTCCTTTTTGTACAATGTATTCCTACATTGAAGAAAATAATTCCATTTTATAAAGTCACAAACATTTACTGTATAGCAAATATTTTATGTATCCTAGAAGATGGTAGCTTAACCCATTACCCAATAAATATGCCTTTTTATGCCCTAAATTTATTCTTCCACTGAAGAAAGTAGTTCCATTTTGTACAATGTATTCCTACATTGAAGAAAATAATTCCATTTTATACAGTCACAAACATTTACTGTATAGGAAATATTTTATGTATCCTAGAAGATGGTAGCTTAAACCATTACCCAATAAATATGCCTTTTTACGCACTTAATTTATTCTTCCACTGAAGAAAGTAGTTCCAATTTTTGGCATTAAAATTGGACCCCCCCCCTCCCTTGGCAACACCCAACCATAAGTCATTTGATATTCACATCAATTTTAATTCTTTTCCATTATTTGTTTTGTTTAAGTAATGTTTTTCCCCTTTCCTGAAGTTACTATGCCCTGCAAATTATTTTGGTTGGAGAAGGGGTGGGGGGTCCAATTTGATGGCGTTTCAACACCCAACCATAAGTCATTTGATTTACACATCAACTTTAATTCTTTTCAATTACTTGTTAAGTTTTAGTGATGTTTTTCTCCTAATCTGAGGTTACTATGCGCTGCAAATTATTTCAATTGGAGAGGGGGGTCCAAATTTGATGGTGTAAAAATTGGACCCCTTCCCTTTTCAACACCCAACCATAAGTCATTTGATTTACACATCAATTTTAATTCTTTTCCATTAGTTGTTTTGTTTAAGTAATGTTTTACTCCTTTCCTTAAGGTACTATGCCCTGCAAATTATTTTGGTTGGAGAAGTGGGGGGTCCAAATTTGATGGCGTAAAAATTGGACCCCCCTCCCTCCCTTTTCAACACCCAACCATAAGTCATTTGATTTACACAACAACTTTAATGTTTTTCTCCTAATCTGAGGTTACTATGCGCAGCAAATTATTTCAATTGGGGAGGGGGGTCCAACCATACCAACATCTTTGACCATGTGACCTTGACCTTCACCTTTGACCTATTTAATCAAATTTGGACCCCCCTTCTCCCACCAAAATAATTTGCAGCGCATAGTAACTTCAGGAAAGGAGTAAAACGTTACTTAAACAAAACAACTAATGGAAAAAAAATTAAAATTGATGTGTAAATCAAATGACTTGTGGTTGGGTGTTGAAAAGGGAGTGGGGTCCAATTTTTACGCCATCAAATTTGGACCCCCCTCTCCAACTGAAATAATGTGCAGCGCATAGTAACCTCAGGATAGGAGAAAAAACATCACTAAAATTTAAACAAGTAATGGAAAAGAATTAAAGTTGATGTGTAAATCAAATGACTTCTGGTTTGGTGTTGAAAAGGGGGTGGGGGGGGGGGGGGGTGTTCCAATTTTAACGCCATCAAATTTGGAAACCCCCCCCCCATTCTCCAACCAAAATAATTTGCAGGGCTTAGTTACTTCAGGTTAGGAGTAAAACATTACTTAAACAAAACAACTAAGGGAAAAGAATTAAAATTGATGTGTAAATCAAATGACTTATGGTTGGGTGTTGAAAAGGGAGGGGGGGGTCCAATTTTTACGCCATCAAATTTGGACCCCCCACTTCTCCAACCAAAATAATTTGCAGGGCATAATAACTTCAGGAAAGGAGTAAAACATTACTTAAATAAAGTAACTAATGGAAAAGAATTAAAGATGATGTGAAAATCAAATGACTTATGGTTGGGTGTTGCCAAGGGAGGGGGGTCCAATTTTGATGCCATCAAATTTGGACCCCCTCTCCAACTGAAATATTTTTACAAATTACTATTTTTAATGCTGAATCTGGTTGCGAGTCTCTTTAAGGCGCATTCTGCTGTACTTTCAACCTGCTTTAAGTGGTCAACTATCGTCAATACTAGAAAAAGGCTATGGGGTAATGGGTTAACTCTTTCATCCCTGAATCTCCGAATGGACAATGCCAGTTTCTAATAAAGTCTTGTCTGTATATGAAAATTAACAGTTGTTTTTACAATTGTGTAAAAAAAACTAGGAATGAGAACGAGTACCCAAATTGCTATTCGAATATTTGCCTAAAGTATTCGAATTTATTCCAATATTCGCTGAAATTCACATATTTTAACCAACAAACAGAGCAGACCCTTATCAGAGGGCATCTTTAGGCACCCTCTGATCTGTGTCTACACTGTTTGCATTGGTACACTGTTTGTAAAGGACAAGTAGACTCATTGCTTGGGCTCAATTGGTTAATCTCAAATTAAAATTAATTGATTTTAAATAAGCAGTGGCAAATTCCATGGAATTGTATGTCTCATCTGTGCCATTTACAGGGCTGCCATTTCTCCGGATTTTTCCTAAATATTCAGATTTTTTTTCTAGTACATAGTAGCTTAAAGCACAGGGCCCCAGATAAGAGAGAGTAAAGCAAACAAATTCAACAATTTCTCCCTCATTTTGTACCAAATCCTATGGTGTCACTACTCATTAATGAGTAGTGACACCATAGGGTTTAATTCAGAATTGAAAAATAATTTTTTGAAATACTCCCCTTATCTGGAGCCCTGAAAGCAGGCTGAAAGTAAAGCAGAATGTGCCTTAAGGCGCATTCTGCTTTACTTCCATCCTGCTTTAAGCAGCCACATGTCAACAAAACTAGAAACAGGTGATGGGGTAAAGGTACGATTCATAAAATCGTACTTGAAAAATGCAAGTTTGGAAATCTTAGGATTTTTCATGTCAACTTATGGCAGCCCTGCATTTATGTCTGTCATTTGGACTTGATAGATCTGGGGGCCTGTCTTATGAAACATTGTACGACAAAAAACGGTTGTAAGTCAAAACTTTAAAATACATCTAACTTCTGATTTCTCCATGTAATCTAAAGTTTGGCTGCAATCAGGCATGTATTTTAGAAAAAGAAGATGTTGAAGAAGAAGAAATTGTTGACACACTACGCTGGACATTGACTGACCACAAAAGCTCATATTGAGCACTTTGTGCTCAGGTAAGCTCAAAATCACAATAATTCACATGAAATGATAAAATTTCGAAATGCAGGATTTTTCTTAAAGGACTCAGAATATGGTAGGAGATACAAATTTCTGTCTACAGACAGACAAGCAGAGAGCTATCATTTTGGTCTTCCCCTTCCCTTACCAACTTCATTGCGGCGGTATAAATAATAAATTGTAACTATAATTTCCAATACCTACCTGTAGTACACAAAATGATTACCAGGTGGTATCATTTTGACACCTCTAAACTTTGGTCCTACTGTCCATGAGTTGTAGTCAATTCCAAAGCATGAACCTTCTGGCAAATCTAGAAGTATAAATGTTGCCCCTTCCCAGAACAAAACTTTAGCTGTTTCATTGTCCATTGTGTCTTAGAGCCACAAAGCTGAAATATACAAAGAATACCAACATCCTAAATACATATTCTACAAACAAGAATGGCACTTAATCGCTCACCTGATCATGGTGTCATTAAGATTGGCCAAGTGATTTCAGCAGGGAAAATCAGCCTCACCCTCTGACACAGACAGACATTTTTTTTTCAGCTAAGAAATCTGGTTGAGAGTGTCACCTATGGATAATTTGTGTATTATTATTTTCAAATGGGGAAAGTGGTTTCAGACAAGAAGATTATTTAAGTTTTCATTGATAAAAACTATTTTTAGCTCCTGTGACCTAGATATGCAACAGACCCAAACCTTTAAACAATATTGGTAAAGGACCTCTAGAAGTGTCACCATACCAAATATCAAAGCTCTGATAATATTAGCTTATGGGATTTTCTCACAAGCAGAAAACAAGAAGTCAGGGTCAAAGCTCATATTAGCTTCAGAGGAGGATGGATCAAGGACCATTCAAGTTGTTAAGCATCCACATCTACATGATTACGCTGAACTGTCATTGTAGACCTACATTTTGGCAAAATATAAGTTTGAAATATGGATAGTTTGCTATGAATTATGAGGCAAATGTTATTGGATAATTGGGAAATGTGTTTATTTTGATAAGGAATGGGTCTGGTATTTCAGTGCTTTTGATTGGGAAGGGTCCGGTCATCAAGACGGGTTTGAGTCCCGGTCCGGCTGCATATTTTTCTCATCTGGCATGATACATTAATAACCCATAGGATATGTAACTCAAAGAGTGTACAAATATAATAAAAATAAACTTGTGGAGACGTGTTCTTTTAGTAGGAATTTGGGACAAATTCTTGTGCAGAGGGGGTGTGTGTAGCCGGGTTGAGTTCATAGTTAAAAAGCTGCTCAAGAGATTTGTGTACGCTCAGATGGAGAGCACATGCCCAGTTAGCAAGGAGTCATGGGTTCGATTCCCGGTCTGGTAGCATATTTGTCTCACCATGTTACAGTGGTATGCAGCCAGAGTCCATAAGAAGTTCCTAAGATATCCTAAGCTTAAGCATGAATGATTTTCTCGCAAGTTGTCGTGTTTAAAGATATTTCCTGACCTCTTTTCTGTGATAATCTCTAGCCTGGCAATTTCCTTGCAAATCTCTTGATTCTTATGGGGGGGGAGTTTAGTCCATCAATGGACTGAGGAAATGTCTTTAAATGTGGAATACCAATTCATGGCATCTACGTTACCATACATCATACTTTTCGTTTCATTATAAACAAGAAATATCTTTAAAAAAGATATTCGGCGGAATGAGTGCTTGAACTAAGGCTATATAGATGGGTGTGCAAAATTGAATTAAATTGAGGTTTTCAAAGAATTGTAATATCTTGGATTGAAAAGCAAAAAATACAAGTATTCAATTGAAACAGTAACTGTTATTTAAAATGCAAAACTATCATGTACAGAAATGCAAAACAAAACAATAATTTAACTCATATCCTAGCATCCTCACATTAATCTATTGTTCCATTCATAGAGTTTCTTGAAACAAACTATAGCATACACCAAATGTACAGATACAACAATCTACTGTACTTCACTCTTGTAAATAATGATGAAACAACACAATTGTGTTTAACTCACTTGAGGCTATTCATATATAAAATATTGCTTTTAATGTATGGCAAATGTGTACAAATAGTTAACAATTAAAACAAATTGGTTGTAAACAATTACGAAACACCTAGCTTCCTCTGTATATCTATAAATAGATTTCAGATCATATCTTATTCTTAAAATACATGTAGAAGCATAATTTTGTCAACAGTGGAAACTTCATTAGCCCAGTGTAGTAAACAGCCAGCCTGTATCTCTAAATTTTACACCCACAGTCCACATCATGTAAAACTGTAATGGGACATAAACCAGCCTACCTCTTTTAGCACCAAACCCCAAGGTATTACCACTCATTTTGATTGTCTCGAAGAGACAATTCATATGTATAGTGACACCACAGGGTTTAATGCACAAATAAAGATTTTAAGTTTTGAAACAATTCCCTTATCTGGAGCCCTGGCTACTATCCAATCAGACTATTCAGTTTAGTGCTGAAACGATTACCCGGGTAACCGTTAACGGTTATGAACTGCCAATTAACCGGTTACAAAGTCGGTAACCGGTTACTCGGAAGCCATTTTGTATAACAAAAATGAAGCCCCATTTGTCGGGAGCTACAGCCTTCCGATATGTTTTCCGTTCACTTGAAGTCTTTTACTCTAAGATATACATGATATTTAAGTTTTAAAATACAGTAGCATGTTGATTGATAAGGGTAGGGCGTTTCCTGATTTTTGTAAACATGTACACGGAACTCAGTACACAAAACGATGCCGTTAACAAAATATTTTATGTGCACAATTCAATATACTTTTCAGGTGTTCTCAACTCTGAATACTCGCTGCATGGTGTCATTTTATTTTAAGTTGAGTTAAAGAACCCTTATTGCACCTGTCTTTACAATAAATGCCGATTGAACAGTTTTAATTTACAACAAACTTGTCTTCGAAATATTGTTTCCTTCGCTACTTTGACAGTTGAACTTGACACGCTTACTAACCTTCTGACCTCGAAATATTCGGTTTGCTTTGGATTTCTACCCTAGTAGCTATATATGACGTTCGTGTAGGGAAAACGTAAACCAGGGTTTCCAGGAATATCCACATGTCAATTTCAAATATATTTTTAGACCACCCAATCAAACACGATAAAATAATAAAACCCGGTTAGCTGAATCTACACTTCATTCGGATCGTCTCATATGTGTTCAAGGTTTAAAATAAGACAAGAATGGGACCAATTAATTATCTATAACACAATGCGGGATACAAGGTCTTCATATTCGGTCGCGCATAATTATTCCGTGTATTTGAGTTATTTTACAAATGCAACTTATTTAGAGAAGACATCGAATAGCTGCTTTTTAAAACGATTTATTGATCAACAGATTCATGCAGTATACATGTAAGTTCATTTTATAAGATCAATAGATCTTCTTTTCTCTTTGCAATACGTCGGCATGCATGGTAAAATAGTTAGAAAAAAGTATAACGTTCATAAACAATTCTTTGGCACCAAGACTTTATTATTGTATTATCGTTCGGTCTTCAAATTTGTAATTGTTTATAGGTAAAACAGTTGAACGTTACTGTGTTACGTCCGACCCTTACTGACTAATGATGTGTCAGTCGGCATATTAAAGTTACGATTAACCGGTTAACGCCGGTTACGAGCAACGATTAACCGGTTACAAATTTCTGGTAACCGTTTCAGCACTAATTCAGCAGGTGCTCTGAATTCTAAATTTCTGATCAAATATTATTGGTTGAAATGTGTGGCCAAATATAAAGTGTGTCTAAATAGAAAACAGTCAGCTCCGCCGAAAAATCTTTTTCTCTTGTCAAGTATAACTCTACCTTGTAATTAAAGTAATCAAATCGGAATTCTAGTGTAAGTTTTAGCATGTCAACAACGTTTTTCCCATGTTGAATCCTCCAAAGAAGAGAGTATTTGCGGAGGCTGGGACTAAAATAGGGACCGCGGACAAAACGGTCTGATCGGGGACAAGACAATCTAATTCCTTGTTTGCAGTATGTTTATATCTTTAAAAAGATATGACATAATAATAAGAAATAGCCTTGGTTATTCAAAAACTGGTTCCTTTACGCTAAAATAGATTCTTGCTGCCCTTATTATGGTCGGTGTTTTATTAAATTCTTCTCTAGAGTTATCCCCCTTCAATCTTGGCCAAGAAAAAAAAGAAAAAGAGGAAAAACATGAAAAGACGTTAGACAACGTTGGACCTAGTTTGAAGATTACTCATTAATGGTAGTGTATTTTAATTTAGGTTAATTTTCTACAACCGTATTAGTAAATTTCGAACGTTGATCCACCAGACCCACTTTTTATAATGATGTCACTAGTTTTCGCGTTGAAATATCTTAGGTGAACAGGGGTTCGACTCATTGGAAGGTAAATAGAGATAGGTCAATCAACTTGGGCATATGTTTTAGCTGACTGTAGCACAGAGGCTGTGCAGAGACTTAAATGATCACCCGCGAAGTAATTAGGTATATTAGCTCAGTGGTAGAGCGTCCGCTTGCAGCATGGAGGAATTATACCCTGGAGAAGTATCCGGCCGGCTCGCGATTTATCGTGTCGTCCAAAATCGGTCAATCAGCGGCGCTCGCTGGCGGCTAGAAAACAACGTTTTGGCGAAAGTTTGGTGTTAATAGAAATGCTTTTAATGTCATCCTTTCGTTATAAATTTTAATACAGATGTTTTATTAGACAATGATCTTACGCGTAGTACAAAATTTGAGGCGATAGCTTATAAATTGTTAGTACAGTGTAGCTCCATTACTTCGCGGTCCGCTATTTCGCGAAAGCCAATATATCACGGTCGCGGCTTGGACCCCATTTTTTCCTATATGTATACTAAAAGTCAATAAAAGCCGAGTAGCGATCATTTCTGTTTCTTTCATAATTATATCTTCCTTTAACAGGTCGCTATAATTGCGTAATCAGTGTCAATTATCACCATCTGTGGACTGCGCGTGTGTCATCCCGCTGCGTTGATTGACAGGTGCACTAACAAACAAACAATAGGTCTTGACTCTTGAGTGAACTCGCGCATGCGCGAGTTTCCCTCATTATTTAGCAATAATTAGCAAACTAACCTGATTGAGTAATAACTATCAAAGTCGACTAATCCGCATTAATAACAATGGAGAGATAACCACAGACATTAAAATCACAGTCATTCACATTTTGATACATTAACAGACGCTTACAATTATAACTGCGATTCGTACCTGATAACAACGTACTCGAACAATGTCGGCCAAGAAATTAATAAAATTTAACCTGCGAACTGTAAATTGGTTTCATTGTTCTTTCAATTTTTTACACCGCGGTACGTTGTTTTTTGACAATTCAACCGAGAAAATCTCATTTTATCCGCTTTCTAATCGCGATATAGGCATTAAGTGTGATTTCCACGAGTAACTGAATCTTACTGATACACACCACATTTAAATCAAAATGGCGGCCGTTGTCAAAAACGAAAGTACGCATTTGGTATAATACACATGAAAACGCTGATGCTAGATATGACAGTGAATATAAAGACTTGTTTTGACAAGAAATAACAAGGTAATCAACCAAGAAACCGTGTTTATTGCATGAAATTGATATAATAGAGATTGGCAATGGAATATACAACAGAATTTAGTTCAGCTCAGAATTGGGCTATATCGCGATCCGACCACATCGCGGATTTCATTTCGTGGACCCCAACTTCCGCGATATAATGGAGCTGCACTGTATAGTGAGGTTTTGAAAATGAGAGAAAAATGTATTTTTTCGTTTACCTACGAAGTTTGTGTGTTAATAGAAATGCTTTTAAAGTCATCTTTTCGTTATAAATTTTAATACAGATGTTTTATAAGACCATGATCTTACGCGTAGTACAAAATTTGAGGCGATAGCTTATAAATTCTTAGTATAGTGAGGTTTTGAAAATGAGAGAAAAGCGTATTTTTTCGTTTACCTACGAAGTTTGGTGTTAATAGAAATGCTTTTAATGTCATCTTTTCGTTATAGATTTTATTACAGATGTTTTATTAGACCATGATCTTACGCGTAGTACAAAATTTGAGGCGATAGCTTATAAATTGTTAGTTAAGTGAGGTTTTGAAAATGAGAGAAAAACGTATTTTTTCGTTTACCTACGAAGTTTGTGTGTGTCTATATTTCTCTGCCACTGTCTGTTTGCCTCTTGTCTGTCTCTCTGTCTGTCTGTTTTTCTCTTATCTCTGTCTGTCAGATCTCATGTTATCGTGTTTGCAATTAATTTCTGAAGATAATGCAAGCTTTAACCTCTTTCATAGAAATGGGAAGGATAATATGTATATTTTAGTCTGGATGTAAAACTAACCCTAAATTCCTTTTTTTTGAAGTAATATGTTAATAATTCTAATTTTCCTTTCAATAATAATAATGATCGCGCACTCCTTTCAAATGTCTCTTAACATACAAAATGGATTTTTTTTTTGCCTCCAAGGAAATATTTCCTCCATATAGAACATTGTAACAATGCATGAACACATTTTTAGAAGTTTAGAAGTTTGCTTAAGTTTTTATACGGAAGGAATTCTTTTCTTACGCGAGTTGGTCTAGTCATTTCATTAGCCAGCAACCTTTGTAGGTCATCATTACTTTTTTCGCTTCAAGAAAACCCCTGGTATTTTTACAACCGAAAGATAAGTGTCACGGCTTTATATCAAGACCTTTTTTTAAAATATATATATATATATATCGGACAAAAATTATGGATTAAATTCAAGTTTTTGAAACGGGACGTTGTATTTATTTCGCGATCGCCTGCTCTCGCTTATCGACTATTTCATTTGGCAATCGCTCTTTAACTCGCCATAAAATTTGTCGATTTCAAAAATAAACACTGGCATTTTCTACAACTGAAAGAAAAATATCTTAGCTGTCCTTTAAGATCATTGTTATGGAAATCGGCCTAAAATTGAGGATTTTATGAAAGGTTTTGTAACAGGGCGTGATATATTTTTGAGCGAGCGAGCGCTTGCTCCCTTTTATCGGCAAATTCATTTGGAAACCGCTCTTTAACTCGCCATAAAAATGATCAATGTAAAAATTAGATTATGTTATTTTCACAAGTGAAAGATAAATATCTTAACCTTCTTTTAAGATCATTATAATGAAAATCAGGTAAAAATTAAGGATTTTATGTAACTTAAACTAACAGTAGGTAACCATTCAACACGATAAAAAACGCGATAGCCCGCTATCGGCGTACTGGTGCAGTTGAATTATCGATCGATTAAGCGTTATCGCGCATACAGGTATTGGACGACACCATTTTCGGGAAAATGCAGATTTGTGTATATGATTCTTCTCCAGGGTATAATTCCTCCATGCTTGCAGTGCCGGAGGTAGTGGGTTCAATGAATCAATCCAGACCCGCATGGTGTTTCTACTCTCTTGTTCAGTTTTCATTTCCGATATTTATGTGAAACTTTCGATCGCCGTCAACCTACGATCATTCCAAAAACAAATCCAACACAATGAGTTGATATCAGAAGAAACGTTTGTTCGTCTTTAAACTTGTGAAGATGATTCTCGTGATAGTTTTACTTCACGTTTGGAATTTGGACCAGTTACAGTCCGTACACCTACAGCTCTCACCATGTTTTGCAGAACGGAAAACACTTTATGAAACATATTCATGACTGTATAAATTTGAACTATTAATTTTCTTCAGTGGAGGAATAAATTGAAGGCATAAAAAGGTGTATTTATGATGTAATGAGTTACCATTTGCATGGATAAAGAAAATATTTCTTGTAATGCATATTCATGACTGCATAAGTTGGAACTGTTTTCTTCAGTGGAGGAATAAATCTGAGGCGTAGAAAGGTGTTTCTATTGAATAATTAGTTAAAACAGGGTTGGTTGTTTTTCAAGTACTCATGAATCTGATCTTGAGCTCTATTTGGTGTTTTTCAGGTACTGTGGAATTATTAAAAATATTAGCATGGAAAACCAAACGACAACAGAGACTTCGGAAGAGAAAAATGAGGATACAAACAATCAAACTGTGACTGAATCAGTTACAAATGACAAAACATCAGAAAATAAAGCATTCAAAACTCCTAGCTTTGTGATTCCAAGTAAAAGGAAAGTACAAACTAATGCTGAAGCATCAACTGTTTTCAAATCTCCAGAACAGCCAACTGTCAAAACCAAATCACCGGAGACCAAAACTGCAGAGACCTGTGAAGTTCCTAAAAAGGCATCGTCCATGTCCCCAGCAGAACAGCTGGGGCATGCCAAAGCAGCTGTACCATATAAAGAACCAACATGGAGCTCCTTGTGTGAACAAAAATATTCATTTGAAGTGATTAAAAATGGAGCCTTCATTGAAAATATAGATCTTACACCCAAGCCGTACCATGTCATTGGACGAATTCCAAGCTGTGACATTCTTATGGAGCACCCATCACTGTCACGGTATCATGCAGTAATCCAGTACTCTGATGGGAGTTCAGAAGATCAACCCAAGGGCTGGTACTTGTATGATTTGGATAGCACACATGGTACATGGATTAACAAGAACAAAGTTCCTCCAGGAAAGTTTCACAGGCTTCATGTGGATTATGTCCTGAAATTTGGTGGTAGTACCAGGTGAGAATGGGAGCCTCAATCTTTTACGAAATTGAAGTGCCATAGGGCATAGCAGGGCTCCAGATAACAGGAAGTTATTTCAACAAATCAAACATTTTCTCACTAATTATAGCACCAAATCCTATGGTGTTACTACTCATTAGAATCGTCTCTTTGAGACGATTCTAATGAGTAGTGATACCATAGGGTTTAACTCAGAAATAAAGATTTTAGTTTTTGAAAAACTACCCTTATCTGGTGCTCTGGGCATAGGGCTCTAATAATCAGTCACCGACCTCTAACCTGGGTCAACACTGTTTGCATAGGACAAGTCATTAGTATATAGGCTCTTGACAAACAGTGTACCTGTGAAGAAAACACTAGTCCTATGCAAACAGTGCAAACCCTGATCAGAGGGCTCCTGCAGAAGTCCGCTGATTAGGGTTTGCACTGTTTGTCATTGTGCAATATATTGTAAGAAACAACCATAACCTTTTAGTGCTTTTACCCCATAACCTGTTTCTAGTTTTGAAGACAGGTGACCACTTAATGCAGGTTGAAAATAAAGCAAAATCATAAATGCGCCTTAAGGCACTTTCTACTTTACTTTCAGCCTGCTTTAGGCTATCTTCTACTAGGATATACTAGTATTAAATATTTCCTAAGGTACATGTTCATGACTGTTTAAAGTGACACTATAGTTGAGGAATAAATTAAAGGCGTATCTATGTAGTAATCGGTTAGATAGTCAAAACCACCCTTGATTTACCTGGAAACTAGGATTATCCAAGTGATGTTTCAGGGGTGTATGATGAGTCCATCAGTAAATGCAGCGGGATTAGGGTCTGTTTATTACGCACCTGGAGGCTGGAGATCAGGACTATAAAACTATATATAATTTTCCGAATTTCTTTTCAAAACGGGTCAGAGTGGCAAACAATGAGTTAACCCTTTACTCCATAGCTTGTTTCTAGTTTTGAAAACAGGTGAGCACTTAAAGTAGTTTGAAAGTAAAGTAGAATGCACCTTAAGGCAAATTCTGCTTTGCTTTCAGTCTGCTTTAAGCTACCGTCTGCTAGGATGTAGGAAATAATTCCTATGTTACATATTAATAACTGTAAAAAATGGAACTATGTTTTTCAGTGGAGGCATTATGTGAAATTAATGTGTAAACGTGTGTATCTGTTGAGTAATAGGTTAAGATCTCTAGTATTCTCTACCAAACTCTTTGTTGTGACTATGCATTAGAATCGTCTCACGAAGACAACAAATCGTTTAGTGAAAACATATATATTAACCTTTTCGCTGCCTTGCTATGAGTACACTAGTACTGTGCAAACATTTTTGGATCCTGATAAAAGGCCACATAACACAGTATCTGATCAGGTTCCAAACTGTTTGACACTTATAACGATATAACTTCAGTCCATTAACTTATATTGAAATTTGAGAAGAAAAAGCAGACAACAGTTATTTAAAGCAGATGGCAATCATTATGCCAGTTAGAGGATTAAGAATTTAACCCATACCCCCATAAATACTCCTTTTTACGTCTATAATTTAGTCCTCCACTACAGAAAATAGTTCCCTTTTGTACAGTCATGAATATGTATCACAAGAAATATTTTCTAAATCCTAGCAGATAATAGCTTAAAGCAGGCTGAAAGTAAAGCAGAATGCGCCTGCATCTGATCTGGATTAAAGCTGTTTGTCACTCATCATTATCTTTCTTCTGTCAAAATGTCCACTAATATGTAACTTTGAGAAAAAAAGCAGATGAGAATTTTAAGCAGACGATATTGCAGCAATTAAAGCGTTAGACATAACTGTCTTGTTTGGGAAATTGGGGCAAATGTCGTTGTAAGGAGGGGGTCGTTGTTCGGAGGACCGTTGCAGGGAAGGAGCACTGTAGTTTAACCCATAGCCCGCCAAATAAATTGTCGTCTGCTATATTTCTCGTCTGCTTCAAGTTTCAAAGTGCTTCAAAGTTGCTCAAAATTGCTGAAAATGTTGTCCGAGTGTCAAACAGCTTGGATCCGGATGAGACGCCGAGTTACTCGGCGTCTCATCTGGATCCAAGCTGTTTGCATATGGAGCTATAGTCGTGAGTGGCAGGCTAAGGGTTAAATACTAGCCTTTTCTTATGCTATAAGTTTTGCTGTTTCAGACTTTTCATAATCCAAGGACCCGATGAAGACAGACAGGAAGAATCAGAACTCTCTGTTACAGAAATGAAAGAACAGAGAGAAAAACAAATAAAAGAGACAGAGTTGCTGAGACAGGCAGAGATTGAAGAAGCTGAAAGAAAATCAGAACTGATGAAAAGGAAGGAAGAGGAAAAAGGTTGCTCCTGGGGAATAAATGAAGAGGCTGAGGACGATGACGACAGTGAAGAAAACCCTTATGCAAACATTGTCATAGAAAATGAACAGTTATATATTGATGATCCGAAAAAATCTCTTAATGGCTACTTTGAGAGAGAGGGCCATGATCCCCCAGAGTATGAGTTTACTGAGACTGGGTTTGGAAAGTGGAAATGTACAGTAGAGTTACCTGTAGATTCTCTATCTGGTGAGCCAATGAGAGGAGAGGTTGTAGTGTCTGGCAAGAAGAAAGACGCTGTAGTGGCTTGTGCTTTAGAGGCCTGTAGAATGTTAGACAGAATGGGAGAGTTGAGAAAGTCAACACATGAGAGCCGGAAAAAGAAACAGAGGAATTGGGAAGATGACGACTATTATGACAGTGATGAGGATGTGTACCTTGACAGGACTGGCACAATAGAGAAGAAGAGAGAGTATAGGAAGATGAAGGTTGGCAAATCAGACAAAGCATCAGATACCTATGATTCTTTGCTTGAAAAACACAAAGCAGTTCTTGCTGAAATAGAAGAACTAAATCAAGAGCTTGAGAAGGCAAAGGCCCAAGCAGCAGCCATGGAAAGTGAAGATGTTGATGCTCTTGATGCATATATGTCAGCAATTAAGTCTGGAATGATGGATACAAAGACAAAGATGAAGCTAAAGAGACAGTTGATGGAGCTGAAGCAGGAAGAGCAGAAAATCAGGAAACTAGTGAATGTAGCCAAGCCTGCGAGTATGCCAGCGCTTGTTAAAAGGCAAGATAAACAAGAAACTAAACCTAGTATATTGTCTGCTGTTGGAAAAATGAAAGGACCTGCAATTGGCAAAGTGTATAGAAAACCTAATTTAAATGTTAAAGATACTAGAACGAGTGTTGACGATGTGGTGGAAGAAGAGGATGAAGAAGATGACGATAACCAACAGGACAAAGGAAGTGAGAAAGGCTCTGAACAAGTTGCTCATGAAGGTGAAACAAATAAAGAAACAATTAAACAATCTAATAAAGCAGAGAATGTAAAAATATCATCAGCTAAAGCAAAGGCTGTCAACATTCCTAGTGAAAAAGAAAAACTAAAGAAGCCAAAGGGACCATCTATGCCCTTAGCTGCTGTTTTACAAAAGCTGCAAAGTGAAACTGAAAGTATGGACACAGAATCTGGTAACATACCTGATGACGTTAGTGACTTTAAGAGTTCATCAAAGAGAAAAATGTCTATTAAAGGTGACACAAAAAAGAAACTTAAGACAGATACAGGGTCATATGATTCTAAGGATCCTGACTATGCTACATGGCTGCCACCAGATAGCCAGTCAGGAGATGGCAAGACTTATCTTAATGACAAGTTTGGTTACTGAGGCACAGGCCAGAAACACATTCAACCCTAGCCATGACCATACTCTTCATTTACACTGTACTTGCCTTATACAGTGTATACCCTGATTAGAGGGCTCCTAAAGTAAACCTTTAATCAGGGTCTACACTGTGAATCATTTTGAAACAAATTGTTAAAATCAACCCTTGAATAGTCTTGAATATGTATCATAAGAAATACATTCTATATCCTAGCAGATGATAGTTTAAAGCAGGCTGAAAGTGAAGCAGAATGCACCTTAAAGTGCAATCTGCTTTACTTTCCACCTGCTTTAAATAGATCTTCACCTGTTTCCAAACTAGAAACAGGCTATTGGGTAATGGGTTAAAGCAGGTTGAAAGTAAAGCCTAATGTTCGTGAAGGAGCATTCTGCCTTACTTTCAACTTGATTTAAGCTTCTATCCAGCAAGATACTGGAAACTACTCCTTCGTTTTATATCCAGGACTTCCTTTTCTAAGTTTACTAATAATTAGAGGTGTAAAATGGCATATTTATGGAGTAGTGGGTTAAATGAAAGATAAATGTGACTTGATATAATGAGTAGTGATACTTTATATAATGAGTAGTGATACTATTATAGTCATACATTACAAGCCACCACTCATTGACAATTCAGAGTGAAGAACCATAGAGATCTATGAATTATTAAATAGAAGAGACTGCCTAATGCATGTCATATCTAAAGCAGAAAGCTCCTATAGGAGCTTTCTGCTTTAGATATGACATGCATTAGGCAGTCTCCTATAGGAGCTTTCTGCATTACTTTTTTCAAGCATTAAGCCGACACCTCTTTTTTTGATTCCGGGTTAGGCTTCTTATGAGCGTTTGCTTAATTCTTTGCATACTAGGTAATTTTCATCTGCAACAATAGTCTGCTACTATTCTAAAGTTATAATTTTCTAAATTTCTTTTCAGAACAGGGTCAGAGTGCCCAACTGTTTGAATCTTGATGAGATGCTGCAGCATCTCGTCAGCATTCAAACTGTTTGCAAAGGTTTTCATGGTTTTGATGCTAAAAGATAAATTTCGCTAATAGGAGTTAATACAATATTGACTAGGTTATGAATTTGTGCATTATATGTACTTGTACATATATCAATAAAGATTAATTTTCAAAGTAGATGTGTTACTTGCAATTTGTATCTTTTTTATGCCCCCCACATCTATAGATGCGAGAGGCATATAGTGATTGCCCTGTTTGTCCAAGTTAAACTGGTTTTACTGCTCCTTCTAGCATCAATACTTCTTATTAAAATGCCTGATCAGTATTGGCTTTTAGACCATTCCCAATCCAACCATATCACCCAACCTAGGATGCCTACGGGGGCATAAGCATTTATTGAACACAGTCTAGTTTAACTGAAAATTGTACGGTAACTTAAAATTCATCTGCAAACAATAACAATCCAAGTCATTGGGTAACTTGTATTGTTCTATTGCTTATAGGCTTGCTCTTTTCAACAAGAGTTGTCAGAGAGACAACAAAGTTCACCAGCGGCACATTTAGAAACTTAAATGCAGACTCTGAGCTCAAGGTCACAGAGGTCAACCTTTTTGTGTGCATGGAAAGATCTTGTCCATATACACATGCATACAAAATATAAAAGTAATACCTCAAGGGAAATAGGTGTTATAAGTTGTAACTTATATGCATATTTGGAAACCTAAACACAGATTCCGAAACCTAAACACAGGCCCAAAGGTCAATGTCATTGGGGTCAAACTTTTTGCGTGCATGGAAAGGTTTTGTGCATACACATATGCATTTACCAAATATGAAAGCAATACCTCAAGGGACAAAGGAGTTAAAGACATTTTTTGAAACCTAAACCCAGATTTTGACATCTAAACACGGGCCCCAAGTTTAAGGTCAAAGTCAGTGGGGTCAAACTTTGTGCATGCATGGTAAAATCTTGTCCATATAGACATGCATACCGAATATGAACAATACCTCAAGGGACATTGGAGTTACATGTATAATCATTTTTCGAATCCAAATGCAGATTTCCGAACCTAAATGCAACCCAAAGTTCATAGTCAAGGCCACTGGGGTCCCTTGAGATATTTCTGTCATATTTGGTATGCATGTGTATATGGACAAGACCTTTTCATGTATGCAAAAACTTTGACCCTTGAGAAATGTGCCGCTGGCAAGCTTTGTTGTCTGGCAACTATTGTTGCAATATATTGCAAAAGGACAAACAATGCACTCCGATAGGAGCCCACTGGTAGGGGTCTACCCTGTTGACCTAGGGCAAGTGTACTCTTCATAGGTACACTGATGATACCTAAAGAAGGAATACTCCTTGCTCGAGTTGAATAGGTTAATGAGTGGCACAGGTACTGTAGAAAGCCTTTTTGAGACTTTTCTGCATTGCATTTGAATTTTACCTTTCTTTGAAATTGCATCTTCTTTTGAATAGTATCTTAACACATTCAACCCTAGCAAGGAGTATACTCATCATTTACAAACTGTGTACCTGTGAGGATTACACTTGTCCCATGCAAACAGTGTCGACCCTGATCAGAGGGCTCCTTAAGGAGCCCTCTGATCAGGGTCTAAACTGTTTGTCATTTTGAAATACATTGTTAAAATCAAGTCTAATTACATGTAGTCAATAAAGGACTAGACTTAATTTTGAAATGGGAAATGTCCTTTAAAATTTCAGGGGTGAATGAATTGCATGTTAGAAGAGTTGTCAGAAGACAACAAAGCTCATCAGTTGCACGATTCAAAACTTAAATACAGCGGCTGAGGTTTAAGATCAAGGCCACAGGGGTAAAAGTTTTCGCATCGATGGAAAGGTCTTGCCTTAAGGCATGCCTAGTGAAGGCACGAACGCTGTAGTTCAGAGTGTTTAGTAGTTATGAGCACTTTTCAAAACTTAAACCCATGTTTCGAAACAAACATGGAGACAGGTAAAGATCATAGGAGTCAAGATCTTGTGGCCAAGTATGTGTGGTCTGAATCTAAAAGCTGTGCAAAGATTCTTTGCTTTATCTCGGTGACACTTTGCGCCAGATCAGACTTGGCATTTGATTGGCTCAAAACAGCTTGCAATGGACATGGGTATCGGTCACAATGTTATTGGCTAGAAAGGATAGGGTTTCCGCTATTATCTGTTGCTACTGAAAAAGGATTAAGAAAATAAAACTTACAACAGTAAATTTATTGCACATATCCCTTTATTTTGCACTTATAAAACATTTGAAAATATTGATACATGTGGTAGCATGATCTTTGTGATATAAAAAGCTTGTGATGCTAAACACTCGACTTGCAAAACACCTCTCATAACCTTTCATACATAGTACATGTTCAATACAGTTCAACCTTTCTATTACAACCACTAAATTAATTTGATTATTTTGTGTTCCAGGCAAGTGGCTAGGTTAATCAAGGTGGAAGTAAAACTGAAAGCTCCTAATCTTTCATCTTTAAGTTCCCACCTATTCTTTTTACAATCAATAAGCCTCCTTTTAGTAGTCTTAAAAGAGAGATTTTACTGTATGTAGAAAACTGATGTCTTTCCGAGAGCAAATCCATTCTTTTGGTGTCGAAAATTGTTAGCCAAGCAGAGCTTTAAAATCAGATATACACAGTAAGTGATTTATTTTTACCCTTTCACTCATAAAAACACATTTTTTACGTCTTTAATTATTCTTCATCAAAATGTTTTTTCATGCTTCTATCCTAAGCAATTTGGACTGCAAGGAGGGTGTGAGCTTACAGCAATAATTAGCTGCAAATCTGCAAAAACAAATTTAAGAGAGCTCCTCCTAATACTGACAAGTACCTGCCAATGTCAAGTATACTTATCTTGTGTGAGGAGTGTTTTGCTATATGGTTCTGAGACATGGGCTGTATCAGCATACACATTCGGATGACTGCAGCGAAATGAGAGCCATGGTAAGATTGGCCTATCTGGTCATGTCAGAAGATGATGTCTCGTTTGACTCTCTACTATCTCAGCTAAACATAAAGAGACATTGCAGAGATGCTCAAATCAAGCTCAAGCAGGCCGAGATGGCTTGGCCATGTAGAGCTCAGCTAAAGCTGGATCTTTCAAATTTGATATATGAACATCACAACACGGTGGGGTCCAGGCAGACCAAGGCTAAATGTTTCTACATCCTGACAGGTGAGTGTTTAAATCAAGCTGAACTTTTGCTTTACTTTCAGCCTATTTTATCCAGCCACCTGTCGTAAGCATAAACCCTTTTACCTCATAGCCTGTTTCTAGTTTTGAAGACTGACAACCACTTAAAACAGGCTGAAATAGTAATAGGGGTATGTACAGAAAAAATTGTATTATGCTTCCACTTAACCCATAACCCCATAAATAAGCCTTTAAATCATTCCTGCACTGACAAAAATAAGTAATTAATAAATTGTTATACAAAACAGCTGCTTGTGGTTACTTACATCAACCTAGCCTCCTCTGAAGAAACTGACAAAAATAGTTCCATTTGATACACGAAAAGGCACCATAAGAAATATTTTCTATATCCTATCAGATATTACCTTAAAGCAGGCTGAAAGTAAAGCAAAATGCTTAAGTTGTCAACTATTTTCAATAACAGAAACAGGCTATGGGGTAATGGGTTCAGGCAGTGTGGGTAACTCTTAAGACGGGTGACTGCCATATAAAATAATGCAGGAATCTCCTATCGGTACTTCCTGCATTATTCTTATCTTGTATTAACCAACCACCATGTTTATTCTATTGAGTGGTCGCTTAATACAATATTAAGTGTACACTGTAATTCAGATATACAAGTAAACTAACAGAGAGTCTTTATTAAACTCATAAAAACGGAAAATAAAGGGAATGTTTCATTTGGTCCCAAACTACAAAATACAGTACTCCCTGTCATGAGAAACACTCCAAATATATCTCATTGTTGGGTTTAAGGCATTACCCCATCAATACACCTTTTTACGCCTTCAAATTATTCCTCCATTGAAGACAATGGTTCTATTTTATACAGTTATGAACTTATGATCTTTTATTATAAGAAATATTTTCTATATGCTAGCAGATGATAGTTTAAAGCAGGCTGAAAGTAAAGCAAAATGTGCCTTAAGGCACATTCTGCTTTACTTTCAACCTGCTTTAAGTGGTCATCCATCTAAAATGGTAAAACAGTCTAAGGGGTAATGGGTTAAGGCAGGTGACAGCTTAGTACAGGAAATAAAAGATGCAGAAATGGATAGCCTTCTAAGACAATGGCATGTAACTGCAAAATAAAAGTTATGCAGAAAGCTCATAATAAAGGAGCTTTCTGTATTACTTTCATACTTTATTAAACAATTCATTGACTCATAAAATCCCTTCGTTCTGCTTTAATGGAAAGTAGCTCAAACGATTTTTTTAACAACTTGGATCCTGATCACACGCTGAGTAACTTGACATCTGTTCAGAATCCAAACTGTTTGACACTCATTATGAAATAGCTTTATATTCAATTTACTTAGAATTGAGAAATAATAGCAGAGTAAATTTATTTAAAGCAAATGACGTCATGACACTGAAGAACACAAGTGATGCAGGAATCTTCTATTAACCCTTAGCCTGCCACTCACGATTATAGCTCCATATGCAAACAGCTTGGATCCGGATGAGACGCCGAGTAACTCGGCGTCTCATCCGGATCCAAGCTGTTTGACACTCGGACAACATTTTCAGCAATTTTGAGCAACTTTGAAGCACTTTGAAAGTTGAAGCAGACGAGAAATATAGCAGACGACAATTTATTTGGTGGGCTAAGGGTGAAAACACTTTTGTCCTATGTTAACTCTTTCCTCCCTGTTCCCATTTGAGTATAGTCCATTTCTGATTTTTAAGGATTGTTTTTGTCAATGTTTTTCATTATGACAAACAGTGAAGACCCAGATCAGAGGGCTCTGTAAAGAGCCCTCTGATCTGGGTATTCACTGTTTGCATAGCATAAGTGCACTTTTCACATGTATACTGTTTGAAAAGGACGCCTTATGCGGGACTAGGGTTCAAAGGGTTAAACTGCTACTATTCTGCCAGAATTTCAATTCATCTTAACATAGATTTTACAGTAGTTCTGTGAAATACTACAACTGGCTGCAATATATTTATGTGACAGTCAAACTTGTGTCAACTGGCCATTTTATGAAAAATCATTGCAATCAGGGGCCCGTTTCATAAAACTTTGTACGACAAATGTTGTCCTAAGTCAGATTAAAAATGTCTCAATTATTATTTATTTCTCCATCTAATCCTGTCTTGTGACATCTCTTTGGCATTGTCTTGAAACAAGAATTCCAAAGAGATGTCACAAGACAGGATTAGATAGAGAAATCAGAAATTAAATCAATTTTAAAGTTTTGACTTCCGACCGTTTTATTCGTACGAAGTTTTATGAAATGGGCCCCTGATTAGTTGTCTTATGACACTTATCTACTTATTGCACAACAAAAGTAAAACAGAAAGCTCCTATAGAAGTTTGCAGTATTACTTTTATCCAGCATAAGGTTAGCGCTTATCTGAACACATCCTAGTGACTAGTATTCTCTTCATTTACACGCAGTGTACCCGTGAAGAGTTCCCTTGTCCTACGCAAACAGTGTAGGCCCTTATCACAGGGCTCCTGCAGGAGCCCTCTGATAAGGGTCTACACTGTCATTTTTTCAAATATCGTAAAAAACGACCCTAAATAGGCAAATAAAAAGGAATAGATTTAATTAGAAAATGAAATTTTCGCTTTAAAGCATCAGGGGCGCAATGAGCTTAAGATGACCCATTCTGCTTCTTTTGAATTGCCTTTAAACACACACATTTGACTGTAATAGTGGTGACAAATCAATTATATTGATCAATAAAGAAAACTGAGGTACAAACCAAAGTTATTAAATATACATAAATGAAAGACTAATAAACACAATCTATTAAAGCTAAGCTTAATGAACATATTGCAAACATGTATTTGGTCAATATTCGTTTGTACATTTGATTTTCATAATACAACCAAACTTTATATTTACAACTCATTTTCCACCATAGCCATTAATATCAATCAACTTTTTTGAACTAATATACCATAATTATATAGTATATCTGTGTTGAAGCGGAAAGCTTCTGTAGTAGCAGAAAATGTCTGCTTTAATTTCAAAGCAATAAACTGCTACCTGTATTTAACGCCATTCATTTTATTTTTGTACATATATCAAAACAATGTAGACATGTACTAACTCTCAAAACAATTTACCATAATGATCCTAAGTATTGGGATAGACAGACCTGAGCAGAGGGTGTAGACCCAGATCAGGCTGCTCCTTCAGAAGAAGGATCTACACTGTTTGCCATTCAGTTAGCACCTTTTGGACAAATTACTGTGTGATAAAACCAATAAGTTCAAACTTTAGGATAATTACAGCACTGACCAGTTATATGAAGATTTTTATGGCAGGCATGTCCTAATACTCATATTAAATTATGTTCAGGAATAGTTTAGTGTCCTTATGTGCTTCTATTGAGGAGAGGGTTACAGTGGAGAAAAAGTTATTCTTTCCCAATATACGCGTTTACGCTAAAACTATTATTTGCAGTGCAAACAGTTTGGAGTCAGATCAGACGCCAGGTAACCCGGTGTCTGATCAGGCTCCAAACTGTTTGCCTCTTAGATTAAAATAAATGGTCAGGATTGTCGATAAGTTGTCTTTTTTCTACGTTTTAGTGTTATGCGCTTGCGTACGTTTGCGTTTAAACAGGAAAGAATAACGTTTTCTCCACTGTAAAGGTCTCTAAAATGCTTCAACACAAAAGTATGATTGTATTTTGAATGTAGGACTCCTAGTTAACAAAGGTTAACCCATTACTCCATGCCTCTTTACTGTGAAATTACACCTTTAATCAATATGCACCATAATAAATATTTTTTATATCCTAGCAGATGGTAGCTTAACCCTTTCCTCCCTGAAACCTAAAATGTACAATTTTAATTTTCAATTTAATCTAGTCCATTTTTGACTTTTTAGGGTTGATTTTTACAATATATGTCAAAATGACGAACAGTGTAGACCCTGGTCAGAGGGCTCCTTAAGGAGCACTCTGATCAGGGTCTACACTGTTTGCATAGGAAAAGTGTACTCCTCACATGTACACTGTTTGCAAATGATGCATATATGCATGACTTGGGTTCAAAGAGTTAAAGCAGGCTGAAAGCAAACTAGCATGCGCCTTAAGGCCCATTCTGCATCACTTTCAACCAGTTGCCAGATATAAGAGGTCACCTGTCTTCAAAACTAGAAACAAGCTATGGGTAAAGTTTCAAGACAGGTCTGTCAGAAACAAATACTGCAAAACAAAATACAACATATGTGATCACAACCTAATATAAATGCATATTTCACAGATAAGTTTTGAATATACAGTTGAACTTTGATATCTTGAACTCGGTTAAATCGAACATACCCATATTTCAAAGTTAAAACGTGGCTTAGCCACATTTTAACTTTGAAATATGGGTATGTTCGACCTAACTGACCATGAAATAATGCAGTTCATGTGTCGAACTAGCGGATAGTTCGAGTTAAGCGAGTTTGAGATATCGAAGTTCGACTGTATACATATTATCCATGTTGTGTAACATAATAATTTCTAATATTGATTCAAACACAGTCAAACCAGTGTTAACTCTTTTACCCCTGAAACTTCAAATGAACAATTCAAGTTTACAATTGGGTCAAGTCCATTTTTTAACCATTTAAAGTTGATTTTAACAATATATTGCAAAATGTCAAACAGAGCAGAGCCCTCTGATCTGAGTCTACACTGTTTAGTCTTCACTGGTACAGTGTTTGTAAATGACAAGTATGTGTATACTCGTCATTAGGGTCGAATGTGTTAAACACAATTGAATATAGTTGCTTTAAACTGCAATCAGTTTTGGACCTAATAAATTTGTTTAGCTTTCTTAATAGCAGGATTTTACTCTTTCATATTACATTAAAAAATTGTGCTTGCCGAAGTTGTCGTAGTCTCATTCAAAAATGTGATCAAAGCCTGTGATAATAATGAACAAATTCTCCAATTTTTTCCAAATTCTGACAGTATTGGCACTATACATGTACAGAGACCTGTATTTCAAAAGAACAGTAAAAACTCGATTCTACGAACTTGCGTTAGTTCGAACATACCCATATTTCAATGTTAAAACGTGGCTGTGCCACGTTTTAACTTTGAAAAACGGGTATGTTCGACTAAAACGAGATCAACTTATCAAAATTCAACTTACGAAATACTGGTAATATTGATTTAAGCAACTTCATAGTATCGAGTTTCGACTGTATGTTCAATCAGAAGGACCAGTCCCATTTGGATTCAAAGTCTAGCAAGTCATTACAAAACTATCTGCCATCTTTATCACCATCAGCCTACACTTCTTAATAGGTACAAATCATCATTAGGAGTTAACAATCTATCTGAAACTGCAGGTCAAGAGTAAAATGATGATATTATCTCTACGACATTAAGCAACATTGATAACATACAGTAAAACCTTTCTATTAAGACCATTTAAAGGCGGCTAATTGACTACATTAGAATCAGGTGACAGCTAAGAGCATGGTGAACGTAAAACAGACACCTCCTTTAGGCAGTCCCTTGCCATAACCCTTTCCTCACTGAAAACTTAATGGACAATTCTAGTTTTCAAATCAGTCTAGTCTATCTTTGACTTTTTAGGGTTGGGTTTTACAATATATGTCAAAATGACAAACAGTGTCAACCCTGATCAGAGGGCTCCTTAAGGAGCCCTGTGATCAGGGTCTACACTGTTTGCATAGGACTAGTGTACTCCTCACAGGTACACTGTTTGCAAATGACGCATATATGCATGACTAGGGTTCAAAGAGTTATAAACACCTTAGCACAATTAAGAGGTCGTAATAGAGAGGTATTAGTGTTGCTGCACTTTTTACAATCTCAGCATCACAGTCAGTTCATATATACAGTCAAATCTGTGTTCAGTTACCATTCTATATAGAGCAGGGCTCCAGATAAGGGGAGTACATGTATTCCAAAAACTAAAATCTTTATTTCTGCATTAAACCCAATAGTGTCACTACTCAGAATTGTGTCTTCGAGACAATTCAAATGAGTTATTCAATGAGTAATCACACCATAGGACTTGGTGCTGATACAAGCGAGAAAATGTTCAGTGTACTCCCTCTTATCTTGAGCCCTGATACCTCATAGAAATACCTTCTTGGGATCCTACCCTGTATTGATAAAGAGCCATAGTATACATTTCCTGCATCTCGATAGGTGGATGCTTATAGCAGACTGAAAATAAAGCAGAAAGTTTCTATAGGAGCTTTCTTTTTTTTCAGAATGTTTTAGGCAACCACTTGTCTTAAATACTGGAAACAAGCTAAGAGGGAAATGGTTAAAGCAGGATGAAAGCAAAACAGAAAGCTCTCACAGGACACTTGCACTGGTAGCTTATTATCTGCATTTCTTATGCTTTGCATTATTTAACAACCATCGTAATGACTACTCAACCAACTTTCTTTGAATGTTGACTAGACACAGATTTATGTGTACTCTGAAGTCAGGCCACACTAGTACAGATGATGAGCCTACATTTTTGCAAAACAGTCCTTGGCACTTGTCCACACGGCTATACCCTGAAATAGGAGAAAACAGTAGTATTATACATCATGCTTGTTTTACGTGACACTGGAGATGTTACTCCTCTTTAAACTACCCCCCCCCCCACACACACACACCCAATAAAAGCACCTTTTAGTGCATTCAGTTTATTTTTCCACAGAAGAAAATAATTTATACAGTCATGAACATGTTACATATTAAATTTTCTATATCCTACATGGTGGTAGCTTAAAGCAGGTTGAAAGTAAAGCAGAATGTGCACCTGCTTTAAGTGGTCACCTGTCTTTAGAACTAGAAACAAGCTATGGAGTAAAGGGTTAAACTCAACTCAACAAAAATACATTACAATAAAATGTAGAAGATGACAGCTTATTTGGAAATATTGATGACAGATGCCGGGTAACCCAGCATCTGATCTGGCTCAAAATGTTTTGCAGTGGAAATAATTGTTTAACCCTTTCCCACATAGCATATCTCTAGTATTGAATATAGGTGTCCACTTAAAGCAGGTTGAAAGTAAAGCAGAATGCGCTTTAAGCGCATTCTGCTTTACTTTCAGCCTGCTTTAAGCTATCATCTGCTAGAATATAGAAAATATTTTGTATTATACATATTTATAAATGTATAAATTGGAACTATTTTCTTCAAGGCAAGAATAAGCTGAATGCGCTAAAAGGCGCTTCTATGGGGGAAAGGGTTAAGCACAAACATATTTATTTGGAATGAATAACATCTACACTGAGTCTGTATATATATAGATAACAATTATCTAAGAAACCATCTGATCAGGATCCAAACTTGGTGACATTAATTATGATATAACTTTAATCAATTTAACTAAAACTCAAATTTGAGATATAAAAGCAGACCGTTTAAAGCAGTTGAGGCCATGGCAGCAAAGAGGTTAATCTATCCTCTAGGTACTTATTTTTCACATATTGGATGCAAAGGAAATTAAATACTGTACCTTTTTACACTCTTTAATTTGCATAATGGCATAGTTTGTAAATATTTCTCTTAAATCTTTAGTCTTCTGACGTTTGAACCTGTCTATGTCTCTAAGCGCTGCTTCTACAAATTTTCTGAAAGAAAGAAACAATAATCACTATCAGCAGGATGTCCTGCAACATTCACTTAGGGCTTCAGATAAGGAAACTAAAAACTTTATTTCTGCAGTAAAGCTCTATGGTGTTACTACTAATCAGAATTGTCTTGAATAGACGATTCTATGAGTACTAACACCATAGGATTTGGTGCTCAAAAGAGTAAGGAAATGTTGGATTTGTTCAGTTTACTCTCTTTTATCTGGAGCCCTGTTAAAAATAAATGTAACGGTAAATCACTTATAACAACACTCTATATATTATTATATAGTATAACCTCTCTATTACGACTACTAAAATGAAGGCTAATTGATTGTGGGACAGGTGACAGCTTAAAGCAACATCATGACAATAAAACAGAAAGCTATGAAGCTTTCTGTTTTACTGCCACCTTTCTTTAAGCAGTCACCTGCCTTAAAACCTAATGATTAACACAATTTTATGGTCATCATAGACAGATTTTTCTGTATAGAAACTTCCAATTTCTAATCAAATCGAATGGATAATTGTTCTTATCTAATATTTCGACCTCCAGCTGACAGTTTATTTCGATCTAAGTGGCAATTGTTTGGAGGCTGGTTAGATGCTGGGTTATCAATCTGGCTCAAAACTATTTGCATGATAAATAGTTATTTTTGCACAAACACATTTATTGGGAAAGAATGTCTTCTCAACTGTACCACTGTTAATTCATTCACCCCTGAAACTTTAAATCACCAATTCCAATTTCCCATTAAGTAAATAGTCTTTTTGTGACTTTTTGTGGTTGATTTTAACAATATATTGTAAAATGACAAACAGTGCAGACCTTGATCTGAGGGCTCCATAAGGAGCCCTCTGATCAGGGTCTACACTGTTTGCATAGGACAAGTGTACTTTTTGTGTATATTTCTGTTTGAAATGACTAGTATACTTGTCAATAGGGTTGAATGTGTGGAGGAAACTGGAGAAGATGTTTCATATGAACATACTGTGTTTCTTCATTTATCTGTTTCATTTCTGCCTCAGTCTGTTTCATTTGTTCATCAAGATGTTTCAACTTCAAGTCCCTCTGTTCTGGAGTGTCATTTCCAAATAATGCCTTCTTCACTCCACTGAGGGTGAAGCCACCCGCTGTTTTTCCCTGAAGCTGAAAATGTTAACAATACAAATTAACCTTTGTGCAGGATGAAAAGCTATATAGAAAGCTTCCAAATGAAATTAAGATGAACTTCGTTATCTTCGATTTCTTGAACTTGCTTCAACGGTATTTCTATAGTTGAATTTTATCATTTCAAAATCGCTTAAGTCAAACATATATGTGTATTTCAAACTTTAAGCCAAGTTTTAACTTTGAAATATGGATCTGTTCAACTTAGAGGAGTTCGATGGTTCAACTGTTTATCTATTACTCTTTGCACACTAAACAATTTTCACGAGTTATTTTACTATAAACCTTTACTCAACATATGACATCAAAACCATCTCAGATAGGTTTAACCTTAGTGAACTACTAGTATGTTGCTGGTAAAACAAAAGTGATCCCAAAACTCTGAAATTATGTGAATATGAACAATTATGATTTTGCTAAAATGTATGTAATCCAATAAGATTAATTGTTCAGGACCTATGCTATGCTCAAATCTGAGCAATCAAAGGAGTGATATCGTTCTCACTCCTTTGATTGCTCAAACGCTTTATAAGCATGGACCTAGATGATGGAAGTTCATAGTGCGTGGAAATTTATAAATGAGTATTCAGCAGCATAAGGGTTAAGTCAATTCTTACCAATAATTCTTTTTGAATGTTTTTAGACTGAAGACTTTCATCTGTTTTCTCCAAGTCATACTGCAGACATTCATGTCGCTTGCACACTGATCTGAAAAAAACAAGATAGTCCTAGTAATTTCATCTGTCATTCCATAAATACGCCTTTTTATGCCTCTAATTTATTCCAGTACTTAAGAAAATAGTTTAACTTTATACAATAATGAATATGTACCATAAAAACTATTTTTATATCCCAGAAGATAGTAACTTAAAGCAGGTTGAAAGTAAAGCAAAATGCACCTTAAGGTGCATTCTGCTTTACTTTCAACCTGTTTTTAGTGATCACCTGTCTTCAAAGCTAGATTTTTTCTAACACCTATCTAAGTATATTTTCAGATGTATGGCTCATAGGGGATTCATATGTATATTGGGCCCAGCAGCAAGCAGACCGTTGTAATATCGCCAGAAATTTAGGTTTAGTGAAGGTGAAGGCCATCAATTGGATGGGTTTGCGGGGCATGAAATGGACGCAGCTCAAACATAACATTCAGTATTTGGCATTGCATAATCCTGTTCCACAGGCCATTATAATTCACTTGGGATCCAATGATTTAGGGACTGAGAAAGGCGTGGTCATGCGACACGCCTTGAAAGAGGATATTATTTCAATTTTTCAAACTTTTCCGAACACTACTCTGATTGTATCTGCCTTGCTGCCAAGATTGGTATGGGACAGAACATCTATCCCTGTAGATAAGATTGAAAAGAAACGTAGACAGTTGAACAGATATGTGAAACGTTTGGTGGAACACGATGGAGGATTATTTGTGAATCATGAAGATATCTCTACGGATACCCCTGGATTGTACTTCAGAGATGGTGTTCATCTTTCTGATGTGGGCATTGATTTATTCTTATTTGATATTAAGGAGGCTTTGGACAAAGTTTTTGGAAGGTAGTAAATGGCCGGAATTTTGGGGCGAACATTGTTTGTGTGGCAGAAAATTCCGGGGAAATGCTTTAATATGATTTGTAAAGGGAATTGGATTGTATGTACGAAGGAACTGACTGATGACCGATCCATTTTTAGGGTTTTCACCAACCATAGGCATCCGCTGTGAGTTGGTAGGGCTTACACCAACCATAGGCATCCGCTATGACTTGGTAGGTATGGCACCAACCATAGGCATCCGCTATGGATTGGGTATATTTGTACCAACCATAGGCACCTGCTATGTGATTGGTCAGAGTAAGTAAGGAAGGCCATAAGGATGACCTATGGCAGGGAACCGGCCAGTAGAGGCTGGTGTGCGTAGGATTGGACCTACGATTGGTTTGCTGTAAGGATTGGACCTTGCAGAATGTGGGGAGTCGCTGTCAGTTCCTTCATGGCATCATAGTTTTTCGTAAGCATGAAGCATTTCCCTGGGATTTTTTGTTGCATCAGGGGCCATAACTGCCACATTATATTGTAAGATGTTGGGTATTGATGTAACTTTAAATGTATATCAACTTGTATGTCAAGTATGTGCAAAGAGTTTTTCAATTATATTCACTAAACAGATTATTTTGTTCTGTTGCAATTTTACCCTTCGTGTAATAAAGCAAAATGCACCTTAAGGTGCATTCTGCTTTACTTTCAACCTGTTTTTAGTGATCACCTGTCTTCAAAGCTAGAAACAGGCTATGGGATAAAGGGTTAAAGAAAGTAGTTCACACCTAATATTTAAACCTCTAACTATTTCTATACTAAGGAAAGTTGTCCACACCTAGGATTTACACCTCTCATTAATGGATGTAATGTGTTAATTCAGGAGAACAGTAATGCAGAAAGCTTTTTTGGGAGCTTTCTGCATTACTGTTGTCCTGCATAAAGCAGTCCCCTATCTTAAGAGCTCTGTATGTGTCTTCCTTAAATGTTTGGTAAGCAAATAAAAACAAGAGTTGTCAGAGAGACAAAAAAGCTCGCCACCGACACCTTAAGAAACTTAAAAGCACACACAAGGTCACCGAGGTCAACCTTTTTGCCTGCATAGAAAGGTCTTGTCTATATACACATGCAAATCAAATATGAAAGTAACACCTCAAGGGACAAAGGAATTATAAGCGTTTTTGAAACCTAAACGCAGATTTCGAAACCTAAACCCGGGACCTTTAAATGGTCAGTTCAAGGTCAAGGTCACTGGGCTAATTTTTTTGCATGCATGGAATGGTATTGTCCATATACACATGCATGCCAAATATGAAAGAAATATCTCAATGGATTTAGGAGTTATAGAAATTTTGAGAAACCTAAACGCAGATTTCGAACCTAAACGCGGGTCCTATAAGTTCAAGGTCAAGGTCACTGGGGTCAAACTTTTTGCATGCAAGGAAAGATCTTGTCCATATACACATGAGCACTGAATATGAAAGGAATATCTCACTGGACATAGGAGTTATAGAAATTTTGAGAAACCTAAACGCAGATTTCGAAACCTAAATGTGGGTCCTTAGTTCAAGGTCACTGGGGTCAAGTTTTTTGCATGCAAGGAAATATCTTGTCCATATACACATGCACACTGAAAATGAAAGGAATATCTCAATGGATATAGGAGTTATAGAAATTTTGAGAAACCTAAACACAGATTTCAAAAACCTAAACGCATGCCCTAAGCTCAAGGTCACAGGGGTCCAAATTTGTCTGTGCATGGAAAAATGTCTATATTCACACACATACCAACTATGAAAGCAATACCCCAAGGGACATAGAAGTTATGGTCATTTTTCAAAACCTAAACGCAGATTTCGGAACCTAAACGTGGGCCCTAAGTTCAAGGTCAAGGGGGTCCAAATTTTTCTATGCATGGAAAGGTCTTGTCCATATACACACACATACCAACTATGAAAGCAATACCCAAAGGGACATAGAAGTTATGGTCATTTTTCGAAACCTAAACACAGATTTCAAAACCTAAACGCTTGCCCTAAGTTCAAGGTCAAGGTCACAGGGGTCAACATTTTTCTATGCATGGAAAGGTCTTGTCCATTTACACACACACATACCAACTATGAAAGCAATACCTCAAAGGACATAGAAGATTAAGGCCTTTTTTGAAACCTAAACACAGATTTCGAAACCTAAATGCAGGCCCTAAGTTCAAGGTCAAGGGGTCCACATTTTTCTGTGCATGGAAAGGTCTTGTCCATATACACACATACCAACTATGAAAGCAATACCTCAAAGGACATAGAAGTTATATACATTTTCTTAAAATTGTTTACGCAGTTTGCGAAGACGCCGGCGAGGACAACAACGACGACGAGGACTACACTAGGGTATTGCAATAGCTCGTCTTTTTCTTCGTACAGGCGAGCTAAAAACGGTTTTGGACCCAGGCATTAGCTTGGATTTCAGAGATTCTCTGTTTTAGAAAGATCAGTTTTCAGAGGTTTAATCTGTACATTCTGTATTACAAGTCATCACAAATAGTTTACCTGAGAGAGTCTCCAAAGGCCATATACTCCTTCAACTGGTCAGCATACTGTTCCTCCTCCTCTAACACTGTGTCTATAGACTGTGCATAGCTAAACATAGAGAGAAAACAAGAATTAACCCTTGACTCCAATAGCCTACTTCTAGTTTGAAGACGGGTAGCCACTTAAAGCAGGCTGAAAGTAAAACAGAATGTGCCTTAAGGCACATTCTGTTTTACTTTCAACTTGCTGTAAGCTACCATCTGCTAGAATATAGAAAATATTATTATGATATATATTCATGACTGCATAAATTGGAACTATTTTCTTCAGTGCAGAAATTAATTAAATGCGTAAAAATTAGTATCTATTGGGTAACGGGTTTAAACAATACAGGAAAGCTTTATGAACCCTTTACCCCATAAATACACCTTTTTATGCCTCTTGTTTATTCCTCCACTGAAGAAAATAGTTCAAATTTATTAAGTCATGAATATGCATCATAAGATATACATTCTTTATCCTAGCAGATGGTAGCTAATGTACCTTTAGGTGCATTCTGCTTTACTTTCAACCTGATTTAATTGATCACCCTTCCTTAAAAATAGAAATAGGCTATACAGCAACGGATAAAGGTGTTTTAGATAATGATGAAGTTCGATTATAATCACACTTACACATTCATATAATGTGCTGCACTCTGTAAGGAGTCGGACATCTCTTTCTCAATGCCACTCCACTCGTTGAACACTCTCTGGTAGTTACCAACATTGAAGCTGGAATATACTTACACATTCATATAATGTGCTGCACTCTGTAAGGAGTCGGACATCTCTTTCTCAATGCCACTCCACTCGTTGAACACTCTCTGGTAGTTACCAACATTGAAGCTGGAATATACTTACACATTCATATAATGTGCTGCACTCTGTAAGGAGTCGGACATCTCTTTCTCAATGCCACTCCTCTCGTTGAACACTCTCTGGTAGTTACCAACATTGAAGCTGGAATATACTTACACATTCATATAATGTGCTGCACTCTGTAAGGAGTCGGACATCTCTTTCTCAATGCCACTCCTCTCGTTGAACACTCTCTGGTAGTTACCAACATTGAAGCTGGAATATACTTACACATCCATATAATGTGCTGCACTCTGTAAGGAGTCGGACATCTCTTTCTCAATGCCACTCCTCTCGTTGAACACTCTCTGGTAGTTACCAACATTGAAGCTGGAATATACTTACACATTCATATAATGTGCTGCACTCTGTAAGGAGTCGGACATCTCTTTCTCAATGCCACTCCTCTCGTTGAACACTCTCTGGTAGTTACCAACATTGAAGCTGGAATATACTTACACATTCATATAATGTGCTGCACTCTGTAAGGAGTCGGACATCTCTTTCTCAATGCCACTCCTCTCGTTGAACACTCTCTGGTAGTTACCAACATTGAAGCTGGAATATACTTACACATTCATATAATGTGCTGCACTCTGTAAGGAGTCGGACATCTCTTTCTCAATGCCACTCCTCTTGTTGAACACTCTCTGGTAGTTACCAACATTGAAGCTGGAATATACTTACACATTCATATAATGTGCTGCACTCTGTAAGGAGTCGGACATCTCTTTCTCAATGCCACTCCTCTCGTTGAACACTCTCTGGTAGTTACCAACATTGAAGCTGGAATATACTTACACATTCATATAATGTGCTGCACTCTGTAAGGAGTCAGACATCTCTTTCTCAATGCCACTCCTCTCGTTGAACACTCTCTGGTAGTTACCAACATTGAAGCTGGAATATACTTACACATTCATATAATGTGCTGCACTCTGTAAGGAGTCGGACATCTCTTTCTCAATGCCACTCCACTCATTGAACACTCTCTGGTAGTTACCAACATTGAAGCTGGAATATACTTACACATTCATATAATGTGCTGCACTCTGTAAGGAGTCGGACATCTCTTTCTCAATGCCACTCCTCTCGTTGAACACTCTCTGGTAGTTACCAACATTGAAGCTGGAATATACTTACACATTTATATAATGTGCTGCACTCTGTAAGGAGTCGGACATCTCTTTCTCAATGCCACTCCACTCATTGAACACTCTCTGGTAGTTACCAACATTGAAGCTGGAATATACTTACACATTCATATAATGTGCTGCACTCTGTAAGGAGTCGGACATCTCTTTCTCAATGCCACTCCACTCATTGAACACTCTCTGGTAGTTACCATGCACTTTGTGGATTCCAAACTTCTTGTCAGCCATCCTCTATATGTAGGTAAAAATCAAAACATTATATTGATCTCTTGTATGTTGTTGCAGAAAAACAAAACTATTGCATTACATGTATTTACTTTTTCTGTTTGTCTGGCAGATACATACACAAGGTATACAGTAAAGTATGAAAATTAATATTACAACCGCTTAAATGAAAGCTGTTTATATGTTAAACCCCGTCACTGCCATGATGTCATCTGCTTTAAGCAATTATCACCTGATTTCATTTATCAAATTTGAATTTTAGTCAATTGATTAAAGTAATGTAACGAATGTCAAACAGTTTGGATCCTGGGCATCTGATCAGGATCCAAAGGCAGTGAAGAGTTAACCTATACCCTATATCTATTTTCAATGTTCAAGGCAGGTGGCCGTCTAAAGCTTAAGCAAATCGAAACTCAAAGTAAAGCATAAAGCTCATGAAGGAGCTTTATGCTTTACTTTTAGCCAGTTTTAATATACATGTACACCTATCAGGATGCAGAAACAGTTTCCCATGGCTCTTTATCAGCACATAGTAGAACAAGAAGGTATTGCTTTGAGAAATATGTGAAGGCGTATTTAAGCGTATCTAGGGTAAGGGGGTTAAGAAGACAGTTGCTTACAGCTAAATCAATATTAAGCTCAAATCTATAACACTTTGATCTTCCAGAATTCAACCAGAAGGGGAAGTTTTAGAGACCAATCTCGAGTATCAAGCCGAGAATCATTTTGATGGAATTCAAGGAATAGTCATACTTGTGTTATAGTTTTATTTGATTATGTTTGTTTTTTGCAATGTCTCTTCATGTTAAACATAGTTCTTCCTGTTATATAACCAATGTTGTATTCATGTTCTATGTCACATGCCCAGACTGGGCCTTGACTTATCTGAACTCTTTACCCAATAGCCTGATTCTAGTTTTGAATATAGGTGACCACTTAAAGTAGGTTGAAAGTAAAGCAGAATGCGCCTTAAGGGCTCATTCTGCTTTACATTCAGCCTGCTTTAAGATATAATATGCTAGAAACTATTTCTTATGGTACATATTCATGACTGTATAAATTGAAACTATTTCCTTCAGAGGAGGAATTAATTAAATGCGCTAAAAGCCGTAAAAGGCACTTCTATGGGAGAAAGGGTTAATAAACTTGTAAACTTGTTAAGCATTCATGCAAGAGATGAATAAGTAGTCTTGAATACATGTGACACTTTAATGCAGGACGCTAGAACCTTCTACTGTACTTTTGTCACACATTAAGCAGTCACCTGTCTTTAGAGATGCCCTTACCTCTTCAGAGAGTGGCCACTTAATACCAATTTGACTGTATGAACTTAACACATTGAACCCAAGCAACAAGTACACTTGTCCTTAGCAAACAGTCTAGCTGTAAAGAGTACATATGGCCTATGCTAATAGTGTAAATCCAGATCAGAGGGCTCCTCACTCTGAGCAAGGTCTGCACTATTGTCATTTAGCAATGTATTGCAAAACAACTCTAAATAAGTCAAACTGGACTAGACTTAATTGGAAACTGGAACTGTCCATTAAAAGTGTCTGGGTGAATGGGTTATAGGAAAAGCATATTTACTTACAGCTCTTATTTTCAGAAGACTTGCTATGTTACTTTGAAGCTCATTACTGTAATTCTTCACTTCTTCAAATCTCCTGAAAAGATAATGATAAGCCTAGCTAAGTATTTCTTACTATGGTCATATCAGAGTATACATTTTCTATTAGAATTGCACCAGGGTCAATATCACATTGTCTACCTCATCTACAGTCAAATCTTGATAACTTGAATCCACTAAGGTCAAACTAACCCCTAATTCATAGTTTAACACCCCCCCCCCCCCCCCCCCCCCCCACACACACACAATAGACATGCCTTTTAGCACATTTGATTTATTTCTCCACTTAAGAAAAAAATTCCAATTCAGACAGTTACAAACATGTATCAAAAAATATATTTTCTATATATTTTCTATATACTAGCAGATAGCAGCTTAAAGCAGGCTGAATGTAAAGCAGAATGTGCCTTAAGGCTCATTCTGCTTTACTTTGATCCCACTTTTAAGTAGTCACCTGTCTTCAAAACTAGAAACAGGCTTTGGGGTATGGTTTAACTCTTTGAACCCTAGTCACGCATATATGCGTCATTTGCAAACATCATACCTGTGAGGAGTACACTTGAACTATGCAAACATACAACACATACTGAGTAGCAGCGAAACTATGCAATTGCATCCTTTACAAACAGTGCACCTGTGAAGAGTACACTTAACCTATGCAAACACATAGGTGAAAGTTCCCAACCTTCAAAGTACTCAAACCCAGCCTTCTAAATACTTAAACATGCAAGTTCCATAGCAATGTCATAGTGCAAAAGATGTCAAAAATACTGAAATGAGTATCAGGAAGGAAGGAAGGTCTCTAGGGTTCTCCAGAAAGAGTGCAGACTCATGTCAGACAGATCCTATAATGAAACAATGCAGAAGCTGTCTGATCTGTGTCTACACTGTTTGCCAAAATGTCAATATTTACCAAAACAGAAGAAGAACCAATCTGGAAAAACTTTCTTACCTGTCTGGATTCTTAAGGCCAAATGAAGCACTTAAACTTTTCAACTTTGATTCAGCCTGTAAAATAATGGAATGGTAATCTGTAAACGTTCATATTGTCATTGTCAAATCAGATGATTAAACTTCGCGGTGAAAGGATAGATATGAAAATCATTTTAAAATAATGCCATCGAACTTGTCCAATAAATTATTAACATACATGTACCGGTACTAATACTGCTATTTACAAAAATAAGTTTGTTTTATTGCCTTAAGAATATGGAGATTTTTGCAGGTGACAAGAAAAATTGGCTGTACATGTATTAATTAAGAGCAGGTGAATAGTTTTTAAAAGTGCACTAAATTATAACCACTGAAAAGAAGACTACTTGCTTGTAAAATAGACAGGTACAAATGATGCTTTGTTTTGTTTTTTCAAGTCATTTTATGTTGGAAACTGAATATTCTGTTATATCAAGTGTCATTACAAAGTGGTTGACTGTATCTGCCTGTACATGTGTTACAATCAGGGCTCCAGATAAGAGGGAGTAAATTGAACAAATCCAACATTTTTCCACTCATTTCAGCACCAAATCCTATGGCATCACTACTCATTAGAATCGTGTCAAAGTGACGATTCTAATGAGTAGTAACACCATAGGGTTAAATTCAAAAATAAGATTTTAATTTTTGAAATACTCCCCTTATCTGGAGCCCTGATTACAATGCTGATTTTCACATACCTTACTTTGGAACTCCGTGGCATACACAGAATCTTTCCAACCTTCATCCTAAAACAAAGGTATGATTGTTTAGAGATATAGATTGTATGTTATAGCAACATGAAACGGAATAACTCAATAAATACTCCATAAATATGCTCTTTTTATGCCTTTAACTATTTCTATACTAACTATTTCTTTATGCCTCTAACTATTTCTATACTAAGGAAAGAAGTCCTACATAGGAAGTCCTGAACATGAAACACAAATAAGCTTAAAGCAAGTTGAAAGTAAAGCAGTATGCTTTAAGTGGTCATCTGCCTTTAAAACTAGAAACAGACTATGGATGGATGGATTAGTTGGGTTTTATGGGCACTGCAACACAAATAGGCGATGAATGATGAGGGATGATTAGATGAGATGATGACTTCAGGAAAATGATTTTGGCTAATCTTATTTGTTGCGAAGCAGTGCATGGGATCAAACCAATGACCTGCCTTCCTTTTAGTTCTATGACTATGGGATAAAGGGTTAAGAAACAGATATTTACACTTAAAATGGACATGAAATGGTTCATGAAAAATCCTACGTGCATCACAATATCGAAACCCTGTTTGATTACAAATGATGATGACAAATCATAGAGAAGTTGCCATATACATGAGCATATAGATCAGCATTTACGATATTAACAGTAAGCTGGTCAAATGGTTGAAGCAATTAACCCATTACCATATAGCCTGTTTCTAGTATTGAAGATACCTGACCAACTAAAGCAGGTTGAAAGTGAAGCAGAATGTGCCTTTAGGCATGTTCTGCTTCACTTTCAGTCTGCTTTAAGCTACTATCTGTTAGAATACAGAAAATATTTCTTATGGTACATATTCATGATAGTCCAATTAGCCCATAGATGCTAGAAACAGTAGTTAACAAACATAATTATTCATGATTGTATAAACTGGAACTATTTTCTTCAGTTTAGGATTAAATCAAAGGTGTTAAAATGTGTATCTACAGCGTAAAGGGTTAAGTAGCAAACTCTTATCATATTTCAAACTTTTATCATTTCTTCCTTTATTCTGACAAAAGTCATTTTCCCACTTTCTTCAGTCCTTAAGCAAATAGCTCAGTGCGTGGTTTGTTTCTACTGAACTAAAACATGAAATTACATGTATAATACTATTGCATACTAATATGAAACACACTGCAATAATCTATTAAACTTTCTAAGTTTGCACATCACTAGATGATAATCATACCTTCTGCAGAAAGCCAACAAATATGTTATCCTGACAAATAATTGGGTGAGCAGCACATCGCAACAGATATATCTGAAAAAGAAGAGATTAATTATAGTCAAAGTTTTGTTAATCAATTCTTCCATAGAAATGTCTTTTCAAGCCTTTCCCTATTCAGTTTTTGTATTACTTTGTTTCTAAAAGCATCTGTCTTTGTCATTCACTGCTGGTCACTTCATACAAGTTTGACTTAACTCATTCACCCCTGAGACCTCAAATAGACAATCCAGATTCCAATTTAGTCCAGCCCATTGTTACAAATTTAGGGTTTATTGAAACATTTCTATTGCAAAATGACAAACAATGTAGACCCTAAGAGCTCCTGTAGAAATCCTCTGATCAGTATCTACACTGTTTGCACAGGACGAGTGTACTCTTCACAGGTACCATTGTATGGCTTTAACAATATTTCAGTCATATCGCGATGTCCAGCTAACTGTTAACACAGAAACTCCTGACTATGCTCACTTACCTCCAGTGCTGCTCTTCTTCTTTCTATAAAGTCTGTGTCAAACTTATCTGTTGCCATATTTTGCCATGTGTAACTAGCCTGAAATAACGGTCAATTAATTATATTATAACTCTCATTACACTGACATTCATTACATGGACAGACAGAGACAAGGCCTGAAGGGTTAAACTGTATGCCCACACTGTGCAGAAAACTCTAGTAGGAGATGCTGAATATTCTGTTATATCAAACGTTGGTTTAAAGTGCACTGGATGTAATAAGTAACAGAATAGCTTACCTTCTTTTCCGGTAGTGGAGGTATGACAAGATATGGGTAGGTGATTTCAAGATAATTTCTCAGTAGTTCATATTCACTGTACCGCCGCCACAGTGAGGTTGTTCCATCTCCCTTACACTTTACACTGTTGTCAGTGATCCTGTAAAGCAAGAGATATCATATGTAACTAATAAACTCTTCACTGCCATGATGTCATTTGCTTCAAACAACTGTTGTCTGCCTTTTTTTAGTTTAAATATTTAGGTAAAGTGACTAAAGTAAAAAGGAACAGTTTGAATCTTGTCTTTAAAGTTAAATTTTGCTATTGTTTTTTTTAATACTAGTGACTTTGGCCCTGTCATCTAAATGTGTATGTTCAAGCTACCAAAACGTTCAGCCTATTCAGGAACAATGTATTCTGGGATCAGCAATGCTCTCTATGATCTATCACAGAAGACTTTATAAAGTTATCACCACTGTAGATTAGCTGCAAGGGATTGGTCATTTCTGACCATTTGGGAAGACAAATCAAGATGAAACAAATTGAAAAGATTACAATGTCATTTAACTTAAAAAAAAATTAATATAATGGACAAAAGTTTAACCCATTATCATGTAATAACAGTAACGGCCACTAACAAGAGGGCCTGAAGGCCCTGATATCGCTCACCTCTTGTACTGAAGTCTGATAGCTTTACCTTTCTGTTTCATCCATTTTAATCTAAATCCCTTCAAATTTGTAGTATAGCATGTAAACAATTTTGTGATACAATCTCATAATTCTAGTATAGTAGAGTACATCAGGGGCTGATAACAGGAGCCTAAACAATACTGAAATGAAGCCTTTTCTAGCATTTCAAAGTATATCAAGGGCAGATATCTATTGCCACAATTACTAGATTTCAACAATAATTGCACTGCTTCGACAACTTATAACTATATACTTTGTGTGCAAGTATAATCAAAATCCATTGTAAACTGTACATGTATAGTTGCAAGAGTGTTTACACTGTTAGAAATGGCATTTTCAGCTATTCAAGGACAGATAACTCTTGATCAATTGGTATGATTTCAACCATAATCACACTTATTCGAACTCTTATAGTAATATACAATCTGAGGAAGTTTGAAAAAGACTGGATCAAAATTGTGGTCGCTAGAGTGTAAAAACCGTTAAATATGGTGTTTTCAGCAATTCAAAGGTAGATAACTCTTGACCTATTCATCCCATTTCAACCATGATCGAACTCATCTGAACTCTCATGGACATATACAATATGAGCAAGTTTTAGAAAGATTGGATAAATATTGCGGCAACTAGAGTGTAAACACCCTTAAATATGGCATTTTCAGCAATTCAAAGGTAGATAACTCACGACCTATTAGTCTGCTTTTAACCATAATCAATCTCATCCAAACTCTTATGGTCATACACAATCTGAGCAAGTCTGAGTAAGATTGGATTCAAATAGTGGCCTCTAGAGTGTAAACACTGTTAAATATAGCATTTTCAGCAATTCAAAGGTATATAACTCTTGATCTATTAGTCCAATTTCAACCATAATTGAACTCGTCCGAGCTCTTATGGTAATATACAATCTGGGCAAGTTTAAAAAAGATTGATTAAATATTGTGGCCTCTAGAGTGTAAACACTGTTAAATATGGCATTTTCAGCAATTCAAAGGTATATTATTACTGACCTATTGGTGAGATTACAACCATAATCAAACTCATCCGAACTCTTATAGTAATGTACAATCTGAGCAAATCTGAGAAAGATTGAATAAATAGTGTGGCCTCTAGAGTGTAAACACTGTTAAATATGGCATTTTCAGCAATTCAAAGGTAGATAACTCCTGACCTTTAAGTCAGATTTCAACCATAATCGAACTCATCCGAACTCTTATGGTAATATACAATCTGAGCAAGTTTGAGAAAGATTGGATAAATAGTGTGGCCTTTAGAGTGTAAACACTATAATTGTTGACGACGAACGACGCACAACGGACGCCGGACATTCAAGGATTGCAAAAGCTCACCCTGAGCTAGCTCAGGTGAGCTAAAAAGACAATACATGTACATTTGTTGCATTCATGACACCTGGTTACCCTGCACCATGAATCTTCATTTTGTGGTCGTTTTACAGGTTCAATTGTATTTCAAACACAACAGCATTTTGGTACCAAAAGTAGAATTGTGCTAAAAATTACCTGCAACAAGATTTTTCGCCATCAATATCATATTACATCAAATGTGGGCAAGTTTTGAGTAATTTTGACCAAACTGTATGAGGTTTGAGTCAGACCGTTTGATTGTATTTCCCTGTGCAACAACTATGTGTGTAGATGACAAATATCTAGCATGGTAAATAGTTAACTCATTTCCTCACAGCTTTTCTTCGGTGCGTAAGTTAGGTGGTTGCTTAACCAAATGCCCTTTTTATGCCTTTTATTTATTCTTTCACTGAAGAAAATAGCTCCACTTTATAAAAACAAAACTATACACTGTCGCAAATATTTTCTATTTGCTAACAGATGGTAGCTTAAAGTAAAGCAGAATACTCCTTTAGAAGCATTCTGCTTTATTTTCAACCTTCTTTAAGTAGTAGCCTGATTCGTAAACTAGAAACAAGCTATGGGGTAATAGTTTAAAGCCAGCTGAAAGTAAAGCAGATCTCTCTTAAAAGGAAAACTGCTGTTTGAATTTCAGCCTGGTTTAAGCAGCCATCTGTAAGTGTCAGAATGTATGAAACATTTCCTATAGTTCATTCAGTACCTATAAGGACATGATAGAAACATGGAGAATTTTTTAAAAGTGGAATATTATTCAATATATGGGGGCAAATGGTTGACTGTAAATTATTGAAAGGCACCTTGTTTCAACTAAGTAGACAATGAAAGTGTCCTGCATTTTCATGGCTGTAGTTGTTCTCTTCTCTGGCTCTGACACAGTTATCTCCATCCATTGTAGCATATTTGTCTGAAACAAAACATAACAAATAGGAGTTGATTCACTGGAAGGAGCAGCTAAGGCTTCATAAGAATCAGGGCTCCAGATAAGAAGAAGGGGTAAATTGAACAAATCCAGCATTTTCTCACCCATTTCAGCATCAAACCCTATGGTGTGACTACTCATTAGAATCGTCTCAAAGAGACGATTCTAATGAGTAGTGACACCATAGGGTTTACTTAAAAAAAAAAGTTTTAGTTTTTGAAATACTCTCCTTATCTGGAGCCATAAGAGTGTTTGCTTGTCTGAACTTAAGTAAAATTTAATCCAGTGGCCTTAACCCTTTCCCCCATAAAAGCGCCTTTTAGCAACATTTAATTTATTCTAGCAATTATAAATTCTGATAAAAAAGGTTGTAGGGCAATTTACAAACAACTAAGTAAAAATGAAGAATATCCCAAAACTCTACAAAAATGAAAAGAGGAAATGTTACACATTCCAAATTCAGTAATCTTTAACAATGAGTCAATTTACAACAATGTTTTTAAGACCACTAAAGACTCCAAATTACAATGGTTACAGTATAGAATAAATCATCGAATTCTAGGAACAAATTATCTGTTGAAGAAAATGAATATGTTGGCAGACGATGCCTGTACCTTTTGTAATAATGCTCCAGAAACACTACTTCATCTTTTTTGGAACTGTAATATCAGCAAAACTTTTATCAGAGAACTTTCAAATTTTATACAGATTAAATGTAACTTAACTTTCCCCGAGTGGACAGCTAAAGACTTCATATTTGGTAGTTTTAAGATAGATAAACCTATGAACATTTTGCTGCTGCAAGCCAAGTTATTCTTGTATTATAATAAAATGAGTAAACAAACGCCACATCTTGAAGAATTCAAGAAACAAATAATTACTCGATACAAAACAGAAAGGTATATTGCTGCCCAAAACATTCAGTTGCACAAGTTTGAAGTGTCATGGGGAAAATACGAAAATCTAATTAGATAGTGTTAAAGTCATGTGTTTAGCACAGATCTGACACAATTGTTGCCTTATTTGGCGTCATTTGCTACAGAATTGCGCTAAAAAGTTAGAACTATTTCAGTCAGGCCTCTCTATGGCGGCTGCTGGGGGTGGGGCCACCTGGGATTTGGGGCGGGCGGCTTCCTGGAGCTCGATGGAAGCATGGCAGAAAGCTTCTATAGAGGCTTTCTGCTCTGCTTCCTTCATGCTCTGGACTGTCGTCTGTCTTCGATGCCGCGGATGAGTCTCCCTCGGGTGGCTGTGGTGGAGTGGTTATACTGAATACCTCTTTTCACAGATTCTTAACTGGCGGATCTTATATAAAGGTGCCTATAATGGCATTCCTTATCTCAATATAGTACTGTCCATCCCGTATTTCAATAGCATACTCTCTATTCCCAAACTTAATAGCATACTGTTTTAATGTACAAGAAACAGTGTTTATAATCAAGTACAAATTGTTTCAACATAGTTCAGGATTTACCTGCTTTTCAATGTTTTAAACAAGAAATTTAACAATGTCAATTCTCCATTTGGCTAATAGTCTGTTTAATGAGTTTTGAAATCTAGTCAGGTGACCATTTGAAGTGGGTTGAAGGAGGGGTAGAGTGGTCCTTAAGGAACTTTCTGCCACGCTTTCGACAAGCTTTATGCCGTCACCTGCTAAAATATATAAAAATATTTTGAATGGTAAATATTTACAAATAATTAGTGTATTTTCTTCAGTGGAGGAATGAATTATGGATGTTAAAGGGAGTATGCATTGAGTGGTGAATGGAATGGATTGACCTGTGTATTGATAGACAGGCAGAGCTTCCATCCGTACGACTGGTGTCATGGAAATCGTTTTTTGCTACAATTGTACACAAACTTCTGTTTTTTTGTTTCTTTTTTATTATTTTGCTTTTTGCATCTAGTTTTAAAACTGGAAGGAAACAGTTTTTACTAGCGTACTTGCCTTTTTGTTTTTCTTTTCTCTAACCTGTGCATAAATCTTTAACTCTGAAAATTGTTGTCTGACCTCCACACCAATTCAATAAGCATTTGGCTTTACTCTTAGCCAGCTTGGAACTTCAATATGTACAAATACTGAAAACATTCCTGTTGAATCTGACATATGTTTATGACACATAAACTGGAACTAACTTATTTATTAGGGGAAACATTGAGTGCATCAATACATAATATAAAGTATGAAGTAATGGGTTAAGTTGAAGCCAATTGTGTGGCCTCTAGAACTTTAATTGACGTCACATATCTGTCAGAATATATATAATATTTGCATGTTCCCTCTACCTCCAATACCTAAGATTTCTTTTTAGCATCGAAGCGCGGCATAATTATAGTGTTTGAACTGCTTGTCAGTCAGTCTGTCTAGCTATCTGTCATCCTGTCTGAAACTTAAACATTGCGCATAACTTCTCCATTACTGAAGTGATATATTTCAATCCTGGATACACCATCCCTTTGGCGAACACTTCTAGGATGATATATAATTTTTAACCTTGACCTTGAAGCTAATCTCCCAAAAAGTTCCAAGATCGGCCATTACTCCCTTATTAGTCAATGGATCTCCTTGATACGTGTAGTTGGAAATATATCCACTTGTGACAAGACCTTTCAGCTGACATATACTTATTTGACCTTGACCTCTCATTGACCTTGACTGTGACCAATCTAATTTTCTCATATATGTCATAAATAGATACATAAAAATCTTCAACCTTTACAGTCAAACTAGATGGAAAATCTATACATGTGTTTAGACTTATTACATTTTATATTTAGAGGGGCATTGTCATCTTAAACGACTTTTGTTATTAATATTATAAATTAGGAAATCAAGTTAATTGATAAAACTTGTATTCATTAGTTACAAAAATATTCGCTGAAAAGGAAAATATGCTTTATATGGAAACCCATCTGGAGGTCAGACAAACTTTTGTTCAACATGCACATTTTTCTTTACTCTTAGATAGGCAAGTCTATTTTTGAGTAAGCATCAAATTAAAAAATTGAAAAACCCCTTATAGTTAAGTCACGTGTCTATTGTTTACAGCATGTAAGTGTCGACGCTTTTGGTGCCAATATGGGCAAATAGTACAGTCCCAGAGCATAACTATGCAGTTCATGGAATTGGTGGTTGGTCCTGGGTCTTCATTATTTGTGTTTGATAACAAGACAAAATCTAATAAATTTGAAAAATATTTATAAGCATTATTCAAAAATACTTTTTGAAAACCACATATATGTTAAAACAATACTCAAGAACAATATTTAACACCAAAAGGGTCGGAAAGCCTTCTTTTATGTTGCTTAGTAAATGATACAATATGAATAATGTGAGGTGGGTATGAGGATGGGTCCCCGACCTTCTCTCACCTATGACGGGGACACAATAAATGGGCTGCATGACAGCCGAAATGAAAAAAAAATTAACCTTTACCAGGATGCTGAACTTTTAAATGGATTTAAATGTGAGTTAACTTTAGCCTGGTCCAAAGGTTATAAGCTTTTGAGTTGAGTCTGAAATCATTGTCAAGCATTTTATTGGTCAGATTTGAATTTTTGCAGAGCAAAAACTCAAATCTGACCAATCAAATGTTTGACAATGATTTCAAACTCAATTTAAAAGCTTTATAATCTTGGACCCAGCATTAAGCAGCCACCTATCTTTAAAATTCTCCATACTTCTGTATTATACAGGTTTGACACAGTTCTCCATCATCTTGTTAAATATTGATTGTAGATTTTATTTGGATAAATACATGTGGCTTGATTATTGCCAAAATATCTACATCATTCATATTTCTGAATCAAATGCAATAAAGAATGTTGTTTACATGTTTTTTTGTAGAACTTCACTCTTTCCAATGGGTAAACTCTTGTGCAATGTTTAAAGATTGTGTGAAACTTGTAGATCTAGACTAGGTCTAGCACCTGTAGGACCAATAAACTGTGCCATGTTAAAAAAAAAACAAAAAACAACATTTAATTTATTCCTCCGCTGAAGAAAATAATTCCAATTTATACTACAGTCATAAACATGTATCAAAAGAAGTATTTTCTATATTCTAGTAGATGGTAGCTTAAAGCAGGCTGAAAGTAAAGCAGAATGTGCCTTAAGGCACATTCTGCTTTGCTTTTAACCTGCTTTAAGTGCTCACCTTTCTTCAAAACTGGAAAAACGCTATGAGGTATACCGTATAGGGTTAATTAGCTGATTAGATTAATTATCAGTCGACACTAGACAGGAATCAGGTATTTTCTGATGTATCCGAGGGTCCGGAAAATGGACCGATTCCCAATGAGTAACTGTAAAAATAATTCCCAATTCTGGCCAAAGCTGATAGACAGATCACATAAAAAATCACATAAAAATAATCTAAAATATGGTGGAAAAACTAGCTTACAAGCCTTTTAGTCTAATAAGTAAAATCAATTCCAAAACTTCTTCCCAAATCATTTTATTTTTCACGCGAAAAAAATCCCAAATCAGACATTGTAGTTTTCCCAAGATGACCAGAAAAGGGCCAGGGAAGTGCTGTTTGAGTAGTGACCACCCGGTAGCTCTATCAGTAGTGCACCGGACTAGCGTTGAGTGGTCTTGGGTTCGAGTCCCAACTAAGGCAGACAAAATTTATATTATTTCCCATGGTTCACTTTAATCATTTAGTTTAACGGTGTGTCGCGGTACCAAACCTAACTCCGTTTGGGGAGACTGATTTGTAGTCAGCAGGCTAGCTCAGTCAGTAGAGCATTCGAACGGTGGAGACACTTACTCACAGGAGGGTACATCTGTGCTGCCTTCAAGAGACTAGGTGGAGAGGAGGGTCAGCCCGCATCATACAAGGCAAAGACTCTCGGTATAAGTTCTTCTGGTCAGGCAACCAGCAAGGCACGGCTGGTGTTGGAGTTCTCTTAGCAGAGAAATGGATTGACAAAGTACTTGAGGTTCAGCGCGTGTCAGATAGGATTATCCTCATCAAACTTATAATAGGAAGCTCTATTCTTAGCTTCCTAAGTATATACGCCCCGCAGGTAGGATGCAGTGATGCTGATAAAGACGCATTCTACGAACAACTGAGGGAGGTGACCTGCAAGACCCCAGGTAAAGAACATCTCATCCCTTGTGGTGACTGGAACGGTCATATCGGTGCGGCAGCCGCCGGCTTTGAAGAGGTACATGGTGGACATGGTTTTGGTATACGTAATACCGAAGGCGACAGGATCCTGGAGTTTGCGATGGCCAACAACATGGTTGTGGGGAACTCTTGGTTCAAAAAGAGGGATAACCATCTAATCACCTACGAGTCAGGCGGAACAAAAACCTAGGTTGACTACATCCTGCTGAGACGTAGTGACCACAGGCAAGTCAAGGACATCAAAGTCATCCCAGGCGAAGAATGCGCGACCCAACACCGACTGCTGGTATGCGACTTCATGGTTGCAATACACCCACAAGTGCGCCACAAATTCACACCCAAACTCCGGACGTGGAAGTTAAAGAACCAAGATGTACAGAGGGAATTTCAGGAAGCTTTCACTGCAAGCATGGATAACTACCAGGAAGACGGCGTGGTGGGATGTTGGCAACAGCTGAAAGAAGGCCTTCTGAGCAGTGCCAACACTGTGTGTGGTCTGACGAAGAAGCGCCAATGGAGGAAAGAGACTTGGTGGTGGGATGAGGCAGTGAATGAGGCAATCAAGGACAAGAAAAGATGCTTCAAAGCATGGAAGAAAGGAGGTAGCAGAGAGGAGTATATACGGGCCAAAAGATCTGCCAAGAAGGCTGTGTACTCTGCAAAGCAAGAGGCTGCGGTATCAAAGTTTGGTCATCTTGACCCCAAGAACAGTGATATTCATCGCATCGCAAAACAGATGAGAAGAGAGAACCAGGACGTTGTTGGTGAAAAGTGTATTAAGGATGATGAAGGGCAACTCTCTCTTGACAATAAGAGCAAACAAAAAGCCTGGAAGCAACACTACGAAAGGCTCCTCAACGTTGAGTTTACCTGGAATCCAGAAGATCTCCCGGAAGAAGCTCCAGTACAAGGCCCACCTATAAAGATCAGTACTGAAATGATCAGCAAGGCTCTTGAGAGGATGAAGAACGGCAAAGCAGCAGGACCTTCAGGCATCGTCGCTGAAATGCTGAAGGCGTCGGGTAAGGCAAGCGCTCAGATCTTGTCCGACCTTGCAAACGCCATCATAAGGGAAAATTGTGTGCCAGAGAGCTGGGAAGAAAGCTACATCATCAATTGCTATAAAGGCAAGGGTGACGCTTTGACAAGAGGCATTTATAGAGGCCTGAAGCTCCTGGAACAGTCGATGAAGGTAATTGAAAGAGTTCTGGACAACATCATAAGACAACAGATTGACATCGATGGCATGCAGTTTGGCTTTGTACCCGGGCGAGGAACAACAGATGCTATCTTCATACTACGCCAAATTCAAGAGAAGTACATCGGGGCAGACAGAAGGCTCTACTTGGCATTCGTCGACCTAGAAAAGGCATTCGACAGGGTCCCCAGACAGGTACTTTGGTGGTCAATGAGGAAGCTAGGTGTAGAGGAGTGGCTTATCCGGCTAGTACAGAGTATGTACACTAATGCCAGAAGCAGAGTGCGGGTGGATGACAGCTACAGCGATGATTTCAGCGTTAACGTTGGTGTCCATCAAGGATCTGTCCTCAGCCCGCTGTTGTTCATCATTGTTCTTGAGGCCCTTTCTAGAGAATTCCGCACTGGTTGCCCCTGGGAACTTTTATATGCCGACGACCTTGCTGTTCAACACCGCAAAGACGAAAGTCATGGTCAGTGGTCCTGAACTGCACGCACTGAAGGACTCCGGCCAACACCCATGTGCAGTGTGTAGAAAGGGGGTGAGGAGCAACGCCATACAGTGCAACCACTGTACACTATGGGTACACAAAAAATGCTCCGGAGTACGTGGCAGACTCACTCCAGACCCTGACTTCAAGTGTAAAAGGTGTCAGGGACTTGCTCGGCCAATTGAGGGTCGCCCCTGCCTGGAAATGAAAGTTGGTGAAGACACTCTAGAAGTGGTAGACTCCTTCTGCTACCTGGGAGACATGCTGAGTGCAGGTGGAGGCTGTGAACTCAGCTCTACTATTAGGGTCAAGACAGCTTGGGGCAAATTCAGAGAACTCCTGCCCATCCTAACATCTAGAGCCATCCCTGCTGCCTCGAGGGGGAAAGTCTATGACAGCTGCATCAGAAGTGTCATGTTGTATGGTAGTGAATGTTGGGCACTCACCCAGTCGTCACTCGCAAGACTCCGTCGGAATGATAGGGCCATGATCAGATGGATCTGCCACGTTAAATCTGACCAGACCCAGTTTGTTAGGTCAGAAACCTTGCTCGAGACATTGGCCATCCAACCGCTGGACGTTATTCTTAGAGCGAACAGACTACGTTGGTTTGGACATGTGGAAAGGAACAGTGGACCAATCAACACATGCAGAGATCTGAAAGTGGCCAGTCAGAAGAAAACCGGACGCCCTAAGAAGACCTGAAGAGAAACCATCAGGCAAGACCGCATAAAGTGGCAGATGGTGAAGGTGGACCCCCACGACCGTGACCTCTGGAGACGATGTATAAAGACCGCCAGTCAACATCGAACCCCTGACGAAGGGAACACAGACGCTAAACTAGGATAGTGAGTGAGTGAGTGAGTCCAAAGGTCCCCGGTATGAGCCCTGGCCAAGCTGCATACATTCTCCCCCTATGACATTTGGCGCCCGATGAGGGACTCTTACTGTTTTTGAATTTGTTAGCTTAACAGAACCTGCATACAAATAACTACTAACTCACAATTGCATGAACTACTTTCATGTCAGTTAATTCGAGGACAAATTTCAATTTCGTGGGGAAGTAAGTCCCAGGACCAAACCTAACATATATTTTTTTGGAGATTGATTTGTAGTCAACCGTCTAGCTCAGTCGGCAGAGCATCGGAATGGTAGTCCGAAGGTCCCTGTTCAAGCCCGGTCAAGCTGTATATTTTTCTCCGCCTGTGACAGGTGCCAGAAGTGTTTGACGACCAAAGCAGTTAGAGCCATAATTCGGTATTTGTGAGAGCTTGATCAGAAGCTCTGAAAAGTGCACTGCAACTCCAAGGGTGACAGTGTGTGTGTGTACCAACCAACCTATCATTACTACACTTATCTGGAGCTCTGGAAATAGACTTTAAATGCACTGAAGGATAACTATATTTGATTATATAATATTCTAAGTGATTTAAACTTTTAAAACTGACAATTTACTGCCCCACCCTCTTTTATTTACAATGAAATTAATCAATAACATCATCATTTTTATAATTTTCATAAATTCTACAAATCAAAATGGCTAAACGCATTTAATGACAACTGGGTATCATCATGGTTCATACTTTTCCAAGTTTCTTCGCCATTTCCACTGGGTCCTCCTCGGGGGAACTAGGGAAATGATCTGGGGAGTAGGTCGGTGGGCTGTCATCAGCCATTTTGGATAACTTATTGATAGAGTTATCTACCTTGAACCGATCCGGGGATCGGAATAAAACACTGACAAATTTACGTCTATTCGCTGCGGACTAATTTGCGGAAACTGTTGCAAACATTTGGCATTCATATGAGACGCCTAGTAACTTTTTGGTAGACAGCCCAAGGTAAACAGCGCAATTCGACACCTAGTCTTTACTATCGACTTAAACTGATGCTAAAATAGACTCGATCGCCGATATTCTCTTGTGGTGCTTATTCATTCGTGCCTCGGGAAAGGATTAATTTATCAATATCTACTTTTTATTTCATCAGTCAAATAACGCCACAGTACGTGAATTATAACGAAAATGTGCATCAAAAAGTTTTATGTCGTTCTCCTGTAATTTTTTTTTTTATTTTTTTAAAAAAAAGGGGGGGGGGGGTGTTAATAGACCTAGAAGTATGTGTCAAGTACCTGTGTTTTAACCAATAGCGTCTGCTTTGAAATGGTCGTCTGCAAATGTTCTTGAATTTAAATTTATAGATTCTACATTTTTTAGTAAAGCTACCTAAATAAGAGTGCCAAAACTTTGAATCCAGATCAGACGCCGCGTTACATCCTATGTCAGTAACATGGTTGACCAATGAAACTGGGGGGAATCCTGGCAGACAGGAATCGCCTCCCGCCTCACTATGATGTCCCCTAGATCGGCACGGATTTACCGGGGGGGGGGGGGGGGGGGCAGGGGGCACGTGCCCCCCCCCCCCCCAGCTGGCCTGATTTTTTTTTGCTCGATTCTTATATTCATCATTTAGCTGGGTATGAAGGTCGCATTGGCATATGCCATTACAGGCACATCACAGATCCACTGGGGGCACATATCCCTCAGCTGGCCTGCTTGAACTTATATGGAGCTTATCTTATGCCTGGTCTGTGTTTGAACCCGACACAGGCCCTTAGTAACAAGGATGGGGGGCATGGCAGTGTGCCCCCTGTGCCCCCCTCCCTCCCCAACCAAAACATAAAAATGCCTGTGCCCCCAAATTGCATATCCTACAGGCCAATAAATCAAAAATTGCCCCTGTGCCCCCTCAAATCCTCAGTATGCCTGGTCTGTGTTTGAACCCGACACAGACCCGTAGTAACAAGGATGGGGGCATGGCAGTGTGCCCCCTGTGCCCCCCCCCCTCCCCAACCAAAAAATAAAAATGCATGTGCCCCCAAATTGCATATCCTACGGGCCAGTAAATCCAAAATTGCCCCTGTGCCCCCTCAAATCCTCAGTATGCCTGGTCTGTGTTTGAACCCGACACAGGCCCGTAGTTACAAGGATGGGGGCAGGACAGTGTGCCCCCTGTGCCCCCCTCCCCAACCAAAAAAATAAAAATGCCTGTGCCTGTGCCCCCAAATTGCATATCCTACAGGCTAGTAAATCCAAAATTGTGTTTAAACCCGTCACAGGTCCGTAGTAACAATGATGGGGGCACGGCTGGGTGCCCCCTCCCCCAACCAACACAGACTCGTAGTAACAAGGAAGGGGGCACGACAGTGTGCCCCCTGTGCCCCCTCCCCAACCAAAAAATAAAAATGCCTGTGCCCCCAAATTCCGTAACCTACAGGCCAGTAAATCCAAAATTGCCCCTGTGCCCCCTCAAATCTTCAGTATGCCTGGTCTGTGTTTGAACCCGACACAGGCCCGTAGTTACAAGGATGGGGGCACGACAGTGTGCCCCCTGTGCCCCCCTCCCCAACCAAAAAAATAAAAATGCCTGTGCCTGTGCCCCCAAATTGCATATCCTACAGGCTAGTAAATCCAAAATTGTGTTTGAACCCGTCACAGGTCCGTAGTAACAATGATGGGGGCACGGCTGGGTGCCCCCTCCCCCAACCAACACAGACTCGTAGTAACAAGGAAGGGGCACGACAGTGTGCCCCCTGTGCCCCCTCCCCAACCAAAAAATAAAAATGCCTGTGCCTGTGCCCCCAAATTCCGTAACCTACAGGCCAGTAAATCCAAAATTGCCCCTGTGCCCCCTCAAATCTTCAGTATGCCTGGTCTGTGTTTGAACCTGACACAAGCCCGTAGTAACAAGGATGGGGGCACGACGGTGTGCCCCCTCCCCCAACCAAAAAATATAAATGCCCCTGTGCCCCCAATAATTTTGCCAATACGTGTGTAAGTAAAAGTTACCTAGATCTTTACATAAATTTATGCAAGTATTTTACCTGTTTTGAATGTGCGAAAGCATTCAGCACGTACACAAATGGTCTAGCTATGCCTGAGGTCTGTGCCCCCAAATTGCATATCCTACAGGCCTGTTAATCCAATTAAATTTGATGAAAATACAAAAAGGGTAACAAAAAGCAACGCATTTTTAATGCCAGGCATGTAGTACCAGCTCCCTTCCCCTCCAATAATTTTGCCAATATTAGTTGCAGAATATTTATATATATATTTATATTATTATTGTAACTGTTTTGAATGTGCAAAACGCCCCAGAATACACCAGAGACCATCTAGAAATTAAAAAGTTCCCGGGGAGCATGCTCCCGGATCCCCTTAGTGACAGTGTGAACAATAATCAGAAGGGGTAGGTTTCAGGTCAATGGCCAGAAAACAATCTGTCAAAGGTATTATCCTATATTAAAGAATTTGATATGTTATTTTGAATCGAATATTTACATAGATTTATGTAGTATTTTACCTATTTTGAATGCGAAAAAACTCCCATCAGAACGCACCATTGATCATGTGGGAATACATTTTCCAGGGGGTGGGAGGAGGGGACATGCCCCCGGACCCCCTTGTAACAGTATGCATATGAATGGGAGGGTAGGGTTAGAGATTAATGGCTGGACGACAACCTTTCACCATAGAATGATTAAATAAAAAAATATTTTGAGTCGATTTTTTACATAGATTTATGTTAGTATTTTACCTGTTTTCAGGCCTTCAACCGTTCCTGCTTTTTCCTACTATTTTCCAACTTTTGATCACCTTCCTACTTTCTCCTATTTTTCTACCAAACCACCTACTTTTCCTACTTTTTTCCTAATAAGTCTTCAAGCACCCTCAGTATGGCCCAGAATGCAGGAAATGAAGCGCTTGATTTCAAATTTTTCCAGGGGGAGTACCCCCGGACCCATAAACCTGTTGGATCGCATCTTCGGTCTGTTGAATAAATCATAACCAAAGAATAAAATGGCTTTGGGTGAGAATGTCTAAACTCAAGATTGCGGATTACTTAAATTTATATGAGCACGATGACTCCATGTGGTATTTTGTATCAAACAGTTCCTACTATTTTATTGAACATATTCCTCCTTTTTCCTAATTTTCCACTTCAAAAACTCCTACTTTTTCCCTACTTTTTGTATTGAGATCAGTTGAAGGCCTGTGTTTTGAATATTGGAAACCCTGGAAAATTTATCATCTCCTTGTTTGTCGTATGAAACCACTGTTTTGGGTGTTTCATTGTGGGTTAACTTTCTTCTTAGAATGCCCTCAGAATGCACCATTTCTTATGCAAGTTTAAAAAAAAATCCGGGGGAGGCCCCCCGGACCCCCGCCTATGGGAGGGGTTATACCCCTCCCATACCCTCCCCATACCCTCCCCACCTGTGCCCCCCACTGAAAAATTTCTGGATCCGGCCCTGGATCACACATGGCAGGGGTGCAGTCACAAAGAGCAGACAGACTCACTCCACCTCTCAGACACTACAGAAACTCGCACTCAAGATTTATCTTTCCAAGTTACATCCTGTAGAACGCAAACACAGCAACAATATTCCCCCACTCGGACCATCAAAAATAGGAATAGCATAAATCTACCACTATAGACTGGCCCATGGGTGACACAACAGTTGGTTTTTATAAGGCAGCAGTCATCAATTTATCACTAGAGAGTCCCCCAACAATTGTAGATCTACATAGTTTTACGCATACATACAAACAAACGTGAAAATAAAGGATATAAAATACAGCGCACTCCCTCTCCACAACGACACCCAATAGGAGACAAAATATGTGTGCGTTGTTCGGAGGGAGTCGTTATAGGGAGGGAACTTAGCTTACATTTGCAAACAGCTTGAATCCAGATCAGACGCCGAGTGACGCGGCGTCTGATCTGGATTTAAGCTGTTTGTCACTCGTCATTAAGTTTTTTCAGTCAAAATGTATATTATGTAACTTTGAGAAAAACAGCAGACGACAATTTTAAGCAGACAATATAGCAGACGTGAAAACGTTGGACATAATTGTTTTGTTTGGAAAACAACAGCAAGTGTTGTTGTAAGGAATGAATCGTTGTTGGGAGGGCCGTTGTGGGGAGGGAGCACTTTACAGTCACTTCCTATAGTGCATCCATTGGCGTAATATTCATCTAGTTGAAGGCGATCAATTAAAAAGTAGAAGTTTGCAAAAACAGTGATGTCGCGATCAGAAAATATCATCATGATAGAGTGTGAACAACGGTCTGGATCAAGATGAGACGCCAAGTTACTCGGAGTCTCGTCTGGATCCAAATGTTTGCCAAAGGTATCGACCACAGCGTCCGGAAGGTCCATATTTCCTCCATAGCCAGACGTGCAAATTAGGTTGATTGATTGATTGAGTTGGGTTTTACGGCACCGCGACACATAGAATATGACGCCAACAAACGGTTATATACAAAAACGATTACATGAAGATACACCAAAATAACCTCCATCAACGAGTTTGTAAAAGCCCGGAAAGAAAATAGACTGAAACATATACGTATGTAAGGATAAAAGCGTGTTAAAAAGTAAATCTTGTTGTATATAGACATGTCTGACTCTCCTTAACACATTCAACCCTAGCGACGAGTATACTCGTCATTTACAAACACTGTACCTGTAAACAGTACACTAGTCCCATGTAAACAGTGTATACCCTGATCAGACGGCTCCTTAACCCTTTCCCCCATATAAGCGACTTTTAGCGTGTTTAATTTATTCCTCCGCCAAAGAAAATAGTTCCAATTTAAAACCTCATGAACAATTACAATAACAACTATCTTGATATAGCCTGGCAGATAGTAGTTTAAAGCAGGCTGAAAGTAAAGCAGAATGTGCCTTAAGGCACATTCTGCTTTACTTTCAACCTGCTTTAAGTGATCACATGTATTTAATGTTATGAACGGATTATTGGGTAACGGGTTAAGGAGCCCTCTGATAAGGGTCTACACCAGTACACTGTTTGTCATTTTGAAATATATTGTTATATTCAGCCCTAAATAGTCAAAAATGGACTAGACTTATTTTGAAATAGGAATTGTCCATTAAAAGTTTCAGGGGTGAATGAGTTAAGGAAAGAAATTATATCGTCATAACTCTTGTCAAAACTAAATTGCTATTTCACACAGCGAGCTTTGACATATCTTTGTCTTATAATAGAAAGATCAACACAATCTAATAAGAAATGCTAAAACAGAGTATGGTTCTATGCACACAAAAAACACCAACACTCTTGTTGATTTTCTGGTTTGTTTTCCCGACTTATTTTTATTATTGTTACTCGGGAAAACAAACTTTTTGTTTTCGTGAGTTATTTTTTTTAATTTAATTTTTCTTTAATCGATATGATTTTATCTCGTTGTACGAGACAACGCCATTGAATGCACCGATTTTAAAAATATGCGTTAAACTATATTAAATAGTTTCAAGTTACAAGAAAGTCCTATACTAAGAATCGTTAGTATTTTCTGTGGCGCATAGCAGTAATCAGCAATCCTTGTCTTACTAGTCTAGCGTCACCGCTAGACCGAGAATCAGCCCACCTGTTCGAAGAATATAGGTGGCAAGGTTTAGATGCGAGAACTAACACCCGTCTTACGACAAATATTGTCGTAGATCTAAGTCATATTCTGTTTTTCGCAATTATTATTTATTTTCTCAATCTAATCATGTCTTGTGACATCTCTTTGGAATCGCCTTGAAAAGACGATTTCAAAGAGATGTCACATGACGGGACAGATGGAGACATCAGAAATGAGATGTATTTTACAGTTTTGACTTACGACCGTTTTTGTCGTACGAAGTTTCGTAAGACTGGCCCCTGATCCCCGATAGGTCTTATTTTAGGATGCACTGCCACTGACCATCAGCGTTATCTGTGGTTTCGCCGGGTTGGTTGATGGCATGAACTACTGTATCTTGCCAGTTGGGACAGGTGACGAGATACTAGAGTCCTAGGGCAGGCTTGGATACTGATAATCTCTAAAACCCCAGCTATCATTAACCCCTTCACTGCCTTACTCCGGCCCCCGGCCACAATGATTGTTTGTAAACAGTTTGGAACCTGATCAGACGCCGCGGAACACGGCGTCTAATCAGGATCCAAACTGTTTGACACTCATTTTTGTAGTTCTTTTAGTCAGTCATAAATCTACATAGAACTTAAATTTCAGTAATAAAAGCAGACAATTGTTTAAAGTAGATGACGTCATGACAGTGAAAGGGTTAAATTCCATGTCATCATTAGTGTAAGTTTGGTCTATTTTCCTGGGTATTTAGTTCCGTTTATACATTTATTGGAAAGCCGGATTGTTTTCTGTGGCTGTACAAGGTACGTTACTTTGCCCAATAAACGCGTTTGTGTTAAAACAATGACATCTTTAGCAAACAGTTTGGAGACTGGTCAGAAACCGAGTAACTCGGCGTCTAATCTGGTTACAAACTGTTTGTAATTATGATTTAAATTAGTCTTCAACATTTACAAATCCTTAAATTTTGTACATTTTAATGCATTGCGTTTGCGTTTAGTTTAAACAGGAAAGACAGGTCACCTTCTTACATTCAGTAATATTTAGAATTTATTGTATTCACTCCATAGAATACATATACATGCATGTGCAATATTCAATAGATAAAGTTGCTTCATTAGTGCATGCAGGGTAAACATAATGCGGAAGGATTCTACATAAGCTTTCTGCATAATTTCTATCTTGCACGAAGCAATCAGCACTAAACTCGTCTATGACACTACTTTACTGAACGGTAGCTTAACCAATTACCCCATAGCCTGTTTCCAGTATTGAAGATAGTCGACCTTCTAAAGCAGGTTGAAAGTAAAACAGAATTCGCATTAAGGCGCATTCTGCTTTACTTTCAGCCTGCCTTAAGCAACCATATTCATGACTGTATAGAGTGGAACTATTTTCTTCAGCGGAGGAATAAGTTAGAGGCGAACAAACTTATTTATGGAGTAATGGGTTAACCCATTGACTGTCTTATCCCGAGTTCAGTGGTTCTTTGCAAGCAGTTTGTATCACGACCAGACGCTGCATAAGGCTGCGTCTGATCAGAACTATTTGACACTCATCACAATATCATTTTAGTCAATTTACCTTAACCCTTTGAACCCTAGTCCCGCATATAGGCGTGGTTTTCAAACAGTGTATATGTGAATAGAACACATGTCCTATGCAAACAGTGAAGACCCAGATCAGAGGGCTCCGAAAGGAGCCCTCTGATCAGGGTCTTCACCGTTTGTCATAATGCCTAACATTGACAAAAAACAACCCTTAAAAGTCTAAAATGGACTAGACTAAAATGGAAACTGGAATTGTCCATTTAAAGTTTCAGGGAGGAAAGAGTTAAGGGTGTATCAATGTCATGAATTTAAGAAATTTTCAAAGTATATGAAAACACTTTATGATGGTTTTGTATTGAAGAGCTATTTAAGATGAATGAAAAAATAGAAAAAGTGTACATTTTGGTGAACAACAGTTGGCTCCATGGCCATGTAAAATTTACCCCACCCACTTTCTCTTATTTTGTCCTTTTCAAACAGCCCGCTTCAATAAAATCCATTTTAAATGAAAACAAATATGATAATTTGGTTTTGTGTTATTTATTTCCTTTCTATGGTAGTATTTCTTCATACAAAAAATAATTTATTAAGAAAAAACTGGCACCAAATGTGAAATTTATAAAGCTCTAAATATCATCGGTATGGTACCTTTTTTGTAAATTTTGTAAGGGGAGATAACTATTTTTACTTTAATAACTCAAAATTTTCAACACTGACCTTTCAATTTCTTTTCATATTTTGAACTGCCTTAGCATTGGCTTTCATTTGGTAGAATATAAGAAAACGTTTAATACTAGAACTATTTCATTTTCAAACGTTTTTACTTTTTTTTTTCATAAAATAAAATATCTAATAAAATCATGCCCTATAAAAAGCATATTTTTTATATTTGAGGATCCATATTGTTCAAACCTAGTGCCTGCTTTGTCTAAATTTGGTTTCTATATGTGAAAAATACCACCATAGACATGAAATAAATAATGAAAACCCAAATTACCATGTGAGTTTTGTTTTGAAATAGATTTTACTGAAGCTTGTACTCTGAATGGGTAAAATTTGAGAGAAAAAGTCCAAATTTGACATACCTTTTTCAAATCGCTGTAGCTCAAAAAAAAGGACACCACCATACATGTATATATTTTTTTCCGTTTTTTTCATTCATCATAAATAGCTGTTCCAAAAAAACAATGATAGAAAAAAAGTTTGATACTTTGAAAAAATCGCTTATGGATTGGATACACCCTTAAGTGTTAAATTTTAGAAATAAAATCAGGCGACATTTTGTTTTAGCAGATGACGCCGTGACAGTGAAAAGGGTAAACCCATTGAGTTCGAGTGACGAGTAAATTCGTCATTTAGTTACACATAGTGCACACGTGAAGAGTACACCTGTCATATGCAAACAGTGTAGACCTAGATCAGAGGGCTCATAAAAGGAGCAATAAAACACTACCGGTAAGCGTCGTTTAAGTGTGACTTACATTTGCAAACAGTTTGGATCGCGGCGTCTGATCTGGATCAAAACTGTTTGTCACTCATCTTCAACGTTTTGTCAGTTTGAAATGCTTCAAAACTAATGTTGGTTAATTTTCACAGACGATATAATTGAAGCAGACGACAATTCGGCATGATAAGGGTTAATCTTCAGCGCGTGGTGCAGTTGTCGTCTGCAAAATGTGTCATCTGCAACTATTCTCAGAGATAAATTATCTTAATTTTCTTTCTAGAATTTATTGTCAGAGTGCAGAACACGTTCGATCCAAATTAGACACCGAGCTACTGCTGAAGAATAATTGTCGTCTACTTCCCGGTTACACAGACGGTCGGGCTTAAATCGGTACCCAATCGGTCTAATTATTTGCTGTTTTGATCGGTTGTCATACGTGATTTAATTTCAGGCTTTCTGTGTAACCGGGTATCGGTGATGAATAGCTGTTCAATCGGTCAAACGCCACCCAGCCTCCGATTGGCCACCGATTGGCGACTCATGAAATCCAATGGGCCACCGATTAAAAGCGCCCAAAACCGATCAATAATCGATGAATACCGATAAAACACCGATGAACTGCTGGCCGCAACCGATTGATCACCAATTGATCACCGATTGAACTGCCATTAACAACCGATGAAAACCGACGAGATCCCGCGTTTTAATTCTCATCTTTTTTCATCGGTGGTAAGTATTAGTTCATCTGTGCTTTATCGGTGGTTTATCGGTGACTCGTCGGTGATATCGGTAGTAGACAGGTTGTCAATCGGTTCTTTGTAAAATATTTTCACCGATCGAGAATTTTAAACACGTAAATCCCATTCGATGATTCTTCACCGACGAAACTCATCTTTATCTAATAGCTATTGATAGGTGGAAAACAGATGGCCAATAGGTGATGTCGGTAGTAAATAGGTTTTCATCGGTCCCCTCCCTAGTTTGGCGAAAAAAAACAACCGATCTATCACCGATGGCTCTGTGTAACCGGGGTGTTAATGCAATATTATAGAGCAGGTATTTAGTCTGATTCAGACCGAAAATATATTGATGCAACCCCAGCGACCTTCATTTCTGTCGTGTCGTGCATGGTTCTGGGACTTAATTATCATCGGAAAGGCCCCTGTTTATTTGACCGAGATTATCCCCTCTATCAGGAACTAAAAGGAAGGCAGGTCTGTGGTTTTGATCTCATGCTCTGCTTCGCAACGAACGAGAAGAGTCGAAATCATCTTCCTGAAATCATCATCATCTCATCTCATCATCACACACCATTTATCGGCACTATATAACCTATTTTGTGTCTCAATGCCCTAAAACCCAACTCATCATCATCATCATTGGTGCGACTGTGACATGTCAAAGATTTTGGATCCAGAGTCATCATGCTTCCTGTTACTATTTAGGTATTTAAGAATGTAGATCTATTGCAAAATGACAAACAATGCAGACATTGATTAGATGACTGTCACAGGAGCACTCGGACATTAGGTTACACTGTTTGCATAGACAAATGTACTCTTCATATGCACACTGTATGTAAATGACGTGTATACTCGTTGCTAGAGGTTAATGGGATAAGACCTTCACTAGCATAGCATTGTAATTAAACACTAACATAGTAAGAGTACATGTTGCTGGGAGCGTCAAACAGCGTAGACCAAGACCATCAGCCGCGTCTTTGACGCGGCGACTGGGCTTGTTCTACACTGTTTGCAATACAATATGTATGGATTTCTCATGACTCGACTCAAATGTTTTAATATATTTATGTTTGCTTTGCAGGATCATGAAATCGGCCAACCTCATCGAATTGGTTTTATTGATATTATCAATAACATGCAACATGACAACATTTACACATGCATCTCCAACGGCCGAGAGGTTTCATGATACTGATGGTGAGGCAAACGACTTCTCGAGCCCATTTAATACACAACAGCACAGCGGAGATACTGGTGTCGGGAATCAGAACGACCCTTTCAGTAGTTCGGCCAGCTCTGGATCAGCAGGACCCGGGAATCCTTTTAAGCAACACGTTAAGGAAAGTGGGGCTAATAATGCACAGAGTCCATTTGCCATCCATGAAATGTCAAGTGGTAATGGGATGAAAGGCAGTCCGTTTTCAAGCATATCGGGCACTGGGTCGAAGTACGCTGGTGCCGGACCATTCTCTGGAGCGTCATCCGGCGGAAATGGAGCAGGCGGAAAAGGAATTGGAACTAGTCCGTTTTCTAGTTCTGCTACTTCCGGCAGTAAAGGTCCATTTTCAGGAGAGCGTGGGAATACGGGAATGGGAGCAAGCCCATTTGCATCTGTTAACGGGCACAAAAACAGTACCTTTAATGGAGCTAGCCCATTTTCAACTAAAAATGGTATCTTGTTTGATTCATAATTTTAATCGTTATATCTTGAATCTCCATTGTCTTTAAGCAACATATACAGTGGAGTTTGTAGTTAGCGATCATTAAAAAAAGAATTTACAAGAATAAGTTTTAAGACGGGCGTAAAAGTTACTGACCTGCATCGCGGAAACTTTCATGGTGAATACTATCATGCTAAAACATTGTAAAATAATCGACAGTAACCCAGTTGAAGTATTTCTTATACATGTACCATTATCTCTGCCATTTAGCTAGGTTGAGATATTTATAAATTCTATTTTGTTGTAGATCTTACATAAATGATAAATCCTTGTATATTATACTTTACAGCGTAGTTACCAGTTAGTATGGAAAGCAGGGGATGACCTGATTAAATGGCCCATCATCCTCCATCGTTGCTCTTGTTATATGGATAGAAAGTATGGTGAAACATAATTCAATCTTTTTTCCTCTATCGACATAGGTATGCAATCTGGTCCAGGTGGGCTTGCAGGCGGCAATTTCGACACTGGCAATGCTTTTATGGCTGGTCATGACTTTTCCAAAGACCTCGTTGGATCTGGTAAATACGGCAACGGTAACTCCGGCCAACTTGATGGTGCTTTATATAGCCAGAACATGGGGAACACAAAGAACACTGACCTTGTCGGCGATCAGTCCACGTTCGATACTTCAGCGTACCAAACCATGTTACAGAACTTATTCCAGACAAACAGCATTGGCGGTCAGTTAACAGATCTCGGTGGCTCGCCATTTAACGGCGATAGTTACGAACGTCCAAAAGAAAAAACCAACGGCGACGGCGTTCAACATAACACTGCCATAGATAGTAGCGTGGGCTCGTATGCAGACATGACGGGGTATGGTAGTAGCGCCGGTAAATCTGGTGGTCAGAATTCGTTCAACACAAACGGTTACAGCAATAACAGAGAATCGAGCAATTCTTACAGTATCGGATACGCACACGACTCCTCTAGCAGAGACAAGAACAATGGATACAATTATGACAACAGTAAAGCCAACAACTTAATAGACCACGACAGTGGGAGTCCCTTCCAAACCCACGGTTCCTCGTCATCAAATGGTGGTTTTGGTAACGGCATGGGTCAAAGTCCTTTTTCTGTTGACAAGGGTTCCGGAGAAGGCAACGGCAAAAGTCCATTTAATTCAAGTAAATTCTCTAGTACCGGTAACAATCCCTTTGGTATGGGTAAATATTCGAATAGTGACAACAGCCAAAGTCCTTTTAATGCAAATAAGTTTGCCGGTAACGGCAATGGACAAAATCCGTTTGATACAAGCAAGTTTTCAACTAGCGACAATGACCCTAGTCCTTTTAACGCCCATAAACTCTCCACTAGTGGAACTACTGGACAGAATTCATTTGACACTAGTAAATTCTCTGGGACTGGCAATGGACAAGGCCCTTTTAGTACCAGTAACGGACAAGGGTATCAAACCAGTTTCAATAATCACGAAGGGTCCATTAAAAACCTTGACTTGGACAAGTTTGGCAATGTTGACTTTGCACAACTGTCGAAGCTATCAAACAGTATGACAGATTCAGGATCGAGTGCAGGCATTGGTATATCATCATACACGGGCACTGACTCTACATACTCATCTGACCGATATTCTGGAACTGGAAGGCACGACGGGGGTTCCAATTCTAGGTCATATAGTGGGAATCTTGATCTCACCGGATCCGGAAGTGTTGGTGATTCTACAGGTCAGTATAAAACTCCATTTGAGTCAGATAACTACAATGACTTAATTGACAATCCATTCTCGTCTTCAAAATATTTTGACTCTGACCGCCAAAATTTCAAAGCACCTTATGAGGAGAAGGACACCTTTGGATATTCAGGAAATGGGGCTAATTCTGGTTACAGCAGTCAAACATACAAAACTGAGGGAGCTGGACCGGCCGGGAATCCTTTCGACCAAAGAGGTCATTCAATGGGTTCAAATATGAACATGAGAGGTGAGAAATGATGCGACTTGTGTACTTTACCCATAACTCCATAAAAAGGTACCCTTTTACGCCTCTTGTTACATGTATTTCTACACAATGGATAAAAACCCACATAGGAAATCATGAACAATAAACACAGAAGATATTTCCCAGTATTTTCCAAGTGGTCGCTTAAAGCAGGTTGGAAGTAAAGCAGAATGCTCCTAAAGGACCATTCTGCTTTACTTTCAACCTGCTTTAAGTGGGCACCTGTCTCCAAATCTAGATAAGACAATGTGGCGAAGGATTACTTAAATTGCAGTTTCTTAGTAAAACAAATACTGCACATTTCTTAAAACTGCACCCACTATGAATATCTATCACATTGGCCAATACAGTGTACTATAAAATAAGGATGCACTTCTTAGTAAAAGAATGTACAGTCAAACTTCGCTATCTCGAACTCGGTAAAGTCTAACATACCCGTATTTCAAAGTTAAAACGTGGGCTAAGCCACGTTTTAACTTTGAAAATATGGGTATGTTCGACTGAACCGAGCATAAAATAATGCAGTTCATGTGTCGAACTATCGGATAGTTCGAGTTAAACGAGTTCGAGATATCGAAGTTCAACTGTACACTAATGTCGGACAGACCCTATGGGTAAACATTTAATTCTTTCGGTAGCTGTCTGGTCTGGGTCTCCTCTTTTTCAAAAAGCGTTAATGTACGTTAATAGCAGGAGAAGGGGTTAGACAGGGGCAGCAATTACGTATACGGGATCGATAGAGAAATAAACAATTCATGCAAACAGTGTTTCGCGAGACGCCGCGTTACGATCAGGATACACACTATTTGCATATGCGTTATAGAGATAAGCAGAGAAAAGGTTAAAGAATGATCAGCCATACTTATTTGCCTGATAAAAATCAACCAGGTTTAAAGTAAAGCAAAAATTTCTATTATACCGGAGATTGTTGCTTTACTTGAAACTTCTTTAGTCTCATTGATCCCTATAGTTGCATGTACAAACTGTACCTATACAGAGTACACTCATCCTCTTGAAACATTGAATACTTAGATCAGAAGGACCGGATCTGTTAGTGATATACATTGAAACAAATAATTTACTTGTGCACCAATCCTTCAACGAAAGTATATGGAGAGTGTTTGCATAATATTCCATGCTCTTCCGCTGGTTTATGCACTATCGTTTTAGAATAATTTTAATGCAGCTTCTATGTCAACCAGTTTTGCTTCTTATCAGACACCGACACGTGACCTTTTCTCTCGATCAAAATTGTTCGCAAAGCGACTGTGAACCGTATAAAGCGGTGAATGGTTTAAAACTTTTAACATACGTACAGTGGAGAATCTGTTATTCTTTCCAGTTTAAACGCAAACGTACGCAAACACAAAGCACTAAAACGTAGAAAAGAACAACTTTTGGACAATTCTGATAATTCTTGTTTATCTTGGTGGCAAACAGTTTGGAGCCGTCTGATCTGGCTCCAAACTGTTTGCACTGCAAATAATAGTTTTAGCATAAACGCGTTTATTGGGAAAGAATAACAGATTCTCCACTGTACATGTGTAGTTACTTTATGGTTTTATTTTCCTTTGCAGGTGGACGTTGAATGCAGTGAGAAGATTGACATTACAAGTGTGTCTGTACATATTGGACTGTTTGGGAGGAAAACCGTGCTATGCTTGATTTCATTGTGTTGTGATTAAAACACTTAATGGTTTATATAAATACGGCTAATTGATTGTATAAAAGACAGGTTACAGCTTAAAGCAATGTCACAGTAAAACAGAATGCTCCTGAATGAGCTTTCTGTTTTATTTTCACCTTGCTTTAAGCAGCCAGCTGCCTTTAAATACAAAATAATTGATTTCATTTAAAGTGATCGTTATAGATAGATTTTGATGATCTGGTATTAGTCCAAATTGTGGTCGAAATGTTACCTTACCGAGACTTTTATGTACATGTATCCAAATAATTGAGCCGTGCCATGAAAAAACATGCCTTATTGCAATTGTAAACAGCGTAGATCTAGACCGGCCGCGGCGGCTGGCCAGCCGCCTTGATCTACACTATTTGACACACATGGGCATCTAAAGCATTTTATGTAGCTGTATTATATACAGTATTTGGAAGTGTAGTCTAAACTCAGATATAGTACCTGGGATGACAAAGGTGACTTGGTCTGTACAATGTTGCAATGCAATAAGGCAGGTTTTGTCATGGCATGGCTTATTTGTAAATACAAAAGAAGTTGCAGGACTCCAGAGAAGAATGGGTAAACGGAAAATGTCCAACATTTTCTCCGCCATGTTTCCACCAAACCCTATGGTGTGACCTCCTATTAGATGATAGTCTCTTCAAGACGATTTTATATAATAATAATAATATAAAGATGTTTTTAATGAGGGCACATGTGGTAATAACCAATCTTCCATGAGGTCCTCAAAACATATTTACAATAAACAATAGAATCAACACAAAACATACATTTGTATCAGGGCTGCCATTTCTCCGGATTTTTCCTAAATCTTCGGATTTTTTTCTAGATCGTGGTAGCTTAAAGCAGGCTGAAAGTAAAGCAGAATGCGCCATAAGGCGCATTCTGCTTTACTTCCAGCCTGCTTTAAGTAGTGACGTGTCAACAAAACTAGAAACAGGCTATGGGGTAAGTAACGATTCGTAAATTCGGCACTTGACAAATGCAAATTTGGAAATCTTAGGATTTTTCTTGTCAACTTATGGCAGCCCTGTTGTATTTACAATGAACAACAGAAATTGAACCCAACCACCAGCCACTACAACCGGTACATACCCAGATCAGCTGTTGCATTGGATAAGCAACATTTAAACAGTGTCTGTCCCGTTTATATTAGAGTAGACAAAAATAGAAAACATTGATGATCGAATTGCAAACGGTTTGACCCCGAAAAGATACCGCATTATCAATTTGGTAGCCGGTCTGGGTCTACACCTTTTGCAGTGTCCTGTGGTTAGAAATCATGATATAGCGGCCCTCATATACAATTTAGAGCAACAAAGAGAGGCAAGACTTCATGCAGGTTTTAACCCATTACCCCATAAATACGCCTTTTATTTATTTCTCCACTGAAGAAAATAGTTCTATTTTATACAGTTATGAATATATATCATAAGAAATAATTTCTATTTTCTAGAAGATGGTAGCTTAAAGTAGGTTGAACGTAATGCAGAATGTGCCTTAAGGCACATTCTGCTTTACTTTTAACCTGCTTTAACCGGCCACCTATCTTCAATACTAGAAACGGGCTATGGGGTAATGGGTTAAGTACATTATAAAATCTCCAACTGAGATAGAGTGTTTTGAATGTGGCAACAGAATTTGCCTTTCTAACGTAAAGGGAAAGTGAGTTCCAAATTACAGAACCAGTATAAGAAAAAGCCTTTCTGAATAATTTTGTATTTGGTCTTGGAGACTATAACTGGAACTGAGAAGCAGATCTTAAGTTTCAGTTATGGACATTTGAAGTAAACGTAATTCTATCATTTAAATAGTCATGAGCTACGCTATTGAACATTTTGAACATGTAAGGAGCAGAAACAAGATTCTGATTCGTATTTAACAAAATGCAGATTGATAAGTCATTACTTAAAGTCTTTATATAGATCTACTTTCCCGTTTAAGCGAAGCTTAACGGAAAAAGTGTTTATTCTTTTGAAAATGTTGCTGATTATTTCAATGCGAAAAACAAACAGTTTTGAGCATGGTGAAAAGTTATTGCAACAGGTTGGAGCCAGATCAGTCGCCGTGTAACTCGGTGCCTGATCGGGTCTCAAACAGTTTGCCACTAAGATTCAAAAGAATTCAAAACATTTTCAAGAAATGTATATTTTCTACAATCTAGTGCACTGTGAATGCGTTTCGTTTTAAAATACAGGAAAGAAGGAATAACAACGTTTTATAACACAACCTACGATGCGAGCGTTGAATATCAATCATTGATTATTACTCGTATATAACTAGTGGTATATATCTATGCAACTAAGGCTGCCATCTAAAATGTGTATTCATACGCGCTGTCAAAATGTGTAAACAAAATTACTATAACGTCAAGCGTCATTTTTGTCGGCGTTCGAGTGGCTATAGATGGGAAGGGGCAGGGAATGTTTACTCCCTTGATTTATTCTGAATAAAACGCAATAAACATTGGATCTACTTTTTGCATGTTTGCTCATTTGGGCGATCCATTAACGCGCCATCCATTGACTTATATAGTGAAGCTAGCGATCTAAAATAAGTATCGAGAAGGTAAAAACAACATTGTCAGGTTATGTTATAAACTTGTCTTTAAGGGTGTATCAATGTCATGAGCCATTTTTTCAAAGTATTAAACTTTTTTTCTATCATTGTTTTTTTGGAAGAGCTATTTATGATGAATGAAAAAATGAAAAAAAATATATATGGTGGTGTCCTTTTTTTTGAGCTACAGCGATTTGAAAAAGGTATGTCAAATTTGGATTTTTTTCTTCAAATTTTACCTATTCAGAGTACAAGCTTCAGTAAAATCTATTTCAAAACAAAACAAACATGGTAATTTGGGTTTTCTTTATTTATTTTATGTCTATGGTGTTATGTTCACATATATAAACCAACTTTAGACAAAGCAGGCACCAGGTTTGAACAATATGGATCCTTGAATATCAAATATATGCTTTATATAGGGCATGCTTTTATTAGCTTTTTTATTTTATGAAAAAAAGTAAAAAAAGTTTGAAAATGAAATAGTTCTAGTATTAAACTTTTTCTTATATTCTACCATATGAAAGCCCATACTAAGGCAGTTCAAAATATGAAAAGAAATTGAAAGGTCAGTGTTGAAAATTTTGAGTTATTAAAGTAAAAAGAGTTATCGCCCCTTACAAAATTTACAAAAAAGTACCATACTGATGATATTTAGAGCTTTATAAATTTCACATTTGGTGCCTTTTTTTTCTTAAATTAGTTTTTGTATGAAGAAATACTACCATAGATAGGAAATAAATAACACAAAACCAAATTATCATATTTGTTTTCATTTAAAATGGGTTTTATTGAAGCGGGCTGTTTGAAAAGGACAAAATAAGAGGAAGTGGGTGGGGTAAATTTTACATGGCCGTAGAGCCAACTGTTGTTCACCAAAATGTACACTTTTTCTATTTTTTCATTCATCTTAAATAGCTCTTCAATACAAAACCATCATAGAGTGTTTTCATATACTTTGAAAAGTTCCCAAAGTCATGACATTGATACACCCTTAAGAAAACGATAAAAACTCGACAAGCCTCGTTTTAACCGTTTTCTAAAAGACTCGTTTTATAAATCCAATAAATTATGAACACTCATGTAAGATCCTATATTTTTCTAAGTGTTGGGTGGGTGTCTGAGTTCCGGATCCCACCCCCATTGACTACTTATGGATCCGAGCATGTCAGTGATGGAACTTTCAACTTTCACAATGAAAGGACTCATTAAATATTTTCTCGAGCCCATTTAATACACAACAGCACAGCGGAGATACTGGTGTCGGGAATCAGAACGGCCCTTTCAGTAGTTCGGCCAGCTCTGGATCAGCAGGACCCGGGAATCCTTTTAAGCAACACGTTAAGGAAAGTGGGGCTAATAATGCACAGAGTCCATTTGCCATCCATGAAATGTCAAGTGGTAATATAAATGGGATGAAAGGCAGTCCGTTTTCAAGCATATCGGGCACTGGGTCGAAGTATGCTGGTGCAGGACCATTCTCTTAAGCGTCATCCGGCGGAAATGGAGCAGGCGGAAAAGGAATTGGAACCAGTCCGTTTTCTAGTGCTGCTACTTCCGGCAGTAAAGGGGCATGGGAATACGGGAATGGGAGCAAGCCCGTTTGCATCTGTTAACGGGCACAAAAACAGTACCTTTGGTGGAGCTAGCCCATTTTCAACCAAAAATGATATCTAAGTGTTGGGTGGGTGTCTGAGTTCCGGATCCCACCCCCTTTTGGATCCGAGCATGTGTCCTGTTGTATATGTGCAAACACTCTGCCAAAATTATATGGTTGCATCTTAACTGCTTTACTTTCAGCCTGCTTCAGGGCTGCCACTTTTCCGGATTTTTTCCGAAATCTTCGGATTTTTCTTAATTTCTCCGGACCTACGGACTTTTCTTCGGATCGTTCAATAACAACAGTGCCAATAGCCTACATACATGTATAAACTTGTATACATGTGTATGTCGCTAGTTCCCTTCATATGGAATCGATAAACGATTTCTATTGTGCTTGTAACTGGAAGCGCGCGCAGAGTTTGGACAACGTGTTGGGTATGGATTCTGAGGAGAAAAAATATTTGAAATCAATATAACCTCGCCGAGACCTTGATATTGGCTTGGTTTGGCTAAGCTTTGTCAAGCTTGTTCGTATGTTCAGTGCTAGCGGTGTTGTCAGGGAAGATCTAGATTCTAGATAAGTATTCTGCCGACCTTTACATCAGCGAGGAAATATTGGACTGCTGATGTGCATTTATTCACGAGTTTTGCCTACACATAAACTCTGCACTAGTATAGGATGTTTTGAGGTAGGTAATTTTACATAGAACTCTATCTACATGTAATTTAGCCTAGTTCAGCCAAACATCATGTCATGTGTTATTCAAGCGGTCACTCAAGATAAATGAATTCATGAGCACTGAGCAGCATTTAAAACAGGTAGATCCAGGTCTAGTTCTAACACTTACAGCTTAAAATGTAGTGAGTAGATTCTAGATTTAGTAATAGATCTAAGTACCGTATATCTAAATCTTCAACAACAGTCTAGTCTAAACAGCAGGATGACATTTCTGCTTTATTTTTGTGTCCTGCATTAATAGATCTATAAGCAGTCTTCTAAAGACATTCTTCGTTAAAGAATAGCCGCTAAATACATGTTTGATCTCTAGGACTAATCAGATATCTAATAGGTTTCATCATAGAACAACTTTGAACAAAGTTCAAGACCTTGCTTAGCCGTGTGCATTGGGGTTTATAAACAGTTCAGTGGATTCAGATCAATGGCAGAGAAATGTATTGTCTGATCAAGATCCTAATTGTTGCAATGTCAATGTTTGCTAAGTTAATTTGCCCCCAAAATGAATAGATCTAGATCTACGAGAAACAGAAGCAGACGATTATTTTGAAGCAGACGACAACCTAGTAGTGTTCGAAAGGGGTTTTCAGGTTTCACTAAAGATGACAGTGACGCATGTCGTTTAATGTGTACATAGATCGATAGATCCATCTACAATTTTGAGACTGGAGTATTGAAATCTGTGGGATTATCAAGTAGATTCTGTTTTAACGCTTTGCATGCATGCTGAGTTATGTTTTCGTCTGCAACATTTGTCGTCTGCTATTGTTCTAAAAATAGATTGTAAAAAAATAACATTTTCAAAACCGGGTCAGAGTGTCAAACAGTTTGGATCCTGGTGAGACGCCGCGTTATGCGGGTTCTCATCAGGATCCAAACTGTTTGCATAAGTTATCATGTTTTTGCCGCTAGCGTAAAGTGCAGGGACACATTACTTGGACCTATTAACTAGTGTTTAGATTCCAGCACGTGTTAACTCTTTGTGCCCTAGTCCCGCATATAGGCGTCCTTTTCAAACAGTGTACATGTGAATAGTACACTTGTCCTGTGCAAACAGTGAATACCCAGATCAGAGGGCTCCGAAAGGAGCCCTCTGATCAGGGTCTTCACTGTTTGTCATAATGCCAAACATTGACAAAAACAACCCTGAAAAGTCAGAAATGGACTCGACTTAAATGGAAACTGGAATTGTCCATTTAAAGTTTCAGGGAGGAAAGAGTTAAACGGACAATATCGAAAACATTTTTCTTTCTAATCGACTTCGTTTTTAACGTAATTCAAGAAGTTGCGTTCATCATTAACAGTTTGGAGCCTAGTTAAGAAGTTTTATTAAGCATACTCCTCGGCGTCTTGTCAGGCCCGAAACTGACATATAGATTCAAGAAAACACTGCAATTTTCTGTACTGTATTGTATTTATTTTATTGATGTTTACAAGGCTCTGGACAGATAAGGGACGCATTTCAAAAACTAAATTTTTATTTATGCTTTGAATCCTAAGGTGTCTACTCGTTAGATTCGTTTCTTCATTTGAGTACATGCAGTAACACCATCGGATTTGCAGGGCTGCCATAAGTTGACATGAAAAATCCTAAGATTTCCAAATTTGCATTTTTCAAGTGCGATTTTACGAATCGTACCTTCACCCCATCGCCTGTTTCTAGTTTGGTGGACACGTGAATACTTAAAGCAGACTGGAAGTAAAGCAGAATGCGCCTTAAGGCGCATTCTGCTTTACTTTCAGCCTACTTTAAGCTACCATGTTCTAGAAAAAAATCCGAAGATTTAGGAAAAATCCGGAGAAATGGCAGCCCTGGATTTGGTGCTGCCATATAAGAGAGACGCTGTGGGATTTGTTCAGTTTCCTCCCTCTTATCTGGAGCAAGTCTTGATCGCTAGGGGGTGCTGTCACGTAGAATCTAGAACTACATACAAGAGTTGTGATATAGATCTAAACCTTAAACTAAAGTCGAGATCCGGATCTCGGTTCAATGATGGAATGGATATACCTATAAATCTATTGGTAGAACAGTAAGTCACTACTTTCGTTTAAAGGCTACATCGTAACATTTACATGTTTTCAAACTACTTTATGACCCGTTCACTCCTTTGATAGATCGTTTGTTTGCATAAATATTGTCGTCTGCTTGTATTTTTCAAATTTAGGTTTTAGGCTTTTTTGACTGAAGAAACATCGATATGACTGTCAAACAGTTTGGGTCCTGATCAGTCATTTAAAAATCTACTTCATAAAAACACTTTTTACGAGTCTGATTATTCATGGATGGATGTTTATAATTATGTAGTGCTCCCTACCAACCACGGCCTTCCGAACAACGACCCTTTTCCTCTGTCCCCCCAAACAAGACATTTATTACAGTAAAGTCTCGCTATTACGACCACTAAAACGAAGGCTAATTGAGTGTATAATAGACAGGTGACAGCTTAAAGCAATGTGACAGTGAAACAGAAAGCTCCGAAAGGAGCTTTCTGTTTCACTGTCACCTTGCTTTAAGCGGTCACCTACCGTAAACACCCTAATAATTAACATAAGTTAGTGGTCGTAATAGAGAGGTTTTACTGTACTAACCATTCCACTGCTGAAATATCATCTGATTTGTCGTCTGTTGTCAAAGTTTCGTATTGGATATTTTGACAGAAAAAACCCATAAAGACGAGTGACAAACAGTTTCATCCCAGATCAGATGCCGCGTTACGCGGAGTCTGATTTGGATTCAATGTACTCTTAGGGTGTTAATACTCCCTATAACGACACCCTCCGAACAACACACACAATATGTGTCTCCCATTGGGTGTTGTTGTAGAGAGGGGGCACTGTACGTGTACTAAAAGAAGGTAGTCACTAGCTACCTGAACATGAACTATAAAAGTCATTTCCAGTACCTTTCAAGAGTTGAATGAGAGATGTGCGTTTAATAAGTTGAAAGTAAAGCAGAATATTGTTGCTCCTTCATGAGCATTCTGCTTGACTTTCAACCTGCTTTAAGTGAAAAAGAACCGCTTGACAGTCCTCTTTCTGGTTTCTACATGTATACTTAAGAAATGTATAAATCTAAGTTTAACAAATTTTACACTCGACAATTTCAAAGCAGACATGACAGCAGGATAAGGATTAATTGAATTATCGCTCAACAGAGACTGTTTTTTGCTGCAGGGAAGAAAGGGTCACATATGTAGCAATTACATTTACAAATACAGTAAAACCTCTCTAGTACGACTACCACATTGTGCTAATTTGAGTTATTTAAGACATGTGAGTGCTTAAAGCAAGGTGACACTAAAACAGAAAGCTCCTGTAGGAGCTTTCTGTTTTACTGTTACATTTCTTTAAGCTATCACTTGTCTTTTCTTTTTGTGGTCGTAATAAAGAGGTTTTACTGTACAGTCGAAACTCGATACGTCAAACTCGCTAAACCGATCGTATATATACTAGTATTTCATAAGTTGATTTTCGCTAAGTTGATCTCGCTTCAGTCGAACATACCCGTATTTCAAAGTTAAAACGTGGCTCGGCCACGTTTTAACTTTGAAATATGGGTATGTTCAATTTAACGCGTGTTCGACGTAATCGACTTTCGACTGTACATGAAAAGCAAGCGTGGTTGAAAAAGGGGAAAGAGTTAACATATATTCCTAAACTTATTTAAATATTCATGAACCTGCACATAATGGTCGATACATTTATTATTCACAGAATACTGTGTGCTTTGTTTCATATATTGGTGAAAATTAACCTTAGCGAAGCATTTAACATGTCCTCGTCATGTAGAAACAGTTTACCCTTGGAGAGTACACTTGTCCTGTACAAACAGTGTACACCCTATTAAGGAGCCCTCTGATTAGGACCTACACTGTTTATCATTTTGCAAAATATTGCAAACAACAACCCTAAATAGGCAAAATGGACTAGACCAAATTGGGAATTGGTATTTTCCATTCAAAATTTAAGGGTTGAACGAGTGAACACATTTGTACAGCGGCCACTCAAAAGAAACTTGCTTTGTATAGTGTGTAAAGATGGAAGAGTCACCCATATACACCTGGGTATTTCATTTAACTCTCCCCGTGTGCTTTCTGGAAGATTTCATTATAGATATACTTGTGAGGGTGATCTTAACACGCACACTACATGGTATGTCTATACAGTGCCCCCTCTCTATACAACGTCACCGAATAGGAGACAAATATTGTGTGTGTTGTACGGAGGGGTTGTTATAGGGAGGGAAATTGGCTTACATTTGCAATCAGCTTGAATCCAGATCAGAAGCGGCGTCTGATCTGGATTCACTTGTCATTATGTTTTCTTCTGTCAAAGTGTTCAATATGTGACTTTGAGAAAAACAGCAGACGCCAATTTAAAGCAGACGATATTGCAGCCGTGAAAAGGTGGACATAATTAGGGAACAGCGGCAAGCGTCGTTGTGAGGAGGGAATCGTTGTTCAGAGGGTCGTTGTTGAGAGGGAGCACTGTACAACAAAATATTTCATATGTTATACAGTGGAGAATCTGTTATTCTTTCCCGTTTAAACGCAAACGTACGCAAACGCAAAGCGATAAAACGTAGAAAAGTACAACATTTTGACAATTCTGAAAGTTCATCTTTATCTTGGTGGCAAACAGTTTGGAGCCTGATCAGACGCCGGGTTACCCGGCGTCTGATCTGGCTCCAAACTGTTTGCAATAGAAATAATAGTTTTAGCGTAAACGCGTTTATTTGGAAGGACTAACAGATTCTCCACTGTAGCAATCGCTGCCAAACAGTGCAGACCCTGCTGAGATGAGACGCCGCGTAACGCTCTGTTTGCTTATTTCTGCTTTAGAAGACACTAGCCTTTAGGTTTAAATGGGTTATCGTCGGTGGCAATTCTTATACAGGAGTATCAAACATGTGGGATCCAGATGAGACGTAGAGTTCTCGGTGTTTTATCTGGACCCAAACTGGTTACAACTTAAGTATCACAATTTCGCCTATACAGCGTGCAGAATGTTAATGCAGGGCTGATGAAATAATGAAAAAAGTTTTCTGCGTTATTTCTGTCCTTCATCATTCAGTATTTGCCATCCATTCCTATCGGCATCCTGGATGATCATGATCAAAGAGTAAATTTCAAAATTATTTCTATCTGATGGATGTACATGTACATCATATGCACTACCAACTAGTTTACTTTGCCAATGATCCACATTACCCCGGGACAAATGCTGCAATGCTCAAGTTGAGTCTTAAGAAATTTGATCAGATGTAACTCATTTAGAATTTATTAACAGTTTTAGACATACATGTGTATTTTAATCCTTACTTATCATCGGAATTAGGCTGTCCAAGAGTTTTTTCAAGGTAACTCCGGAAAACCCCAGTTATCCCGATACATAATGGCATATGAATTGATATGTGAAATTTAATTGCACATTTTGTATAACAAGGGACATAGTATAAGAGGAATGAGAACTAACTCATTGGTTCCGTGACTTCGAATGGACAATCCAAATTTCAATTAAATCTTGTCCATTTTAGACAATAATGGTTGACTTGTTTTAGCTTGAGGTAATCGTTGAGTGTCCTGCGATTGGTCTCAATCTGTTTCTCTTGTCAATCTTTATGCTCACGCAGTATGTTTATGTTTTGACATAAAACAAATGTGCGTCCAATAATATTGTATTGTTGATCCGGGACAAGTTATTGCAATTTGATGATAGTCTGATGGTGATTTTTTTGTCTTTGGGTCTAGTATCCGATCGATCATGTGGCAGATGGTGAGGTCATGTGACCGCTCGCAGCGACGTCTGGCGGCCTTCCTGATTATCGTTGTCGTACTTGAAGTTTACGCCATAACCAAGATTATTGACCACGAGCATCTGGAAGCACGAGATGAACAAATCGCCGAAGGTCGAACAAAACTGCCATCTGGCAAGGCAGTAACAAGGACAGTTGATCAACAGTCACCAAGAAACCAATCCTCCCTCATACTAAAGGTTAGTGATGGGAATAAAACCAGAGAATTAACTATCGATAATCGATTACCTCTGTCAACTGATGATCGATTAATGATCGGTAAATAATGTATACATATAATAAGGCTAATGGAAAGTGTAATCTTAAAATAGGCAGTTAGACTACTCAACGGAAAACTTATACATGTTAAAGCAGAAAACCTGGAAGTCCCTTAATGAGATTTCGGAATTTAAAAATCGATTGGTTTTCGATTATGAACGATAGTCAGTGTGACTATCCGACTGTCCGCTTTTTTTCTCTGAAATTGTCGCATGTTGTGAATGTGAAAAAAGAAACCATTAGAAAGAATAAATACCGCGTGTGGTATTCGTAGTTTTTCGAACTGGCGGTAATTTAACTTGGGCCCCTTCACTGTCATGACGTCATCTTCTTTAAACAATTGTCGCTTGCTTTCATTTCTGAAATTTGATTTTAGCCTTTTTTAGGTATTTGACTTAATTAACCCTTTACTCCATAGCCTATTTATAGTTTTGAGGACAATTAAGTGAGCACTTAAAGCAGGTTGAAAGTAAATCAGAATGCGCCTTAAGACCTGGTTTAAGCTACAATCGGTTAGGATATATTTATTTTGGTAACATGTTAATGACTTAGTTTTTTTTTTTTAGAATGCATTTTTCCTCCAAAATATATGTTGATCGTCTCAAATAAGTGTAACCAGGTTACGTAAGTAACATAACTACGCATGTTTAACTTTAACCACGGCACCTTGTGTAGCCGGGTTGATTATATGATTAAATGGTAAGAGATTTATGTAAGCGGCCCGGTGGTTCAGTCGGTAGAACACTTGCCCTGTAAGCAAGGGGTCCCGGGTTCGAGCCCCGGTCTGGCTGCATATATTTCTCACCATGATACATTTGGCGCCGAACGTAAATAACCCGTAGGATAATATGTAAATCGTAGAGTGTACAGAAATAATAATTAGAAACTCATGGAGTGTTCTTAAATAAGAATTCGGGACGATTTCTTGTGTAGAGGGGGTGTGTGTAGCCGGGTTGAGTATATGATTAAATGGTGAGAGATTTATGTAAGCGGCCCGGTGGTTCAGTCGGTAGAACACTTGCCCTGTAAGCAAGGGGTCCCGGGTTCGAGCCCCGGTCTGGCTGCATATTTTTCTCACCATGTTACACTTGTATTTCACCGCGATGCCATTTAGCTTAAACATCTTATAGCATGATTGTATTTAGAAATAGACTATAATATTGTATTTCCTTGTTTTCAGACCTTCATTTATTATACTGATTAAAAGACGAACTTCAAACCCTACGATTGTGTTCCTTATCAATCACACTAGGCTACATAACTTATATCTATCTATCTATCTATCTATCTATCTATCTATCTTCCAGTGAGTCAAACCCCTGTTGGGGACCTAGACTTGACGCGCGTCAACTGTCGAGAATGTTAAGTGAATAAAAGTAAAAGTTAAAAGATACAGAGAGGAATGTTAAAAGCAGGTTTAAAAACAGGTCAGGTTTGATTATGGTGAGATATGTTCAATCTGGCTAACAGCCAGACTGAACTCGGGTAGGGGCAGGGTTACAATGTCAGGGGGTAGAGCATTCCAGTGAACAATGGATCTGGGGAAGAAGGAGTACTTGTGGTAGTCTGTTTTGGTTTGAACTTGTTGGAATGCTTTAGAGTGGGACTTTCTTGATGGTCTAAAGAGTGGAGTAATATATTCAGGAAGAGGAGCTGCTACTAGGTTATTAATAATATTATACAACATGATAAGTCTTTGGTCAATACGGCGCAAGTCTAGTCTTCTCCAATTTAGGGAGGTCAGCATGTCTGACACACTGGAAGTTCGCCCATAGTCTCTCATCGCCCAGCGAGCAGCCCTTCGCTGTACCAGGGAGATTAAATTATATATAAGAGCTCCTGGCTGTACTGACTCTACCTGGCCAACCAGTGCGCCAGTGTGTGGTGCCCAAACAACTGCGCTATACTCGAGCTGGGGTCTGACAAGTGTTCTGTACGCTGTGGACTTGAGAGTTTCTGAATGAACTTTGATGTTGCGCCTTAAGAATGAGAGAGTTTGGTTTGCTTTTCGTGTAATACTGTCTATGTGTGTGTTCCATGTAAGATCATGAATCACGTCGTAAGGAAACGCACATAGTGCATATAGCCTCGGATATATATTGCAGAACCACAGACCTCAAATGTGGTCTTCATTTTTGGGCGTCTGGTCTTCATTTTTTGGCGTCTGGTCAAGATCAAAACATTTAACTGTCTGCACATAGTCAAATACATATTTAACGGACCAACTCGTCGGTGTTAATGGTTCATGGATTAGAAGTGTGACGGAAATTTTGCAAACAGTGCTGACCCGTTTCACCCGCAACTACGACAGCACTATCAAATGGCATAAGTGCCTGTGCATATGGTATCCGCTCCGTTGAAACCCTACATAACATACATTTCATAACGGTGACTGGTGAATGTCTACTCTGTATGCAATGTCAGAATTACCATTTTCTTCTGTCGGTAATCATTAAAAGTAAATGACGTCACACGCGTTAGCTGCGTCAACGTCTACTTACAAATACATGACGTCGTTGCTATAGCGTCTCTTGTCTTCACCAGCCATTTACTGCAGACACCACCGTACTTAATAGGCCTACTCGCTATAATATTGGTAACTTTTGTCACACAGGCTGTCGCTGCTGGCCACCATGGGCGCCGAGTCCAAGAGGAACCGCCACGTGAAGGCACATTTTAGCTTTGGAAATGAAGAGACCGTGAAAATGTCCAGCTACCAGACAGATTTCAGCAGCTTTCAACTGCATACTCACAGGAGGCGAGGGAAACCTAAACCACCTATGGCAGCCGAGGTTTGTAATTTCTTCCACTCTGTATTTGATAGTCCAACCCTAGCGACGAGTATACTCGTATTGGAAAAAACAGTGTACCGTTGCGGAAAGAACACTTGTCCTATGCAAACAATGGAGATCCAGATCTAATGGCTCTTGAAGGAGTCCTCTGACCAGGAAGCCATCTGATCAGGGTCTTAACTGTTTATCATTTTGCAATATATTGCAGAAAACATCCCCAAATACATGAAGTTACAAATAGACTAGATTAAATAGGAAAATAGAATAGTCACTAAACGTTTCAGGGTCACGGAACATTTAACTTACATTACACTATTGGCAAATGTTAAAGTTGCCACAGACAACTGACGATAACTGTCTGGTTTACTTTAGATTAAATAATTTTGTTGTGTGTAAAACAATTTAAATTTTACTTAATAAAAGAAGATTTGTTCAGACCCCTATGAACATTGAGTCTTGGTCAGGGTCCTAACTGGTTGGCACTTAAATCCTGATTCTGTAAATATAAAAAACAACAAATCTATTTCAAGATTTTTTCAGTAAGACTTTTCTCAGTTTAACTAGGTGTCTGATTAGGCTCTAAACTGTTCGCCACTCAGATAAAGCAAATCGCGAGGATTCTCAAAAAGTTTACATTTTATTGCATTGAATTTGTACTCAGTTTGAAGATGTAAAGACTAACATATTGTACACTGTTATATAAACGGGGTTGTCATGAAATGAACACGTGAAAACAGGGACCATGTATATACAGTTAAACCACTCTATTATCACGGTGTATAAACCTGTACGTGTTGTTTGAGCTCCGTACTGGTAGCTGCTGAGCACTGAATCGAGAAATGTCACAATGGCGGACTTGCGAGACCGCTAAGGGGTGAGTAAATCCCATTCTGCAGACATTCAAACATTGATTTCAATGCTGAACCTATGACATACCTGTTTAGATATGTTGCAGGTGTGAAAGTTTCAACGTATTGAGTTGCTGTCTTGAATTTATCTTGTTGAATTTTCTCGGATACTGGCGAAGGCTCACCATGTTTTCGATAGCGTTGTCATAAAGACCCAGTAGTTTTTGCCATTTAAACGACAGTTTCTACATCTTAAACAACACATTTTATTATCAAAATATAATTTATATCTACTGATACGATTCTATGGAAATGATATATTTGAATGTGCAGTTTAAACGCCAGAAATCATGTAAACAATGCGAAGCAAATTGTACGGTCAGCTCTAGAGGAAATGTATCGTCAGCTGTGAGAATGAATAAAAACGTTTGTACGGTCAGCTCAAGAGCGTTTTCTTTCTTTTATGCGAAGCTAGATTTAGCTTTTATTACTGCGACCAAGTTTTCGACGTTTTCTCTGCAGCCGCCAGTCACCGTGCCAAGAACCATAAAGCAAAAACTCTTTAGGTAAAAATACTTAATTTGGAACATTACCAGGGCAAACAATACACACAAAAACTGCTAAATTAATCCATCTGAGTTCGAAAAAGAAAACCAAAAGTGATTCCAAACAACCAAACAGTAACAGTAAAAGTTTCAAGAAACCCATAAATAACACCAAGTCCGGTAAAATACAAAAAAGAATAAAGCTCCACGTCGCCCAAATAGCACTTGATGTCTTGGCTGCAGACAATTACGGAGATGGTGATAAAGAAGAAGAACTTTCGAAACTTAGTTTGCAAACACCCACAGGCAAATTACTCGGAAGAGGAGAGTCATGGAGAAGTAAGTAAGGATAGTAGTACGACTAAAACTTTAATTGACTTGTTGCCAATGGTTGTAGAGAATATTTACGAGTGCAGGCATCTAGAAAATAGTCATCCGTCTTTTTTTGAAAACTAAAAACTAAAACAAAATTTAAGAATTATGATAATACTAACAAACGCCTAACTGCGCTTTTTAGTACAGAAGTCCAATAAAGGACAATAACTTTGTACTTTGTGGAACCACTCGTATGAAAAATATGACACCCACATATCTATTTAATAATTAATCACCTTCACCTATCCCGTAGTCATGTCGGACCGTTGGGGCACCATATATTTCTTGACAACCAGCTTTCTCCATTCCCCTCTGTTTTCTGCCATCCGCACCCTTTCCTTTAGACTTAAATCTGTCCACTCTGTTATGTTATCTTTCCATCGCTTGCTCTGTCTGCCTCTCCTTCTTCCTCCCTAAATTGTGCCTGGTAATATTGTCTGTGAAAGCCCTGTTGATCTCGTCACGTGCCCGTACCATCTCATTTTACGTTGCTTGACAATTTTTAATAAATCGCTTCTTTGATCCTGTTTCGAACTACTTCATTTGAGATGTGTTCTTTGTATGATATACAAAGTGTTTTTCTGAAACACCTCCCTAACGAACTAATTATTCGCTCCAAGTCTGCATTCAAGGTCCAAGTCTCGCTGGCATATAGGAATATCGACATGACAAGTGAACGCATCAACATTATTTTCGAGCTGAGGCTTATATTTCGATCATTCCATATTAATATTACTTTGCGAGTGCTGCTGTGGTCTGAGCGGCTCTTGCAAGTATCTCGGATTTCGACCCCTTGTCAGAAACTGTCGCACCCATGCAGGTACTTAAAACTATCTACGCAATCAAGCTTCTCCCCATTGACCATGATTTCAGTGCTGATACCAATGATGTTGTTGGTCAGCAGTTTTGTCTTTTTTGCGCTGATTTGTTGCCAAATTCGGTAGATGTCTTGTAAAGGCGTTCAACTAGATTGGATAGCTCCTCTTCCTTCCCTGCTATACCATCTATGTCATCTGCAAAGCGCAAGTTCGTGATTGTCCTCCCACCGATGCTAACCGTTCCGTCGTGGTATGCCAAAGCATCCGACATAATTCTCTCTAGGAATATGCTGAAGAGTGTTGGGGAGAGTAACCAACCCTGTCTCACCCCCACTATTATGTAAAGTTTGACGTCAATCGGTAAAGAAATGTAAAAGAAGTTGCATCAAAAATATGTGTCAAGGGCAGACCGATGAACGAATTAACCAACAAACTGGCTCCTCTACCCTTCTAGAAGTTCGTTTATTGGGCATTAAACCGAGATAATTACAGTATACATAACATATCTCAATTTCAAAATTGAGAGCTTCTGTATAGCAGAAGTTATCCACCGGAAAAGAAAGTGATGCACTGGGGAATGACTGAATGGTATTGATGCATTTCAGTAAATTATGTGCAAGACACTTTTAATGATAAAACTTTTCATAAATGAAAATTAATCCTGAACAATGTCAGTCAAACATGGGGTTTATGCAGAACAATAGAAAATGTTTTAAAGGGGGATAACTCTCAAAATATTAACTCAAAGTTATTAACATTGTGCAAGGCACTTTCATTCACCAATCGCTTTCCATTAATATAGGTATATTTCATATATGGCTATTCAAACTCTGACAAGAATGGATGGGTCCAAGGATTTTTAAATTATCTTAGATTTACAGTGATTAATTCAGCTGCGAGTTCCGAGACCTATACTCATTAAAATTGCCAAAGACTCACTTGTCAAGACTCATAATAGTTTGGCCATTATATAATATTTAAATCTGAAAAACTAAATGTTTTGCCTAAGGGACTCATAGTTTACAAATTGTGCACCCCAGGAGGTATTTTTAATATTTTTAATTGCAAACGACTTAAATTACCACAGAATTAGAAATATTCTTGAAAAACACTTTAATGTCGTCTACGGAATAATGGATGGTTTTTGACAGTAGATCGATTTATATCTGTTCGAAATAGAATGAAGTGGGAAAAGATTATTTATACGCAATATCTGTGTTTTAATAAATGTATATGATAGTTTGATACATTTTCTTTATGACTTCATGATTTGAAATTTAAGGCATTTTTTTAACAGAAGAACATATAAACAGACAATTCTGATTTTGAGCTGACGGTACACATATGCTCGCAGCTGATGATACAGTGTCAGCCGTGTTTGAAATAGCTGACCGTACAAAACACCATCAATTCTTCTGATCAAAAATGCAAATTGCGACCATACTTTCAAAACACGAATAAAGCTATCACATCGCATCAATTGGATTTACTCTGGAAAGCATATTTGTTTTGATAAAACAGTATAAACAAGGATAGATGCTGTATAAAATGCAATGTTTTGAAGACATCCAAAAGAATTCCGAGTGAGCCACCAGTTGATTTATGCCTCGAAATAGATATGTAGATGTATAGATTGTACCAAAGACGGTCGCGATTGGTTTATCATTCTCTCCGGTATTTGAAAATCATGCTTACCGACAAGACTTTTCATTTAAAGAGAGGAAAATAAATAGGAACTCATGTCACGTACCTGTTGTTTTCCGCCGTTGCGTCGCTTCGAGGCTCAAAAACAACCAGTACAGAGCTCAAAGTATCCATACAAAGCTCAAAGTACGCATACAGGTTTATACACCGTGATTATACGGCCACTATTTAAAACGAAGGCTATTGTATAAAAGACAGGTGGCAGCTTAAAGCAAGGTGACAGTAAACAGAAAGCTCCTTTAAGCAGTCACCTGTCTTAAACTCCGTATCATTAACCCTTAGCCCGCCAAATAAATTGTCGTCTGCTATATTTCTCGTCTGCTTCAAGTTTCAAAGTGCTTCAAAGTTGCTCAAAATTGCTGAAAATGTTGTCCGAGTGTCAAACAGCTTGGATCCGGCTGATTTAAGCTACAATATGCTAGAATATAGAAAATATTTCTTGTAATACATATTCGTGACTGTATGAATTGGAACTATTTTATACAGTGGAGGAATATATTAAAATCGCTGAAAGGCGCTTAGAGCTATGGGTAAAGGGTTAAGTTAAGGCGAATTGCAGATGTAGAAATACATCCATGGGTAAAAACGGCTTAACTCTTAGCTAGCATGCTAGCGGTGAAATCATTATTTGAAAACAGTTTGGATCCTGATGAGACGCCGCGTAACGCGGCATCTCATCAGGATCCAAACTGTTTGACACTCTGACCCCGTTTGAAAAGAAGTTTTAAATTCTATTTTAGAACAATAACAGACAATTGTTGCAGACGGAAAAATCACCCATCATTCAAAGAGTTAACGAGAGTGGACTGTATTTAAATATAGAGATGAATTTCTATTATCGCAAGCAGATATTCCGACAACCCAAACAGTGCAGATCCCAGACAAATTCAGTATATACTTTGAGCACTGGGTCGCCTCGTCTTTTTTTGAACATGCGGCACTTTATCAACAGAAACACTATATATATATATATCTACGAACCAACCTATATCCTTGTTCTGCTTTGAAATTGTCATCTGCAAATCTTGATCAGTTATAAATATTTGAATTGAAGAACCTAAAAGACCATTTCCAAACATCTTGAATCCGGATCAAACGCAATGTCTTATTTGGATCCAAACTGTTTGCAATTTGATCTATCAGGAAAGTCGCGATTGGGAGTAAAAAGAGTTCAGAAATGCCAATATTTGGTTTTATGATGTCTTTTATCCCATAAGCCTGGAAACTACTCATTTAATATCCTCTATTTATCTGATACAGAGAGTATGAGCATTTTATTTTCTGACCACGTTGGCAAGATCAATTCGACCCCTTCGCCCATCGATTTCAGTTTCAGCATGGAGCCACAGATGTTGAATATTGACATGGCTAATCGATTTAGTATACAGCATTGCTCTTCAAGGCACGACTTGACAAAAAATTGCATATTAGTTCGGTGTCTTATTTATTATGATTCAATCTGTTTTAGTTTTTTTTATGCCCCCGCACGACTTAGTCGGGGGCATATTGTTTTTGGTCTGTCTGTCTGTAGATCTATACAACTTTAACTTTGGCCATAACTTTTGAACTACATAAGATAGAGACTTTATATTTGGTATGTGTACTCACCTCAAGAAGCTCTTGAACTCAGTACATTTTGGGTCATGTCCGACAAAGGTCAAGGTCATTTAGAGGCCATTTAGCGGTAAATCTGGTGGAAAGGGAGAGAACTCATCCTATATTATTTCCAAGGCAATAGGAAGGGAGATAATTCATCCTAACTGGCCATAACTCTTTGATCATGTGATCATTTCTAAATTTAGAAATTAGTCCTCAATATGACTCTTGACAAACCTTGCTATGACGACGTCGTCATCATGACATCAATATGACGTCATGATGCTATGGTGATGGTGTATTTGAATAAGCTAGAAAAAGCTTGTTTCTTTGTACATTTTCATCACAAAAACAGCAAGGAGTACAATTATAAGTTACCTGCTGTATGATTTTACTTGAAAGCCAAATGAATACATTGCAGAGGCAAAACACCTCGGGGGCATTTGTCACTTTCTGTGACACCATTCTTGTTTATGCTAGTATTAAAAACTGTTTTTGCACTTCTTTTCATGTTCATCAAGTTTATTTACACTTATCGGTGTAGTAGTCATAATTTGAAACTAAAACGCAGCAATAGCAGCCAGTCTGTCTTGTTTTATACGCCCATCGTATATTCGGAGTGGCTCCGTCCGTCCGTCCGTGAGTTCGTCCGTCCGTCAACATTTTGTTTGTTCGCAGTTTTTCCGGAAAACCTATCAAAGGGATAATGAAACTTCACACAAATGTTAAATGCATCAAGATCTGAAGCTGAGATCAGTTTCAGGTTCATTTGATTTGTCGTTACAGAGTTATTTGCCCTTGATGTACTCAAATATGCTTAAAAAGCTTGTCCGGAATTTTCTTGGAAATATTAATGAAACTTCACACAAATGTTATATATGCATCAAGATCTGAAGCTGGGTGAAACCTGCGGTTCATTTGATTTGTTGTTACAGAGTTATCTGCACTTGATGTACTCAGATATGCTAGAAAAGGCTTATTTAATAGTGTTGGCACACTTAGCAACTAGTTTTGAATGGATTTTGATTATATTTGCCCACAGTAAAATTATATAAGTATAAGTTCATAGAAGGGTTTGATTATTATTGAAATCGGATCATTTTGTCAAGAGTTATCTGCCCTTGGTGTACTCAGATATGCTAGAAAAGGCTTTATTTTAGTATTGTTTAAACTTTATGCTCTGGTGTCTAAAAATGGAATAGATTTTAATTAAACTATATACATTTGTATTTGTTTGCCCGTGTGCGTATTATGTGCCGTGTGCGGTGCTCTCGTTAATTTTTCTGAACGTGGACAGACAAGCATATGTTCATAAGTGGCACATGAACAGTCTACGCCGTTTTAAAATGTTCAATATTTCTTAGCAGTACCTAATAGCACATGCAGACCCCGACCAGAGGGCCTCTATTGAAGTCTTCTGATGTTCTGATCAAAGTATGCATTGTATGAGACAAGTGTACATTTCTGTAGTACAGTGTAAATGACGCATATAGTATTACACGCGTCACGAGGGGTTAACGGGTTACCGTGTAAATATGTTCACGTACAAATTCTGAAAAGAGGACATATCGGTATTTTTTTGGCACATTGCATCTAAATTCGATAATGCAGAAACTCCAACAAAAACGATGCAGACGACAGGGTGCCTAATATGTACATATAATCTAGGGCATGGTCAGTGTAAATATATACATTTTCAAACATTTCAGATTCTGCCCCACGTGGACAAAACTTCAGAGAAACACAAGTGGGTGTCGTCGACAATGCGCGATTTCGTAAACTTCGGTGACCACGCCCGCACAAGGGCGTATCAGACCAGTAGGGCGGGGTTTATGCAGACCAAAAGCATTCATAATCAGAATCGGGAGCTCCTGAGGGACAATGTCGCGCCTGACAGGGCAGGGATGAGCAATTATGTCAAAGACTTCCGGAATCAGTGCATATGTACACCGACAGTTCCAGAGTATATCAGCTTAACCCGTGCAGCGCTAAGGAGGGTCGTGGATAAAAGGTATCAACATTTGACTTGAACCATTTACCGCCAAAATGCCGCAATATCGTCTGCTAGCATTGTCAAATTAGAATGAATGTATTTTTATGCCCCTGCACGACTTAGTCGGGGGCATATTGTTTTTGGTCTGTCTGTCTGTTTGTCTGTATACAACTTTAACCTTGGCCATAACTTTTGAACTACATAGGATAGAGACTTTATATTTGGTAGGTGTACTCACCTCAAGAAGCTCTTGAGCTCAGTAAAATTTGGGTCATGTCTGACAAAGGTCAAGGTCATTTAGGGGTAAATGGGGTTGAAAGGAAGATAACTCATCGCATATTTTTTCAAGTGAATAGGAAGGGAGATAACTCATCCTAACTGGGTATATCTCTTTGATCATTTCTAAATTTAGCAATGAGTCCTCATTATGACTCCTGACAATTGCTAGAAAAAGCTTGTTTCTTTGTACATTTTCATCACAACAACAGCAAGGAGTACAATAATATTTTACCTGAAAGCCTAATGAATACATTGCAGTGGCGAAACACCTCGGGGCATTTGTCACTTTCTGTGACACCATTCTTGTTTAATCAGAAATTTCAAGATGAGTGGCTGTGTGGCTTAGTGGTAGAGCGTCCGCTTGCAGTGCGGGAGGTTGTGGGTTCAATCCCTGGCCGGGTCAAACCAAAGACTTAAAAATTGGTAGTAATGGCTTCCCTCCTTGGCGCTCAGGGTTTCGGGTTAGCATTACAACTGGTTCGTCGGTGTCAGGATAAAGTGACCGGCCGGGTACAGTCCCATTGGTGCACCTAAAATGTGCCGCTGCTCGTAATACCCGAAAGGGGTGTGTAGCAGTATATAGAGAAAGAGAAAGAAAGAGTGCCTGATTATGATCCAAAATGTTGGCAACCTGGTCAGGTGGCGATCGGCAAGAAATTATTTAAACAATATAATATCTGTGAAAACAAACAAGATTATACTTATTACAGTGAAATGCTTAATCTGAAACTAACCGGCCACTTAATCCTTTCCCCCTATAGAAATGCCTTTTAGCGCATAATTTAATGTATTCCTCACATATTACCTATATACTAGCAGATGGTAGCCTAAAGAAGGCTAAAAGTAAAGCAGAATGCGCCTTCAGCTTTACTTTCAACCTACATTAAGTGGACTACTCCCCGTCAAACCTGACCTCGCTAACAAATGTAGCAAACAGTTTGGTTCTTGGTCAAAATGCTGAGTCACTCCTTGTCTGATAAAGATCCAAACTGTTTGAAACTAATAGAGATGTTTATCCAGAGAAAATGCCGAACATTTCAAGGTCGTAAAAGTTTTAGACAGGTTATGTCATAAAAATAGTGAATGGGTTCCTTCACTATAGCATTATCGTCTGCTTAAAAATCGCAGACTCCTTTTTCAAAATTTAAGTTATTAGTATTTTAACTTAAGTAATAATGCAATGAGTGTCAAAGTGTTTGCAAATAAATGCGAGATTGTACCATTGGCAGTGAACAAGTTAAACACTACAATGCAACTTCAGAATAACCGACTGGACAAATACAGTAAAACCTCGCCATTACGACCACTTAAACGAAGGCTAATTGATTGTTTAATAGACAGGTGACAGCTTAAAGCAAGGTGGCAGTGAAACAGAAAGCTCCTGTAGGAGCTTTCTGTTTCACTGTCACCTTGCTTTAAGCGGTCACATATCGTAAACACCCTAATAATTAACATAATTTAGTGGTCGTAATAGAGAGGTTTTACTGTAGTTTGTTTCCTCAATGGGGAGGGGTTTGAATTGGCAATTGTTTAGACAGCTGATAGCTTCATGCAGGAGATGACAATACTACAGAAAGCTCCCGTCTTCAAATCTCCGTTGAATGATCGAGTATCTAGTTAACCCATTGAGCCCTAGTGACTAGTGTACTAGTCATTCACATATAGTGCGCCAGTGAAGACTGAGTAGTACACTTGTCAGATGCAGTATAGACCCAGACTAAAGGGCTCCTAAGGAAACCCTCTGATTAGGGTCTACAATGTCAATAATTAAAACAATGCTTACACTTTGAACTTTACTTGGAAACTGGAATTGTTCATTTAACCAATTTGCACCTAGTGGGTTATTCCATGATATTTTATATGGGATTAGTCAGTTATTTATCAAAGGGAATGCCTGGTTTAAATTTTAGTTTTGTTTTATATTAAAATTCCTATCAGCAAACAGTGTAGACTGATCAGACGCCAAATTATTCTGCTTCTGATCAAAGTCTACACTGTTTGTCTATGTCCCAAATATGGGATCATGGACACACACGGGTTAAACCAGTGTTGTCAAACCTTTGGGACAGGGAAATATGTTCGGTTCCAACAGTTATTACTCATTGAATGTCTCCTTGATTTAAACCACTACACTATAAATATGCCTTTAGTTTTTGCTCAACTAAAGAAAATAGTTATGAGAGTTATGATTATTCACCATAGGAAATATTTTCTATATTCAAACAGACAGTAGCTTAACCCATTACCCCATAAATACGCCTTTAATTTATTCCTCAACTGAAGAAAATAGTTACAATTTATACAGTCAAGAATATGTACCATAAGAAATATTTTCTTTATCCTAGCAGATATTAGCTTAAAGCAGGCTGAAAGTAAAGCAGAATGTACCTTAAGGCACATTCTGTTTTACTTTCAACCTGCTTTAAGTGATCACCTATCTTCATTACTAGAAACCAGGCTATGGGGTAATGGGTTAAAGCACTGGAAAGTAAAGAAGTATTGCCTAAAGGTGCAATCTGCTTTACTTTCAACCTGCTTTAAGTGGTCACCTGCCTTCAATACTGAAACAGGCTATGGGTTAACTGGTTTCTCGTATAGTACATGTATATTTTCCAGAGAGATGAATATCTCAGAAGCAAGGCATGCCTTCCAGTGGCCAACGTCAGACAGACTGAAAGAACCGTTGCATTTCAGAAAGACTGGCCTATCTACATCTACTAGTCATACTTGAAAACCAAACTATTGTGATAGACGGAAACATATTAAAAGTGTAGAACCTTTCATTATAAGGAGTTTATAAACTTTAATGATTAATAATGGTGGGCCTAGTAAATATTACAAGTCCTACTCGCCCAGTATGTGTTCATGTTTTGGATCTACATTGTGATGCTATTTAAGGAGATTCTCTTTGTTGTAACAGGGTATCGTTTGTAAAATGCATTGACATTTTGTGTTTGTCTTGAAAGAAATGTATAAATTATACATTTATTGAAATGTCTTCATGAAGTTTGCCATTAAATTTTCAATTAAATTTGAAATGTTTTTCTTTTGACTGGCCATACCATACCCTTTAACCCTTTGAGCCCTAGTCCCGCATATAGGCATCCTTTTCGAACAGTGTACATGTGAATTGTACACTTGTCCTGTGCAAACAGTGAAGACCCAGATCAGAGGGCTCCGAAAGGAGCCCTCTGATCAGGGTCTTCACTGTATGTCATAATGCCAAACATTGACAAAAACAACCCTTAAATGTCAGAAATGGACCGGACTTAAATAGAAACTGGAATTGTCCATTTAAAGTTTCAGGGAGGAAAGAGTTAGTGTTCCAAGCAACAATGCTTGGTGGGGTTTTTCATTGGTAGTTACAAAGTTTATCATGTGTTGAGAGGTTCCTAAAACATGTACAAATTTATTTGACTCTTTGAATCTAAGTGAAACATTTTGCTTCTGTTATGAATATAGACTTAAACAAGACTGCGCGTTCAATAAACGCATATGCCCCCAGTGGCATCCTTGACAATATATTCTGAATATTTTCTAAGTCCAAATTAGGTCAAGGTCAGGGTCAAACTGAGCTTGGATATTATTGGTGAGTTGGTAATGGTCCAAGGCAACAACTGTATAAGTATCAAAGCATTGTAGTCAATTGTGTTGATGCTAGACGAAACGGTAAAATCTAGTTAACCAAGAAATAGCTTATTTAAAATTTTCTAAGTCCAAATTAGGTCAAGGTCAAGGTCAAAATCAAAGTTTGGCGATATTGGTGGATAGGGAATGGTCCAAGGCAACAACTGTATAAGTATGTAAGCATTTGGGTAAGCGGTGTTGATGCTAGACGAAACGGTAAAATCTACTTAACCTTGTTACGGACGTTCTCACAGTTGGACATTTGTTGGGTATTTTTTTTGTTTAAAAATACCCAACAGTACACTAAAATACCCAACAATAACAATAGGGCAATCACGGAATGAATGGAATCTATTGTTCTCCCTACCCAACAAAGGACCTTTCGTGCGCTCGGACGGACGCACACACGGACGGACGGGACGATTACTATATGCCCCGCATCTGTCGATGCTGGGGGCATAAAAAGTTAAACAAATTGCATCCTGATGAATAGCACGTTATGTGGCACCTCATCTGAATCCAAACTGTTTGCAACGGTAATCACCATTTCGCCACTTCACTAGTATATGCAAAAGTTTAACAGGTCTGGTTCTTCCAGTGTTTGAATGAGTATTATAAAGGTGATTTGGTGTGGGTTGAAATCCATTCTTGGTTTACACTAGTTACATTAAATAAACAAGAGGGCCTGAAGGCCCTGATATCGCTCACCATTTGTAATGAAGCCTGATAGCTTTACCTTTGAATTTCACCTGTTTTATTCTAAATCCATTCAAGTTTGTCGACCTACTGTAGTATAGTAGAGTACATCAAAGGCAGATAACTAAAGCCTAAACAATACTGAAATGAAGCCTTAATCTAGCATTTCAAAGTATATCAAGGGCAGGTAACTATTGCCACAATAATTGCACTCCTTCCAGAACGTATAGCTACATCCTTTGTGTACAAGTATAATCAAAATCCATTGAAAACTGTAGTTGCAAGAGTGTAAACGCTGTACAAATATGGCATTTTCAGCAATTCAAAGGTAGATATCTCTTGATCTATTTGTCCGATTCCAACCATAATCACCCTTTTTCGAACTCTTCACTTATGGTCATATACAATCTGGGCAAGTTTGAGAGAGCTTGGATAAATAGTGTGGCCTCTAGAGCGTAAACACTGTTAAATATATCATTTTCAGCAATTCAAAGGTAGATAACTTTTGACCTATTGATCAGATTACAACCATAATTAAACTCATCCGAAGTCTTATGGTAATATACAATCTGAGTAAGTTTGAGAAAGATTGGATAAAATTTGTGACCTCTAGAGTGTAAACATCGTTAAATATGGCATTTTCAGCAATTCAAAGGTAGATAACTCTCGACCTATAAGTCTGATTTCAACCATAATCAACCTCATCTGAACTCTTATAGTCATTTACAATCTGAGCAGGTTTGAGATAGATTGGATAAAAACTGTGGCCTCTAGAGTGTAAACACCGTTAAATATGGCATTTTCAGCAATTCAAAGGTAGATAACTCTTGATCTATTTGTCCGATTTCAACCAAAATCAAACTCGTCCGAACTCTTATATTTATATACAATCTCGGCAAGTTTTAGAAAGATTGGATAAATACTGTGGCCTCTAGAGTGTAAACACTGTTAAATATGGCATTTTCAGCAGTTCAAAGGTAGATAACTCATAACCTATTTGTCCGATTTCAACCATAATCGAACTCATCCGAACTCTTATGGCAATATACCATCTGAGCAAGTTTGAAAAAGATTGGATAAATATTGTGGCCTCTAGAGTGTAAACACAAAAATTGTTGATGCCGGACGACGGACATTCAAGGATTGCAAAAGCTCACCCTGAGCTAGCTCAGGTGAGCTAATGAAAAACCGGACAGGACATTTAAGAAGTGCAAGTGCAGTAAAATCTCTCCATTACAACAACTAAATTGTGTAAATTATTAGGTGTTTAAGACAGATAACTGCGTAAAGCAAGGTGACAGTAAGACAAAAAGATCCTTTAGGAGCTTTCTGTTTCAATGTCATCTTGCTTTATTACAAAGCTTTAACCCATCTTTTATACAATCAGTTAGCCTCCTTTTAGTGGTCGTAAACGAGAGGTTTTACTGTACAATATAAGCCTATCAAAAATAGTTGAAACTAGAACGGCTATCACTAAAGGTGATAAATACCCCCACTATACAGCACTCTGTCACACTCTGCAGACGTTTTAAATAAGGTTTTACAATATGGTCAAAGGTGTAAGCCAAGGTCAAAATGACTTTAAATGGTATATGACACTATGCAACTCCAGAGTAACATTTATGCCAAGTATCAAGTAAATCAGGTTGAAAGTGAAGGAGGAGTTCAAAGTACAAGATTTTGCCTGCCAATTTTAAGACCAATTTGAAGGCCAAAGGTCAAGCTCACAGAGATTTGAAATGTGTGTCTTGCACATCTACTACTCCTGAGTAACATTTATGCCAAGAATCAAGTGAATCAGGTTGAAAGTGAAGGAGGAGTTCAAAGTACAAGATTTTGGCTGCCAATTTCAAGGACAAAGGTCACGGAGACCTGAAATTTGTGTCTTGCACATTTACTACTCATGAGTAACATTTATGCTAAGTATCAAGTGAATCGGGTTGAAAGTGAAGGAGAGTTCAAAGTACAAGATTTTGCCTGCCAATTTCAATACCAATATCACGGCCAAAAGTCAAGGTCAAGGTCATAGAGACCTGAAATTTGTTTCTTGCACATCTACTTCTCATGAGTAACATTTATGCCAAGTATCAAGTGAATCGGGTAGAAAGAGAAGGAGGAGTTCGAAGTACAAGATTTTGCCTGCCAATTTCAATACCAATTTCAAGGCTAAAGGTCAAGGTCATAGAGACCTGAAATTCGTGTCTTGCACATCTACTACACCTGAGTAACATTTATGCCAAGAATCAAATGAATCGGGTTGAAACTGAAGGAAGAGTTGAAAGTACAAGATTTTGCAGACAGACCAACCGATTTCAAGGCTCAAGGTCAAGGAGACCTGAAATTTGTGTTTTGCACATCTACTACACCTGAGTAACATTTATGCCAAGTATCAAATAAATCGGGTTGAAACTGAAGGAGGAGTTGAAAGTACAAGATTTGGCAGACAGACCAACGGATTTCAAGGCTAAAGGTCAAGTTCAAGGTCAAAGAGACCTGAAATAATTTGTGTCTTGCACATCTACAACTCCTGAGTAACATTTATGCCAAGTATCAAGTGAATCGGGTTGAAAGTGAAGGAGGAGTTCAAAGTACAAGATTTTACCTGCAAATTTCAAGACCAATTTTAAGGCCAAAGGTCAAGGTCATAGAGACCTAAAATTTTGTGTCTTGCACATCTACTATACCTGAGTAACATTTATGCCAAGTATCAAATGAATCGGGTTGAAAGTGAAGGAGGAGTTGAAAGTAGAAGATTTTGCAGACAGACCGCCGACCGCCGGCCAACCGACAGGCTGATTCCAGTATACCCCCCTCAAACTCTGTTTGTGGGGGTATAAATAGCAATTTACAATCCCATCCAAACTACACTGACCCAAAAAAGTTCCTTTACACTTTTATTTTGGGTATATATCAGTTGTACAAAGACGTAATGTTAAATTGGTTACATCATATTATTGGATTATCGTCGAGGTTTATAGCCGTGTATTCAATCATGACTATACCCGTTTACTTTAGCCTCTTTAACGGATAAAACGTTTTCCTTGCGTTGCACGCGCACAGGTGTACATGCTATAGGTAGAGTCTCTACACCAACACAATATTATAAGCGATTAGCAGAAGGAAGAAAAATAAAAAAAATTGACAAGTTAAGATAATGCCACGTCTAAGCGCGGCTGATCGAAATCAGGCTGTTGGCATGCTGGGTTAAGGAAAGACGTCGCCCTGCAGGTTGGTTGCACCAGGCAGACCATTAATAATCTTAGGAATAGGTTCAATACCACCGGGGTTGTAAGAGATATTCCAAGATCTGGTCGTCCTCGTGTAACGTTACGTGACGAATGCATGATCACGTTAACGCACCTACGCAATCGGTTCGTGATAGCAACCGTCACTGCACGACGATATGGGGTTCATGCCCAGACGATTTTAAATCATCTTCAGAATCGTCGCACTATACGAGCCCGTCGTCAATATACGGGGCAGATTTTGACAGGGCATCATCGCACTGCAAGGCTTATGTGGGCTAGACGTCACACGATCTTTACGCGTCGTCAATGGCAGTCTGTATTGTTTACCGACGAATCCCGTTTCAGAGTAAGCCATGCTGATGGCAGAGTGCGAATATTTCGCCGTAGGAATGAAAGACTCGCAGAATGCTGCATTAGAGAGAGGGACAGGTTTGGTGGCGGCAATGTGATGGTCTGGGGTGGTATCATGGGGAATCAGAAGACCAACCTTGTTATCATTCGTGGTAACCTTAATGCACAACGGTATATTAATGTTCTGCAGAACTCTATGATACCATTCCTGCGTAATAACGCACCAGGAACATTCCAACAAGACAACGCTAGACCACACACTGCACGTGTCGTATCACAAGAGACTTTCTGGCAAATAACCACGTTAACGTCTTGCCCAGGTCTGCTGTGTCACCCGACTTCAACCCAATCGAGCACATTTGGGATGAGTTGGGTCAACGATGCAGGTCAAATCATGACATTAACAACATAAATGACCTGGAAAACGCACTCCAGCTGGAATGGCAGCGTCTACCTAATAACGTCATTCAACGTTACGTGCACTCCATGAGGCGACGTCTTATGAGATGTATTCAGGTACACGGGGCCACACCGGCTATTGACCTTGAAATGAACAGATTTCGCTAAATTATTCTGCATTTACAGCCTTTCCGGCTATGGTCACATAAAACTGTATAATCTCTTAATTTTGATTTTCACCCCTTCACACTTAAATGAGTCCAAAAATAATGAAAGGACAATGACATCTCCACCAAAATCACACATCTCATTTAAAAGTCTTTTAGCTTTTGATTTTTGTAATGATCTTCTCAAAAAAGATTGACTGGGGGGAACTATAAATGATTAAAGGCGGTGTAAAGGAACTTTGGGTGAGTAGTGGGGCAATGGAGAACATGTATGATGAAAATGAGGGAAGAATTGTTCCAAAAATAGACGGCCATGGCTGTCCCATTTTAGCTAGCATATACAGTAAAACCTCTCTATTACGACCACTAAAATTAATACAAGCAAGGTGACAGTAAAATAGAAAGGAGCTTCCTGTTTTACTGTCACCTTGCTTTAAGCAGTCCCTCTCGTAAACACCTGATAATTAACACAAGTTAGTGGTCGTAATAGAGGCGTTTTACTGTACAAATAAAGCTAAGCATTAACAACTATTGAACTCAGAACCACTTACTCTAGGCATTTAGGGTTGGTTGGGGTGCACCCATCACCAATTATTAAGATTTATTGGAAAACAATTATACATTTACTGTTATTATACACCATGAGAGTCTTTAAATAAAGACAAAACTGATTTCACCAACATTTTCATTTTTAATACAAAATGTTCATATCTGTTCTTGTAGCAAACATAATAATGTATTTCAATGTCTGTGAATGAAAATTATGAAATCTGATGAAAGGCAACACTTCAAACTTGCAGTAATTAATCTTTATTTCATTGCATAACAACTTTAATATGGCAATCTCATGACAAATCAATGAGCTAATGCTTCAACGTTGTAATTCCAATATTTTACACTTAACCCTTCTCTTGCTGAATATTCATATATAAAATTCCGCCCATTATGATCGGCGCTATAAAAGGGCTGCCATTTCTGCAGATATATCAGAAATCTTTGGATTTTTATCCTAGCAAATGGTCGCTTAAAGCAGGCTGAAAGTAAAGCAGAATGCGCCTTGAGGCGCATTCTTCTTTACTTTCAACCTGCTTTAAGTAATTGCAATTGAAAATTTGGAAATCTTAGAATTTTTCATGATCCACTTATGGCAGCCCTGCTATAACATTGGCTAATAAACTTAGAAAAACACTTCCCCAGAAAGGAGTGTAGACCTATAGCAGATGAAACCTGATCAGACAGAATCTTAACGAGCTGTCCAATCTGAGTCTACACCGTTCTCCAACAGCATCAATATAATGAATACTGTATATGCTATTAACAGGAGAAGGGTAATTCCTTATCTTGTCAAACAGACATTTGCAAACAAGATCAAATACTGAATAAGTAGATGTCCGATCAGGATCTAAACTTGTTGACACTTGTATCAATGTTTTCAATTTAAAAGTCCATTGTAATTTTCTTTTGAGTGTGGACATTATTATGGCAGGATAAGGGCCATATATCTGAATATCTTCAGATGCAGTAGGTGATGGTTCATGAAAATATGATTGTTAACAAACAAGCTGGAAACCAATGTAAGGTTTCAGAAGCGACCTCGCCTGTCTCTTGACCTTGACCTTCTCCTCTCTCGGCTCCCAGACCTGGGCCTGTTTCCTCCCTTCCTTTCCCTGCTGCGACTCCTACTTCTGCTTCTTCTTGTGGGTGGGGAACGAGACCTGAAATAATTTTTGTTGAAATGGCACTGAAATCCCAAAACATAATTGCCTCGCTAAATGCAAAGTCTGGTCAGAGAAATATAGCTAAATGCCAAGTACTAACAGACACATGACACATTTAACCCTTTACTCCATGGATTGTTTCTAGTTTTGAAGGAAGGTGACTACTTAAAGAAGGTTGAAAGTACAGCAGAATTCACCTTAAGGCACATTCTGCTTTACTTTCAGTCTGCTTTAGGCTATCATCTGTTAGAATATAGAAAATATTTCTTATGATACATAATCATGATTGTATATAATTGTAACTGTTTTCTTCAGTGTAGGAATAAATTAAATGCGTATTTATAGAAAATATTTCTCACAATACATATTCATGATTGTATATACATGTATTGGAACAATTTTCTTCAGTGGAGGAAAAAATTAAATGTGTATTGATGGAATACTGGGTTAAACCCCTCCACAATTCTTTGCATGCTGGGTAATTTTTACGTCTGCAAGTTTTCAGCTACTATTGCGCTAGAAAATAGATTTTTCTAAATTTCTTTTTAAAACAAGGTCGGAGTGTCAAACAGTTTGGATCCTGATGAGACACCACAGAAAACTGTGTATCATCAGGATCCAAACCGTCTGCACAGATAATTACTATTCCTCCACTATTAAACTTGCAAACAGTTAAATATGTGAGAAAATAGATCTTCTTCTAGATCTTCATTTTAGTATCAACTACATTGTCTTGACACTACCACTTGCTCAGTGTTGAAAGTTAGAGAACTCTTACCTTCTTCTTGTTTTGCGTGTCCTGCCATAGAGCTCTCTTCTCAGCTCACGGGAGATTGGCTTCAGGTGCATGAAGTTGCAGAATCCTCCTCTTGTGCACTCTCTGTAATATAAGTTCATATGCTAACCCATTACCAACCATAGGCAACTAAAGACGACATTGCAAACAGTTTGGAGATGCCGAGTAACACTACATCTGATTCATAAGATTCCAAACTGTTTGGCACTCATACCTTCTGACAGTCAAAACTTCAAGAATTTGAACTTCACATAAAATTGCAGACAACAAATTTTAGCACACTTTATTTTGTCTGTGCAAAAGTTAATGTATGTTAATGATGAAAATATACTTATACAGTACTGTCAATTTTAAGTCTTTGAAAGCTAAGTAAGTACAAGTTAAAGAGTCATAAGTAATAAGGCATTAACGCTTTGAACCCTAGTCCCGCATATAGGCGTGCTTTTCAAACAGTGTACATATCAATAGTACACTTGTCCTTTGCAAACAGTGAAGTCCCTGATCAGAGGGCTCCTGCAGGAGCCCTCTGATCAGGGTCTTCACTGTTTGTCATAATGCCAAACATTGACAAAAACAACCCTTAAAAGTCAGAAATGGACTAGATTAAAATGGAAACTGGAATTGTCCATTTAAAGTTTCAGGGAGGAAAGCGTTAAGATGTCTAAAGACTGGTGACTGCTAAATGATGATCAAACTGTTGTAGAAATGCCCGACTTCTCATAGGTGGCAAAGTCTGACTTCGTATTTAATTACCAAAACTTTGCTTAAAAGAAAATGGAAAAGAAAAAAGTTTGTTGAAAATTCAGGATTGTCTCATTGATCAAGGTTCTTTACTACACTTCATCAGAAACCTCTGTGACCTCTGCTTGAAACCATTTCAAGTTACAGACTGATATAAAGCTTGAAACTCTTCAAAATTCCACTTGTGACAGGTTCGTTGAGTTGAGTTTTACAGCACTGCGGCACAAAATAGGTCATATAGCACAGACTGACAGCACAGACAAACATGTATCAAATACAAATTCACTCTTTGACACAAATGATAACTTTACCCATTACTCTATACACATTTTACGCCTTTAATTCATTCTTCCGCTGAGGAATAGTTCCACTTTATACAGTCATGAAGGTGCACCATAAGATCCTAGTAGATCATTTTACATCTGCTTTAAGTGGTCACTTGTCTTTAAAACTAGAAACAGGATATGGAGCAAAGGAATAATGCAAAATTAGAATAAGGCAGAAAGGCACTTTCTGCTTTACTTTTGCTCTATCTGTTGCTAAGAGAGCTCAAAGAACATTCATTAATACCATACACTAAAATATGACTTTAACTATAATGTCATCAAGACAAGTTGCACGAGGTACCTACCCCATTTCATACTGTCTGCAGCAGGCTTCCCTGAAGTCTGTAACAGGGGACAGCTCACAATGGACTGGTCGCCCATTGAACCAACGGTTGTTCAAGTCATTCACAGCTTTCTCTGCATCTTCCTCATAACGGAACTGTCAAATTTAAATAGAAACATTTGTTTAACTCTTTCTCCCATTTCTTGTTTTCAGTCAGTATTGAAGACAGATGGTTGCTGTCAACATATGTGGTAGTAAAACACTTTCTTGTATGTATGATATACACTTTAACCCTTTTACATGTACTCCATAGCCTGTTTCTAGTTTTGAAGACTGGTGAGCACTTAAAGCAGGCTAAAAGTAAAGCAGAATGTGCTTTAAGGCACATTCTGCTTTACTTTTAGCCTGCTTTAAGCTACCACCTGCTAGGATATAGAAAATATTTCTTAAAATACATATTCATGACTCTATTAATTGGAAATATTTTCTTGAGTTGAAAGATAAATCAAAGACGTAAAAAGGCATATTTATGGGGTAATGGGTTAATACATTAATGACATACACTATATATGACTACATGTATAATACATTAAACACAATAGTCAGAAGATAAAATAGAAGTATATTTACTTTTAACACATTCAATCCTAGTGGGCGAGTACTCCTCATTTACAAACAGTGTACCTGTGAGAGTACACTTGTGCTATGCAAACAGTGTAGAATCTGATTAGAGAGCTCCTATAGGAGCCCTATGATCAGGGTCTGCATTGTATGTATCTCTATAATCATCCCGAAATATGTATAAATAAACAAGACTTAATTGTAAACTTGAATTGTCCATTTGATTTCCCCCAGGCAAACACATTTATGTATCATAGTGTATATCCTATCTACAAGGAAGTGTTGGGTATGAATGAGTGTGGGATTAAACATCACTAACAGACTTAGTATTTCAGTATCGAGTATCTATTTTAAACTTACTTCTGTCAAAGATCAGAGCTCTAGATAAGGAGTAAACTGAACAAATCCAACATTTTCTCACTTGTCTCGTTTGACAATACATGTACTCCTCTTATCTGGAGCTCTTGAGATAATACAAAGTATAAAGCATGTCAACAGTAAATGGGAAATCCTTGGGCCATGTTCAATCTCGCTTTATGTCACAAAATCTGAAGAGGCCACGAGTAACTGTCATGTATATATTGCAATATCTAAAGTTTTAATACTTTAAATTATTTTTGATGTCACAATAAAGGATTTTTCACTCTACAGTCATATGCAGGAAAAACTGCAACAATAATGTTTACTAAAGAAGAGAGTGAGTTGGATAGGTTTGTCTTACCAACAACTTGGGTTTGACGATGTCCTTTACATAATATTGGGCATTTATAGTATAACCCCTCTATTACTGCCAATTTAGGAGCACCAAAATGAAAGCTGATTAACTGTATGGAACACATGTGGCAGCTTAAAGCAAGGTGAAAGTAAAACAGAAAGCTCCTGAAGGAGCTCTCTGTTTTACCTTCACCTTGCTTCAAGCAGCCACCTGCCTTAAACACAAAATATTTAATGTAATTCAGTGGTCTGAATAGAGAAGGTTTACTGTACTGAACATGAATGTTTATATTTCTCTACCTACCTTTACATACACATTGCCCACAAGATGGTCCCCCATATTGTCACAGACATTCATCTCCTCGATTTCTCCATACTGAAAAATATATCAACCACATGGCAACAAAATTTGACAAGTCAGTTGTATTCGATACAAACATTTATACAATCTACATGTAATACAAAATCAATGGGCCATACAGGTCTGTGTTCCAGTTTCTTGGAAGAAACAATTTATGGCAACTTTAACCCTTTCACTGCCAAACGTCATTATACTGACATTTGCAATCAGTGGCAAGTGACTACATGTCTGATTAAGGATCCATGTTGTTTAACTCTTTGCATGCTGGGTAATCTTTTCATCTGTAACAATGTTCGTCTGTTATTTTTCAAAAGTTTATTTTAAAAAAAGGGCAAGAGTTTCAGACAGTCTGGATCCTGATGAGAAGCTGCATTACGCGGCTTCTCATCTGGATCCAAACTGTTTGCAAAGGTAATCGCTGTGGCACATATATCCCCCGCTAGCATGCACAGAGTTAACATCCTAATCAATGTTTATTGCCTCAAAAAGTCAGAAATCTGAACAGAAAATATTTCTGTATCAAAAGAAATGTGTTTAAAACACAGATGCCCTGTGGTATGCTTGACCCTAAATGAGAACACTTTTATAAGTCCATGACTGAATTAAATGCAAAACTTATTTAATATGTCCTAGCCTAAAAAAGGCTGCAAGTAAAGTAAAGCAGAATGTGCCCTACGGCATTTATGTTTTATGTTGCCACCTGTCTTCAAAACTGTAAACAGAATATGGGGTAAAGGGTTAAGGAGCATAACTTAGCATATTAAGTATGACTCTAGTTCTAGTACTTGGTCCACAACAGTTTTATTGACCCAAACGCCAAAATTTAACATTGGTTTGTACAGACATACGCACAGACAAGGGTTACCGGTACATAAACACTATAATTATGCCCCAAACCAATTGTGGTCGGGCAAAAAATGTTGATTTTGACTCTTAACTTAATTATACATACCTTTTTATCTCTACATCAATTTGAAGTTGTACTTTAGCTAAATCCATCTATCAGAATACAGTTGCAGCTATTAGGAGGATACAAATACAGAAAGCGTCTGCTACCTTGACCACTTAACAAAAATACTTGGATTCCATATTTAAGGCAGGAGTCTTTAAGTAAATATAAAGTAATGCAGTCAGCAAAATGTTAACTTCTGTGTACTATTATTTTATTGTTCCACTGATATATAGCTTTGATCTAGTTTGAACTAGTTTCTTCAATATCTAACAAACTGAGAAGCGAAGTAGTACTTGTACTTGGTTGTTTTTCTTCCAGTAAATATAGTTTCCATGCCAGAATTAGGTATTTTGTTAAGATGTGGGAATACACGTCTCTAAACTGATGCAGTTAGTAGTCAACAAGGGGTGGAATCTGTCAAGTCTATTAGGAAATACATTAAGTTTATCCAATATCTAATCTACCCAACACTTTCAGATGCATTATCCTCCAAATATAGACCAGATCAGCATTTCATAATAAATATTCTCATTTGTTTTAGCATCAACTAGACAAAATGAATGGGAAAACAGAAATAAATTAAATTTGAGTTTGAGCTTTATTGAGTTTCTTAAAACGTGATTAAGGTATACCGATACACTCTTTGCAAATAACTTTCGAAACCAATAACCTCCTTAAGTGGCTTAACAGTGCATCAATGGGCATTGATAAATATTTCATACTAAGAACAACCAATATCTCCTTAAGCATACCCCTGACCAGCATCAAGCCATGCCCGAAAAGTCTAAATAATCCCATTAGTTCTTTGTCCCTAATCAGTTCACATGGGGTCCTTTGATGCTTGTTAGTCTACTGATGCTAACCTTTTGCCCTCAGTGCAATATAAATATTAAATTGGGTATGTGAGTCTCGGTAATATTATATTAAGAAACCACTTGACAGAAGATTCACTGGCAGTATCTAACCCTTTCCTCCACATAGGCACCTTAGTGCGCTTTTATCTCTTCCTCCCCATAAGCAACAAAAACGAATAGCCATTACAAGTATTAAATACAAAGCAAGGTACATGTAAATGTAGCAGAAAACTAGAATACATGAATAGAAAATATTCTTCTGATACATATTCATATATAGATTACTGCATAAATTGGAACAGTTTTATTCAGTGCAGGAATAAATGAAATGCATTAAAATGCATATCTATGTAGTAAAGGGTTCAGCATAATGCTCCTCAAGGGGTTTTCTACTTTACATTTGTCTTGCTTTAAGCATTAACCTGCCTAAAACATTGTTGGATGTAGGAGATTAGTACTTTTGACTATGGAGGAAAGGAGTAATACAGGTACATGTAGTTGCTCATTGAAGGATAAAACTAATGCAGAATTAGTTTTCTGCATTAGTTTCATCCTTCTTTAGGCAGTCACCAATCTTGGTAATTCCCCTACCCTTTATAAAGCCTCTACCTACTCCTTCATATTAGCCAAACAAATGAATATTACATGCTGGGGTTACATACAGATTGCAGATTAAGGAAGTATGAAAGTAAATTGGAAACTCCTATAGAAGCTTTCTGCTTTTCTTTCAATTTAGTTTAACCCTTTAGGCGCCAATGTCGCACAAAATTGACATTACAAACAGTTTGGATCCTGATCAGACGCCTAATGCAGTCTGATCAGGATCCAAAATGTTTGACACTCGTATCGATATTTCTAAGTCGTACCATTTTAAATCTAATCTGGAAACATTCTTACAGACACCAATATTGAAGCAGACGAAAATATGGTGATGAAGGGGTAAAAAACCTCAAGATTAATTTGGCGCCAAAAGGGTTAAGCAGCAAACTGTCTGAAATACATTTGAATTAGACGATTTGCATTGTAGCCTATGGGGGAAAGGGTTAAAAGATCTCCACACTACGGTACTTAAGCTGGTAGTCACTTAACACATATTGGACTGTATTAATATAACTTACAAATGTAGTAATATGTATTAGTATCAAGCTCATACCCAAACCAAAGTTGTTAATTTCAACTGACAGACTTTCAACATGACAGGACAACTAGAGATTACCTTTTCCAATTCAACATAAATTTCCTCAAAGAACTCATCATAGTGCTGCTGAATTTCAATCTCATCCATTTGGACTAAAGAGAAAATAGAAGCATGGGAGTGGCTATAAGTGATTTATAGATTTGTTTGAAAATCCCAGTGTAAGCTATAAATAGATAAAGACATTCTTTCAATGAGTCAACACCTATCTATCATACAATACCTGATCCCAGTAGACTGCAACTTGATATGGTAAAAATTATTATTCACAAAAATACCCGGCTGTCTGAAAAGCTAAACTGTATTAGGGCTGTTGAATTTTTTTTACAGGAACCTTTCTCACTTTCTAACTGAAATTAAAGTTTACTTATCATGTACAGAGGAGAATCTGTTATTCTTTCCCGTTTAAACGCAAACGTACGCAAACGCAAAACACTAAAACGTAGAAAAGAACAACTTTTGGACAACTCTGATAATTCTTGTTTATCTTGGTGGCAAACAGTTTGGAGCCTGATCAGACGCCGGGTTACCCGGCGTCTGATCTGGCTCCAAACTGTTTGCACTGCAAATAATAGTTTTAGCGTAAACGCGTTTATTGGGAAAGAATAACAGATTCTCCACTGTACACTGTACAGGTAAATGAAAATCTCTACCCATTTTTTGACTTTCCCACTAAGCTGATATCGAATTTTGAGGATTATGGACTTTATAGAATTTATAAATATTTCAGAAAAAGTTTAAATAATCTTGTCAGCTCCTGAGAAGTGAGAAAGGTTGTTCTTTCACGAGTTGTCAGGTATGACAATCAAACGAACCTTGTCTTCAAGTTCGGTAAATACTTCCTCAAAAAAGTCATCAAAAGTTTGTTGTGCTTCGACATCATCCATTGTAACTGAAACAAATGGTGTTAGTTGCTGCTTGAAGACATACGTTAATGGCATTTAATGAGCTATTTAGTTAATACTATGGCTCCTAAGATTGAGAAAAATGTTCCTAGAAAATGTTTGGATTATAGTGCAGAACTGAATAAGGAGACTTATTGTACTTATTGTTGAAAGATTCAAGATTGATTAAATTGCAAATATTGAATCAGAGAAAGGCTTCAGTCCATAAATAAAGTAATATATTAAATGACCATTGAATAAAAATATAGATTGGTGGCCCTGAGCTTAATGTTAAAATGATAATGAAGAAAGCTCAATTGTTTCATAGACCCTTCTGCATTACTTTTGTCATTCTCTAAACAATAACCTCTCCTTAAAAGATTACTTTATTTTCAATTTTCATTTGGTCACATGGTCACTTAATACAATGTTTGACAGCTTGATTAATTAACAAGTTTTTGAAATTATGAAAAAATCATATTCACCAAGTGAAAGATGAATTATTTAAAATACTTAAAAATTAATGAAAAAACATTGTTTCAAGGGAAAAGTTACTGTGAAACATTTTGAAAGAAAGCTATTGGTGACACAGAGACATTTTACTAAAACCAAAATAGACTACACTCATACTGGTATATGTTACAACATAATAAAAGGTTTCTCATTACAAAATAGACTGATCAACACAGCACAACACCAGAGCTACATTTGCTGCACTATTTGAAAACTATTATTTTTGTATGTTATGTTTAATAATATAATATTTGCAGTGACAAAGAAGCAAAGCATGATTCTTTTACTTAATTCAAAAGAAATTGTACACAGTCAATGTAAGTGTATGAGCTGAGGAAGAAACAAACTTTTCAGATTAATCCAATCCCTTTACCCCATAAATACCGGTACACCTTTAATTTATTTCTCAACTGAAGAAAATAATTGAATATGCACCATAAGAAAAATTTTCTTTATCCTTGCAGATGATAGGTTAAAGCAAGCTGAAAGTAAAGCAGAATGTGCCTTCAGACGCATTCTAATTTACGTTCCAAGTTGTTTCAACCTGCTTTAAGTGGTCACCTGTCTTCAAAACTAGAAACAGGCTATGGGGCAAAGGGTTAAGAATAAAGTGTATAGTCAAACTTGTGTTAAGAATCTATCCTGGCAAATATGAAAGGCCAATCTCATAAACAGGACTGGAAGAAGCTTACTGCAGAATAAAAACAAATGTAAACGATTCCTCAAAACTTTCTGCTGTACCTTAATGTCTAGCATTAGATCTTTGAGTAAGAAATATAATTACATTTTCATTGAATAGTCCCATGTTTAACCCATTACCACATAAATACACCTTTTTACACTTTTAATTTATTCCTTCACTGATGACAACAGGTTCATTTTATTCAGGCATGAATATGCATCATAATTCTATATCCTTGCAGATGGTAGCTTAAAAAAGGCTGGAGGTCAAGCAAAATGTGCCTTAAGGCACATTCTGCTTTGCTTTCAACCTGCTTTAAGTGATCACCTGTCTTCAAAACTAGAAACAGACTATGGGATAATAGGTTGACCATTTACCCTTTCCTCTACAGAAATGCCTTTGGGCATTTTGACCTACTCCTCCACATAATCACAAGTTGTGACAAGTCACAACAATAACTTATTCAGTGAAGCTGTTTAAATGTTGCATTCTTTCAAGGTTTTTTTGTTGTACTTTAAATTTAATCACCAATGTAAATAGTTCAAATGATAGATGTTCATAGTGGGCAGAGTTTTATATATGAAAATACAGCAAGAGAAGGCAGTCAATGGTAGCTTTCTGCTGTCACCAACCTTGAATACAGTTTAAGATATTTGCACCTTTGTCGGTTAACCCATTCCCCCTTAAACAGTAAATACGCCTTCTAATGCCAAGATTTATTCCTCCACTGACGAAAACAGTTGCCTTTCATACAGTCATAAATATGTACATTGTATCATAAGAATTATTTCTATATCCTAGCAGATAATAGCTTAAAGCAGGCTGAAAGTGAAGCAGAATGCGCCCTAGGGTGCATTCTGCTTTACTTTCAACCTGCTTTAAGTGATCATCTTTCTTTAAAACTAGAAACAGACTATGGGGTAATGGGTTAAGGAGAGACTTAACACAGGTTTGGCTCTATATTGTATGAGCAATTTTTATTACTGTGGTCCATTTAATTCTTCCACCATACATCAGAGCCCATATTGTTCAACTAAAAATTTCATAAATAGAATAAGATTGATGTTTCTAAAATTCTAGGAACAGGTGCTGCCTTTTCCACATTCCTTTAACAGTAAACCCCTTCTATTACACCCAATGAAAAGGAATCTATTTAAATATTGTTAAAGGCAGGTTGAAGCTTAAAGCAAGATTAAAGTAAAGCAGAATACTCCCAATATGAACTTTCTGCTTTACTAGCATCTTGCTTGAAGCATCAACCTGTCTTAAATAATGACAAAACTAAATTAGTGGTTGTAATAGAGTTTTTTTTTACTATACTTGCACCAAACCAAATTGACTTGAAGGTATCAAGGCAAAACATAAAAGAACTACATAAGAATGAATACATGTAAAGCACCCACAAATATTTATTCATTGCACTATGCAAACCAATCACTCCGACATATACATATTCATTATGATAGCAAAATTCCTTGTACATTTATATACCGTATAACAAGGTCCATGAATTTTGTATGAACCTTTTGGGAAGTCTGAGTGTGTATGGTGTGCATATTGTTCAACAGAACCATGAACATTTGGTCATGCTTGAAACTCAAATGATAAAGGGTTGCAGATAAGGGGTGTGGGGGTAATCTGAACAAATCCAACATTTTCTTACTTATACTGCACCAAATCCTATGGTGTTACTACTCATTAGAATCGCCTCAAAGAGACGATTCTAATGAGTAGTAACACCATAGGGTTTAATGCAGAAATGAAGATTTTGGTTTTTGAAAATTTAATACTCCCCTTAGGGCCTTATCTGGATCCCTGTGATAGATAGTCAAACTTGTATTAAGCAGAAGAAAAGAAATAGAGGTCACTTAACAAACTCATCCCTGAAACTTAAAATGGACAATTCCAGTTTCCAATAAAGTCTGGTTCATTTTTACAACAAATTTCAAAAGGACAAACACTGATCAGAGGGTTCCTTAAGAGGTCATCCAATCAAGGTCTATACTGTTTACATAGGACAAGTGTATTCCTCAAAGATACATAGTTTTTAAATGATGAATTCAATTGTTACTAGGATTGTTTGTGCTTACTGCTCAATTAAAGAAACTGTTTACTGCAGAAAGCACCTATAGGAGTTTTCTGCATTATTTTTGTCCTGAAAGTTTTCTATTAACTTCCAAAGTCATGGTTGCTTAACACAAGTTTGACTGTTACAGATCGAAACAAAATGGTTGAAAAGCAAAATTGCATAGGTTTCCTATATATGAAAGAAATGTACATGTATATATCTAACAAACAAAAACTGACACAATTTCAATATAACTTGATAACCAAACTGATTCAAAAGAGATGTAAGCTTAACTCCTTCAGCCCCAATGACAAATATACTTGTCCTTTACAAACTGTGTACCTGTGTAGAGTACATCTGTCATATGCAAACAGTGTAGATCCAGATCAGAGGGATCCTAAAGGAGCCCTCTTATTAGGATCTGCACTGTTTGTCATTTTGCAGTTTATTGCAGAAAATATCCCTTAATAGTCATAAACAGACTAGACTTAACTGAAAACTGGAATTGAGCATTAAAAGTTTAATGGGTGAATGGGTTACTGCGGAACAAAATCAATGCTATACAATATGAATATACACCGCCAATATTCTTAGAGAAATGTATTCCCCATTGAATGGCAGTGTACTACATGTATTTGGTTTGGCTAGTTTATAAGTTGCTACAGCAACGCATGTATTCTGGAATTCATTGGAAAGGTTAGTTGGTTACTATCTTAACACTTTCCTCCCTGAAACCTCAAATGGACATTTCTGGTTTTCACTTTAGTCTAGTCCATTTTTGACATTTTATGGCTGATTTTTACAATATTTGTCAAAATGACAAACAGTGTAGACCCTGATCAGAGGGCTCCTTAAGGAGCCCTCTGATCAGGGTTTACACTGTTTGCATAGGATAAGTGTACTCCTCAAAGGTATGCTGTTTGCAAATGATGCATATATGCGTGACTAGGGTTCAAAGAGTTAAGAAATGTCATGGTTACCCTTGTTTGGTTATCAAATTAATATCTTTCATAGCAAAATAATCAGTTGTACCGTACATAAATAGAGACACCTAGAAGCTCACTCCAAAGTCAAAAGCAGCAATGATAAATATATTTAAATAATCTATTGTCTGATATTTAAAAGAAAAATAACTACGGTAAGTTTTTTATAGGAAAAGTACACACAGTGACACTGGCATAAAGCATCCATTCAAAATAGAAGATAAAATGAGCCATGTAGGAACTTGCTTAATGCATGACAAAAGTAATGCAGAAAGTTCCTATTGGGAGTTTTTTCTGCATTATTTTTTGCTCTGCATTAAAATTAAGCAGTCACTGATATATACCCTGTTTCTCTACTGAGTGTTTGTTTAACAAGTTTTACCTTTAAATATAAATTTTCAATTTCTGAAAGTATAATTAATTAATCATCTTATTGGAAGAAATGAAGAGTGAGATTCTAGATGAAAACAAAAATATCAACCACACAATAAACACAAATCAATTCCGGTCCTGAACTATTCTGCACTTGGTCTGCATTATTTTTATCTAATGCAGATGGAACCTTTAAGGCCAACTTTTTAATACTAAATTACCTATTTCAAAGAAAATTTTACTTAAAACATTCAACCCTAGCAGCAAGTAATCTCATTATTTACGAACAATACACCAGTGAAAAGTACACTTGTCCCATGCAAAATGTGTAGACCTTAATCAGAGGTAGGAGCCCTCTGATCAGGAACTGCACAGTTTGTTATATCGAAAGATATTGTAAAACACAGCCCTAAACAGTCAAAACTAGACTAGACTTGACTGAAACTGGAGCTGTCCAGTTTCAGGGGTGAACAAATCATTAGATTGGTTTGTTGCATATCTTTTTTCTCTAGCTTACATTGATCAGCAAAATAGGTCAAATGTAATAGCTGTTACCATAGATTGAAGAGAGTAGGTATTTAATTCATGCTGCCTTAAACTAATGTTTAAATGAGTACTTGGTGCAGAATAGTTTAAGAAACTAAAACACATTTAACAAGGTCGCAAGCATAAGACAAAATATTCCAGTGCCTACAAAAAATAAAACATGTGTACTACATTTCATAAAACATTACAACAACAATAGTGGGAATGCAATAATATTGTAATTGGAAAATATTATTAAAATGTTTAACTTTTAAATTGCTTATGTAATATGAGAAAATCATTAAATATAAAAGTTCTGTTTAAAATGGAAAAGAATGGTAAACAAAACAAATCAAAATCTAACTTGGTATACTTTTAAGCAAAAGGAAAATTTCTTGATAATATTATATTATATTGAGATATATTATTTGAAGCACTGAGCAGTGGAGGTTGTGGGTTATTATTTTCAACCATTTCCTCCACAGAAATGCCTCAACTACTTACAAGTGAATTTTTATTGACAAGACTTAGTGTTGAGTACAGGTGACAGCTTAAAACAAGGAGAAAGTATAGCTCCTACAGGAGCCTTCTACTTTACAGTAAATTACTATCAGGGCTGGACAAATATTTTTCAGGGCAACTTACCCAGGGCAAGCTGCTCAAAATTTTGGACTTGCCCCATATTTTTATCGCCGAATATTGAAAAATGAAACAAGTCATAGACTTGGTCCATATACAGTATATAATCATCCCTTTCATTTCATATTTTAATATATTCTATATAAAAAATCATTTATTGTGATTGATATTTAACACCATTGCAAATAAGTAGGTCTAATGCTTTAATCACAGTCTTGTTACAAAATATTTATTGTCTTGCATGATTTTGTGGTCATGAAGATGAATATGACTACATGTACTTCTAATTAAGATGACCATTCACATGGAGATTGTACTGTCAGTGATAAATATCTTTAAAATGCAGGTTCATCGACTCTGCTTAGCCTGTAGACTTGTGTTATTCCTTGAGACAGGGTAGTTTTTTCTGCACAGAATCAGGGATATGTATAAGTTAATAAGTCCCTGGTGGAATTCATTTTGCTAAAACTCCGACATTCTGCTATAAAATGACTTTATAATCATCATAAGTCCATTGATATCAACTTCTACTACACCTTTCAAGTTTAATGTTCTATGTTTTAACACCCGAAAAAAGTCTCGCACGAGACCTGCCCACATAAAATTTGGTTAAAGCAAAACTACTTTTTCCTGTTTCCTGACACTCCAGAGTCTCTGTTATAGGAACTTTTAACAGTGGTCTGGTTTTAGTAATTATTAAAATACAGCACTTGTCTTCCGAAAAAAATCGCGAATCTAGTTTTCATAAAGTTTCTGATAAACAAAGCTTCCCGAGGACGAAGCAGTTTCACAATACTTGTAAAACGCAAAAATAAACGTCAAAGGCAATATTCATCTTACCTAACGAAGAAAATAATAATAAAGGTAAACAGTTATGACACTCGTCTAGTTAAACAATTACTTTTTGTTTAAAATCAACATTATGGATTCAGTTGGCGTACTTTCACTTTGAAAGCGTCCATTGTTCCTAGGTTTAGATCATTCGGAATTTCGGATATTATCGTATAGTTTCTTGATTGGTTCGCACGTATGTTTTATTTACTGACTGGTGCACAAATACTTGCGTTGAATTTGTGTAAGAGTTTTATGAAAGTTGGTACCCGTCTACGGTTGTAACAAATATTGACAATAAAGGAAATGATATCTGCTTCGAAAAACTCGTTTTGAAGCCTAATTAAAAATGCCTTATTACCTATTTGTGACCTCCGCGGGCAAAATAAAGAAATGATGAACGAAGTCATCAAAGTATTTTGCCGATTCGGCTGCAACATCAAACAAAATTCACCGCGATAATTTTCAGTTTTGTCACCGAGACCAGAACACGAAATCTCAGCATGGGTTAATTACACAGACTCCTGTCGGTTGTGTCATGCATCAGAAACACAAAAGAGGTCACAGTTGGGGGTTGAGGCACTGTTTATTGCTGTGTTTGAATGTTTACCAACTGCAACTAGACAACAGGTTGGTTTATTTACGAAAATTTTCCCAAGAACTTGAGCTTGCCCAGATCGGAAAATCGGCCTTGCCCCGGGCAATTTGCTGTCTGAATTGGACTTGCCCAAACGGAATTTGAACTTGCCCGGGGCGTCGGGCATGTGGATTTGTCCAGCCCTGTACTATTATCTTGTTATCTTGTTAAACAGTCACCTGCTTTATCTTTGGATATTGGTGATTTGCACTTTTGGCTATGGAGGAAAAGGTTTAAAACCCTATATTGGCCCGTCAACATTGACTGTTAAGTCATGGCCTGTAGGATACATACTGTGAGAGCCATCAGCTGTCAAGGCTGCATTCTGTGGGTTGAGATATAAGTTCTGCAGGAGAATGGTCTGAAATAAAATTAGTAGTGGTTTAACCCATTACCCCGTAAACATGCCTTCTTACACCTTTGATTTATTCCTCTACTGAAGAAAATAATTCCAATTTATACAGTTTTTATACGTATAACAAGAAATATGTTTTTTATATTCTAGCAGACGGTAGCTTAAAGCAGGCTGAAAGTAAAGCAGAATGCGGCTTTACTTTCAACCTGATTTAAGTTGTCAACAATCTTCAATACTAGAAATATTATAGGCTATGGGCTAATAGCCTATTATTAATTTAATTCAATAATTAATAAATTGGCATATTACTAGCTTACATGTATTGTGTAACAGAGTTGTCAGAGAGACAACAAAGCTCGCCACTGGCACCTTGAGAAACTTTAAAGCACACTCAAGGTCACCGAGGTCAACCTTTTTGCCTGCATGGAAAGGTCTTTTCCATATACACATGCATATCAAATATGAAAATAACACCTCAAGGGACATAGGAATTATAAGCATTTTTGAAACTTAAACGCATATTTCGAAGCCTAAACCTGGGACTTAAGTTCAAGGTCAAGGACACTTGGCTAAATATTTTGCATGCATGGAATGGTCTTGTCCATATACACATGCATGCCAAATATGAAAGAAATATCTCATTCGATATATGAGTTAAAGAAATTTTGAGAAACCTAAACGCAGATTTTGAAACCTAAACGCGGGTCCTAAGTTCAAGGTCAAGGTCACTGGGTCAAACATTTTGCATGCAAGGAAAGATCTTGTCCATATACACACATATACAAACTATGAAAGCAATACCTCAAGGGACATAAATGTTAAAGGCATTTTTCAAAACCTAAACACAGATTTCGAAACCTAAACGTGGGCCTTAAGTTCAAGGTCAAGGTAAGTGGGGTCCAAATTTGTCTGTGCATGGTAAGGTCTTGTCCATATACACACACATACCAACTATGAAAGCAATACCTCAAGGGACATAGAAGTTAAAGGCATTTTTTCAAAACCTAAACGCAGATTTAGAAACCTAAACGCAGGCCCTAAGTTCAAGGTCACAGGGGTCTAAATTTTTCTGTGCATGTTAAGGTCTTGTCCATATTCACATACATACCAACTATGAAAGCAAACCCTCATGAGACATAGAAGTTAAAGGCATTTTTTTTAAACCTAATCGCAGATTTCGAAACCTAAATGCAGGCCCTAAGTTCAAGGTCAAGGTCACAGGGGGCTAAATTTCTCTGTGCATGTAAAGGTATTGTCCATATACACATACATACCAACTATGAAAGCAATACCTCAAAGGACATAGAAGTTAAGGGCATTTTTCGAAACCTAAACACAGATTTCGAAACCTAAATGCAGGCCCTTAGTTCAAGGTCAAGGTCACAGGGGTCCAAATTTGTCTGTGCATGGTAAGGTCTTGTCCATATACACACACATACCAACTATGAAAGCAATACCTCAAGGGACATAGAAGTTAAAGGCATTTTTTCGAAACCTAAACGCAGGCCCTAAGTTCAAGGTCACAGGGGTCTAAATTTGTCTGTGCATGTAAAGGTCTTGTCCATATACACACACATACCAACTATGAAAGCAATACCTCAAGGGACATAGAAGTTAAAGGCATTTTTTCAAAACCTAAACGCAGATTTAGAAACCTAAACGCAGGCCCTAAGTTCAAGGTCACAGGGGTCTAAATTTTTCTGTGCATGTTAAGGTCTTGTCCATATTCACATACATACCAACTATGAAAGCAAACCCTCATGAGACATAGAAGTTAAAGGCATTTTTTTTAAACCTAATCGCAGATTTCGAAACCTAAATGCAGGCCCTAAGTTCAAGGTCAAGGGGGCTAAATTTCTCTGTGCATGTAAAGGTATTGTCCATATACACATACATACCAACTATGAAAGCAATACCTCAAAGGACATAGAAGTTAAGGGCATTTTTCGAAACCTAAACACAGATTTCGAAACCTAAATGCAGGCCCTTAGTTCAAGGTCAAGGTCACAGGGGTCCAAATTTGTCTGTGCATGGTAAGGTCTTGTCCATATACACACACATACCAACTATGAAAGCAATACCTCAAGGGACATAGAAGTTAAAGGCATTTTTTCGAAACCTAAACGCAGGCCCTAAGTTCAAGGTCACAGGGGTCTAAATTTTTCTGTGCATGTAAAGGTCTTGTCCATATACACATACATACCAACTATGAAAGCAATACCTCAAGGGACATAGAAGTAAAAGGCATTTTTCGAAACCTAAACACAAATTTCGAAACCTAAACGCAGGCCCTAAGTTCAAGGTCAAGGTCACAGGGGTCCAAATATGTCTGTGCATGGAAAGGTCTTGTCCATATACACACACATACCAACTATGAAAGCAATACCTCAACGGACATAGAAGTTATAGACATTTTCTTAAAATTGTTTACGCCGTTCACGACGACGACGACAACGACTACACCGGGGGTATTGCAATAGCTCGTCATGTACTTCATACAAGCGAGCTAAAAAGGTAAAGGATAAAGTGTGACCATATCAGAAATTGAAAACATGTGGCTGTGAATCGTAGATGGAATTGTTGCTGTTGAACTCGATTGTAGGTGCACCATGATGAACAGCTGAAGCACTGATGTGAACCCTTTCCTCCACAAAAGTGCCTCAGAGCACCTCTACCCATTCCTCCATGTAAGTGCCACAATGACAAATGAATATCTATTTTAGTATTTATGGTGTTGAAAACAGTTCAAAGTTTAAAGCAGAATGAAAGAAACACAGGAAAGCTCCTAAAGAAGCTTTCTGCTTTACCTTTGTCTTAATTTAAGCATTATCCTTAATAAAACACAAAGTTATATACAGGTGATTATCACTTTTGGTCATAAGAGGAAAGGGTTAAAATGACCACTTTGAATAAAGATGAGTTAGGTGTCTTTTAGAATAGTGTCAGTTTCTTACTGGACAATAGGAGACTTCTGTGACAATTTGTAAAGCAGTTACTTGATTGTGAGCATATGTCTGAAACTGACAATCATTTGAATGTTACTTTTCATGTTATGTCATTTTTCAATAATCTCAAAGTTGACTAAAAATGGAAATCATTCCTACCTGACTGAATGTTGGTTTGTTGTGTAATCTTGAGCATCTTTCACCATGGCGACAAGCTCCTATTTTGAAGTAAAAGGAGCAGTTGACTCTGAAATATCAGAAATATACTGATAACTGAATGAAATGTTTGTAAAACATACAGATGCTCCTGTGAGCCCAATCTGCAGGGTTTTTCTTCAACCAATTGGGAATGACTTCGGTATCGAGCCAATTGGGAAAAAATTGCCTCATTTTAAGTCAAATTGGGAAAAATTAGCGTCATTTTTAGTCAAATTGGGAATTTTGCATGGGCCAAATTAAACAGTTAACTATATAAAATTCAAACTGAATTTGACTGCTAGCAATAAATTGTCCCATTATAACCTCTGTAAGGGTATGGGTCTTCAGCTTGTATTAGCAGTATTTGTTTAAAGATGCTTAAAACAAACTCTACTTGATCAAAACTCTCCAAATTGGGAATTTTATTACCACAGATTGGGAAAAATGGTCAGTTTTGGTAATTGGGAATGCCTCCGTTTATAGACCTGTACCAGTTATATAAGGAGGAAAAACACTGAATCTATTTGAATGGCAACCCTTAACAAAACTAACTCAAATACCTTAATATTCACAACAGGTTGGACACACGAATGGAGCAGGTCTCCAGATAAGAGTGCTTAAACCACCTATTTCCAGGTCACACACAGTCAAACATACACACAAACAAATACTATAAAGTACAATAATTATTATGGTTTTAACTCTTTTCCTCGTAGAGGTAACTTTTCGTTCCGTTACTACTCTCTTGTCAAAGAGCATATTTGATGGTTGCTGTATCCAGACAGGTGGGTGTCTAAAGTATTTTCCTATTAAAATTCAGCCTTCTCTAAGCAACCACCTGTCATAAAATAGAATACAAACTTGGGGAAGGGTTAATTAGACTCACGGGAGAAATTAAACAGGATTTACTTAGATACTTGTTGTCACACTGATGTTCTGTCTCACATAGATCATTCAATATGAACCAACCAAAATAAAATCCTTACTTTTAGAAATAGAAATATCCTATTCTTCGATTCTCGCACGTATTTGATGGCACAGCGTTTTTTTTCCTTCTTTGGACGGTACCGGGGAACAGACCCGTTCCCAATTCGAGACGGACCCGTACCAATTTGATGACCGGACCCTTCCCAATAAAAAAAAATCAATTATCGGACCTGTTCTCAATCAAAATAAACATATTTGTCAATTATTAATTACATTTTCCCTTTAAATCATAGCAAACCAACCATATTCCAACTTATCTTTTGCTACAATGAATGTAAACAAAGTTACGCAACTCCATTGACATTTTTGGGAGTATGTATAATACAGTACCAGTGATTACGGCCGAATTTCGGAAACAGTCCGGGCGAAGATTTATACATGCCCCTTCATCGAGACTGGTTATGTTGCGTGATCGCAAAATCCGCTGAAATTGATAAGAGTTTACAAACCCAGTCTGACTCTGTTTACCAGCATTTATAAAATAGAAAACCTACAATTAAAACAATCATGAGCCATAATTCAAAGTATTACAGAATTGTTTTGAACAAGACGATAATACAAAAACTTGAATCTAGATCACTGCCTTTAACACTCGCGAGCGTGATTGGCAGTATCCAGAGATAGATAAATTAAGATTTTGGATTTTACCAAGTCATCAACTCTGTCTCGGCCGCAACAGCGTCTGCTGTGAGTAACACACCCAGCGTAGATTTAGTTTCTACACCATGTTTACCATCATAAACAGTAGGGCGTTCAAGTACCGTATCAGCGAACAGTAACGTTAACCGATGCAAACAACCCATATAGTACGACATCTAACGTTCACCGATACTCTTCAATTATAACTCATTGCGCCCCAATGTTTATTAACTTTTCAAGGGTACGAACGATTTATGTGCGAATCTAAATAACACAAGCAAAAGTGCACTAATCAACTGAAATGCATCAATTTTACCGCATATAAAAAATTCTTTTTTTTTTATAAGATTTAGCTGCTCAGATGTAAGCTGCTTTGTTTGATACATTAAGTATCGGAAAATGTTGGTTTATTGATGAGAAATTAAGTCGGGACTGTTCGCTGGTTTTATTAAATTCATTTGGTAGCCATTTTGTTTTCCTTGTTGGGGATGGCGAACTACCTCTGAGGCCGTTCGTGTCGTTCGCAATCGGTAACAGCGTAACGGTCGTTAAAGGTGAATTGTTACCGTTTTCCGTTGCAATTGATTGCATCGATACGGTACTTGAACGCGCTACGGTTCTAACGGTTTAGTAACTTAAATTCCCAATTTCTGCGTTGTCATCATTTCAAAACCTGTTTTTCCAAATTTGACTTGAAAAATTCCCAATCTGAGGGGTACCGGACCCGTTCCCATTCCCAATTGGGTGAAGAAAACAACGCTGTGACAGTTTCGAACATTAACAAACCAACCAAACCTCTCTCGGTCGTTACTTATTTCCCGAACCTCCCGGGAAATATACACTAGTTAGAGTTTTAGCTAATGTGGAATTGCTAGGCGGCACGCCCTTCAGACCTTTTGATCCACCCGTGTGCCCTTATTCTGTTTAAAGGATACGCCCTAGTGCCCCTATCCATTTGATATGTACCGTCCTGCTGCCCCAAGCGATCCTACTTACTCAAGTTACTGCGGCTAAACCCATTATTGCCAATCAGTGCAATGTGACACACGCGTGTCATAAACAATCAACGAGTAATCAACCGATACACATATGTACCTGGTATGGTACCCCGCATAGCTGCTAGCGGGAGTGTTCGACTGAAGCCGGATTAACTCAAAACGCGCGTGAAAACAATAAGTCCCTACCGGTACATGTAGTCAAGAGCTGACTCTGTCATTGCATTTAAGTCAGCTCTGGCTACATTGACCCACATACCATAAACCACACAGATCTCTTTTTATCTTTTTATCCTGTAACATACTAATATTCTTTGTCTTTTTGCGCCTGCACAGCCAGTATCTGCTATGTATAAACAGTCTATGTAGGGCAGATCAGGCCTTTTTAACTACATCACAATTGTCACGTCCTTCTGGGTGGATTGAGTAGCTCAGGAGACGTGACAATCTATCTCTTTACTAACCCCAACATATGGCCATTATCTGTCAATAGTGACGGCTAGCCATTATCACAGAAGAAGAAGAAGGGGGATAACCCAGCATGTTTCCTCAGCTGCTTTATTTGGCATTATGACAATAATAGCAGTTTATCTTCAATATTCTTCATAATGATATGCTTATAGTAACAAGTTTGACTTTCTAAAGTTATGTACTAACCAATTATACAGCCCGTTCAATGCGGTATCAGGGTTCGACACTAACGGGATCCCGTGATCCCGAGGACCCTAAATTTACCGTCGGGATCACTGAAGTTGCAAGTCAGGGATTCCGTCGGGATCCCTGTTTTTTCCTGGGTTAAAACCATAAAAAAAATGGGGAAAAAATTACCAAAAATCGCCGTGAGTTAACGGCGACTGAGTCAACATTCAACTTTATGTTTACATCGGAAGTTCAGTGGTATTTGCAAATGCGTGGTATACGCGTTGTAATTAAACGAATAATTTCCTGTTTAGTGATGAAATGAAGTGGGAAATTTTCGTTCACTACACTAATTCTATAGATCCATTTAACCGGATATTTACCGTATCACTTTGACAGTCGAGTTGAGAGAATTTACGTCGGAGCAATTATCGGTAAGATATTTACTTCTAAGTTATGGAACGAAGATTATTTCTTGAATCATTGCCTCTTTTATAGATAGTTTTGGATATTTAAGCAGTAACGGGAGAAGTTTGGCGCATTATTGTTGTGAGCTATCCCGTTTTTCATTGGTTTTCGCGGGTGGAAAATGTGGAATCGCATTCCGTGGGTTGAGAAACCCAAGCCTTTAAAAGCAATAAAACGACTAAAGAGCATCTCCAAAGCCAACGTGAATACGAAAAATATGAGTTAATCATTTAAAGCAAACTTTTGAGAAATATCTGATGAGATAATAAGTTTTGATTAAAATTTAAATTCATTCATCCATTGCAACATCACACTGTGGAATAACCTTCCAGGAAATATTGTCAACTGTACATCAGTGAGCTCTCTTAAAACAAACCTAGATAAGCTGTGGTGAGATATTTATTGATCTTTCAAATAGATCGGCCTGGAAAAGGAGGAGAATTTATTATTAAGTAGAATTTACAGGGATTGATTTAGCCTAAAGAAGTTACATAGAAGACAAAAGGGAGACAAAAGGTAAGTTTTGATGTGCTATAAATGGTTGAATTATTTTGTAAACTAACTTTATCAACTAAAACTTAATACACCAGCTTAAACAATAATTTAAACATTTATATTTTCAGTGTAGTGGAAAAGAGTGGTTTGAGGTGGGGAAATGAACACTATTAGCCAAGCTCAGAGAGCAGCAATGAGAAGATGCCCTAACTCGCCATGACCTCATGCAGCTCCAGCAGAAATCGTACAGGCTTCTCCTGTCCTTTATGTCTAGCTAAAATATATAGTTGCAACAAAAAAACTAATTAATAAACCTGCTACATTGTTGTATTTTTTTTCTCTATCGTTACAATAAAAAATTTGGAGGGATCACTGATCTCTGGGAGGGATCCCTGGTTTCAAAACCAATGATCCCTGCGGGATCCCTGGTTATTTAAGTTAGTGTCAAACCCTGCGGTATTTTTGTTACCATTATGATAATGCATAAAATCGATGCCGGTCGGCGGTTGTGTTCCACACGTTTGTGCAACGTTTCGCCGATTCAATAACAGATACCTATGTAGTATCTTGAACACTTGTATATATTTAGATAGATATGCGGCGAAAAGAAAGGGTATCTATTATCACAGTACGACAAAACTCGTGCTAATTCAATTATTTTTAAAATTAGCCATACTTGTCTTTCTCTGTTCCGAAAATCGACGCGAGATACTCCGCCATGTTTTCGTCTTTTTACCCTTTATTAATCGGACACAGAAACGTATCTCGGTTTTGTATGAGCTACTGAGCGGTCCATGGAAATACCCCATACGACTGGCACACTACTGGCATACTACCGAGATCCTGCCCATACGAGTTGAATCTATACCCTAGGGTCATTTTTATGTGTATTATTCTATCATACATATTAAATATGATCATTATGAAGATATTCCAAAAGTTTGTTGGAAATAATTTTCCCATTATTAATCATGTAATAACGATAATTCGCAATAACATCCCATCCGACTATGTACCAGGGTTCAATACGAGTGGAATCTACACCGTAAATCCACAGGGGTATTATTCTATCTTGCATATTAAATATGATCATTATGAAGATATTCCATGAGTGTTTTTAAACTATATTTAATTAAAATTATTATTTAACAAAAAAAAACAACGAGTTGGATATACACCTTAGGGACAATTATATAGAGGATAACTGTTTTTTTCAGTGTAAGATCGAAATTTAATCCATTGAGTGAACATCAGACGTTATATTTTCACGAGTGGCGAAGCCACGAGTGAAAATATAACAGTCTGATGTTCACGAAATGGATTAAATTCGATCTTACACTGAAAAAACACAGTTATTCTATTTATTTATGCTTTTAAGCCACTTTTTAAACGAAATTGTTTAAAAATTGAAAGCGAACGGACATTATTTATCCCGTGTTGAGCCCCACGTTTTATGTCGAACACATGCGCGTGACAGTTGGCGGTATAATGACGTCACTCGTTGCTCCCGAGTTTGGATTCGTGCTCTTCCGGTGAGTAGTTCGCGACAAATCGGACTGCCGGAATTTAACGATACGACACGATTGACTACGATTCTTGGGGAGCCCTACGGGGAAAATTCATAATAAAAAGCGATTGGTGATAATCCACTGCAGTGGATTACCAAGTGATCATCCACTGCTATTTCGTGGTAATCCACCGAAAAGCATAAATAAATAGAGGATAACTGTTTTTTTCAGTGTAAAATCGAAATTTAATCCATTGAGTGAACATCAGACGTTATATTTTCACGAGTGGCGAAGCCACGAGTGAAAATATAACAGTCTGATGTTCACGAAATGGATTAAATTCGATCTTACACTGAAACAACACAGTTATTCTATTTATTTATGCTTTTAAGCCACTTTTTAAACGAAATTGTTTAAAAATTGAAAGCGAACGTACATTATTTATCCCGTGTTGAGCCCCACGTTTTATGTCGAACACATGTGCGTGACAGTTGGCGGTATAATGACGTCACTTATTTGTTGATTTGACGTCATCCGAATGACTTCGTTGCTCCCGAGTTTGGATTCGTGCTCTTCCGGTGAGTAGTTCGCGACAAATCGGACTGCCGGAATTTAACGATAAGACACGATTGACTACGATAATTGGGGAGCCCTACGGGGAAAATTCATAATAAAAGCGATTGGTGATAATCCACTGCAGTGGATTACCAAGTGATCATCCACTGCTATTTCGTGGTAATCCACCGAAAAGCATAAATAAAGTGTCACATATAAAAGTTACATAAAATAGTTACACATATCATATACATTCAAGCTTTTATACACGCGTCCGTCCAGCGGCCTATGAGACACTTTATATACTTGTATTTGCCTGAGGAATTGCAGAAAATGCAGACCAGGCACTGGTAGTGGGCCGACAGCCCAATTCCCAGGCCCGATCTGCACTCTCTGAAATTTCGTTGGCGCACACTCAAAATAAGTAGCCCGTAGTTGACATGTGCAGTCCCAGAAGGCAAGTTTCAAGAAGAAGGCTGTTTGCTATCAACTGTCAAATCGAAACCGTACCTCATGGTACAATACAGTTTACTTTATGTAATGAAGTTGAATCAGAAGAACATGTATTGATCAATTGCCCTTTATATGAGGACATTCGTTGTAGTTTATTTCAAAAAGCAAAACATGTTATAAATGGTTTCTCTGATTTAAGTGACAGTATTAAACTTACAAGTCTATTTTCACATTCAGATTTGATAAGATCGTGTGCAAAAGCCTGTTGTGATATTCTTAATAGGAGGTCATCATTTTTATGTAAATAATGTAACTTTAAATATCATGACCGATTTTCTTTTTCAAGTGAAAGTTGCTAATCGATGCTTTTTTTGATCAGATCAAAGAGGTTAAATGTGTTCTTTAATTGTTTTCCCCGTGCGTTTTTTGCGCTTTTATTATCTGTCAAATTTTAATAGCTCATTGTAATACATTTTATATATATTTGCAACGATTAGCATAAATACCACAGTACTAGATCTAGTAGATAAATGAATAAATAAATAGATAAAATTTATAATAATGATAGAATAATAAAAAATAATTTTTTTATAAGCATCTACTACTTAAATTCTAGTGGATCTAGTAGTAGTAAATCTTATAGTAGTAGTTAATTAGTAATAGTAGACTATGAGACGTAGTAGTAGTTGTTGTTGTTGATGAAGTAGTAGTAGCTGTTACTGTAGTAGAAGTAGTATACTACAAGTAGTAGAAGTAGCAGCAGCAGCAGCAACAGCAACAGTAGTAGTAGTAGAAGAAGTAGAAGTAGAAGTAGTAGTAGTAGTAGTAGCAGAGGTAGTAGTGGTGGTAGTACTTATCATGAGAATAATAATAACTATGCTCTATGAAAAGTAGATCTAATTACTAGTAGATCGAGCAATAGAAGTACAAAGTATGGAATGTTATTAGCTCTACTGCTAGTTTTAGTACTTAATCAGCTTTATAAATGCTAGTTTTTGAAGAAGTACAACGTACATGTACCACAATTAGCTCTACCGCTAGTTTTAATAGAAGTACAAAACACTACTAGATCTATCAGCTCCTTTTTCATTTTATGTTAAAAATATAATTATAAAATTATATACAATTCCTCATGTTGTACCCAGTGTATCTGAGATGAAAATAAAGATATTGTCTGTCTGTCTGTTTGCTTGATTCATATATTCATCATTTAGCTTGAAATGAAGGTTGCATATGACATCACGTACATGCACAGATCCACTGGGGACACGGGGGCACATGTCCCTCAGCTGGCCTGCTTGAACTTAACTGGAGCTGCTGCAATGGCTTGTGTCTCTTATCTCGGGCTATCATATCATGCCTGGTCTGCTGGTCTGTGTTTGAACCCGACAAAGGCCCGAAGTTACGAGGGTTGGGGTGGGGGCACAGGGGTGTGCCCCCCCCCCCCCAAACAAAATTGCCCATGTGCCCCCCCCCCCCCCACCCCACCAATAATTTTGCCAATACTGGCCTGCTTAAACTTAACTGGAGCTGCTGCAATGGCTTGTGTCTCTTATCTCGGGCCATCAAACCTCAGCATGCCTGGTCTGTGATTGAACCAGACACAGGCCCATAGTAACAAGGAGGGGTGGGGGGGCGACAGTGTGCCCCCTCCCCCAACAAAAAAAAATGTCCCTGTGCCCCCCCCCCCAATAATTTTGCCAATACATGTGTAAGTAAACGTTACCTAGATCTTTACATACATTTATGCAAGTATTTTAGTAAAATTTACCTGTTTTGAATGTGCGAAAAGCATTCAGCGCGTACACAAAATGGTCTAGCTATGCCTCAGGCATGTGATGTGCCCCCAAATTGCATATCCTACAGGCCATAAATCCAAAATTGCCCCTGTGCCCCCCCCCCCCCCCCAATAATTTTGCCAATACTGGCCTGCTTAAACTTAACTGGAGCTTCTGCAATGGCTTGTGTCTCTTATCTCAAGTCATCAAATCCTCAGCATGCCTGGTCTGTGTTTGAACCTGACACAGGCCCGTAGTAACAAGGAGGGGGGGGGGGGGGGGGGGGCACGGCAGTGTGCCCCCTCCCCCCAAAAAAATAACCCCCAACATTTGTCCTGCCCCCCCCCCCCTCCCAATAATTTTGCCAATACATTTGTAAGCAAAGGTTACATAGATCTTTACATAAATTTATGCAAGTATTTTATCTGTTTTGAATGTGCGAAAAGCATTCGGCGCGCACACAAACTGGTCTTGCTATGCAGGGCTTTTTTTAACCAATAGGGGAAGATACCCGCTACCCACAGAAGGGGAAAAAATGCGTCGTTTTGGGTCAATTAGGGGGAAATTTAACGAAAATATTAAACATATAATTTCTTTTATTTGTTCTTTAGTGAAGGCTTTATGGAAAGAATTAATTTTTGATATTATCGATACCCGGATTTCGTTCTATTTATCCAATAACCATCTTTTACCACCTAAACCTAAATTTAACATTCGTCACTTAAAGAAGGGCATACAAGACTTTCATTCCAAATATGTACTCGTTCCTGCAGACAAAGCATCCAATAATGTGATAATTGTATGACGATTATATTATGTTGATACTTTAAACCAGGAACTGGTAAATACCAATTCCTACATATCAACCAATTTTACGGAACGTAATGTAGTATCTGATCATCTTGATACATGTGTACAATTAAAAGCTGAAGTCAACATTACATGTCACAAACTTCCTACAATGTACTGGATACCAAAACTCCACAAAACTCCATATAAGTCTCGTTTTATTGCTAATTCAAGTGCATGTACTACTACTAAGCTTTCCAAACTTTTAACATCGTCTTTAATTAAAATCAAAGAACATGTTCAAAGGTATTGTGCAAAGACTTACGAAAATTCTGGACTTAATCTGTTTTGGTCTATCAAAAACTCGAATGAAGTTTTGACGAAGCTTGAAAATAGAAAATACCAAGCTTGCAATATAAGTACTTATGACTTTTCAATACTATATACTACCATACCTCATAATTTAATAAAAGCTAAACTTATACAACTTATTGAAAAGACTTTTGCCAGAGAAAGGAAACTATTTCTGGCGTGTAATACTGATCGTGCATTTTTTACAAATGACACGGTTAAGCATTACACTATGTGGACTTGCACCGATGTTTGTAAATCACTATCATTTCTTCTGGATAATATTTATGTACGTTTTGGGAGTACCATATACCGCCAAGTGATTGGTATCCCTATGAGTACAAATTGTGCGCCTCTTGTCGCAGACCTATTTTTGTACTGTTATGAGAGGGACTTTATGCTAAGTCTAAAACCTGATACACAGGCAGATATAATCGAAGCCTTTAACAATACATCGCGCTATCTAGATGATATTTTTAATATAGACAACCCGTTTTTTGATACGTTGTTTCCTTTTATTTACCCAAAAGAACTACGCCTTAATAAAACAAATGAGTCAAATTTGTCGGCACCATTTTTAGATTTAGATCTTTTAATAAATAACGGAATTGTTTCTTCTAAGATTTACGATAAACGAGATGATTTTGATTTTAGTATTGTAAATTATCCTCATCTAGATGGCGATGTTCCCCGTTCTACATCTTACGGGGTTTATATCTCACAACTTATTCGTTTTGCTAGGGCCTGTACCTCGGTTGAGGACTTCCACATTCGTAATAAAACTATTACTGAAAAGCTTCTTAAACAGGGGTACAGATTTCATAAACTTCGTAAAACATTTTCTAAATTCTTTTATAGAAATCGTCCTCTCATTAACTAGTATAAATGTAACTTAAAGTCTTTTCTGCGGCAAGGTATTTCACATCCGGAGTTTTATGGTGATGTTATTTACAAACTTCGTAAGATTCTTGGACATATTCATTTTCAAAACCTGTTTGTGAAACGTATTAGATTTTTCCTAAAAAAAGATTATGATCCAACTATATTGCTGCGCACTTCACGGTTGGTTATCGATCAATCTACAATTGATAACCATGCTTTCCTCTTTGGTTGTGCGACGACATACAGGGCTTAGCACTACATGATGATGTATCTCAAAAGCCGTCTTTAACCGGGAGAGTTATGTCGGATTTTCGTACTTTGTTTGTTTTTTCCCTCCCTCTCTGTCGTACCCTGAACCCATCCATGTCTTACAGTTACTCGTGACTACAGACTAGTCGCTTGAGTACAATTTGACCGTTGCCACAGTGGGTTATTTTTAGCACGGGCTTGAATGTTAAATTCTTTCCCGTGTTACTAATAATCTTGTCATAGATTTTTTGTTAGATGTTTTAAATGTAGTTACTTACTGTGTTGGCGGTCTTTTTGATTGTAAGGTTTTGGAACAGGGTTTATATTTTATGTACACTGTTTGTCTTTATAGGTGAATATAGGAGATAAGAGTGAGGTTGGGCGCCCCTAAACCCAGATTTAACCCCCCAGTGGTTGTTAATAATTAATTAATTTATAATTAATTATTGATTGCTACTGACCGTACCAAGGCGGGCTCCTATATTCACTTAGCTTTATGTTTGTCTTGCGTGTTGTTTTCTATTTAGTGTGTAGATGAAAGAATGGTATTGCGTGTGTGTGTGTGTGTGTTTGTTGTGGTATGACTGTATGTGTGTGTGTTCTGCTTGAGAGGTGGGTGTATTGTGTGTGTTACGTTTCCTGCTTGAGTCTTTCGTATTTATTTAGTAGCAACAGTAGTTACAAATGTGAATTGTTATTGGATTCTCTAAAGGTCCATGCCCCTGTTCTTTGATGCTTTGAACCATTCAAGTAGAGTTTCAAAGTCCTCATCAGTCAGGCTTTTGAAATTAGACTTGATTCTCATCAAAGCATCAAATATGTTCCTTGCGAAAGGGATCTAGCATCTGTGCATGTGTTGTTCACGGGAGGAAAGTGTTTTTTAATTTGATGTAACATCATCATGGTGTATAATTTGGTCACTTTGAATTTAAATTTGAGTGGTATCTGTGTGTAGGATCACAGGTACTTGACACATACATCTAGATCTAAGGGGGGTTTAATAGATCTAGATGTATGTGTCAAGTACCTGTGCGTGTTAGTGTGCGAGAAGAGTAACGTCATTTCAGTCGGGAAAGTCCCTGACAACGGCCATAATTTACTCTTAGTTTTTTTTTCGCAAAGAAAATAATTAAGTATTTTCTTAGAGTAAAAGTTAGAGAAAAATAATCTTAGTTGAAAATGTAGGAGTTTAGAAAATTCTTAGTTAAATACTTAGAATGTTTCAGAATACGGGCCCAGATGTGTTTCGTGGTGTAATGTCAATTGATGCACGAATGAAGAACGTAGGGTTCTGTGTGTGTGGTTGTGTGTGTGTGTGTGTGTGTTTGTTATGGTATGGCTGTGTGCGTGTTCTGCTTTAGAGATGGGTGTATTGTTTGTGTTGCGTTTCCTGCTTGAGTCTTCTTTCGTATTTATTTATTAGGGTTAGGGTTAGGGGTCGTTCTTCATTCGTGATTGATGGAATAGCTAACATTTTGCCAGTCGAATACGCCTACTGTCTGAGGCACCCCACCCCCACTCCCGACCGTGTCCGTTTTTCCCGCAAATTTCGGAACCGATATTTTCTGTAGAATCCTCCTCTTATCTAAAAATAATAAAGTGCACACATATTCATGACGTCATTTACTGCAGCACACGGAAGTGAATAATTTTAGATGGTGAAAAAGCTAATCACTAGAAAAGGTAATTTTTGTTTAACTGATTGGCTGGTAATTAATGCCAATTACGCCCTGAAGTGCCTGTGTTAAATTTCAGTTAAATATGAAAGCTTAAACGTTAATTTCTAATATCTAGACTTATCATAACGACAAGATGACAAGAAAATGACACAAAGTGACAAACTCTGAAACTGCTGACACTAACTATAGTGCTGAACAGAGGAAAACCTCTTTATCCAGTTATTGGACATTGAGACTTCAAATGAATAACTCCTGTTTCAATTTAATAAATACATGTATTCTTAATGTTGATTTTACAACATATTGCAAACACAATAGATTCTCAAAGTTTCAAACAGTCCATATTTAGGTTATAATAGGTGTAACACCAGAGACAGTGTATAGCCAGAGATACACGGCTCCCTTATTTTCCTTCTTTCCCCATATAACAGGTGTCCGTTGAGAGGCAGTGACGTATGTCGATGCGGTCATGTGACCGGCACAGGTAATGAGTATAAATGACAGCGTCGCGATAATGGAAAAAAATACACATATCGACCAGTTGACTTATAAATATTGACTTTATTTCGTTTTTATACGATATTTTGTGATTCTAATCGAGTGAAACCAAAATATGAGTTGTGGATTAAACCGAGAAAGTGTATTCCTGGCTCAACGGAAGATACGTTGCTGGTAAGTTCCAAAAAAATTAAGATCGATTCAATATCGTCTTGCCGTAAACGCTTAAAACTTCAGTATGAACATTCAAACATGAATAAGAATGGGTTATCCATGTAGTTCAAACTAAGATACAGTTTTGGCGAAATTTTCATGTCAATCTGTCCACGCATTTTGCTATAAATTAAATTTTTATTGAGGCCACCCACTGGTGCTTCGATTGAAGATCGATGCAATATCGTCTTGCTGTAAACGCTTAAACTTCAGTTTGAACATTCAAACATAAATAAGAATAGGTTGTCTATGTAGCCCATATTAAGATACAGTTATGGCGAAATTTTCATGTCAATTTGAATTTGTCCACGCATTCTGCTATAAATTAAATTTTAATGAGGCGACCCACTGGTGCTTCGATTGAAGATCGATGCAATATGAATATCGTCTTGCCGTAAACGCTTAAACATCAGTTTGAACATTCAAACATGAATAAGAATGGGTTGTCCATGTAGCTCATATTAAGATACAGTTATGGCGGTATTTTCATGTCAATCTGTCCACGCATTTTGCTATAAATTAAAATTTAATGAGGCCACCCAAGGGTCCATTCACACCTTCGTGCAAACTGCAGTCACTTTTCATTCAATCGGCATTTTCCAAACACTAATTAATGTGTGTGCGATGCGCGGAGGGGTTAATTGATGCTCGGACTTTATTCTTATTATTCTTTTGTGTTAAACCTCGAAAAAGAGGCTTCTTTAAGGAATGTTTGTATTGTAAAATAACTGTAGACCGTATTAACGAAGCAACTGATAAGTAATTCCAAATATCGACTTTTTTCCCGATCGTCGCTAAAGCTTATATAACTCTCGAGGACCTGTTCTCACGAAATCTCGCTCAACGGTCTCGTATGTATAAATCATTGGAGTCGTGTATCTCTGGCTATACACTGTCTCTGGTAACACTAAGCGAAACCATGAAATTTGACTAACATATTAGCAATGTTACTAAGAAGGCAAATTCATCAGTAGGCTTCATTCGGAGAAACTTGAAAAACTGCCCACAATCACTCAAACTGCATGAGTGCATACACAGCATTAGCAAGATCCATCCTTGAGTACAGTGACACGGTTTGGGACCCATACCATCAGAAAGACATTTACAAACTGGAGGTAGTACAGCGAACAGCAGTCCGATTTATATCCAACGACGATGGGCGGACATCCAGCGTTACAACAATGATGGAGAAACTTAACCTTATACCCTGGTTGAACACGGTCGTGAGCATCGGATTGTCATGATGTATAGAATAGTCAACGGTCTTGTGGCAATCCCTCTTGAAACCTTTACCAAAATAAATTCCACCAGAACTAGACAAAACAATTGAAGAACCCTTAAAACAATCAGAACTATCTGTATCTTGTACGTTGTAGAGCCCGATTAATCATTACGGTTTTTATACAACGGAGAGAGTGCCGATGACTGTCTTATCGGCGATCGTTCCCTAGGGCGGTTTTGAAGGCCCCTAGGCTAGGGAGGTTGAGCATGCAACCTCTTCTGGCAAGTGGTTCCAGTGAAGTACGGTGTCCACGAAAAAGAGTGCCTAAATTGCTGGGTTTTGCTTTCGGGAATTTTTAAGGGTTTTGAATTGTTGCAAACTTGTTTGTCAATTATATTAGAGGAAATGCAGTCAGTGAATTTTTTAGCTTTTATGTTTCTCTTTGGTTTGGCCGGAGTAATTAATTCATGTGCTGGTAGTGCCGGCACCAACCCCTCAACCACCCTGTACATCAAGATTAGTCTTAAGCTGAGTCTTCGGTCTTCCAGAGTCTCGAGCTGCAGATCTTCCCTCATTTTTGTTATAGGCCCTGGCTTCCTGCTTCTGTAGTTCTTTTTTATGAACCTCAGTGCGCGATTTTGGATTCTTTCCAATTTGTCAATGTTCCCTTTTAGGTAGGGGTTCCATACCGTTGCCCCATATTCCAGTATTGACCTTACTAGTGAGATACAGGCGGTTTTTCTACAGTTTTCTGGGACATTCCTTAGATTTCTTCTAAGGAAGCCCAGGGTAGCATTGGCTTTTTTGCATGTACTGTTAATGTGTTTACTCCATTTTAGGTCATTGGATATTTGCAGACCAAGGTAAGAATTGTCTTGGACTTCCTGAAAGATGTGTTTGTCTAACTGATAGAATCTGGAGGTCTTTTTGTTTATCGAAAGTATGTAACACTTCTTGGCGTTGAACCTCATGCCCCAGTTGTATGCCCATACTTCCAGGTTCCTGAGATCGGATTGTAGAAGCTGATGGTCTTGTTCTCGCTTGATTGTGCAGTAGAGTAGACAATCATCAGCGAAGAGTCGCACTGATGATTTGACACTGTCTGGGAGGTCATTTATGTGACATAAGAACATGATAGGTCCCAGAACAGTGCCTTGAGGGACTCCCGAGTCTACACTTGTTTCAATAGACCGTTCACCTTCTATAATTGTTTTCATTTTCCTGGCAGTCAAGTTTTGGTAAGCCAAAGATGAGTTTGTCCTTTAATCCTGTATTGGTCTAATTTGTGGAGAAGTTTATTATGCGGTACTGTATCGAAAACTAACTGCGACCTTTTCAAAAACAGCTTCTTGAAGACTGTGTAAACACTGAGAACCTGGATTTCAACTTGTTGAAGTAGTATGTCGCAGTGTGTAGGTTTATTATCACTTGTTGTCGGGAATTGCACGTAACGTCATTTGGCGTTACCGCAAATGGCTCGTGCGGCACGTTGACGTTGACGTCATTGGTTGTTGTTGTTTTTGATTGATTGATATTTTCAGTGTAAATAAAAGGACGAACCTGAACACAACGTCGTTGTACATTCTACTATCTTTTCGAAATTGGTGCCGTGAACGAAGAAAGAATGAATCTACAGAAACTACTCACACTGCGTGCCGCAAATAGAAGTCTTATATCGTCTTTATTGGACCAAATACATACGCTGAAGGAAGATGGGACCTGCGAAGAGTTTAGTGCGGTATTACAAAGTTTGGTAACAAAAGCGGAGGCTCTACTCACCCTAGATGACGAGGTACTGTCACAGACGGAGTTAGAAGGACTAGAAAAAGAGGTTGTTTCAACCGGATTGTACACAATGGAGTTAGAGCTACAATTAACCAGGTTACGAAGATATCAAGACAAAACAAGAGAGGAGTGGACGAAACGAAGAGGAGAACATACATCGCAGCCGCAAGCAAACGTAACATTGGAGATCACAGACGAGCGAGAGAGAGATAAGACGACAGAACGAGCCAATGTAGGAATTATTCAGAGAGAGGAGGTGCCCAAAAGCAGAGGAGAGGAGTCGGAAAACACAGGAGAGAAGTCAGAACATGATCAGAAGACAAAAGGAGAAGATGACGGAAGTATTCAGAGACAGGAGGCACAGACAAACGGAGAGGAAGAGGGAGAAAACGAGAAGACGAAAGAAGGAGAAGAAGAAGGAAGTATACAGAGAGAGGAAGTGTGGGCAAGCGGAGGAGAGGAGCGGAGTGAAAATCGAAGTGAGTACATGTATTGTGGAGACGGAGTAAGCAAGAGCAATCAGGAGCTAAGGTCATACGTTAATCGAGAAACTGTACTGGAAACTGTGAGTAACGTTTCGTTTTCATCCGCCAATGAACACTACTTTAAATTAAAAGTACCGTCCATTCCCACATTTGACTGTAATGTACTAAAGCATGCTTCAGAAGCAACTAGAACAATAGAGGGTTTCACCCAGACTAAATCTAAACAAGCGATAGAACATTCGCATGAGAGGACTGTGTTTACTCCATCTTGTCTCTCGAGTGAGAGTAATATCAGCATCAGCTATAACATAAGAATGGGACAGTCTAACTACTGCTGGGAGAATAGCCATAAATACGACAAATGCACGATGAACAACAAAGCGACTAATGCAATACAGCCCAGCAATGATATTCTACAGGGATATTCCGTAGGCTCTAGAAATTCATATCCCACCCAGAAGAAAAGAAGAAGAAAAGAGAAAAGGATGAGAAAAAAGACAAAGAGAAGCGGACACAGACTGACTAGTTTGCCATTCGTTACCATAGAAACACTACAAACTGTTGTGACAGAAATCGAAGCTGTCCTAAACGATAGACCAATAACATATGTATCATCAAGCTTTGATGATATGGAGCCGTTAACTCCGTCACATTTGCTATACGGACGTAAGCTGACGTCACTTCCGCAACACGACGTCGACACAGATAGGGCAATGACATCAGTCACAAGTGATCGATCCACACTTATCCGTAGGGCGAATAATCAGGCCAACCTAATCGAACATTTCTGGCGACGTTGGACTACAGAGTATTTAACCGCTCTTCGTGAGCACCATGGAACCACCGGTTCAAATGAGACACAAATTCGAGTAGGAGACGTAGTACAAATCCACGACGAGGGACCAAGGCTGAGATGGAAAATCGCAGTCATCAATGATTTGATCTATGGCAACGACGGTCTTGTTCGAGCCGCCCAGATCAAGACTATGAATGGTCTAACTACAAGACCTGTAGTGAAACTTTACCCACTAGAAACAGTATAATATGCAAGCAGCTAACTTTAGCATTCACGTATTAAAGCATTCACGTATTAATTCTAATTATCTCTTTATGTCTGCATCAACGTCAACGTGCGTATAGCAAATGTTACACATTTTTCATATCTTTCATAATCTAATTAAATCATTTTGAGGCCCCGAGAATGTCGGGAATTGCACGTAACGTCATTTGGCGTTACCGCAAATGGCTCGTGCGGCACGTTGACGTTGACGTCATTGGTTGTTGTTGTTTTTGATTGATTGATATTTTCAGTGTAAATAAAAGGACGAACCTGAACACAACGTCGTTGTACATTCTACTATCTTTTCGAAACTTGTACTGCCTTGCTGTTAGCACATTTTTATGGCCATGTGCTATAGTGCTTGACTGCAAATATGGCAACTCTTTTGATCTGGGGTCTGAGTGGATATGTTTCTTTATGAGAAAACCCGGTTACATTAACACCACTCAAAATAAGTTTCACTTTCAGAACTTAATTCTGCCCGGTAAGGCGGCATATTTTTCTTCCCGTGGCACGGTGCCCCTGGCCCCACTGTGACTCTTTTCTTTACAGTACCTATCTGAAATAAAGGATTCAGTAGATATGCTCTCAGTAGCCACATGTCAATATATATAATAAAACTTCCTATTGCTTATTAACAGTTCAGGGTAGAAACATAAATAGACAATTCTATAAATCATTAAATGGACTGAAAGTGGCTATACATGTATATATATATTAAGTCTTTTAAGGTTAATTTCATGTGTGTAATGTCTGCTATATATAATAATAGTATGGTGTATACTGGTATTTGTGTTTCTGCTGGGGCCAAATCATAGCTGAAATTAAAATTATTAAAAAATAATTTATTAATTATATGAATTTGTGATTACTTCTTCAAGTAATCTGCCAAGTATTGCTAACACAAAATACTGGTATATATTTACCTTCCCTCTTTAGAAGCACATTAGCAGATTCATTGATGTTATTAAATACAGGTGCCAACTTGAAACAAGATGACAATAAAAAAAGTTTTGTTTGATAGTTTTGCTTTACTTTAAATTTTGCTTTACGTGGTCATCAATTTTAAACGCATACATACTTAATTAAGTTAATTTGCTATGATCAATTGGACATTATGTGATTGTGACTGATGGTGACATTATGTGATTGTGACTGGTAGTTAATTGGTTATGGAGAAAGTAGCTGCGATATGGTATACATGTAGATCTCTAACTCTAGACCCATTCATTAGTCATGAGTCATTGTTGGTAATTGTTATATGATTACATGTAGAATAAAGAATGCACTGTAGAAGATAATTTTGCTTTAAAGATCACATCAATTATTTTTTATCTTCAGAAAATGGATTTAAGAAGAGTAAAAAATGAGGATAAGTTGGAATTATGCAGAAAATATTACCTAGGTAAGTATAAGATTTAAGTATATTTCTCTCATGATAAGTTCAAGCTTTATACTCTAACTCATATTACTGGACCCTACTAGCAATTTTCACTATATAGTTACCGTATATGCAGGGATCTAGATAAGGGGAGTATTACAAATATCAAAATCTTTATTTCTGCAATAAACCCTATGGTGTCACTACTCATTAGAATCGTCTCGAAGAGACGATTCTAATGAGTAGTAACACCGTAGGATTTGGTGCAATATGAGTGAGAAAATGTTGGATTTGTTCAGAATACTCCCCCTTATCTAGAACCCTGCCGTATATGCATTGGTTCTTCTCAGAGTTTATGGGTTTTATTTACCCTTAATAGATATGCCTTTTGATGCATTTAATTAATTCCAATACTAAAGCAAATACATGTACAATGTAGTTCCCTTTTATACAGTAATGAATGTGCAACATAAGAAATATTTCTTATATCCTAGCAGATGGTAGCTTAAAGCAGGCTGAAAGTAAAGCAAAATGCACCTTAAGGAACATTCTGAGCAGCTGTACTTTCAACCTGCTTTTTTAAGTGGTCACCAATCTTCAAAAACTAGAAACAGGCCATGGAGTAATGGGTTAATATGTAAGCATTTTCTCAGTTAGTACTTACCAGGTTTGGATCTTGCTGACTAGCTACATTTCCTAGTTAACATCTCTTTAGATGAGAGAAAACATTTCTATATTCTAGTAGATGATAGCTGAAAGCAGGCTGAAAGTAAAGCAGAATGCCTTAGGCTCATTCAACTTTACTTTCAACCTGCTTGAAGTGGTCACTTATACTCAATACTAGAAACAAAGAAATTAACAGGCTATTGAATAAAGGGTTAAGGAATTCTCTAAGGAATAGCTGTGTAGTAACCTAAACTATATGACATATTGCAAGGCTCTAGATAAGGGGAGTATTTCAAAAACTAAAATCTTTATGTCTGCACCAAACACTATGGTGTGACTACTCATTAGAAATGTCTCTTCGAGATGATTCTAATGCCATAGAGTTTGGTGCAGACTTAAAAGAGTAAATGTTGGAAAACTTGAGTTATCTAAACAACCTCTCATCTGGAGCCCTGATATTTGAAAGAGAGAATTTATTTCAGTATTAGATATTAACATTGATCCGGCTCTAAATGACCTTTTTGTGTCGATGGGCCGTAAAACACCATTCATTCATTCATTCATTCATTATTAACATTGATCAGATGCTTATATTTTACCAGGTGGATTTGCCATGCTTCCATTTTTATGGATTGTCAACTCGGTATGGTTCTTCAGGGAAGCTTTCTTAAAGACACATTATGAAGAGCAGCCTCAAATACGGACATGTAAGCATCAACATACATGATTTGCAAGTACCAATGTGAATTCTGTAATTAAACTCTTTACCCCATAGCTTGTTTCTTCCCACATGAAAGCACCTTTTAGGGCATTTAATGGATTCCTCCACTCAAGAAAAAAGTTCCAACTTATACAGTCATGAACATGTACCATGAGAATATTTTTTCAAAATCATAGCAGATGGTAGCTTTAAAGCAGGCTGAAAGTAAAGTAGAATGTGCCTAACGGTGCATTCTGCTTTACCTTCAACCTGCTTTAAGTGGTAACATGTTTTCAAAACTAGAAACAGTCTATGTGGTATAGGGTTAAAGCAGGTTGAAACATCTATTGAGTAACGGGTGGGTTGACTTTTTCCCTAAATATCTTGATTTTATGTCTTGCCACTAATACATGTAGGTCGATGACACTAAGGGTATCTCTTTGTCTGTGTGTCACTCATTCACCCCTGGAACTTTTAATAGACAATTCCATTGTCCAATTAAGTCTAGTCCATTTGTGACTATTTAGGGTTGATTTCATTTTAACAATATCTTGCAAAATGACAAACAGGGCAGACCCTGATAAGAGGGCTCCTGCAGGAGCCCTCTGATCAGGGTCTTCACTGTTTGCATAGGACAAGTGCACTCCTTACATGTACACTAGGGTTTAATGCGTTAATAAAGGTTAAGATGATTACTTATAAATATTTGTGTTTATTATCAAGTAACTATGTCATAAAGAATTCATGTGATACAAAACATTTCTAGTTAGTGTCTGGGTAAAGCATGCTGAAAGTAAAGCAGAATTTCTGCATTACTTCCAGCCTGCTTTAAACAGCCATATGTCTTTTACACTGAGGAGAGAAAAAAGGTTTGAATACAAATACAGATGTAAATGCATGTACATGTATAGAACTATCAGTCATTGTGTTGGATTTGAATAAGTATTTTGTAGGCATTTACTATTGTACAGTAATTATTAACCCTTAGCCCGCCAAATAAATTGTCGTCTGCTATATTTCTCGTCTGCTTCAAGTTTCAAAGTGCTTCAAAGTTGCTCAAAATTGCTGAAAATGTTGTCTGAGTTTCAAACAGCTTGGATCTGGATGAGACGCCGAGTTACTCGGCGTCTCATCCGGATCCAAGCTGTTTGCATATGGAGCTATAGTCGTGAGTGGCAGGCTATGGGTTAATGTTTTATAACAACACTGTTTAACCCAATACTCCATGACATGTTTCTAATATTGAAGATAGGTGACAACTTAAAGCAGGTTGAAAGTAAAGCAGAATGCACCTTAAGGCACATTCTACTTTACTTTCAGCCTGCTTTAAGCTACCATCTGCTAGAATACAGAAAATATATTTATGATACATATTCATGACTGTATAAAGTGAAACTACATGTACTTTCTTCAATGGAGGAATAATAAAAGGTATTAAAATGGGCAACTTTGGATTTTAAAGTGTGAATTTGTAATCTGTATATAGATTTTGATCTGAGAAAAGTGGCTGATTAATACAAAACTAAAGAAATGCACAGTCAAGTACAATGTTTATTTGCAAACAGTTTGGATTCTGGTCAGACACCGTATATTGCAGTGTCTGATCAGGATCCAAACTATTTTGCACCCATATTAATGTTTCTGTAGTCAATTTTAGTTTTTGAAATACAGTAAAACCTCTCTATAACGGCCACTAAAGTGTGCTAATTTATTAGTTGTTTTTGACAGGTGACTGCTTAAAGCATGGTGACAGTAAAACAGAAAGCTCCTGTAGGAGCTTTCTGTTTTACTGTCACCTTGCTTTAAGCTGTCACCTGTCATTTAAATAACCAATTAGTCCTCGTTTTAGTGGCCGTTATAGAGAGGTTTTACTGTACTCCCCTTATCTGGAGCTCTGATTTTCATTGAAATAAAGGCTGCTAAAAATAACAGCCTCATTTCTTTTATATTTCAGATGTGATTCGATCAATGATAGGTGCGCTGATCTGGATAGCAATCATTGTTACATGGGTCACGATATTCCAGATGAAGCGGGCAGAATGGGGTGCGACTGCAGATTACATGTCCTTCATAATTCCAAGAGGAGAGGACTGACACTAAGTGCAATATAACTTTGGAATTTGTTCATACAGCCAAACTTTGATATCTCGAACTCGCTTAATTCGAACTATCCGATTTCTCGACACATTAATTTCATTGTTTCATGCTTGGTCAAGTCGAACATACCCGTATTTCAAAGTTAAAACGCGGCTAAGCCACATTTTAACTTTGAAATACAGGTATATTCGACCTAACCGAGTTCGAGATATCGAAGTTCAACTGTATATGACATGATATGTTACTGGCACTCGTTTAGGGGGGAAAGGAGATAGAAGATGGTCTACAGTTCTTTTGATGGCAATAATGAATAAGTGGTTCCTGAGAGCAAAATTGTCTCAGCAGTAAAACTGCATAGTATCTCATGTGCCAAGGGGAATTTTGGAGATGCATGATTAGATGCAATGAATATTTTTTATCCAATTTCCTCCAAAGTTTTTTAAAACTAAAAATGGAGCCAAACTGAAAAGCAGCATTGAGAAGGAGACACTTTCTACTCATAGGGGTTGTAAAAGGGAGCCCAGTGGTTAAAGAGTCACTGTGACTGACAATCATTACCAGTAAGCTCCTCACTGCTGTGGGTTCGAATCCCGATCTTGGTACTTTTTCATGTGGGGAAGCCTTCCAGCTGGCTTGCACATTGGTGGTTCTACCCAGTTGCTGATTTGTGCCTGAAACCGTGTAAGGGATTCTGGGGTCTTCATCCACCTGTAATAAGCTGGACTGGATATGTCCAAACTACTGTAAAAGGGACATCAAATTATTACAAAATTAATACTAAAAAGTAAATGATTGTAAAAGAGATTTACATTTCATTGTTTTGAATTGGCTAGAAATAAGTCAAACTTGTGTTAAGTATCCACTTAAAAGAAGATGAGTTAGGAATCTTATAGAAACTTTCCAGTTTAAAGTAGATTAAAAGAGGACTGAAAGCTCTCATAAGACCTTTCTGCAATAGCATTGTCCTGCATCACACTATGTTTAGATATATCCCTGCTTCTTTACATAGTGGTCACTTTACACAAGACTGTACACATTTATTAAAAAGTAAATTACCAGTTAGAGCTATCTTGACTATTTAAACAACTACATTCATCCTGCAGATCATCTGTTCCCCAGAGTGTGTATTTTGCTAAACTGTGATATCAAATTATGGACATACTTGCATAAGTGACATTTTCAATAGAAATGCATCGAAAATCTTTAATAGATGTGGCTGCTTAATGCAGAAAATATATAAAGGAAGCTAAAAATACTAAATGCCCATTAACTTTCTTCTGCACTGAGTAGCCATGTTTTCAGGATTTACAACCCTTTTTTAACCCATTACCCCATAAAAAACACCTTTTTACGTCTCTAATTTATTCCACCACTGAAGAAAATATTTCCACTTTATACAGTCATGATTCTCATGAATAATTATGATAAATATTTTCTATATCCTAGCAAATGGTAGCTTCAAACAGACTGAAAGAAAAGCAGAAGCGCCTCAAGGCACATTCTGCTTTACTTGCAACCTGTTTTAACCCTTTGAACCCTAGTCCCGCATATTGGCGTCATTGGCAAACAGTGTACATGTGAATAGTACACTTGTTCTAAGCAAACAGTGAAGACCCAGATCAGAGGGCTCCTAGGAGCCCTCTGATCAGGGTCTTCACTGTTTGTCATGATGTCAAACATAGACAAAAACAACCCTTAAAAGTCAGAAATGGACCAGACTTAAATGTAAACTGGAGTTGTCCATTTAAAGTCTCAGGGAGGAAAGAGTTAAGTGATTACCTGTTTCAAAACTAGAAACAGGCTAAGGGGTATTGGGATGAAGGTTGAACAGCAAATCCTGATGTAAGGGAAACAACTCATGATTTATCATTGGATCATTTTGATTGTACATTAAATCATTTAAATTAACCCTTAGCCCGCCAAATAAATTGTCGTCTGCTATATTTCTCGTCTGCTTCAAGTTTCAAAGTTGCTCAAAATTGCTGAAAATGTTGTCCGAGTGTCAAACAGCTTGGATCCGAATGAGACGCCGAGTTACTCGGCGTCTCATCCGGATCCAAGCTGTTTGCATATGGAGCTATAGTCGTGAGTGGCAGGCTAAGGGTTAAGTATTGTTTTGTATGGTTAATCCTTTTGATCTTGGTAAACAGTTTTGATCTTGATCAGATGCCAATTAACTGAGCATCTGATTAGATTCATGATAGCATGTTATATATTTTAGCCATTTGATAAAATCATTGTTTTTGTAATTTTCGTGAACAATATTTGGGTTCCGTCATGTCCCAATATTATGACCACTCAAAAGAAGGATTGTTTTTAAACATAATATTCAAAATGGAGGATTACATAACCCATTACCCCATAGCTTGTTTCTAATTTTGAAGATTGGTGACCACTTAAAGCAGGTTGAAAGTAAAGCAGAATCCATTCTGCTTTACTTTCAGTCTGCTTTAAACTATAATCTGCTAGAATAAAGAAAAATATTTATGATACATATTCATAACTGTATAATAGTGGACCTATTTTATTCAATGTAGTAATAATTTAAAGGGGTAAAAAGGCGTATTTATGGGGGTAAATGGTTCAAAGTTAAAGCAAGAAGAATGTCAAGCAGAAAGTTCTAAAAAGAGCTTTCTGCTTTACTTTCATCTTATTTTAAGTTTGTCAATTATCTGTAACTCCACCAACGAGTCTTTCTGTTAAGAGGTTGTAATATCATGGGTTTATTACTGTATTGCCCTCTATTGTCCTAGCACATGGTATGATTAAATGATCTGTTGTAAAACAAGTTTTTGTTATCTGTTTCACTCGTCCAATCCTGAGTAACTCTTGTGGGTTATCAGGTTCCCTTGTTGACCTTTAGTTCACAGAACATGAATCAGTCTACTTAGAACTCTTGGTAGTTTAATAAATACTGCTCTGAATTTGCAAACAGTGTAGACCATGATCAAAGAGCTCCTAAAGGAAATATTGATGGGTGGAAAATCTCTTTTAACCCTTTCCCTTATAGAAGCGACTTTTAGCACATTCATTTTATTCATCCGCTGAAGAAAATAGTTCCAGTTTATACCCTCATGAACAATTACCATTACAAATATTTTATATAGCCTAGCAGATTTTAGCTTAAAGCAGGCTGAAAGTAAAGCAGAATGTGCCTTAAGGCACATTCTGCTTTACTTTCAACCTGCTTTAAGTGGTCACCTGTCTTCTAAACAAGAAACAGGCTATGAGGGAAAGAGTTAAGGCATGTGGCTTCTTAACACATTCAACCCTAGCGACGAGTATACTCATTGTTTACAAACAGTGTACCTGTGAGGGTTACAAATGTCCCATGCAAACCATGTAGACCCTGATCAGAGGGCTAATTAAGGAGCCCTCTGATCAGGGTTTATGCTGTTTGTCATTTTTGAAATACATGAATATTGTTAAAATCACCCCTAAATAGTCAATAATGGACAAGACATATTTTGAATTGGAGTTGTCCATTTAAAAGTTCAGGGGTGAATGAGTTAAGGTATGTTGCTTCTTTATGCAAGCGCTTTGCAAGGACTCAGAAGGAGGACATTAGTTCTCTGCACATCTTGTGTGTGCATGCATCAATTAGTTTGTAGTGTGCAGAAGGTTATAAACACCTTCACTGCTACCGGTACTTCCTCAACTGTTATTGCTGCTGCAGTCAAACTTATGTTAACTCATTCATCCCTGGAACTTTACATGGACAATTAAATTTACCATTTTAGTCAATTTTTGACAATTTTGGCTAGGTTTTTTAACTCACCTGAGCAATGCTCAGAGTGAGCTTGGATAATGGTGTGTGTCCTCATGCGGCATCAACACTTTCTAACAGTGTTTACTCTCAAGCAACTACAGTTTTAATGGACTTTTAGTTTACTTGCCTTTAGTGTATTTAAGGATAAGTTCTTGAAGAAGTGAAATTATTCTTGACTTCTGATCATTGTTGCAAGCGTTATCTGCCCTTAGTGTACTTAGAAATGCTAGAAAAAGGCTTTATTTTAGTATTTTTTATGCACCAGTGAATGGATTTTTATAAATATTTGTAAAACTGTATACATTGTATATGGTTTTTAGTTCTGCAGTGAGTTCAATTATGGGTGAAAGTAGTTGAATTGATCAAGAGTTATCTGCCTTTGATGTGTATTGTTGAAATCAGGCCATTGTGTCAAGAGTTATCTGCCCTTGATATAATGGGATACTAGTATGCTAGAAAAGGATTTATTTAAGTATTGTTTATACTCTAGTGTATACAAATTTGAATGGATTTTGATAAAACACGAAACTTGTGTGGCTGTAAGTTCTCAAGTTTTATGATTGAAATCAGTCTAAGAGTTATCTGCCCTTGATGGCTGAAACTGCCATATTTAACAGTGTTTACACTCTAGCAACTACATTTTCCAATTGATTTTGATTATACTTGCACAATGTCATAATGTATATAAGTTCTTGAAGAAGTGCACTTATTGTTCAAATCAGGTGAATGTTATCTGCCCTAGATGGCTGGAAATCCCAATTAAGTGTTCACACCCATAACTAGTTTTCAATGGATTTTGCTTGTACTTGCACACACTGTATATAAGTAGAATTTCTTGAAGAAGTGCACTTATTGTTGAAATAAGGTGGTTGTGTCAAAGAGTTATTTGCCCCTAATGTTCTAAACTATACTAGAATATGTCATAATTCTAATATTGTTTACACACTAGTGTCTACAAATTCGAATGGATTTAGTTGAAGCTTGTTTGATTATGTGTTAAACATAGTTCAATTGTACTCTTTACAGGTAAACTCCTTGTAAATGACGAGTATACTTGCTGCTAGGGTTGAACCTGTTAAAGACGGGTAGCTGTGTACATGTATTAAGTACCAAATACAGAAAGCCCCTCCCTCCTTCTATTTTGAGTACTGTTTAATTTTGAAGATTTCCCATGCAGTTTATTTTTAATGGTTCTTGTTGAATACAGCCATGATTCTCCATTACATTGCTAGATTAAATTGTGACATATTAGGTAACTTGGTTATCAACCTGACAGTGAAACTGCAGTGTGTGCATTATAGTCATATCCTGTTTCTGACACTGTGCACAGTGTTAAAATATATCTAGGTTATCAGTTATCCCATTACCCCATAGCCTGTTTATAGTTTTGAAGACATGTGACCCCTTAACCCATTACCCCATAAGTACACCTTTTTACGCCTTTAATTTATTCCTTACTTAAGAAATTAAGTCCAATTTATACAGTCATGGATATGTTACCTATAAAATATTTTCTGTATTCTAGCAGATGTTAGCTTAAAGCAGGCTGAAAGTGCAGAATGCTTTACTTTCAACCTGCTTTAAGTGGTCAACTATTTTCAAAACTAGAAACAGGCTTTGGGGTGATGGGTTAAAGCAGGTTGAAAATAAAGCAGAATGCACCTTAAGGCGCATTCTGCTTTACTTTCAGCCTGCTTTAAGAAACCATCAACTAGGAGGTAGAACATATTTCTTATTATACATATTCATGAGTACATAATTATGTATGTAAATTTGAACTATTTTCTTCAGTGAAGGAATAAATTAGGGGCGTAAAATGTGTCTTTATGGGGTAAAAGGTTATGTCTGTCAGCTGTCAATCTTATCACAGCTACACTTTTTGTAAAGGAGTGCACTCTAGGGTTGAATGTGCGAGAGACAGGTGGATACATATTGTTTAACAAATACATACAAATGCCATTTAGTTGGAATATTTCCAAATCAGTTTATTTTGAATGGCTCTGGAATATAGCCATGATCATCCAAAATTAGATTTTTTTAATTTAATTTAACACATTACCCCATGAATACACATTTTTTACAACTAAGATTTATTCCTTCACTGTAGAAAATAATGCACTTTTATAGTCATGAATATATTTTATAAGAAATTTTTACCATAGCCTAGCAGATGATAGCTTAAAGCAGGTTGGAAGTAAAGCAGAATGTGCCTTAAGGCACATTCTGCTTTACTTTCAACTTGCTTTAAGTGGTCACCTGTATTCAACACTAGAAACTGTCTATGGGGTAATGGGTTAATTGGTCACTTGGTTATCAATCAGACCGAAAATTGCAAGGTATGCATGATAGCCTCGACCCGTTTCAGTGTTTATTGTTACCCCAAACATATCTAGGTTATCAACTAAGCCTGTCAGCTGGCAACCCTGCAGATGATGGTGTAGAGATGGTACACCATGAAAACAAAGCAGAGAGCTTATGCTCAACTTTTACCTTGCTTTGAGCAGCAACCTGCATAGCTTTAATACACAGGTATAATATTTTATGTGGGATATAGGTGAACTACACTGATGGCTATTACTTATCCCTTTCCCCCACAGAAACATAGCTGCTTCTACTTTCTAGTTTTGAAGACAGATGACCACTTAAAGCAGGTTGAAAGTAAAGCTTTACTTTATGCCCGTTTTAAGCTACCATCTACTACAGTCAGAAATCAACTGTTGATAGTATCAATTTAGATGTATTATAAATATTTCTAGTATATATTCATTTCTGTATAAATTGGAACTATTTTCTTCTGTGTAGGAATAAATTAAAGGTGTTTAAAGGCATATCTATGGAGTATAGGGTTAAAGAGCCATAGGAGATGTTTCCTGTCTGCATCTTTCAGGACAATGTAGAGGCGCTCTAAGGTGCTAATGCAGAGCAATAACGTAAAGGGTAAATCCTTACAATGATAAATGTTTAAATGTAGTCTTCCATATCTTAACCCTTTACCCCATAAATACGCCTTTTACACCTTTAATTCATTACTCCACTGAAGAAAGTAGTTCAAATTTATACAGTCATGATTATGTATCATAAATAAAAATTTCTGTATCCTAGAAGATTTTGGCTTAAAGAAGGCTGAAAGTAAAGCAGAATGCGCCTGTAGGCTCATTCTGCTTTACTTTCAACCTGCTTAGAGAAGTCACCTATCTTCAAAACTCGAAACAGGCTATGGGGTAATGGGTAAAACAAGAGCTTGTTTTTGAGAAAAACACATGTCTCCCCCCGGTACCCCGCCCCAGCACCCATAAGAGGAATAAATTCACCACCTGGCAACCTCCACCCTGGCACCTATAAGAGGAATAAATTCATATGTCAAAATACTGACATTGTAAATTGTAAGCAATTTATTTTCAGATTACTTACTGTGTGACTTCTGTCATAATTGTTGCAGCCCATATGCCTATCTACATTACCATCCTCACATATAGCTGGTTCATATGTAAAAGTTTGAATGAAAACTCTTACATAGTATAGGAGGAGTTAGCTGCACAATACTTTTTCGCTATATAATCTATATAAGGAAAAACTCCAAAGGGCCATAACTTCTGTCAAAATTGTTGGAGTCAAAATTCCAAACCACATGACCATCCACACATATAGCTGGTACATGTGTAAAAGTTTGAAGTATATCCCTCAAAAAGTGTAGGAGGAGTTAGCTGCACAAGAATTTTTCGCTATATACTCTATATAAGGGAAAACTACAAAGAGCCATAACTTCTGTCAAAATTGTTGCAGCCAAAAATCCAAACCACATGACCATCCTCACATATAGCTGGTACATGTGTAAAAGTTTGAAGTAATTCCCTCAAATAGTGTAGGAGGAGTTAGCTGCACAATAAATTTTCGCTATATACTCTATATAAGGAAAAACTACAAAGGGCCATAACTTCTGTTAAAATTGTTGCAGCCAAAATTCCAAACCACATGACCATCCACACATATAGCTGGTACATGCGTAAAAGTTTGAAGTATATCCCTCAAAAAGTGTAGGAGGAGTTAGCTGCACAAGAATTTTTCGCTATATACTCTATATAAGGAAAAACTACAAAGGGTCATAACTTCTGTCAAAATTGTTGCAGCCAAAAATCCAAACCACATGACCATCCTCACATATAACTGGTACATGTGTAAAAGTTTGAAGTAAATCCCTCAAATAGTGTAGGAGGAGTTAGCTGCACAATAATTTTTCGCTATATACTCTATATAAGGAAAAACTACAAAGGGCCATAACTTCTGTTAAAATTGTTGCAGCCAAAATTCCAAACCACATGACCATCCACACATATAGCTGGTACATGTGTAAAAGTTTGAAGTAAATCCCTCAAATAGTGTAGGAGGAGTTAGCTGCACAAGAATTTTTCGCTATATACTCTATATAAGGAAAAAATACAAAGGGCCATAACTTCTGTTAAAATTGTTGCAGCCAAAATTCCAAACCACATGACCATCCTCACATATGATATAGCTGGTTCATTTGTCAAAGTTTGAGGTAAATCCCTCATAAAGTGTAGGAGGAGTTAGCTGCACAAGAATTTTAACAGACAGACGGACAGACAGACAGAAAGCACAACACCAATATGTCTCCCTCCCCTAAAGGGGGGTGGGGGGAGACATAATAACAACTAGTTTACATTAACTCTGGAGGGGCTTGACCAAAAGATTTAAAGTATGACAAACAGTGCAGACCCAGATCGGATGGCACCTTTAGGAGCCCTCTGATCTGGTTCTACACTGTTTGCAAAGGATATACATGTATTTAAGAAATAATCTATGTTCTACCATTGTTGAACGCTATTTTACAACGATTGAGAGTTGTGGTGTGCGGGAATTGACCACGAAGGCCAAAGGCCTAATAGCTCAATTCCTGTGCACCACAATGACCAAACCATTGTAAAATACCGTTTAACAATGGAAGAACATAGATTATTTCGATTATAACATGACCAGATTTAAAGAAATTCATTAGAAAGGAAATCAAATGTTCCATACTTATTTCCTCAGCGGATGCAGTTTTTCGACCGAATAACTTTTCCCGTGGCTTTTATATAATTCTTGTGCATTTCATAATACAGGTGTACATAATACAGGTGTACGCCCCAACTTCGGACTATGACGACGATGAAATCGAAGATTTTTATGAAATTCTGGAAACAACAATAAAGTCAGTTCCCAAGAAGGATATCCTCATCATTCAAGGGGACTGGAATGCCAAAGTAGGTCCAGATGCTTTCGTAAATTGGGCAGGAACAATTGGAAAGTTTGGCATTGGAACGACAAATGATAGAGGACTCAGACTGCTTGAGTTTGCCAAGAGCTACAACCTTACTCTGGCCAACACCCTGCACCCACATAAGTTCTCCAGAACTACCACATGGCACTCACCAGACGGAAAATCTAACAACCAGATAGATTTCATCCTGGTTCCACAACGCTTCAAGTCCAGCGTCAACAAAGCAAAGACAAGGACGTTCCCTGGTGCAGACATTGGTAGTGACCACGATCTAGTCATGACAAACTTCAAGTTAAAACTGAAGGCAAAACGAAGCCCCAAGAGCACACAAATCTCATTTGACTTGGAAAAGCTCAAGGATCCAGAGGTTGCAAGCACATTCCACGCACAAGTAGGTGGATATTCGCTGCCCTGAACTTAATCGACCAAGACATAGACACCTTGCCAACTATACAAAGGACATCCTGATAACAACAGCCCAGGATGTCTTAGGCCAGAGGAGGAAGAAAAACCACCCTTGGGTCACAAACGAAGTCCTTGACTTGAGCGACGAAAGGAGAAACCTAAAGGGACTGAACCACACCAGTGAAAATGCTATGTAACAATACAGGATTGTGCATAGCAAAGTGCGCAAGAAGATGAGGGAAGCAAAGCAGACATGGATAGACATGCAGTGCTCTGCCATTGACAAAGACATGGAGAAGGGTAACAGCAGAGAAGCTTACAACACACTCAAAGCCATCACTAAAACCAGCAAACCACGTACAACAGTCATAGATGACAATGACGGCAACTTGCTGACAGAAAATGATAAGGTCTTGGAGAGATGGACAGAGTACTGCAATGGCCTATACAACCACACAATCCACCCAGACACTTCCTTACTGGAGAACAACCAAGCCCCAAGGGAAGACATTGAAAGCCCACCAGTACTGAAGGCTGAGGTTGAGGCAGCAGTTAGGAGCCTTAAGCCAGGGAAATTGCCAGGAGTGGACAACATCCCCTCGGAACTCTTGAAAGGTGGAGGTGATAGTACTATAAAAGCCCTCACTGTTCTTTGTCAGAAGATCTGGGACCAACGGAAATGGCCAGAAGAGTGGACCACTCACTTGTGATACCCCTACCCAAAAAGGGGAATCTCAGGCAATGCCAGAATTACAGGACCATAAGCCTGATCAGCCAAAGTAATGCTCAGGATCATTCTGAACAGATTGCAGCCTAAAGCTGAAGAAGGTCTATCTGAAGAACAGGCTGGTTTTAGAGCAGGGAGAAGTTCCGTGGAACAGATTTTCAACTGAAGGCTCATTATTGAGAAACACCTACAACACCAACGCTATCTGTTCCACAACTTCATAGACTTTAGGAAAGCTTTTGACAGAGTGTGGCATGAAGGTCTGTGGAGTGTACTTAGAGGCTTCAACATAGAGGAAGGACTTGTCCAACTTGCCCAGGCCCTCTACGAACACTCAAGCAGTGCGTTGATATTGAACAACCAACTCGGGGAGTTCTTTCGAACAACAATTGGAGTCAGACAAGGATGTCTTCTCTCTCTCCGGTCCTGTTCAATCTCTTTCTCAAGAGAATTATGCAGATGACCCTCCATGATCATGTACCCTCCATCTCCATTGGTGGCAGGCCTGTCTGTAATCTCAGATTTGCAGACGACATTGATCTAATGGGAGGAAGCAACGGAGAACTCCAAGCCCTGACGGACAGTTTAGCTGACAGTGCCAGCTCTTACGGAATGGAAGTCAGCACAGAAAAGTCAAAGGTCATGGTTAACAGTGTAGAAGGCACACATGCTAACATCACGGTGTATGGAGAACCACTAGAGGAAGTAACACGGTTCAAGTACTTAGGGGCAACCCTCTCTAGTGACGGCACTTGCACAGCCGAAATTATCATTCGCTTAGGGACAGCAACATCAGTCTTTGCCAGCCTACAGAAAATATGGAAGAGCAACATCAGCTTCAAAACCGAATTCAAGCTCTACAAGTCCCTGGTCTTGTCCACCCTCTTATATGGGTGTGAAGCATGGACTCTACTGGCAGATACAGAAAGACAAATACAGGCTTTCGAGATGAAATGCATGAGGAAGCTACTTGGCATCTTTTACTTGGAGAGAAAAACAAATGAATATGTAAGGGATCAGGTATGCAGTCTTGTTGGCACCCAAGAACCCCTCCTCAGCACGGTCAAGAAAAGGAAATTGAAGTGGTTTGGTCACACCACAAGACACAAGTCTTAGCAAAACTATCCTCCAAGGGACAGTGGAAGGTGAGCGTAGACGAGGAAGGCAGAGGGAGAGTTGGTCCGACAACGTAAAGGAGTGGACAGCACTGTCAATGCCAGAGCTGATAACGTATGCTGCAGATAGACCAGGTTGGAGACAAAGGACAGCTTCTTCGGCGTCAGAATCCCCCCTACGACGAGACAATCAGTCAAGGGATGAGTGAGTGAGTTTACAAGAATCTTAGACCCAACAGCAAATTTACATACAGCAGAGAATTCGCACACACAATACATATTTACCGACCCACCATCTGGCATAGAACTAAAAATACATGAAACAAGACAGAAACATGGGGAAATTACAGTAACATGGCTGGTTAAAAGTATATGGTCTTTACGGGCTATAGGAATAACGTAAGAAATTTCAAAAACGTAACGTATGAATGCATGACATCACGTTATGTCATTTAACCGCGGGAGGAGCGGGGTAGGGAAGAGCGTTGTGAAACGTTTGGGTATACCACAATGAGCTTGTTCTATTTTTATAGTGACCAAAACGTGTGTCATGTTAGAATAAAACTGTAAGGGTTAAACAAGCATGTCTGTGGAGGAAGGTGTGAGCATCAAACACTTTACCCACTTTTTTTTTCATTGATGCAGATTATGTAAATTTATAAATCACATTCATGTACGGTATTGCCAAACAAGCTATTATTTGGAGACTTGATTCTTGACAGGAGCTCAATAACAATGCAAACATTATATAGGAAGGTTACACTTTATTCATAAAACAATTCATAAAACAAATAGTTTTCAAAACTACACCTTTTCAAAAGTTTTACACAAAAAGCAATGCTGGTGCTTTAGATAAACATATATGGTAAAGCATTGGTATGTGTATAGGCTATCGGTATTTAAATCATTGGTTTAAAAATATTTATTTCAAAATTAATATTTGACATGCATTTCATAAACATTTCAGAAAGTTTAGTACTGAAACTAAAGCAAGAAAGCTAATTGTGTTTCTTTCCTTATTTGACCCATTACTCCATAAAAACACCTTTTTGTACCCCTAGTTATTTCTAATAATTAATCAAACCCCAGCTAGGCGGGTCCTAAACATGGAACACAAGGCATTTCAAGTATTTTTCCAGAGGGTAGCTTAAGGCAGGCTTAAAGTAGTGTAGAATGCTCCTAAAGAAGCATTCTGCACTACTTTAAACCTGCTTTAAGTGATCACCTGTCCTCAAAACTAGAACATACTATATGGGTTCATGGGTTCAATTGCAAGCACAGTAAAACCAGTGTATAGTCCTACACAATAAAGAAACATGGCAATCTCAAAAGACAGACACTTGCTAAATGCAGGACAAATGTAATGCATGCATCTTCTAAAGGAGCTTTCTGCATACGTTTATCCTGCACTAAGCTGCCAGCTTGATATAAGACAGCAAATTTATCTTCTTTTGAGTGGCCACTTCATTTTATGTACTTTCCGATGGTCAAATCCAACAATTTCAAAGTGAGTTAACATCCATTATTGGTGGATATAAAACAAGACTATTGTGAGTTTAACAATCACAGATGGCTTATTTCTACACATAAGTATGAAAGGCAATGTACAGTTTTTTCTAGCCTTTACAAACAGCATCATACTAATCAATGGAGTTTCACACTTTTATGCGGGATACACTTTTAGGTGTACCTCTAAGCAAACAGTTTTGATCTGAGATCAAAACTGTTTGCAGCAAAGTCAATATTCTATCAGAAACTGCTAAATTATTTGGCAAATTTTGAGTTATATCCCCTGCAGACGACATTTTAAAATGGCCACCAAATATTACCCAGCATACAATGGTCTAAGAAAACATGCATGTATAAACATATCACATTAAAGTCCCACTACTATGACCAAACAAACAACTCCTTTTGAGGGTTTTAGGAAGATGACTGCTAAAGCATGATGAATGAACAGCTGCTAATTCAACAAGCTCTCTGCTTTAATTTCATCATACTTTTAACTGGCACCTGTCTTAGCATAAACCCATTACTCCATAGCCTGGTTCTAGTATTCAAGTTAGTTGACCTCTTACAGCAGGTTGAAAGTAAAGCAGAATCCGCCTGAAGGCGCATTCTGTTTTACATGTACCTTCAGCCTGCTTTAAACTATCATCTGCTAGGATATAGCAAATATTTCTTATGATACATATATTCCAAACTCTAAAGTGGAACTATTCTGTACAGTGAAGGATTAGTTAAAGGCGTAAAAAAGGTTTTGTTTGTTATGATTTTACGTCGCTTTTAACACTATTTCAGTCATATCGGGACGTCCAGCTAATTACAGGTGGAGGAAGACCCCAGAAGCCCTTAATGCGCTGATTCAGACACAATCGACAACTGGGTAGACCGAGTTATGGTCATTTCGTACCCACGCCTTTTCGTACCCTATTTTTTTTGTCATTTCGTACCCATATTTTTGGTCATTTCGTACCCTTTCAAATTCACTAGTCATTTCGTACCCATATTTTTGGTCATTTCGCACCCGCAATTTTTTTTTTTTTATTATTACATAAATTTAATGAGATATATGTTAGATAGGGTAATATGTCTTCTCAGAAATGAAAAAAGAAATCTTATTCTGCTGGTTTCATAATTATTTGAACAGTTAACAAATCCAGTATTAACTTCGAATCCATATGTTTGGTCATTTCGTACCTATCCCATAAAAGGTAAAAACCCAACTTTTACTAAATGTGAAACGTATTTAATGAATGGAAAAAGAAACAACAAAACAAGAATCTATAAATAAATAATATTTAATAGACTTTTGAGAGCTATATAGACATGCACTCATTGAATACAGGAAAACCTCTCTTTTACGACCACAAAAATACAACGGCTAATTGGTTTTATGAAAGACAGGTAACAGTTTATAGCAGTTTGACAGTCAAACAAGAGCTTTATGTTCTCCTGTCACCTTGCTTTAAGCAGTCACCTGTATTAAACACCTAATAACTGACACAATTTTAGTGGTTGTAATAGTAAGGTTTTACAGTACTAGTGTAAAAATATACTAAAATAACAGGGAAAGCTCCTGTTTTTCTGCATAACACTTCTGCACCGCACTAAGCTGATACTTTAATAAAATTTAACTGAATGTTCTCCATTTAAGTATTCGCTTTCCATTATAGCTATGTTTACTACAACTATGAACTTACATATTCAACATGCAAATAAAAGACACGCATATTCAATGAATACATAGTTATATATGCTGTTACTTCTGATCTGGATCATAACTATTTGCGAATAATAATAACTTTACACAATATGATTTATAATGGTCAAACTGACCAATGTACTCTTCACAGGTACACTGTTTGTTAATGGCGAGATTTAACCTTTTCAGAGGTGTGGCGCATAAATACGTCAAAAGTGTGCCGTAATTGTTTGATTGCATTAAAGGTGTTAATCTACTGTTAGATTTGTGGTTGTAAAGGTTAATCTCTTCTCTGCACTATCCGAGGTACACTGGTTATTTAACAGCTTTGATCCTTATCAGGCACGTAACGCGGTATCTGATCAGGATCTGATGTGAACAAATATAAATAGACTTTGAGAAATAAAAGTAACCGTTATAGATCTGTTTCCAACCTGTATTGAATATATTTATTGAAATTAACAGAAATCACAATTTTGCAACAATTGTTACCTTTTTATGAACAACATATCTTGACGTAAGTTACAAGTATCAAACAGTTTGGATTGTGACCTGAAGTATTTCTTAATATGTGCATTCTAATATGAAATGAAACTCGTTTTCTAAAACATTGCATTGAGAACAATTTCTATTTTCAAAAGCTGTTCCCACTGCTATATTTTTTAAAGCAGTCAAACAGTTTGGATTCTGAACAGACATCGCGTTATTCGGTTACTTCTGATTTGGATCATAACTATTTGCGAATAATAATAACTTTAAACAATATGAATTATAACGGTAAACTTGACAAATGTACTCTTCACATGTACACTGTTTGTTAATGGCGAGTTTTTACCTTATCAGACGCGTGGCACATAAACACGGTAAAATAAGATTTGTACAAAGTGTGCCGCAAAAGTGTGACGCACGTGAATGACAGGCGACTGCCGTAATTGTTTGATTGCATTAAAGGTGTTAGTTAATCTGCTGTTATTTGTGTTTATAAAGCTTAATCTCTTCTCTGCATTGTCCGAGGTACACTGGTTATTTAACAGCTTTGATTCTTATCAGGCACGTAGCGCGGTGTCTGATCAGGATCCAAACGTTTTTCTGATGTCAACAAACATAGAAATAGACTTTGAGAAATAAAAGTAATCATTATTAATCGGTTTCCAGTCTGTATTGAATATAGTTATAATCTCACAGTTTTATACCTGATCAGATGCTACGCTACCACACGGACCAATACTTTTTATTTATTTCTTAGCCTTTTATAATATATAAACTGACTAAAGTTATATATATAAGCATACTCATTATCAAAATAACGTTATCTTCCAATGTCAATAATCGCTGCTTTAATCGGCACGTGCCGTTATATCAACAGAAGAACATAATTGCTTTAAAGGACTATATTTTAACACAGCATTGTGTCGGGTGAAAATATCAGCATTAAAGCGTGTTTTTATTAAAGGCACAATCCCGCTCAAATTGGTGTTTAAAACGCGCAATTTCTTATATGTGTGCATGTTCTATGTATTAAAACTAAGTGAAATCGAGTGTAAGAAGCCTGACATATGCACCCACTTCGTAAAGAATCCTACCTAAATGTGTCGAATTCTTATCGTGGTGGTTTACATTATAAGCGGGTTTGTTTACAAATAAGATTACGGGCTGGTTCCGAGAACTCTCGATCGATCGCATAAAGGTCACGTGATTGATTCGGCCGCGACAATGTGTATCATTGCATCAGTTTAACGGCCAAACTTAAAGGAGTTGTCTCTCTTTGGTTGTAAAGCACTCGACTTGTTGTATAGAATTATGCAAATGAGCTTTACCGAGTATGTCCGTATATTTTCGTCGCTATTCAAAAATAAACAAACTTGATTACTTGTTTCCACAAATTTCACTGTTCGTTAGCAATATTGCTTCAAATATCACCACGTATTACTTCTTTTTATATGGAACGCTTACGATAGTGACATAAATTTCATGTAAGAAAAATGTTTGATTCTGTTTATGTGGGAGTAATATAGTGGCTTTAAGAAATATTTAACACAGTAGGGATCAGTTGATACATTCACATTGTGCGTCCCAAAGAGATTGGATCCTAATGACAAGTCGCGTAGAATCTAACTAACCCTTAACCTGATTATTTTTCTTACTTTTATTGGTGTAAACAGTAATACTGAAAATGCCAGGCTACAATACAATGTATTCTATGGAGCATAACAAGTAGACCCTGATCTCCAAAAGGAGTTACCTGAACTAGGTCTACGCTGTTTGCAAATAGCTTATACATCTCAATTTTATCCAGTTCAATTAATACAATAGGAAATCTGAATCACATGTGTTTTGTATAATTTTTACATCATTATTTCCCCTCTGCTTTTCGTTGAATTTATTCAAACTCTTCAAATAATATAGGATTTCAGTCTCCTTTTCATAATTTCATATCTATTATCTACCTGTAAATGCCTAGTGCTAGACTACTAGAACAGAACAGAACATTAAGTACCCCGACATCAATAAAATTGGCTCTGTAAATTTTGTATGTCGGTACAATATACGAAATTGGCATCCTGCTGAGCCTAAACTAGGCACGTGGCATACATGACACGTGTCTATATTGTTCACAGCGGGGGATGGATGCTGTTAATAGATAATGTCTGTCTATCCAAATTGTGTATTACAAGTAGTATTTCATGTTGTTCTGTTCATAAAAACATATAAGTAAATATAGTAACTATACAAAATCTTAATGTGTGATAAAAATTGGATCAAACATCAACTATTAGGGAAAATCGTGGATAAAGTTGGTGTATCTTTTTTGTATGTTTAATCACGGAATTATACAAAAATCAGTGTATAATTCTGTGGTTTAATGCAAACAAGAAGAATTGATTATAAGCATACATGTAATCATTATCGAACTAATGTTATCTTCCACTGTCAGGTGTAAATTAATCGCTGCTTTAATCTTTGAAACTTTGAAACTTTATTGAAATATATCATGTTCAAAAACTCCAAGATCTTGGTAGTCTACAGAAAGCCCCCGAACCTCAGGAACCTCCTGGTGAAATCAGACCTACTTCAAAACACGTCCCAAATAGGATCCCATCCGTGCAGCATGCGTACACATGACCAGCAAAAATGTACTGAAGTGTAATACCACCGCAAAAAACTTCTCAATAAGAGGCTCACACAATTGTGAGACATCCAGTCTAGTATACGCAATCACATGCAAACACTGCGGCATCCAATATATTGGATAAACTGGAAATACGCTCAGAGAACGCCTTTATGGACATCTAAACGACATCCGCACAGAAAACGAATACAAGCCAGTTTCCCGCCATTTCTCAAGCGCAGGACACTCAATACACGACGTCGACGTCACCATCCTACTGGTTACCCCGCGCGATATCAACATCCGCCTCAGAACAGAGGAAAGTATTATCAGCCTCTTCAAATATAGAAGCCCTCTCGGTCTAAACCTACAACAATAATGCCGAAAAAAGACAAGAGCCCCATGGGGCATATGTCGCTCACCTGAGAATAGCTGTACATCAAAATGGAGATAATGATTTATGTCCAGGACGGGGTCATTTTTTACCCGAGGGGCATAATTTGAACAATCTTAATAGAGGACCTGTAGATGATGCTATGTTCCAAATATCTAAGATCAGGGTACTAGGGTTCTAGACATGAAGATTTTTTTTAAGTTTCCATTGAAAAAATCTATTTTTAGCTCCTGTGACCTACATATGCAACAGACTGGAACCATTTGAACAAAATAGATAAAGGACATCTAGAAGTAACACCATGCCGAATATCAAAGCTCTGGCTATATTAGCTTCAGAAAAGAAGACGTTTGAAAACTGTGACCCCCGGGTGGGGCTAATTTTGACCCCAGGGGCATAATTTGTACAAACTTGATAGAGGACCTGTAGATGATATGCAATCGACCAGAACCATTTGAACCTTATTGGTATAGGACATCTAAAAGTGTCACCATGCCAGATATCAAAGCTCTGGCCATATTATTTTCAGAGGAGAAGACGTTGGAAAATTTCACTATATAACTCTATGTAAAACTGTGACCCCCGGGGCGGGGCCAATTTTGACCCCAGGGGCATAGTTTGTACAAACTTGATAGAGGACCTGTAGATGATGCTATGTGACAAATGTCTAAGATCTGGCCCTTGTAGTTTCAGACAAGAAGATTTTTTAAGATTTCCTTATTTTTTCACTTGGTTGCCATGGCAACCAGAGTTCTACATTGTTTTTAATTCTTTGAACAATTTTGAAACAACTTGACCCAAGGAACATGGTTGAAATCTTTTCAGCAATATATGAGGAGATGTCATTTGAAGCAATTGTTAAAGACAACAATGACTGTATAAAGTGAAATTATTTTCTTCTGTGGAAGAATAAATTAAAGACATAAAAAGGAATATGTATGCGTTAATACTAGGTTAGCGTTACCGGTCGCCAAAATCGCCATTGGCGATTACTTTTTACCGTCGGCGACTAAAAAATTCATTTCATCAATTTTGGCGATTGAAAATTTTGGACAGTCAAAAAAATGAAAATCGGTAAATTTAGTCGCCACTCGCCAGTCATTGCGATTATCCAAGACGCTAGCGGTTAGTAACACTATTCTTATCAGTTTGCTAATTAATCCGTTGGGTAATTGGGTGCCTCTCAGCAGGGGACAGTGATCTGCGTACCTCTGATTACGCTGTGCCCCTGAGGCAGGGATTACAATACCGTCACATGTCAACTGACAGCCATTTTACAACGGTGTCAATACAATCGGAACACCTTGCCTATTATCCTTATGAATAAGCCAAGCAATTACGATAACCTATCATAGCCTCTCGCAGCTTTACGTAATTCATAATTTATACTCGGAGGATGTCGGCATTTGCCGGTAAGTGACGATTATTATCAAACAAAGCTTCCACTATATCGTGAATTTCCGTACTCAACGTTTATTGTTTGTAGCAATGAAAATGCCACGCCCACAATTAAAAATGGGTTCTGTGCCTTATGAAATCAAATGAAATCAAATGCGATCAAACCTATTTCACGTACAATTATCACGTAGATCTATTTGTTTGAAATACGAGTGTTATATATTTTCCCGAAATATCGCTGTGTTGGTAACTTCAAAGTTAGCGTGAATGTTTTTGTTACCTTTTCATCCGTTTCCTTCAATCGTGTACGTACATTTTGTCATCAGTTTTCGCGAATTAACGATAGCAGCATTTTTCAATAGAAATAATATTCTTTAAAGTTTAAATGTATCCCCGACCAATATGAAAGAAAGTATAGCAGAAGAAATAATAATGATAATCCGATTTTATGGTTTATTTAAACATTTTAGTCACGTTGTACATCCGTGATTGGGCAAAACATAGTTTTCTCTAAATTATTATAGACTAGATCTTCATCTAGCAGACAGAAATAAAAGATATAGATCTAATCAAAAGATTTAAGAGGAAATACAAATGACATTCAGCATTTCTGTACAAAAAGTATCTACATAAAGGGAGTTAGGGACATAGTAAAACAATGCAGACCCAGATTTGAGAGCTCTTATAAAAGCCATCTGGCCTAGTACTGCACTGTTTGCAATTTTCTTTTTCAAATTCTGATAAAATGATAATGCTATATGCAGAGCTATATAAGAGGAGTTGTTGGAAATGTGTATTATGTAGGTTAAATAATTTTTTTATTTCTGTCACACCCTGTAATGTATTATATCTATTTCAGTGTTTGAGATATAAGATCTATACATATCAGTACTTCTTTTATCTGCAGCTTAAAAATGGCAAGGATTTCGTTTTTGTCATATTCGCCAAATTTTCATGTATCCCCCTCTCCCACTTTATGTATATAATGTTAGCGATGCAAAAAATTTGGCTACTAAAATTTTTTGGCTGGCTGAGCTATAGATAAAAGGAGTTGTTGGAAATGTTGGTAAAGTAATTTTCTTTATTTCTCTGTCATTGTTGTAACTGTGTTTTGTTTAACTTAATTTGCTTTCAAATGACAACATAGATCTAGTTTATGAATTTTATAGGGACAAGTTACAAAAAAGTCTGGTAAATTCAAATTGAGGCTAATTTAGATAAAAAATATTCAGAAAAAATTACCTGAAAATAATCCCAGAAATGCCTCAGAAGCCACCTCCTGCAATGTAGATTTTAAATTTTTCCGGGGGAGGCCCCCCGTACCCCCACCAATGAGAGGGGGATATCCCCTCTCATACTCTCCCCCCTCGTGCCTTCGGCACTCGGCGCTCAATATTTTCCCCAACAAATTTTGGCTACTAAATTTTTTTGGCTGGCGCCAACCTAGTAATAGGTTAATAAATATCATTATTTACATTTTCTAAATATAGGAAACTATATGTAAATGAGTGGCAAATTTGGATCCAGATTAGATGCAGCATTATGTGGCATCTGACCTGGATCCATACTGTTTATGGCCAAGAATTAATTGTGGACTGATAGACAGAAAGATAAACAAACAAACAAACAGACAGACCAATAGTAATATGCCTTGAACTAAGTTGTGCTTGAGCATAAAATAGCAGACATCATAATTTCTGCTATGTATCTCAGTGACCTGAGTTCAGAGCTAGCTTTGGGTCAGTTATGCAATAAGAGACCGTCTCAGGGAGAACTGACTATTATCATGCTGAACTGTTGTCTGCTCCAAATGTTTGTATGTGAAATATGTAAAAAATAATAACTTATATTTTCTAAATATAAGAAAATATGTAAATGAGTGGCAAATAGTTTAGATCCAGATTAGATGCTGCATTATGTGGCATCTGACCTGGATCCAAACTGTTTGCAATTATAGGTGATTTAGTATAAGGGTGCTTGAAACCCTGCTTAAACCTTCAGTAAAACAGTATAACCTGAATAAAGCGGCAATGAATCCTGCATAAAGCGGCAATGAAAAAATCCCTATGGTGAATCCCTATGGTCAGTTTTAGTTTTGATATTAACAATTTTGAGAGAGAATCACCAGGAGATACTAAAAAACAAATATCAAAGCTGTGGGCCTAGCAGTTTTTTACAAGAAGATTGTTTAAAGTTTTTCACTTTTTTAAATAAATTACAATAAGTAGTCCACTTGAAAGTTTCATTTTAACAATTTCTGTAGAGAAGCATCCAAGGAACATCATGAGCAGTTTGAATCCGCCCTACAATCCCCGGGTTCAGAGGAGATGTCGTTTGAAGTAAAAGTGAACGGACAGACGGACAGACGGACGGACGGACAGACGGACAGACGGACAGACGTACTACGGACAATGAGCGGTCACAATAGCTCACCTTGAGCCTTCGGCTCAGGTGAGCTAAAAAACAGAAGCCACAGGAAGACACCTACCATGAGATTGGAAAACATCTCTACCAATGTAAACTTTGCAACCGATTCATCAGAGGACAGCCATGCCACGTCAGGAGACATATCTCTACACACAATAACAGAAAACGAAAGTACGTCTGCCCCGTATGCGATAAAATGTTTAGCAGAAAAGACTACACAAAGCTCCACTGCTTAAAACAACACGACCTGGAAATTAACATTTTCCAACGCAGAACTGTGTCACCACCACCGATCGAGACCATCGCCCCATGGACACCACCATTTGAAGCCCGGCCCAGAATACGCATCAACCCACCCCAGGAGCCAAACCTGACGAACAAGTACCTACGCGAAATTATTAGACACCCGAAGCCACTAACACCCATCACCTCCCCAAACCAGACTTATGAACATTCGGAACCGATTAACCCCGACAGCCACGACAATACATTTTGTATGGATGAACATTCGATCCCACAAACCCAATACTGCCAGATTTTTATATACTCTATATACGGCATCTTTGATAAAACCAGTTAGATATACCTCTCAGACTCTTGACTTTCAAGCATTTTTTCTCATTACTCACACATTTTTTTAATTGTGTATCATTATCTCGCCATCATCATGTTTTACCCATTCTATTTTTAGCAACACAACTATCGGCAGTACCGATCACGTGACATTTTGATCTACCCAATTTCATGTACTAATACCCATCATATGTATATTATTTGTAACCTGATGAAGACCCTGATAGGGTCGAAACGTTGTTAAATAAAAACAACAAGTCTACTTGTAACCTGCAAAGATCGTTAGTTTTACTTGACTAGTTCCTAGTGTTTTAGTTTTTGAAATATATCTGTATAACGTCCACTACCATGGACAACAGCATTAACTCTTTGCATACTGGGTAATTTTTTCTGCAACAATAATTGTTGTCTGCTTTTGTTCTAAAATTAGAAATTTTCAAAATTTCTTTTTAAATTCAGGGTCATAATGGCAAACAGTTTGGATCCTGATGAGATGCCGCGTTACGCGGCGTCTCATCTGGATCCAAAATGTTTGAAAGGGCAATCACTGTGGTAGATATATCCGCCGCTAGCATGCAAAGAGTTAACATTTATACAAATAGAAAACATACATATCAATAGGGAGCTCATTAGTTGGGAATACGCAAATGCATTTGATTTTTTTATAATTTATATTAAAGCCTAAATAAAAAGTAATTCTCATGAATAAACAGATGTTAACCATGAGCTTTCTGTTTTACTGTCAAACTGCTTTAAACTGTTACCTGTCTTTCAAAGAAACCAATTAGCCATCGTATTTTTGTGGTTTTAAGAGGGGGGTTTTACTGTAATGTACATGTTCAATTCATTAAATACGTTTCACATTTGGTAAAAGTAAGTATTTAACTTTGTATTGGCAGGGTAAGAAATTACCAAACATATGGAATCGAAGTTACTACTGGATTTGAGAACTGTTCAAATAATTATGAAACCAGCAGAATAAGATTTCTTTTTCATTTCTGAGCAGACATACTACCCGATCTAACATATATCTTAATAAATTTTGCGTAAAAATGATGAAATGTATGTAATAAAGAAAAAAAATCGAAATGACCAAAAATATGGGTACGAAATGACCAGTGAATTTGAAAGGGTACGAAATGACCAAAACAATGGGTACGAAATGACCAAAAAAATAGGGTACGAAAAGGCGAGGGTACGAAATGACCAGTTCCCGAACCACCGACCTTCTGCAAGCCAGCTGGAAGGCTTCCCCACTTGAAAAATTCGAACGACCCTACTGGGATTCGAACTCACAGTGGTGAGGAGCTTAGTGATGTAAGTTACAGTGACTATACCACTAGGTCATGGAGGACCCCGTGAAAAAGGTATAACTATGGGATAATGGGTTAATGAGTAATTCAGTTGAGTGGTTGTAATAGCAATTAACAATGACAGAGACTCTTGGGTTATTAGTTATACTATAGTACAAGAGTCTGGCAGGAATTACAGGTCTTGATGCTGTGATGAAGGAGCAAAAGTGAGACTATGGTACAGCTATGATGTCAATACACACATATTCAACCATTTACCGAATAGATACAACGTTTTGTGCCTTTAATCTATTCTTCCACTGAAGAAAATATTTCCACTTTATACAGTCATACTTAATGCACATTCTATTTTTCTCACTTTAAGTCTCATTTTCACTGCTTCATTGCTGGGAGATAGAAAATTTGGCCATATTCAGCCTACGGAAGAATAGCACTTTCAGACGATCATATAGATGTAACAAAAACATATATAAGTTTATTGTGCCCAATACATGTAAAATTCTTGAATCTTGTGTTATATAGGTATCAATTATTTGGAAGTACAAAAAGTGTTTAACAATCATGTACAAAAGGCAAACTTGGAAAAACTTCATCAAAATCAATACAATGTTGAACCCAAATATATCTGCTGCTTTGTTCACACAATTTGATCACGTCACTTTATAATACATACCAGGGCTCCAGATAATAGGGAGTAAACTCAACAAATCCAATATTTTCTCACTTATTTAGCACAAAATCCTATGGTGTCACTACTTATTAGAATCGTCTCTTTGAGACGATTCTAATAAGTAGTGACACCATAGGGTTTAAAGCAGAAATAAAGATTTTAGTTTTTGAAATACTCCCCTTATCTGGAGCCCTGTATACACAGTAAAACTATACAGTAAAACCTTGCAATTACCATCAATAACATTATGATAGTGTTTGGTTTTTTAACCAAATCCCCCATAGCTTATTGTTAGTATTATATACAGATAGTTGCTTAAAACAGGCTGAAAATCAAGCAGAATGCTCTTTAAGGAGTATTGTTTTACTTTCAGCCTGCTTTAACCTACCATCTCTTAGGTTATAGTTAAGGGGCATATTCATGAATATATAAAGTGGAACTATTTTCTTCAATGGAGGAATGAATCAATGGCATTAAAAGGCATATCTATGGAGTAATGGGTTAAGGCATGTGGCTGCTTAAAGCAAGATAAAAGTAGACCAGAAAGCACTGCCTTTAACACCGTCAGTACATTACCTGGTTGTAATAGCTTGGTTTTACTGTAATAATGTCATATATTTTATGAGTACATAGCTCCTAAACAAACACCGGCACTACCCAAGGTACAATTATATCCAAAGATAAACACTCAAACAAGGACACAATGATTTTGTAGAAGCTTAAAACAAGACGAATGTAAAGCAGAAGTAATGTAATAAACAAATATGATTTTCCCAAAATAGTGTTAACCCATTACTCCACATACACATTTTAAAGCTTTTAATTTATTCCTCCACCAAGGCTAAAGGGTTTCACTTTAAACAGTCATGAATATGAACAATAAGAAAGAGTTTCTATATGCTAGCAGACAATAACCTTAAAGTAGGCTGAAAGTAAAGCAGAATATGCCTTAAGGCACATTCTGCTTTACTTTCAACCTGCTTTAAGTGGTCACCTGTCTGCAAAACTAGAAACAGACTATGGGGCATGGCTTTCTCTGCAGACAGATAGCTATTTAATGCATGCAGATTACAATACTTTTGTTCTTTAATAATAAGTTGCTATCTGTCTTGAACTGTTAATTAATCTATTGATTGACTACTAAGCAGGTAGCTTAAAACAGACTGAAAGTGAAGCAGAATGCACCTGAAGGTGCATTCTGCTTTACTTCCAATCTGTCTTAAGTTGTCACCTGTCTTCAATTCTAGAAAGAGAGCTGTTGGGTAATAAGAGAAACAGCATGTGTTTAGGTTTCTAAAGACGTGCGCACATTGGTTCTACTTACAGTCCGACTTCAATATCTTCAACTCACTTAACACAATATTTTTCTGTATTTCTACGGTTAAATTTCACTATGGTCTCGTTTAAGTCGAACATATTCTTCTTTCAAAGTTGACCACGTTTAAACTTTTTTGAATTCTAACACAACTCCCGCACAACCCTATATAAAGAAAGGAATGTATCTGTATTTAAATTCACGATAAGATACACATGTGCTGTAATGGCGTAACATGATGTTAAATGGCTTTGAAAATGAATACACCTAGAAATGTAGCGCCATTGCGTCGGTGCAAATTGTGGTTAAATTGAAGTGTTAGAATCGAAATAATAAATAAATACCAGTGTTTTATCCTGCAATAGAACACGGGTAGGAGTTGAGATGCGTAGTAATTAAATCACGAGGCTAAACTGGTATGAATTTATCATTTCTTAAATAAGGATATGTTTGAACTAAGCAAGTTTGAGATATGGAAGTCATCCTTTTCTCAAAAGGGCAATTTTAATTTTCCAATTGGATTTTGAATATTTCACTCACTTGTTTGTTTATAGATTAAAGCAAGTTAACCCTTTCCCACATAACCTGTCTCTTGTATTGAATATAGGTGTCCTCTTAAAGCAGGTTGAAAGTAAAGCAGAATGCGCCTTAAGCGCATTCTGCTTTACTTTCAGCCTGCTTTAAGCTATCATCTGCTAGAATATAGAAAATATTTTGGATGATACATATTTATGAATGTATAAATTGGAACTATTTTCTTCAGTGAAGGAATAAACTTAATGCGCTAAAAGGCGCTTCTATGGGGGAAAGGGTTAAACAAAAGCTAGACGGCCCAAAAAGGAACTTTCTACTTTACTTTCATCCTGCTTTAATCTTCTTCTTGACTCTAACACCATGGTCACCATCAATGGCTGTAATAACAGCGCTGCACTGTAAAACATGTAGTTCTATTCACACTATATATTTCTTGGGTAAAATGCTAAGAAAAATAATATTTCATGAATGTTCTTCAGAAACGTACAGTCAATATTGCTCTAAAATACAGCAGAATACACCTTCAGGAACATTCTGCTTACTTCCAACCTGCTTTAAGTAATCACCTGTTTTCAAACTAGAAACAGGCCATGGGGTTGTGGGTTAAACAACTGTGATTGTGTCAAGATATTTTGCTATTTACAACCTTGAATTGATCACTAAGAGGAAAATCCTCTCATTTTGACTTGTTTCCATATTTTTACCCTGGTGAGGTGGACAGAACTGAGCAAAATGAGGTAACCAGACTGGAGGGAGCGGCTGAGGTCACTGTTTCACTGTAAACCACACACAAGGTTAGCCGGCAAGGCAATATCTGAAACATAGATGTCAGAATTCAGAATACAAAATTTCATAGAATATAACCATATTTTCTAGTAAAGTTCAGCTTTTATGGTCACTGTAAAGAAAATTTGGCCCATGCTCATAAGGCATTTAAGATGAGTCGGAGATTGTTCTCAAGCTTTTGATAGGTCAGATTGCATTCTGCTCAAATCTGACGAAACAAAAGCTTGAAAATGATCTCAGGCACTTTAAAAGCATGGTACCTTGTATTTGGTATTCAGTACATGTGGCTACTTGAAGCAAGATGAAAGTACAGCAGAAAGATCCTTAACCCTGTACCTGATATCCTATTTCTAGTATTGAAGATAGGTAACTACTTAAAGCAGGTTGAAAGTAAAGCAGAATGCGCCTTATGGCGCATTCTGCTTTACTTTCAGCCAGCTTTAAGCTATCATGTTAGAATATAGAAACTATTCTCTATAATATATATTCATTACTGATTAAATTGGAACTATTTTCTTCAGCGGAGGAATAAACCATATTCGCTAAAAGTCGCTTCTATGGGGGAAAGGGTTAAAATACTTATGTTTATCTCACTTTATATAACCACTTATCTTTAACACCATCATTTAGTATTTGTTTCAGTGGTCATCATAACTTGACTTGAAACATACTGGCAATATTTTTGTGCTGTGCAGAGTAACAGCAAACAGTAATTCAAGTATGTAGTCCATTAACCCATTACTTTATAGATAAGCATTTTTACGCCCTAAATTGTTCCTCCACTGAAGAAAATAGTTCCCCTTTATAAAGTAGTGGATATGCACTTGAAGTAAATAGTTTACATATCCTAACATATACAGTCAAACCTGTCTTATGTGACCTTCAAGGGGAGAGACACAATAAGGTCACATAAGACAGGTAGTCGCATAAGTCAGGTTATCAGTTTTCAGGGGTAAATTAGAATACAAATGAACACCATATGGATGTTTCTCTGAATAAAATTATATATTAACCCTTTCTACCAAAAGCAATAATTAAGATCATTTTCTATATTTTCAAACAAAGTTGCATTGCTATTATGACAAATAGATCTACTTATTTAACTTGTCGACTATTCATCCCCAGTTGATCAAATACTATAAATGATCCAATCAATCACCTGAAATATTCGTCGGTCTGGTCTTTTTAGAGATTTATTCCGTAACAGGTTCGACGAAAAAGTTTAAATTTATCCTTCAAGTCTGTTGTATCTGATAAACATGTGTCCAATTTAGGATCGCTTTCTCAGTCTATTTACTGTATAATTCATATTCAGAATCGCGTCTTATGGAGTAAGAATTCGATCCCAGAGTGTGTTAGTTGTTTTTTGTCTCTGTTGTCTCTCTCACAGGTAAATCTTTCCCGAAATGTCCACGTTTAGTGTCGCATCTATAATGTTATCGCGCCGCCATTATATTCAAGTCAATTTCAAAATATGACAGCTCTATTTTTAACGTTGTTTTATTTGTCAATATCTCCTATTAAAAACAGTCTTACAAAGTAGAAAAAAAATACTTTGTAAAACCGACGGAAGAAAAGACGCTTAAGAACCATCTTTTTACTTGTAACACACTAATACACACATGCCGAAATCCAAGTGTTCGCAACGGCATATAGGAATGTGCATAGAAATTCTGCTACGCAATTTCGGAATATCGCTTTGTTTTCTAATGTGATTTTTCATAATGTATCGTACGAAAATCAATTCATGAAGCTAACTGTCGGTTTACATGCATATAAAATGTAAATTACACGGGTATTTTCGCAAGATTTACGATTATGATACGCCAGCGTTTATACGACATAATTTCCCCCATCCGTTCTTTCGTAAACGACTTTTGGAACGACTTTTTAACACTTTTAATCGTAAATCATCCCCGGAATAGTTATTTTCGGGGTAAGAAAATCATTTTTTGTCGAGTTCTAATAGTTATTTTTATATTTAATTGCTTTTCGGTAGCTCAATTCTCCAAATTCATTCCCAAATCAAGATCGCCGTTGAACTATTTACCACAGTTTGTCTATTCACAAACTATAACATGCAGTTTTGGAACGTGAATTACTTGTTTATAAAACAAAATTTCGGAAATCTTTTTTTCAGAATGAAATATTTTCAAATATAATTTAAATGAATATTAAACAAAGATGTTGTATATCACTTTTTAGGATAACTAAATATACACTAGACATTTTGATCTAACATACAAACAAAGGAATATTCGCCTCCTGGAAATGAAACCTGAAAAATCGATAATGACCGACAATTATCGAGTCGCTGCAAACAGGTGCGTTAAATAGGGACATGGGACTTTGGGAGCGGCATATTACGGTCGTTAGTCGCGTAACACAGGTTTGTCGGTATACACAGTCTTAACATAAAGGAAAATGTGTTGGGAGGAATTTTTAAGGTCGGCTAAGACAAATAGTCGTTATATAGGGACGGTCGCTATGACAGGTTTGACTAGTAGCTTAAAGCAGACTGAACGTAAAGCAAAATTCCCCTTAGGGTGAATTCTGCTTTACTTTCAACCTGCTTTAAGAGGTTACATGTTTTCAAAACATGGCAACATTAAATCTCTATGGACTAGTGATGAGCTGATAATGGCTAGGCTGCAGATAATCAGTTGTATGATTCTGTACATACCAATTTGTTTGGGGTACGGCAAGTTCAAGTTCTGCATTATTTTGATAAATTCTTCTTTTGGCTTTGACAGTCTAGGGTTAAATAATTTCTCCTCTTCTACTGTTGTCACTGTCTGGCCTGAAACAAGACAATAAGAATGCACAATAAACAAGTACATGAATCTAAGGTAAAACCTTTGTACAGTACAGTTGCCAACAGGGCTGCCATTTCTCCAGATTTTTACAAAATCTTCGAATTTTTTATCCTAGCAGATTGTAGCTTAAAGCAGGCTGAAAGTAAAGCAGATGCGCCTTAAGGCGCATTCTGCTTTACTTCAAACCTGATTTAAGTAAACACGCTTGAAAAATAGAAAATTTGGAAATCCTAGGATTTTTCATGAGCAAGTTATGGCAGCCCTGTGGCACATGAACAGAAACTTGAGAATTGTGAAAGGCAGATTACTGTTTAATGCAGACAAAGGGAAAGCAGAAAAATCCAAATGGAACTTTCTGCATTCCCTTTATATTGCATTGAGCTACTATAATAGTTAGCTAAAGAATGCACATTCACCTTCTCTTATAATAGTGGAGCGGCTTACATCAAAATATCACCAAAATAGTTCACTGGTGGATACAAGCATGAAACTTGGCACACGTGTTTGTCAGACCATACTGTTTCAAAAATCATCGTTGGCCATCACGATTTCCGCCATTTTCAAAATGGCTGCCACTAAAACAAAATGGCGGACATTTCATAATCTCTAGCGTCACAGATTTTCTAAAGGTTGTCATATTTATTATTCTTTAGCCGTTCATGAATATAGTTTGACATGCCTAAGCCTTATACAACATATTTTTATTTCCCCGCAAATGTCAAGGTCATTTAGAGGTCATTTAAAGGTCAAATAGACCGAATTTTACATTTGCAATAATTTTGGAACTAAAATGTGATAGAAATTTCATAATTGGCATGTGTACCCAACTCAAGAAGCTCTTCAACTCCATGCAGATAGGGTCATGTCCAACAAAGGTCGAGGTTATTTAAAGGTCAAATATGCTGAAATTCACATTGGCCATTATTTGGGAACTACATGTGATAGAGACGACATATTTGGTATTATTACACAACTCTAGAAGATGTTGCAATCAGAACAGGTTTATGTCAGACAAAGTAATGGGTCATTTATCGGTCATGGTCACATCAGGGGACATAGTGTTATATTAACATATCTTGTTTTCATTATTATTAAGTTGTGAGCTTCACAAAAGAGTAGGTTGTATACACTGCCGTGGCACAGTGGTGCACTTTGTTGCCGTTAAACTCGACATGGGGTTCAGTGATAGCTTTGTTTTATTTCAAAAGTCTTCAAATACAGCACGATCTGCCCCATACAAGATCATGTCGTATATGAATTGACCGAACTGTGCCAACGCGGGAAAATCTAACCAAGAGGATCAGGGTTTTGATCCCGCAGATGGTGTACATATCGCACGGTGGTTGAATAGTAAATATAGATGAACGATCGGACTGGGTGTAGGAATTCCATAATCGAACCCAGTTGTTACCCATACCGGTAGGCAAACGTATAGAAGTTGTACATAATAGGTTGTCAAAAGGTTGTACCTCAGTCTATCAACTGAATATTGAGATACTGTCTATAATATAAACATTACCAATACAATTCCTTGTTAAATAGGTTTGCTTATTTTTGTCTGATTTATTGATTACTATGTTGAAAACAATTCGATTTTCGCTGCTGCTCTGGAGAAGCAGAGCACAGATTTGTTAAAGTGTATAATTAGTCGGAAAGGAGCTTACAAGTTTCCTGTTGTTTGATGACTTGATAAAACGGCATGCCAATATCCAATTGGCCACACATATCCTAATGATATTGGATAGGTGATATATTTCTTGGTGTTCCGAACAATAAAAAACGATATTCCCCAATTTCAAATTCGGATCACTATGTTAAATTGGAAGTCCTTATGTTCCCTTATGATCCTTTGTTAGATTTGATCGAGAATCAGATTTCAGACTTTACAAAGACTGGTTTTCAGCTGTGATTCCATATTTCTTTGCCTTTGGTCACATCAATTATGCTTGTTGGCTACCAATTCACATTCGGAACATGTCTAAAGATAATTACAACCAAAACACCCGGAAATATACAAAAAATTTGATAATGGAAACTTTACCGTTAAAAAGATCGAAAGCAAATTCTCCAACATTGTAATTGGCCAAGCTCATTCACAGAACAATGCTCTACTGAAAGGTGATGGTGGTGTGGCGGTTTAACTGAGAATCCAGCTGCTTTAAGACGCTGGATGGTTGCTGGACCAGAAATCAGTAGAATTATTGAGGAATTCACAAGAATACTTGTATGTGGTAATGTCCTTGTAAAGAAACAAAAACATCACCAAAAACCCACGCTGCTCAGAAGGTTAAACAACTTCTGGTTGCTACATGTATTTCGGAAATGGGGAATGCATTTGCAGACAAGTCATCAGATTTGTTGAGTTTGGATACGAAACATGTTGTCGAAACTGGAATTGCAGGAGAATTATTGAAACTAACAAAAAACGGAAGGGGCCAATATAGGACATTCCTTTCAAGAATGCTAGAGAGTGAAAATCCAAACTTTTATGAACCTATTAAGAAGAAAATATATCGCCTGTTTAATCCAAAACCCAGATCTGGTTTTTCCAAGAAAAAGTTGGCAGGTTTAGAAAATAACTGTAACCTCTTAACCAGGTTTTTCATTTCGAGTCAGAGTAGGCAATGTGATCTACAAAAACTTTTCAGAAAATCAGAAAATTCCATCCCACTATCGCAAAATTGCTTGTTGAAAATTAGAGTGAAATCACAGTTGATTCCTATATTGGAAGCTGGCCACGAGATGCCTAATGGTGAATGCACGGTTGATTTATTGACGGTGCATTATCAGTAAATTCGAAACAACCTGGACAAAGCCGAACATTTTATAATTTTGCCAATTGTATCGCTCATCAAATTTCTTGCACAAAACAATTTGAGAGTAGATGTTGTTTGCAATGTTAACCAAGACGATAGTAAAACAGGGTGAAACTAGAAGGAAACGATACATAGGATCTATACGAATAATGACTGAAAGCTCTAGACCACCACAGGCATGGAACACTTTTCTTCGTTGCGACGAAACCAAAACTGAACTCTTCATTGTGTATGCAAACAGAAATGTATAATTTTATAAAGACGCAGCTACCGTCGTAACTAATGAAGAAAATGCTGTAAGCAACACTGCTATAGATACCAACTTAACAGCACTTTGAAACAATGAAGAAGCGGACACATTAATGTTTCTGCACGTACATCATACAGCACTGTATGGGTGGTCAAGTCAGTTAACAGCGTCCTTTTTGATAAGACGTTGCTATAGGTGTGTTTGATTAATTGGCCGGATTGAAAATGCGGTCTATAGATTGACGAATGCCGTCCGTCCGTCCGTCTGTCTGTCTGTCCGTCCGTCCTCACTTTGGTTGACCTTTTTGTTAGTGTCAGTTTTAGCCAAAGCTTAAGTCCTACAGCAACCAAATTTGGCACATACAGTTGTAGTGAGGTCATCCTCACATGCCATGGGTAAATAGGTCACTGTGATCTAGATTTCAAGGTCCAATGACTTAGAGAATTCTTGGTTAACCTTTTCGTTTTCGTCTTGGTTTACCTTTTTTTGTTAGTGTCAGTTTTAGTCAAATTTAAGTCCTACAGCAACCAAATTTGGCATGTACAGTTGTAGTGAGGTCATCATCACATGCCATGGGTAACTATATTATATATATATATACAAAGCAAAAGTGCAGACAATCCGGCCATACCGACCTTGGCGGTTTCTCGTTTAATTTGGACTAGCTTATGATGAAATTTGGTAAAAAGGAGAGATTTGCGATGGATACCAATTCATTCGATTGTTAGATCTCTAGGTCCTAGATCGAAAGTATTGGCATTCATTCATGCATTCAGAGGGTGTGATACCGTGTCAATCATTTGCGGCAAAGGAAAGAGCAGCATCTTAGCAGGTCTGGTTTGCCATTGCTTAAGCTCTACTTATATTTGTAAGATAATGAAATCGGCGTACTTGAAGAATTTGTTGTCAATATGTACGATCGTTTCAGCCGTACCAGTTAAGTAAAAGAGGCTCGTCTTGACCTTTTTGCTTGTAAACAACTTCCACATAATGGTATCCCTCCCTCAAAATATCTGTCTCACAAGCAGGACATAATTTGGGGCAATCGCTATGCAAGTCGCAAGCTTTACCGTTGCCTTTTAGTTTGGAAAAGATAGCGAAGTTTGTGTATTGTTGAGGTATTTTTTTAACAAAATTTGAAATAATTATTATTGCGGCTTTATTATTTCAAATAAGTTTATGACACTTTCTGTCAAATAACATCAGACAAGTATTAACACACTACATAGTTTTAAATGTACATACTTATATATAATATAGAACATACATGTATAGCTAATACTAAACGCGTACTGAAAATGTCATAACAATGAATCTATGTAGTGAAAGCTCAAATTCATTGTTTTATATTGCAGTATCAAATTCTGTTCAAGAAATTACCTCACAAATACACAAAAAGGTCCAGTGCCCTGGAGTAGGGTCATTTAGGTTCATGTTGTGACCTATTGAGTTATGTTATCTTATTGTGCGTTTTACCATCGTGTAGGCTAATTATTGCTCTTTATAATGATATATAACTCATGAATTTTGCACATATTCTATTGAAGTTATTGATCTAGTATATTACCTTTTGAAACACCCTCGTATTTCAAAATAAAATAGAATTGTTGCAACTGACCAAAAAGCACCCAAAACCCATGAAAAATTGTGGCGGCCATTTTTAAAATGGCAAATTTAGCGCATGCGCAGTACACATATACATACTTATATATATAGTCATAGCCTGACGGGTATTTACTGGTTTTTGTAAAGAAAATTAGAGATGCAAATAACATTTGAAAAAAAAACCAGGTAAACATTATGTAAAATGACGCCATTTTGAAAACCGTGGCGGCCATCTTGAAAATGGCAAAAATCCGAATGGCCAACGATATTTCCTATTCAGTTACTAGATAAGGAACCACCATGCAAAATTTGGTGCTTGTATCCACAAGTGAAGTATTTTACCAGCTATCCGCTCCACTATAAGGTCCCTGTACACAGGTTTCAATGTTCATTTAAGTTTCAGGGTAGAAATAAAATTCAGCTTTTAACCCATTACCCCATAGCCTGTTTCTAGTGTTGAAGACAGATGGTCCCTTAAAGCAGGTTGAAAATAAAGCAGAATGCGCCTTAAGGCGCATTCTGCTTTACTTTCAGCCTGCTTTAGGCTATTATCTGCAAGAAATATAGAAAATATTTCTTATGATACATATTCATGACTGTATAAAAGGGAATTATTTTCTTTAGTGGAGGAATAATTTATAGGCATAAAAAGGCGTATTTATTATTATTATTATTATACCAGATTTATATAGCGCTCTTTTCACACAGGAGTTGTGCGTTCAAAAGCGCTTCACATGAAATTATATAAATGTACCTACAAAGCGAGAAAGACAAATAACTACTTTCACAATAAAAATGATACAATATTGAGATGCATGGAAACATGGAAATTCTTCCAATATTATTACCAAGATTATAAAATTGTTATAGTAAAGTTGTAAAATCATTTTTAAAATGAGTCAAATAATTAAAAGATCGATAGCATGATTAAAAACAGAGTGGGTTTTTTTGTTGTTTTTTTGGTTTGTTTGTTTGTTTGTTTCAGTGTAGAGCCGGAGAGTAGTTCACAAATAGTAAAACGAATGTTTAAAACAATACTCTCCATGTTGTTTGGTTGAATTTGTTTGTTTGTTTGTTTGTTTCAGTGTAGAGCCGGAGAGCAGTTCACAAGTCGCTTAAAACGAATGTTTAAAACAATACTCTCCGTGTTGTTTGGTTGAGCATTGTATAATCCATGGCCGTGGTACACCCTTGGTTCATAAACATAAAGCCACCAAGAATTACACCATAGACCCTAGCCAAATGGTTTCAAAGCGATTGGGCAATCCCTACCAGCAAGATCTACCAGAAAGGCACAAGGTCAATGGTACAACTCCAGAACTGCCATTCAGACCCACAGCATCCACAGCAAGAACACAGCCCAGAGGTAGCAGTCATTGATTACCTACTTTCTTCTAATAACAGATATTAAAAAAGTGAGTTTTCAAACGTTTTTTGAAGGCTGCAATTGAGCAAGCATCTCTGATGTCTGATGGTAGAGTGTTCCAGAGCTTTGGGGCTGCATGCATGAAACTTCTATCTCCAAACTTCACCAAACGACTTCTCGGCACAACCAGCGATACTGATTTACTCGCAGACCGCAACTCTCTTCGAGGTCTATACACGTCCAGCATACTAACAATGTACCTTGGAGAATCATTGCACATGGCTTTGTATGTGAGTGTCAGAATTTTGAATTCAACTCTGTATTGAACTGGAAGCCAGTGAAGCTCCTTCAAGACTGGAGTGATGTGATTGTACCGAGGAGTCCTGGTAATGATGCGGGCACCTGTAGTTTGCACACGCTGTAGTTTTCGTAGTGAGTTTTGGGGAATCCCATATAGCAGTGAGTTGCAGTAGTCAATTTTTGATGGGAATGGGGGAATGGGTTAATATGAGTGACCACACACATGTGAGAAAGATGATAAGAGCAAGGATAGTGGAAGATTATATTAAGGGTGTTCAGATGTGCTATGTTAAATCAAGCAGTTGATTTTTCCTCCTGTTTTCCTTACCTGTGTAGTCATGTGCTGGGTAGAGTGAGTAGTGACCTGGTAGGCTGAAAATCTTCTTATGGACAGATTCATACAGAGTTTCTGAGCTCCCTGAAACAGTTACACAAGGCATTTCGGTTTGTTATCAGATGACGTATCACCAATACATAAACACAACATATTAACCCTTTCCCCCATAGAGGAAACAAATGACCATACAGAACAGAATGTAGAGAGTTAGTAGTTGAATTTCCTGTCTCACCACTGAAGTAATAATCATTAACCATATAGGATAACATTAGGACAATGGTGTTTAACCCTTTCCTTAAATAAAGTGACCATCAGGGCTCCAGATAAGGTGAGTATGTCAAAAACTAAAATCTTCATTTCTGCATTAAACCCTATGGTGTCACTACTCATCAGAATCGTCTCAAAGAGACGATTCTAATGAGTAGTAACACCATAGGATTTGGGCTAAAATGAGTGAGAAAATGTTGGATTTGTTCACTTAACTCCCTTTTATCTGGAGCCCTGGACCATTTAACAGAATCTTCAGATGTGACTGTGTCTGTAAGACACATATTATGACCCTCTGGCTGCATGAGCTGTATAGGTGAACATTCAAAGTTCAACTGGCCATAATTCAAGTACAGTGCTCCCTCCCTACAACGATTCCCTCCTTACAACACTTACCGCTCTTCCCCCAAACAAGACAATTATGTCCAACCTATTCATGTCTGCAATGTCGTCTGCTGTTTTTCTCAAAATTACATAATGGACAATTTGACAGATAAAAACGTAATAACGAGTGACAAACAGCTTGAATCCAAATCAGACGCCCCTTAACGCAGCGTCTGATCTGGATTCAAGCTGTTTGCAAATGAATAACTAACAAATGAACAAAACAAATGGATGAATGGACAGGGGTAAAACCTTATGCCATAAAATCATATAACTAATCATAGCAGGAGCATAAAAATACATGACCAATCTTCCTCAAGTAGATTTTTGCTTTACTTTTCCATGTGGTTTAATCACCCACCTATCTTGAACACAGAAAACAATCATTGAGGGAAAGTCTTAACCCATCACCCCATAGCTGGTTTCTAGTATTTTAAACAGGTGTCCTCTTACCCATTACCCCATAAATACGCCTTAAAGCAGGTTTAAATTAAGGCAGAACTAAGGCACAGTCTGCTTTACTTTCAACCTGTTTTAAGCTCATCTGCTAGGATATAGAACATATTTCTGATTGCATACAATGTATATTCATGACTGTTTATATTGGAACTATTTTCTTCAGTGGAGGAATAAATTAGAGACATAAAAATGTGTATTTATGGGGTAATGGGTTAAAACATGTATGACTACTATACCTTCCTGAAAGTCTGTTCTTCCACACCCACGGATGAGCAAAGCATCCCCAGTAAATGCTATGCCTCTTTGATGCAATACATAAGTCATACACCCTGTAAGACAGTCAAAAATAGTCTTAACTTGCTCGTCATAAAAAGTACTTTAGCAGGCTAAGACAGTAGGTTTTCCCTGTTGAGCAACTTAATATTAATTGTAATTTATAACAAGATGGATCAAGACAAGCTTTTGATTAAGATTTAAACTGTTTGGATCAGGCCTATGGTTGCTGTTACAGTTGAGAAGAGGTTATTATTTCTGGTTTGAATAATGACATGTTATTGTTAACTATCAGTTTTAACTCATTACTCCGCCTGTTTCTAGTTTTGAAGTCAAACGACCACTTAACTCTTTCCTCCCTGAAACTTAAAATGGACAATTCCAGTTTCGATTTTAGTCTAGTCCATTTTTGGCTTTTAAGGGTTGTTTAGTCCATTTTTGGCATTATGACAAACAGTGAAGACCCTGATCAGAGGGCTCCTTTTGGAGCCCTCTGATCTGGGTCTTCACTGTTTGCACAGGACAAGTGTACTATTCACATGTACACTGTTTGAAAAGGACGCCTACAGGCGGGACTAGGGTTCAAAGGGTTAAACCATCATTTTTTGTCCAAACAGCAGTGGATTGGAACCATCTGGCCCACAGGTACTTCTTCTATTACCGTATATATAAAGACAAGGTATACAACAACAGGGATCAAACAGGTAGTCTAAACTCTCAACTTAAACTGCTGCGAAACTTGACTAGATCACCAATATTCTCTTGTGGTGCCCTCGGGAAATGATTAATTTATCAATTTCTACTTTTTATTTGATCAAATTCTGTCAAATAATGCCACAGTACGTGCATTTATAACGAAAATATGCATAAATATCTTTACTTCCAAGCAGATGGTATCTTAAAGCAGGCTGAAAGTAAAGCAAAATGTGCCTTTAGGCGCATTCTGCTTTATTTTCAACCTGCTTTAAGTGGTCACCTACCTTGAATACTAGAAACAGGCCATGGGGTAAAGGTTTAAGACATGCAACAAATCTCTTTTTTTGTACCTGAGGTGTGCCCTGGTGTAGACCGTGCCTCTAACTCATATCTTCCAAATTTGATCTTGTCGCCCTCCTTGACTTTGACATCAGCATCAGCTTTGCTAACCTCACTTATAACACTTTTACAGCTAGGAAGCTTCTGCTTTATCTTTCCAGTGCCTGTGATATGATCTGCATGCACATGTGTGTTCACTGAAACAAACAGAACCATATTAATACCTACATAAGGCTAAATCATTACTTCTGGACAGCCTTGTGACTTAGCTAGCCTTTTTCCGCTTTATCAACCCGTTACTCCATAGCCTGTTTCTAGTTTTGAAGACAGCTAACCATTTAAAGCAGGTTGAGAGTAAAGCACATTCTGCTTTACTTTCAGTTTGCTTTAAGCTACCATCTGCTAGGATATAGACAATGTTTCTTATGGTACATATCCTTAGCAAGCCTGACCGATTTTGTACACATAACACAGACACTACCGGACTAGTTTGGAGCCCATTTTCAGAATAAACACTACACTCTGACATCTCAAAACTACTCTGACGTGTCAAAACGAAACTGAAAGTGACAATCTATTTTTAGAGGCGCTATATTTAAATCCCGTTCACGCAATGCGCGAATAAGTTAAAAAAAGAGGATCTTGAGCTTAGTTTGAGCTCAGTTTGAGCTTTGTGGGCTTTGTGTTGACATGTCAGTGTTACTGAATTCCAGCATGAGTGCTATTATAACGGGTTTTGACAAAAAGGTTGCATACATTTTTAACCGAAAGTAGAAAGATGGACCGTTTCGGCCCCTCTGGCATTCGCATTTTTCCAATCTTGCAAATTTGTGTCTGGATCCATTTTCGATGCTGCATGAAAGTGTCACATTTTGCAGTAGACCATTGATATTCTAGAAATAGGGAGTGCCGAACCTGGCCTTTCACAAAAGTCTTCCAACGCGATGTGTGAATCATAACTTTTCATTCTACGGAAGCCAAAATGTGCCATAAACGTCAAAACGTTTTAATACGTTATGGGCCTGGAAAGGATATTAGTGATTGTATAAAGTGGTACTCTTTTCTGTTGTGGAGGGATTAACTAAAGGCATAAAAGACATAAAAATGGCATAATGGGTTAGACAGGAAAATACTCTATTAATGTAGTACGTCTTTGAATCAACTTTCCACAATCCATGCCAATATCAGTCCCATTGTTAATGGTTTAACTTATTGACCCCTGACACTCCAAATGAACAATTCCAGTATCTATTAAAGCTTAATCCATTTTCAATATTTACAGTTATATTTACAATTCATTGCAAAATGACAGACAGTGCAGATAATGTCATTTCAGAGAGTTTATTTCTATTAGCAAAATAAACAAGAAGAAGCTTTAGTTGTGATATCTTTGCATTGTGATAATTTTTTATTCTTTGAATTGTGATAATTTTTGATTTTCTATCACATATAGTTAAACCGTGATACAGTGCTCTCTCCCTACAACAGTCCTCGGAAAAATGATTCCCTCCTTACAATTATAATACATGTAATTATTTTTCCTATCTCTTGAGTTTTAGTGTCAAATATCAGTTTACTGTAAAACATCTCCTCAGCAACAGTCAATCTAAATTACACGGTTGGTCTTTAGTTAACCCTTCTTATCCTAGTGACAAGTGTATTTGTCCTTTACAAACAGTGTACCTGTGTAAGAGTACACTAGTCTAGTCCTATGCAAACAGTATAGGCACAGATTCCTCTGATCATGGTCTGCATCATTTTTTATTTGGCAGTATACATGTACTGCAAAAAGCAACCCTAAATAATAAGCAAGAAACCGCAAACGCTGGACATAAGCCACATTGTAGTGAAATATGGACTTGATTGGAAACTGGTTTGGAGTAAATGAGTTAACTCTTTGAACCCTAGTCCTGCTTATAGGCATGCTTTTCAAACAGTGTACATGTGAGTAGTACACTTGCCCTATGCAAACAGTGAAGACCCAGATCAGAGGGCTCCGAAAGGAGCCCTCTGATCAGGGTCTTCACTGTTTGTCACAATGCCAAACATTGACAAAAACAACCCTTAAAAGTCAGAAATGGACTAGTTTAAAATGGAAACTGGCATTGTCCATTTAAAGTTTCAGGGAGGAAAGAGTTAATGCAGGAAAATGCAACATGGAATTCTCCTTAAAGATGACCATTCTTCCAGACTGGTTTGTTGATTACCCAAGAGTCATCTGGGGCCCGTTTCATAAAACGTCTTACGACAAATGTTGTTGTAAGTCAGATTTAAAAGTCTCAATTTTTACTTATTTCTCCATCTAATCCTGTCTTGTGACATCTTTTTTTGGAATCGTCTTGAAAAGACGATTCCAAAAAGATGTCACAAGACAGGATTAGATAGAGAAATCACAGAACTTACGACAACATTTGTCTTACAAAGTTTTATGAAACGGGCACCTGCTTATTCTGTACCATATACTTACTTCCATATATAAGATTAAGTCCGTAGTCTGTGACAATTTTGACATCTCTGTCTGCTGTCTCTTTGACAGGGTCTATCAATATGGCCTCTTTAGTTTCTGGGTCTGCCAGCAAATAAGTGTAAGTGAACGATTTGTACTCCAGTAACTGAAATAATAGAACAAGTTGTCATTTTTAAATAATTATGTCTTTCATTTTCAATAAGCTGTCTTCATGAACAAGATGTTTATTAAACGCTATGCCCCTTAAGTGACCATGACCTCAAAATGACTTTGACCTTTGCCTGACATGACCCAACTTGCATTGCGATCAAGAGCTTCTTGTATTGAGTTGAGTTACCAGAATAGGTAATCAACGATTACAAAGCTCACTCTTTGCACATTTTGAAAGGATACACAAAAGTGACAATCAAACCAAAACCACTTAATGTTGATGAAGATGCTGTAAAAAGTCACTGAACCAAAAATTATAGGTCACGGTTTAAAGGTCACCAAACTGCTATGCATCCTGGTGTACTCGTTGAGGTGCATCAGCATATGAAATTTTGTGACCATAGCTAGGTGCAGTTCTTAGTCCAGAACAGACTTAAATGCAAATACTTAACATTGACCCTAGGAGTCAAGGTTAAAAATCAAGGTCATCAAACTACTGTGCTACTTTATCTACATTATTGAGGCACATCAGCATATGAAGTTTTGTGACCGTATGTGCAGTAGTTAGGCCAGAACAGACTTTTACGCAAAACTTTAAAATTGATACATAGACACTTTAAGTCCAGAACCGACTTTAATACAAAACATTAACCTTGACCCCAGGTCAAGATCAAAGGTCAAGGTCGCTGAAATACTTTTTAAAATGCTGTACTCATTAAAGTGCATTTATTGTTTAAGTCTCATTTACCTAGTTCTTATAAATTCTGAGATTAAATCTGTACGCCGATGCCAACGGCGGGATACACCGTAGCATCAGGCCCCCTCACTTCATGGAGGTGAGCTAAAAATGACAAATATGAATTCTCTGTCACAATCATGTAGTTTCAAAGTTATGGTCAAAGTTACATTCATCCAAATTGACCTCTAATGTCCCGAGTTGTATTGAGCTCAAGAGCTTCTTGAGTTGAGCAGACATGCCAAATGTTAAGTCTCTATTACATATAGCTCAAAGATATGGCCAAAGTTAAAGTTGTGGAAAGACAAACAGACAGACAGATAGAACAAAGCAATATGCCCCAACTAAGTTGTGTGGGGACATAAAAATGTTGTCTTTTATTAGATGTGATTCTTAAATGAGAAGTGACACCATAGGGTTTAGATTGGGGGAAAATGTTGGAAAACTTGAGTTAACTCCCTTTCATCTGGAGCCCTGTTGAATGCCATCCTTTAAAATCTCACCTTTCCAAATACATGTTTACATTTTTTAAATGCCTTTTGACTAAGTGATGCTATATAACCAAACATCTAATTTCAGGACCTTTAAGTGGTTTTTGACAAGACAATTTGTTTTTAAAAAATAATTCAGTAAGTCAGATTTCTTAAGTCCATGAAAAATCTAAGCATTGGGCCTTACGAATTTTGACGAAAAGATTTTTGAAGTTTTTTTAAATTTAGATGTCAGTTATCATTGGTTCTATTTAATTTGAACATTTTGTAGAAAACCACCAAAAGAATATCAATGTTATGTTTTAACAAATTCCTTTGACTAGTTTTAGAGATGTGTTTTGAAAGAAATTTGAATGGAGTCAGCTGGACAAAAAGACACACAAATGGATAATTCTGTGGCTCAAGGACCAACGAGTCACAAATCATTGGGGCATTTTCTGGTGACCTACAGCCCACACAATTAAGCTTTTGTTAACCCTTTCCCACATGGAAGCGCTTTTTAGCGCATTTGATTTATTCCTCCGCTGGTGAAAATAGTTCCAATTTATACAGTCATAAATATGTATCATAAGAAATGTTTTCTGTATTCTAGAAGATTATAGCTTAAAGCAGGCTGAAAGTAAAGCAGAATGTGCCTAGGCACATTCTGCTTTACTTTCAACCTGCTTTAAGTCGACACCTATATTCAATACTAGAAACAGGCTATGGGGGAAAGGGTTAAAAGACCACTATTTAAAGTACCTGCGGTAGTATACGTTAATATAAAGGTGACAGCTGAATACAGGAGGAAAATATATGAAGAACAAAGCTCATATATACTGGAAGGAACCTTCTGTTGTACTTTTATCCTGCATTAACCCATTGCCCCATAGCCTGTTTCTAATAAGACTGGTGACCACTTAAAGCAGGTTGAGAGTAAAGCAGAATGCACCTTCAGGTTTAAGCTACCATTTTCTAGAATTTAGAAAAAAATTCTTATGGTGCATTCTTGACTATATAAATTGTATCTATTTTCTTCAGTGGAGGAACAAATTAGAGGTGTAAAAAGGCAAATTTATGGAGTAATGGGTTAAGCTACAACCTATATTTAAAGTCTGATAGCTAAGTTGTGTTTTGAATTCAAGTGTGACTGTACATGATGTACCATACATGTACTAATCAGCATAACCATATCACATAGATCTGTTATCAGGGTAATCAAATACCCTGTACGGCATGCAGTCTGCAGGAGAACAATTTAATGCAATTCAAGTTGGTCTATTCTGTGGAAATATTTAATATTACTGACAGTAACTTGTGTAACAAGAGGCCCAGAGGGCCACATTTCGCTCACCTGAGACATTGTACCATAGAAGCTGACTGGGCAAGACAACATTTTGATATAGCTATGATCCACGTGTCATTATTTGATCTTGGTAGAGGACTACAATACAAGCTACATCTCAGATATTAATGATCTAGGCCTTACAATTTAAGAGAAGATTTTTAAAGGTTTTCCCATAAAAAAAACTGACAAGCCCAGGGCGGGGCCAATTTTAGTCTTGGGTCATAATTTGAACACACTTGGTAGAGAACCACAAAGCAAAGCTATAATATGTCAAATATTAAAGATCTGGGTCTTACAGTTTTAGAAAAGAAGACTTTTAAAGGTTTTACTATATAAGTCTATGTAAAACTGATAAGCCCTGGGGCGGGCCAAATTTGATCCAGGGGTCATAATTTGAACAAGAGCCCCATGGGGCATATTTCGCTCACCTGAGAATAACTGACAAAATGGAGATAATTATATATGTCCAGGAAGGGGTCATTTTTTACCCAAGGGGCATAATTTGAACAATCTTATTAGAGGACCTGTAGATGATGCTATGTGCCAAATATCTAAGATCTGGGTAGTAGGGTTTTAGACAAGAAGAATTTTGTAAGTTTCCATTGAAAAAAATCTATTTTTAGCTCCTGTGACCTACATATACAACAGACTGAAACCATTTGAACAAAATAGGTATAGGGCATCTAGAAGTGTCACCATGCTGAATATCATAGCTCTGGCCATATTAGTTTCAGAGAAGAAGACGTTTAGCTCTGGCCCTTGTAGTTTCAGACAAGAAGATTTTTTAGTTTTTATTGAAAAAATCTATTTTTAGCTCCTGTGACCTAGATATGCAACAGACCAGAACCATTTGAACAATATTGGTATAGGGCATGTAGAAGTGTCCTCATGCTGAATATCAAAGCTCTGATCATATTAGTTTCAGAGAAGAAGATGTTTGAAAATTTCACTATATAACTCTATGTAAAACTGTGACCCCCGGGGCGTGGCCAATTTTGACCCCAGGGGCATAATTTGAACAAACTTGATAAAGGACCTGTAGGTGATGCTATGTGCCAAATATCTAAGCTCTGGCCCTTGTAGTTTTTGACAAGAAGATTTTTTAAGATTTCATTATTTTTTCACTTTGGTTGCCATGGCAACCAGAGTTCTGCATTGTTTTTAATTCTTTGAACAAATTTGGAAGAGCTTGACCCAAGGAACATTTCTGTAAAGTTTGGTTGAATTCTGTTCAGCGGTATAGGAGGAGATGTCATTTGAAGCAATTGTTAACGACGACGGACGACGGACACAGGGCCATCCCAATAGCTCACCTTAGCCTTTGGCTCAGGTGAGCTAACAATCTTGGTAGAGGATAATAGGGCAAAGCTACATGTCAAATATAAATGATCTAGGCCTTACGGTTTCAGAGAAGAAGATTTTTAAAGGTTTTCCTATGAAAAACTAATAGGCCCGAGGGCGTGGCCATTTTTGGCCCAGGGGTAAAAATTTGAACAATCTTGGTAGAGGACCACAAGGCAAAGCTATATATCAAATATTAAAGATCTAGGCCTTACAGTTTCAGAGAAGAAAATTTGTAAAGGCTTTCCTATATAAGTCTATGTAAAACTGATAAGCCCCGGGGCGGGCCAATTTTGACCCAGGGGTCATAGTTTGAATAACTTTGGCAGAGGACCACAAGGCAAAGCTATATATCAAATATTAAATATCTTGGCCTTACAGTTTCAGAGAAGAAGATTTGTAAAGGTTTTCCTATATAAGTCTATGTAAAACTGATAAGCCCCGGGGTGGGGCCAATTTTGACCCAGGGGTAATAGTTTGAACAACTTTGGTAGAGGACTATAAGGCAAAGCTACATGTCAAATATAAATGATCTGGGCCTTACAGTTTCAGAGAAGAAGATTGTTAAAGGTTTTCCTGTGAAAAACTGATAAGCCCAAGGGCGGGGCCAATTTTGACCCAGGGGTCATAATTTGAACAATCTTGGTAGAGGACCACAAGGCAAAGCTACATATCAAATATTAAAGATCTGGGCCTTACAGTTTCAGAGAAGAAGATTTTTAAAGGTTTTCCTATATAAGTCTATGTAAAACTGATAAGCCCCGGGGCGGGCCATTTTTGACCCTGGGATCATGATTTGAACAATCTTAGTAGAGGTCCATAAGGCAAAGCTAGATGCCAAATATAAAAGGTCTGGGCCATCCAGTTTTAGAGAAGAAGAGTTTTAAAGGTTTTCCTATGAAAAACTGATAAGCCCCGGGACGGGCCATTTTTGACCCGGGGGTCATTATTTGAACAATCTTGCTAAAGGTTCACAACATGATGCTACATGTGAAATTTGGTTGTCCTAGGAGTCTAGGACTTATAGTATTGACAAGAAGATGTTTAAAGTTTTCACTTTAGTTGTCAATATTACGTAAATACGGAAAATGACCACGCCCTCTGACGGCCATGTTTTTTGACGGATCAAAATTCTTTGAACAATTTTGAAAGAATATCAATTGAGAAACATTTTGGTGAAAACCAAATTGAAATCGGACCAGTCGTTTTTGAGAAGAAGATTTTTTTAGATATTGTTCATGGTTGCCATGGCAACAAGACCGATTGCCCCTCCCACCTTTTTTTTTTTTAAAAATTTGAAGCTCACAATTACAGTATGTATCTGACCAAGTTTGGTTAAAATTGGGCCATTGGTTTCAGAGAAGAAGTTATTTGAAACAAATTTTGTGAACAGACGACACCGACACGGACACCGACGGACGGCAACCGATCACAATAGCTCACCTTGAGCACTTTGTGCTCAGGTGAGCTAACAATTAACTTCTTGCTTCAGTTGTTACTGTCTGATTTTTACACGGACACCGACGGACGGCAACCGATCACAATAGCTCACCTTGAGCACTTTGTGCTCAGGTGAGCTAACAATTAACTTCTTGCTTCAGTTGTAACTGTCTGATTTTTTTTTGGTTCCAAACTGTTTAACCTATTACCCCCAAAATACGCCTTTTTACACCTTTAATTTATTATTCCACTGAAGAAAATAGTTCTACAATAAACAGTCATGAATATGTAGCATACAAAATATTTTATATATTCTAGCAGATGGTTGCTTAAAGCAGGCTGAAAGTAAAGCAGAATGTGCCTTAATAAGTGGTCACTTCTCTTCAAAACTAGAAACTGACTATGGGGTGATGGGTTAAGAATTCAAGACAAATGTTTACAGACCAACTACTGTTATGTTCAATGATGGATAAGTACTTAAAGTTCACATGTATCTATTTACAAGGTTGACAGCAAGCACACTGATAACAGCAACACCTACAGAGCAATTTCTTTTTCATTCAAGGTCATCAGACTCATCACCTCACTCAAGTCAACACAAGGACAAATCTTTGTGAGATAACATATTTTGCAATACATGTATTGTGATATGAGTATCAAAATGACACATCAAACAAACAGTTATTGATCTCAAAGGTGTTCATGTGTGTTTTTTGTTTTCATTTTAACCCTTTACTCCACAGAATTATACACATTTTTACGCCGCTAAATCAAGTAAAGTAGTTCCAGTGGAGAATATGCAACATTAGTAATATTTTCTTTATCCTAGCAGATTGTAGCTTAAAGCAGGCTGAAAGTAAAGCAAAATGTGTCTTAATGCACATTCTGCTTTACTTTCAGCCTGCTTTAAGTGGTTACCTCACTCACCTGTCTTCAAAACTAGAAACATGCTATGGAATAAAGGGTTAAACAAAGAGTGACCTTAATCTTGAACTCTGAATAGCTGAATCACAACTTCAAGCTATTATATTTACATACAAGCATCAGTGATAAACTACTAGAAATCAGAGGAATGAGTTATTGGGATGCATGTCATTCTGTAAAGCAATAAGTCCTTGAGACAAAAATTGAGTCCTTAATTGAGTTTAAAATTAATCCATTACCTATTTCTAGTTTTAAAGACACTTAAAGCGACTCACAACCGGATGGTGTACTTGTCAAAATAAAATAAAATACTCAAATAAAGGCAAATTTGTGGCATTATTTGGCTTCTGACATTAAAAAAATATGATCAATCCAAAAAAAGTCTCAAGAATCGTCACCGAATCTTAGTTTTTTTTAGATATATTCCATCGTTTTTCAATAGCGTCAGCTGACGGTTTTGCTGTTGTTGTTGCTTCTCTACACGGGCTCTGACATAAACCGGAGCCGAATAATGTAGTATTAAGCGCTACCAGTGAAGTATGTTAATTCGCTACCATATATATAGAGAGCGTCCGTGGTCGAGGCGGTAAAAGGCGTGTCCTCATTTTTCTTGTTTGTCTCGGCAATGGAGGGTCACGGGTTCGAATCCCACCAGAGCTTCTTCTTTTCTTTTTTTGGAAATGCATTTTTTAACAGAATTTATTATCCTAAACTAAATCTTACCCATTTATATAATCATTTGACATATATTTACAAATCACCATTTTTAATGCTAAATCCGGTTGCGAGCCTCTTTAAGGGTGTATCAATGTCATGAGCCATTTTTTCAAAGTATTAAACTTTTTTTCTATCATTGTTTTTTTGGAAGAGCTATTTATGATGAATGAAAAAATGAAAAAAGATATATATGGTGGTGTCCTTTTTTTTGAGCTACAGCGATTTGAAAAAGGTATGTCAAATTTGGATTTTTTTTCAAATTTTACCCATTCAGAGTACAAGCTTCAGTAAAATCTATTTCAAAACAAAACAAAAATGTTAATTTGGGTTTTCTTTATTTATTTCATGTCTATGGTGGTATGTTCACATATATAAACCAAATTTAGACAAAGCAGGCACCAGGTTTGAACAATATGGATCCTTGAATATCAAAAATATGCTTTATATAGGGCATGATTTTATTAGATTTTTTATTTTATGAAAAAAAGTAAAAAAGTTTGAAAATGAAATAGTTCTAGTATTTAACTTTTTCTTATATTCTACCAGATGAAAGCCCATATTAAGGCAGTTCAAAATATGAAAAGAAATTGAAGGTCAGTGTTGAAAATTTTGAGTTATTAAAGTAAAAAGAGTTATCGACCCTTACAAAATTTACAAAAAAGTATCATACCGATGATATTTAGAGCTTTATAAATTTCACATTTGGTGCATTTTTTTTCTTAAATTAGTTTTTGTATGAAGAAATACTACCATAGATAGGAAATAAATAACACAAAACCAAATTATCATATTTGTTTTCATTTAAAATGGGTTTTATTGAAGCGAGCTGTTTGAAAAGGACAAAATAAGAGGAAGTGGGTGGGGTAAATTTTACATGGCCGTAGAGCCAACTGTTGTTCACCAAAATGTACACTTTTTCTATTTTTTCATTCATCTTAAATAGCTCTTCAATACAAAACCATCATAGAGTGTTTTCATGTACTTTGAAAAGTTCCCAAATTCATGACATTGATACACCCTTAAGGCAGGTTGAAAGTAAAGCAGAATGTGCCTTTAATTTAAGGCCTGCTTTAAACTACCATCTACTAGAATATAGGATTTCCAAACATTGTCCGAACATGTAATATGTGCCATATGCCAATTTTGGAGAGAAATGTTATCAATCTGCAATATAAAGGTTCATAATTTGATTGATCCTGTCTAAACTAAGTAGTTGCCTGGGAAATTGATTTTAACACTATACACTTTGACAGTGGCAATAATATTTTACGACTGTATAATTGTAAACGTGGAATAACATAGCAAGAGAATATGTATCCTTACAGTGATGGAACCGGATACATATCAATCATTTACAAACAGTGTTGACCCAGATTAGAGGGTTTCTACTGGCACCCTCTTATCAGGGTCTGTACAGTTTTTCATACTTTATACTTTGGGGGGAAATCTTTTCATAGTCAATGTCAGTAACTAGTCATTTATCAGAATACAGATGAGTTCATTTGAAAAGTCAGCACTATATAATATGTATGAAGGTCATCAATGTTTATGCAATCAGATGATGACACCAGTTTTAGCCCTGTCCCAAATATGTGTTTCAAAACAAACATGCTACCCAAGTCAGAGGGTCTTATACTCTGTACCATATATTTGCGAAAACAGTGTTGAACTGTTGATCCAAATAAAGATCTAAACTTTTCAACACTCAAATTCACAGAGCGTAAAATATTTTTGTGTAACTTTGGCAAACATTTTCGAAGCAGACTTAAATTCAGCGTAATATATATTGTATGTAAAGGTTCTAATGAGTCGATGCTGACCAGGTCAGCATCGACTCATTATTGTGGAGACCCTTAGAGTGCTTACAGTGACAGTATACATACTCTATTTTAAAACCAAACTGCAATGCATCGTGGTCTACTCATAGAGGTGTATAAGTATATGAAGTTTCGTGACCGTAGGTACAGTCACTTGCTCAGAACAGACTCTAACGCAAAACCTTAACGTTGACCCTAGAGGTCAAGGTCACCAACCTGCAGTGCATCATGGTCTTAATAAATCTAGAGGCGCATCAGTATATGAAGTTTTTTGACTTAGTAACAGAAGTTTGCTCAGAAAAGACTTTAACGCAGAAAAACCTTAATGTTGACCCTAGAGGTCAAGCTTAAGTCAAAGGTCAAGGCCACCAAACTGTGGTACAATGTGGTCTACTCATTGTGGCGCATCAGCATATATGAAGTTTTGTGACTGTAGGCCGGTGCAGTCGTTTGCTCAGAACAAGACAAGACAAGACAAATTTTATTGTGATTCAGGCCTCCGGCCCCGACACATATACATAATATAACATATCAATACATGCGGTGTGTAACAGTACAAACAAACAACAAAAATGTACTTTTCAAATTACATTTGCTAAATTTACTGTTTCCTGTCGTAACAGAACAGCATAATTTGTGCAGTGGTGCACATTTTGTGCCCTATATGGATGTTGGAGCTTTCTATCTGACATTAATTTTTGCTTCAAGATGTCATCTGCTTTAAATTACAGTTGGATACAGATGACAGCTTTAGCAACTTTCTGCTTTACTTTCGCTTTGCTTTAGCCGTTATTTTGCTATGCAGCAGCAGCAAGAAATGGTTATAACCTAAACAGTGTAGACTACCTGTCGAAATATGAAATCCTTATCTCTCCCCGCTGTTGTTGACATTTTCCTGCAATTGTCCTCAAACTGACGGTACATTTCCCGGAAGTCGCGCACGTTGTTTCCGTGGGGCCGCGAGCAATTTCTTGATCTGTATAGAGAAGTCCAAGCACAATACGACTGACAAAACAATCTACTTGCCCAAATACATCGAGACGGCTTCAATATAATTAACGTCATTGTGTGCTGGTGTGTGAACGATCTACATGCAATTGTAGTTTGTTTATACAGGCTGTATAAACGAATATAAACCTCAATAAAAATAGTGTCGTGATCAAAACAACCCTCTGCGCATGTCAGTGAAAAACTGGGTCAAACGAGGTCGCTCGAATGCTGTTGACATAAATCGGTGAAGAAGGCCGCGTAATTTAAGTCGTTTGTGCCAATGAGAAAACGTGATCTACTCATTTACCAAAGAACGTAGATTACGCGCTTTTTCGTCAGGTTATTGTTTAACTATTTTACTGTAAATAATTCACAAATTATTACATTTCCTCGTTTGAAACCAGTTTTCGCGGTGAAGATTTAGGCCAGAGTCCACTAAAACAGTATAAAAGGGGAAAGGGTGTCAATTGATCAGCATGGGGAGGCTCCTAGTCCTAAGTGCTGGTTCTACGTTTCTCAAAATTTACAGTGATTTATGATGCTTTGATTTCTGTGCTTTCAAAGGATCTCCCCTTATTCAGATTTATCATAAAGTGCCAAACACCGCAGACCTTGATATCATGTTTATAAGCCCTCTGACCTGGGTCTACACTTTTTGTACAGAACATGTTTACAAATCACTATTAACGTTCTGTTAACTGAACCAATTTCCCCCTGAAACTTCATTATTTCAATCCCAGCATCCAATTAAGACATAACAAATAACTACATCAATATATTTACTAACTACTGTTAAAACTTACGCTGGTCTGTTTCTGTTCTGTTCTGCTACAGATGCCTACCTTTTCGATATACATCTTTAATGTTGGTCAATTAATGCAGGTGTCAACACGAGGTGTCTGCCTCACGTACAGCGTACTTTGCCGACACGCGGCGATTAGTGGTGGCACGTGGCAAGTGATTAATTGCTTTAACACCCCGCTGTTACAGATTAACGCGTTTGTTATCCGCTAAGGTATGGCACTTACTTAAATTACTCTATACTATTTTAGCCTGTTTTGATTATCAGAAATATATTTTCAGCATTATTGTTGGTATTGTTAAATAACTGGGGAAATAAAACGTTATATACATATTTCAAATATACAAAAATGTCCACCAAACTCTTCTAAACTCCTCTAAAACATCACTCATAAATTACGTTTACCTCCATACCATAAGCCAATAATTTCGACTTCTGATTTGAATTCAACCAACATTAGCATTATTTTGATGATGAAAAAAAATATTTCGACAAATTGTGGATTTATAAGAGTCTTCGTGTTACGTACAGGCTACATACGAGTGCCATTATATACAGTCAATCTTGTACCACACGAACGCTCATTAGAATATATTAATAGTAAGTATACTGGCTTTATTTAATACGACCAAAACAGGACATAGTTAGTTTCTGCAATTTTCATATACATGTACGTGCGTTCATTCATTGTGCTCTATCACTACAAGATTTACTTGTTTCTTCATACTACATGTACATGTATTTAGTTCTTTAATCCAATACCCCATACTTTGTTTCTGTCTTTAAATATAGACCTGAAGCGCACCTTAAAGTGCATTTTTTTGCATTACTTTCAGCCTTAGTTAACACATTTAACCCTATGGACGTCACGAGTATACATGTAATTGTAATTACAAACAATGCACATGTGAAGATTACGCTTGTTCTATGCAAACAGGGAAGAACCTGGCCAGAGCAGTTGGGGCTCCTTCAGGAACCTTCTGATCAGGGTCTGCACTGTTTGTCATTTTGCAATTTATTGTTAAAATCAACAATAAATAGACAAATCGCCTATACTTAATTGGATATGGGAATTTTCCATTAACAATTTCATGGTCGAATGAGTTAAACTATTCTCTACTTATTTATCTGAACACATATTGCTTAAGTTGCAGGTTCGTGCCTTTATGCAAAATCGATGATGGTTCAGGATAAGGGTGCTTTTAAAAGACATTACATCAATTCAATTTTATTACTATTTCTGTAAAATTAATTAAATTAGAATCTATATCTACATATTATATGTCAAATTTATCAGATCAGGGTCTCCTCTGTTTCACAGTATGTTGATGAGGGAACGATCAGGAACTATACAGTATGTTGATGAAGGAACGATCAGTGTATACTCTGTTTTTACAGTATGTTGATGAGGGAACGATCAGGATCTACTCTGTTTTTACAGTATGTGAATGAGGGCACGATCAGGGTCTACATGTACTCTGTTTTTACAGTATGTTGATTTTGGAACGAAGTTGTGCCTCATATGTAAATATAAATTACTGAAATAATAGGCCGAAACGACTCAACAAATGGGCCGAGGCCGAAACGACCCACCAAATGGGCCGAAATGACCCACCCCTAAAAATAGGCCGAAACGACCCAGGCCGAAATGACCCGGGCCGAAACGACTCAGGGCCGAAACGACCCGTTACCGTCCAGAGACAGTGTATACACTGTCAGGGTGCCCACGGACTCTGGAAAACAGGGAAAACAGGGAAAATGGTTCATAAAAATTCCCTGCAGGGAAAAATCAGGGAATTTGAAAATTTGCTAAAAATCAGGGAATTATCAGGGAATTTGGCAAAAATTGGAGAGAGAAAATCTTGACTACTTATAGCCTCTCTTGCTGACTTTATTTAAAAGCTGTGTTTATTCATGTTAGGAACATGTAGTAATTAAGCAATTTACAATGTCTATTAAGCTTAATGTTTATCCATATCTGATGGGTTAGTTAACATTATTAATCAGTGCCTACTCTGTTAACTAGTTGAAATGATCAGCTTCTTAACTGAAGAGAAAGGATAATGGAGTTAGTAACCATTGTCCTAGAACTCAAGTGTCAAAGTAGTCAGAGATTGTTATGCAGATGAAAAGTAAAAGTAATTGAATGTACCCTTTTCAGCCACAAAACCAAATCAGAGAATGATCAATATCAGCATCAGTAGTATAGCATATCTAAATGAAACTATATACTTGGGAAATATTTTGCCCACTTTGAGGCGATTTTTCTACACAGAATTATGTTGGTTTTATACCTGTTTGGAATGCTGGAAACGCCCTCAGAACGCCACCAGAGACCATCTAGAAATAAAATTTTCTCGGGGGAGCATGCCCCCGAACCCCTCTAGTTACATAAATGACTACATTCACAAATATACCTGTGCTCCCCAGTCGCAAAATGCTTCCTACGGGCCTGCAACACGTGTGATAAAATGCAATTAAGGTGCTGGATTTTTTAGACCTAGCTGTGAACACTGCTGCATGCAGTGCTTCTGTAGATGTGACATGTTACATTAGAAAAAGATAAATTTATACAAGGCATGGCAAGACTCGAAAGGTAAGAGTAAAGAATAAGTGTGACTTTATGATGTTGAAGGTATGGCTGTAAGGGGGAGGTTGGAAGCCATCTTACACAGTTGTATTTTAGCAGTGTAGGCCACGAAAAAGATCAGGGAAAACTACCTTTCAGTCAGGGAAAAATCAGGGAATTATCAGGGAATTTCAATTTTGAATTTCTGTGGGCACCCTGACTGTCTCTGACTTGTCCAAATGGTGAAATAACCACAGAATTATACACTGACTGAATTGAAACCTCACGCTTTATCGCAAATCTCGCGTGGCGCAAACGAGACTCACGAGACTTGATAAGAGAATGTCTATCGGTAGTAAATATGATAAATTTGTGTTTTCGAAGCATTGTTCACAGGTTTATATTCCCGTGAATTGACAGGAATGTCCACCAAGTCGTTTAAATCCTATAAAACGTCAATAAAAACACTCGAGTGGGTAAATTTTCACCATAGAAATGGTGGACAACAATGGCAAAAAGTGAAGATGTTGTCACGTGACACATAATCTCGCAAAATTCAACCGCCGCGAGAGCTCAGATGCTCGCCTTTTCAACTTTGCTGAGTTGCTATTCCGTCTTGTATAATTCCGTGAAATAACCAATACAGAGGTGAATGCAAAAGCCTAATGCAGGCTTAAATTAAGCAGAATGCTCCTTGATTTAAGGAGAATTCTGCTTTACTTTCAGCCTGCTTTTAGCACCCATGATATTTCTTTGACCTGTACCCCACATGATATAGCCTGTTTCTAGTTTTGAAAAGAGGTGACCACTTATAAACAAGTTAGTTTAGTTTAAACATATTTTATTTCCATATACATAACAACAAGTTAAAGCAGGTTAAAAGTAAATCAGATTAAGGCACATATTGCTTTACTTTCAGCCTGCTTTAAGCTTCTATCGGATAAGATATATGAAATATTTGTGGTATATTCATAGGATAAAAGAAATATTTGTGGTACATGTTCATGACTGTATGAAGTGCATGGGTATATTTTCTTCCTTGGAGGAATTTACAGCTTAAAAAGGTGTATATATGGGGTAATGGATTAATATTGAAAACAGGGATATACGGTATGTCTACATATTGCTAATTTAACATTGCTCTAACAGGAATGGACAGTGAAGTGATCAGAGACGGAAGGCTGATGGATCTTGTTGATGAGAACTGGCGTGAGGCCAAACTACCTGAGGAGGACATTGATGTGCCACAGATGGCCCTGCCAGAGATTGAACCAGAAAATGGACCAACAACAGAGACGCTGCAAGAACAAGAGGAGAAATGGACTGATCTGGCCTTGTCTGCATTACATGAACAGCCGCCAGCTACAAATTCATCTTGATACAGTATTTGTCATAGACATCGGGCAAGCTCTATTGGTAGATCCAAGGCTAGTGTCAGTTGCATAGATCGAGATTATAAAGCTTTTGAGCTGAGTCTGAGTTTGTTCTCAATCATTTGATTGGTCAGATTTGAGCCTAGGCTTGAGAACGACTTTAGACTCAGCTCAAAAGCTTTATAACCTTGGGGCCAGGGGCCCGTTTCATAAAACTTCGTACGACTAAAACGATCGTAAGTCTAAACTTTAAAATACATTTATTTTCTTATTTCTCCATCTAATCCTGTCTTGTGACATCCTTTTGGAATCGTCTTTTCAAGACGATTCCAAAAAAATGTCACAATACAGGATTAGATGGAGAAATAAATAATAATTGAGACTTTTATAATCTGACTTACGACAACTTTTGTCGTACGAAGTTTTATGAAACGGGCCCCAGGGCTCTAAATTAGTAAGATGTTCAAATGCTAAAAACTTTATTTCTCCACCAAATCCTATGTTATGACTTACTAATCATTAGAGTCTTGTCATAATATAGAGTTTGTTGGAGAAAATATTGGAAATGTTTAGTTTACCCACTCTTATCTGGGTCTCTGGTTAAATTGCCTACCTGCAGTGATTATCAGAGAGGAACTGGGATACTTGTTGGCATTGAACAATTGGGGATTAAAAGTTGGTACATTATGACAAGCAAACACTATTTTTTTGTTGTTCCTGAGCAGGATTTACCTCCAATTCAAGCCATGTAATGATGCTGGTCAGCATTGGCTCAGTATTGTGGAGATCCTTAGAGTGCTTACAGTGACCACATGTTACCATCTACAGTGCAGATGACATGATCCTTTCCTGTTTAAATGCAAATGAAATGCATTGCAATGATATGAGGACAATGACAACTCTTTGACAATTATGACCATTTGGTTTAATTAAACAGTTTGGAGCCTGATCTGATGCCGGGTGACCCAGCGTTGGATCAGGGTCCAAACTGTATGCACTGGAAATAATAGTTTAATTTAGTGTAAACGCCACTCTTCACCACTGTAAATAGTAAAATGAATTAACACATTGAACCCTAGTGTCTAGTATACTGATCAGTTACAAATAATGTGCATGTAAAGAGTACACTTTATCTAGGCAAATATACAGTGTAGACTCAGACCAAAGGAGCCCTCTGATCAGAGTCTACACTATTTTTCATTTTGCCATATTTTTGTAAGAAATGACACCAAATAGTCAGTAATGGACTAGACTTAATTGGGCACTTGATTTTTCTATTTGAAGTTTTAGGGTTCTATGACTTACTTCAAACCTTTTTGAGTGGCCTCTGTACACAAGTGTAACGTCACAGTTTACCTCATGTTATGTGATAACTCATAGAAGACATAATACAGATGATTGCTTAATGCAGGATGAAATAATGCAGTAAGCTCCTAAAGGAGCATTCTTTACAACCTGCATTAGCAGCCCTAGTGACGAGCATACAGTCATAAAGTTACGAACACTGTACATGTACCTCAAAGAGTACAGTTGTCATATTCAAACAGTGTAGACCCTGATCAGAGGGCCCCTAAAGGAGCCCTCTGACCAGGGTCTGCACTGTTTGCTATTTTGCAGTATATTGCAGAAATAGACCCCCAAATAGTCATAAATAGACTAGACTTAACTGGAATTGTCAATTAAAAGTTCCAGGGATGAATAGATTAAGCAGTCACCTGATTGTCTTTAATTGATTATTTTACAAGAGCTTACAATACATGTGAATCATTACTGACTTTGAAATGAAAATTTGCATATTAGTAAGATTGCTGCTATGTAATGCAATAATAAATTTATTGATGGAATCCATTACAAGTTTCTCTTCTTATTTATTATACTATTGAATTTGTAAGTAATGTAGTATATATATCTGCAATATAAATCTACCAACAGTTGTGATTTTTATGGAAAACATAAGTCAAACTTGTGTTACAGGGGAAAAGATGTTTTTCTTTCCCAGATAAATGCATGTGTTTTTAGCTCACCTGAGCCAAAGGCTCAAGGTGAGCTATTGTGACCGCTCACCGTCCGTAGTACGTCTGTCCGTTCACATTTACTTCAAACGAAAGAGAAAAAGCAAAAACTCAGCTTGAAAAAGCAAAAAAGCAAGAAACTTTAAAAAATCTTCTTGCCCAAAACTACTAGGCCCTAAGCTTTGATATTTTTACAGTAGAATCTCCTGGTCGATCCCTCTATAGTTTGTTAAAATGAAATCCCTAGGGTCACACTTGACGCCACCCTGCGCAGTTTAAGTGCTGCTCTAGGCAGGTTTCACAGTATTTTTGATGAAGCAGAACTGTATTTTACCTGAGTTACTCTTAATATACTAAGGGCAAATAGCCAATATTTGCAAACATTTTGGATCCAGATCAGATGCAACATAATCATAATGCTACATCTAATCTGGATCCAGCCTATTTGCCACTCATTTACCAACTTAACATTTTCTAAATTGTTTTTTTGTACACTTTTCACATACAGTAGGTTTTAAGCAGACATCATTTCAGTCTGGTAAGGTTAAGCCCCAGAGCTCTACCCACTGAGGTCAAATATTATGCAACAGTTTGGGAGTATCACAGAACTGGTCATGATCAGCTGAACATGTTGTCTGCTATAGTTTAGATATGGTTCAGTCTGCTTCATACTTAGAGAAACAGGATCTGGAAGTGATCCACTGACAGTTATGTAATTATGTCTTATGCCATATTTATACATATGTTTAATATTGGTTTTGTCAGAGTTATCTGTATGTCTTGTCATTTTTGCTTGTCCAGGATTCAACCCTTTCCCCCCATATACTGACATTTGTTAACCCATTACCCCATAAATGTGCATTTTAGGCCTTTGATTTATTCCTCTACTTAAGAAAATAATTCCACTTTAAACAGTCATGAAAATGTAAGATGCAAAAGTAAAGCAAAGTGTGCATTAAGACACATTCTGCTTTACTTTCAACCTGCTTTAGGTGGCCACCTATTTTCAAAACTAGTTCTAAACATGCTATGGGGTAATGGGTAAAATGAAATTGCCTATTTGGAAAGAGCCTGATGAGAGGAAGTGCCATTTGCAAAGGCCATAACTCTGACATCATTGTTTTTTGAGTTATTTCCCTTTGTGATATTTTCTTGTCAAGAAGACAACTTCAGTTCTACTGATGCTATTGTAATGAAATTTTATGTATGGAAAGAAACTGATGAGAGAAAATGCCATGCACAAGGGCAGCAATATTTAGTTTTTCCCCTTTGTCATATTTTATTGTCAGGAAAATAATTCCAGTTCTGCTGACGCTAGTGAAATAATTATCATTTATTGGAAATGGAAATAGCTTGATAAGAGGATGTGTCATGGATAAGGGTCATAAGCTTGGCAACAAAATTCACTTTTGTCATGTTTTCTTGTCTGGAAGATAACTCCATTTATAGTTCTATTAAAATGTTGTCTTGCCCAGTCAACTTAGGTACAAACTTCAATGTCCTCAGGTGAGCGAATTTAGGGCCATGGCCCTCTTGTTATACAATTATGTCCACTGTAAACATATATATCTTAAAATAGACTAGGTTATTTTAAGAGATCTATGACTGTAAACAGTCTGTAGCTAAGGCTCCAGATAAGAGAGAGTAAACTGAACAAATCAAACATTTTCTCACTCATTTCAGCACCAAACCTATGGTGTTACTAATTAGAATCGTCTCAAAAAGACGATTCTAATGAGTAATAAATGCAGAATTAAATGTTTTAGTTTTTGAAATACTCCCCCTTATCTGGAACTCTGTAGCAATGTCAGATGGCCAGTTACCTTGAATGAAGTCTGATCACGCCTCAAACCACCAAGAATTTTATGACTCCTCCATATTTTCAAGAGTATGTCATTTTCTACATTTTGTTGCATTGTGTTTGTTTCATTTTGTTTAGACAGTAAAGAATATCATCTTCCCTCCTTTAGCCTGATTTCAGTGTATAGACAGACAGCTGCCTAAAGCAGATTTAGAGTAAAGCAATATGGAGATTTCTGCTTGACATTCTGCCTGCTTTAACCCATTACCCAATAGCCTTTTTCTAGTTTTGAAAACAGATGACCACTTAAAGCAGGTTGAAAGTAAAGCAGAATGCATTTGCATTACTTTCAGACAGCTTTAAGCTACCATTTGCTAGGATATAGAAAGTATTTATTTTGGTTTATGTTATGACTGATTCAATTGGAACTACAATGTTTTTTATTCAGTGGAGGAATAAATCAAATTCGCTTTAACTCTTTGAACCCTAGTCCCGCATATAGGCGTGCTTTTCAAACAGTGTACATGTGAATAGTACACTTGTCATATGCAAACAGTGAAGACCCAGATCAGAGGGCTCCGAAAGGAGCCCTCTGATCAGGGTCTTCATTGTTTGTCACAATGCCAAACATTGACTAAAACAACCCTTAAAAGTCAGAAATGGACTAGACTAAAATGGAAACTGGAATTGTCCATTTAAAGTATCAGGGAGGAAAGAGTTAAGAGGCTTCTATGGGGGAAAGGGTTAAGTGCCATCTGTCAGGATGACTCTTAAATTAACTGATAGAACCCTAGGGATGGGTATAAGTGTTACTCACAAACAGTTTACTGATGAAATGTACACTTGTCCTATGCAAACAGTGTAGACTCAAGGAGCCCTCTGACCAGGGTCTGCACTGTTTTGTTATATTTTGCACTACATTGTAAAACTCCAACCTAAATTTTCAAAATTGAATAGACTTTAATGAGAACCTGAATTGTCCATTTGAAGTTTTAGGGTTGAATCATAGAGTTACTTGTCAGGACATTGTTTGTATGAAATGCAAAGTTAGCAGAGGAGAACATAGCCTTAGGCATAGCTTACATTAAACCCTTGTTATGCTGAAAAAGTCAATTACGTTTTAAACATGTCTAAATAATGCTGTTTTTAGCTCACCTGAGCACAAAGTGCTCAAGGTGAGCTATTTTGATCGGTCGGTGTCGGTGTTGGTGTCGTCCGTTCACAATTTTTTTCAAACAACTACTTCTCTGAAAACAATGGCCCAATTTTAACCAAACTTTCTCAAATACATACTGTAGTTGTGAGCTTTAAAAATTGTTAAAAAAAAGTGGGTGGGGCAATCGGTCTTGTTGCCATGGCAACCATGCACAATATTTAAAAAAAATCTTCTTCTCAAGTACGACTGGTCCGATTTCAATTTGGTTTTCACCAATATGTTTCTCAATTAATATACTTTCAAAATTGTTCAAAGAATTTTGATCCGTCAAAAAACATGGCCGCCAGAGGGCGTGGTCAATTTCCGTACTTACATCATCAGTTTTACATAGACTTATATAGGAAAACCTTTAAAAATCTTCTTCTCTTAAACAGTAAGGCCCAGACCTTTCATATTTGGCATCTATCTTTGCCTTATGGTCCTCTACCAAAATTGTTCAAATCATGACCCCTGTGTCAAAAATGGACCTGCCCCAGGGCTTATCAATTTTACATAGACTTATATAGGAAAACCTTTAAAAATCTTCTTCTCTGAAACCATAAGGTCCAGACCTTTTATATTTGGCATCTAGCTTTGCCTTACTGTCCTCTACCAAAATTGTTCAAATCGTGACCCCTGTGTCCAAAATGGACCCGCCCTAGGGCTTATCAGTTTTACATAGACTTATATAGGAAAACCTTTAAAAATCTTCTTCTCTGAAACCGTAAGCCCCAGACCTTTTATATTTGGCATCTAGCTTTGCCTTGTGGTCGTCTACCAAAAGTGTTCAAATCATGTCCCCATGGTAAAAAATGGCCCTGCCCCGGGGCTTATCAGTTTTACATAGACTTATAATGGATTTTTTTTAAAAAACAATTGCTTCTCTGAAACGATTGTCTGAATTCAATAATATTTTGAATGAATATTGTTTAAGTGACCCTTTATTAGCAATATTTATATCATTGCCATATTTTCCCCTTTTGTTCAAATAGTAATAATGACAAACAGATTCCGAATTACTTCTTCATGCAACAGTCCACATACATGCAATGACAAACTTCGTTTTGCATTGAGTAATATATAACACAATATTCCTCAGGTGAGCGATTTAGGGCCGCATGCGGCTCTTGTCTATATTTCAAAATTACTTAAATCCCTATTGCAACAGTAGATCTAGTACAATACACAGATGAGCGAGTTATTCACCATCTCATCTGGATCCAAACTGTTTGAAAAAGTCAATGTTACAATAGTTTATGCTGATAGTATGAGAAGGGTTCTTCTGTTGTTGTATCCCATATCAAACCTTTCAGCTATAAGTGACTAAGACTAGATCCCATTCGCAAAGGCCTATACCAGGGCTACTTGTAGTAAGGGAGACAATCTTCAATGAGCACAACGATTATTATTAAGGATTATCTCCCTACACAGCAGACACTTTTAGATGTTGATTGTGTATATATAGTGAGCTTTTTATAGTGTTTGTCACCGCACTTCGTTGTAAAACTTTTCTTTAAAAAACTTCATTGAAACTAAATGTACATATAGGATTGTACATTGGAGTGTACTCTAATATAGATCATCCGTTTAAAATTGTGGTTGCCATAGCAACCAATTAAAACAATCTTCTTGGCACCCCTAAAAACCGCAAAAAAAAAAAACCAACAACAAAAAAACCCTGGTCTGAATGAAAAATATTTTACCAAAGTTATCTTCTTTCAGATTTCAACAAAAAATAATTTTCCTCGCCTATAAAAACATTGCCACCAGCAGTTGGACAAGTTTTCCTTATATGACGTACTAACCACTGACCCGATTTGAAATAAATGATTTTACACAAATGTTTTATGGCTGCAAGTGGATGGGGCAGACTTTCATATATAAAGAATGATCCTTGAAAAATCTTGACTTCAATCACTGGCCCAAATTTATATGTCAGCTTAAACATAATAACACGCACATGTATGTGCTGCGAGGTGAGCGATTTAGGGCCACCATGGTCCTCTTGTTTATTTTCAAATACATACAGTTAATTATAGCATCATCCTTGTGATTATGTCCAACTTTTTGCAACTGATGTACCTGTATAGGTCGTTTGCAGTTAAAAAAAACACGATAAATCTTAAATAATTTTAAAACTAATGGACGTATTTAAATTGAATTTTGCATACACTTATGATGTGTCTATACCAACTCTGAAAAGGAAATTCAGAATTTTTAAAAGTTTAACTAAAAACTTTTCTTCTTAGTTTTATATAAATTTTGTGTCGCTGAAAATGGTCAATTACGTGGGTTGTTATTGGCTGTTACCTTGATCACGTTTGTTTATATTGGAGAATATCCCCAGGTAAAATCCCGTGCAAGTTGCTTCTGTCTGAAAGGTGGATCCCGTGCTGATATTGGTTGGTTAGTTGTGCAAAATTAATTGTGAGGCCCCATAATCCATTACATTTTTACTATGCCTAAATCCACGAACTCTTCACCAGGAATAAAGAGAATTGCAATTACTTTTTAAACCGAAGCTCTAACATTTCTACATAATTACAGAGCTCCATATAAGAGAGAGAAACTTGAACAAGTCCAACATTTTCTCACCCAGTTCAGCACCAAATCCTATGGTGTGACTACTCGAAGAAAGACGGTTCTAATGAAAAGTCACACCATAGGGCTTAATTCAGAAATAAAGATTTAGTTTTGAAATACTCCCCTTATCTGGAGCTTAATATGTATCAATGTTAGAGTTGTATTGCACTTACGTTTACATTACGTTTTCTTTAAGCGATAAAATAATAAAGGTTTTCGAACTGATCTGGAAACATTTGATAATGGTGTAGATCGTCTGGTATGAACATGTCTCTTCTGCTATTTATCGCATTTAGTTATTTTGCGTTTTGTTGATAAAACTTACGTATGAGGGGAACATGGTTCGGATCCTATTCAGATACGAAATGGCTCCGGTGTCCGATTAGGATCTAACATATGCGCAAATTAGTATGGTCGGTTACTATGTTTAACGTACACCAGTCAGGGCCTCGTTCGGTTAGTTGTAAACTGCTATGGTATGCGATGGCTTAACGGTGAGGCGTTGCCGGGTCGTGAAAGATAGGCTGTTGAATAACTTGAAATCACCCTTCGGAAAACTGTCCCTTAGAAGTGTAAACTTTATATAGAAGTTATGAATAAAACTTTTTTAGTACGAAGAGAAAAAAATATTTCTTTTTTGTCAGAGTTGGTATAGGTATATCATAAATCTATGCAAAATTCCATTTGTCTCCATTTTCTTGTTATGGAGATATTTAAAAATTATCGTGTTTTTTTGAACTGCAAACGACCTATACAGGCTTTATCTCGGCAACCTTTGAGTTCAACTTCACGGGGAGCTTCCGTGACTACCACCTACAGGTGATTTGCATATCATTTATGTGGTTCAACAGATTTAACTCTTTACCTTCATAGCCTGATGGTTCTAATTGTCAAGACAGGTGACCACTTAAAGTAAGTTGGAAGTAAAGCAGATTACGCCTGAGGGCACACTCTGCTTTACGTTAGGAAATAAATATTTCTTACAGTGCGTGTTCGTGCCTGTATAAATAGGAACTATTTTCTTCTATGAAGGAATACATGTATATGACATGCGTTGAATATGGAGAAATGGGTTAATAAATTTGGTATAGCTCAAGATAACGACGGAGGCAACTGTAATTTCCAAGGCAGTTTTATGTGTATGTGCTGATTACAACGATCGTTTTGCATAACATGTAGTCTGTTGCCAAATCTTTTAACCTATTACTCCATAAATATGTTTTTTAACGTATTTAATTTATTCCTGCACTGAAGAAAATAGTTCCAATTTATACAGTCATCAACATGTTTCATAAGAAATATATTATTTTCTATGGATGGTAATTTAAAGCAGACTGGAAGTAAAGCAGAAGTTAAGTGGTGCATTCTGCTTTACTTTCAACATGCGTTGAGAGTCCCCTGTCTTCAAAACATGAAACAGGCTACGGAGAAAATTGTTAAAATGCAGTAAAGTGTATAAAATAAATACGAAAGACTCAACCTTTGCTGCACTACAACGTATGAAAACATTTGCTGCTGTAAAGCCTATGAACACCATTGCGGCAGTAAAACATATACACACCAATGCTGCAGTAAAATCTATGAACAACATTGCTACAGTAAAACCTATGAATGTCATTGCTATAGTAAAACCTCTGAACAACATTGCTACAGAAAACCTTTAAAAGCATTTGCTGCAGTAAAACCTATAAAAAACATTTGCTGAAGTAAAACCCTATATGGAAACCCTTGCTGCAGTAAAACCTATGGAATCACTGTCTGTAGTAAGGCCCATGAAAACCTTTGCTACATTAAAAATCTATGAAAACCTTTGCTACAATAAAACATATGAAAAGTCTTGCTGCAGTAAGGCCCATGATAACATTTGCTGCAGTAAGGCTCATGAAAGTCTTTGCTTTAGTAAAACATATGAAAACCTTTGCTACAGAAAACCTATGAACAACATTGATACAGTAAAACCTATAAAGCATTTGCTGCGGTACAATCTAAGAAAACCTTTACTACAATAAAACATATGTAAGCATTTGCTACAGTGAAACCTATGTACACCATTGCTGCAGTAAAACATAAGAAAGCCTTTACTACAGTAAAACCTAAGGAAACATTTGCTGCAGTAAGACATAAGAAAGCCATTGCTACAGTTGAACCTAAGAAAGTCTTAGCTGCATTAAAACCTAAGAAACCCTTTGCTTCAGTAAAAAACTATGGACTCCATTGCTACAGTTAAACCTTAAAACAACATTGATACAGTAAAACCTATAAAAGCATTTCCTGAAGAAAAACCCTAAGTAAACCTTTGCTACAGTGAAATTTATGAAAACCTTTGATACAGTAAAACCTAAGAACACCATTGGTACGGTAAAACCTATAAAAGCATTTACTGAATTGAAAGCCCAAGACAACTTTTGCTAAGTAAAACTTATGAAAACATTTTATACATCAAAACCTAAGAAAGCCTTTTCGGCAATAAAACCTATGAACACCCTTACTACAGTAAAACCTATGAAAACCTCTGTTACAGTGAACTTTATGAAAACCTTTGATACAGGTGTCACAGTGTGTAGGTTTGTAATGACTTGTACGGCCTTGCTGTACAAGCGCGCTTTTATGGCGACGTGGAAGAGTGCATGACTGCGAACCTGGCGACCCGGGTTCAAACCCGGGTCGGACAGGTGTTTCTTTATAAGAACGCCCGGCTACATTTGGCGCCCAACGTGGGTTCCGTGACTGTATATGCTCCGAGTTCGACCCCCAGTCGTTCTCATACCCATATAGGAATTCGGGACGAATTTCAAGTTGTCGGGGGAGTATGTCACAGTGTGTAGGTTTATTATGACTTGTACGGCCTTGCTGTATAAGCGCGCTTTTATGGCGACGCGGAAGAGTGCATGACTGCGAACCTGGCAACCCGGGTTCAAACCCGGGTCGGAGCGACTGTTTCTTTATAAGAGCACCCGGCTACACAGTAAAACCTAAGAACAACATTGATACAGTAAAACCTATAAATGCATTTACTGAAGTGAAAACCCAAGCAAACTTTTGCACAGTAAAACTTATGAAAACATTTTATACATTTAACCCTACAAAAGCCTTTTCGACAGTAAAACCTATGGATCCCTTGCTACAGTAAAACCTATGAAAACCTTTGCTATAGTATAACCTATGAAAACCTTTGTATGAAAACCTTTGCTGCAGTAAAACCTATGAAAACCCTTTCTACAGTAAAAGATATGAAAACATTTGCTGCAGGAAAATTCCTTGCCACTGTAAAACCTTTGAAACCCTTTGCTATAGTAAAACATATGAAAACCTTTGCTGCTGTAAAACACATGAAAACCTTTGCTGCTGCAAAACCTATGAAAACCTTTGCTACAGTTAAACCTATGAAAACCTATACTAGCCCGGCGGCCTCATGCCAAAAAGTGGCAAAATCGTGCACTTTGTGGTAAAAGCATGACACTTGGCACATATGCATATCATGGCATAAGAAAGATAAATAGATATAGTGCCAAGCTCGATTTGACCTTTGACCTCCGTGGCGGCCATTTAATAATGGCCGCCACGGTTGTAATACTGGGTGGCTTTAAAAAGATTTCAGGATCTAAATCAGTGGGATTTCCGCATGTAATTGCTTGTTTCAGATAGAAATATGCTTTGCAAATCAGATCTAGTGGACCAATTGTGCTTTTTGATTTTATACAGGGGTCTTTTTATTATGCTTTTCCTACAAAAAACACGACAAATTACACCAAATTCAGGGTAAGAAAGTGTCATATTTCTAAAGATGCCCAACATAGCGAAAACAACAATTGTTGTATATGTATAGAATACATAATTCAAAACAACTTTAGCTTTAGTGCCGTCGTGAAAAATTTCATGTGTGGCTATGGCGGCCATTTTCCAAGATGGTCGCCAGTTAAATACATGTATACCAAACATGTCAAAATGACAATATTTACACAAAAAACTGTCAAATATGAAACATTTACCTAAACTAGGTATTAGTACCTCTCATCGATTCATATGTTGGTAAAATACCCCACATGTTAATTTATTAGGGTTATTTACCTAGAAAAGGGAGATAATTCTCCTATTTTGTTGTAATTTTTAATCTAGACAAATCATTTTATGCATATTTTGTTTTAAAGTTACAACCCTGCCTCACTTTGTAAGTAAAGAAAAATAACAATAACATTTGGAATAGGTTTGAAGAGACAATGTCACAAAAGTGACCTTTTAGAAACAACATTACCGTAATGAGCATTGCTTTACACTCTCAAAACTAAAACGAAGAATAAGTCAACAGAGGGAATGAAATATTAGTCATTGTGGGTTTATCTGGCATTTAACATGAATTTAAGTTTTTTATTTAACTGTAAAGGTTCTGAATGCACAAGCAAGTACGTTATTTGTCTAGTTTGAATGACGGAACAATTCATGTATTACGAGCATATATAATAACAAATGTTCAATTCTAAACTTATCAATAGCTGATCACTCTTACTTCTTTCATAATTCATCTAACAGCAACCGACATATTTATAAAGTTCAGTACAATTCAGTGCCTCTTTTCTACACTTGCAGCGTTTTCGACAGCCTTTGGAGTAATTACAACAAGAGTTCACGGGAAATCTTGCTTGCTATTGTGTCCATTCACATCCCTTTGGCTGTGGTAGCAACATGAGTGGAACAAGAGACTAGCCCAAGCAGTAACCAGCTTGGTATATGGCTCTCAATACATGATGAACTCATTCTCCATGTTTTGGGGTATATTTCTGACATCCCTGCCTTTATAAACAAACAAATTAACTCTTGCTTCATTGACACAAAATATTGGATTTGTCTTGTCATAGAACAGGGTAATGAATATCTGAAGTAAGTTTATGGCTTCGTCAACATTTGAAGGTATGGTTTGCTGCATTTGCCATCATCATCCTCTGTCCGTCTATGAAGACTATGAGTTGCGCCATGAAGAGTTGGGACTAGAGCTCCAAACATAGAGTGGCATTTGCCTGCTGCAGTTGTCACAGATGTAGTCAGAGTTTTTTTTTAAAGAGCTTGCATAACCAGATACCTTTCATTCTAGTCTCTTCTGTCTCTCTTTGTTGCTTCTGCTCCTTTGTCTCTCTTCCTCTGTTCTCTTGTTACCCATACTGATCTGATCTCGTGTCCCCTGGATGAGTTATCTTCTGCTCTCCCATGACTAGATGTCCATGACAGCGGACCTGAGGTCTTTCTTGCACATATTGATGTACATGTACTTAAGTTTCATTCTGGTTCAAATTGACCATACAGCAGATCTTTTTGGAGTCTGCCTTTGTCTTACATGTACATGTACTCAAGGTTCATTCTGGTTCAAGTTGACCATATAGCAGATCTTTTTGGAGTCTGCCTTTGTCTTACATGTACATGTACTTAAGGTTCATTCTGGTTCAAGTTGACCATACAGCAGATCTTTTTGGAGTCTGTCTTTGTCCATTCTATGCATGTGGCCAAGCCAGCACATACACCTCTGGCTCACTATGGCAAACATAAGGGTGCTTAAGCTATATGCCTGGAAGATGCCTGCTGTGTCTTGAGATTTAGGGTTTTGTTCTACAAGACTCTTTTGGACATCTCACTGGTGTTCTTGCCAATGCGGGCATTGATTTCTGCATCAAGGGAAATACGTTCTGAGAGTAATGAGCCTGGGCACCTAACCTTGTCTATATGTGTCAGCTGCAAACCACGAAGCAGGGCATTCTTAACCATAATTTCAGTCTTCTTGATGCTAATTGGCAGAACAAACTCTCGGAAGGTATTTGAAAACCGGTCCATAAGCTGCTGTTGGTCGTCATACGTGTGGCTTGCAAGGGTAGCATCATCTGCAAACAACACTTCTCTGATCAGGTTACGAGTGACCTTTGATATAGCACGGACGCAATCTAGGTTCCGGAGTTTATCATCATGTCTGGTGTGGATGTAGACACAATCAGAGCAAGACTCAAATACATGGTACAGGAGCAGAAAAAACCCAGATTCCGAAGAGTGTTGGAGGGAGCACACATTCTCATGTTTGACACCACTGAGCATGTTCAAAGGCTCGGATGTGTCCCAGACAAAGCTGACGGTCCCTTGCATGTCCTAGTGGAATGACTTTATGAGGCTGAGTATATAACTTTGGAGGGCAGTCTACCCGTTGTAGAAGGCGAGGTAGACAACGGCCAAGTACAAGGGTTGACAGGAATCCGCATGGTGCCTTTGGTTAGACTCGTTCAGCTAGTACCTTTTCGAGCAACACTCGATAATACTTTGGCGAAACTACTGATTCCTTGGTAGTTGTTGCAGTCAGATCGCTCATTCTTGGTTTTGTACAGTGTCACTATCTTAGCATCTCTCATGTCCTGTGGCACCTGACCCATTTTCCAGCAGAGACAGAGGAGTTTATGCAGGTATGGGAGCAGACCTGTCTTACCCTTCTTGACGATTTCGGCTGGTAAAGCATCTCTGTCTTGTGTTTACCGCTTAATAATGAGGCTTTAATAGCCTTTTCTAGATCTGACATGGAAGGTACAGTATCCAATTTGCTCCTTGTTGAGAGTGCATGTATGATATCTAAGGCTTCCTTGAAAACTGCACACGCGTTCTCGCTGGAGGACAGTTCTATGATATATTCCACCCACCTTTCCATGTTGCGATTTGTATTGGTCTGGCCATTTTTTATCATAAGAGGTGTCGTCTGCCTGGTAGCTGGGCACGTTGCTTTCTTTATTCATTCTTACATGCCTCTAATATTGCCAGTAGAGGATGCTTTCTATATAGGAGCACACAGGTCCAACCAGTAGTCATTGGCACAATTCCTGGTCTCCTTTTGACTTGCAGCTTTATTTAGACAGGTTAGATTATGCTGTCAGAGCGTGTCTTTTTGCCTCAGAAAGAGGTTCTAGTGTTCGAAATTTTTGCTTCAAACCAATCAATACATGAATTGTTCCGTCATTCAAACTAGACAAATAACGTACTTGCTTGTGCATTCAGAACCTTTACAGTTAAATTCATGTTAAATGCCAGATAAACACACAATGACTAATATTTCATTCCCTCTGTTGACTTATTCTTCGTTTTAGTTTTGAGAGTGTAAAGCAATGCCCATTACGGTAATGTTGTTTCTAAAAGGGAGATAATTTGAACTTTTGTGACATTGTCTCTTCAAACCTAAATGTTATTGTTATTTTTCTTTACTTGAAAGTTGAGGCAGATTTGTAACTTTAAAATAAAATTTGCATAAAATGATTTGTCTACATTCAAAATTACAACAAAATAGGAGAATTATCTCCCTTTTCTAGGTAAATAATCCTAATAAATTAACATGTGGGGTATTTTACCAACATATGAATCGATGTGAGGTATTTACACCTAGTTTAGGTAAATATTTTATATTTGAAAGTTTTTGTGTGTACATATTGTCATTTTGACATGTTTGGTATATTTAACTGGCGACCATCTTGGAAAATGGCCGCCATAGCCACACATGAAATTTTTCACGACAGCACTATAGCTAAACTTGTTTTGAATTATGTATTCTATACATATACAACAATTGTTGTTTTCGCTATGTTGGGCATCTTTAGAAATATGACACCTTCTTAGAGACCCCTGTATAAAAGTAAGCACAATTGGTCCAAACGTAACTAGATCTGATTTGCAAAGCATATTTCTATCCGAAACAAGCAATTACATGCGGAAATCCCACTGATTTAGACCCTGAAGTCTTTTTAAAGCCACCCAGTATTACAACCGTGGCGGCCATTTTTAAAAATGGCCGCCACGGAGGTCAGAGGTCAAATCGAGCTTGGCACTATAGCTATTTTTCTTTCTTATGCCATGAAATGCATGTGTGCCAAGTTTCATGCTTTTACCACAAAGTGCACGATTTTTCATCTATCTGCTGGACTATACCTACGAAAACCTTTACTGCAGTTTAACTTTTAAAACCTTTGCTACAGTAAAACCTATGAAAACATTTGCTGCAGTAAAACACATGAAAACCCTTGCTACAGTAAAACCTATGAAAACATTTGCTGCAGTAAAACCTATGAAAACCTTTGCTAAAGTAAAACCTATTTAAACCCTTGCTATAGTAAAACATATGAAAACATTAACTGTAGTAAAACCTATGAAAACCCTTGCTACGGTAAAACCTATTTAAACCTTTGCTGCAGTAAAACCTTTGAAAACCCTTGCTACAGTAAACCTATGAAAACTCTTGCTACAGTAAACCTATGAAAACCCTTGCTACAGTAAACCTATGAAAACCTTTGCTGCAGTAAAACCTTTGAAAACCCTTGCTACAGTAAACCTATGAAAACTCTTGCTACAGTAAACCTATGAAAACTCTTGCTACAGTAAACCTATGAAAACTCTTGCTACAGTAAACCTATGAAAACTCTTGCTACAGTAAACCTATGAAAACTCTTGCTACAGTAAACCTATGAAAACCCTTGCTACAGTAAACCTATGAAAACCCTTGCTACAGTAAACCAATGAAAACTCTTGCTACAGTAAACCTATGAAAACTCTTGCTACAGTAGCTACAGTAAACCTATGAAAACTCTTGCTACAAAACCTTTGAAAACCTTTGCTACAGTAAACCTATGAAAACTCTTGCTACAGTAAACCTATGAAAACTCTTGCTACAGTAAACCTATGAAAACCCTTGCTACAGTAAACCTATGAAAACTCTTGCTACAGTAAACCTATGAAAACTCTTGCTACAGTAAACCTATGAAAACTCTTGCTACAGTAAAACCTATGAAAACCTTTGCTACAGTAAAACACATGAAAACCTTTGCTCATTTAAACCTATGAAAACCATTGCTACAGTAAAACCTATGAAAACCTTTGCTGCAGTAAAACCTATGAAAACCTTTGCTATACAAAAACCTATGAAAACCTTTATTACAGTAAACCTATGAAAACCTTTATTACAGTAAACCTATGAAAACCTTTGCTACAGTAAAACCTATGAAAATCCTTGCTACAGTAAAACCTATGAAAATCATTGCTACAGTAAAACCTATGAAAACCTTTGCTACAGTAAAACCTATGAAAATCCTTGCTACAGTAAAACCTATGAAAATCCTTGCTACAGTAAAACCTATGAAAATCCTTGCTACAGTAAAACCTATGAAAACCTTTGCTACAGTAAAACCTATGAAAATCCTTGCTACAGTAAAACCTATGAAAATCCTTGCTACAGTAAAACCTATGAAAATCCTTGCTACAGTAAAACCTATGAAAACCTTTGCTACAGTAAAACCTATGAAAATCCTTGCTACAGTAAAACCTATGAAACCCTTTGCTACAGTAAAACCTTTGAAAACCTTTGCTACAGTAAACCTATGAAAACTCTTGCTACAGTAAACCTATGAAAACTCTTGCTACAGTAAACCTATGAAAACCCTTGCTACAGTAAACCTATGAAAACTCTTGCTACAGTAAACCTATGAAAACTCTTGCTACAGTAAACCTATGAAAACTCTTGCTACAGTAAAACCTATGAAAACCTTTGCTACAGTAAAACACATGAAAACCTTTGCTCATTTAAACCTATGAAAACCATTGCTACAGTAAAACCTATGAAAACCTTTGCTGCAGTAAAACCTATGAAAACCTTTGCTATACAAAAACCTATGAAAACCTTTATTACAGTAAACCTATGAAAACCTTTATTACAGTAAACCTATGAAAACCTTTGCTACAGTAAAACCTATGAAAATCCTTGCTACAGTAAAACCTATGAAAATCCTTGCTACAGTAAAACCTATGAAAATCCTTGCTACAGTAAAACCTATGAAAATCCTTGCTACAGTAAAACCTATGAAAATCCTTGCTACAGTAAAACCTATGAAAATCATTGCTACAGTAAAACCTATGAAAACCTTTGCTACAGTAAAACCTATGAAAATCCTTGCTACAGTAAAACCTATGAAAATCCTTGCTACAGTAAAACCTATGAAAACCATTGCTACAGTAAAACCTATGAAAATCCTTGCTACAGTAAAACCTATGAAAACCATTGCTACAGTAAAACCTATGAAAACCTTTGCTGCAGTAAAACCTATGAAAACCTTTGCTATACAAAAACCTATGAAAACCTTTATTACAGTAAACCTATGAAAACCTTTATTACAGTAAACCTATGAAAACCCGGGTTCAAACCCGGGTCGGAGCGACTGTTTCTTTATAAGAGCACCCGGCTACACAGTAAAACCTAAGAACAACATTGATACAGTAAAACCTATAAATGCATTTACTGAAGTGAAAACCCAAGCAAACTTTTGCACAGTAAAACTTATGAAAACATTTTATACATTTAACCCTACAAAAGCCTTTTCGACAGTAAAACCTATGGATCCCTTGCTACAGTAAAACCTATGAAAACCTTTGCTATAGTATAACCTATGAAAACCTTTGTATGAAAACCTTTGCTGCAGTAAAACCTATGAAAACCCTTTCTACAGTAAAAGATATGAAAACATTTGCTGCAGGAAAATTCCTTGCCACTGTAAAACCTTTGAAACCCTTTGCTATAGTAAAACATATGAAAACCTTTGCTGCTGTAAAACACATGAAAACCTTTGCTGCTGCAAAACCTATGAAAACCTTTGCTACAGTTAAACCTATGAAAACCTATACTAGCCCGGCGGCCTCATGCCAAAAAGTGGCAAAATCGTGCACTTTGTGGTAAAAGCATGACACTTGGCACATATGCATATCATGGCATAAGAAAGATAAATAGATATAGTGCCAAGCTCGATTTGACCTTTGACCTCCGTGGCGGCCATTTAATAATGGCCGCCACGGTTGTAATACTGGGTGGCTTTAAAAAGATTTCAGGATCTAAATCAGTGGGATTTCCGCATGTAATTGCTTGTTTCAGATAGAAATATGCTTTGCAAATCAGATCTAGTGGACCAATTGTGCTTTTTGATTTTATACAGGGGTCTTTTTATTATGCTTTTCCTACAAAAAACACGACAAATTACACCAAATTCAGGGTAAGAAAGTGTCATATTTCTAAAGATGCCCAACATAGCGAAAACAACAATTGTTGTATATGTATAGAATACATAATTCAAAACAACTTTAGCTTTAGTGCCGTCGTGAAAAATTTCATGTGTGGCTATGGCGGCCATTTTCCAAGATGGTCGCCAGTTAAATACATGTATACCAAACATGTCAAAATGACAATATTTACACAAAAAACTGTCAAATATGAAACATTTACCTAAACTAGGTATTAGTACCTCTCATCGATTCATATGTTGGTAAAATACCCCACATGTTAATTTATTAGGGTTATTTACCTAGAAAAGGGAGATAATTCTCCTATTTTGTTGTAATTTTTAATCTAGACAAATCATTTTATGCATATTTTGTTTTAAAGTTACAACCCTGCCTCACTTTGTAAGTAAAGAAAAATAACAATAACATTTGGAATAGGTTTGAAGAGACAATGTCACAAAAGTGACCTTTTAGAAACAACATTACCGTAATGAGCATTGCTTTACACTCTCAAAACTAAAACGAAGAATAAGTCAACAGAGGGAATGAAATATTAGTCATTGTGGGTTTATCTGGCATTTAACATGAATTTAAGTTTTTTATTTAACTGTAAAGGTTCTGAATGCACAAGCAAGTACGTTATTTGTCTAGTTTGAATGACGGAACAATTCATGTATTACGAGCATATATAATAACAAATGTTCAATTCTAAACTTATCAATAGCTGATCACTCTTACTTCTTTCATAATTCATCTAACAGCAACCGACATATTTATAAAGTTCAGTACAATTCAGTGCCTCTTTTCTACACTTGCAGCGTTTTCGACAGCCTTTGGAGTAATTACAACAAGAGTTCACGGGAAATCTTGCTTGCTATTGTGTCCATTCACATCCCTTTGGCTGTGGTAGCAACATGAGTGGAACAAGAGACTAGCCCAAGCAGTAACCAGCTTGGTATATGGCTCTCAATACATGATGAACTCATTCTCCATGTTTTGGGGTATATTTCTGACATCCCTGCCTTTATAAACAAACAAATTAACTCTTGCTTCATTGACACAAAATATTGGATTTGTCTTGTCATAGAACAGGGTAATGAATATCTGAAGTAAGTTTATGGCTTCGTCAACATTTGAAGGTATGGTTTGCTGCATTTGCCATCATCATCCTCTGTCCGTCTATGAAGACTATGAGTTGCGCCATGAAGAGTTGGGACTAGAGCTCCAAACATAGAGTGGCATTTGCCTGCTGCAGTTGTCACAGATGTAGTCAGAGTTTTTTTTTAAAGAGCTTGCATAACCAGATACCTTTCATTCTAGTCTCTTCTGTCTCTCTTTGTTGCTTCTGCTCCTTTGTCTCTCTTCCTCTGTTCTCTTGTTACCCATACTGATCTGATCTCGTGTCCCCTGGATGAGTTATCTTCTGCTCTCCCATGACTAGATGTCCATGACAGCGGACCTGAGGTCTTTCTTGCACATATTGATGTACATGTACTTAAGTTTCATTCTGGTTCAAATTGACCATACAGCAGATCTTTTTGGAGTCTGCCTTTGTCTTACATGTACATGTACTCAAGGTTCATTCTGGTTCAAGTTGACCATATAGCAGATCTTTTTGGAGTCTGCCTTTGTCTTACATGTACATGTACTTAAGGTTCATTCTGGTTCAAGTTGACCATACAGCAGATCTTTTTGGAGTCTGTCTTTGTCCATTCTATGCATGTGGCCAAGCCAGCACATACACCTCTGGCTCACTATGGCAAACATAAGGGTGCTTAAGCTATATGCCTGGAAGATGCCTGCTGTGTCTTGAGATTTAGGGTTTTGTTCTACAAGACTCTTTTGGACATCTCACTGGTGTTCTTGCCAATGCGGGCATTGATTTCTGCATCAAGGGAAATACGTTCTGAGAGTAATGAGCCTGGGCACCTAACCTTGTCTATATGTGTCAGCTGCAAACCACGAAGCAGGGCATTCTTAACCATAATTTCAGTCTTCTTGATGCTAATTGGCAGAACAAACTCTCGGAAGGTATTTGAAAACCGGTCCATAAGCTGCTGTTGGTCGTCATACGTGTGGCTTGCAAGGGTAGCATCATCTGCAAACAACACTTCTCTGATCAGGTTACGAGTGACCTTTGATATAGCACGGACGCAATCTAGGTTCCGGAGTTTATCATCATGTCTGGTGTGGATGTAGACACAATCAGAGCAAGACTCAAATACATGGTACAGGAGCAGAAAAAACCCAGATTCCGAAGAGTGTTGGAGGGAGCACACATTCTCATGTTTGACACCACTGAGCATGTTCAAAGGCTCGGATGTGTCCCAGACAAAGCTGACGGTCCCTTGCATGTCCTAGTGGAATGACTTTATGAGGCTGAGTATATATCTTTGGAGGGCAGTCTACCCGTTGTAGAAGGCGAGGTAGACAACGGCCAAGTACAAGGGTTGACAGGAATCCGCATGGTGCCTTTGGTTAGACTCGTTCAGCTAGTACCTTTTCGAGCAACACTCGATAATACTTTGGCGAAACTACTGATTCCTTGGTAGTTGTTGCAGTCAGATCGCTCATTCTTGGTTTTGTACAGTGTCACTATCTTAGCATCTCTCATGTCCTGTGGCACCTGACCCATTTTCCAGCAGAGACAGAGGAGTTTATGCAGGTATGGGAGCAGACCTGTCTTACCCTTCTTGACGATTTCGGCTGGTAAAGCATCTCTGTCTTGTGTTTACCGCTTAATAATGAGGCTTTAATAGCCTTTTCTAGATCTGACATGGAAGGTACAGTATCCAATTTGCTCCTTGTTGAGAGTGCATGTATGATATCTAAGGCTTCCTTGAAAACTGCACACGCGTTCTCGCTGGAGGACAGTTCTATGATATATTCCACCCACCTTTCCATGTTGCGATTTGTATTGGTCTGGCCATTTTTTATCATAAGAGGTGTCGTCTGCCTGGTAGCTGGGCACGTTGCTTTCTTTATTCATTCTTACATGCCTCTAATATTGCCAGTAGAGGATGCTTTCTATATAGGAGCACACAGGTCCAACCAGTAGTCATTGGCACAATTCCTGGTCTCCTTTTGACTTGCAGCTTTATTTAGACAGGTTAGATTATGCTGTCAGAGCGTGTCTTTTTGCCTCAGAAAGAGGTTCTAGTGTTCGAAATTTTTGCTTCAAACCAATCAATACATGAATTGTTCCGTCATTCAAACTAGACAAATAACGTACTTGCTTGTGCATTCAGAACCTTTACAGTTAAATTCATGTTAAATGCCAGATAAACACACAATGACTAATATTTCATTCCCTCTGTTGACTTATTCTTCGTTTTAGTTTTGAGAGTGTAAAGCAATGCCCATTACGGTAATGTTGTTTCTAAAAGGGAGATAATTTGAACTTTTGTGACATTGTCTCTTCAAACCTAAATGTTATTGTTATTTTTCTTTACTTGAAAGTTGAGGCAGATTTGTAACTTTAAAATAAAATTTGCATAAAATGATTTGTCTACATTCAAAATTACAACAAAATAGGAGAATTATCTCCCTTTTCTAGGTAAATAATCCTAATAAATTAACATGTGGGGTATTTTACCAACATATGAATCGATGTGAGGTATTTACACCTAGTTTAGGTAAATATTTTATATTTGAAAGTTTTTGTGTGTACATATTGTCATTTTGACATGTTTGGTATATTTAACTGGCGACCATCTTGGAAAATGGCCGCCATAGCCACACATGAAATTTTTCACGACAGCACTATAGCTAAACTTGTTTTGAATTATGTATTCTATACATATACAACAATTGTTGTTTTCGCTATGTTGGGCATCTTTAGAAATATGACACCTTCTTAGAGACCCCTGTATAAAAGTAAGCACAATTGGTCCAAACGTAACTAGATCTGATTTGCAAAGCATATTTCTATCCGAAACAAGCAATTACATGCGGAAATCCCACTGATTTAGACCCTGAAGTCTTTTTAAAGCCACCCAGTATTACAACCGTGGCGGCCATTTTTAAAAATGGCCGCCACGGAGGTCAGAGGTCAAATCGAGCTTGGCACTATAGCTATTTTTCTTTCTTATGCCATGAAATGCATGTGTGCCAAGTTTCATGCTTTTACCACAAAGTGCACGATTTTTCATCTATCTGCTGGACTATACCTACGAAAACCTTTACTGCAGTTTAACTTTTAAAACCTTTGCTACAGTAAAACCTATGAAAACATTTGCTGCAGTAAAACACATGAAAACCCTTGCTACAGTAAAACCTATGAAAACATTTGCTGCAGTAAAACCTATGAAAACCTTTGCTAAAGTAAAACCTATTTAAACCCTTGCTATAGTAAAACATATGAAAACATTAACTGTAGTAAAACCTATGAAAACCCTTGCTACGGTAAAACCTATTTAAACCTTTGCTGCAGTAAAACCTTTGAAAACCCTTGCTACAGTAAACCTATGAAAACTCTTGCTACAGTAAACCTATGAAAACCCTTGCTACAGTAAACCTATGAAAACCTTTGCTGCAGTAAAACCTTTGAAAACCCTTGCTACAGTAAACCTATGAAAACTCTTGCTACAGTAAACCTATGAAAATTCTTGCTACAGTAAACCTATGAAAACTCTTGCTACAGTAAACCTATGAAAACTCTTGCTACAGTAAACCTATGAAAACTCTTGCTACAGTAAACCTATGAAAACCCTTGCTACAGTAAACCTATGAAAACCCTTGCTACAGTAAACCAATGAAAACTCTTGCTACAGTAAACCTATGAAAACTCTTGCTACAGTAGCTACAGTAAACCTATGAAAACTCTTGCTACAAAACCTTTGAAAACCTTTGCTACAGTAAACCTATGAAAACTCTTGCTACAGTAAACCTATGAAAACTCTTGCTACAGTAAACCTATGAAAACCCTTGCTACAGTAAACCTATGAAAACTCTTGCTACAGTAAACCTATGAAAACTCTTGCTACAGTAAACCTATGAAAACTCTTGCTACAGTAAAACCTATGAAAACCTTTGCTACAGTAAAACACATGAAAACCTTTGCTCATTTAAACCTATGAAAACCATTGCTACAGTAAAACCTATGAAAACCTTTGCTGCAGTAAAACCTATGAAAACCTTTGCTATACAAAAACCTATGAAAACCTTTATTACAGTAAACCTATGAAAACCTTTATTACAGTAAACCTATGAAAACCTTTGCTACAGTAAAACCTATGAAAATCCTTGCTACAGTAAAACCTATGAAAATCATTGCTACAGTAAAACCTATGAAAACCTTTGCTACAGTAAAACCTATGAAAATCCTTGCTACAGTAAAACCTATGAAAATCCTTGCTACAGTAAAACCTATGAAAATCCTTGCTACAGTAAAACCTATGAAAACCTTTGCTACAGTAAAACCTATGAAAATCCTTGCTACAGTAAAACCTATGAAAATCCTTGCTACAGTAAAACCTATGAAAATCCTTGCTACAGTAAAACCTATGAAAACCTTTGCTACAGTAAAACCTATGAAAATCCTTGCTACAGTAAAACCTATGAAACCCTTTGCTACAGTAAAACCTTTGAAAACCTTTGCTACAGTAAACCTATGAAAACTCTTGCTACAGTAAACCTATGAAAACTCTTGCTACAGTAAACCTATGAAAACCCTTGCTACAGTAAACCTATGAAAACTCTTGCTACAGTAAACCTATGAAAACTCTTGCTACAGTAAACCTATGAAAACTCTTGCTACAGTAAAACCTATGAAAACCTTTGCTACAGTAAAACACATGAAAACCTTTGCTCATTTAAACCTATGAAAACCATTGCTACAGTAAAACCTATGAAAACCTTTGCTGCAGTAAAACCTATGAAAACCTTTGCTATACAAAAACCTATGAAAACCTTTATTACAGTAAACCTATGAAAACCTTTATTACAGTAAACCTATGAAAACCTTTGCTACAGTAAAACCTATGAAAATCCTTGCTACAGTAAAACCTATGAAAATCCTTGCTACAGTAAAACCTATGAAAATCCTTGCTACAGTAAAACCTATGAAAATCCTTGCTACAGTAAAACCTATGAAAATCCTTGCTACAGTAAAACCTATGAAAATCATTGCTACAGTAAAACCTATGAAAACCTTTGCTACAGTAAAACCTATGAAAATCCTTGCTACAGTAAAACCTATGAAAATCCTTGCTACAGTAAAACCTATGAAAACCATTGCTACAGTAAAACCTATGAAAATCCTTGCTACAGTAAAACCTATGAAAACCATTGCTACAGTAAAACCTATGAAAACCTTTGCTGCAGTAAAACCTATGAAAACCTTTGCTATACAAAAACCTATGAAAACCTTTATTACAGTAAACCTATGAAAACCTTTATTACAGTAAACCTATGAAAACCTTTGCTACAGTAAAACCTATGAAAATCCTTGCTACAGTAAAACCTATGAAAATCATTGCTACAGTAAAACCTATGAAAACCTTTGCTACAGTAAAACCTATGAAAATCCTTGCTACAGTAAAACCTATGAAAATCCTTGCTACAGTAAAACCTATGAAAATCCTTGCTACAGTAAAACCTATGAAAACCTTTGCTACAGTAAAACCTATGAAAATCCTTGCTACAGTAAAACCTATGAAAATCCTTGCTACAGTAAAACCTATGAAAACCTTTGCTACAGTAAAACCTATGAAAATCCTTGCTACAGTAAAACCTATGAAACCCTTTGCTACAGTAAAACCTATGAAACCCTTTGCTACAGTAAAACCTATGAAAATCCTTGCTACAGTAAAACCTATGAAAACCCTTGCTACAGTAAAACCTATGAAAACCTTTGCTACAGTAAAACCTATGAAAATCCTTGCTACAGTAAAACCTATGAAACCCTTTGCTACAGTAAAACCTATGAAACCCTTTGCTACAGTAAAACCTATGAAAATCCTTGCTACAGTAAAACCTATGAAAACCCTTGCTACAGTAAAACCTATGAAAACCTTTGCTACAGTAAAACCTATGAAAATCCTTGCTATGGTTAAACCTATGAAAAACTTTCATCTGGTACCTGTCTTTCATATAATAAATCGGCTTTCTATCTGGTGGTCATAATAGAGGGGGGGGGGGTTACTGTTTAGGGCAACTAAACAAAGCATAATACCATGGTATACTTTCATTTATATTTATACATACAATTTATTTAGAGTAAACATACATAAAATACTTTAAAAAATTAAATAAAGTTAACAACATTCATAATAAACTATTCTTAGTAGATTTAGATCCAGATATCATAAAATAAATTTGCATAAATATTTTCATTCTCTGTAAGTATCATACCAAACTTTGTCAATTAGGAGTGTACACTTTGGGTAATCATGGAATGTTTAAACATGTAAAATACTGAAACTGCTAATGGACAATTCTAGTTCCCAGTTACAGTGGAGAAGAATGCCATTCTTTCTCATTTAACCCTTTACCTGATAGCCTATTTCTCGTATGGAATATAGGTGACTACTTAAAGCAGGTTGAAAGTAAAGCAGAATGCGCCTTCGGGCGCATTCTGCTTTACTTTCAGCCTGCTTTAAGCTATCGTGTGCTAGGATATGGAAAACATTATCTATAATATGTATGCATGACTGATTAAATTGGAACTATTTATTTCAGCGGAGTACTAAATCATATTCGCTAAAAGGCGCTTCTATAGGGGAAAGGGTTAAATGCAAACGAAACGCAAACGCATTGTAATGAAATGTACAAAATGTCAATATTTAGATATATCTATTGCTAAAGGTGAATTTTAATACCGAGTGGCATACAGTTTGGAGCCTGGTCAGACGCCGGGTTTTCCGGCGTCTAATCAGGCTCCACAATGTTTGCAATGGACATAATCGCTTTATCATAACGTGTAAATTTATTGGGGGAGAAGAACGCCTTCTCTACTGTGGTGGAAGAGGAATTGTTCAATCATATATTTGATATGTAACAGTTTACTCCGTTGTTTGATTTCATAAAGACTCTATTACACCCTGCATACTACGGTCGATCTCCAGATCCAACTCAGTTGGATTCACCCTGGCTTAAAATTTTCTTGCGCCAGCACTTGCGCCAAATGAAAAAAGTTTGCGCCAAAATAATATTTTTGGAGTCAAATTTTTCGCCATTTTTTTATGTATGTTATAGTAATACATGTGATATTTTCTTGGACCCAAATAGGGAGATTTGGTAATTTTAATAGGGAGATTGGGGTGCCAAATAGTAATCAGTGAATAGATAAGTCTATAGACCACTAAGACAGAGACAATTTTCACCCCGATATATACTTTTTATAATACTGACATGGGCCTATTATTCTAGCATCTAGGCTGAAAGTTAAGCAGAATACTCTTCATGAGCATTCTGCTTTAGTAAAAGTAAGCCTGCTTTAAGCTAGATCTAACAACTGCTAGGATGTAAGAACTATTTCTTATGGTTCTTATATATGATTCATTCATGACTATAGTAAAGGTAAACTGGAACTAGATCTATATCTATTTTCTTGAGAGAATGAATGAAGTAGTTCAAATGGTCTAGATTTTTATCTATGGAGTAGATCTAGAAAGAGTAAGCAACTTAACAATCTGTTATTCATTAAATTATGCAAACAGTATGGATCAAGATGAGACGCGCAACATCTTTTATAGATACAAACTGTTTGACACTGATATTTTCTGAAAAAAAAAATGCACAAAAATTAACTCGGAGAATTGTTGCAGATGACAAAGGTTGCAGACGACAAATTCTTCAGACGATATTTACTAGCGCCATAAAGTGGGTGTGGTTTTAACAACGAAATAACGCGTCTTAATTTTCTATCGCGAAAACTGATTGCAACTCAATTTTACGAGCGTAATTGGTTGTAAAACATAACTTAATAATTATACATTTGCACAAATCGTATGTAACAAATAGAAGAATTTAGGTCCAAGGTTTAATTTTAATTGATTGTTAGAAAACGGCGCTGGGGAATACTTTTTAGTTCTCGTAGCAAATGTTACGGCGCCCCGTCATTATGTAACGGTATCATTTTCAAAGTATTTTTCTGTTACGTGAATATACAAAGTTTTTTGAGGTGGAAATCAATTCATGAATGATAAATTCTGATCAGCTCATATAAAATGTGTGTTTGTCCAGAACTTACGCATAATTATCTGATTTTAATCCGACCCGTATCGGCGACATAGATCTTTATCCTTCGCATCACCGCTTCTAAAAATTGTTGTTGAAAAGGTCTCCGATTCGGGGCGAACCTGTCAATCACTTTTTTTGATAACCAATTAGATCTACAACACATTAAAAGCAATCTCGGCGCGTGTGGTCAAACATTGTTTGGCAGCCTTCCATTACACATGCCGTTATCGACGATTGCGTAACGTGTAGCGTTTGGTGATAGGCTAAGCGTGTGTATGGATTAGCCGAACTCTGAAGCCAATATCAAGGTAATAAACTGTACTATTATACGGCGACAATTCCGAAATTTCTCGGCGCCAGACACCTTTCGCCGATTCGAAATTTCTGTCGCCAGAATTATTTTTTTTGCGCAAATGGCGCCGTTGGCGATGCCCAGCGGGAACCCTGCAACTGTATCAAAACGGCTGGATCTGTAGGAAACGCCGAGTAAGACACCGAGTAACTCGACGTCTCATTTTATTTTTTGCCAAGAATTTCTGCATACGACATTTGCGTAAGTTGTTAGAACTTGTTTCATAATCGATGTTATTTTACTTTTACAGACTACAAACTTGCCTTTCCTCTCGTTGCTCGGTGTTTGTGTGTTTCTTACTTAAGCAGGTTGAGCGTAAAGCAGAAAGCTTCTGAAAGAGTTAATGCTATACGTTCAGCATGATTTAAACAAATTGTGTTTCTTACTTAAGCAGGTTGAGCGTATTTAGCAGAAAGCTTCTGAAAGAGTTTATGCTATACGTTCCGCATGATTTAAACAAATTGTGTTTCTTACTTAAGCAGGTTGAGCGTAAAGCAGAAAACTTCTGAAAGAGTTTATGCTATACGTTCAGCATGATTTAAACAACGACAAGCTTAAATGGAGGAATTGTTTCCTCTGGGTCTTTAATCGCCACAGACAGGAGCACAAAACTGGTATTTATATTACGATGAATGTGTTACAGTGGAGAATCTGTTATTCTTTCCCAATAAACGCGTTTACGCTAAAACTATTATTTGCAGCGCAAACAGTTTGGAGCCAGATCAGACGCCGGGTAACCCGGCGTCTGATCGGGCTCCAAACTGTTTGCCACCAAAATAAACAATAATTATCAGAATTGTCCAAAAGTTGTTCTTTTCTACGTTTTAGTGCTTTGCGTTTGCGTACGTTTGCGTTTAAACGGGAAAGAATAACAGATTCTCCACTGTATGTTCGGCATTCACCCATTACTCCATTAACACGCCCCTTTAATTTATTACTCTGTTGAACAAACTGTTTCCAATTTGTACAGTCGTGAATATGTATCATACAAAAATGTTTCTATATCCTATAATCAGATAGTAGCTTAAAGCAAGCTAAAAGTAAAGCAGAATGCGCATTCAGGCGCATTCTGCTTTACTTTTATCTTGCTTCAATGGGGTCACGAAACTAGAAACATGCTATGGGGTAATGGGTTAAATACGGTATTGTGAAATGGTTCCTACTAGTCCGACTATAAAGTACCAGTATTAGATAACTATCACAGTTTTATGGCACAATATGAGTTTGTCATTGGTTTTCGCTCGTGCACAAGGCTTTCTGGTCATGATATGTATATGTAACTCAACTTCACAGCCTGTTTCCTAGGATGAAACCACTCACTAAAACACTGGAGTAAAACATCTCTTAATATGCATACGCAGCTTTAACCCATTGCCCCATAAATACGCCTTTTTACGCTTTTGATTAATTCCTACACTGAGGACAATAGTTCCAATTTATACACTTATAAATATGTTTTATAAGAAATATTTTCTATATTATAGCAGATGGTAGTTTAAAACATGCTGAAAGTAAAGCAGACTGTGCCTTATGGCGCATTCTGCTTTACTTTCAACATGCTTTAAGTGGTCCCCCATTTTCAAAACTAGAATCAGGCTATATGAGGCAATGGGTTAATCCATCCAGCATCCAATTTTCATCAACTGAACATCATAGCTACATTTCACAGTACGTGTGTCTCTATATCACACTAGGCAAATTGTGTTTCCGCCATTCGACGGAAGATGAATTAACTGTCTATTTGGCGGTCGCAGATTAATGCAGAACACAATATTTCTCCGTGACTTTAGTTCTGTATTAGGCAGGCGTTCATCTTAACTCGTTCCTTCATACGGAAGCGCCTTTGACCGCCTCTACGTAAGCTTCCAAAAAAGTATATGTACTACAATTGAATATTCATTCATTGTATTGAATTGAAATAACACTAAAGTAAAGCGGAAGCTCTTAATGGGCTTTCTGCTTTATTTCATCTTGCTGTAAGCATGTACAGTGGAGAATCTGTTATTCTTTCCCGTTTAAACGCAAACGTACGCAAACGCAAAACACTAAAACGTAGAAAAGTACAACTTTTGGACAATTCTGATATTTCATGTTTATCTTGGTGACAAACAGTTTTGAGCCTGATCAGACGCCGGGTTACCCGGCGTCTGATCTGGCTCCAAACTGTTTGCACTGCAAATGATAGTTTTAGCGTAAACGCGTTTATTGGGAAAGAATAACAGATTCTCCACTGTACATTGTATATCCACAGCTGGATTATATGCTTCATCAATGAATGACCGCTTAACAAATGCCTGGCTGCAATGAACACTGTTGGTATCAAATCATCTCAAATGAATCACTGTTACATTTAGGACTAATGATTGTGGAATTCGTTCTGCCCCAATGTCCCCCATCATCTGTTATCAATCATGTTATTTATAAATGGAGTTTTTTCCGTCTCGGTAACTATTTCAACAAGAGGTGGTGCTGAACCATTTGAAACTGAAATAAAAGAAACAAAAACAAACTTAGTAACTTTAAAAATATATACTACCTAACATGTAATGTTTATTATTTTAAAATCTGTTTTAGCAAAGAAATAAGACAATACTGGAGTACTCTTCTCTGAAGTGTACTAAACGGTCCACAGAACAGAGAAGCGTGGAGACTGGGTGTTAGACACTCTAGCCACCTGCTGCCTACCCCAGTTCCTGGGACACCCGCAGCAGTTGAAAAATGAACACAGGATCAAGTCAAGCCAAGTCAAGACCCCTGATCAGGGTCTTATCTGTCCTCTGAGCAAGATTAACACTTTATCCGAGTGCACTACGTTGGCGAACAGTTTTAAACCCCGCCGAGTTAGCCTATCGGCCTTTGGCTTAGATCCAAGCTACTTCTTTAGCCAAATATATGTAGAGGAGTTTAAAAATAATTTAATTTTAATATTTTCATTAAAACTGTATTTGTCCGCAATTTCTCACAACAGAAATGTCGTAGATTAGTAGACCAATCTTGGTAGTAGTGGGATTTTACTGTAATACATGTATATACAATAAAATGTCTCTCCTACGACACTCAAATTGTTCAAGACAGGTAACAGCTTAAGAAGGACATAAGTAAGCCTAATGTATTAAATTTGTCCTATATTACTTTCGAAACTTTAAACTTTATTGAAATCAATCTGTATAAGGTCCACTACCGTGGACAGCATTACCAATTAAACAAATAGTAAATACATAATTATAAATAGGGAGGTCATTATGTAGTTGGGAAAGCGCAAATTTATTTGTCCTGTATAAATCAGTCACTTGCTTTTAAACGTCACAATTCTTACTTACTACAGTGCAGAAAACGTTATTCTTTCCCCAATAAACGCGTTTACTGCAAAACTATTATTTCCATTGCAAACAGTTTGGAGCCAGATCAGACGCCAAACTGTTTGCCGCTCAGATAAAAACTAGTAGTCAAAATTGTCGAAATGTTGTCATTAACTCACCTGAGCTAGCTCAGGGTGAGCTTTTGCAATCCTTGATTGTCCGGCGTCCGTCGTCCGTCGTGCGGCGTCAACAATTTTAGTGTTTATACTCTAGAGGCCACAAATTTTATCCAATCTTTCTTAAACTTGCTCAGATGGTATATTGCCATAAGATCTCGGATGAGTTTGATTATGGTTGAAATCGGACAAATAGGTCATGAGTTATCTACCTTTGAACTGCTGAAAATGCATATTTAACAGTGTTTACACTCTAGAGGCCACAGTATTTATCCAATCTTTCTCAAACTTTTCCAGATTGTATATGACCATAAGAGTTCGAAAGTGTTCGATTTTGGTTGAAATCGGATAAATAGATCAAGAGTTATCTACCTTTGAATTGCTGAAAATGCCATATTTAACTGTGTTTACACTCTAGAGGCTACAGTATTTATCCAATCTTTCTAAAACTTGCCCAGATTGTATATGACCATAAGAGTTCGGATGAGTTCGATTCTGGTTGAAATCAGACAAATAGATCAAGAGTTTTCTACCTTTGAATTGCTGAAAATGCCATATTTAATAGTGTTTACATTATAGAGTTCACAATTTTTATCCAATCTATCTCAAACTTGCTCAGATTGTATATGACTATAAGGATTCAGATGAGTTTGATTATGGTTGAAATCAGATTTATAGGTTGAGAGTTATCTACCTTTGAATTGCTGAAAATGCCTATTTAACGATGTTTACACTCTAGAGGCCACAAATTTTATCCAATCTTTCTCAAACTTACTCAGATTGTATATTACCATAAGAATTCAGATGAGATCAATTATGGTTGTAATCGGATCAATAGGTCAAGAGTTATCTACCTTTGAATTGCTGAAAATGATATATTTAACAGTGTTTACGCTCTTGAGGCCACAATATTTATCCAAGCTCTCTCAAACTTGCCCAGATTGTATATTACCATAATAGTTCGAAAAAGGGTGATTATGGTCGGAGTAGGACAAATAGATCAAGAGATATCTACCTTTGAATTGCTGAAAATGCCATATTTTACAGCGTTTACACTCTTCCAACTACAGTTTTCAATGGATTTTGATTATACTTGTACACAAAGGATGTAGCTATACGTTCTCGAAGGAGTGCAATTATTGTTGAAATGTAATCATTGTGGCAATAGTTACCTGCCCTTGATGTACTTTGAAATGCTAGAAAATGGCTTCATTTCAGTAGTTTAGGCTCTAGTTATCTACCTTTGATGCACTCTACTATGCTAGAGTAGGTCGACAAAACTTGAATGGATTTAGAATAAAAAGGGTGAAATTCAAAGGTAAAGCTATCAGGCTTCATTACAAATGGTGAGCGATATCAGGGCCTTCAGGCCCTCTTGTTTTCTATATTTCATTGCAATTGCGTATGCGTTTCGTTTTCGTTTAAAAGGGAAAAAATAACGTTTTCTCCACTGTATAAAGTGTCTTAATGCAGGGGCACTGTACATACCTTCTTTAACAGACTGTAAGCTGCCTTGACTGAGCAATTTTGTTTTGTAACCATCTTTTGTATTAGAATTTCCCGATAACGATAATGATGTTTGGAGGTTCATTCGTAACTGGTTAGATCTCTTTTGCGTCAGTCTGGAGCGAGTCTTTTCAAATGTGTCGCTAATCTGACGTCTCGCTGGATAGAAATCAAACCGAACCTGAAAAAGATTAAAATATAGATCTACATATCTAAACCCATTACCCCATAAATACGCCTTTTTACGCCTCTGATTTATCCCTCCACTGAAGAAAATAGTTCCAATTTATACAGTTGTGAATATCTTATATTAGAAATAATTTCTATTTTCTAGCAGCTGATAGCTTAAAGCAGGCTGAAAGTAAAGCAGAATGCGCCATAAGGCGCATTCTGCTTTTCTTTCAACCTGCTTTAAGTAGTCACCTGCTTTCAAAACTAAAAACATGCTATGGTGTCATTGGTTAACTCATACACTTCTGCAACTTTTAATGGACAATTCTATTTTACAAGTAAGTCTAGTCCATTTTGACCAGATCTATTTAGGGCTGATTTTAACAATTGTATAAATCTATAATTGCAAAATGGCAAAGAATGCATGTCCTGATCAAAGGGTCCCTTAAGAGCTCATCTGATCAGGGTATACACTTTTTGCGTAGAAGACGTGATCTCTTCATTATACTATTTATGTGGCATTGCCCACTTAGGCTTAATATCCACACGGTACCGAACTGATTTGAATGACAAATAGAAGACAAATACGTAACATATGACCAACTAAAACAATGTTTTAGACCGAGAAATTTGTTCGGTTTCAGGGACTTGCGGTTTAATGCAAGGTTTTCAGAGATATTTTGATCTTACACTGAAAAAAACCCAGTTAAAATATGTCCTCTATGTATTCTCAATTGACAAAGAAAAGGCGTCCCTAAAACCATCAACTCACCCAGAAGTAAGGGCAGACAAACAGAAGAATCAGCCACATAACCACACTTCCCAGGGTCCCGTAGATTGCCAGCTCGCACTCGCCCTCATCGTCCCTAGAACAATAGAATAGTTCATTTTACGACCTACCTAATAAAGATGACATTACTGAGACACAGAGGAGAAAACGTTACAAATTATACATTCCCCAGTACACGCGTTTATTCTAAAACTTATGTTCATTGCAAACCGTTTGGACTCCAAATTGTTTGCCACCTTATATTAACTATTTTAAATAACCTGTCATTTGTCTTCACTTTATTGCATTTCTATGTTTTTTATTTCGTTTAAACGGAAACTATAACGTCTTCTCCATTGTAAAGCGACAATCTCTCTCATTATACGCGTATGTCCATCAAAACAACATACAGTCGAACCTCGATATCTCGAACTCGCTTAGCTCGAATTATCCGATAGTTCGACACATGGACTACATTATTTCATGCTCGGTTCAGTCGAACATACCCATATTTCAATCATGTTAATTTTCATGTGCTTACGACCCTGACTGCTTAAAGCAAGGTGACAGTAAAACTGAAGCTCCTTAGGGAGCTTCAGTTTTACTGACACCTTGCTTTAAGCTGTCACCTGTCTTTTATACACAGCTTGGTCTAGTTTTGAAGATCGTCAACCACTTAAAGCAGGTTGAAAGTAAAACATAGAAAACTTTTTAAGACCTATGGAGCATATTCATGGCTGTATAAAAAGGAAATAAAAATGCATATCCATGGAGTAATGGGTTAAATGGAAAATAATCACATTCCACCACTTTCAACACATAAACACGATGCAACTGTGTTTAATATTAACAATCTGTGTAATCCGTTGTTTTCTCACTTCTTACGTTATATGAATTAGCGCTATTAGCAGCTTTTGGACATGTAATCATTTTATAATCATTTCAATCACATGTGGCATATAAGATCTTTAAAACATGGCGTCTTGTCTGTCTCTTTATGCCATGCATTTTAAAATCCTGTGGCCCGTCTTACGAAACGTCGTACGACAAATAGTGTCGTAAGTCAGATTCTAATATTCTCAGTCATTATTTATTTCTCCATCTAATCTGTATTGTAACATCTCTTTGGAATCGTCTTGAAAAGTCGATTCCAAAGAGTTGTCACAAGACAGGAATCGATAGCTCAGAGATTAGATGTATTTTTTATCTTTTGACGTACGACTGTTTGTGTCGTGAATCCCTGAATATTAATCATGCCACTACATTAAGTCTAAACATGTTGCCGACATTGCAAATATCTTGACTCTTATCAGAGGTTGCAGTTTCACTTTTAAAGTTCCTACAATATAGGTTATCATTTCGCCAGGGTTATTATAATTGCAAGGTTTTTACTATATTCAAGTTTCAAAAGTAAAACGAAGGCAGATTGTTGTTGTTTCTGCTGAGCTTTATCAGATGCGTCATCCCATTGTCTCAGGATTGGGACAAACGAAGGCAGAGTTTTAGCCAGAGCTCTAAAAAGGACAGAGAGCATAGGAAAAAGACAGGAGCAAACTCTTGGGAAAGGGACATATTATCTTAATACATTTGTATCTATAAACGTTATGGGACTGAGTCGATTTACACAATATTTGTCTTTAAAGACTTAACATGCTTTTTGGTTATAAGAAACTATGTTAGACATTATACTATCCTCTTAACCCGTATAACTGATAAACTATACAAGTTTGTAGGTTGCTGGCATTGGAATGACAGCAGGAGATGCAAAAAGAGCAAAACTCTACTTAAACACACTAAATATGTTGTACAGTAACATTTTTACAATGACCATCATCCATGTATGGTTATTTTCATTAAGAACATACAAGGCACAACACCAAGTAACTCCCTTTATGCCTGGATAGTGTAATGAATTCTACCTCTCAAGTGAAGTCATTAGTGTGCTCTTTAAATCAATTGACAGCATAATACAGGGAAAAAAGTTGTTTGCTCTGAAATCAATAAACATGTTATTTACTTTTATATGTAAATAACAATTATACCTTTTTGAGTGTCGATAACGAGAGGTTTTACATATTAATTGCATGTATGTAGTGGCCTACTGTATTTGCACATATGTTGTGCTTCCATTGATTACTCAGTATTTGTCTTCTATTGTAACCCACTCTTGTTAGCCCCTTCACTGTAATGACGTCATCAGCTTTAAACAATTGTCGTCTGCTTCCCAAATTTGAATTATATGTATTTTAACATAAGAAATATTGAAATCAGTGTCAAACAGATTGGAGTCTGATCAGGAGCCACACTGTTTGCAATTAATCATCGTACTCGGGGTAAGGCAGTGAAGGGTGAAACATCAGTGCCTGGATACCGTTTGCTTATCAATTGACGTCTGCTTTTATATCATACAATATTTATACAACGCTTTTTGCATTGTGACTGAAACCATATAAATATTGATATGAATGTCAAACTGCTTGAATCAGCGGCGTCTGGGCCAATGATATTGCACTCGGGGTACAGCAGGGAAGGGGTTAACCCTTTTCATGTTAACGACAATACAGTGTTTACATTTCAAAACAGTCTGGGTCCAGATTAGACGTTAAGTAACTAAACGTCTCATTAGGATCAAACGTTGACCCTTTTTAAAAAGAAAATTAAAATTTTATGTTAGAAATGCAGCAGACAGCAATGCTTGCAGACGACAAAGTTACTTAGCATTCAAACAGGTGAGCAAACACAAACACGTGTCTCGTCAACAGCTACCGTGCAACCTTATCAGTGCTATTATCACACAGAACGCCCGTTTACCTGTCGTCAGATAATATATTAAGGTGGTACGTCTCTAATGAGATCGGACCAATGTCAGTCAATATCGATACATAGATCGATACGTAGAGCGATCAGCAATTCTCGTAAACTGACAGGCTGTACCGAACCATGGTGGTCAATATCGCTCCAATATAACGATCGGTAATTCTCGTACCGGAATTGTCAGTCGAAGAGAATTGCCGGGGCGCGTTATCATGACCCGGCCCACAAGAGTAAAACAGCAACGTTTTTCGGCGGAGCTGACTGTTTTCTATTTCAACACACTTTTGAAGTTTCCAACATTTTCAACCAATCATATTTGATCAGATGTTTAGAATAAAGAGCACCTGTTGAAAACTGCATTGTCTGATTGGATAGTAGCCAGGGCTCCAGATAAAGGAAGTCTTTCAAAACTTAAAATCTTTATTTCTGCATTAAACCCCATGATGTCCTACTCATTTGAATTGTCTCTTCGAGACAATCAAAATTAGTGGTAACACCATAGGGTTTGGTGCTGAAATGAGTGAGAAAATGTTAGATTTGTTCAGTTTACTCCCTCTTATCTGGAGCCCTGGGCTACTGGTCTACTTGTGAGACACAGTGCAGTGTTTACTATACTGAGCTGATGACATCATATGCTTCTATTTTAAGATTATGACAATGTGTCTTTCTATAGATAGACAGTGGTTTGTTATGGTTTAGTACCCATTTATTTTAATTGTAATTTACCATACATTGATAGCAATATAATAAATTGCCTCAAGTGAGTTAAACACAATTGTGTTGTTTCATCATATATTTACAAAAGCAAGATGGTAGAACTATTACAGCAGACTGCTGTTACAAAATTGCTACAGTATCTGTATGAGGGTTAAATTATTGTTTTGCATTTCTGTGTAAGATGGAATAAAAACAGCTGACAAACAGCTGACAATTGCAGCAAAATATAGCCCGATCTAAAGCATAAACGTATGTAAATGCTCTCTGCTGTACTTTCACCTTCAGTCTTTGAGAGACCAACTGCCTTAACAAACTAATGATTAACCTCAGATCCAGTAGTAACTGTTAATGATTGCAAAAACTTATTCTTGGCGACTCTCAAGACCTTCAGTCTTTGATTATATGTATGTGGTCGTAGATTACTGTGCGTATCTTATTAGAAAAATATTGAGCTTAATATCCTGATTTATCATCCTATTTATTGCAATTCTTGGATAAAATCAATTCCATATACATCATTATCTTCACCACCCATTCCGCCGAATATCTTTTTTAAAGATATTTCTTGTTAATTAATGTTTTTAAGTACTGAGCGGATTGCCATTTTCAATTACAATTATCTCGTCATAATATCGTCAGGTTTGAATTTGTCATCAACACTTTAATCAAGCAAAATATCATGATTCCACAGGAGGTACATATCAGACGATTTTAATCCTTTCCATGCAAACTTTTGTGGTCTGCTTTAACCCCCATGTTTATACCGCGGTCTCCAAAATTCTTTAAAAGCTGTAAGGCAAAATGCCTAAAGACATATCGAACTGGTTATCAAACGGTTTGGATATTGACCAGTCTGATCTGGATTAAAGCTGTTTACAAATACGACTACAGTCGCCCATAGCAGTGATTGGGTTAATCCTAAATCATAGATGAGAGCTAAATACAGGGCAAACGTAAAAAATCCCAAAGGAGACAGTTATGCTCTATGGTTATAGGGGTACAACAAAATCTCCAAACGAAACAAATGACAGTTTAAGGTTGAGGACCCTAATGAGATCCTGTAGATATTCGTTAATATCGGCACTCTACGGAGAGCGATCGGCCATTCTCGTCAACAGTTACAATCGGCCCGTTCCGAACCATCGATCAGCCATGATTCTCCAAATGACGATCGCTCTTCGTAGAGTGCCCATTTTGTTCCGATCTCATCAGCGCTTCTCAACCTTAATGTCTGGACAAGTACCTGCCACCCTGCTATGACCTGCTACCTGGCGTCGACAACTCTGAGTGAGTTTCAGGGCTGCCATTTCACCGGATTTTTCCTAAATCTCCGGATTTTTCCCCAGTTCATGGTAGCTTAAAGCAGGCTGAAAGTAAAGCAGAATGCGCCCTAAGGCGCATTCTGCTTTACTTACAGCCTGATTTGTTTAAGTAGTCGCATGTCAACAAAACAAGAAAACGGCTATGGGGGTAAAGGTACGACTCGTAAAATCGCACTTGAAAAATGCAAATTAGGAAATCTTAGGATTTTTCATGTCAACTTATGGCAGCCCTGGCGTTTTCGCTTGAGACGATTTGATAACATAACGTCAAGCAGGTGACTCCTTTAACCCTTAACTCCATCAGGAACGTATATTAGACAGTGGAGAATCTGTTATTCTTTCCCGTTAAAACGCAAACGTACGCAAACGCAAAACACTAAAACATAGAAAAGTGCAACTTTTGGACAATTCTGATAATTCATGTTTATCTTGGTTGCAAACAGTTTGGAGCCTGATCAGACGCCGGGTTACCCGGCGTCTGATCTGGCTCCAAACTGTTTGAACTGCAAATAATAGGTTTAGCGTAAACGCGTTTATTGGGAAAGAATAACGTTTTCTCCACTGTCTCTGACTCCATATATTTTATTTTATTTTATTTATTTGATTTTACAGTGTCTTATAGGTCGAAAGCGGCCGGGTATCAATGCCAAATGTCATTGAGTTTTTATTGATATGTTTATGTACAAATGAATGATGTATTGATGCATGACACTCTAATAAACAATTCTGTCTGTCTGTCTGTCTGTCTGTCTATAGATGCTCTCAGTTTTACGCATTTAATTTAACACCACCACCTCCAACTGCATGATTGAAGAAAATAATTCCAATTTAAACAGTCATGAATATGAATCATAAGAAACATTTTCTATATTCTAACAAATTGTAGCTTAAAGCAGCCTTAAAGTAAAGCAGAATGCGTCTTAATGCGCATTCTGCTTTACTTTCAACCTGTTTTAAGTGGTCACCTGTCGTTACAACTAGACACATACTATGTGCTTATGGGTTATGCAAGACAAGGTAAATACATGTATGAATGATTCAATAAGGACATTTATTTCTCTTTGCTTTCCCTTGCTTTAAATTATTGAGTCCTGGCTACGAGTATTCTCGTACTTTACCAACAGTATACCTGTGAAGAGTACACTTATCCTGTGCAAACAGTGTAGGCCAATATCAGATATTACTCCTAAATGAGTCCTCTGATCAGGGTCTGTATTGTTTGTCAGTTTGCAACACATTGTAAAAACACAACCCTAAATAGTAAAACTGGAGTTTTCCATCAAGGTTGCGGACACTTAATGGGTATAGACATAGACTCGTTTTACATAACGCCAGATAGTGCATAACTTATAGGACATGGAAACCGCCTGCAACACCGAATTACAGTTGAGATAACGCTATTCTTTCCCGTTTAAATGAAATTAAACGTAAATCAAATGCAATCAGATGTATAAAATGATATTCTTTGATAAATCCATGAACGTACATTAGATCTATATCTATATCTATATATACGTTCCTTATAAATCTGAATATTTCGATCTCATTTCCGAACTCTTTGAAACTTTTGGAGCCTGACTCCAATTGGCAAACTGTTTTGCAATACAATGGACATAGTCGCTTTAGCATAAACAAATTTATAAGAAAAGAATAACGTATTAACAGTATTATCAGACATCTGTTCTATGGTAAAAACAGTACTACTTACAATATCTTGCATTTCCAGGCAATGATTGCGGAACCGACGATGAGGTCAACCATTAGAATGGCAACATAGATTATCGCATACCCCATCCTTCGTCTGTCCTTGGCTATCTGAAAAGTTAGAATGGTATCGTGGTATAGGACATTGTTTTAATAAAGTCATACAGCTTGTTTCATGCGGTATTTCACGGCATTTGAGTGACTTATTCATTGGTCATTGTAAGTGTGTGCGGCTATTGTGCCTTTCATCATAGTGAAAGCAGTTATAAGTGAAAGGTGCCAAATGGAGGGTGTATTGTTTGGTGTTATTGTTTAACTAATTCCTTCTCTACGCCCCAGGGCATTTAATTTTTTCATAATCTTAGGCGACTGTAGTCGACTTGGAAAACAGTTTGAATCCTGATCAGACGCCGCGTAACGCGGCATCTGATCAGGATTCAAACTGTTTGATAATCGTTGTAATCTTTCTTTAGTCATTTTGCCTTAGACCAAGCTTTCAAACAGTAGAACAGACAACAGTTTTGGAGCTACTGAACTACTGCGTTGAAAGGGGTAAAGCCAATGTTGCGATTGAAGGGTTAAAATTATGAACGAATTCGATCTAGATCATAGTACCCGGCCTCTGATCTGAGTCCAAACTTTTAGTCACTAACATCGGTGAATCTACATTCTAGCTGCCTAATTAAAATCTAGTTAATTCATGTAGATGGTATTATGGCGGTAAAATGTTTTAGGAGAGTTAACATGGGGTTTTAAAAGCCAACAACGGAGTGCAGATAAGACAACAGTGTGTAATACGTTTTTCTATGTGGTTGGTGGTTCTATGAAGTTATTTTGGTTTTCAGGAGAGTACGTGCATGTACAGATACAGATGGAATAATTCAAATTTGCTCGGTGCATAGTTCCGATACATGGAAAATCGGTTTAATAATGTCTCAAAAGAACAAAATGCCAATGTTTTGAGCACCCAAGTGAATATCCGTTTATCGTTTGGGGTAGCTTGCCTGCCTTTCATTACTTGCATTGAGTCACTTGCCATAAACAAACCTTCTTAAGGTCAATAATCCAGTTTTAGAAATAAGTTGACCAATATTCTCCTTCCAATACAGCGATAAACAGTCGACAGGCAAACAATTGGTTATCAATATTTCAATCTTAACCACATCACAATAGGTCACGCTAGTTACACACTTTCATGATTAACAAACCTTTTCCTCACTGAAACTTTGAATGGGCGTTTCTAGTTTCCAATAAGACTAGTATTTTCACTATTTAACCCTTTACCCCATAGCCTATATATATTATTGAATATAGGTGACTTCTTAAAGCAGGTTGAAAGTAAAGCAGAATGCGCCCTAAGGCGCATTCTACTTTACTTTCAACCTGCTTTAAGCTATCATGTGCTAGAATATAAAACATATTCCCTATAATAGATATCCATTACTGATTAAATTGGAACTATTTTCTTCAGCGGAGGAATAAATCAAATACGCTAAAAGTCGCTTCTATGGGGGAAAGGGTTAAGAGCTGTTTAATTTCATAAACAGTGCAACTCCTGATTAGAGGGCCCTATGGTGTAGGTCTAAAATGTTTGCAATAAGGCGAGCGTATTTTTCACAGGTACATGTGAAAAATGTTTGTAAATGACGATGATACTCGTCGCTAGGGTTCAACTTTTCTAACCATGTCTTTGCATTATTCCAGTCGTAGTTACAAATAGTTTGGATTCAGATCATACAAGTATCTCAAATTCAAGATCAATATTCGTAAAAATGCCACAGAACATGAAAATGCAGCTGACAAGTTGAAGACGATAATAGAAAAAAGTTGGCGGGAAATCAATAGCCTAACCACCTGACAGCAGCATGCCTTCTTCAACGTTCTGCACGCTGGTAATTGTCGTCTGCAAATTTATTCAAAGGCAGATTCTTAAAAAAAACACCAAAGGGTCAAACAATTTGGATCCAGATGAGACGCCGAGTTACTCGGCGTCTCATCTGGATCCAAATTGTTTGCAGTAGTTATCACAAATTCACACGCAGCGCACAGAATGTTTGAAGAGTGTTCTATTTGCTTCTGAATGTATGTTTTGTCAATGTTAATTGTTTATGTAAATTATTCGTTCTTCATGTTTTCATGTAAAACCATGAACTGAGACTTATAAAGGATAGTTTGTCTATTTGAAGTGATATTCATATGCATGTGTGCGTTATTTTGTCACTACGATGTATACCGTTTTTCAAAATAAAATTTAGTCCAATCATATACACAGCTTCTTTTGAGTTACAAGCGGCTGCTCATGTCAGGCTATAAGTTAAGAAGAAATAAAAATTGTGTTTAAGACTGGTTAATTAACCTGATTAATAACGCTGATAGAAAATCGTACATCTCCATTACGTGAGGTTGTTCACCTTACTTTCAAATTGCATCAGAGACATAGAGAACACTGTAAGTATATAAGTCTCTGATTGCATTAAGTAATTAGCAATATTTCTGCTTTATTTTCAGCTTGCTTTAAGCAACAATCCATGCCCTTTATTTATGTCCATTGGCTCTTTATCAGGACATGGTGGTTTATAACGAAAGGGAGTTTGTATGAGGCGAGGAGTCGTTTCGATGAGGGAAAGGCGGTTAATCGACAACACAATGAAGAATAATTTAGATCTCCAAAGATAGGTGAATGCCTAATGAAGGACACACGTGTTGCAAAAAGCCCTCTTCAGTAGCTTACTATATTACTTCCGACCTTACATCGAGCCGCCCACTGTCCAACCTTTTGCACGCTACTGGTGAATTAACCCATTACCGATTTCTCATTTTGAAGATAGGTGTCCACTTAAAGCAGGTTGAAAGTAAAACAGAATGCGCCTGCTTTAAGCTACCATCTGCTAGAATATAGAAAATATTTACTATGATATAATATTCATATCTGTATAAATGCGAACAATTTTCTTGAGTTGAGGAATAAATAAAAGGTGTAAAAAGGTGTATTTATGGAGGAAAGGGTAAATGGAAAGTGATGCAAACAGCTTGGATCCAGATGAGACGCCGAGTAACGATCGCGTAACATAGAACTGACTGTTCGTGAATCTGCACTGTTTGCAACATTACTCCCATGAGTAATTGCCTGAATGACCTTTAACCCATAACTTCATAGATACGACTTTTAACGCCTTTAATCTATTCCTCCGCTGAAGAAAATAGTTCCACTTTATACCGTAATGAAAATGCACCATAAGAAATAGTACTCATTACCTAGTAGATAGTAGGTTAAAGCAGGCAGAAAATACAGCAGAATGCGCCATAAGGAGATTTACTTTCAGTTTGCTTTTAGTAATCATCTGTCTTCAAAACTAGACATACCACATAGAACTGACTGTTCGTGGATTGACAACTTTACTCGCGTGAGTGACAGGCTAAAGACTTATCCAATCGACCACACATGGTATTGTTTCTGCCCCCTTACGCATTACCATAACAACAATGTAAACATTTATTCTTTATGAGGAATGGATTCCCAGAGGGTCTGGCGCTTCTTTATACAGCGAAAGGCGGCCAATGATATTTAACTGCAGGTAACATTCCCACCTTAACCCTTTCCCCAATAGAAGCGACTTTTAGCGTATTTGATATATTCATCCGCTTAAGAAAATAGTTCAAATTTATATCATTATGAACATTTTCCTTATAAACATTTTTCTATATCATGGCAGATAGTTGTTCAAAGCAGGCTGAAAGTAAAGCAGAATGCGCCTGTAGGCGCATTCTGCTTTACTTTCAACCTGCTTTAAGTAATCACATGTCTTCAAAGTTATAAACAGGTTATTGGGTAAAGGGTTAACGACTTCTTAGGCAGCTTAACCCCTCCATAAATACATAGACACGTTTTTACGACTCCAAAATAATCCTCCTCCACCGATGAAAATAGTTCCACTTTATATAGTTATGTATATGTAACATAAATATTTTCTTTATTCTAGCAGAAACCTGCTTTACGTTCAACCTGCTCTCACGTTTGTCACCTGTAGGCTATGGTGTGAATGTTTAAAAAATTTCTTAAGTGGAAGAATAAATTAAATGCGCCAAAAGTTGCTTTTATAGGGGAAAGGGTTAAAAGAAATATAGCAGGCGACACATTCTTACATTCAACGAGTTCCGTTAGTCCAGAGCTCCAGATAAGGGGAGTATAAAACAAACCTAAAATCTTTATTCTGCATTAAACCCTATGGCGTCACTACTTATTCGAGACGATTCTAATGAGTAGTAACATGATAGAATTTGGTGTTGAAATAAATGAGTAAATGTTTGATTTGTTCAGTTTACTCCCTTTTACCTGGAGCCTTGATTGGCCCGATATCATTAGGGATGCACTACCTTAACCCTTTCCCTTATAGAAGCGACTTTTAGCACATGCATTTTATTCATCCGCTGAAGAAAATAGTTCCAATATGAACCGTAATTGATATGTGTCATATTTAATACTTTCCATATTCTAGCTGGTAAAAGCTTAAAGCAGGCTGAAAGTAAAGCAGAATGCGAAATATGGCGCATTCTGCTTTACTTTCAACCTGCTTTAAGTAGTCACCTATTTTCAAAACTATAAACAGGCTATGGGCTAATGGGTTAACAGGTGCATTTATAGAAAAGAGGGGATTAAGATAAGTTTTACATACAAGACTAAGTATCAATACACCCTATCTGCTAAGCAGATGTATATAAATTATGTGCATCAAATTATATTTACAATCAATCTTCTTTTAAGCTGCCATCTAAAAATAGATACGATGAATTAGAACTTTTATGACAGGTTAAAGTCTAATGCAGAACAAAACTGAAGCAGAAAGCTCCATTTGGAGCTTTCTGTTTCAGTTTTGTTCTGTATTCAGCAGTTACAGTGGAGAATCTGTTATTCGTTCCCAATAAACGCGTTTACGCTAAAACTATTATTTGCAGTGCAAACAGTTTGGAGCCAGATCAGACGCCGGGTAACCCGGCGTCTGATCAGGCTCCAAACTGTTTGCCACCAAGATAAACATGAAATATCAGAATTGTCCAAAAGTTGTACTTTTCTACGTTTTAGTGCTTTGCGTTTGCGTACGTTTGCGTTTAAACAGGAAAGAATAACAGATTCTCCACTGTACCAGTCTGTAGAGAACTAAATGCGTCTACAAAGATTGACTGCCTAACACAGGTTGGACTGTATGACGTGTTCGGTTAAAGGAACAGCATGTTATCAGGTCAAAAGCTTTCACCCAGCACATTTTAATTTTTAATGTGTTATAGGTTGGTTAATATATCCTAGGGGAAGTAAACGTATTCATGCAGCGATTTATTATTAATGTTTATGTATTTATACAACGATAACATACTGAATTTATTCTATTTCTATTACAGTCGAAATTCGATAGTCCGAACTCGCGTTAGTTCGAACATACCCATATTTCAAAGTTAAAACATGGCTTAGCCATGTTTTAACTTTGAAATACGGATACGTTCGACTTGAGCAAGATTTACCTATATATATCGATATTCAACTTATGAAATACTGGTATGATCGATTTAAGCGAGTTCGAAGTATCGAGTTTCGAGTATTCTATTGCAATTGAAATGATCGTATTACACATTCAAGCTAAATCTTCATAGACATCAGAACTGAAGCAAAGAGTGTCAGTTGGAACCATTATCATGCCACACATCCTACCGCAATATCGCCCCTCATGCAATGACAACAACATTTTGTTTAGAAATATTTCATATCGCGACGTCTAGCCAAATACAGGCGAAGGAAGACCCCAGTTTTCCCCATATATACAGTTTCAGGCACACATTGACAATGGGTAGAACCACCGACCTTTCCGTGACAATTCAGTGAAAGAACATCTTATATGATATATGACTCTTGAACATACTCAGGAAGAACATATATTTTACCACCTTCATGACCGCTACGTTGTCTTACTCCAGTCTCTATTTGTTTCTATACTCTACATTAGGCTCAACCCAGGAAATCCTAGGGACAGGTTATAAAGCTTTTGAGTTGAGTCTGAAGACGTTCTCAAACATTTGATTGGTCAAATTTGAGCTTGGTGCTTAAGTCTGACCAATCAAATGCTTAAGAACGATCTCAGACTCCACGACTTGGAGCCTGAACATAAAACGTAGAAGGTATTTCCAGCATCAATCTAGATGGTAGCCTAATGCAGGTTGAAGGTAAAGCAGAATGCTCCTCAAGGAGCATTCTACTCTACTTTTAACCTCCTTTAAATTAAATGATCATCTGTTTTCAAAACTAGAATCAGGTTATTGGGGAAAGGCTTAGATAACCGGTAATAAATTAGGCAACCGTTTGAAAGCAAATAGTCTATAGGCGGCGAAGGGGTTAAATAAACTATAAGGTTTTGCGTAGGAATGGTTGAAAAAAAGCCGAGATCAAAGGAGTTTCAAAAAACTACTGAAGCAATTTAAGGACATATATTTATGTACTTCGCTACAATATCGCCACTTTCAATAAAATACATGTACTAGGCTGTAAGCAATACAGATACCGTTTTCTTAAACAACGTTCATATTATGTATAGTTGTTGGTATGTAGGATAGTTGGCAGCTTAAAGAAGACCTAAAGTAATGATAAAGCTCCCAATGGAGCTTTTTTGCATTACTTTTGTAAGGCATAAAGCAGTGACATGCTACTTAAAGATTCACATTCTTCCTTGATTATTGGTTGCTGAAGAGCGGGAGTATTGTGGCTGTACTGATGATATCAAAATACAATTGTTACGCACCATGGAACAGGTAGGTTACAGCAATAAACGAAACCAGGGCTGCCATAAGTTGATAATAAAAATCCTAAGATTTCACATTTTAAATTTTTCAGACGCAATTTTACTAACCGTACCATTACCCCATAGTCTTTTTCTTGTTTTGAAGACACATGACTGCTTAAAACAGGTTGAAAGTAAAGCAGAATGCGCCTTAAGACGCATTCTGCTTTACTTTAAGCCTGTTTTAAGCTACGATCTGCTAGGATAAAACTCCGAATACTTAGGAAAAATCCGGAGAAATGGCAGCCCTGCGAAACCTTGTCGGGTCGATGGGGAAACAAAATGTAAAAATACACAAGGCTAACAAGAAATTCTGAAAAACTGAAACAAACTTTTAACAGACCATGTGTTTCAAAATCACCGTTTTATCGTCATTATTGTAATTTTTTCATTTTTGTTGGCGTTTAAAATTGCGAAACGCAGATAGCCAGGTAGATGAAAAGGTAGGTGACATATTTTAAAAAAGGGGGGAAATAAAGACGATCCGTATTATGAGTACTAGGACAAACTGTAATACAATTGTACACAAACTTACAATAGATTCATAAGTATAGAACCTTGAAGCGACCGGACATACGTATGAATACAGTGCAGAAAACGCTATACAATGTACATGTACATTTAAATGTACCAGGGACGTACATTAGAGGAGATCTATATATCATTTAACAAAGACAGATGTTATACATTGTACATGCACATGTACTTTCATGTTTAAAAATGAAACGTAGACAGACGACCTGGCATGGGCAGCATTAAAACAGTTAAATTAATGGGAGGTGAATAAAAGCAGCAGGTGCGAATTTGGCATGGAGAGACTGAGACAGATACGATGAGAAGGAAGTCAGACAGATACTGATAAAATCAAAGCAGATATACCCATAATTGGGGTTATAAATTGAGTGTCATAAGTCATAAACGTGAATATAGTACTATAAAGTGCCAATACTACTATGACCACTTGAATGAGAGCTTGTTTCTGACACTGAATGTAGATGATTGTCGGCTAAAAGTTAAGCAGAACTCATCTTTATAAGAGATTCAGCTATACTTTCATCTTATTTAAACTGTCATATGTCCTTAACACTAAATGCTTGAATTCAAATGTCTGCATAAAGCAAGAAGAATGTAAAGCAGAAAGCTCCTTTAGGAGCTTTCTGTTTTACTTTCGTCTTGCTTTGAAAAACTTGATCGATAAGTCATGTGTCAGGTCATACATGTACTACATGTACATGTAATATTTTACTTACCTTGAGAAGCATACATCCAACAAGCAGTAACGTGAACCAGTAAACCATGACATATCTGACACCCGTCCTCTCCCTGACTCCCCTAAAACACCTGTAACTGTCCCCAAGGTAGGATTTCAACTAACAATGTAAACTATACCCACTAATACCGCGTTATCAATTATCTAACGTATAAAGTATTGAGATAATACACTCCATTTTTGTACAAATACTTTAATACTGTAACCGGGTATTTATCCTGCACAGCGAATGAGATCGACCTGTTCTATAAGTAGATTACACGTGACTACACAATTCATACGGGTGTGTATACAAAGGATGTAGAGTTTGTTTACTTAAAGGTGGCCTGCAAGATTAGACTTGAATAATAAATCCGATTATTTGTCCAGTCAGTTTTGCACAGTTTTATTTAATTTCCTATATATTCCTTTAACCATGTTGCGTTAGTAACTAGGCAACCGTGCGCCGGAATATCTCTCGGCATTTTCCGCCGAAGCGCTGTTTCTACGGAAATACTCCCGATTGATATTTCTATTGATTGATACCCGAAGCCGAACGCAAAATTATTAAACTTCTTTATCTTTGCTCAACCATAGCGGATATGATACATTAATGGGATAATTTGACATAAATACCTTTTTATAGAAAGTGAAAACCTGAACAATAAAACCTGTGTTTAGCGGCAACTTTAACATATCATCACATAAATACGCCTTTTCACGCCTTTAATTAATCCAGCCACCAAAGAAAATAGAACTTTCCACTTTATACAGTCATAAATATGTATCAAAAGAATTGTTTCCTATATTCAAGTCGATTGTAACTTAAAGCAAACTGAAAGTAAAGCAGAATGCACCTTAAGGCGTGTTCTGCTTTACTTTCAACCTGTTTTAAGTAATAAACTTTCTTCAATACTAGAAACAGGCTATTGGGTAATGGGTTGAGAATAATTCAAACATAATAACACATTTTTAGAGAAGGTGAATAGCTGAAAATAAAATCAGTGTTTAGCTGCCACGTTAGGAGATGCAACGGGTTGGTTTGCTTTACTTTACTTCAATACCGGATGAAAGAATAAGAAAGCAAAAATATATAGGAATACATGTGTATTAGTCATATACATAATGATAATAATAATAATAAAGACTTTTTTTTCAAGAGAGTAACACAACTAATCTCCCTTATGGTCCTCAACAGTGGCGAGGGCGTTATAATTTCCCGTTTAAACGAAATGAAAAGCAAATGAAATACCGGTAAAATGTAGAAAACGCCTTTTAAAATCATCTGAAATAGCAAACACCTTGGGATCTGAATAAAGACCAGGCTACCCGGCATCTGGTCTGACTTCAAACTGTTTGCAACGGACATACATATTTCAACATAAACGCGTTCATTGGAAAATAACACCGGCTTCTCCACTGAATACACAACGCCATGGAATTAGTCTCAGAATCTCAGAATCAGTTTCAGAATGATATTTTTAAAAGGTTCTATGCATGGATTAGGGCAATAAATTATAGTCACATCCGTGAGCTTAGACATGGGCAGCCACTAATGGCATCAGCACCAGTACCTCATTACGGCAGGGTACCGCAGAACTTCTGTCAAATCTCTTGTATTTTATATCATGATTGTATGATATCGTCCAATAGCTCATTTACACCTGAAGCTTTAAATGGACAACACCAATTTCCTACCAAGTCTAGTCCATTTTTGCTTACAAAAGATTGCTGTTTGCCATTTTTTGCAAAATGAAAAAACCGGGCAGATCAGGGTCTACACTGTTTCATAGGACAAGTGTACTGTACATAAACAGGTTTTGTTTTGTTTTGTTTTTATAAATGATGAGTATACTCATCACTAATGTTGAACGTGTTAGGCATTTAACCCTTAACCCATTCACCCCTGAAACTTAAATGAACATTCCAATTTCAAAATAAGTCAAGTCCATTTTTGACTATTAAGGGTTGAATTTAACAATATATTTATGAATGACAAACAGTGTAAAGGAGCCCTCTGATCAGGGTCAATACTGTTTGCATAGGAGAAGTGTAACCCTCACAGGTACACTGTTTCTTAATGACGACTATACTAGTCGTTAGGGTTGAATGTGTTAATCTGCCGCGTAAATACGGTTTTAATGGTAATCTTCAAACAGTTTGGACCCATGGCGTAACTTGGAATCTGACTAGGATCCGCATTGTTTTGACGCAATACTTAGGTTTCCTCAATTAAAAGAGTATAAACACATATTTTGAAATATAATGCAGACGATTTATTTTTGAAGCAGACGATAAATCTAGTATAGTTATAATGGATTTGATAATAATTTAATGGTTATATTCACGCGACAACCACCTTTGATGTAAGATGGTGACTCCATCGTGTATAAGCCATTTTTGTCTAAATATATAATTATGATGTAAGTCTATTGTTTAAACCATTACCCCATAGCCTGTTTCTAGTATTGAAGAAAGGTGACCACTTAAATCAGTTTGGAAGTAAAGTAGAATGCGCCTGAATGCGCATTCTGCTTTTCTTTCAGCCTGCTTTAAGCTACCATCTTTCAGTCAGCGTGACTAACCATGAATCTGGTAAAATTCCAGTATCGAATATCCTGTTAAATAAGTTTTGATAAAGTGGCATTAATACATCAATCGAACGGTTTATGTATTCATTAGAAATATGGTCTGAACCATTTGCGTAACCCATTCTTAAATTATGAATTGCTTTCTTAATTTCGTCAATAGCCTAATTTTATTATTCAAATTGATATCAGCATCGACATTAGGCCAAACAGGGTAAGTGGGATAATCTTATTCGACATTAACGGTTTCCACATTCTTGATAAACTCATAAAATTGGTTATATGTCAACATCGGCATATTTGGTTTTCTATTAATGCTATTAAAGTATTAACCCATTTGTGCCCACGATCCCATATATGGGACATAGGCAAACAGTGTAGACTCTGATCAGACGCCGCATGATGCGGCGTCTGATCAGAGTCTACTCTGTTTGCTGATAGGAATTTCAATATAAAACAAAATGAAAATGAAAATGTTGATCAGGTATCCCTTTGATAAAAAATGGACTAATCCAATATATAAACATGGAAGAATCCACTGGGTATAAATGGGTTAATGTTGTTCCAGTAACCAGGATGTGACTCTGTCCTCATATTTCTTATTTTCTTTCTAAAGCGGCGTTTATATATATAACTGCACTCGTACAGTTCGTTTTCATTTTTTACTAGCTTTCAACATTTCATTTCTGTTAATTTCATTATAAACATGTATGCATGTATATACATGTATATACTATTCATGCAATGGCGAAATGATGGTAGAAAGGGTCAGATTTCAAGTCGTACATATGGTAGCTTCATGTCTGCAGATGGTAGCAAAAAGCAGACTGAACATAACACAGAATGCGCCTTAAGGCGTATTCTGCTTTCCTTTCAACTTGATTTAAGTGTTCACTTGTCTTCAACTTTAGAAACAACCCATAGGATAACGGACTAACACATTACTTACCGTATAATATAAAGTAGTAGATTAATCTAGATTCGCCCGTAAGATAGTACAGTGGAGAATCTGTTATTCTTTCCCAATAAACGCGTTTACGCTAAAACTATTATTTGCAGTGCAAACAGTTTGGAGCCAGATCAGACGCCGGGTAACCCGGCGTCTGATCAGGCTCCAAACTGTTTGCCACCAAGATAAACATGAAATATCATAATTGTCCAAGGGTTGTTCTTTTCTACGTTTTAGTGCTTTGCGTTTGCGTACGTTTGCGTTTAAACGGGAAAGAATAACAGATTCTCCACTGTACCTAGTACATGTAGTATAATTATGTAGACGACTAGTTTGCTTTTATGGCTGTACACAATGTACATAGATCTACAGACAGCTTTCAGTAATCAATGTACATGTATTAACCGTATAATAATAAAATAATTAACGAACAGTGCAAACAAGAACTATCTTTAAAAAAGATATTCAGCGGAATGAAGGGTTGAACTAATGCTATAGATGGGTGTGTAAAATTTAATGAAATTGAGGTTTTTAAAGAATTGTAATATCTTGGATTGAAAAGCAAAAATACAAGTATACAATGGAAACAGTTACTTTTATTTAAAATGCAAAACTATCATGTACAGAAATGCAAAACAAAACAATAATTTAACTTATATCCTAGCTACTGGTAGGAGATCCTCACATTAATATAGTAATTGTTCTATAATATCAAACTTCATTCATAGTTTAGTTTAATAATATTTTATTGTTCAATTAGTTTACATATTCACACAAGCATCATATAATTTGTTTAATATAAACAAAAGGGTTGGGCCACAAGTTATTGCAACATTAGATTCGGCCCTTCCCATTCTGTCACAAACATGTCGGTAAACAATATAGATGTTAATTTCTTTCGATATTCTGTCTTCAATTAGTAAAAAGGAAATTCGGAGTGGAGACAATGATGACATTGAGACAGAAAAAAGTTTCGTTGAATTGAAACATTTGTTTGACAAGTAAATTATATAAGAATAAAGTAACTGTAAAATAGGAAAAAAAAGAGAGAAAAACGAGAAAAATTGCTGACAATTTTTCTCCCATTCCCAACTCTGCATTTTGTTCCCAGGACCCCCACCCAGACTCACTATTATTCAAACCATTAACAAAGGCATTCGTCAAATAGCATTAAAATAAACATGGGGTCTCTGTTCTCAAAGAACATTCATAGAGTTTCTTGAAACAAACTATAACTAAATAAACTAAGTACTGTGCATGCTCATACAGATACAGCAGTCTGCTGTAGATTCTTTAACACCTCATTCTTGTAAATAATTGATGAAACAACACAATTGTGTTTAACTCACTTGATGCCATTTATTATATTGCTTTTAATGTATGGTAAATGTGTACAAATAATTAACAGTTAAAACAAATTGGTAGTAAACTATAACAAAACACCTAGCTTCTTCTGTATATCTATAAAAAGATTTCAGATGTCATATCTTAAAATAGAAGCATGATGTCATCAGCACAGTAGTAAGCAGTCTGCAATGTTCAGTCTGTGTCTCTTAATTTTACACTCTAACAATTCAATTCTGGTAAAACTGTAATAGTACATAGACCAGACTGGCTACTTATCCAATCAGACAATTCAGTTTGCAACAGGTGCTCTTAAACCTAAATTTCTGATCAAATATGATTGGTTGAAAATGTTGGTCTAAATAGATACCATGCACCTCCGCTGAAAAATTTAGACTGTTTGCAAAGTCGCATTTTGGCACCATTGGCAGTGAAAGAGTTAACCAAACGCTGCGTCTGCAAACTAATTGAATACATGTACTGTTGTTTATGACAATCAACGTCAGTCATGTTAACGAACTGCATACTGCATACATGTACTCAAAATTGGGTTCATCTGTAACGAATTTTACCTCCTACACTGCATGCCATAAGAGACTGAGTCCATTACCCCATACATACCTCTTTTACGCCTTTAATTTATTACTCCACTGAAGAAATTGTTCCACTTTATACAGTAATGAATATGCACAACAAGAAATAGTTTCTTCATCATAGGAGATGGTAGATTAAGGGTGTATCAAACTCATAAGCGAAATTTTCAATGTATCTAACTTGTTTTCTTTCATGTTTATTTTGGAAGAGCTGTTTGGTGCCTGTTTTGTCTTAACTTAGTTTTTTTATATAAGGAAATACTACCATAGACATGGAATAAATAATACAAAACCAAATCACCATGTTTGTTTTCATTTGAAATATATTTTAATATAATTTTATTGAAGCGGGTTCTTTGAGAGGGACAAAATAAGAAAAAACAAATGCTAATCTGACACACCTTTTAGAAATGGCCGTAGAGCCAAACATTGCACACTAAACTATATTATATTTCTATTGTTACATTCATCTTAAAAAGCTCTTCAAAACAAAGCCATGATAGAACGTTTTTATATACTTTGAACATTTCTAAAGACAGCTTGAATCTATGTGATGCTACAACTAACACGTAAGTGTTGACCCAGTTGGTTTGTGTAAAACATGTATACCAGTTTTCCTCCACCCTCTTGCTAATAAGAGTTCTGTATGATTCTACTACTTTTGATTCATCCAAGTAACACCAATGCGCTTCTATCAGTTAGTTACAGAGTAATGTCTTCAGGGCTGCCATAAGTTGACATAAAAAATCCTAAGATTTCGAAATTGCATTTTTCAATTGCGAATTTACGAATCGTACCTTTATCCCATAGCCTGTTTCTAGTTTTGTTGACACATGACTACTTAAAGCAGGCTTTAAGCTACCATGTTCTAGAAAAAAATCCGAAGATAAAGGAAAAATCCGGAGAAATGGCAGCACTGTGTCTTTTAGGGAAAATGAGCGGACGGATAGGGACAAACGAGGGATGGGCAATCACAAATATCACCTTCTAGAATTTTGCTCATGTGACTTGAAATGCATCCAAATACTGTTGACCTTAAAGAAAATTTGAGTGCCGTTAATAAAAGGATATAATATTATGATAATGTCATTGTTTATTCAGAAATAATTCCAATTTGGGAGTAGAATTACCTGAATCAACGCGAATACAATGATGTATACATACATGTATAATACTTTGACAATAACAGTTCTCTTCGTTGTGAAAATTAGACATTTATGAGGACCAGTCATAGGCACTGGCCTTACAGTGGAGACTCTGTTATTCTTTCCAAGTAAACGCGTTTACGCTAAAACTATTATTTCCACTGCAAACAGTTTGGAGCCAGATCAGACGCCGGGTAACCCGGCGTCTGATCTGGCTCCTAACTGTTTGTCATCAAAATTAAAATCAACTTTCAGAATTGTGAAAAAGTTGTTATTTTCTGCATTTTAGTACAATGCGTTTGCGTTTCGTTTGCGTTTAAACGGGAAAGAATAACAGATTCTCCACTGTATTTGCTACTGAAATTAATAATATTTTCATATCATCATTGCTTAGAAAAGTGCCACACCATTTTAATACTCGCCGTATTTATTGGAATTTTACTAAAGTTTTAAGCCAACAGCACTTAATCCTGAATAGTCTTTATAATAAACTCGAAATGTGTCTGACGTACTTTTTTGTAAGATTAAGGCATACATTAAAGTTAGACAAGTTATAATAATATATATTGATTTATTAATGCTTTGATTTGAAACCTTCACATACAATTAGACAAACATTAATGTTGACACGTTCAAGTATAAAACTATAATTTTCCATTTAATGCATCACTATAGAAATTTCGAATTCTGTAAACATGTATATACTGCATTATTAACCACTGAAGAAAATAGGTCCACTCTATACAGCCATGAATATGCGCCATAAGAAATATTTTCTATCTTAGCAGATGGTAACTTAAAGTAGGTTGAAAGTAAACTAGAATGTGCCATAGGGCGCGTTCTTCTTTACTTTAAACCGTTTTCACCTATCTTCAAAACTAGAAACGGGCCATGGGATAAAGTTGTTTTTGCAAATAGCATGCATCTATGTATGTACTATTATAACATATATGTTTCTAGCTTTGTGGTATGTGTCAAGACTATATATGTTTACATGTGTAAAATATCACGTTGGCAGCTGTCGTGCGAATAAGAGTTCTCTGTATGATTCTACTTCTATTTGAACACAGTTTGTAGATATTCATCCAAGTACCACCAATGAACTTCTATCCATTTGTTACAGAGTAAATGTCTTTAAGGGGGTAGGTACACCTTTGGAAAGTAATTACCAAATTCTCCAAACTTTGCATACAGACAGTAAAATTAGTTTCTATAACAAAACTGGTGAAAAAATGGGGGTACCGGACCTTTCTTTTTCACAATTTGAGATTTTTCAAGGCTACCCCCCTAAAATGGAAGCTTCACAAAAACTCCTACTTTTTTGTACTACGGTTTTTCAATCTTTATTTAAACAAACTATTTTTACCAAAAGTATCCTAATTTATATTTCCATAGTAAGAATAAACCCTGAAAATACATTCTGTTTTGTCAACATCCAAAATAAAAATGTTTGATTTCACTGGAAAGGAGTAAAATTTACCCCACCCACTTTTTTATAATGGGAGATTTAGGCACAGTGAAAATTGCCCTACAAATTATAGAAAACTGATAACCAAATCTTTTATTTGTTGTTTTTAGCCTTGCAAACATAAAGTTTTCGTGAAATAGCAAATAAAAACACAGGGTCCCGGATCTTATAAAAAAAGATATAGATCATTTTATTAAAAAATCCATTTTTTCTCATTTTAAAAAAATAATCATTTGATCTATTGAATTATCTATAATTTATAATAAACTGTACTTCCATGAAAAATTTCATGCTTATATTCTGAGAAATTGAAATGAAATCGGATATAACAAAGTGCAACCTACCTATGAAAACGGTGTATGCTGTAAACTACGAATATGACATAAAACTTAAAAAGTCCCTTACGGAACGAAAACCCAATTTTTCCCGCGAAAAAAGTATTTTATGACTGTATGCATTCACCAAAAATGAGTTCTTAACATTTTTCGGAAAATGAGTTCGGAAATTTTTTCGGAAATTTCATCATGCTAAAAAAGACAGGCCGACACCCTTAAGGGAAAACTGAGCGGACGGATAGACAGACAGGCGGACGACCACGATATTTCTCTCCTAAAGTGTGCATATGTGACCTGATAATTATGCATACCAATATTGTTGAAAATTTGAGTTCCGTTAATAAAAGGATATAATATGATGATTTCATGTTTTATTCAGAACTAATTCCCATTTGGGAGTAGAATTACCTGAATCAATGTTGAATGTATAGGGTAGTATGAACTAGTTCTTCTTAATGAAAAAATAAAAGCCAGCCGGTCACGAAATATTGCCATTTATCAAATGAAAACGATATCGTAATACTGCTGTAACGCTCTCGTCGCAACATTCGACTTTGCAAACAATTTGTGGCGTCTGATCTGTCTCCAAACTGTTTGTTCTCGTATCAACATTTCTTCAGTCATACTGCCTTAAATCTACTTTTGAAACGACAGTACTTATAGTACAACATCATTAAAGCAGGATGTCAATATTGCGGTGAAGGGGTAAAAATAAAGACTCTAAATTTGACGGTGAGATGGTTGAAATATCATATGGACAGTCGTAGTCTGGTTCCAGTTTGTCTGCAGTAAAACAACACCAGCGTCTTTGTAGATATCTCTTCACCAGTAACGAGAATGCCTCTTTAACTCTTTGAACCCTAATCACGCATATATATGCGTCATTTGCAAACAGCGTACCTGTGAGGAGTGCACTTGTCCTATGCAAACAGTGTTGACCCTGATCAGAGGGCTCCTTAAGGAGCCCTCTGATCAGGGTCTATACTGTTTGTCATTTTGACATATAATGTAAAATTCAACCCTAAAAAGTAAAAAATGGACTAGACTAAATTGAAAACTAAATTTGTCCATTTGAGGTTCAGGGAGGAAAGGGTTAACCCATTTTCTGCCATTGATTGAGTGCACTGACATTTGGTACAGTGGAGAAGACGTTATTCGTTTCCGGTTAAAAACGCATACGAAACGCATTTTACGCAATACTGTACACTAAAATAAATAAAATAACAGTTTTTACAAATTTCTAATGATCTATTTTGATTTGAGTGGCAAACAGAATGGAGCCTGATCAGACGCCGGTTTACTCTACATCTGATCCGACCCCAAACTGTTTGCAGTGAACATAACTGTTTAAGCATAACTGCGTTTATTAGGATAGAATAACGTCTTCGCAACTATAAATAGTTTGGATCAAGATCAGAGAACGAGCAATTGTCTGGATTTGCCAGGGATGTCCTCTGTGTGTTCCAAGTGTAAGAAAAGTTAGATTAAGTTTAATCAATTTCTCCACAAATACGACTTTTACGCTTTTAATTTATCCCCCGAATAAAGAAATAGTGCCACTTAATACAGTCATGAATATGCACCATTAGAAATAATTCTTATATCCAAGCAAATGGTAGCTCAAAGCAGGCTGAAAGTAAAGCGCATTCTGCTAAAACACTTTCAGCATGCTTTGGACAACCACCCGTCTTCAATGCCGAAAGCAAACTACATGGTGGAAAGGGCTAATCGTTTGCCACGCAGCTGTTAACCCTTATCCTGCTGCAAAGTCGTCTGCTTTGAAATTGTCGTCTGCAAAATTTGTTAAATTTAGGTTTATACATTTTTTAATTAAAGAAACCTAAAGACGAGTGCGTTACGCGGCGTCTGATCTGGATCCAAACTGTTTGCAAAAACCAGTGAAGTCGCGACCAGCAGGATAAGGGTTAATGCTCTATAACTATGGCGGAATTACTCTGTTTGCATGAAGCCCGGCGTATGTACCCGCTTAGCTCCCATGTTGTTTTGTCGTGTGTTTGTTTGTAACTGTGTTTTTTTTTATAAAGTTTACTACAGTCAAACTTGTAATTCATAAGTTAGAGACCATTCAATAAGAGGTTCCTACGCAGTCTTTGATAAAGGCGCTTGATAACTGAAATATAAATTAAAATACAAAATCAAAATCTGCTATTGTTTGTCCTGTAGATCAACTTTAGAAGTATTCAGCTTTCGTCAATAAAGCTTGCATGTAGTTGAGCCACTACTAGCCAGAGTTGTGGACATTCCAATGACGTACTTCTTTCTTTTTCCTATCAGAATTAGAAGGCAAGTCTTAACCCCTTCATTGCCATGACGTCATCAATTTTAAACAATTTTCGTCTGCTTTTATTTTTCGAATTTCAAGTTTAGGTATTTAGACTTAGGGAATATTGAAATAAGTGTCAAACAGTTAGCCATGGATTCTGATCCGAATCCAAACTGTTTGCAAATACTCATTGTACTGAGGGTAAGTATGCGAAGAGTTACTCCTTTCATCGCCATTCGCCACTTAAGTCGACTTTGCAGAAGGTTACTGCGTGACGCTTATTCTGATAGGATCCACAATGTTTGAGCTCGTTTCGATATTTCTTCGGTTAATATAAACGGAATATTACTATACTTTGCATATCTTATGCACCGGATCACTCGAGTTGTGTGTGTAAAGGCTATATCCAACGAGACCGAAGGTCGAGTTGGATATAGCCTTTACACACACAACGAGAGTGATCCGGTACATAAGATATGCAAAGTATAGTAATGTTCCTTTTATGATATACCTCTTATAATAAAAATATAATGAAAAACGATAGAAATGTTTCGAGCGTTACTATAAATAAACGGGATTTCCCATACGTCACACTTCGGGGAATGGCGCGTGAAAGTAAATACTCGCTATTACGACCACTAAAACGAATGCTAATTGATTAAATAATAGAGAGGTGACAGCTTAAAGCAAGGTGACAGTGAAACAGAAAGCTACTAAAGGAGCTTTCTGTTTCACTGTCACCTTGCTTTAAGCGGTCACCTACCGTAAACACCCTAATACTTAACATAATTTAATGGTCGTTATAGAGAGGTTTTACTGTAGTTCCGAACTTCCGACTACACAGTAAACGTTCTTTTCCCATTACACAAGGTACATGGGTAATACGGAATTTTCAATCCGTCAAGGTGTATTTGTTCGATAAAATACAGAAATATTTCGGGCAGAACATTGGTAGGTATATAATAAAATACTTTATTATAGGTACGTCAACGATATTCCATATCGAGGCTCCCCTACTGTGTCACCTATATAAACTCGCATTTTCATCTGTTCGTTTTGCACTTGTTTTAAATGAAAGGTGCTAATATTTAGAATTGAACGAATAAAACAAACTTTTAATCATTGGATAAAATGAGTTTTAATTCTGTCATACGGCGCTGAGCGCGTTTTTATGGTCGTCGAATATGATACCTGAGCGTTTCGGCAGAGCAAACTGGCGGGTTGGAAACGAGACACGGGAAAACCCCTCGTACATTTTTCGCAAAATATTTCCAAAATAAAGAGTTATTTTGTGTAAAACGTCATCAGAATCTGTTCTTCACGATGTCTGTCAACAACTCCTTTACCCAGACCACAGGTACTTGACACATACTTTATTAACTATTAACCCCCCCCCCCCCAAAAAAAAAACTATTTTTATTTTATTTTACTATACTTCTATTATAGATACAAGGTAAACAGCGCAGTTCGACACCTAGTCTTTACTATCCACTTAAACTGATGCTAAAATAGACTCGATCGCCGATATTCTCTTGTGGTATCCTCGGGAAAGTATTAATTTATCAATATCTACTTTTTATTTCATCAAATGAATTTAAAGATTTAAATATAGTCCATTTTTAAGCTTCAATAATTCACAATTTACCCTTTGCAACTAAATGCAACATATTGTCCATATTCTATGAACATTTATGAATGTTTTGAGCCATTTACCAGTTTGATATCTTTTGCCCCTTTTTGCCGCGGTGCATCCAAAGCAGGGGTGTGATTACGCCTGAGAGGTAATTGCCACGTGGCGGCGAATTGAACACTATTTCGGATAACCCTAGTTTTCGGACAATACACTATGCTTTGTAAAGAAACAAAAGAACAACACGTGTCGTCAGAATCAAACTTTTTTTCAGGGTTTTGTTTGTTTTTATTTTACCACCATTCAATTTCATGATGAAAATTACAATAGCAATAAATAGAAATATGTCAAATATAAACAGTGAAATATACAAAATTTAGGGATGTTAACGGTTACGGATATTGTAACCGGTTAATCGCAAGCAAAAACCGGTTAACCGACCGGTTAACCTTAAACCATTGTATTGCCGAGAAAAAATATGTCTACCTACTGTTACTGGTCTGAATGTTTATCAAAGCCACCCATTCTTTGAAGAATCCTATTGTCAAATGTCGAATAGTCTGATTTCCTATCAGATGCCGAGTGAAACTGCGTCCGATCTGGATCCAGGCTGCTTTCAAAGTCATAAAAAATCTGCGACTTTACATGCGTGTATGAAATATTCGGCAATGTTCTATTAGGCTTTAGATCCAATTCAAAACTGAATTTCAAAGTATGTTCCAGTTCTGGAGTGCTACATGTTTTCATATGCATGCTAAATTTGTGTTTGATACAAAGAATATACATGCACTCGTAAGCATCCGATCTGGATCTTGAGTCATTCATTGTTACGCTCGATTTTAGAGTAAACATGAGGGTATTAAACCCTTATTATGGCATTTTGAAATGAATCAAGCCAAATAGACGCAGTTTAACATACTTGTAAGTAGAATAAATTTTCAGCAGATTACATTTTTGCAACTCCTGCGAAAAGTAGCAGACGACAATACGAGGCGTAAGTTACGTATATTTTATAACCTGTTTGTGAATGGTACAAAACGAAAATTAATCAACTTGACAATCGAATCTGAACCGCACCAGAATACACTTTTTGACTTTTTTGCAAGTGATTCTGAATAGTAAAATACGCCGAGTTAATGGGTGTCTCATCTACATGTAGATCCAAACCGCTTCGCTGTTGAACGGATGAAGATGTAATTTTCAGTTCGGAGCAGTTAAGTGTATATCTATTTTCTCCAAAATTGTTTTAAGTGTTTGTAGATCTGTTTCATACATTTGTATTACAAATGTATGAAACAGATCTACAAACACTTAAAACATTCACGCAGTGCCAGAGCTGCCATTTCCCCCTTATATGCGGATTTATATCCTACCTGATTGTAGCTTAAAGCATGCAAAAAGTAAAGCAGAATGCGCCTCAAGGTGCCTACACATTTATTTTATAGATATATTTCAGGCACTGCGATGCTGGCTTTTGCAATACAGGCTAATAAATATGCATGATTCATGATATGTATGACGTCAAATTAGCTGCTCATGCGTCATCATTTGGGACTTGGAGTACATGTCTAGAGACAGGCTTACAGCAGATACTGATATACATGTACATGTACATGTATTATGGAAACATGGTGGGACGGGGCATTAACATTTTTTCCATTTTATTTTTGCTTGGAAATAAAATTATGACAATGAGTAACTACCTCTTTTGTCGACGACTTGCAAGTAGGTTGACTGCAGATAGATCGATCGCAAAACAAAACAATTCTTTATTGATGCACAAAGATTCGCAAACAGAGTGCATATTTTACCGAAAACACGCCAACTTTCCTTGATTTTACTGTTCCAAACATGTTGACCCTCTTTAATAAAACTTCAATATTCTCAAGTTACAGACGGTCAACCTTTCTAATTTTATGATATTTTGTTTTAGAGACATGGTAAATAAATTTCAGTGTGGCCACTGTTGTGGTTTTGGGTCCTTAATTAATCCGTCAATAGTGGATTGAACCGAAGATATAAGACAATGTGATGTTAACAGTTCAGTTTATTCTGGTGGAAGTTTAACTGTGTGGTAGTATTCATTATTGAAAAGTTTAGACTGTTCAAATTCACACACAAGTATTGAAAACTATTACCTAGGAGCTTTCTCCTGACTACTTCAGGCTTCATCAGCTTTGTGACGGTCTGTCACTTACTGACCACTAACACCGCTCTGGTTGGTGAGCGATGTTAAGGTATTGTCCCAGATGTGCGGGAGAGTGTAACGGTCCCCGTCCCTGTTCAGCGCCGGCTTGTATGCTCGAATGTAAATACATGTGCTATTAGATTATTTTATGCCCCGCTTGAACCACAAGGGTACCCGGTCTAGAATTCTCACATAATCAATGTCTACACAGTATCCAGGACAGTCTTTATTTATGTGCCGTGAAACCTCACTACTGCTGGAACTTGGTCTCCTGTAAATAAATTGAGTTCTATTGCCAATTTACCAAACCATCCCTTACTAGATATTCCAGAGCTATGTTATAACTTTAGTTGCAACTGATTTGTGTAAGGTTGCTTCCCTGGTCTAGCAACATGACCCTCGGACACAAGCCGCGCTGAGCACTTGCTCTGACCGAAACAATTCCAAAGTCGACAAGCAACCAAACCCATAGTCACTATGTCTTATGGGGGTGGGGGAGGGTGTTATAATTGACAAAATCCTGCATCCCTGCTATAGTTAAACGGCACAGTCCAGTAGTACATTTTGCCTTAAACGGCACACTTACAAACATCATTTAACATCGTGCCAAATACTCATACGCTGGCAGGCCGGCATGTAATGCGATAACTCGGGCACCCAACAGTACGCTGAATACTCGTCTACGGGCCAAGAAACAATACTGCAGCTCTTCAACTCTATCCTTGGGCCATACCCATGCACAGGCAAACCTCAGACAGCCATTCTTTTTCCACCGAACAGACACATACACGCAATTACACAACATTGGCCGGACAATGCACCACATACGTATACGCAGGCAAACCCATATGCACTGCAATTACACAACACTGGCCGGACAGTGCACAACATACTTATACGCAGGTAAACCCACATGCACTGCAATTACACAACATTGGCCGGACAATGCACAACATACTTATACGCAGGTAAACCCACATGCACTGCAATTACACAACACTGGCCGTACAATGCACAACAAACTTGTACGCAGGCAAATTCACATGCCCTGCAATTACACGACTCGGGGCTCGGACAATGCTCATCATACTTATGAACAGACAATCCCACATGCCCTGCAATTACACAACACTGGCTTCTGACAATGAGCAGCATGCTTATACTTGGTCAAACCCACATGTCCTGAAACTTCACAACACTTGCTACTGGCAATACACTGAATACTCATGCACAGGCAAACCCACATGCCCTGAAATTACAAACCAAGCAATACTCACTGTAATTTCATAACTTGACCCGAGAAAATACACAGAATACTCCTACAGACCGAACGGACCACCACGTCTGCGCGTAATAGTACAGACCGGCTACAGACAGCTTACTGATCAGTCATCCACGCCTTGGATTTGAGAACTTTGACGTACAAACAAGATTCTGATTGCATAGCCGACTGTTTGGATATGATATTAATTTACCCTTCGAAAGGCCCTTAATTATGGAATGAAGACTGGCATATAACTATCACAGATTAACTTTATTTTGCCATTTGAATTGGGGTTTGTTCGGACTGATGATAAAGGCGTCCCAGTCAGAAACTTAGACCCAACCAATTGATGTTTTGTGAAAAAAACTAGTCCTGGAGATCCATACTCATACTATACCATAAGGTGCCTCTGCTCAAACGTCAACAACCAAGATTACCCTAAATCAACCCGTGACAGAAAAAAGTCTTAAATTGTATTTGTTTTACCCTGTGATGGGTGTGGTTTAATGTACATGTACCACCTTAACTACCTCAAGCTTGAGCCAAGAAATAAATTGCGGTGAAGGTTTGCTTCAGTGAATTGAAAATGATTTCAAGGGGATGACTAGTCTCGTTATTTAATTAAACATGCCTTGAACTGGTCTCCTCAGACTATCATTTATATTTTACAAAGTTAAGTACATGTACTAGTTAGACTGGGTGTCCAGAAGGATGCATAATAAGCAAACCAGCCTATTGCCTCCTACTACCCCCGATATTCCTCTTGGCTCTAACTTGGCTGCTTCAACCGAGCAATGTTCAACTTCAAACTGGACAGCACTTATCACATGCTGCCAAACAAATCCAGCTAAGTTAAGTCTTTAAATGTCCTCGTATTTCATTTGCTATAGTAGCTCTTGAACTGTTCCCTTGTACGACATTGCCACGTGGATGTCTGTGTAATATGGTTGGTGCCTGGACAGTTGCGGCAGAAGCTTCCAAACATAGCCTAGAATAGAATGACTCGGCAGCAGAAACTGTGTAAAGGCACTTACGTCTTAACTAGGTTAACATGTATACAAGGCTCCATGAATAGCTTAGGTTTTAACAAAGGCATTGCTTTCCCAGTTAGCGTACATTATAACGTTCTAGACGACAATGCTTTGATTTACAAAATAATGAACGAAAAACTGGGACTGGGTGGGTGGGGTTTGTTGTAGCGATTAGCGAAAGAGGGGGAAGCATGCCGTGCTTCTCCCTTATATACCCGAGTGTAGGCCGGAAGTGACGATAAACGTGACTTGCACTCATCGGCGAGACTATGAACCTATCGTAACTAGGGAGGCCAGCCCGTCGCGGAAATAAATTGTACCATTTTTATATAAAACCAAAATAATACTTATTGTTAGAATTCCAAAATGAAATAATAGCCGGAGCCTTACGTTTCACCCCATTTCCTCTCATCTTCTATTTTAAATTTACTGAAAGTGTGCGTGTTTGTTGTAGCGATTAGCAAAAGAGGGAGAAGCATGCCGTGCTTCTCCCTTATATACCCGAGTGTAAATAAATTGTACCATTTTGATATAAAACCAAAATAATACTTATTATTTCAATGACTCCGGGCTAAGAATCAGAGCAACACACACTGATGTGTATGCCACTCTGACAAAGACTAACAAGACGTGACAACTTAATAAATATTTAATATGACCTGACTTTGTACATGCTTGACAATTCATTCATTAATAAGTATAGTTTGTGGGGGAAATGGCCACGGGTTGTTTCTTATCTGAACACGATTGAGCAGGAGGAGGCATTACACTCGATTCCGCCTGATTAATACACATGGCGGTTGCCCTATGAATACCATAAGCCATGCAGGTCTGGAGCTCTCACTTTAGTAGTTGTATATGAATGTAGCTTGAATGCGGCATTTTATTACGGCTTTTTCGCCACAATAAGGTTGAAGACCTTATCCCCCAAAAGAATAAAAGTATTTATTGGCACCATAATGACAATTTGTGTGTGTTGTGGTGCCGTAAAGCCTAACTCACTCAAAACAAAGTTCAAACTAAAAGCAAAATTGTATCCCTTATGAAGTCAAGGTAGAACTCCAGACCCACATTACTCAAATGGATGCCATCCCTGAAGCAGAAGCCTGTAGTTTCAGGGATGATATCCATTGTCTGAACAATGTCGTTGCCACCCAGATACATGACAATTATTTTTAGCGATATGTTTAGACCCTGAACGCCCAACCAGCCGATATTGGCATTCTCCGACAGGTTGGAATATTGCCCTGGAGCCAGCCCAGTGAGAAAATTGAATGCTAACTACCCAGATATCTGCAGGGAATCGAAAGTACCGATCCTTAGACCGCGTGTTATCTCTTTCCCTAACTTATTGGTTACCATGCCCGGGTTGCTCGCGACTGATTTTAGGTTCCCGCTCGTTTTGGGGCAACGAGGCCCCTCATAGTGGATTCTGAACCCAGTGCGGAACCCATCCCTCAATATTTGGGCATCGATAGGGTTTTAAGATTCCAAATAGCTACGCAAGGCCTCGTATTTTACGGGTTAAGGGGTTCGACTAAATTTATCGGGGCATTTGAGTGGCATGAACGTTTAGAAATTTGGCTTCCAGAAGCCTCTGCTGAACCTCTGAAATTTTACTAACTGCTGTGACTTATGGGTGGGCGTTTTAGCATGATCACTAGCTCTTAAAAACAAATACTGGCAGAATGTTGACCTCCAAATTCTGAGCAGACATGCTCGTATCTACAGTTTATCCAACCGCAATAGCCATTGTTAAAGCCATTGCAAACAAGAGGTTGTGTTTGGGGCCTAGTGCGGGATGGGGAAAATGAGGTTTGGGTCCTTGGCCCAGAAGGGCCAGATGCCTGGTTTGCCGGGCAGATTTGCACGCAGCGACACCACAAGTCATTATTAATTTAAGAACAGGGAGCATCAGGGTCAAATGTTTTCCTTAGCCTAAACTGTTCGTCATACTCCCACCAGGCAGTCCCCCCTTGTCTATCTTCACATTCCCGAATAAGCCACATGTACTGCAGAATTTCGTGAATTTTGTTAGGACGGGTAGAAAGGTAGACCGAAGCATATATTAGAAATGCATCTGTCCACCTCTCTATAGAGTGGATTTTTTCTTTGCAAGTATTTGTTAGCGTTTCGAGGCGCCCGTCAGCAGAGACTTGCAGAAAACCAGCGCTCGTGAACTCGTTCAACTCTGAGGTTCCCTTCAATAGCAGCGCTAAGTTCGCAAATTCGCCCCCGTTAATTTGTTTCTTTAGCGAAGATGGCAAATGGGAAGCTATGTCGTCGCTACTTACGCGTAATAATTCGGGTGTTTGCATGCCCGACAAGCTTTGAATGGGGGCCGCCATGATTGCTCTCTCTGCTAAAGGGTTCACGTGGTCCCGGGGATTCGTGCAATAGTCTCTACCCTCGGCAGCCGTTCCGTGATGGACCCGGATATTGCTTTGCCCTACCGGCTGTAGCGTTATTGGTTTCCGCGAAATCACTTTCCGAAAGGATTTGCTCAAAATTAATTAAGTTTGGGCCATTTGGCCCGATACCTGGGTCGTTTTGAAGATGGCAAACTCTGCGGGCTCATCCTCCACTCTTGCCTGGCTGGCTTCTTGTTCTTCGTGTTGGTGCGGGAGGCTGACGGCTAGCCGGAGCCTTACGTTTCACCTCTTTTCCTCTTATCTTCTATTTTAAATTTACTGAAAGTGTGCGTGTTTGTTGTAGCGATTAGTAAAAGAGGGGGAAGCATGTCGTGCTTCTCCCTTATATACCCGAGTGTAGGCCGGAAGTGACGATAAACGTGACTTGCACTCATCGGCGAGACTATGTACCTATCGTAACTAGGGACGCCACCCCGTCGCGGAAATAAATTGTACCATTTTTGTATAAAACTAAAATGAAATAATTTTCCACGGTTTAGTGCGTTGCGTTTGCATTTAAACGGGATATAATAACGTCTTATCTACTGTACATTTGAAAAATTAAATACATTTATCTATATCATTAGCTGGCAGTAGCTTAAGGGCAAATGCACCCAGTTCGTGCGACACCTAGTGGCTTTAACAAAGTACGACACTTCAAGAATCTTTACTTAACGAAATCGTGCGTATCGGTTCGCTCCCGTAGGTACTTCCGGTATCAAACACTCTCTATTAATCGCGAAACATAAAAGTTAAACACATTAAATAGCACTTGACAAAATGAAAGTACGTGAAACTTGGTAAATACTATATCTAATAAGGCTAAGGTAATAAACTAGGACTTCAATCAAAGCGAATATTAGCGTTAACCCGAGAACACACAGAAAAAGCCGTCTACTTATTTAGGCCAATAGTATATGTATTAAAGTCCCAATAGTTTCAAAAGAAGCATTATAAAGTATGCTTTGTTACAATTTTCTGATTATTCACACCTAAAGCATTTGTTGTGGGAGTTTCATCAATTGCTTACGGATAGATTTCGATTGAGTGAGATTTTTCCTTGAATTTGAGCCAAACACAATTAAGAAAAATGCATATATTTCAGTCAATAACCTATACACTTTGCATCATACATTTAGTAAGCATCACTTTTTAACTGTTTTAAATTTTAATATTTGTTTGTGCCAATTATTACTTAACATAATTTCAGAAAGCCAGAATAATGCATGCCGACTCTTTGCCGATAATGGCCAGACATGTTCAATTAATTCATCCATCCTGTTAACAATTGAATGTAAAGTCCAGTTTTCAATTAAGTTCAGTACATGTTTTACTTTTTATGGATGTTTTCATCCATACATTTCAAAGTGACAAACATTGTAAATCCCGATCATAGGGTTCCTTTAGGACCACCCTGATCTGGGTACACACAGGGGCCCGTCGCATGCCATGCCATAATAAAAAATCACCCTTCTCCACGTTCAAACACCATATTTTGACCTACAACTCATTTTCTGAAGATTTTTTTTTTAGTATACATGTATACATTGGAAACGTGCCTCGCGGGAAACACCAATTTCATTCCGAGTCTTATCGCGAAGTCCAATTCTCCATCGATTGTGAATATGAAATAACCAACCGACGCAAAAATCCCAAATTTACAACATAAGATGCATTTTAAGACCAACCGCCACCGTTAACATGCCCTTCCTACCCACAAAGGTCGCAAAGCTCTTTCATCGATAAAGTCACTACCGACAAGTTCACGTACGAATTTACCACTGGAGGCTTCTCTACATATAGGAATGTTCTGGAGCAAGATATGCACCGCGAACTGCCCCTCCTCACACATGGGGTTAAAATGGGTACATGTGAATGATCTGAGCCGGTACTGCGGCTGCCTACGTGCCATATGTTAGCAGTGCTCAATATTGTAAGCAATATGGCTCGATGATCAGGGGAGATATGAAAAAGATATGAAAAAGACATTTGAAGAGCTACTGATAATGAAACAGTTGAAAAAGACAGGGAATGAGATCTGGGATAAGTTTCAATCCTCCCTAGAGAACAGCGTAAATCTGAATGTTCTATCAAAGATTGCCAAGTCCAAAGATAGTTGACCCTGAATCTCTAAATGTATTCGGAAACTTATTAATAAAAGGGGCAGATGGTACAAGAGAATGAAAAAGTCAGGTAACCCTGCAGATCGAGCTAGATTCAAAGACCTAAAGAATACCGCCCAGAGGGAGTTGAAGCGAGCATACTGGAGGTATATTGATGGTGTTGTTTCTCCGGAAACAGAGGGAGAGTCAGGGGTGGCACAAATAAGAAATTTTGGACGTACATCAAGCATAAAAAGTCCGACGGTAACTACATTCCTCCACTAAAATCCGATGGCCCTCTACATGCTGATTCTAAAAACAAAGCAAACATTCTAAATGGTCAGTTTCAGAAGGCTTTCTCAGACAGTGTTAACTTTGATGCCAGTCAGTTCCAAGAGAGATGTAATATGGAAGGTCACTTCAGCAAAATGGAAGATATACATATTACATAAAAGGGTGTGTTAAAGATTCTGAGAAATGTTAAAGAAAACGAGGCGCCTGTACCAGATAGTATATCGCCCCGCGTGTTAAAGGAACTGGCTGTGAAAGTTGCCCCAATTCTGACTCTCATCTTTAACTACTCATACCAGACAGGAGAAATGCCAGAAAGCTGGAAGTCTGCAAACATCTGCCCTATATTCAAAACAGGAAACCGCTACGAAGCAATAAACTATCGTCCAGTGTCGTTAACGTGTATAGCATGCAAATTAATGGAGCACATCGTGACAAGTAATATCATGTCGCATGATAAACAGTGTATACCCTTATCAGAATGCCCCCATCTTGATGAAGTCTAACCAGGTCTATACTGTTTGCTCAGGCATGTGTGTCTCAATTGTTAGGGTCATTACGGTATACAGAGCAACCCCTCTAAACCGGAACCTCTAAATACCGGAAATCTCTCTAAACCGGACAAAAATTCTGGTCCCATTTCCAACCCTTTTTTTATTTTAAACCATTACACCATAATTATGCCTTTTTAAGCCTTTCATTTATTCCTACACTGAAGAAAATATATTCATGAATATGTATCATCAGAAATATTTTCTATATTCTAGCAGATGATAGCTTAAAGCAGGTTGAAAGTAAAGCAAAATGCGCCTTAAGACGCATTCTGCTTTACTTTCAACCTGCTTTAAGTGATCAGCAATCTTCCATACTAGAAACAATCTATGGGATAAATCCCTATAAACCGGAAACCCCTCTAAACCGGACATCTATGTTGTGCCCACACATGTCCGGTTTAGAGGGGTTTCACTGTATAGCCAAAAGCAGATCAGTACACACAATTTACGAACAGTTTCCGTATCTGGTACATAAGATTTCACCACACATATCGGAGGCTATCCCTTTTACTGCCATTAAATGATATGTTCAAATACTTTGGATTCAGATCAGATGCCGAGTAAGTCGGTATCTGATCAGGATTCAAACTCTTTGAAAATTGGGTCCAATTTAACTTGATGGCAAATAACCAAAATACTAATTTTTCATTAAAGTAATTACACACGATAAATTTGAAATAAACGATGGTTTTGCAACCAAGGGAGATACCGATATCTCATGTATACAAATTGTATATAATTTCAAATAAATCTAATATTATTGATTATATATACGATATTGATTTGTTAACTTTTAACAGCCGGTCCACAGTTAGAAATATGATCATAGAATATAGCCATGCGAAAAACCTTTATTATTGCCGCTATTGTCTTAAGTTTAGGAGCAGTAGGCATATCGGCAATACGGGTGAAGCTGAAACAAAAGTATGCGGAATATATAGCGTTGGAATACAATGAGGCCGGCGAACCAGTAAGCTTTGAATATGAAAAGAACCAGGTAGAAAAGATCGCCATTGATCATAGAAAGAAACTTGTTTATGGAGTAGGTAAGTACCTGACGTCATCATTCACTGCCATTATGACGTCATCATTCACTTTGGGGACGCTTATATTTTATGTATTTAGATAATTATATATATATAAACTGCTCTTTTCTAATGTTTCGACCTCTAAGGGCCCTTTACAAAGAAAATCAAGTCAAAACACACATTTAATTTTTGTTACATGCATTCAGCCATAAATTCAAAGAGAATATTGTTTACAACAATGTTTTTTATTGCCGTAGTTATGATGTCATCATGACGTCATCCTCATGATGTCATGTGTGCAATGGCGTCATGCAAGCATTCGCGCAATTATTCTCTTTGACATTACAGCCCAATGGGCGGTACGTTCGCAGCTTCCAAATCATTTTGAGAAGAGGATGTTTAATGGAGGCAGAATCGAAAGACAGATTTCTTAAACCGATTGGATCTGGTAGCTGCGAACGTACGTATACCATTTGGCTGTAATGTTAAGGAGGATAATGCACTAATGCATTCATGACACCATTGCACACATGGCGTCATGATGATGGCGTCATGATGACGTCATGACAACCCTTTCTGGAATATTCCCTATCTGGGATATTGTAAAAAATATATTTTATGGTTTGTGTTGTATGAGATCGTTCTCAAATTGTTGATGGGGCGGATTTGAGCTCCAGCTTGAAAGTGCCGATAGCCTCGACCTTTAAGCTTTCTACACGAGAATGATCTCAGACTCATCCCAAACGCTTTTTAGCATAGGCCCGGCTTCAAAAAAAAATTGTCGTCTAGTTGTTTGTAACATGGTAAGCAAATTCAGCAGTCAGACCGCGACTCAAACCCGGGACACCTTGCTTACTGAACAAGTGCTCTCCCGTCTGAGCTACCAGGGCATGTTTCACAATTTTATCACCGTTTAACTGTAAACTCAACCCAGCTACACACAACCCCTCTATACAAGAATTTGTCCCGAATTCTTACTTACGGAACATTCCACGAGTTTCTTATTATTTAATCTGTACACTCTACGAGTTATATAGATCTTATATCCTATTTTTTACGGGTAATTTACGTTTAGTGTCAAATGTAACAAGGTGAAAAAAGATATGCACCCAGACAGGGACTCGAACCCGGGGTCCCTTGCTTACTGGTCAAGTACTCTCCCGTTTGAGCTATCCGGGCCGCTTACACAGACCTCTTACAATTTAGCTTTAAACTCAACTCGGCTACATTTATTTCTCTTATTCGAATTTTAGGTAAATTGACTAAGTAAAATCGTAACGAGTGTCAACCATTTTAGATCCTGATCAGATACCGTGACCATAATCCAATCTACATGAACCAGGGGTAAGGCAAAAAATGTGTGTATTTGTCTGCCGCAGTCTGTCTGTCATTAACTGGTATAGGAATATATCAAATCAGCGTTTGTTAACGAGACATCTCAGTTTATTTGTATTTACATGTATATTATTTTGTCATTCTTGTTGTTACATTTGTATTTCATTAAATAAAGTATGTAGATAATTTGGATCTTAACCATTCACGTGAAGACTTCAAAGGTTTATATTCTCAATAAGTATACATTGTTTCCAGGAACTGACAGGCTGACGGTCTTGAGAATATTACCCAACAGAACACTTACATTGGTTCACACGGAGATTTTAACGGACTGGGATTTACAGTCGGTATGTTAGTTTTGTAATCAGTATGCTTCTTTTAAGCTCATCTGAGCCAAATACCCAAGATGAACTATTGCGACCACTCTCCGGCCTTCTGTTCGGAGCTTCAGATTAGAGGAGTATTGCAAGATCTAAAATCTTTATTTCTGCATTAAACCATAGGATTTAGAGCTAAATTGAGTGAGAAAATATTGGAGTTTTGTTTAGTTTACTCACTCTTATCTGGGACCCTGCAGCTATGAAAACTGCATTTCAAATAAAACTAGAGAATAGGAGTTGACGAACTTTAGCATTAAATAAGTTGGGTTTATACTAGGGATGTAACGGTTCACTCGAATATTCGGTTCTATGAATATTTTGATTTTGGCGAATGCGTATCGTATTCGCGTGCTCAAGAACCGAATATTCGCCAATACAAAAAAGAAATTTTATACGGTTGACACTGAATAGATGATATATATATAGTCCGTGGCGGTATCAGCGGGATATTCCGTGGATTGTTTCATACAAAAGTAAATCTAATTAAATAATTGGAGTCTTCGGACAATGTGTAGCCTTACAACACATTTAGAATTACTCTTATAAAAAAACTATTATGCTCCGAGTTGCGATTATAAGAATCCACCATGAGTGTTGGTGTAGGATACCAATTTCTCCCAAAGGGTCAGACATTGCATGCAGGGACGAGGCTTGCCGGTTTCGTGATTTTTTATGACCGAGGGTGAGACATTCCTATCCTACATCAACAAAACGAATGAATGTTTTTTTTTCTCTCTCCCATTTGAATTATCATAACATGATACAAAAACCAAATAAATGCAGTTTGTGTGTATTGTTACCGCCAAAACTTGAATTTGTTTATAGTTACTTGTCCTTTGCAGTATAACCGATGAAGACCGCCCATTAATTCCAATAAGGAATATTGTTTACAAAGCTACGTCACTGTGTGACGTGTAATTGGTGGTTGCTATTCGATACACGCGCCTGGACCAGCTGTTTTTAGCTGCCAGCAACGATTAACTGCCAATCAAATTTTCCTCACAAGAGTTTCATTTTGGCGGGAATAATCCATTCTTTACGAAAAAGGAAGAAGTGAATAACCGACTCTGATTGGCCAACGGCACATAATTTTACCAAATGGCGGTCTAATATAGACTTATATCGGAAAATCTATCAGAAAACCTTTTTAGTAATACAGTACTCCCTCCACACAATGGCACTCAGAACAAAGATTCTCTCCTTAAAACAACGACTGACGCTGCTCCCAAAACAATACATAATATCTGACCTTTTCACGGCTGCGATATCGTCTGCTTGAAGTTGTCGTCTGTTGTTTACTCAAAGCCACACATTGGTCATTTTGACAGAAAAAACAACACAATGACGAGTGCAAACAACGTTAATCTAGAACAGACGCCGCGTTATTGTGACATTCATCATCCAGATATTCGATTTATTTCAGATTTGTTTTCGGCAAAAATATCAAATTAAAATTGAACGTACAAGTTTGAACATATTTCAACCTAGGGATGATTATACTCGTCCTTTACAAACAGTCCATAAGGAGATACTAAAATCCTTGGCATACAAGTAAGATAAATATGTATACTATTATAACACTCACTTTGTAAGATTGTTTCGATTTCAAGGTCCAGACATGCAACGGGTTTGCTACCATCACGGCTAGAAGTGACGCCGGAAGTGAAGATCGACTGTTTGTCTTCAGAGGTTACAACAAAAGTTCAACCGAAAATCTAGAGATGCTCCATTCTATAATACTTTCGCCAGGCCCTGCGCATCACGTGGTTACACGGAATTGCAGTAGAGTGATCGTCGCTATCCAGAGTGCTGGGAAACTTGCCGTCGTCGATTTTAACGATACAATGTTTGGAAATCCAACAGTCACTCCCCTGTTATTTAGTGCATTCGAAAGCCAACTGCCTAGATTAGAAAAAGAGTGGTTTATCGTGGACCTCGGTCTTTTTGGCACATTCGAAAGGGTATAGTGGACAATACATTAGTTCATGATTAAACGAACGAAACACAAAAGCATTACCACAATTACTTAAGTTTAAAATACTGACAAGATGATATTTAAAAATCTAAATCGCAAAGAGGTTGGAGTCTATAGTCCGGCGTCTAATTTTGCTTCAAACATGTTTCGAAAGAAATAAGGTTGTACATGTATGCATAAACGTGTTTCTTCTAAGAAAACAATAATTAAATCTGGACAAGGATAAAAGCCCTTTTCCAAGGCGACTGTAATATAAGAACATTAAACCTTTACCTTTTATTAAAAAACAAAACAAACATGAAAATCTTCAAAAGAACAAACCCTGTTTCCTTTCAAGTCTAGTAAATGTTTACTCTTTAATAAGGATAATTTTGTGTCACCTGCTGTAGGCACTTAGGGGATCCATTTTCCGGCGTTTGTCTGTCTGTCTGTCTGTTCATTCGTCCGTCCGTCTGTCTGTCCGTCACGCGTTTTGCGTCACGCTACATAGCCTTTAAGATGAAACATCATTTATAGATAGAGCTTGACACTCTTGCTACAATATTGTTTGTCATTTTATTTTAAAGACTTTTCCTCAGTCCATTGATGGACTATCCCCATTGTTCGCGATAGGCGAAAAATAGCATGCACCACAAGCTTTCACCGGGTAAACCAATCTCAGCTGGTGTGAAATTACAGGTAACTAATCTCAATTTGTCTAGAGAGGCCCTCACATACTCACACTCAATGTGTTTTTCAATGGTTTTACTAACCAAACTAACAAATTTAAGGTACGGGCCTCACATTAAACGCTTGGATGAGTATATCCATAGACAAGATAGCAGTAATGACAAAACTTGCACATGGCTGCATGCTTTGATAGCTTGTTAGGTGTTATGACCGAAAGGTGGTCATCAGGAGATGTCTTTAAACTCTTGTTCGACTGATGGTTGCTGGCAGGGGAAACACGTGTTTCGAGGAACCCATCTATTTGTTCAATATATAGCAAAAAGTACAAACAGTGAAAACCTGACTCAGAAAGATTATTTAGGAACCCTCTACATACATGTGAAAACTCACAGATGCTTGTCAGGTAGATTTGAAAGTTTTCTCATGTAGTTTTGACATCTGTCAGGTAGATTTTTAAACTCCAAGTTAAACAATCATATTGGCCGTATTAACCATAGGATCAACAGTTTATAAATATTTTATTCCTATTTTTTCTCATTCTCATTCCATACACTAAGGATATATCTGCAATAAGTTGCAAAGCAAATGATACAACTATTAAGCCTGTGAAAATTATTTCAAAGGAAAATAAGCTCTGCTGTGGGTATTCACTGTTTACATAGGACACCTGTACGTTTTACAGGTTCACTGTTTGTGAACTTCTAGTATACACATTATTCGTAGCTAGGGCTCAATGTGTTAACAGGAATTAAGGGCAAGTAATAAACATGGTTTTTGTTTTTTGACCAAAATACCAGTTGGATGTATCTGTCCTTCAGTATTGGTTTACAACCGCTTAAAGTTATACATGCAGAATCGCATTCAAGCTTATTTTCAGTTTTGGCTTTTGGTGTTTGCTTAACCCGATTTGAAATAAAGCAGAACGCTCATTTAGGAGCCGTCTGCTTAACTTTCAGTCTGTCTTAATCCTTTCATGCTCAATGACGTCATAAAGCGCATTTGTTTGCAAACAGTTTTTAATACTGCTTGCCATTTATACTGCCTGAAATCTAACTTTGAAACGATATTGCAGACAAGAATATTGAAGCAGACGACATTATGGTGTTCAAGGGGTAAAACTTAGCTCTCGACAAATTTTGTCATTGAAGAACATGTATCCATCTGTCAGGATACAAGGACACTTTTCTATACCTCTTTAAAGCGACTCGCAACCAGATGGTGCATTAAAAATAGTAATTTGTAAATATGTGTCAAACGCTTATATAAATGGTAAAGAATTAGTTTAGGATAAGAAATTCTGTTTAAAAAAATGTATTTCAATAAAAAAAAATATTGGTCTCTGGTGGGATTCGAACCCGGGGCCCGGCATTGGCGGACAGAAGGCAAAATAGGGGAAACCGCTTAGACCAATGGACCACGGAACTATCCGTTTATCTCGGATCGATTTAACGTATTTCAATGTGTAGCGATCGGAAGTGCATACAACTTCGTAATTCGGCTCGTGTTTATGTCTGAGCCCGTGTAGAGAAGCAACAACAACAACTATACCGTTAGCTAACGCTATGGAAAAACGATGGAAACTATCTAAAAAACTAAGATTCGGTGACGATTCTTGAGACGTTTTTTGGACTGATCATATTTGTCAAAAGCCAAATAATGCCACAAATTTGCTTTTATTTAAGTATTTTATTTTATTTTGACAAGAACACCATCCGGTTGCGAGTCCCTTTAAAAGGGCATGATGAAAACATATTTGAATGAGGAGTCAACAAGCGCACTTAAAGCGCTTAGTACTTTTGGGGAAATGGTGGAGCGAGCTTTAAAATAGAATAAAAGAATTTCTATGTTACAGGCACTAGGTCCGAAATGGATATGTCTGAATAAAGAAGAGACAAGGGCATACGTGTCGCTTCACATTAATAATGGTATTGCAGTGGTAGACTTGAGACCTGGCCAAGAAACCATCAAACAAATGATCGGCCTAGGGTTAAAAAGTAAGTGACCACATATTTTATAGCCTTGCTTCTACAGTGGAGAAAACGTTATTCTTTCCCGCGTTTACGCTAAAACTATTATTTTCATTGCAAAAAGTTTGGAGCCAGATCAGAGGCCGGGTAACCCGGCGTCTGATCTGGCTCCAAACTATTTGCCGTCAAGGTTAAAATCAACATTCTGAATTGTCGAAAAATGTCATGTTCTTCATTTTATTACATGTACAATGCGTTTGAGTTTCGTTTGCGTTTAAACGGGAAAGAATAACGTTTTCTCCACTGTACGTACAGGGGATAAAAAGTAATTGTGTCCCGCTTAAGGGTGTATCTAACTCATGAATTTGGGAGGTATTTGAAAACACTCTATGATGGTTTTGTATAGAAGAGCTATTTAAGATGAATGAAAAAATAGAAAAAGTGTACATTTTAGTGAACAACATTTGGCTCTACGGCCATGTAAAAATTACCCCACCCACTTTTTCTTATTTTGTCCTTTTCAAACAGCCCGCTTCGATAAAATCCATTTCAAGTGAAAACAAATATGATGATAATTTGGTTTTGTGTTATTTGTTTCCTGTCTATGGTAGTATTTCTTCATACAAAATCTAATTTAAGAGAAAATAGGCAACAAATGTGAAATTTATAAAGCTCTAAATATCATCGATATGGTACTTTTTGTAATTTTTGTAAAGGAAGATAACTCTTGTTACTTAAATAACTCAAACTTTTCAACACTGACCTTTCAATTTCTTTTCATATTTTGAACTGCCTTAGCATGGGCTTTCATCTGGTAGAATATAAGAAAAAGTTTAATACTAGAACTATTTCATTTTCAAACTTTTTACTTTTTTTCATAAAATAAAAAATCTAATAAAATCATGCCCTATAAAAAGCATATTTTTGATATTCAAGGATCCATATTGTTCAAACCTGGTGCCTGCTTTGTCTAAATTTGGTTTCTATATGTGAAAAGACCACCATAGACTTGAAATAAATAATGAAAACCCAAATTACCATGTTTGTTTTGTTTTGAAATAGATTTTACTGAAGCTTGTACTCTGAATGGGTAAAATTTGAAAAAAAAGTCCAAATTTGACATACCTTTTTCAAATCGCTGTAGCTCAAAAAAAGAGGACACCACCATATTTTATTTTCATTTTTTCATTCATCATAAAAAGCTCTTCCAAAAAAACAATAATAGAAAAAAAGTTTAATACTTTGAAAAATTCGCTTATGGGTTTGATACACCCTTAAACGAAATTAAACGCAAACGTGACCAAAACTGACAAGAATTTGAAAATAAAATATTCTGACTATTCATTTCTATCTAGTGGCCAACAGTTTTAAACCTATCCAGACGTCTGATCATGCTCAGAACTGTAAGGGACGTATGGTTTAGAAGCACACACGCACTTGTTGGAAAATACTAGTGTAGTCCTCGCTGTATACAGTAAAACTTGTGTCCACTGGCCAGTCGAAAGACAAGGCTGCCAGCTACAGGCATGAAAAACAGTATTACAGTGGAGAAAACTTTATTCTTTCCCGTTTAAAAAAATACGCAAACGAAACGCAAACACATTGTTATAAAATGTAGCAAATGACAAATTTTGGACAATTCTGACTATTTATTGAGCTGTGCGTATCGCGCGGCCCAATATTTGTGTTTGGTTCTCCCGATGATTTTAATCTGAGTAGCAAACAGTTTGGAACCAGATCAGTCGCCGGGTTTCCAATCGTTCGATCTGGCTCCAAACTTTTTGCGATGGAAATAATAGTTTTAGCGTAAACGCGTTTATTAGGAAAGAATAACGTTTTCCCTACTGTACGACCAATACATTTTACTAGTTATTAGGCATTTAAAAAGGGTTGTTGTTTAAAGCATATCGAAAGTAAAACAGAAAGCTACTTTCGAAATTATTATTATTATTATACCCGATTTATATAGCGCTCTTTTCACACAGGAGTTGTGCGTTCAAAAGCGCTTCACATGTAATTATATAAATGTACCTACAAAGCAAGAAAGACAAATAAATACATTCACAATAAAAAAGGATACAATATTGAGATGCATGGAAAACATGGAAATTCTTTCAATATTATTACCAAGATTATAAAATTGTTATAGTAAGTGTGTAAAATCATTTTTAAAATGAGTCAAATAATTAAAACATCAATGGCATGATTAAAAATTGTGAGTTTTACTTTCACCTTGCTTTAAGCTGTCACATGTCTTCAAAACAATCAATTAGCCTTCTTTTTAGTGGTCGTCATAGAGAGGTTGTACTGTATCGCTAAAAACTGCCAAGTTCACATTTGCCTTAAATAATTGAGCTCTAGCGACGAGTAAAATCTTCCTTTACAACGGATGTACCTCTCAAGACTACACCAGTTGTCTGGAACTTTTGCACGAGACCCGTATCAGAATGCTCCTTAATGCTTGCAGTGTCACTGTGAGAAGCCACATGATCTGTTCCAATCCATCTTAAATGATCGGTAGCTGCTGAGGGATATTCTATGTGCACAGATGATTATATAAATTAAGAGGGATGTTGTTTGGATACGTCTAGCCTCAGGTATTACACATCTTCCAGAATTATAGTGGTATAAGATATTCACCTATAGTTACTTAGTCGGACAACAGAGTCCATACAATGATATTGTCATGTATACTATATAATGAATCCATTGTATCATGTAACAAGAAACATGTATATGTTTACGTTACTTAATAAAATGTTTTGAATCTTGAAACCTAATCAAGGTTTGCCGTATTTCTCATACAGCAATACGTTGTCGAAAACAACCACAAATTGTCAAAGATGTACTACACGAACAGGAAGCTAGAATTGGCAATTTGGAGTTTGAGAAATCAATCAAGTAAACAAAGAAAACATTGACTAATTCGAGTGTATTTGAGTTAATGAAAACCTTTTTTGATTGACAGGTTGGTCTGACCCTAGGGTGACACAAGGAGTAGACGGTAGTAGTGTTCTGAAAGAGGCCAAGTTGGTGAATGGACCGGTGTCCTCTACCTTTAATCCGGAGCAAATCTCTTGTGAAACGATTAGAAACAAGGTTCGCAAAACAATTGAATCTCTAGAATTGGAAACCATTGGTCTGCTTCATTGAAATACGTCATGTACATGTATCTTAGCAAAAATGGAGTTGGGAAGGACGTTAGCAATTGCCTACGATATATACATGTTTCTGCACATACAATGACAGTGATTGCAAACACTTCGGAGCCAGATCCGACGCCGAGTAACTCGGCGTCTGATCAGGCTCCAAACTCTTTGATATTTAGATTTAAATCAATAGTTAACATGTTCATAAATATGTGATATTGTACATGTTATCCCGTCACTACAGCCTCCAGTGACATAATAAATGGGTCGCATAATAAACCTAGGTTTATCTGTACAGTAGCAAGTTTGTCTGTAAAGTACAGTGGAGAATCTGTTATTCGTTCCCAATAAACGCGTTTACGCTAAAACTATTATTTGCAGTGCAAACAGTTTGGAGCCAGATCAGACGCCGGGTAACCCGGCGTCTGATCAGGCTCCAAACTGTTTGCCACCAAGATAAACATGAATGATCAGAATTGTCTAAAAGTTGTTATTTTCTACGTTTTAGTGCTTTGCGCTTGCGTACGTTTGCGTTTAAACGGGAAAGAATAACAGATTCTCCACTGTATGCAATGACATATTATTCTCTGTTTATTGCGCTGCGCATGCGGTAAGTTTCGTTTATAGACATTTCCTGACCTAGTTTCGGTGATAACACCCAACCAGGTAAAAGACATGCAGAATAGAAGAAACTCAACAGGAACATGGCATTTTCCATTTGTAATTTCAGCAATTTCAGCCCAGAAATTCAGTTTTAGCACTAACCCTCATCTCTGCTTTACACTGATTGTAATTTGTGGGGGTTTTTTGCAAACAGATTGGGTCCTTATCAGACAAAGCGCCAGGATCCAAACTGGTTGACTTTCATTTCAATATTACTTGAGATTAATTTACCTATTATTATATCTAACGACAAAATGTTGAAAACATATGACGTCATGGCAGTGAAGAGCACCCTATATAAGTGAAGGTATTAAGTGGGTAGACATATAAGCGGAACATGGTTGACACTGCATATCGCCAATGGCGCGATTGGCGCAAGAACTTTTGATTTGGCTCATGAAATTTCAAAATTGCTTTAGTTTACAGCGCCGATATTTGTAAGTAACAGAGCCGAATAATAGCTTGTTCTGAAATTTGTGCATTGCCTCAGGGGCCCGTTTTATGAAACGTCGTACGCGAAACGTTGTCGTAAGTCGGATTCTAATATTCTCAATTATCATTTATTTCTCCAACTTATCCTGTATTGTGACATCTCTTTGGAATCGTCTTGAAAAGACGATTCCAAAGAGATGTCACAAGACAGGATTAGGTGCAGGAATCAGATATAATATTTATTTTTATGTTTAGATTGTCGTACGACGATTCATAAAACGGGTCCCTGATCTCCCCTTGCCTTTTCCAGGAGTACGTCTTTCTCGCCGGTAAGGGCACCCGCCTGCCTGGGCCAGTAAGCTTATATGGTGTGGAAAATCTACCAGCTGACATTGCCACTCCGGAAGAATTTGGAGATTTGAGGGTGTACGGTCCAAATTTTTTCACGGATCCAGACGGAAATGGTGTTCTAAACAAAATAGTATTTTCAGGATCAAGAAGCTTCGCTCTTTTCTCAGGCAAGAAGATGTCTTTCATAGCAGACACAGGCAGTAGTCTGGAAGAAAATACCATGGATACAGTGGTATATAACGGCGATCCGGATAGTTCGGACACTTTGTTAAAACAGTTCGACGGGTTGTCTATTTTTAACGGACCGGAACCTGAATTAGTTATTACCAAACGAGTCTGCAGAGGGCGTTATATTGTTATGGTTGGGTCAGGAGCTATTCCCGGACATCTGTTTGTTTATACACTAGATACTCGCAACCTGCAAGCCGGGTTTGTGTTTCATGATCGGGTGGACGGGTACAAGAGAGAAGACAGTCTCTTTGAAGACCAAGATTTGTACGCTATGCGTTTGATCTCGCTGCGTGAGCCGAAAGGGTTGTCGTTTGTTTCAGGTGAGTGTAGTATAGCCCATTCTTCTCTAGATGTTCCCGGTGAACTACGGTAAACCCCATCTCTTTATGTTTGTTGTTGTGCCAGATGTATACGGCGCTCTTTAAACACAAGAGTTGTGCGTCCAAAAGCGCTTCTCGTATAATCATATAAATGTACTTATAAAGTGAGAAAAGACAAATAACCACATGTTCATTTGCAATAATGTAAATACACCCTACTTGGAATTCTTTCTATATAACTACTAAGATTACGAGAATTGTTGTATAAGTGAGTTTTAAAATAAGTCAAATATTTAAAAGATTAATTATGGCATTTTTTAAAAACAGTAATTTAAAAGTCATTGCTGTCCCAAACACGTACACACTACTATCTCGCACCTCCGGCATCTGGCATACTGAACCATGGCGATGCTTGCGCATGGCGAAATAAATGTCGGTGGTAACGAGAGGCCTTATTTGTTTTCCTGCTTGGGTTTTCTTATTTATTGTTAAAGTTATAAGGAATTCAGGATGAGTTACTAGTTATCTGATTAATAAGCTGTCCAAGAATTATACCATAGACCACAGCCAACCGTTTCAAAGAGATATTCTAAACAAATTAATTGTATTAGTTATTAAGTGTTTACGGCAGGTTGCCGTTTCAATCTGTCACTTGTTTTTCACAATCAATTAGTCTTCTTTTAAATGGCCGTAATAAAAAGTTTTTATTGTATTAAAGGGACTCGCAACCGGATGACGTACTTGTCAAAATAAAATAAAATACTCAAATAAAAGCAAATTTGTGGCATTATTTGGCTTCTGACATTAAAAAAATATGATCAGTCCAAAAAAAGTCTCAAGAATCGTCACCGAATCTTAGATTTTTAGATATTTTCCATCGTTTTTCTATACAGACTAGTAGACGGTATAGTTGTTGTTGTTGCTTCTCTACACGGGCTTAGACATAAACACGAGCCGAATTACGAAGTTGTATGCACTTTCGATAGCTACACATTGAAATACGTTAAATCGATCCGAGATAAACGGATAGTTCCGTGGTCGATTGGTCTAAGCGGTTTCCCCTATTTTGCCTTCTGTCCGCCAATGCCGGGGCCCCGGGTTCGAATCCCACCAGAGACCAATATTTTTTTTATTGAAATACATTTTTTTTAAACAGAATTTCTTATCCTAAACTAATTCTTTACCATTTATATTAGCGTTTGACACATATTTACAAATTACTATTTTTAATGCACCATCTGGTTGCGAGTCGCTTTAAGTTAAACGTTTCGCTTTAGAAAAACGCTGATAGTTATAATGGGTATTTTAAAAAAATATTCCAGAACAATAAAACTCCAAAAAAACATAAAATGATGCAGACCTTACTCAAAGGGTTCCTTAACCCTTGTATGATCAAATTATTCGGAGGAGTTTCACCTCTTCACCGCTTTATTGTCGTCTGTGTCAAAAGTGTTGTCTTCAATACACGTTTCAAAGTTAGATTGAACCCTCATCCGGACCTTCTTCTTCTTCTTTGATAATGGCAAACAATCAATCCTAATTATAATGGCCATTCGTGGAGGTTAAAACAGTAAAAGTATGTTGGACAACCCATAGCTACTCAGTCCACCAAGGGCCGCCAACATGTGCAGTGAAGGAGTGCAAAACCTAACACTCTAATGAAACTTAATATCCCGCAAATATGATAAAAGGTTGGTTTTGTGTGCTAAGAAAGAAAGAAAGAAAAGTGTTAGTGAGGTAAAACGCAGATAAAAGCAGTTTTTAATGGCCTACGGTCCCGCCCATGTAGCCAGGACTGACTTGAAACCTAAAAGGGAGTCAGCGCTGACTATATGTTGTGGAAGATGGTTCCACGTTAGGACAGTACGAGGGAAGTATGGGTACTGGTATGTGTCGGTTGATGGATTCAATGTTTGGAAGGCCTAATTGTTGTAGTGTCTAGATTGTCTTATCATTGGTTCTATGTATGAATTGATGTTAATTGCCACTGCGCTGTTCACCATCTTGTAGAAGAGGACAAGGCGGGCATTTGAACGCCTGGTTTGCAGAGATGTCCAGCCTAGAGCAGATATAATTTTAGTCATGAAACCAGATTTCATGCATAAGTTGTTAGTCACGAATCGAGCAGCACGTTTCTGAACAGCCTCAATCTTTTCGTAGTCCTTCTTGAGATAGGGGTCCTAAGCTGAGCAAGAGTATTTCAGAGTAGGACGTACGATAGCTTGATATGCTGCAGCCTTGGTTTCCTGTTTGGCCGAGTGTAGGTTTCTTTTCAGGAAACCAAGGGACTGGCTGGCCCTACTCGTGACTTTGTTAACATGTGCTGACCACGACAAGCTGGACGAAATTTTGACACCGAGATGTGTTGCTTTCTTGACTGTCTGAAGGGGTGTGTTACATGTATGAAGTGTATATTGTGTGTCTATGACTTTTTTGTATTGTCCAGCTATGTGAATAATGTGGCACTTATCAGTGTTGAAAGACATCTTCCACTTCTGCTCCCACTCCCCTGAACTGTCCAGGTCCGCCTGCAAACCTTCTGCATCCTCAGCTGAGCCAATCTCTCTGTAGATGACGCAATCATCCGCAAACAAGCGACAGTTGGACTGGACAGAGGAGGGGAGATCGTTAATTTGGGGTCCATTGGACCCCAGCGGCTTTATCTTTTCTAGAAAAAGGTATTCAACCAGATATGGGGTCAATTACTTAGCAAAGTAATTAATTAAATTACCAATTAGTTGGATAAAATGCAATTAAATTACCAATTAAATTACTTTGTTTTTCCAAAAGTAATGATTAAATTAAATTACTTTACCTGATAATTTAATTAAATTAACAATTTCTTTTCACTGTTACACTACATGATCCAAGTTTATAAGTTCATTGCAAACAATATAGACCCGGATCTGAGGATTTTGAAGGAGCCCTCTCATAAGGGTCTGCTCTATTTACTATTTAGCACAATCCTATGCATTGGAAAATGTCACTCCCAATCACAACCATGTAGAATCGTGAAACCAGTGTGTAAACATATCAGACTTTAAGTTATTTTGAAGCTGATCAGGATCGAAGCTTTCAGCCGAGCTAAGGTTTGTTATGAAATTATCAAAATTTTAGTGTTTAGTTTTCAAAGCAGATGACACATCATGGCAGCTTCACACATATGGGTGTTAACTAAATATTTCCAAAATTATTTATTTATGTTTAAACCAAACCCAATGGTGATACTATGCAGTAGAATTATCTCAATGAAACAATTCCAATGGACATTCCTATTCACTATAGGGCTTTGAGCAGGCAAAAAGATTTTAGTCTTCAAAATACACCCCTTATCTGGATCCCTGACACTATCAGCAGATGGCAACATTAACACTTAATGAGTCACTTGGACTGCCCAGTGCCCAATGTGTAAAAAAAAAGCTTTGTGTATAGAATACAAATATCACCTTTTTTAAACAGGTAATGTAAGACTTGATGAATGACCTTTAACCCAAATGCACCTTTTGTGAATTTTGACATCTGTAGTCTTTAAGAAAACACTTGCATTTCTGTCTAATACTTTCACAAATATATAAAATGAAGTTTAAACTGTTGGGATCTTTGTATCACTTGATCTGGATTTAAACTGACTTTTCAAGTGAAATGAATGCATAGTATATTTCCAAAATCTATTTGGTCAATGAGCAACTCCAGTAAGGGTTAAGCAATTCGATTTTGCAAATTGAGAATAAGAGCTAGCTAAAATAAAATGGGTATTGCCTCTTGGTGCATGCATTGTTGCAGCTAATAAGGATGATGAAGCTACAACAACAACATACATGTATTTTAACAACTTTTTAACAAATAATGTTTTATTGACCCGAGAATTAAAGCTGTTTAAAGTCCCATTGTGTTTTCAGACCTTTTCTCAATGCCTGAAATACGATAACGGTTAATAATAATGTTTGAACATTCTTATGGGCCAAACTGATCCATGAAATGATGAAGACGGACCTAAATCACCAAAAAGGGCGATTTAAAATCATAACAAACCGAAAATAGAACGTCTGACATAAATATTTCCACACGGCTTAGTATCACGTGATACAGCCGAATACAACTTCACTGGGGGCAACCGAATCTATCTCCGCCCGTCTATCCATCAGTCAGTTAGACTGTCACACTTTTTTGTCCGCTCTCTAACTCAACTAATTTTTATCCGATCTTTCACAAACTTGCTGAAAATGTTCATTGATATAAAATTAAGGTTTAGTTCGATTACTACTAAAATCGCATAAGGTATTTTTGAGTTATTGCCTGTTAATTAATAAAAAATGACTTTTTCAGTCATTTTTGCACTTTAAAACAAACAGCTTTTATCGGATATTCACCAAACATGCTGAAAATATTTATTCATATAACATTTAGGTCTAGTTTGATTATTACTAAAATCGCATGTGTCATATCTGAGTTTTTGCCCTTTATGTATTAAAAAATGACTGTTTTCAGCAAGTTTTGCTCTCTAACACAAATACGTTTTATTGGATCTTCACCAAACTTGCTGAAAATGTTCATTGATATAAAATCAAGGTTTATTTTGATTGCTACTAAAATCGCATAAGGTATATTTGAGTTATTGCCTTTTTATTAATAAAAAATGACTGTTTCAGTCATTTTTGCACCCTAACACACACAGTTTTTATCGGATATTCACTAAACTTGCTGAAAATATTTAATTATATAAGATTTAGGTCTAGTTTGATTATTACAAAAATCGCATGTGGCATGTCTAGTTTTGGCCCTTTAAGTATTAAAAATGAATGTTTCAGCATTTTTTGCTTTCTAACACATACAGTTTATATCAGATATTCACCAAACTTGTTGAAAATGTTTATTAATATAAAATCTAGGTCAGTCATCTTAACTACCAAAATCGCACATGGCAAGTTGGAGTTATTGCCCTTGAATGACTAAAAAAATCATTTTTTAATTATTCAAGGGCAATAACTCAGACATGCCTTATGCGATTTTGCTAGTTATTGAACCTGACCTAGATTCTATACTAATAAACATTTGTAGCAAGTTTGGTGAAGATCCAAAAAGAAGTTAGAGTTAGAGAGCTAGAGAGTTAGAGAGCTGACAAGGCTGAAACAGTCATTTTCAGCAAGCTCAAGGTATAGATTCACCGTAGTTTGTTTTATCGTTTACCCCTAGTGAATAATTATGTACATGTTGTTATTGGATCTCATAGTGTTTAACCCTGTGCCTACTGGTCGTAACTTTTAGGAGTTTGCAAACTATTTGAATCTAAAAAGACGCCGCGTAGCGCGGCGTCTCATCTGGATCCAAACTGTTTGACACTCGTCTTAAGGTTTGTTTAATTAAAACAATGCATAAATCTAAACTGAACACATTTTGCAGACGACAATGTCAAAACAGACGTCTGTGCAGCAGAATAAGGGTTAACAGGGTCATTTCCAGTGCTCCAGCTATTTATGTAATCGAGAGTAATCTGAACTAATCTAACATTTTCTCACTCATTTCAGCACCGAATGCTATAGTGTTACTACTGATTAAACCGTCACTTCGAGACAATTTTAATGAGTATGACACCATTGGGTTTAAAAGCAGAAATAAAGATTTTAGTTTTCGAAATACTTCCGTTATCTGTAGCCCTGTATTTACAGAGTTGTCCTTCTTTCCATTCACAAGGGAGGCTCTTTAATTTGTGCAGCACCAAAATATTATAAATAAAATTTAAAAAGCGAATTTCTTAGATAAAACCGGTTTTTGTGAAAGAATCACGTCCCACGTAGTTCAAATGGGACCCCAAACAACCGTTTTATGCAGGTTTCTCAAAAACACAATGCGGCTTTAAGCGTTACCACATTTGTAGCATTTATACTTGTAGGTTATTGACAGCTTGTTGACAACATGGAGAAAATCCCAATAAGCTTTTAATCTAATCTTTTTCATTAATATATATGTGTTTTCAATCATGTCAGTTTGTAAATATTATGGAATTAAATGTTTAAACTAAGATGAAGTCAATCTTAAAAACTAACAAGAACATGGTTAGAAAATGTATAAATAGGCTTATCTTGTTTTCAATATGAGTTCAGAATGTTATTGTTCCTAATCTTGTACATATTGTGCAGGGTTAATTGAAAAGTAATTGAAATTCAATTAACAATTACCTACTTTTTTGAAAAGAAATGATTAAATTACTTTTAAAGTGATTGAAATATTGCTCAATTAACAATTATCTCCAATTACTTCTCTTTTGTTAATTAATTATTAATTAATTAAATTATCAATTTCAATTACCCCATGTCTGTATTCAACCTGATGACGCTTATGACGTTTTTAGACATTGTTCCTATGGCTGTTTTTGACAATTGTGTAAAATACGTACTAAATAGGTCAATTCGCATAGATGTTATTTTCAAATCACGGCTGGGGTCCAGCCGGACACCAACATTCTAAAGGTAAGTATAATGTATTTCAGGCCATTTTAAAACCCATCCTTTTGGTTAACAACTACAATAATGGCATTTATTAAATACTAGATAACTCCGATAATACTGTTCCTCAATTACACATATCAAAATATATCTATCACGATCTTATGATTGAGTTATTTCCCTTGGATATTATAACTACGGAGCGCAAACCGCGAGTCCAAGGGATTCACACTTTGTGGAACGAATACAATTCTATCTGACCTCAAATTATGCAAATGTTTTCAAGATTCAAAGAAGTGAACTGTATCATTTTTTATTCTAGTCCTTTCTGGAAGTTTCCATAGCAGTCATGGGCCAAGATTTGTGATCTTGGCATTTGCCCTTGACCCTATTGAACGTTGGACAACGAGGTCTGGTCGGTCGGTATTTAAGGCCTCTATTTCAATGCTTCATTGCCTTTTTTCAGTACATTAGATTAAAATATATAGCTACAAGAGACGAAAGACATACAGCAGACAAACATGCTCCAATTAGGATGTATGACAAACGATTGTTCAGCAGTGGCTTAACCTAATGTTTGGTACAATTTCTTATTATTTCATTCATGAATCAAAATTAATGTAATTAATGATGATCGCAAGAAACCTCAAATCATAGTTCATTACAGTGATACAAAAATCTGGTGTAGACCAGTGACCAAAACGGACATTGGTTACACCTGTAACTGCGTCTAGGATATTATCATGCAGCTCATCAGAAATGTGATTATGTAACGAAGACATAGTAATGAATAGTACTCAAGATTTGGTGTTAAGCAATTGGTATTTAAAAAATTATATTTTCACCATTTGAAGTTATGCGTGTGTTACTTTCATTACATGTGTTTACAATACTTAGTTTTATCACATACGAGGGGTGTTTCATAATTAATGCAACTCCATTAATAACTTCGATATAATAATATCCTCTGAAGACGGAGCATGGCTGCCTATATGGCGAGGTAATTGAAAACAGCTATGCACGTAATCCTCCAGCTTGACAGACAATAATGTCTGTACCAAGCTGTCCTGTGAGTGTTAAGCACAGGTACGCCAACAACAACAACAACAACAACATAATTGTAATATGCATGTGTGATATATCGTTGGAAAGCGCAATGTCTCACCTACACGATGGTATAATGCACTATTAGATCACATTACGGGATAAATCACAATACTTATCCAAATGACCCCTCCTCAAGGGCACTAGAACATAGCACATTTCAGAGTTTACTTATTGACCTAATAACTTTTTTAAAAGTAAAAACTCTATACTTTATTTTTGAAATATATCAGTCTATGTCTGAATTTTAATATGAATACGATTTCATTACAATTAAATGGCACAGCTGTGTTAAATCTCATTTTAAAATTTTTTTTTTTTTCTCATTTTGCTAATGAAAAAAGTGACATGAATTTTCGAACGCTATGAATTTTTTTTCTAGATTCGTTAATCTATAATTTGATTTGAAAACATCAACATCTGCTTCAATTACTTCAATTATAGCATGGTTTGATATAACAAAATGTGTTCTAGGTTTCAACAAAACCTCTTGAACATAACAGTAGTGTCATTTTTGATGATATTTTCAGTAATAGTTAAATATTATCTATATTCTTTTTCATTTTGTGAAATAATATAGTTTTAAATTGCGTAATGTTTGTATAATTGTTTAAATTAATCTGACCGAAAGTTTCATAAAATTATTTCAAATAATAAAACCGTCATGGTAATTACAGTATCAAAATTTGTTCGAAACATTACCTCAAAAATACACAAAAACGGTCCAGTGCCCTTGACTTGGGGTCATTTAGGCTCATGGTGTGACTTGTCTAGTCATGTGATCTTACTGTGTATTATACTATTGTGAAGGCGAAGAATGACTCTTTCAAATGATGTATCACATTTGCACTTATATTATTAACGTTAATTATGAAACACCCCTCGTATATTTGACATATGCCACTGTCTCAATGTCAGCGTCATGAATTCTGCAGGTGCTAACACATGCACAGTGACAGGTCAAATAAATTTGACAACTATTGCCATAAAATAATTGGAAGCAGAAACAAAGCTTACCAAATTGACGAATTTGATCAGCTGGGAAGCTGTTTTGCTTACAGATAATCCATTTATAAGGTTTTTAAATCAGTCGTGGTTAACAGTTGTATAGTAATCTATGTTAATATGCATAATGATGAATATCATTTGGGGTCCACTGGACCCCAATCATATTTTTGTCATCTTCTTCCAAATATTTACATAGTTCTCTAAACGATACACCATTAATGCAACAAGAGGTATATCTAGTCATAAATATGTCCACATTTCCCAATCTGTACATTTTCTTCACAAATTATTAGATAAAATTCGATTTTACAGCAAAAAACTTAGTTTTTTTGTGTTACTATGGTCACCGGTTGCCGTGGTAATAATGAGAGCAACGTTTCGGTTTTACCACTATCATATAGCATAAACAAACCAATTTATAACGCGGAATCAGTTATGACACAAATGTCTATCTTGACTAAGAAAAATAACAAAAATGCACTATGGGGTCCAATGGACCCCAAAAGTCTCAAAACGGAAGTTTTTGCAAAATCCGGATGAGGGTTAAGGTTGTATGACTTAATAGATATCGATAAGAGTGTCAAACAGTTTGTGTCCTGATCAGACGCCGCGTTACTCGGCGTCTGATCAGGACCCACACTGTTTGAAAACTCGCTTTAAAACGTCATTGAGAGTGAAAGGGTTAACACGCCTTCTGATCAAGGTTTGCACTGGTTGCATTGTATACAGTGGAGAAAACGTTAAATTCTTTCCCGTTTAAACGCAAACGTACGCAAACGCAAAGCGCTAAAACGTAGAAAAGAACAACTTTTGTACAATTCTGATATTTCATGTTTATCTTTTTGCAAACAGTTTGGAGCCTGATCAGACGCCGGGTTACCCGGCGTCTGATCTGGCTCCAAGCTGTTTGCACTGCAAATAATAGTTTTAGCGTAAACGCGTTTATTGGGAAAGAATAACACATTCTCCACTGTATACATACCGGCCTATTGAGTTTCAGCACGGAAATCATTCAACTAATGCGCTGATAAACCTGCACAACTTTAACAAACAATGTACCTGCGCGCGGTACACTTATCCTTTACTTTAGTTCAGTTCACGCCCAGATCATATAAGGCTACGATATAATGCCTCTGAATAGGACAATTCAGAGGCTTGTCTGAATAATGCCTCTGAATGCCTCTGAACTGTTCTAAAGTTTGCAACTCTTAATTTTGCGTTGTTAAAACAATAAAACCAACCCAAACTAATCCTAAAGGTACTATACGTTATTGGAAACTCGACTCATTAATTCCGCATCAGGGACAAATAAGTACACAACAATTAAAAAATTTTTTTTAAAAATGTTCCTTTTTTTTTTTAACGTTTCACCTTTTCTCTTTGATTTTATTGCTGAATGCATGTAACCAAATGTGGAGTATATGTGGGCATGATTCTTCGAAAAAAGGCCCTTAGAGGTCGAAATATTAGAATAGAGCAATGATATAATTTACTCTTTGAAACCTTGTCACGCATACATGTATATGCGTCATTTGCAAACATCGTTGTGAGGAGTACACTTATTCTTTGCAAACAGTGTAGATCCTTATCAGAGGGCTCCTTAAGGAGCCCTCTGATCAGGGTCTACACTGTTTGTCATTTTGACATATATTGTAAAATCAACCCATAAAAATAAAAATTGGACTGGACTTAATTGAAAATTAGAATTGTCCATTTGAAGTTTTAGGGAGGAAAGGATTAATGTTAAGTTTAACCATGGAACCTAGTATTCCGTCACTATGTACTCTTTATTCTATATTGTTTCTAGGGCGTCGAAGGAGAAGACTTATGATCGTATCATCGTCAGCCATCACAAGTACTGTAGAACTGTTCCACCTCTACATCAACTGCCGAGCCAGAACTCCGAAACAACATTGATTTGAATAAAGTCTCGTTTTCTTGAACTATTTCAAATAAAATACGTCATCTTTGAGGTATATGAACCTCTTATTCCATAACAGGCCTTTAAATACGCCCCAATTATTTCTATATAACCCTTATCCTGCTGTGCTATTGTCTGCTTTGAAATTGTCGTCAGCAAAATGTATTACATTTAGATTTTAAAAAATAAAAAGTAAATAAGCATAACAACAAGTGTCAAAAAGTTTGGATCCAGATCAGACGCCGCGTTATTCGGCGTCTGCTCTTGATCCAAACTGTTTGCAAAAACATTGAAGTCGCAATCAGAAGGCAAATGGTTATGAAAGTAGTCCCCACCTCAAATATCCTGGAAAAAGCACAGAAGACATTTTAAGTATCTTTCAATGTTTTAGCTTAAAGTAGATTGAAAGTAAATCAGCATGTTCCTTAAATAACATTCAGCTTTAAAAACTTTAAATTATTATACCCTCGCGCGACGAGTCGTCGAGGGTATATAGGGGATAACACATTTGGTGGGTGAGTAAATCTTGGGATGGCACAGTGTTGCATACTTCTTTTAGGTTACGGTGACCTTGACCTTTGACCTCAATTTGTGAAAAAGAGCTTATCCGGAGCATATCTTCTGTACCATATCACCTAGGGATAGATAATTTGGTGTGTGAGTACATCTTGAATGGTGCAGTGTCGCGTACTACTTTTAGGTCACTGTTACCTTGACCTTACCCTTTGACCTCAATTTAAAACGGTGTATGTATGTAACATTTTGTCTGGAGTATTTTTCCTTTACCACATTAGCTATGGACACCAACATTGGTGTGTGAGTACATCGAGGGATGGCGGAGTGTCACGTACTACTTTAAGGTCACTGTGACATTGACCTTTGATATCAATTGTAAAAAAAGCTTGTCAGGAGCATATCTTCTGTACCTAATTAGCTAGGGAAAATTAGCTAGCAAATTTGGTGTGTGAGTACATCTTGCATTGGCGGAGTGTAGCGTATTACTTTAATGTCACTGTAATCTCACTGTGCCTTTGACCTTGACATTTGACCTCGATTGTAAAAAGAGCTTGTTTGGAGCATATATTCTTACCTTATCAGCTACTACAGCTAGGGATAACCAATTTGGTGTGTGAGTACATCTTGGGATAGCGGAGTGTCGCATACTACTTTTAAGTCACTGTGACCGTGACCTTTGACCTTAATTTGTAAATAAAAAAGCTTGTCCGGAGCATATCTTCTGTACCTTATCAGCTAGGGATAGTGAATTTTGTGTGTGATTATGCAAATTGCAATTTCCTAGTCCACTTCTGACTACCGGTATTTTAATAATATTTTACAATACATTGCAAAATGACAAACAGTACATACCCTGATAAGAGGTACTGTCAGCATAGGACAGGTGTACTCTTCATAGATATACTGTTTGTTTAGGGCAAGTATATTTGTCACTAGGGTTGAATGGGTTCAAAATTGAAAATTTGCATTTCAAAAACAAGGAATAAACGACAGAAAACAAACTGGCGCCACGGTCATAAACAAGTTTATTCTGTGAATATTACGATCAACATGTTTTTCAATGTACACATTACGCACCCGCTCTCATTTATTTTTTTGACAGATAAAACTGCGATATATCTAGTAGACTAGTGTCTAACAGTTTGAATCCTGATTAGACATCGAGTTACTCGGCGTCTGACAGTATCCAAACTGTTCGTAAATGCCACAGCACTTGGGTCAAGACAACTTAACTCTTTCCTCCCTGAAACTTTAAATGAACAATTCCAGTTTCCATTTTAGTCTAGTCCATTTCTGACTTTTAAGGGTTGTTTTTGTCAATGTTTGGCATTATGACAAACAGTGAATACCCTGATCAGAGGGCTCCTTTCGGAGCCCTCTGATCTGGGTTTTCACTGTTTGTTTAGGACAAGTGTACTGTTTATATATACACTGTTTGAAAATGACGCTTATATGCGGGACTAGGGTTCAAAGGGTTAACTCTTAGCACGCTAGTGGTGAAACCATGGTAACATTTGCAAACAGTTTGGGTCCCGATGAGACGCCATGTAACGCGTAGTCTCGTCAGGTTCCATACTGTTTGACACACTGATCCTGTTTTGAAAAGAAATTTTGAATATTCTATTTTTAGAAAAGTAGCAGATGACACTTGTTGAAGAGGAAAATATTACCCATCATGCAAAGAGTTGTTAATAATTAACTGATGCGTGATTTTGTTGAGTAATGGCAGCATGAGAGAAATATATTTTTTGAATTGTTCAGCTATAGCTACGTTCTATCTTCCGGATTGAAAGCAATGTTAAATAAGGCGAATGCCGTTTTAAAATACTCTTTTTTCTTACAATTTGTTTGCAAGATGAAAGAAAAAAAAACCGCCTATACGAACTTTCTTTTTTTTATTTTCATCCTGCTTGTAGCTGCCACCTACGTAAAACAGAGAACGGATTTTCTTATGAGAGGTTGTAATAAATCTAAACGAGTTTAAACTTTTCACCGCCATACTGCAGTCATATTTACAAACATTTTGGATCCTGGTCAGACGTCGCGTTACGCGACGTTCAATCAAGATCCAAAGTGTTTGACATTTATTTCAAAGTTTCTTCAGTCGTCTTGTCTTAACCTATTACCCCATAGCCTGTTTCTTGTTTTGACGAAATGTGACCAATTAAAACAGGTTGAAAGTAAAGCAGAATGCGCCTCAAGGCGCATTCTGCTTTACTTTCAGCCTGTTTTATCCAACATCTGCTAGGATATTGAAAATATTTATCATTCTTATTTATGACTGTATAAAGTGGAACTATATTCTTAAATGGAGGAATAAATTGAAGGTGTAAAATGGCGTATTTATGGGGTAATGGGTTAAATAGTACATATCACAGTGTCAATGCAGACGATATTATGGCGGTAAAAGAGCTAAAGCAGACTAAAAGAATGACGCTGATAGGGTTAAACTGTTTACAGATAATCTTGAAACACGGATAAAGACGATACTATAACTGGACTGTACAATAAAATATAATCACTTGAACACGAAACGAAGAAAACACAGCTATTAACAAATACAGTGTTCCCTCTCTACAACGGCCCTCCGAACAACGATTCCCTCTTTACAACGTTTGTTGCTGTTCCCCAAACAAGACATAATGTCCAACCTTTTCACTGTTGCAATATCGTCTGCTTAAAATTGTCGTCTGCTGGTTTTTCTCACAGTCACAGATTGGACATTTTGACAGAAAATAACACAATGACGTGTGTCAAACAGCTTGAATCCAGATCAGACGCCGCGTAACGCGGCGTCTGATCTGGATTCAAGCTGTTTGCATAATATGTAAGTCAATTCCCCTCCCTATAAAACTCCCTCTGAACAACACACACGCAATCTTTGTCTCCCATCGGGTGTTGTTGTAGGGAGGGAGCACTGTAAACAGCATCTCAAATGCATGTACTCATACAAAGTACAGTACTAAAAACCTGCAGTTAGCGACCATTGAAATACAGTTTTTGTCTTTAGGGCAGGGTTTTGTTTCATGGGCCACATTAATTAAAAAAGAAGATCGTAAAGAAGTCGTCTGCATTATGTTCTACATTAAGATTATATCCTGTTTGAAATACAAATGATCGGTCTACAGATGACTGCAGACTGACAAGGATACCGCGATGCAGAAAGCTCCCATTAGAGCTTTCAGCATATTTTTGTTCTGCTTTAAGATCTTACATGTCTGACATAACTGTCGATTCAAACAGTCACCTGTCTTTAAACGATAACAATGCCTCTCCAATTAATCAGCGACCGCTCAACACAAGTTTGAATATATTTCAAGACATTTGTCTATTAACTTACAGATAATTTGTGGTAATATAAAGGCGAAATAAAATAGCCTGTGTCACGTCATGTGACAGTGGTTTGAAATAGGGCACCTGACTAAGAGTTAAAAGCGCTTGTCAACTGCCTACGTCTGTTTCTTCTAGCATTACAAACACGGTCGACCCTGTTCAGACAGTGTGGTTTCAATGCGGATTCAAATCTAGGTCTACACTGTTTGTATTGACCGTCACTCAATGAAAAAATTTAGTTTTTATACGTCGACCTTGTATATTTCGATATTGACCATACTTCAGTGATCTTTATCATACTGAATTGTCTGTTTCATGATTAATAACACACACACACAGATGACTTATAAAATATATGAGTTGTGCACGACGAGAACATTGCAAACAGTGTATAGATTAAGCCGCGTCAAAGACGCGGCGGATGGTCCTGATCTACACTGTTTGACATCCACATGCATCTAAATTATTTTATGTAGCTGTATTATAATGGTATTCAAGACGGTGTGAACCAAACTCAGATTCAGAACCTGGGATGACAACGGTGCTTAACCCTTTACCCCATAGAAGCGACTTTTAGCGTATTTAATTTATTCCTCCGCTGAAGAAAATAGTTCCAATTTAATCAGTCATGCTTATATAGTATAGGGAAAATTTTCAATATTCTAACACATGGAAGCTTAAAGCAGGCTGAAAGTAAAGCAGAATGCGCCTTAGGGCGCATTCTGCTTTACTTTCAACCTGCTTTAAGTAGTCACCTATTTTCAATACTAGAAATAGGCTATCAGGTAAAGGGTTAATTGGGCTGTATAATGCAGCACTGCAATAAGGCAGGTTTGTCATGACACGTCCCAATTATACTTTTTAACAACTACGTACACAGTTTGATATACGGGGAACCTGTAGTAAAGGTACATGTAGTTTAAACTGAAATTAGAAACAATAACAACAACATTCAAGAATACTCATCATTTATTCAACTCAGAAAGAACGGCAACCCTATAGTTACAGTGGAGAAAACGTTATTCTTTCCCGTTTAAACGTAAACGAAACGCAAACGCAGTGCACTTAAAGGTACACAATGACAACATTTTGACATTGCTTATGATTTATTATAATCTGAGGGGCAAACAATTTGGAGCCTGATCAGACGCCGGGTTACCCGGCGTCTGATTTGGCTTCAAATCTTTTGCAATGGAAATAATTTTAGCGTAAACGCGTTTATTGGGAAATAATAACGTTTTATCCACTGTAAATACTCATGTGCCACTATGGACATCTATCATTTGAACTATTAGATCTATATTGACAACTAAAATCAGGAAACAACTCCTCAAAAAAAAGTGCATGCTCTTGTCAGATATATTCTGTAAGTCTAAGAAAACAGTGCAGACCCTGATCAGACAAATTCTGTACGGGCCTACGCTGTTCTTTAAAAACAGTCATTACTAGTATATACATGTATACGCTAACGTACTACAGCGTCCCCTCTCTACAACGACACACACAGGGAGACACACATTTTGTGCGTTGTTCGGAGGGAGTTGTTATAGGGGTGGGTTTTGGCTTACATTTGCAAACAATTTTAATCCAGAGCAGACGCCGCGTAACGCGGCGTCAGATCTGGATTCAAGCTGTTTGTCACCTCGTCATTTATTTTTTCTGTCAAAATGTCCATTATGTACTTTTGAGGAAAACAGCAGACGACAATTTTAAGCAAACGATATTGCAGCCGTGAATAGGTTGGACATCATTTTGAGGAAGAGCAACAAGCGTTGTTGTAAGGAGGGAATCGTTGTTGGGAGGGCCGTTGTAGAGAGGGAGTACTGTATAAGTATTGTCGCAGAAAAAGGTTTTAGGACGCTATATGGGCGAATATGTGATACATGTAATTATTGTGAATATTTGGATCCAGATAAACCGACAGAGTACCATCTTGATCCAAACTGTTTGCAAAGTCGACGTATCTCGCGCACATAAAGGCGATAAGTTACAGTAATTTTACAGCATTTCCGAATACGAGCGAGGAAATGAAAAAGACCCTTTGAACTTGAGGTAGAAATGCTGAGATCAGAAGTTTATGAAATTGACTTGTTATTGTATTTTCATTGTTTAAAATTATATAAACACACACTTTAAGGCTTCGAGTTGTGAGAAGTTCACCCATTTAGCACTAGCGACGAGTGCACTCGTCCCTCATACACAATATACCTGTGAAAAGTACACATGTCTTGTGCAAACAGTGTAGACCTAGATAAAAGAGATACTCAAAGAACCCTCTAACCAGGGTCTGCACTGTTTGTCATTTTGCAATTAATTGTTAAAACAATCCTAGATAATGGACTAGACTTAAGGTAGCTCGCGGGTGAGCTTAGTTTCCATGAAAGGTGTTATGAAACTTTGCTTGAAGAAGGATAATAGTATAAGAAACACTGTGTGCAAATATAGGCACAATTTATCGATTGGTTTGTCTTTAAGGTCTCTTTTTTTGGACAAAAACCTGGAATTTTGATGATTTAAATTTTTTTTTAAATGAATAAAGCTAATGACTATAAGTCTCGCGCAATAAGTAGTCCACAACATTCATTACAAGAAAAGCTAAAAACATTTTGAAAAAAGGTGTTCAGAAAGATGTTATCAGCTATTTAAATTTTGCAAAATGCTAAAAAATTGAATTACAAAACACCGACTCATTCAATGTATTAGAAAATATTACAGTAAGGATTTGTTGTAATAACAGATTTTCTTATCAAAATGTGGGAAATTTGAAGTTGGGATACAGTTACCTACCTTAAAATTGAAATTCTGTCATTAAAATGCATTATTTTTTATTCATGGACTTGCATACAAGGTTAATTATATTATTTAAACATTATAATGGGCAATATCGATCTTGAAAAGGTTGACGTATTGATCAACTCCAATGTGTGGCTTTATAGTTCGATCAAATATTGTACGGTTCTGGTTTTAGGTTGACAAACACGTTTGTTGTTTGTCAGCATTCATATTTATAACGTCAGCCTATGTGGCTGTTTCCAAGTGTCATTTCATAATTATAATTCCCAATTGTAATCTTTACGATATAAGCTACCTCTAGATCGTGTTAGCTCCCACAGCATCTTTTATTCAGCCTGTATTTGTATTTGTTATGGTTCATAATTGTGAGAAGGATGTGCTTGGAGGCCATCTTGGTTTATACTGAAGTGATGCATTGTGGGTTGTTAGTCTTGGTTACTACATAGTACAGTAGCGGCAAGACTTCAATCCACAATAGCTCTTTGAAAAGTAATTTATTCCATATTTTAGCTATGAGCGTCCCTTCTAAATATATTCCCCCTCATGTTTATAACATTCTTGTATTTTTAGAAAGGGATATTGGTACTGTTTTAGTCATTTTTAGGTCCGCGCAGTGCCAGCGTCTTCGCATACCATATAAGGAGTGCACACTTGGTGTGCACTCCATATAAGGAGTGCACACTTTGGTGCGTTTTTTGTGCAACAGATTTTCGGTGCGATTTTAATGTTAAATCGCACCAGAAATTTGGTGCACACCACGTGACCAATTTTCTGTATAAATACCAGGTTTTGCAGACGAATCGAGGACTCTCAGAATAGAATTTCAAAGGTGCGGCACCATATTGCCTTACTCTTTTAGAATAGAATTAGTTAGAAATAGAAGAAGTCTAGTGACTTGAGGTTTACTATTATTGAGTAGGATATAAATAAAGCATCACATAAAATTTGATTAAGCCTTACTTTTACTTTATTTGCCACACGAAAGAGAGTCCATTTTAGTTAATATTTATTTGAGAGAAAGAGAGAGAAGAAAGGGGTGATCTTGAATCACGCTACCAATTTGGATCCAGATCAGACCCCAGACTTGACGTGTACTACCGCTCGGCACGTGACAATATTATATACCGTTTTTACTGACTTGTGAGTCATTAAACCAAAATGTACATGTAAGTGGATATATATAATCGGACCGTATATACCTCGTAGCATCACTTATTCTAACCAACAAAGACTAAACATAACCTGTCCCTTGATCATTGCGTTATGGACTTGCAAGTCAATAAAATCGGACACTACATTTAAAAAAAAATTGGATTGAGTTGGTCTCGAACCTAGTACCTTTAGATTGCTAGTCAACCACATTACCAACTGAGCTATCGAGGAAGATACTGAAACTTACAAGCCTTTTCTATATGTAAATTGTCTAGTATAAGCACGTGCGGAAAGAGTCTATATCATCGAGACGCATTTCCGCTCGCCTGAAAGAAAACTCGGACTAGCGAAAGGCCTTATTTGGAAAAAGAAATTTTCTATTTGAACTTTGAAGTGATACAAATGAATAAGTTAAACAGGATATTTTACATAGCCTGAAACTTACCTCACTATTATACAGAAAGTGCAAAAAAGTTTGGCTACAGATCAGTTAATATACGATCATGAATGGAAACGTGTGGAGATCTCTTACATGTAACAACTTCACTGCCTTACCCCCGAGTATATTGGTTCTTTGCAAACAGTTTGTATCCTGATCAGACGCCGAGTAACGCGGCGTCTGAGCAGAATCCGAATTGTTTGACACTCATTACTGAAGTCCATTTACTCAAAATTTAAACTTGAGAAATAAAAGCAGATACTTGTTTAAAGCCAGAATGTCGCCCAAATTTATGTTTAAATCACGCAATTTCTTATATAAGACCATTGTCTATGTATTAAAACTAAGCGAAATCCGTTGTCAGGTGCCTGAAACATGCCCCCCCTTTCTTTAAGAACCAAAAATAAATGTGCCGATTTCTTATCGAGATGGTTGGAAGAATAAGCTTTTTGTTTACATAACAAATCTTCGTGTCGGCTTCCGAGAGTTTCCGCAAGGTCGAATAAGAGTCACGAGATCGATCCGATTTTCCTGACTTGTCTGGGTTATTTTTAGACCAGAATAGTTCATAACCATTATGGTAACGGTGGAGAAAACGTTATTCTTTCCCGTTTAAACGCAAACGAAACGCAAACGCATCGCAATAATACGCATAAATGGACAACCTTTAGACAATTCTGACCATTCATGTTAGTCTGAGCGGCAAACAGTTTGGTGCGTGATCAGACGCCGGGTTACCAGGCGTCTGATCTGCTCCAAACTGTTTGCAATTGAAATCATGGTTTTAGCGTTAACGCGTTTATTGGGAAAGAATAACATTTTCTCCACTGTAAGCAAGGTAACATCGACTACATCATCGTACATTTTCCTACTTGAGATAAGTATGGTTCCCGTGCAGCACGAGACCGCTGCGCTAACTTTACTGATATTGTATTCTCTCCCAATAAACGCATTTGTATACAAAACTGTTATTTCCATTGCAAACAGATTGGAGCCAGGTCAGACGCCGGGTTACCCGGCGTTTGATCAGGCTCCAACCTATATGATACTCAGATTAAAAAATAATAGTTAAAACTTCTAAAAGTAAATTTCAACAGTTACGTGCATTGCGTTTGCGTTTAAACGGGAAAGAAAAATGTATTCCCTACTGTATACTGCACACAATAAATACAGCTATCAATGTTTCTTGCTGGATGTAGGGAATAATCATACCTGTTAAAGTTTTAGAATGTTCCAATCTAAAAATAACTATGTCAAGTCAGAAGAAAACACTAAAACATCTTTACCGAGTGAAAGCCGAACGATCGGATGTCAACAAACCGATTTAAAAGTCGACTTTTTTCCACCAAATTCATGTGTTTGTCAGATTTATTGCCTCCATAATCATCGTGGATTACCTCTTTTTATATATGTTTAGATTACGTATCTGCCTGAATATTCAGGTTTAAAAAATGCGCTATTTTGGCTTACATACTGCCTTTAAAGTAGATGAAGTAGATGAGTCTCATGACCGTGAAAAAGGGGTTAAGTAAGATGACTGTATTGGATGCAAAATAAATACACTAAGCAACCGTGTTACAGTGGAGAATCTGTTATTCTTTCCCGTTTAAACACAAACGTACGCAAACGCAAAGCACTAAAACGTAGAAAAGAACAACTTTTGGACAATTCTGATAATTCTTGTTTATCTTGGTGGCAAACAGTTTGGAGCCTGATCAGACGCCGGGTTACCCGGCGTCTGATCTGGCTCCAAACTGTTTGCACTGCAAAAAATAGTTTTAGCGTAAACGCGTTTATTGGGAAAGAATAACAGATTCTCCACTGTATTTAATGAGACGTGCGCATCTATTTTGAATTGCAAATTTGACGTAATGGTGGGTTGTATAAGATAATTAAAGGGTCAAGTGTGAACTTTAAGCATTTAAAAAGCTGTATTATTATCTATTATACTATTTTCCCTGAGATACTAACTCTACATTGGAATGGGGGCAAAACGCAGCAGGAATAACATGTCATTAACCCTTTCATTTAAAATTGAGGTATTTTGACTTTTGAAGTTTTGAAATGAGTGTCAAACAGTTTGGACCCTGATCAAACACCGGGTAACGCGGCGTCTCAACAGTATCCAGACTGTTCGCAATTAACCAAGGTACTCGGGGAAAGGCAGTGAATGGGTTAAAACAGTGTACCGGTAAAAAGTTAATGTGTCCTTTGCAAGCAGTGCAGACCTCGATCAGAGGGCTACTACAGGAGCTCTCTAATCAGGGTCTGCACTGTTTGTCATTTTGTAAAAACATTCCTAAATAGTAAAAGATGGACTACACTTACAGTATACATTTGTTTCATAGGTACTGAGGGAACAGTCAAATCATTGACCCGAGGTAGCAGGGAAGACCGTGAGAACTGTTGCCCGAGGCCAAGGGCCGAGGGCAACAGTTCTCAAGGTCTTCCCTGCTACCGAGGGACAATGGTTTGACTGTTCCCGAAGTAACTATCAAACAAATGATTTATTACCTGACTCTCTATTTAAGCCAGGCTGAATGAATGGCTAGACCTAGATCTATCTAGATAACCAAGATTTGAACAACACGTATTTATAAATTCTAGAGATGATCTTACGTGTATATTTAATCTTAATTCAATTCAATACAACAACTGAATGTGAACATCACTGATTTGTAAAAAAGATGTCTAATATATTCATATTTTCAATTACGATTGAATTATTATTGTTTCTTATTGACTGAATTTGATTGACACTTTGTCGAAATTACGTCATTTATTTTTGTAACGTCATAATTTGTTTTAAAAAAAGGAAGACGTTAGATCTGCAAGCGGTTGATCGCTTTTATTCGGAGTTACTCTTAATTTTAGGTCTAGAACTATATAGCCTTTTAAGGGGATTGTTCGGGAGAGAAAAAAATGACCCGATCAACTCCGCAAAAGGCTAGATCCTTAAACAAAAATCTGTATCATAAAGACGCCTTATTTGGTCCCGCGATGCAGAAAAGTTTTGCGCACCATTTTCGCGCATGTAACAGTGCTATGTAACAGTCAACTGTTGCCCGCTGGCCTCAGTCTGGTAAATATTTCGGAAAACAGTCAAAAATGCTTAATATTCACTTAAATAGAGATTCAGGTAATAATAAAACCTGTCTATTACGGCCCCTAAATAGTGTTAATAATCAGGTGTTTAAGGCAGCTGTCACATGTCTTTTATGCAGTCAATTAACATTTAAGGTGGTCGTAATTAAGAGGTTTTACTGTAATTGGAAACACACATATTAGGAATGAATAAACTCTTCTCCATTGTAATATGGAGTCCTATTTCCCTTTTCATAATAAAATGGCATCAATACCACCCTTATCACACCTAGTGCAAAAGTTATTGTTTCAAATTTTAATGACATTGCCCTCAACATTGACTTGGCATGACTGAAAAGGGTAATCATTTAAAATATTAAGTTATAGACAGACATAGACTGATGGATAGATGGAAAGATGAAAACAACATGCCCCCAAATCGCTGATTTCTTAAAAGGGTCCTGGAAACGTAAATAAAAGTTCGATAAAAGATTATACTAATATATTTCGGGCGATATACAGTCAATATTTATTTATCATTCATTAAGTTGAGCAGCGTTGATACCTTTTAAGACAATGATCTGCTTAATGCATGCTAGAAATAATGCATTATTTATATCCTGCATTAAGTACCAACGTGAATTCAATACTGTACATAGGCCCTGAAAACTTCTATTACGTGGTAGCTTAAAATGTTGACTGCATTATTCCATAATGCTTTATATCCTACGTAAACGCTCTACGGAAAACAGTACTACCCCTCTCAATCTTTAAATTAGTTTGCAGCTTAACCTTTACTCTTTAAGTAAACATTCCTACGATTCGAACTATTTACACACTTAGAAAAGTAGTCATCAGCTGAACATGAAAAATAAAAGACGTTTCCGGTACCGTTCCAGACAGGAGTTTAAACCTTTCCCTTATAGAAGAGACTTTTAGCACATTCATTTTATTCATCCGCTGAAGAAAATAGTTCCAATATATACCGTAATGAATATGTGTCATATTTAATACTTTCCTTATTCTAGCAGGTAATAGCTTAAAGCAGTCTGGAAGTAAAGCAGAATGCGCCATTTGGCGCATTCTGCTTTACTTTCAACCTGCTTTAAGTAGTCACTTATTTTCAAAACTAGAAACAGGATATCGGGTAATGGGTTAAAAAGAGACTGAAAGGAATGCAGAAATACTAATTGATGCAGAACAAAATTATTTCAGAAGCTTTTGGCATTACCCATATCCTATATTAATCAGCAACCTGTCTTTAAAACCACATTTTGTGCTTCATATAGTAGGTCGATCAAGAGAGTTGGTTCCGTTACTGTAATGCATTTACACGCACTATAGCATATTCTTATAGTTATAGTATTATGTTTATACTATATAGTATTACTGTTTTCTTAATATAATTACATTTATATTTACAGTGCGGGTAAATCTGAATAGAAGTGATATATGAAATGGGATAAGTCTCTTAGTGTTCATTAAAGAATGGTATGGTTTGATTGAAAGTAGTGTTATCAATATTTCATCATAGATTTCTACGTGTCATGTTTTAACCATAATGAGACTATAAAATAAGAATAAAATTATATACAGTTAAACTTCGATATCTCAAACTCTGTTAGATCGAACTTACCCGTATTTCAAATTTAAAACGTGGCTTAGCCACGTTTTAAATTTGAAATATGGGTATGTTCGACCTAACCGAGCATAAAATAATGCAGTTCATGTGTCGAACTATTGGATAATTCGAGTTAAGCGAGTTCGAGATATCGAAGTTCGACTGTAATATCAAGCCTGATACGGTCAAATGAATTCTATATACAATTGTCATTACATATACTTTGGCACACACGTTTTGATTCACAAATGTTACTGAACACAACAGCTAATACTTGAATCACATCGTGGGGGAAAAGAATAGTCAGACATGCAAATAGAGCTGACCAAGATCAACGTCTTCATCGCCTTTTTGCTGCTACACAGAGAGCAAGATTCATTCTTTCCCGAACCACACGTTTGGACACCGATAACTTTAGTCAATTGAAAACAGTTAAGTGCCAGTTCAGAAGCCTAATGTCATGGCTCAGAATTGATCAAAATCTAAACTTGTTTGTTAAGATTCTGTAAAATCAAATAATAACTGTTAATTTTGTACATTCTTCTAGATTTGCGAAAACGTTTCATTTCAGTTTAACTAGAAAGAATATATAAATTCCTCATTGTAGTATCTATCCTTATTGATTTGACGACGGGTGTCGCCTTGAAGACCCAAAATCATACAGATTACGGTCTACACTGCTTGAAATGTCCGACTATCCCTTTCTTCTCGATGTGGCTCATTTGTTTCTACGAGGTCTTTCTTCAAGGCTTTTTGTACACTCAAGCTTGTATCAAGCGACCACCCACTAGACAACTATTGCGAAGTTATTGATAGTTATAAATACAGGTGGTTGCTAAATGCAACTAAAGTAATATAGAAATTTCTGTATTATTTTCATTGTGCATAACGGAGCAACATGTCTTGTGAGACTCCACACTATTCCAATAAGTGATCGTTTGAAAGAAGCTTGACTGCATGTAGTTAAATGTCAGAGTTTGTATGGTTTTACAAATGTATCTTTTTCGATGCAGGGTTAAGCATCCTCAGACTCGAGGCATGGCGTAGTGGATCTGCTCCTCGAGTCTTCCCTATTCGCCTCATTGAATGTGTAAACTATGGCTGGTATAGGCACTACATCCTCTGAAAAAAAGATAGAATTTTGACATTTAACTAAATTGTTATCTGAAGTTCGAAGTCAGAAAAAAATATTCATGGGTTTCATCTTGACCATTTCCAAAATAGAAAATACGTGTACCTGTATTTTGACTTCTTCGTGTAAGATCTTTACTCTTTGCATGCAAGCGGCGGATATGCCCCACAGTGATTACCTTTGCAAACAATTTGGATCCAGATGAGACGCGGCGTCTCATTAGGATCAATGTTGTTCGACATGCTGACCCTGTTTGGAAAATTAATTTCGAAAATTCTGTTTTTAGAACAGTTGCAGACGACAATTTTTAACCCTTTCCCTTATAGAAGCGACTTTTAGCGCATTCATTTTATTCATCCGCTGAAGAAAATAGTTCCAATTCATACCCTAAAAAGCAATTACCATAACAAATATTTTATATAGCCTAACAGATGGTAGTTTAAAGCAAACTGAAAGTAAAGCAGAATGTGTCTTAAGGCACATTCTGCTTTACTTTCAACCTGCTTTAAGTGATCACCTGTCTTTCATAGGTTATTGGGTAAAGGGTTAAAGGCGAAAAAATTACCCAGCATACAAAGAGTTAAACCCTTATACACTGCTGACTTTCCAAATGGACTATTCCATTTTCTAAATAATTACTACATGTAGTTTATATTGACTTCCAAGTGATTTGTTTCCAAAATGATTAAACGTATGACAAACAGTGCAGACCTTGATCAAATAGCTCCTTCAGGGGCCCTCTGATTTGGGCTTGTGCTGTTTGCAATTGATAAATATACGTTTTCAATCAATATGGAAATGCCTGGAAAACTCGTCCAGTATATGGTAGCTTCTAATCCCTTCACTGTATTACACTGGGTGTTCTTGTATTTGCAACCATTTTAGAACTAGTAGCCTGATTGGGATCCAATCAGTTTGACACGCATATTGATGTTAAAGTTCAAGGAAATATGATAAAAAACTCCAATATCTACGGAGACATAATACTATAATTGAAGGGCTTAGGATTACCACTTTTGGGCGCCATAAGCGGATGTGCAGCTTTATTGTCGTCAGAAGCTTCGGACGCCATGATGTTGACGTCACATTCGACCTTGTCACGTGGTCCTCGCATGGACAATGTGGTGGGCAGGTATATTTCGCTCTGTATGTATATCTGATGTTTTCTGTCTGATCTCATGCTCTGTAGGGCCTGCTTAAGTTTGTCGTGAGTTTTTTCCCATGCGTCAGAGAAATCAATTTTGACCTGTGAAAAAGAAATATAATGGTGTCAAAATACGGTATATAAATCAAACATGTGGTTTTGTGGTCAGCCTTTTCTGTTAAGATAAACATCACTTTCCCATTTAAACGGAGCGAAACACAAACGCAAAATGACATTTTACAAAAAATGTTTATAAGTAGTTATAAGCTGAAGAGCAGTTAATTATGAGTCGAGGCAGACTTTGAGTTACCCGTTGTCTGATACAGTGGAGAATCTGTTATTCTTTCCCAATAAACGCGTTTACGCTAAAACTATTATTTGCAGTACAAACAGTTTGGAGCCAGATCAGACGCCGGGTAACCCGGCGTCTGATCAGGCTCCAAACTGTTTGCCACCAAGATAAACATGAAATATCAGAATTGTCCAAAAGTTGTTCTTTTCTACGTTTTAGCTGCTTTGCGTTTGCGTACGTTTGCGTTTAAACGGGAAAGAATAACAGATTCTCCACTGTATGACTTTAAACTTCTTTCAATTGTCTACAGCGCTTAAACGCGCTAATTTGGAAAGAACAACGTCTTCTCCACTGTACCGAAGCGAATAATTTTTCATTTCATCATCAAATAGAAAGTTCTTGAATTAGAGTGACAAAATGTCATTTACAACTTAAACAGTTGTTTCAACGGTGATTTTTATGGTTTTATTATCAGTTGGGTGTAATACAGTTTGGAAAAATGTTATTCTTTCCCATCCTGATCGGGAGGTCTATACTGTTTGCATAGGACGAGTGTACTCTTCACAAGTATACTGAATATGACGAGTATACTCGTCACAAGTGTTGAATTTGTATCTTTTTCGTAGAAAATAGGAAGTAAACTTGTATACGTACTGCGCAGAATGGACATACTAGCAAGAGCAGTAGCCATATAGCAAGGCTCCCCAATGTGCCCCAAGTGGCCAGCTTACACTCCATATCAGCATCTCTAGAAAACAACAACAATATATAGCTGAATCCACATTTCACACACTCGCTGAACCCTTCCAACAACAATATACAGATTGACCCCGATTTCACGCATTCGCTTAACCCTTCCAACAACAAAAAACAGATGAATCCCGATTTCCAGCATTCGCTTAACCCTGCCCACAACAAAATACAGATGAATCCCGATTTCCAGCATTCGCTTAACCCTGCCCACAACAAAATACAGATGAATCCCGATTTCCCGCATTCTCTTAACCCTGCCCACAACAAAATACAGATGAATCCCGATTTCCAGCATTCGCTTAACCCTGCCCACAACAAAATACAGATGAATCCCGATTTCCCGCATTCTCTTAACCCTTCCAACAACAAAATACAGATAAAAAAAACTGAATAAGGGGATATCATTTGAAAGCACAGAAAACAAAGCAAATACTGAAAATTGCAGACTCGGTTTAATTGAGTCTGTTCATGAGCAATACTGAAATATGCAACAGTGCTCACGCCCCCTAGGACCAGCTTAAGTGGAATTCAATTTTTAACTATATATGCGCTGAAATCAATGATTCCAAAGGACCAGAAAGTATAACAACACTGAGAATGAAGTACGGGGCGACTTTTTACAGCCGCCACACAAGCACTTTACATCTGCTGTTGTGAATTATAAAAATCTGAAAAAGGGGATATCCTTTGAAAGCACAGAAAACAAAGCAAATACTGAAAATTGCAGACTCGGTTTAATTGAGTCTTTTCATGAGCAATACTGAAATATGAAACAGTGCTCACGCCCACTAGCACCAGCCAGGGTTATATATGGTGTCGGCCTGGTCTAATTTCGCCCTATATAATCTATAGTAAAATGCCTAACTTTCAGAGCCAACAGCTCCCTCAAAAACAGGATCTAAGCTATAAAAGACATACCCTTCAAATTCTATAGACATTGCCCTGTTGATTGATACCAGTCAACCTATAACATCGGCAAATACATTTTTGCTATTTTGCTATCAATGATTTTCTAAGGTCACTGTCAAAATAAAGGTAAACAACTTTCACCTTCAACCCATTCACTGTGTTTCAATATGCATCCGCCTGGGGAAAAAGTCCTGAAATGAAATCCCTAAAACAATGCCATTTGGTGGAAATGACCACAAATAACCAGTTTTCAGCAAGAAAACCATTCGAACTCACCCACAGGCAACACTAAACATTGCCAATCTTGGAAATTGTATTTTCAAGGTACTACTTGCAAGACAACAACGACCCGGAAGTGATTCCAGACCAGGCCGACACCATATAAGGTTTTGCATTAATTGGGTATTTACTCCCTCTATTTTCTAAGAATTGGGTGTGGGTTATTTTTAACACGGGCTTGAATGTTTAATTCTTTCCCGTGTTACTAATAATCCTGTCAGAGAATTTTGTTAGATGTTTTACATGTATTTACTTACTGTGCTGGCGGTCTTTTTTTTTTTTTTTTTCAATATTTTATTTCTCAATATACATACACAAACAGGTGAAAATAACACACATAGCTCTCGTTTCAATAAACATTTCTATAATATAGTACATTTGTATTTACTATTTTCTAGCACGTAAATTTTCCTGTCTATTTATGTACAACAAGAAATAAGTTTTGTATATGATCGGTATAGAAAAGTAGAGAAAGTAGCGGAATATAGGAAAATAGGAAAGTATTAGTGTGAGGAAGAAGCGGGTTTTACACTCTGTGTTTGCCGTCGATTAGTTGGTGTTATAAATTCAACTGTAATTTATCCCATTTGCCGTTATGTTGTTCAATTTTATCTTTCGCTGTTGCTATTATTCGTTCCATATTTTCAACATGTTTAAGGTATTTTATGAAGTTAGTAAATAAAGGAATTGTTTTTGCATATTTATTTTTGAAAATGAAGTATTTTGCATAGATCAGTATGGTATTTAACAGATTTGAAAAACTGCTCCATTCTGTGTATCCCAGTGATATCAACATATAGTTTAAGTTTAAATTTACTTGTCTCTCGTTTAGATATACCTCTAGATTTGTCCACAGTGCTCTGGAATATTGACAATCCCAGAATAAGTGTTTGTTGGTTTCAATATTCATGGAACAAAAATCACAAAAATCACACAAGCTTGATTTTTCTAGATTGCATTTAAACAGAAATTCGTTGTTCGGAATAATTCGCATTATATATTTATATTGGAATGCACGTAATTTTGTATCAATTAAGGCTTTACCTGGTATTGTGGCGGTCTTTTTGATTGTAAGGTTGTGGAACAGGGTTTATATTTTATGTACACTGTTCGTCATTATAGGTGAATATAGGAGATAAGTGTGAGGTTGGGCGCCCCTAAACCCAGGTTTAACCCCCTAGGGGTTGTTAATAATTAATTAATTTATAATTGATTATTGATTGCTACTGACCGTACCAAGGCGGGCTCCTATATTCACTTAGCTTTATGTTTGTCTTGCGTGTTGTTTTCTATTTAGTGTGTAGATGAAGGAATGGTATTGCGTGTGTGTGTGTGTGTGTGTGTGTGTGGTTGTGTGTGTGGGTGTGTGTGTGTTTGTTATGGTATGGCTGTGTGTGTGTTCTGCTTTAGAGATGGGTGTATTGTTTGTGTTGCGTTTCCTGCTTGGGTCTTCTTTCGTATTTATTTCTGAATTTCAATTGAGTATCAAAAAAACCGTTACTCCATCAATTTGATATGAATTGCTTTTTTACTCTATTTTTTTTTCATTTAATACAAAACGCAAGCTGAATGTTTGATGTACTGTACCCTCGTTTGCCCACACTCGATAATTTCAGTTTCGATCTCATTTCAACACAAATGCAACAGCTCATGTTTGTGTAGGATTCATTAATTTTCAGCCACGGAAACTTTAAAAGCCATTCCAGGATTCCTTTACTACGGAATTCCGTTAGTGCCATTTGAATTGTCGTATGTCGTGTTTTTGAGGTCGACGCACGACACACGATACGACGCATGACAATTCATCCGACGCACGACATGACGCACGACAATGCGATACGACGCACGACATTTGAACACTAACATTGTGCTCCGTCGCTCTCCCCTGGCTAATCATTTGACCTCGACAAAATGAATTGTCGTGTCGCGTTGTCGTGCGTCGTATCGCGTTGTCGTGCGTCGTGTCGTGCGTCGGATGAATTGTCATGCGTCGTATCTTGTGTCGACTTCAAACCACCAAAATGCGACGCACGATACGACGCATGACAATTCATCCGACGCACGACACATGAAGCGACAATTGATAGTATGTCGCGCAATTGTCATGTGTCGCGCTGCAGTTTTGACCACGACACTCGACATATCAAGCGACGCATGACAACGCGACACGACACATTATTATTATTATTATTATACCCGATTTATATAGCGCTCTTTTCACACAGGAATTGCAGACTCGGTTTAATCCCGATTTCCAGCATTCGTTTAACCCTGCCCACAACAAAATACAGATGAATCCCGATTTCACGCATTCGCTTAAACCTTTCAAAAGTAATATATCAGCGATATAGTCGATCTTATTTAAAGCGACCACACAAAAGAGGAGTTGTTTACTTTACATACACGTGGTTGCTTAATGCAAGGTAATAAAGAAAGTTTCTATAGGAACATTCTACATGATTTCTTCCTTGCATTAACCCTTTGAACCCTAGTCCCGCATATAGGCGTCCTTTTCAAACAGTATACATGTGAAAAGTACACTTGTCCTATGCAAACAGTGAAGACCCAGATCAGAGGGCTCCGAAAGGAGCCCTCTGATCAGGGTCTTCACTGTTTGTCATAATGCCAAACATTGACAAAAACAACCCTTAAATGCCCGAAATGGACTAGACAAAAAAGGAAACTGGAATTGTCCATTTAAAGTTTTAGGGAGGAAAGAGTTAAGTATTCACCTCAACAGAGTTAAGGTACTTTTGAACTTTAAAATACAGTTGATATGTTCGACTGAACTTATTACCTTCCTTTCGAAACACCAAAAAAAATGGTTCCACTTTATATAAGAATAGCCATGAATATGCACCATAATAAATATGTCTATATCCTAGCAGATTTTAGTTTAAAACAGGCTAAAAGTAAAGCATAATGCCCTTTAAGAGCATTCTTCTTTACTTTCAGCCTACTTTAAGCAACCATCTTCCTTCAATACTGAAAACTAGCTATGGCGGTGTGCGTGGGGTGGGGTGGGGGGGGGGGGGGGGGGGGCTAACCTACGTGTATGCACATTTCCAGATTATGAGCGCAGATCCGGCCAGTAAGTCGGCCACCAACACGACTATGTAGACCGTGGCTAAACAGCGCATGTCTGTCTGACTCTCTGTCCACACCTGTCTGAATTGTATGGGATAGCTGTCTGAAAATAATAAAAATACACCTGTCTGAGCTGTATCGGGGAGCTATCTGAAAATATTCAAGTTACATTTGTCTGAACTGTAAGAGGTAGCCGTCTGAACATAGTAAAAATACACCTGTCTGAGCTGTATCGGGGAGCTATCTGAAAATATTCAAGTTACATTTGTCTGAACTGTAAGAGGTAGCCGTCTGAACATAGTAAAACTACACCTGTCTGAGCTGTATCGGGTAGCTGTCTGAAAAGAGAAAACATAGCTGTCTGAACAAAGCACACACCGTTCAGTTGAGTAAACGTTATTCTTATACTATAAACGCGAGTGTTCTATTTAAAGCAATTATTTCTATTGTAAACAGTTTGTAATCTGATCAGACTCCGGGTGATCTGGCGTCTGATCAGGCTTCAAATTATTTTGCATATTAGATTACATGTATAATGAATCATCCATATTTTCGAGAATGATTCGTTTTAGCAATTTGCGTTTAGTTTCGATACGCGTCTTCCCATCTATAGTGAACATTGGACATATCTAGAGTATCCACCTCTATCTGATATATCTGTCAGAAATAGGAAATTAATAACTTTTTCAAGATCTGGGTACGTTGTTCATACTTTGACGTTACTCAGCGTCCAATTTGGCTTCAAACTGTTATCAACTTATATCTCAGGTCAGACCATTTTTGTTATGCTTGAATGTGATATACATTCTCTGTCTCTTGGAGGTAACATAGGTAAATTGTCATGTCATTTGCACTTGTCGATATATTGACCTAGATGACCTTTAAACCCCAATAATACCTAAACAGAAGACCGTGGGAAATTTTACATTCCAATTCGCGTCAAAAACTGATATTGTGACGTCACAGTAAGTCGGTGACGTCATGACTTCAGTTTAGACTAATTTTATGTTCATTTAAGAAATGAATTGATTTTTTTCTGTGTTCAAGCCAAATGAACGACAGAAAATTATCGGCAAATACCATGAATCGCGCTAGCGATTCATGGTAAATTTGCCGATAATTTTCTGTCGTTCATTTGGCTTGAACGCCGAAAAAATTCAGTTCATTTCTTATATTTACAATATATATTTGCTGTAAATTCTAACATTAAATAAACATTTTGTCAGTACGCATGTATGTTTAATTCATATTAGAGGTCGATAACACGAATAATGTGTACCCTATAAGGAACAGCCATGACCGATTTACTGAATCTGTGTACATTCGAAAGCAGAAAAAATAAGTTCCATTGTCAACAACTTGACAGTTTGGCGCGAAAAATGCTGATTTATGACGTCATTAGAAGTGACGTAATTTTAAAGTAGGATAAATATATCGGGGTTTTATTGTCATAAAGAAACGCAGCTATAGGCTAGATTCTTATGTCAGTTTTCTTGCAATTTATCTAATTTATAAAGAAGAATATGAGTCGGGAATCATGGTTTCCACTAGTAGGAAGGCATAGATCGGTTAAGAACAAATTTTGAAAAAATCCGCCAAATGTTTGCTGCCCCAAGTTCCAAAGATTAATTCGCGAATGAAAACTGCATATGCCCCGCCTCCCCTTCGAAACTTTTCCACAAGTCCCGCCCTCTCGAAAATTGGTGTTTATTTGAAATGAACACACTTTTTGTCAATGGAATTGAATGGGGCGATTGTAAATATTTGGTATTAAGCTCCCTTAGATCTATAAATGGATGGCAAATCGGACCGCAGAACTTTAAATCGGTATTAAATCTCTAACTGTGGAGACACTGATATAGAGGTTATAAACGTGCTCTATCAGCTAGTCTCCGGTGTTTTTCATTAATATTAAATTACTTGTATAATAGATTAATTTATTTTTCCTGGCCTTGAAACTTCAACGTGACAAATCCAGTTCCAATTATGTCTAGTCCATCTTATTGCTAGATCTATTTAGGGGTTATCATTTATCTTTTCATACATTGTAAAATGACAAACGGTGCAGACCCTGATCAGAGGACTCCGTTAGGAGTTTTGTGATCTGGGTCTTCACTGTTTACATAGGACAAGTTTACACTTAACAGGTACACTTTTTCTTTTATCTTTGCATACATTGTTTAATGACAAACGGTGCAGACCCTGATCGGAGGACTCCGTTAGGAGTCCTGTGATCTGGGTCTTCACCGTTTACATAGGACAAGTGTGCACTTAACAGGTACACTTTTTCAAATGATGTGTTTTGTATTTAACTTTATCTTGCCATTATGCTGTGTGCTAAAATTTACAAAATAAGATGCAAGGATGTAAAATGAAGTGAAACAGGCAAATGTTTTATTCTTTCGTTTTTAGATCAGTTCAATCATATTCTATCGCCATGCATTTGTACAACCATATAGCACACGTGCAATGTTAAGTTTAACGAAATACAAATGTCGAGGCTGTGTTAAATGACCTTTCATTGGAAAGAGCTAAGTTCGTCATATAAGACAGTCGGTCATATAACACAGCCCAAACTGTCTCACCTACATGTACTTTCATTAATGTAAATCCATGCTTATAATGTTAAAAGCTACAAGGAATGTTGTGATAATACAGCTGACATTTAATTTCACAATCACGGACAACTTTTATTTGATCGAAGAAACGTCGATACTAGTGATAAAGAGTTTGGATTCTGATCAGATGTCGAATTTCTAAGCTTTCTGATCAGAATTCAATCTGTTCGCAATTAACATTTATATTCATCTTGACTAGATAATGCTAATAGGATGAAAATGTCTCCAGACAGCACGTAGTCTGTTACAGTGGAGAATCTGTTATTCTTTCCCGTTTAAACGCAAACGAAACGCAAACGCATTGTACTAAAATGCAGAAAATAACAACTTTTTCACAATTCTGAAAGTTGATTTTAACCTTGATGGCAAACAGTTTGGAGCCTGATCAGACTCCGGGTTACCCGGCGTCTGATCGGGCTCCAAACTGTTTGCATTTGAAATAATAGTTTAAGCCTAAACGCGTTTATTTGGAAAGAATAACGTTTTCTCCACTGTAGGCCAATTATAATGCAGAATGACAGAACATTAGCTCTTTGCATGCTGGGTATTTTTTTCGTCTACAACAATTGTCGTCTTCTTCTGTTTTAAAAATAGAATTTTCAAAATATTCAAAACGGGGTCAGAGTGTCAAACAGTTTGGACGTCTCAACAGGGTCCTAACTGTTTGCAAAGGTATTCACTGTGGCACATGTATCCGCCGCTAGCATGCAAAGAGTTAATCCATCGTCTGCTAGTCGCCACTGAACTAGAATTTATAAACAGTTAAGAACTACATCAGACGTCGCTCACGCGGCGTTAAATCCGAATCCAAACTATTTGACCCTCGTGCTTGTGTCTTTAAAACTTAAATGATTTTAAAATTAAATTTTGAAAACAACTGCAGACGATAACTGAAGCAGACGATATTGTAGCGCGAGACGAGTTATTGCCTATAGACAGTCAATTAGGTTTGCACTTCTAGAATCTAGACGGCCAACCTTCTGCACGCTGTAGGCGAATTTGTAATAACAATTTCAAACTGCTTGGATCCAGATGAGACGCCGAGTAACTAGGTGTCTCATCTGAATCCAAAATGTTTACCACTCATATCTTATAAAATGAAATACAGTATAACTAAACTCTAGGAATTATTGCAGGCAACAAATTTTGCAGACAACAATTCCATAGCTTGCAGACGGCTTAATATTGTACAGGGGATTTAAACGCCATTATTTCCACCATTGCAAATACAGGCGACCCTCAATAAAACCAACTCGCTTAACCCTTTGACCCCTAGTCCCGCATATTGGCGTCCTTTGCAAACAGTGTACATGTGAATAGTACACTTGTCCTATGCAAACAGTGAAGACCCAGATCAGAGGGCTCCTAGGAGCCCTCTGATCAGGGTCTTCACTGTTTGTTATAATGCCAAACATTGACAAAAACAACCCTTAAAAGTCAGAAATGGACTAGACTTAAACGGAAACTGGAATTGTCCATTTAAAGTTTCAGGGAGGAAAGAGTTAAATCGAACGGATATATAATCCACAGTTAAATATGGACGACTCACTCTCGATTAACCCATGTGTGCCTGGCGTCCTTTAGAAGGGACAAGGGTAAACAGTGTAGACTCTGATCAGACGCCCATGCGGCATTATGCAGCGTCTGATCAGGCTACACGGTTTGCTGATAGGAATTTCAATATAAAACAAAACGAAAATGAAAATTTAGACCAGGCACCCCTTGTATTAAAATGGACTAATCCGATATATAAGCATGGAAGAATCCACTAAGTGCATATGAGTTAAGTAGAATATACCCTTATTTCTAAGTTGAAACGTGGTTAGACCACAGTTTAACTTTGAATACGAGATCGACTTAACCCGTTGAACCCTAGTCCCGCATACAGGCGTCCTTTTCAAACAGTATACATGTGAAAAGTGCACTTGTCCTATGCAAACAATGAATACCCGGATCAGAGGGCTCCTTACGGAGCCCTCTGATCTGAGTATTCAGTGTTTGTCATAATGCAAAACATTGACAAAAACAACCCTTAAAAGTCAGAAATGGACTAGACTCAAACGGAAACAGGGATTGTCCATTTTAAGTTTCAGGGAGGAAAGAGTTAAACGAGTTAAGATTTATTGAGATTCGACTGTCTGATCAGGCGCCAAGTAAAACTGTTTCTTACATGCCACAAAATGTCTACATGTAAATATTATTCCTCTACATTTTGTTGCATTGCGTTGACTTTTAATTTCGGCACGAAGTACTTCATGATTTCGATTATGTTACACTGTACACTTGTTTAGTGTTTTTATTTCTTTGATTGTTTACTTTTACCATGCAACGCCATGCTTCATATACCAAAGGGATCCTCATTTGACTGATCTTAACTCTATTTTTGCTGCAAGATGGTCTGCTTCACTGCTGTCGTCTGTACCTGTTTTTACAATTTAATTTTAGAGTAATTTCAGTTGAAGAAACCGTAACAGGATGGGCAAACAGCGTTAACCCTTTCACCCTCAATGACGCCATAAAGCACGTTTGCAAACACTTTCGGCCCTGATCAGACGCCGCGTAACGCGGCGTCTGATCAGGACCCAAACTGTTCGATACTCGTATCGATATTTATTAAGTCATACAACCTCAAATCTAACTTTGAAACGTGTCTTGCAGACAACAATCATGACTGAAGCAGACGACAATTAAGCGGTGAAGGGGTAAAAATCTTCCGAATAATTTGATCATGAAAGGGTTATGCATTGTTTGGCGGCGTCTGATTTGGGTCCAAACTGTTTGCAGTGTCTGGTAAAGTGGAAACTATTGCGAACGAATGGTTAATGCCTTTTCTGGGCAAAACTACATTTATCACACTTACTTTTTTCTAGACATAAATACAGTAGAGAAGCCGTCATTCTTTTCCAATAAACGCGTTTACGCTAAAACTATTATTTCTAATGCAAAACGTTTGGAGCCAGATCAGACGCCGGGCCACCCGGCGTCTGATCAGGCTCCAAACTGTTTGCCAATCAGATTAAAATGATAAAACATGTCATTTTCAACATTTATTGAATTGCGTTTCGTTTGTGTTTTAACGGGTAATAACGCCTTCTCCACTGTCTGTATCTACAAAGAAGTTCACAGTATTATCCCATATGCACACAGCGTGAAAGTGAAAAGTTATTTGAAAATTAGAAACGAAGCAATGTCACTAATACTCTTTCCCAAGAGTCCGATACCAATAAATACTTTCTTTCAAATAGACAAATCGGCCATGATGATTCAAGTAATTTATTCAAATATTTATCTAGTTTATAAAATTACCTTTTTGGATGATTTGTTTCATCCATAATAATCTAAAACATAATCCAAATCAATAAAAGTTACTGTTAGTTCTTGATAAGTAGAGCTTGACTTGGCTTGACTTAGTAGAGCTTGCACGTATTGCACAGTTAAAACAGTTAAACCAGTGTGTTTAACTCTTTCCTCCCTAAAACTTTAAATGGAAAATTCCAGTTTCCATTTTAGTCTAGTCCATTTCTGACTTTAATGGGTTGTTTTGTCAATGTTTGGCATTATGACAAACAGTGAAGACCCTGATCAGAGGGCTCCTTTCGGAGCCCTCTGATCTGGGTCTTCACTGTTTGCATTGGACAAGTGTACTATTCACATGTACACTGTTTGAAAAGGACGCCTATATGCGGGATTAGGGTTCAAAGGGTTAAACTTTGAAACGGATAAGTTTGGCTTAAGCCAGGTTGAGTTAAGCTTCGTTCTAAGGTCTTCTAAAGCGGGTACAAGTTTTAAAAAAACTCAAAACTTTGAAGTAGTCGACTTAAACAAGTCATGGCAATGCAATACTATATAGAAATTACATATTTTGACAATGGTGGCGATTTCATTTGAAAACTGGAACAAACGTTTGAAGCCTAGTCAGACGCCGGGTTACCTGACAGGCAAATGATATAATTGTGTTAGCATAGACATGTTTTATTGGAAAGAATAATATCTTCTCCACTGTGGGAGAAAGTTGAACATTAGCTAGTGTTTGAGACTCAATCACATACATGTATCTCATCCGTTCTAAACATAATCGAAACACCAAGAGAGGAGCCTCGAAACCTTGCCTAATTTACACTGGGGATATAGCTCCGATATATTCTTACAATTGATTGCCAATATCATGTTTATATTGTCTTATATGAATGACGTTATAGCTGCCAAAAAGCGCTAAGTATGTTTCCACCTACACGACCCTGGTATTGATTTAAACGAACTTGCTTTCAAATCAAAGTCCTGATATTTTCAGTCAAACTTGTAGAATGTTAACCCTTTACCTGATATCCTATTTCTAGTACTTAAGATAGGTGACTACTTAAAGCTGGTTGAAAGTAAAGCAGAATGCGCCTTAGGGCGCATTCTGCTTTACTTTCAGCCTGCTTTAAGCTATCGTGTGCTATAATATAGAAAATATTCCCCATAATACTTATTCATTACTGATTAAAGCGACTCGCAACCAGATGGTGCATTAAAAATAGTAATTTGTAAATATGTGTCAAACGCTTATATAAATGGTAAATAATTAGTTTAGGATTAGAAATTCTGTTTAAAAAAAATGTATTTCAATAAAAAAAAATATTGGTCTCTGGTGGGATTCGAACCCGGGGCCCGGCATTGGCGGACAGAAGGCAAAATAGGGGAAACCGCTTAGACCAATGGACCACGGAACTATCCGTTTATCTCGGATCGATTTAACGTATTTCAATGTGTAGCGATCGAAAGTGCATACAACTTCGTAATTCGGCTCGTGTTTATGTCTGAGCCCGTGTAGAGAAGCAACAACAACAACTATACCGTCTACTAGTCGGTATAGAAAAACGATGGAAAATATCTAAAAATCTAAGATTCGGTGACGATTCTTGAGACTTTTTTTGGACTGATCATATTTTTTTAATGTCAGAAGCCAAATAATGCCACAAATTTGCTTTTATTTGAGTATTTTATTTTATTTTGACAAGTACACCATCCGGTTGCGAGTCCCTTTAAATTGGAACTACTTTCTTCAGCGGAGGAATAAATTATATGCGCTAAAAGTCGCTTCTATGGGGGAAAGGGTTAAAGGCAACCATTAACCATTTTTATTTCACCATCGACCGTCATGATACATACGGTCTGCTTTAATACGGTGTCCGGTATGTTTGTTTCAAAACAAGATTTAAGGAAACATGATTGATGAAATATCGAAATGGTTGGCAAAATGTGTGGATTCTGATCAGACGCCGCATCTGAGATCAGGGTCAAAAACTGTTTGCAAAGTCGATATTGTTATCATTGGGGGCAATATTTCAGTGAATTATACTCAGATACTGATGCCGTTTTATGACACAAATTCCTGTAATCAGGTTGATGCGGCTGTTTGCGATTTAAAGCAACACATGACTGATGACCTCATATTTGTTCCTATATCTGTCAGCGATACTATTGCTGAGCTTGGATTCTTGAAAAAGGGAAATCCTGTGGCCCTGTATCAGGTTTTAATGAGCATATATTGCATGGCAGTGAACACTTACATAGCTCATTAATGGACTTATATAACTCGATGTTGAGATTGTCTTATATTCCTGCGAGCATGAAACGTGGAACCATCATTACCTTGTATAAAGGAGGTCGGAAAAGGAAAGATGGCCCGTCTAGCTACAGAGCTATTACTTTGTGCTCGTCAATTTTAAAACTCTACGAAAGGCTGTTGTTAAGCCGGATCAAATCCGAAACAGATATTAACTTAAGTCCATTGCAATGTGGTTTTCAGAAAAGTATGAGTTGTACGATGTCATCTTTCCTTCTCCGAGAATGTGCATATTATACAAAACAGTTTAATTCAAAACTGTTCCTTTGTTTTCTCGATGTGAAAACTGCCTTTGATAAAGTATGGCATAATGGTTTATTTTTTTAAACTGCACTCCATGGGTTTAAATGTTTTTTCATGGAGAGCAATAGTTAGTTTATATGAACAATTGGAAACTGTTTACTGTATAGTGGTTTTAAGTCTGAGTTATTCTGCATAAATATCGGAACTCGGCAAGGTGGGGTTACTTCGCCGTTCCTGTATTTATGTTTTATAAACGATCTTCTTCTTGAACTTGAAGAAAACTATATGTGTTTTACTGTCAATCAGATTCCTGTTCCTGCTATTGCTTCAGCAGACGACATGCTTCTACTGGCACTGACTAAATCTGGTTTAGACAGAATGATGGAGCAGTGTTATAAGTATGCATGCAAATGGAGGTACCAATACAACGCACTTAAGTCAGGTCAGCTGTTATTGTATGTAATGAAACTAAAAGAGTTTTTAAAAGTTCAAGTAGAAAATGGTATTTGGGTAATGATGTTGTGCATGAACCTGATACTTATAAACATCTAGGAATTACATTTAACAAGTATCTCAGTCTGTCAGAAAACATTAAAGAAGCAAACACCAAAATTAAGGGAACCTTGTTAAGTTTGGAACCATGTGGTATTGGTCTTGTTGAAGGGATTCGTCCTTTTACATGTCGGAAAATTTATAGATCTATTGTATTACCAAAGGGTTTATATGGATGCGAAATGTGGTATGATCTTACCGATTCTGATATTTTATTTCTGGAAAGTCATAGGTTTTGTATAAAGTATATATATGCAGGGCATCAGTAAAAGAACACGAACTGACATTGCATTGGGTTTGCTAAAGATTTACTCAATTCAGTCCCATATTGACAAAATGAAACTTACAATGTTTGGGCAACTCTGTAGACTACCCATCAGGTCACGTGTCAAAGATATATTTTTGGCTCGCATGTATTCGAGTTATTTGTCTAATCATGTACAGCCAGGATATTTCAATGATATTGTAGCAGTGCTCAAGAGATGTGATTTGTTGCACGTATTGCATACATATGTTGATTTAGGAGAAATTCCCCGAAAACATGTGGAATAATGTTGTGTCTAAAGGCATTAGTAATTTTGAAGAGAGTTCTTGGTATGAGCGAACGTCTGCAGAGGAGTACATTCAGTTTTCCTGGATCCATCCAACTGTTACAGATAGTAATATATGGCAACTTTGTAAACAACAACCGCACATGTCACGGTGTTGCAGAAGTGTTATAAACATGCTATCTAGAATGTGTTCATACAGACAAGAAACACTTTGTTCAAAATGTGGTATTATGTTTAACCATGATGTTAATCACTGTCTGTTCGAATGTGATTATTTTAGTCACGATCGGCGAAAAAATATTGCCTGTATTGAGGTCCTCTTTTACTGTGTTATTATTGCACGACTAAGTATGCTAAACGACAATGCCAAAATAGGTGCTCTACTTGGATCACCTGGAATTGATTTGTCAATATAATTAGGCAAACGTTATGTTTATTGGAGATCTTTGGTCAAGATTTTGTGATTGTTAATTTATACTTTATAGTATTAAAGTACACCGTTAAATGCATTTGGTAATTACTTTCACTCAAGTTACTTGTAGTGGAAAAATGTAAACTTTCAGCATTGTAAACAAGTTTAAAGTTCACGTAGAACCTCTGTTTAACGTCACACGTATTATGCCTTATCATTGTTGTTGAGGTAAGTAACGGATTGGTTGGGGACACCAGTTTTGCATAAAGCTTCTGTATGAGCTGTCTGCATTGCTTTTGTCCTGCATTAACTTTAAGAATTAAAGATTCAACGTGCCCTCTGAATTCCCATTCTTACCTATCAGTATGTCACTCAAAAGTATGTCTGACTAACTTATATGATGTTTGATCTAAGTTACACTATTCTTAGTACATTCATTTCTGGGTTGCATTTATACATTACAATATGTTTCTTCACACCAATATTCATTCTAATTCTTGGTGTAAGTTTTTTTGTTGCTGCTCTCAACCAATGCATCTGTATGTCATGTACCATAATTGTCTTCTTTACATTCATGTGACTGTAAATATGTATATAGAATGCATAATGCATTTACTTGTATGTTTTTGTATGTAAATCTTCAATATTGGAGGAAATAAAGATATACATGTACAGTGAAACCCCTCTAAATCGGACACGTGTGGGGACAACAAAAATGTCCGGTTTAAAGGGGTTTCCGGTTTAGAGGGGTTTTAACTTGTTTCTAGTATGGATGATAGCTGACCACTTAAAACAGGTTGAAAGTAAAGCAGAATGCGCCTGAAGGCGCATTCTGCTTTACTTTCATTCTGCTTTAAGCTATCATCTGCTAGAATGTACAAACTATTTTCTTCAGTGAAAGAAAAACCAAAGACGTAATAAGGCGTGTTGATGGTGTAATGGGTAAAAATAAAAAAAAGATTGGAAACGGGACCAAAGCTTTTGTCCGGTTTAGAGAGGAGTCCGGTATTCAGAGGTTCCGGTTTAGAGGGGTTTTACTGTACATATGTACGACGTTATCGCCTGTCGCGGTGAAAGGGTTTAAATGAAGGACACCTTTCTATCACTATTTATGACATACAAATGAGCGACTTTAACAAATGATATTCATGCAGCTATATATCTACAAATAAAATATACCAGTCAAACTTGGTTTAGTTCATCATGCAAGTACTTTAATTTTAGCTCAAGTTCAGTTCCGTCTTAAATATGATCGCTAAACCGGCTATTGCCCACTAAGGGCGGATGGCCATTCCAAACATGAGATCATCAAAGAAAACCATTAGATCTTCTTGGTTTCGCTTTCATCATCCTATTACAGTGGAGAAAACGTTATTCTTTCCCAATAAACGCGTTTACGCTAAATCTATTATTTCAAATGCAAACAGTTTAGAGCCAGATAAGACGCCGGGTAACCCGGCGTCTGATCAGGCTCCAAACTGTTTGCCATCAAGGGTAAAATCAACATTTAGAATTGTGAAAAAAGTGTCATTTTCTGCATTTTAGTACAATGCGTTTGCATTTCGTTTGCGTTTAAACGGGAAAGAATAACAGATTCTCCACTGTAATTCCAAGAGGAAAACACATTACAGTCGTGACGAATTGGGTTATCTGAAAAGAGAGTCTCGCTATAAAAAACAGTCAAACCAAAGGTGATGACAATTTAACCCATTTTAGCCTAGTGGCTACTAAAGTGGACATTGGCAAAGAGTGACGATCCTGAAGAGACGCCGCTTTACGCGGCGTCTCATCAGGGTCTGCACTGTTTGCTATATCATATGAAATATTTTTCAGTATGAACAAACATTGCAGTGTCTTCAGACCTCCCTTTTATACCTACATTATTAGTTATACAGTTTCTTCACAGTGTACATGAGGATTTTTTCCCGGCTGAGGTAAATCATGTTGCCCGAGCCGTTAGGCGAGTGTTACATGATTTTACCAGCCGGGAAGAAATCCTCATGTACACTGTGAAGAAACTGTATAACGAATTTATTATACTGCAAAGTTTTCACTGTTCAAACGATATATTTCGGAACTTGTCGTGTACAGCGTTCATAGTAAACTATAACAAAATCGCGCCAAAGCAGATAACGTTGGGCGTAAATGACGTCATGTTTCTGACGGTTGTTATTCATAAGAAAAATGGGCATACTCGTATACTTCGGCGTCAAACATTCCCAGAAATAATGCGACTATTGAAAGATCCAAACACCGATTGGTTCTTAGCCGAAATGGACTTAAAACGGAGGATGAACTCAGTCCTGTCGAGCAGTCGGCCATCTTATTTTCTGCAAAGCAAGACTCAGGGACCTGTCAGCCAATGAAAACAGTTGCATTTCTAAGTACCCTGTCAGCTCACAGGGTACTTGGGATCACGTCTAGGGCTCGGTACCCAATCAAAAGTAAGGAATTTACTTTGCAGTATAAAAATAAAATATTCTAGCAAGCACAAAGGGAAAGTTCAAAGCAACATCCAGGCAAACATGGGTTAAAGTAGAATGAAAGGAGTTGAAACTGATTCAGATTTAGAACTGATTCACTGACTCCTCCTTAACTCGTTTACCTCTGAAACTTTTAATGGAAAATTGCAGTTTCAAATTGCATGTAAGTCATGTCAATTTTCTTAATATTTATGATAGGATTTTTCAATATATTGCAAAATGACACCTCCCTTTAACAAACCGAAATCTGAGTTGCGCTATTACAGTCATTCAAGCAATGACTCCTAGACAGTGTTTAAGTACAGCGACACTTTAAAGCCGAAACGAAATAAAAGCAGATCGTACATATACAGAAGCATTCGGCTTGCAGTTGGGACGAAACTATTCTTTGCCTGTTTAAACGACATTAGCGCAAACGCAATGCAATAAGATAAAGAAAAAGCGGTTTAAAAAAATCTATCATAATTTCTCTCTGAGTGGCAAAAAGTTTGGATCTTGACCAGGCGACAGTTTATCTGGCAGCTGTTTGTCATGGAAGTAATTGTTTTAGTAAAAACACGTTTATTGAGAAAGAATAACTTTCTTCATCGTACCCTTTCATTCTGATAAAAAAACCACTAATTTACAATCGCATATACATTATATATTTTGGTTAGTCATTATAGAGATGTTTTACTGTATACACTATCACTCATGAATTTGGTTACTTTAAAGTCCTACCCAGACACCGTGCCATACTTATGCTTAATCAGAGTACATCTACATAAAATTACCGAATACTGATATCGTTCAACAATTCTTCCATATATCAGTCCTAAGTCTTGGAGCGCCATTTTGTCACCTTAAACTGTCGAATGTCTTTTTCAACATTCGTGATTTATGACGGTCTTACTTGCATTTGCAAACTGTTTCAGTCCAAATCTAACACCGCACAACTTGACTACAAATAAGGATTCAATTCATTCACGCTTTAATTAATGTTTCTTTATTTGAAATATATAACTTGAGAAACAACAGCAGACATCAATAAACGATATTTTTACAGAAAAGAGGCCAATCCTTTCCAAGATAAAAACATATTAGATAAAAAAAAATATCATAGATATATCACGTTTGCCTTTTTACGTAAATTCAACATTTAATGTCTTAAATGTGCACCATGACAGTTGCCTTTAAAATGTTGACACTTTACAATATTAGTATCAAACAGCTTTTATCCTGATAACACGCCGAGTTACAGTGGAGAATCTGTTATTCTTTCCCAATAAACGCGTTTACGCTAAAACTATTATTTGCAGTGCAAACAGTTTGGAGCCAGATCAGACGCCGGGTAACCCGGCGTCTGATCAGGCTCCAAGCTGTTTGCCATCAAGATAAACATGAAATATCAGAATTGTCCAAAAGTTGTTCTTTTCTACGTTTTAGTCCTTTGCGTTTGCGTACGTTTGCGTTTAAACGGGAAAGAATAACAGATTCTCCACTGTAGTTGGCATCTAATCTGAATCAAACCTGTTTGCAATCGCAGTTGTAACCGGTTTTGGTAGGAAAGGCGTGAAGGTCATACTATAATGACAGTGAATCTATAATAGGGTTCGCCACACCAGTTAGTCTCACATTAATGGCTTCTCATTTTTCACTGTCTAATAAATGATACCTTATCTGCGAAAACCCAATAACTATGTCGAATCTTATTAGCACATGTCCAATTTTGTAAAGCACATTAATACTTCTGACATTGTGGTTAATACTGTGGGTTAAAGAGCAGTAACCTCTGAGCAGTAAACAGAAGCATCAGCTTTGCAAGAAACAGTTTAGTTCCGGTTAACCTCTTCACTGCCATGACGTCATATTGCTTTAAACAATTGTTATTTGCTTTTATTTATCAAATCAAGTTTTAGGGTAAATAGACAAAAGTTATATATCATAACGAGTGTCAATTAAACAGTCTGGATCCGGATCAGACGTCGCGTTACATGGCGTCTGATCAGGGCCAAAACTGTTTGCATATATTAAGTCTACTCGGGATAAGGCAGTGAAGGGTTTCTTATCCCAATGGCTTAGACATAAATCAGTCGCCGTATAGTGAATATTCACAGAATTCAATACACATTTTAGGTGTAACATTACTCCTAATACAATTACAACACTTTTTATACAAGTTTTCAACCCTTTCTTTGCCAAATTAACCATCCTTTCTCATCCTTTCTCAGACAAAATATAGCCTGCTAAAATTCGCCGTCTTCAATTTCTATGTGAAATGCAAGTTCTGACTGAAAAGAATAATACGAGTGCCAAACGGTTTGGAACTTGATTAGGCACCGTGTTACGCGGCGTCTTATCTGAGTATAACGGTAACTTGTTTTAAAAGTCGACTTTTGTCGCCTATTTACATGTATTCATATTTCAATATGCAAACAAATATAGATTAATAAATAATAAGTCGATATACTAGCTATTGTTTCAAATATCGATATATGTGATATGTTATTTGGCCAAAGACATACATGTCCATCAGCATTATACAGTAACAGTAAAAACGAGTATTGACGGACAGTCATTCATACTACTCAATGCTAAGTGTAACCTGGAAGCACATAAAAATCTGCACATGTATACATATTTGTGTATAGATGTTGTAAGATGCTTTCTATTTCATTCAACATTATTCTACCACTTCAGAAAATAGTTCCAGCCTATACAGTCATGAATATGTGTCTTAACAAACATTTTCTATACTCTAGGAGATGACAGCTTAAAGCTTAAAACCGGCTGAAGGTAAATAAACCACGACGCGTATTAAGGTGCATTCTATTTCACTTTAAACCAGATTCAAGTGGTCAAATTTCTTCAACACTAAAACAAGCTATGGGGTAAAGGGTAAGTGTTCGAATGTTTATATCAAATGTAGTTTATGTTAAGCTGTATGTATTATGTGCTACGTATTTGTGATTTTGCATTAGGCACTGAACATTTTTTAAAAATTAAATAGTCATATCAAATGTAGTTGATGTAAAGCTACACTGCATATCTCGGATATTGCATTTACAGTGTAGAAAACGTTATTCTTTCCCGTTTAAACGCAAACGTACGCAAACGCAAAACACTAAAACGTAGAAAAGAACAACTTTTGGACAATTCTGATAATTCTTGTTTATCTTGGTGGCAAACAGTTTGGAGCCTGATCAGACGCAGGGTTACCCGGCGTCTGATCTGGCTCCAAACTGTTTGCACTGCAAATAATAGTTTTAGCGTAAACGCGTTTATTGGGAAAGAATAACAGATTCTCCACTGTATATCCGTTCCTGATAGAAATTGCAGTTTGTGCATTTTAATTGCCATTATATTTGGACCATAATTATATGTAACATATTATATACCCTGGCTGATGACTGCATAAAACAGGCTGAAAAGCAGGCTAAAGAAAGGCTGAAATCTCCTTCTTGGAGATTTCTGCTAGAGGGAGATATCAGGTTTACTATAAATCTGCTTCTTGCAACAGATTGTCTAAAAATTGATTACAAACTATGAATGAACGGATTCACACAATAGCAAGTATACATATGTTCTAGAGGGTTAGTCAAAATTCAGTAACAGAATACAACCGACACTAAAGTATGTTAAAGAAAGGAATCGACGCCTGCGTCATTTGAACATCGCACATGTTCCCACCAATCCATTCAATCTGGGAAAAAAGTCATTTTTTTCTGAGAGATATGAAAATCACAAAAGATGCACAGAGAAGACAATTTCAGAATTAATTGCTCTTGACGTCTTTCTTTGTATTCGCAAGAAGCCTCAGAAAAATGTGCTTTTATCTTAGAAGAAGCCTGAAGCGAAATTATTACAGAGACCTTGTGCATCCCTTTATCATTGTAATCAGAATGACATTGACATTTGCAAACAGTTTTGGTCCTGATCAGACGCCGAGTAACTCGGTGTCTGATCAGGATCAAAACTGCTTGACGTTCATATCATCGACGTTTCTTCTGTTGAAATCCGTAAAATGTGAAGTTGTGAAATAATAGAAGATTATATTTAAAGAAAAAAGTATGACAGAAAAGGAGGCTGGTGGTTGGATTATTAATCTCACTTTGATGCATGGATCCTATTAGTGCCACTCTTTGAGGGTTGTAGTTCAAGGCAAACTCTACTGAAAAAACAAATGTTGGTACAACAAAAACAATATTCGTGTGTTGTTTTATTTTCACCTTTTGAACCCTTGTTACGTATTTACGCTTCATTTGAAAACAGCGTACATGTGAAGAATACGTTTGTCCCATGCAAACAGTGAATACTCTAAAAGATGACAAGAAACAGTTATAAATAGTCCAAAATGGACTAGACTAAATTGGAAACTAGAATTTCCCACTTGAAGTGCCAGGGAGGATAGGGTTAACCCTTCTACTGCTAGACTTAACCATCGGCATAAAACCCTTTCGCACACAAAGTATGGCTTACTACGATTAGTCGTGTGCAACTTTATGCAAACTTCAATATTTTGAAGGTCTGACTGAAGCAACATTGACAGGAGTGCTGAGCTCCACTTTGCAATAAGATTTAACCATTTACTCCATAGCCTGTCCTAATATTATAGACAGTTGACCACTTAAAGCTAGGTGAAAGTAAAACAGAATGTGCCTTAAGGCACATTCTGTTTTACTTTCAGCTTGCTTTAAGCTACCATCTACTAGAATATGGAAAATATTTCTTATAATACATATTCATGACTGTACAAATTGGAACTAATTTCTTCCGTGGAGGAATAAATTAAAGGTGTAAAATGGAGTATTGGGTAATAGGTTAATCCAGATCAAACGCTGCGTGCAAGACGTGACGTATCTTTATTTCTCATGATAAAACTTAAAAAACGAATTGCAGACGACAAATTTTAGCAGACTATATTGACATAGGCTTTTTAGCATAAACGCGTTTATTCGGAAACAATATGGTTCCATCCACAGTATAAACAATGTTTGGTGTTGATAAGTGCAATTCAATACCCATTCCAACGTTTTCTTTAACACAGTGAGCCCTAGCGATGAGTATTATTCGCCTGTTACAAGCAATGTACGTATGAAGAGTTCATTTGTCCTATTTAAACAGTGGTTGATCCAAACCAGAGGGATCATAACTGTTAGTCATTATGCAATATATTTAATATAAAAAACAACCCACTAAAGAGTCATATATAGACTATACTTAATAGACAACTGGAAGAGTCTATTAAAAGTTTCAGGGGTGAGCGAGTTTGTGATTAAACTATTATTTACAATACAAACAGTTTGGAGCCAGATCAGACGCCGGGAAATCCCGGCGTCTGATTAGGCTCCAAACTGTTTGCCACCAAGATAAACATGAAATGTCAGAATTGTCTAAAAATTGTTATTTTCTACGTTTTAGTGCTTTGCGTTTGAGTACGTTTGCGTTTAAACGGGAAAGAATAACAGATTCTCCACTGTAAAAGTTTCAGGGGTGTGTGATTTCGTGATATACGACCGTGTGTGGGTGGATGTAGAGTAGCAAGAGTTTCCATGTTAATTAACGCTTTCAATACTAATATAGTATCGTCGGCTAAATAGTATCGTCGGCGTTTATTTCCGAATTAAGATTAAGCTATTTTTATTAAATAAACACCGATATGAGTGTCAAACAGCTTAAACTTTATTTGACACCAAGTTACTCAGCGTCTGGTCTGTGTCTAAACTGTTTGCAAACGCCACTAATGTCCGGACTGGCAGTGAAAGGATTAAATTACTATTTGTCGTGTACAATTTTATTAACTCCAATCTTCTTAACACCTACTTTAACACGTATCCCTTCATCTGTCCTATATTTCGTAATTAATTAGTAGTAACTGATCGGACAAAATAGATAGGCTGTACTTTCGGGAGAAAAAAAAAGCCAGTTTACAATTGGAAATGTTTCGATCACTAGTGGACGTCGTTGTGGTCCAAGTTTGTCAAACTAGATTCTCTAAACTGTTTTACAGTCGGCGTAGTAATACAGTATTCCAGTGATTCGTAAATTAGAATATTATATACACAGTGTGCCGTACGATTTTTATTTCACTCTATATTTTGCACGTTTATGTGATAAACACATTCATATTAAAAAACCTTATGCCATTTTCCACATTTTATTGCGTTGCAGTTACGTTTCGTTTCGTTTAACCCTTTCCCTTATAGAAGCGACTTTTAGCGCATTCATTTTATTCATCCGCCAAAGAAAATAGTTCCATTTTATACTGCCATGAATATGAACTATAAGAAATATTTTCTATATACTAGCAGATAGTAACTTAAAGTAAGCTGAAAGTAAAGCAGAATGTGCCCTAGGGCACATTCTGCTTTACTTTCAGCTTACTTTTATAGGTCACATATGTTAAATACTAGAAACATGCTATTGGTTAAAGGGTTAAACGAGAAAGAATTACGTCTTCTCCATTGAAACAATAACTACTGAAACACAGTTAAACTAAACGGTGTAGTGCAAATGATAATTCGCATAGCATGGAAAAGGCAAGACAAAAGTAATACATATACGACATTATCTACAATTACTCTGATTCTGTATAGCAATTAAATGTACAGTGGAGAAAACATTGCTTTTTCCGAATAGACCGTCGCGTTCGTGCTAAAAAACATTTCCATTTACAAACAGTTTGGAGCCAGAACAGACGCCGGGGTAACCCGGCGTCTGTGTAGTCTTCAAACTGGTTGCTTTTCAGATTAAAACTAATGGATAGCATTTTCAAAAAAGATGCAATGTTCTACTTTTAATTTCATTGCGTTTGCGTTTAGTTTAGTGTAAACGAGGAAAGAATAACGTCTTTTCCACTGTACTCACATCCAAGTATTTCCTTTGAAATGGTTTGCTCAACTCAGATTGGACTACTGCACACTCTCTCAACAACGGCCCTCCCAACAACAAGTCACTCCTTACAACGACGCTTTTCGCTTTTCCCCCAAACGAGACCATTATGTCCAACCTATTCATGACTGCAATGTCGTCTGCTTAAATTTGTCGTCTGCTGTTTTTCTCAAAATTAAAAAATGGACATTTTGTCAGAAAAAAAAACTAATTTATTTCTCTAGATCTACTGAATAAAATAGTTCCAATCCATACAGGGTCTGCACTGATCGCCATTTTGCAACATGTAGTAAAAACGACCCTTATCAGTTATAAATGCATTAGATTTAATTGGAAACTGGAATTGTCCATTAAAATGTTCAGGGGTAAATGTGTTAAGCGGTCATTATTTACAGAAATATGATACACTGTGTAAAGACATGTTTGCAGTTTATCCCTAACCATGCCGAATTGTCGTCTGCTTCAAATATATCATCTGCAAAAACACTAACTAGTTAGAATTAACAAAACATTCCTCGCCTGCATAAAACTTTTATCTTTATGTTCATAAATGACAATTCATTTCCAAGTTTTGTTGTACTTTTCTAAAACATGGTGTTTTAGAACATTGGGGGAAATGCCATGCCCAGAAGTGAAAGAAAAACACCACAGTCTGCCTGTAGAGACAAATATGTTTGATGTGCATAAATAGCAATTTATTTCAGAATGTTCTGCTTAAATCAAAATTATTTAGAAAATTGTGTGAAAAGTCTAAGCCTCCTAAAACCAAAGCTTATCTCTCGACTGAGTGCAGCCAACAATACTAGATAAACTGTGTGTTATTATATAGCCATTTCTGTAATCTAAAGCCTTTATGAAACCTTTTATGAAACATTTTAACACTGAAAGTGCTGATAACGATTTGAATAATCTTTTGAAACAGTATTGACTCAGATCAGACGCCGTGTAACAGGATCAAAACTGATTGATACTGGCGTCGATATTTCTTTGTTTAAAAAACCCCATAAAATCTAACTGTGAAAATTGAAGCAAATGGCAATTTTGAAGTACGGTGCTCCCTCTCTATAACGCTCTGAACAACGACTCCCTCCTTACAACGACCCTTGAGGCAGTTTCCTAAACAGGAAATGTATGTCTAACGCTTTTACAGCTGCCATATCGTCTGCTTAAAATGGTCGTCTGCTGTTTGTTCTCAAAGTATCATATAAGTTGACATTTTGATAGAAATAATATAAAGACGAGTGACAAACAGCTTAAATCCAGATCAGACGCCGCGTTACGCGGCGTCTGATCTGGGTTCAAGTTGTTTGCAAATGTAAGCCAATTTCCCTCCCTATAACGACTGCCCCCGAACAACACACATACTCTGTGTCTCCCATTGGGTGTCGTTGTAGAGGGGGAACGCTGTATAATTAACGTCAATCATTTGTTCATACGGAGGTAGTCTTTCTTGTTTCTGAAAATATAATTGCCTTCTTGAAAGACATATGTCATTTTCCCTAAAAGCCTTTACTTTAGCTTTAGCCATGTACGTGTGCGGATTTGTGATGAGGATCTGGCTATTTCATATGTAATGACCTTCTGTATGCACAACAATATAGTGTGTTTAGACCAACCTTGTATAATGCAAGCACACAGGGAGAGTTCATTGAGATATCGAGGAATAAATATAAAAATATGTTAACCCCTTCACTGCCTTACCCCGAGCACAACAGTTTTTCGCAAACAGTTTGGATCCTGATCAGACGCCGCGTTATGCGGCGTCTGATCAGAAACCAAACTGTTTGACACTTATTTCAATATTTCTTCAGTTAAAATAGCAAAAATTAAAATTTAAGAAATAAAAGCAGACGGCAATTATTTAAAAATGATGACGTCACGGCAGTGAAGGGGTTAAGGTTGGAAGACTGTGCTGTAAGAAGATCTGAGCAATTATTTGTCGCCACAGGCAGGCACGGGATAATTGGCTTTTCTAGATGACCAAATAACCAAAGCACACATATATCTTCTACAGAAGAGAAAACATTATTCTTACCCTTTCAAACGAAATTAATGCAAAAGCAAAACAACGGAATACAGAAACTGACAAAATTTCGGAAATACTAACTATTTATCTTAACCTGAGTAGCAAACAGTTTGGAGCTGTATCAGACGCCGGGTTACCCGGCGTCTGATCCGGCTCCATACTGTTTGCAATGGAAATAATTATTTTTTGTACAAACACGTTTATTGGGAAAGAATAACGTCTTCCCCGCTGTATATGACCTTAGCGAGACTGACATCTAGATTGGCCCTAAACTTGTCATGTGTTTAAATCGATGTAACACTATGGTATATTAACTCATTAACATGATTAGTTTCAACAGTATAAATCTATTTCAGAGTTTTCACATTCAACATTATACACAGTCATATTATAACATAATAAGCTATATAAACAAGTTATACATAATTTACATAAATTCTTCTCCATGTTGACGACATATACATGTGCAAATTATGGCATTATGGTTGAGTTTACATAAAGCACAACTGTTTTATTGCATACATTTTGGAATAATTTTATAAGAAAATGTTACAAAGATTTTTTTTCAGTGTATAATTTGGTCAAGCAAACGAAAACAACAAAAAACTTAGACAGTTAACATGATTGTGTCATGATGCTTAAATAACTGTTGTATACTACCAGCGAAACCGTGATCACCTTTGCAAATAGTTTTAGTCCTGAAGTGACGTCAATAAATATATTTTCAAAGTCCATCAATGTTCTCTGAAATTTATTGAATCAATGAAATCCAAAATCAGCAAACCAAGTATAAAATGAATGTGTATAAAATTTGTTCTTAGAATAAAACATTCCTTTAATGAAAATAACTGATATATTCAACCTCAAAAAGGTAAGTTACGTTCTCATACCGTGATATTATCAATTTGTATATATTTATAAGTGATGGAAATGAAGTACATTGTATGAATTTGGATGAAAACTATGTTTTTTCTATAGCTATGTGTAACGTTTGAAATCGGTGCAAGGACGTTGAACATCAAAGATACACACTTTAACGCATTTGATTCATTTCTCCACTGCAAAATAGATCCACTTTATACAGTAATGAATATGAATGTAATAGAAATATTTCCTATACCCTAAAAGATGGTAACTTAACCCTTTCCCCCATAGAAGCGACTTTTAGCGTATCTTATTTATTCCTCCGCTGAAGAAAATAGTTCCAGTTTATACCCTCATGAACAATAACCATTAAAAATATTTTATATAGCCTAGCAGATTTTAGCTTAAAGCAGGCTGAAAGTAAAGCAGAATGTGCCTTAAAGCACATTCTGCTTTACTTTCAACCTGCTTTAAGTGGTCACCTGTTTTTCCAAACTAGAAACAAGCTATGAGGTAAAGTGTTAAAGCAGACTGAACGTTCTTTCAACATTATTTTAGTAATATTAGACCTGTCTTCGAAACGAAGAAACAGACTATGGGATAAAATGTTAAATCATTCTAACGTTAAAACACTACAGCCATGAGCGTATACCACTGGCGCTTGTAAAGAAATATATTCAGATACTCATTCAAAAAGATTAAAAAATCGAAGTTTCTAAATCCGTTTCCAAGGTTACAAAGCATTCTTAGTTTTAGCAGCGTGCTAATTCCGAACACTCTGCTTAACCTAGCAATGTTTCTGTTTCACACTTGTAACATCTTGCATAAATTGAGCAAATAATATGAGCTCAATTTAGCTCAGCCAGATTTGTTCCATTATACCCTTGGATTGTAAGAAAACCACAACCTGTACGATCTAATGGGTATCTTCAATCAGGTTTGTGGCACAAACACACTGATTTATTCTACATATAAAATACACTTTGACATTGATACCATAACCTTTCTTGACCTACTTACAACAATATCACGCAATCGACAGATCTAAGCCAATACTTGTGTCATTTACGATTGGTGCGATTTCCATACAGGGTAAACAGTTCATAGAAGCGTTGATACAGTGGAGAAGATGTTATTATTTCTAGTTTAAACGCAAGCAAAACGCAAACACGGTCCAATAAAAACGCAGAAAACTACATTGTTTTGAAATTTCTATCGATCTACATTTTGTATTTTAATTTGAGAGACAAAAAAACAAACAGTTGAGAGTCTGATCAGGCTCCAAACTGTTTTCAATGGATATCAGTTTAAGCATAAACGCGTTTATTGGGTAATAATAACGTCTTCTACACTGTACTTGGATTGGGAATTTACAAACATTTAATTCCGCTGGAGATTCCGAGAGATGAAGAATAATCTTTAAACTGCGAGTTTGGCCCCAAAACTGGTAAAGTTTTGAGCCAATTCCAAGGGTCACACATAATATTTTGTTCTCCGATTTTGAAATATTTTGGCGACTTCAAAGAATTGGGACGTTGTTTACGCTAGTTTCTCCGTAACATAAACTCAGACTTGTACATGAGTAAAGTTGACGTGAAATCAAATACCATGCGTACATTTGTTCAGTGGAGAAGACATGATCACTTCCCAATAAAAGCGTGTATGCTAAATCCATTATGTCCATTGAAGCCAGTATGGAACCATGCTCTAAACTTTTTGCCACTCATATAAGTATAATTCGTTAGACTTTTAGTTTGCGGTTCGTTTGCGTTTGAACGGAAAATAATTATGTTTTCTCCACTGTAAGGGGACTCCGATAGACAACTAGGATTACAACGAAACAGCACTACCAATCCCTGCCTATGTCTACCGAATATTCTTTAATAAGGTTTTCGCACAATCACTGCGATTTTCTCTACATAGAGATAGATATTGACATTGGTAACGAAACATTTCTTCAGCTACAGTGGAGAATCTGTTATTCTTCCCCGTTTAAACGCAAACGTACGCAAACGCAAAGCACTAAAACGTAGAAAAGAACAACTTTTAGACAATTCTAATAATTCATGTTTATCTTGGTGACAAACAGTTTGGAGCCTGATCAGACGCCGGGTTACCCGGCGTCTGATCTGGCTCCAAACTGTTTGTATTGTAAATAATAATTTTAGCGTAAACGCGTTTATTGGTAAAGAATAACACATTCTCCCCTGTATCACGCAATCTACAAATATATGCCGTTAACGCTCTTTCTGTGCAAAAGGCGACTAAATCCGACTGCTCAGACGACAAGTTACTTAATTACTAGGCTTCTGATCAAGACCCAAACTATTTGACATTCTCCATGTTGATATTTCTTCGGTCAAACTGCTAGAAAGCACACTTTGAAATAAGTTTTAGACAATATTTAACCCTTTCGCTCTCAATGACGTCATAAAGCGCATTTACAAACAGTTTTGATCCTGATCCAAGGAATTATACAACAATGTGTTGTATAATTCCGTGCCTGATCAGACGCCGCGAAGATGGGAACAAGTGATCATCATCAGGCTACGCACAGTGCACAACCGACTAAATACATTTGTCCCACATGAACACCAAACTTAAGCTCTGTCCCTGTCTCCCCTGCGGAGCATATCCTACAACGTTGTCCACATCTTGAGCGAAAAAGGAAATATGTGTGGCCAGTATCTACCTAGATAAAGACGAAACTGTACGAAATTATGGAGGATCTCAGGAAGACCGCATTCTTCATCGCTGGATCTGGCGTGACCGTGTAGTCGGTGAACGCCAGTAAGTAAGTAAGTACTTGTTTTGAAATTACGTCAGTTATACTGCCTGAAACGATATTGCGGACAACAATATTGAAGCAGACGACAATATGGCGGTGAAGGGGTAAACATCTCGAGAAAATAAATTTGATCATGAAAGGGTTAAAGCAGGCTATGATATGGCGATAAAAACAGAATTCAGGACTCCTAATACGATATACCAAAAACTGAAATGTTAATGTCTGAACCGAAACTTTTAGTGTGACTACTCATAGAGTTTATTAGAGACATGGAGAAGAAGGAACTCTTGAGTTTTAATTACAATTACATTTGTAATAGGGAGATCATAAACTTTAGCAATCAAGGGGCTAATGCTGACCTGTCATATACGACTGGTGTTTTGCCATACATGGTCAATGGTATTTAGATATATTGGTTTTCGGATTGGGCTCACCAGCAAATTGTTATGCTGGACGTTCAGTGGTGACCCTTACCCCTTTCACTTTGGCTCCAGGGTAACGTCGTTATAGTTATAGTTTAAACATATTTTTATTCCCTCAAATATACATGGAATAGTGGTTGGGTCACAAGTTATAACAACATTAGATCCGACCCTCCCCCTTTAACGTCGCTTGGTATCCAATCAAAGAGTTAGAGATTTGTTTTGGATACAAGGTTTAGACAAAACGATGGCCATTTCGTGGACTGGGGTATTGGAATGGGAAAATAGTAATTTATAAGAACCAAATGAAATACACTTTATTAAAATTAAGTCATTAGTTACAAAATATCGTCTTTCAAATATTGTCGTCTACCCACATTTAATATTTTGGTTTTATGCATTTCGACTTTAGAAATATCGATATATGTTCCAAATATTCAAGATTTAGACCCTGTTACTGTTTTTGTCTTGTCGCGAATACATTGAAATATTTGCAAACACCACTGCAGTAGTACTTAGCAATGTACAGTGCTCCCTCTCTACAACGACACCCAATGGGAGACATAGATTGCGTATGTTGTTCGGAGGGAGTCGTTATAGGGAGGGAAATTAAGAACTTGCTTACATTTGCAAACAGCTTGAATCCAGATCAGACGCCGCGTTACGCGGCGTCTGATCTGGATTCAAGCTGTTTGTCACTCGTCATTATATTATTTCTATCAAAATGTCAACTTATATGAAACTTTGCAAACAAACAGCAAACGACCATTTTAAGCAGACGATATTGCAACAATAGAAGGGTTAGACATAATTGACCTGTTATGGGAACTGCGACAGGGTCGTTGTAAGGATGGAGTTGTTGTTGGGAGGGTCGTTGTAGACAGGGAGCACTGTACATGTATAGTCACGGTAGAAGATGTTATTATTTCCCTGTTTAACCCATCCCATAAACACGCCTTTATATTCCTATTTTTTATTCATCCTCTGAAGAAAATGGTTCCCTTTTATACAGTCTTGAATATGTATCATAAGAAATATGTTCTATGTCCTAGAAGATAATAGCTTAGGCAGGCTGAAAGTAAAGCAGAATGCACCTTAATAAAGCGACTCGCAACCAGATGGTGTATTTGCAAACATAAAAGAAAATACTCAAATAAAACCAAATGTGTAGCATTATCGTGCATCTGGCATTAGAAAAATATGACCACTCAAGTCTAAAAACATCCTTAAGAAAGGTCTACAAATCTTAATTTTTGAGATATTTTCCATCGTTTTATCCCGTTGCGTCGAAAGCAGCTATAGAAATTGATCACGGGCTCAGACATAAACCCGAGCCGAATTATGTACTCTCCATCGCTACACACTGAAGAACGTTAAATCGATCCCAAAAATATTAATAGGCCTGTGGGCGAGTGGTATAATGGGTTGACTTATTTTGCTAGTATGTCCCCGCATGCAGGGTCCCGGGTTCGAATCCCACCAGAGCGCAATGTTTTTTTTTATTGAAATGCATTTTTTAAACTGAATTTATCATCGTAAACTAATTCTTACCCGTTCATATAAGCGTTTGACATCTATTTACAAATTACTATTTTTAATGCTAAATCTGGTTGCGAGCCTCTTCAAGGCGCATTTTGTTTTACTTACAATCTGCTTTAAGTGATCTTCTTGTTTTAAAGCTAGAACAGGCCATGGGATAATGGGTTAACGAAACTAAAAGCACACGCAATACAATGAAATGACAGACAATGGCATGGCTTATTCTATTAATCTGACGATTTAATTTTGTCTGAGGATCAATCAGTATGAATTCTGATCAGGCTATAAACATAAGTTTTTTAACATAAACGCTTGTATTGGGAAAGGATGCTGTTTTTGTCCTGTATTGATTAAGATTTTTTTTATTTTCCAAGAATAATTTACGTTACGTATAGGGAGTGGGAGTCAGTGGGAGGGGGATACATAACTCAATTACCACTTAGTCTCTACCAAGCCTTTCCTATATGTGGTCGATGCTAATTTCAGTGGTTGCACATTGTTCGATCAGCTTCTAGCACAATCAGAGTAAATTACTCTACATACAGTGGAGAATCTGTTATTCTTTCCAAATAAACTCGTTTACGCTAAACTATTATTTCCACTGCAAACAGTTTGGCGTCTGATCAGGCTCCAAACTGTTTGTCATCAAAGTTAAAATCAACTATCAGAATTGTGAAAAAGTTGTTATTTTCTGCATTTTAGTACAATGCGTTTGCGTTTCGTTTGCGTTTAAACGGGAAAGAATAAAAGATTCTCCACTGTATATACACTATCGGTTATTGTCATTGAATACCGTAACAATTCACCTCGATAAATCTAGGTCACTCAACTTACTCATATTTCAGAGTTAAAATGTGAGTTATTAAAATTCATTTGTAGAAAAAACGGGTTGACACTCTGGTAATATTGTAGCAGCTTTAAGCCCTTCGATACTTTCAATCATGATGGTTTGTGATTGTTATCGAAATCAAATATTTTTAAACCAGCAAACTATTGTACGTTACAGGATCATCAATCTGATTATTAATACTCTCAATGTATACCACACATACATGTGTTGAAAGTAGAACTTAACATGCACAGTTCTAAAATTGGCTTTTACAACAATTCTACAACCTGCAATATCGTTAAATGTGGAAAAAGTCTTTATTTTGACTGTTTGGTAGTACATCGCTCCCTCTCTTCAACGACATCCAACGGGAGACAAAAAATATATGCGTTGTTCGGAGGGAGTCGTTACAGGGAGGGAAATTAGCTTACATTTGCAAACAGCTTGAATCCAGATCAGACGCCGCGTAACGCGGCGTCTGATCTGGATTCAAACTGTTTGTCATTCATCACAAGTTTTTTCTGTCAAAATGTTTATTATGTAACTTTGAGAAAAACAGCAGACGACGATTTTAAGCAGACGATATTGCAGAAGAAAAGGCGTTATACATAATTGCCTTGTTTAGGGAACTGTGGCAAACGTCGTGGTAAGGAGGGAATCGTTGTTGGGAGGGCCTCGTAGAGAGGGAATACTGTACAATAACTTCCTCGGCCATAAACAAGTTCGTTCCTTCGGTGTTCGGGGCATCCACTTATAACTCCATCGGTCGTAAAGTGGATCATTTGTTCCATACAAAGGTCACTTTAGATCACCAAAACGTGAGTCTGACCATCAATGAATGTACCGACTTAAAAGTTATAATTGTTGGTCAGAAAATACGGTTCTATTGCTGGATCAAATAAAAAAAAAAGAGATATATTTCATTTTATTGCTATCAATTAGGAAAAAAAAGAAAACGGGTTTTTTGCCCCACTTTTGCTAAACATCTGATATAATAATAATAATAATAACGACTTTATTTCATGTGGATTACATATTTGGTATCAAACAAACAAACCAATTTTCAATATCGCCCACAAACAACATTAACATATATACAACACGAATCATGTGAGAAGGGAACAAAATCACAAAACCTTTGCAAACAGAGCGGACTCAGAAAAGACAGTTCCTATAGGAGCTCTCCACGGGGACTATCCTGTTTACTTAAAGAATTTTAAAGATCAAGCTGAAAATAATGTATAAGTGTCATTATGAGAATTCAAGATTTGTTATTTATACATGAATAAACAGCTTCTTTCAGAAGAATTTGCAAGGTCTTACTTAGACATTTCCACATCGTTTACATGTAAAACACAACTAAAATAAAATCCGAATTTAACCCCTTCAATGCCTTACCCCGAGTACAACGGTTATTTGCACACAGTATAAATCCTGATAAGACGCCGCGTGACGGGACGTCTAATCAGGATTCAAACTGTTTGACACTCGTTTCAATGTTTATTAAGTCAAAATACCTAAACTTAATGTTTAGAAATACAGCAGACGACAACTGTTGTGGGGCCTGATCTGAGATCACAACTGTTTGCTGCTAAGTCAATACTCTATCAGAAACTGCTAAAATATTTTGCAAATATTTGAGTTATACCCTATCCAGACGACATTTTAAGATGGCCGCCAAATATTACCCAGCATGCAATGGGTTAATGAAGGGGATACTTCTTTACCACCACAGGCGACTAGAGTCGCATTTGCAAACTCTTTGAATCCTAATCAGGATCCAAACTGTTTGACACTAGTATCCATATTTCTTCTGTTAATCTGCTTTAAAACTTGTAGTCAGCATATTTAAATGAAACGATAAATACAGGAGAATGGGATACACAACGTGAGACAATATAATTTGAGTGTGAAAGACTGTATGGCTGTATTCTGTAATCTGTAATCTGCTGATATTGAACATTATTTTGCTTTGTTTCGTAATATAGTATAGCGTTCTTGGGGGAGATATACCTTAACTGCAATATCGTCTACTTCAAAATTGCCATTTGCTTCGATTTTCACAGTTAGATTTGAAGTTTTTTTAAAACAAAGAAATATCGACGCCAGTATCAAGCAGTTTTGATCCTGTTAAAGTCCCATTGTGTTTTCAGACCTTTTCATAATGTCTGAAATACAATAACGGTTAATAATAATGTTTGAACATTCTAATGGGCCAAACTGATCTATGAAATGATGAAGACGGACCTAAATCACCAAAAAGGGCGATTTAAAATCATAACAAACCGAAAATAGAGCGTCTGCCATAAACCTTACCACACGGCTTAGTATCACGTGATACAGCCGGAGTCAACATCACCGTGTGCAACCGCAATTACCTTCGACGGTCGATCCATCAGTCAGTTAGACTATCACACTTTTTTGTCCGCTCTCTAACTCGAATATCTTTTATCCGATCTTCCACAAATTTACTGAAAATGTTCATTGATATAAAATCAAGGTTTAGTTTGATTACTACTAAAATCGCATAAGGTGTTTTTGAGTTATTGCCTGTTAACTTATAAAAAATGATTTTTGCACTCTAAAACAAACAGTTTTTATCGGATATTCACCAAACATGCTGAAAATATTTATTCATATAAAATTCATGTCTAGTTTGATTATTACTAAAATCGCATGTGGCATACCTAAGTTTTTGCCCTTTATGTATTAAAAAATGACTGTTTTCAGCAAGGTTTGCTCTCTAACACAAATACGTTTTATTGGATCTTCACCAAATTTGCTGAAAATATTTATTGATATAATATCAAGGTTTAGTATGATTACTACTAAAAGCGCATAAGGTATATCTAAGTTATTGCCTGTTTATTAATGAAAAATGACGGTTTCAGTCACTTTTTGCACTCTAACACATACAGTTTTTATCGGATATTCATTAAACTTGCTGAAAATGTTTAAGTATATAAAATTTAGGTTTAGTTTGATTATTACAAAAATCGCATGTGGCATATCTGAGTTTTTGCCCTTTATGTATTAAAAATGACTGTTTCAGCATTTTTCAGCAATAACTCAGACATGCCTTATGCGATTTTGCTAGTTATTGAACCTGACATAGATTCTATACTAATAAACATTTGTAGCAAGTTTGGTGAAGATCCAAAAAGAAATGTTTGAGTTAGAGAGCGGACAAGGCTGAAACAGTCATTTTCAGCAAGCTCAGGGTATACATTCTCTATAGTTTATTTGACCGTTTACCCACAGTGAAAGATATGTACACGTTGTTATTGAATCTCATAGTGTTTAACCCTGTGCCTACTTTACGGAGTTTACAAACTATTTGAATCTAAAAAGACGCCGCGTAACGTGGCGTCTCATCTGGATCCAAACTATTTGACACTCGTCTTAAGGTTTGTTTAATTAAAACAATGCATAAATCTAAACTGAACACATTTTGCAGACGACAAAGTCGAAGCAGACGTCTGTGCAGCAGAATAAGGGTTATCCAGATGTTCCAGCTAAACATGTAAGCGAGAGTAATCTGAACCAATCTAACATTTTCTCACTCATTTCAGCACCGAATGCTATGGTGTTACTACTGATTAAACCGTCTATTCGAGACACTTTTAATGAGTATGACACCATTGGGTTTAAAAGCAGAAATAAAGATTTAAGTTTTCGAAATACTTCCGTTATCTGGAGCCCTGTATTTACAGAGTTGTCCTTCTTTCCATTCACAAGGAAGGCTTTTTAATTGGTGCTAGCACAAAATTTTTATAAATAAAATTTAAAAAGCGAATTGCTTAGATAAAACCGGTTTTTGTGAAAGAATCACGTCCCACGTAGTTCAAATGGGACCCCAAACAACCGTTTTATGCAGGTTTCTCAAAAGCACAATGCGGCTTTAAACGGCGTCTGATCTGAGTCCATACTGTTTCAAAATATTATTCAAATCGTTATCAGCCCTTTCAGTATTAAAATATTTTATAAAAGATTTCATAAAGGCTTTAGATTACAGAAATGGCTATATCATAACACACAGTTTATCTATTATTTTTGGCTGCACTCAGTCGAGAGATAAGTTTTGGTTTTAGGAGGCTTAGACTTTTCACACAATTTTCTAAATAATTTTGATTGAAGCATAACATTCTGAAATAATTTGCTATTTATGCACATAAAACTTATTTGTCTCTACAGGCAGACTGTGGTGTTTTTCTTTCACTTCTTGGCATGGCATTTCCCCCAATGTTCTAAAACACAATGTTTTAGAAAAGTACAACAAAACTTGGAAATGAATTGTCATTTATGAACATAAAGATAAAAGTTTTATGCAGGCGAGGAGTGTTTTGTTAATTCTAACTAGTTAGTGTTCTTGCAGATGATATATTTGAAGCAGACGACAATTCGGCATGATAAGGGATAAACTGCAAACATGTCTTTAGACAGTGTATCATATTTCTGTAAATAATGACCGCTTAACTCATTTACCCCTGAACATTTTAATGGACAAGTCCAGTTTCCAATTAAATCTAATGCATTTATAACTGATAAGGGTCGTTTTTACTACATGTTGCAAAATGGCGATCAGTGCTGACCCTGTATGGATTGGAACTATTTTATTCAGTAGATCTAGAGAAATAAATGAAAGGCGTAAAACGAGTTATCTTTTGGATAAAGGGTTAATTTATACGTAACCGCCAAAATATCGTCTGCATTGGTAGTGTAGTCTACAGAGCTGCCATTTCTCCGGATTTTTCCTAAATCTCCGGATTTTTTCCCAGTACATGGTAGCTTAAAGCAGGCTGAAAGTAAAGCAGAATGCGCCCTAAGGCGCATTCTGCTTTACTTACAGTCTGCTTTAAGTAGTCGCATGTCAACAAAACAACAAAAAGGCTATTGGGCAAAGGTACGATTCGTAAAATCGCACTTGAAAAATGCAAATTTGGAAATCTTAGGATTTTTCATGTCAACTAATGGCAGCCCTGAGTCTACAATATTTCTAAAGTCAGCTTTAGGGCTGTTTTGACTGGCGAAATGTCGATAAACGAGTGTCAAACATTTTGGATCCGTAACGCGGCGTCTGATCAAGATCCAAACTGTTTGCAACGTTGCATTTTGGCGTCAATGACAGTGCGAGAGTTTACTGCCTCAACTACGTCTAATACAGCGTCAAGTGTCTAATTTTGCTGGTTTTATATTCATCAATCAGCTTCGACACAATCAGAGCGATTTTGTCCCCCCTGATAACCATGGACATTGACATTAATAACATACCATTTCTCGGCCCTTCACAACAATAGCACGCAATCTACAGATATATGCCAATAATATTGTCATTTACGGCTGGTGCAAGTGCCAAGAAACACAGTAAATGAGATATGGTCACTAAACGAACCACGACAGTAAAGCATATGTACACCGGCCACTCAGTGAAATAGTCTTACACAGCAATCTCTTACAGTGAAGAAGACTTTACTCTTTCCAATTTGACCCGTATCATGCTAAACGCGACTTGGCTAACATTTGCAAACAGTTTGAATCCAGATCAGACGCCGCTTAACGCGGCGTATCAAAACTGTTTGACACTCACTTTCAACATTTATTAAGCTAACAAAAGCCGGTCTTGCAGACATTTAATATAAAAACAGACAATAAGCGGTGACGGGGTGAAACACTCACAATTAATTTGACTTAGCAGAACGCTCCTAATTTGTTCCTCTACTGAAGAAAATAATTCCTTTTTACACAGTCATGATTATGCACCATAAGAAATAGTTTCCAAACGCTAGCAGATGGTAGCTTATAGAGGCGCATTCTACTTTACTTACAACCTGTCTTCAAATCCTAAAAACAGGGTATGCTTGCTAGTGATGCCGGTAGCTCCCGCTTGGTGATTGTCAAGCTTCTTGCCTAGTTACACAGGAGTCGCTAGTCACAGTGTGCTCTTCATATCTTCCGGATGAAACTGTCAACCGGTTGTACAACATCAGGAAACACACTCGAATTTTAATATTTAAAATTCATTTGAGTCGAACATATCCACATATTCAGAGTTAAAACGTGGCTAAGCCACAGTTTGCCTTTTAAATACGGATATATATTCGACATATGTCAGTTCGAAATAATGCAATTCGACTGTTGAAATACGGGAAAGTACGAGTTAAGGGTGTTATTGCAAACCGCGTGTTTTTTCTCATCTTGCATATGAGTAAGTTATCTTGTCTCGTAAAGCATTATACATGTAGCTGTGAATAAGTATACTGTCAGCATGCACTTTCGCGCTATATTGTGGTTTATTACATCTCGCTTTTTGAGTTATAATGATAATTTGCCATAGACCAAAATTAAACATATTGCATGTCTTTTACATCTATCCAAAAATATACTGTCACTCTATATGATATTCTTTTTGTGACGTCACTCTATATGATATTATTTTCTCTATTCTTGAGTTGAGTTGATATAAACAATGTGACGTCGTTTCGCGCGTTACGTGCATGGCGGCTCTAAATTGGTATTCACAACATATTTTATAAAATACGAGCGAGACGATTCTACAACAAGGGTTGATACGTTCGGTGTAATAAAATAAATATTAGATGGCAGTTTGCATGGCATTCAAAATGTCAACCCTCGAAAACAAGAATAGCACCATCGGCTTCGCCTCTGGGTGACATTCTGTTTCTCGGGTTGACAATTTGAATGTCACGCAAACTGCCATCTAAATATTTATATAATATTTGGAATATCGATATAAACTAGGAAAGATAAGTCATTTCCCGAATATAGAAGCGCCTTATATCACATTTGATCTATCCCCCACTGAAGAAAATAGTTTAAATTCATACAGCCATGAAAATACTGTATAAGAAATATGTTCGTTATCGTAGCTTAAAGCAGGCTGAAATTAAAGCAGAATGCGCCTTAAAGAGCATTCTGCTTTACTTTCAACCTGTTTTAAATAGTTACGTCTTCAAAACTAGAAACAGGCTATGGGGTAATGGGTTAAGAATGTTAGTGCAAACCACGTGTTTTTCTCATCTTGTATATGTGTATCTTGTCTCGTTATGTTTGTTAAAAACATTATAGCTGTGGTTGCGGGTACGATAATAAGTACACTGTCAGCATGCACTTCCGCGCTATATTTTGGTATATTCCGAAATCTAGCCACATGATCGTTATGAACTAGGAAAGATAAGTCATTGCTGTTAAATAAGTGATATTGAAAACAAGCGAATATCATCCTGCCTTGCTTCAGTATATGTGATTTATGCTCTCTAAAGTGTTTTTTTTAATGTAAGAACCTATCTTTTTCTAGAATATCGGAAATACAAGTTTGGACACTATACAGTTTAAACAGACCACGTAAAAGAAGACTTTATGAAATTGATCTGTGATTATCGAAACATGTGTAGATGGTCATATACCCAGTTTGGGTGACTGATCTGGGCATATGGGCTTACTATACATGATCTCCCTTTTTATCTTGTATTCAGCATGTTTGTATTATCTATTGCATGCTGTGATATACAAATGTTATTCACTGTTGTTTTTCGATATGTTTGTTGGAATAAAAGCCCTTCTGAGCTTATGTTATATTGTAACAAATATCCGACGTGAAATAAAATTCGTCTATGTATATGAGTCAATATTTTTTTATGTAACAAAATCATGTCCTTGTAAATGTTTTAAAGATCATACTCGGAAAAAGGGATAATTGTCATCTTAAGCTAATACTAACGTGTTTATATTAACATTTCATCAAAAAAAGAGCAAGAGATATGTAGAATCTTTTAATTATTTGACATTGAAACAGAAGAAAAGTCAGTTTTGCAGTGTCCCTAAAATAGTTAAATAGACTTTCTGTGAAATATCTGAATTATTTCAGTAGTGTGCCAATGTAGGTAACTTTAACTATATCTGTCTTCATATAAACAATAAAATTGTGGGAATTCCTCAGTTTCAATACTTTTTTTCATTGTTAATCACTGTACCTGGAATCCTTTTCAGTCATGTAACAATTTCCAATTATACGTAGTTAAGTACATAGTTGCTTTCCTTAGATATTTATAGCAAAACAATGGCGGAAATAGGTTTTAAGCGCGTGCTTCTAAATAAGGAATCACTGACAATTTTAGTGCAGAGGCTGGTACCATACATTTTGAACACTTCCTTGAAGTAACGATGTATTATTCTGCCTTTGGCTGCAATTTTTGCACAAAATGTATGCATTTGAGATATGATAAATTGTGTCATGTGATTCCAGTATTTAGTGCAAATTAATATGGTTAGAATGTCATTTAGGTGAAAAACATCCTTGATGTAACGATTCTTGATGTAACAGTGAAATTGTTACATCAAGGACCAGAAACCGTTATTTCAAGGAAACCAGAGACCAAATATCAATAAAAGAAAAAATCTTTCAAGTATACAGGTATTTTACATTGAAAAAAATACTTTGTATAAGGGGTAGCATGTGATGAAAGAAAACATAAGCTGTTTTTGCTTACTAGTATTAGCCACCGGACAAATCCTCTTAAACGTGTGTTACATCAAGGAGGTATTTAGTTACATTAAGGAAAACAGCTGTAAGATATTGATAAAATAGGAAGACTTTATACAGAATTTGAAAATTCACTTTTTGAAGTTGGTAGACATTATTTCAACAGTTATTATTATGAAAATCATTACAAATTCTTCCTAAAACTTTGCTATTTTCCTTAGCTTTTACATCAAGGAAAATTACATTGTTACATATAGAAAAATTACATTGTTACATAAAGGAAAATAAATTGCAAAACAGTTCAATATTTTCATTTTTGTGTTGGATTAGTAATTGCCTAAACTTTTCCATTTATTTTTGACAAGAAACTAAACATATGGCATAAATTTTGTATTGTTAGCCTTCAATTCAGAGCCTAATTTGCGTTACATCAAAGAATTAATATCTCTATATATTTTGTGTAACACATTTATACTATTTGTTTCTTCTTATAAGCTACAGTAAACTCAAGTCCTTAAAAATAAGTGCAAACTAGATAGGAAATCCTGGTTCATGTATTCTGCTCATTGTTGAATATATCATGCATCGGTTTTCATTTAGAAATTGGCAAATCAAGTACACACTGATATTGTAATACTTGCCGTAACAATATAAATTCAGTGATGTAACGGGACCATAAAAGTATAGTTGCATAGGTCTTTAGTTCCCGAAATGAATGTCATAGTAAAGCATTTCTACTTGAAGAGACTAGATGTATACTAAGTTGGCAGTCAAACTCTTCTTTAAGCTTTATGTATCAGAAGAGTCATTTATTTCCTTAATGTAACATATTTGCTTCTTTACTGTAACAGCCTGTCGCTAATAATATGGAATTACTTTCAAACAACCCAAGTTTGATACTAAGTAAGCAATGGCTAATTAGTGTTAACAGTTCTAAAATGTTTCATTTTTTTTATTTACAGTTTGTTCATGTTTATCAAAACAGGCAAATACAAGTATATAAAGTGTCTCATAGGCCGCTGGACGGCCGTGTATAAAAGTTTGAATGTATATGATATGTGTAACTATTTTATGTAACTTTTATATGTGACACTATAATAAACTAATAAATTGTAACTTATATATTTGTATTTTCCTTAATTTAACATTGCTGTAGCTGCAGATTCCTTGATGTAACCATCTTCTTTTTAGCAAATACAATTCACAGGTGATGGCAGTTTGGTGCAACATTTGCTCTAAATGATTGTATTTATTATACTACAGTATGGAATATCAGAGGAATCATGTTCAAGTTCTGAATGTTTTGTCAGTGTGAAAACAAAATGTCAATTATGACAGTTATTTTAGGGGCAAACCGTACATGATTGGAAAATAAAATCATCTGATATAATTTGCAAAATTTACTATAAAGGAAATCTATTAGATGCTATTTATTGTGATGAAACACGTACTAAAATTGTTTTCATTCATTTAATGACATTGTACTTGTTTAAAGGATTGTTACATCAAGGAAATAGTTTGGCAATGGTGTTAAATATACGCCACACCTCGACAACCTGGGTTCATTTAAGCCCCTTCTGTAACATATTTCCACAGTATAGACATGCATGGTGCTATAGTGTAATCCATTAACCTCAGAGGGAATATCAAAATAATCTCATCCTTGACATCAGAATTGTTACATAAAAAATATTGACTCATATGCATCTAGATTTAACCCATTCCCGCATAGCCTGTTTCGGTGACCACTTACAGCAGATTTAGACTGCTAAAGGTTGGATATTTACCCAGTTTTGCCGACTATTTGGTACCTTTAATGACATATTAACCCTTCTTACACTATATCGTACCGTCTGCTTTAACCCTTTCGTAGACAGAACACGTGTATCGTCTGCTAAAAATTGTCGTCTGCCAATTTATTCCAAATTCGTTTCAAAAAGTTCTGACAGAAGAACTATTGAAACGTGTGCCAGACCGTTTGATTCCTAGTTTGGACGACGCATTACGTCGCATTACATTTCATTAGTCCCCCTATCGCGGTGAAAAGGTAAAAGGTGATATAGCAATGATAGCGTTAAAAAATGAATCTTATTTAACAGATTCTCCCTTGCAAATATTTTTGACCATGATGCAAAATTAAGAGATACAGACTATAACATACTGTTTACTATGTAAAACGGTGGCGGAATTAAATATACTACACAAAGTTTGCTAAGCACCAAAGCTATATTTTTCATTGGAACCAATGCATCGACTCTATCACTATCTCACTGTATAACTTTCCACAAAACAATTTACAACATTTGCAGGACTTGTAGCTAGGTCTATTCTACATGTTCTGACTTTCACATGGAAAGTCCCATGCAGGCGCATTGGTAAAAAAGATAAAATATCACTTTTTCACAGAAAACTGCAAAAGTTGTAAATTGTGTTTTTGAGTTAACGAACCGTTCGTGACATGCTTTACAATTCAATAATGGGTACAGGGCTGCCATAAGTTGAAATGAAAAATCCTATGATTTCTAAATTTGCATTTTTCAAGTGCGATTTTACGAATCGTACCTTTACCCCATAGCCTTTTTCTTGTTTTGTTGACATGCGACTACTTAAAGCAGGCTGTAAGTAAAGCAGAATGCGCCTTATGGCGCATTCTGCTTTACTTTCAGCCTGCTTTAAGCTACCATGTACTGGTGAAAAATCCGGAGATTTAGGAAAAATCCGGAGAAATGGCAGCCCTGTGGGTACAAGTGAACATTGGTAGATGACGATGACTATATTCGACGGACATGTATGTGACGATGAAATACGATATATTGTCATTTTTTAGATATACCGACTCAGGAACAAAATATAGTGTGTGCAGTCCTGAAAAATTTAACTGCTTCTAGTCACACAAAAATATAAAAACTGCAAAATGCTAGCGCCAAAAGATAAGTTACCCAATAACCGCAGTTGATCACAGTGCAGACAAGCAGACGATGCATGGAACTATCATTAGCTCTTTGTATGCCGGGTAATTTTTTCGACTCAACAATTGTCGTCTGCTAGATCTATTGTCCTAAAATAGAATTTACTTTTCATAACAGGATCAGAGTGTCAAAAAAGTTTTGATCCCGATGAGACGCCGCGTTACGCGGATCCAAACTTTTTGCAAAGGTGCTCACTGTTGGACATATCCGCCGCTAAATGTAGCATGCACAGACTTAACTCCTTGCTGAACGCTTCTAGATTGATATTTGCCAAACAGTTTATATTCAGAATCTCAGAGGCAGGTCAAACACTCAAACTTATTGCATTCGATTCTAACTTTCATGAGATATATAGAACATAGAAATAACATTTAATACTTTTGCAGACGACAATAATGAAGCAGACGACGATTATATAACAGTATTGGGGTTAGATGTTCCGGTGAATTAATGTGCTGATTGTATCTGCCACTTTACAAGCACTTTCTCAAACAGTCAGTCAAACCTATATTTAACCGCAATTCTAAAATACATGTAAAAAACTCAAAGCAGAGCACATGTAATATATAGAAATCATTGAGTTTCATACAGGACTAACGTAACACAGAGCACTGCGTATTGAGCTTTCTGCATTGCTTTTGACTTATATTTAATAAGCGCATGTCTTTAGAGATATCGTTATTTTGCGTGAACACCAATACCAGAGTTGACTGTATGTCTCAAAGTAACAATGAACACATATGTGGATCCAGTCACTTTTCCCAAGGGGTTCGACGTAACAGCAAAAACAGTGGCAAATGCATTGTTCTTTTCCAACAAACGTGTTTTATGCTAAACCCCATTTTGTTCATTAAAACAGTTTGGAGCCAGATCAGACGCCGGGTAACGGCGTCCGATCAGCCCACAACTGTTTGCCGCTCAGATTAAAAAAAACAACCAATACTGTCTATTTTCCATTTCATCATATCGCCTTCATATTTAGCTTCGTTTAAACGGGAAAGAATAACATTTTTCCATTGAACATACACCATGAATCCGGGGCCCGTTTCATAAAACTTCATACGACAAATGCTGTCGTAAGTCAGATTATAAAACACTCAATTATTATTTATTTCTCCATCTAATCCTGTCTTGTGACATTTTTTTGGAATCGTCTTGAACAGACTATTCCAAAAAGATGTCACAAGACAGGATTAGATAGAGAAATCAGAGATTAAATGTATTTTAAAGTTTTGACTTACGACAACATTTGTCGTAAAATGTTTTATGAAACGGGGCCCGGCCCCTAGGTTGTTATTCGAAAAACGAAAAAATCTGATGATCAAAATTTCAAGATGGGTGTCCGATCCGGTCCACCCTCTGGATCCGCCGCTAGAACAGAAAATCTGAATTCGATCATACATCAGTGAATTATTTGTAACTGAAGACTGCAAAAGCTGGTAAACACATTACAGGCCCAGCTTCATGTTCCAGGAGCATATAATCAAGTAATAAATAAGATTGATCTAATAAACGGCGAAATATTAAACTTTTACTATGTACAAGTAGATCTATAGCTGCGGCGATCGTTCGAATTTTTTCTACCAGTTAGTTATAGTGTGGAAAACATTATTCTCTACTTTTAAACGAAATGGACACGAAATACACTAACATTTAGAAAGTTTCAGTTTTTGAATTTGGTTTCGGGATATTGCCAAAGAGTTTGGATCTAGACCAGACGCCAGCTGGTGCTAAACTATTCGCACTGGACTACATGTATTTCAATCATACATCAGTCAAACCCTTATTAAACACATTTACACGTGCATGTACGAATATATACCAAAACTCATACTGCAAGTCAATGAAAAAGGTATTGCGTACTGTTATCAAGCCATTTTGATCATAATCAGGCACGAATGGTTCGGCATCTGATCATAAGCCATGCTACCCCAGATCACGTTTTAATTTTGTTTCTCCATTGTTTTACATAATAATTCATCACATACAACAAGACAACATGGAGGTAAATAGTAATAGCATATATATTTTTACAGAACTCTTCAAAATACGTTAACAAATACATGTAATTATACATGGTCCATTATTGTTGTTGATAGTAAATACATGTACTGTCGCACTCGTATCTGGCAAACAACAGTATGGACACATTTCAGTAAATGGAAGACTCGTCAAATAGAATCTGACACTTTAAATGGACAATTCTATGCAGTTTGAAATTCAGACTATAGTCCCTTTTAGGACTATTTAGGTTTTTTATATACAATATTAATTTTGCACATTTATAAACAGAACAGACTCTGATTTGGGTACCGTTTTTCCAGATGATCTCTGTATACGTTCCTGGTTTTCTAACATACTTACGCTTGCGTAACTCTACGATTTCGTAAGTTTTTGCGTATCCTTATCACGACTTAAAGCCATATACCCATTACAAACAGTCTGGGGACAGATCAGACGCCGGGTAACCGGCTCCTGATCTGTCTCGTAACGGTTTACCATTTACATCAAAGTAAATCATATACATTTTCAAAACACCGTATATTTCTACATTTTATTGCAATGAGTTGGCGTTCTGTTTTTGTATTGGGAACGAATGATAATCACTCCAAAGCCAGTTTCTTGTTTTGAAGAGATGTGGTCACTTAAAGCGGATTGAAAGTAAAGCAGAATGCTCATTAGGGCGCATTCTGCTAAATACTTTCAACCTGCTTTAAGCTACTATAATATAGAAACTTTTTCTTATCATACATAAATTACATTGAACTATTTTCTTCAGTGGAAGAATAAATGAAAGGTATCTATAGAGTAAAAAGGTATCTATGGGTTAAAATACTGGACAGTTCATAGTCATTTAATTTAATATTGTTTGTTTTCATTACATTTGGTTAGCTGTGATTGGCTGTAAAAAAAATCATACACCCATGAAAAAACAAAACTCAGGCCACGCCTTGTCGGGACTTCTTTCTCTTAGTCTAACTGCTCGCCACAAGCGCTGCATGAAGCAGGACGCCAAATGACGTCATTGACGACGACATTACTACAAAACAACGTCGCGTTTTGGCGGAAAATATATAAAATTATGGCGGAGGGACTACAACCTACGTTTTTAAAGTGTCAGATTATCTATTGAACTAATTCTTAAATTCGGGAGTGATATTAAATTATAAGGAATAATTCGGAACATTTATTGTATTCATGGAGGTATGAAAAATAACCTGGTCACACTTTTGTATGAAACCGCAAATATATATTAAATAACATACCAATTTCAATGATGTTTTGTGTAACTTTGAACTGGTTAGTATTATGTATCTGTAAGGACATAATGCTAGAAATGGTGTATTGATTATGCTATTGTGTTGTATATCCTATAGTCTCGTATAATTCAATATGGATGGGATGGTTTATTCAAACGAGTAACCTTTATTACAGTGGAGAATATGTTATTCTTTCCCAATAAACGCGTTTACGCTAAAACTATTATTTGCAGTGCAAACAGTTTGGAGCCAGATCAGACGCCGGGTAACCCGGCGTCTGATCAGGCTCCAAACTGTTTTCCACCAAGATAAACAAGAATTATCAGAATTGTCAAAAAGTTGTACTTTTCTACGTTTTAGTGCTTTGCGTTTGCGTACGTTTGCGTTTAAACGGGAAAGAGTAACAGATTCTCCACTGTATGTATAATATGTATAAATATGTATTAATTCTATGATGTGACTATGATGAGACTTAAATAAGACTGACGTACTCCATTGTATGACCATACTTATTAATGAGCTGCATTTCGTGCTAACCATTTCAGTGTTTTAAAGTGATTTCCCGATGATTTGTTCTAAAAGGCCAACTCTTATAACGACTATCATTGAAATAGTTCATTATGCTGGTAAATCGGTATTTTGAGTATCATTTTCTTTTAAATACAGCACGAAAATTAACTTACATTTTGACGCATTCGTCTCTCACTGGAGACATCATCAGAAGTGCCTAACTGCACGCTTCTGTCATACTCGACGACTTTAACCACTTTCCGTCTCATCGTCTCGATTCATGACGTACTTGTTTACTCGTATGTATATTGCCGAAGTATATAAGCGTGCAATATTGTCTGCTTATAATTGTCGTTTGCCGTACTTTCTCAAAAGTATTGGACATTTTGACAGAACTAAACATAAAGACGAATAACAAACAATTTGAGCCAGACCAGACGCCACGTTACGCGTCGTCTGATCTGGGTTCAAACTCTTTGCAAATGTACTCTAAGGGTATTTATCTTCCCTCCCTAAAACAACTCCAACCGTACAACACTAATAAAACGTGTGTTCCATTAGGTGTTGTTGTAGGGAGGGATCATTGTGCGAGTTCTTTTTAAAGTTCTGATAACTGAGGGATAACTTTATATTGGTTGGTCTGATTATATAAAAGTAAACGCTTTCTGATTGACCAACCTTTCAGCCAGACATTCATAATTATCTGAATGGCTGTTTTATTGGTTTTCAAACAAGACATGGTTTTAGGTATTGACTGCAATCCCTCTTGAATACGCGAGGTAGTTGCGTTGTATTGGAGTCATGTGTATTTCAGAGCGCACTTTTCAAGTATCGCTCAGCCTGATTGAAATAAATATGATATGATTTCAAATATGCCTAACAGTACTTTTGAATAACATTTAGTGATTTAAAAACCGTTGAGTAATAATTAAATAACAGCAATATATACCACCCACCTAGATGACCATTTCACCACAAATACCCCCTACATAATTCTAGACATAAAATATCGTTTTGGACTATGAGCTACTCCAAACAAAATAAGTTTTCTAGATTTGAGTATGTATTGTCATTCGTTCGTCATAAATGTATTTTACGTTAATTTGGTTTTGGCACCAACATTTTTTGTTCTACCCTTGATTTTAGAAAGTGGGTGGGGTAACGGAATACTCTTATACATGTCAAAAAACGGTCAATGCTTCTTTTTCTTTTAGTTTATTTTATTCTTCTAATTTTAGATCAGGAAAATATATAATTATGTTTTTGTTTTACGAAATACTGTTTCGAGGATGTGACCTCATAACTGTAATATACGTGTTTTTGGTCACGTGGTCATATTATATAGGCTATTGTACTGTTCAAATCATGAAAATGGGCACTTTTATATACATTTAATGAATATTAAACAATTTGCAGACCTTTAATCTGAACCTTTCAAATGTCCCTCGTACATGACTATGTAATGCAGAGGAGAAGACGTTATTATTCTTTCCCGTTTAACTCATTGAGCCCTAGTGACGCATACATGCGTCCTTTACCAAAAAGTGCACCTTTGAAGAGTACACACGTTTAATGCAAACAGTGAAGTCCCTGATTAGAGGGCTCCTGCATGAGCCCTCTAATCAGGGACTTCACTGTTTGTCATTTTGCAATATATTATAAAAAAAAATTAACCTTAAGTAGCTGAACGAAACTAAACACAAACGCAATACACGAAAATGAACAAATGGCAATACTGCGAAAATAAAGACTTTTTTATCAGTGTAACAAGCAGTTTGAAGCCTTGTGTTACCGGCGTCTGGTCTGGCTCCAACTTGTTGACAATGGAAATAATCGTTTAAGCATAAAACATATTAAACTCATGTCTTGTGCTTAACGATTATTTTGATTGTAAACACAAGCGCATTTACCAGGGAGGAATAACATTATCTCTACTGTAAATATTGGTGTTTCACTAGTATTGCTTTTGACCATGTAATTAAATGCAACTCTTCGAACTCTGGATGCATTTTGCTCGGATTTATTGAAGGACTCCAATATTTAACGATTTCATACAAAAGTAATTCGAAACTGAAGTAACTACAACTTATAATACCTAACAAGGTCACTGTTGATGATACTCAAGTATTAAATGCACGGTACATGACAGCATGTTCAAATATATTGTCAGTATTTTACTAGGAGCTAAATAATTGCAAAAACAAACCATTGACTCTTTTCACTGCCAATGGCACAAAAAAGGATATTTTGCAAACAGTTTTGATTCTGATCAGACACTGTTTTTTTTAGCTCTTCTTCTATTTCTTAGTTTAAAAAATCCCTAAATTTGAATTGAAAAAATATTGCAGACGCCACTTTCAATGCTGACGATATTTTGGCGACGAGAGAGTTAAATCAGACGATAAAACTTGGCAGTGAAAGGGTTAAACGTATATTAGCTCTTAAAAATGTACAGTGGAGAATCTGTTATTCTTTCCCGTTTAAACGCAAACGTACGCTAACGCATTGCACTAACACATAGAAAAGGACAACTTTTCGACAATTTTGACTATTGATGTTGATCTGAGTGGCAAACAGTTTGGAGCCTGATCAGACGCCGGGTAACCCGGCGTCTGATCTGGCTCCAAACTGTTTGCAATGGAAAGAATAGTTTTAGCGCAAACGTGTTTATTGGGAAAGAATAACACATTATCCACTGTACATGCTTGGGCAATGTATATTTTCATTAAATTTATTTGCCATTTGCAATGAAAGTAAATGCATTGCTTTGAAACTATCACTTTGATCATCCTAGTCAGTAAATTAAAAGCTAATTTCCAGATGTGCTTCTTTTAAAATCAATAAATCTAGAAATGACAGGGATTGCCTGTCAGAAGACATCAGACTCAATCTGCAGAAAACACCAATTAGTGACGACTTGCACTTGATGTTTGGGGGGAAATATGCTAGAGAAACGCTTGATGAAATTATTGCAGAATATGTGCATCTCTTAACCCTTATCTTGCCGTAGTATCGTCTGCTCTGAGATTGTCGTCTGCAAACTTTGTAAAATTAAGATTTGTGCAGGTTTCAAATGAAGAACCTTTCAGACGGGGGGTCAAACAGTTTGATCCAGATCAGACGCCGCGTTACGCGGCGTCTGATCTGGGTCCAAACTGTTTGCAACAATCATGGCAGTCATGTCGCGATAGACGGGCAATGGGTTGAACGTTCCGCCAAATGGCTACACAAGGGAACTGTTGAACTATGATCTTCGGCAAATTGGCAAAATCAGCAAATACAATTATAGAAAGTGTTTCGTGTTTTAGTAAGTACATAGGACTTATTAACAATGGGAAATTACAGCTGGTAGCTTGAAGCAGAATGGCAGAAAAACAGAAGGTTTATAATTGAGGAGCGCTCTGCTTTTCTTCCGCCCTGCTTTAAACTATCAACTGCCTTAACTCTTTCCTCCCTGAAACTTTAAATGAACAATTCCAGTTTTCATTTTAGTCAAGTCCATTTCTGACTTTTAAGGGTTGTTTTTGTCAAAGTTTAGCATCATGACAAACAGTGAAGACCCTGATCAGAGGGCTCCTTTCGGAGCCCTCTGATCTGGGTCATCACTGTTTGCACAGGACAAGTGTACTTTTCACATGTACACTGTTTGAAAACAACGCCTATATGCGGGACTAGGGTTCAAAGGGTTAAACAACTTTTAAAACAATGCCTCGTTTTAGGGATTGTTAGAGACGGGATTTATTGTAATCGTCTGAATATGTATGTTATGTGGTCCACGCTTTCCTTACACTCATTAATTCCAATGTCCCTCGATCAGATTATTGAATTCCGTCAAAGGATTTCAGTGTTTTAATAAATTCACCACACGGAGTTTGTACAATCATCGAATAGTTACAATAAGGAAGAATTAGTTAAAGGCTAATAACGAAACACCGTATGCCATTTGCAAACAGTTTGGAGCCAGATTACTCATTTGCATTGCGTTTCGTTTAGTTTAACCCTTTGAACCCTAGTCCCGCATATAGGCGTCCTTTTCAAACAGTGTACCTTTGAACAGTACACTTGTCCTATGCAAACAGTGAAGACCCAGATCAGAGGGCTCCGAAAGGAGCCCTCTGATCAGGGTCTTCACTGTTTGTCATAATTCCAAACATTGACAAAACAACCCTTAAAAGTCAGAAATGGACTAGACGAAAATGGAAACTGGAATTGTTCATTTAAAGTTTTAGGGAGGAAAGAGTTACCCAATCATCTTATAGATATGCCTTTTTACTCCTGAAATGTATTCCTTGTCTAGAGAAAAAAGTTCAACTTTATACAGTCATGAACCGTGATACACCTTAATAAAATTGATTATCTTATATTTTCTATATCGTAGCAGATGGTATTTCAAGCAGGTTGAAAGTAAAGCATGCTTTAAACAACCACCTGTCTTCCAATACTTAAACAAACTATGGGAAAATGGGTCATTTGGTAAGTAACAACGCCATGCGCTCTGTGTATTCCACATATCGTTCATGGCAGTTTGTTTTCAAATTGTTATGCTATTTATACTGAAAATAGTAATGTTACCTCTATTATTGTCATGTCACTGTTTTGTTTATATCTGGGGAGCGGGCATTATATAAGGTTGTAAAAACGTGTAGCCCAATCCCCTGCATGTATATTATATGCAATAAATATGTTTAAACTAAAACTATCTCACATTATAACTAACATTTTAACTATTACTGATGTTTCACAACTAAATAACAACTAAATAACATACTTGACAAAAACATCTGTAATGCCCCTGTTTTATGGGTTTAAACCCCATACAACATGTATTTTCTATACACGTGCAAATATATGTACGGGTACTGACACTTATTAACCCTTTCCCCCATAGAAGCGACTTTTAGCGTATTTAATTTATTCCTCCGCTGAAGAAAATAGTTCCAGTTTATACCCTCATGAACAATTACCATTACAAATATGTTATATAGCCTAGCATATTTTAGCTTAAAGCAGGCTGAAAGTAAAGCAGAATGTGCCTTAAGGCACATTCTGCTTCACTTTCAACCTGCTTTAAGTGGTCACCTGTATTCAAAACTATAAACAGACTATGAGGTAAAGGGTTAAGGAGAACAACTGTTTTTGTGTTTTACTCATTTTCCTACAAAATTGATGCGTGTGTTTGTCGTGAGTTATGTATTTGTAAGTCGTTTTTCTTGAAATATGTAAGTTTAAACCCACGTCCTAGCGCCTTTCTAGTGATTTTGATACAGTTAGAAAGTAAATACTGCAGTGTCGGATGTGATGCATCTACGTCGCTACTTTATACTGATGTATCAATTATCGTATGCACGTAAAATGTAATTACGATTTAGCACCTACTTAGTGAATTTTCTGAACAGGATTTGTACGCTCTAAATACACTTCCAAATCACCAAAGTATATTTCACAACATATAATGTATTTAAACAAACGGGTTACAATCAGCAATTAAAAGCGGTCTATAAGACAATCAAAAGCTTGGCGAGAGTCTGACAGGGCTCCTGTAGGTGCTTGTTAAGGTATCTTCAAAACTTTACGATATGCATGCTACTTTGTGAAATAGCTGTGTATTATGGATTTGGCAACATTTTACGTGTGGACATATATCAAAATTTCCAACTTTCAGTTTATTTTATTTTAAAAATGTTATCCGGTTATAGACTTAGGCGGATCAGAAATGTTTTCCAATGCTTGATACTCAATTTTACTACAAATCAACGGAGCGTCGGCTACTCATTTCCAATAAAAGTGTTTATACTATAACAGCTATATCCATAACAAACACTTTGCCATTCCAATTAAAATGACTAATCAGCATTTTTCTTTAAGTTGTCAAATTCTATCTATATTGCATTGTGTTTGTGTTTACGTTTAACTGCACCACTTTACAACATTTTTCATTCCCAAAAACTCTTTTGTACGGCACAAACTGATGTCCGATACACACAGTAAAATACAGTGGAGAATGTGTTGTTCTTTCCCAATAAACGCGTTTACGCTAACACTATTATTTCCAATACAAACAGTTTGGAGCCAGATCAGACGCCGGGTAACCCGGCGTCTGATCAGGCTCCAAACTGTTTGCCACCACGATAAACATGAAATATCAGAATTGTCCAAAAGTTGTCTTTTCTACGTTTTAGTGCTTTGCGTTTGCGTACGTTTGCGTTTAAACGGGAAAGAATAACATATGCTCCACTGTACCCTAGACATACAATGAAGAAAAACGTGATTCTTTCCAGTTTAAACGCAAACGAAACACAAAACGCAATGCACCCAAATGGCTGAAATTCCTTAATATTTATTTTATTCTAAGTGGCAAACAGCTTGAAGGCTGATCAGACACTGGAAAACATGGCGTCTGGTCTGTTTCTAAACGTTTTGCAATGGAAATAATAGTTTAATCGTAAAGGCGTTTATTGGGTAAGAACAACATCTCTCGACTGCAATGCAACTAGACGTATGTTCAGTCTCTCAACTGCTCCACTCTAAGATTAAACTAAAACGTCATCTTTTTAAAATATAAAATGTCATTTTCTACTTTAAATTGCATTGCGCTTGGTTTCTGTTTTGTTTAACTCTTTGGATGCTGGGTAATAGTTTTCATCTGCAACATTTTTCATCTGCTTCTGTTCTAAAATAAGCATTTTCAATATTGCTTTTAAATTCAGGGCCAGAATGGCAAAAAGCTTGGATCCTGATGAGACGCCGCGTTACGCGGAGTCTCATCGGATACAAACTGTTTGCAAAGGCAATTACTGTGGTGGATATATCCTCCGCTAGCATACAAAGAGTTAATTGGGAAAATTTGCGTTTTCCCGCGGTTAGTAACTTTGGCCATTTAAATTTGCAACACATAAAATGCGTGTGCCATAAGACTAATTGAACAAAACTGTTTCGTATACTGTAAACATAATGACTCATTCAGTTGGGATCGTTCCTTTACATAACACCATTAATGTAACATTTTAAATAATTACATAAACGACATAGGCAAAATTATAATTCTTTTCAATTTAATTAAACCGCAAGCAATGAGTTAAACAAATTCTTTCCGATTTATTACGAATATAATGTTTAAAGACAATTCGCCTGAAGTTATTTCTGTATATTTATCTGATTTTAAAATAGTGTTGAGGCTGATAAAACGCTAAGTTACTGTGCATCTAATCAACCTCCACACTTTTCACAACTCAGAGTCTACTTAATTGACATGGACGTCAATTTGTGGATTACAAAAGTAATTTGTGGAGAAGAATAGCGTTTTACTCCCATAGAAACACTAACAATGATATATAGTTAACGACATTCATAATACATGGTATATGTATCATGTTTTAGTAATTGACTTTGGTGATGTATCGGTAGATATTTGTTTCAATGCCAATACACTATTACAACCCCAAGAATACAAGCTATCTTTATTCATGTCAATTATTTACGCATTTGTGTTCAATTACATGTACAGCGCTCCCTCTCTACAACGGCCCTCCCAACAACGACTCCCTCCTTACAACGACCCTTGCCGCAATTACCTAAACGGGACAGCTATGTCTAACGCTTTTACTGCTGCAATATCGTCTGCTTAAATCTGTCGTCTGTGGTTTATCTCAAAGTTACATAATGGACATTTTGACATAAAAACCTTAATGACGAGTGACAAACGTAATGTAAGTCAATTTCCCTCCCTATAACGACTCCCTCCGAACAACGCACACATGTCTGTCTCCAAATGGGTGTCGTTGTAGAGAGGGAACGCTGTATATTACAAATTAACATTTATTTCTCATTTAAGTTCTTCCTTTAGAAGCCCTCGAACACTGATGGTGGTTCTGGCAATTGATAGCTTCACCATTTCAACTATTAGCTTGTTTCCAATGCTTGACCCTTTCCGCCCTCAAACTTCAAATGGACAATTCCACTTTCTTATTCAGACTAGTCCAATTTTACTATTTAGATTTTTTTGTCAATGTATTGCCAGATGACAAACCGTGCTGAACCTGATCAGAGGGTTCCCTCTGATCAGGGTCGTCATTGTTTGCATAGGGAAAATGTACTCTTTACCAGTGCATTGATTACAAAGTGTTATGCGTGACTAGGGTTCAACTGCTTCAGTCTGTTGGTAGCTAAAAACGGCTAAAATTAAAGCAGAAAGTTCTTTCGAGAGCTTTCAGCTAATTCAGCCTGTTTAACCCACTTGAGCCCACGACCCCATATTTGGGACATAGGCAAACAGTGTTGACTCTGATCAGAGTCTACACTGTTTGCTGATAGGAATTTCAATATAAAACGAAATGAACATGAACATTTTGACCAGGAATCCCTTTGATAAAAAATAGACTAATCCAATATATAAACATGGAAGAATCCACTGAGCACAAATGAGTTAAAGTATCCACCTTTCCGGCTACATGAAAATGAGATAACCATCTGCCTTAACCTCATGCTGAATTGCCGTCTGCTTCAAATGTCTGTGAAAAAAAATTAGTTCAATGTTTTTTAAACTGAAGAAAAGTTGAATCTGAGTGACAAACAGTTTGGCTCAAGATAAGACGCCGAGTTACGCCAGGTCGCGCCCATTGTTAACTGTTTCACTGCTACAATATCGTATTTTTTAAAGTTGCTTTCTGTATCTGATATTTAGATAATTATAGAATTTAGCTATTTTGATAGAAACTTTGATGCTAGTTCCGAATAGTTAACACGAATCTGATCTGGACCCAGTCTGTTTGCAAATGCGCTTATAGTATTAAACAAGGAAAACAAACACCATTTTAGCTGTCGCGTTTTTGTAGGTTTATTCACGCTCATTATCACAAAGTTTTGAAAAATAGAAAAGAAAATTGCTGACGAAAGAAGTGATATAAAATAACCAGTGTTAAGTTTTCTAAATGTGAAACGTCCAAAACGATATGAAAAACAGGATTTTACACACTTAAGATTAAATTCCATTTTTCAAACTAACATCCCTAGGGCACAATTTCCAAGTTAGAGTGACTGCCAAGTGAAATAAACATGGAAATGATACAAGTTGATCTTGTTAAAAAAAGATGCGTAAAACACCCGCTAGTTTTTAATTTGACTTTATTACCTCGGTGTCATTCCCAAGTTTGCAAGAGCACTCATCCATCTGTATTTACTGCTAAATAACCTTGAATGTCGTAACAGACAGTACAATCTTATTGAAGACAGATGGTTGTATAAAGCAGGCTGAGAGTAAATCAGAATGCTCCTTAAGGAGCATTCTGCTTTACTTTCAGCCTGCTTTAATCTACCATATTGTAGAATATAGGAACTATTTACTATGATGCATATTCATGGCAGTATAAAATGGAACTGTTCTTTTTAGTGGAGGAATAAATTAAAGGCACAGAAAGACGTATTTATGTGGTAATTGATTAAACAACTGAAAAAACACCACGCATTGTGTGTGTAATTCTTTCCCAATAAACGCGTTTGCGCTAAAACTATTATTTGCAGTGCAAACAGTTTGGAGCCAGATCAGACGCCGGGTTACCCGGCGTCTGATCAGGCTCCAAACTGTTTGCCACCAAGATAAACATGAATTATCAGAATTGTCCAAAAGTTGTTCTTTTCTACGTTTTAGCGCTTTGCGTTTGCGTACGTTTACGTTTAAACGGGAAAGAATAACAGATTCTCCACTGTAACACATATTTTGCGAATAGTTTAATACATCCCCATTTACTGATAAATAGTTATTGAATTTTACTATGGCATCAAAGACCGGTCCATTAATTAATGAATATCGTCCATAAAAGAAGACTTTGGCAAACGGTGTAGACCCTGGTGGAACGCTGCAATTTGCGGCGTCTCATTTTCTAGTTCATACTGTATGAAATGATTCGCTGTATGGACAAACAATGCACATCGCCCTTTGTATATCTGTATTTCTAGGCGTGTGGTCAATGTATGTCGTATCCAAATTGCGTCAGTATGTGTCTCAAATAACGACTATCTTATTCATGTATACTACTACTTTATACGCTTTATTGCTGTCATCAAAATAACGAGTACAGACTTGTCTTCAGGATGGATGGATTAATTCTATAGAAAATCAAATAACACATTGATTATATCCATCTACAAAAAAACTCTTCGCCCATACAAGTAGAAGAGAGTTTTAGCACATTGGTTGTTCCTGACAGATGCATTTTCAAGTTGCCATGCGTTTACCATGCCTGTTATAGAACCATAGGCATTTTGCATGCATACTGACAGGTATTCAACCAGGTTGAAAGTAAAGAAGGAATCTCCTTCGGCAGATTTCTGTTTACTTTCAGCCTGATTTAAGCACCCACTTAAATGTATCAAACACTGGGAAAATGCTATCTAATAGGAAAGGGGTTAATTAGCCTTCGACCAAACAGAAGTAGATATAAATATTGTAAGATGATATTTGCTGGTCATAAAACTGTAGATGTTGATCTTCATTATTATCCCATTTATAACTAATATACAATATGAAGCGTTTTATGGGAAACTGCAATAATACCATTGGATGTTTCGAATAAAATGCTTGTCCATCTTGGTTTAATTATTAGCGTAGAAATAGAAACGTGTTTTAGTTATATTTACGAAAATGTGTGACAAGATAAGTGCGCATTTTATACAGAAAAAAACCTCTCTATTACGATCACTAAAATGAGTGCAATCTTGTTGCAGTTTGGATCAAGATAAGCCACCGCGTTAAGTGACGTTTTATCTGGATCCAAACTACATGTATTACCAAAAGTTTGCCAAGTCGCGTATAGCTCGATAAGTGTTGATATAAATCCTTTCCCTACACTAATGATTACGTATTTATATATACGCACCTAAACATCCATTTGTATTTTTCAGACCAAATCTAGGTTTCAATCTCTTTAAATAAAAGCTGCGACAGATGTCGAGCTCAATTCACATCTCTCGTGTGCTCTCGGTGTTACAGTGGAGAATCTGTTATTCTTTTCCGTTTAAACGCAAACGTACGCAAACGCAAAACACTAAAACGTAGAAAAGTACAACTTTTGGACAATTCTGATAATTCATGTTTGTCTTGGTGGCAAACAGTTTGGAGCCTGATCAGACGCCGGGTTACCCGGCGTCTGATCTGGCTCCAAACTGTTTGCACTGCAAATAATAGTTTTAGCGTAAACGCGTTTATTGGGAAAGAATAACGTTTTCTCCACTGTAATTATCAAATGTCACCACAGAAGTGCAGAAAGAGCATGCTGGCAAGAATTTAATGTAGCCAGAAGATAAAGGCTATTGACAACGCAATAGTATGAGTTGTTTTGTCCAAGTTAACTATGGCATTTCTGTGTTAAAGACTGCTTATTTTAACTCTTTATATAATATAATCTTTATTTGGCAATAAAAGCACAAATGCATATTTATAGCCAGTACTGAACAGAACAGAAACAGAAGAATACTCATGACTGTATAAATGTGAACTGTATTTTTTTTTCAGTGGATACACGAAGTAAAGTAGCAAAATGTGGAATATTTATTGAGTACAGTAATTGGTTAAAACATTGTCGTCTGATTTATTTTTACTGAATAAACATTGAAACGGATAAACAGTTGGATCAAGTTACACGGCAGCATCTGATCTGGGTCAAAGATTTTTGCAAGCACCACTTATATCGTCATTTACAGTGAACCAGTTCAATTTCACCGACACGAGTTCAATAAGCCCTTGAGAGCGAATAGATAATAATAGCAAATAAATGTATAACAGCCTGTCCTGTTTTAAAGAGACTGAAATCCAGAGTTTGACCTGAAACAAATTTCGTGAATGGATGCCAGACGTATTAGTGCCCCTTTTCGCAATAATATCATAGTTGTCTTTTATCCTATTTTGAAACTGTTCAGTGGAGAAAACGTTATTCTTTCCCAGTAAACGCGTTTACGCTAAATCTATTATTTCCAATGCAAACAGTTTGGTAACCCGGCGTCTGATCAGGCTCCAAACTGTTTGTCATCAAGGTTAAAATGTGAAAAAGTTGTTATTTTCTGCATTTTAGTACAATTTGCGTTTGCGTTTCGTTTGCGTTTAAACGGGAAAGAATAACAGATTCTCCACTGTACTACTACATGTGTATGGTTAAATAACCGTTGCACACAGATTGTACCCGCATCTAAGACAGGGCAGTGGGTGTTTTTATGTTAAAGTTTAAACAGTATTATATATATATGTGATGACCAGGCCAATTTCTAAAAGCAGTCTTATTTAACTATGCATTTTGGACTTTGGAGGTGCTATGATTTTACGTCATGCACAAACTGGCAACATGGTAGAATCACAGACCTTTCACAAACCAGCTTGAAGGCTCCCCCCATATGAAAAATCCGAAGTAGCCCGATTAGGATTCGAACCCACATCGGGGCAATACAACAATCGAAGCGTACATTGGCGATTTTTTTGGATAAAAGGTTGTAGACTCGAGATAAAGAAAAAACTATCATATCAGAGTATGCACTACAGTGGAGAATGAGTTATTCTTTCCCAATAAACGCGTTTACGCTCAAACTATTATTTCCAATACAAACAGTTTGTAGCCAGATCAGACGCCGCGTCACGCGGCGTCTGATCTGGATTCAACCTGTTTGTCACTCGTCATTATATTATTTCTATCAAAATGTCAACTTATATGAAACTTTGAGCACAAACAGCAGACGACCATTTTAAGCAGACGATATTGGAGCAGTAAAAACCAATGTATATTCATAGCAGGTGGAGTTTTATTACGAATAGTGAGCAGGAAAAGTGATAAAAACAATTGAAATCAATTTTCGCACAAGTTTAAATCCTTTTTCTAAAATAAAATTTGAGAAAGATGTTTAAATCTTTTTTTCTCCTGTGTTTTCGATGTCAGTTATCTACATGTCATGTCAGAAAATACAGAAAACGCACATTGTGAAGACTTTAATCTATTCATTGTCAAGATATCTCCTGCATAAAATTTCTCGTTTTTTTTTTTTTTTCGAGTTTTGATTGTGAAAACGTCTATGTGAGCGCCAAACAGTTCTGATCATGATCTAAACTGTTTAAAAAATTCAGAACCCTCTATTTCAGAGAGTAACTTAAGGATGCTAATTTACACTTTAACAACATTGAAGAGAGCACTTGACCTAAGCACCTGGGCAAGTAGATTCAGATCAGAGGGCTACAGTGGAGAATCTGTTATTCTTTCCCGTTTAAACGCAAACGTACGCAAAACACTAAAACGTAGAAAAGTACAACTTTTGGACAATTCTGATATTTCATGTTTATCTTGGTGGCAAACAGTTTGGAGCCTGATCAGACGCCGGGTTACCCGGCGTCTGATCTGGCTCCAAACTGTTTGCACTGCAAATAATAGTTTTAGCGTAAACGCGTTTATTGGGAAAGAATAGCACACTCTACACTGTACTGAATGCACTTGTTTTCAATTTTAAAAACATACAGTCAAAATGAATTAAACTAAGCATAGTTGTAGACTTCGTTTTGAAGTTTGAAGTTTCAAGGGTGATTAATACATGTACAACCAGATGGCATGCTCATACTCGCAACCAGATGGTGCATTAAAAATAGTGATTTGTAAATATGTGTCAAACGCTTATATAAATGGTAAAGAATTAGTTTAAGATAAAAAATTCTGTTTAAAAAAATGTATTTCAATAAAAAAAAAGATTGGTCTCTGGTGGGATTCGAACCCGGGGCCCCGGCATTGGCGGACAGAAGGCAAAATAGCGGAAACCGCTTAGACCAATGGACCACGGAACTATCCGTTTATCTCGGATCGATTTAACGTATTTCAATGTGTAGCGATCGAAAGTGCATACAACTTCACAATTCGGCTCGGGTTTATGTCTGAGCCCGTGTAGAGAAGCAACAACAACAACTATACCGTTAGCTAACGCTATAGAAAAACGATGGAAAATATCTAAAAATCTAAGATTCGGTGACGATTCTTGAGACTTGTTTGGACTGATCATAATTTTTTAATGTCAGAAGCCAAATAATGCCACAAATTTGCTTTTATTTGAGTATTTTATTTTATTTTGACAAGTACACCATCCGGTTGCGAGTCCCTTTAAAGGGCAATATTCGTGTTTAGTCGAACTATTATAGTGCTACAATAACGTCAGCTTCACATTTGTTGTCTGAAATTGTTTCTTAAAAATAGTTTGATACTTTGATTAAAAACTGTAAAGTACGAGTGTCACATAGTTTGAATCAAGATTAGAAGCCAAATTACTGCGTCTGATCTGGATCCATTCTGATGGCAATCACCAATGATGAGGCCATTAACCATAACCATGCTGATTGTCGTCTGCTTAAAAATATATCGTCTGCAATAAAGCAAAATTGGTTTTAAAGCTTTTGAAAGTAACGAAAGATTGAAGATAAGCGGCGAACAGCTTGAATCCAGATCTGAATCCAAACTGTTTGCAAATGTAAGCCAAGTCGCGCTTAACATGATAATGATTAACAGTGAAATACAGTCAAGCTTCGATATATCGAACTTGCTTACCTCGAACTATCCGATAATTCGACACATTAACTTTGAAATACGGGTATGTTCGACTTAACCGAGTTCGAGATATCGAAGTTCGACTGTAGCTCTCTTTCTTTGCGTAATTACGGAAACTTTTTGAATAAGGTATATTCATATATAGAGATGCTCTCAGATTATAATTGCAAATGATAATGAGTTGCCTGATTTAGCTCGTATTTGACCTACATGTTTTAAAGCAAAAACGTGTACAGTGGAGAAAACGTTATTGTTTCCCGAAACGCAAACGCAAAACACTAAAATATAGAACTTGAATGTCAATTTTTAGATATTTCTTACAGTTCATTTTTATCTGAGGGGCAAACAGTTTGGAGCCTGGTCAGACACCGGGTCTGATTTGGCTCCAAACTGTAAAATGCAGTGGAAATAAACGTTTTAGCGTAAACGCGTTTATTGGGAAGAATAACATATTCTCCACTGTACATGTATAGCCTCAGCTTTTAGAGCTTGAAACCTGATGTGGTAACTCTATGTCTCACCTGGCTCCATCAATTTGGCACCCTAACTTTATGTTGGGTAAAAAATTGCTGATAAAGCAACAATCAACATTATGTCTGCTGCAGGCGAATTTGGGATATAACTCTTGCAAACAGTTTGGATTGAGATCAGTCAAAAATGTCTGACACGCTGATGATGCTTTCAGTATGAAAATCGTGGCATGACAAAACCTGCCTTATTGCATTGCAACATTGTGCAGACCAAGCACAGCTGTCATGCTAGGCTCCGTATCTGAGTTTGTCTACACTAGCCTGCTAAAACCGTATATAATACAGCTATATAAAATACTTTAGATGCATGTGGGTGTCAAACAGTGTAGATCAAGTCCAGTCGCCGCACCTTTAACGCGGCTGGCCTTGATCTACACTGTTTGAAATGCATTAACTGCCAAAAAGGCAGGTTTTCTCATGGCACGGCTCAAAGGCAGATGAATCAACTCTGGGATTTCTTGCAGACGACAATTAGATCGTTTGCAGATGGTTTAACCCTTTACCCCATAGCCGGTTTCTAGTTTTAAAAATTGGTGACTACTTAAAGCAGGTTGAAAGTAAAGCAGAATGCGCCATATGGCGCATTCTGCTTTACTTTCAGCCTGTTTTAAGCTACCATCTCCTGGAATAAATAAAATATTCTTTATGATACATATTCATGACTGTTTCAATTGGAACTATTTTCTTCAGCGTAGGAATAAACTGAATGCGCTAAAAGGCGCTTCTATAAGGGAAAGGGTTAAGAGATGCTTTCGATGTCAATTATCTTTTTGCAGTGTAAACTTTCTTGGATAATTAAAAAATTTTTTTACAAAATCTCATTAGCGATTCTTTGTAGGCGGCTAAACTGTCAAACTGACACTGAAAGTGAAATACAGTGCTCCATCTCTACAACGACATCAAACGGGAGACATAATATATTGTGTATGTTGTTCGGAGGGAGTCGTTATAGGGAGGGAAGTTAAGAACTTGCTTACATTTGCAAACAGCTTGAATCCAGATCACACGGCGTCTGATCTGGATTCAACCTGTTTGTCACTCGTCATTATATTATTTCTATCAAAATGTCAACTTATATGAAACTTTGAGAACAAACAGCAGACGACCATTTTAAGCAGACGATATTGGAGCAGTAAAAGGGTTAGACATAATCGACCTGTTTAGGGAACTGCGGCAGGGTCGTTGTAAGGAGGGAGTCGTTGTTTGGAGGGCCGTTGTAGAGAGGGGGCACTGTAGCTCAATGAGTAAAACAAGGTGTGACGTCACACCTCCAATAACTAAAAATCATTCCTTATTGAAATTCTAACGACCAATTTCAGGACCCAAACATGTACACAGTTTTGGATACTGTCAAAGATCCATGACAACATGGATTTAAAATACAGTACGAGGGGTGTTTCATAATTAATGCAACTTGTTCTGTAACTTCGATATAGTAAGTGTGATATGCATGTGTGATATCGTTGGAAAGGGCAATTTCTCACCTACACGATGGTATAATGCTCGATTATATCGCATTACTCTATAAATCACAATACTAACCTAAATGACCCCTTCTCAAGGGCACTAGAACATAGCACTTTTTAGGTTTTATTTGTTGACCTAATAAGTTTTTAAAAAGTAAAATTTCTAAATCTTGTTTTTGAAATATATCAGTTTGTGTCTGAGATTTAATGTAAATACAATTTCATATAACAATTAAAATGGTCAACTGTCTTAAATCTCAATTTTTCAAAAATAAACTTTCTGATTTTGCTAATGAAAAACGTTGAAATGAATTTTCGAACGCTATAAAAATCTTCTTGGTCCGTGTATCTATATTTTTATTTTTAAAACATGAGCATCTACATCAGTAGCTTCAATTATAGCCTGTTTTGATGTAACAAAATGTGGTTTACCTTTCAATAAATACCCTTGAACATAACAGTAGTGTAATTTTCTACGATATTTACAGCACGAGCTATATTTTTATCAATTTATAAAATAATGTAATTTGTAAGCCTGTAGTATGTGCATAACTGTCTGATTATATTTGACCGAAAGTTTCGTTAAATTATTCCAAATAATAAAGTCGCTATAACAATTTTAGTATTATCATTTGTTCGAAAACTTACCTCTACAATACACAAAAATGGTCCAGTGCCCTAGACTTGGGGTCATTTCAGATCTAGTCATGTGATCTTACCATGCATTATACCTTTGTGTAGAACAAGAATTGTTCTTTCGAATGATATACAACACATGCATTTTGCACTCATTATATTAAAGTTATTGATCAAGTTGCATAAATTATGAAACACCCCTCGTAAAACTCTCCATTTACGACCAAGAAATACAGTAAAACCTCTCTATTACGGACACTGATATGTATGCTAATTGATTGTATAAAGGACAGGTCACAGCTTAAAGGAAGGTGACAGTAAAACAGAACGCTCCTAAAGAAGCTTTCTGTTTATCTGTCACCTTGCTTTAAGCAGTCACCTGTTGCAAAACGCCAAATAATTAACAAAATTTAGTGGTCTTGATAGAGAGGTTTTACTGTAAACGGTCTGATAGTGTTAAATACGGGTAACAGCTTTAAACAGGATGTCAATAAAACAAACGTTGTTCTTTGCCAATAAACGCGTTTTTGCTGCTTTACTTTCAATATGCTTTAAGTGATCACCTTCCTTAAAATCCGGAATTGAGTCTTTTTAAAAATTGTTTGAAATAACGAGATTTCGAAACAAAGAGCTTTTACTGTACAAAGACCTAAAATATAAACGATGTGACCGGACTGTCTTCGAAGAAGACGACATCCCTTGGGCGATTTCATTAAATGTAATTTCATGAGATAGCTTTCCATTTTCAGAAGAAATCGATTACTTTTCTTTTGGTGATACACTGCAGTAAATTACCCAAACTGCTTCACGGCACCGAGACCATTAGTGAGGGAACGGATTTCAATTGATCGCGCGATATTAAATGCTTGTTTTAAATTTAGATTTCGTCTTGTGAGTTAAAAAGATTGACAAGCAGATGGGGCATTGACATAAAAGACGTGTTTGTGAAACACTATGCACCTGACGAGACCATGGCCTCTAAATGCTCTCTGACATTAGCATTACTTCTACTGAGCTCAAGAGATTTTTGAATTGAGAACACATGTCAAACATGCCAAATATGAAGTCTCTATCACATGTAGTTCTCAACTTATGCCAAATGTTAAATTCACCTTATTTGAACTCTAAATTGACTTTTGTCGGACATGGCAGAAGCTGTACTGAACTCACGAATTTCTTGAGATGAAAACACATGCCAAATATCAAGTCTCCATCACATGTAGTTCCAAAGTTATGGCAAAGGTTAAAGTTATGTGCATAGAGGTAAACAGACAGACAAATAGACAGACAGACATGCAGTACAAGAGCTATATGCCCGATCAAGTTGTGCGGCATCATAAAACATATTAGGACTTTCAAGTTCGATTAACCCTTTACCTGAAAGCCTATTTATAGTATTGAAGATAGGTGACTACTTAAAGCAGATTATAAGTAAAGCAGAATGCGCCTTAAGGCGCATTCTGCTTAACTTTCAGCCTGTTTTAAGCTATCATGTGCTAGAATATAGAAAATATTCCCTATAATATATATTCATGGCTGATTAAATTGGAACTATTTTCTTCAGCGGAGGTATAAATCATATTCGCTAAAAGGCGTTTTTGTGGGGGGAAAGGGTTAAAAAAAATATATCAAATAGAAAAAGAAACTGAATAGCAAACAACAGTTTGGAGCTTGATCAGACATCGAGTTACCCACAGTTTGGAGCTTGATCAGACACCGGGTTACCCACAGTTTGGAGCTTGATCAGACATCGAGTTACCCACAGTTCGGAGCTTGATCAGACATCGGGTTACCCACAGTTTGGAGCTTGATCAGACATCGGGTTACCCACAGTTTGGAGCTTGATCAGACATCGAGTTACCCACAGTTCGGAGCTTGATCAGACATCGGGTTAACCACAGTTTGGAGCTTGATCAGACATCGGGTTACCCACAGTTTGGAGCTTGATCAGACATCGGGTTACCCACAGTTTGGAGCTTGATCAGACATCGAGTTACCCACAGTCTGGAGCTTGATCAGACATCGGGTGACCCACAGTTTGGAGCTTGATCAGACACCGGGTTACCCACAGTTTGGAGCTTGATCAGACATCGAGTTACCCACAGTTTGGAGCTTGATCAGACACCGGGTTACCCACAGTTTGGAGCTTGGCCAGACATCGGGTTACCCACAGTTTGGAGCTTGATCAGACATCGGGTTACCCCCAGTTTGGAGCTTGGCTAGACACCGGGTTACCCACAGTTTGGAGCTTGATCAGACACCGGGTTACCCACAGTTTGGAGCTTGATCAGACATCGAGTTACCCACAGTTTGGAGTTTGATCAGACATCGGTTTACCCACAGTTTGGAGCTTGGCCAGACACCGGGTTACCCACAGTTTGGAGCTTGGCCAGACATCGGGTTACCCACAGTTTGGAGCTTGATCAGACACCGGGTTACCCACAGTTTGAAGCTTGGCCAGACACCGGGTTACCCACAGTTTGGAGCTTGGCCAGACATCGGGTTACCCACAGTTTGGAGCTTGATCAGACACCGGGTTACCCACAGTTTGGAGCTTGATCAGACATCGGGTTACCCACAGTTTGGAGCTTGATCAAACATCGGGTTACCCACAGTTTGGAGCTTGATCAGACATCGGGTTACCCACAGTTTGGAGCTTGATCAGACATCGAGTTACCCACAGTTCGGAGCTTGATCAGACATCGGGTTACCCACAGTTTGGAGCTTGATCAGACATCGGGTTACCCACAGTTTGGAGCTTGATCAGACATCGGGTTACCCACAATTTGGAGCTTGATCAGACACCGGGTTACCCACAGTTTGGAGCTTGATCAGACATCGAGTTACCCACAGTTTGGAGCTTGATCAGACACCGGGTTACCCACAGTTTGGAGCTTGGCCAGACATCGGGTTACCCACAGTTTGGAACTTGATCAGACATCGAGTTACCCACAGTTTGGAGCTTGATCAGACACCGGGTTACCCACAGTTTGGAGCTTGGCCAGACATCGGGTTACCCACAGTTTGGAGCTTGATCAGACACCGGGTTACCCACAGTTTGGAGCTTGGCCAGACACCGGGTTACCCACAGTTTGGAGTTTGATCAGACACCGGGTTACCCACAGTTTGGAGCTTGATCAGACATCGAGTTACCCACAGTTTGGAGCTTGATCAGACATCGGGTTACCCACAGTTTGGAGCTTGGCCAGACACCGGGTTACCCACAGTTTGGAGCTTGGCCAGACATCGGGTTACCCACAGTTTGGAGCTTGATCAGACACCGGGTTACCCACAGTTTGGAGCTTGGCCAGACACCGGGTTACCCACAGTTTGGAGCTTGGCCAGACATCGGGTTACCCACAGTTTGGAGCTTGATCAGACACCGGGTTACCCACAGTTTGGAGCTTGATCAGACATCGGGTTACCCACAGTTTGGAACTTGATCAGACATCGGGTAACCCACAGTTTGTAGCTTGATCAGACACCGGGTTACCCACAGTTTGGAGCTTGATCAGACACCGGGTTACCCACAGTTTGGAGCTTGGCCAGACACCGGGTTACCCACAGTTTGGAGCTTGATCAGACATCGGGTTACCCACAGTTTGGAGCTTGATCAGACATCGGGTTACCCGGTGTCTGATCAGGCTCCAAACTGGTTGCTGTGAACATTAAGGTCTTAAACATAAACGCCTTTATTTGGAAAAATAACGTCTTCTCCTCTGTATAAAATATATAATTACATTAAGGAGAATGCACTTTACTACTGTCTGTGAAACCGAGTGCTAACGGTGTTTAAACGTGTTTTAGAATGTTTTATTACTGTTGGGTTCGATGAAGTCGGTACATTAATTGATGTTATATAGCGTGTTGAACATAATATTCGTTCCACAATAATGGCATGAATGTAAGACATTACATGTATTTAGAATGTTTCATGTGATATACTGTATTCCACTTATTAAAACGAAGGCTAGTTAACTTTAATTTTAACGTTGTGTTTTAAAATATTTCAGAAACAAATAAACAATTATAAATAAAACAGCTCAAAATCTGATAAGTGGCTTCCTTTAGGAGCCCTTTGGTCAGGGTCTACTGTGTTTGCAAACTTAACATATCGGTATATTCGTTTCTAGCACAGAAATGGGTGAAAGTTGAATCTTATATTTCACACATGAAGCAAATACAATGCAACTCATATTAAGCAACCAATCATGAAACAGTTTTATAATTGACGCTTAAATAGGGCAAATGTTAAACAAACAATCCCTGTACGATATTTTGTTTTAACTTTGGTTTGTATTTAGCAATCGCTTATTTAGATTTTAATGCAATGCTTTTTCAACGCATGACCTCTAACCACAAATTTGGCTTGAAGGTCAACACTGTTTCTTTAAGCGACCATTCAATAAAAGTATTTTGCAGTATACAACCTGTCTATTACGACCACTAAAAAGAAGGCTTATTGTCTGTATAAAAAAAACAGGTGACAGCTTAAAGCAATGTGAAAGTGAAACAGAAAGCTCCTGTAGGAGCTTTCTGTTTCACTTTCACATTGCTTTAAGCAGTCACCTGTCTTAAAGGACTAATATTTCAAACAAGTTTGTGGTCGTAATAGAGAGGTTCTACTGTACATAATTTGTTTCTAAATGCTGGATAAAAATAATTTCTTTTTATTCTGCATTTAGCAGTAACCTGACTTAATTCACGCATACTCAATACAATGTCTTTTCATACAATTTTTACTGTGCTTTGTTCGTTTTTATTGAATCTGGTGTCACGGGAGCGTGCTGGGTTCAATCAGAAAAAGAACAAAACATCTCCGATTGTTTTAGGAACTGTAATTGTACAAGGTTACTCAGTGCACAACACCATGGGAAATAACGATTCCCCCCGTTCTTTCTTTTCTTTTTTTTTTTTTTTATAGAGAAATCAGTAAAATAAAAAACGTTGTTGCTATGGGCATTTAAAACAATTAGCAAGCCTGACTGTCATGGTTAAATTGCACTGATTGGTTCCTGGCTGCCTTCGAGTCTGTATGTCTTGTTTCTAACTGTCTGTCTGTTTGTCTCATTTGGAATGTTTCCGGTGTTGTTGTTTTTGTTTTCATTTTGGTTTCAACAGAAACTTTTTTCAGAGAGTTGACAATAAAAGGATCGAAACGCGTATGTTTGTGGGTGTGTATATGTGCGCGCACGTGCATGTGTAGGAGTGGGTGTGTTTTTGTATGTATTTTGATGCGTGTGTGCGCGCGTGTGTTTTCATAAAAGAAGCAAGTACATTTGTACTCGTATTCAACCATTTTAATAAACAGCCGTCGTCAATCACCTTTAACATATTCAAACCTAGCGACAAGTATATTCGCCATATACAACCCGTAAATCTCTGAATAGTACACTAGTTTTATACAAACAGTATATACCCTGATCAAATGGCTCCTTAAGGAGCCCTTTGATCAGGGTCCGCACTGTCATTTTGCAACATTTTATGATAAACCCCTATAAACAGTAAAAATGAATTATACTTAATTAGAGATAGGAATTTTCCATTTAAAGTTTCAGGGATGAGTGAGATTAACAATAATCAACATATAAGACGACCAATTTGGAAACACATTGACCAACAAGAATAATGCAATCTTCCACCACCAACATAAACCAAACCACCAATCATTAAGATTTGTAAACTTATAAAGATTTTTCAACCAGGAAAAAGAAACAGTAAAAGACAGTATTACGACAAATCAATCATCAGAAAAGTAATTGATAGTATAATATTAAAGAAATCTGCAATACTTTTCAGAAAAACGAACATAAAGCATAAAACTCCTTTAGATGATTTCTGCTTTACTTACATCTTGCTATCAGCAATCACCTACCTTAACACTCCGAAAACAAGAAGAGATCAGACTAAAACATTTTACAGCGATAGCAAAAGCTACCAGTTACTATTGTGCTGTATTAACCACTCAGTTCCAATGGGGAATGGTGTGACCCCCGTGAGCAATTGCTTCTTGAGGTCGTAGTCCAGTAAAAAGTATATAGTTCTTTAAAATTGCCATCTTTCCTAATATGGTTATGAAAGTGTCTGTTAGACCTGACTCCGAGGTTATAAAGCGTTTTAGTTGTGTCTGAGTGTGTTCCCAAGCATTTGATTGGTGAGATTTGAGCCTAGGCTCAAATCTGACAAATCAAATGCTTGGCAACGAGTATTGACTCAAGTCAAAAGCTTTATAACCTCGGAGCCTGGCATGCAATGTCATTGCATATTTTCAAGTTATTTTGTGTGTTCTCTGCCCATTGTGGCCATTCCTGTTGCTTTCTTGCAGAACTACTTCCTCTGGTGGCTGTTGGGGAATGTGAGGGTACATGGTCGGAACTGGTGGAATTTAAAGTTAAAGTAGACGGTGTGTAAATACTTTTGTCAGTAGCGAAAAAAGTAGCCGATCTTGCCCTAGTTTTCTGGTGATGGAGAGACAGTGTTTGGAATAAATATTAATGTGTTAAAAGGGTTAAACCCAAATCTATTCATGGGAGAATCCAGGGGATGTGGAAAATGACTGTTCTTATATAAAACAAAGAATGCTGAAGTTAGACCGGGCTCTCATCGAATACCTTTCTCTTTCCCTTTAACACGAAAGGCAACGCAAACGCAAATGAACAAAATTTAGAAAATGACAACTCTTTGAAATCGTCAATGACAAGATTAAATCTTAATCGCAAACAATTTACAAACAGTTTGGAACCAGATCAGACATAGGATAACCCTGTGTCTGACCTGGCTCCAAACTGTTTGCAATGGCCTGTTCTAGAAAAATAATATTGAGAAAGAATACCGTATCCACTGTTCTAAAAGAAATGTATACTATTTTGAAGCATTACAGAAACACGACTAATTACCCCCCCCCCCCCCCGTCACTGCCTTAACCCACTTACAAATAGTTACAGTGGAGAATCTGTTATTCTTTCCCAATAAACGCGTTTACGCTAAAACTATTATTTGCAGTGCAAACAGTTTGGAGCCAGATCAGACGCCGGGTAACCCGGCGTCTGATCAGGCTCCAAACTGTTTGCCACCAAGATAAACAATAATTATCAGAATTGTCCAAAAGTTGTTCTTTTCTACGTTTTAGTGCTTTGCGTTTGCGTACGTTTGCGTTTAAACGGGAAAGAATAACAGATTCTCCACTGTATTTACAAACAGCGTCTGATGAGAAACGAACTTGATTTTGACACTCATTACGATACAACTCAGTCAATTTACCTTAGATTTAAATCTTAGAAATAAAAGCAGACGACAAGGGTTTAAAGCAGATGACGTCATTGTAGTGAAGAGGTATATAGCTTTACAATAAACACTATAAATTATGGTCCTGATGTTCAATGTCATTGTAGTGAAGAGGTATATAGCTTTACAATAAACACTATAAATTATGGTCCTGATGTTCAATGTCATTGTAGTGAAGAGGTATATAGCTTTACAATAAACACTATAAATTATGGTCCTGATGTTCAACGTCATTGTAGTGAAGAGGTATATAGCTTTACAATAAACACTATAAATTATGGTCCTGATGTTCAATGTCATTGTAGTGAAGAGGTATATAGCTTTACAATAAACACTATAAATTATGGTCCTGATGTTCAACGTCATTGTAGTGAAGAGGTATATAGCTTTACAATAAACACTATAAATTATGGTCCTGATGTTCAATGTCATTGTAGTGAAGAGGTATATAGCTTTACAATAAACACTATAAATTATGGTCCTGATGTTCAATGTCATTGTAGTGAAGAGGTATATAGCTTTACAATAAACACTATAAATTATGGTCCTGATGTTCAATGTCATTGTAGTGAAGAGGTATATAGCTTTACAATAAACACTATAAATTATGGTCCTGATGTTCAATGTCATTGTAGTGAAGAGGTATATAGCTTTACAATAAACACTATAAATTATGGTCCTGATGTTCAATGTCATTGTAGTGAAGAGGTATATAGCTTTACAATAAACACTATAAATTATGGTCCTGATGTTCAACGTCATTGTAGTGAAGAGGTATATAGCTTTACAATAAACACTATAAATTATGGTCCTGATGTTCAATGTCATTGTAGTGAAGAGGTTTATAGCTTTACAATAAACACTATAAATTATGGTCCTGATGTTCAACGTCATTGTAGTGAAGAGGTATATAGCTTTACAATAAACACTATAAATTATGGTCCTGATGTTCAATGTCTTCAGAAATCTCGGCTATGCTTTGCCATTTTCAAGACGTTGACTATTCCCGACATGTTATTTAATCCTTTCTATACTTAAAATCGGCGTATGTATAGTTCAAACAGTGTAGCCACTGATCAGAGGGCCCCTGAATGGTGCGCTCTGATCAGTATCTACACTGTTTGTTTCACTATTTTTTCTTATATATTTTCTAAAAATTGACCCTAGAAATTAATAGAACTGGTATTTTTGTTAAAAGCGGAATAACCTAAATGATAAATTCAGCATAGAAAGGGTTAATCACAGAGCCATCACGCAATCCTAAGAATTCTAAGACATTTTGTTTTCAAAACTAAGCAAATGGGGTCATATTGATTTAACTCTTTTAACCTTAGGTAACAGTGTCGTCTGCAGAGAAATGTTGTCTGCTACTGTTCAAAAAATATTGTTTTCTCTAAAATATCTTTCAAAATAGGATCTGAGTGCCAAAAGGTTTGGATCCTAATGAAAAGTCGAGTTACTCTACGTCTCACATTTGTCTAAACTGTTTTCAAAGATAATCACGATTTCGTCATCAGCACCCAAAGATTTAACTCTTTGCAAGCTAGCAATGAGACCGTAATTATCTTCGAAAATAGTTTAGATCCAGCTGAGATGTAACGCGGCGTCTTATCCAGATCCAAACTTTTTGACACACTGATCCTATTTTGAAAAGATTAGAAAAATAAAAATATTTTAGAACACTAGCAGACGGCAATAATTACAGACGACATATTACTTAGCATGCTAAGATTTAAGTAGACTGTTTTGCCTCTGAGGAATTTCAATATATATCGGTGGATTTGTGCATTGTTATAGATGCATCGTACTGGTTAAATAAGATTGATGGGGCGAATAAAGAACGGGTTCTAGAATATTAACCTTGTGTGTGTTGGCCGCGACTGTAATAGAATTTGCAAATAGTTTGGATGCAGATCAGACGCCGCAAAACGCGGCGTCTGATCTTGATCCAAACTGTTTGACACTCATGTTTAGGCTTCTTATGTTTAACTCTAATTTAAGTTATATTTTAAAACATTGTAGACAACTGCGAAGCAGAAGATATTGTGCCAGGTGAAATATAAATGTTCGCTGCCAAGTGTTCGTCTGTTTTAACCCTCTTACTGCCAAAATATCGTCTGCATTGGAAGTGTTGTCTGCAATATTTTTAAAGTCAGTTTAAGGGTTGTTTTGACTGAAAAATGTCGATTCGAGTGTCAAACAGTTTGGATCCTGATTAGACGCCGCGTTACGCGGCGTCTGATCAGGGTCCAAACGGTTTGCGAAGTCGCCTGTTGGTGCCGTTGGCAGTGAAAGGGTTAAAAGCATCAAGACCTTTCGATGTCACTTTGAGACTGCTTTTACTGTTTGTCTGGACTCTTATTACAAATGGCTCAATGAGTTAAGCACAAAATAACCAATTGTGACTATCTAAGTCTCCGTTCGTTTTCTTTGCCCACGACTTCTTATCATGATGAATTATCGTCTGTTTTAAACGTATTGTCTGCGAGAAAAATCAAAACTATTTATTTTCTAAGCTCTTTTAACTCACGAAAAGTTGAATATGAGTGTTAAAGTTTGGATCCATATAGACGCCGCGTTATGCGGCGTCTTATATGGATCTAAACTGTTTGGAAAAGTTCACCAAGTCGCCCTTAACAACGTAACAGGTAACTGTTAGTACACGTAAAACTTTTGGAAACTGGTTGGACCTGGATGAGACACCGAGTAACTCGACGTATTATGTGCGAATAAACTGTTTGACGCTGATATTTCATAAAGGGCACGGGTTACTGAACATTTTCATATATTTACTTATAAATTTTGTCATTTTAAAGGTTAGAAAATGTCCTTAGTTATTCAAACCACAGGTATTATTCTATTGTTTAAAGGTACATTCATGCACAGCTGAAAAAATGCAGAAAAACATGGAGTCATGTCACATGTGGCATATAAGAAGGATAACATTGTTTTCATGACATGGTCGGTGTTCTGCTACCTTTTGACGAAAGTCTCGACTAATACAGACTCACTTCAGTCCACATACAGTGGAGAAAAATTTAAACGCAAACGCATTGCAATAAAATCGAGAAAAAATATTTTTTGTTACAATTCTTACTGTTAATTTTAATCTGAGTAGCAAATAGTTTGAAGCCTGATCAGACGCCGGGTTACCCGGCGTCTGATCTGGCTCCAAACTGTTTGTAATAGAAATAATAGTTTTAGCGTAAACGCGTTTATTTGGGAAGAATAACGTCTTCTCCACTGTACTTTCTCCATAAACCTCCTCTTTGATAAAATAAATGCTTTGTATCTATCCTGTGGAATCCATACATTACTTAAATCTTTGCACGCTAGCGGTGGATATATCTGCCACAGTGAATACCTTAGCAAACAGTTTGTATCCAGATGAGACGCCGCGTGACGCGACGTCTCATCAGGATCTAAACTGTTTGACACTCTGATCATGTTTTGAAAAGAAATTTAGCAAAATCTATTTTTAGAACATTAGCAGACGACAAATGTTGCAGACGAAAAATATTACCCAGCATGCAAAGAGTAGTGGAACTTTCTTGACAAAATGCTATTCTGAGGCAAAAACATATCCCCGGAGACTTCTAACCTACACAACGGACGCCTGTCCCTTCGCCTAAACAAATTGAAGGATAATATCACGGCTCCACATAAAATGCAGTAAATAAACACGTTCCAACATAGTCTCATTCATGTCACAACCAAAGTTCATGCTAATAAGAAAAAGCTCAGTGATATAAGATTTGCAAGTAATACTGCAGTCGAAACTCGATACTTCGAACTCGCTTAAATCGACCATATACCAGTTTTCATAGTTGAATTTTGATAACTCGACCTCGCTAGTGTCGAAAAAAGCAGTATTTCAACTTTAAAACTTTTAACTTTAAAATATGGGTATGTTCGAACTAACGCGAGTTCGGAGTATCGAGTTTCGACTTTATTATATATGAAATAATCTCTTTAGTTTTGAGCTATGAGTATTCTACAGCCGAGGCTCATAAGTCTTTCCCCAAAATGGCTGCCGTTTTGTTCTCTACTCTAAGCACATGCAAACTTTAAACATCAACCAACTCAAAACGGCAACTCCAACTTACCTGAAACTTTCAGTATTTTGAAATAGACCCGTTTTCTTTCAGAATATGCCAAATTACTCTTGGAATACCCTCATAAAGTGATTGTACATAGGCCTGACTGTAACGATCCCAAATGCAAAGAACATGCCTGATAAGCTCATGCTTAATTTTGAAATTCACTGCACGCTTGCACAAGTTAGTTTTCAAAGATTTCCACACATTTTTTATTATATTTAAGTCTGGGCTTTAGGCTGGTCGAACAATTGTCGGCATATTACCGTTCCTTTACCATTCGATGGCGAGTCTAGATTTATGCCGGTTAGCATAGTCATCTTAGGCACTGTAGGGTCTATTTTAGAGTGTTTTAACAATAACTGGCCACAAATGTGTAACTAGAGTTTCAATATATTTCTTGGAATTGATATTACCATCAACTGGTGTCAGGGTTCCAACTTTATCATATGTTTTATAGCACCTGAACACAACAGATGCTTTGCAATATGGAGTGGGGTCGGCATGGTTTTCCGTGGTCTCCGATACCCTCCCACTTCGGATCTTGTTTTCGCAGTTCCCTCACTCTCGAAATCTCTTTTTAAAATTTGAAATGGTAGATCTATCGATGTTTACCGATCGTGAAACTTTGTGGGTACTTTGAGAGTCCTTATTTAAATGACGGATAGCGTTTTTTCTGCTAGTGTGTCAATTCCTTGCGTTTAACACTTGATTTGTTACGAAGCGGACGATCGAAACAAATCAATATCATTTGTTTACAAAAAATGAAGAAGTAATCGGTGTTATCATGAAATTCACTGTGTTAAAATTTCAATCTTCATAGTAACTAAACCGCGGCGCTATTAAAGTTTTTCGAACGCGGCCATTTGCGGTACCGATATCGGCGCCATGTTTTGGGGAAAGACTTATGACCCTCGGCTGTATAAGGATTGCAACTGACGACAAAGTTTGTAAACGAAAACTGCTTATTTAGCATGTTAAAGGTTAAGTGTCCACCTACGAGAAAGTTAGGACGAACAAGAATGGGGCAGAAGTAGCCATTCAGAATGAGGCTGAAGAAGCAACTTAGCTGTGAGGATAATCTATATTGACCAAAATCAGGACCGTTATTTATTGAAGACAAATCTTTATCCTTTAGGACACTGGAATATCGACTGTAGCCAAAATGTCCTCAGATATCTGTAAAATAACTTCTTTTCCTTGTTTTTTAATTGAAGAAACGTTGATAGCAGCGTCAAACAGTGTTGGTCCTGATCATGAGCCGAGTTACTCGGCCCGCGGTGTTCGAGCTGGACCCAAACTGTTTGCAAATGAAAGTCAACGTACGGTTTAGCAGTATGAACCCATTCACTGCCTTATCCAGAAACATAATGATTAATTGCAAACACTTTGGATCTTGATCAGACGCCGCGTACCGTGGTGTCAGATAAGGATTTAAGGCTATTTGACATTCATTTTAATATTGTTAAGTCAAACAACCTAAAATTTAGAAATTAAAGCAGACGACAGTTCCTTTAAGCAGATGACGTCATGACAGCGAATGGGTTAAAGGTAAATGAGTTTTTGTAGATTCCTGCAAAGTGTCTCTTTGACAGGACTATCGATTCGGACTGACCAGCACAATTTGTAACGGTCACTCAATTACACATGGTCCGCTGGCTTATATAGCTACAGGAGAGAAAAGCTAGCAATTCATCAAGGCTTTCAATGCGATGAAACATATTAGGAAAGAAGGGAAATTAGGTACTTTCCATTAACCACTTTCCCGCCATTTTTCTCGTCTGCTTCAAAATTATCGTCTGACAACTATTAAATTTTTTTATTTGAATTATGGATTTTTAAATGAAGAAATATAAACACGAGTATAAAACAGTTTGGATCCAGATCAGACGCCGAGTTCCTCGGCGTCTGATCTGGATCCAAACTTTTTGCAAAATGACAGCGCATGTGCGTTGTGCAGGATAAGGAAGAGTGGTTGCAATAAACATACTTATCACAAATGAAGATAGTCTGAGTGACAGACTGTAACAATTTGATTGACAGGCAGGAGTCTTTAGTTCTTTGACATGGTGGACTGCATGAGCGATTGAATGATGGATTACAATAGTACATGTATATTCTATTCTCGTCTCATTATTGCTTACATTTAAACACATGTTTACAGTTTAATTTATGAAATAAAAAATTAATTCAAACCTGAATCACAAGAGACATTTTATCTCAAATATCTGTGTAACAATAATTTTATGATAAAGTTATTGTAAACTATAAATATGAAAGGATTTCTCACAATATGTTTGACCCTTTCACATATTGAGCTATAAAATCATATTACATTTGTACTCTGAAACGAATTTAAAGAGACATAAAACTATCAAACTTGAAACAGTTTACTATTGTTCCATCGAGTGATCGAATGGTCACTTTCATCTACACACTTGTACATTTATACATACAATGTTTCATGCTTTTTCTGCAATATTTTTATGCCCTCGCACGACTTAGTTGGGGCATATTGTTGTTGGTATGTTCGTCTGTCTGGCTGTATGTTTTGTCATTTTTTTCTGTCAACAACTTTAACCTTGGCCATAACTTTAGACCTACAGCGATCGAGACTTTATAGTTGGCATATGTACTCAACTCAAGAGGCTCTTCAGCTCAGTACAAGTTTGGTCATGTTAGACAAAGGTCAAGGTCGTTTAGAGGTCATTTAAATGTGAAACAGTCTGGATTTTTCATAAGCCATAACTTTGAAACTACATTTGATAAAAACTATATATTTTGCATGTGTACTCAGCTTAAGCAGCTCTTGAGCTCAGTACAAATTAAGCATTTTCCGACAAATGTCAATGTTATTTAGAGGTCAAATGGACTGAGCATAACTTGGAACTACATGTATATGTGCTAGAGACTTCATAGTTGGCATGTGTACTAAACCCAAAGAGCTCTTGTGGTCAGTACAAGTTTATGTCAGGCAAAAGTAAATGTCATTTAAGAGGTCATGGTCACATCCGTTGCATAGTGTTTCACAAATACATCTTGGAATTTTAGTTGTTGTTTTTTTAAAATCCATTTGAATGCCATTTTAGCTGTTCAGTTAAAAAGTTCTAATGACCGTAAAAGATCAAAAGCTTTTGCTCATCCCTTAACCCTTTGAACTCTAATCCCGCATATAGGCGTCCTTTTCAAACAGTGTACATGTGAATAGTACACTTGTCCTATGCAAACAGTGAAGACCCAGATCAGAGGGCTCCGAAAGGAGCCCTCTGATCAGGGTCTTTACTGTTTGTCATAATGCCAAACATTGACAAAAACAACCCTTAAAAGTCATAAATGGACTAGACTTAGATGGAAACTGGAATTATTCATTGAAAGTTTTAGGGAGGAAAGAGTTAAAGTTCATGCGTTGAACTTTGGGACTTTAAGTGTTATACATATTCATTGTACAAACCTTATTATGAAGTCGTTTGATACCAATAAGCTTTTTTTAAACTAAGAATCGAAAATTACACCTGCCTATGTCAAAATATTGACTACTATACAATTGTCGTTCGCAGTCATTTTGAGATTTAACTTAAGTGCAATTCAGATTTGAAAACAAAAACTTATAATGAATATCAACCACTTTGGATTCTGATCAAACGCCAAGTTACTTAGGGTCTGATATGGATCAAAACTATTTGCAGATTCTAGACAAACCGCAAGTCTTCTGTAGATGGTTAAAGCATTTCGGGCAATGGACACTGGAGCATTGCAATTACTGTCGATAAGATGTACATAATCGTAGAGTCTCTATACGTTTCAATAGGAGTCCAGCTCTTAACCAGGGAAAAAGAACAAGAGCATTATATTAGTCTATACTAATTGCAATGTCCGAAAACAACATTAACAATGCAATCAGTTCAATTCAAATTTTATTGGCATGAGACATATACAGTGTTCTTAACCGTATATAACATATAAATATGTACATAACTTACAAGAACTACTCTTTGGAATTAGATGTATTTCAAGGTCTGCAAAAACGAACTACATTTAACCAGTTCGTATATTTACGAAGTCCACCACTCCGTTAAATCGAAAGTTAAGGTTGGTGCTAAATTATTAACTTATAATAGGTTTTCCTCATGGTCATACTTTAACAATATTCATATTCATGTACTTCATATTACACATAGATCTACACATATTAACATTTTTTACAAGCATATCTGTTAGCCATCTCTTTGTCAAGTTATCATCTTTTTAAAAATCAAAGTATTTGAGAGCACTGATGATAGTTTCAAACTGAAATACAGAGGTATAGAGTGAAAAGAAAACCAGGGGTTTACTAATAGTGAACATTCTGAAAGAAAATAATTGTTTTTAAATGTATTTGATAGTAGGATTTGAAACTGCAGTAACATTGCATTTAAGATAAGTTATGTGTATGTATATAATATACACAGAGAATTTGAAACATTGTATAATACTGTAAAGAGTCTGAACATCGGATTTGGACTAAACCCTATTTTGTAAATGAGTTCATAAAACACGTGAATATTTTTTTCACGCATATTTGAAGAACTATACTGTTACATATAGCAATTATAAAATTATTTTCTAATCGCATATCCAAATAAGTTTAACTTACGTGACAGTTTCGGCACTCCATTGGAGTGCCTTCTTCAGACTGTGCAATTGACCGTAGGAGGATGACGTCATATGCTTTGTTTACTACTATACTATTTGCGATTAGAAAATAATTTTATAATTGAATATATGCTATCCAGATGAATTTCTTTCGTGACTCTCGTGTAAACATATAGCCTTAAAATGCCATTAGTAGCCGTGGAATGGACCCCAGCGATACCCTCGGTACCGCCGCATTTCAAAACAGAATGCCACTTTTCAGAAATTATTCGTACACAACAGAAAGTGAAAGTAGATTCTACTAACTTTATGATCATCATATTTACTTCAGAGTGTAATGTTTATTCACTATAATTTCATTATTTCAATCGTTTCACTGTTGCTTCTAATACAGTTCTCAAAATTATAGGATTTTTCGTTTTTAAGGAGCTAATAATATCTTACAATATTATGCAATGTTGCTTTCTTGAGAATTATTTTATTCTTCCTCACAAAGAATGACATGTGTTTTAATGCCCTCAGTGGCGGTATAAAACATTTTCTTCAAATAAATATAGTTAGAAAGATGTTACTTTCCCCGTTCAAACTAAACTTACTGCAAACACAATGCAAATGAATGCAGATACATGTAATTACATGTGTATGCCATTGCTGACGATTTTCTGTTTAACCCTTTCCCACATAGAAGCGACTTTTAGCGTATTTGATTTATTCCTCCGCTGAAAAAAAACAGTTCCAATTTAATCAGTAATGAATATCTATTATAGGGAATATGTTTTATATTCTAGCACATGATAGCTTAAAGCAGGTTGAAAGTAAAGTAGAATGCGCCTTAGGGCGCATTCTGCTTTACTTTCAACCTGCTTTAAGAAGTCACATATATTCAATAATATATATAGGCTATCAGGTAAAGGGTTAATCAAAGTGGAAAACAATTTTAGAACACCGGGTTACCCGACCTCTGATCAGGCTCCTAACTATTTACAGTGGAAATACTTGTTTTAGCACAACGGCTTTATTGGGAACGAATAGAGTCTTCTCCACTGAAGAATGGTTCTTTAATAATTTCACTACCAATTGGGACTACACTGAACTTTTCAATTCAGACTGAATCCTGATCAGTAAGTAAGTAAGTAAGTAAATATTTTATTATTGTGACATGTGCATAGTACATAATGTTTTTAACAAAATATGTTTAAATACAAACAATTTGCACCCGGCCCAGTGGGCCTATAAGTCACCACCAATTTAGACATAAATTTTATATACAATTAACGAATATGTACCCCTATCATGTGCAGCGCAACTCGGCGTCTAATCAGGATCTAAGCTGGTAGACAATTGTTTTCTTCTGCAGGGCTGCCATTTCTCCGGATTTTTTCCGAAATATTTGGATTTTTATCCTAGCAGATGGTAGCTTAAAGCAGGCTGAAAGTAAAGCAGAATGTGCCTTAAGGCACATTATGCTTTACTTTAAGCCTGCTTCAAGTAATCCCGCTTGAAAAATAGAAAATATGGAAATCTTAGGATTTTTCTAGATCAACTTATGGCAGTCCTGTTTCTGTCAAATATCGCAAACCCAAATTTGAAACAAATTGCGGACGACTTAGAAGCAGGCGATAATCCAGCAGTATGAGAGTTGATTAGTCGTCTGACGCAATATTAGCAACGTAAAGCCTATTAGCTTATCTAACAATTCAGGCATCAGTCTCTTACAATTATTTCACAGACCAGTTCATAACCCATTTATGCCTGGATATTGAAATGAACTCTCCCAGTCCATACAGATTTTCTTAAACATGTACATGTTAAAAAAGAGACTCCTCGTATTATGCTTTACGGTGATCTAGGTCGTTACCCCTGTCTCAGTTGCCATTTAAAAAAGAGTAATCGGATTTTGGCACAATTTAATTTACAATGATAAGAAAGTATCATCCTCCTAATACAAAGTTATACATGTACTTTCCGATTTAATTAATACTGACAAATAATATCATTGGCTGAATAATGTAAAATCCATTTTAGAAGAGTGTGGTATTAGTTATGCATGTATCTGGTTAAACCAGCAGTATCATGGATAAAGAAAAATGTTACTTTACAATGTCGAACAGTTCTTAAAGAATCAGTTGATTCAAACTTGGAATAGCAATGTTAACGAGTTACCTAAATGTTTAAATTATAGAATACATAAAACGGAAAATAAAACAGAAAACTATTTTGATATATTGCCTAGGTTTTATATAAAATTATTTGTTAATTTTCGTATGTGTAACAATCACATGCCTATTGAAAAAGGTCTTTAAATAACTGTACAACGTCAAAATCGAAAGTGCAATTTGTGTAACTGAAATGAACTGGGTGATGAATTTCATTATATTTTCAATTGGTACTATATTTTCATAAATGAAAGAAAGAAACACATTCCATGCCTGAGTTTCAGAAATCAAAATACTTTAACTTTTGACAAAATTATGTCACAGAGAATGATGAAACAAAACTGTTAAATATATCTTAATTCATTTCAATAATTCTTAAAAACTGCCGATGCCCGCCTGGCCTACACAACACATGATTTAATTTATTGAAATATACGAAACATAAATTGATAGTCTTCTTCAATTCGTAGTTTGTGATATGTCAGACTACAATGTAATGTTGTCAATTTAAAATGCATGTTTTAACCTTTTATCCCATTTCTGTTTTTGAAGACATGAGATATATTCATGACTGTATTAATTGGAACTTTTTTCTTCAGTGGAGGAGTAAATTAAGGGCGTGATGTGAGATAATGGGTTAAATAACGAAACGAAATGACGAATTTCAAACAGTTCTATACAAGATCAGACGCCGAGTTCCTGAAGAGAATCCAAACTACATTTTGTTTTGGTAATCGTTTTAAATAGGCTTTAATTTAAAATTTCGAAAACGATCTTATTTGGAATCAAAATACAGACAACATAATTTAAGCAGACAGCTGTATGTCAGTTAGAACGTTAATTAGTCTCAGCAACACCACAACCCGCTCGGGGCATATTAGCTTATCTTACAAGACAATTGACAGTTCTAGTTGGCATACCAAACTTGGAACAAAACACAGAAATGCAATCTACGGTGAACTTTTCACTCCAACTAAGGAATTATCACTAACGAGCTGTGCTTAAACCATTCGCTGCCGCTTATCAGGCGTACCGTAGTTATTTACAAACAGTTTTGATCCTGATCAGACGCCGCGTAACGCGGCTTCTGATCAGGATCCAAACTGTTTGAAACTCATTTCAATATTTCTTATGTCAAAATATCGAAATTCAAATATGGGAAATAAAAGCAGACGACAATTGTTTAAAGTTGATGACGTCATGGCAGCGAAAGGGTTAATTCCAGTCTGTCTATTGATACCATGTGCAACTAAAACAGACTTGTCCTTAACTCAATCAACCCTGAAACCTTAGATAATCGACAATTCCAGTTTCTACGTAATTAAGACTGTTTAAAGTTGTTTTCTGCATTATATTACAATATGACAAACAGTGCAGACGCTGATCAAAGAGTTCCTCTGGTTATATGCTGTTTTTATTTGACAGACGTACTGACCAATGTTACACTGTTTGGAAATGACGAATATACTCGTCTCTAGGATTGAAACTGGTAACCATCTGCACTAAGCGTGCGAATTCGTGAGAACTATTGCAAACAGTTTGAACCTATGCAGATGAGACACCGTGTAATCTTCGTCCAAACCGTTTGAAAATACATGTACGATGGTATTTTCTGTCAGAAAATGTGTATAAATCTACCAAAGAAATGTTGCAGACGACACATTTTGCAGACGACAATAAGATAGTGTAAGGTTTATCCATTTATCCCTGAACTCATTCACCCCTGGAACTTTGAATGGAACAATTCCAGTTTACAATTAGGTCTAGTCTTAGTATAGTGTTAATAACAAAATATTTCAAAATTACAAACAGTGCGGACCCAGATCAGAGGGATCTCTCTCTCTCTCTCTCTCTCTCTCTCTCTCTCTCTCTCTCTCTCTCTCTCTCTCTCTCTCTCTCTCTCATCTGGGTCTGCATTATTTGCATAAGACAAGTGTACTCGTCAGTCGAATACTGGTTGTAAACAGCGAGTATGCTCGTCGCTAGGGCTCAATGAGTTACTCGCAGTGCTGAGCGACATTTACCTAACATATGAAAACTGTTTGATTCCTGATCAAACGTCAAGTAATCAAATAATATTGTAAGTGATCAAATGATTGTAAATAACTCGGGGTAAAGTAGAGAATGTGTAAGCCCATTGACGCAATATGGCAGTGCAATCTGCAATGAACTCATTCAACTACAGCCTTGTCAACATATATAGTAGATAATTTCATTTGAATAGAAAACAGTGTAGTTCAGCATTAATGTGTCAAATTAATATGGCAATAATGATGGTGATGATAACAACTACAATAACAACATCAATAAAAATAACAATAATAATATTAATAATGATGCATGTAATTATAACATATGTAATTACCTTCCAAATATCCCTCTTTATTTAAGAAATTAACTTAAAATTTTCTGCATTTAAGCGAAATAAACGACAGAAAATAATTGGAAAATTCCATGAATCGATCATGTTAAATTTGCCGATCATTTTCTGTCGTTTATTTCGCTTAAGGTACTTCGCATGTGCGCTTATTTTCCATACAAGGTTTATGAAACTTTTCATGAAGAATGATAATAGCCTAAGAAACAATATGTGAAAATGTAGGCAAACTTTATCGTGTGGTTTGTCTTTAAGGTCTCTTTTTCTGACAAAAACCTAGAATTTTGATGATTTTATTTTTCTCAAAAATAAATAAAGCTAATGACTATAAATCTCGCCCAATAAATAGTCCACAACATTCATTACAAGAAAAGCTAAAAACATTTTGAATAAAGGTGTTCAGAAAGATGTTACCAGCTATTTAAATTTTGCAAAATGCTAAACAAGAGCCGCATGCGGCCCTAAATCGCTCACCTGGTACCTATGGTTACGGTCATGGTAATGAACCAGTTATGGTAAAGTTTCCACTATACATTGTAAGCCATCATTGGTAAATTCATCCCCACCCTCTGGCGGCCATGTTTGGGCTAGGAAGATTGTCGAAGAAAACTGGCAAAGGGTCACCCATGAATCATTATTTGTGTAGAAATATTCTTAAATCAGACCAATAGTTTCAGAGAAAAAGATTTTTGAAGATTTTCTATACAGAAATATAAGGAAAACTTGCCCCACCCACTGGCTGTCATGATTTTAACGGTAACAAAATGATTTTAAGAAATCTGGTAGAGATCGAGTCATAAATGGATCATATGTGTAAAATAATTTTCAATTTGGATCAGTAGTTTCAGAGAAGAAGATTTTTAAAGTTTTTACTATACAGTAACATAAGGAAAATCTGCCCCACCCACTTGCGGCCATGTTTTTTTAGATATCATAATTATTTTAAGAAATCTGGTAGAGGGTCACCCATGAATCATTTAAGTGAAATTACTTTCAAATCGGACCAGCGGTTTCAGACAAGAAGATTTTTAAAGTTGTCACTATATAGCCATATAAGGAAAATCTGCCCCACCCACTAGCGGCCATGTTTTTTAAAATAGGAAAATTATTTTAAGAAATCTGATAGAGGGTCACCAATGGCACATTCGTGTAAAATTATTTTCAATTTGGACCAGTAGTTTCAAAGAAGAAGATTTTTAAAGTTTTATCAATTGTTTGCCATGGCAACCACAATTTTAATTGGATGACCTATATTTGAAGAAATCTTAGAGAGTACCCTACAAGGAACAGTCCTATGAAGTTTTGAAGAAATTGGCCCAGTGGTTTCCAAGAAGAAGATCTTTAAAGAAAAAGTTTGATGACGGACTGACGGACGGACGTTCTCACAGTTGGACATTTGTTGGGTATATGTTTTGTTTAAAAGTACCCAACAGTACACTAATATACCCAACAATAACAATAGGGCAATCACGGAATGAATGGAATCTATTGTTCTCCCTACCCAACAAAGGACCTTTCGTGCGCTCGGACGGACGACGGACACAGGGCGATTACAATAGCTCACCTTGGCACTTCGTGCCAGGGGAGCTAAAAATTGAATTACAAAAAACTGACTCATTCAATGTCTCTTTTTTTTTCATTTTATTCAAATATATGGTTGATGAAATACAAAATGTAGTTAATCTGAAAAAATTAGAAAATATTACAGTCAGGATTTGTTGTAATAACAGATTTTCTTATTAAAATGTGGGAAATTTGAAGTTGAGATACAGTTACCTACATTAAAATTAAAATTAAAACTCTGTCATTTAAATGCATTATTATTTATTCATGGACTTGCATACAAGGTTAATTATATTGTTTAAACATAATAATAATGGGCAATATCGATCTTGAAAAGGATGACGTATTGATAAGCTTCAATGTGAGGCTTTATAGCTCGATAAAATCGTATACATGTACATGTATACCGATTTTATTGACTTGTTAGTCATTAAACTAAAGCATACATGTAAGTGGACATATAATGGGACCGTATATAATATCACTAATTCTCATCAACGAAGACTAAATATAACATGTCCATTGATCACTGCGTTATGGATTGACAAGTCAATAAATCGGACACTTTAAAAAAAGATCTGGATCTGATGGGTCTCGAACCTATGACGTTTGAAATGCTAGTCAATCACTGTACTGACTGCGCTATGAAGGATTATACTAAATCGAATCAACATTTCCTTTATATAAATTTTCTAGTATAAGCACGCACGGAAACGCATATATGTATCATTTGAAGCTAATGACAATTTGCACCAAATTTTAAGCTTAATTCTGTATTAAATCGTTTCCTCTCCTAATGAGTACGATTCCATTCTTTATTAGTATGAATCCCTTCACTGCCTTTCCCCGAGTTCAAAAGTTAATTGCAAACAGTTTGGATCCTAATCAGACGCCATGTGACCTGGTTTCTGATCAGGATGCAAACTGGTTGACACTCAATTCTACATTTCTTAAGTCAAAATGGTTTTTTGTTTTGAGAGACAAAAGCAGACAACAATTGTTTGAAGTTGATGACGTCATGGCAACGAAGGGGTTCACCGCCTATGGCGGTGAATGGGTTAATCTCTAAAGATTTCCTATTAAAGAAAAAGTAATTCCGGCCTGCCTACGTGTATTCTAATATGTTCGCAATGTTAGAGAAAACAGATAACTTCATCTGTGTCCGTTTCCTTCTCTCTGTGACGCCCAATTAGCCCAAAGTTGACAGATAAACGTACACAAACTACTTAAACAAACTAACGTTTTGGGCCATGGTCAGAAGACGCGTAAGGCTGCGTGTGATCAGCATCCAAACTAACGGCTTGAATATCATTTCGATATTCAGTCGTTTGGCCTTACATCTAACTTTGAAATGAATGTGCAGATATCAGTTTTAAAGCAGAGCCAACATTTTGTCAAATCGTCAGGGTTGGAGCAGACTGTTAAATTTGCCGGGGAAATAGTTAACCTCTTCCACTGAAAACAGTTTGAATCCTGATCAGACGACGCGTAAAGCGGCGTCTGATCAGGATCCATACTGTTTGACATTAATTTCAACATTTTTTTCAATAAAAAGTAAAGTTAAAATTTTAGAAATAAAAGCAAACTGTATTTGTTTAAAATGTGTGACGTCATGGCAGGGAAGGGGTTTAAGACAAACACAAAAAAGGTTCAAATGGATAGCTGTGATATTGATTAATACCAGGTTGTAATAATGTATCTCTAAAAAAATATTTTTTATGCCAGTATTAACAGACAATGTAAATATGTATATCTGGATCAACAGCTGTAAACTTTGAATTGCTGTAAAATTATCAAAAGAAGCACATATTTTGTTCCCAGAAACCTGTTCCAATTAACCCATTACTCCACAAACACATCTATTTAAACCTCTTTTTATTTCTACAAAAAAGGAAAGTATTCCCTTTCAAGGAAATCCTGAATATAAATTACAGAACGCATTCTAGTACAGTGGAGAATCTGTTATTCTTTCCCAATAAACGCGTTTACGCCAAAACTATTATTTGCAGTGCAAACAGTTTGGAGCCAGATCAGACGCCGTGTAACCCGGCGTCTGATCAGGCTCCAAACTGTTTACCACCAAGATAAACAAGAATTATCAGAATTGTCCAAAAGTTGTTCTTTTCTACGTTTTAGTGTTTTGCGTTTGCGTACGTTTGCGTTTAAACGGGAAAGAATAAAGATTCTCCACTGTATATTTCATGATTGTAGCTTAAACCAGGTTGAAAGTAAAGCAGAATGACCCTTACCGAGCATTCTTCCTTTCAAGTTTCAACCTGCTTTAAGTAGACAACTGTCTCCAAACTAGAAATCGGCTATGGGGTAAAATGTTAACTCTTTAACACCACGGACCTGTTTAAACTATACTCATTTGAAAACAGTTTAGACCCAGAGCAGATGGCACCAATTGAGCCCTTTGATTAGGGTCTACCCATTGAGCCCTTTGATTAGGGTCTTTTTTCCAATTAGACCAGTATTTATTAAACTAGCCATAATTCTTAGTAGACTGGTTCATGTTTGGGTAATTGAAATTATACATAAGGGAACCTAATAACCCATAAGAGTTACTCAATCAGTGTTGAAAGTGCTAAGTAGATAATGTTGAAATACAGTGGAGAATCTGTTATTCTTTCCCAATAAACGCGTTTACGCTAAAACTATTATTTGCAGTGCAAACAGTTTGGAGCCAGATCAGACGCCGGGTAACCCGGCGTCTGATCAGGCTCCAAACTGTTTGCCACCAAGATAAACAAGAATTATCAGAATTGTCCTAAAGTTGTTCTTTTCTACGTTTTAGTGCTTTGCGTTTGCGTACGTTTGCGTTCAAACGGGAAAGAATAACAGATTCTCCACTGTAACTGCGTATATAAGGCAACCGTCATTATGACGTCTCCTTAAAGCTTTCTTTGTTATCTTCTGCTTAAAGATTATCGTCTGTTTTCATTTCATTCAATTGCTCTTCTTTTTTCTTTGCCTTTGTAACATTACAAAAACGTCGCCGTGAGTACAGAATATTGAAGCAGTTTATAGCCTGATTACGCCGAGCTACTCGGCGTCTGGTCGGGATCCCAACTGCTTGTAATTGCCATTGTAATAGCTATTAGCCGTGAAATGGTAAAATAAATATACCGATATCTTGTCCCAATTCCGTTTACAAAGCTACAACATGTAGGTTATGTCTTTGAAATAATGTCTATTATTTCTATTTGTTTCTTATACCAATATGAAATAAATATACTATGTGTAAATAAATTACTTACTCAGTTTTATAACGCCTTTCGAAACAAAAGTAGATTAAATATCCAATATTTATATTAAGTCACCGATCTGCCAACGTTTCTTTGTGGTCGATCCATCACTGTTCTGTTATGGTATGAAGTCACGTGGTTTTGTTTTCTTCAGCATCAGTAAACAAGGTCATGTGCTTTATTTAGAAAAGGCTCAGCTGCTATTTAAATTGACAAGGGGGATAACACATTAATAAATTGACTTTATGTGGCCAACGAGGTAGTGTCCCTTTAGTCATTTTTGAAGTTTTTCACTTCTGGCTACTCTAGATCCAAATCAGAAGCTGAGAACCTCGGCTTCTGATTGAGATTTTAACTACATGTACTTAACCCATTCACCCATAGGAGCACCTTTTAGTGTATTTAATTTATTCCTCCATCGAAGCAAATACATGTAGATCTAGCTCTAGTTCCAATATTTACAATCATGAAAAAGTAACATTTGAAAGATGTTTTAAATCCTTAAAGCTTTATGTTGGCGATTTGTCTCATAGCTAAGTTGGCTAAAATGAGAGTTATATATTATATACGAGATGAGATAATGATTCCGATTTCTTTTTTACTCTCTCGTTGCCAGTGTTGATTATTACTCGTATAGTTTATAACCAGGAAGACCACATGATGATAGGTCATTACATATACCTGATGTGGTATTGGAAGAGAAAAGTGTCAGGGAACATGAAATGTACACAGTGCTCCGTCCGAGTTTACAACAACACCCAATGGAAGACACGGACTGTGTGTGTTGTTCAGAGGGAGTTGTTATAGGGAGGGACAATTAATACCCATGGGGTAACAAACAAACAAACAAATTCAACCAAACAACACGGAGAGTATTGTTTTAGACATTCGTTTTACGACTTGTGAACTACTCTCCGGCTCTACACTGAAACAAACAAACAAACAAAACACCACTCTGTTTTTCGGCGGAGCTGACTGGTTTCTATTTAGTCACACTTTCTATTTGGCCACACATTTCAACCAATTATATTTGATCAGAAATTTAGAATTAAGAGCACCTGTTGAAACTGAATAGTCTGATTGGATAGTAGCCAGGGCTCCAGATAAGGGAATTATTTCAAAACTTAAAATCTTTATTTGTGCATTAAACCCTGTGGTGTCACTATACATTTGAATTGTCTCTTCGAGACAATCAAAATGAGTGGTAACATCATAGGGTTTGGTGCTGAAAGGAGTGAAAAAATGTGATTTGTTTAGTTTACTCCCTCTTATCTGGAGCCCTGTAGGCTGGTCTATGTCCAATTACAGTTTTACATGATGTGGACTGTGAGTGTAACATTTAGAGATACAGACTGCACTGTTTACTACCACTGGGATGATGCAATTATACTTCTATTTTAAGATATGACATCTGAAATCTTTTTATAGATATACAGAGGAAGCTAGGTGTTTTGTAATTGTTTACTACCAATTTGTTTGAATTGTTAACTATTTGTACACATTTACCATACATTTAAAGCAATATTATATATAAAATTAATGGCCTCAAGTGAGTTAAACACAATCGTGTTGTTTCATCATTATTTACAAGAGTGGCAGTCGAAGTTCAGCAGACTGTTGTATCTGTACATTTGTGTATGCTATAGTTTGTTTCAAGAAATTCTATGAATGAAGTTTGATATATAGAACAATAGATTAATGTGAGGATCTCCTACCAGTAGCTAGGATATGAGTTAAATTATTGTTCTGTTTTGCATTTCTGTACATGATAGTTTTGCATTTTAAATAAAAGTTGCTGTTTCAATTTTTGTTGCTTTTCAATCCAAGATATTACAATTCTTTGAAAACCTCAATTTCATTTAATTTTGCTCATTTAATTTTGCACACCCAATTTCATCTATATAGCCTTAGTTCAACCACTCATTCCGCCGAATATCTTTTTTAAAGATATTTCTTGTTAATCATGCCATTGATCTTTTAATTATTTGACTCATTTTAAAAATGATCTTACAAACTTACTATAACAATTTTATAATCTTGGTAATAATATTGGAAGAAATTCCATGTTTCCATGCATCTCAATATTGTATCATTTTTATTGTGAATGTAGTTATTTGTCTTTCTCGCTTTGTAGGTACATTTATGTAATTTCATGTGAAGCGCTTTTGAACGCACAACTCCTGTGTGAAAAGAGCGCTATATAAATCGGGTATAATAATAATAATAATAATAATAATAATGGGGTGCTGAGCATGAATTGGCTTACATTAACAAACAGTTAGAACCAAGATCAGACGTCGTGTATCTTCTGTCAAAATGTCCAATACCTATAACTTTGGGAAAACAAACAGCAGACGACAGTTTTAAGCATTGTTTGGAGAATAGCGGCAAGCACTGTTGTAAGGAAGGAACCGTTGTTCGGAGGGTCGTTGTAGGAAGGGACCACTGAAGATCTAATTAACATTTTTGAAAATGAACCAACGCGATTACATGTAATTCCCATGTTGCTCTTCAGAAAATTGAATCGATCAAAAAGTCCTTTCCATATTATACCATAGCATCATTGTGTGACTGCTTAAAAAGTGTGGAAAGAAAACCAGAATGTCCCTTATAATCGCATCCAGTTTTAGATCTACTTTCATCCTGCTTTAAGCTATCAGCTGGTAGGATATAGAAAGTATTTCTTATGGTTCATAAATAATATACTGGAAATATTTTCTTCGACGGAGGAATTAAAATAATATGTTAAAAGGCGTATCTGTAGAGTAATAATGGGCAAATGCCAAGACAGTTGTAGACTGGTTGCGGCCACTTTCGTAAATTGTTGGAAATCGGCCATAAATGTTCGGATTGTTACACTGTCGAACTGAGTACCAGTCAGTTGTGACATTTTGGCGGGAAAGTTCAGCGTCACTCTGGCAAAAAGCAGAAGACATAGAAGACACTTGGGAGAGAAAGGAGAAACAACTAGTACCTGGCAGGTTGACATTTTTTGTTTATTTTAAAAAACATAGTGCTACGAGCATAAGTTACATGTACATGTAACCACGGAAACTCGTTTAACTCTGAGAAACTGTCGTCTGCTAAAAAGTCGTTTGTTAAAATTGCCCCTCCCCTTTTATAGCCAATTTACAGGACTCTGGTGACAGTGTGGATCCAGAGGAGATTCCACATTGTGTTGGGCCTTATCTCGATCGAAACTGTTTGCAAAGGTATTTTCAATGCATGTTTATGAAAGCTATTTAAATGATTGTAGTTGTATGTTTCCATTTTGAAGAGGTCAAATGCTTTAGACTTTCTGGGACGATGAGCAGTAATTATGTGGTCTGCAGCTGTTTATCTTTCATTGCATAAGCTGGATATTTTAAAGCGACTCGCAACCAGATGGTGCATTAAAAATAGTAATTTGTAAATATGTGTCAAACGCTTATATAAATGGTAAAGAATCAGTTTAGGATAAGAAATTCTGTTTAAAAAAATGTATTTCAATAAAAAAAATATTGGTCTCTGGTGGGATTCGAACCCGGGGCCCGGCATTGGCGGACAGAAGGCAAAATAGGGGAAACCGCTTAGACCAATGGACCACGGAACTATCCGTTTATCTCGGATCGATTTAACGTATTTCAATGTGTAGCGATCGAAAGTGCATACAACTTCGTAATTCGGCTCGTGTTTATGTCTGAGCCCGTGTAGAGAAGCAACAACAACAACTATACCGTCTACTAGTCGGTATAGAAAAACGATGGAAAATATCTAAAAATCTAAGATTCGGTGACGATTCTTGAGACTTTTTTTGGACTGATCATATTTTTTTAATGTCAGAAGCCAAATAATGCCACAAATTTGCTTTTATTTGAGTATTTTATTTTTTTTTGACAAGTACACCATCCGGTTGCGAGTCCCTTTAAGGGTTTCAAACAGTAAGGACACAGATGGGAAGATGTCACAAATTAGCCCTCATGCTATCATTGATACCATTTCTCCGGATTTTTCCTAAATCTCCAGATTTTTTTCCTAGTATATGGTAGCTTTAAGCAGACTGAAAGTAAAGCAGAATGCGCCTTTAGGCACATTCTGTTTTACTTCCAGCCTGCTTTAAGTAGTCACGTGTCAACAACACTAGAAACAGACGATGAGGTAAAGGTACGATTCGTAAAATCAAACTTGAAAATTGCAAATTTGGATTTTTCATGTCAACTTATGGCAGCCCTGCTGATATAACACAACACTTCCTTCATATTGCCAGTGCCAAAGGAGTGAGTTCTAAGCAATTTTTCAATGTACAGTAAAACCTCTCTATTGTGTTAATTATCAGGTGTATGTGACAGGTGACTGCTTAAAGCAATATGACAGTAAAACAGAAAGCTCCTATATTTCAGTTTTACTGTCACCTTGCTTTAAGCTGTCACCTGCCATTTTTACAAAATTTGGTATTCGTTTTATTGGTGGTAATAAAGAGGTTTTACTGTATTTGGTATATCTAAGCTTGGGGATCAAACATGCCACCTCCCATTTCATACTGTGACTGACTCCAATGACAAATATTGTAACAAACATTTACTTATTTTGGTGTATACTCTATAAAAGTGTAAAAATAATATATTCAAAACTTCCATACCTGGTGTTTTTGACTTTTGTATTATCCTGCCCAAATGTCACCTGCTTCAAAATAATAGTCAGTAAACATTATTAAGATTAGGTTTATGTATCACTTAAAATGAACAAGCATGAAACAAGCCCCAAGTTGGATCCAGAAAAAATACCTGTTTATTTGAAATCTGATTTGGATCCAAACTATTTGGAACTGTTGTATATTATGTAGGTAAGAGTTATAGTAATGTTATATATATGCATGCTGTTAAATTCAAACTATTTGTCAGTGCATTCACCTTTTTCTTATGATAAAGTGTACAGAGAAAACAGTGTTGAGCTTCTATTCATAATAATGTGAACTGGCAGTTTTATAGAAAGGTGGCAACTTATTACAGAACAAAAGCAATGCAGAAAGCATCTTTAGAACATTCTTCATCTTTATTGCCCTGTATTAAGCTGTAACCTGTCTAGAGATCAGTACCATCTTCATTGAATGGCTGCTGAACAAAGATTCTACTGCATACAGTTAAACCTCTCTATTACCACCACTTAAACAGGGCTAATTGATTCCATAAAATACACCCTGGTGACAGCTTAACTCTTTCCTCCCTGAAACTTTTAATGGACAATTCCAGTTTCCATTTTAGTTTAGTCCATTTCTGACTTTTAAGGGTTGTTTTTGTCAATGTTTGGCATTGTGACAAACAGTGAAGACCCTGATCAGAGGGCTCCTTTCGGAGCCCTCTGATCAGGGAATTCACTGTTTGCATAGGACAAGTGTACTATTAACATGTACACTGTTTGAAAAGCACGCCTATAAGCGGGACTAGGGTTCAAAGAGTTAAAGCAAGGTGAACGTAAAACAGAAAGCTCCTGCAGGAGCTTTCTGTTTTACATTCATCTTGTTTTAAGCAGTAACCTGCCTAAATTACCTGCTAATTAACAGAATTTCAGTGGTCGTAATGGATAGGTGTTACTGTATGATATTTCTTGTATAATACCTAAACACAGTGTAACCATGTGTTCAGCTACCAATTAATGATATAAAGTCTGGCGGTCTTTACACAGATATCTGCTTCATGCATGACAAAAGTAATGCAGAAAGCTCATAAAGGAGATTGCTTCATTACTTTTATCTTGCACTAAGCTGCCACATGTCAAGACAGTCCATCTTATGCTATGACTTGTTGAGAGACACATGAACTACTGTACATACATTTTCCATTTTTTACGACTTTTATAGGTTAAAAGAGCAGGCATATATTATACCATGTGACAGATTTTGGCGGGAACGAGCGCAGTGTGATGCACAGACATTGAGGTATGTTGTTAATTCTTGTCTCTAAATCTACCAGTCTGTCAAACTGTAATACATGTTTGGTGGGTGTGGATACAGATCGTGTCGTATTGAGGTCATGGTTTTTTAGTAGCTTTTGTATTGTCATCGTTATGTCATTACAGTAAAACCTTTTCCTCCATAGCATTAGGTGAAAATCTCCTTTATCCAACTGTTTAACTCTTTCCTCCCTGAAACTTTAAACAGACAATTGCAGTTTCCATTTTAGTCTAGTCCATTTCTGACTTTTAAGGATTGTTTTTGTCAATGTTTTGAATTATGACAAACAGTGAAGACCCTGATCAGAGGGCTCCTTTCGGAGCCCTCTGATCTGGATCTTCACTGTTTGCAAAGGACAAGTGTACTGTTCACATGTACACTGTTTGAAAAGGACGCATATATGCGGGACTAGGGTTCAAAGGGTTAAAGCAGGTATATGCTGAAAGCAATATTGAAGCTAGCTGCTAAGCAGAAAGCTCCTCTCTGCTTTTCTTATATATTTCTTTAACCCATTACCCCATAGCTTGTTACTAGTTTTGAAGACACGTGACCACTTAAAGCAGATTAAAAGTAAAGCAGAATGGTGTATTTATGGGGTAATGGGTTAAGCTGTCAGGTATGTTCAACACCATCAATGATATAACCACCTTGCAGTTTTGTTCTTATATTGAGTCATGGCAGCAGTGCTCTAGATAAGGGGGAAATTAACCCATTCCCTCATAGATATGCCCTTTTACACCTATAATTTATTCTTCCACTGAAGAAAACAGTTCCCTTTTATACAGTGATGAATGTGTATCATAAGAAATATGTTCTATATCCTAGCAGATATTAGCTTAAAGCAGGCTGGAAGTAAAGCAGAATGTGCCTTAAGGCACATTCTGCTTTACTTCCAACCTGCTTTAAGTGATCATCTTTATTTAAAACTAGAAACAGGCTATGGGTTAATGGGTTAAGGAGCATTCTGCTTTACCGTCAACCTGCTTGGTCACCTGTCTTCAAAACTAGAAACAGGTCATGGGGTAATGGGTTAAACATTGTTGGATATAGGTGATTTGCACTTTGGGCTATGGAGGAAAGGGTTAAATACTGAAAATGATGTATGAAGTAAAGGGTTTATAGTTGTTTATTGTTTTCCCTCCTAGGTGAGTATAAAGCCTGACATAACAAATATTTTCAATAAACTTTTAAATATAAAACCAAGGGGGGTAAGTATCTTTATTTGCAGAGAAATAACAAGGTCATCTTGGGGGTAAATGCTATGCACAAAATATTTTAGTTATTTGTTTTATAGGCCAACTCTTTGTTTTCCCATAAATCTTCAAGTCCTGTAAAAAGAACAATAATTTAAGTAACGTTTGGACATTTGTGTATAACATTTCTAGGTCCGACAACATTAACCCAGATTTTAAAGTATTTAATCTATTTAAGCCTAGGGTCTATTTTAGGGGACATTGGCAAACAATTATACAGCGTCTCATCTGGATCTGCACTGTTCCTGGGTCTGCACTGTTCGCTATTGGATTTGAAATTTTCTACTGTATGTATATAACAACATCGCAATATCCTTAGACAGTAGTATATTGATTTCTATCTAGCATGCAATGTTTGTGACTATAAGTTCTTGAATGAGATTCAGTATTGCTGAAATTGGACTATTGTTCCAAGAGTTGTGGGCCCTTGATGTAAGTTCAAATATGCTAGAAAACGCCCCTTACTCCAAGCTAGTGCATTAGCTTTATTTGGGCTCCACATCCTGTCTATATGAAACATTCATCACAAATAGGGTTAGGAGGTCCTCCATCCATACCAGCATACAGTAAAACGTCTCTAATATAACCACTAAATTGCATTAATTACAGTAAAACCTCTCTATTATAACCACTTAAATATAGGCTAACTGCTTTTATATATGAAATATAGGTGACATCTTAAAGGAGGTTTTTGTTTTACTGTCACCTTGCTTCAAGTAGTCAACTGTCTTAAAGTTTAAACACCTAATAATTAATACAATTTAGTGGTTGTAATAGATGTTTTACTGTGTTAGGTGTTTAAGGCAGGTGACGGCTTGAAGCAAGGTGATAGTAAAACAGAAAGCTCATTTAGGAGCTTTCTGTATTACTTTCATCTTACTTTAATCTGTTACCTGCCATTTAACCCTTTGAACCCTAGTCCCACATATAGGCGTCCTTTTCAAACAGTGTACATGTGAATAGGACACATGTCCTATGCAAACAGTGAAGACCCAGATCAGAGGGCTCCGAAAGGAGCCCTCTGATCAGGGTCTTCACTGTTTGTCATAATGCCAAACATTGACAAAAACAACCCTTAAAAGTCAGAAATGTACTAGACTAAAATGGAAACTGGAATTGTCCATTTAAAGTTTCAGGGAGGAAAGGGTTAAACAATCAATTAGCCTTCTTTTTAGTGGTCATAATGGAGGGGTTTTACTGTATAGCTTCAACTTCAATAAAGGTGTCTGACTGTGCTTCTGTAATGGCAAGGCTTAAACAATAATGAGATATTGACAAGGTATTTAAGTTTGCCATTTATTTCTGTGCTTAACAGCATGAAAAAGATCCATTTCAAATGAGTTAATTCTGGAACCTGAACACCTACTCAGAAAACACAGAAAAAAACCAGATATCCAAACACTAAAAAAATGTGTTTGTTTCTGTCACATGTCTTTTACTTGTAGTGATAGTAATATCTTTTTTTATGTAGAAGATATAATTTCTATAGAAGAAACCTGCAGCTAGCTCCTGAAAAGTTGAATATTTAGCAGCTAAAAAACAGGAACATACTTTGCTTCCCAAAGATAGTAGCTGCCTAAACTCAATACCCCATAGCTTGCTTCTAGTTTTGAAGATAGTTGACCACTTAAAGCAGGTTGAAAGTAAAGCTGAATGCGCCTTATAAGGCGCATTCTGCTTTACTTTCAGCCTGCTTTAAGCTAAAGTCTGCTAGAAAATAGAGTTTTTAGCTCACCTGCGCTAGCTCAGGGTGAGCTTTTGCAATCCTTGAATGTCCGTTGTGCGTCGTCCGTCGTCAACAATTTTATTGTTTACACTCTAGAGGCCACAATATTTATCCAATCTTTCTCAAACTTGCTAAGATGGTATATTGTTCGGATGAGTTCGATTATGGTTGAAATCAGACAAATAGGTCATGAGTTATCTACCTTTGAACTGCTGAAAATGCCATATTTAACAGTGTTTACACTCTAGAGACCACAGTATTTATCCAATCTTTCTAAAACTTGCCCAGATTGTATATGACTATAAGAGTTCGGATGAGTTTGATTGAAATCGGACAAATAGATCAAGAGTAATCTACCTTTGAATTGCTGAAAATGCCATATTTAATGGTGTTTACACTCTAGAGGCCACAATTTTTATCCAATCTATCTAAAACCTGCTCAGGTTGTAAATGACTATAAGAGTTCAGATGAGTTTGATTATGGTTGAAATCAGACATATAGGTCGAGAGTTATCTACCTTTAAATTGCTGAAAATGCCATATTTAACAGTGTTTACACTCTAGAGGTCACACATTTTATCCAATCTATCTCAAACTTACTCAGATTGTATATTACCATAAGGTTTTGGATGTGTTCAATTATGGTTGTAATCGGATCAATAGGTCAAAAGTTATCTACCTTTGAATTGCTGAAAATGATATATTTAACAGTGTTTACGCTCTAGAGGCCACAATATTTATCCAAGCTCTCTCAAACTTGCTCAAATTGTATATGACCATAAGAGTTCGTAAAAGGGTGATTATGGTTGGATTCGGATGAATAGACCAAGAGATATCTACCTTTGAATTACTGAAAATGCCATATTTTACAGCATTTACACTCTTGCAACTACAGTTTTCAATGAATTTTGATTATACTTGTACACAAAGGATGTAGCTATACGTTCTGGAAGGAGTGCAATTATTGTTGAAATGTTATCATTGTTGCAATAGTTACCTGCCCTTGATAACCTTTGAAATGCTAGAAAAAGGCTTCATTTCAGTATTGTTTAGGCTCTAGTTATCTGCCTTTGATGTACTGTACTATACTACAGTAGGTCGACAAACTTGAATGGATTTAGAATAAAACGGGTGAAATTCAAAGGTAAATTTTAAGCTATCAGGCTTCATTACAAATGGTGAGCGATATCAGGGCCTTCAGGCCCTCTTGTTTTTATATGGAACATATCCATTACTGTATTAAGTGGAACAATTGTCTTCAGCTGTGATCTGCCTTATTAGCATGTTTAGATGGCCTTAATAACTCTATCAACACCATGGACCTGTTTAAAATATACTCATTACATAAAATGCAAACATTGTAGACCCTGATCAGAGGGCTCCTATAGGAGCCCTCTGATCAGGGTCTACACTGTTTGCTAATTAAAAGTAGTATTTATTAAACTACCCAGAATTCCAAGTAGACTGGTTTATGTTTTGGTAACTAAAAAGAACCACAAGGGAACCTAATAACCCACAGGAGTAACTTAGTGTTGAAAGGGTGAATATCAGGAATTTACTGGACAAGATTTACTTCTCTATTCTAGAATTAGGATATATCTGGTTGTGGCTTGTACTTGCCCGTGGCATTGTGGGGCCCATATTTATGTTGTCAACTAAGAATGTACGGTACTGGATTCATTGCCCCGATGACACCGAGCCTGATTGGATAATCACAGTGGGAGTTACCTGCCCTTGGGGAGGAAAGAGGATACACATGAAGGTAATGGCAGGTTTCAAATGGTGAGATAATGGCCACGCTTGTCAGGCTCAATCTACTTGTGACTTTAGCTGAATTGTATAATTGATACCTACGTCCAATGTCGAAGTTAAAAACCTTATGCCAAGCATGACTGTGACAGACATTTACCCAAACAATTTTGGATTCTGATCAGACGCCGAGTAACTCGGCGTCTGATCATGATCCATAATTGTTTGATACACTAATTGATGTTTCTCATATGTACAAGATATGAAAATAAATTTAAAGAAGTTAATTTAGTCGATAGTTTTGAAGCAAGATGATGCTTACAGCATGATAAGGATTGAACTGTTTGATCTGACCTGGAATTTGGGTTAGGACTATACTACAGAAAAAATCCTCTATTACCACCACTAAATTGTATTAATTATTAGTAATTTAAAACAGGTGACTGCTTAATTATAAAGCAAGGGGACAGTGAAACAGAAAGCTCCTTTAGGAGCTTTCTGTTTCACTGCCACCCTGCTTTAACCAATTACCTCATAAAAACGCCTTTTGACGCCTTTAATTTATTCCTCCCCTGAAGAAAGGAGTTCCAAATTATACAGTCGTGAATATTTAACATTAGAAATAATTTCTATATTCTAGCAGCTGGTAGCTTAACGCAGGCTGAAAGTAAAGCAGAATGCGCCCTAAGGCGCATTCTGCTTTACTTTCAACCTGCTTTAAGTGGTCATCTATTTTCAAAACTAGAAAATGGCTATGGGGTAATGGGTTAAGCGGTCATCCATGTTTTATACAAGCAATTAGCCTTTAATGGTCGTAATAGAGGGGTTTTACTGTACTTTTATATGTCCTAGACACAAGCTGAGTTTGATTAATTTGATGTCGCATGTGTAAATACAGTCAAATTAGTCTTTAGCCTGAAATCTTGGACAGAGACACCTTATGACGCCCTTTATGGTTTCTTTCACATCAGTGCATTAGATCATTTTGTTTGTTGATTGTGTTACAATCATATCCCAGCTAACATCAGGATGAAAATCTGCTATAACCCATCACTTCATGAATGTCTTTTTACACCCTTAATTTATTGTTCCACTGAAAAAAAAAAGTTTCTCTATCCTAGCAGATGGTAGCTTAAAGCAGGCTGAAAGTAAAGTGAAATGTTCCATAAGGTGCACTCTTCCTAAATTTACGTTCAACCCACTTCAAGTGGTCACCTTTCTTCAAAACTAGAAACACAGGCTATGCCATATGCAAGATGCAAATAAAGCAGAACATTTTAGGATTTTCTGCTTTACTTTCAGCTTGCTTTAATAAGCCATATAGCTTCACACAGGAGTACTTTACATGCTATATCAGTGACAAGTGGGTGATTGGCACTGATTGCTAAGGAAGAATGGGATAAATAGAAAAATTATTTGTTACTATTTCTCATGGAAGGCAATTCTCTCATTACCAGCACAAATCCAACAATATCCCACTACAGTAATTTCATCAAAGAGATTATTGCACTGCAGAGATAAATCAGATTAACCATTTCTTTGCCGATTTTCCAAATCAGGTATTCCATTTTTAGCTCACCTGAGCCAAAGGCTCAAGGTGAGCTATTGGGATGGCCCCGTGTCCGGCGTCCGTCTTCGTCCGTCGTTAGTCGTGCGTTGTCCGTTGTCGTTAACAATTGCTTCAAATGACATCTTCTCCTATACCCCTGAACAGATTTCAACCAAACTTTACAGAAATGTTGCTTGGGATAAGCTCTTTCAAATTTGTTCAAAGAATTAAAAACAATGTAGAACTCTGGTTGCCAGCAACCAAAGTGAAAAAATAAGGAAATCTTTAAAAATCTTCTTGTCAAAAACTGTAAGGGCCAGAGCTTAAATATTTGGCACATATCATTATCTACAGGTCCTCTATCAAGTTTGTTCAAGTTATGCCCCTAGGGTCAAAATTGGCCCGCCCCAGGGCTCACAGTTTTACATAGAGTTATATAGTGAAATTTTCAAACGTCTTCTTCTCTGAAAATAATATGGCCAGTGCTTTGATATTAGGCATGGTGACACTTCTAGATGTCCCTTACTTATTTTCTTCAAATTGTTCCGGTCTATAGAATATCTAGGTCACATGAGCTAAAAATAGATTTTTTCAATAAAAACTTTAAAAATCTTCTTCTCAGAAACTACAAGGGCCAGAGCTTAGATATTTGGCACATAGCATCACCTACAGGCCCTCTATCAAGCTTGTTCAAATTATGCCCCTGGGGTCAAAATTGGCCCACCCCGGGGGTCACTGTTTTACGGAGTTATATAGTGAAATTTTCAAATGTCTTCTTCTCTGACACTTATATGGCCAGAGCTTTGATATTCAGCATGGTAACAGTTCTAGATGTCCTTTATGTATTTTGTTCAAATAGTTCCAGTCTGTTTCATATCTAGGTCACTGGGTCTAAAAATAGATTTTTTCAATGGAAACTTAAAAAATCTTCTAGTCTAAAACCCTAAGTAGTAGAACCGTGACCTAAGATATTTGGCACATATCATCATCTACATGTCCTCTATCAAGATTGTTAGAATTATGCCCCTGGGGTAAAAAATGACCCCGCCCAGGACATAGTTTATTATCTCCATTTTGTCAGTTATTCTCAGGTGAGCGAAATATGACCCATGAGCCTCTTATTTAGGCTAACTAGGACTGGTACTTTCACTATCTCTGACTTAACAAGCTGTTTTTTCTTGGGGACGTCGTCCTCCAAAACAGAACTGAAACTTGAGAACGATTTCTCGGTATCGCCAAAAGCTTGAACTAGCTTAAAACTTTTGCGAGACGTCTACCTTGCTCGGTCGCCAGAAAGACTGTGAGCACATGTAATTGAATATCCGGTAAATACAGGATATGACGTAGAAGGTATACTCGTTTGTTTCTTTTAACTGCGATTGCTCGGGAACATGTTCAGAATGACATGCTATTGTATACATGCGAATGGAAAATACTGTCTCATATATTCAAGGGGTAAAAATGTTTATCTTTGGAGTAAAGGTTTATTGAGTGAGCAAAAAATGTGGTGACAGAGTAGTCTGAATCGAGTTATGACACAGTATGTCACTTTGCATATCTAACTTAAGTAGCTGGTCATAGGCCTAGTCTCAACCTTTGTGTGCACAACACATCCACCCAGCACGCCAGGTTTCTCCTGCCCAGCACACACAAGGAACTGTTTCTGTAAACCTACACCATGACTTGCATGGTTCCCCTGCTAGAGGATTCAATGACCATAGTCTCAGACCTTCCCAAGGGCTACAGGTACCTGTCACCCCTAATGCAAACATTGTCACCACACCTACACAGCCATAACCCTGCAGCTCTATATAGTGAACCTAAATACATAAATATCAAGCAATAAAGTACAAACATTTGAATATAATTATGACACTTTTTATATGGATGCTATTTTACTGGTAAAATAAAGCATCAATAATATCATGAAACTGCAATTTACAACTTTAAAGATGATCCACAGGTGAAATTGCTGCGATTGTATTGTTTTGGCTTTGAATTACCTCCCTTTACAATTAAGAAAATTAGACTTTTAGCTCACCTCCACAAAGTGAGGGGGCTTTAACCCGCTTATACCATACCTCCGGGGACTTGGAAATCATAAACTGAGCAAACCAACGCACCGCACCTACTGTCACCAAACTTCATATACTGATTTATGCGCCTCGATGCTTTGCAGTTTGGTGCCCTTGACCTCTAGGGTCAACGTTAAGCTTTTGGGTTAAAGTCTGTTTTGAGCAAAATACTGCAACTACGGTCAAGAAACTTCATGTGCTGATGACCCTCAATAAAAATATCACAATGCATCGCAGTTTGGTGGCCTTGACTTTTGACCGTGACATCTAGGGTCAAGGTTAAGTTTTTGCTTTAAAGTCTGTTTTGAGTAAACAACTGCACCTACAGTCATGAAACTTCATATGCTGATGCGCCTCAATGATTAGACCACAATGCACTGCAGTTTGGCGACTTTGACCTTGACCTAACGCATCAATGTTAATGTTTTGCGTTAAAGTCTGTTCTGAGCAAATTACTTCATCTATGGGCATGAAACTTCATATGTTGTTGCACCTGAATGTGTAGACTACAATGCACTGCAGTTTGGTGACCTTAACCTATAACTTTGACCTCTAGGGCCAAGGTTAAGGTTTTGTGTGAAAGTCTGTTCTGAACAAATGACTGCACCTACAGTCATGGAACTTTATATTCTGATGTTTCCCTATGAGTAGACCAGGATGCATTGCAGTTTGGTGAACTTGACCTTGACCTCTAGACTTTATGTTAAAGTTTTGGGCTAAAGGCAGTACTGAGCAAACGACTGCACCTATGGTCACGATACGTCATATGCTGATGCGCTCAATGAGTAAATCACAAATCAATGCAGTTTGGTGACATTGACCTTGACCTTATCCTCTAGGGTCAACGTAAAGGTTTTGCATTGAAGTCTTCATTGCAGGAGGTGAGCTTTGAAATCTTTGATAACCCGTTCTGGTTTTCAATTTACAAAATGTTTAATATTTACACATTGGATTGGACTATTACAATTTGGTACAACTTTTATAATTTATAGTTTTGTCTAAAGCTCATCTCTGCATCACAATAATTTTTGTGTCACCTGCTGTACATAGGTATAAGTGACACTTAAAGTGCGCTCACATTTGCTCTACGGCTGCCGTGCGGTGGCCGCACAGCGTATCCCAAAATTTAGAGGCCATAGAGCTCGCCGTAGAATTATAACACGGAGTTATAACATATTTTCATTTCTACGGCAGCCGTAGAAAACACACGCCGCAGAGTGGTTCTGCGGCTGCCGTACAGTTTCCGTATGGCCATTGTGTGGCCGCCGGAACTCAATGGTCACTTTTCCTATTGTGCATTTGTACTTTTGTTCATAAATGTAAAACATGTTTATTATCTGATTTAGATGTTCTTTAATGTTGTCCAAATGTGTACTTTGAGTTCACGGTGTAGTTGGACTGATATGAGTAGTGTGGACATGTAGCAAAACCAAGTTGTGTAGCAGGAGCAGCATTTTGGTTGCAGAGCATTAGGTGGGACTTCAACCACGGCCGTATGGTCGCCATGCAGTCGCTCTGCGGTCGCCGTGGGTTTTATTAGAAATAACAGTCACCTCAGAGGCGCCGTACGGCGGCCGCAGGTTTTTTACCCCCCTAAAAATAAAATCTCGCCGTGCGGCAGCCACTGCAAATGTGAGGGGAACACACGGTGGCCGTAAGAATTCTGCGGCGGCGGGGGAATTGCTTCTTGCCGTAGAAATTATATAATATCACTTATAATGTTCAAAGGGAAATGTTGATTATAGCATATGCGACGGCTTTCTATGAAAGACTAGTTGAAAGTAAGGCAGAGTGTACATTAAGGCCATCTGCTAGAATATAGGAAATATTTCTTATAATGCACATTCATTACTGTATAAATTGGAACTATTTTTTTCAGTAGAAGAATAAATTAAAGCCATCAGGATGTGTATTTACAGGGCTCCAGATAAGAGGTAGTTATTTCAACAAATCCAACATTTTCTTACTCTTTTTAGCACCAAATCCTATGGTGTCACTACTCATTAGAATCGTCTCGAAGATGAGTAGTGACACCATAGGGTTTAATTCAGCAATAAAGATTTTAGTTTTTGAAAAACTACCCTTATCTGGTGCTCTGTATTTATGGAGTAATGGGTTAACTGTAGTATTTTTCTGAAGATAAACACTGATAATCTCCACACCTACCTTGATGTGGATACAGGGCTGCCATAAGTTGACATGAAAAATCCTAAGATTTCCAAATTTGCATTTTTTAAGTGTGATTTTACGAATCGTACCTTTACCCCATAGTCATTTTCTTGTTTTGTTGACATGCGACTACTTAAAGCAGGCTGAAAGTAAAGCAGAATGTGCCTTAGGGCGCATTCTGCTTTACTTTCAGCTTGCTTTAAGCTACCATGAACTTGGAAAAAATCCGGAGATTTAGGAAAAATCCGGAGAAATGGAAGCCCTGTGGATAGCCGTGACATGATCAAAGGCAAGCATTTGATTTGGTAAGGGCACAAAGTGTTATTGATATTTAATTGCATCTCAATTTATAAACCATGTAATTATATTGTTGATAATTTTTAGGGAATAAAAAAATTGACAAACTTGATTTCAGTCATAAGAGGGATACCGTATGGTAGATGGATGATTGTCGACTTGCTGCAATGAAGGAATAGAAGCAAGACTAAGGTACAGTAAAAACTTTAGTCTTGTTAAAGCTCCATTTGATACTTGTCATATATAGTAAAACCTCTCTATTACGGCCACTAAACGATGGCTAATTGAAGGTATAAAAGACAGGGGCCCATTTCATAAAACTTCGTATGACAAATGTTGTCATAAGTCAGATTATAAAAGCCTCAATTATAATTTATTTTTCCATCTAATCCTGTCTTGTGACACAAGACAAGATTAGATAGAGAAATTAGAAATTAAATGTATCTAAAAGATTTGACTTACGACAACAATTTTTTGAAACGGGCCCCAGGTGACAACTTAAAGCAATGCGACAGTAAAACAGAAAGCTCCATTAGGAGCTTTCTGTTTTACAGTCACCTTGGTTTCAGCAGATATCTGGCTTCAACACCTAATAATTAACACAATTTAGTAGCCGTAATAGAGAGGTTTTACTGTATTGTTTTTTCTTTGCCAATGGCAAAAGAGTGGCAAAATTAACTCCCAAAGTTAAGTTTTCATGTCTTTCAGGGTTTTCTATGCAAACACTGGTTGGAAATTTATAAAACTTGCTAGGATTTATCACTACCAAGTGAAGATGTTTGGCTTGAGTTAGGTAATAAACACTTTCATGTTTTACTTTCACTGCTTCATAATTTTTACCAGATTTCCTTTTAAAAAGATTCCTTCATTGTTTCACATGTTTTAACCATTTTACTCCATTGTTTGGTGTCAGTTTTTAGCTCACCTGGCACATAGTGCCAAGGTGAGCTATTTTGATCGTCCTCTGTCCGTCGTCGTGCGTTCATCCGTCCGTTTGTTCGTTCGTTCGTCGTCAACAATTTCTTTAAACGACATCTCCTCCGAAACTACTGGATAGATTTTTACCAAACTTGGCCTGAATGATCCTTATATGGTCCTCTTTCAAAGTTGTTCAAACATTTCCGGTCCGTTGCATATCTAGGTCACAGGAGCTATAAATAGATTTTTTCAATAAAAACTTAAAAAATCTTCTTGTCTGAAACCACTGTACCCTGAGCTTAGATATTTGGCACAAAGCATTGTCTTAAGGTCCTCTATCAAGATTGTTCAAATTATGTCCCTGGGGTAAAAAATGACCCCACCCCGGGGGTCGTAATTTTACATAGAGTTATATAGTAAAACTTTAAACATCTTTTTCTCTGAAACTAATATGGCCTGAGCTTTGATATTTGGCATGGTGACACTTCTAGAAGCCCTGAACCAATATTGTAAATATGGTTCCAGTCTGTTGCATATCGAGGTCACAGGAGATAAAAATAGATTTTTTTCAATGAAAACTTAAAAAATCTTCTTGTCTGAAACCACAGTACCCTGAGGTTAGATATTTGGCACAAAGCATCATCTTCAGGTCCTCTATCAAGATTGTTCTAATTATGTCCCTGGGGTAAAAAATGACCCCGCCCCTCGGGTCGCAATTTTACATAGAGTTATTTAGTGAAATCTTCGAACATGTTTTTCTCTGAAACTAATATGGCCAGAGCTTTGATATTTGGCATGGTGACATTTCTAAAAGCCTTTAACCAATACTGTTTATATGGTTCCGGTCCGTTGCATATCTAGGTCACAGGAGCTAAAAATAGATTTTTTCAATGAAAACTTAAAAAATCTTCTGGTCTGAAACCACAGTACCCTGAGCTTAGATATTTGGCATAAAGCATCATCTACAGATCCTCTATCAAGATTGTTCAAATTATGCCCCTTGGGTCAAAACTGCCAAGGCCCTAGGGGTCGCAGTTTTACGTAGAGTTGTATAGTAAAATCGTCTTCTCTGAAACTATTGTTGCCAGAGCTTTGATATTTAGCATAGTGACACTTTTATATGATCTTTACCAATATTGCTGAAATGGTTCAGGTCTGTTGCATATCTGGGTCACATAAGCTAAAAAATATTTTTCTTACATTGAAAAGTCTTCCTGTCTGAAACCATCCATGTACAAAATATTTGACAGAACACTTAATTCATGTGACCCTTGTGTTGGTTTTATTAGGTGAGCAATATTTAGGCCCGCATGGGCCTCTTGTTTTAAAAAAGGTGGCAGCTTAAAACAAACTGAAAGTAAAACAAAGCTCCGTAAGGAGCTTTCTGTCTTAAACTTCAGCCTGCTTTAAGCTACAATCTGCTAAGATATGTTAAAGCGACTCGCAACCAGATGGTGCATTAAAAATAGTAATTTGTAAATATGTGTCAGACGCTTATATAAATGGTAAAGAATTAGTTTAGGATAAGAAATTCTGTTTAAAAAAATGTATTTCAATAAAAAAAATTTATTGGTCTCTGGTGGGATTCGAACCCGGGGCCCGGCATTGGCGGACAGAAGGCAAAATAGGGGAAACCGCTTAGACCAATGGACCACGGAAACTATCCGTTTATCTCGGATCGATTTAACGTATTTCAATGTGTAGCCATCGAAAGTGCATACAACTTCGTAATTCGGCTCGTGTTTATGTCTGAGCCCGTGTAGAGAAGCAACAACAACAACTATACAGTCTACTAGTCGGTATAGAAAAACGATGGAAAATATCTAAAAATCTAAGATTCGGTGACGATTCTTGAGACTTTTTTTGGACTGATCATATTTTTTTAATGTCAGAAGCCAAATAATGCCACAAATTTGCTTTTATTTGAGTATTTTATTTTATTTTGACAAGTACACCATCCGGTTGCGAGTCCCTTTAAAGATTTGTTATGTTGCAAACTGAGGTGCAACTATTTGATTAAGTGGAGGAGTCAATTACAAGCATACAAAGGTGTTTCTATGGAGTATTGGGTTAAATAATGTAGTCATATTAGGATGGGACTCAAATGGACTAGCAAAACGTACGTAGATCAAATGTTTAACATATCTGTTACAATGCAAGCTTGCAGTTTAACTAGTTTGTTATGAAGTTCTTGAACCATAAGGATGCAGCTTGAAAGTTTAAGTAGTTGGATGATAAAACTGTTCTGTGTGCCCAGCGGAAAAAAACTTACATTCGTTTGAATACAATGTAAATGTTTGTTTTGAAATTAAATATTTGCTCTCTTCTTACTGATGGATGAGTGGGTGAGTGAGTGAGTTGGGTTCTATGGCATTAAATTGCTACACTGAATAGTTCATATAGCACCGATGATAGCTGGGTGGATTAATTGTTATATATTCAAACTTGTGGTCATCAACCATTTATTGAAGAAGCATTGATATCGTGTAACCCATTACCCCATAAATACACCTTTGAACAACTTTCATTATTTCTGAACTAAGTGAAGTGGCATGTAGTCCCTTATGTCATGAACATAAAACACAAAAGGCATTAATTTTACAATATCTTTCCAGGAGATAGCTTAACTCTTTCCTCCCTGAAACTTTAAATGGACAATTCCAGTTTCCAGTTTGCTAGTCCATTTCTGACTTTTATGGGTTGTTTTTGTCAATATTTGGCACTATGACAAACAGTGAAGACCCTGATCAGAGGGCTCCTTTCGGAGCCCTCTGATCTGGGTCTTCACTGTTTGCAAAGTGTACTATTCACATGTACACTGTTTGAAAAGAACGCCTATATGCGGGACGACTAGGGTTCAAGGGTTAAAGCAGTTTGCAAGTAAAGCAGTATGCTCCTTAACCCTGTGAACCCTAGTCCCGCATATAGGCATCCTTTTCAAACAGTGTACATGTGAATAGAACACTTGTCCTGTGCAAACAGTGAAGACCCAGATCAGAGGGCTCCAAAAGGAGCCCTCTGATCAGGGTCTTCACTGTTTGTAATAAGGCCAAAAATGGACAAAAACAACCCTTAAAAGTCAGAAATGGACTAGACTTAAATTGAAACTGGAATTGTCCATTTAAAGTTTCAGGGAGGAAAGAGTTAAGAAGCATTCTGCTTTATTTTCAACCTGCTTTAAGTGATTACCTGACTTCGAAACTATAAACAGGCTATTGGGTAAAGGGTTGAATTTGAAATAGTTTGTCTGGTGTCAAAGATAGTTTTCAAGAGAAACATATTTGTGGCCAACACCATTCATTCTGGGATTTGGATGCTAATCCTTCGTATTTCACCTCATAGAAAAGCTTGATACCAGTGGCTTAACTCTTCCAACACTGAACACCCGTCCTGCAAGACCTTTACAAAACAGTCTAGATCCTGATCAGACCTCGCAAATTGTGGGACCTGATGATCAGGATCATAATGAACAGTCACTTGGATTTTCTCTCTTAAACTATGATAAGCTTGGAAATTAATTACAAAATTTAAGCGGACATCATTTTCAATGGAGAAGAATTTCTGCAGATGACCATTTCATCTGACAACAATATTAATTTTATTATTCAGTTTTGAAAGGGTTGATGCACTGATAGGTCAGTAACATTGATAGCAAGAGCATTTATTTGAACACAAATAAAATGGAAACATATACTCAAACCTATGGTGAGTACTGTCCTAACCTGATTCAACCCTTTCCTCCATAGAATAATGTTTAAGCATCTCTCTAGCTATTCCTCCATATAAGTACAGTGGCCTTCCATGTTACATTGGTCTATCCTTACAACAATTCTTCACACTGTTGTCCAAGCAAGACAATTATGATTTATTTTCCCTCCCTAATACAACTCCCTCCCAACAACATAAACATATTTGTCTCCCAATGAGTGTTGTAGAGATGGAGCAAAATAAGTATTTTGTTATGGTTTCCAAAACATTTGGCAGCTTAAAGCAAGATGAAAGTAAAGCAGAAAGCTCTTAAAGGAGCTTTTTGCTTTACTTCCATCTTGCTTTAACCCATTACCTCTTAGCCTATTTCTTGCTTCGAAAACAGGTGACCACTTAAAGCAGGTTGAAAGTAAAGCAGAATGTGCCTTAAGGCACATTCTGCTTTACTTTCAGCCTGCTTTAAGCTACCATCTTCTAGGATATGGAAAATATTTCTTTTGGTACATATTCTTTGCTGTATAAACTTTTTTCTTCAGTGGAGGAATAAGTAAGAGGCGTAAAAAGGCATTTTTAAGGGGTAATGGGTTAAACAGTATTCTGCTGCTAACGCAGATACAGGTGATTTACATGTCTAGCTGCACATGTGGAGGAAAGGGGTGATTTAAAAGTAAGGCAAGACAAGTGGATGCTAAATGCAGGTAGTTCCTAAAAAAGCTTTCTGCCCATCATTCTTTTATTCTGCTCTGAACTACTGTCTGTCTGAGCTGTTTGCATTTAAATTATGGAGAATAGAACCTTTTTAAAAAAATGACATTTTCAACAAACAATAAAGCTTCAGTTTAATAAGGGTTAAGGCACTGATCGGTCAGTAACATTTATTTTGTAAATGTTTAATAGAATATAAACAAACAAATATTTTAAAAAAAAACATGCTGTCAAACCATCTGTTGCCATTTGATTAAAAGCATGGCTAGCTCTCCAAGCTGATGATTGTTTAACTCTTTCCTCCCTGAAACTTTAAATTGACAATTCCAGTTTCCATTTTTGTCTAGTCCATTTCTGACTTTTAAGGGTTGTTTTTGTCAATGTTTTGCATTATGACAAACAGTGAAGACCCTGATCAGAGGGCTCCTTTTGGAGCCCTCTGATCTGGGTCTTCACTGTTTGCATAGGACAAGTGTACTATTTACATGTACACTGTTTGAAAAGGACGCCAATATGCGGGACTAGGGTTCAAAGGGTTAATGCAGAACAACAGTGATGCAGAAAGCTCCTGAAGGAGCATTGTTGTTCTGCATTTATAGCTGCCGCTTTTATATAAAACTCAGCTTGTAACCCTACCGAGTAGAGCTTTCTGCAATACATTTGTCCTGCAATAAGCTGCTACCTCTATCTACAACTGATTATATATATTACCTTGAGTGGCTGCTTAACCCTTTACCCAATAGCCTGTTTCTAGTTTTGAAGACATGTAACTAATTAAAGCAGGTTGAAAGTAAAGCAGAATGCGCCTTAAGGCGCATTCTGCTTTACTTTCAGCCTGCTTTAAGCTACCTTCTGCTAGGAATTATAACATATTTCTTATCGTACATGTTCATGACTGAACAAATTGGAACTATTTTTTTCAGCGGAGGAATAAATAAAATGCGCTAAAAGTCGCTCCTATTGGGGAAAGGGTTAACAAAGCTATAGGTGTTACTGTAGTTTCTTAATGGCACTATAACAATGTGACCTGACTACATTAAAACTGCATTTCTTATATGTTTGTTGAGCTGGCAAATGCAACAACTACGGTATAAATCTACCTTAACTCTTTGCGTACTAGGTAATTTCTTCGTATGCAACAATTGTCATCTGCTACTTTCTAAAAATAGATTTTCAACATTTTTTTCAAAACGAGATGAGAGTGTCAAACAGTTTGGATCTTGATGAGACGCTGCGTTAAGCGGTGTCTCATCAGGTTCGAAAACGTTTGCAGATGTAAGCAAAGTTTCACTGCTAGCATGCTAAAAGTTTAAGTTACTCTTAAATTGACCAAGCATAAAATGGTCACACGATGTAACCTTATTCCTATCAGCTGTAACAGATTGACCTGCAAATTACCACTGGGATGGAATTTTCAAACAATTTGAATCCAGATCAGATGCCAAATAACTTGGCATCTGATCAGGATCCAAACTGTTTGACTTGTGTTTTGGATTCTTTAGTTGATATGATGTTAAACCTAAATTTAAAAATACTATGCTGACGATATTCTTTAACCCTTTACTCCATAGTCTATTTCTAGTTGTAAAGAAAATTGATCACTTAAAAAGCAGGTAGAAAGTAAAGCAGAATGTGCCTTAATTACTTTCAGCCTGCTTAACCCTTTCCCACATAGCATATCTCTAGTATTGAATGTAGGTGTCCACTTAAAGCAGGTTGAAAGTAAAGCAGAATGCGCCTTAAGCGCATTCTGCTTTACTAAATTCAGCCTGCTTTAAGCTATCATCTGCTAGAATATAGAAAATATTTTGTATTATACATATTTATGAATGTATAAATTGGAACTATTTTCTTCAGGGCAAGAATAAACTGAATGCGCTAAAAGGCGCTTCTATGGGGGAAAGGGTTAAAGCTATTATCTGCTAGGATTTATGATACATATTCATCACTGTATAAAAGCGAACTATTTTCTTCAGTGGAGGAAAAAAATTATAGGTGTAAAAAGGCACATTTATGGGGTAATGGGTTAAACAGACAATGATAAATTCTTTGAATGCTGGTTTGTCTGCAACAATAGTGATCCACACATGCTACTGTTCTAAACACAATTTTTAAAACCGGGTCAGAGTGTCAAACAGTTTGGATCCTGATGAGACCCAATGTAATGTAGTTTCTCATCAGGATCCAAACTGTTTGAAACAAGAGCACCGCAGTGCGGCAAAATACGCCCGTCACGGCCGGCGGGTGTCAAAGTCTTCCAGACTCAGGCCGACTGGAAAAAGTCGCCCGGAGTGTTAGCCCAACTATCGATCTCAAAAAGACTATGCTGTAGTATTGCGATAGCTCAAGTACTATCCCGATAGTATTGCGATAGTCAAGAAAAAAGTTTTTGTTTTTTTTTAAAAAATGCCCATTTTTGACAATAAAGGGGGCATAACTCTGCTAAAAATAGTCGCCAACGTCTGAAATTTAACAGGAACCAAAATTCACAGGTGCCTTCCCTGTATGATGAGAAAGCTAACTATGAAATTTAGTTACAATAGACAAAATGTAAGTAAAATTATTATCAGGAAACAATATATTGTTAAAAAAATTGTGTGAAGGGGCATAACTCTGAAAATACAGAGTCAAACCAAAAACCCGTAATATATATTAAGTCACTTCATTCATTGTATCACCATATCAAATTTGAAATCAATTGAATCAAAAATAAAAAAGTTCTGGTGTTTTTTTTTTAAAAAATGCCCATTTTTTACAATAAAGGAGCATAACTCTGCTCAAAATAGTCGCCAAGGTCTGAAACGCGAACTCGTCCAAACCATTGTGGTATGGAATATTTGTAGGAAGTTTAATCAAAATCGGTCAATAAATGAAGGTGAGAGAGCGCTAAGAAGAAAAGTTAACGGACGAAGTGTGGCTTATTTTAAATTTTAAGGATGTAAAGGGGCATAACTCATAGAAAAATAATTTAACAGGAACCAAAATTCACAGGTGCCTTCCCTGCATGATGAGAAAGATAAATATGAAAGGACAAGGTTCACGAAGCCACTGTTTTGGCCCTGTAAAAATCAATTTTTAAAAAAAATTTTTTTTTATTTATTTTCTCTTTATTTGTCAATTTCAGATAATAACAATTCATACTATACTCAAAATTCAACCCAAATTCAAGTTTTTGACAATTTTATAGTTTCTTGAAAATGAGCCTGAAGGCCAAAAACGGCAGAATTTTGGTAATTCCTGGTATAAATCCTAGGAATAAAATATGATGGCACTGATGCGACACAAAGATATTTTTAACACTGAATAATCAATCAGTTTGAAGTAACATATCAAAATTTTGAAGTGTCGCATCCATGCCATCATATTTAAAAAAGTATTTTTCGTTAGTGAAGAATTGCCAAATAGGCTTAATCTTCGTGTATCCATGTAGACGCTTGGTGGTTATTTATTACTTATTCAAAATAAATAGTAAGCATTATTTTAACTAAACAAGTCAATGCCACAAACGTATTTGTTCGAATTATTGATCTGGCGCCACTTTAAGTGTATTTGTGTCCCTATTTTACCATAAAACCCACGATTTAATTTGTATCCGGCAACTGGGTATTATCCGAATCTGTGCCGTTGATACGGACGCTTCAACGTCTGATGTAAACAAACCACTGTCAAGTAGACCGGAGTATCGTTGAAGCTGACAGAAAATACAGAAAAATGTGAAGATAGACTCAGTGTGCTAAACTTGTAACCCCCTACAGAGGCAGGTATGTATATTATATTTTTTTCTGATGTAAAGTATGTGTTAACTGAACATAGATCGGCCTTATTCAATCGATCTAAATATAGATTTAGAAATCTACCTGTAGAGATTGACAGGTACAGGGTCTAAACAAACCAAGACAATTGGTGTATTTTATGTAAAACATAGGAATGCTGTGTGAATTGATCTTCAGATATATGAATTTTATGCAATTGTATCTTTAAATGAAAGGTTATGCTTCGAAATATGTTTTAGATCTGTCTCCGTAGTTTCCGTTCGCTTTGAATCTGTCCCAAAAGGCGAAGTTTCGTTTGGTTATTTATTTTTAATATTTTAGTGATTATGTATATTTCTAGACATGTTTTACTACAATATTTTAAGTAATTTGATGTAGATCGCTAAAATATGTGAAGTTAAACCGCTGAAATGATAATATTCAATTTGATGTTTAAATCAGTTCTATGATGTAAATAACAAGTACACCATAATTTTAGATGTTTGTAACGTCGTCCTCTATAGCTCATTGGATGAGGCACTGGATTTGCGTGACAGAGTTTGCTGGTTCAATTCTCAGTAGCAGAATCTTTTTTTTTTTTCTTTTTTTTTTTTTAAATTTAAAAGTCCTGTAATAAAATGTACCTTTCTCTAGATCTGATAAAATCTACCTTACTCATCTCATACTGCATAAGTTTAAAAATTAATATAGATCTAAATAGATCTAGATCTGAACAAAATAATTTATGGTGAGTCTTATTCAGACTTAACCAATTACCCAATAGCCTGTTTCTAGTATTGAATATAGGTGGCCACTTAAAACAGGTTCAAAATGAAGCAGAATGTGCCTTAAGGCACATTCTGCTTTACTTTCAACCTGCTTTAAGCTACCATCTTCTAGAAAATATACACTAGTAGATCTATTTCTTATCATATATATTCATAACTGTATAAATGAGAACTATTTTCATCAGCTGAGGAATAAATTAAATGCGATAAAAGGCGCTTTATGAGGGCAAGGGTTAAGCCTACACTATATCAGTGTTTATTGTCTTTTTTCAGAATGCCATTTAACTGCATCCTGTGCAACAAAAGACTGAATGTAAACCAAAGACGCCCAGTTAATAAGCATGTGGCTAAATATCTTAGGAAATCCTTTCTCCTAGAGTCCACAAGAAAAGATGTTATATGTGGTAAATGCAGCAGGCCAGCATATAGGAATGTACTTTCACTTGGAGACAAGTCAACCTGTACTAGGCCTATAGCTATAGATATACATCAGAAACAACAACAAGAAGAAGAGAATGATCAATCTTCAACCCCACTGAGCCCTCCGTCAGTGCATCTGAAAATCCCAACTACAAGTAAAAGTCATGCTTATTGCTGTGTGTGTAAGAAACCCGGGCCAAAGCTTGTTGTTGTATCATCGTCAACAAAATTTGATATCTTTCTGAAACATAATGTTTTAATTTCCTCTGGAAGTAGATGTTGTCCAGGTCATTTCGACAGCAGTGGAGATTTCACAGCTGTAGCAATAGACCTGTTGAAAACAGTAGATCATGTTTTTCTAAATAGAACAGCAGTTTTAGATCTTCTTCAGAAACTCCGGATGAGAGTTCAGTCATTATCGACAAATAAACTCTCCTTTGACGACTTAAATTCGTACTCTGACCAGGACATACTCAATATGACAGGACTTACGACACAACAGTTTCTTGACATTGTAACCTTTTTAAAAAATGACATACGTAATACTCCTTCGAGAAGTATCTTTACCACTGTTGGGATTTTCTTAATGAAACTAAGAACTGGACTTTCAGACAAGTTGCTGGGAACTCTTTTCTGCACTACAAGATCTAGCATCAGAAGAGCCATTCATTCAGTGCGGAAGTCTCTGATGCTGGATTTTGTTCCAAATAACTTGGGATTCTCACATATTTCTCGTGAAAAGGTAATTGCTGATCATACAACAACGTTAGCCTAGTCTTTATTTGGAGATGAAAGTGACCAAGTCATACTAGTTCTGGATGGCACATACATCTACATTCAGAAGAGCAACAATTTTCATTTCCAAAGACGGTCTTATAGCATGCACAAAGGCAGACCTCTTGTGAAGCCTATGGTCATTGTAACTACAACTGGTTACTTTGTAAGTGTTTTGGGGCCATACTTTGCTGATACTAAAAACAATGACGCATCTATTCTGAAGCACCTTATGGCTTCCAATATGGAGAGAATAAAAGACTGGATCCAACCAAGTGATATTTTTATCGTAGACAGGGGATTTAGAGACTCCCTCAACTTCTTGGAAGAGATGGGAATAAAGACTGAAATGCCAGCATTCTTAGTGAAAGGGGATAAACAAATGTCATCAGAGGATGCAAATGCAAGTCGACTGGTTACTAAGGTAGACATTCATAACACTTTATATTGCTTTATAAGAAACTACAAATGAAAATCCTTGAGTATAAACAGTGTTTTCATAATTTCAAATGGTAACAATGATATTAATAATAATAATAAATACATTATTTCAAGAGAGTAACTAATCTCCCTTAATTGTGACCCTCAAAGTACATACATCTATTAACAGAACACAAACAACACTTTCTATGAGCATACTTGTCATTTACTAACAGTGTACAAATATAAAGTACACATGTCGTATACTAACAGTGCAGACCCAGACCAGAGGACTCCTACAGGATTCCTCTGATAAGGATCGGCACAGTTTATTGATACGAACACATATATCGAAATTGCTTTTATAACACATTCAACCAAGTCTATGAGTATACGCGTCATTTACCAATAGTGCACCTACCTGTACGAAATGTTCCGCCCGGAATTGGGGCGGAATCTCACATCCTATTCCGCCTGCATTTCCGCCTGTTTCCACTTATATGAAATAAAGAATAAATTCCGGGCGGATTCCAGGCGGAAACGGGGCGGAATTCGGGGCGGAATATGTAAATGAGGCACATTTTACGGACGGAAAAAATTCCGGGCGGAATAGGTAAATGAGGCGGAAAATCTTCCAGGCGGAATTAGGATATGCAAATGAGGCGGAATATATTCCGGGCGGATTCCAGGCGGAAACGGGGCGGAATTTGGGGCGAAATATGTAAATGAGGCGGAAAATCTTCAGGCGGAATTAGGATATGCAAATGAAGCGGAATTTTCTTTGGGGCTGAAATTTTGATGCAGAATAAGTAAATAAAGGAAGGGGAATATTCAGGGCAGAAGCTTTGCAAAATCTATTTTGGGTAGAATTTGACTTTAGAACATCCTCTTTTAATTTTGCAGTCAAATTAGGCATGCCCATCACAACTTCCATCAAGGATTGCGAAAAAGAAACTCCAAGAGCTACTGAAAATAGATAAACAACCAAAAAAGTGCATATCATTAAACTTTTTAATTGAAAAAGTAACATATTAATCAATTTAACTTACATAATCACACACCTTGATGCTGTCCTAGAAACCAAATGTCTTATAATGTGTCTCGTATGATAAAATATCTCCTTGGAAGAACAAACCTGAAATCGTTCCCCAACAGCACTATTTCTTTAACCCATTCAACCATAAAAAAATATGCCTTTTTACACCTTTAATGTATTAGTCTGCTGAAGAAAATAGTTTATACAGACATGAATGTGCTTCATAGGAAATATTTTCTTTATCCTAGCAGATGGTAGCCTGAAATCAAAACAATGCACCTTACAGTGCATTCTGCTTTACTTTCAACCTGCTTTAACCTACATAACCCCATAAATACATCTTTAACTTATGACCCCAAAGTTCTGTTTTTCCTATATCCTAGCAGATGGTAGCTTAAAGCAGGTTGAAATTAACTAAAGCAGAATGTGTCTTAAAGTGCATTCTACTTTACTTTCAACCTGCTTTAAGTGGTCACTTGTCTTCAAAAGTTGAAACAAACTATGGAATAATGGTTAAAATGTCATGCTCCAATTATAATCAAATTAGTACTTGACAGAAATATACATAGTTTGAACTTGGAATGGGAATTTCTTATCCAAGTAAAAAGAGCAGGATAACACCTGCAAAATTTGATAAACAAACAGAGCAAACACAGATCAGGAACAGTCAAATCTGGGTCTTCTCAGTTTGTTAATGCCATAAAAAAGTGTCTTTGAGGGAAATATTTAATCTGTCTTAACTAATGTACAATTGTATAATCAAATATTTTACACTTATTATTTACAGAGATATTTATCAAGTCATTGTCTTTGAATTCTATTTTCTTATTAAAAACCTCATATAAATTTGATGGGTTACAGATTATCAAACAGAAAATTTCTATCTTTGACATAAACACTTTAGCTCGTTTAACTCTTTCAACACTAAGTAACTCTTGTGTGTTATTAGGTTCTCTTGTAGATCCTTTTAGTTACAAAAATATGAACCAATGTCTACTTGGAATTCTGGGTAGTTTATAAATACTGCTCTACACAAACAAACAGTGTAGACCCTGATCAGAATAGCCCTCTGAAATGGGTTTACACTGTTTGCAAATTATATAACTAGTATATTTTAAACAGGTCAATTGTGTTGATAGAGTTTACCCTTTTTGAAAATAGGTGACTATACTTAAAGCAGGTTGAAAGTAAATCAGAATGCACCTTAAGGTGCATTCTGCTTCACTTTCAGCCTGCTTTAAGCTACCACCTGCTTGAATATAGAAAATATTCCTTATGATACATATTCATGACTATAAATTGGAACTATTGTCTTCAGCGGAGGAATAAACTAGATGCACTAAAAGGTGCTTCTATGAGGGAAAGAGTTAAAAAAATATGACACAGGTAATGTTCAATTTGGCCTACAGAATTACCTAAACAAATCCATTCTAGGATCAGGATAAGTCTAGTTCTAATGACACATCCATATCAAATGTCTAAGGTTTTAGTTGTAACTTGTTTCCTAGCATAAGATGATCTCCATGTCACTGTCACCGGGCATCATTCATTCACTGCCTTGTTGGTAAAAACTTGGCCAATATTTTCCCACATCAAGTGTTGACATAATCTAAAAGACAATCAGGAGACACTAAATTTAAAATATGACTTCAAATATTTATTACAAAAAAATTGAGTCTGAATTAATTTTAAAATGGATCTTAAGGTTGAGTACCCCTAATGAGATCGTGCCAAATTCGGTCAATATTGGAACTCTACAGAGAGCGATCGGCCATTCTCATCAACTGCCGACCTGTTTTGAACTGTGCTGAAACATGCATGGTTCGAAACACTTTGGCAGTTGACAAGAATGGCTGATGGACATAGAAATTAGACTACCAATTGTGGTCTGATCTTATTAGGGGTCCTAAATCTTAAATCATTAACTTCAGTAAGCTACTTGTTTTATCATTAAATCGGATTAAAACCGAACTTCCTGTTCAATCTTTTAATTTTGTTTAGATTGCGTTAAATAAAAGTTAACTTTTACGCTGCATTTGACAGATATGCCAGTATATTAAATTCGCGAAAACTGGTGACAAAATTAACTAATTGCAGTTTGGTGCACCCCAACGATAAAACAGGAGGCGTTCCGCGTGATATATTTTAGCTTCTGGTTATCGGCATCATTCATAAAACAATGAGCGCCCAGTAAGACTCGGACGAAAACAAAATGAAGCTGCAAACCATCGAATGTCGCGGCGATAAAAGAGGTTTTAGATTGTCAAAATGAAGTTTTTCGCACCACTACGAAAAATTATCAGCAACAATATCAAAATCACAAACGACCCCTGTTAAATCTGCTAACCTTGTTATTTTAGGAAGCTTGTCATATTATTGAAATCATTCAAACATCAAATAGAAATCTACACCTAATACACAATTGAATATTTTCGTGATATATCTAGTATATGTGGTGCGCTTCGATAAAAAATGGTACGCTTTGATCTGGAGTTCTAATCCTTACCATTTGATGATTTGGTCACATATTAATTATCATGGATGACTGGCTCACGCCGCTGTAAAGCATCACTGACTGTGTTGTACCACACAAGACAACCATCCAACATTAAAGTTCAACAACATCATGGGTTTTTCCCTTCATTTTCTGTCCTGACTCCATCATTTACATAGTTTCTGAAAAATAAAATTTATCTAAATTAGTGATGAATTAATTAGTAACCAGAATTATACTCACTGTAGGGACGGGTCCATGGAATTTTAATTCAAATTCAATGTTCTTTCAGAGATGTCCTTGAAGTGAAAAAGTTGTGAGTTTTTGCACCTCAAAGAACTATTTTACAATAGTCTGAGTCCTTTGCAAATTCAATAAGTATTTTAATGGGTACTCTCGTAACTCTGAGGGAATGGTGGGGGGGAATACTCATTTGAATTTTCATTATATATATATATCATAGATTCAAAATTGCCAAAACAATGTGGAATTCTAGTGTATTAGTGTTAAAAAACACACTAAAGAAATTGTGTTCAGTAGTGATTAAATAAATAATATATAAAAGATCAATGTGTCAAATATTTTTTTGGCGACTTTGAATTCGGATAGTTACAAAATAGACATGGTCCGAAACATCAAACACGGAAATCGACTCTCTAACTACGAAAAACGCGTAACATGCGTTTCTCGCACGTTGTCGACATTATAACAGTATCTTCTCAGCAGACTCGGTTATTAACTTCATCTTTCGACGTTTCACGTCTTTATCACAAAAAAGCTGATCGATTCACACGCCTTTTTCATAAAACAAGAGCCCCATGCGGCCCTAAATCGCTCACCTGGTACCCATGATTACGGTCATGTAAATGGACCAGTAATTATTACTTTTTCACCCCACCCACTGGTGGCCATGTTGTTTGAGCTAGTACGATTATTTGTAGAAAACTGGCAAAGGGTCACCCATGAATCATTATTTGTGTAAAATTATTCTTAAATCAGACCAATAGTTTCAGAGAAATTGTTTTTGAAAGTTTTTCTATACAGAAATATAAGGAAAACTTGCCCCACCAACTGGCGGCCATGCTTTTTAAGATAACAAAATGATTTTAAGAAATCTGGTAGAGGGTCATCAATTTACCATTTTTGTAAAATTATTTTGAATTTGCAACAGTAGTTTCAGAGAAGTTTTACTATACAGTAACATAAGGAAAACGTGCCCCACCCACTGGCAGCCATGTTTTTTTTTAAGATAACAAAATATTTTTTAGAAATCTGGTAGAGGGTCATCAATTGACCATTTGTGTAAAATTATTTTGAATTTGCACCAGTAGTTTCAGAGGAGAAGATTTTTAAAGTTTTTACTATACAGTAACATAAGGAAAATCTGCCCCACCCACTGGAGGCCATGTTTTTTTAGATATCAAAATAATTTTAAGAAATCTGGAAGAGGGTCACCCATGGTTCATTTGCATAAAGTTACTGACAAATCGGACCAGTAGTTTTTGAAAAGAAGATTTTTAAAGTTTTCACTATATATCAATATAAGGAAAATCTGCCCCACCCACTAGCGGCCATGTTTTTTAAGATAGGAAAATTATTTTAAGAAATCTGATAGAGGGTCACCAATGGCACATTTGGGTAAAATTATTTACAATTCGGACCTGTAGTTTTTGACGAGAAGATTTTTAAAGTGTTTTCAATTGGTTACCATGGCAACCACAATTTCAATTGGATGACCTATATTTGAAGAAATCTGAGAGAGTACCTTACAAGGAACAATCCTATGAAGTTTTGATGAAATTGGCACAGTGGTTTCCAAGAAAAAGATCTTTGAAGAAAAAGTTTGACGACGGACGGACGACGGACACAGGGCGATCACAATAGACCGTTGACTTTTCCATTTGATTTTGACCCAACACTACCGGCCGGTCACTTTATCGTGACACCGACGAAACCAGTTGTTACTATATGCTACATGTAACCCGAAACCCTGAGCGAGGAGGGAAGTCATTAAAAACTACTAATTTTTAAGTCTTTGGTTTGCCCCGGCCTGGGATTGAACCCACAACCTCCTGCACTAGAACGGGATGCTCTACCACTGAGCTACGTACACAGACCGTGTCAGTGTTGATCATCTAAAATAGAAGTACTCTTGTTTAATATTTCGGCAGTCTTTACCTTGTGAAATGGTTACAGCTGTTAAGCCACCTCAATATCTCTGGTCCATGGATCTTTAAATAAGATGTTTCAACAGTGTTGTAACTATTCTATTGGTTGACTCATGGAATCTGAAATAGAGACATATGCTTTGATAAAATTAAAGTGTATCTAGATCTAAATTTGAGTTGTGAGAAGATAGATAAAATCACATCTAAATAACTTGTTTACCACACATTAAACTCTAATTAACTTGTTTAAACTAAAAGAATGTATTTAAATCTAAGAAAAACAATCAAATACGGGACAACTTAATTACAAAATGTTGAAACGATTTTCTGTATCTAACTATACACTGCAATCACTATTCTATAGTGTGTAGGCCGAATTAAACCAGTTACGATTTGACTTGGGACGAATTGAACCGCTACGTTTTCAGCATAGGAGATTGTATTCACCTGAATCTGCCTATCAATTGCATTTCAAATGATGGATTAGGTAAATAAATATTTGCAGCTTCGACTTGAACACCTATCTACTGAAACAAATCTAAATACATGTAAATATATCTGCATTAAATCTTACAATATCCTAGTAGGATCAACTGACAAAAACAAACACCCAGGCAGCGTGCGATAACATCTGAATTAATTTATACACGAACATACAAGTTTAAATACACAATTTACCTTTAATCACAACACGCATTGTCCGCGACAGCGTGTATGAGCCATACAAGGTGTGATTTCTTGGTAAAAACACAGGGACATTCATGTATCGTCGTTACAAATTATGGCTCTTCATTTCAAATTTCGAGACCAACAGCTAGCGCATGCGCGGAACGGAGCACACGGAGAAACTTCGACCCCATAGAGTTTCGGCCTTTCACGTAAATAATGTGTTATTCTTTCTGCTAGAAACAGAGAATAATCGTGAATTATCTCTGAAATAATATTATGCGCATATGAAAACTACGGAAAACGTTGAAGAGAATTTAAAATTGTTCTTTCCTTAAAGTTAAATGGCTATTTCTTAAAATAATTTTCCAAGATAAAGAAAACAACAGCAGTGGGTGGGGCACTCGTATTTCCTTTATTTGGCTATAATATAGTGGAAACTTTAAAATTCTTCTTTTTTGAAACCACTGACTCAATTTAAAAATAATTTCATACCAATGGGTGAATCTGTATCAGATTTCTTCAAATATAGGTCTATCAGTTGAAACTGTGGTTGCCATGGCAACCAATTGAAACAACTTTAAAAATCTTGCCTAAATGAAACTGCAGTTCTGAATTGAAAGTAAATTCACACAACTGATTCCGAGAGAGAGAGAGAGAGAGAGAGAGAGAGAGGGGAGGGTTATTGTCTTTATTAGCTCACCTGGCACGTAGTGCCAAGGTGAGCTTTTAGGATCGCTGGATGTCCGTCCGTCCGTCCGTCCATCCGTCCGTCCACAATTGTTCGTTAACACTCTACCAGGTTCAGATCTCATTGGATCTTGATGAAACTTGGTCACAATGTTTGCCTCAATGAAATCTAGGTCAAGTTCGAATGTGGGTCATGTCCGGTCAAAAACTAGGTCACTAGGTCAAATTATCGAAAAACCTTGTTAACACTCTAGAGGCTACAAATTTCATTGGATCTTCATGAAACTTCATCAATATGATTGGCCTAATAAAATCTAGGCCAAGTTCGAATGTGGGTCATGTCCGGTCAAAATCTAGGTCACTAGGTCAAATCTTCGAAAAACCTTGTTAGCACTCTAGAGACTACAAATTTCATTGGATCTTCATGAAACTTCATCAAAATGTTTGCCTCAATGAAATCTAGGTCAAGTTCGAATGTGGGTCATGTCTGGTCAAAAACTAGGTCACAAGGTCAAATTATCGAAAAACCTTGTTAACACTCTAGAGGCTACAAATTTCATTTGATCTTCATGAAACTTCATCAATATGATTGCCTCAATGAAATCTAGGCCAAGTTTGAATGTGGGTCATGTCCGGTCAAAAACTAGGTCACTAGGTCAAATCATCGAAAAACCTTGTTAACACTCTATAGACACTACAAAATTCATTGAATCTTCATGAAACTTGAACAAAATGTTTGTCTCATTGAAATCGAGGTCAAGTTGGAATGAGGGTCATGCCCGGTCAAAAACTAGGTCACACGGTGTACATGGTTACATGGTTACCAGGTGAGCGATTTAGGGCCATAGTGGCCCTTGTTTTTTTTTAAGATATTTACTCCAGTTTAACTGATGCTAGTGGAATAAAATTTCATAAATGGAAATAGCTAGCTTGGAGAGATTAAGTGCAGGGTCCATAACTCTGACTAGACATTAATATTTTCGGAGTTATTCCCCTTTGTTATATTTGACCAAAAGACCTTCCTCATTTGTACATATATGACTTCTTTGTTTTATGGCGATAATTTTGAATCCCGATTATGAACACCCTGATTTTATTAAATAATTAAAAAGATACAATTTTTTAAAACTTTTTTCACGTTTTGGACTTAAACATTTTTTCAAAATTCACAGTCCAAAATTCCGCCTTGTTGCAATAGTCTAAGTATGAAATTCCGCCTCATTCAGGCAGAATTTTAACTAAGTCCGAAATTCCGCCTTATTGAAATTGTCTAAGTCAAAAATTCCGCCTCAATTTCCAATGTTTTCTCATTTTCCGCCTCGAGATGCTAGTCTAAGTGAGAAATTCCGCCTCTGAAAAATGTCAAAGTACAAAATTCCGCCTGGATTTTAAATTCCGCCCGGAATCTTCTCAAAATTCCGCCCGTAAAACTGACTGACTTGAGGCGGAATTTAGGTTTCCGCCCCAAGTCCGCCCGGAATCGGCCATTTCCGCCCCAATTCCGCCTCATTTCCGGGCGGATTCCGCCTGGATTTTTCGTACGGGCAAGAAAAGTACACATGTGAAAAACAATTATATTACAAAAGTCATGTCACTGAAAAGAGACCTCCAAATTCAACTTAATTACCAGTGGTATTTAAATAACAAAATTCTAACAATAAAGTACACATTGTTATTCAAGCTGCTAATATTGTTTTCAATATATGTTATTAAAGCGTGATGGAAATGTGTGACAAGTTAACACATTAACCCAAGAGACGAATTTATTACTGTGTACCTGTGATAGTGCACTTGTCATTGGCAAACAGTGTAGACCCATATCCATGTAAAGACTCCATCTGATCAGGGTCTGCACTGTTTGCCATTTCGCAATTTAGAGTAAAGATCAACATTAAACAGTCAACTATGTAACTGTCTGAAATGAAAACTGGATTTTTCCATATAACATTCAGGGGTCAAATGGGTTAAAGAGGTTGACAAATCACATTAACACTTTTCTGATATTACAGCGTTACCGTTAACATCTATTTCAGATACGCTGGGTTGTTGAAGCGGCAAATGGGAGAATCAAAAACTGGAAGTATCTTGCCCATGTACTCCCAACAAACCAAGTGCCCTATATTGGGGAGTATACAAGAATAGTGTGCGCTATCATGAATAGGTATTCAAGCCCAGTTTTATCAAATGCAGATGATGGACAACTCGCGCTAAGAATGAAGGAATTATCATTTGGAATAAATGAACTGAAACAGGAAGTGGAAACAAAGTATTCCAGCCGGTCATCGTGCAACTGGCTGCGTGCAGATACCGCTGCCCTCAATGACTTTCCTGTGATGACTGAAGAGCAATTAAGATACATTACATGCGGGTCATACCAATTGAAAATGTCCACCAGTTATATCCAGGAACATTTTGACGGAAACAGTGATTTCACACTGCATAAAGACGACGATCATTTAGTTCGAGTTAAACTGCAAAGTAGACATGTTTCAGCAAAAGCATATCTTGTGTGGATAAGATACACTCCATCAGGAATAGACGCCTGGTATTGTAAATGTAGGGCAGGTGCACGGGTAGTTGATGTTTGCTCGCATGTTGCTGCAGTGCTTTGGTACCTTAGCTATGCTAGGCACAACCAAATGCAATCATATGGTGTTAGGGATTGGGGCACTTACCTTGACGATGCAGCTATATACCCAGAAATCATAGATGCATCATCAGATAGTGAGCAAAGTGTAAATGAGGAGTAATATCCCCAAACATGTACAAAACACCTATTCCAAATTTTTAATCTTAATCAGAAAACCATAGGCATCTTAATTTCTCCTGTATTTGTAATTAATATACATGTATGTGACTATGTATAAGAGTCTAGAATTTTGGAATGGTTTTGAACTACATCGTGTTTAACCCGTTACCCCATAAATACGCCTTTTAGACCTTTAACTTGTTCTTCTACTGACGAAAATAATTCCACTTTACACAGTCATGAATATCTGTCAGAAGATAAAAACTTTTATTTTCTAGTACATGGTAGCTTAAATCAGGCTGATAAAAAAAGAAGTTACGGCACATTCTGCTTTACTCTTAAGGCACATTCTGCTTTACTTTTAACCTGCTTTAGGTAGTAACTTATATTCAAAACTAGAAACAGGCAATGGGGTAAGGGGTTAAAATTGATGTTTCTCGTTATGTAGATCATTTTCTTCTAGTCAAACATGACTGGTTGTTGTTGTTTGTTTGTAATGTAAGCTACTTTACTGTTACAAATACGTGTACAGTTAAATCTCTCTAAGCATACACTTTTTGGAAAAGTATGTAGATAACGAAACACATACGGACGACAGGCCTTATATATATACATTGTATATATATATATATCTAATTTGCAGACACGCGCACTGTTAAAACAGGCTGAAAGTAAAGCAGAATGCGCCCTAAGGCGCTTTTATGTTTTACTCTGAGCCTGCTTTAAGTTACCATTGGCTAGGACAAATGTCCGAAGATTTCAGAAAAATCCGGAAAAATTGCATCCCTGAATACCTAAAATGTTGTTTTACAAGTGTCTGGTAAAAGATGTTTCACTGTACATGGATGATTTAACTTGACCTTGACAGACAATAATGTCTGTACCAAGCTGTCCTGTGAGTGTTAAGCACATATACGCCCCAACAACAACAACTGACCTAAAATAGGTTACTAACTTACTATTATAAATCTTTTCTTGTCCACAAGCATCAATGTTTGTTAACATTAGGGCTGTCATGACGTAACGTCATGATGCAATGTCGTGACGTGGAAAAAATACAACCGTCAAAGCGAATTTTTAGTGGGATATCTTTAGAATGCACCAACAACCTCCGTTGAAAAACGGGCTACCATTTGGTTTAAGGAATAATGTTTATTGTTAAGGCATGATTCGGCTCCAGATAAGAGAGAGAGAGGGAGTAAACTAAAAATAAACCAATCACTATCATCAAAAACTATGGTGTAACTACTGATTAGAATCATCTCGAAGAGACTATTCTAATACGTAGCCTCACCAAAGGATTCAATGCAGAAACTTTTGATATAGATCTACTCACCTGGGGCCCGTTTCATAAAACTTAGTATAATAAGTTAAAACTTTGAAATACATTTTAATTTCATATTTCTCCATCTAATCCTGTCTTGTAACATCTATTTGGAATCAATTGTCTTTCCATGACGACCGCAAAGAGAAGTTAAAAGACAAGATTAGATGGAGAAATGAATAATAATAGGGATCTTTAATTTATAATCTGACTTAAACGTGCCGATAATCTGCAACCCTGAATGACTTATTTTTAGTTTTGGTTTCATGAAACAGGTTTCCTCGTTGGCATGGTAACAATTTGATAAAATTAACAAGTTTTGCAATATTTTTAAACTTTGGATAAACATGTAAAGTAAAAAAAATGAAAATATTATTTTACATCAGATCGTCTAGATAGACTAGAATTGAAAAAAAAAAAATTTTTGTTACCATAGCAACTGTGTCAAATTGTTTTAAATGTTATTAGTATTATTGTTATGTATACGTCGTACTAGGGAATTGTTAATACTATATTGAAACACACACTTATTTTGTTCGTGTACATGCGATTTATACTCGCACATCCACTTCAAAAGAGCAATTTCTTTGGAACCCTGAATGATTTATTTTTAGTTTTAGTTTCATGAAACAGGTTTACTGGTTGCCATGGTAACACTTTTGATAAAATTGACAAGTTTTGCAATATTTTTAACTTTTGGATAAAACTGTAAAGTCAAAGAAATAAACATATTATTTTACCTGATATCGTCTAGACAGCCTAGAATTGAAAAAAAATAATTTTTGTTTGTTACCATAGCAACTGTGTCAAATTGTTTTAAATGTTATTAGTATTATTGTTATGTATACGTCGTACTAGGGAATTGTTTATACTATATTGAAACACACACTTATTTTGTTAGTGTACATGCGATTTATACTCGCACATCCACTTCAAAAGAGCAATTTCTTTGTTTTGTATGTTGTTGAATAACTGGTTGCCATGGCAACAATGTTTGAAGATTGGAAATAAAAATTGTCATTTTCACATGTATAAAGACTTTCTTTATTCATATACACATTTTTATGATTTTTTGTAACAGGGCCAATTTTGACCCTTCGTGAACCTTGTCCTTTGGTTACAATAGACAAAATGTAAGTAAAATTATTATCAGGAAACAATATATTGTTAAAAAATTGTGTAAAGGGGCATAACTCTGAAAATACGAAGTCAAACCAAAAACCCGTAATATATGTTAAGTAACTTCATTCATTGTATCACCATATCAAATTTGAAATAAATTGAATAATTAAAGAAAAAGTTCTGTTTTTTTTATTAAATGCCCATTTTTGACAATAAAGGGGCATAACTCTGTTAAAAATAGCCGCCAACGTCTGAAACGCGAACTCGTCCGAGCTATTGTGGTATGGAATATTTGTAGGAAGTTTAATCAAAATCGGTAAATAAATGAAGGTGAGAGAGCGCTAACAAGAAAAGTTAACGGACGGACGTACGGACGGACAGCGCTGGGTATACCATAATACGACCGTTGATGACGGGCGTATAAAAAGGGTAGACACAATTTTGCCGCTAGTATGCACAGAGTAAAGTGCTCATATCATATTTAGAGTCTGAACATAGACATGGAAACAAGCTGTTTGAAAATTTAATTTGATTTGATGAAAAGGGCATTTTATTTTAGTTTTTGTTAGACTTTACAAGATGATTACATGTGTCAATAGTACAGTAAAACCTCTCTATAACGACCACTTGATTGTGTTAATTATTAGGTGTTTACAACAGGTGACTGCTTAAAGCAAGGTGACAGTAAAAACAGAAAGCTCCTCCAGGAGCTTTCTGTTTTACTGACACCTTGCTTTAAGCTGTCACCTGTCTTTTATACAATCAATTAGCCTTTGTTTTAGTGGTCATAATAGAGGGGTTCTACTGTATTTGCACTTATAAATTGTTCATAACCATTTTGTTTACATTTGCGATAAGTTTGATTCACAATAGTTGCTTAGAATTTTGTCCTTGATTAGAATCCAAACTGTTTTAACCTTGTATTCTATTCACCACTGAAATAAGATGCTAAAATGCAGATTACAATAGGTGTTACTGTAGCCTTGTAAGGGTCACAGGTTTAATACTTTCCTATCCCTTTGAAAATGTCGTCTGCTTGTATTTCTCAGAACTGTATTTTATGCATTTTGATTTGAGAAACATACACAGGAGTGTCATTTTGTGGTGTCTGATCAGGATTCAAACTGTAATGTTTAGTCGAGTTACACGCATCGGTAAAGATGTCCTTGGCGGTATTTCATTCAGTATACAGGTATACGTATAACGGAGAAGGTTTTAAGTGAGAAAGGCGGATACTTATCAGTGAAAATATTTTACAGAATTTTAATCTAGGCTCATTTATGTCATGTGTCAACTTTGTATAGAGGTAAGAAATTGTTATCTATCTTTGATCCCTTTTACTCTCAATGATGCTAAAAAGCATGTTTGCAAACAGTTTGGATCCTGATCAGATGCCGCATGATGCGGCATCTGGTCAGGATCCAAACTGTTTGACACTCGTATTGATATGTTTTAAGTCATACTACATTGAATTTTACTTTGAAATATTCTTGCAAACAAAAAAATTGAAGCAAACGACAGTGAAACGGTGAAGAGGTAAAAATCTCATATTAATTTGGCGCCGAAAGGGTTAACTCCTAGAGTGCAAATATTGGTTTGACTTATATTTGCAAACAGTTTGGAAACAGATCAAATACATCTAGTTACTTGATTTGATTCAGATAAATTCTGTGCACAGTTGAGATGTTATTGTCTCTTGTTTTTAATAGCACAAACAAATGTATTGTAAAAGAATGAAGTTTTCTCCACTGTATGTTACAGCCATCTTTTAAATTGTTTAGTTAAAAGAAACAAATGTCAGAGAACAGTGCCAATTACGAGCATACACTGAGATATATTGTCCAATTTTTCTGACCTGTCGAAGTTATTTTTAGAACAGAATAGCTAATAATGGTTAATAGGTAAGCAAGGTAACATTGAATATGTAATCGTACACTTTCCTACTTGAGATTAGTATGATCCTCGTGCAGCACCAGACCGCTGCACTAACTTTACTGATATATTATTCTTTCCCAATAAACGCATTTATATACTATAACTATTATTTCCATTGCAAACAGGTTGGAGCCAGATCAGACGCCGGGTAACCCGGCGTCTGATCAGGCTCCAACCTTTTTGCTACTCAGATTAAAAATATAGTTAAAATTTCTAAAAGTAAATTTCCACAGTTTAGTGCATTGGGTTTAAACGGGAAAGAATAATGTATCATCTACTGTACATTAGGCAAAAAAATTACAGCTATCCATTTCTCTAACTGGATGTAGAGAAAACTCATCCCTTTTAAAGTTTTAGAATGTTCCAATCTAAAAATAACTCCGACAGGTCAGAAGAAAACACCAATAGCTTTTTTGTAGAGTCTGATGTTGGATCTGCAGTTTGCCAATGACCCAATAGCCTGTTTCTAGTTTTGAGAATAGATGACTACTAAAGCAGGGTAAAAGTAAAGCAGAATGCGCCTTAAGGCACATTCTGCTTTACTTTCAGCCTGCTTTAAGTTTCCATCTGTTAGAATATAGAAAATATTTCTTATGATATATATTTATAACTTTGTAAAGTGGAACTATTTTCTTCAGTGAAGGAATAAATTAGAGGCGTAAAAAGGAATATTTATGGGGTAATAGGTTAACCCTTTCCTTCACAGAAGCATCATAGAGCACCTGTACCCACTCCTCCACATAAGTTCCAGTTCATTCATGATGTTGAATACCTATGGCATATTAAAGCAAGATGAAAGTAAAGTAAAAAACTCCCACAGGAGCTTTCTGCTTTACTTTTATTTTGCTTTAAACATTAATCTGCCTAAATTACAGTAAGATACAGGTAATTTGAACATATGACTATTTAGTAAAGGGTGAAATTAAATACAAAGAAATAAGAGCAGAAAGCTTTTTAAGGAGCTATTTGCCTAATATTCCCATCCCATTACCCCATAACCTGTTTCTAGTATTGAAGACAGGTGGCCACTTAAAGCAGGTTAAAAGTAAAGCAGAATGTGCCTTAAGGCACATTCTGCTTTACTTTCAACCTGCTTTAAGCTAACATCTTCTAGAAAATAGAAATTATTTCTTATGATATATTTATAACTGTATAAATTAAAACTATTTTCTTCAGTGGAGAAATAAATGAAAGGCGTTAAAAGGCGTATTTATGGGGTAATGGGTTAAAGTAGCCAGTCTTGTTATTTAAAGTAGTCAATGATTCAACTATTGAGAGGTATAATATCCATGGGTTATTACTGTACAGTCAAACTTGTAATGACCAAATAACCAGGGCTCCAGATAACGGGAGTATTTCAAAAACTAAAATCTTTATTTCTGCATTAAACCCTATGGTGTCACTACTCATTAGAATCGTCTTGAAGAGACTATTCTAATGAGTAGTCACATCATAGGATTTGGTGCTGAAATAAGTGAGAAAGTGTTGGATTTGTTCAGTTTACTCCCTCTTATCTGGAGCCCTGATTAACCATTGAAATGCAGGCACATTGATAGTCTTCTCTCTAATAGGTAATCTGATTTATTGTCCTGCATTTCCCATAACCTGTTTCTAGTATTAAAGTAGTTTACCATTTAAAGCAGGTTGAAAGTAAAGCAGAATGTGCCTTAATCCACATTCTGCTTTACTTTCAGCCTGCTTTAAGCTACCATCTGCTAGAATATAGATTTTTTTTCTTGTGATACATATTCTCGACTCTATGAGTTGGAACTATTTTCTTCAGTGGAGGAATAAATAAAAAGTGTAAAAAGGCATATTGATGTTGTAATCGGTTAAGCAATTGCCTGCCTTTGAAGATCTGAATTAAGCAGTCACCTGTCTTGAAAGGTCATCATGTTTGTTCAGTCAGTGTCTGACTCTATGGATCTTATTTAACCCTTTACCCCAAAGCCTTTTTCTAGTTTTAAAAACAGGTGACCGCTTTAAGCAGGTTGAAAGTAAAGCAGAATGCGCCATTAGGCGCATTCTGCTTTACTTTTAGCCTGCTTTAAGCTACCATTTCCTCAAATGTACAACATATTTCTTATGGTGCATATTCATGACTGTATCATTTGGAACTATATTTTCAGCGGAGGAATAATATGAATGTGCTTAAAGGGGCTTCTATTAGGGAAAGGGTTAATGTAGAATGTGTGATTACATTTGCAAACTGTTTGGATGCTGATGAGAGGCTGAAAGTATATTTTGATATAAGTCTGCACTGTTTTCTTATAGGATCTGTCTGATATGAGTTTGCTCTCTTTCGTGGGGAATGTTCTCCTTATTTCATTAGTCAATGGAATACATGTAGTTCAAATGGTAGATGTTCATAATGGGCGGAGTTTTATAACGTTATTTATGAATATTCAGCAGGTGGAAACAGGTCAGAACAGAACATAATTATTTTATTTTGTATCTCGTTAATACAAATTAAACAATACATACAATTGTCACGTAATCCATTTACTGGATCAATAATATAAGAATACCTTTAGAGTTTTGTATCAGTATACATAAATTAATTGAGATGAACTTTATTATATTACTTTTGTTACACTAAATACAGCACAATGCAGGTCAGAAACAACACAGAGAGCTTCTTAATGAACTTTCTGTGTAATTTCTTTCCTGAATTAAGCATTTCTTCTCTTTAGATATAAGTGTATATAACACACACAGTTACAATAGTCATCAGTACCTGTAATTTATGCAAAAAATGTCTACACAGGTAAGTTATTGTAAAATGTTTAGGAGTAAAGGAAATTCAACAGCATTTGAAAAAGTGGACAGTTTAACGACATTTTAATTCTGTTTTGATTGATATTGGTACATTAAAGTGTGAATTTAGTGTATGTACATTACTGTTTGATTGAGTGAATGAATTTGGTTTAAATGTCTAACCTATTGATGAAGATGAGGGTTTTCCTTTAACCCATTCCGCCATAGCTTGTATGCAGTGTTTAACCCTTTCCCCCATAGAAGCGCCTTTTAGCGCATTCAGTTTATTCTTGCCCTGAAGAAAATAGTTCCAATTTATACATTCATAATTATGTATCATACAAAACATTTTCTATATTCTAGCAGATGATAGCTTAAAGCAGGCTGAAAGTAAAGCAGAATGCGCTTAAAGCACATTCTGCTTTACTTTCAACCTGCTTTAAGTGGACACCTATATTCAATACTAGAAATATGCTATGTGGGAAAGGGTTAACCCATTACTCCATAGCCGTTTTCTAGTTTTGAAGACAGGTTACTACTTAACCCATTACCCCATAAATATGCCTTTTTAAGGCGCATTCTGCTTTACTTTCAACCAGCTTTAAGAGGTCACCTATCTTTAAAATTAGAAGCAGGCTATGGGGTAATGGGTTAAAAGCAGGTTGAAAGTTAAGCACAATGGCTGCCTTATGCTACCATGTGCTTGGATGTAGAAATATTTTTTATTGTGCATATTCATGGCTGTATGAAATGGAACTATTTTCTACAGTTGAGGAATATATTAGAGATGTAAAAAGGCATATTTATGGATCAACTGGTTAAAGGGTTAATGTTGTCAGTATTAGTTGTGTAAATTCCTTTCATTCAGTTTAGCAATAAATCTTTATTTAATTGCCATTCAGCTGATATAGTTTATCTCCTGGCCCCTATACCTAATCCTGCTAGGATAATGTCAGTCGAGAAATTGATGATTACGGGGTGAAACTTTTTTTTTTTTAAATTTAAGTGTCCTTAATTTAAACCTTTCCCTATAGCTATAAGTACAATTATTTAAAGCAGTGGTCTCCTTTAAAGAGGATGAAAGTAAAGCACAAAGCTTCTGCTTTACTTTCATAGTGCACTCACATTTGCTCTACTGGGGCTAAAGAAACAGAGCTTAGATCCCCGCAGAATTTTAACTGAGTTATAATATTTGTTCATTTCAATGATTGCCATTGAAAAAGACATTCTGCGGCCACTGGGACTCAATGGGTAATTTTACTTTTACTGTACTTTTGTCATAACTTATCTGCACAGCATCCGAATGGACTTCCACTGCTACAATTACAACCACCGTGTGGTCGCGTGGGTTTTTAGCTCACCTGAGCACAAAGTGCTCAAGGTGAGCTATTGTGATTGGTTGCCGTCCGTCGGTGTCCGTGTCCATGTCGTCTGTTCACAATTTGTTTCAAATAACTTCTTCTCTGAAACCAATGGCCCAATTTTAACCAAACTTGGTCAGATACATACTGTAGTTGTGGGCTTCAAATATTGTTAAAAAAAAGTGGATGGGGCAATCGGTCTTGTTGCCATGGCAACCATACACAATATCTAAAAAAACCTTCTTCTCAAAAACGACTGGTCCGATTTCAATTTGGTTTTCACCAAAATGTTTCTCAGTTAATATACTTTCAAAATTGTTCAAAGAATTTTGATCTGTCAAAAAACATGGCCGCCAGAGGGCGTGGTCATTTTCCGTATTTACGTAATATTGACAACTAAGTCAAAACTTTAAACATTTTCTTGTCAATAACTATAAGTCCTAGGACAACCAAATTTCACATGTAGCATCATGTTGTGAACCTTTAGCAAGATTGTTCAAATAATGACCCCCTGGTCAAAAATGGCCCCGCCCCGGGGCTTATCAGTTTTTCATAGGAAAACCTTTAAAACTCTTCTTCTCTTAAATTGTATGGCCTAAACCTTTTATATTTGGCATGTAGCTTTGCCTTATTATGTACTTCTACTAAGATTGTTCAAATCATGACCCCAGGGTAAAAAGTAGCCCTGCCCGGTGCTTATCAGTTTTACAAAGACTTATATAGGAAAACCTTTAAAAATCTTCTTCTCTGAAACCGTAAGGCCCAGACCTTTTACATTTGGCATCTAGCTTCGCCTTATGGTCCTCTACTAAGATTGTTCAAATCCTGACCCCACGGTCAAAAATGGCCCCGCCCCGAGGCTTATCAGTTTTACATATACTTATATAGGAAAACCTTTAAAAATCTTCTTCTCTGAAGCCGTAAGGGGCCTCCGTGGCCTAGTGGTATAGTCACTGTGACTTACATCAGAATTTTACACCCCTGCTAATCTACAATGTAAAAGTCATATAAATAAAACCAACAGCAATTCCATGCATGAAATTACATGAAAATATTGTTTTCTATATAATTATTAACAAAACAATTCAAATTATTTATGTTTTAAAGTCATTATGAGGAGAGTTTGATCTTATTTAAAGGGGGGGGGGTGTCAAAATACCATGGCTAATCTACCTGCGATATTTTGACCCACGGGTCATTTCATCGCTATTGTGAAATGACCCCCTCATGATCACACCCAACTTCAAAATCATTGTAATTAGCAAGGAATTGCTGTTGGTTTTATTTATATGACTTTTACATTATACTATGGTTGAAAGATGTTTGAGAAAATATTAAATCTGCTTCAAGGGGGAGGGGGGGGTCAAAATACCATGGCTAATCAACCTGTGGTATTTTGACCCCCCTCACACTCAACTTCAAAATCATAGTAATAGACATGGATTTGCTGTTGGTTTTATTTATATGACTTTTACATTATACTTTGGTTGCAAGATGTTTGAAAAAAGTGTGAGGGGGGGTCATTTCACCAAAGCGGTGAAATGACCCGCGGGTCAAAATACCGCAGGTAGATTAGCCATGGTATTTTGACCCCCCATTAAATTAGATGAAACTCTCCTCAAAATGACTTTAAAACATAATTTGAATTGTTTTGTTAATATATGGAAAACAATATTTTCAAGTAATGGGCATGGAATTGATGTTGGTTTTATTTATATGACTTTTACATTGTAGATTAGCCATAGTAGTTTGATCCCCCTCCCCCCTTGAAGCAGATTTAATCTTTTCTCAAACATCTTTCAACCATAGTATAATGTAAAAGTCATTGTTCAAATTTTGACCCTGGGGCCAAAAATGGCCCCGCTCTGGGGCTTATCAGTTTTTCTTAGGAAAACCTTTAAAGATCTTCTTCTCTGAAACTGTATGGCCTAGATCATTTATATTTGACATGTAGCTTATGTGTCTAATGGTCCTCTACCAAGATTGTTCAAATTATGAACCCTGGGTCAAAATTGGCCCCGCCCCCGGGCTTATCAGTTTTACATAGACTTCTACAGGAAAACCTAATTCCGAGTTATTTCAGTTTCATGCAACAGTCCACATACATACAATGACAAACTTCATTATGCATCGAGTATAACACAATAGTTCCTCAGGTGAGCGATTTAGAGTCGCATGCGGCTCTTGTATGAGAAATTGCAGCTGCCACAGAGACACTGGATTGCAGCCTGCAGGCTAATGTGCCTAAGGCTCATTCTGCTATACTTTCAACCTGCTTTGAGTGTTCATCAGTCTGTCTTCAAAACTAGAAGGAGGCTATGGAGTAAAGGGTTAATTTCAAGTATGAAACAATTTAGAAGTCCTGTTTAGATGGAGTGTTCCTCTGCTACAAATTGGTTTAAATCTTTCAGCACTAAGCACTCATTCTTGTGGGTTATTGGGTTCCCTTGTGGATCATTTTAGCTACCAAAACATGAACCAGTCTACATGGAATTCTGGGAAATTTAATAAATTAGTAAACTGTAGACCCAGATCAGAGGGCTCCAAAACGAGCCCTCTGATCTTGGTCTACACTGTTTGCAAAATTAATGTAATGAGTATATTTTTAAACGGGTCCATGGTGTTCAAAGAATTAAGAATTTAAGCAGACAACATTTTCTGATTACAGTAACTCAGTGATGAAAGGGCTAATGTTAACTATTTGCTTGCCAGGTAATTTTTTTTCATCTGCAACATTTGTCGTCTGCTACTGTTCTAAAATTAGCATTTTTAAAATTTCTTTCAAATACAGGGTCAGAATGGCAAACAGTTTGTATCCTGATGAGACGCCGCGTTACGCGGCATCTCATCTGGATCCAAACTGTTTGCAAAGGCAAAGACTGTGGTGGATATATCTGCGGCTTGCATGCAAAAAGTTAAAGCAGTGTCAAGGTTAATGTATAAATTAATCAATGAACGTAGTTGTTAGCTCTCAATCTGACATATGTAAAAACATATCCTTTACCCCTACAGAAAAACACATCTTAACCCCTTAATTGCCACAACTAAATTATTGTGACTTTTGCAAACAGTTTAGACCCTGATCAGACGCCGAGTAACTCGGCGTCTGATCAGGATCAAAACTTTTTGTCTCTCAGAATGTACATATGCAAAAAATGAAGAAGAAAATTGCATTTCAAAATTAAAGCTGATGACATGTTCGGTTGAGGGTATTCATTTAGCACTGAAAGGATAAAAACTGTCCTCTTCTTCTAAAGTATAGATTGATGTCAAACTGTTTTCTGCTTCTTTGCGAAATAGTTACAAATAGTAACCAGATGCTGTTAATTAATTTGATTGTTTATCAGATTGGATCTTGTTAAAACTGCAGAGGTATTTGGCATCTTGCATATATCCAAATTCCATGCAAATGTCAATCGCTTATCGATGAAGTTTGCTAAGGGAGAGAACATATTTACACTTATAGTGGGTCTGTATTTTACCTCAGTGGGTCAATGTTGATCAAACAGGCAATCATGATTTGGTGTGATTCAACAAACACAGTTAACATAAATATGTAAAAAGTTTACCCTTCAATTCTCAAGTTGGTTCAAATTAAAAAAATCAAGGAACTATTTCAAATCTAAGTTAAACTCTTGTGAGTTCATTTTGAATTATTAGCTTCTATTGTGGATCTTTTTAGTTTCCAAAACATGAACCAGTCTACTTGCAATTCTGGGTAGTTAAACAAATACGGGTTGAAATTCTCAAACAGTGTAGACCCAGATCAGAGGGCTATAGGATTTGGTTTTATTGTTAGGTTGGTTCAAGTTTGAAATGCAACTAGAGTTGAACCTTGATAACTCCGAGTTGCTCTAGTTGAACTTACTCCGAGTTGCTCTAGTTGAACTTACTCCGAGTTGCTCTAGTTGAACTTACTCCGAGTTGCTCTAGTTGAACTTACTCCGAGTTGCTCTAGTTGAACTTACTCCGTGTTGCTCTAGTTGCACTTACTCCGAGTTGCTCTAGTTGAACTTACTCCGAGTTGCTCTAGTTGAACTTTTGCTCTAGTTGAACTTACTCCGAGTTGCTCTAGTTGAACTTACTCCGAGTTGCTCTAGTTGAACTTACTCCGAGTTGCTCTAGTTGAACTTACTCCGAGTTGCTCTAGTTGAACTTACTCCGAGTTGCTCTAGTTGAACTTACTCATATTTCAATGTTTGGCAGAGATGGTCGAGAGCGTAGTGAGCTCGATTTTCAATACAGACCTTATAAGTCTGTCACTTGCTGATGATGATTAAATTCACATAATCTGAACTACAGTCGGACTCCGATATCTAGAACTAGCTAACCTCGAACTACCCGATATTTCCATACATGAATTACATTACTTCATGCTCAGTTAAGTCGAAAATACCCGTATTTCAAAGTTAAAACGTGGCTTAGCCACGTTTTAACTTTGAAATACAGGTATGTTCGACGTTACCGAGTTCGAGATATCAAAGTTCGACTGTATTATGGAAAATTTACCCAACTCATGTCAGATAGATGCTATAAGAGAATTGTGCAGACCCTGATCAGACAACCCCTCCAGGGTAAAGTTACCCAAGTAGATAATAGTACAAACATCTATAGAGTAGCAAGAAGTCAATAGGGACATTGCCTTTATATAGTATTCAATGTATGGTTGTGCAAAAATATTAATTCATACTTCAGTGTAACATTAACTAATTCTTGTGGTAAATGTGGTCATGTTTGTGGTGTTTCCATATTTAACGCTTTTGTTGATGTATGTATTGATGTTTACAGTATGAAACCATCGACATGAACTGAAAAACCAATCTAAGGGAAATTTCTCTGCAGTCTTTGATATCAGTGACTGCTCAATGCAGGACAAAAGTAAAGCAAATAGCTCCTATAGGAGTTTTCTGCTTAACCCTTTCCCCCATAGAAGCACCTTTTATCACACTTAATTTATTCATCCACTGAAGAAAATAGTTCCAATTTATACAGTCATGAATAGGTATTATAAGAAATATTTTCTATATTCTAGCAGATACTAGCTTAAAGCAGGCTGAAAGTAAAGCAGAATGCGCTTAAGGCGCATTCTGCTTCACTTTCAACCTGCTTTAAGTGGACACATATATTCAATACTAGAAACAGGCTATGTGGGAAAGGGTTAACAACCTGCCTTTAGCAATCATCTGTCTTATGGTAGATCTATGCTCCATCAAAGAATGATTGCTTAACCCTTTACCCCATAGCCTGTTTCTAATTTTGAAGACAAGTGACCACATAAAGCAGGTTAAAAGTAAAGCAGAATGTGCCATAAGGCATATTTTGCTTTACTTTTAACCTGCTTTAAGTTACCATCTGGAAATATACTGGAAATGCCTTCTGTGTTTCATGTTTAGGACATATCCTACATGGGAACTACTTTCCTTAGTGTAGGAATAATTAGAGGCACCAAAAGGCATATTTAGGATTAACACAAAGGGGTAATGGGTTAACACAAGTTTTACTGTATATAAGTATTAACACTTCTCCTGTGCGAATTTGACAGGAATTTACAAACAGTTTAGAAACCAGATCAGATGTCAAATTTCTTGGTTTTATGATTAGAATACAACTTCTATGCAAGTGATCTTCAAGTACATCAAGTCTGAATGGTGAAAGTTTTGCAGATATCAATTTCAAAGCAGATTATTTTAGGAGATAGAAAAAGATACAATGCAAACGATCATTTCATATGAAGTAGCAAACAGTGCAGACCCTAACGAGATGTCACAAATTGTGGTGTTTCAGAGCACTAGATAAGGGTAGTTTTTCAAAAACTAAAATCTTTATTTCTGAATTAAACCCTATGGTGTCACTACTCATTAGAATCGTCTCGAAGAGACGATTCTAATGAGTAGTAACACCATAGGATTTGGTGCTAAAAATAGTGAGAAAATGTGGGATTTGTTGAAAAAACTACCTCTTATCTCATGGAGCCCTGGTGTTTATGTCATCGCACCAGGGGCTACACTGTTTGCTAATGTCTACTATTGTGGACTATGGAGTTCAGTTAAGGCAATTTAACATTTACAGCTATGCAAACGGACTATTAGTGACAATTCATTGGATGATGGGTACAACCTATAGGTAAACGTTGAGGCGACTCAGCTGAACAGATCGTGGCAAATCTTCTACAAGGAATAAAGTGTATCAATGTAAGTCTTACTCTGGAGAGGGAGAAAAAAAAGCTGTATACAGTATTTCCCCACCTGGTGTGACGAGTGGGAAGTGACGATAACCACCGGTGGGCATGCATGTGTTTAAAAAGTTTGTGTATCTGTGTGTATTTTTACTAGGGCCAGTTGTGAAAGATTTTCATTAATTTTGTGAATATTTTGTGGGATAGGGTTCAAAAGCAGTGGATACGCATACCTGAAGTACAGGTAAGATAACATCGGTGTTAGCCATGGCTATAGGGCTCCAGATAAGAGGGAGTAAACTGAATAAATCCAACATATCTTCACTCATTTCAGCACCAAATCCTATGGTGTTACTACTTATTAGAATTGTCTTGAAAAGACGATTCTAATGAGTAGTCACACCATAGGGTAATGCTGAAATTAACATTTTATTTTTTGAATTACTCCCTTTATCCGGAGCCCTGGAACAGAACTCATTGAATGCAAGAATTTGTCATCTGCTATATTTCTTTTAACCCTTTCCTCTATAGAAGCATCTTTTAGCGTATTTAATTTATTCCTCTACTGAAGAAAATATTTCCAATTTATATAGCCATTAACATATACCAACTTAAGAAATATTTTCTATATCCCAGCAGATGGTACCTTAATGCAGGCTGTAAGTAAAGCAGAAAGCACCTTAAGGTGCATTCTGCTTTACTTTTAACCTTCTTTAAGTGGTCACTTGTTTTCCAAGACTAGAAACAGGCTTTAAGGTAAAGGGTCTCTACATCCTTCATACAAGTGCCCGAAAATGAATATTCATTATGGTTTGCTAAAAGCAAGATGAAAGTAAAGCAGAAAGCTACTTTGCATTCATATTGCTTTAGGCAGTATCCTGCTCTAAACACAGTTGTATTTAATTGTTATATATATTAATAGTGAGCAGGAAAGGGATAATGCATTCTTTCCATACAGTGTACCTGTGAAGTGTACACTTGTCATATGCGAACAGTGCAGACCCAGATCAAAGAGCCCTCTGATCAGGGTCTGGATTGTTAGTCTTATTGCAATACATTGACAAAAAACAACCCTAAATAGATTTGATTTGATTTGATTTGTTTTGATTTTACGTCGCTTTCAACAGTATTTCAGTCATATGGCGACGTCCAGCTAATTACAGGTGGAGGAAGACCCACAACCCTAAATAGTCCAAAATTGATTGGATTAAATTTTAATCTGGAATTGTGCATTTACTAATAACGCTTTGCATGCATGCTAGCGTTGGATATATTCCAGTCATAATCTTTACAAACAGCTTGGGTCCAGATGGGAGGCCGTGTAACGCTGCGTTTCATCAGGATCCAAACTGTTTGTCACTCTGACCCTGTTTTGAAAGGAAATTTATAAACTTCTATTTTTAGAACAATAGCAGACGGCAATTGTTGCAGACGAAAAAATTACCCAGCATGCAAAAAGTTAATTTTAGGGAGGAAAGGGTTAACAGGAAACTTCAACATGAAGACACATGTCATTAACCCTTTCCCCCATAGAAGCGCCTTTTAGCGAATATGATTTATTCCTCCGCTGAAGAAAATGGTTCCAATTTAATCAGTCATGAATATATATTATAGGGAATATTTTTTATATTCTAGCACATTATAGCTTAAAGCAGGCTAAAAGTAAGGCAGAATGCGCCTTAAGGCGCATTCTGCTTTACTTTCAACCTGCTTTAAGTAGTCACCTATCTTCAATACTAGAAACAGGCTATCAGGTAAAGGGTTAACAAGCCTTTTGTTCTGTTGCACATACTTAGGGCAGTAGTAAAACAAAGAATTAATTAACAATGATGCAGAAAGCTGAATGCAGACTGGCCTAAACTTGAAACGTTTATGATTTGGATCTACCCCATTTGCTGCTCCCCAGTCATCATTGCTATGCCAACGACTGATACACTATTTATATTTGATCTGTGTTTACTTTGTTTGCTATTGGTAAAAAGGTTGTTTTTTCTCAGATAACGTGGCCCATTTATGTGACTTGTTCTATTGGTTAGACTGATTCATTCATAGTTTGTCTTCGCTGCCAGATAAGGGCTGGGAATTCGTCCCTGTTTACTTAGCTTGGGTAACCCCTTTCAACATTGAGTAACTGTCATTTGCTGATTATGCCATCTGCTCAAAATCTGAAAACATTCATTTATGTTTATTTATACAGAAACAAAATCCAACTGACAACAAAAATTGGATCCTGATCAGGCCCCACGTTCAGTGGGGCCTGATCTGGATCTAAAAAAAAAATTGTAATAACATGTCTATATTGTTAAAGGGTTAAAGTAAATATACAAATCCTTCACTCTTGCCCTGCGTTTCCTTATCAGGACAAACACAATTTCTTATACTATCAAATTGTTACCCCCTGAAATAGAATGATGTTTGCTTTAATTTTTCTTAAAATTTCAATTTTTTCTTAAACTTTTAAGAAATAAGCATTATATTCTGGACTGATTTGGAGTTACTGGGTTCTGTGCATGTGTTAATTGTAGCTAGGAAGCCTTGCATGACAACTGTTTTCTTTAAAGGATATGAAGAAACATTTGAATAGAAATAATATAGCAAATAAAATTTTGTATGAGGCAAAAAATCAAGCTTTTTGATTATTGTTTGCTGTTATTGTACCAAGTCTGAAGTTTTAGATTTTGCATTCTGATATTTTAGATTTCTTTGATCCAGATTATTCTTTGTATTCATAATCAAGTTTGAGATTTGCGATTAATCTCTAACCCTTTGGTATGGCTCCCAGCTTCTGTCAGAATAGCAGAAGCTGGGAGCCATATAAAAGTTTAGAGATTAGAGTATTAAAGAATGTTCTCATTGTTTTCGCCATAACCTACTTGCCCGAAGCCCAGGGCAAGTAGTTTTTTATTCGGGCAAGTGATATTTGCACCAGAATTTGGCATATTGCAGTTAACTTTTTCAACACCTGGATTATGGACCTGTTTAAAATATACTCATTACATTAATTTTGCAAACAGCATAGACCAGTCCAGAGGGCTCCTATGGTAGCCCTCTGATCTCAGTCTAAACTGTTTTCTAATTAAGACCAGTATTCATTAAACTACCCAGCATTCCAAGTAGACTGGTTCATGTTTTGGTAACTAAAAAGATTCACAAGGGAACTTAATAACCAACAAGAGTTACTTTTTGTGTTGCAAGAGTTATAACACTCAGATTCCAATGCAAAATGTGTTTCGAATTCGAAAAAATTGCAGATGACATTTAACCCTTAGCCCGCCAAATAAATTGTCGTCTGCTATATTTCTCGTCTGCTTCAAGTTTCAAAGTGCTTCAAAGTTGCTCAAAATTGCTGAAAATGTTGTTCGAGTGTCAAACAGCTTGGTTCCGGATGAGATGCCGAGTTACTCGGCGTCTCATCCAGATCCAAGCTGTTTGCATATGGAGCTATAGTCGTGAGTGGCAGGCTAAGGGTTAATTTGATTTTGATTTTATTTGTTTACGTCATCTGCCATCTATGGGTTTATTGGACACCCCAGAGAGAGGGGAGCGGATTCAGAGAAGCCAGGCGCGATGCCCTACTCTTATTATCAACAGAGTTCTCTGGTTCTTTTAGATGCCCAGTGTAAAGCATTGATACATCAGACCTCAGTTTATAAAGTCTTATCCGAAGGGCTTGGTCTGGCATGGGATCAAACTCACGACCCTTGGCATCATAATTGAGCACTTTACCCCTCAACTACGTCCGCCTGTTTCAGATGACATTTGAGTTGACAAACATATCTGGAAAAAAAAAAGAAGAAATATGCCAAAGTCTGAATTTCATTTACCAGACTTTAACTATTATCCAGCCACAATACCATTGGTTTCAAAATTGTAATTCGGAAAAATTGGTATTTATAATTAACGTAAGAAACTTTGGTGCGAGTTTAAAATAGCTTTTAACTTAGCCTCACTAAATTTCATCATGTAAGACTGATATGGATCTAAACTATGCAATGACAAATCTAATCTACTAACAGTTGAATAAGAGTTGACCCATACAATGCTGAATTTTCAAGTGGACCCTTAATATTTTGTTAAATGCACATAGTTTATATTGCCTATTAACTCTTTCCTCCCTGAAACTTTAAATGGAAAATTCCAGTTTCCATTTTAGTCTAGTCCATTTCTGACTTTTAAGGGTTGTTTTTGTCAATGTTTGGCATTATGACAAACAGTGAAGACCCTGATCAGAGGGCTCCTTTTGGAGCCCTCTGATCTGGGTCTTCACTGTTTGCATATGACAAGTGTACTATTCACATGTACACTGTTTGAAAAGGACGCCTATCGCCTATAAGCGGGACTAGGGTTCAAAGGGTTAAGGGAATTGATGTCGCATGAATATTTATAAGTATGACAAACAGTGTAGACCCTGATCAGAGGGCTCCATGAGAAGCCCTCTGATCAGGGTCTACACTGTTTGCAAAGGATGTACAGTGTTCCCTCTCTACAACGGCCCTCCCAACAACGCCTCCCTCCGTACAACGACCCTTGCGGCAGTTACCAAAACATGACAATTATGTTTAACATTTTTGCTGATGCAATATCGCCTACTTAAAATTGTCGTCTGCTGGTTTTCTCAAATTTACATATTGGACATTTTGATAGAAAACAACCATAATGACGAGTGACAAACAGCTTGAATCCAGATCAGACGCCGCGTTACGCGGCGTCTGATCTGAATTCAAGCTGTTTGCAAATGAAGATCAATTTCCCTCCCTTTAACGACTCCCTCCAAACAACGCACATATTTGTGTGTCCCATTGGATGTCGTTGTAGAGAGGGAGCGCTGTATATATATAAGTTAAAGCACAGTAAGGGTTAATCCGAGCAATTTGGCAAAGACGGGAATTTTGATTAACCCATTGAATGTTGAAAAAATGTCATCTGCTTATGTTTTTGTCAGCTTAAACTCTAAAATCAATCACTTTACATTTTATTCAGAAATTAGAAAGTTGCAAAACAAATTCAATCCTGATCAGATGTTGAGTTACTCTGCATCTGATCTGGATTCAAACTGCTTGCAAGCTCTAGTCAAGCTGCCTCTGGCAAGGATCATGTCCCATCTGTCATTAACCCTTAGCCCGCCAAATAAATTGTCGTCTGCTATATTTCTCGTCTGCTTCAAGTTTCAAAGTGCTTCAAAGTTGCTCAAAATTGCTGAAAATGTTGTCTGAGTGTCAAACAGCTTGGATCCGGATGAGACGCCGAGTTACTTGGCGTCTCATCCGGATCCAAGCTGTTTGAATATGGAGCTATAGTCGTGAATGGCAGGCTAAGGGTTAATCAGCAGCCCTAGGCTTTGAATGCTAATTTTCCATTGTGAACTTTCTTGTATTGTATACAGACAAGGTTTTTATTAGTAAAAAAATGTCAGAGCTATCCTTGTTGTTGATATAGCTTATCTTAAATTGAGGAAGCAAAAAGTTTTGTATATACTCTGTTTACTAATACTTAAACCGTTACCCCATAAATATGACTGTTATGCCTTTAGTTGATCCCTCTTTAAGTTACTTTCTTCAGTGGAGGAATATGTTTAAGGCATTTAAAAGTGTATCTTTGGAGGAATGGGTTAAGATATTTTTCTTAGTCACTTGACTGTCAAGATTTCCACGCTTTTTTTTTTCAATGAATTATAGCTAAGCATTATAAGGGTTAACCTCAAACTTTATTTGAAATTTCCAAAGGACTATTCCATTCTGTCATAATTGACCAGAGCTTTTGATTGATTCTCTAGATCAGTACAACATACAGTGCAGACTCGGATCAGAGGGCTCCTGAATTCACTACGAGCCCTCTCATCTGGGAGTTCACTGATTGCAATGGATAAATACCAGGGCAGTATATTGAACAAATCCAACATTTTCTTTCTCACTCATTTCATCATCAAATCCTATGGTGTCACTACTCATTAGAATCGTCTCGAAGAGACGATTCTAATGAGTAGTAACACCATAGGGTTTAATGCAGAAATAAAGATTTTAGTTTTTGAAATACTCCTCTTATTTGGAGCCCTGAATACTGTCAGTCCTTGCACAGTAAGGAACATTCCCAAGCATGCAATCCAACAGTTTAAGGGTTAATTGTAGTTTGGCAGTCTACCTGCCTCAGTGTGTACAGAGGTTAATTGACGGGTCACTCAGGCAGTAAATTAGCCATTGAAAAAAGTACATCCTCAAAGCACTAACAAACTAAACCCTGACCCTGAAGAATGCACCTGATCCATTGCAAGTAACTTGGCAGACCTTCGGGATCCAGAGAAGCGGGAGTAAGTTCAACTTTTCTGATGTTTTCTCTTTTTATGTCAATACCAAACATTATGGTGTAACTACTCATTAGAATTGTCTGTTGGAGACATCTAATGAGTAGTTACACCATAAGGTTTTGTCCAGATACATGAGATTTTGAAATACTCCTGTTATCTGGAGCCCTGTTAGTGTATTACAGTGTCCCTGTGAAAAGTGTTCAATAATTTTAGAATACCCATGAACATTAAATAGCTGCTTCTAGAATTGGTTTAGAGCTTCAAGAATTACTGTTTTAATTACAGAAAACAAAATTTGGTGAAAATGGTAAAGAAACATTGATATTTGTTTCCTGTGGATCTGTCTTTCTATCTTTGTGTTTGTCTGTCTGTTGGAATGATTGTCAGTGCTCCAGATAAGGGGAATATTTCAAAAATTGAAATCTTAATGTTTACACCAAACCCTATGGTGTGATAACTCATTAGAATTGCCTCTGATGGGTAGTCTCACCATACTATTTAGTACAGATATGAAGGAGAAATGAAATACAACTTCGGCTCTAAAAATTCATCATTCTGTGTCGATGGGCTATAAAACACCATTCATTTTATGAAATAAGAATATATTTGACTTAAGCAAGTTCAAGATATAAATAAAAACTGTCAAATTACGGATGAGTTTGACTTAACCCTTTGAACCCTAGTCCCGCATATTGGCGTTCTTTGCCAACATTGTACATGTGAATAGTACACTTGTCCTATGCAAACAGTGAAGACCCAGATCAGAGGGCTCATAGGAGCCCTCTGATCAGGGTCTTCACTGTTTGTCATAATACCAAACATTGACAAAACAACCCTTAAAAGTCAGAAATGGACTGGACTTAAACAGTAACTGGAATTGTCCATCTTAAGTTTCAGGGAGGAAAGAGTTAACCAGTTACCCCATAGCCTATTTCTAGTCTTGAAGATAGTTGACCACTTAAAGCAGGTTGAAAGTAAATCAGAATGTGCCTTAAGGCTGCTAGAAAATAGAAAACACTTTTTAGGATAGATATTGTATAAATTGGAACTATTGTCTTCAGTGAAGGCATAATTTAAAGGCGTGAAAAGGTGTATCTATGGGATAATTGGTGTAAAAAGGTGTATCTATGGGATAATGGGTGTAAAAAGGTGTATCTATGGAAGTTCAAGATATCAAAGCTTGACTGTACTGTCAACACAGAAGCTCTATATATCTGGTTGTCTGCAATCTTGTCTGCAACCCTTGATATATGATCTGCATTAATTTATTTTCTATACAATGCCTGTTTCTTGTAGATAGAGCCTGTCAGTCAAGTGAGTAGTTATATCTTGTTAGACAGGAGCAGAAAACACTCTTGACATCACAGAGATGACAAGATGGAAATAAGATTTTCACCATGGCTGCATCCTTTTGAAATTACGGTAATTTAAAGTAGATCATAACAGCAGGACAGCTGTGAAATTAGTCTTACCTATATTGTGTCTAAGGCACGGGGGTATAGTTATATATAACTGGGTACAGTACAACTCTTCTATAACAACCACTCGGGTAAAGGTTTGTATTTGTATTTAAAGCAGGTGGTTGCTTAAAGCAAGATGAAAGTAAAGCAGAAAGCTCCTATAGGAGCTTTCTGCTTTGCTTTCATCTTACTTTAAGCAGACACCTGTATATAACACTATAAGTGGGTTTTATGTGATTGTATTAACAGGTTATTTTTGGTATACAAATTACCCTTTGCTTTAAGTTTCAAGTCCAAATAATGACGTACAAATCATTTATTGAAAAGGAAGCTGTAAGACCCATCATATATGGCGATTAATATGTACGGGAAAATTGTTCTGATAATGGTCGGTTGCACAAGTGCATACACAGATATTGGTATATAGAGTAGAAGGGAAACAAATGATTGTCATGGTAAGGATATTCATGGACTGTGTCTAACCCAAATTGGATGTCAAAAATTACAGAGTATGGGGTAAAATAAAACCAGTTTCTCGACAAAATTAAAGTTGCTTGGATAAACAGTTTTTCAACCCTTTGACTTTGGGAAACTATTTTCCTATACCTTTACAAACAGTAATTTGGGGACATAAAGGAGACGACTGGAAGCATTTAGTTTACTTTCTCTTATTTTGCAAATTACTATTACAGATATGTCCTCTTTCAAAACGGTGCAGACCCTGATCAGACAGCTCCTTCAGGAGCTGTCTTGTTCTGGATCTACACTGTTTTCTAAAAGTATCAGTATACACTATAAGCACTATAATAAAATTCCATCTGTCTATCATATGGGTGTGATGGGTGTCAGGCATACAATGAATGTGAGGCATTATATGAGTGTGAGGCATATGAGTGTAAGGCATTACCGTATATGGGTGTGGGGGCATGATATTGCTGCAGAAATGGAATGTGAAATGAGGCAAAGAGATAGCAAACCCTCTTTTATTGTTAACTTGGCAGATGAATTAGGACTGAATGGCATAATAAAAGATAAGGGGATTGTTTCAAGTACAAAACTCCTTCTGTTTTCATCAAACCATATGTTGTGACTACTCGTTAGAAAGGATTTTAAGAGATGAATATAATGTGTAGTTTCAACAAAGGGTTTTAGGGAGACAAACAGAAATTATTTACCACTTGTAGATGACAACACGCTCTTACCTTGAGTCTGAGAAAACGTTGTAGTCTTTGTTGAGCTCATATACAGTAAAACCTCTCTATTACAACCACTAAAAATGCAGCTAATTAGCTGTATAAAAGAAAGGTGACAGCTTAAAGCAAGGTAACAGTAAAACAGAAAGCTCCTACAGGAGCTTTCTGTTTTACTGTCACCTTGCTTAAGTAACCTCTAATAATTAACACAATCTAGTGGTTGTAATAGAGGGGGTTTACTGTAGTAAAGAGCTAGAAAGAAAACCAGTTAATTAGACATGCATTTACCCAATTAAAAGGCCAAACTTCATTTGCAGACAATTTCTTATTTACAGGGTAGAGTGGTTTTAATTAGCTTGTTTTCAGTTCTTTAGAGCCCAGCCCATCTGGGTAGTCTGGGTAGCATATAGGAGTTGGGTGTACTCTTAAGTAGATTATGCCATTTCTGTTAGGAATGGGTAATTGGGTGTACTCTTAGGTAGATTATGCCATTTCTTTTAGGAATGGGTAATTGGGTGTACTCTTAGGTAGATTATGCCATTTCTTTTAGGAATGGGTAATTGGGTGTACTCTTAGGTAGATTATGCCATTTCTTTTAGGAATGGGTAATTGGGTGTACTCTTAGGTAGATTATGCCATTTCTTTTAGGAATGGGTAATTTAAGGCATGGAAAGGCCAAAGGGTTATGAGAACATAATGAATGGATTTCAAAATAACTTGGCACAAATGTTCACCAGCTGAAGATGATGTGTTTCTGCAACTCCCTTGTCCATGGATAAAAGGTAAAGGTCAATTACATTGTCATAAATTTAGAGTCATTGTCATAAATTTAGAGTCATTATTTCTTTATTCGTGAATGGATTACAAAATAACTGAGTACAAATGTTCACCAGCTGAAGACGGTGTGTCCCTTTCAATTCCAATGTCCATCGGCCAAAAGTCAAAGTACCAGGTTAGAATTCTGTTGTCACAAATTTTATGTCCAGTCTGTCATTTCTCTATTTATGAATGGATTTCAAAATGATTTTGCACAAATGTTTATCAGATGAAGACAACACGCCCTTTTCAACTCTCATGGTCAAAGGTTACAGGGCATGATTCCATAGTCAAGAATTTCATGTCTGGCGACATAGGCAATGTCTCGATTTAACTCAAAATGTGCTGGTTTCATGTTCAACTCCCTAGTCCATGTATCAAAAGTCAAGGACATGGGTACAATATTGTCTGACCAAATGAAAGTTCTTGGGTATTTGTCACACTAAGTGCTGTGAAATATCTTGTTTTTAAACAGATTGAATATTTTATTTGTACATGGGTCACATAACTTAAGTGTCATTTTTATGCTTGGTTTATTCTATAACAACCGTTATGAAGTAGAAAGAGGGTCAATGTTTAACCCTTGTAGTGCTGGAACAGGATATAGTCATCATTTGCAAACAGAGTAGACCCAGATCAGAGGGCTCCTTACCCTTTACCCCATAGCCTATTTCTAGTTTTGAAGACAGCTGATCACTTACAGCAGGTTGAAAGTAAAGCAGAAAGCACCTTACTTTACCTATATCCTTACAGATAGTTACTTAACGCAGACTGAAAGTAAAGTAAAATGTGCCATAAGACTCATTCGGTATTACTTTCAATCTGCTTTTAGTGGTTACATGTCTTTGAAACAAGAGACAGACTAATGGGTTAAGGCACATTCTGCTTTACTTTCAACCTGCTTTAAAAAGACTCGCAACCAGATTTAGCATTAAAAATAGTAATTGGTAAATATATGTCAAACGCTTTGGTAAATATATGTCAAACGCTTATATAAACAGGTAAGAATTAGTTTAGGATAAGAAATTCTGTTTAAAAAATGCATTTCGATTAAACAAAATATTGAGCTCTGGTGGGATTCGAACCCGGCATGCGGAGAAAGAAGATGAAACAAGTAATATCTTTAAAAAAGATATTCGGCGGAATGGGTGGTGAAGGTAATGATGTATATGGAATTAATTGATTTTATCCAAATGCAATAAATAGGATGGTAAATCAGGATATTAAGCTTAATATTTATCTAATAAGACACGCGCAGTAATCTACGACCACATACATATAATCAAAGACTGAAGGTCTTGAGAGTCGCCAAGAATGAGTTTTTGCAATCATTAAACTACTGGATCTGAGGTTAATCATTAGTTTGTTAAGGCAGCTGGTCTCTCAAAGACTGAAGGTGAAAGTACAGCAGAGAGCATTTACACACGTTTATCATATAGTGCTTTTGATCGGGGGGGGATGTGACTGAAAGTGATGAGAATTTTTAAAGACAGATCTAGATCACGGAATTATACTTCCATGTCTAGATCTACGTGTATGATTTTTATTTACCATAAATTACTAAAATTCGTATGTGTGTGCTCTTTTGTTAGTTGTTTATACTTTAAATATGGTTTGATTGTTTAAATATTCTCAATCACCTGATTTTGATTTGAGATTTTTGGAAAGCACCCCCGAAATATGCCGAATACGAATTGTTTGAAACGACCCCTCAAATGAGAAATTCATGTTGCCACCGGTATATAAAGCAAGTGTCTGCTTCAAGAATTCGTGTATTGAATTTGTCTTGTAGAGTTAGTTCTATGTTCTGATTTATTATAAAAATATCTACAAAGTGTAGCAATGTACGTTTTAGGTATCTACGTGTTGTTGGGTTTTCGCATTTAAACCAAGAGATTGCGATCGCGTTAAAAAAATCGCGGTTTGTTTACATTTGAGGTCACAGAATTGCGCATGCACTGGAGGAAAACGGTGTTAACACAAAAAATACCCATCATGCTGGAAATCTTTTCGATATCTAGGTTAAATTCAAACGCCAGTTTTTTCGTAATCTCACTGAATTGTTACTGCTATTCTTTCTTTTTCATATACTTGGTACTAGATTAAAATTATGATCAATTCTATTATGAACAAGTTCGTTCTGATTTGCAGAACGCATCAAATCATTGCCGAACTTGAGACAATATGTCATATCTTAAAATAGAAACACTATGTCATTCAAATCACTACCTAACGGTCGGGACACATAAAATTTCTCGGTTATAACTCACTAGCAGTAGCGGAAAGTCGTGTTTACTACTGGTACCGCTACATAGCAAATCAGCCTATAACAGTCTGTGTCTCTTATTTTACAAATTTGTAAAAAGTCAGTAGTCAAGTCTAACCGCTACCCAATCAGACTATTCGATTTTAAGCATGTGTCCTTATAAGCTTTCATTTCTGGTCATTCACGATTGGTTGGGCCATATAAGGTTTGAGGCTCAATGAGAAATTAGACAGCTCCGCCGAAAAAGACTACCACCTAGGCTAACCGGCCTATTCATATATTGGCAAACGATTTAACGTATTTCAGTGTGTATTACACAATTCCTTCCGGTAAATTATGTCTGAGTACCTTATTAATTTCTGTTGCATCTGTCGACGCAACAGATAAAGCGATGGAAAATAACCGAAAAACTAAGATTTGAAGAAAATGTGTTCTCTAATGTACTCTGCACGCTGCGCACGGGGCACAAACTGCTTACCTAAACAGCCAACAGTGGTTATTGAGCGCGCTACTGGGCTCCGGATAAGAGGGAGTAAACTGAACAAATCTTAATATTTTCTCACTCATTTCAGCACCAAATCCTATGGTGTTACTACTTATTAGAATAGTCTCGAAGAGACGATTCTAATGAGTAGTGACACCATAGGGTTTAATGCAGAAAGAAAGATTTTAGTTTTTAAAATACTCCCCTTATCTGGAACCCTGATCACACTATAATGTGAATTTGAAAGTAATAATGACGTCTAGAGGTCTGGTTTTCTGAAAACTGATCAAATTATTCGCTTGAAAATCGGGGCTAAAAATATTTGTATAACTAGATCAGAAATCCATCGAGTTTTACGCATGGCTGAAAGTACAACAACCATTATTATATATGGTTGGAACATGTCTATGTTAGAAGATTTGCACCTAAGACAGTCAGCCTGTCAGATTGAAGGTTAAGTATGACATGTGGAAACATTTAGCATAACAGATGGGCTTTGTATCCCTTTTTAACTCTTTGCATGCTAGCTGACTTTTTGGTCTGCAACAATTGTCATCTGCTAGTACATGTAGTCTAAAAAATTAAAAAAAATCTTTTCAAGACAGGGTCAGAGTGTCAAACAGTTTGGATCCTGATGAGACGCCGCATTATGCGGCGTCTCATCAGGATCCAAACTGTTTGCAAAGGTTATCATGGTTTCACAGCTAGCATACTTGGAGTTAAACTTCAACATGCTTTAGCTAAATCAAACTGGTGTTTACCAACAGTTTGTACCAGATTATACGCAGAGTAACATGGCACCTGATAATTATCCCAAGTTTTTATCAGTGATAAAGATTTTTAAAGTTATAAGATTTTAGCAGGATAAGGCCTATTCCTTCTGAATTCAAACAATTTGTATCCTGATCAGGTCACAACAAATGATGGGCCCGACCAAGATTCCAATTGTTGTAAACTCAATTTTTAGGATTCTTCAGTTACAAAGATGCTTAAAACCAAAGTTTGGTGTCCACTTAAAGTAGGTTGAGAGTAAAGCAGAATGTGCCTGATTTAGGTGCATTCTGCTTTACTTTCAGCCTGCTTTATGCTACCATCTGCTAGAATAGATGCAAAATATTTCTTATGTTACATGTTCATGTAAACTATTTTCTTCATTGGTGGAATAAATCAAATGCGTAAAACCAAGTTTCTATGGAGTAAAGGTTAAAGTAGATTTTAGCAGATTAAAGGTTAATGATGCTGACATGAGCTAAGACTGTTCTGTACCATTTGCTATGTTGAACAGCTTACAGTGACGGATATTTGCAAACAGTTGGGTAATACTCAGGTCAGGTGCCGAGAACAGTTTTAACCCTTAGCCCGCCAAATAAATTGTCGTCTGCTATATTTCTCGTCTGCTTCAAGTTTCAAAGTGCTTCAAAGTTGCTCAAAATTGCTGAAAATGTTTTCTGAGTGTCAAACAGCTTGAATCCAGATGAGACGCCGAGTTACTCGGCGTCTCATCCGGATCCAAGCTGTTTGCATATGGAGCTATAGTCGTGAGTGGCAGGCTAAGGGTTAACTCCTGAAACTATTCCTGTCTAAATCAAGTCCATTTTTGACATTTTAGGGTTTTACACTGTATTGCAAAATGGCAAACAGCGCCATCCCTGATCAGTCAAGAGGGCTTTTGTTGCAGATGATTGGTAGTTCTGATTCCAGCACTACAAGGGTTAACCCATTACCCCATAAATATGCCTTTTTATGCCTTTAATTTATTCCTCTAATGATGAAAAATAAGTTCCAATTTATACAGGCATGAATATTTATAATAAGAAATATATAGTTTCTGTATTCTAGCAGCTGATGGCTTAAAGCAGGCTGAAAGTAAAGCAGAATGCGCCTTAAGGCGCATTCTGCTGTACTTTCAACCTGCTTTAAGTGGTCACCTGCTTTTCAAACTAGAAACGGTCTATGGGGTAATGGGTTAATATTAATTAGAACAAACCCAGAATATTTCCATTTTCAGCACTATATAATTATATGGGGTTGATTAGAAAATGTGGGATGGGCATAATTATTTTGTAAGAAACTCTTATTCATCTTGTAACAAGTTATTCAGCAATAATTTTCACCTGGCACATTATGGATTATCATGAGGTCCAAGTGCTCAGTTTAGTAATTTTGAAGTTTTATGGGAAATTTGGAGCAGATTAGGAAGCTATAAAAAAAAAAAAATTAAAAAAAAAAGAAGAAGAAAAGAGAAAATGTTCACTTGTATAGCAGCTACTACCTTTATAATGTTGGACTTTGATATATAAACATTCTTTGACAACAGTTGAGACCCAGATCAAAGGGAACCTGAAGGAACCCCTCTGTCTGGGTCTGCACTGTATGTCAAACTTAAACATGTTTAGATCAAACCCCTTGAAAGTCAATATTAACTGGTAATTTATCAGAAAACGGAAGAGTTCTTTTAAATTTCAGTATTTTAGAGGATAAGGAGAGGTGAGGAAAGTGGTATGATTTTCAATTTACGTGTATGCTTACACTATAAAAAGATTTTATTACAGTTTTATTGTTGTGTGATATAAAAAATCATTTTTTGAATAACCTTGATAACATAGCAGTTTAACAATGAATTCCTTGTGGCTTAAATTTTCTGTTTCAGTCAGTTATGTCTGGAGTAAGGATATATGTATACAGTTTAGATTTTTCAGAGCTTGGGATAAGAATTGCTGTGGTTCATTATCAATACAAGGAAGAAGCATGGAAAAATAATTCCTTTAACCCATTACTCCATAGATATGCATTTTACCGTCTTTAATGTGTGCTTTACTTTCAATCTACTTTAAGTGATCCCCTGTTTGGAAAACTACAAACAGGTACCGATGTGTTGCCATGCAGGGTCAAGCTTCCTTGAGATTTTCTATGACATTTAAATTTATTTATTTGTTTTCATTTTACGTCGCTTTCAACAGTATTTCAGTCATATTGCGACGTCCAGCTAATTATATCTATGACATTTAAAGGCTATATGACTGTATAGAGGCTTGAAAAGATATTCACATGTTTCATGGAATCATTTACAATATAGGGATTGGGCAAAGTCCGGTTTTCAGACTATTTACAATGTTATTCAACCTAACAGTTTCAAATTCTACTATCAAAGAAATTGAAATAGTCACCTTATCTGGAGCTGGTTAAAGAACAATACTGGAACTCCTTTGAGCTGAAGTTCTTCATCTCTACTGTCAAACACTTTGAGATTAGCCATGAAGACAAGACATAACTTCAAATCACCTCTATCAAACTCTGTTTTAAGTTAGTCTCAATACTGCTAAAAGGAGCTTTCTGCTTTACTTTCATTTTGCTTTAATATGCCATCTGTATTCCAGAGCATCAATGAATATTGATTTGTTGTGCTTATGTAGAGGAATGGGTAAAGGCACACCCCTACAGTGGTGCTTATGAAGAGGAAAGAGTTAGCCAATTTGCAGAAATCCCCATTAACCAATTACCCCATTGCCTGTTTCTAGTATTGAAGATAATTGACCACTTAAGCAGGTTGAAAGTTAAAGCAGAATGCACCCTTAAGGCACATTCTGCTTTATTTTCAGCCTGCTTTAAGCTACCATCTACCAGAATATAGAAAATATTTCTTATGATACATATTTATGACTGTATAAATTGGAACTATTTTCTTCAGTGGAGGAATGAATTAAAGGCGTAAAAAGGCGTATTTATTGGGGAATGGGTTATAAATGCAGGGAAAGACAGTGAAGAAAGTTGTCAGAAGCTTTCTACATGAAGCATCCACATGTCTAAGAGAGACGGCCATCCATCTTGTTTTTTAGGTTGACTGTATGTACATAGTATTTTAACCTTCACTGACTTGCCATGAATGATGAATGTAAAACAAGCTATTAATCATACATCTTTAAGCTTTATACAGACCTACTCACAAACCTGAGTATAACCATGCCCTGAAGATGCATTGCAGTCTCTAAATACAGGTAACTGCTTAATGCAGGACAGAAGTAAAGCAGAAAGCTCCTACAGCAGCTTTCTGCTTTACTTTTGTCTTGTATTAAGCTATCATGTATATGAAAACCAACAAATTTGTAGCCTTGCCAATGACCATTAAGAGGTCATGCTTGACTGTAGAAGGGGTGAAAAGAGACGCCATGCATACGCCATACGCAAGGTTGCACCAGGTCAAGGCATTAAGTGGAAAGGACATGCTTTAATACTTAAGGTGCAAAGGTAATTATTTTCTATGTAAATTGTGGTCATAAAGTGAAAAAGAAATATTACATGTAATAATGCATCAATCTGTAGGTTTCTTATTAACCATTTCCTCCATAGTCACCTGTTTAACTCTCTCCTCCCTGACATTTTAAATGGACAATTCCAGTTTCCATCTTAGTCTAGTCCATTTCTGACTTTAAAGGGTTGTTTTTGTCAATGTTTGACATTGCGACAAACAGTGAGGACCCTGATCAGAGGGCTCCTTTCGGAGCCCTCTGATCTGGGTCTTCACTGTTTGCATAGGACATGTGTACTATTCACATGTACACTGTTTGAAAAGCACGCCTATATGCGGGACTAGGGTTCAAAGAGTTAAGTGATACAGTATACATAGTAACTTGAAGTTTAACCCATATTACTCGAAAGATACACCTTTTTACACCTTTGATTTATTCCTGACAGAGCTCTCTGATCAGGGTCTACACTGTTTGTCAATTTGCAATTTATTGCAAAAACAAACGACAACCCTAAATAGTCAAAAATGAATTAAAAACTAGAATAAGTTACTTTCAGTGCAAAATTTCAAATGCAGCTATGTCAAATAACTTTTGTTAAAAAGCATTATAAATTAATAAATTAAAGGTGCAAAAAGGCATATATTTCGAGAAAAGAGTTAAAGGTAAACTTTTACCAGCCTTGGTCCAGCGATAACAGGCTGGACTAGATACCAGGGGTTGTGAGTTTGATCCCCCACCGATCAAAGTCTTCACATGCAACTTTATAAACAGAGGTCTGATGTATCAGTGCTTTACACTGAGCATCTGAAAGAACCAGAGAGCTCTGTCAATAAGAAGAGTAGGGCATTGCGCCCATGTTCTCTGTTTCCACTCCCCTCTTTCTGGGGCATCCAATAGATGGGAGAAACTGACATTAGCCCGTTACACCATACATACACATTTTTACACCTTCAATTTGATATTATAAGAAAATAGTTCCAACTTATACAGTCATGAATATGCACCATAAGGAATATATTCTATATCGTAGCAGATGGTAGCATAAAGCAGGCTGAAAATAAAGCAGAATGCGCCTTATGCGCATTCAGCTTTAACTTTCAACCTGCTTTAATATAAGTGGTCACCTATATTCAATACTAGAAACAGGCTATGGGGTAATGGGAACAATTCCAAGGTAAACTTGGCATGAGGTGAGTGTCATTTATGAATGTCAAGTGGCCATACATGGTCAGTTCTAGGAGTTCAGTCAACATCTTGTCATGTCACCTTAATTACCTCTCCAACCATTAATCATAAACAGAGGGAACTTTATACTGAATTTAGTTCATGTTTCTAACACCCATATCAGAGCTCCAGATGAGATGAGTATTTCAATAACTGAACCATTATTCCTTCACCAAACCCTATAATTTGACTATTCATTATAGATTCCTGGCTTTGAGACGATTCTAATGAGTAGTAACAACATAGGGTTTGATTGAGGTATAAAGAAGAAAACTTGGGAAATAATTAAGTGGTCTCTCCGCATTCTTATCTGGAGCCCTACCCATATGACTGAAAGCACTGATATTTCTCATTGGCATTTTAGCTATGATAAGACAATATGCTCTTGTCCAGAAACTTTAAACCCATTACTCCATAAATATGCCTTTTAAAACCTTCTATTAATTCCTCCACTGTAGAAAATAGTTAATTCCTCTTTATACAGTCGTGAATATTTAGCGTAGGAAATATGTTCTAAATCCTAGCAAATGGTAGCTTAACCCTTTACCTGATAGCCTATTTCTAGAATTGAAAATAGGTTACTACTTAAAGCAGGTTGAAAGTAAAGCAGAATGCGCTTAAGGCGCATTCTGCTTTACTTTCAGCCTGCTTTAAGCTATCCTGTGCTAGAATATATTGAAAATTTTCCCTATATTATATATTAAATTATTAAATTAGAACTATTTTCGTCAGCGGATGAATAAATCAGATTCGCTAAAAGTCGCTTCTATGGGGTAAAGGGTTAACAGGCTGAAAGTACAGGTAAAACAAAATGTGCATTTGGCTTATTCTGCTTTACTTTCAATCGGCTTTAAGTGGACACCAGTCTCCAAAACCAAAAACAGCCTACTGGATAAAGGAGAACTATTATACTGAATTCAGTTCCTGATTATCTGGTGAAGTTTCTAGCAGCCATACGACTGGCAGCACTGATATGTATTCCTGAATTAGTCAATTGACATTTTAGTCATGATGGGACAATATGAGCTTGTACAAAAACTGAAGCAGATGGTGATATATAGTTCAGATGACATTCACTGTGTCAACAAACTTTGCATCTAATATTGCATACAGTCAAGTTCATATTTAGCGATAATTTTATGAAGAAATGGAGAGGTCTCTTACTGCTTATAAGAGCTTTCTGCTTTTTATACGCCCGTCATCGACGGTCGTATTATGGTATACCCAGCGCTGTCCGTCCGTCCGTCCGTTAACTTTTCTTGTTAGCGCTCTCTCACCTTCATTTATTTACCGATTTTGATTAAACTTCCTACAAATATTTCATACCACAATAGCTCGGACGAGTTCGCGTTTCAGACGTTGGTGGCTATTTTTAGCAGAGTTATGCCCCTTTATTGTCAAAAAATGGCATTTTTAAAAAAAAAACAGAACTTTTTTTTTTTATTTCAATTGATTTCAAATTTGATATGGTGATACAATGAATGAAGTTACTTAACATATATTACGGGTTTTTGGTTTGACTCCGTATTTTCAGAGTTATGCCCCTTCACACAATCTTTTAACAATATATTGTTTCCTGATAATAATTTTACTTACATTTTGTCTATTGTAACCAAATTTCATATTAAGCTTTCTCATCATACAGGGAAGGCACCTGCGAATTTTGGTTCCTGTTAAATTTCAGATGTTGGCAACTATTTTTAGCACAGTTATGCCCCCTTTATTGTCAAAATTCCGTGATATATCCAAAGTATGTAAATACTCCCAAAGAGCATTTGTTTATGAGAAAACAGTTGGTAGAAAAACTATCGTGATAGTATTGCAATAGTTTCTTGAGCTATCGCTTTCTCATCATGCAGGGAAGGCACCTGAGAATTTTGGTTCCTGTTTACTTATTTTTCTATGAGTTATGCCCCTTTACATACTTAAATTTTAAAATAAGTCACACTTCGTCCGTTAACTTTTCTTCTTAGCGCTCTCTCACCTTCATTTATTGACCGATTTTGATTAAACTTCCTACAAATATTCCACACCACAATAGTTCGGACAAGTTCACGTTTCAGACGTTGGCGACTATTTTTAGCAGAGTTATGCCCCTTTATTGTCAAAAATGGGCATTTTTAAAAAAAAAAACCAGAACTTTTTTATTTTTTATTCAATTGATTTCAAATTTGATATGGTGATACAATGAATGAAGTGACTTAATATATATTACGGGTTTTTGATTTGACTCCGTATTTTCAGAGTTCTGCCCCTTCACACAATTTTTAGCTCACCTGAGCTAGCTCAGGGTGAGCTTTTGCAATCCTTGAATGTCTGGCGTCCGGCGTTCGTCGTCCCTCGTCCGTCGTCAACAATTTTGGTGTTTACACTCTAGAGGCCACAATTTTTATCCAATCTTTCTGTAACTTACTCAGATTGTATATTACCATAAGAGTTCGGATGAGTTCGATTATGGTTGATATTGGACATATAGGTCAAGAGTTATCTACCTTTGAATTGCTGAAAATGCATTAATTAACAGTGTTTACACTCTTGAGACCACAATTTTATTTCAATCTTTCCCAATCTTGCTCAGATTGTATATAACTGCAAGAGTTCGGATAAGTTCGATTATGGTTGGAATCGAACCGATAGATCAAAAGTTATCTACCTTTGAATTGCTGAAAATGCCATATTTAAGGTTGTTTACACTCTAGAGGCCACAATTTTAATCCAATCTTTCTCAAACTTTATCAGATGGTATATGACTATAAGAGTTCAAATGAGTTGGATTATGGTTGCAATTGGACCGATAGGTCAAGAGTTATCTACCTTTAAATTGCTGAAAATGCCATATTTAAGGTTGTTTACACTCTAGAGGCCACAATTTTAATCCAATCTTTCTCAAACTTTATCATATGGTATATGACTATAAGAGTTCAGATGAGTTGGATTATGGTTGGAATCAGACCGATAGGTCAAAAGTTATCTACCTTTGAATTGCTGAAAATGCCATATTTAAGGTTGTTTACACTCTAGAGGCCACAATTTAAATCCAATCTTTCTCAAACTTCATCAGATGGTATATGACTAGAAGAGTTCGGATTAGTTTGATTATGGTTGCAATCGGACCTGTAGGTCAAGAGTTATCTACCTTTGAATTGCTGAAAATGCCATTTTTAAGGGTGTTTACACGCTAGAGGCCACAATTTTAATCCAATCTTTCTCAAACTTGCTCAGATTGTATATAACCATAAGAATTCAAATGAGTGCGATTATGGCTGGAATCTGAACTATAGGTCAAGAGTAATCTACCTTTGAATTGCTGAAAATGCCATATTTAACAGTGTTTGCACTCTAGAGGCCACAATTTTCTATGGATTTTAATTATAATTTCACACAATGTATACTATATAGCTATAAGTTCTCGAGGGAGTGCATATATTGGTGAAATCTGATCATTTTGGCAAGAGTTATCTGCCCTTGATATACATTGAAATGCTAGAAAAGGCTTCATTTCAGTATTATTTAGGCGCTAGTTATCTGCCTTTGATGTACTCTACTATACATACTAGAATGGGTCATATTGCAATGTTGTGTACATGCTATACTACAAATTTGAATGGATTTAGAATAAAACAGGTGAAATTCAAAGGTAAAGCTATCAGGCTTCATTATAAAAGGTGAGCGATATCAGGGCCTTCAGGCCCTCTTGTTTTAACAATATATTGTTTCCTGATAATAATTTTACTTACATTTTGTCTATTGTAACCAAATTTCATATTAAGCTTTCTCATCATACAGGGAAGGCACCTGCGAATTTTGGTTCCTGTTAAATTTCAGATGTTGGCAACTATTTTTAGCACAGTTATGCCCCCTTTATTGTCAAAATTCCGTGATATATCCAAAGTATGTAAATACTCCCAAAGAGCATTTGTTTATGAGAAAACAGTTGGTAGAAAAACTATCGTGATAGTATTGCAATAGTTTCTTGACTATCGCAATACTATCGGGATAGTACTTGAGCTATCGCACTACTACAGCATAGTCTTTTTTGAGATCGATAGTCGGGCCTACACTCCGGGCGACTTTTTCCAGTCGGCCTGAGTCCGGACGACTTTGACAGCCGCCGGCCATGACAGGCGTATTTTGCCGCACTGCGGTGCTCTTGTTCTTAAGCAGCTTCTCATCTGGATGGAAACTGTTTGCAAAGGTTATCACTGTGGGACATCAGTAAGATTTAAGTGACCACTTAAAGCAGGTTGAAAGTAAAGCAGAATGCCCCTTAAGGCACATTCTGCTTTACTTTCAGCCTGCTTTAAGCTTCCATCTGCTAGTATACCGTATAGGTAACATTTCTTATGGTACATAATATATTATGTTCTGCATAAATTGGAACAATTTCTTCAGCTGAGGAATAAGTAAAATGGGCTAAAAGACCCTGCTATTGGGGAAAGGGTTGAGAAACCTATGGTTTGATGGAAACATAAGAAAATTAGTGTTTGAAATACAACAGATAGTCGTCGCTATATCTGGAGCTGTGGCCCTGGATTGAATATACAGTGCTCCCTCCCTACAACCACCCTCCTGACAACGACTCCCTCCTAACAACGACCCTTGCCGCTGTTCCCCAATCAAGACATTTATGCCCAACCTTCCACTGCTGCAATATTGTCTGCTTAAAATTGTCGTCTGCTACTTTTCTCAAAGTTACATTTTTTACATTTTGACAGATAAAAAACTTAATGACTTGTGACAAACAGCTTGAATCCAGATCAGACGCCGCATTACGCGGCGTCTGATCTGGATTCAAGCTGTTTGCAAATGTAAGCCAATTTCCCTCCCTATAACAACTCCCTCCAAACAACACACACAAGTTTGGTCTCCCATTGGATGTCGTTGTAGAGAGGGAGCACTGTAGGTTGTACTGTACTGTATCTTGTAGTGACAATTCATGGGCAAACAATGTGCTCACTAAACATGCCAATAGAGTATCCCCCCAGTGTTTGCCTGACACACAGATAACATTTACAAGATTAATGTCAAGATTTTATCTTTAAAATGAAAAAAATAAAATAAATGCTACACCCAATATCATTGAGTAAAATGCCATACATGCAATGGTTTTGGATTGCATATTTCAACCCTTTGGGTGATATGAGCAAAATTAATTATAATATTGATGACCTGTGCAAATAGTTAGGATCCAGATGAGACGATGAGTAACTCGGCATCACATCCAGGAATCCAAACTGTTTGACATTTAAGTAGTATTTGCATAGGGTAATTGTCATTTTCCCTTGTATAGAAGACAAATCACAACTTGTTTCAACTGAAGTATGTTTTATTAGAATGCCAACTTGTTCAGTATGATAAAGGGTTAAAGGACATGTCTATGTTATAGTAGGAGTTTGACATTTCATTCACTATTAGACTGAGGGTCATATGTACAATATCAATGGGGTTTGTTGAACTATTGTGTTTACTGTGTTAAAGTGTGACAGAACAACAATTTAAGGTTATATATCATAGAGTTACAAACCTTTCAATACCATAGACCTGTTAAGAATATGCTCAATACATTTGCAAGCAGTGTAGACCCAGATCAGAGGGCTCCTATAGGAACCCTCTGATCTGGGTCTACACTGTTTGCTAATTCAGTCTAGTATTTATTAAACTATCCAGAATTCCAAGTAGACTGGTTCATGTTTTGGTAACTAAAATGACCCAAAAGGGAACCTAATAACCCACAATAGTTACTTATTTGCCTCTAATTTATTCCTCCACTGAAGAAAATAGTTTAAATTTATATAGTCATGAAACATGTATCATAAGAAATATTTACTAGATTCTAGTAGATGGTAACTTATAGCAGGCTGAAAGTAAAGCAGAATGTGTACTTTCAACCTGCTTTAAGTAGTCAGTGACCTATCTTCAAAACTAGAAACGGCTATGGGACAATGGTTAACCCTTTGAACCCTAGTCCCGCATATAGGCGTCCTTTTCAAACAGTATATACATATAAATAGTACACTTGTCCCGTGCAAACGGTGAAGACCCAGATCAGAGGGCTCCAAAAGGAGCCCTCTGATCAGGGTCTTCACTGTTTGTCATAATGCCAAACATTGACAAAAACAACCCTAAAGTCAGAAATTGACTACACTAAAATGGAAACTGGAATTGTCTATTTAAAGTTTCAGGGATGAAAGAGTTAAAGTAGGCATTAGCAGACCGTGTAGACAATGATGAGATGCTGCGTTACACAGTCTCATCGGGTCTACACTATTTTCTATCCATATGAAATGTTCTGCTGCATCTTTAGATCACCCTTGTATATCTATAATGGAATCTTCCAGCAAGCACAAAAGGAGAGTCCATTATGTTATCCTTAGGCGTAAATTGTTTAACCCTATAAACCCTCGTCCCGCATATTGGCGTCCTTTTCAAACAGTGTACATATGAATAGTACACTTGTCCTATGCAAACAGTGAATACCCAGAGCATAGGGCTCCGAAAGGAGCCCTCTGATCAGGGTCTTCACTGTTTATCACAATGCCAAACATTGACAAAAACAACCCTTAAAAGTCAGAAACGGACTAGACAAAAATAGAAACTGGAATTGATAATTTAAAGTTTCAGGGAGGAAAGAGTTAATGACTGTTTCTGTTCATTTTCATGTAGCCTGCAGCTTGTTATTGCAGTATATAGCAGCTGATTCATATGTTATACTATATGAATGCATTATAAATATCCTCTGATGAAAATGTTGTCTGCTCAAATTTATAAAATTATCCGTTTGTCCTTATCTTTCCCAATCTACAATCAAAGTGACAAACAGTCTATATCCAGATCTGGCTTTACAATTTGTGGGGCGTGATCTGGATCCAAACTGTTATAGCTATGGTAATGAATATTTGGTTCCAAGCCTATGAAGGGCTACGTTGTTGTTTTGGTAACGATTTACTGCTTAATGGCAGCCTTTCATCAATCAGTTGAATTGTTTGAGTATGAGTTACAGGTGTTTTCCTGATAAATGTTGTACTGACTGATAGATGGCCGGAACTGGCAAAATAGTTCTCCTTTTCATGCTTTCTTAACCTTAATCACCCAGGCCAGAGCTCCAGATAAGGGGAGTATTTCAAAAACTAAAATCTTTATTGCTGCATTAAATCCTACGGTGTGACTACTCATTAGAATCGTCTCTTTGAGACGATTCTAATGAGTAGTCACACCGTAGGTTTTGGTGCTAAAATCGGTGAGAAAATATTAGATTTGTTCAGTTTACTCCTTCCTATCTGGAGCCCTGTCCCCACAATTCCAGTTCCAATTAAACTCTAGTCCATTTATATTGTTTTATCAAATATATTTCAAAATAAAAAAGAAAACCAACCAGTGCAATCCCTGAACAGAGGGCTCGTTCAGGAGTCCTCTTATATTGGTCTACACTGTTTGCATAGGACAAGTGTGCTTTTCAAAGGTACACTGTAAAGGAAAAGTACAGTAAAACCTCGCTATTACGACCACTTAAACGGAGGCTAATTGAGTGTATAATAGACAGGTGACAGCTTAAAGCAAGGTTACAGTGAAACAGAAAGCTCCTATAGGAGCTTTCTGTTTCACTGTCACCTTGCTTTAAGCTGTCACCTATCGTAAACACCCTAATAATTAACATAATTTAGTGGTCGTAATAGCGAGGTTTTACTGTATATGCATGGCTATAACCATGCAGAACCAATTATCTACAGCTTATCTTGTATAAAGCAATTATTGGACTGTGAAAGTCTGAAGGACAGGTGGCAGCTTCATACAAGACAGAAGTAATCCATTTGTCCTGAAACTCTCTGATCTGGGTCTACACTGCTTGCAAATACTGTATATATTCCTTCCCTACGCTGTAAGGGATAGTGAGCCCATTAAGCATAGTAAACATCAAACTGATATATCTCACTGTGTATACCCGTACACAGGATATTGGTACCAGCGAGTCGATAGAGTTAGCCGGTCGCTCTGCAGTTCAGGTATGTTTTTTCATGATTTATAGCATAAAATGTATATGATCAACATGTGTATGATACCGTTTTAAAGCGTGATGTTTCTGGGATACACTGGTGTCAAAACATTTCTGTTTTATTTAGAGAAACTCTCGTAAAACATATATATATGCTGCCTGGTACCGGTAAATAACGACGATTGCTGACGAAAATTTATGATATCAACTGTTTAAAACGATCCAGACTACAATCTTTTCATAAAACATTCGATCCTTTTCATAATAATTCCTGTGACTCACTAATACCACACTGTTGGGTCATACTTTTAAGAATAGAATTAAAACAAATTTGTGTCAAGTGTACGGCATATTGGTAGTGAATGAAATTTCACTGCACGGCATATTGATGTGTCACTGTACGGGGATTTGGTACCAGGTATTTGGCCCTAAAAACGTTTTGCTCTGTCACAGCTCATCCTCGGGGTGTTACTTTCAGCCAAAGGTAGCTGAATACCGAGAACAGTCTTCCTATTTATAAATTATATACTTTTCATTGTTAATTTACTTAGAATAGATAAACTAGATCTAGAGCGAGTATACCTAAGAAGTTTAAATTGAAACGATGAATACACTTTGAACATATTCTAATAGCTATTCACGTAATGGGACACTTTTAAGCGAATGAGTAACTGTATCGGACTTTACCTAATTCGAAGATTTCTATTAAAAATCTAACACAGAGTCAATAATGATTGCGGTAAATTTATGATATCAAACTAATCCACCAACTTCTACAATATTGAAATACACGTATACAACTATACTTTCCATATGTGTTTTTCAATTTTGCACGGACATATCGTGCAGTAAGATTACTGGGTTATGCGGTATCATTTACCACAGTGCAATCAGAATAAGTTGCCCACTTTAAAGTGAGCGGTATTCAATTCAACCCAGAGTTCTTTTCTTTAGAAAACTGCCGCGGTCGTGTTACACTTATCTTGCTGAATTGTCGTCTGATTCAATAATATCGTGTGCGAAGAACCACTAAGTCCTTTTTTTCAATAAGAGTGCTAAACAGTTTGAATATGGATCAGAAGTCACGTTAAGCATCGTGAATATATAGATCAGAAGTTGCGTTAAGCGGCGTCTTGTCTTGACCCAAACATTATCCAATGGGCACTTAGGGTTACGCGTATTCGAATGAAAGAGGTAAAATTGATATTTAGCACACATGTTGCTCAGCACGGACTGCACGCCTGTAATAATGAACATTAACAGTAAGTGTACAATAACAGACGTTAGAGGACAGTTTTTGGATAGCTCTGCGGGGTTGGTATATCCTTTAAAGACATCTCCGGTCATAACGCCTTGCCAGATAATTTCCTTGCATAAAACATGGGTCTTGTGGACATGCCGGTAGCAAAGAACCATTGAAGCGTCCCACGTGAGACCGTACCTTTATATTTGATAATTTGGTTAGAAATAACCATTGAAAAGCCTTCTTGAGCATGAGTTTATCTGGGCCTCACGAGGTAAACTGAGATTGGTATACCCGCTGGCAGCTTATGCTGCATGCTTTTTCTCGCCTAACGAGAACAATGGGGGACTTCATCAATGAACTGAGGATATATCTTTAAACCTTTTTAGCTTGTTTTAGTTTTGCAGACGGATGAGTACTTAAATACATTTCTTTCATTCGGTTGTAACACCAAACCAGGTAAAATGTGCGAGTTTTGTCCTTACTGCTATCTTGTCTATGGATACTCATCTAAGCGTTTTATGTGAGGCCCTTACCTTAAATTTGAAAGTTTGGATAGTAAAACCCATTGAAAAAACCCTTGAGTGCGAGTATGTGAGGGCCTCTCTAGACAGCTTGAGATTGGATGCATTGGCTTTTTACACTTTACTACTGCGTTACCTGTATGTTCACACCTAGTGAGAAAAACGGGGAGGGGGGTCCATCAATTGACGGAGGCAGGTTTAAAGTAAAGCCGAATGCGCCAAGGTAAGATGCATTTTGAGTTACTTTCAGTCTGCTTCCAGCGACCATCTGCTAGGATAAAGGAAACATGTCGTATGTTACATCTTCATTACTGTATAAAATGAAATAATTTTCAACACACGGGGGAAGAATGAACAAGAGTTGTCAGAGAGACAACAAAGCTCGCCATTGACACACTCAAGGTCACCGAGGTCAACCACTTTTCATGCATGGAAAGGTCTTGTCCATGTACACATGTACACATACAAACCAAATATGATTGTAACACCTCAAGGGACATAGGAATTACATGTATAAGCCTTTTTTGAAACCTAAACGTAGATTTCGAAACCTAAACCCGGGACCTAAGTTAAAGGTCAATGTCACTGGGCTGTTTTTTTGCATGCATTGAAATGTAGTGTCACTACACATGCATGCCAAATATTAAAGGAATATCTCAATGGATATATGAGTTATAGGCATTTGGAGAAACCTAAACGCAGATTTCGAAACCTTAAGCTGGATCCTTAGTTGAAAGTCAAGGTCACTGGGGTCAAACTTTTTGCATGCAAGAAAGGTCTTGTCTATATACACATGCACACGGAATATCTCAATGGGCGTAGGAGTTTAAAGGCATTTTGAGAAACTTAATGCCTATATATCTACATGAAAATGAGTTATTTGATATTTTGTTATGCCTCGCTTCAAGGTTATAAAGCTTTTGAAATATGTCTGAAATCATTCCCAAGCATTTAAGTTCACGGTCAAGGTCACAGAGATCAATTTGTTGCATACAAGGAAATGCCATGTTCATATACACATGCACTCTGAATATGAAAGGAATATCTCAATGGACATAGGAGTTATTGGCCATTGGGAAACTAAACACAAGTTTCGAAACCTAAACGCGGGTCCTTACTTCAAGGTCAAGGTCACTGGGGAAAATGATGTGTGTCCATGGACAGGGTTTGTCCATATACACATGCATACCTAGTATAAAAGCAATATACATGTATCAAGGGACATAGAAGTTAAGGGCATTTTTCGAAACCTAAACACAGATTTCGAAATCTAAACTTAGATAGATGGATTTTTTCAGTTTCGTCTATTATAGTTATAACTCTCCCCTCCTTTCTACATTGTTCAGGTATAATTTTAAAGTTGCACACTTTTGCGGAACAGCCACGCTGGCGAAGGTATTTTAACTCCTGACACCCATGCCTCTCTATCAAGTGTGATATTACCTCCCGGAACGTTGGTAGTTGTTTCTTACAGTAGGTACATTTGTACAGGTCCATAATCTGTAAAAAACAAATGACAATGTACAGAATGTATACTTGTACAAACCAAACTGCCGTCGATTTCGATGTAGATTTAAGCAAGATGCCGTACAATGGATTGAAATGTTTTTGCAATATGCCGTTCACTAGCATATCAATTTGCCGTACACTTAGCCAAATTTCATTTCGGGTTTTTAAAGCACATGCGGCAAATACAATAGTTAAAGCTTCATAAATATTGATCAAGATAGTACAAATTACTCGTATAACATGAATAATTCTCTTATGCAGTTATAAAAAAAATATTACAATGATATTTTGTCAGCAAACGTTGTTATTTACCGGTACCAGGCAGCATGTTTATACGTCTTACGAGAGTTTCTCTTGGTAAAACTGAAATGTTATGACATCAGCATGTTCCAGAATCATCACACTTTGATACAGTATTATTTTCCATATTGATCTTAGACATATAATTCAGGAAATCAAGAAAACATACCTGCACTGCAGAGCGATCTGCTAACAAATCCATAACTTTCTCGACTCGCTGGTACCAATATCCTGTGTACGGGTATACACAGTGTATCTGTCCCTTTTCCTTACTCCAAAATTACTTATGATGTCTTATCAATTGATAACAAAGTTCTCCTAAATTTTCCTCGATGTATTCTATGGTTTGTAGGTAATCTGATCAAAGACATATCTGGATAATTGCACATCATACTAAAGTTGTGAGAAATGTGATCTTCACAAGATTTATTGTTGTTTTGTCTACTAAGCCAGCTAGTAATGCAGCCATATAATGGTCCCCTTTTCTACATAGATATGCATTTTTAATTGATTCCTCCACTGTAGAAAATAGTTCCAATTTTATAAAGTTGTGAATATGTAGCTTAAAGAAATATTTTCTATATTCTAGCAGAATATTTCTGATTATCAAATTCCTTAAGTAGATGGAAGTAAAGCAGAATGTGCCTTAAGGCGCATTTTGCTTTTTAGCTCACCTGGCACGAAGTGCCAAGGTGAGCTTTTAGGATCGCTGGATGTCCGTTGTCCGTCGTCTGTCCGTTCACAATTGGTTGTGAACACTCTAGCAGCTACAAATTTCATCCGATCTTCATGAAACTTGATGACAATGTTTGTCTTGATGAAATATAGGTCAAGTTCGAATGTGGGTCATGTCGGATCAAAAACTAGGTCACTAGGTCAAATTATAGAAAAACCTTGTGAACACTCTAGAGGCTACATATCTCTTTGGATCTTAATGAAACTTTATCAAAATGTTTGCCTAATTGATATCTAGGTCAAGTTCAAATATGGGTCATGTCCGGGCAAAAACTAGGTCACTAGGTCAAATCATAGAAAAACCTTGTGAACACACTAGAGGCTACAAATCTCATTGGATTTTTATGCAACTTGGTCAGAATGTTTGCCTAATTGATATCTAGGTCAAGTTCGAATATGAGTTATGTCCGGTCAAAAACTAGGTCACTAGGTCAAATTATAGAAAAACTTTGTGAACACTCTAGAGGCTACAAATCTCATTGGATCTTAATGAAACTTGATCAAAATGTTTGCCTAATTGATATCTAGGTCAAGTTCAAATATGGGTTATGTCTGGTCAAAAACTAGGTCACTAGGTCAAATCATAGAAAAACCTTGTGAACACTCTAGAGGCTACAAATCTCATTGGATATTTATGCAACTTGGTCAGAATGTTTGCCTAATTGATATCTAGGTCAAGTTCAAATATGAGTCGTGTCGGGTCAAAAACTAGGTCACTAGGTCAAATCATAGGAAAACCTTGTTAACAATCTAGAAGCTACAAATCTCATCCAATCTTCATGACACTTGGTCAAAATGTTTTCCTCATTGATATCTAGGTCAAGTGTGAATGTGGGTCATGTCCGGTCAAAAACTAGGTCACTAGGTCAAATTATAGAAAAACCTTGTGAACACTCTAGAGGCTACAAATCTCATTGGATCTTAATGAAACTTGATCAAAATGTTTGCCTAATTGATATCTAGGTCAAGTTCAAATATGGGTCAAGTCCGGGCAAAAACTAGGTCACTAGGTCAAATCATAGAAAAACATTGTGAACACACTAGAGGCTACAAATCTCATTGGATTTTTATGCAACTTGGTCAGAATGTTTGCCTAATTGATATCTACGTCAAGTTCGAATATGAGTCATGTCCGGTCAAAAACTAGGTCACTAGGTCAAATTATAGAAAAACCTTGTGAACACTATAGAGGCTACAAATCTCATTGGATCTTAATGAAACTTGATCAAAATGTTTGCCTAATTGATATCTAGGTCAAGTTCAAATATGGGTCATGTCCGGTCAAAAACTAGGTCACTAGGTCAAATCATAGAAAAACCTTGTGAACACTCTAGAGGCTACAAATCTCATTGGATATTTATGCAACTTGGTCAGAATGTTTGCCTAATTGATATCTAGGTCAAGTTCAAATATGAGTCGTGTCGGGTCAAATACTAGGTCACTAGGTCAAATCATAGGAAAACCTTGTTAACAATCTAGAGGCTACAAATCTCATCCAATCTTCATGACACTTGGTCAAAATGTTTTCCTCATTGATATCTAGGTCAAGTGTGAATGTGGGTCATGTCCGGTCAAAAACTAGGTCACTAGGTCAAATTATAGAAAGACCTTGTGATTAATCTAGAGGCTACAAATTTCATTGGATTTTAATGCAACTTGGTCTGACTGTTTGCCTAATTGATATCTAGGTCAAGTTCAAATATGGGTCATGTCTGGTCAAAAACTGGGTCACTACGTCAAATCAAAGAAAAACAGTGTTAACCCTCTAGAGGCTACAAATCTCATTAGATCTGAATGAAATATTGTCAGAATGTTTGCCTACATCGAATCTATGTCAAAATCAAACACGGATTTTGTCTGGTCAAAATCTAGGTCACTAGGTCAAATCATAGAAAATTCTTGTTTACACTCTAGAGGTTTATTGTGAGTCATGTCCAGTCGTAATCTATATCACTATAGGTCATGTTTTACATGGTGAACCAGGTGAGCGATTTAGGGCCATGGTGGCCCTTGTTCTTTCAACCTGCTTAAAGTGGTCACCATGCTGTCTTCAAAAACAGAAACAGGTTATGGAATAAAGGGGTAGAGCAGGTTCTTCAAAACTAGAAACAGGCATTGTGGTAATGGGTTAACAAACTGGTCTTGCTCTAAGTATCCTTTTGACTTAACCCCACATGATACCGCAGCTGTTCCTCACACTCACTTTTACAGACCCGTACCAGCTGTGAACTTTCCTGAAAGATTCGGGGAACATTCACCATGTCTTCCTATCAACCCGCGAAGTTCTCCATATCGCGGAAGCTTTCAGGAGTGGTTTTGGAAGACCCGGAATGCTGAAGGAAAGGCGGAATGTCCTGACGATGTCAGCACGGCAACCTAAAGTGTCAGGAAATTCATTTCTGCATCCAAATTTTGCTCTCGACCAATATGGAACTATATTCTTCAGTGGAGGAATAAAGTAGAGGCGTAAAAAAGGGTATCTATAGATTAATTGGTTAAGTAGCCCCATAACTTAACCCTTGTCATGCTTGGTTATGTTTTGTCAGCAACAACACTAAGTCTTGTCCTCTGCTATTATTTTAAAAATAGAATTTTGAAATATTCTTTTTAAAGCAAAGTCAGTGTCAAACAGCTTCAATCCTGATGAGATGTCCCATTACATGGCACATCATCTGGATCCAAACTGTTTGCACAGATAATCATGATTCCACTGCTAGCGTGCAAAGAGATACCAGTAAACTATACTGAATGACTCAGCATACAAGGTTATAATTTTATAATCATAATTTTATGCAAAGTGAGATCTTAAATGCCAGTGTCACAAATATTTCAGATTATAGAGATATTATTTGTTACTGGATGATAGATTAAAAGCCGCCTACACTTTGTTACATCAAAAACAAAATGAATGTAATGCAGAAAGATCCTTTAGGGACCATTCTTTAACCCATTACCCCATAAATATGCTAGTTTACATCTGCAATTTCCTCTATTAAAGAAAATAGTTCCATTTTATACAATTTTATCTGTCCAGTCTCGATCTAAGTCTTCCTCTCCATTCCTGTCTGTGATGAGGGTTGACGGGATCTATACCCAGGGTTTTTCTATCATGTTTAACAATGTCCTCCCAAGGCAATTTCTGCATTATTTTTGTCCTACATTAGGAGGAAACTCCCTTTAAAGTCTGGATCTTTTATTCAATCACTTCTATTCAGTTGTCATTTACTGGAAGTTTGATGGTAATATTTCGTGGCACGTTAAGACGTTTGATGGTAGTATTTTTCATGGCACATTAAGATGCATGATTTCCTGTGAACAGTCCATGCAGTGTATGGCACTTCTGTGCACTCGTCTGGTTTCAAATCATATCAACCTGCTTCATGGCTGAAATATTAAATTGACACCTTCTGTCAGTGCATTTCATTCACAGTCAGGGCTCCAGATAAGAGTGAGTAAACTGAGCAAATCCAACATTTCTCACTCATTTTAGCACAAAATCCTATGGTGTTACTACTCATTAGAATCGTCTCAAAGAGACGATTCTAATGAGTAGTGACACCATAGGGTTTAATTGAGAAATAAAGATTTTAGTTTTTGAAATACCCCCCTTATCTGGAGCCCTGCACAGTGCTCCCTCTCTTCAACAACGCCCAGTGGGAGACAAATATTGTGTGTTGTTGGGATGGAGTTATTGTAGGGAGGGAACATTAATACTCTTAGTGTGCTGAGCATGACTTGGCTTACATTTGTAAACAGTTTGAGCCCAGATCAGACGTCGGATAACATGTAGCATCTGATTTGGGTTCAAACTGTTTGTCACAAATGTGCATATCAACATCAATTGTATACTCCCGAACAATCAAAACAGATTATGATTGGGAGGCAAGGTTGTATAAAATGAAACTATTTTTTGTTCTGTGGAGGAATAAATTAAAGGTGTAAAAAGGCATATTTATGGGGTAATTGGTTAAACAAAGGACACAGATTTACAGTATATAGGCCAATGACATTTCTGTCACTGCAATCACATTAATGGTATGCAAAACTGGTTCATGTATTTATGACAAATATTCAGGGTTTAATCCTTTGAACCCTAGTCCCGCATATAGGCGTCTTTTCAAACAGTGTACATGTGAATAGTACACTTGCCCTGTGCAAACAGTGAAGGCCCAGATCAGAGGGCTCCGAAAGGAGCCCTCTGATCAGGGTCTTCACTGTTTGTCAGTAATGCAAAAATTGACAAAAACAACTCTTAAAATTCAGAAATGGAATAGACAAAAATCGAAACTGCATTTGTCCATTTAAAGTTTCAGGGAGGAAAGAGTTAATGTTTCTGGGGATTATCTGTTTGTATAGACTCCCTAGGGGCTAGGTGTTTTTTGCTGACAAAAAGATGAAACATGCATCTTAATAACTGTTGGGTATTTTCTGAGCTGTGTAAATGTTCTGTTGTTTGAACAGCTAATTTCTGATTTGAATTCTATCTTGAGATCTAGAATGAGGAAATAATTTTGCCAGAAATGCAGTCATCATAAGTGGCTGGAAGCTGTACTTGTTCATTGCATGTGATCCAGATCAGGGTCCTATGCTTATGAAGCGTTTGAGTTGAGTCTGAAATCGTTCTCAAGCATTTGATTGGTCAGATTTGAGCCTAGGCTCAAATCTGACCATTCAAATGCTTGAGGACGCCCTCAGACTCAACTCAAGGCTTTATAAGCGCTGGGGCAGGGCTCCAGATAAGAAGGCTTAATTGTCATAAGGAATTGTTACTGTTTATTAGACCAAGATTATCCCCGCTGCCAAGAACTAAAGGGAAAGAAGGTCAGTGATTTTGTTCCCATGCACTGCTTTGCAATGAAAGAGATTAGCCGAATCATCTTCCTGAAATTATCATCATCATCTCGTCTCATCATCCCTCGTCATTCATCGGCACTATATGACCTATTTTGTGTGAAGTGCTGTAAAACCCAACTGATCATCAGCTGCAGAGGGAGTAAACTGAACAAATCCAACAGTTTCTCACTCATTTCAGCACTAAATCCTATGGTGTTGCTTTATAGAATCGTCTCAAAGAGACACAGCCACATCAGCATTCTGTAGATCTAATATAATTCATTAAAATTAAGAAAGAGTCCAAAATATCGACATAAAGTGGTAATTTTTAGCTCACCTTTATGCTTACTTTGGTTTATTGGCTCAATTATGTTACAAATTTGCTTGAATCATGTTTTGCAGGGTGAAAATATTCCTATGATGTTCATACAGTGGAGAATCTGTTATTCTTTCCCGTTTAAACGCAAACGTACGCAAACGCAAAGCACTAAAACGTAGAAAAGAACAACTTTTGGACAATTCTGATAATTCTTGTTTATCTTGGTGGCAAACAGTTTGGAGCCTGATCAGACGCCGGGTTACCCGGCGTCTGATCTGGCTCAAAGCTGTTTGCACTGCAAATAATAGTTTTAGCGTAAACGCGTTTATTGGGAAAGAATAACACATTCTCCTCTGTACAACATGCATTTTGCATCAGTTGATTTTATTTGGCAAACACCTAGTTTGTTTGAAGATAACATACAGGTGTGCAGAACTATAAGAACTTATAAGATTTGTCTTGTGGCTGTCTCCAGGGCCCTGATTTCATGGACATACAGTCAAACCACCATAGCTCAAACTTGCTTACCCATTACCCCATAAATACACCTTTTTATGCCTTTAATTTATTTCCCCACTGAGGAAAATAATTCCAATTTATACAGTTAGGAATATGTATGATAAGAACTATTTTCTTTATTCTAGCAGAAGGTAGCTTAAAGCAGGCTGAAAATAAAGCATTCTGCTTGACTTTTAACCTGTGTTAATAGTGGTCACCTATTTTCAAAACTAGAATCAAGCTATTGGGTAATGGGTTAAAGATATTTCCTCAGTCCATTGATGGAGTCCCACCCCCATTGTCCTCGATAGGCGTGAAAAAGCATGCAGCATAAGCTCTGCCAGCGGGTATACCAATCTCAGTTTACCTGGTGAGGCCCAGATAAACTCATGCTCTAGAGACTTTTCAATGGTTATTTCTAACCAAACTATCAAATATAAAGGTCGGGTCTCACATGAGACGCTTCAATGGGTCTTTGCTACCGGCATGTGCACAAGACCCATGCTTTTTGCAAGGAAATTGTCTGGCAAGGGGTTATGACCGAAAGGTCGTCAGGACATGTCTTTAAGTCGACATAATCTGTATTTCAATAGTTGTAAATCAGTAGCTGAAGCTTGCTGAAGTAAAACATAGCTGTGGTTTAATTTAAAATGTGGTTAAAGACATTTCCTGACAAACTTTCGGTCATATCGTTAAGCCACAGTTTTAACTATGAAATATGGGTTAGTTTCATTATTCAACAAGAAATATCTTTAGAAAAGATATTTGGCGGAATGAGTGGTTGAACTAAGGCTATATAGATGGGTGTGCAAAATTGAATTAAATTGAGGTTTTCAAAGAATTGTAATATCTTGGATTGAAAACCAAAAAATACAAGTATTCAATTGAAACAGTAACTTTTATTTAAAATGCAAAACTATCATGTACAGAAATGCAAACAAAACAATAATTTAACTCATATCCTAGCTACTGGTAGGAGATCCTCACATTAATCTACTGTTCCATTCATAGAGTTTCTTGAAACAAACTATAGCATACACAAATGTACAGATACAACAATCTGCTGTACTTCACTCTTGTAAATAATGATGAAACAACACAATTGTGTTTAACTCACTTGAGGCTATTCATATATAAAATATTGCTTTTAATGTATGGCAAATGTGTACAAATAGTTAACAATTAAAACAAATTGGTTGTAAACAATTACGAAACACCTAGCTTCCTCTGTATATCTATAAATAGATTTCAGATCATATCTTAAAATAGAAGCATAATTTTGTCAACAGTGGAAACTAGTAAACAGCCAGCCTGTATCTCTAAATTTTACACCCACAGTCCACATCATGTAAAACTGTAATGGGACATAAACCAGCCTACAGGGCTCCAGATAAGAGTGAGTAAACTAAACAAATCACATTTTTTCACCTCTTTTAGCACCAAACCCTATGGTATTACCACTCATTTTGATTGTCTCGAAGAGACAATTCATATGTATAGCGACACCACAGGGTTTAATGCACAAATAAAGATTTTAAGTTTTGAAACAATTCCCTTATCTGGAGCCCTGGCTACTATCCAATCAGACTATTCAATTTCAACAGGTGCTCTTAATTCTAAATTTCTGATCAAATATTATTGGTTGAAATGTGTGGCCAAATATAAAGTGTGTCTAAATAGAAAACAGTCAGCTCCGCCGAATAACAGATGGCCACTTAAAGCAGGCTGAAAGTAAAGCAGAGTGTGCCTTATGGCACATTCTGCTTAACTTTCAACCTGTTTTAAGTGGCCATCTGTCTTCACAACAATTGTTACTGGAAACAGGTAATTGGGTAAACAGAGCTCCAGATAAGTAAAGTATTTCAAAAACTAAAATCTTTATTTCTGCATTAAATCCTATGGTGTTACTATTCATTAGAATCATCTCTTCGAGATGATTCTAATGAGTAGTTACACCATAGGATTTGGTGCTGAAATAAGTGAGAAAATTATGGATTTGCTCTTATCTGGGGCCCTGGGTAGAGGGTAAACACGAAAAATGAGTCTTCTGTTGAGTGGTGGGGGTTCCAATAACAGGAGCGCTCTGATCTAGGTCAGCACAGGTAGGCAATATTATCCCAGCTGACTTTCCCTTCTCTCGCAAGTTTATTACTGTATAATCGTGGAACGTTATTGCTTGCCTTGTAAACAATGCCATAAAAACATTTGTTTGATATCGTGTAATGCATACGAATTAAGATAAAAGGGAAGACAGGTGAGACGACTTACCCATCCATCAGCACCCATTCATAAAGTTGATCATAAAGATTATTTTACCCTTTCCTCAGAGGAGGAAGTGCTGTAGGAAAACTTCACCTTTTCCTTCATATCAGCGGATTAGGTTGCTTTTACTCAATGAAAGTGTTTAGGACAGCTAGGTGACTACTTAATACAGGATGAAAGAAAAGCAGAAAGCTCCTACAGGAGCTTTTTTGCCTTCCTTTCTTTCTGCTTTAAGCAGTCACCTGGCGTTAACACTTTCACTGGTGGCTATCACCAATTCATACACTATAGTTGGTCATAAAGATTGTTCAACCTTTATCTCGCTATGGGTAAACTGATGCAAACAATTTCTGATCTAGATGCGAATATATTTCTGGTTTAGGATCAAGTCCAACATTAATTTTGGACTGAACTGGATCAAAGTTGTTTGCAAAGGTCTTTAAAATAGGTTGTCAGTCTGTGTTTTGATGTTAGCTACCCTTTACAGGGTTGCCATTTCTCCCAGATTTTTCCGAAATCTTCTAATTTTTATCCTAGCAGATGGTAACTTAAAGTAGGCTGAAAGTAAAGCAGAATGCGCCTTAAGGCGCATTCTGTTTTACTTTCAACCTGCTTTAAGTAATCACGCTGGAAAATAAGAAAATTTGGAAATTGTAGGATTTTTCAAAATCGAATTATGGCATCTCTGCCTTTATATACACTTACACTGAAAACTTGATTACTGCATGCTACAAACAGTTTCAGTCCAGATGGAATGCCAAAATAATAGCCTTTTTTGCATCCTGACCCACAAACTCTTTAATACTCTGATCAGGCCTCCAGGGAGAATCCCAACATTGTCTCACTTAGGTTTAGTGCCAAATCCTGTAGTGTTACTACTCCATAGAATCGTCTAAGAGACAATTCTAATGAGTAGTGACACCATAGGTTTTAATGCAGAAATAAAGATTTTAGTTTTTGAAATACTCCCCTTATCTGGAGCCCTACCACTAGTGAAAGAAATCCAGGTTTAAAATGCTGAAGGCTATAATATTTTTTTTGCAGAAAATAAACAACTGTTGAGCTTGTTAAGGGTTAGTTATACCTTATAATATTCCTGGTACCAGGAGTCTATACTGGTAGTTTAATTAACTCACTTAATTATACCTGTATCTGTACAATTAATGCCTAAACTAATTTTGTTGGAAAGGTTCATTGATCAATTATAGACGTGGTAATAGAAAATTTCTTGTCTGTTCATTTACAGCAATTTCTTTGAACCATGCTTTGCAGAGTGAAAATACTTGTATGATATTCATACACTATGTATTTTGTATCAGCTTATGTTGTTTGGCAAACATCTTGTTTGAAGATATTAAATAGCAAATATCAAAAAGACAGTTCTATTAAGAAACAGTAAATGAGTGAAAAGACATTTCTATGAAAATATGTAAATGCATTTACCCTTTAATAGCCTGTTTCTAGTTCTGAAGCCAGGTGATTACCACTTAAAGCAGGTTGAAAGTAAAGCAGAATGTGCATTAAGGCGCATTCTGCTTTATTTTCAACCTGCTTGAAGCTACTATCTGCTAGGATAAAGAAAATATTTCATATGATGCATATTCGTCACTGAATAAAATGGAACTATATAATTTCTTTCAATGTAGGAATGAATTAAAAGCATTGAAAGTGTATCTATGGAGTAAATGGTTAAAAAGGTGTTTCTATGATGGATAGATAAAGGCATAAAAAGTATTTCCGGTGGCAGTATAAGGTGACTTGATATGGGTTCATACTAAGATGACTGTTTTATATCTACATTAATTTTGGCATGCATTAGCGGTTGCACAACATTTAAACATACAGTTATGAAGACCTTAGTCTTTCCCTCATAAAATTCAACAAAAGCAAACACAATACAATATGTAATTTGGAAAATGGCAATTTCTGTAAAATGTTAACTTTTTTAGCTCACCTGAGCCAAAGGCTCAAGGTGAGCTATTGGGAGGGCCCTGTGTCCGGCGTCCGTCGTCGTGCGTTGTCCGGCGTCGTTAACAATTGCTTCAAATGACATCTCCTCCTATACCGCTGAACAAATTTCAACCAAACTTTACACAAATGTTTATTGGGTTAAGCTCTTTCAAAATTGTTCAAAGAATTAGAAACAATGCAGAACTCTGGTTGCCATGGCAACCAAAGTGAAAAAATAAGGAAATCTTAAAAAATCTTCTTGTCAAAAACTACAAGGACCAGAGCTTAGATATTTCGCATATAGCATCACCCACAGGTCCTCTATCAAGTTTGTTCAAATTTTTCCCCTGGGGTCAAAATTGGCCCCGCCCCAGGGGTCACAGTTTTACATAGAATTATATAGTGAAATTTTTAAACGTCTTTTCCTCTGAAACTAATATGGCCAGAGCTTTGATATTTGGCATGGTGACACTTCTAGATGTCCTATACCAATAAGGTTCAAATGGTTCTGATCAGTTGCATATCTAGGTCACAGGAGCTAAAAATAGATTTTTTTTCAATGAAAACTTAAAAAAATCTTCTTGTCTGAAACTACAAGAGCCAGAGCTTAGATATTTGGCACATAGCATCACCTACCAGTGGTCTATCAAGTTTGTTCAAATTATGCCCCTGGGGTCAAAATTGGCCCCGCCCCGGGGGTCACAGTTTTACATAGAGTTATATAGGGAAATTTTCAAACGTCTTCTTTCTAAAACTAATATGGCCAGAGCTTTGATATTTGGCATGGTGATACTTCTAGATGTCCTTTACCTATTTTGTTCAAATGGTCCCAGTCTGTTGCATATGTAGGTGACAGGAGCTAAAAATAGATTTTTTCAATAGAAACTTAAAAAAATCTTCTTGTATAAAACCCTAGTACCCCTGATCTTAGATATTTGGCACATAGCATCATCTACAGGTCCTCTATCAAGATTGTTCAGATTATTCCCCTGGTGTAAAAAATGACCCCGTCCTGGACATAAATCATTATCTCCATTTTGTCAGCTATTCTCAGGTGAGCAAAATATGCCCCATGGGGCTCTTGTTTTTTTTAGCTCACCTGAGCCAAAGGCTCAAGGTGAGCTATTGTGACCGCTCACCGTCCGTAGTACGTCTGTCCGTCTGTCCGTTCACTTTTTCTTCAAACGACATCTCCTCTGAACCCGCGGATTGTAGGGCTGATTCAAACTGCTCATGATGTTCCTTGGATGCTTCTCTACAGAAGTTGTTCAAATGAAAGAGAAAAAGCAAAAACTCTGCTTGAAAAAGCAAAAAAGCAAAAAAAATTAAAAAATCTTCTTGTTAAAAACTACTAGGCCCTAAGCTTTGATATTTTTACAGTAGAATCTCCTGGTCGATCCCTCTATAGTTTGTTAAAATGAAATCCCTAGGGTCACACTTGACGCCATGCACCCTGCGCAGTTTAACTGCTGCTCTAGGCAGGTTTCACAGTATTTTTGATGAAGCAGAAGTAGAACTGTATTTTACCTGAGTTACTCTTAATATACTAAGGGCAAATAGCCAATATTTGCAAACATTTTGGATCCAGATCAGATGCAACATAATCAAAATGCTACATCTAATCTGGATCCAACCTATTTGCCACTCATTTACCAACTTAACATTTTCTAAATTGTTTTTTTGTACACTTTTCACATACAGTAGGTTTTAAGCAGACATCATTTCAGTCTGGTAAGGGTAAGCCCCCAGAGTTCTAGCCACTGAGGTCAAATATTATGCAACTCTGAACTGGTAGGGAGTATTATAGAACTGGTCATGATCAGCTGAACATGTTGTCTGCTTAAGTTTAGATATGGTTCAGTCTGATTCATACTTAGAGAAACAGGATCTGGAAGTGATCCACTGACAGTTATGTAATTATGTCTTATGCCATATTTATATATATGTTTAATATTGGTTTTGTCAGAGTTATCTGAATGTCTTTTCATTTTTTCTTGTCCAGGATTCAACCCTTTCACCCCATATACTGACGTTTGTTAACCCATTACCCCATAAATGTGCATTTTTAGGCCTTTGATTTATTCCTCTACTTAAGAAAATAATTCCACTTTAAACAGTCATGAAAATGTAAGATGCAAAAGTAAAGCAAAGTGTGCATTAACCCTTAGCCCGCCAAATAAATTGTCGTCTGCTATATTTCTCGTCTGCTTCAAGTTTCAAAGTGCTTCAAAGTTGCTCAAAATTGCTGAAAATGTTGTCCGAGTGTCAAACAGCTTGGATCCGGATGAGATGCCGAGTTACTTGGCATCTAATCCGGATCCAAGCTGTTTGCATATAAAGCTATAGTCGTGAGTGGCAGGCTAAGGGTTAAGACACATTCTGCTTTACTTTCAACCTGCTTTAGGTGGCCACCTATTTTCAAAACTAGAAACATGCTATGGGGTAATGGGTAAAATGAAATTGCCTATTTGGAAAGAGCCTGATGAGAGGAAGTGCCATTTGCAAAGGCCATAACTCTGACATCATTGTTTTTTGAGTTATTTCCCTTTGTGATATTTTCTTGTCAAGAAGACAACTTCAGTTCTACTGATGCTATTGTAATGAAATTTTATGTATGGAAAGAAACTGATGAGAGAAAATGCCATGCACAAGGGCAGCAATATTTAGTTTTTCCCCTTTGTCATATTTTATTGTCAGGAAAATAATTCCAGTTCTGCTGACGCTAGTGAAATAATTATCATTTATTGGAAATGGAAATAGCTTGATAAGAGGATGTGTCATGGATAAGGGTCATAAGCTTGGCAACAAAATTCACTTTTGTCATGTTTTCTTGTCTGGAAGATAACTCCATTTATAGTTACATTAAAATGTTGTCTTGCCCAGTCAACTTAGGTACAAACTTCAATGTCCTCAGGTGAGCGAATTTAGGGCCATGGCCCTCTTGTTTTTTATCTGAGTGGCAAACAGTTTGGAGGCAGGTCAGATGCCAGGTTACCTGGCATCTGATCTGCCTCCAAACTGTTTGCAATTGATGTAAGGTTTTTAGAACAAACAGGTGTAACAATGTGAAAGAACAAGTCTTCTCTATTGTTTCAGTATTGTATCAGTATTGTATGAGTAATTTGCTGACATGAAGCCAAGCAGTTCTATTACCTTCCTGATAATGTTAAGTACCAACTACAGGGATATAACAGACTTGTCAATGAGCTGACACTGAGACAGCATGCAGTTTTTCTCATGTCTTGGTTAACCCACTTACTGGAAGTACAGCCAAACTTGTGTTCAGTATTGGTTTCTACATACGTATGATGGTATGGCTGTCCAATAGTCTGTCTGGTTCGAATACATATTAACAGTTTTTCCTAAATTTCAACCATACTTGGTAGGATGCTTCATCGCCTGAATAGTTCAGGCAAGTTTGTAAATTATGACATTTCTACTATATTTGGTGGAGTTATGCCCCTTTTATTGCCAAATGAGGCATTATTCTATGCAACTAAAAGAAAAACTGTTTTAAAATTTATTTAGTTCTTTTTAATTTGGTAGTGTACTACAAGAAGCAATTAGCATATTAAAGATATATATTACGGGTTTGTTGTTGTATTATAACTATATTTGATGAATACTGGCATTGACTTAACCCATTACCCAATAGCCAGTTTTTAGTTTTGAAGACAGGTAACCACTTAAAGCAGATTGAAAGTAAAGCAGAACCTTAAGGCACATTCTGCTTTACTTTCAACCTGCTTTAAGCTACCACTTGCTAGAATAAAGAAAATATTCCTTATCATTCATATTCATGACTGTATAAATTGGAACTATTTTCTTCAGTGGGGGAGTAAATTGAATGCGCTAAAAGATGCATCTATTGGGTAAAGGGTTAATTGTTGGCAAACATGGACTGGAAAAAAATGGAAACTTGAATTGTAGATTTGAAGTTTGGACTAGAAGAAATAGGAATCTGGTTTTGTAGATTTGAAGTTTCAGGGAGAAAAGGTTAATACAGCAAATGTTACTTTGTAAAGAAAAATTGATAAATGCTCAAGCAGATGACAGTTTCTGGTTGTCTTATCATATAGCGTAGTAACAAGGTTATACCCCTATATCACCGACTTGATGACTAACCAGTCATTTCACAGCAGCTACCCTACCGGAAAATGTTCATATGTTTTTTATCAATGAAATATTTTACAAGGTAATGGAAGGTGAATCTAATTGAATACACTCTCAGGCAGTACAATCCTTTCAACTACAGTGCTCCCTCCCTACAACGACCCTCCCAACAACGATTCCCTCCTTACAACACATTTGCCGCAGTTCCCTAAACAAGACAATTATGTCTAAAGCTTTTACTGCTGCAATATCGTCTGCTTCAAATTGTTGTCTGCTGTTTTTCCTAAAGTTACATAATGGACATTTGGACAGAATAAAAACTTAATGACGAGTGACAAACAGCTTGAATCCAGATCAGACGCTGCATTAGGCAGCGTCTGATCTGGATTCAAGCTGTTTGCAAATGTACCCAATTTCCCTCCCTATAACTACTCCCACCGAACAACGCACATAATGTTTGTCTCCCATTGGGTGTCGTTGTAGAGAGGGAGTGCTGTACTCGCTGTTTCTGTCTGTGTGCAAATCACCCTACTGTTAACCCATTACCCCATAGGCGGTTTCTAGTATTGAAGAGGCACAGATTAAGGCGCATTCTGCTTTACTTTCAGCCTGCTTTATAAGCTATTATCTACTAGAATATAAAAAAAAGTATGTAACATATTCCTGACTGTTTAAAGTGGGCTATTTTCTTAATTGGCATATTTATGGGGTAATTAATGGTTCAAGCAATAGGTTGAATTTTAGCATTTCTGTTGAACCCCTACAATGCAATAAAATTGTCAAACCCAATTTCTGATAAAAGTTCACACAAGTTAAAACAAGGGAACAGTGGCAAGCTTTGTTGTAAGGAGGGAATCGTCTGGAGGGATTACTGTATTAGCATTCTTTGCAAACGGTGTAGATCGAGATCAGAGGGCTCCTGAAGAAATGCTGTGATCAGGGTCTGCAATGTTTGTAAATAATACATGTATTCTTGGTCCATACCATGTAAAGGTTAAGGTCAGAAAAAAATGTCAGTGCTTCTTATGTATTCAAGATAATCAATTATAATCAAGCCCAATGTTATGTGGGTTTTAACCCTTAGCCTGCCACTCACGACTATAGCTCCATATGCAAACAGCTTGGATCTGGATGAGACGCCGAGTTACTCGGCGTCTCATCCGGATCCAAGCTGTTTGACACTCGGACAACATTTTCAGCAATTTTGAGCAACTTTGAAGCACTTTGAAACATGAAGCAGACGAGAAATATAGCAGACGACAATTTATTTGGCGGGCTAAGGGTTAATTGTGATCAAGTCAACTTCACACCAATACCATCAGATCAGGTTTTAAATTGTAGGTAAAATTTATACCTGTTAAAATTCAGTTGTACAAATCGTATCTGTAATCACCATGGTTTTCACCTTTAGGGCGTAACGCTTCGCACGCTAGCAGTGAAATCGTGATAACCTTTGCAAAACAGTTTGGATCCTGATGAGTCACAGTGTAATGCGGTGTCACATCAGGATCTACACTGTTTGATACTCTAGCTGACCTTGTTTTTGAAAAGAAATTTTGAAAATTCTATTTTTAGACCAAAAGCAGAGGAAAAATGTTGCAGCCGAAAATAATTACCCTGCATGCAAAGAGTTGAACCTTTTGCATGCTAATCAGTCTTTATTTACAAAATATTTTGTCTCCATCAATTCTAACAGGAAATTAATCGGTAGTGGTAGAAAGTATCATGAAAGTGTCAAACAGTTTGGATCCAGTTCAGACACCGAATTACTTGACTTCTCATCTGGATCCAAACTGTTTGCAAAAGTTATTAACAAATTCTCGTACCCAAATGCATGCTGAAGGTTGAGTGTGAATATTCATGAAAGCATGAATGAAATATTTGGAAGATATGAATAACACCTAGCACATAAAAAAAATAAAAACAATATGCCTTTGTTGTGAGTAGATGGGTGGGGATTTTAATTTGGATATCATAAGTCAGGTAATATGCATGCTTATTTACATAGCAAAACTGTGATTACCTTTGCAAACAGTTTGGAGCCAGATGAGACGCAAAGTAACTCGGCGTCTCATCTGGCTCCAAACTGTTTGACACTCTGATTCAATTTGGAAAAGCAATTTGAGGAAAATATTATTGTGGAACAGTAGTAGACTAAATCTGTTGCAGGTGACAATTAAAACTGCTTATTCTTCAAAGAGATACTGGGCTCCAGATACTGAACAACCCAACATTTTCTCACTCATTTCAGCACCAACCCAGATAGCACACCCGTATCGGATGGATATCCAACCGATATGGTCCGATATAGGCCTGATATCTAAAATATAATGTCAGCTGATGATTGGATTTATATCAATCCGATCATTGGACAGATCATTGGATCTATGTCTGCATTTGATCAGGGGGTTTGATGACAAGCCAATATAAATCGGATCATCGGGCGGATTTGATCAGTATTTTTATATGACAAACCTTTGACAATCCAATTGTCAGCTGACATTATATCGGTTTGATATCAATCTGATATCTGTTGTAATATCGGTCTGATATATATTCGATGACGGGCCGATATCAATCCGACAACGATATCAATCCAACCAGAAAACGATGTGCAAAATGACATCCAACTGATATCATTTTAGATATCCATCCGATACTGGTGTGCTGACTGGGAAATCCTATGGTGTTACTACTCATTAATCATAGGGTTTAATTCAGAAATAAAGATTTTAGTTTTTGAAATACTCCCCTTTGAAATATACTCCCCTTATCTGGAGCCCTGAGATAGATAGGAAAGGGTTCATATCATATGGGAAAATCTATCTCATATTTAAACCTTCTCAGTCTAATAGCACATTAATGATTTTTGCCAAAATATTGGCTTTGGATGAGATGCCATATATAATTAAGTAAATTTGCCTTAAGTTAAGGTAAGTTAAATTTGAGAAATAAAAGCATACAAGATTTTTAGCTCACCTGAGCTAGCTCAGGGTGAGCTATTGCAATCCTTGATTGTCCGTCGTCCGTCGTGCGGCGTCAACAATTTTAGTGTTTACACTCTAGAGACCACAATTTTTATCCAATCTTTCTCAAACTTGCTCAGATGGTATATTGCCATAAGAGTTCAGATGAGTTCGATGATGGTTGAAATCGGACAAATAGGTCATGAGTTATCTACCTTTGAACTGCTGAAAATGCCATATTTAACAGTGTTTACACTCTAGAGGCCACAGTATTTATCCAATCTTTCTAAAACCTGCCCAGATTGTATATGACCATAAGAGTTCGATTTTGGTTGAAATCTGACAAATAGATCAAGAGTTATCTACCTTTGAATTGCTGAAAATGCCATATTTAACGGTGTTTACACTCTAGAGGCCACAGTATTTATCCAATCTTTCTAAAACCTGCTCAGATTGTATATGACCATAAGAGTTCGAATGAGTTTAATTTTGGTTGAAATCGGACAAATAGATCAAGAGTAATCTACCTTTGAATTGCTGAAAATGCCATTTTTAACGGTGTTTACACTCTAGAGTTCACAATTTTTATCAAATCTTTCTTAAACTTGCTCAGATTGTATATTACTATAAGAGTTCAGATGAGTTTGATTATGGTTGAAAGCAGACTTATAGGTAGAGAGTTATATACCTTTGAATTGCTGAAAATGCCATATTTAATGATGTTTACACTCTAGAGGCCACAAATTTTATCCAATCTTTCTCAAACTTACTCAGATTGTATATTACCATAAGACTTCGGATGAGTTCAATTTTAGTTGTAATCGGATCAATAGGTCAAGAGTTATCTACCTTTGAATTGCTGAAAATGATATATTTAACAGTGTTTACGCTCTAGAGGCCACAATATTTATCCAAGCTCTCTCAAACTTGTCCATATTGTAAATGACCATAAGAGTTGGAAAAAGGGTGATTATGGTTGGAATCAGACAAATAGATCAAGAGATATCTACCTTTGAATTGCTGAAAATGCCATATTTTACAGCGTTTACACTCTTGCAACTACAGTTTTCAATGGATTTTGATTATACTTGTACACAAAGGATGTAGCTATACGTTCTCGAAGGAGTGCAATTATTGTTGAAATGTAATCATTGTGGCAATAGTTACCTGCCCTTGATATACTTTGAAATGCTAGAAAAAGGCTTAATAGGCTCTAGTTATCTGCCTTTGATGTACTCTACTATACTACAGTAGGTCGACAAACTTGAATGGATTTAGAATAAAACGGGTGAAATTCAAAGGTAAAGCTATCAGGCTTCATTACAAATGGTGAGCGATATCAGGGCCTTCAGTCTTGTTTGTTTAACCCTTTACCCAATAGCCTGTTTCTAGTTTTGAAAATAGGTGACTATTTAAAGCTGGTTGAAAGTAAAGCAGAATGCGCCTTAAGGCGCATTCTCCTTAACTTTCAGCCTGCTTTAAGCTACTACATGCTAGAATAAAGAAAATATTCCTAATGATACATATTCATGACTGTATAAATTGGAACTATTTTCTTCAGCGGAGGAATAAACTGAATGCACTAAAAGGCGCTTCTATTGGGGAAAGGGTTAAAGCAGATGAAGTCATGGCAGTGAAGGGGTTAAACGCTTAACAATTACTCCATAGATATAAATACACATTGTTACGTCTTTAATTCATTCCTCCATTAAAGAAAATAGCTAAACTTTATTCAGTCAGGAATATGTACCATAAGAAATATTTTCCATAATTATCCTAGCAGATGGTAGCTAATGAAACACGCTGAAAGTAAAGCAGAATGCACCTTTAGGCACATTCTGCTTTACTTTCAACATACTTTAAGTTGTCCCCTGTGGTTAAAACTAGAAACAGGCTATGGGATAATGGATTGAAACATACTATGAGGGAAAGGATGTATCCATGCTTGACACTGAGTACAGATAGGACCCAAGGGACCCACAGGGGGCTCATCTATATCAGCTTCACCATTTCCCGGTCACCACTGATTGCATAAACAGACATCCAGACCCTTTCCCTTGCATCTGTTCAGTTAGAGTCAGTTGGTTGCTTAACCCTTTACCACATAGCTATGCCTTTATACACCTTTAATTCATTTCTTTACTAAAGAAATAGTGTCACAAAAGTCAAGGATATGCAAAGAAATATGTCCTAATGCATGACAGATTGTAGTTTAAAGCATGTTGAAAGTAAAGCAGAATGCCATGGTGCTTTACTTTCAGACTGTGTTAAGCAACCATCTTTCATTATTACTGAAAAGTAGTGATGGGTGAAAGGGTTTAACCTTTCCTCTATTTGTTCGGGCCATTGGCGGCCTTTCATCCCTCCTAAATGAGACAAATGAATATTCATTGATGTTGTTGAATAGGGGTGAAAGTGTAAAGCAAGATGAAAGTAAATTAGAGAGCTCCTATAGAAGAGTTCTGTGCTACTATCATCTTTCTTTAACCCTTTACCTGATAGCCTATTTCTAGTATTTAAGATAGGTGACTACTTAAAGCAGGTTGAAAGTAAAGCAGAATGCGCCTTAAGGCGCATTCTGCTTTACTTTCAGCCTGCTTTAAGCTATCATGTGCTAGAATATAGAAAATTTTCCCTATAATACATTTTATTTACTGATTAAATTGGAACTATTTTCTTCAGCGGAGGAATAAATCATATTCGCTAAAAGGCGCGTCTATTGGGGAAAGGGTTAAGTAGAATCCTGCTTCAGATACAATTGAATACAAGCCATTTGCATTTTGAGCTATGGAGGAAAGGGTTCAAGTCTGCTGAATAAAAAGAAGGAATCTGTTGTTGTTGTTTAAAGCAGGCTTAAAGCTATGCAGAAATTTAGACCCAGATCAGCCAGGTCAGTAATCAAGACTACCCCTGTGGGTAGGTATTGAATTATTCTACAACCATACCAGAATAATTTCTTGAATGCTCATGACCAATTCTAGAGCAGCTGTCTAGTCTAGTTCATTAATATTTTGCAAAAATTCTAGAAATTTGATGGCTTGCAAACCATTGTTCTAGAACTACAAAAGTTCTTGAACTCCTTTTGTAGAAGTGTAAAATAATTCTTGAAACTGTAGAACAGTTTTAGAAGCGTCCATTTAATGTTCATGAATATTCTAATATTCTTGAACACTTTTCACAGGGGTACTTTTTAAGACCTACAGCATCAATTATAACTGTAAGTGAGTAGTGCAGATGTTAGTAGGCGAACAGTTAAAGACAGCCAACAACTCAGCAGGTTGCATTCTCTTCTCCAACAAACCAAGGCAGAAAAAAACATTTTCTAGCAAGGAACCAGTCTCAGGTGAATGGCATTTCAACCCCCAGTAACATCTGCTTAATCTATCAACTTTAAAATAGCGTACAGTCAAAATGGTATGACCTGATCATTGAAAATATGTATTAATAGTGTTAAACACAGGTGGCAACTTAATGCAGGACAAAAGTAATGCAAAAAGCTCCTAAAGGAGCATTTCATTTGTCCTGTATTAAGTTAGCATATGACTTTTGTGATAGCTTTGCTTCTTCATTTAGGGATTGCTTATTGCAAGTTTGACTGTATTTCGGTTTGATAAAAAAATGTCTTGATTACGCAAGTCGCAGTAAGCTTCGAAATACCATGAAATAAAAAAGTGTGTTGAAGTTTCCTTAAATAATATCCATGTCTGGAAGCTTACGACTTTTGAGAGAAGTCCAACCTGTTGTTAGCTTCTATTCATAAAGATATATTTGCTCCAGTTGTAGCGTAATTAATGCATGACAAAATTGTTGCACAGAAAATTCATTGAAAGCTACATTTCTTCAGGGATCTTGTTAAAAAACAGCACAGGTTTTATAATTGAAGTTAGTGTGTAGATCACCCATTACTCTAGACACACTTTTTTATGCGTTAAATTCAATCTTCCACTAAAAAAAATAGCCCAACTTTATACAGTCACAAACAGCTTGGATCCAGATCAGACGCTGCGTAACACGGTGTCTGATCTGGATCCAAGCTGTTTGTCACTCATATTGATATTTTCTCAAGCTTAAATAAGCAGACAACAATTCAGCTTGATTAGAATTCATCCAACAGGTTAGTTGAATGCTGTTGTGATGAGTTGAATTTTGTTGTGATGTCAATGCATTCCTGAACTCACACAGCCAAAATTAAAAAGAAGGTCTGCTGTTATTTGCATTTTCACCTCCATAGTTAGATTTTTGGCTGAATTAATATTGATACAGTTGTCAAATGGTTTTGATTCTGATCCGATTCTGAATAACCTGTCATCTGATCTGCATGATTCAAAACTTTTTGCAAATGTTGATGACAACGCAATTCGGGCAGCAAAAGATTTAAATAACTTTTCATGTTAACTCTTTCCTCCCTAACACTTTTAATAAATAATTCCAGTTTCCATTTAAGTCTAGTCCATTTATGACTTTTAAGGGTTGTTTTTGTCAATGTTTGGGATTATGACAAACAGTGAAGACCCTGATCAGAGGGCTCCTTCGGAGCCCTCTGATCTGGGTCTTCACTGTTTGCATAGGACAAGTGTACTATACACATGTACACTGTTTGAAAAGGACGCCTATAAGCAGGACTAGGGTTCAAAGGGTTAAGAGCCAAATTGTTGTTACTTTTGCAATATTTTGGTTAAATTCAGTGTTTTTATTCTTTTTCAGCTATTTGATTGGAGGGTGTGTGTTTAAACATCAGTATATGGTAAGTGTTCATAAAGTTAAAAGATTTTACTTGTAATGGCCCAGGTGGGATAAAGGGTAAATGGGATATACAAATCCTTAGGATTTTAGCTACCACCCACGCAATGAGTGACTAAACCAAACACACCAATAAATCTTTCACCGGGGAATTTGTCATCTGCAAAAACAACATCAAATCCTTGTTGAATCCTTTCTAAATCCTTTGACTTGCTAATCTCAACTTGATTGATAACTGCAAACAGCTTGGATCAAGATCAGAGGCAGAGTAACTTTGTGTCTGATCTTAATCGAAACTGTTTGCCACTTGTCCTTTGGTTTCATTAGACATACTCAGGTATATAAACCTTAAATTGAAAATGTCAGTTGGAATATTTAACTCTTTGCGGCGGATATATCCACCACAGTGATTGCCTTTGCAAACATTTTGGATCCAGATGAGACGCCGCGTTACGCGTAACGCGGCGTCTCATCAGGATCCAAACTGTTTGCCATTCTGACCCTGAATTTAAAAGGAATTTTGAAAATGCTAATTTTAGAACAGTAGCAGATGACAATTGTTGCAGACAAAAAAAATTACCCAGCATGCAAAGATTTAAAAGCAAAAGGTGTTAGGGCACAATGGGTAAGATACAGTGCGATATAAGATGTATGAGTAATCGTTTTGACTTACTCTGCTGACTATTCACATAAAAAACTCCGCCCACTATGGTCATCAGTTATCTAAGCTATTACAGTAGCTAATAGAATAGGGCAAAGTTTCTCCAGTTCATAACTTGTGCAGCCTTATGTCAGACAGATCCTATACCAGATGTTGAATTGGCAAAAGAATAAATTAGATTTTAGAGATAAAAAGATGTGTTATTATTGTTCAAAGGGAACTTAAAATATGATAATTAACAAATTGAATATTTAAGGAAACATGACTTGATCACGTATAATTTGATTTTATTTTTATTGCAAAATGTAAGAACAAGACTACAACCAAGTGGGGCCTTAAAAAGTATCCAGACGTTAACTCTTTCCTCCCTGGAACTTTAAATGGACAATTCCAGTTTCCATTTTAGTCTAGTCCATTTCTGACATTTAAGGGTTGTTTTAGTCAATGTTTGGCATTATGACAAACAGTGAAGACCCTGATCAGAGGGCTCCTTTCGGAGCCCTCTGATCTGGGTCTTCACTGTTTGCATTGGACAAGTGTACTATTCACATGTACACTGTTTGAAAAGGACGTCTATATGCGGGACTAGGGTTCAAAGGGTTAAGATCCGGATTCTTTACAATGCAAAAAAAATCAAACCAATGTCAGAATTTTAATGAACAGCATTTTTAATAGGCAAAACACCAGGGGCCCGTCTTACCAAATGTCTTAGGACAAAAACGGTCGTGAGTCAAAACTTTCAAATACATATAATTTTAACTTCTCCATTTAATCCTGTCTTGTGACATCTCTTTGGAATCATCTTTTTATTAAGACAATTCCAAAGAGATCTCACAAGACAGGATTAGATGGAGAAAGAAATTATTTGCCGTACTATGACGTTTCATAAGACGGGCCCTTGATCTGGATCAACACTGTTTGCAAATGATGTGTATTCTTGCTTACTGCACAATAAAGGTTCAACAAAGACTTATCTTTTGTTAAATCTAGATATCATGATACCTGAATAGTTATTTTCATACTCTTAAATTGTTACAAAAATATTTCATTGAACTATTTTTGAGCTAAAATCAAGAATTCGTAAACGGTTATTTCAAGAACTGCTTTGGCTACTGTTGTGGGTCCAGGGCTGCCATTTCTCCGGATTTTTCCTGAATCTTCGGATTTTTTTCTAGTATATAGTAGCTTAAAGCAGACTGAAAGTAAAGCAGAATGCGCCTAAGTCGCATTCTGCTTTATTTTCAGCCTGCTTCAAGCAGCCACGTGTCAACAAAACTAGAAACAGGCATCTGGGTAAAGGTACGATTCGTAAAATCGCACAAAAATGCAAATGTGGAAATCTTAGGATTTTTCATGTCAACTTATGGTAGCCCTGTGGGTCATTACTTGCACCATCTGGTATTTCATAGTCATAAAAGTTTAGCCTTTCAACAGCATAATCAGATGAATCTTCATAAAAAAACACTGTAAAACAGTAAAACCTATATTCTGCTGCCATTCTCTTAAAGAGCATGGATGCTGATCACCTTTTCAAAAAGGGTTTTGCAAAATGCAGGACAAAAGTGATGCAGAAAGCTCCTAAAGGAGCTTTCTGCATTACTTTTGTCCTGCATTAAGCCTACACCTTAAAGTGAGACTGCATTTTTTTGTCTTCTGATGAGCAATTTAACTGTTTAACACAAGTAGGTTTTAATGTGATTGGTAGATTTTGATTCCTGATATGTATCATAACTGTCTCCCATTAGCGCTATTACAGCTGATCCTGTGTATAGCTGCCAATTAAGAAGCATGAGGATTTTAAAGACAGGTAGATCGTTATTTCAGGACATACACAATGTAGAGAGCTCCTATTGGAGCATTTCTGCATGACACTTGTCCTGCATTTAGCTGACTTAACCCTTTGAACCCTAGTCCCGCCTATAGGCGTCCTTTTCAAACAGTGTACATGTGAATAGTACACTTGTCCTATGCAAACATTGAAGACCCAGATCAGAGGGCTCCGAAAGGAGCCCTCTGATCAGGGTCTTCACTGTTTGTCACAATGCCAAACATTGACAAAAACAACCCTTAAAAGTCAGAAATGAACTAAACTAAAATGGAAACTGGGATTGTCCATTTAAAGTTTCAGGGAGGAAAGAGTTAAATGACACCCGACTGCACAAACATTACTTGTTTTGGAATGGCCTTTTACCACAGGTTTGATAGTAGACACAATTTGTATGAAATTTCTCTCAACATCCCCCTATCTCACACCTATTGGGTTAACTATAATGGCTAACTACACATTAACCTTAAATCATGCTGTAAAACTTGGCTTTGCACTTCCCCTGTGAAAAGACTGTTCAAGAATTTTAGAATATTCATGAACGCTAAATGACCTATTCTAGAATTGTTCTAGAGCTTCAAGAATTACTCTACAAATTCTACAAAAGGAGTTCAAGAACTTTTGTAATTCTAGAACAATGGTTTTAAAGCCATCAAATTTCTAGAATTTTTGCACAATATTCATGAACATTAAATAGCCACTTCTAGAATTCTTCATGAATATTCAAAAAATTATTCTGGAATAGTTCTAGAATAATTCAATACCTTCCCACAGGGGCTAGACCTTTTCTGAAAGTAAAGAAGAAAGCACCATAAAGTGTATTCTGCTTTACTTTCAATCTGCTTTACCTATCTTTAAAATGAAACAGGCTATGAATCAATAGGTTAAAGTCTTCAGTCCTGATTTATTGTTATATAACCTGGCCTACCCCTGCTGAATAGTCATAGATAAAACTCTGCCCACTATGAGCATGTATCTTCTGTAGTACAGTGTAGAAAACGTTATTACTTTTCTACAATTCTGACTACTCATTTTAGTACGAGCGGCAAACAGTTTGGAGCCTGATCAGACGCCGGGTTACCCGGCGTCTGATCTGGCTCCAAACTGTTTGCAATGGAAATAATAGTTTAAGCGTAAACGTGTTTATTGGGAAAGAATAACGTTTTCTCCACTGTATTACATTGCCTTATAAAAAAGGAAATTTTCCGTAGGAAATAGTGCAAACTTATATCAGACAGGACCTTTAACCCATTACCCCATAGCCTGTTTCTAGTTTTGAAGACATGTGCCCACTTAAAACAGGTTGAAAGTAAAGCAGAATGTGCCTTAAGGCACATTCTGCTTTACCTTCAGCCTGCTTTAAGCTATTATCTACTAGAAAATATAAAATATATCTTACGATAAATATTCATAATTGTATAAATTGGAACTATTTTCTTCAGTGGAGGAATAAATTAGAGGCGTTTAAAGGCGTATTTATGGGGTAATGGGTTGAGAAAATGGATTTTCTCTGCTTTCCCAATTTGACAATAAATGCTAATAGCAGGAGAAGGGTAAGAATTGAATTAAATCAGTTGCTAAGCTATTTGTCTAAAGGATAAAGATATTTTATCTCATTGCATGCAGCCGCTGATATAATATGAAAGTTTTGCAATTGTCTTTGGGCTTGCTTATAAGTTATAAATGTGATGACTGAAGTTTAATCCTCTAGTGCAAATAGGACATATTAATGACTTGAGCAAACATTTTGGAGCCAGATCAGATGCCGTCCCTATTACCCGGTTTATGGTCTGGCTCCAACTTGTTTGCAATATACAGTAAAACCTCGCTATTACGAGCACTAAAAAGAAGGCTTATTTATTGTATAATAGAGAGGTGACAGCTTAAAGCAAGGTGACAGTGAAACAGAAAGCTCCTAAAGGAGCTTTCTGTTTCATTGTCACCTTGCTTTAAGCGGTCACCTACCGTAAACACCCTAATAATTTACATAATTCAGTGGTCGTAATAGAGAGGTTTTACTGTATTAACATAATGGTTTTTAGCATATATGCCAGGAGCTGTCTGAGTAGGGTCTGCATATCTGTGACATGAGTCTGCGCTATTTAATTTGATAATGTTTCTTCATGTTATTAAACATTGTATTAGTTCATTTAAGCCTGTACCCCATAACCTGTAAACTTTAGATTTCTGCCTGCTTTAACCCATTACCCCATAAATACGCCTTTTTACGCCTATAATTAATTCCTCTATTGAAGAAAATAGTTCCATTTTATACTATTACAAATAAAAACCATAAGAAATATTTTCTATATTCGAGCAGATAATAGCTTAAAGCAGGCTGAAAGTAAAGCAGAATGCGCCTAAGGCGCATTCTGCTTGACTTTCAACCTGCTTTAAGTGGTCACATATCTTCCAAACTAGAAACATGCTATGGGATAATGGGTTAAGCTACAATCGACTAGAAATGTAAAAAATATTTCATTATTTATGATATTTATTCTTTTCTGTACAAATTTGAACTATTTTCTTCAATGGAGGAATAAATTTAATGCATAAAAAGGTGTATCTATGTAGTAATGGGTTATTGCATGTTCTTTCAAGAAAAAAGACAAGCAGGTTAGGCTGGCTTCAGTACTGTAGTGGTTCAGTATACTTAACATGAATTATGCATTAAGTAATTATTGCTATATTTTGCATTGTTTTACAAGTTAATGAGTTCAGAGTATTCCCTGTATGCATGGTGTCTCAGACAGGCTTTATCACCAGTACAGTTAAATAGTTTGGATTTCTTGGGGAAATATTTGAGGCTGTTATAGTGCTGCTTATCAAGAATGATTTTTAGCTCGACTTTTTCGAAAAGTCGAGCTATTGCCGTCACCCTGTCCTCTGCGTCTGAGTCTGCGTCTGCGTCAGTTAAGTTTTTTGCTTAAGGTTTTGTAAGAGTTGATTTCTCAATAACTATCAAAGGTATCCATTTGAAACTTGGAAGAGTTGTTCAGTATCAAAAGGGCAACTCATAACAAGAAGGCAGGTAACCCTGGGATTTGTCATTTTAGAGTTATTGCCCTTGTTTTATTTACTTAAAAATTGTAAATTAACATATCTAAATAACTATGAAAGATATTAACTTGAAACTTGGAATACTTGTTAAGTATCAAAAAGGCAACTCATTTCAAGAAGGCATGTAACCCTGGGATTTGTGATTCCAGAGTTATTGCCCTTGTTTTATTTACTTAAAAATTGTAAATTATAACATATCTAAATAACTATGAAAGATATTAACTTGAAACTTTGAATGGTTATTCAGTATCAAAAGGACAACTCATTACAACAAGACAGGTAACCATGAGGTTTGTTTATCCAGAGTTATTGCCTTTGTTTTATTTACTTAAAAGTTGTAAATTAACTTATCTAAATAACTATGAAAGATATTATCTTGAAACTTTGAATACTTGTTCAGTTTCAAAAGGGCATCACCTTTCAACAAAGCAGATAACCATGGGATTTTTCATTGCAGAGTTATTGCCCTTGTTTGACTAAGAATTTGTATATGAAATTATTCAGTAACTAGAAAGTTATTAATTTCAAACTTCCAATATATTTGAATACTTGTTTAGTTTCAAAAGGGCAACTCATTACAACAAGGCAGGTAAAGCAGGCAAAGCTATTTTCCTTCTTTTGACTTATAGTTTTTCCTACTTTAAATTGAATGTAGACTGTCCAAGTATGTTTAAGTTGTTGTTGCTTACAAACTTCTATGATCAATAGGGCATTAAACACCCATACACATTCTTTAAGTTTGAAAAATGTAGCCGTCTCAAGTATATGAAAGTCGAGCGTCCAGCAACCGTTTGCGGTGCTCTCGTTCTATATACAGTAAAACCTCGCTATTACGACCACTAAAACGAAGGCTAATTGAGTGTATAATAGACAGGTGAAAGCTTAAAGCAAGGTGACAGTGAAACAGAAAGCTCCTATAGGAGCTTTCTGTTTCACTGTCACCTTGCTTTAAGCGGTTACCTATCGTAAACACCCTAATAATTAACATAATTTAGTTGTCGTAATAGTGAGGTTTTACTGTACAATTTTACTGCATGTTTTTCAATAACTTTTGCAATGTAGGCTAAAAGTAGAATATAACCTTTCACTACTACAACGGTATCTACCCTAAGTTTCATAATTCTATTGTTGTCTTTCAAAGTCGGGATTCGGCATCTTAACTAGAAAAAAAATATTGTTATGAGTGTTTATTATGAAAAAATGCAGAGTTACTGGGTGTCTAATCTGAAGCTAATCTTGGAAATCCAAGCTGATATTGCAAAGCCACTGCAATGAAAAGGTTTTCATATTTATGTCCAGTTACATTCTTGTTATAGATCGAGACAAACCTTGATATCTTCAACGTGCTTAAAGCAAATGTATCTGTATGTCAGGGTGTGAAATGTGGTGTTGGTATGTTCAACTTTTAGTTAGCTGGAAACAATAAAATTCAACTGTAGAAATACATGTATAGGAGATTTCTGTTTTCAATCTTCAGCCTGCTTTAACCCATTACCCCATAACCTGTTTCTAGATCTGAAATTTGGTGACCACTTAAAGCAGGTTGAAAGTAAAGCAGAATGCGTCTTAAAGGCGCATTCTGCTTTACTTTCAGCCTGCTTTAAGCTATATTCTTTTAGGATACAGAAAATATTTCTTATGGGACATATTCAAGACTGTTTAAATTGGAACTATTTCATTCAGTGGAGGAATAATTAGAGGCATAAAAAGGTGTATTTATGGGGTAATGGGTTAAGTGTTATGATATAGAAAATGTTCATACATCATGACAAGGTAGAATCATGAAAAAGCATTGCTTTGAGGTATATGGAATGGCATGATAAAGGTGTTTCTGTGAATGAAAGTTTAAACTATGAAAGGTTCATATTTGGCATGTCAGGTATATAGGGGTCAAAGGATGACATTTGAATTGTCAGCTACATCCTGCTATGCTCCAGCGAAACCAGAGCTCCAGATAAGGGGAGTATTTCAAAAACTAAAATCTTTAATTTTGCATGAAACCCTATTTCACTGCTCATTAGAATTGTCTTTTGTCTCTTCCTAATGAGTAGTCACACCATAGGTTTTTTGCTGTGATGAGTGAGAAAATGTGGGATTTGTTCCGTTTACTCCCTCTTATCTTAACCCTTCTCCTGCTGAATGTTCATACAAAAGTCTGCCTTCTATGAATATCTCTAATCAGAACTATATCATTGCCAAAAAAATACAGTAAAACCTCACTATTACGACCACTAAATTATGTTAATTATTAGGGTGTTTACGATAGGTGACCGCTTAAAGCAAGGTGACAGTGAAACAGAAAGCTCCTATAGGAGCTTTCTGTTTCACTGTCACCTTGCTTTAAGCTTTCACCTGTCTATTATACACTCATTTAGCCTTCGTTTTAGTGGTCGTAATAGCGAGGTTTTACTGTATATCATTGCCAAAAAAATACATAACTTTTTCCAGAAAATGTACAATCTCATGTCAGACAGGTCCTATAAGAAAACATTCCAGGTGCTGATCAGACAACTCCTTCAGGAACTGTCTGATCTGGGACTACACTGTTTTCAAAAAGCTATATGCTAATAGCAGGAGAAGGGTATTATTTCGGTAAGCTCTACAATTTAGAAGCAGACTCCAAACAAAATATTCAAGCAATTATCAGTATTCATCAGCTTGTAGATCATCAGCAGTTTTGTAGAGAACAATAGAGTCTTTCATTTGTAACCCTAATTACCCATAATGCCCCATTCAAAATTAAGATATCATGTCAAGGTTTTTTCCGCACAACTATTCCGGTCCTTGTGTATGTTCATTTTTTATAAGCATTATATCTTTCCTTCCTTGAATGTTATTAATTTTATCTCTTGAGAATGTCAAATAAATTTGTGCGTATTTGGAACTGTACACCATGTGGACCTAGATTAGTTTCATTTGCTGTGTTACACTGGTCAAGGTCTTTTCTCCAAGTAATTGTACCTAGACGGTAGGTAGAGGAATCATTATGTCATCCTATAATCTTATAGCCGTTTCTTGACATAATTAGAGCCATTAGCTAGCTACTATAATGCAGTATTATATTGATTTTAAAACGAAGACTTATTGAGATCTGTAAAGACAGATGACTGCTTAAAACAGGAATAAAGTAATGCAGAAAGTAGGAGCTTTCTGCATTACTTTTGTCCTGTATTAAGCTGTCAACTGTGTTAAATACTATCCATGAATGATATTTGAATGCAAGGGTGTCTTTAGTTAGGTATTTATTATTGAATTACCTTGGGTGACATGTCAGATTTACAGTTTAACCTGCAATATGTTTCTATAAAATGAATTATGGATTTTAAAATGGTGCAGGTCCAAATGAAAACCTGGTCCAGATCATTTCTAATGCTAGGTTCACACCAACAGCGCTTTAAAGCAGCATGCAAAGCTGCACAAAAGCGTAACAAAGCTTGATTAAAGCGTCAGGGTTGTAATAGATTGTGGGAAAGCTTGAAGTAAAGCGGGACATTCGGCAAGAGCGCCAAAATTTTTTAAACGGTTTAAAAATTTTGGGCGCTCTGTTACGAATTGATTAAAGCGCCTAGAGCGTATGAAAGCTTAACAAAGCGTAACAAAGCTCAGCAAAGCTTGACTCAAAGCGTAGGAAAGCTTAACAGAGCTTGGTTCAAAGCGGGGACCCCAGTCTTCACGGTCTGTCATCACTTGACACGCTTCGTTAAGATGTCTCAAGATATGTTACGATTTGGCATGAAGATCTGATACGAAGTCAGACGCTTTCATCAAGATCTGACACGCTTTGATACGCTTTGTTACGTTTTCATGAAGAACTCTCACGCTTTCTCAAGAATCGAGACGCTTTGATCAAGGATTGACACGTTTTGTTAGGCTTTATTACGCTTGGCAAGCTTCCTCACGCTCTCTCACACTCGCCTAGGATACATTGTACCAACGCTATGTCTCCATCCCTATAAATAGCGCTGCGACTTGAGTACCACTCATTGCATTGTTTCAGATAGATCATGTTCTGGTACATCTTGAACTTCTGGATCTTGTTGTTCTGACATCGTGTTCTGGAGTCAAAATGCAATGATTTTGTGGATCTGCTGCATCTCTATATAGGCTCTGGATCAAAAGCGGCATGAAATCGGCAATCTTGACATTTTCCAATGCGTAACAGAGCTGAACAGAGCGTAACAATGCACAACAAATGCTTGATAATCGTATCAGAGCCTGATTTAAAGCGTCACAATCGCATCAAAGCTTAATAAAGCGTAATAAAGCTTATAAAAGCGTGATTTCAAGCGTAGCAAAGCCTGATCAAAGTGGGGTCAAAGTGTGAGGAACCGTAACAAGTCGGGAAATAACTCGTCCCAAAGCGGCAACCAATTCCTATCAGAGCGTATCAGAGCTTATCAGAGCGTAAGAGATCGTGCTATTTTTGGAAAAGTATACAAAAATGATGCCGCTTTGCTCGCTGATTTAAAGCATGGCATTCGCCGTTGGTGTGAACCTAGCATAAGTGGGATATGTTAAGAGACGGGAAAAGGGTTGCCTATGAGAAATAAGGTGATGGGTGCATTTTAGTAGAAATATGTACGGACATTTCTTATAGAAATAGGCAATTTAACCCTTAGCCTGCCACTCACGACTATAGCTCCATATGCAAACAGCTTGGATCCGGATGAGACGCCGAGTAACTCGGCGTCTCATCCAGATCCAAGCTGTTTGACACTCGGACAACATTTTCAGCAATTTTGAGCAGCTTTGAAGCACTTTGAAACTAGAAGCAGACGAGAAATTTAGCAGACGACAATTTATTTGGCGGGCTAAGGGTTAAGAGGCACTATGAGACATTTAGTGCATGTAGGGCATACAGACAATTTGAAGACGAATTGGTAAAGACATGGATAGACTTTTCTAAGAGGACTATGTAAAGGCATTTCTATGAGAGAAAGGGAAAGGCATGAGACATTTTTTAGGTATGGACACGAAAACACATTTCTAAGAGGTTTGGGTAAATGCATGTATTGGCATTTCTATGAGGAATTATAAGGTAAATGCATTTAATAACAGTTCTATGAGAATTATGTAAATGTTTCTCTAAGAGGATATAAAAAGGCATTTCTCAGAAAAATGTGTAAAGGCATTTCTAACAGGAATATGTAAAGACATTTCAATGAGGAATGGGTAAAGACATTTGTATGAGGATTACGGTGCCTTCACATTGCCGATCTGAGTACAGTGTAGCTCCATTATATTGCTGAGGTTGGGGTCCACGAAATGAAATCCGCGATGTGGTCGGATCTCGATATAGCCGAATTCTGAGCTGAACTATATTCTGCTGTATATTCCATTGCCAAACGCTATTATATCAATGTCATGCAATAAACACGGTTTCTTGGTTGATTACCTTGTTATTTCTTGTCAAAACAAGTCTTTATATGCACTGTCATATCTAGCATCAGCGTTTTCATGTGTATTATAGTATAATTATACTAAATGCCTAGTTTCGTTTTTGACAACGGCCGCCATTTTGAGTAAAATGTGCGTGTGTATCAGTTAATCGTGGAACTCACACTTAATGTCTATATCGCGATTAGAATGCGGATAAAATGAGATTTTCTCGATTGACTTGTCAAAAAACGTAGCGGGGTATATGAAATTGAAAGAACAATGAAACCAATTATCAGTTCACAGGTTAAGTATAATTTATTTCTTGGCCGACATTGTTCGAGTACGTTGTTATCTGGTACGAATCGCAGTTATGATTGTAAGCGTCTGATTGATGTATCAAAATATGAATGACTGTGATTTTAATGTCTGTGGTTATCTTTCCACTGCTATTAATACGGATTAGTCGACTTTGATAGTTATAACTCAATCAGGTTAGTTTGCTAATTATTGCTAAATAATGAGGGAAACCGCACATGCGCGAGTTCACTCAGTAGGCCTATTGTTTGTTTGTTAGTGCACCTGTCAATCAACGCAGCGGGATGACACACGCGCAGTCCACAGAGATGGTGATAATTGACACTGATTACGCAATTATAACGACCTGTTAAAGGAAGATATAATTATTAAAGAAACAGAAATGATCGCTACTCGGCTTTTATTGACTTTTAGTATACATATTGGAAAAAATGGGGTCCAAGCCGTGACCGCGATATATTGGCTTTCGCGAAATAACGGACAGCGAAGTAATGGAGCTACACTGTACCTCGATCGCCCGACTCGACCGAGTTTGAGCATAGGCCGACCGAGTACAATTGATGTAGACCGCTCGCGATCGACCAGGATCCCCTAGCAGACCGACCAGGACCCCTATGCAGACCAAGTACGACCGCGTTATCGAGTTTGATCGGGATGTCAGATCGGCAATGTGAACGCACCTTTAGGTTACTGTATGTAATGGCATTTCTAAGAGGAATATGTAAAGGCATGTCTAAGAGGATTATGTAAATGCATTTCTAAGAGGAATATGAAATGCATTTCTAAGAGGAAGATGCAAAAGAATTGCTAAGAGGAATATGTCATTTAAACAAGGAACATGTATAGGCACTTCTAAGAGGAATATGCAAAGACATTTCAATGGGGAATATGTAATGGCATTTCTAGGAGGAATATGCAAAGGCATTTCTAAGAAAAATATGTAATGGCATTTCTAAGAGGAATATGTAAAGACATTTCAATGAGGAATATGTAATGGCATTTCTTGGAGGAATATGTAAAGGCATTTCTAGGTTAGATATGTAAAGACACTTCTAAGAGGAATGTGTAAAGTCATTTCTTGGAGGAACATGTTAAGACAATTCTACGAGGAAGATGTAAAGCCATTTCCAAGAGGAAATATGTAATGGCATTTCTTAGAGAAAAATGTAAAGACATTTCAAATATGTAAAGGCATTTCAATGAGGAATATGTAATGGCATTTCTAAGAGAAATATGTTAAAACATTTCTAAGAGGAATATGTAAAGATATTTCTAAGAGGAATATTAAAAGACATTTCTAAGAGTAATATTTAAAGACATTTCAATGAGGAATATGTAATGGCATTTGTAGGAGAAATATGTAAAGGCATTTCTAGGTTAGATATGTAAAGACACTTCTAAGAGGAATATTTAAAGCATTTTTAAGAGGAATATGTAAAGGCTTTTCTAATGGGAGTATGTAAAGGCATTCCTATGAGGAATTTCTAAGAGGAATATTTAAAGGTGTTTCTATGAGGAATATTTAAAGGCGTTTCTATGAGGAATATTTAAAAACATTTCTAAGAGGAATAGGTAAATGCATGTAATTGTGAGAAATATGTCAAGACATTTCTAAAAGGAATATGTCAAGTCATATCTTTGAGGAATAGGTAAAAAGATGTAATGGTGTATCTATGAGCAATATGTCAAGACATTTCTAAGAGGAATATGTCGAGACATTTCAAAGAGGAATATGTCAAGACATAAGAGGAATATGTCAAAACTTTTTAGAGAGGAATATATAAAGACATTTCTAAGAGGAATATGTCAAGGCAATTCTATGAAGAATAGGTAAATTCATGTAATGGCTTATCTATAAGAAATATGAAAAGGCAGTTCTAGGAGGATTCTGGAATATGTAAAGGTATTTTTATGACTTGAAAAATATGTAGTGGTACAAAGGCTCATTTCTGTGAGGAATAGGTAATTGCATGTGCAGACATTTCTGTGAGGAATAGGTTAATTGACATGAAGAGGCATTTCTAAAAGGAATAGATTAAAAGGTTCCTATGAGGTAATGGGTTGATTGGTCAGAGGATACAGGTTGGCTGTATACATACAGACTGACATATTACAACAGACAACACACACAGGGGAAGTCTGTCAACATGATGAGGTGGTATGAATGTTCATGCTGACAGCTGATGGCTATACTTCCTGCACTAAAATCACCTCATACACTACAGTCAACCCAATGTTTAGCAGCCCTTCTATAGTCTATACATTTATACCTTCCTTCCATAGAAGCGCTCTTTAACACATTTACTTATTCTTGATAGAGATGCCTTCTATTTCTGCCATGACCTATTAACCCATTACTCCATTAATTTTCCCTTGAACACCTTTAAGTTATTTCTCCACTGAAGAAAATAGTTCTACTTTATATGGACATGAATATGTACCACAAGAAAAATTTAAGGCACATTTTACTTTACTTTCAACTTGCTTTAAGTAGTCACTGGTCTTTAAAGTTAGAAACAGAATATGGGGTAAAAGGTTAAAGTAGTGAACACAAGTAGCATATGGCTGCATTAAGCAACCACCTGTACATAACCTACATGGAAGGCATTTGGAAAAACAAGCTAGAGGCGTTCTAAGGTACTTAAGTGGAGGACGGGGTGAAGGCGTCATAAGGCGCTTAACTCTTGTACTCTGCTGACTCCCAAACTGGCTATTTCAGTTTCTGAATAATGGACTATAAGTTTACATTGACTCTCAATGTAGTTGTTTCAAAAATGATTATTGATATGACAAACAGTGCAGACCATGATCAGAGGGCTCCTTCAGGAGCCCTCTGATCTTGGTCTACACTGTTAGCAAATTATGTATATACATGTTTCCCTCACACTAAGGTTTAAGCATAGGAAAGGATTGACTGTATGTAGAAATGATGTGACATCAGCCACTAGTTGCTGTGTTTCAACACAGGGAATGGGGAAATTTGGTAATCAGTCCTGGAAAGAATACTCGGATTGTCTGTCAGACTGTTTGCTTACTCATGCCTAAGTATTATAGCCCATTGTTTGAAAACAGCTGATGATAAAATCTCACAAAAAGATGGGAAAATTTGTTGCCTTGTGATTCAGTTGCTGGATTTGGTTACAGTCTTGTATGTGAGGAATTCTTTGTATCTATACATGTAGATGATACAGTATAGCTCTGGATGTTTGACATGGATTATGCCTATTCAAGGTATGCTTTTTCGTTTTGTTGATAAAGTCATACTTTTGTAAAGTGACCATTGTTTAAAGAAGCATGGCGATCTAACATAAAATAAAGTTGATTGACTACTTTCAAAATGCAGGACAAATGTAATGCAGAAAGCTCTTAATGGAGCTTTTTGCATTACTTTTATCCAGCATTTGTCATCTGTCCTTCAAGACTATATTTTTTCCCAGTGATCACTTTAAACAGGTTTGACTTATTTTCTCTTTAGTCTTAGTGGTAATATATGCAGACTTAAAACCTATATTCTATGGGAAATAAATAAAGTTGTGATAATGCATTTCTATGTAGACTTAGTAAAACACATGTAAGGCATTGCAAGTTGTTAAGACATCATTAATTTTGATTTAATTCATTATATGCTGGGTAATATTTTCGTCTGCAACAATTGTCGTCTGCTATTGTTCGCAAATTAAAATTTTCAAAATTTCTTTTCTGAACAGGGTCAGAGTATCAAACAGGTCGGATCCTGATGAGACGCCGCATTACGTGGCGCCTTATCTGGATCCAGACTGTTTGCACTGATAATCGCGATTCCCCTCTAGTGGGCAAAGAGTTAATTGCAACTTAATGATGTAGAAAAGTAATGCAAAATTTCTTTTTTACTTTCATCCTGCATAAAACTGTCACCTGTCCTTAAAGGTATCATGGTTCATTTCATAGTAATGTAAGGCGATACGAAGTAACTTGTATACAACAGGCTTACATTTTTTGGTTGTTCAGCAACATGTTGTGCATTGTCACGGTGGTGTCAAACAGGTATTTCAAGGTCACAGCCTCTTTGATGTCTCCCACAGTTGACTCGTGTTTTATTTGTCCTTGGATTAAATGTTCTTTTATGTATTTGTATACGGTAAAACTTTTATTTTGACTTTTCAAATATAGGCATGATTTGGATGTTAAAGGCAGGTTGGTGCTTAAAGCAGGATGACTAAAAAAGCAGAAAGCTCCTGAAGGAGCTTTCTTGTTTCTATCAGCATGCTTCAAGCTACCACTGTCTTAAACATGATGGATGCTTTCTTTTACATGGTTATCCTGTACATATTTTGTAGATAATGTGTACTCCTTATTGGCATGTTTGCACTGTCCAGCTGACTAATTGATAGTACTGAGGTCAGTGTTACAGGGGTCAGCGTTACTAAGGTAACTGTTACAAGGATCAGTGTTACATAGGTAACTGTTGGAAAGGTCAGTGTTACATAGGTAACTGTTATTGAGGTCAGTGTTACATAGGTAACTGTTGCATGGATCAGTTTTACAAAGGTGACTGTTACAAAGATCAGTGTTACAGAGGTCATTATTACAGAGGTAACTATTACAAAGGTAATTGTTACAGAGGTCAATGTTACAGAGTCCAGTGTTGCATTAGTAACTGTTACAGAGGTCAGTGTTACAAAGGTCACTGTAATAGAGGTCATTGTTACAAAGGTAACTGTTACCAGATGTCAGAAATACAAATGGTAACTGTAACAGAGATCTGTGTTACAATTGTAATTGTAATAGGGTTCAATGTTGCAAAGGTAATTGTTACAAAGACTAGTGTTATATAGATAAGTGTTACAGATGTTAGTTTTTCATAGGTAACAGTTACAGATGTCAGTGTTACATACATAATTGTTTGAGAGGTCAGTGTTACATAGGTAACAGTTACAGATGTCAGTATTACATACATAATTGTTTGAGAGGTCATAGTTACATAGGAAACTGTTATAGAGGTCAGTGTTACATAGATAACTGTAACAGAGATATGTGTTATAAATGTAACTGTAACAGAGGTCAGTGTTTACAAGGTAACTGTTTCAGAGGTCAGTGTTAGAAAGGTAACTGTTAGAGGTGTTGATATATATGTAACTGTAACAGAGGATAGTATTTACAAAGGTAACAGTTACAGAGGTCAGTGTTGCAAATGTAACTGTTACAGAGGCGGTACAAATGAAACTATACCAGGGGCTGGTTTTTAAAGGTGTCAGTGTTACATAGGTTACTTTTACAGATGTCAGTGTTACAAAGGTCACTGTTACAGAGGTCTGTGTTATATAGGTAACGTACAGAGGTCAGTGTTACAAATGTGTAACTGTTACAAAGGTCACTGTTACAGTGGTCAGTGATATATAGGTAACTGTTGGAAAGGTCAGTGTTACATAGGCAACTGTTATAAAGGTCAGTGTTACAAAGGTCACTGTTACAGAGGTCAGGGTTACATAGGTAACTTACAGAGGTCAGTGTTACAAATGTAACTGTTACAGTGGTCAGTGTTATATAAGTAACTGTTTGAAAGGTCAGTATTACATAGGTAACGGTTAGAGAGGTCTGTGTTACAAAGGTCACTGTTACAGAGATCTTTGTTATATATGTAACTTACAGAGGTCAGTGTTACAAAGGTCAGTGTTACAAAGGCCACCCTTACAGTAGTCAGTGTTATATAGGTAACTGTTAAAAAGGCCAGTGTAAAATAGGTCACTGTTACAGAGGTCTGTGTTACATAGGTAACTTACAGAGGTCAGTGTTACCATGGAGAAAGGACAAATGGAGAAGTATCCGGCTTGCTCGCGATTTATCGTGTCGTTCAATCAGCGGCGCTCGCTGGCGGCTAGAAAACAACGTTTTTCCGAAAGTTTGGTGTTAATAGAAATGCTTTTAATGTTATCTTTTCGTTATAATTTTTAATACAGATGTTTTATTAGACCATGATCTCACGACTAGTACAAAATTTGAGGCGATAGCTTATAATTTGTTTGTTTAGTGAGTTTGTGAAAATGAGAGAGAAAACGTACAGTACTGTATTTTCCATTTTTCCTACGAAAGTTTGGTGTTAATAGAAATGCTTTTAATGCTATCTTTTCGTTATAAATTTTAATACAAATGTTTTATTAAACCATGATCTCACGACTAGTACAAAATTTGAGGCGATAGCTTATAAATTGTTAGTTTAGTGAGGTTTTGAAAATGAGAGAAAAACGTATTTTTTCGTTTACCTACGAAGTTTGGTGTTAATATAAATGCTTTTAATGTCATCTTATCGTTATAAATTTTAATACAGATGTTTTATTAGACCATTATCTTACGCGTAGTACAAAATTTGAGGCGATAGCTTATAAATTGATAGTTTAGTGAGGTTTTGAAAACGAGAGAAAAACGTATTTTTTCGTTTACCTACGAAGTTTGTGTGTGTCTATATTTCTCTGCCACTGTCTGTATTTATGTCTCTGTTTCTCTTTGTGACTGTCTCTCTGTCTGTCTGTTTTTCTCTTATCTCTGTCTATCAGTCTCTCGCTTCTTCTTTTCTGTCTCCATCTTTCTGTCTGAATGTCTGTCTGTCTCTCTGATGATCCTCATGCGGAGAAAAGGTAAAGTATGTCATAAAGAGCTTAATTTGAAAAAGGGGTAAACTATATTTCAAGAGACATACTCTATGAATCCGACATTTTTGCAGCCTGGTCTGGATTACAACTGTTTGCAATTGCAATAGTCATCATGTTACTGGTATTCAGTAATGAGAGGGTTAATCCAGTCATCAACCAAACCAGGTGCATTGATGTTGGGTTGTTTTTTTTTTGTTTTTTTTTTTCAATTCAATTCTATTATCTTTATTTTTTGTGATTTGTATAATATATAAACATCATGCGGTTACAGAAGTCAAAAACACATGTTCAAGTTACACGCACGGTTGATCTTTTTTATTAAAGCAGAGACCTCTACAGACCTCTGTAGGTCTCTGATTAAAGTGGCAACCCGCTGGTGTCCATCTTCATAGATAATCGGCATGTTCAAGAAGCATGGACTTCATGCTGGGAGAGTTTTATGACGCTGATAATTGTCCTGCTAATTTGGTGCGGGTTCTGTATACGGTTACGTAATGTGTCACATTCCTTTGTGATGTGTAATATGGTAGACATTTTGTAAGTAAATAAAGCTAAGGACGAGTGTCAAACATTCTGGATCCAGATCAGACGCCGTGTTACGCGGCATCTGATCTTGATCCAAGTTGTTTGCCAAAAAAAAAGTAAAGTCGCGATCTGCAGGCAAAGAGTTAAGCAGTCAGTAAAATAGATTGCTTAAGGCATTGGCTGCTTTATAATTTACTCCGTTATATAAGACATAAGTAAAGCAGAAAGAAACGGAGATCTCATGTTATCATGTTTGCAATTAATTTCTGAAGATAATGCAAACTGTTACCTCTTTCATAGAAATGGGACGGATAATATGTATATTTTAGTATGGATGTAAAACTAACCCTAAATTCATTTTTTTGAAGTAATATGTTAATAATTCTAATTTTCCTTTCAATAATAATAATGATCACATACGACATAATAATACAGTTACAACTTTGGCCGTTTTGGATTTTGGCCGTTTGACGCGCACTCCTTTCAAATGTCTCTTTACATACAAAATAGATTTTTTTTTGCCTCCAAGGAAATATTTCCTCCATGTAGAACATTGTAACAATGCATGAACACATTTTTAGAAGTTTAGAAGTTTGCTTAAGTTTTTATACGGAAGGAATTCTTTTCTTACGCGAGTTGGTCTAGTCATTTCATTAGCCAGCAACCTTTGTAGGTCATCATTACTTTTTTCGCTTCAAGAAAAACCCTGGTGTTTTTACAACCAAAAGATAAGTGTCACGGCTTTATATCAAGACCTTTTTTTAAATATATATATACGAGGGGTGTTCAAAAAATACGCGGACAGATGCTGCCATTCTCTCAGATTTTTACTGAACGGCGCAAAACTTGCATATCATGATGCCCAGGAAATTCTGTATTTGCAGTGAAAATTTCATACAATTGACTTCAAATATGATCAAACGTCTGTTGTTATGGTAACGTGGTGTCGTCAAACCCGGCCCAACGTCATTCAACGTCACATTGACGTCGAGTTATCCTAGAGTGATTATTGACTGTTGTTTCACATACCTTTCCGTAATATCTGTCTAAAGGCATTCGTCCTTTTCAAAGTACTCCCCTTTGAATGAAATACACTTTCTGCACCTTTTAACCCATGAATAGAAACAGTTATTGTATGCGCATGGTTCAAGGGAAGCGATCGCGGACTGTACCGCCCTTTGCAAATCGGCAATATCGTCAAATTGTCGACCTCGCAGAATCTTCTTCAGTGTGGGGAACAAGAAGAAATCACAGGGAGCCAAATCGGGGCTGTACGGGGGATGACCAATCACTTCAATTGACCGTCTGTCGATCGTTTCCTGAGTCGTAGAAGCCCGGTGACTAGGTGCATTGTCATGATGAAACAGCATGGTCGACAACTGGGGCGCTCGTTTCTTCCGCATGGCTCGAAGAAGGTCTCTGTTCAGTACCTGTTGGTAAGAAATGTAAACCATAACAAACAATCTATTAAACATGTTCTCGATTGTTTCCATATTATAATAAACTATTTTCTATAAATGTAAAATGTTGTTTAATTTCAAACTCACCTTTGAGTAGTAATTTGCTGTGACCGTCTGTCCTTGCGGAACGGCATGGCTAAGGATGACGCCGTGGATGTCAAAGAACATGATAAACATCTGTTTCTTCGTTGAACGACTGACTTTAAATTTCTTGGGTGATGGAGACCCGGGAGTTTTCCACATAGTAGATTGTTCTTTTGATTCCGGTTCATATAGACTGATCCACGTCTCGTCTGCGGTCACAATCCTACTGAGAAAATCTTCTCCTTCTCGTTCGAATCGCTGAACAAAACGCCGACACGACTCCACCCTTTCAGCTTTCTGATACTCCGACAGCATTTTAGGGATCCATCTCGCACATAATCTCCTCATATGTAATCTGTCATGAATTATATTATGAACTGCCCCAACACTACAGTCAACCCGCTGGCTAACTTCTCTTATCGTGATGCGTCTGTCCTTATCCAGGAGTTCTTGGATTTCCTTAACTTTCTGCGACGTTATTGACGTCGGCCGCCCGCTACGATGTTCATCCATCACACTTTCGTGTCCGTCTTCATACCGCGAGTACCATTTATGTAATGCCGTCCTCTTCATTGCAGCATCGCCGTATGCCTTGACCAACATTTCCATAGTCTCTTTTCTGGTTTTTCCATTGAGAACACAAAATTTAACCGCCGTTCTCTGTTCGACACTCATTTTGATGCACCTTCTACAAACAAAATGGCCGCTAACGCTCAAATTACGTCAGACGTTGATGTGACGTCACTGACGTCGTGTCAAGAATTGGCGCCATACTGTGTTAAAATTTGGTGACGATATTGGATCAGACGAAAGTGATACACGTCATTTTCGGAGCGACACAAGTTTGCATTTTGTTACATTTTGGGCCGGGTGTTACGAGGTGACGTTACCATAACAACCATACATTTATCATGCGTACAGATTTTGTCGGCAAAGTTACACTTTAAGTACAGAATTCTTTGGGCATCATTATGTGCAAGTTTCGCTCCGTTCAGTAGAAATCTGAGAGAATGGCAGCATCTGTCCGCGTATTTTTTGAACACCCCTCGTATATATCGGACGAAAATTATGGATTAAATTCAAGTTTTTGAAACGGGACGTAGTATATATTTCGCGATCGCCTGCTCTCGTTTATCGACTATTTCATTTGGCCATCGCTCTTTAACTCGCCATAAAATTGGTCGATTTCGAAAATAAACACTTGCATTTTTACAACTGAAAGAAAAATATCTAAGCTTTCCTTTAAGACCATTTCTTTGAAAATCGGTGGAAAATTGAGGGTTTTATGAAAGGTTTTGTAACGGGGCGTGATATATTTATGCGCGAGTGCTTGCTGCCTTTTATCGGCAAATTCATTTGGAAACCACTCTTTAACTCGCCATAAAACTGATCAATTTAAAAAATAAAATCTGTTATTTTTACAAGTGAACGATAAATATCTTAGCCTTCTTTTAAGACCATTATAATGAAAATCGGGTGAAAATTAAGGATTTTATGTAACTTAAACTAACAGTAGGTAACCATTCAACACGATAAGAAACGCGATAGCCCGCTATCGGCGTACCGATGCAGTTGAATTATCGATCGATTAAGCGTTATCGCACATACAGGTAACGGACGACACCATTTTCGGGAAAATGCAGATTTGAGTATACGTTACTTCTCCATTTGTCCTTTCTCCATGGTGTTACAAATATAACTGTTACAAAAGTCAGTGTTACAAAAGTCACTGTTATAGTGGTCAGTGTTATATAAGTAACTGTTGGAAAGGTCAGTGTTACATAGGCAACTGTCAGAGAGGTCAGTGTTACAAAGGTCACTGTTATAGTGGTCAGTGTTATAAAGGTATCTGTTTGAAAGGTCAGTGTTACATAGGCAACTGTGTTAAATAGGTCACTGTTACAGAGGTCAGTTTTACATAGGTAACTGTTACAGAGGTCAGTGTTACATTGGTAACAGTTACAGAGGTCAGTGTTACATAGGTAACTGTTATAGAGGTCAGTGTTACATAGGTCAGTGTTACATTGGTAACAGTTACAGAGGTCAGTGTTACATAGGTAACTGTTACAGAGGTCAGTGTTACATTGGTAACAGTTACAGAGGTCAGTGTTACATAGGTAACTGTTACAGAGGTCAGTGTTACATTGGTAACAGTTACAGAGGTCAGTTTTACATAGGTAACTGTTACAGAGGTCAGTGTTACATAGGTAACTGTTACAGAGTTCAGTGTTACATTGGTAACAGTTACAGAGGTCAGTGTTACATAGGTAACTGTTACAGAGGTCAGTGTTACATTGGTAACAGTTACAGAGGTCAGTGTTACATAGGTAACTGTTACAGAGGTCAGTGTTACATAGGTAACTGTTACAGAGGTCAGTGTTACATAGGTAACTGTTACAGAGGTCAGTGTTACATAGGTAACTGTTACATTGGTAACAGTTACAGAGACCAGTGTTACATAGGTAACCGCTACATAGGTTAGTGTTACATAGGTAACTGTTACAGAGGTAAGTGTTACATAGGTAACTGTTACAGAGGTCAGTGTTATATAGGTCAGTGTTACATTGGTAACTGTTACATAGGTTAGTGTTACATAGGTAACTGTTACAGAGGTCAGTGTTTCATAGGTAACTGTTACATTGGTAACAGTTACAGAGATCAGTGTTACATTGGTAACCGCTACATAGGTTAGTGTTACATAGGTAACTGTTACAGAGGTCAGTGTTACATTGGTAACAGTTACAGAGGTCAGTGTTACATAGGTAACTGTTACAGAGGTCAGTGTTACATTGGTAACAGTTACAGAGGTCAGTGTTACATAGGTAACTGTTACATTGGTAACAGTTACAGAGATCAGTGTTACATAGGTAACTGTTACATTGGTAACAGTTACAGAGATCAGTGTTACATAGGTAACTGTTACATTGGTAACAGTTACAGAGGTCAGTGTTACATAGGTAACTGTTACATTGGTAACAGTTACAGAGATCAGTGTTACATAGGTAACCGCTACATAGGTTAGTGTTACAAAACTTATAGTTACAGAAGTTCTAGAGGTTTGTCTTGCAAAGGTCACTGTAGAGTGTTAGCCTTGTATACAAAGTGTTGTCGGTTCAATTTCCAGCATAAATTGTTTACAGTGACATGCAGAACATGTCACCACAAGTCTTTTATAGTACAGTAAAACCTCTCTATTGTGACCACTAAAACGGTGGCTAATTGGCTGTATATAAGACTGGTGACAGATTAAAACAAGGTGACAGTAAAACAGAAAGCTCCTACAAGAGCTTTCTGTTTTACTGTCACCTTTCTTTCAGCAGTCAACCTAATAATTAACATAATTTTCTGACCGTAATAGAGAGTTTTAGTGTATTCTCAAAACAGTAATGGCACAACAACTATTCACAATACGAGTATTTCAGTACTGCTTTACTGTGTTGAAGATGTGGCATATGTCAGACAAGGGTTATTCTGAATGATCATTGGATTTCAGAGAATGAATGAGATTGAATGCCAAAAGTGAGAGCATTCTAGATATGTGAGGCTTCATTAATGTGATTATTTTAATATCTGCCAGTGAGAGGATTATTAATAGGAATTTTATCATTGTAGAACAGGGAAAATAAAGGTTGATGTGCCATTTATGTTGAGACAGGGGAAAATGGTACATGTATGTTTGACAGGATGATGTTCTGTCAAACTTGGTCCAACTTGCTTTTATACGTTACATAATGGCACATTCTGCTTTACTTTCAGTCTGCTTTAAGCTTCCATGTGCTATAGTGTGCTTTCATCTTCATGGCTGTATAAAGTGAAATTGTTTTTATTTAGGCTCCCAGGTCAAGGTCATTTAATGGTCAAATAGGCTGAATACAATGTTTGCCCATAACATTGGAACTGCATGTGATAAAGACTTCATATTTAGAATGTATGCTCAGCTCAAGAAGCTTGTTAGCTCAGTCCAAGTTAGGTCATGTCAGACAAAGACCAAAGTTATTTAAAGGTCATGGTCACATCAAGGGGCGTAGTGTTTCACAAACACATCTTCTTTTCAGTGGAGTAAATTAGTCATAGCAACAGATGACATCATGATGACGTCATGACTGCAACTCGACATGAAGTTGTAAGTTAACTATGTCAATTGATAACATACTGTCATCATCAAAATCTGTGTAAACAACACAGACTTAGAAACCATGATGCCAAACATAGGTCACATGGTAGCAACCCACAGGTATACAAGTGAGATGCCACAATGGTTCATCTCATTCATTCTGATAAGTCCAAACAAGGGCGAAACTAGTCAATGATATGTGACACCAAATATTCCAGCCGGGTTTTCCCTTGGCAGTTTTCTATATTTTTGTACATTAGAGGTTTAAACATGTATATTTATGTAGTAATGGGTTAAAATACTGAAAACTGGCCAAGGGGAGGGGAATGAGAAGTACTATCTAGTAGTAAAATGTCAGGTAAACAACAGTTTAAAGACTCGATGTCAAAATGCAATTAAGCCACTCAAAACTTGGTTAACTCTTTCCCTCATGGAAGCGCCTTTTAGCACATTAAATTTATTCATCCACTGGTTAAAATAGATCAAATTAATACAGTCATGATAATTTATCATAAGAAATATTTTCTATAATCTAGCAGATGATAGCTTAAAGCAGGCTGAAAGTAAAGCAGAATGCGCCTGAAGGCGCATTCTGCTTTACTTTCAACCTGCTTTAAGTGGACACCTATATTCAATACTAGAAATAGGCTATCAGGTAATATTTTAACGCGAATTTTCCGAAGCGGTTGTGACAAAAATGGAATCCAAAACAATAACGAAGGCATATTTGCGAACATTTGTGATATACACCATTCAAGAAAACTTACCCGAGGGTAAAGTTAGTACTTTGAATCGCAAGCGAATTGCCATCGAATTGCAAGCGAATCGCAAAAATTGTTAATTTAATAAGATTCAGTACTGTAAAGGGTTAAAGTGTTTATATAGAACCATTTGAAATCAACATCATGTATTCAGGTTTACTATAGACCACTTCAGTCAACTCCTTGAATGTTCAGTATTATTCCGTGTGCAACAATATTGGTTGTCTAGTAGAAGTCTGAAAATATTTGTTTGTAAACAACTGAAAATAGGGTAAGAGTGTCAAGCAGCTAGGATTCCGTGGACACACTGAGTTATTTAGTATCACATCTGGATCTAAACTGTTTGTAAAGGGTTCAACATTAGCATGGGGAGAAATTTACACCTTCTGTCACACTGTTTATAGTGATTGGGTAATTTGGCTGGCCTAAGTTGTGGAGAGCGATAAACACAAGTTTTTGAAACCAAAACAGTGTGAAGTGACACAAATCATTTTAACCCTTCTCCTGCTATAGGTGTTTATTGAAACTGTTTGAAAACTGTGTAGAAGCTGATCAGACAGTTCCTGATGCTCTTATATTAGGTGGAAGATTCATCCAATATCCCATAGCTTGCTTCTGATTTTGGTGACAGGTGACCACGTAAAGCAGAATGTTCGATATGGCACATTCTGTTTTATTTTCAGCCATCTTTAAGAAATATAGAAACTTATATCTATGGTACATAATCATGACTGTATAATGTGAATCATTTTCTAAATAGGATGAATCAATCAAAGGCATAAAAAGGCATATTGATGGGGTAATGGGATTCGCCAATAGCGTTCAACCCTTGTGATGAGAATACTCAACATTTTCAAATAGGAAACCTGTGACGTGTACACTTGTCTTATGCAAACAGTGTATACTCTGATCAGAGGGCACCTAAAGGTATGCTCAAGGTATGAACTGTTTGCCATTTTTGCAATATTTTGTTAAAATAGTCAAAAATGCGCTAAACTTAATTGGAAATTAGAATGGTCCATTAAAAGTTTCAGGGTTGAATGATTGAACAGTTACATAATTCTCTTTGCTAAACTATGGCTACGATATGTGCTTAGGTTGCATAGAAGCAGGGGAATATATGAGAGCTGGCTGGCATACAGACAATGGAATATTAGACAATAACAGACAGCTTATGTGGGATAAATGGACAGGTTATTACATGCTTGAAACAAGACCAGCCAGATAACTGATATTTAGCGCCCAACTTGAGAATGTGGCCCTATAGTAATAAGCATGTTTTTGTAATATTCCTCTTTTACCTACAAAGTATGCTTTACTTTCGACCTGCTTTAAGTGGTCCTCTGTCTTCAAAACTAGAAACAGGCTATGGGGTTATTAGCTCACCTGGCACGAAGTGCCAAGGTGAGCTTTTAGGATCGCTGGATGTCCGTCGTCCGTCGTCTGTCTGTCCGTCCACAATTGGTTGTGAACACTCTAGCGGCTACAAATTTCATCCGATCTTCATGAAACTTGATGTCAATGTTTGTCTTGATGAAATCTAGGCCAAGTTCGAATGTGGGTCATGTCGGGTCAAAAACTAGGTCACTAATTCAAATCATAGAAAAACCTTGTGAACACTCTAGAGGCTACAAATCTCATTTGATCTTAATGAAACTTGGTCAGAATGTTTGCCTCATTGATATCTAGGTCAAGTTCAAATTAAGGTCATGTCCGGTCAAAAACTAGGTCACTAGGTCAAATCATAGAAAAACCTTGTGCACACTCTAGAGGCTACAAATCTCATTGGATCTTGATGAAACTTGGTCAGAATGTTTTTCTCATTGATATCTAGGTCAAGTTTGAATATGGGTTATGTCTGGTCAAAAACTAGGTCACTAGGTCAAATCATAGAAAAACCTTGTGAACACTCTTGAGGCTACAAATCTCATTGGATCTTGATGAAACTTGGTCAGAATGTTTGTCTCATTGATATCTAGGTCAAGTTTGAATATGGGTCATGTCTGGTCAAAAACTAGGTCACTAGGTCAAATCATAGAAATAACTTGTAAACACTCTTGAGGCTACAAATCTCATTGGATCTGGATGAAACTTGGTCAGAATGTTTGTCTCATTGATATCTAGGTCAAGTTCGAATGTGGGTCATGTCTGGTTTAAAACTAGGTCACTAGGTCAAATCATAGAAAAACCTTGTTAACACTCTAGAGGCTACAAATCTCATTGGATCTTGGTGAAATTTGGTCAGAATGTTTGTCCCATTGATATCTAGGTCAATTTTGAATATGGGTCATGTCCGGTCAAAAACTAGGTCACTAGGTCAAATCATTAGAAAATCTTGTTTACACTCTAGAGGTTGATTGTGGGTATACATGTCCAGTCATAATCTAGGTCACTATAGGTCAAGTTTGCCATGGTGTACCAGGTGAGCGATTTAGGGCCATAGTGGCCCTTGTATGTTAAAGCAGGCTGAAACTAAGGCAGGAATCCCCGGTGGAAAGGTATTGAATTATTATAAAACTATATATACCAGAATAATTTCTTGAATATTCATGAACAATTCTAGAAGCATCCATTTAATTGTTCATGAACTCTCTACAAAAATTCTAGACATTTGACTCCTTTTCGAGATGTTTAAAGAAATTCTTGGAAGTTCTAGAAGCGGCCATTCATAAACACTCTAAAATTCTTGAACACTTTTCACAGGGGAAACTCCTTCAGGTAAAGTTGATTGGTGCATAATGACAGGGTTAAGGCCCCTGGGACTCTTGTTACCTTACAATTTTACCTGCCTAAATGGACCATGGCTGCTGATTTGAAAACACTTTCTATTAATCACAATATATATTGCATCTCAAGGTGACATGTGTCATCCTTCAAAACATCTTGTGACCATTACAGTGCTCAAGTTTTAACCCATTGCCTGCTGGTCGCGACTTTATTGATTTTTGCAAACAGTTTAGATCCAGATCAGACACCGCGTAACGCGGTGTCTGATCTGGATCCAAACTGTTTGGCACTCTTCTTTAGGTTTCCTTACTTAAAAAATGTAAAAATCTAAATTTAACAAACTTTGCAGACGACAATTTCGAAGCAGACGACATCACCGCAGGATAAGGGTTAAATGTATTCTTACAGGGATGAGATGCCCCCATATATAAAAGTATAACAAACAGTACAGACCCAGATCAGAGGGCTCCTTCAGGAGCCCTCTGATCTGGGTCTGCACTGTTTGCAAAATATTGGTTACACCTATAATTGGTCCTCACATTTTAAGGGCTAAGATACAGTTATATCTAAAAAAAAACCCAGTAACATTTGATAAAGGAGTACCATTTTATAAAGGTAATATTACATCGTCTAGGATTTCAGTAAAATGAGATATTTATTCAGATACAAAATTGACAAATTAGAAATGCATCCGCTGGCAATTAGTTTGCACCTTGTTCTCAGGCAGGAACAGTCCCGCTATTGACAAACACGCCAGACTCAGGTGACAAACATTTCATTTATCTGAGCATCATTGCACAGGTGCAACATCTTAAACCCCTTATTCTGCTCTTATAATTAAACCCTTAACCCATTACACCATAGCCCATTTAGATATTTAGCACCCCATATGAGAAATGTGGGTGCCCTATAGTATTAGCATGTTTTTGTTGTAACGCTCTATTGCAAAGCAATTCTTCATCCTGCTTTAACCCTTTACCCCTAGATTTGAAGATGGGTGATGACTTAAACAGGTTGAAAGTAAAGCAGAATGTGCCTTAATTACTTTCAGCCTGCTTTAAGCTACCATTTGCTAGAATATAGAAGATATTTGTTATGTTACATATTCATAACTATAAAATGGAAATATTTTCTTCAGTGGAGGAATAAATCCAAGGCGTGAAAAAGTGTATTTATAGGGTTATGGGTTAACACAGATATATATATATAGACGATTTGCTCTTTTGACATTAATTTTGTAAATCATTCCAAATCATGTTTAAAACTTCTTAAAGCATGATGAAAGTAAAGCAGACATTTTCTAATGAGCTTTCTGCTTTACATTCATTATGTTTTAAGCTGTCAGCTGTATTTAAGACGATCAATGAATATTCATATTTGTCCCATATGTTGAAGAGTAGGGGACTCTATCGATAATGGCTGCATGCTCTGCATTCCATCTGTCTGCATCAGTTTATTTGTTGTGCACTCTCATATATTAGTTTTGGAGAAAGTGACAACATCTATCCCAGGTGTTAGATTAGAGGGGATTGCATTTACCTCTCTCTTGCATAGTGCATAATTATATTGATAGCTTTGCAAAAGGTTTAGATAGATAGATTTATTTCATTTTAGTTTGGACTAAGTATAAGTTTAAAATTCTGACCTTAAGGCGCATTCTTCTTTACTTTAAGCCTGCTTTAAACTATTATCTGCTAGGATATAGAAAATAGTTCTTATGATACATATTCATCACCGTATAAAAGCATGGAGAAAGGACAAATGGAGAAGTAACGTATACTCAAATCTGCATTTTCCCGAAAATGGTGTCGTCCGTTACCTGTATGTGCGATAACGCTTAATCGATCGATAATTCAACTGCACCGGTACGCCGATAGCGGGCTATCGCGTTTTTTATCGTGTTGAATGGTTACCTACTGTTAGTTTAAGTTACATAAAATCCTTAATTTTCACCCGATTTTCATTATAATGGTCTTAAAAGAAGGCTAAGATATTTATCTTTCACTTGTAAAAATAACAGATTTTATTTTTTAAAATTGATCCGTTTTATGGCGAGTTAAAGAGTGGTTTCCAAATGAATTTGCCGATAAAAGGGAGCAAGCACTCGGGCATAAATATATCACGCCCCGTTACAAAACCTTTCATAAAACCCTCAATTTTCCACCGATTTTCAAAGAAATGGTCTTAAAGGAAAGCTTAGATATTTTTCTTTCAGTTGTAAAAATGCAAGTGTTTATTTTCGAAATCGACAAATTTTATGGCGAGTTAAAGAGCGATGGCCAAATGAAATAGTCGATAAACGAGAGCAGGCGATCGCGAAATATATACTACGTCCCGTTTCAAAAACTTGAATTTAATCCATAATTTTCGTCCGATATATATTATATATTTAAAAAAAAAAAGGTCTTGATATAAAGCCGTGACACTTATCTTTCGGTTGTTAAAATACCAGGGTTTTTCTTGAAGCGAAAAAAGTAATGATGACCTACAAAGGTTGCTGGCTAATGATATGGCTAGACCAACTCGCGTAAGAAAAGAATTCCTTCCGTATAAAAACTTAAGCAAACTTCTAAACTTCTAAAAATGTGTTCATGCACTGTTACAATGTTCTACATGGAGGAAATATTTCCTTGGAAGCAAAAATAAAAATCCATTTTGTATGTAATGAGACTTTTGAAAGGAGTGCGCGTCAAACGGCCAAAATCCAAAACGGCCAAAGTTGTAACTGTATTATTATGTCGTATGTGATCATTATTATTATTGAAAGGAAAATTAGAATTATTAACATATTACTTCAAAAAAATGAATTTAGGGTTAGTTTTACAGCCAGACTAAAATATACATATTATCCGTCCCATTTCTATGAAAGAGGTAACAGTTTGCATTATCTTCAGAAATTAATTGCAAACATGATAACATGAGATCTCCGTTTCTTTCTGCTTTACTTATGTCTTATATAACGGAGTAAATTATAAAGCAGCCAATGCCTTAAGCAATCTATTTTACTGACTGCTTAACTCTTTGCCTGCTGATCGCAACTTTTCTTTTTATTTTGCAAACAACTTGGATCAAGATCAGATGCCGCGTAACACGGCGTCTGATCTGGATCCAGAATGTTTGACACTCGTCCTTAGCTTTATTTACTTACAAAATGTCTACCATATTACACATCACAAAGGAATGTGACACATTACGTAACCGTATACAGAACCCGCACCAAATTAGCAGGACAATTATCAGCGTCATAAAACTGTCCCAGCATGAAGTCCATGCTTCTTGAACATGTCGATTATCTATGAAGATGGACAGTCACACCAGCGGGTTGCTACTTTAATGAAAAAGATCAATGCTACCCGTGCGTGTAACTTGAACATGTGTTCTTGACTTCTGTAACCGCATGATGTTTATATATTATACAAATCACAAAAAATAAAGATAATAGAATTGAATTAAAAAAAAACCAACAAAAAACAACATCAATGCACCTGGTTTGGTTGATGACTGGATTAACCCTCTCATTACTGAATACCAGTAACATGATGACTATTGCAATTGCAAACAGTTGTAATCCAGACCAGGCTGCAAAAATGTCGGATTCATAGAGTATGTCTCTTGAAATATAGTTTACCCCTTTTTCAAATTAAGCTCTTTATGACACACTTTACCTTTTCTCCGCATGAGGATCATCAGAGAGAGAGACAGACAGACAGACATTCATACAGAAAGATGGAGACAGAAAAGAAGAAGCGAGAGACTGACAGACAGAGATAAGAGAAAAACAGACAGACAGAGAGACAGTCACAAAGAGAAACAGAGACATAAATACAGACAGTGGCAGAGAAATATAGACACACACAAACTTCGTAGGTAAACGAAAAAATACGTTTTTCTCTCGTTTTCAAAACCTCACTTAACTATCAATTTATAAGCTATCGCCTCAAATTTTGTACTACGCGTAAGATAATGGTCTAATAAAACATCTGTATTAAAATTTATAACGATAAGATGACATTAAAAGCATTTATATTAACACCAAACTTCGTAGGTAAACGAAAAAATACGTTTTTCTCTCATTTTCAAAACCTCACTAAACTAACAATTTATAAGCTATCGCCTCAAATTTTGTACTAGTCGTGAGATCATGGTTTAATAAAACATCTGTATTAAAATTTATAACGAAAAGATAGCATTAAAAGCATTTCTATTAACACCAAACTTTCGTAGGAAAAACGGAAAATACAGTACTGTACGTTTTCTCTCTCATTTTCACAAACTCACTAAACAAACAAATTATAAGCTATCGCCTCAAATTCTGTACTAGTCGTGAGATCATGGTCTAATAAAACATCTGTATTAAAATTTATAACGAAAAGATAACATTAAAAGCATTTCTATTAACACCAAACTTTCGGAAAAACGTTGTTTTCTAGCCGCCAGCGAGCGCCGCTGATTGAACGACACGATAAATCGCGAGCAGGCCGGATACTTCTCCATTTGTCCTTTCTCCATGATAAAAGTGAACTAATTTTTTCAGTGGAGGAATAAATTTTAGGCGTAAAAAGGCGTATTTATGTGTTTTAATAATAAGGGTCTAGCTGTCTGTCCATCTGTCTGTTGAAAATCTTGTGCAGTTTAAACTCCTCCTACACTACTGGAGAGACTTGCTCCAAACGGTCAGAGGTTCATTACTTATATGGGAAAATAATCATGTGGTTTGGAATGGTTTGATTTTGACAAAAGTTATGGCCCTTTGAATTCTAAATAGGGAAAAAGTATTGTGCAGTTAAATCCTCCTACACTACTGGAGGGATTTTCTCCAAACTCTCAGAGATTCATTACTTGTACAGAAGAGGTCATTTAACGTTCATGAATATTCTGCAAAAAATCTAGAAATTTGATGACTTTAGAACTATTGTTCTAAAATTGCAAAAGTTCTTGAACCCCGTTTAAAGTAATTCTTGAAGCTCTAAAACAATTCTAGAAGTGGCCATTTATCATTCATGAATATTCTAAAATTCTCATACACTTTTCACAGGGGCAGTCGTTTTAATCGCAATCAAATGCCAAGTATAATATATAATACAATATATGCAATTAGCAGGAGAATGGTTAAATCTTGAACTGTGTTTACTCATCAAGCTATTTCCAGATGATGTTACCTTATTGAACTGGCAGTAGACATAAGCACTCTTTAGTTTTGTGGTTGTTATCCAAAGTGTTAACCCTTTCCCACATAGCATATCTCTAGTATTGAATATAGGTGTCCACTTAAAACAGGTTGAAAGTAAAGCAGAATGCGCTTTAAGCGCATTCTGCTTTACTTTCAGCCTGCTTTAAGCTATCATCTGCTAGAATATAGAAAATATTTTGTATTATACATATTTATGAATGTATAAATTGGAACAATTTTCTTCAGGGCAAGAATAAACTGAATGCGCTAAAAGGTGCTTCTATGAGGGAAAGTGTTAATTACGATACATAGTGACATAAGTCTGCATGCCCAGACTGCCTTGAAACAAGCTGTTACAGTAGAGAAGACGTTATTCTTTCCCAATACAGTGTAGCTCCATTATATCGCGGAAGTTGGGGTCCACGAAATGAAATCCGCGATGTGGTCGGATCGCGATATAGCCGTATTCTGAGCTGAACTATATTCTGCTGTATATTCCATTGCCAAACGCTATTATATCAATGTCATGCAATAAACACGGTTTCTTGGTTGATTACCTTGTTATTTCTTGTCAAAACAAGTCTTTATATGCACTGTCATATCTAGCATCAGCGTTTTCATGTGTATTATACCAAATGCCTAGTTTCGTTTTTGACAACGGCCGCCATTTTGAATAAAATGTGCGTGTGTATCAGTTAATCGTGGAACTCACACTTAATGTCTATATCGCGATTAGAACGCGGATAAAATGAGATTTTCTCGATTGACTAGTCAAAAAACGTAGCGCGGTATATGAAATTGAAAGAACAATGAAACCAATTATCAGTTCACAGGTTAAATATAATTTATTTCTTGGCCGACATTGTTCGAGTACGTTGTTATCTGGTACGAATCCAGTTATGATTGTAAGCGTCTGATTGATGTATCAAAATATGAATGACTGTGATTTTAATGTCTGTGGTTATCTTTCCACTGCTATTAATACGGATTAGTCGACTTTGATAGTTATAACTCAATCAGGTTAGTTTGCTAATTATTGTTAAATAATGAGGGAAACCGCGCATGCGCGAGTTCACTCAGTAGGCCTATTGTTTGTTTGTTAGTGCACCTGTCAATCAACGCAGCGGGATGACACACGCGCAGTCCACAGATGGTGATAATTGACACTGATTACGCAATTATAACGACCTGTTAAAGGAAGATATAATTATTAAAGAAACAGAAATGATCGCTACTCGGCTTTTATTGACTTTTAGTATACATATTGGAAAAAATGGGGTCCAAGCCGTGACCGCGATATATTGGCTTTCGCGAAATAGCGGACCGCGAAGTAATGGAGCTACACTGTAAACGCATTTACGCTAAAACTATTATTTCATTTCCAAACAGTTTGGAGCTTCCGGAAGCCTCACAAAAACGTTTTGATATATAGATCTGCTGATGTCATCGCATACACTGGTTCTGGTTTGGTATTAGATGTGGGCAGCAACATAACCGAAAAAATGCGGAAAAATCTGGGAATTATAGTGAAACTTTGAAGAATTTTTTTTTTCTCAAAAAAGGAATTCCAAAATTGATCATTGATCTTACTTTTTTTTTTAATGTCCCTCTTTGTAAAATGATTTAGAAGAACACATTTTCCACTTCCAGCGTAATAGGAATTCGCGGCGCTGCATTTACAGCCGAAGGTTAGCTTGAATAACTGGTATTTGTTTAAACAATGAAGATGTTTAATTACTTGAAAGTGTTATTTTCAGTTAGAAAACTATTTTTTCTCCATATTCCTTCAATGTCTCTCCCAGTTTCCATTTAAATTGATTGTCTTTATAATCGTTTTTCGCTAAGGGTTCAGGCGATACGAATGAAGAGGATATTTATTACAGTATAAACTCGGAAAACCGGAGTCCCAGAAATCCGGAATCCTCGGAATACCGAACTTTCTGTCCGGTCCCGATTTTTTTCCTTCTTATTTTAACCATAAATAAGTTTCAGAAAACCGGAACCTCAGAATTCCGAAAACCGAACGAATTTCTCGGCCCCAAAATGTTCAGATACACATAAAATTAACTCGGAAAACCGAACATCCACTGTATTTATCACCTCAGGTCACCGTTGCGATCATGGAAAATTTATTCAACCGAGTCGACGGTCAAACACATCTGGGACACTTAGCGTATGTGTTAAGATTGCGTAATGGGTGGGGTGTTTATTGGAGATGACATGGGTATTTCACGGTTGTGACACTTGATTGCTTATTAAAATAAGGCTCCGATCTGACAATGCTACAGCAACAAAAAATGCGTTCCATTGTTCGTAGTTTGTTTAGAATTCAAATTTATAAAAGTTCAGTAAGGCAGTCTGAAGACAGAAGGAAAGGAAATAACCCAGTTATATTTCATAATCATTGTTTGCAATTGCGTACTGAATGAATGTGTTGTAGAAGCAAAGTCTTACTGTATAAACAACCGCTCAATTAAGTGTTAGTCATCTAATAAACTACGCAAAATGAAAACACGGACACTCGATTTGCACAGCAAAATTTCCTATAGCGACATATTCGCAAATTCAGAAACGTTCTTGATTATACTGAATATACGAACTTCCGTAGAATAATGTGCTGCTCGAAATGCGAATAAAGTAAGCCCATCAAAAGTTAAATCTATGGCGGTTGTTTCGTTTTATACTGGCTGCGACAATATAACAATTGAAGTGTTTATTCAAAACACAGATGCTTCTAACCTATGGGAATACTTTATATCCTGTGATTTAACCCTTAAAATGCAGATTATACAAGAGTGCACATTATACACGGCAAAAGACGGTAAATAATTATTGAGCTATTGTTAAATTTTAACATAAAAATGCTCTATCGTATCACGAATGAAGAACGTTCTTCATTCGTGATCGTATTGAAAGTTTATTCTCATTCTTGATCATTCTATCTAACAGTTTTGATCTAGATGAGAATTCACTGTTACGTTCATGTTATTGAGTTAAAGATCCGGTCTGTGAAGATGCCTCAGACTGAATGTTAGCACTGATTCATGAACACTCAGAAAACCGAACACCTCAGAAAACCGAACTTTTTACCTGGTCCGGAGGGTGTTCGGTTTTCTGAGGTTTTACTGTATATGCCTTCGTGTGATATCGAGCGTTTCCGCGTGTATCTGCTGAGTAAAATACAAGAGTCTGTATCAGCCACTTTGTATCAGCCACTTTGTATTTTACTCTGACCTCGCTTTCGATTTACCGTGACGTCATTTACGTACATGTACGAGTGCCGCGTTATTCTTTGTGGAATACAAAACTTCTCGTTCTGCTTCAAATAACTTACAAATTTTGGATGTAAAATGATTTAAACAACTATTAGTTGTTACTGGTTTGTATTCAAGGCATATAATAAACACATTACCAGTTGGCAGTGCGCAACAGAGTGTTGCATTTAGCTCTCGACGTTTTTGGCGGAAACAACCGATCAGACTCGCGCCAAGGCGCTCGTCAGATCGGCTATTTCCGCCAAAAACGTCTCGAGCTAAATACATCACTCTGTATCGCACAGTCAACTGGTAATGTGTATATATCGGTGTTTTGAAATTTGAAAATAAGAACTGTTTATGTAATTTGAGGAATTAGTAAAGGCATATTTAAAGGTGTGAGAAGGATTTCAACACTGAAAAAAGTATTTCCTAAGTGTGTAAAGATTGAGTTGAGCAGAAAGCTAATCAGCATTCAATGGGTTAAGCCCATGTTTATGTGCTGGAATCGTCAGTTGGGGGATGCACTCATTGCCACATACACAAGTGATTTCCAGGAACACACAGAGTACGAGACAGACACAATTGGTTCTGGAAAATAAATCATTCTGCTACTGTTGTTTGCCATGAATCAGCACTGAATGTTTTTGGTAACCAAGTTTTTTGGAATAGTTTTACATAATCCACAGGTTTCCGCAGAGAGTGTAGTTTCCTTTTCCAGTTTTTATTGCAATGATAATTTCTGCAACAGTTTGTCAGCAGTTAAGAAGTACAGTAACACCTCTATTACAATGACTAGATTATTTAATTTTATATTGCATTTAACCCTTTGAACCCTAGTCCCGCATATAGGCGTTGTTTTCAAAAGTATACATGTGAAAAGTGCACTTGTCCTATGCAAACAGTGAATACCCAGATCAGAGGGCTCCTTACGGAGCCCTCTGATCTGGGTCTTCACTGTTTGTCATAATGCAAAACATTGACAAAAACAACCCTTAAAAGTCAGAAATGGACTAGACTTAAATGGAAAATGGAATTGTCCATTTAAAGTTTCAGGGAGGAAAGAGTTAAAGCAGGTGGTTGCTTAATTTAAGTAAAGTGAAAGTAAAACAGAAAACTCTTGTATGAGGTTTTTGTTTTACTTTCTCCTTGCTTTAAGATGCCACCTGGCTTTCATACAATCCGTTAGTTGTGATCGTAATAGAGAGGTTTTACTGTTTCTGTTTTCTCATTCTGTTTTAAAGAACAAGATTACATGTTGTACATTGAACAATACATTTGATGTGATATACATGGAACAATACATTTGCTGTGATATACATTGAACAATACACATTGAACAATATATTTATGTGAAATACATTGAACAATACACTTTGTGTGAAATACATTGATCAATACATTTTATGGGAAATACATTGAACAATACATTTGATGTGATATGCATTGAACAATACATTTATGTGATATGCATTGAACAATACATTTTATGGGAAATAAATTGAACAATACATTTGATGTGATATGCATTGAACAATACATTTATGGGAAATACATTGAACAATACATTTTATGGGAAATAAATTGAACAATACATTTTATGGGAAATACATTGATCAATACATTTTATGGGAAATAAATTGAACAATACATTTTATGGGAAATACATTGATCAATACATTTTATGGGAAATACATTGAACCATACATTGTATTGGAAATACATAAAAAGTGAACAATACATTTTATGGGAAATATTTGAATTAATTTTGGAAACAGTATAAAATCCTGCAAGATAGGCATGCATTTTAGATTTCTGTTGCTGCATTTTGACAAGTTACCATGTAAAACAAAGGGTTTCCAACCAATAAATGTGTTTTATTTCAAGTTGTTCTGTTTTCAAAAGTGTGTTATACAGCCGTACATTGAACATGTGCCAAGATTGACTGGTTCTTGTGCTCATGAAAGAAGAAAACAAAACTTGGTTAGAGTTTAAAAATATATATAAATGATGGATTGCTACTGCTGTGCTCTATTATTATAACATGCTACCATATTGAAGCACAGACAATAGAACTACAGCCAAGCCTGAGTAAAGCAGCTGTAGAAAAGATACATATGCAGTCTTCAATACTCATACAGTTAGCAATAAAATGCAGGACAGAAGCAAAGCAGAAAGCTCCTGTAGGAGCTTTCTGCTTTACTTTTGTCCTGCATTTAGCAGTGTTCTTTTTAAAGATTGCATGCTATTGTTACTTGGCACTTAATAAAAGTTTGTCTGTACTGACATATCTAATGTTTCAAATTTGTTATGATCACAAACAGACACAAAGTCCCATGGAGAATATTGCAAGAACTATTAGAATATTCAAAACCAAGAACATACTGTTAGCAGATGACCTTTACTTTACCAGTTCGTTAATAGTTTAATTGTTTTCAGTGTATATGAGACAGGTGGCAGCTTAAATCAGGATGAAGCTAATGTTGAAGATTTCAGATTTCTGCTACATTTTCATTCTGCATTTGAATTAAGCAACCATCTGTTAATCCTTTACTCCATAGCCTATTTCTAGTTTGAAGACAAGTGACCACCTAAAGCACCTTCAGGTGTATTCTGCTTTACTTTCAGCCTGCTTTAAGCTGCTATATCTGCTAAGCTATAGACAATTTTTTGTTTGGTTCAATATGTTTATGACTGTATGAATTGGAACTATTTTCTTCATTGGAGGAATGAATTATATGTGCTAAAAGGCGCTTCTATGGGTGAAAGGGCAAGAGCATGGTAAAATATTCCTATAAAGAATAGGTAAAGCAGAAAAATGCATTTCTGTCATAATGAAAGGATGAAGGCACCAATGTATGAGGAGTAGGTAAAAGCATGAAAATGCAGTTCTATTAGGGAAAAGGTTATCCATTGGTCATATTACATGCAGCAATTTTCAAGGTAGATATATTTTATCCTTTGAAAACATTTGGTCAAGCAGTTTTGATGCTGTTTGAGACAATTCTAATGAGTATAGTCACAACATAGGGTTAAACAGGCAGAAAATAATAGTAAATAAACAAACCCTTCAGAGATTTCTGATTGAAATTCAGCCGTTTTAAGCTACCATCTGCTAAAATTCAAGCAATAAGGGAAACGATTAATGTCTTTGGTCATATGTCATTACTTTAACAAATATTGTGTAACACACCCTTGGCCCTTTGACGTCTGATGTCTTAAAAGATGGTATCAGTGTGAAGTTGTTGTTTTATGAGATCTTGTTTGTTGAAAGTGTGCTTTGATTGTTGTTAGACCTTTGAAGGCTTTCAGACTATCAACTGCATCAAACAGAAGGTCTTGGAATTTATTGTATGCATTTGCCTATTAGCCAAACTAATCAACAGACAGACTGTTAACTTAACTGACATTCATAGCAGATGTACAACAGGAGAATACCAGTGATTCTTTCCCAATAAATGTGTTTGTGCTTAACCCATTACTCCATAAATATGTCATTTTATGCCCCAGATTTTATGATTCTAGGGCATATAGTTGTTGTCCTGTCTGTTTGTATGTCTGTCTGTGTAAAAAAAATCTTTAACCTTTCCTATAACTTTTGCACTGCTGGACATATGACTTTATTTGACCTACTTTTCTAAAACTCTTTAAATGCCTATAACATTTGAACTAGAAGGCATGTGGCTTTCATATTTGGCATGTATCTTTCTTGTGTCAATACCTTTCCAACAATTTTATCTTAATTTACCTTGTGACCTTGACCTTGATATTTGACATACTTAAACAAAAAAGAGCCAAACACCTTAATAATGGCTATTACTCTTGCCCTGTTGCACATGGGCCTTTTATACATGGCAAGTGAATTGCTTGTGTCAAGACCTTTCCGACATGGAATTTCATACCAGTAGTTTTGCCCATGTGACCTTGGCAATGACCTACCTTTCTAAAAAAGTTTAAATGGCTTCAACATTTGAACCAATAGGCATAGAGCTTTCGTATTTGGTATGTATCTTCCTTGTTTTAATACCTCTCAAATCATACCATCTTTTAGTTACTTTGTGACCTTGACCTTTATATTTGACCTACTTAACCAAATTGGCCATTACTCTAGAGCTACATATGTGATTGAGATTTCATATTTGGCATGTATACTAAACCCAAGAAGTTCTTGAGCTCAGTATAAGTTGTTTCATGTCTGACAAAGGTCAAAGTCACTTAGAGGTGATTCAAAGGTCAAATTGGCTGCATTTAACATTGGCCATAACTTTGGAACTACATGTGACTGTCACTTCATATTTGGCATGTGTTACACTCAATGCAAGAATTGCTTGAGCTCAGTACAAATGGTCATGTCAGACAAAGGTCAAGGTTACTTCATAAGGGTGCATAGTGTTTCACAAACCCATCTTGTTGTGTCTTTAAATTATTCACTAAAGAAAAAAGATCCACTTTTGATACAGTCATGAACATGAACTATGTAGGAAATATTTCCTATATCATAGCAGTTGGTAGCTTAACCCTTTCCCACATAGCATATCTCTAGTACTGAATATATGTGTCCTCTTAAAGCAGGTTGAAAGTAAAGCAGAATGCGCTTTTAGCGCATTCTGCTTTACTTTCAGCCTGCTTTAAGCTATCATCTGCTAGAATATAGAAAATATTTTGTATTATACATATTTAAGAATGTATAAATTGGAACTATTTTCTTCAGGGCAAGAATAAACTGAATGCGCTAAAAGGCGCTTCTATGGGGGAAAGGGTTAAAGCATGTTGATAGTAAAGCATAATGAACCTTAACCCTTTCTCCCATATAAGAACCTTTTAGCCCATTTGATTCATTACTTCACTGTAAAAAAATAGTTCCAATTTATAGTCATGAACATGTACAATAAGAATAACTGTTTACATCCAATCAGGTTGAAAGTAAAGCAGAATGCACCTTAAGGCGCATTCTGCTTTACTTTCAACCTGCTTTAAGTGGTCACCTGTCCTCAAAACTAGAATGGGTTAAACACTGAAAACAAACTAGGAAGAAAATAGTTTAGCAGTCACCTGTATAGAAAAATGCCAGTTTGTCATTTTTGTGATTGGATGTTTTCCACAGTTTTGACAGTAAAAGGGTGATGGGATAAATGAAAGCCTGTTCTGTTTGTGATGGGCTAGGAACATGATGATTTTATGTTTATTTTGCAGATGAATACTTGATGACTGATATTATCCAAGAACAAGCCAGTAACACTACAAACAGTTAAGATGCTTGATGCTTGCTAACTGGTATGGTACAACACTGACAAACACATATTACACATAGCAAGAATATCCCACATTCACAACGCCTATGGCAAAACAAGATGGATTAGAAGTGCTATTGGTATAGATTGAAGGCTATATCAGAATCACAGTACTGGCTTCATTGTAACGTAAGATCGTATTGGATTTATGAGTCTGGAAATACATGGAATCAGCAGAAAAGTGAATATTTTAATAATTTATTTGATATAAGTGATAAATTAGCAAAGTGTGTGCAACAAGTCCTTCATTCTTGTATTCTGTGAGGATAGTTCTGGATACTGTGTTCTGTGGAGAAAAGGGAGGTAACTAAAAAATAGTATTATACAAAAAGGGAGGTAACTCAATATTGCAAAAGAATAAAGTTAATTTGTGTTGATACATGCACCTATATTGTGTTGGTGGGAAGTAATACCTTGTTTGCATGCTGGAATATAGTGTTTGGGATTACAATTTTCCACTCTACAGTGCTATTGGATTAGAGTGGATTATTTCAACAATGTGTTACCATGGAGATAATTCCTGAAGAAAAAGGAGGAGGACACTATCTGAGGCCCAACTGGTACAACGGTGAGTACAGCTGCACCCCTGGGTACTGTGGATATATTATGTATTGTGCATGTACTGTATACAAATGTTAACTATATAACGATGATATACTATTTAACTGTTCATGGTTTCATCTTAATCTCTGCAGTTATGTTCATGATCTTTTCCATTGAAGTTTGGTCCATTGATTCATAAAATACAACCAAACATAATACATGGATTAACCCTACATGGAGTTCCCCTCTTCCCCTCATGAAACCTTTACCTCATAGCCTGTTTCTAGTGTTGGAGACAGACGACCACTTAAAGCAGCTTGAAAGATAAAGCAGAATGTGCCTTCAGGCACATTATGCTTTACTTTCTGCCTGCTTTAAGCTATCATCTGTTAGGATATAAAAGTATTTCTTTTGCCACATATTCATGACTGTATAAAGTTGAACTGTTTTAACCAGTGTAGAAATGAATTAAAGGCATAAAATGGCATAATGTTTAATTAATGCAAAAATTACTAATTTCAGAATGGTGTATTACTAATAGCAGTGAATTAGCTTATATATTCATGTAAAGATCAGTTATTGCTGCATATAACTTCATATGTTTATTGTATTGTATATAATTTTATTCATCTAGTATTCATCTATTTACTATCATTGTCATATAATTACAGTATAGCTTAGTCTATGTTAAGTGGCAACTCAAAAGAATATAAACTTCATACCCATTACCCCATAGCCTATTTCTAGTTTTGAAGACATGCGGCCACTTAAAGCAGGTTGAAAGTAAAGCAGAATGCACATAGAAACTATTTCTTATATTGCATATTCATAACTGGATAAAGTGAAACTATTTTTTCAGTAAAGGAATAAATTAAAGGTGTATAAAGGCGTATTGATGGGGTAATGGTGCAGAACAAAAGTAAGGCAGAAAGTTCCTTTGGGAGCTTTAATTCTGCCTTTCTTTTTACCGTCATTAACCATTATCACAGGACTCGAGATACCGGTAAAAGGGAATGACCTGAAGGTTTTCAGATTCTTCTTTAATCCTTTAAACTGCCAAAGTTTTACCCTTTTGCAGACAAAATATCATCAGCTAAAATGTTGTCTGTAATTTTATATGAAGTTTTGACTACAGAAATGTGTGATACAAATGCCAAACAGTTTGGATCCATATCAGACACAGTGTTTTGCAGCAGCTGATCTAAATCTAAACTGCTTGTTTGTCTTTATTTGCTTCTGTAAGTATAAGGGTTAGACTCTTTAACCCATTACCCCATAGCCTGTTTCTAGTGTTAAAGAAAGATGATCACTTAAAGCAGGTTGAAAGTAAAGCAGAATGCGCCTTAGGGCGCATTCTGCTTTACTTTCAGCCTGCTTTAAGCTATTATCTGCTAGGATATAGAAAATATTTCTTATGATACATATTCTTGACAGTATAAAAGGGAACTAATTTCTTCCACCGAGAAATATATTGTAGGTGTAAAAAAAGGGTATTTATGGGGGAATGGGTTAACCCTTAGCCCGCCAAATAAATTGTTGTCTGCTATATTTCTCGTCTGCTTCAAGGTTCAAAGTGCTTCAAAGTTGCTCAAAATTGCTGAAAATGTTGTCCGAGTGTCAAACAGCTTGGATCCGGATGAGACGCCGAGTTACTCGGCGTCTCATCGGGATCCAAGCTGTTTGCATATGGAGCTATAGTCGTGAGTGGCAGGCTAAGGGTTAATGAGGAGAACCATTTACAGTGATGAATTTAGCAATCAGAAGTCCTTGGGATGCACATTCCATAAAACAATGAGTGCTTGAGACAATAACTACATGTGTCCTTGCAGCTCAAACTTAACCCATTTCCCCATAGCCCTGTCTGTCAAAAGTTTAAGAAATCTCAATTTATATGGTTGTTACTACACAGGTTTTACTGTAGTATTAACCCTTAGCCCGCCAAATAAATTGCCGTTTGCTATATTTCTCGTCTGCTTCAAGTTTCAAATTGCTTCAAAGTTGCTCAAAATTGCTGAAAATGTTGTCCGAGTGTCAAACAGCTTGGATCCGGATGAGAGGCTGAGTTACTCGGCGTCTCATCCGGATCCAAGCTGTTTGCATATGGAGCTATAGTCGTGAGTGGCAGGCTAAGGGTTAAAAGCATAAACTGCTGCATGCCGGTGTTTTAAAAATAGAATTATCAAAATTTCTTTTAAAAACACTATTCATGTGTGTTTATAGTGTTCCTGGTCAAATAAATTGATACAGTTTGGTTCATTTTGTTACATACAAAATTTCTATTTTCCCGTAAATTGACAAGAAAATTCCCAATTCCAGGGGTAAGAGTCATATTCCCAAAATTGTAAAGATAAGCTGTTAACTGGCAAAAAATAGGAAACTTTATTTCTAACCTCAGTAATTACTGATCATAAATTAATATTTTAGTTCTAGTTGACCAGCAGCCAATGAATTAGATGGCCAATTATCTGTCTATTGCATTACATTTTACTCTACAGTCATTAATTATCCAAGGGTGGATCTACACTCCTAAAACAAGGGGCATAAACGACACACATGTCACAAAGTTAAACATACACATATATTCTTGCTATTTTTTAAAATACACGATAAGAGCTTTGTCACAAGGTAAAAGAAAGCCATATATTTCACATGGAGCAGATGGGGGTCAGATATAACATTTGATATGTGGTATCTTAGCTGAGTCTACACTGTTTAATTGTAATGTGAGAGGACTTTGCTTTTTAGCTCACCTGGCACGAAGTGCCAAGGTGAGCTATTGTGATCGCCCTGTATCCATCGTCCATCGTTGTCCGTCGTCGTCCGTCGTGTCGTGAACTTTTTCTTTAAAGATGTTCTTCTTGGAAACTACTGGGTCATTTCATTAAAACTTCATAGGATTGTTCCTTGTAGGGTACTCTCTCAGATTTCTTGGTATATAGGTCATCCAACTGAAATTGGGGTTGCCAATTGGTAAACCAATTGAAAAAACTTTAAAAATCTTCTTGTCAAAAACTACTGGTCTGAATTGAAAATAATTTTACCCAATTGTGCCATTGGTGACCCTCTATAAGATTTCTAATGTTCCTATCTTAAAAAACATGGCCGCCAGTGGGTGGTGCAGATTTTCCTTATATGGCTATATAGTGAAAACTTTAAAAATCTTCTTGTCTGAAACCGCTGGTCCGATTTGACAATAATTTCACACAAATGATCCAAGGGTGAACCTCTACCAGATTTCTTAAAATAATTTTGATATCTTAAAAAACATGGCCGCCAGTGGGTGGGGCACGTTTTCCTTATTATACTGTATAGTAAAAAATTAAAAAGTCTTCTTCTGTGAAACTGCTGGTCCAAATTGAAAATAATTGTACACAAATTATCCATGGGTGATTCTCTACCAGATTTCATAAAATAATTTTGATATCTTAAACATGGCCACATCTTAAAAAACATGGCCACCAGTGGGTGGGGCACGTTTTCTTTATGATACTGTATAGTAAAAACTTTAAAAACCTTCTTCTGGGGAAACTACTGGTCCAAATTGAAAATAATTTTACACAAATGATCCATTGGTGACTCTCTACTAGATTTCTTAAAATAATTTTGATATCTTAAAAAACATGGCCGCCAGTGGGTAGGGCACGTTTTCCTTATGATATATACTGTATAGTTAAAACTTTAAAAAACTTTTTCTGTGAAACTGCTGGTCCAAATTATAAATAATTTTACATAAATGATCCATGGGTGACCCTCTACCAGATTTCTTAAAATGATTTTGATATCTTAAAAATCATGGCCGCCAGTGGGTGGGGCAAGTTTTCCTTATATTTCTGTATAGAAATTTTTCAAAAATCATTTTCTCTGAAACTATTGGTCTGATTTAAGAATATCTTTAAAAAAAGTAATGATGGGGGACCCTTTGCCAGTTTTCTTGAAAGAATCTTCCTAGTTCAAACAACATGGCTGCCTGTGGGGGGTTGATTTAATGGTGATGGCTTATAGTGGAATTTTATCATTACTGGTCCATTACCATGACCGTAAACATGGGTACCAGGTGAGCGATTTAGGGCAGCATGCAGCTCTTGTTGTGACATTTCTCATGATTCCGATAAAAAACAATACTCAACCTCCCCAATTCATCTCCTTAGTGTTTTTGTATTGCATCCTCTAAGTCTGCTGTCCCATTCCCCATCCTCAATCTCTTACAGTAATCACTGACCCTCTTAAATCATCAAATTATATTTAACCCATTACTCCATAGCCTGTTTAGTCCATAGTCTAGTTTTGAAAACAAGTGACTACTTAAAGCAGGTTGAAAGTTAAAAGCAGAATACACCCTTAACCCTTTCCCACATAGCATATCTCTAGTATTGAATATAGGTGTCCACTTAAAGCAGGTTGAAAGTAAAGCAGAATGCGCTTTAAGCGCATTCTGCTTTACTTTCAGCCTGCTTTAAGCTATCATCTGCTAGAATATAGAAAATATTTTGTGTTATACATATTTATGAATGTATAAATTGGAACTATTTTCTTCAGGGCAAGAATAAACTGAATGCGCTAAAAGGCGCTTCTATGGGGGAAAGGGTTAAGGCACATTCTGATCACTTTCAGCCTGCTTTAAGCTATTATCTGCTAAAATATAGAAAATATTTCTTATGATTTATATTTATGACTGTATAAAAGGGAATTATTTTCTTCAGTTGAGGAATAAATTATAGGCGTAAAAAGGTGTATATATGGGGGAATGGGTTAAAACTCTCTGTTACTTCCTTTAAAAAGCTACAGGAGTGTTGTGACTGTCAACAAATGAACAAACTAATCAGATAACAGAAAATCTGTTCTGGTCTTCACTGTTTACAAGGATTGCTATTGGTTCAATGGTAGCATGCAGAGTTATTTCCCTTGGGAATATAGGTAATAATTTGGGTATCACATAATGATTATGGTATATCTCTCTGCATATATAATTCATATATGGCAATGGTTTATGCAAATGCCTGTAAATACATGTATTAGTAGCATCATGATAATAAATAGCCTTCCTACTTTACAAACAGTACAGACCCAGATCAGCTGACACATTTCCAATGATGTTCCTGAAGAAGCATACACTTTTTAGCTCACCTGAGCTAGCTCAGGGTGAGCTTTTGCAATCGTTGAATGTCCATCGTGCGTCGTTCGTCGTCAACAATTTTAGTGTTTACACTCTAGAGGCCACAATATTTATGCAATCTTTCTCCAACTTGCTCAGATGGTATATTGCCATAAGAGTTCGGATGAGTTCTATTATGGTTGAAATCGGACAAATAGGTCATGACTTATCAACCTTTGAACTGCTGAAAATGCCATATTTAACAGCGTTTACACTCTTGCAACTACAGTTTTCAATTGATTTTGATTATACTTGTACACAAAGGATGAAGCTATACGTTCTGGAAGGAGTGCAATTATTGTTGAAATGTAATCGTTGTGGCAATAGTTACCTGCCCTTGATATACTTTGAAATGCTAGAAAAAGGCTTAATTTCAGTATTGTTTAGGCTCTAGTTATCTGCCTTTGATGTACTCTACTATACTACAGTAGGTTGACAAAACTTGAATGGATTTAGAATAAAACGGGTGAAATTCAAAGGTAAAGCTATCAGGCTTCATTACAAATGGTGAGCGATATCAGGGCCTTCAGGCCCTCTTGTGATTATACTTGCACACAAAGTATATAGCTAAACGTTCTCGAAGGAGTTCAATTATTGTTGAAATCTAATCATTATGGCAATAGTTATCTGCCCTTGACAAACTTTGAAATGTTAGAAAAGGCTTAATTTCAGTATTGTTTAGGCTGTAGTTATCTGCCCTTGATGTACTCTACTATACTAGAATTATGAGGTTGTATTCCAAAATTGTTTGCATGATATACTACAAATTTGAATGGATTTAGATTAATATGGATGAAACAGAAAGGTAAAGCTATCAACCTTCAGTACAACAGGTGAGCGATATCAGGGCCTTCATGCCCTCTTGTTGCTCTATTGGGTAGTGGGGTAGCCCTTTACCCCATCGCCTATTTCTAGTATTGAAAATAGGTGACAACTTGAGGAGGTTGAAAGTCAAGCAGAATGTGCCTTAAGGCACATTCTGCTTTACTTTCAGCCTGCTTTAAAGCGACTCGCAACCAGATGGTGCATTAAAAATAGTAATTTGTAAATATGTGTCAAACGCTTATATAAATGGTAAAGAATTAGTTTAGGATAAGAAATTCTGTTTAAAAAAATGTATTTCAATAAAAAAAAAATATTGGTCTCTGGTGGGATTTGAACGCGGGGCCCGGCATTTGGCGGACAGAAGGCAAAATAGGGGAAACCGCTTAGACCAATGGACCACGGAACTATCCGTTTATCTCGGATCAATTTAACGTATTTCAATGTGTAGCTATCGAAAGTGCATACAACTTCGTAATTCGGCTCGTGTTTATGCCTGAGCCTGTGTAGAGAAGTAACAATAACAACTATACCGTCTACTAGTCGGTATAGAAAAACGATGGAAAATATCTAAAAATCTAAGATTCGGTGACGATTCTTGAGACTTTTTTTGGACTGATCATATTTTTTTAATGTCAGTAGCCAAATAATGCCACAAATTTGCTTTTATTTGAGTATTTTATTTTATTTTGACAAGTACACCATCCGGTTGCGAGTCCCTTTAAGCTACTTTCTACTAGGATATAGAAAATATTTCATATGTTGCACATTCATTTCTGTTTAAAAAAGAATTATTTTCTTCAGTGGATGAATTAATTAAAGGCGTAAAAATGCATAGCCAGTAAAGGGTTAAGCCAGGACTTGGGCGTTTGTTATCAAGGGTCATGGTACACTAAGTATTGGGCAATCCTCCGACATCTTTTTTCTAACACCAAAAACCTTCTAAATATGTTGTATATTCTTGTCTTACTGTTGTCATGAGCACCTCACTTTTCCATCCATATCTTGTTTTTTATCAACTTTACATTTTGTCACTACGATGTCAACTCTGCCGTTGTCACTCGTGTCATGATCATGTCATATTGTACCTTTACTTATGCCTTTTGCCCTTGACCAAATCTTTCCTGCATTCCTCTAACATTACATTTTGACTTTTTGCAAGCTAGGGGCGAAATGGTGATTATCTTTGCGAACAGTTTTGTTCCAGATAATGCCATATAATGTGGTGTCTCATCAGGATCCAAACTGACACTCTGACCCTGTTTTGAAATGAAATCTTAAAATTTTTTTTTATAGAACAGTAGTAGACATCAGAGCTCCAAATAAGGGGAGTATTTTAAAACTAAAATCTTTATTTCTACATAAAACCCTATGGTGTCACTACTCATTAGAATCGTCTCGAAAAGACGATTCTAATGAGTAGTAACACCATAGGACTCGGTGCTGAAATAAGTGAGAAAGTGTTCGGTTTCTTCAGTTTACTCCCTTTTATCTGGAGCCCTGAGACATGTGTTGCAGACGAAAAAATTGCTGTAATGCAAAGAGTTTATGCTTAGTTTGTTTTGCATCTCATTTGGATCCAAACTGTTTGCCAAACAGTATCAATGTATTCTATGTTATTATTGGTATATTGTCCATATCTTGAGGATGAAAGGGTTTGATATATCACAAACTGTGTAGACCCAGATCAGATGCTACATGATGATCAGGTTCCACACTATTTGTCCTTTATCAGAGTTATCTTAATTTTGTCCAAATTACCACTGTAAAAAGCCAGTAGGTTTCCTATACATGCAGGGCTTGATCTTGACTGTTGGCTTGAATTTCTGATCCAGTACTGTTGGCACCTTTTGTCCTGCAATGTGGTTTGCTATACTTTTTACATCTCCATTCTCCATTTTCATGATGGTCATTCTAACAGGGCTTCAGATAAGAGGGAGTAAACTCAGCAGGGCTACCATTTCTCCAGACTAAATCTTCGAATTTTTTTCCAGAACATGGTAGCTTAAAGCAGGTTGAAAGTAAAGCAGAATGCGCCTTAAGGCACATTCTGCTTTACTTACAGCCTGCTTTAAGCAGCAGTTGCATGTCAACAAAACAAGAAACAGGCTATGGGTAAAGGTACGATTCGTAAAATCGCACTTGAAAAATGCAAATTTGGAAATCTTAGGATTTTTCATGTCAACTTATGGCAGCCCTGACTCAGTTTTCCAAGAGTTTCTACTTCATGTCTGCACTTCACCCTATGGTGTCGGCACTTCACCCTACGGTGTTGGCACTTCACTCTGTGGTGTATCTTCTCATTAGAATCATCTCTTTGAAATGATTCAAATGAGTAGATACACCATAGGACTTGGTGCAGCCATACATATTTTAGTTTTTGAATTACTCCCCTAATCTGGGGCCCTACTCCCATTGTACTATTTTTGTCATTGTCATCTAGGACATGAACTTTTGTCACATTTCAGTCATAGACACACGAGCAGGTGTTAGCATGCTTCCTTGGTGACCGCCTTGCCGTGTCCCAGTGTGTTATACTCCAGCCTACTACTACCACTACTACCTACCTATATCATTGTTGTGTACACAGCTATATTGTATTGAAGGGCACACAAAACATAATGGCTCACACCTGGAACCACAGGAAAAGTAGGTGCTTGCATGTATCTCTCTAGGCGCTAGTAGGCTACCACTAATCTATACCTATTGTATCATCAGGGCACCAGATAAGAGTAGTTTTTCAAAAACTAAAATCTTTATTTCTGAATTAAACCCTATGGTGTAACTACTCATTAGAATCGTCTCTTCGAGACGATTCTAATGAGTAGTAACACCATAGGATTCGGTGCTGAAATGAGTGAGAAAATGTTTGATTTGTTGAAATAACTACCTCTTATCTGGAGCCCTGGTATCATCATCATTACAGTCGAGAAGACCTTATTCTTTGGTAGAGATGTATTTATGCTAAAAAATTTATGACCACTGCAAACAGTTTTGAGCCAGATCAGATACTGGGTAACCTACCTGGAGTCTGATAGGCTCCAAACCTTTTGCAGTTCTGCGTAAATAAGTCTTAAAGAATTTCAAAACCATAAAAATTATAAATTTCAACATTTTAGTGTATTACGTTTTGTTTGTGTTTGCATTTAAATGGGAAAGAATAATGTCCTTCAAACCCTATGTTGTGACTACTCATCAGATTAGTCTCTCCTCTCTTCATCATATGTCCAGACTATAATGAAACATAGCCTCAAATAATATAAGAGATTCATTATTTTATATCCCTTTCCTTCGCATAATAAGAGATTCATTATTTTATCCCTTTCCTCCGCACAAGTGCCATAGGGCGCCTGTTCCTCTTCCTTCACAGTCATAGGCACAAAAAATGAATATTATTTGATGCTGTTGAATACAGATGGCAGCTTAAAGCACGCAGAAAGTAAAGCAGAAAGCTCATACAACTTATTCACCTTATTTTAAGCAGTAGCCTGCCTAATTTGGATATTGATCATTTGCACTCAGCCTTAGTTACAAGTCTTAGAATACAGGCCCCGAGGTTACAAAAAATTTTTGAGTCTAGAATCACGCTCACACTCAAGGTTTTCACTCAAACCAGAGTCTGGACTCAAAAAGCGAGGTTACAAAAATGATTTATTGAGTCTAGACTCAAGATTTGTGAGTCTTACAACGACCAGACTCAGACTCCTCAAGACACGTTTTATAGACTATCTGACAGTTATTCTAGTTTAATTGATTAAATCAACGTATATTAAATAAAAATGATTTTATTTAACATTTATATTGAGTTTCTGAAAGAAATAGTAGAAAAACAATCTATGAAAAAAAAAGAGTCCGGCCATGGGTATCGAACCAACGACCCCTGGCTATATCGATCTACCTGCATACATGTAGTTCTAAATTCAGACGCGTGACGTCACAAAAATTGTAAATACATGTAACTTGAATGATAGCTTGACGTTTATAAAGGCGTCTTTTTTGCCTTGAGTCAGGGAAACACGTTAGATCAACTTATCATCCAGAATCATAGAATATAATTACCCATTAGATCTAATGAAGCAAAAACAACAACCAAATAGATCTAGTTCAGATCAAAATCTGAAAATTATGACGAACGCTTAACATTTATTGACCAGTGTAGATCTAGATCTTTACTGTTTATTCGGTAAATTTAATCCTGAACCGTAAAAAGCTTGCGTTTTCAATACTCGGATCATAAGTGATCGCTTAGGATAATGAAAAAAAAAAAACTTGGCTGAGTCTAGACTCAAACAGTTTTGTAACCTCCAGTTGAGTGAATACCTCAACAGAGTCCAAAAGTTGAGCCTGAGTGTAAGCGTGAGTCTGGACTCGAACAAAGTTTTATAACCTCGGAACCTGATCCTTTTTGAAACAGTGTACTTGTAAAGAGTACATTTGTCCTATGAAAACAGGGAAGACCCAGATCAGAGGGCTCGTAAAGAAGCCCTCTGATAAGGGTCGGCTCTGTTTGCCATTTTGTCCCCAAAAACCCAGCCCTAAATTTAGTCATTAACCCTTTCCCCCATAGAAGCGCCTTTTAGCACATTCAATTTATTCATCCACTGAAGAAAATAGTTTCAATTTAAATAGTCATGAACACATACCAGAAGAAATGTTTTCTATATCCTAGTAGATGGTAGCTTAAAACAGGCTGAAAGTAAAGCAGAATGTGCATTCGGCTTTACTTTCAACCTGTTTTAAGTGATCACTTATCTTCAAAACTAGAAACAGGCTATGTGGTAAAGGGTTAAACTTAAAGTAAAGCAGAATGTACCTCAATGTACCTCAATGTACATTCTACTTTACTTTCCACCTGCTTTAAATTGTCACCTGTCTTCAAAAAAGTAGATACAGGCTGTGGAGGAATGGTTTAAATCGGTTATTATTTGTTTCTATCATCATACAATTCGTTAATTACTGCATATTTCAAAGATATCCTCCATTGCAATTGGTTGAAAATTACACATAGGTACAGCGCTCCCTCTCTACAACGGCCCTCCCAACAACGATTCCCTCCTCACAACGACGCTTGCCGCTGATCCCGAAACAAGAAATGATGTCCAACCTTTTTACGTCTGCAATATCTTCTGCTAAAGTTGTCGTCTGCTGTTTTTCTCAAAATTACATATTGGGCATTTTGACATAACAAACCTTAGTGACGAGTGACAAACAGCTTGAATCCAGATCAGACGCCGCGTTACGCGGCGTCTGATCTGGATTCAAGCTGTTTGCAAATGTAAGCCAACTTCCCTCTCTATAACGACTCCCTCCGAACAACGCACACATTTTTTGTCTCCCATTGGATGTCGTTGTAGAGAGGGAGCGCTGTATATGATTTATGGAGTAGTAAAACTTTTATTATCCCTTTTTCCCCATTGCCTGTTTCGAGTTTTGAAGACAGGTGACCACTCAACCTGTTTTAACTCTTTCCTCCCTAAAACTTCAATGAATAAATTCCAGTTTCCATCTAAGTCTAGTCCATTTATGACTTTTAAGGGTTGTTTTTGTCAATGTTTGGCATTATGACAAACAGTGAAGACCCTGATCAGAGGGCTCCTTTCGGAGCCCTCTGATCTGGGTCTTCACTGTTTGCATAGGACAAGTGTACTATTCACATGTACACTGTTTGAAAAGGAAGCCTATATGCGGGATTAGGGTTCAAAGGGTTAAGTGGTCACCTGTCTTCCCGACATGCTATGAAGTAAAGGAATAACGCAGTTGTTACTTAATTTTGTCAGTGTCAACAAATCATATTTATGATTTATACATGTCATAATTTTGATCTCATACATATTTGCCTAAAAATACAGCTTGTGGTTAAGGGTTATCAAACAGGTATCATCATTTTCTTGCAGCAAAATGTTGTATGTTGCATTCTATATATATAGAAGTTAAGAATATGACCAACCTTCAGATTTTATAATTTCTTTCCTTTACTGTGAATCCTAGTGGTTGGTAATGTTCATTACGTAGTTGCGATTAATTGGCAGAATCAATAAATTGTGATTTTTCATAAATTGATATAGAAAATATATACCGGTATATGAAATTGAGAATATATAAACAATATTAAATACTTTTAATAGCAATATATTTCATAAGCAAATGTAGATTGGGTTTTCTTTCTTCTTTTAGATGAAATTAGAGCAATCATCTATTAGAAGGTACTAGATTCAATCTAGTTATGGCATGAAGCAATATAATTTGTCTACAATTTTTTCGGCCACTTAATCAACAATTTTGCTGTTAGTCAATTAACCCATTACCCCATGGCTTGTTTCTAGTTTTAAGGAAAGATGATTTCTTAAAGCAGGTTGAAAGTAAAGCAGAATGCGCCTGAAGGCGCATTCTGATTTACTTCCAGCCTGCTTAAAGCTATAACCTGCTAGGATATAGAAAATATTTCTTCTGATACATATTCATGACTGTATAAAAGAGAAATATTTTCTTCAGTGGAGGAATAATTGGGCGTAAAGAGGCGTATATATTTATGGGGGAATGGGTTAATCAACAATGTTGCTGTTAGTCAATTAATCATTACAACATTAGTGTATCCAGTGTTCAGCGGCCTGTCAATTATTGAACATGACAAACACTAAAAACAGATTACTGCTTAACCCTTTGAACCCTAGTCCCACATATAGGCATCCTTTTCAAACAATGTACATGGAAATGCTACGATTGTCCTGTGCAAACAGTGAAGACCCAGATCAGAGGGCTCCGAAAGGAGCCCTCTGATCAGGGTCTTCACTGTTTGTCACAACGCCAAACATTGACAAAAACAACCCTTAAAAGTCAGAAATGGACTTGACTAAAATGGAATCTTGAATTGTCCATTTAAAGTTTCAGGGAGGAAAGAGTTAATGCAGGACAAAAGTAATGCAGAAATCTATGTATAGGCTTTCTGCATTACGTCCTCAGCCATCTTAACAGTCATGTTCTTTTGATTGGCAGCTTTACATTGATTTACTAGGTATTCAAAGTTTTAAGGGATTATTTGCTAAGAATACTTAAAACCTCTCTATTGTGACCACTAAATTGTATTAATTACTAGATATTTACAACAGGTGACTGCTTTAAGCAAGGTGAAAGTAAAACAGAAAGCTTCTTTGGTAGGTTTCTGTCATGTTTTTACCTTGCTTTAAGCAGTCACCTGTCCTTTATAGTTACAATCAATTAGCCATGACATTTTAGTTGTCATACTTAGTTGTACATCTACAATAAAACCCCTCTATTACGACCACTAAATTGTGTTAATTATTAGGGGTTAAGAACAGGTTATTCTTAAAGCAAGGTGACAGTAAAACAGAAAGCTCCTGTAGGAGCTTTCTGTTTTTCTGTCACCTTCCTTTAGGTTGTCACCAGTCTTTTAAACAACCAATTAGACTTATTTTTAGTGGTCGTAATAGAGGGGTTTCACTGTATTTACTGTTATAAATCAGGGACTTTGGTTTTACTCTTGAAGTATATTGTATTCAGCATAGAGTTGTTGTAGGGGCTTTTAGGGATTTTGATTTAAAAAGTGACTGGAATGGGACTGTGGAAATGACTGGAATGGGACTGAGGAAATGACTGAAATGGGACTGTCCATAAAGGAGGTTACTGTCTAAGTTGAGAAAGAAGTAAGGAGGAGACAACCGAGTATTGCAGAGCACTGGAAATATCATGGATCATGGAAACCGGGAGACAGAGATGACTCTAGAGGAGGGAACGATGCAGATTCAGAGGTGTCCGCTGACAGTTGAACCGTTAGACAAGCAAGGTAAGATTATCTTATGTGTATATTATATACAGTAAAACACTGTTGTTACAGCCACTGAAAGCAAGATTTTTCACTGATGGTGTTAAATACAGGTTGTAGCTTAAAGCAGGTATTTCCGTATGGAGTCTGCCTTAATTCCATTGTGCTTTATAATTATATACCCTTCTCTTAAGTTGGAAACGCTTTTTCAGGGTTTGGATTATTCTTTCATTCCTTTAAAAGGAATCTTAGGAAAATCTGCCTACATCATGATAGGTGCTTGCTTTACCCTATATCCCCATAGCCTGTTTTTAGCTCACCTGAGCCTTAGGCTCAGGGTGAGCTATTGTGATCCAATTCCGTCCGTTGTCCGGCGTACGTCGTACCTCGTCCGTCGTACGTCGTCCGTTCACATTTTCAAACAACATCTCCTCTGAAACCACTGACCCGATTTCAACCAAACTTTATCAGAACCTTCAGTGACAAGGAAGAACGAAATCTTTTTCAAAGTTTTTGGCTAGAGTTATTCCCCTTGCTGTGGGACTAGATTTTCTAACATGACTGTATAGACAACTTTTAATGCATAAGAAAATCTTTAAAAATCTTCTTCTCAGAAACCAAAAGGCCCAGACCTTTGATATTTGGTATGTATCATAACCTAATGATCTTCTATCAAGATTGTTCAAATTTTGACCCTGGGGCCAAAAATGGCCCCGCCCTGGGGCTTATCAGTTTTTCTTAGGAAAACCTTTGAAAATCTTCTTCTCTGAAACTGTTTGGCCTAGATCATTAATATTTGACTTGTAGCTTTGCCTTATGGTCCTGTACAAAGATTGTTCAAATTATGACCCCTGGGTCAAATTTGGCCCCGCCCTAGGGCTTATCAGTTTTACATAGACTTATATAGGAAAATCTTTAAAAATCTTCTTCTCTGAGACTGTAAGGCTCAGATCTTTAAATTTTACATATAGCTTTGCCTTATGGTTCTCTACCAAGATTGTTCAAATTATGACCCCTGGGCCAAAAATGGCCCCGCCCTCGGGCTTATCAGTTTTTCATGGGAAAACCTTTAAAAATCTTCTTCTCTGAAACCGTAAGGCCCAGATCATTTATATTTGACATGTAGCTTTGCGTTATAGTCTTCTAGCAAGATTGTTCAAATTATGACCCCTGGGTCAAAATTGGCCCCGCCCTGGGGCTTATCAGTTTTACATAGACAATTATATAGGAAAACCTTTAAAATTCTTTTTATAGCTATATATGTATCACAATATTTTCTTGCCCAGTCAGCTTAGATACAATGTTCTCAGGTGAGCGACTTGTGGGCCATGGCCCTCTTGTTAGGTTTGAAGACAGCTGACCACTTAAAGCAGGCTGATAGTAAAGCAGAATGTGCCTTAAGGCACATTCTACTTTACTTTCAGCCTGCTTTAAGCTACCATCTGCTAGGAAATAGGACATATTAGTTATACTGCATATTTATTACTGTATAAAATGGATCTATTTTTGTCAGTGGAGGAATGGAATTAAATTAAAGGTGTAAAAGGTGTTTTTTGGAGGATCCTTATGAAAATCTATTTGCATCAAGACAAACACTGCTTAAAACAGACTGAAAGTAAAGCAGTAATCTCCATTTGCGTGTTTTCTGCTGTACTTTTAGATTGGTTTAAGCAGCTACCCATCTTAATTACTAAAACAGGCTGTGAATAATTATAAGTGTTAACCCTTAGCCTGCCACTCACGACTATAGCTCCATATGCAAACAGCTTGGATCCGGATGAGACGCCGAGTAACTCGGCGTCTCATCCGGATCCAAGCTGTTTGACACTCGGACAACATTTTCAACAATTTTGAGCAACTTTGAAGCACTTTGAAACTTGAAGCAGACGAGAAATATAGCAGACGACAATTTATTTGGCGGGCTAAGGGTTAATAATGAAAAAAAATTGATTTCTTTGAGTGGTTATAACCTGCAGGGTATTATTGTATTAGTTTGTTTCTGATGGAAGAGAATATATATTGGAGATACTTTAACCATTTCCCCACAATTTAGACCAATCTTGTGATCTCTTCCATAAAATTGAATATGTTATAGTGTAATTGTTCTGTGACTGTTCTGAATCATGTTTTAAAACTATTTTAAAACTTTGGAGATATCAATTAGAGACTTCAGAATGCAGAATGGTGACTTGAGATATGAAATGGAGTCTAAGAGATGTTGAATGGTGATTTGAGATATGAAAATAGTCTCTAGATGTTGATCTCGAATGGTAACTTAAGGAATTCCAAGACTGAAGATCGCCTTTTCCGTGTTATCTCGGCATTTTCCGTGTTTAACGGAATATACCAACACTCCCATATAAAACCTGGACGATAATGTTAGAAATTATCGGAACTTAGTCCAAAATGTTGCAAATCTCGTCTTGTAAATTTGCCTGGCCTTCCCCGCACGGGTTCGAATCCCGACCGAGCTCAATATATTTTTCTTTGAAATGTATATCTTTTTTAAACAAAACCTTTTCCTAAATCAATGATTAGATGTTTATAAATGTGCCTGACAATAACTTGCAAAAACATTTAATTATAAGCCAAATTTATAGTTCAGTCTTTATAAAGTATTCAAAATCTCCAACACTTTTTCGAAGACAAAATTATTTTTTTCCAGTTAGGTGCGGCCAGATGTCTTCATATTTTGGATTTAGATTGCGTAAGTATTGTATGAAATAATAGGCAAGTGGGTTGCTTTGCCTAAGTCATCATTTTTGTACAAATATACAACATTTTAAGTCATATAATGTAAAATCGTATGGAAAATATTGCATATTTTAAGAAGAAGGTTCAGATCTTTTAATTTTTCACATCATATGATGCAAATATTGGGACAATAACTTTTATTTTGTGATGTTCACGTCTTCTGGCATAGGCATGACATACAAAAACATCAGTATTTTAGGTTAGAATAGGTAAAAATCACCTTTCAGGAATATTTGTCTTTTAATTTTCTCGCATATTTTCCTACCTGTAAGGCTATATACAATTTTTCAAATATTTTCGAGAAGAGATGGCAAAAAGCCTTCATATTTTACACATGGCACGGCAATTACATGTAGTATCCATTCATAATATCATTTTTACATAATAATTACCCTACCTTCAGTGTTGGAATACCTTAAATTAAGATATAATAATTATGGAGTCTTTAGATACTGAATGGTAACCTAAGATATGAAATTGAGACTGGACATGCTGAATGGCGACTTGAGATATGAAATTGAGTCTCGAGATGTTGAATGGTGACTTATGATATAAAATGGAGTCTTGATGCTGAATCATCATGTTGACTTGAGATACGAAATTGAGTCGAGATTCTGAATGGTGGCTTGAGATTTGAAATGGAGTCTTGAGATTCTGAATGGTGACTTGAGATTTGAAATTGAGCCTCGAGATGTTGAATGGTGACTTAAGATTTGAAATAAAGTCTGGAGATGCTAAATGGTGACTTGAGATATGAAATATTGTTTTGTAAAAATATTGAAGAAAAAACACAGATTTGTCAAAAATGGATCAGACTAAGTTGGAAATGGGCATTGTCCATGTGAAGTTCCATGGCAGAAATACATGTACAGTGAGGAAGAGGATATTCTTTTCCATGTAAACAAAACTAATGTATGCAACGCAATTGATTGGAGAAAATCCAATATTTATGCCCCCCGCATCGACAGATGCGGGAGCATATAGTAATTGTCCTGTCCGTCCTTCCGTCCGTAACCAGGTTAAGTAGATTTTACCGTTTCATCTAGCATCAACACCGCTTATTCAAATGCTTGGATACTTATACAGTTGTTGCCTTGGACCATTCCCTAGTCACCAATAATACCCAACCTTGATTTTGACCTTGACCTTGACCTAATTTGGACTTAGAATATTTTAAATGGGCTATTTCTTGGTTAACTAGATTTTACCGTTTTGTCTAGCATCAACACCTCTTACTCCAATGCTTCAATACTTAAACAGTTGTTGCCTTGGACCATTCCCTATCCACCAATATCACCCAACCTTGATTTTGACCTTGACCGTGACCTAATTTGGACTTAGAATATTTTGAATAGGCTATTTCTTGGTTAACTAGATTTTACCGTTTCGTCTAGCATCAGCACTACTTCAATACTTATACAGTTATTGCCTTTGACCATTACCAACTGACCCATATTACCCAAGCTCAGGTTGACTTTGACCTAATTTGGTCTTAGATAAAATTAAAAATATACTGTCAAGTATGCCACCTGGGGCATAAGTGTTTATTGAACGCGCTGTCTCCAAACTGTTTGCAATAGATATATGATTAACATGGAACCTATTCAGACGCTGCGTAACCCGGCTTCTGATAAGGCTCCAGACTGTTTGCAATAACATGCTTCCAGAGAAAGAATATATAGCATCTTCACCACTATACTAACAAATCCAGTCATTGCAATATTTATTTCTTACTGGTATCAGCCAGTTAGCTTGAAGTTCTTGCCAAAATGCATTAATTTAATACTTTTATGTAACACGAATCATTGTTTAGACAGGGAAATAGGGCCTATTTGCGAAAATATGGCTTGGCTGGTGATATGTGGTGATTGGGTTAGCTGCCCTTGGATTGGCGCCAGGTAACTTTTAACCTGACTATGAGAAATATACAGTCAAACTTGTATTAAGCGACCTTTTCATGGAGGAAGCATGGAGGTTTAATTATTTAAGCCTGGTGACTGCTTAATACAGGATAAAGATAGGGCAGAAAGTTCCTGCAGGAGCTCTCTCCGTTATTTGTTTATCCTGAATGTAGCAACAAACTCTTTAACCCATTACCCCATAAATACACCTTTTTACAGCTTCAATTTATTCCTCCACAGAACAAAATGTTTCCATTTCTTACAGTCATGAATATACACAATAAGAAATAATTTCTATATCCTAGAAGATTATAGCTAATAAAGCAGGATGAGAGTAAAGCAGAATGTGCCTTAAGGTGCATTCTGCTTTACTTTCAACCTGCTTTAAGTGATCACTTGTCTTTAAAATTAGGAACAGGCTATGGGGGGTATGGGTTAAGAGACTGCTTATGGGTGTTGTATTGACGATGGTTGCTTAATACAGATTTGATTGTACTGTAGGTTAAAGTATAAACAGTTTCCGGCCATTCAGTTTCTGGGAATCATTAGAATTGGAATCTTTTACAGAGTATTCCAGTATGTATTAATAAACAGTAATACCACTGTTAAGCGGCCACTTAATAAACAATATGCCATTCCCTTATGAAAGATATAATTTTTTATTTCTTACTTTTATTATCCTCCAATAAGCTATAGCATGATATGTCTGTCTTTATTAGCTCATGATGAGCTATTGTGACCGCTCTTCATCTGGAGTCTGTTCACATTTTCAAATGAGATCTCTAGGACATTGGCAAATAATGTAGACACACTTTGCACGGAGTCTGATCAGCATCATTCTGCACTGTTTGCTGCATCAAATGAAATATTTTTATGTATGGACAAACACTGCAGTGACAGTCTTTAGATCACCCTTGTGCAACTATACAGGGAGAGTTCATTGCAATATCCAGGTATAAATTGGTTTAACCCTTTGAACCCTAGTCCCGCATATTGGCTTCCTTTTCAAACAGTGTACATGTGAATAGTACACTTGTCCTATGCAAACAGTGAAGACCCAGATCAGAGGGCTCCAAAAGGAGCCCTCTGATCAGGGTCTTCACTGTTGTCATAATGCAAAACATTGACAAAAACAACCCTTAAAAGTCAGAAATGGACTACACTAAAATGGAAACTGGAATTGTCCATTTAAAGTTTCAGGGAGGAAAGAGTTAAAGAACCATTTATTTAAAATTTTAGATTGCAACACAAGACAGTGATGTAAGCTGAGCCTGGTGTAATCTTTGGCAGTGGCCTATACAAATAGTGTGTGGGCAGACCTAGAGAAATAAGATACATCACCCATAGTACAAGCTCTTTAGTGTTATAAATGGTGCAATATAAGTATGAAAATTGATCGCAGCAGCAGCGAGAACAGGCTATAAAAAGATAATTGATGTAAAATGTATCTATAAGCCCCATTGTATGATGGATCATATATTAATAGATTCCTGATACACGTTTTAATAGTACAGTCAAGCTTTTGTTAATTGGCAACTCTTTTGAAGAAGCATGGGGTTCTCTCAAGACATATTACTGCTTAATACAGGACAAAAGTAAAGCAAAAAGCTCCTTTAGGAGCTTTTTGCTTTACTTTGTTCTGCATTAAGCTGTCACCTGTGTTAGAGACTTATAAGTTTCTTTTATATGAGTGGCTGCTACATTGCTGCAGGTTATTTAAGAGTGCTGGCAATGATTCATCTTGCATTTGCAAACAGTTGGGATCTAGACCAGACACCAAATAGCTGGTAGTCTGATCAGGATCCAGACTATTTGTTATTTTGAACATATTTTGTGGAAACAGGAAGAGATTTTGAAGTAGATGATATTTTATGTACATGATTGCAGTGTTCAATAAACTACATTAGCCTTTGCTGCCATGTTGCAGACAGAACATACTGCAGGCTTAATTGACAGACAAGAATAGAACATGGTTTAATTACCTCTTTGAATGTGCTGATTTACAGGGCTCCAGATAAGGGGGAGTAAACTGAACAAAATCAACATTTTCTCACTTATTTCAGCACCAAATCCTATGGTGTTACGACTCATTAGAATCGTCTCTTCGAGACAATTCTAATGAGTAGTGACACCATAGGGTTTAAAGCAGAAATACAGATTTTAATTTTTGAAAAACAACCCTTATCTGGAGCCCTGGATTTAGTGTCATCTACTAAGATCCTTTCTCTTTCCAAATAACTAAATTTACTTCTTCACTCCACTGATAAAATAGTTCCAATATAATTTATACTATCATGAATTTGATTCATCAGATTCTAGCAGATATGCAGATATGATGATAGCTTAAAGCAGGCTGAAAGTAAAACAGAGTGTTTATTAGGAAAGTATAACCTCTTTCTTCCTGCAGTAAATGATTTGGACTAATATCTATAGAGGAAAGGGTTTATGGTCAGTTTGAAAGCATTAAAAGTGAACTTTGATTAATCCACTACCCAATAGCCTGTTTCTAGTTTTGGAAATAGGTGACCGCTTAAAGCAGGATTAAAGTAAAGCAGAATGTGCCTTTAAGCACATTCTGCTTTACTTTCAGCATGATTTAATCTGCCATCTGTTAGAATATAGAAAGTATTTCTTATGCTGCATATTCATGTCTGTATAAATTAACTATTTTCTTCAGTGGAGGATAAATAAAAGTTGTAAAAAGGTGTATTTATGCAGCAGTGGGTTAAAAAAAGGACAAGACATGTCAGCATGAAAAGGCAGGTTAAATTATTCATGGTGGTGTTATGACCTTTGACCTGTCAGTCAGGAGGGTATTTGGTTTATGTGGGTTACAAAGGTTCAGGGTTGTCGTGACCATGTATGGTATGGTCAATGTCAGGACGCACTCAGTCTTAGTGATATACTATCCCAATGCCGTGTCAGACTTGTGTGTGTCTAACCTATGACAACCCTCAAATGTTCATTCTTATTATCTTGTCATTGCAGTCATCTGAGAAAAGACTTAATTCTATGTATAATATGTAAAAAAAAAATTGTTCACAATGATTGTTGTCTGCTGCTTTTCTAAAATCAGAATTTTCTAAATTTATTTTCAAAACAAGGTCAGAGTGTCAAACAGTGTAGATCAATATATGCTTTATCATTTCCGTATAGAAATGCCCTTTCATGCTTTACCATTTTCATATAAAAATACCTTTTCATGCTTTACCATTTCCATAAAGAAATGCCTTTTCATGCTTTACCCTTTCCATATAGAAAAACCTTTTCATGCTTTACCATTTCAATATATAGATATACCTTTTGCATGCTTTACCCTTTCCATATAGAAAAACCTTTTCATGCTTTACCATTTCCATATAGAAATACCTTTTCATGCTTTACCCTTTCCATACAGAAAATCATTTTCATGCTTTTACCAAGCATTTTCATGCTTTACCCTTTTCATATAGAAATGTTGTTTCATGCTTTACCATTTCCATATAGAAAGACCTTTTCATGCTTAACCATTTCCATATAGAAAGACCTTTTCATGCTTTATCTAGGTCAAGTTCGAATGTGGGTCATGTCCGGTCAAAAACTAGGTCACTAGGTCAAATCATAGAAAAACCTTGTTAACACTCTAGAAGCTACAAATCTCAATGGATCTTAATGAAACTTGGTCAGAATGTTTGCCTCATTGATATCTAGGTCAAGTTCGAGTGTGGGTAATGTTTGGTCAAAAACTAGGTCACTAGGTCAAATCATAGAAAAACCTCGTTAACACTCTGGAGGCAACAAATCTCAATGGATCTTAATGAAACTTGTTCAGAATGTTTGCCTCATTGATATCTAAGTCAAGTTCGAATGTGGGTCATGTCCGGTCAAAAACTAGGTCACTAGGTCAAATCATAGAAAAACCTTGTTAACACTCTAGAAGCTACAAATCTCAATGGATCTTAATGAAACTTGTTCAGAATGTTTGCCTCATTGATATCTAGGTCAAGTTCGAGTGTGGGTAATGTTTGGTCAAAAACTAGGTCACTAGGTCAAATCATAGAAAAACCTCGTTAACACTCTGGAGGCAACAAATCTCAATGGATCTTAATGAAACTTGTTCAGAATGTTTGCCTCATTGATATCTAGGTCAAGTTCGAATGTGGGGCATGTCCTTTCAAAAACTAGGTCACTAGGTCAAATCATAGAAAAACCTTGTTAACACTCTAGAGGCTACAAATCTGATTGGATCTTAATGAAACTTGGTCAGAATGTTTGCCTCATTAATAGTTAGGTCAAGTTCGAATGTGAGTTATGTCCGGTCAAAAACTAGGTCACTAGGTCAAATCATAGAAAAACCTTGTTAACACTCTAGAGGCTACAAATCTCAATGGATCTTAATGGAACTTGGTCAGAATGTTTGCCTCATTAATATCTAGGTCGAGTCCGAATGTGGGTCATGTCCGGTCAAAAACTAGGTCACTAGGTCAAATCATAGGAAAATCTTGTTTACACTCTAAAGGTTGATTGTGGGTCATGTCCAGTCATAATCTAGGTCACTATATGTCAAGTTTGCCATGGTGTACCAGGTGAGCGATTTAGGGCCATAGTGGCCCTTGTCCTGATTTACCATTTCCATAAAGAAATGCCTTTTCATGCTTTACCCTTTCCATATAGAAAAACCTTTTCATGCTTTACCATTTCCATATAGAAATACCTTTTCATGCTTTACAATTTCCATATGGAAATGCCTTTTCATGCTTCTCAGTAACCCAGTCCTGTTGAATAGTTTCATACATCCACCAACAAGTGGCTACTTAGATACAACATGATACGAGTGTAAGGGATAACATAACTTTGGCTATAGTTAAGTATACCATTGGGCATTTATTGGTATATTATTTCCCCATAATATGGCTGTTGAACTTCTAGACAAGGTCCATAAAATTCTACTTGATTCATGCTGAGCATAGATAAATACCTCTAGACAAGTATTGTAGGCTGACAAAAGGTCAACTATTAATTTGACAAATTGACCAATTTTTTTCCTTAGATAGATATTTTCGGTGTACCTTTAAGTGCTAACTAAAGGCTTACCTCTATAGGGGTTCGTCTTAAAACACTTGTAATTATGACAAACAGTGTAGACCTTAATCAGACAGCTCCTGAAGGATCTCTCTGATATGTCTACACTGTTGCCAGGAATGAATAAATAATCAAACCTTTATCAAGCCACCACTCAAACAAGTGGTATATTTGTAATATTTTAAACAGGTGGCTGCTTGAAGGGTAAAAGTCATGCAAAATGATAAATTCAGTCGGTAGTAGCTTAACACAGGTTTGACTGTAATTGGTCTGGGCACTGGAATGGTTCTAGGTTTACACTGTTTACAAAGAATGTATATATACTCAGTATATACTTGGTCTTCGCACTGGAATGGTTCTAGGTTTACACTGTTTACAAAGAATGTATATATACTCAGTATATACTTGGTCTGGGCACTGGAATGGTTCTAGGTTTACACTGTTTACAAAGAATGTATATATACTCAGTATATACTTGGTCTTGGCACTGGAATGGTTCTAGGTTTACACTGTTTACAAAAAATGTATATATACTCAGTATATACTTGGTCTTGGCACTGGAATGGTTCTAGGTTTACACTGTTTACAAAGAATGTATATATACTCAGTATATACTTGGTCTTGGTACTGGAATGGTTCTAGGTTTACACTGTTTACAAAGAATGTATATATACTCAGTATATACTTGGTCTTGGCACTGGAATGGTTCTAGGTTTACACTGTTTACAAAGAATGTATATATACTCAGTATATACTTGGTCTGGGCACTGGAATGGTTCTAGGTTTACACTGTTTACAAAGAATGTATATATACTCAGTATATACTTGGTCTTGGCACTGGATTGGTTCTAGGTTTACACTGTTTACAAAGAATGTATATATACTCAGTATATACTTGGTCTTGGCACTGGAATGGTTCTAGGTTTACACTGTTTACAAAGAATGTATATATACTCAGTATATACTTGGTCTTGGCACTGGAATGTTTCTAGGTTTACACTGTTTACAAAGAATGTATATATACTCAGTATATACTTGGTCTTGGCACTGGAATGGTTCTAGGTTTACACTGTTTACAAAGAATGTATATATACTCAGTATATACTTGGTCTTCGCACTGGAATGGTTCTAGGTTTACACTGTTTACAAAGAATGTATATATACTCAGTATATACTTGGTCTTGGCACTGGAATGGTTCTAGGTTTACACTGTTTACAAAGAATGTATATATACTCAGTATATACTTGGTCTTCGCACTGGAATGGTTCTAGGTTTACACTGTTTACAAAGAATGTATATATACTCAGTATATACTTGGTATTCACACTGGAAAGGTTAAATTAGGCAGATCATTTGTCATTGCATCCCTTTGATGTTGTCTCTCTTCACTGTGGGAGGGTGGGAAAATACCTTGTTAGCTAATTAACAGTTAAAACATGTAAACGTTTCACTGTCTGTTCACTTTACTACTTATGGTATACAGTGTACAAACTATATTATGTTCAGGAGCCACCTGATTCCTATAGAAGCTTTCTGTATTATAAAAGTGCCCTGCACTGCATCAATCAGAGTGTAATCACTTGCTAGCAACTGCTTTTCAATTGTAATAAAACTATAATTATACCTATACTATGAAAACTAGTGTTGATCAACATTGCATGGTGATCAGCTTAATGCAGGCCAAAAGTAATGCAGAAAGCTCCTATTGGAGCTTTCTGTATTTACTTTTGTCTTGCATCAAGCTACCACAGCCATGGTCTTAGAACTACATTCGTATTTTCATTTTCCGCAGTTGTTTAATACAGGTTTGTTTGTACACTGTTATGGTGGTCCTTAATTCCTAGCACGCTAGTGGTGAAACCTTGATAACCTTTGCAAACAGTTTGGATCCTGATGAGATGCCGCATAATGCAGCGTCTTATCAGGATCCAAACTGTTTGACACTCTCACCCTGTTTTGAAAATAATTTTTGAAAATTTTGAGTTTTTAGAACAGTAGTAGATGACAGTTGTTTTAGATAATTATTTACCCAGCATGCAAAGAGGTAGTTAATGCTTTATACAAGCCAATAAAAGTATTATAAAGGCATATAAGGTTTCTTGACAACTATAAAATGTGTTACACTTGAAATCAACTTTCCAAATTACCTCCAGTTTCAAAAGATATGTTTCATTTATAGATCTTATTCGGCAACCTCAGGTGACCTTTTCACCTTTGACCAACCCAATTCTCTGCGAAACCAGTAAACATATCTAAGTATTTGCAAACAGATTGGATCCAGATCAGATGCTTAATAATGTCTTATAATTTGTGTAAGAATCAGGATTAAAACTTTTGGCATTGAATAGTTAGAAGCTGCATCATGCTTGTATCTGCTGTTTAACCAATTAACCCATAAATACTCCTTTTAACACCTTTGATTTATTCCTCCAGTGAAGAAAATAATTCCACTTTATACAGTCACGAATATGTACCATAAGAAATATTTTCTATTTTCTATTTTCCTAGCAGATTAGACTGAAAGTAAAGCAGAATGCGCCTTAAGGTGCATTCTGCTTTACTTTCAACCTGCTTTAACCCATTACCCCATAGCCTGTTTCTAGTTTTGAAAATAGGTGACCACTTAAAGCAGGCTAAAAGTAAAGCAGACTGTGCCTTAAGACACATTCTGCTTTATTTTTAGCCTGCTTTAAGCTATTATCTACCAGGATATAGAAAATATTCTTATCGTCCATTATCCACAGAATAGAGAAGCCTGGAGGTTAGGTGTTGGAACCTCTAGCCGCCTGCTGCCTACCCCTGTAGGGACACCCGCAGCAGCTGACAAATAAACTCAGGATTTAGTAGTAGTTAGTAGATTCATGACTATAAATTGGAACTATTTTTTTCAGTGGAGGAATATATTAAAGGCATAAAAAGGCATATTTATGGGGTAATGGGTTGAGTGGTCATCAGTCTTCAAAACTAGAAACAGGCTATGGGGTAATGGGTTAAACATTATTTGCTTTTGAAATGTCAGGCTTTATCATGGAACCATTTCATTTGTAATGTCTTACTATTCTCCTGCTATTAGAATATATATAAATTTTGTACCTTTTCAAAACAGTGTAGAAACAGATCAGATCCTGGTCTGCACTGTTTTCTCAGGATCTGTCTGGCATGAGACTGCACTTTTTCCTGGAGAATTCTTTTCCTATTTGATTCGCCATTGTAATAGTTAGATGATAGATAATATAGTGAGCTGAGCCTTACATATGATTGTAACACGGCTGCGGCATTTTTCTATAGAAAAGTACCCCAGTTTAAGTTGGATACCGCACACTTTGTAGTGGGCGGAGTTTCCCCGCCCATGCAATAACTGGTAGAAAACCATGCAGTTAACTAGTTAACCGCACAGTAATGGCGGACATCTAGTTAACCGCACAGTCTGGCGCACATCCGGTGTGGCAGATATAAAGCCCCAGATAAGAGCGAGTAAATGGAACAAATCCACATTTTCTCACTCATTTCAACATTTAATCCTATGGTGTTACTATTCATTAGAATCGTCTCGAAGAGACGATTCTAGTGAGTAGTGACACCATAGGGTTTAATGCAGAAATAAAGATTTTAGTTCTTGAAATACTCCTCTTATCTGGAGCCTTGGCATAGTAATAGCAGCACAAGTCACAATGGAGAAATTACACGATTTGTTTTGAACAATAAACGATTTTGTGCAAAATTGATCATTCCTTTTCAACCAGTTTGGATCCAGACCAGACGCCTTGTACAAAGCGTCTGATCTGGGTCCAAATATTGTGCAAAGGAAAAATTGCTAAATATTTGATTGAGAAATGCAAACGTGTTCTCTACTGCAAATCGTCCCGTCATCACTGTGCCGATATCCATATTAATCATTTTAAGTAAACACGCGCGAAAGCTAGTGACGAAAATACAGGGCTGCCATAAGTTGACAAAAAATCTCGTCACTAACAAATAGATTTTACGAATCGTACCTTTTCCCCGTCACCTGTTTCTAGTTTTGTTGACACGTGACTGCTTAAAGCAGGCTGAAAGTAAAGCAAAATGCGCCTTAAGACGCATTCTGCTTTACTTTCAGCCTGCTTTAAGCTACCATGTACTAGAAAAAAAATCCGAAGATTTAGGAAAAATCCGGAGAAATGGCAACCCTGCAAATATTCCCAGAAACTAAACATTCGTCTTTACAGCAAAACTTTAACACACTGCCCGCGAAAGCGATCTATGCTGGAAGTTGTCGGATTGGTTAACGAGTATACGTTCCAGTCTTTGATTGGTCTCTTTTATGGGGTTTACACTACCTTTGATTAGCAAAGCGCTCAACATTTGGTATAACTTGGGCAGATAGCGATGTTGTTCCTGTCACTGATTGGTCGTTCAAATGGGGATTCTAATGGATGTCAAAAGCGCTCAATAGTTGATGTAAATTGCACAGAGCCCAACCTCTTGGTCTATATTTAGCCATATTACAAGCAATATATTGCAGTATCTCCAGGATTTAGTAGTAGTTAGTAGATTCATGACTATAAATTGGAACTATTTTTTTCAGTGGAGGAATATATTAAAGGCATAAAAAGGCATATTTATGGGGTAATGGGTTGAGTGGTCATCAGTCTTCAAAACTAGAAACAGGCTATGGGGTAATGGGTTAAACATTATTTGCTTTTGAAATGTCAGGCTTTATCATGGAACCATTTCATTTGTAATGTCTTACTATTCTCCTGCTATTAGAATATATATAAATTTTGTACCTTTTCAAAACAGTGTAGAAACAGATCAGATCCTGGTCTGCACTGTTTTCTCAGGATCTGTCTGGCATGAGACTGCACTTTTTCCTGGAGAATTCTTTTCCTATTTGATTCGCCATTGTAATAGTTAGATGATAGATAATATAGTGAGCTGAGCCTTACATATGATTATGCAACAGAAGTGTTAAATTTTAGAGAGTGTTAACCCCTTTAAGCCTAGTGTCTATTAACCCTTTGAACCCTAGTCCCGCATATAGGCGTCCTTTTCAAACAGTGTACATGTGAATAATACACTTGTCCTGTGCAAACAGTGAAGGCCCAGATCAGAGGGCTCCGAAAGGAGCCCTCTGATCAGGGTCTTCACTGATTGTCAGTAATGCCAAAATTGACAAAAACAACTCTTAAAAGCCAGAAATGGACTAGACAAAAATCAAAACTGGAATTGTCCATTTAAAGTTTCAGGGAGGAAAGAGTTAAAGGAGACAATGGCAAACAGTTCAATCAGACTCTGATGGGACACCACAGCATCTCATCAGGATCTGTACAGTTTGCTATTGCATTTGAAACGTTCTGCTGTATGGAAAAAACATTGCAGTGTCATCAGATCACCCTTGTATATCTACAATGAAATCTTCCAGCAAGCACATAGGAAGAGTTCATTGCAATATCCGGGCATGAATGGGAAAATGATTGCCTTCTGGTGGTACCTATCCCATTTGAAATGTGTTCTAGAATTTCAGAATATTCTTGAACGTTAAATGGCCACTTCTAGAACTGTTCTAGAGCTCCAAAAACTACTTTACAAATTCTACAAAAAGAGTTCAAGATCTTTTATAATTTTAGAACAATGGTTTTAAAGCCATCAAATTTCTAGAATTTTCGTAGAATATTCACGAAGTTCAAGAACTTTTGTAATTTTAGAACAATGGTTCTAAAACCATCAAATTTCTAGAATTTTCGTAGAATATCCATGAACGTTAAATGGCCACTTCTAGAATTGTTCATAAGTATTCAAGAAATTATATTCTGGAATAGTTCTAAAATAATTGAATACCTTCCCACAGGGGATCCTAACCTTTAGTCTGTGTCAGACAGATTTATCTTGCACAAGGTGGGATCAAGGTGTGTTTGTTTGTTTCATTTGATGGATGAGTGGCAGTGTTACAGACATCAGGCCACAGACCCTAACCAAAAGCATGCTTCCAATTTGTAAACCTTTAACTGTTCTCCTACTGAATACAGTTAAACCTCTCTATTACGACCACTAAATTTGGTTAATTTATGAGTGTTTACGACAGGTGACAGCTTAAAGCAAGGTGACATTGAAACAGAAAGCTCCTATAGGAGCTTTCTGTTTCACTGTCACCTTGCTTTAAGCTGTCACCTGTCTTATATACGATCAGTTAGCCTTCGTTTTACTGTCCGTAATAGAGAGGTTTTACTGCATAACAACCCTTCTCCTGTCTTTACTCACTATGAACATCTACCACCATTATATTGGCTAATAAAATAAAGAAATATTTTCCTCAGGATTGAGTGCAGATTCATTTAGCCCATTGCCCCATAAATATGCTTTTTTATGCATTTAATATTTTCTCCACTAATGAAAATAGTTCTTAATCATATAGTTATAAATATATATAATTAGAACTATTTTCTATATTCTAGCAGATGGTAGCTTAAAGCAGGCTGAAAGTAAAGCAGAATGCGCCTTAAGGCGCATTCTGCATTACTTTCAACCTGCTTTAAGTGGTCACATATTTTCAAAACTAGGATCAGGCTATGGAGTAATGGGTTATGAGAGATCATATAAATGAAGGAGCTGTATAATCTCGGTTTACTTTCTCCCAGTACAAACTTGCCATACCTCTGTGGTGATCTGGATACTAAATGTATTTGGATTTACATTTAGTTTGTCACTTATAGAAGTTTAGAAAACTTACAAAATCTTTGTAGACAAATTATTTTGAAGAACACAATATCTTGAATAATAGTTAACATTTGGCCAGTTTCGCTATCTTACGATGAAAAATGCTTTGAATCAAGATACAATCTTTCAACAGAAAACACATGGGCAGTCCCTACTATAGCGAGACGGTTGCTTAATGCAGGATATAGATAATGCAGAAAGCTTTTATGAGCTTTCCGCCTTTTATTTATAAATCCTGCATTAAGTGGTCAACGTTCTAAATAGATATCCACCACAAGATGTTCACCACAAGTGTATAATTTGCACTTGAACAAAAGATATTTTAGTACTTGTTCTAATATATTCCAGAAGTGCTACAAGAGAGTTAGCAGACAGGTCTTCCTCTAAACCTTTACCTTGCATAAAGTAACTTAACTCTTTCCTCCCTGAAACTTCAAATGGACAATTCCAGTTTCCATTTTAGTCTAGTCCATTTCTGACTTTTAAGGGTTGTTTTTGTCAATAATTGGCATTATGACAAACAGTGAAGACCCTGATCAGAGGGCTCCTTTCGGAGCCCTCTGATCTGGGTCTTCACTGTTTGCACAAGACAAGTGTACTTCTCACATGTACACTGTTTAAAAAGGACGCCTATATGCGGGACTAGGGTTCAAAGGGTTAATGTTAAAGAGTGTCTGTAAAATACTAAACAGTCATTTGTTTATATTCATATTTACAAACAATTCTAAGCCAGATTAGATGCCAAGTAATTTGGCATATGATGAGGATCCCAAACTGTTTGACACTCATATTAATATTTACACAATTACAGTAGCTAATGGAAACTGAATTTGCATGTCTTAAATCTTTCCTCCCTGAAACTTCAAATGGACAATCCCAGTTTCCATTTTAGTCTAGTCCATTTCTGACTTTTAAGGGTTGTTTTTGTCAATATTTTGCATTATGACAAACAGAGAATACCCAGATCAGAGGGCTCCTTTCGGAGCCCTCTGATCTGGGTCTTCACTGTTTGCTTAGGACACATGTACTATTCACATGTACACTGTTTGAAAAGAACGCCTATATGCGGGACTAGGGTTCAAAGGGTTAAGTGCAGACAGCAATTTTATCCCTTACTGATGGGGAAACAAGTATCTGCATTCTTTTTTAGCCCTCTGATCTGGGTCTACACTGTTTGCAATGTTGTCTAATCTTGGGACAAACCCTTGAAGAGTCTGTATAAACTGGTGATTATCTCTTTGCATGCTGGGTAAGTTTTCCGTCTGCAACCATTGTTGTCTGCTACTGTTCTAAAAATAGAATTTTCAAAATTTATTTTCTAAACAGGGTCAAATTGTTACGCAGCGTCTTATCAGGATCTAAACTGTTTGCAAAGGTAATAACTGTGGCACATGTATCCACCGCTAGCATCAAAAGAGTGATTTAGAAAAATGGAAGAACTAATTTGGACAGTGACAGGGCTCTAGATAAGAGGGAGAATACTGAACAAATACAATATTTTCTCACTCATTTCAACACCAAATCCTATGGTGTTACTACTCATTAGAATCGTCTCGAAGAGACGATTCTAATGAGTAGTGACACCATAGGGTTTAAAGCAGAAATAAAGATTTTAATTTTTGAAATACTCTCCTTATCTGGAGCCCTGCAGTGAGCAGTGTAAGGGTTAAAGTGTTGTAAAAGTTAGGGAAATAAAACCAGTCTGCAGGCAGGTTGTGGGTTTGTGTCTTACGGTAATTAGCTGCCACTGACCTTGACTAATAACCTCTTTATTACTGCTTGTCTCATCTGCAACAAAATATAATCTGCTCAACATATAATAATGTATCTTATGTTTTTCCTTGATCATTGTTAGGATCCAGTTTTGATCCAGATCAAGTGATTGATAGTCATGTGATTGCTGTTGACCCAGGCTGGTTCAGGTTCAAGCATTATTATAGACAGTTGCAGATGCAGAAAGTACAAAGTGAGTTCTGAGATTAACTTTATAAATGAGGCAAACAGAGCCATTGTGTCATAGACCTGGGTTCTGCAACAGATCAAATATCATAAAAACAGGTGGCTACTTAAGAGCTCCAGATAAGGGGAGTATTGTAAAAACTAAAATCTTTATTTCTGCATTAAACCCTATGGTGTCACTACTCATTAGAATCGTCTCAAAGAGACAATTCTAATGAGTAGTAACACCGTAGGATTTTGTACTGAGAAAATGTCAAACTTGTTCAGTTTACTCCCTCTTTTCTGGAGCCTTGCTACAGTGGAGAATCTGTTATTCTTTCCCGTTTAAATGCAAACGTACGCAAACGCAAAGCACTAAAACGTAGAAAAGAACAACTTTTAGACAATTCTGATAATTCATGTTTATCTTGGTGGCAAACAGTTTGGAGCCTGATCAGACGCCGGGTTACCCGGCATCTGATCTGGCTCCAAACTGTTTGTATTGTAAATAATAGTTTTAGCGTAAACGCGTTTATTGGGAAAGAATAACACATTCTCCACTGTACTTGATGCAGACTTAAATACAGAAATACATGTAGATGACTGGAACTTGATTCAGGACAAAAAAAAGGAAGGGGCTACTGAATTACTTTCATTCTACATAACCATCACTAAAATATTGTCTCTTCTTTTGAATGCCTGCCAATTATGGCTTTGATTAATAAACAAAATGACCGTAAAACAATGTTACTTCCAAAAACTGGACTCCTCAAAACCAGAACATTAATTCCACTCCTCTATTACGACCCCTAAATTATGTTAAATGTAAGGTGTTTAAGGGCAGGTGACTGCTTAAAGCAAGGAGAACATAAAACAGAAAGCTCATTTAGAAGCTTTCTGTTTTACTTTCACCTTGTTTTAAGCTGTCACCTGTCTTTTATGCAATCAAGTAGCCTTATTGTAAGATGTCGTAAAAGAGAGGTTTTACACACAACACACAAGACTAAGTGTTCAGTTATATTTTTCATAATTATATATTATCTGTGTTCGATACATCTTCACTATCAACAGCGCTCTACTGTTCATAACAATGAAATGTCTAAGAGAGATTGTTTCAAAGAAAAGTAACTCAATGAAACAAATAAGACTACAAGAGTATTCTCCCTTTATAGTACAAAAAATTCTTTAGATTAATTATCCCTATATTTCAGCAATAGAGCTCCATGGAGGACAAAAGTAATGCAGAAAGCTCCTGTTGACCTGCATCAAGCAGTTACTGCCATGTATTTAATTAACAAGTTCAATTAACTGTCTATTAAGAAATTAACTACATTAAGTCTTGGTTAATCGCACATATTTATATATGTCTAACTTATATTCCTGTAGTTGAATTACATCAGTATGTGAGCTCTCATCTGTCTTAACTCTTTCGTCCCTGAAACTTTAAATGGACAATCCCAGTTTCCATTTTAGTCTAGTCCATTTTTGACTTTTAAGGGTTGTTTTTGTCAATTTTTTGCATTTTGACAAACAGTGAAGACCCTGATCAGAGGGCTCCGTAAGGAGCCCTCTGATCTGGGTATTCACTGTTTGCATAGGACAAGTGAACTTTTCACATGTATACTGTTTGAAAAGGACGCCTATATGCGGGACTAGGGCTCAAAGGGTTAAAAATGCCTGTATTTTAAAGTTGTTCCCTCTCTTACTGAATATTCATATGCATAAAACTGCCCACTATGACTAGCTATCATAATATAAACTATAACATTGGCTAATAAGGAGAATCTTCCTCTTGACAGAGTGCAGACTCCTGTCAAACAGATCCTATAAGAAAAGTCTGCAGACCCTGATCAGAGTTGTCTGATCTTGATTGAAACTGCTTTCAAAGTGTGTCTTCATAAGCTTTTAGCAGGAGAAGGGTAAAACACGGGGTAAGCAGCATTTGAACTTTAACCCCTTTACTCTATAGAAGCGCCTTGTAGCCCATTTAATTTATTCCTCAACGGAAGAGAACAGCTCAAATTTATTCAGTCATGAATATGTATTATAAGAAATGGTTTCTATATTCTAGCATTATGGTAACTTAAAGCAGACTGAAAGTAAAGCAGAATGGGCCTTAAGGTGCATTCTGCTTTACTTTCAACCTGCTTCAGTGGTCACCTATATTCAATACTAGAAACAGGCTATGGAGTAAATGGTTAAAAAACAGGTATGTTTGAATTAAGCGATTACTGAGTTATCCATTTCAACTGTATTTATGTTGAGGAGGAATGTTTATGTCTTTGCTAATGTGCCTACAATGGGTAAAGTTTCAAAGAAATCTTGCCATGAAAATCAACTCAGGAAATTGTTATCTTTTACATGTGAGAGAGTTACTAGAGATGAAAAGAAGCAAGTTGTTTTCAATTGAAATGTGATACAAAAAATGGCAAATTAAATGAGAAATGAAGTTTAGATTAAATAAAAGAAATCTCCTCCATTTATTTGACCCTTTACTCCATAGCCTGTTTCTAAAATTGAAGATAGGTGACCACTTAAAGCAGGTTGAAAGTAAAGCAGAATGCACCTTAAGGCACATTCTGCTTTACTTTCAGACTGCTTTAAGCTATCATCTGCTAGAGGATAATAAAAAAATTTATGATATATATTCATGACTATACAAGTTGGAACTGGGGTATAAAAATTGGAACTATCTTCTTTGATAGAGGAATAAATAAAATGTCTTGAAATGCGTATCTATGGAGTAACGATTTACTCTTTATCTTCATAGTAACACTTTTCATACAATTACTTTTTCTTCAAAGAAAACGTTTTTTCATGATTCTACCCTGTGCAGATAACTAAGTCATATAGGAAACATTCCCTATATCCAAACAGTTGGCTTCAAAACCAGACTTTACATAACTTTATCTAATCAGAGTTTATGTACTTTGGTATACTTTGATCTGCCAATGATTCAATGAAAACTCCTAAACTAGAAATAATTCTTGCAGGCTAAAAGTAGTGCCTCTTTCTCTTGATTTTGAGTGAGATTTGAGCCTATTATTTTGAAATTTAACCTTAACTGTGCAAGAATTGAGTATAGTTTATAGTATATCATATGAAAACAGTGTAGACCCTGATCAGAGGGCTCCTGAAGGAGCCCTCTGATCAGGGTCTGCACTGTTTGCTATGATTTAATCATCATAGGGGACACCCCCTCTCAAGTATCACTATTAACTGATCCTTTGTTTCAGAATGTATGAGCTTATTTGCAATTTAGCATTTAAAGGGTACATGGAGATTAATTTAACATTAATGTTTATTTCACTAGGTGCATCATTCTTGAGGGGTAATTCAAGTATTTTTGGCATTTGGCTGCCAGTTACACAGCGGCGCTAATGTCTTCCAATTAGTGCATTTTTGTTGCATGTTCAATGTGCATCCTTGCAGCTGTAGGTCAAATGTGTTTACATAGCCTTATTCAAACTTCTAAAAAACTTTTTTGTATCATTTTGTAAATTCTTGACTGAAATTGGTATCAAACTTGCCAGTTTTGGAATTTAATTGCTTAACCTATTACCCCATAAATACGCCTTTTGACGCCTTCAATTTATTCCTCTACTGAAGAAAGTAGTTCCAATTTATACTGTCAAAAATAAGAATCATAATAAATATTTTCTATATTCTAACAAAAAAAGCTTAAAGCAGGCTGAAAGTAACGCAGAATGCGCCTTAATGCGCATTCTGCTTTACTTTCAATCTGCTTTAAGTGGTCACCTAATTTCAAAACTAGAAACAGGCTATGGGGTAATTGGTTAACTTTAGATATTTCTACTGGTAGATTTAATTGAAGGACACAGTAACTGTTGATCTAATGTCAAACAGTGAGTATACTGATCGAGTATTATAACCAGCATCTGATCTGGGATCCAAACTGTCGCAAATTGCCAATCAAACTGCTGAAGATCATTGTAAGGGATCAGATGGATTTGAGTATCTGAAATTCTTCTTTAATCTTTTAATTGCTTGCATAATTACAACGCTTTGACCCTGGTTGGTGGTTTAATGGCTATTTCTTGACATTGTAGCTCTTGATCAGAAGAGTTTGTTACAGACCATCAAGTCTGGATCTAAAAGTTGTCTTCACCAATGATGCAGTTCAAACACGAATTGGAAACAAATTGGATAATGTCAAATGTAAAGAAAAACAATTTCGTTTTCTGATGTAAGCTATTATACCTACCCTTAAAATGACCTTGAAATAATATACTGTTTAAGTACATGTACATCAAAATTTAATGTACAGATAAACTTGTGGTATACAAGCAGTTCATTTAACCCATATTACCCCATAGCCTGTTTCTAGTTTTGATTATAGTTGTTCACTTAAAGCAGGCTGAAAGTAAAGCAGAATGTGCCTTATGGCACATTCTGCTTTACTTTCAGATTATATGCTAGAATATATATTTTCTTCAGTAGTGGATTGAATTTAAGGTGTAAAAAGGCGTATTTATGGGGTAATGGGTTAAGGATCTTGAATATCTCTGAAGACAAGTTGATGCTTAATGCAGAATAAAAGTAATGCAGAAAGCTTAAGAAGCTTTCTGTATTACTTTCGTTATGTGTTATAATGCTACTTGTTGGTCCTAGTGATTCATTGGAATGGCTGATAAATACAAGTTTGTTTGTACATCATCATTGGTATTAAATTTGGTTCTTTCAAAAAACTTACTAGTTTTAAAACAACTTTGAATGTATAAGTCAGGTGCTGTGTTCTGGGAGTAACTTGTTACAAGTGTTTTAGTTACCGTGTTTCTTCTGTCAATTTAGTGTCGAATGCGTAGCAGACAGCAATTTCAAGCAGACGATATTGCAGCAGTGAAAGCATTAGACATAATTGTCTTGTTTGGGGAACAGCAGCAAGCATTTTTAAGGAGGGAATAGTTGTTCGGAGGGCCGTTGTAGGGAGGGAGAACTGTAGTTCACCTTATACTAAGAGAGGCTGCTTCAAGTGGATTGATTTTATTACTGGAGATAATAAGTGAAAGTAAGAGCTCCTGAAAATGCAGCCAAAACTACAATTCTAATCCTCTTTAATGACAAACCATTGCAGAAAGTATTGAGCTTTAAACACAGGTGGTTACTCAATGCAGGATAAAAGTAATTACTTTTGTCCTGCATTGAGCTGTCCCTTGGCTGAGAAGGTGATATTGGGATAGATTTTGAAGTTTTGGTTGAGAAAGGTAGAGTTGTTAAAAAAACTTTCAACTCGGCATATTATGAGGATAAAGTCTTTCGACATACCTGTGTTAATTAACCAGTCATCAGTCTGGAGCTGAAGTCTGTTAGATGATAGGTTACAGATCTATAGTCAGGGCTCTAGATAAGGGGAGTATTTCAAAATTCAAAATCATTATTCCTACTTTAAACCCTATGGTGTCACTACTCATTAGAATCGTCTCGACGAGACGATTCTAATGAGTAGTTACACCATAGGTTCTGGTGGAAAAATAAGTGAGAACATGTTTGATTTGTTCAGTTTACTCCCTCTTATCTGGAGCCTTGTATAGTGCTTTGTTCAACTGCTTCCTACTTAACACTGAACCAAGTGTGGAAAAATTATGAATGGAGTAAGAAACGTGAGCTACTGAATTTGTGGGATTTTAGTTCCGAATTATTTAGTGTTGTCTTGATGGTATATATTTAGTCAAATGTGTTGTGGGATTACTGACAGGTGATTGTTTAATGAAGGATGGATGTAACTCAGGTGAAATTTTTTATCAAGAACCGAAATAGTATGCAGAATTTCTGAGCTTACATGGAGATTTTTGCATTATTTTTATACTACATTCTGCAATGATCTGTCAAAAGAGATTTAAATGCTAATCATCTTTGAAATGCTGCTTAACCCATTACCCCATAGACTGTTTAGAGTTTTGAAGACAGGCGGTCACTCAAAGCATTGGTTGAAAGTAAAGCAGAATGCACAATAAGGCTCATTTTGATCTACTTTCAGCCTGCTTTAAGCAACCATCTGCTAGAATATAGAAAATATTTCTAATGATAAATGTTCATGACTGTATAAATTGAAACTATTTTCTTTACTGATTTTAAGGTATAAATCAAATCCCTAAAATTTAGTATCAGTATGTGGAGTAATGGGTTAAAGCATGCAGCTTTGAGGAAACAGTAAAAGTGCTAGCAGCTAATTCTTGGGATTTGTATTTGGTCATTCATTTTTGGATACATTGAATTTGATTATACAGTCGAGCACCAGTATCTCGAACGTCAGAATCTCGATTACAATGCCTATCTCGACGATTGTCGCAAGTCCCGGAAATATTTGTTCTTATTCTTATGTAATCTAACTGCCCTATTTCGACTATGGCTAATCTCGAGTACCCCCGGTATTTCGACTATAGATTTTGGCCATATCCATTTAATTGTTCTCAATTAACACCCAGTATCTCGACGACTGTAAGTCATCATGCATTGATACACTCGCCGACTTTGATCGCGAGTATCGGACTGTGGAAATCACAGGTAAAATCATTAACCGGAACTATCGGTAGCTTTACACGTCTGGATGGGTGTTACTAGGTGATAATTGTCAAACAACAGTACATTATCGCTTAAAGTTTGGTCGCCGCATCCTTAAAATCAGTCTCCTAATAACCGTCATTATCAGTGTTGATTCAATTCATCAAGAGTAGCGCCCGTTGATGAAACGGATGTTGTGGAAATCAGTACCGCGGAGAAGGGAGGAAAATACGAATAATACACGAAATTCCGCGATAAAAAAAAACCCAGAGTGGTAAAAAGCTGTACATAGCTTATGTTATATTGTTATGAACTGTCCGACAATAAATAAATATTGAGCAGAATCGACCGAGATGTCATGGAATCTAGGTCAATGTCTCATGAATATTCAATAAACATTTGACAGCCGGAAGTAAACCGGTTTGTTGATGCGCAGCTTTACCAGACGCGCAGACTTACCATACTCGAGACGACTGTAATAACCAAAACAACCCATGTATAATTTCATGTTCAGTGTTTGCAAAATAAATATATTACGTTCGCAGCTATTCTATATAATCTCCCTGGTCAAGTACTGAATAAAAATGTGAGTTATTAATTGTCTATCTTTATCTTCCATGTTTTGTGTACAAAATTTACAGTAAACGTGTAACATTGAAATCGGCATATAACTTGTTAAAAAGTTAAAAAAACGCATTTCACACGTTTGCACGCGAGAGTACTTACGTACGCCGATTTTTTTGTTCACAGGCTTACTTTCTGTAAGTTTTGAATTTTTTACCAGTTTGGGTATCTCGAGCCCATGCCTATCTCGACGCTTTTTCAATCGTCCTGAGACCGTCGAGATACTGAAGTTCGACTGTACTCACTTTGTAGAAATAGCTTTTGTTGGTGACCTATTATACTCTTTCAGCACCATGGACCTGTTTATAGAATAAACTCATTACATTTGCAAACAGTGTAGACCTATAGGAGCCCTCTGATCAGGGTCTACACTGTTTGCTAATTTAGACCAGTATTTATTAAACTAACAAGAATTTCATGTAGACTGGTTCATGTTTTGTAACTAAAATGATCAACAAGGGAACGTAGTAACCCACAATAGTTACTTAGTGTTGAAAGAGTTTAAGGCAATCTTAACTCTTTTAGCATACTTAAAATTTGCAGTGAAATCACAATAACCTTTGCAAACAGCTTGGCTCCTGATGAGATGCCACTTAAAATTCTTGTCTATAGAGATCACAATGTTTCTATTTATAGTGACGGCTGAAGACACTGTGGTTTAATGCATCTCTGTTATGGTTATGCACTTCCAAGAAGATCATGCGATTTCCATCATCAAATATATGAAAAATTGAAAGTTTTGATTGTGTTTCGTTTGAAATGTTTGCCATCAAAGTGATAACTAGTCTGATGTACTCGATTCACCATAGGAAGAGGAAGATTTCTGGCAGCAGATTACACAAGCAAAACAGCAGGAAATTAATTTTATAACTCTTGTTTGAAGAAGTGAAAGCAGAATTCTTTAGTAGGCACATAAGATATATTGTAAAAACGTTAAGTTACTTGAAAGTGGCAGCATCATTATGCAGGACAAAAGTAATTCAGAAACTCCTTTAGCTCCTGCATTACTTGTGTCATGCATTAAAAAGGCATTATGCCTGTGTTTATAGATAATGAAGCTTTGTTTCTCTAATGAGCGGCTGTTATGCATTGCTCTTTCAACACCATGGACCTGTTTAAAATTTACTCATTACATTTGCAAACAGTGTAGACCCAGATCAGATGGTTCCTATAGGACCCTTCTTGGTATTTAAAAAGATCCACAATGGAACCTAATGACCCACAATAGTTACTTAAAGTAGTGCTAAAAGAGTTAACTTTAGGTACAGTATGAATTTGAAGGAGCTTTCTGATCCAAATCTGATTGATTTCAAATTAATTTTTCTTTTTTTGAAATAGAAATATTTTTCAGTGAAAAATGTGTTGCATATATAAGACATTGTTTGGCTAATGTATTGTCAGCTAAAAAATAGTTATCTGAAATTTATTTTTGACTTGTTAACCAATTCCTTTATAAATTATTTACAGTTTTTGGGCCATTGTTTTTTAGGCAGAATGAAAACAAAGCAGAATGAAAGTAAAGCAGAAATCTTCCCTGAAGCAGCTACATGTAGGACTGTAGGACAAACTTTTTGATTTTGATCAGGACAGGGTAGAATCATGAAAGAGCTATATGTCTCAGGAGTAGGTAAGGCATGAGATTTTCTATAGAGGAAAGAGCGAATTATTTGTACTTAATTGTTTTGATCTTGATCAGAAGATGAGTTACCTGGCATCTGGATTCGGATCCAAACTGTTGTTTAAATGATGATGAAATCGGTATTAGCAGTTTAAAGGTAAATCAGGTAGATTTCAAAGATTTGAGCTATTAGGAGATACCTGTGCATCAATTTGCAGACTTATCTTCCTGTCTGGAGATCGACTGTGTTGAGCTGTTAACTCTTTGCATGCTGGGTAAACTTTAACTATGCAACAATTGTTGTCTGCTACTGTTCTAAGAATGGAATTTGCTAAAATTTCTCATCACAACAGGGTCAGAGTGTCGAATAGTTTGGATCTAGAAGAGATGCCGCATTACGCGGCGTCTCGTCTGGATCCAAACTTTTTGCAACGGTTATCACCATTTTGCCGCTAGCATGCAAAGAGTTACCTCTCTTGGAAACCTAACGGAGTGAACTGACTTGGTATTTTGCAAACAGATTGGATCCAGATCAGATGTTGTGTTTCTTGACATAAGTCACTTGGATTCCATTTTTGGAAATGTTCAAAGGAATGTGTTATTTTAAAAACATCAGCTGACAACAATTTTGAAGCAGATGGCATGTTTTCAATGTTCAAAGAGTTTATTTTCAGACTTGATGCCCTTGCGAATTGGAACAACTTTATATTTGAAAATTTAATCCTTGATTTTTTTCAAAATGAAATCTCCCATTTTCAACATTAACCATTTATTTTGATTTTGAAGACTGTTTCTAAGCAGTGTTTAAAAAACAAACAGTGCATACCCAGATGAAAGGGCCTTCATTAGCCCTCTGATCTGGGTCTACACTGCTTGTAAAGAAAACATAGAGTTTCATGTTCAGTATGGGTTAAAGAGTTTGGAATATAATTAAGTTATGTTTATGTCTCAGATCTTCTACCAGGAACATTTTCACAGTTATACCAGTCAGATTGTGAAGAATCTAGCTAGATCTATTTTCTGTTTGCTTACAAAGGGAAATAAGATATGGTGAAAAAACGTTTGAAATCAAATCGGAGCTGTTGTACAAGATGTCTTAAATTCTAAACTGCTTTAAGCATTAATGTCTTCTTTCAAAACTCTTTAGTAGTGGCATGATTTGTGCAGCAAATTCAAGGATAACATTTCCGGAAAATATTTGAACTAGCTGTCAATATTTGATCGGATGCCGTGTTTGTAATCTTTTCATTCATAGTGTGTGGTCAGTGATTTTCAAGGATGCCATTTCTCCGGATTTTTCCTAAATCTTCTGATTTTTTTCTAGACCATGGTAGCTTAAAGCAGGCTGAAAGTAAAGCAGAATGCGCCATAAGGCGCATTCTGCTTTACTTCCAGTCTGCTTTAAGTAGTCACGTGTCAACAAAACTAGAAACAGGCTATGGGGTAAAGGTACGATTCGTAAATTCGCACTTGAAAAATGCAAAATTGGAAATCTTAGGATTTTTCATGTCAACTTATGGCAGCCCTGGATTTTGACAGGAAGCAGTTTGAACAGACTAAAAGTAATGCAGAAATCTCCATGTTGTCTAAGCAGGGATCGGATACAAAACAGGTAGTTTTTCAGGTTTGTTCTAAAGTGCTGAGTGGAAAAACCATTGTCAGTGAAAAGACGGAACAATTGAGAACAGTGGAGACCTATAGTTATATTGAAGTGATAATCTTATGCCGATATGGGCCCAAGTTTAACTTGTCCTAGGACCTAAGAGATTACTGACAGGCACTAACCTGTGAAAGAAATACTTCAAACTTGAGTATTTACATTGATACCAAAATCTCAACATTGATGGTATAAATTATTACTCAAAAGTTTACAAAACAAGTGCTTTCAGTAGAACACAGAGTGAAGGGAAGTAACAGTTTTATTGCAGAGTGTTAGAGACTATTTTCTGATAACCGACTTTACATCAAACAACCATGATGGAAGGTAAGCATGATTTCACAATTCTTAATTTCAGAAATGTACAGATTTTGTTTATTTTTATTACACTGAATATGAAATAACCTTAACCCTTTCAGGGCTCCAGATAAGAGGTAGTTATTTCAACAAATTCAACATTTTCTCACTCTTTTTAGCACCAAATTCTATGGTGTTACTACTCATTAGAATCGTCTCAAAGAGACGATTCTAATGAGTAGTGACACAATAGGGTTTAATTCAGAAATAAAGATTTTAGTTTTTGAAAAACTACCCTTATCTGGTGCTCTGCCCTTTACCCCATAGCCTGTTTCTATCATTGAAGATAGGTGACCACTTAAAGCAGGTTGAAAGTAAAGCAGAATGTGCCTTTACTTTCAGCCTGCTTTAAGCTATCATCTACTATGATATAGAATAGATTTCTCTCAAAACATATTCATATAACTGTACAAGTTAAAACTTTTCTTTAGTGGAAGAATAAATTAAAAGCATAAAAAGGCATACTTATGGGGTAATGGGTTAAAATCTATTACATATTCCAGTGAAACCTTGATAATTTGAACTTGCATAAGTGGATCATACCTGTAATTCAAAGTTAAAATGATTGTTAGCCACTTTTTAGCTTTGAACTAGAGGTATATTTTAGTACTTTTTCTTGCTGTTTTATAACTGTTGAAGTGTCTAAACAACTGGTTGTCATTTTTCAGTCAGTGGAAATTATAATCAGGTCTGGCATTTCCAGGCATGCACTCAGGTCTGAGTATTGCTTTACCAATTAGTTTGATATTTCTACAAAGTGACAGTAATCTCAAAGTCAGATTTATCTAATTGAACTGTTGGCAGGTGGAAATAGTCAACTATTTTAGTTCTAGCAGTTTAACGAACATGTACTATCAGACCTAAGTTTAAGTGTTCAATTGATAACAGGTATCTCTTAAGAAAGGTTGTTGTTTAATGCAGAAAAGAGTCTTGCAGAAAGCTCTTTTATGAACTTTCTGCATCGTTTTCATTATGCATTAAACACTGCATTAAGGAGTCCATTTAAGTCACCACTTCATGGTGGTTAATAAATTAATAGGGATTTTTGGGTGCAATTGACATATAGTCAAACTTCAATATCTCGAACTCGGTTAGGTCTTAAAATACCCTTATTTCAAAGTTAAAACGTGGCTAAGCCACGTTTTAACTTTGAAATATGGGTATGTTCGACTGAACCGAGCATGAAATAATGCAGTTCATGTGTCGACAAATCGAATAGTTCCAATTTAGCGAGTTCGAGATATCGAAGTTCGACTGTAGTTTATGTTGGTTTAACTTGTTGTTTACTTGTAGCATTTCTGCCATAAACTGCAAGACCTTCAAATTAGATTTGCACTGCCCTTGTTCAAGTTAGTTTCCACTTCAAACTGTCTTTTCTTTACTCCCACAGTTTAGCCTTTTACTTCATAGCCTGTTTTCAATTTTGAAGACTACTTGAAGCAGGCTGAAAGTAAAGAAGCATGTGCCAGAAGATGCATTCTGCTTTATACTTTCAGCCTACTTTAAGCTACCGTCATTCTGATAGGATAAAGACAATATTGTTTATGTTGCACGTTCATTACTGTATGAAATGGAACTATTATCTTCAATTGTGAAATAAATCAAATGTGTAAATATGTGTATCTATGGAGTAAAGAATTAACTCTTTGAACCCTAGTCACGCTTATATGCACCATTTGCAAACAGCGTACCTGTAAGAAGTACACTTGTCATATGCAAACAGTGTTGACCCTGATCAGAGGGCTCCATAAGGAGCCCTCTGATCAGGGTCTACACTGTTTGTCATTTTGATTTATATTGTAAAAATCAACCCTAAAAAGTCAAAAATGGACTAGACTTAATTGAAAATTAGAATTGTCCATTTGAGGTTTCAGGGAGTAAAGGGTTACGGCATTAGGATGCTTCAAACAAGATGGAAGTAAAGCATACAGATTCTCTAGGCTCTAATGTCCTATTCAATTCATACTGTTTTGATCCAGATCAGATACCCACAAAATTACTCAGCTTCTCTTTAGGAACTATCTGCAAAAGTAAATATATTCAAATGCTTTATTATTCTCATTTTGTCATTTAAAAAATATATCAGGGGAAGTAATACTGTACTACACCCTGAAAGAATTATTGTAGTAGTTACTTCCCTTAAGTAGGTTTGCAATAATATATATTACCTAACTTTCTCAAATCATACTGTTTCTTTACCGATTTTAATTTCAAAGACTGCTTTCCATAAATAAAAGTATGTGTCAAAGCAGGCTCGTGAAGGCTGAGTTTTACTTGTACAGTAAAAACCCTTTATAAATGTCAGAATCAATTCTAGGTGTTTAAGACAGGTGGTCACTAAAAGCAATAGGAACTTTTTGCTTCACTTTCATATTGCTTTAAGCATTCATGCACCTGTCTTAAGTACCATCAATTCAATTTTTTGTGGTTTTAATGTAGAAGTTTACTAGGTTTTTTTGTTGTTGATTTATTCAGTTCATAACTCCTAGTTTATTGAATGACAATGTCATGTGGTAGGTTGGCATGCAGGATGTCTGTCTTATTTCCACTCAGTAGATTCAGAAAGAAATGAAACATTAATTACTTTGGAACTTGACAGATATTTAGCTTAATACTTTACTCCATAGATGCTCATATTTACACATTTAATTTATTTTCTCCATACAGTCATGAATATGTTTCATACGAAATATTTTCTATAATCTAGCAGATGGTAGGTTAAAGCAGGCTGAAAGTAAATCAGAATGTTCCTTAAGGCTTATTCTGCCTTACTTTCAATTCACTTTAAGTGGCCACCTATCTAGAAACAGGCTATCATGGTGCTGCAGGTTGCACCTCATTCACAATAAAAAAAAGAGCGTAACCTAAATACCATGACTTGTTAAATTAAAATTAGGAATTTGCATTCTTGTTTACTTTACACCATTTAATGATTGTTATAAAATCTGTAACTAGAGGTGGGGGTCTAAGTTTGCAAGTATAATCTTTAAACCTGCATGAATATTAAGTAGTACTAAAGTCTGTTTAATTTTATAGCTTCTCGTTTGTAGCAGCATGCATGTTGGCCTTATTAGCATACAAACTATACTGAAGATTAAATTTGAGCAGGATCGTGAGAAAATTCAGCAAATATTGCTAAGAATATAGACCCAGTTCAGACACCACATTTTCCAATGTTAGATAGTTTATTTAACCCATTACTCCATTATGAGATATGTTTTTTATGCCTTTTGATTTATTCTTCCTCTAAAGAGAGAAGTTCCATTTTAAACTGTCAGGAATGTGCACTATAAAAGATAGTTTCTATATCCTAGCAGATGGTAGCATAAAGCAAGCTGAAAGAAAAGCAGAATGTGCCTTCAGGCACATTCTGCTTTACTTTCAACTCGCTTTAAGTATTCACCTTACTTCAACTCCAGAAACAGGCTATGGGGTAACAGGTTAAAGCAGGTACTGCCATTAGTTATCATATTGATTTAGGGTGTGACAAGACATGAAAGAAAGTTTGAAGAGATTTCAACTTGACATTAAATACCTTCAACCAAGCCTACTAAATCATTGCCTGAAGAAGATGTTTGAAATACTGCTGTTGGATATAAGTCTGCAGAGAAAGGATGCATATGTATTAAGCATTTATACTATCATTAAAACAGCATTAATCAGCCAGCTAACATTTACTGACAGCATAAAGCAGGTTAAAAATAAATCAGAATGCTTCTTTAATGGAGCATGCTGCTTTACTTTCAGCCTGTTTTAAATAATCAACCATCTGTCTTAAATATTGAAAATAGGCTATGAGAGAAAGAATAAAGTGCTTTATAACTTTGTATTATAGCAGAAACTAAACAAAATGAGTGTCAAACAGGTTGAATCCAGATCAAAAGCTAAGTTACTTGGCACCTGATCTTGATCCAAACTATTTGCCCATTCCAGTGGCAATAGGCTAAGCTGAGAAGAATTTAAGACCAATATCCATTGTTTGAAATGTCACTGTCTGTTTTCCGACAGAAAGTGCTGGTTATTAGACTGGGAATGTTGTTAGGGATCGAGCTAGAAAATTGCTGTGTGTGCATGCATGTGGTTAGCTGGGTGTTTATTTTGTCCGTCTGTCGCACATTGTGTCTGTTCCATATCGTCTAATTCCATTGAAATATTTTCATGAATTTTGAGTCAAATGCACATCTCTTCAAGATAATGTGCAGACCCATTGATTTAACTTCACATGTCAAGATCCTGAAGGCCCTTGAAAAACTTGGCTTCATTGTGTATTGTTGAATTTCCAATGTTTTTTAACCCTTTCATCCACAAGAACCACCTTTGAGCATGTCTACACACTTTTCAATAGATCTTAAAACTCAAAAATGTATATTCAGTGATGCTGATCAGTACAGGCAACAGCTTGAAGGAGCTTTCTGCCATACTTTTATTTTACCTTTACCAGTCATCTGCCTTAAACACAGTTGGAGATAGGTGATTTGTACTTCCCACTATGGAGGAAAGGGTTAAAATTTCAGATGTTGAGCTAAGTTAATGAAAATACAGTGCATGGACAATCTATTATGCAATCAAACAATTATACAGCCACTCAAATTAAGATGATGATAAAATAGTCTCTGAATACAGACTGCAGCTTTCTGCTTTACTTTTGTTCTGTATTAACCTTTTACTCCATAGCTTAATTGTTTCTAATTTTGAAGATAGGTGACCACTTAAAGCAGGTTGAAAGTAAAGCAGAATGTGCCTTAAGGCTCATTTTGTTTTACTTTCAGTCTGCTTTAACTCTTTCCTCCCTGAAACTTTAAATGGACAATTCCAGTTTCCATCTAAGTCTAGTCCATTTCTGACTTTAAAGGGTTGTTTTTGTCAATGTTTGGCATTGTGACAAACAGTGAAGACCCTGATCAGAGGGCTCCTTTCGGAGCCCTCTGATCTGGGTCTTCAATGTTTGTATAGGACATGTGTACTATTCACATGTACACTGTTTGAAAAGCACGCCTATATGCGGGACTAGGGTTCAAAGAGTTAAGATACTGCCTGCTATGATAAAGAAAATATTTCTAATTGTGCACATTCAGGACTGTATAGAGTGGAACTATTATCTTTAACTGAGGAATAAACTGAAGGAGTAACAATGTGTATCAACGGAGTAATGGGTTAAACAGTCACCTGTCTTTATTGATTTGTCTGTATTAACCATTCTCCTGCAGAATATTGTAAATAAAACCACCCACTATAAACAGCTATCATTTAAACTATTACATTGGCTAATAAATGGTGACAAAATTCTCCATGAAAGAGTGTCTACTCATGTCAGACAAATCCTATATGAGAAAATAGCGCAGAGTTCGATCAGACAGATCTGTAAGGAGCTGTCTGATCAGGGTCTACACTGTCTTCTAAAATGTTCATATAATTATATAAGCTGTCTGAGATGGGTCTATATTTTCTAAACATGTCAATAATGGATATTAGCTGCATGAGTTAAGCAAAGTAGCTCAGAAAGGGCCTAACAATGTTTTATATATGTGGCAGCATACTTTCAGCTGATGTAATACATTCTAGACTGTCTGGTATGATTACAGGCTGTTACATGCTCTTTTTATTAGGAAAACTATTTGAGATAGCTCAAACGTTGTTTATCCCTTTCCTTCATTCTAAGTGCATTTCAGCACCTCTACCAACTTCTCCACATAATTAAGTGCCATAATTGAATATTTATCCATTTATTGAATGTAATACAGATGGTTGTTTAAAGCAAGATATATAAAGATACTTTCAATTAAAGCTTCATCATTCTTTAACCCATTACCCCATAGCCGCTGTTCTTAGTTTTGAAAATAGGTGACTTCTTAAAGCAGAGTGAAAGTAAAGCAGAATGTTCACATTCTGCTTTAATTTCAGCCTGCTTTAAGCTACCATCTGCTAGGATATAGAAAATATTTTTTATTGCTCATATTCATGACTGAATAAATTGAATTATTTTCTTCAGTACTGAAATAAATTAAAGACGTAAAAAGGGTGTATTTTAGATGCTGTCCCACCTAGATCTAAACTGTTTGCAAAGACAATCATGGATTCATCGCTTGCATGCATGCAAAGATTTAAAAAAGGTAGTTCAGAAAGGCCTTCTTAGTGTCATGGCAGTTATATAAGTGGGCAGCCTACTCACAGCTGTTGTAAATGCATTCCTTGTACATAAGATGGTCTCAAACATGACATTCTTGAAGATGTGCCAAATGTCACCAGTGAAAAGGACATTTAACCTGATAAGAATTCCTTTAGGTCTTATAAATAAAACTCTCTCTATCTTTAATGTTTTCAATGATTATCTTTTACCTGTTTTTAGATGATATAAAATTAATATTAGCAAAATGGATTTTGATCGAACTTTTGGTTTATCGACGGAACAGGATTTTCAAATCATATGTGTCCAACACCCTGATGGTCACATTGAAGGTGAAATTGATTTAATTTCCTAAGGTTGTATATAAACAGGTACATCAAAGTTTTTTTTCTTACTTTTTTAAAGCGATGAGATATCTGATTTGTTAAAGCTAAATGCAGGACAAGAGTAATGCAAAAAGCTCCTAAAGGAGCTTTTTGCATTACTTATGAACTGCATTTAGCTACCAAATGTCATAAAGGGACTGATAATGCATGGTTTTGAAAGGCTGTTAGATATAAGTATTGCTGTACATTTGAATATGTAAAGAGGGAGAGTGTTTACTGAAACTTTCCGGGCTCAAATTTCACTTGAAAGAGGAGGTCAAAGTGTGTCTGACCTTGGCTATATATTTTATCCCTTTTAAACATTAACTCCTTGCACTACTACATAGACTCCAATTACCTCATACCAGAAATGTCACTAGAATGTTAAAAGGGTATCTGACAGTATAGATAGAACCATATCACAGAGCTGCTTCAGATTGAGCCCTGTGATCTTGGTCTACACTGATTACCCAGGGTTATTAACAGAGACATCACACTATAAAGGTTACAGAGACATCTAAGATAGCTGATGATGACCCACATTAACCATTACCTCCATAAATAGACATTTTTATGCATAAAAAAGTTATTCCTCTACTGAAGAAAATAGTTTCATTTTATACAGTCATAAATATGTATCATAAGTAAATGGTTTCTACATTCTAGAAAAGAGCAGTAGATGAAACCAGGGCTCCAGATTAAAGGGAGTAAACTGAACTAATTCAACATTCCCCCCCCCCCCCCCCCCCCCCCCATTTTCAGCACCAAATCCTATAGTTTCACTACTCATTAGAATTGTCTAGAAGAGACAACTTCAATGCAGAAATAAAGATTTTAGTTTTATAAATATTCCCCTTATCTGCCCCTGTGGGAAAGTATTGAATTATTTTAGAACTATTCCAGAATAATTTCTTGAATATTCATGAACAATTTTAGAAGTGGACGTTTAATATTATGAATATTCTGCAAAAATTCTAGAAATGTTATGGTTTTAGAACCATCTTTTTAATTACAAAAGTTCTTGAACTCCTTTTGTAGAATTTGTAAATTCTTGAAGCTCTAGAACAATAATTGTAGAAGCAGCCATTTAATGATCATGTGCATGAATATTCTGAAATTCTTGCACACTTGCTCTGTGAAACTGTTTCAGTAGGTCAGGGAGAAGTTGTTTCAGAGGCCATCCAGATTGGATCATATTACATCATAAAAGGTTTAAATTGTTAAATGTGTACTTGAAAGTCAGAACAGTCAACGTCTTAACCCTTCTCTTTCTGTTAGCTAATAATAATACTGATGACTCTGCAAAGAAATCCAGATGAGAATTTCTGAGTGTCTATCTAAAGATTTGAGTTCAATACAGTTTTAAACCTGTCCTTTATCAGGAGAAAAATCACATCCTTATACATATTGCATGACAAATTGAACATTTGTCCAAATTATGCAAAATATTATTATGAGAGATTGGTGGGGGTGGTGAAACAGACATTTTACAAAGTGTTGAGTCGGGTGTCAAGTTACATATGACTTAATATGGATCCAATATGTATTTAAATAACAATAAAAATCCCAAAATAGTCACATCAATGCCAGCTTACAGCCACCACTCAATAAATACTAAGAAACATGTTTATCTCTAAGACTGATCTCATTCTTAGTGCAGAATAAAAGTAATGAATAAAGCTCTATTATGAGCTTCATGCATTACTTTTTTCCTGCACCAAACTCCTACCTTTATCAGGGCTCCAGATAAGAGGTAGTTATTTCAACAAATCCAACATTTTCTCACTCTTTTTAGCACCAAATCCTATAATGTTATTACTCATTAGAATCGTCTCCAAGAGACGATTCAAATGAGTAGTGACACCATAGGGTTTAATTCAGAAATAAAGATTTTAGTTTTTAAAAAACTACCCTTATCTGGTGCTCTGCTTTATATGAGACTTCAAATTCAACATGTTTGGAGAGGCTGTTGAACATGGGTTAACCCATTACCTCATAGCCTGTTTCTAGTTTTGAAAACAGTCGACCCCTTAAAGCGGGTTGAAAGTAAAGCAGAATGTGCCTTAAGGCACATTCTGCTTTACTTTCAGCCTGCTTTAAGCTACCATCAGCTTTGATAAGGAAAATATTTCTTATGACACATATTCATGACTACATAATTTGGACCTATTTTCTTTAATGGAGGAATATATCAAAGGCGTATTTATAGGGTAATGGGTTAATTGCATACTTAAAATTCAGTAAAAGTAATCCCAGCAGCTAAAAAAAGATTAAAAAATTTAAAAAATCAAGGACAAGAGTGTTCATAACATTTAAAGGCTGATAGATGGGTCAAGTAATTCATAACATTAAAAAGGCTGATAGATGGGTCTGGTATAATCTTTTTAGAACAGTAGCAGACAACAATAATGGCTACAGACGGAAAAATTACCCATAACGCAAAGAGTTCATGTTTTATTCAGTTCTTCTAAGAAAACCCTTGGTCTACATGGTTTTCAAAAAGCCTCAACATGTTTCTCTTGCTATATTAGCCGGAGAAAGGTTACATTGTGACACTGTTGGGCTTTGTGTTGTGCCCAGTGTTATAAGGGTCTAGACCACCCTGCCAACTAATGTAGTGACTGATTATCATAATGTTTATTACAAGAACTAACATTAAAACCATGTTGCGAGGCAGAGGGTGATTTACATAACGTTTATTGTTGTAATATTGTTAAAATCATGTAAGAAAGCAGTCGCTCATTTAAGTTACATTTATTACTGTAATAATAATCAATCTTGTATAAACCCATTACTGCATAGATGCACATTTTAACACCTTTATTTTATTCCTTCTCTGGAGAAACTAGCTCCAATTTACACAGTCATGAAAATGCACCATAAGAAATATGATTCTGCTTACTTTTCAACCTGCTTTAACTCTTTCCTCCCTGAAACTTTAAATGAACAATTCCAGTTTCGATTTTTGTCTAGTCCATTTCTGGCTTTTAAGAGTTGTTTTTGTCATTTTTGGCATTACTGACAAACAGTGAAGACCCAGATCAGAGGGCTCCTTTCGGAGCCCTCTGATCTGGGTCTTCACTGTTTGCACAGGACAAGAGTACTATTCACATGTACACTGTTTTAAAAGACGCCTATATGCGGGATTAGGGTTCAAAGAGTTAAATGGTCAGAAGTGTTTTTAAACCTAGAAATAGGCTACTGGGTAACAGTATCTAATTATGCTGACTTTGCATAACCAAGAAGAGGAGTTGAGATGCAGAAAAATACAGTATAGCTCTCAGTCTTTGCCCTAACCCACTTGCCCGAAGTCTGGGGCAAGTGGTCTGATTTGGGCAAGTGATATTTGCATCAGAATTAGTGACATAAACTGCTATTTTCCCTATGATATGTCGAGGTCTGTTGCAATGCATCAGAATTCAGCATATCATAGTGAAAATAGCAGTTTTTGTCGGTTTCGGTCAAGCGTTCAGATAAATGTAAGGCACAGACTGAGCTCTCTTACACCGTCATTATAGCACAATGTTCTGTTCAACTGCTGTTAATTTTTGAAATTCGAAAAGGTCTCAACTTAGGTGGCAAAGGTTGCTCCAGAAGAAGTAATTCTGGCTATCTGCCATGTCTATATATACCTTAGAATGTCCCAGCTTATGTGCTTGCCTGATCTGGATCAAATCAGTTTGCAAATAAAAATGATTGTGCCATATTGGCTGTTTAAACAGTGTACCATGTCCCCCTTTAACCCATTACCCCATAGCCTCTTTCTAGTTTTCAAATTAGGTGACCACTTAAAGCAGGTTGAAAGTAAAGCAGAATGCGCCTTAGGGCGTATTCTGCTTTACTTTCAGCCTGCCTTAAGCTAACATCTGCTAAAATATAGAAAATATTTCCTATCCTACACATTTATTTATGACTGTATAATTATAATATCAACTATTTTCTTCAGCGGATGAATATATTACAGACGTAAAAAGGCATATTTATGGGGTAATGGGTTAAGCCGAGATAATGTTGTTAAAAACTCTTTCACTTTTCTCTTTACATCACATGAGTAACTTGTTCTTTGATAAAAACAATTATCAAACATCTATATCTGGTTTTGAATTTCTCATGATTACCATGCTTTTAAATATAATGATTTCTTTATCAGTTTCAAATATATTGACTGGCTGATGAAAAGAATCTTGAAGTATGTCGTAATTTCATGGCTAATCTCTGTGCTAATATGATGGAATGTCAATTACCTTACTTCAGTGCTCCATCCCTACAACAACACCCAGTGAGAGAAAAAAGTGTGTGTGTTCTTCGGAGAGAGTTGTTATAGAGAAGGTAAATCCAGACTTTGCTTACATTTGCAAACAGCTCGAATCCAGATCAGACACCGCGTAACGGGTCTGATCTGGATTCAAGCTGTTTTTCACCCGTCATTATAGTTTATTTTGTCAAAATGTCCGCTTATACAGTCATAATGTATGAGAAAAAACAACAGACAACAAATTTTAACAGAAGATAGTTATTGCAGCAGCGAAAGTGTTAGCAGGGGCAAGCATTGAGGGCCACAAGGGAGATTAGTTTGCTGTCTGTACTAATTGTGTAACCCTCTTGAAAGAAAGTCTTTATTATTATTATTATTATTATTATTATTATTGTTGTTGTAAGGAGGGAATTGTTGTTGGGAGGGCCATTGTTCAGATGGAGCACTCTATCTGAAAGTAAGCTAACACTTTGTGCGCTAATGACAAAACTGTGATTATCTTTGCAAACAGTTTGGATCCAGATGAGATGCCAAGTAACTCGGTGTTCTCATCAGGATGCAAACTGTTTGACACTCTAACCCTATTTTGAAAAGAAAGTTTAGAAAAATTCTATTTTTGGGCTTGTAGATGACAATTATTGCAGACTAAACATACTTCTTATTCAGCTACATCAATGCTGAATTATAATTTTACCTGATGTTTGCTTAACCCTTTACCCCATAGCCCGTTTCTAGTTTTGAAAATAGGTGACTGCTTAAAGCAGGTTGAAAGTAAAGTAGAATGCGCCCTAAGGCGCATTTTGCTTTACTTTCAGCCTGCTTTAAGCTACCACATGCTAGAACAAAGAAAATATTCCTTATAATACATATTCATGACTGTATAAATTGAAACTATTTTCTTCAGCGAAGGAATAAACTGAATGCGCTAAAAGGTGCTTCTATGGGGGAAAGGGTTAAAGTAAAGTTTACAGCAATTAACTAATGAACCAAAAGTCTCGATCAAACGTTTGTATGCATTTTAACCCTTTCCCCCCATAGAAGCGCCTTTTAGCGCATTCAGTTTTTAGCTCACCTGGCACGAAGTGCCAAGGTGAGCTTTTAGGATCGCTGAATGTCTGTCGTCCGTCGTCCGTCCGTCCGTTCACAATTGTTCGTTAACACTCTAGCGGCTACAAATTTCATCCGATCTTCATGAAACTTCATGACAATGTTTGTCTTGATGAAATCTAGGTCAAGTTTGAATGTGGGTCATGTCCGGTCAAAAACTAGGTCACTAGGTCAAATCATAGAAAAACCTCGTTAACACTCTAGAGGCTACAAATCTCAATGGATCTTAATGAAACTTGGTCAGAATGTTTGCCTCATTGATATCTAGGTCAAGTTCGAATGTGGGTCATGTCCGGTCAAAAACTAGGTCACTAGGTCAAATCATAGAAAAACTTTGTTAACACTCTAGAAGCTACAAATCTCAATGGATCTTAATGAAACTTATTCAGAATGTTTGCCTCATTGATATCTAGGGCAAGTTTGAATGTGGGTCATGTCCAGTCAAAAACTAGGTCACTAGGTCAAATCATAGAAAAACCTCGTTAACACTCTAGAGGCTACAAATCTCAATGGATCTTAATGAAACTTGGTCAGAATGTTTGCCTCATTGATATCTAGGTCAAGTTCGAATGTGGGTCATGTCCGGTCAAAAACTAGGTCAGTAGGTCAAATCATAGAAAAACCTTGTTAACACTCTAGAAGCTACAAATCTCAATGGATCTTAATGAAACTTGGTCAGAATGTTTGCCTCATTGATATCTAGGGCAAGTTTGAATGTGGGTCATGTCCGGTCAAAAACTAGGTCACTAGGTCAAATCATAGAAAAACCTCGTTAACACTCTAGAGGCTACAAATCTCAATGGATCTTAATGAAACTTGGTCAGAATGTTTGTCTTGATGAAATCTAGGTCAAGTTCGAATGTGGGTGATGTTGAAATGTAAAAATATGTATGGATGTAATATATGTGAATAAAATTATTGAAAAAAAAAAAAAAAAAAAAAAAAAAAAAAAAAAAAAAAAAAAAAACACGAATGTGGGTCATATCCGGTCAAAAACTACACCTATCTTCAAAACTAGAAACAAGCCATAAGTAACATGGAAAACATACGCCTTCTTTAGAGAGTTCACAGTTGTATGGTAGGTTTTACTGTACACTGTTAATTCAGACCATACAATATGCACAATAGTGAAAACAAATATCATTGAACAACTACTGGAGGCAGCATGTCGCTCATAAATCGCCCTGCATCACGCACTTGCTACCCATAATTTCCCCGCCTAAATAAATGGTCATATTTCCTAATTACTCCATGATCGCTGCAGGACTAACTGAGAGCCGATAAGAGTCTATAAACATTGCCAGACAGGTCCATATGTTTGTCATAACTTACCCATGATACATCAATTTCATGGAGACAGGTCTTGTTTTGAAGTTGTCCACTGCAGTTGTCAGAGGTCATCAACTTTCTTAAACTCTCCAGCTCCCTTTCAGAGTTCCAGAAGGCTCCCTGTTGCTTCTGATTAGCTTTATCTGGCAAGTACTGGTACCTAAATCATTTAGGGGTCAGTTGTCTGTGTCCCTTTTCCTCTATTCTTTAACGCCTTACCCTTTTACATACAATCATAGTACAATGTAATTCTAAAAGATTCTTGGTACCTGAAAAAAAAATAGATTTAAAAAATAATAAGTCAATAACATTTTATTTTATACCATAAACAATATCATCAGTAAAAATAACCTGACAACAGAGTGTATAACAGTGTTTTGGTGCCTTATTTAACTTTTAATGTTTTTCTTCTGCAATAATTGCTGTCTGCTACCATTCTAAACTAAGAAATTTTCTAAAATTTCTTTTCAAAATAGAATCAGAGTGTTAAACAGTTTGGATTCTGATGAGACGCCGAGTTACTCGGCGACTCATTGGAATCCAAAGTGTTACGGTCATCACGATTTTGCAATCAGCATGCAAAGAGTTAATCCAATCGGATAATCATGTTCCGGAGGGTACCTACATCATAGAGTGGGTGGGAGGGGGGATGGCATGGGGCGATTATACTGTTGAAGCATATAGTTATTATTGCTAAACAGGGGATGCTAAAATAATTAAATCCAGTGATGCATGCTACTATTTTCATGATATTGCCTGAATGGCCTGATAAACCAGGCGGGAGATTAGAATTAATATGTGCCAGATTTCCTCTCAATCTCTACAGTCAAACTTCGGTTAAAGAGGAATGGGAGTTGTTACAAAATGTGATTAATGTAGGGCAAAAGTAAAGCAGAAAGCTCCTATAGGAGCTTTCTGCTATACTTTTGCCCTGTATATTTGTATTAAAGCTATGATTTATCACTAAGTTAAAACTGCCAATTCATATTGTTTTCTTTTTCGTCATGATGATTTTAGCAAATGCAAGTTTAAGGTATTGCTCTTTCATTGATGACTTTAAGATTTAGTTCCAATATGTTAAGTTTTGGTTTGACATTATACCTCACAACAAGACTTTTTTGCAGCAAGACATTCTGATTCCATGAAAATTCCTGTACTTTAGTTTGAGGGATATTATAATGGACATTAATTAGGGTAGATGGTAATAAAGCTTTTGTAAGAATTGAATGCTTGCAGTAAAGGGATTTAAGATGTTAACTTGAATTAAATTGGAATCACAAGCTTAAGTAAAAAGTGTCATACAGTTTCTCTTTACTAGGACAGGGTAAAAGAGCATATCAAGATGTTTCTATGAGGTTCAGATTAAATGTAATTGACAGTTTAAACATCTTTATATATACTTAGCCTTGTTGAGTTATTTTCAAACAAATTTGGGATGAGCTGTGCTAATTGAACAGATACTAGAGTGTTTTATATGAGATTGTTAAACAAAATTGCTTCACAAGCATTTTTTGTCTGTCAAACTTATTCTGTCGCCAATTAACATAGTAAAGTTTAGCCTAGGGAAAGGTGTAATAATACTGGTTACGCAACTTCATCATTCCAAACAAGGTCATTTGATTAAGTGATAGTATATACAGCAAATCTTACATTCACAAACATTTTTAACTCATTCAAGTAGAGTGGGTCTTAAGACATTTCTGCTTAATGCAGGATAAAAGTAATGCAGAAAGCTCCTTTAGGAGCTTTCTGCATTACTTGTATCCTGCATTAAGCAACAACCTGTATTATTAGTCTGCCCTTTGGTCCTTTATTGAATGGTTACTTATCAGATTGACTGTTTCTACAGTAAAGTCATGCTGTTTCAACTATTTCAAAGAAGACTTATTTCAAAGGTTACAAGTATAGGTGGCCGCTTATAAATAGCAAGATGAAAGTAAAGCAGAATGGTTCTTGTGGAGTTTTCTTTGTTTTCACCATGTTATTAGTTTCCAACTTTCCTTTGACACAAACTATTAGTGTTTGTTCAAATGCTTGTATTACTAGGTTTGTACTGTACTAGAACTATGTTCAAATATTTTAGAGTACACCATAAATATGTAAATCGCAGTATAAAACTAATATAAAATTCTATTTTGGATAAACCCCTACTATAAGTTGTACTTGCTTCAAGTACTTTTCAAATATTATAATAGTCAAAACATTACTTGTGTTAGTTCTCATAGATCAAACTTGTGTTAAGCCCCTATTTATGATAGTTAATTGTTTAAAACAGGGCAAATATAATGCTTACAGCCCCGTTTGAGCTATCTGCATTACATTTACCTTGCATTTATTCTTTGAACGCTAGTTGGTTAAAATCTTTGGCTTGTCATCAGGATCCAAACTTTTTGACATGCAGACCTTTGAAAAGGATTTTTTTCTTTTTGTTTTAGCTGACAATATTGCTTAATATGGCAAAGTGTTAAGCTACCATCTCAAAAACATCTTTGAATCTTCTTGTGATTGTCTGTGTGACTTAGATTGGACTGTAAGCAATTAAAACGTAACATTTAAAGTTTAGGTATTTACAAAATCTCATTTAAAATTCAGTCACATTCACACATACCTATGTGTATGCATGTGTATGTTGCATTTCTTGGACCACCTAGGGGTATCAAATAAAAATTAAGTGTTGCATACCGCAGTGTCTTAGTCATATTGCTTCAGGAATCAATAAATCTGATATGCACTTTACTCATTAACCCATTATCCCATAAATTATGAAAACAGGTGACCACTAAAAGCAGGTTGAAAGTAAAGCATAATGCACCTTAAGGCACATTCTGCTATTAATCTTTCAGCTTTGCTTTAGGCTACAATCTGCTAAGATATAGGAAATATTTCTTATGGTGCATATTAAGTGAAACTATTTTCTTCAATGGAGGAATACATAAGAGGCATAAAAAGTTGTATTTATGGAGTAATTGGTTAATTAGATATAGTTTTACTTTCAAATTGCAAACTGTGTAGACTATTGAAGAATTATCTTAGACTTTGGTAAATAGCTTAACCCTTAGCCCGCCAAATAAATTGTCGTCTGCTATATTTCTCGTCTGCTTCAAGTTTCAAAGTGCTTCTAAGTTGCTCAAAATTGCTGAAAATGTTGTCCGAGTGTCAAACAGCTTGGATCCGGATGAGACGCCGAGTTACTCGGCGTCTCATCCGGATCCAAGCTGTTTGCATATGGAGCTATAGTCGTGAGTGGCAGGCTATGGGTTAAACCCAATAAGGAAGCATGGCTGTTTGTCAATACATATTACAGCTTAATACAAGACAAAAGTAATATGCAGAAAACTGTAACCTATCTTTAGAAACTGCTTTGCCTGTTCATTTACTGGCAGCGTCACTTTTGTCCTGCATCAAGCTTCTTCCTTTAACCCTTTACCCCATTATTAACTCTTTGAACCCTATAGTCCCGCATATAGGCGTGCTTTTCAAACACTGTACATGTGAATAGTACACTTGTCCTATGCAAACAGTGAATACCCAGATCAGAGGGCTCCGAAAGGAGCCCTCTGATCAGGGTCTTCACTGGTTGTCACAATGCCAAACATTGACAAAAACAACCCTTAAAAGTCAGAAATGGACTAGACTAAAATGGAAACTGGAATTGTCCATTTAAAGTTTCAGGGAGGAAAGAGTTAAGCCAGTTTCTAGTTTAGATGACAGATGACCAAGTGGAGGAATAAACTTAAAGCGCTTAAAGATGCTAATTGTAATGGGGAAATGGTTAAGACTCCTTTTGAATGAGCTGGTTTACCCAGTTTGCACTAGATCAGCTTAGATATGTCAGTAAGCAATAAAACATACCAGTTAAAATGCAATACATTTAATACTTACAAGCAACACCCACATAAAAATCACAAAGACATCAAAAAGTTTATCATTCGTGAAATTGTATTTTTTTCTGAACATAAATTAGCATGTTTATATATGGAGATCAATGGAATTAAAACCATTAAAACCAGTCAGCCTATTTAACTAATTGGTGTATACTAAACTGCAGTATAACCTGTGCTCAATGATCACAGAACAATGAAAAAATAGTCTCTAAAGATAGGTTACTGCTTAATGCATGACAAAAGTAATGCAGAAAGCTCCTGTAGGAGCTTTCTGCATTACTTTTGTCATGCATTCGGCTGCAATCTTTATATTTGACTGCAAAACTGATCTTTTTGGAATGGTGGTTGCATAGGAGCTCAATCTTATTTAAGATGATTTAACACAGGTTTTATGGGATTTCCATAAAAAATTATATTGTAGACCTCAATCAAGCACAGCAAAACACATAATGAAATATATGCTGAGTATTTTTAGCATGCCTGGTAGTGTGCAACTATTTACATTAACAGCAATGCTCTGAGTCGATTCATCCGCGCCCTATACTTTATCCTTTTCCCACATAGAAACACTTTTAAATGAAAGGTGTAAAAAGGCATATATATTGGGTATTGGGTCACACCAGCATCAATGACCTATTTATGGGATTTCATAACCCATTTCTCCAGAAGCTGTCTACAGTTCTGAAGACAGGTGATCACTTGAAGCAGGTTAAAACTAAAGCAGAATGCGCCTAAAGGCACATTATGCTTTACTTACAGTTTGCTTTAAAGTACCATTTTCTAGGATAAAGAAAAATATTTCTGATGGTACATATATACATGACTGTATAGGGTAGAGCTATTTTCTTAAGTGGCGGAATAAAAATGCTTATATATGGTGTAATGGGTTAAATAAACATACTGAGTCAGTTTCATGAACAGGCAAGTATTGTCACATAGATAAGGTGTTAGGTGTACTATTGCAATCTGTATGCATGAGGCAAAAACATGCGCTTTCATGCATACCTGTTGATATAGATAGATGGAGCACTACAAGCTAGTTGTTTGCGTTTTGGATATTTAGCATTCCGCAGTAGATAGATGTATAAATGCAAATTTGTTCGTAAAGAATTTTAAATGTTAACAGTCAAACCTGTGTTAGAGTGACTGTTAAATAAAGAAACAGTATGATCTTTAGAGATAGATAACTGCATAATGCAGATCAAGAGTATTAACCCTTCACCCCATAAATACACCTTTTTATGCCCCCAGAATCTACGATTCGGGGGCATATAGTTTTTGTCATGTCTGTTGGTTTGTCTGTCCATCCGTCCGTCCGTCTGTCTGTGCCAAAAACCTTAACCTTGGCTATAACTCTTGCATTTTTGTACCTAGGCCTTTTATACTTGGCATGTGTCTTCCCTGTATCAAGACCTTTTCAACCATACAAATCTTTTTGACCTTGTGACCTTGACCTTGACATTTGACCTACTTTTGTAAAAATCTTTAAATGGCTATAATATTTGCACCAGTTGGCCCAGGGCTTTCATATTTTGTATGTATATTTCTTGTGTCAAGACCTTTCCAACCATACCAACATCTTTGACCATGTGACCTTGACCTTGACCTTTGACCTATTTAATCAAACTTTAACCAAAAACCTTAACCTTGGCTATAACTTTTGCATTTTTGAACCTGGACCTTTTATACTTGGCATGTGTATTCCTCATGGCAAGACCTTTCCAACCATACAAAACTTTTTGACCTTGACATTTGACCTACTTTTGTAAAAATCTTTAAATGGCTTTAACATTTGCACCAGTTGGCCCAGGGCTTTCATATTTTGTATGTATATTTCTTGTGCCAAGACCTTTCCCACCATACCAACATCTTTGACCTTGTGACCTTCACCTTCAGCTTCACCTTTGACCTTTTTAATCAAACTTGAACCAAAAACCTTAACCTTCGCTGTAACTTTTGCATTTTTGCACCTGTGCCTTTTATACTTGGCATGTGTTTTCCCTGTGGCAAGACCTTTCTAACCATACAAAACTTTTTGACCTTGTGATCTTGACATTTGACCTACTTTTGTTGAAATCTTTAAATGGCTATAACATTTGCACCAGTAGGGATAGGCTTTCATATTTTGTTTATATATTTCTTGTGTCATGACCTTTCCAACCATACCTACGTTTTTGCCCTTGTGACCCTTCTTTTGTATAAATCTTTATACGCCTATAACATTTGAACCAGGAGGCCTAGAGCTTCCATACTTTGTATATTTCTTGTGTTAAGACTTCTCCAACCATGCCAATGTTTCATTTACCCTACGACCATGACTTTTGACCTACTTTTGCAAATAAGCATTACATTACAGAACATGATGCTGGCTGGGGGCATTTGTGTTTCACAAACACATTGCTTTTCTCTGATCTTCACCAAACTTTCTGAAAATGTTTGTTGACATAAAATGGAGACCAATTTAGATAACCAGCGGTGCCAATTTATGCTGGGCCCTTTGGAGTAATGGCCCTTGAATTCCTCAAAATAGTGCTCCACGACAGTTTCAGCTCTCTAACTCGTACATTTTACATTTGATGGTCTGGATTCCCCTCCCTGTATCATCGGGGGCATTCGTGTAACTGGGACACACTCTTGTTACACCTGACTCTTAACCCTTTACTCCATAGCCTATTTCTGGTATTGAAGATAGGTGGCAATTTAAACCAGGTTGAAAGTAAAGCAGAATGCGCCATAAGGCGCATTCTGCTTTACTTTCAGCCTGCTTTAAGCTACAATTTGCTAAGATACAGAAACTTTTTCTAATGGTATATATTCACGACTGTATAAATTGAAACTATATTCTTCTGTGGGGGAATAAATTAAAGGTGCAAAAAGGCATATTTTTGGGGTAAGGGGTTGAAGAAATAAGAAAAGAAGTCCCTAGCTTGGAAATATAAAACACATTTTCAGTTCATTTCCAGATGCACACTGAGAGTGCAGTAGAAATCTCCTAAATGCACATTACTTTCAACCTGTGGTAATCTGTTTTCAAAAGTTGAAATAGTCTGTTGGTTTACATATAAATGGCTGAAGAGTCTGTTGGGTTATATAATTATAAATGTCTGCAGTGAATCGGTCATTTAGAAAAACTTTATGATGCTTGAACAATGCTTGCTAGAATGGTGACCTGACTTGAACATGCAAACTGTTCTAATACTCAACATAATTATGATTGTTTCCTTAAATACAATGTATGTCAGTATAATTTGACCGTATTGGTTATAATTGCTGTTTTCCTAATGTGTCAGTATAATGTGACTATTGTTTAAAGTTTGAACATGTTGCATGTTGTAGGAATTTGAGGATTTATAGAAGTTGGATGAGTTATGTGTGTAGGATGAGGGTTAGATGGAAGAGGGGGGTCCATGTCTTTTACCATTGAAAAGGCCCAATATTTCTGCATGGTTAGACAAAATATTGATAATAATCAGAGGTTAATATATGGTGTTGAAACTCCTGTGTGGTCATGTGTAATTGTTGACATTAGGGAAAGCTATAGTACAGTAACTTACTACTATTTCTGACCACTCAAATGATGACACATTGATGATGTTAAAGAATACAGTAGCTTAAATTTAGCAGTCTGAAAGTAAAGCAGAAAGCTCCTGTAGGAGCTTTCTGCTTTACTTTCAGCCTGCTTTAAGTCACCACCTAAAGCATTAAACCTGGAAAAACAAGTATTTTTTTTTAGAAGTCATGATAGTAGTAGCCTCACAAAACAGTTTCATAACCAAACTTTTGTCGAAAAAATTACCGCAAATATGGTGTAAATAATTTTCCCCAAATGACAGGTTAGAAAGTCTCTCATGTTACAGATTGTTTGTAACAATCACTTTGCCACATTTTGTGACAAAACTTGATGAAAATGCACTCTGACTTTTGCTGTTACCTGATCGCTATCACAAAGGGTTGACAAATTAGCTCCTATCTTTAACCGTACCTTGCAGGGTCAAACTATAAATCATAGGATCTCACTCACAAGGGGGCCCCAATTCAAACACCGTGCTGCATTTCAAACAGCATCTTACCACAAATAATGTTGTTAGGGCACAGTAAGACGAGCCATTTCATCCAATCATCTTACCACAAATAATGTTGTTAGGGCACAGTAAGACGAGCCATTTCATCCAATCAAATACAGAAAATTCCTGCTTTAACCCTTTTTACTCCATAGATACACATTTTAACACATTTAATTTATTCTTCCACAAAAAAAAATAGTTCCATTTTATAAAGTTGTGAATATATAATTATCATAAATATTTTCTTTACTCTGTAAGATGGTAGCTTAAAGCAGAATGAAAGTAAAGCAGAACAATTCTGTTTTACTTTTATTCTGCTTTAAGAGATCAATAGTTTCTTCAATAGTAGAAACAGCCTATGGAGTAAAGGGTTAAATGTATCATGTTGAAACTCATGCTGCTGAAAGCAGTTACCAGACTAGTGACAATTTGGATGATTGGTTTAAATAGGATGTTCTATTGTTGTACTAATACAAACTTAAATAGTTTTTACATCCTACTTTAACCCTTACAGTTCTTGGACCGAGTATGTACATCCCTTACAAACAGTGTTAACCCAGATGAGAGGGCTCCTGATGGAAATAGCCATCTTATGTCCGTATAAAATATTGTACAGATAAACCCCTCAAGAATAGATTAAACTTTATCTGAAAATAACTAGAGGAGTCCATTTTAAAATTAAGCATTGTAATGGTAACATGCTGTCTCTCGACTTAACCCTTCTGATACTATAAGCATAAATTATATTATATTGATGCTTTTTGAAAACAGTATAGACCCAGATCAGACAGCTCCTGAAGGAGCTGTCTGATCAGGGTCTACACTGTTTTCATGTAGGATATATGTTTAACACAAGTCTTCACTCTTTGCCAGGGAACTGTTTCCTTATTTTTATTAGCCAATGTTGTAGTTAAGATGATAGATGTTCATAGATAGCTGGATTGTGTGTTTTAACCCATTACCCCATTACATAGTCTGTTTCTAATATTGAAGAGATGCGACCACTTAAAGCAGGTTGAAAGTAAAGCAGAATGCGCCTTAAGGCGCATTCTGCTTTACTTTCAACCTGCTTTAAGCTACCATCTCCTAGGATATTGAGTATATTTATTATGGTGCATATTAATGACAGTATAAACTTTTTCCTTCAGTAAAGGAATTAATTAAAGGCGTATAAAGGGGGTATTTATGGAACAATGAATATTCAGCATGAGAAGGGTTAACTGAAAACAATGCCATATTTAGAGCGGTCATAATATTGGGGTTTTACTGTACCCTCTTTGTTGTCTTTATTGGCCTCTATGCAAAATAGGCCAGAGGTTAATGGGTGAAAACATATCATCAAAGATCCCTGCCGTTATCATTCATCGAGAATAAAAGTGTGCCCAATCACTGTATTGAGAGTCCTAGCCATTGTCCTGTAAATCTCCTGATAATTATTCAATTCAGAGTTTTTGGGTTTGCCCGGGCGCAATGATGGGCTTTTATGAGTGATCAAGGGGGAGCCCATATGATGCAAACCTCGATCCAAGAGTAATTTATTCTTTCGACAATGGACAGGAAGTTATCAATAAGATCTCTGTGTACTGTCAAACTTGTGTCCGAGGAATTAATTATCCCATAAGTACACCATTTTACGCCTTTCATTTATTTCTCCACTTAAGAAAGTAGTTCACTTTATACAGTTATGAATGAAGCATAAGAAATATTTTCTATATCCTAGGGGATGGAAGCTTAACCCTTTCCCCCATAGAAGCGCCTTTTAGCGCATTAAGTTTATTCCTTCACTGAAGAAAATAGTTCCAATTTAAACAGTAATAAATATGTATGATACGTAATATTTTCTATATTCTAGCAGATGATGGCTTAAAGCAGGCTGAAAGTAATGCAGAATGCGCTTAAGGCGCATTCTGCTTTACTTTCAACCTGCTTTAAGTGGACACCTATATTCAATATTAGAGACATGCTATGGGGGAAAGAGTTAAAGCAGGATGATAGTAAAGCAGAATGCTAATTTCAGAATTTTGTTTAGCAGACAGTATTTTCTGTAGACAAGAGTTACTTTAAACATCATTTAACCCTTTACTCCATAGATACACCCTTTTACACCTTTAATTCATTCCTCCACAGAAGAAAAAAGTTCCATGCAGTACCATAAGAAATATGTTCTATAGCGTAGGAGATGGTGACAGTACTAGCATAAAGCAGGTTGAAAGTAAAGCAGAATGCACCTGAAGGTGCATTCTGCTTTACTTTCAACCTTCTTTAAATGGTCACATGTCTTCATGTCCAGCTGGCTTGCGGAAGGTTGGTGGTTCAACCCAGTTGCCGATTTGTGCCTTAAACAGTGCATAAAGAACTTCTTTGGTCTTCCTCCACCTGTAATTAGCTAGACGTCTCGATATGACTGAAATACTGTTGAAAGCGAGGTAAAATCAAAACAAATCAAATCAAATCAAAACTACAAACATGCATGACTATCTATATGTCAAGGTAATTAAAAACAGCTATGCACATAATCCTCCAGCTTGACAGGCCATTCTATCTGTACCAAGCTGTCCTGTGAGTGTTAAGCACAGGTACGCCAACAACTGTTAAGCACAGGTACGCCAACAACAACAACAACATGGAGTAATGGGTTTAGGAAAGCCAAGTTGTTCAGGATGTGAAGGGTTAAGTATGATACTGTCACAAAGTGTTAATGGCTGCTTGCAGTGACTTCTCCGAGCCGTTACTCAGTTGTTCGATAATGCCCATAATAGAGGGAAACATCCAAGGTGACAATAAAGTCTCAAAGATGAAAGTGAAAATGTAACAAAAAAGCTATTTTCCCTTGTACAACAACCTTGTATGGGTACCATATTGTATCATTTCATGCGATCACAATCACCCTCATAAAACCCTAACCTATTTAGGGTATGAATGCTTCCAGTTAAAGTTTGCTTTGTGCTTGTTGAACTCGTTAAGAATAGATTATAAGAGAAACTTGGTAACAGATTAATTAGGGTATTAACACATTACCCCATAGCCTATTTCTAGTTTTGAAGATAGGTGACTACTTAGAGCAGATTGAAAGCAAAGCAGAATGCGCCTTAAGGCGCATTCTGCTTTACTTTCAGCCTGCTTTAACCTATCATCTGCTAGAATATAGAAAATATTTCTTGTGATATATATTCATGGCTGTATAAATTTGAACTATTTTCTTCAGTGGAGGAGTAAATTATAAGCGTAAAAAGGTGTATTTATGGGTAATGGGTTAACATAATATTATTTAACCCTGGTGACAAATATACTTGTCCTTTACAAGCATGCAATGTACAATGTCAAATGTTCATGAATTGTGTCCTATGCAAACTAATGGAGCTCTCTGATCAAGGTCTGCAACACGGAGTTTTATATTTGAAGTTTCAAGGGTAAATGAGTTAAAAAAAATAAAATATTCCATTAGTCTTCAGAAACAGTGCATTGCCCGCATTAGATGCCGTGGTTTTGTGACATCACCTACATCTTTGATGTACATAAGTATCATGCAGAAGAGTAAATCAAAGCCTAGTAGTTATTTTTCTCCAATATGCTGTCACCAAATCCTATGCTATGCTGTGACTACTCATTAGTATCGTCTCAAAGTGATGATTCTAATGAGTAGTCACAACATAAGAGTTTTGTAGAGATTAATAATGATTTTAGTGTTTGAAATACTCTCCTTATTTACAGCATGACTACATGATGCTCATACAGCAGGTAACATGCAAACTTCAACGCTTTCCCTCATAACATCCCTCTGATCTGGGTCTACACTGTTAGCTAATTTAGACCAGCATTTATTAAACTACCCAGAATTCCATGTAGACTGGATCATGTTTTGGTTACTAAAATGATCCATAAGGGAACCTAATAACCCACAAGAGTTACAGTGGATAATCTGTTATTCTTTCCCGTTTAAACGCAAACGTACGCAAACGCAAAGCACTAAAACGTAGAAAAGAACAACTTTTGGACAATTCTGATAATTCTTGTTTATCTTGGTGGCAAACAGTTTGGAGCCTGATCAGACGCCGGGTTACCCGGCGTCTGATCTGGCTCCAAACTGTTTGCACGGCAAATAATAGTTTTAGCGTAAACGCGTTTATTGGGAAAGAATAACAGATTCTCCACTGTACTTATAGTGTTGAAAGAGTTAACGCTAGCTTCCTTCTCAATGCTTCATGAATGTGCCATAGGAAACTTTTCCTTCATTCTCACCGGATCATTTCTGCTTTACTTTTATTTTGTTTTTAACATCCATTTGCTAAGATGTAGGAAGTTTCTTATAGTTAAATGAGGTTGAAAGAAAATAAGAAATCTCCTTTAGGGAAAATTCTTATTTTCAAACACTGAGGGGTTAAGGGGAGAAGATTTAGAGAATTGTTTTTTTTCTCTAAAATCTCAAACAGCATGTTCATTGTCTGATAGTTTTGCACTCACAGACCATGTTAAAATAATAGACACTTCATGATCTGCCTCTTGCACAAATATGCCACAGATGAAAGATATGCTCCTAGAATACAGTCCCTGTTGAACCCTTAACCCTTTCCCCCATAGAAGCGACTTTTAGCGTATTTAATGTATTCCTCCGCTGAAGAAAATAGTTCCAGTTTATACCCTCATGAACAATAACCATTAAAATATTTTATATAGCCTAGCAGATTTTAGCTTAAAGCAGGTTGAAAGTAAAGCAGACTATGCCTTAAGGCACATTCTGCTTTACTTTCAACCTGCTTTAAGTGGTCACCTGATTTTCAAAACTAGAAACAAGCTATGAGGTAAAGGGTTAAACCATGTATTCCACAGGGTGCCTGCATCTTTTTCTCATCGAAAGTGCCACAAATGAATATTCATGTAATTCATTGATTGTGTTGAATATATTGGCAGCTAAAAGCAAGGTGAAAGTTACAAAGCAGAAAACTCCAATAGGAGCTTTCCACTTTTGTTGCATTTGGTTTTAAGCATCAACCTGTCTGAAAACTCTTTCCATGCAAAGTTTTATCGTCCCCTTTAACCCTCTTACCGCCAAAATATTGTCTGCACTGGTTACAGTGTCATCTGCAATATAGTTAAAGTCAGATTTAGGACTGTTTTGACTGAAGAAATATTGATATGAGTTTTGGATTGTTGATCAGACGCTGCATTATGCTGCGTCTGATTAGGATTCAAACTGTTTGCAATTTGTCTTGACTGTTGCATTATCAGGATCCAACCTGTTTGTCAATCAGACTTTACGTGTCTGTAAGTGTAGATAAAGAAGAGTCAATTTCAAATTTTGAAGTTTGTAAAAGTCATCAATACTTTTGATTGGCATGAGAAAGTGTCTGGTGTCTGGGCTGGGTTGACAGCCTCAGGCCTGCCATAAGTTGATAAAAAAAATTCCTAAGATTTCAAAATTTTCTATTTTCCTGATAATACCTTTAACCCATAGTCTGTTTCTAGTTTTTAAGACCATGATGCTTAAATCAGGCTGAAAGTAAAGCAGAATGCGCCTTAAGGTGCATTCTGCTTTACTTTTAGCCTGTTTTAAGCTTCCATCTGTTGGAATAAAAATCCGAAGATTTCGGAACAATCCGAAGAAATGGTGGCCCTGCAGCGTCGGATGCAAAAGTCATCATCCTCATACGAGGCCTCTGCACCAAGTGTCATCCATGGCTGTGATTGATGACCATTTCTGTCTTCACAATTACGGTACAAGAGTTATGTAAGGGGAGATAAGGGAGGGAAACTATAATGAAAGTGATGGCTACTCTTTATCAGAATTTCTTCTCAGTTAACCCATTCCTCCATAGAAGAAAAGTTACCTTTACTTATCTTTTTCCTCCATAGCTGAAAATAACAATCACCTATGTCCAACTATATTAAAGACAAGTGACTATATTTTAAGCATGGTATAAGTAAGGCAAAAAGCTCCTTTATCTTTAGATGACATCTGTATTAAAGGCTATCCCTAAATACTCAGTACAGTGTAGCTCCATTATATCGCGGAAGTTGGGGTCCACGGAATGAAATCCGCGATGTGGTCGGATCGCGATATAGCCCAATTGTGAGCTGAACCAAATTCTATTGGATTTTCCATTGTCAAACTGTATTATATCTAGTGCTGAAACGATTACCCGGGTAACCGTTAACGGTTATGAACTGCCGATTAACCGGTTACAAAGTCGGTAACCGGTTACTCGGAAGCCATTTTGTATTAACAAAAATGAAGCCCAGTTTGTCGGAAGCTATGTACAGCCTTCATCTATGTTTTCCGTTCACTTGAAATATTTTACTCTTAAGATATACATGATATTTATGTTTTGAAATACAGTAGCATGTTGATTGATAAGGGTAGGGCGTTTCCTGATTTTTGTAAACATGTACACGGAGCTCAATACACAAAACGATGCCGCTAACAAATTATTTTATGTGCACAATTCAATATACTTTTCAGGTGTTCTCAACACTGAATACTCGCTGCATCGTGCCATTTTATTCTACGTTGAGTTAAAGAACCCTTATTGCACCTGTCTTTACAATAAATGCCGATTGGACAGTTTTAATTTACAACAAACTTGTCGTCGAAATATTGTTTCCTTCGCTACTTTGACAGTTGAACTTGACACGCTTACTAACCTTCTGACCTCGAAATATTCGGTTTGCTTTGGATTTCTACCCTAGTAGCTATATATGACGTTCGTGTAGGGAATTCCAGGAATATCCGCATGTCAATTTCTAATATATTTTTAGACCACCCAATCAAAATTGATAAAATAATAAAACCCGGTTAACTGAATCTACACTTCAATCGGATCGTCTCATAGTTTGCCAAAACTTAAAATGAGGACAAGAAGGGGACCAATTAATTATCTACACACAGAATTATACACTCACAATGCGGGGTACAAAGTCTTCATATTCCACAGCGCATAATTATTCCATGTGTTGGAGTTATTTTACAAATGCAACTTATTTAGAGAAGACATCGAATAGCCGCTTTTTAAACGATCTATTGATCAACAGATTCATGCAGTATACATGTAAGTTCATTTTATAAGATCAATAGATCTTCTTTTCTCTTTGCAATTTATTAAAGACCTACGTCGGCATGCATGGTAAAATAGTTAGAAAAAAGTATAACATTCATAAACAATTCTTTGGCACCACGACTTTATTATTGTATTATCGTTTACACACGCAAACTGTCTCCAAATGTGTAAGTGTCTATAGGTAAAACAGTTGAACGTTACCGTGTATACGTGCAACGTCCGACCCTTACAGACTAATGAAATGTCAGGCATATTAAAGTTACGATTAACCGGTTAACCCCGGTTACGAGTAACGATTAACCGGTTACAAATTTCTGGTAACCGTTTCAGCACTAATTATATCAATGTCATGCAATAAACACGGTTTCTTGGTTGTTTACTTGTTATTTCTTGTGAAAACAAGTCTTTATATGCACTGTCATATTTAGCATCAGTGTTTTCATGTGTATTATAGCGAATGCGTACTTTCGTTTTTGACAACGGCCGCCATTTTGCTTCAAATGTGCGTGTATCAGTAGATTAAGTTACTCGTGAAAATCATACTTAATACCTATATCGCGATAATAACGCGGATAAAATGGGATTTTCTCGGTTGTATTGTCAAGAAACAAGTAAATGTAAATGAAAGTGAAAGAACAATGAAGTTAATTTACAGTTTACAAGTTTAATTTCATTAATTGTTTGGCCGACATTATTCGCGTACGTTATTATCTGGAACGAATCGCAGTTATGATTGTAAGCGTCTGTTGATGTATCAAAATGTGAATGACTGTGATTTTAACGTCTGTGGTTATCTCTCCGCTGTTAATATGGATTAGTCGACTTTGATAGTTAAAAGTCAAAGTCAATCAGGTTAGTTTTCTAATTATTGCAAAATAATGAGCGAAACTGCACATGCGCGAGTTCACTCATTGTTTGTTGTTAGTGCATCACACCTGTCAATCAACACAGCGGGGATGACACGCTGCACGATGACAAGTCTACAGATGGTGATAATTGACACTGATTACGCAATTATAGCGGAAGATATAATTATTAAACAAACAGAAATCATTGAAACTCAGCTTTTATTGACTTTAGTATACACATAGGAAAAAATGGGGTCCAAGCCGCGACCGCCATATATTGGCTTTCGCGAAATAGCGGACCGCGAAATAACGGAGCTACACTGTAGTGGACTGCTTCTGTGAAGGTGTTGGTAGATCATAGATGTGCTCAAAAATGCTTCCAAGGTGGAAATGGCTAATGAGCTGTACATAATTTAAGCACTGTAGGATACTTGTACAGTATAATGGATTGCATTGGGTCAAGTTGTCATCTATATAATACCATCAAGAAGCCTTCATTTGAGCACAGAGGTGTCATTGGGTGTCTATAACCCTTTACTCCATAAATATGCATTTTTACGCATTCCAATTTTGTTCCTCCACTGAAACAATAGTTCCAATTTATACAGTCATCAGTCTGTATCATAGGTAAAAGTTTCTTTTTTCTAGCAGATGGTACTTCAGTGTTACCGCGAGAGCGCGTTTCTTGCGTTTTTGACGCAACAAAATCACTTTTGGCGCAGCTAAATTCAGCAAGTGCGTTTTATGTGACGCAAGTCAATTCTGCCGACTAACTGAAACTAAAAATGTTAAAATCGGCATATTCATTGAAAGCACGCCGCCGACGCCGAAGTAAATTCCGTGTTGTATGCATGTCGGTTACGAAATTGACAGAGTCCGCTAACGGCCATTTTGGTTGTTTTGACAGGTGCATTGTGGGTATAAGAGTTCAGTTCGATTGGCATATAAAGTCACTCGAGTAATTAAAAATGGACAGTTGAAAAGGGCGAAATATATTAAAACTACACAGATTCCGTGTTTAGTATTTATTTAAATCCTCATATTTAGACTGATTGGTTTGCATATGCTTTTAAATTGTTTCCTTTGAAAATGATTTAAACTTCCGTAGTTCCCCTAATCGCCAGAACCGGTCGCTATTGTTGTTTGTTAAATGAACTCGCTTTGCCAAAAGTGTTTTGATTGGGGTAATGAACGTACAGGCTCGCATCATCTGCTAAAATGCAGACTATTTTACTTCATTCTTTATCTCTTCAGCGCCCAAACAAGAGAATAAAATGCACATGGGTTATGTCATCTACTTTAAGGGATCCATTTATCTTCGTCTGTCTGACCAGATCTACATGTCTCACAGTCTGTCAGTTTCATTTCAACTTCTTTCTGTCGAACAATCAATTAACGATAAAAAAAAAGTTCTTCATTCGTGATATTAGTAAGTGACACTTAGGGTATCGAAGTCTTCTATATTTAACAAAGTTGAAAACTGTTTTTCACTAACTGATGAATAGGGGGCACTTCACAACCACATTACGTAATCAGAGACATACTGAATTACACAGAAAATAGGGTTAAACCTGTGTAAATGGTGTGACGTAATGAGTCATTTTACACACAAAACAAGTATTATTTTGTGTAATACACAAAAAGTAGGTCTATTTCTGTGTAATACACAAGAAAAAGGGGTAATGTTGTGTAAGTACACAAGAAAAGGAGCAAAACTTGTGTAACACAAAAAACTGAGTAAAGTCTGTGTCATTACACAAGAATCTGTAAACAAACTGTGTATTTAAATTGATAATTTTCTCTAAATCTTCTTGTATATATATACCCCTAATATTTCATATCTCTCATTGCTTGTGTTACTTAGCTGTACACCACTTGGAATTCATACTCATCTTCTATTGAAAAGGTAAGCTTTTTATTTCTAAATAATTTTATTTTATATTACTTTATGTCTATTATTAAAATAGTCGCACTTTAAAGGCATTAATTTTAAATATATTCTAACCAAAACAAAAAGCTCAAATCCTAAAAAACACATCAGTAACTGATAGTGTTTTTATTTTTTCATGATCCAGATATGGAAGAGATGGATTGTATACCTGCCAATATCCTACACAGAGTGTACATGATGTATGAAGATCGACTTTCTACATTCAAACCTCATTGGTCAAAACAGATTCTTCCCACAGCCCCTGAATTGGCTAAAGCAGGGTTTTACTATACTGGTCAAGGAGACACTGTGGTGTGTTTTGCCTGTAACATAAGACTTAGAGAATGGCAATCCAATGAGGACCCTTTGTCTGAACATTACAAATGGTCCAGTGACTGTGATTTTTTGAAAATGATTGGATATAATGAACTGGACCTAAACAAAGTAAAAAACCAAGATAGTGACAAGCCTTGTAATTTGGATCATTTTAACTCTACAGTGGGCTTCTCACATCCACCACCACCACCACCACCACCACTACCAACAACAATACAGTCAAACAAATTCCAGTTCCAGCAACCTAACCTAGGAGCTCCATTTGGAACACCCACCACTTCACAAGCTACAACTATCGGTGCTTTCAGAGGAAGATATTAAATCAGATTATCTTCTAGGTAAGTGATTGCTTAAAAGTCTTTATACTTTCTTTTAAAAATATAAGTAAATTATAAGAATAGTGTTTTAAAAGCATTTATACGTTCTTTTAAAGTTATTTTTATAAGAGAATGGGAAGGCTATGAAAGCATTTTCAAAGATAACTTACACTGATAATTATTTTCAAATACAGTATGTGCGTTTAAATCATTTTGCCCCACTCAATATATGTAATGGTTCTCTTTTCAGTGTATGATCTTCACATACTTATTTGGTCTTGCAACATGGTTGGAAGAAAACCATCAGTTAAGAAGAGCAAATCAGCTGACTCTGTTCTTACAGAAAGTAATGATAACTTTGAAGCTTCTGTGGCAAGCAATCTAAAGGACATCAAACAGCAGATGGAATCTCTTCAGATACCTGTACGAACTGAAAACAATGTCTGCTCAAAGTGTGCTATACCTCTCGGTAAAAACATTTATGTGTCCGCAGGACACTACAACAATAAACTCAACATTCATATTCGTTATTGGATAAATAATAAACCAACAAAAGATGGTGTGACACTCACACCTCAAAGATGGTTGGAACTTTACAAGTGTTTGGATGACCTTGCAGATGCTGTTAATCAAGTCAGCCAGGGAAAAACTACTGTATACACCTATCATCTGGGTGGCAACTGGTATGTGAGTGTAGACAGCAAGTATCCATGTGTAAACATTCGTAGATTCTGGATGCCTCCTGATGCTGATAGTATATGTGCTACCAAGAATGGCATTACTTTGTCATTTAAACAATACAGTGAACTTAAAACTGCTTTTACCTTAGTTGAGACATGTTTTCCAGAGCTTAAAGATGTACAGCCCTGTTACATGGGTTTAGATCATCAAAGTTTATTAGGCGCTTTAGAGTGTTCTGAGTGCTCACCAAATGGTTATTGACATACATGACACATTGCATATCATATGTGTACAAAAACAATATGTACTTGTCTGACATGTTACTTCTACTTCTTCCTGTGTTTTATTATGTATGTATAAGATCATTGTAAAAATAAAATAAGTTTATCTATTAAAAATGATTTGTCTTTTTTTATTTTAATACCTTATTGTTAAATTATTATAGATATTTTATCTACTTGTCTATAAATGCATTGACACATATTATTATTGTTCATTTTCAATAATGGCTCCCTACAAACAATATCTCCAAAGTATCTGGTATAACCCAAACCATCCAGCTGCTTTTACTGGTCCTAAAAAGCTATACCAGATTGTTAAAAAGGAGGGAAAATACAACATTGGACTACAAGCAATAAAACAATTTCTAAATGATCAAGATAGCTACAGTACAAGTAAGCGTACTATACGAAAATTTATTCGCAATTCTGTAGTTGTGGAAGGCCTTGATTCTCTATGGGATGCTGACTTGGCCGATGTACAGTCTCTTTCCAAGTACAATTCAGATCTGAAGTATTTACTGGTAATAATTGATTGTTTCAGTAGATATTTGTGGGTAGTTAAACTGAGAGATAAAACTGGAGAAGAAGTGATCAAAGGAATACAAACTGTTATTTCTAGTGGGCGTCAGTGTAAAACTCTGCGGACTGACCGAGGAAGTGAATTTAGAAATAAAAAAGTAGAAAAGTACCTAGAAAAGTCTGGCATATTTCATTATTTTGCTATGAATGAGACAAAAGCAAATTATGCTGAAGTAGCTATTCGAACTCTTAAGTCTATGATGTACAGATACTTTAGAAGTAAACAAACATACAAATATGAAGACATTCTTCAACAGCTTGTGAATAGTTACAATCATCGACCTCATAGTTCACTAGGCAATATACCCCCATCTAATGTGTACAAATCTAATGAGGATGAAATGAGATATACCATGTACATGTCAAAACTTCATCTAAAGAAGAAAAGTAATAAAAAGCAAAAACCTATTCAATTTAAATATAAAGTAGGTGACATGGTTAGAATCTCTCATTTGAAGTCTACATTTCAAAGAGAATACAATCAAAGGTGGACAGAAGAACTATTCTATATTTCCAAAAGATTTTATAGACAAAGGTTACCAGTATATAAAATAGTAGAGTATGATAGGACACCAGTAGAGGGTGTGTTTTATTCCAACGAATTGTCTAAAGTCAACAAACAGGCACAGACCAAGTGGCTAATTGAAAAAGTTTTAAGACGAAGAAAACAGGGAAAAGAAGCATTAGTTCAGTGGCTTGGCTGGCCTTTCAAATACAATAGTTGGGTAAACACTACAGATATCCAGTCTTTAACATGACAGAGTACAGAATGGTATTACGTTCCTTTGATAGTAAAGAGGTTCATAAACCTAACACATCTTTTGATTTTAGAGTGAAACTAGATACCCCTTTATGCTTAGATGGATCTTGGGTGGTAGCTATGACCGAAATAACAATTGAAAAGTTAAAAACTACTTTTAGGAAACAAAATTTTTATGTGTATTCAAATATTTGTAAAGAAAGTTTTGTTGGTCCTACATTGCTTCCTCTTTTAAGAAAGGTATATTTTACAGCCGCATTTGGAATGGTGTATGACACACCAAGTTACACCCCTGTCAATTCCAAATACATACATGACATTCACATCTATATAAAAGACGACACAGGCAAATTAGCATCATATTTGACTGGAGACTTGTCAGTAACACTTCACTTAAAGAAACTGAATTATTTTCAGTTGTAAATCATGTCAGTAGATATGTATATCTCCGATACAAACCTTTGGGAAGATATTGTGAAAAGAAACTCTGGCAATGTGAAACCCAGCTATGGACATAATATGCCATTTTACAATCAAGGCTATCAAGTCCAACACAGGCCCTACAATCATGTCAAAGCAACAGGTACAATTCAGCAATTAAATCCTGTAGTAGCTGACACACAAAGAGCAAAGTCTGAATATATCCACGAAACCAGAATGGGTTTACCAAGAGTTCCTGTTAAAAGTATAAAAGGTGGTGGAAAAACAAAAACTGTCAGTGCTGCAAAGACTACCTCCAAGAAAGGATCTAATACACTTGCTGGTAAACAACATAAAACTAATAAGAAAACCAAACACAGTGGACATAAAAAGACAAAAAAACATCCAAATAAAAAACCCAAAAAAGTTGGAAAACAAAAGATTAATAAGAAACCCAAGACCAATCCACAGAAGGGAAAGACACCTAAAACAAAAGGCCATAAGACAAAGGGTTCAAAGACAACAAAATCTAAAACAAATCAAACCAAATATCAGAAAGCCAGGAAATCTACAGCTAACAAGAGGAAATCTAAGCAAAGGTGTAACAGAATTAAAGTACACAACGTGTTTCATAAAGTCCAGACACAGTGACAATGGCATTTTTAGATATCAATAATAAAGATTTGGTCTACCCAGAACAATTGGATATATTCTCTACTCCTCCAAATCAGGTGGCCATTGAGAATATACGTTTCATAGAATGTCGACCTATATCTACTCTTACCACTGACGAAGCACCTGTTGAGTTTTATATTCCAGGATCAGGATTAGAATACCTTAGTCTAAAGAGGAGTAAACTTTATGTTAAAGCAAGAATTTTGAAATCTGATGGAACTGCTATGACTGCAACAGAACAGACCTCTATTATTAACATACCACTTCAGGCCATGTGGTCACAAATAGAAGTATACATGAATGGAAAACTAGTATCTATGAATACCAATAATTTTCCATGGAAAGCCTACATCAAGTTGATGTTGTCATCCATGCATGAAAACAAACAGCTGGAAAGTCAGCTCTTCTACAAGGATGATCCCAATCTGGACGATACCAACTGTGTCAACGGTTCCAATGGTGGACTTATACGAAGGGCTAGTTACACATCTAAAAGCGCCTCATTTGAAATGGAGGGGTCTTTACTAGAAGATATATTTTCCATTGACAAATATATTGTAAATGGTGTAAATATAAATATTAAAATGTATAGAAATAATATACCTTTTACTTTAATGTCTGGTGAAACTAATCCTAGTTATGTGTTAAAATTAGATAATGTTGTATTCAAAGCCTGTAAGATAAAAGTGGATCCTGGAATCATATTGGCACATAGCAGTCAACTTAAACTGACCCCAGCTCAGTATTTTATGACTAGAACAGAACTCAAAATGAACACTGTTCCAGTCAAAGCCAGTGAATTTCTTTGGGATAACATGTTTCAGTCTGCCTTACCTTCTAAAATTGTCATTGGATTTTTAAAACAAAAGGCTGTGAATGGAAGTTATACACATAATCCATTTAACTTCATTCATGCCTCAGTAAATCAGATAGGGCTGTTTGTAGATGGTGTCAGTATTCCAGGCCGCCCATTGCAAATAGACTTTACTAAACAAGAGTATGTGTCGGCTTTTGTCAATTTGTATGAAGGAGCAGAAAGATGGAATGAAATATTTGGTTTAAACATTGACAGAACAGAATTTGCAAATGGATATTGTTTCTTTGTGTTTAATATTTCACCTAACCATCTGAACGCATCCTATATAAACCTTGTCAAACACGGACATCTCAGATTAGAAACCAAATTTTCATCACCCACTACTGAGCCATTAAATTGTGTGGCTTTTGCTGAATTTCCTGCTTTGTTGCAAATTGACCAAAGTCGAGACGTTAGATATTTACAACCATGAACACTGAACAGCTGTTATGTGTGATTAATAGGGTACCCATATTGAAAGATATGGTGCAAGGAATTTACACCAGAGACACTTTACCCAAAACTGTGACCAAGTATCCCAGTGCTTTTATTGTAAATACAGATGTAGCTACTGGTGAAGGGATACATTGGGTTTTATTTTGTTTTGAAACTGCTTCCTATGCAGAATTTTATGACAGCTTTGGAAAATCACCCAAGATGTACAATACACAGTTTGACAAGTTTATACATGACAATGCTGCTGATGTAAAATATAATACAACCAAATTGCAATCTTCTTATTCCCAAGTGTGTGGATATTATGTCATCTATTTTTTAATTATGAAACTGTTCAAGTATACTATGTCCGAAATTCAATCCTATTTTACATCCAATAAACAATGGAATGATGATCATGTGTATGGTTTTGTAATTCAACAATTTTCCAATTGTATATTGTAAATTGTATATTTTGTAAATAAAGTGATACTAAATATGTTATTCTTGCTTTTAGGTTTAATTCCTATGTGTGTTCTATCTATAAATGTATGTGTATATCTGTTTACATCTACTTTGTGTCTTAATAAGTCTCATACCTATAAATTACATGTACAAATACATACAGTTTAATTGTCTTAAAACTCTTGTACTGTTCACTTTAATTTTGCAAGTTTATTTTAACTAAAATACAAAATGGAGGATACCACATGTTGGTGGAAACATGAAAGTGTGTTGAAGTTTTCAAGCCCTTCTGTGATTCTTTGTAGTGGTCCCAGTCAATCTGGCAAAACTACCTTCACTAAACGAATATTAGAAAATGCAGCTGGTATGTTTTCTATACCTCCTAAGAAAATAATATACTGCTACAGTGAATACCAGAAAACATTTGATAAGATTAAGCAAATTGTGACAGGCATTATATTTTTTCAAGGATTGCCCACTCGTGAACTTATTGAAGAATGGACAGAAGGCAGCGACCATACATTACTAATTTGTGATGACTTAATGATGCCCTTATCTCAATCACAAGAAGCAGTTCATTTATTTTCTGTGTTATCACATCATAGATCTTTATCTATCATTTATCTTGCACAGTCTCTTTATCCTCCAGGAAAATACTCCAAAACCTTAAGTCTGCAAGTACATTATTACATTTTATTTAATAATATGCGCGATATGCGTCAAATAATTACCTTTGGATCACAAGTGTTTTTTGGAAATGTAAATTATTTCAAAAGTGTGTATGAAAAATGCACTTCTAACCCCTACGGGTATGTACTCATTGACATTTCACCACATACAAATTCTCAGTATAGGCTAAGAACTGATATTTTTCCTGGGGAAACTATGCGAGTATTTTTACCTGTTGGTAGTAAATAAATAGACTTGCAAATGCATGAATGAGTCATTTATTCATTGTTACTGGTACATATATCATGGATAAAGTGTTAAAGGAAAATTTGCCTTATTTACAGTTTTTGGTATATTGTGATAAAAAACAGTATGAAATTATTATTGAATCCAGTAGTCACAGACAAATTATAATTTTGTGCACACTGTGTCTTAACTTTCTACATGATAAATTACCCTTGTCTGATCAAAGTATAAAGAGTTTGGCACCACATGAACCATTCATTCAATTCATGTCCAGCCGTCGTAACAGTATCAAACAAAAACGCTTGAAACTTGTGCAACACAGACAAGCACTGGTTTTATTGTTAAAACATATTATTCCAATCTTCTGAATATGAGTAGAGAATTAATTCTTATACCCAAAAGACGTTATGATCAATTGGTCTCTACTGGATTACCTAAAGAATGTGCAGACAGTGGACAGTCACAAACACAGACAGACCAATTAGAACAACAACAACAACCACTTGACTATGATCTGCCTCAACAGACATCCCATGCAGCAGACAATGTCGACCTGATGCTATCCATGCTTGAATATAGTGTGCCTAAACAAAACTACAAAAGAGCAGTTGGATTATATAAACTCTTAACTGGGCATAAACCCATTATCTCATGGAATGACAAGGGTAATCTTATCTATAAAGGAACACTTCTCCCAAATTCTCACATTATTGACTTAATTAAACACGCCGTATCACCTTTGAGCAAATTTGCACCGGAAGGCTACCGACAGTTTTATGATGCTACGAGAGAGATACACATACCATCCAGTTTAATAGCAAATAGACGATCACCAGCAGAGCAAATCCAGACATTACCTGGGAACCCTAACCTTAAATCAACCCCTAAATATTTGACTGGCGGGCAACATATGTTCATCAGAGGAATAGCATCGCAGGGGCTTCCAGGAGAGAAGGAGAAAAAAACAAAACACAAAATACAATGGCTCAAATATTAATATTTTTTTTTATTGTTTTTCTGTTATTGTTGTTTTTGTACATATTGTAAAATAAAACATTGTAAATATCACTTTTCACTTTGTTTTTATTCATTATAAATGTTCAGCATACAAACGCTTAAGAATTAACTATGTCTCATATTAACCCTTTTCACTCCTTAACACAAATAAATCTGTTGAGCAAAAGGTTTGGATCCAGATGAGACTCAACCTTAAGCCAACTTCCACCAGGATCCAAACTTTATATCACTCCTATGAATACATATACTCAATCACAATGCCTGAACGTTTGACATTGAAAACAAGGTGACAGTTATAGAGCAAAAATACACTCTTTAAATTTGGTAGTGAAAGAGTTAATTTGAATTGCATAAGAATAGTATTGTACAGCACTATGTAAACTCTTATCTATATTGGTTTTACCATTTACTCCATAGACTGTGTTTATCGTTTAGTTTTGGAGGATACTGAGCACTATAAGCAAGTTGAAAGTAAAGCTGCTTTATACTCAATTTGCTTTAAGTCACAATCTACTACCCTATCCAAAACATTCTCTTGGTTATATACCTGTATAAACTATTTTCTTCAGTGATGGAATAAATTAAATGAAGTAAAATAATGAGTATCTATGGAGTAAAAGGTTAACTTGTGTTTGACAAAAGGATGTTATTAAAAAAGACATCTATTACCAGACCAGGATATGAAGACTGTGATACACATCTGACATTTAACACCTGATTAACCCTGTAAAGACCTGACATGATCCTTGTAGCAACTATTACATTTGTATATATACACCCTTATACTGTTTGATAACATACAATGATATTTTACAAACTGAGGGTATATTTTAGACATCTACATAGATTTAAAAAAATATGCAACTAAGGTTTGTAAGGCCTTTGCAAGGTTAATAACCATACGGGAGTGTTGTCAAATCATGTTGTATCACTCTTTTAGTGAACACCATTCTGTAGGTTTTGTGTTCAGTTCTGTTGTATAGTTTTCTTTTCCGTTTGTCCCTGCATATTTTAGAATTATTTCTAGTCATCACACTGTGGTTGTGATTGGTCGTCACTAGATCTTTGACCACTTGAAAGTTAATCAGTTGGCTGTTAGCATAGTTTAAAGTAAAGCCGCGTACTTTACACAGATGTCTGTCTGTATTGGTCAAATAAGCGTAGTTCTTGGCACCTGCTGTCACAAATTGAGTTATATATTCACCTTGTTTCAATTCATTTGTTAGTTGTCCTAAATAATCACCTAACTCTGGCTCATAACACCTGGGTTTTGACACATATATACAACTATCTGTATCCATGTAAAGCACTCTGTCGCCAATTTTTTCTAGCATATCATAAAGACGTAATCTGGCATAAGTAGTAGTAAAGGATGCTAGAAAAATGTTAGTTTTTTAATCATCTGGAACAAACCCTGTGTTATGTTCCCATTCCAAGTGCATGATATCATCTGTTATGATTTGGAAATTCTTGACTTGTTTTGTAGTGTCTGTCAAAAGTTTGAAGAACTCATCTGCCTCTGATTGATGAATGTACTTTGTTTGGCACAAATTCGCCCGTTGTCCAAACTTTCTCCAAAAGCTGAAAATAAATTAGATATTGTATAATCCTTTACTGCATGAATACATACAAGTCATTTATTTGTTTGTAAAATGTTTGATATAAATTATACATAAAACAATACTCCAATCATATTTTTGAATTAACAGTTTGTTTAAACTATTTATTCTTAAACTGTACGGGAAAAAACCACTACTGAAAACTAATTGTTTGTTTGTAAAACGTTTGATATAAATTATACATAAAACAATACACCAATCATGTTTTTTTTTTATTAACAGTTTGTTTAAATTATTTATTCTTGAACTGTACGAAAAAAAACCACTACTGAAAACAAAACATTTGTTTGTAAAACGTTTGATATAAATTATACATAAAACAATACTCCAATCATATTTTTGAATTAACAGTTTGTTTAAATTATTTATTCTTGAACTGTACGAAACAAAAACCACTAATGAAAACAAATTATTTGTTTGTAAAACGTTTGATATAAATTATACATGAAACAATACACCTATCATGTTTTTGGATTAACAGTTTGTTTAAATTATTTATTCTTGAACTGTTCGAAAAAAAAAACACTACTGAAAACAAATCATTTGTTTGTAAAACGTTTGATATAAATTATACATAAAACAATACTCCAATCATATTTTTGGATTAACAGTTTGTTTAAATTATTTATTCTTGAACTGTACGAAACAAAAACACTACTGAAAACAAATTGTTTGTTTGTAAAACGTTTGATATAAATTATACATAAAACAATACACCAATCATGTTTTTTGGATTAACAGTTTGTTTAAATTATTTATTCTTGAACTGTACGAAAAAAAAAACACTAATGAAAACAAATTATTTGTTTGTAAAACGTTTGATATAAATTATACATAAAACAATACACCAATCATGTTTTTGGATTAACAGTTTGTTTTAAATTATTTATTCTTGAACTGTACGAAAAAACAACTACTGAAAACAAATTATTTGGGAGTCCAACCGTTGCGACACCGTGGTTGAGCGGACCGGCAATCACCGGGAGTCCAACCTTTGCGGCACCGTGGTTGAGCGGACCGGCAGTCACCGGGAGTCCAACCGTTGTGGCACCGGGAGGCGACCGGGAGTCCAACCGTTGCGGCACCGGGAGGCGACCGGGAGTCCAACCGTTGCGGCACCGGGAGGCGACCGGGAGGATCCGGGATGAACCTTTTTTTATCTGATTCGCACCGGCAAACAGTCCTGGGTGCTTTACAATGTTTAATACAACCGGGAGTCACCGGGACAGATAACCAGAACCGGCTTATCCGGGGCATTGCCGTGGAATGCCGAAGCTTTACCGGCACATGCGGGGCAGGTCCGGGTCTCTACCTTGAACAGCTGGAGTGTTGGCCAGCATGGAAATTGATAAGAATTTCTAAACAAAAATGCAATTTTCTACATGTTATTTTTAGCGTTTGCGTTTCGGCTGCATTTAAATAGGAAATAATATCGTATTCTCTATTTTATAGAGTAAATCTGACACATTAAAAGGAAGTTATTCTTTCTAAAAAAATGGCTTTATGCTATTACAGTCTTTATGTTCACTACAAACAGTATGGAACCAGATCAGACACCGGGCAAACTGTTTGCCACTCAAATTAAAATGTTAAATAAGTTGAAAAGGTTGAGACTATATGACTTGGAATAAGTCAATGGTATTGAGTGAGTGCGTGCGTGCGTGCGTGTGTGTGTGTGTGTGTGTGTTTGTGTGTGTGTGTGTGTTATGGTATGACTATGTGTGTGTGTGTTCTGCTTGAGAGGTGGGTGTATTGTTTGTGTTACGTTTCCTGCTTGAGTCTTTTTCGTATTTATTCCTATTTACATTGACCATCTATTTAAAACTCGGTATACATGGTATTATGAAAACTTGATTCATTACATTTTAATATCAACACAGAAACCAAGGTAAACGCATACAGTACTCCCTCCTTACAACATTCTCCGAACAACGAGTCCCTCCTTACAACACTACTTGCGGGTGTTCCCCAAACAAGGCAATTGTATCTAACGCTATCTCGACTGCAATATCGTCTGCTTGAAATTATCGTCTGCTGTTTTTCTCCAAATTAGGTATTGGTTATTTTTAACAGAAAAAACATACAGACGAGTGACAAACAGTTTGCAAATGTAAGCTAAGTCTAACGCAGATCTCTTAGGGTATTACTTCCCCCCTCTCTATAAACTCCCTCCGAACAACACACACAATAATTGTCTCCCAATGGATGTTGTTGTAGAGAGGAAGCACAGTATATATTTACTATATGATATGATTATGCTTGCTATGGTGTAAAATGCATTCGATCTTATGCTATTAATTCCAAATAGTAAATTTAACCGACTTGCATCTTTGAAATGCAAATATGTTAAATGATGTGTGCTATAAACTCTGGAGAGAATCTACAACCTTATTAGGATTTTCTTACTGTATCTGTAAATACTGTTTCCATCATTATTGCTAGTGAACACGTTCCTAACGCTGAGTAGCCAAGTTACTAAATATACCGTATCATCACAACAGTACTGCGAGTACTTTGGTGATTAATGTATACAAATAGCTATCGAAAAAGCAATGTCTGATATTATATTTCACTGAATGGTAAAGCATGTTAATCATTTTTGACACATCGATGTCTCAACCATAGTTGATGAAAGAAATTAAGTACACGAAACATGAGGAGCAGACATCATGTTTGGTGTAATAAGGGTTAAATGGAAAATATACAGTAAAGCTCATTTAAAACGAAATCCTAGGGACCTTGAACATTAATCCGTCTTATCCAATTTTGTCTTATCCATATAGAGAAGTTTCAGTGTAAATATGTTTGCATATAGTTAAACGAGTTTGCTATATATTCTTAATAAAGATTGATTACAGCAAAAGGTAAAAAGAAGCGGAAACCGTTTAATAGATTTTTACAAAAAGTGATGAAATCAAGAGACTAGTGTTTTCACACAGCTGTAAGAATTGGTTCACATGTTCAGATATTTACCCACAAAACAATATATCAAAGCAGACCAGGTGTCACTCTAATTGGTTCTAATCAGTTATCACTTCTATCACTTTGACGTGTATCTAATGGCAATATTTAATGCTGTTTGAAACAGGACACACGTAATTACAGTTGTGATGATGGGGCTTACAATGTATTGGACAGGAGACTGATATAGGGTAATAGCTTAACTATGTGGTCGTCTAAAGGGTATGCTCCTGATCAGTGCCGAAATATGTAGAAAAAGAACTGGAGGTTGAATTTCACATTTCTGAGGTTAAATGAACGTATTCGTAGGCAGTGTATATTTATATTATGAAATCAAATGTATGCGATGTTAAAATACTGTTTTACACGATGAGTATGCAGGAGCAAACACTGCTAGCTAAAGGTATGTTATCTCTTGTTCAGGCTGTCATCTCTAGATAGTACAGTAATTGCTTTGTTAAATTATATGTTGTGTTTATTTTCACCCCTGTCAATTAGCCAAACGTAGATGTAATTAAATGTCGACAGAGATGAAATATAGGCACCATATGGTCCATCTTTCATTACAATATCTCTATAATGAACATTTTTGGTACCTAGATATTACTATCAGCAATACATTGAATCTTCCTCATGATGTCATATAGTGTTTTGATCAATCAAAATTAATAAATGTTATTTAAAAAAGTTATTAAATCTTAGGGGGTACACCAACATTTGATTTTTTTAAACTGACATTCACTTAAATCAAAACTGAAATTTCTTAAAATCAGATGCTGATAAATTGAGCAGACATCACTTTATTAACTAGCAAAGCTTGGGAGGCAACACACTTAGTCATTCATTACTCAATTCAATTCATTCGCACTCAATCATTACCTCTTTACTTTCATGAAGTTATATCCTTTAAAAATTGTCATCTGCTTTTATCTCTTAAAAATCAAATTTAGTTACAATTGACACAAGTTATATGGTAATGAGTGTCAAACAGTTTGGATGCAGACGCAGTGTTACTCGAATTCTGATCAGAACCCAGTCTATTTGAAAATCACCATTGAACTAGGTTATGTCAGTGAAAGGGTTAAGATCTTGAATGTCAAGACGTTTTAACCTTAGCTCAACTTAGTGACGCCTTTGATAGACACAATTACACATACATCTTCAGATACCTTCTGTCTGTAACAAAATTAAACAATTATCACAAATTTTGATAACCACTACAAGAGAAATGGTTACATCTCATTTTTTTTAAAAAGTACCTTTGAATAAAAGCATTTGGGGTATAGAAAAACAGTGCTGACTCTGTTCAGATAACTTATAAAGCAATTTGCTCATTGTCGGCACTGTTTGTTACTAATGAGTCAAACAACAATGTTTGACCTTACCATGCTAAATTGCAGTCTGCTTCAAATATAGTCTGCCCAACAAACAAAAACAAACCAAGCAGTTTTTATGGGTTTTTTTAAACCTAAAACAAGAAGAATATAAGAGCTAAACAGTTTGGAATCAGACCAGATACTGCTTTATACTAGGTTTGATCTGGATCCAATCTATTTGCAAAAGGCTAGTCACGTTACACCTAGGATGAAAAGGATCGCGTTACCTTTTTAGCATTATTCATTATTATTGGTACAAGTTATCTCTGATACTTGTAAATATATCAATGTAAATTTTATACAGTCTTACTACAGCAGACATCATCTTATCAGTCTGGTCAGTTTTAACGGGTCACAAGTTAACAACTTGCCTGTTTGAAAATAAATTACTGCCTTGTCGAGCTACCATGTCCGCTTGACTAGCCAATTAATCTAATCAGCACACGAACAGTCCCACCAGGCGGCAGTATGAAAGGCACTATTATATTAAGAGTTGTATCTATTTGTAATGGTTCAAGGTAATGACAAGATTGAGTGACCACACTCCTATTGTTGAAAAATAAACTCAAACTTACCTTAATGTGGTGAATGGGTGGCTCTCTGTTTTTATCTGATATATCTGAAACTGTCGATCGGAATGATTTCACCGCATGACAGAGATGTTAGCTTATATACCAAAACTGAAATACACAGTTTGTTTACAGATTCTTGTGTAATGACACAGACTTTACTCAGTTTTTTGTATTACACAAGTTTTGCTCCTTTTCTTGTGTACTTACACAACATTACCCCTTTTTCTTGTGTATTACACAGAAATAGACCTACTTTTTGTGTATTACACAAAATAATACTTGTTTTGTGTGTAAAATGACTCATTACGTCACACCATTTACACAGGTTTAACCCTATTTTCTGTGTAATTCAGTATGTCTCTGATTACGTAATGTGGTTGTGAAGTGCCCCCTATTCATCAACTAACAAGTTGCCTGCATAAATACCTTGACCTGAAAAAATGAAAACTGTTTGCTTGTCTGAAGTAATAGTGAAATGCACTGAACGTACTTCACTGAATGACTGATGAGGTGTTATAGAAATAGAAATTCTTCTATATAGTTAGATCGTTTGTCTCTCAATTATATTAATTGTGAAATAAAGACACTGAACAACACAATAAGTATTTTATTCAATATCTATCTATATAAATGTCAAAAAAGTTCAAACAATCCTGTGACCCCCAAAATTTCCGAATGACCCCCACTTTTTCACCAAGGGGGTCAAGAATGACCCTCTAAAATTTCAGTGCTGCAGTAACACTGGTACTTAAAAGCTGATTCAAAGTAAAGCAGAATGTGCCTTCAAGGGGCATTCTGCTTTACTTTTAGCCAGCTTTACAATTCCAATTTTGTTCCTCCACTGAAACAATAGTTCCATTTTATACAGTCATCAGTCTGTATCATATGTAAAAGTTTCTTTTTTCTAGCAGATGGTACTTAAAACCTGATTAAAAGTAAAGCAGAATGTGCCTTCAAGGTGCATTCTGCTTTACTTTAAGCCAGCTTTAAGTGGTCACCTATCTTCAAAACTTTCAGTCACATAAATTATCTTCAAAACTTTCAGCCAGCTTTAAGTGGTCACCTATCTTCAAAACTTTCAGTCACATAAATTATCTTCAAAACTTTCAGCCAGCTTTAAGTGGTCACCTATCTTCAAAACTTTCAGCCAGCTTTAAGTGGTCACCTATCTTCAAAACTTTCAGTCACATAAATTATCTTCAAAACTTTCAGCCAGCTTTAAGTGGTCACCTATCTTCAAAACTTTCAGCCAGCTTTAAGTGGTCACCTATCTTCAAAACTTTCAGCCAGCTTTAAGTGGTCACCTATCTTCAAAACTTTCAGCCAGCTTTAAGTGGTCACCTATCTTCAAAACTTTCAGTCACATAAATTATCTTCAAAACTTTCAGCCAGCTTTAAGTGGTCACCTATCTTCAAAACTTTCAGTCACATAAATTATCTTCAAAACTTTCAGCCAGCTTTAAGTGGTCACCTATCTTCAAAACTTTCAGTCACATAAATTATCTTCAAAACTTTCAGCCAGCTTTAAGTGGTCACCTATCTTCAAAACTTTCAGCCAGCTTTAAGTTGTCGCCTATCTTCAAAACTAATCTAGAGGAGAAGGTATTGGCGTCTGAGGACACTTCTGTGGAGGAGTTGGCCCAGGCTTCATAAGGTATTCTGTGGAGAAACGGGTTAACTAGATTAACTCTTTGCATGCTGGGTAAAAAATTGTCGTCTGCTATTGTTCTAAAATGTGCAATTTTCAAAATTTCTTTTCAAAATAGGCTCAGAGTGCAGAACAGTTTGGATCTTGATGAGACGACACATTATGTGGCGTCTCATCAGGATCCAAACTGTTTGCAAAGGTTAATATGGTTAGGTTGCTAGCACGCTAAGAGTTAAAGAGATTGTGCTATCTCTAAAATTATCTCAGGAAGATTAGTTGGAGATTTTATGAATAGATGATAACGGTGAACTGAGATTGGGATGTAAGGGAAGGAGATCTATTTTTTCAGTCAAGAATTAATTTCTCTAATCCTTGTGCAACATCATTATTTGATGAAATTGATAAAAATTACAATTTCCTTTTTTCTTTATTTTAAAAGTCAAACCTGTATTTTGAATACTAGACATGATAAATAATAATAAAGTTAACTTTTCTCCTGCTAATAACGTATATTGATGCTCTTTGAAAACAATTAATGCAGTAGATCAAAGTCAGACAACTCCTTCTTGTAGGAGCAATCTGCTTAACTTTCATCCTGCTTTAGAAGCAGGATGAAAGTTAAACAGAGATCTCCTACAAGAAGGATATAGGTATACACTGTTTGCAAAGGATTTAGAGTTGCAAGGTTTAATGAAAATGTAGTATTCTGTACCATACTCAAAAACACTTTAAACCCCACCACCTTTTGAGTACCCAGAGAACTTGATATCAAGTGCAAAAAGTACCTAATTAATCTGTATCAATGACAATTTATTTGTTTCCTGGTTTCAAAAGTTTTCTTCTTGCTTTAATTATGCAAGATTCCTATTCGTTACATACAAAATATTTTGAAATAAACCGATTAATCAATGCATGGATATTACTGGTTCCAATTACAGTCAAACTTGTGATAACCCTTTGCATGCTGGGTAAATTTTATGTCATGCAACTGCTTAATGCAGGACAAAAGTAAAGCAGAAAGCTCCTATTATATAAACAGGAGTTTTACTTTTGTCCTGCACGAAGCACACCATCTGAATAACTATGATATATAGCCTTATTTTAATTTGAGTGGCTGTTTAATACAATGCTAACTGTATAATAAAACTGCATGAATCGATCATGCAGGGTCATCAAGGTTAGCTTACACAATATTTTGTGATTCATTAAAATTAAATCTGTCAGTGTATTAGCCCTAACCATGCTAAGCACAACTTGATTGGCATTTTGCAAACATGTTCTAACTCAGACTATATTGACATCTAAATAGGATCCAAACAATTTGATACCCTGTTATTAGTTTTCTTCATTAAAAAAGACATACAGAATTACATTGTAGTGAGTATAAAAATGGTGGCACTGATCTTGTTGCAAATGACAAATCAGTGTGAAAATGGGTAATTAACCCTTTGATTGAGAGGAAACAAATGACCTTGACCTTTGCAAGCCATTTGAATCCAGATCAGGTACTGAGTGACTTGGATTCATATGAGGATCCCAACTGTTTGTTGCTCAGATCAAATTTATGCAAAACAGTAAAGGGTTTACCATTTTAAGAATTTAGAACAGAACCAAATTTAAGCGGATAATGTGTCATAAGGGTTACATAGGATTGATTGATTTGGTATGAAATTTGAATTTTGATTCTTCACAACTTTCATGCTCTAATTGCAGAGGAAGAGCGTGCATAGAATTATAATGAATGACAGATTTGAATGCAGCGCTGTCACTCAGAACAGTTACAAAAGCCAGTGGCATATATCAGGTTACATTTTCTTCAAACTAGCTGCTCTTAATCAATCTTTGCAGACTGGATATTTCTTTTCATTTGCAACAATCATAATATCTGCTATTGTTCTAAAAATAGAATATTCAACATTTTTTTTCAGAATAGGGTCATAGTGTCAAACAGTTTTGATCCTGATGAGATGCCACTAAATGTGGCGTCTCACCTAGATCCAAACTATTTGCAAAGGTTATTGTTTTATAGCTACAGTGGAGAATCTGTTATTCTTTCCCATTTAAATGCAAACGTACGCAAACGCAAAGCGCTAAAACGTAGAAAAGAACAACTTTTGGACAATTCTGATATTTCATGTTTATCTTGGTGGAAAACAGTTTGGAGCCTGATCAGACGCCGGGTTACCGGGCGTCTGATCTGGCTCCAAACTGTTTGCACTGCAAATAATAGTTTTAGCGTAAACGCGTTTATTGGGAAAGAATAACACATTTTCCAAGTTGTTAAAAGTTGAAACAATGAGTAAAGCCAATGAACAACTGCCAAAACAGGTTACTAATTATTGCACAACAACAGTAATGCAGAAAACTCCAAAGCGAGCTTTTTGCATTACTTTTGTCCTGCATTAATTTGAAATCTCAGAAGAAGGCATGTCAATTCATCTTGATTAAAGTGATCACTTCATGCAAGTGTTACTTTATCAATTTGGATACTCCTTTGTAAATACGGTATCTAGCATTTGTCCGGAAGCTCGGTCTAATATTACATCATTTTGAAAAATCAAAGTAGAAATCTTTTGTTATGAGATGTTTAATATTTTTGTTATTGAAAAAGATTTGTGTCACCCGCAAAAGACATAAAATAGATCACATTATCTGCTTCTTTGTCAGCTTAACTTGATCAACCATGGTCAATGATTTTAACCAGTCATTAATACAGTGTTTTATGCATGTTTGATTGAATGGAAATACTGTTGCAGATGACACAATATGTTCCTTTACAGGTATTGTGCAGTAAAACTTTAAAGACATCTGATGCCTTCTTAAACCAACCTTAAATGAATTTACTGCTCTTCTTTAGATCTCATTTATCATAAAACAGACAAGTACATTTGAAAATCAAGCATGATTGGGGTTTAAATTAAGACTTCTCATGGACATAGCTGGTATGAATGAATGAATGATTTGTTTGACTGTTATCATTTCGGTTCCTAAGTCCACTTAAGAACTTAATTAAACATGTGCTATTCAGGTTCTGTTAATGTTTTCTTTCTTTCATTGATTAAACTCCTAGAGTCAAAGGCACAGGTGTGTCAAGATTTAACTCTAAACTGCTACAGGAAGTGGTCTTGTTTATTTGTAAATCTTTACAGTGCTGTACTCAGTATAGTTACTGGTAATTAGAAAATAAGATTAATTTAGTAGTTAAACTGTTTGCAATTTTCTTGGGAAACAAATAAAGAAGTAAATCTTCACCAGATCATAGTCTGGATAAAGTTGTTGAATAGCATCAAGATTCAAATTACAATTAAACCAGATTAGTGTGACCATTAAATGGGGGAAACAGTGATATTTCTTTAGACAGGTTGAATCTTACTGCAAACTGAAAATAATGCAGAAAGCTTCTAAAGGAGCTTTCTGCATTACTTGCAGTCTACAGTAAGATTCAACCTGTCTTAAGAATGCATGTAATGCCAGGGCTCCAGATAAGGGGAGTATTTCAAAATCTAAAATCTTTATTTCTGAATTAAACCCTATGGTGTCACTACTCATTAGAATCGTCTCGAAGAGACAATTCTAATGAGTAGTAACACCATAGGATTTGGTGCTGAATAACTGAGAAAATGTTTGATTTGTTGAAATAACTACCTCTTATCTGGAGCCCTGTAATGCAAAGACTCACGATATGTTGCATTGCGTAAAAACCACAAGGAACTAAGCTAACATAAAATGTTTAACAACGAGGCAATATTATACTGTTGTCTGCAGAATAAAGGTTTAAACCAGATTTGAATTTCTCAATGGAATAATTAGCTATATTAGAGAACAGGTTAATCTGTTGATAGTGTATCTAGGTGTTAACCTTTTAATTTGCTCAGATCGTGTCAAATCGGTTCCTTCCTGTTTTTTCTTCGGTGCATTAAATTATTTGATTGAGGATTGGCAATGAGAAAATCTAGATGAACATGTTAGCCAGGTGCATAAGCTTTGTAGCACTCTTAACCCATTACCTCATAAATAAGCCTTTTTACGCTTATGATTCAAACCTCCACTGAAGAAATAGATCTATTTTATACAGCTATGAATATGTACCATAAGAACTATTTTCTATATTCTAACAGATGGTAACTTAAAGCAGGCTGAAAGTAAAGCAGAATGTACCCTCAGGCACTTTCTGCCTTACTTTCAACCTGCTAAAATTTAAGTGATCACCTGTCTTCAGAACCAGAAACAGGCTATGGGGTAATGGGTTAAGAGTTGAATTTGTGATATGTAAAACAGTATGGATTCAGATGAGAAGCCAATGAACAGGCCTCACTTGTTTCAATCTTAGTAACTTTAGTTCTTTCTTAAGATTTGAACCTACAGTCTTTTACTAAATACAGTCAAACCTGTGTTAAGCGACCACTGAATGAAGATGCATGGTGAACTTTTAAACATAGATGACTGCTTAGAAGCCTTAATTCTGCATGACTTTCCCTGTATTAAGCTGTCATAACTGGTCATGAATACAACAAATGTACTGTCTTTATAGTAGTTGCTTAACACAGGTTTGACTGTAGTCTGACACATTTGAAAATCATGTTATTACCTTTCTTGGATGTAGGTACTGAGCAAGATTTGATACAGTCACAAAGACACCAAACAAAGTTCAGGTTTGTTTTTATAACCTCAAAATTGCTGGCCACAGATCTTCAGATATGAGAAGCATATTCAAAACTGTTAATGTCAAACTTGGGTGAAGGGACTATAAAATTCAGAGGTCTCTATAGACTGGTGAATGGTTAATGCAGGGCAAAGACAAAGCAGAAAGCTCCAATAGGGGCTAAGACTTAGTTCTGCTTTCAATTTGTCCAGCGTTGAATTGCTAAGATCTTCTTTTGAGTTTTTGTTTAACCCATTACCCCATAAATACGCCTTTTTATGCCTTTAATTTGTTCCACCACTGAAGAAAATACTTCACTTTTATACAGTCATGGATATGAATTCATAAGAAATATTATCTCTTTCCTAGCAGATTGTAGCTTAAAGCAGGCTGACAGGAAAGCATAATGTGCCTTAAGGCGCATTCTGCTTTACTTTCAACCTGCTTTAAGTGGTCAATTATCTTCAAAACTAGAAACCGGCTATGGGGTAATGGGTTAACACAGGTTTGATTGCATCCTTGATGTCCCAGCCTCCAACCAACTGCATGTACGAGGGCTGTCCCAAAACATCGTAGACTTTCCTTATAAAAGTGTTCGTTAAAACAGCAGAGACAAACGTTCGTCAGTATATATAAACATAGGGTTTATGTAAACTTGTGTGAAGTTTTGACGTGTTACCTTTAAAACTGACTAGCACAGAGTATTTTGAAACACCCGACTTGTCTAAACCCGCGCACACTAGTTAACGCTATGACGTCATCGACGTTAACGTCACTCCTTTTCAAAACACTTGTAGTGGTGATCGATGCATTTTCACTGACGCACAGCCTCTTAAACAAGCTGGTATCTACATGTAGCTCGCGCAACACTCTCAATGTTTCTTGTTTGAGCTGTCTTCAACGTTTTCAATTTTTGTTCGCGTAATTGACGTTTAAAGTATGAAAATACTGCAAACTCTAATGGGCTAGGTCAATGGAATGTGGCGCATGTTTAAGCTTTTGAAAACCCAACACGGCAAGTTCCAAATGTGCATGCTGGGAAATGTTGCAGGAAGCGATAACCTGGTGAAATATGTTGCTTTCTAAGTTGTCAATGAACTCCGGTCACTTCTCTCGTTTCATATGCAATAGATCTGTGTGATGGGTGTTTGCTGAAAAAGTCCTGATCTCTCGAATATCGGCTCAAAAAGAGGGTTGATACCTGGACACATCTTTCTTTTTCTTCTGCACTTAACAAGCGTGGTACTCATATAGCACCGACTCTCAAAATTTTTAGTTTCTCACGTTAAAGTTGATGTACAGACAATTTGCTGACCCCGAGGAGTTCAGCATTCTATCTCTCCGCAAGACGCCGATCACCATTCATGACGATCCTCACGCTTTCTACAATGAAACCGTTAATTTCTTCCGGTCGTCCAATCTTTACATTATTTTCTCAACCAATCCTTCTGAAAATCGCGTATGCTATTTGAACACCAGCAAGCGAGATGCTGATTGATACATTTCTGTTGATTGTAGTTGTTTTAACGTCTGTTTCGGGATCAAATTCAACTCAAAGCAGTATTCTATGACATTCTGCTGCGCCGCCTTTTCCTCTGACGTCGTCATTTCTTCTGACGTCGTCATTTCTGGCGTCTTCAGAACATGGTATCATTCTCCATAACTAGATAACTTTTTTTCAATTGACGCTACGTTAACGATTTTTTCGAGGATGACGTCATATATAACAACGTCAACATTCACGATGCAATTTTGCGCAAATTCCGATTCGAAATTGCTTTGTAGGAGGTTGTAAAATGTACCTCTTTAAATCTACCTTTAATATTTTGGCGTGCGCCACATAATCTAACAAACAATGAATATTTACAAATAAAGTAGGGTCAGGTGTGTTCAGGAACCTTATAATTTCTTATTCAAATGTGAAAATGTTTGAAATAGCATTGGTAAAAAAATCATAGAAATATTACGTCGGGTTCTTCAAAAAAAATGTTAGTCCACGGTGTTTTGGGACAGCCCTCGTACATAATTTTATCATACCTAAAGCAAGATAAAAAAGAACCCCTTAATTGCTTTTTGAATCTTGACCTGAAGTCCTTGAATGATGATGTTATCAAACTCACAGTCCTACTTGTTATACCTTTCTTCTATAGGGTCATGTCTGACAAAGGTCAAGGTAAATTTGAGCCCCACAGTAGACAGACCGACAAAAGACAGACGAAAGCAATATGAATATCACACTTTTACTTCTTAATCTATTAGAATAACAATACAGACGAGCATTGGCACCCGCTTGCGGTGCTCTTGTTCACATATATGGTTCATTCAGCTTAAAGGGCACAGCCATGTCTTTATATGCATGCTCTATTTGTTCGGAAAATAAATGATTGCCGTCACAATATGTCAAGGTTTAGTATTCTTAAGGTCCTAGTTTGAATAAATGCGACCATTTTTGTATGGCAACAAATACATTAAATTGAAAGTAAACAAATTTTTTGTAATCTTTGTTTGAACAGTAACCTAACTTCCTTTCCGGTTACCACAAATTATTTTCTCTGTTTACTGTTATCACCGAATTAAGATTTTAAATCTTTCTAACGTTGTTGTTGAGTATAATCATAGCAGTCTGTCTGTCCAGTGTCTGTCTGTGGAATTTTAACCCCTCTTATGCTATTAGGGTATGTTTACACTTCCTGAAAACAGTGTAGACCCAGATCAGACAGCTCCTGAAGGAGCTGTCTGATCAAGGTCTGCACTGTTTTCTTACAACATCCTGTCTGGCATGAGTACGGTATCACTCTATCCTGGGGTAAAAGGTTTCTTTACTTTATTTGACAATGTAATTGTTCATATGATGCATGTTTATGAAGAGCAGAGCTTGATATATGCAAACATTCAGAATATTTTGCAGGTGCAGCTGCAGTATCAACTAAAACAATATCTGCACTGAAAACCCTTGCTATTCGGATCACCAAAAATATTATTGTCTGTGTTTGAGGCATGTGTCGGCGTAACCCATTGCCCCAATGATACACCTTTTTACTCCTTTGATTTATTCCTCCACTGTAGAAATAGTTTCACTTTATACAGTCATGAACATGCACCATAAGAAATATTTTCTATATACATCATTTACTAGCAGATGGCAGCTTAAAGCAGGCTAAAAATAAAGCAGAATGATCCACGTTATATACAGTCATGCACATGCACCATTAGAAATATTTTCTATATCCTTGCAGATGGTACGTTAAAGCTGGCTAAAAGCAAAGCAGAATGCTCCTTAAGGCACATTCTGCTTTACTTTCAACCTGCTTTATGAGGTCAACTGTCTTCAAAACTGGAAACAGGTTATGGTGTAAAGGAGTTATCTTCTTTACTACCATCTTGCTTTAACTCTTTGAACCCTAGTCCCGCATATATGCGTCCTTTTCAAACAGTGTACATGTGAAAAGTACACATGTCCTATGCAAACCGTGAAGGCCCAGATCAGAGGGCTCCGAAAGGAGCCCTCTGATCAGGGTCTTCACTGTTTGTCATAATGCCAATTTTTGACAAAAACAACCCTTAAAAGTCAGAAATGGACTAGATTATAATGGAAACTGGAATTGTCCATTTAAAGTTTTAGGGAGGAAAGAGTTAAGCAAATTCTACTTATATCGCTCATTACTAGCCAAAGTTTGCGTGGCAGTAATAGCAAGGCTGTTCTATATAATGTTATTGGTTGTGTCTGTTATTCTGGATCTGTCAGGTGATTGGGAATTGTTTGCATTGCTTACATGTCATAATGTCATCAAAAGTCATAGGTTGTAATGATTCTCTCTATATTTCACAGAGCTCAGTTCATTACAATCATTCTCTCTCACAGGAAACATCCTCATTATTATTGTTGTATATAAAACCTCATATCCCCCTGGCAATTAATCTGAATTTGACAAGGGTTTGTAAAAGACATGTAGTTTGGATCCAGATCCAATTAAGCGAAAACTCAGTGTCTGATAAGGATTCAATTAAGTTTCAGAAATGCATATGTTTCAGCTTGCCTAGGTTAAAAACAACTTAACTGTTGACAAAAGGGTAACTTAAACTATAGCCTACCAGAAATGGCTAAATTGTAAGGCATTTGAACAATTTAGAACCATATCAGATGACTATTTTAAGCAACATGAACAAGGTGAAAAATAAGCGAGAAAAGGTTTTATGTTCAGAGAGTAATCGACATTTTGTTCTGTGTTGCAACAAAAATAGTCAGTATGATTAAGAGTAATTAGCAATAAATTATGTATTAGAGTAAAATATGTCATAATTCAGTAATATTACCACACAATGGAAGGGAATTATAGCCTTGTTTTCCTCTGTACATATCGAACTGTAAGCGACTTTTCACTTTGCACTTGTGTATTTAGGTTTCAGAAAAGCAGGATCATGGATGTATGTTATAGTATGTCTTCAACTATTAACCCATTACCCCATAGCATGTTTCTAGTTTTGAAGACAGGTGACCACTAAAGCAGGTTGAAGGTAAAGCAGTATGTGCCTTAACTCTTTGAACCCTAGTCCCGCATATAGGCGTGGTTTTCAAACAGTGTATATGTGAATAGAACACATGTCCTATGCAAACAGTGAAGACCCAGATCAGAGGGCTCCGAAAGGAGCCCTCTGATCAGGGTCTTCACTGTTTGTCATAATGCCTAACATTGACAAAAACAACCCTTAAAAGTCTAAAATGGACTAGACTAAAATGGAAACTGGAATTGTCTATTTAAAGTTTCAGGGAGGAAAGAGTTAAGGCACATTCTGCTTTACTTTCAGCCTGCTTTAAGCCATAATCTGCTAGGATATAGAAAATGTTTGTTATTCTTCACATTCATTACTACATAAATAAGAACTATTTTCTTCCGTATAGGAATAAATTAAAAGCGTAAAAAGGCTTATTTCAACCTGCTTTAAACTGGTCAACTGTTTCCAAAGCTTAGAAACGGACAATTTGGTTAAATGGTTTAGAAATTGTTGTCCTCTACCACAGTATTTTTGTTGTCTGCTTCTGTTCTAAAAAAATTTTTTTATATAATTTTATGTTTGAAATAGGATCAGGAGTGACAAAGTGTTGGGATCCAAATTAGACATCATATAATGTGGTGTCTCATCTGGATTCAAACTATTTGCACAGCTTATCACACTTTCTTCATTTGCAATAGTGTGCATAGAGATAGCTTTTGTTCTTTAAAAAAGAAATTCTTGATAATTTCAAGCTAATCAACTCACTTTGTAACAATCCGCACCCCATTAGGATTCATCCTGTTTCAAACAATAGAATCTGCTTGTCTGGCATCTGTGTGTGTTGTCTCAGTTTCCAGTGGCAAGTGGTGAAGTGGTACCACATACCGTATTTTTCGTATCAACGCCCCTGGGGTTGTAAAATTTGCATAATTTGGAAGTTTAAAAGAGGCATATTTGTTTTTAAGTTTCAAGCCTTTAATCATTTAAAATATGTTGGTTTGTATTAATTGGAATCAATGGCTGTTTATCTGGTCTATTTTGTTCCAGCGAAAGTCTTGTTTTAATATTTTAAGTGAATGGGAAAGAAAATTCATTAAACGGTTGGGGACATGGGGGCATTAATTAGGAGGGAGAGCGTTAAGTTGGAAAAATAATGTAGGTCTTTCAAATTATTAAAAATGCTGCATATACAGAAGTTGCAATAATAGAAACAGATTGGACACCTTGTTTCTTGATAACCTATTCCTTTACAACATGCATTATGGCCACCTTAATACTCTTTCCCCCCTTTCTCAATAGATGCCTTTTGAATCTTTAACCCAATATCCTATTAATCGTTTTGAAGATAGTTAAAGCAGGCTGGAAGTCCTGAATCTGATGATGATACAGTTCCTGAAGGACCAGTGTTTGATTAGGATTCAACATCATATGGAATTCCAGCTGACAGCATTCTGGAAGCAGACATCATTTATTGAACATTTACATTATATTCTGGCTGTAATGTTGCACACTATTTGGTAATCCATTTAAGGTGTTTGTGTCGGTCTCTGTACGTTATTGCCTAATCGGTTTAGGAAAGGACTTGCCACAAACTGCACTTGGCAGTCGCGCTATATAAAACTCTATTGGGATTAATCCCTTAACCGTTACACTGCTAACTTTCTAAACGGGCTCTTCCATTTGGTAAGAATTGGTCACTTTACTTTGATTCCTGAGAGGTTTGTCCGAACAATATTCAAAATCATAGCAAACAGTGCAGACCCTGATCAGAGGGCTCACTTGGGAGCCCTCTGATCTGGATCTACACTGTTTGCAAATGATGTGAATACTTGTTTCCCACTCAATTTAAGGATTAAACTTGAGAAAATGGTGTTAACAATCACACATATTATGTAACTTCAATGAATACATTTGAATTTCATGTTAGGCTGCCATTTATAAACCTTTAATTTGCAGAATTTTAATGCACCTTTTTGATAATTGACCAGTTTACATTTAATGTATTTTGCTGCTTGATGCAGGACAAAAGTAATGCAAAAAGCTGCTAGAGAAGCTTTCTTTGTTACTTTTTTCTGCATTAAGTCGCACAAGTCTTTGCAAATTTTCGTTTTTCATAATGTGTGTGCTTACACTGTGAATATGACTGTCTGTTGACTTTCATTTTGTATTACAAAACATTTTGAAATACAAGGATTTAATATTTGCAGAATGATGCTTAACAAAACCTTTTATTAATTTTTCAATCACATTCTGTTTTATAAAACAACCATATTCTTGAGTAGTCTTTCATACACTTATCTGCTTAATGCAAGATGAAAAATTTAATGCAGAAAGCACCTTTAAGAGCTTAAATTTCTGCATTATTTTGATCTGGCATCATAATATAAGCAGTCACCTGTCTGTATATGTAACTTTTGCTTCTTCGACAATTGTTCACTCTAAAGTTTGAATACCACTTATGGTTGTTGCAGTTTTAACCCTTTAACCCATAGCCTGTTTCTAGTAGTTAAGATATGTGACCTATTAAAGCAGGCTGAAAGTAAAGCAGAATGTGCCCTAAGGCACATTCTGCTTTACTTTCAGCCTACTTTAAGTTACTATCTGCTAGTATATAGAAAATATTTCTTATAGTACATATTCATGACAGTATAAAATGGAATTATTTTCTTTCGTGGATGAATAAAATAAATGCGCTAAAAGTCGCTTCTATAAGGGACAGGGTTAAAGGACAGTTTTACACCTAAGCCCATTTATAGCAAGTGGACCCTACATTGGTCTCTATTATTATCAGAGGAAGTGAAAATTCGAAATTTTATCTGTTAATCATTTTTACGTGACCCTGATCAGCAACAATTGCCTATTGACAGGTTTAGTTACCTGAAAGGCAAGTTTCCTGTCGAGGGTATTAGCGGAGAGTCGCCACTCAAGCACGAGGTCGTATTGTTGGGGTATTGTTGCGGTGTTTGCAATGCGGAGGTTAGGCTGATTATTATGATATTGTGTTGTGTGTGTGTGTTGTTCAGTTCAATATTTCAAGTGTATCACATGAGTCAGCAACCAGGTTGAAAACGTGGAGATAAAAGTTTTGCAGTTTCGAGGGGCTTTAATACCTGTCGATTTTTTTGACGCTCATTGTGACAAGCACATGGTAACTCCGATTAAGGTAGTACATCGCTATTGAATCCTGGATGTAGTGTATTTGCAACAATTACGGTAAAATACCTGCGACAGTGTTACCTCTCTTCAGTGACCAACTATTAGAGAAAGGTGGTCACTTTAATGCAGGGCAGAAGTAATGCAGTACTTTTGACCTGCATTAACCCTTTGAACCCTAGTCCCGCATATAGGCATCCTTTCCAAACAGTGTACATGTGAGTAGTACACTTGTCCTGTGCAAACAGTGAAGACCCAGATCAGAGGGCTCCAAAAGGAGCCCTCTGATCAGGGTCTTCACTGTTTGTCATAATGCCAATTATTGACAAAAACAACCCTTAAAAGTCAGAAATGGACTTGACTAAAATGGAAACTGGAATTGTCCATTTAAAGTTTCAGGGAGGAAAGAGTTAAGCTGTCATATATACCTTGAAGTTTCACATTGATTACATATTTTGAGTGTTGCTTGAGAGATAACTTAATTTATAAGGGCCATTCAAAAGGTGGGGGATTTTTGGTATATAAGGCAGGCTGCTGCATGCTTAATGCAAAATGAAAGTAAAGCAGAAAGCTTCTACAGGATCTTGCTTTAAGAATCTTCCTTTTATTTCTAGCTTTGACTTGCATCTTACTTTAAGCTATCACCTGTCGTTAACCCTTTACCAAATAGACTTTTCAGTTTTGGGGACAGGTAACCACTTAAAGCTTGTTTAAAGCAACATGAGCCTTAAGGCACATTCCTCTTTACTTTCAACTTGCTTTAAGCTACTGTCAAGGTTATAGAAGCTATTTCTTATGGTGCATATCATTTAAAAAAGGTATATTTATTGAGTAATGGGTTAACTCTTTACCCCATAGCTTGTTTCTTGTCTTGAAGATAAGTGACCACTTAGCAGGTTGAAAGTAAAGCAGAATGCGCCTTAAGGCGCATTCTGCTTTACTTTCATCCTGCTTTAAGCTTCCATCTTCTAGAATATTGTAGTTATTTCTTATGATATATTCATGACTGTATAAATTGGAACTATTTTCTTCAGTGGAGGAATAAATAAAAGGCGTAAAAATTTATGGGGTAATGGGTTAAACAACCTCACTGCATCCCGTATTGAGTGGCTGTACTAGTAGGGTTTTACTGTACTATTTATCTATAGAATTGTGTGTGATCTGCATAATGAAAACAATAACAGCAGCTACGACAGCTGTCTGATGATTGCATGTGGTGACATTTTCATGCAGGCATTTGCATGACTGCTGTGATAGTCTGGGATAGTTTTATTATCGTCAGTTGAAATAGATTATGAAGTGATTTCGTCGTTTTCATTAACGGTATCGTACCCGGGAGAGAAATAAAAGTGTGCAGTATTAGCTGTATTGAGATGTAGAGTTACAGTTATACAGGCGGGTTACCAGGGCTCCAGATAAGAGTGAGTGAATCCAACATTTTCTCACTCATTTCAGCACCAAATCCTATGGTGTTACTACTTCGAGACGATTCTAATGAGTAGTGATACCATAGGGTTTAATACAGAAATAAAGAATTAAGGTTTTGAAATACCCCCTTATCTGGAGCCCTGTGTATTACATTCATGCATGCTATCTATAGTTTGAACTGTTTTACTGGAGATTATTGATGTTTGCCAGTCCAGGAATAAAGCAAGGCAATTGAAAACTTGTTTAGGATTTACTTTTGACCAGGTAAGTTAAGGTACATTTTCATTACAACTTGGGTCATGTCCAACAAAGGATAAGGTCATTTAGAGGTCAATTTGTTCTTCTGTCCACAACTTTAACCTTGGCCATAACTTTAGAACTACATAGGACAGATACTTTATATTTGGTATGTGTACTCACCTCAAGAAGCTCTTGAGCTCGGTACATGTCCGACAAAGGTCAAGGTCATTTAGAGGTAAAATAGGTTGAACTTAACTTTGGCCATAAATTTAAATCTGTATGTGATAGAGACTTTATGTTTGCAATGTGTACTCAACTCAGGAAGCTCTTAAATTGAGCTCCGTACAATGCCCAACAAAGGTCAAGGTCATGTAGAGGTCAAATATGGTTATTTGTCAGTCACTTACTGTGACACTGTTCTTGTTATGTCTTTAGATTATTACTCTACTGAAAAAACTACATGTAGTTCCAATTTATACAGTTATGAATTTGAAATCATGCAATATGTTCTGTATTCTAGCAGATGGTACCTTAAAACAAGCTGAAAGTAAAGCAAAATGCGGCATAACGCCTATTCCACTGTACCTTCAACTAACGCTTTAAGTGGTCATCTATATTCAAAACAAGAAACACGCAGGCTGTGGATAAAGGGTTAAAAATATTAAACAGGAGCATAAGACCAGCTTGACATTTTGTTCTGGATGTTGAGTATTTTTACCTCTCGTGTGGATCTCAATAATTGCAAATGCATGCACATAAAGAGTTATTGACCAATTTAGAATTCCTTTCAACTAGTGAAATTAGCATTTGGAATGTGAAAAGGTGTTATATAATGTCATGAATGTCATTGAATATTCAGAAATGTCCACCTTGCCTTGACATAAACCATTTGGAGGTAAAACATACAGATGATTGAGACAAAGATGTTTAGGGAGATACTGTTTTACCTCTGTAGAATGTCCGTTCACTCTTCCCTCCATCCAAATAATCGTACATTAATGTCCGTTTTACTCTGCCCACAGTTTTCAAAATTCAACCTTAAAGTTTTACAGGATGTTTGCGCAAATACCACAGATGTGCCTATGGTCAGTATTTTGATATGCTTCAATTTTTCAAAGCATTACGGCCTCGTGAACATAGTAATTTTTCTCATAAATGGTCCATGCAGCTTAGGGTGTAGACCCTGATGAGACGCCTTGTAAAGCGCCAGCATCTCATCATGGTCTACACTGTTTACCAATGTCCATGTTTTAGTATAGACACTAGTCTTAAATGGGTTAAAGTATTTCTTTTAAGGAAAGGGTTAAAAGGGAGCTATCTTCACTTATTTCATATAATTTTGTTGCTGTTTCTTTTCATGTCAAACTAATCCAAATTCAATTTCATCCAAACCAATTTGGATACTTTTTATGAGCATAATTTGCTTTCTCTTTCCAATACTTATTGTAATATAGTGGATCAATTTTGGTGGTTAGTTCCCAAATTAGGATGTATGATGTTACACTACCATTAAAATCACTTTGCTAATGCGAGACTTTAATATGTCTTTAAAAATACGGCCCTTTGCAGTGCCTCGGTGATTTTGCAACCAATTGTTGGGTTGTTTCACTAAGTCTTGTCAAGGAATATTGGCAGTCCCCAATGATTTGAAATATGTATGTTTAAGGGCTCTTGATAAGATAGAAGTAAACTGAACAAATTCAACATTTTCTCACTCATTCTAAGCACTAAATCCTATGGTGTTACTGCTCATTAGAATCGTCTCGAAGAGTCTAACGAGTAGTGACACGATCGGGTTTAATGCAGAAATAAAGATTTTCTTGTTTGAAATATTTCCCTTATCTGGAGCCCTGGTTTAGTTGTTTAATAATTTAAAAGACAGGTGGCTGCTAAATAAAGCAGGATGATGCAGTCATTTATTTAAGGGACATTAATTGTTCTTGAAAGTCTGAAGTCTATTACTGCATGGGAATACCCTTTACCCCATAGAATGATTCTAGTTTTGAAGACAGGTGACCACTTATTAAAGCAGGTTGAAAGTAAAAGCAGAATGTGCCTAATGGCGCATTCTGCTTTACTTTCAGCCTGCTTTAAGCTACCAGCTGCTAGAATATAGAAATTATTTCTAATATTTAATATTCACAACAGTTACTGTATAAATTGAAACTATTTTCTTCAGTGGAAGGATAAATTATACGTGTAAAAAAGCATACTTATGGGGTAATGGGTTAATGCAGAACAAAAGCAAAGAAGAAAGCTCATACTTGAACTTTCTGCTTTGTTTTTTGTTCTACATGATAACATAGGAGCTGCATACTTCAAGTAAGTGGTGCTTACTATAACAATGGCTGACAAAAAGGTGAAATCCATCTCCTGGTGTTCTCAGATGACAAATTAAATCTTTACAAGTGTTTTAAGAGTTGATAATGCCTCTTATTGTATGCAGCCACCAAATTAAAGGTGTAATATTACATATAATGGACCACAGGGGAAATTCATTGTAGGCTTAATACCCTTTTGACATAGCAAAGTGCATGTAGCTTCCAGAGTATCCCCCACTGAATTCATAATTATTATAACCCTTCTCCTGCTATTGACGCTTTTTGAAAACAGTTTAGACCCAGATCAGACAGCTCCTTTAGGAGCTGTCTGATCTGAGGGTCTTCACTGTTTCTTATAGGATCTATCTGACAAAGAGTCTGTGCACGCTTTCCAGGGACAATTTACCTTATTTTATTGGCCAATGTAATAATATAGAATTTGGATGTTTATATTGAGTTTTGTATATGAATATAAAACAGGAGAATGGTTAAAAATCAATTTGTATCTTCTGGAAATACTGAAAACTGATGATAACAGCTTTGAGAATGGTTATAGAATTAATAATTGCCAGGTAAAAACATAGACTACAGTAAAACTGTTAGGCGTTTTGAATGGTAATTGGTTATTTCCATAAATTGTCATTATAATCAATAGACAATAAGTAAGACATAAGACTTATTAATAAAACTGCTCTGTCATCGCATGCTTCTAAACCTAGTTTTTCCATAAACTGTGAACATTATCTATAGGAAACAATAAGACTATAAGATTTATTTATAAAATTGCTCTGTCATGCTTCTAAAACCTAGTATTTTTGAAGTACTTCGTGAACTCTTGAATACAAATAACCCATTAGTTTTTTGCACGCTATTGGCAGAACTATGATTTATCTTTCGCAAACTGTTTGGATCCAGATGAGATTCGGAATATAGGAGTCCTCTGATCTGGGCCTACACTGTTTGCAAATGTGTTGAGTATATTTTAAGCAGGTTCATGGTGTTCGAAGAGTTGATTAGCCAGTGTAATGGTTATAAGCTTGTAGGTGTTCATAGAAGCAGGCGCATTAGGGTTTACTTTTAACCTGCTTAAAGTGGCCACCTATATTCAATACTAGAAACAGGCTATGGAGTAATGGGTTAAAGTGCTTTCTTTCTGGTCTAGATTTTCCCAGTGCTATTGTCAGATAATTATGTATACCTTAGACTGTAATATCTATATCTCGATGAATAGCTTTTCTGTGATCAAGATAAAACGATTTTTCCAATTTCAACTCGCATTTTCCCACCATTTAATAGCTTGTCTTGAGTACATCGATTCTGTATGAAGATTGTGCCCAATACATGAGTGACAATTAGCCATAGATCTTCTCTATGCATCATTATTGTCAATCTAAAGAAAAAACTCACTACTGCCAGTAAAACCTCTATCAACACCACAATAAATATCTCTAAATGATTGAAGGACAGGTAGCAGCTTAAAGCAATGTGAAAGTAAAACATAAAGGTTTTAAAGGAGCTTTCTGTTTACCTTTTCTCCTTGCTTTAAGCAGTCATCTGCCTTAAACAAAACATATTTAACTCAATGCCATGGTCATTACTGAGAGGTTTAAAACCTCTCAGTAATGACCATGGCATTGAGTTAAATAACAGTAAAACCGTTTAACTGTATAATTATGTTAACCCATTACCCCATAGCCTGTTTCTAGTGTTGAAGATAGGTGGTCACTTAAAGCAGGTTAAAAGTAAAGCAGAATGTGCCATCTTCTAGAAAATAGAAAATATTTCTTATGATATATATTCATAACTGTATAAATTAGAACTATTTTCTTCTGTGGAGAAATAAATTAAAGGCGATAAAAGGCGTATTTATGGGGTAATGGGTTTAGGGGCCACTCAATAGAAGCTAAGCAATCTTCAATACTAAACTCATTACAAAAGTAATGCAGAAAGTTCCTGTAGAAAGAATAGGTAAAATAAGGCATTGTAAAGCATGTTTGGAGGAAAGGATGAATAGCTGTATAGAGATAGGCTAGACAACTGTTAAACCTGTCCGAGCGTGGGAACCAATATAATTGCCCTGGCACTATGTTTAGATACCTGAAGGTAAATATTAATAAATAGGCACACTCAAATTCCAAATAATTAGTTGATAATATGTTTGGGTGGAAAGAAAATGAAAAATCTTATCAGTTAAAAGATTAGCGTGTCAGGCGTGTACCTAATAATTCAAGGTTAAACTTTTGGGGGCTACTTTATCAATATAACCCTTTCCCACATGGAAGCGCCTTTTAACGCATTTAATTTATTCCTCCACTGGTGAAAATAGTTCCAATTTATACAGTCATGAATATGTATCATAAGAATTATTTCCTATATTCTAGCAGATGGTAGCTTTAAGCAGGCTGAAAGTAAAGCAGAATGTGCCTTAAGGCACATTCTGCTTTACTTTCAACCTGCTTTAAGTGGACACCCATATTCAATACTAGAAACATGCTATGTGGGAAAGGGATAATAAAAACTATGAGTCACTATTATGAACCCTAGCACAAATCTTGACCCCAGATTTATAAGTACAGTCGAACTTCGATATCTCGAACTCGATTAAGTCGAACATACCCGTATTTCAAAGTTAAAACGCGGCTAATCTGCGTTTTAACTTTGAAACACGGGTATGTTCGCCTAAACTGGGCTAGAAATAAGGCAATTCATGTTTAAAAATATCGGAAAGTTCAAGATAAGCGAGTTCGAGATATCGAAGTTCGACTGTATGAAGGTTTGACTCTGTTGTTACAAGTTATTTTGTAGTAAAATTTGACATCTAGATCAAAACTGCTATCTCTACCTGGCATTTTAATGCAGTCAAACTTGTATTAAAGCATTACCTAATAGATAACTTTATATTTATTCCTCCACTGAAGAAACTAGTTCCACTTTATACAGTCATGATTATGCACTATATGAAATGTTTTCTTTATCGTAGCAGATTGGTAGTTTATAGTAGGCTGAAAGTAAAGCACTTTCTTCAGTGATGGAATAAATTGAAGGAGTAAAAGGGTGAATTTATGGGGTAAAGGGTGAATGTCTCAGGCTGTTCCAGGGAAAACTGAAGTTGTCAGGAAAACATTCTGCATTTTGCAATTACTCTGTGACATGGGTATGGTCATTTTTCAAAGACATCATTAATCAAGTTTAAGTACTTCACGCCATGGTGTAAGAGGGACAATATTGGTGTTTCATAAAAAATAATATTTGTATTGTGTGTTTGGTATCGATGTGTCAAGCTATACTTGAAGGCTAAGGGATTGGCCATTAATCTAGTGGAGAGGTCTTAAGGTTTTTGAAGAGGGTTTAATCCTAGCATAGAAATTAAATAACTGATCCCTTGGCATACAGAGAAACCATGCTAATTGGTCAATAGAAAGAAGGTAATTGGAATTTTAAGACATACAGAAGTTAAAAGCTTAATGCAGGACAAAAGTAATGCATAAAGCTCATATAGGAGCTTTCTGCATTACTTTTGTCCTGCATTAAGCAGTAACCAGTTACTTTATTTTATCACAATTAATGTCTGTTCAAGTACTGACTATTAAATACAGGTTTTACTGTATATCATATAATAGGTCACTTCCTAGAGAAAGGAGATTTTTGATGTAATAATAATTAGAGCAAAAGAAAATAATCGTTTCTCCATTATTTGTGTATATTTCACACAGATTTACTCAAGTGGGAAATTACCCTTGTATTATGTACATGTCAAATCTTAGCTCATGAGCAATTAATTCAAAAGAAAATTTAAAGTCTTTAGACTAGGATTCAGCTTAGTGCAGAACTATAGTAATGTAGATAGTACATACTGCACTAAGCCTTTCTGTATTACTCTGTCCTGCATAGAGCTGCCATCTGTGTATAGGGAGCTGCTTGCCTTGTAAAAAACGCACAGGGGTCTGTTGAGGTGTCACAGAGTATAAACTGAGCTCCAATGTTGATGTGGTTGTTAACCCTTACCCGCATACAGTGGAGAATCTGTAATTCTTTCCCGTTTAAACGCAAACGTACGCAAACGCAAAGCACTAAAACGCAGAAAAGAACAACTTTTAGACAATTCTGATAATTCATGTTTATCTTGGTGGCAAACAGTTTGGAGCCTGATCAGACGCCGGGTTACCCGGCGTCTGATCTGGCTCCAAACTGTTTGTATTGTAAATAATAGTTTTAGCGTAAACGCGTTTATTGGGAAAGAATAACACATTCTCCACTGTAGTCTGTTTCTAGTTTTTAAGTCAAGTGACCACTTAAAGCAGGTTGAAAGTAAAGCAGAATGTGCCTTTCAGCCTGTTTTAAGCTACCATCTGCTAGGATTTAGAAAATATTACGTAATATTCATTAGTCGATCACGACTATAAAGTGGACATATTTTCTTCATTGGAGGAATATTATATTAAAGGCGTTAAAAGAGATACATGGAGTAATGAGCTAAAGTAATGTAAATCCAATCCATCCATCCTGTCTTTGACGCTTTATATGTTTCTTCAATTGAATGATCAAACAATGTGATAAACAAACAGTTTGGATACAAATCATTGTGCAAAATATATCAGTCCTTGATCTGAAGCACAATTCATTAGTCACTGTTTGTGTTCTAAGTGAGAAGACACACTATTTTTAAATGGATATGTATCGGTGACTTCACAAGAAAACATTTATTGACACTCTTTGGAATTTTCAAAGTGGATTCTCCATAAATCATTTATTGATTTATTGATTAATTCAACAGCATTTTTAGACCTTTCTAGAAGAGACTTAATATAAAAGTGAAGAGTGCAGCCTAATATTTTGTTAATAGTTTAACACAGACGTGTAAATATTGAACCCTTAATTGGGAAGTGAGTTTCAAGATTCTACAAACACCTTTTGCTATAGATCAGACACAGAGAAATAGGGATAGGATGAGAATCCACACTGTTTGTCACCCATATTGTCTACATACATTAAGAAAAGAATATCAATTTAAGATTTACAGTAGCTGCCATTTATGAGTAGGAAGTTGGTATTAGCATTCAAAGGGTTTAAACAAACTGACTGTAAGAAAAGACTTGTTCAACAACAGGTGTACATTAATAATGAATTAATTGGCATAATTGAATTGACTGACTCAGATTCTTCCACTCCCAATATTACGATATACCAATATTGGATCTAAACTGTGTAAAAATGTTTCTACTCCATTTAAGCCTAGTGTCTTTTAACTCTTTCCTCCCTGAAACTTTAAATGGACAATTCCAGTTTCGATTTTAGTCTAATCCATTCTGGCTTTTAAGGGTTGTTTTTGTCCATTTTTGGCCTTATGACAAACAGTGAAGACCCTGATCAGAGGGCTCCTTTCGGAGCCCTCTGATCTGAGTCTTCACTGTTTGCACAGGACAAGTGTACTATTCACATGTACACTGTTTGAAAAGGACGCCTATAGGCGGGACTAGGGTTCAAATGGTTAAAGGGGGCATTGGCAAACAGTGTAGACTCTGATGAGACACCAAGTTATGCAGAGTCTCATCAGCATCTTCACTGTTTGCTATTTTAAGCTGTATGGAAACAAGACATGGCAATGTCCTTAGATCACCCTTGTATATTTATAATGATTTATTCCTTCACAATCAGTTCCAATTTATACAATCATGAAAATGTACCATAAGAAACGTTTGTAAATTCTAGCAGAACTGATGATAGCTTAAAGTAGGCTGAAAGTAAAGCAGAATGCGCATTCTGCTTTACTTTCAACCAGCTTTAAGCGGAATTACCTTTCTTTAAATATAGAAAAAGGCTATGGGGTAAAGGGCTAAGACAAGGTTGGCTATAGGGTTCCATGAAGGGCATGTTTGTAATTTTTTCCACATTTGTACAGGCGGGCTTGTCAATCTGCAGGGTGTTTTCACTTGTTGTGGGGTCACACTCACTGGAATATTCTGACCCCAACCCCATTAATTGTCAATTATATACATCGTTAACTACAGTAGTGTTTTCTCAGTCCCAGTTTGAGGTCCTTTAACACATACTGACAGTAAGTTCACCACTGTGATATATTGTTAAAACTTGAACAAGAATGAAGATTTCTCAAGACAGAATGAAAAGATGGTTTTAGTTTATTATTATTTTCATTTCACTTCAATTTCAATTTCTTTATTACTGATTCATCCCCGAAACTTTTGATGGATAATTCCATTGTCGGAATAAGTCGAGTCCATTTATGTCTATTTATAAGGTTTTTTTCTGCAAATTATTGAAAAATGGCAAACAGTGCAGACCTTGATCAGAGGGCTCCTTCAGGAGCCCTCTGATCTGGGTCTACACTGTTTGCATCTATAGGACAAACAATTGTACTTTTTACAGGTACACAGTATCAGAGCACCAGATAAGGGTAGTTTTTCAAAAACTAAAATCTTTATTTCTGAATTAAACCCTTTGGTGTCACTACTCATTAGAATCGTCTCTTCGAGACGATTCTAATGAGTAGTAACACCATAGGATTTGGTGCTGAAATTAGTGATAAAATGTTTGATTTGTTGAAATAACTACCTTTTATCTGGAGCCCTGTACACTGTTTGTAAAGGACAATATACTTGTTGCAAGGGTTCAGTGTGTTAAAAACCAGGTCATATCAGGATGGGACTCATTTGAAAGACTGAAGAAATCATGAAGGCTTGAACATATGACCCATGTGCTACAAGCAATGCATCTTAACAACAGTTTTACTACACCGCATAGATTTTTTCTCAAGATGGGGGTTTGCTTAATGGAATACAAAAGTTATGTAGGAAACCCCTTGAGAAACCTGTCTGAAACAAGCAATTATAATTATGTTTTAATTGTTGCTCAAAGAGTTTACAAGGTATTTATAAGAGATTGAATCCATATGTATAGTATTTTATTTTCTCTTCCAGGGCTCCAGATAAGCATAGTTTTTCAAAAACTAAAATCTTTATTTCTGCATTAAACCCTATGGTGTCACTACTCTTTAGAATCGTCTCGAAGAGACGATTCTAATGAGTAGTAACACCATAGGATTGATGCTGAAATGAGTGAGAAAATATTGAATTTGTTCAGTAAACTTCCGCTTATATGGAGCCCTGGTCTTCTCCCTCTTATATAAAATATTGCCATCTATGAACATCTGAACCATTACATTGGCTTATACAATAGGGAAATATTTTCACAGGAAAAAAGTGTAGAGCCATGTAGGACAAGAAAGCAGCGCAGACCTTGATCAGACAGCTCTGATTGGGATCCACACTGTTTTCAATTAGTGTCAATACACACAATATTGAACAGAAGGAATGTTGAACTTTAAAAGTTTAGGGCATGTTTCAATGTTGAAACATACTGTGAGAACTGCACTATAAGTGATAATGAATTCTACAGACTATGTCTCTCATAGGGTTATTGTTTTCACAGGCTTTCTCTTCAACAAAGGTTTAGCCTTGTGGAGTTTTTATGCACTAGGGGCACAAAAAAACAGTATAAAGAGACAGAACACTTTCCTTGCTATCAGACCAGACAGTTACATCAGGAGCTGTCTGATCAGAGTCTGCACTGTTTTCTTATAGAGTCTGTCTGACATGAGTCTGCACATTGTCTTTGTGGAAACAAATGTATTCCCTTAATTTATTAGCCAACAGAATAGTTCAGATGATAGATGTCCATAAGAGATGACATTTCAGTTATAAATACAGTAAAACCTCTCTATTACGACCACTAAACATAAGGCTAATTGGTTGTATAAAAGACAGGTGACAGCTCAAAGCAAGATGACAGTAAAACAGAAACTTTCTGTTTTACTGTCACTTTGCTTTAAGCAGTCACCTGTTCTTAACCCCTATTAATAAACACAATTTAGTGGTCGTAATAGAGGGGTTTTACTGTACATATCTAGCATAAGGGTTAACTGTATACAGTGCTCCCTGTCTACAACAACACCCAATGGGAGACCAACAGTATGTGTGTTGTTCAGAGGGAGTTGTTATAGGGAGGGAAGAGTACATTTGCAAACAGTCTGACCTCAGATCAGACGCCCCGTAATTCGGCATCTGATAGGGGTTCAAACTCTTTGTCAATCGTCTTGTTGTTTGTTTTGTCAAAATATCCAATACAGTAAAACCTCACTATTACGACCACTAAAACGAAGACTAATTGATTGTATAATAGAGAGGTGACAGCTTAAAGCAAGGTGACAGTGAAACAGAAAGCTCCTTAGGGAGCTTTCTGTTTCACTGTCACCTTGTTTTAAGCGTTTTAAGCAGTCACCTGTCGTAAACACCCTAACAATTAACATAAGTAGGTGGTCGTAATAGAGAGGTTTTACTGTACGTAACTTTGAGGAAAAATGGCAAGCAGCTATTTTAAGCAGACAGTATTGCAGTAGTGAAAGAGTTATATCTTTTAAGGGAACAATGACAAACATTGTTGTCAAGAGGGAATCATTGATTGGATGGCTGTTGTAGGGAGTGAGCACTGTACAGTTCAACAACCATTCATATATTTGAAGATTCCTTGCTATCTACGTACTAAGATAATGTGGATGCTTGATGAAGAATTATCCCATTTGAAGTTGGTCTCTTTTTCACTGGACTCCAAATAAGATGGAGTGAACTAAACATTCCATGTTCTCCTTTGTGTCTCCTACTACAAATCCTGTGCTAAGATTTCTCATTAGAATAATCTCTTCAAGATGATTCTAAAGAATATACAGTAAAACCTCTCTAATTATGACCAGCAAATCATGTTAATTATTAGGTGTTTAAGACCGGTTACTACTTAAAGCAAGATACATTAAGCTGTCACCTGTCTTTTATACAATTAATTAGCCTCGTTTTTAGCGGTCTTAAGAAAGAGGTTTTTCTGCGGTCACAACTTTGGGGTTAGTTGGAGACATAAGGATTTTAGTATTTGAAAATCATTCTCATATCTGCAGCTATATGTGCTAGATTAAAATAATTACATTTTAAGCCATTCAAGTGTTTTGAAACAAATTACCCTCTTCTGTTGCAACTTATCTTTGTTTAAAAAAAACCATAAAGTAATCACTTTCAAGAAGTTAGACTTCTTTAAAAAAAAAAAAAAGCCTTCTTTAAAAAAATCTGTCTTCCTTAGATTTGAAATCAATTTTTTCTTCCCCATTGCTAGAGAAGGACTGCATGGTGTGCCTTACAGTTAGAATCGTGATTAAGTAAGCATCTTGTCTGTATCCAAACTGGCTGCAAAAGTCACACAATTGGCAAGGAAAGGTTAAAAATACTTCAGTTTCTGACATTCATCGTAATTGAAAGATTACCAGTGAAATATTTGTCTTATCTTTGAATATTTGGTCTAATTATGCTTAGCCTTCAATAAGTGCATATTTGCAAACCGTTAACCATTTACTCCATAGCCAGTTTCTAGTTTTGAAGACAGTTGACCACTTAAAGCAGGTTGAAAGTAAAGCAGAATTCAGCTTAAGGTGCATTTTGCTTAATTTCAGCCTGCTTTAAGCTATCATCTGCTTGGATATAGAAAACATTTCAAATTATGCTGCATATTCATGACTGTGTCAAGACTGTGTCAATTAGAACTTTTTCTTCAGATGGATGGATGAGTTGGGTTCAGTGAAGGGATAAAGTAAAAAGACATAAAACGACATATTTATGGGGAAATGGGGTAATTAACCTGAACTATTCCACTGGCTAATAAAATCATTATTTTAATTTGGTATTATTTCCAAAGAAAGAGTGCAGATTAGTGCCAGACAGATCCTATATAAAAACGGTGCAGATCCTGATCCTTTAGGAACTGTTCATTGCTTGTGTAGGTCTAAACTGTTTCCAAAGAAATCAATGTATGCTATTAGCAGGAGAAAGGTTAAAATATTGTAGGCTGGTTTGACGATTATAAAATATCCAGGTTTGTCTTCCACACGACCCTTTCAGTGATCCCAAGCGGAAGCATGTCTGACGGCAGGCTTGAGATAGCCCCACGTACACCCTTTCTTCCTCCACTGATAGAAGAGTATCAAACAGATCCATTCTCATCCATAGCAAGCTACCGGCTAGAAGTAAATTTAGCATCCTTATCTGAAACTAAACCTTGAAGGATTACTGTTTAAGTGAGCTATCAAAGTGAAATATGTAGGGAGTGTTCTTTTTTTTTTTTACATTGAAATTAAATAAGATTGACAAGGGAGAAATAATTTTCACAGGGGAGAACTCAATGGTGCTATTCATCTTTGTTTTATTCTTGGATTCTTTAAACATGTTTTAAACCAGATTGTTTAAACATGTGGTATGTATGCTTTTAGTTTATGTAGTTAATTATCAGTAAGTAAACGAACTGCAGCTTTTGCAAATATATACATTAGGGATTTCTTTTTCTGTTGTTTGCAACATGAAGTTTTATAAGAGTGCAGTGGAACCTTGATAACTCAATCTCACAGAATATCAAACTTGCACTATTTGAAATTCTGTTAAAACAGTGCAGAACCTGATCTGACAGCTGAACCGTCAAGAACTGTCTGATTTGGGTCTTCACTTTTAAGCTCACCTGGCATGAAGTGCCAAGGTGAGCTATTGTGATCTCCCTGTGTTCGTTGTCGTTATATTTGCCTTGTCATTTTTTTGTTGAAAACTTGATGGCCAATTTATTAAACTTGATAGGATTGTTTTGAGAAAGATTCTTAATCTTAAGTTATAGAGGATCTTGTTCAGCCATTTAAGCCTAAAGTGGATATTGGTGAACAGTGTAGACCCTGATGAGATGCAGCGTTATGCTGCATCTCATCAGGGTCTGCACTGTTTGCTATCATATGAAATCTTTTTTCTGTATGGACAAAAGCTGCAGTGATTTTATATCACCCTTGTATATCTACAATGATTTCTTTCAGAAAGTATACAGGGAGAGTTTATATCAATATTTAGGCATAAATGGGTTAGCTTAACCCTTTACCTGATAGCCTATTTCTAGTACTTAAGATAGGTGACTACTTAAAGCAGGTTGAAAGTAAAGCAGAATGCGCCTAAGGGCGCATTCTGCTTTACTTTCAGCCTGCTTTAAGCTATCATGTGCTATAATATAGAAAATATTCCCCATAATACTTAATCATAACTGATTAAATTGGAACTATTTTCTTCAGCGGATGAATAAATCATATCCGCTAAAAGGCGCTTCTATTGGGGAAAGGGTTAAAGAGCGGAAAATGACGAGCAGAGCTTTATTTGTTTCTCTCTTATCTAGGTGTTGTAAATTTTTTCAGAATTCACATCAATTTTATGGGAAAACAATGTCCTTCCATACTGCATAAAAAACAAATAAAATTAATTGTTATGGGCATTAGAGTCTGAAGATGATGTATAGGAAAGTTGAAAAGTGCATGTATTGATCCATTATGTACCTGTAAGGTATGCTATATTTGCTTCAGGCCAATCTGATACTATTTATGATACAGAAGCAATTAGCGACATCAGATCATCTACCTTTAGCCTGGTGAGGCCATAACAGGTAGATGTTTTATAACAATCTTTGGAAGCGTCATATTCTATATGACCACCAACAAAATCTAATTATCTAATGGTCAAACGTTTTGTTAAATCTTTCTTACTTTCTCTTTTGGATGGCTGCTTAAAGTGGGCTGAAAATAAAGCAGAATACTTCAACTAGAGCTTTCTGCTTATTGTTAGCATGCTTTGAGTTTCTTTTTGTCTTAAACAATTAAAACCAATTAAAAATTAGTATTTTAAGACACTTTAAAGGTTGCATAATGCAAATACAGAATTCCATGTTTATTGAAAGTTGCATTGGCAGTCTTTAAGTCACTCTGGTATCAGCATGCAATTCTTTCTGCATTACTTTTGTTTTGCATTAAGCTGTTGTCTTTCTGTAGAAATGTGCAATATACTACTGGTCGCTGAATGCAGATTTAACTGAAGCTCTAGTCTTGCTCTGAAAGTTTGTGACCAAGGTATCTCTGATCTCAGGGAAAAGTTTGTCACTGGGGTATCTGATCTGGATTGAGGCTATTAAGTCTCCTAATTATCCGATAGCGTTGATATGCTGCATAGATATTAACCATTACAGTGCTGGGAGCCTTTAGTTGATACATCCTCTGCAAACAGTGTAGACCCAGATCAGAGGGCTTCGGAAGGAGCCCTGTGATCTGGGTCTACACTGTTTGTCATACTCCAAAACATTTTGAGGACAAACTGATCAAAAGTCTACACTAAACTAGTCATATATCGTCAGAAAAGTTGTCTATTTACAATTGGATCAGCATTGTTAAGGTTAAAGATAGGATTTCCTAGACCAGTTGATAATTGCTGTCTGTTTGTTTATTTATTAATAGATGAGACTGCATAGATTGCAGTATCCTTTTAACAGCAGCTAAAATGAAGTTCTATGACCTTTGCAAAGAGGGAGAATTTCATGTTTTTTTGTTCAGAATGCATGTTAAGTGATATTGCAGGGAATTAGGAAATGTTTGGATCAATTTTTTGAAAGGCTGCAATCAGCATTTTATGAAATGAACAAAAATTATATGTCATTTTACACTTTGAAATGCACAAATGAGGACTAGACATTTGCAAACAATTTCGGAATTAAACCAATTTATGCCCGGATATTGCAATGAACTCTCTCTTTGTGCTTACTGGAAGATTTCATTATAGATTTAACTCTTAACCCATTACCCCATAGCCTGTTTCTAGTTTTGATAATAGGTGATTACTTAAAGCAGGTTGAAAGTAAAGCAGAATGCCTTAAGGGCATTCTTCTTTACTTTCAGCCTGCTTTAGGCTATCGATCATCTGCTAAAATATGGAAATTATTTCATATGATACGTATTCATGACTGTATAAATTGGAACTATTTTATTCAGCACAGGATTAAATTGAATGCGCTAAAAGGCGATTCTATGAGGTAAAGGGTTATATGCATGCTAGCAGCGGAATTGTGATTATCTGTGTTAACAGTTTGGATCTGATAAGACAGCTCCTCCAGGGGCAATGAGCTATCTAGACTTGGTCTACACTGTTTTCAAAAAGTGTCAATATTATGTTATTGGCAGGAAAGGAGTTATATTGGTTCATATTATTGATACAACCAGCCAGTAAAGAGTGGATTTGTGTATCATATTGCACAGATTATTGTGAACAATGTTATCCAGGAAGTAATTAGTTGATGCTAATTAGCTGTGGGAGTTGATAACTCTCAGTGCAGGTAGCTTACAGGTGTGCATAGCATTACAGCCAGTCATGTGCCAAGCAACAATTCAGAAGTTGATGTATGTAGAATATTTTAAAGATCCATCATGGTAACTTATCCTCTCTCATAGCTTAGCTTGTTTAGTGTTTTAAAGAATAGTAAATATTTGAAGCAGTATTAAAGTAATGCAGAAAGCTTCTGTAGAAGCTTTCTGCATTACTTTCGACCTGCTTTAAAAAGCCACTTGTCAGAGTGTAATTAAAACATTTTTCTTTTGCCCTTCAACAGGACATGGAAGAAGAAGGAAAAAGCATTTCGTTCTATGAGTACTATGTATGTAAAGTCATCCATGGTAATTTATACAGTACATAAATTATACTTCTATAGTTTACAACCTACAACCTTATACAGAGTAAAAAACCTCCTTTACAACCACTAAATTGTTTAAATTATTAGGTACAGTAAAACCTCGCTATTACGACCACTTAAACGAATGCTAATTGATTGTATAATAGAGAGGTGACAGCTTAACTCTTTCCTCCCTGAAACTTTAAATGGACAATTCCAGTTTCCATTTTAGTCTAGTCCATTTCTGACTTTAAGGGTTATTTTTGTCAGTGTTTTGGCATTGTGACAAACAGTGAAGACCCTGATCAGAGGGCTCCTTTCAGAGCCCTCTGATCTGGGTCTTCACTGTTTGCATAGGACATGTGTACTATTCACATGTAAGCTGTTTGAATAGGACGCCTATATGCGGGACTAGGGTTCAAAGAGTTAAAGCAAGGTGACAGTGAAACAGAAAGCTCCTACAGGAGCTTTCTGTTTCATTGTCACCTTGCTTTAAGCGGTCACCTACCGTAAACACACTAATAATTAACATAATTTAGTGGTCGTAATAGAGAGGTTTTACTGTATTTAAGACAAGTGACTGCTAAAACGAAAGCAAGATGACAGTAAAACAGAAAGCTCCTAATTTGCCTTCGGTTTAGTGGTCGTAATAGGGAGGTTTTACTGTAATTGAAGAGATGTCTAACAGACAGTCAAATGATTTTCTAAGAAGTGTCAACATGCCAGTTTGATAGAGAACAAAAGCAATACGGACAGTTTCAGATATAGAGCTGTCTGCATTACTTTGATCCCGCATTTATAATGCAGCCACCTTGCTTCAGAAGGGAAGCTTCTACAAGATCATGATATAGTCAAGAAAACAATATGGTAGAGGGCTCCAGATAAGGGGAGTATTTCAAAAATTAAAATCTTTATTTCTCAATTAAACTCTATGGTGTCAGTATAGGATTTGGTGGTAAAATAAGCGAGAAAATGTTGGTTTTGTTCACTGTACATACCAAGATGAGACAAGATAAAAAGTTTGTGTCTCATCTGTATGCACTGCTTATACATTTATTGTTTTGTAAAATGAAGAAACTGTTTACATATTACTCCCATAACTGTCAATATCTAATGAGAAGAAAGGAGGAATCTATTTAGAACAACCAGGCGGAAGTGGGTTAATTTCTATAGTCTTAAATACCAGAGGTAACATTAAGCAGTTCTTGTGTAATATTAAACTCTATAATTAGCATATACTTATTGATACAGTGAAAGCTAGATATAATAATTCATAGAGAGCCTTGTTTTCAAGCATGATCAAGAGTTTCACTTTACTTTGAGTATTTTCACTGCTAAATTGGCGCAAACAGTTTGGATCCAGATCAGATACCACATAATATGGCATCTGATCAGGATCCAAACTGTTTTACATTTGTACCAATATAATAATCTTCTGTGAATTGTTTTAAACAAATTCAAAATTGGCATAAAATTGAAAACACCAACTTTTCAGAAGACGATAATTTGGCACTGAAAGAGTTAATGTGAGCATCTTGTTGAGTTGTCATATTAACCCATTACTCCATATATGCCTTTTTAGCTCACCTGAGCCAAAGGCTCAAGGTGAGCTATTGGGATGGCCCTGTGTCCGTCGTGCGTCGTCGTGAACAATTGCTTCAAATGACATCTCCTCCTATACCGCTTAACAGAACTCAACCAAACTTTACAGAAATGTTCCTTGGGTCAAGCTCTTTCAAATTTGTTCAAAGAATTAAAAACAATGCAGAACTCTGGTTGCCATGCTAACCAAAGTGAAAAAATAAGGAAATCTTAAAAAATCTTCTTGTCAAAAACTGCAAGGGTCAGAGCTTAGATATTTGGCACACAGCATCATCTACAGGTCCTCTATCAAGTTTGTTCAAATTATGCCCCTGGGGTCAAAATTGGCCCCGCCCCGGGGGTCACAGTTTTACATAGAGTTATATAGTGAAATTTTCAAACGTCTTCTTCTCTGAAACTAATATGGCCAGAGCTTTGATATTTGGCATGTTTACACTTCTAGATGTCCTATACCAAAATTGTTCAAATGGTTCTGGTCGGTTGCATAACTAGGTCACAAGAGCTAAAAATAGATTTTTTCTATGAAACCTTAAAAAATCTTCTTGTCTGAAACTACAAGGGCCAGAGCTTAGATATTTAGCACATAGCATCGCCTACAGGTCCTCTATCAAATTTGTTCAAATTATGCCCCTGGGGTCAAAATTGGCCCCGCCCCGGGGGTCACAGTTTTACATAGAGTTACATAGTGAAATTTTCAAACGTCTTCTTCTCTGAAACTAATATGGCCAGAGCCTTGATATTTGGCATGTTTACACTTCTAGATGTCCTTTACCAAAAAAGTTCAAATGGTTCTGGTCGGTTGCATAACTAGGTCACAGGAGATAAAAATAGATTTTTTTCAATGAAAACTTAAAAAATCTTCTTCTTTGAAACTACAAGGGCCATAGCTTAGATATTTGACACATAGCATCGCATACAGGTCCTCTATCAAGTTTGTTCAAATTATGCCCCTGGGGTCAAAATTGGCCCGCCCCGGGGGTCACAGTTTTACATAGAGTTATATAGTGAAATTTTCAAAACGTCTTCTTCTCTGAAACTAATATGGCCAGAGCTTTGATATTCGGCATGGTTACACTTCTAGATATCCTTTACCTATTTTGTTCAACTGGTTTCAGTCTGTTGCATATGTAGGTCACAGGAGCTAAAAATAGATTTTTTTTCAATGGAAACTTACATAAATCTTCTTGTCTAAAACCCTACTACTCTGATCTTAGATATTTGGCACATAGCATCATCTACAGGTCCTCTTACAAGATTGTTCAAATTATGCCCCTCGGGTAAAAAATGACCCCTTCCTGGACATAAATAATTATCTCCATTTTGTCAGTTATTCTCAGGTGAGCGAAATTTGCCCCATGGGGCTCTTGTTATGAATTTTGTTCCAATTTATACTGTCATGAATATGCACCATAAGAAAATTTCTTAATGTTTCCTATATCCATGTAGATGGTAGCTTAAAGCAAGCTCAAAGTAAAGCAGAATGCGCCTTGTGGCATATTCTGCTTTTCTTTCAACCTGCTTTAAATGGTCACCTGTCTTCAAAGCTGGAAACAAGCTGTGGATTAAAGTGTTGACAGTAAGGTTTGATAGTATAGTCAAACAACGAGGTTAGACGTGTCACGGGGTCGCCGAGTCCATTTATAAGGGAGATCAGCATTTCGGATATCTTCGTGGCAATTTTAAATGAAAAGTTTTAGTTATTTGTACAAACAATAAACGAATTAGTTATCGGAAACATAGCGTAGTGGATAAGACGTAGGACTGAAAGGAAGCATGACCGAGAAACATTTTATCAAGCGGGTTCGAGTCTTGCATCAACCTAAACTTTTTTTTGGCTAAAACAATATTAAGGATTCTGTAATTACATTGCATTTAAGTAATGCCTGAAAGCCCCCTCAATAAAACAACTAAAACTTGTATTGATATTTGTATTTTATCATCCCTTTGTTTTTGAAAATATGGCTAATATAGGACTCAAACTCAAACTAATGCACCCCTTCTTCAACATTGAAGAACATGTGCATAAATAGTCAGTTTAATACAGTATGAAATAAGATAATGCTTTACTATTCATTCTAGATTAAAAAAAAGTTTGAGGTTGACGCGGGATTCGAACCTACGCTGAACAAAAATACTATTATCACAATGCACTCTGGGTACCTACACTTTGCCTACTGCGCTAAACAGCTGACAACGATTCCGCCTTCATTTGTAGCTAGTATACTAAACTCGACTGTTTAAAAAATGGTCCGAGAACATGCGGAATGCTGTTATCCCTAAAAAATGGACTCTGCTGACCTTTGACACGTCAGACCTAGTTGTTTGACTATAGTTTCTGAATATATTATTAGTCTAGGGGAGGAATATAATTATTGACATTTTAGGCTACAAAGGTCCCTTGTAACTGTTACATAAGTAGCTATATATAGCATTCCTTCTGTCAGCTTTTGACAGCCATAACTCAAATATAATTGCATTTATTACAACACCGGAAAAAAGACATTTATTAATAATGACATATAATTGTCAGGGTTCCAGCATCCGAGTTATTGTTTAATACGAAAAAATGACATAAATGGCGCCTGTAAGTGGCTTTATCAGTAGGGAACCAACCCCTTTTCTCCCATCCCACAACTATTATATCCAAGCTGGTGGTAATATACGAGGAACCGAGGCTGGTGGTATATACCAGGGAACCAGTCAGCTGTGGAATATTGTTTTGAGTTTCGTAACATTTGTTATATATGTACCGAGTTCTCTTCTGCGACTTTTAAACAAAATGTTCCTGTGTGTATCGCCACATGTGAAAATTGGATCGTGGGAACTGGGCCTTTTTTCTTACTGGTTGCCAAGTTTAAATTTACAGGTTTGATATGTAACGTGATAAAAAGATGTAAGAAAGCCCCAATTGGTGTGTAGATCGGATTGCTTGGATTCAGATCATTGGCAAAGTGATTTAGGTATCCGGTAAAGAATTCAAATCTTTTGACTTTGTTTTTTTGAGAAATCAGAAGATTCAAAGGATTTTAACATTTCGTTACACAATTATTGTTCGAAAGCAGAAGCTATTTTTATTTTTTTAAAATGATATACATGTCAGCAGGGGAGTTTTGCCCTTGCACCCTCATAAGCCCCTTAACCCTCTACTCCGTAGATATGCCCTTTATGCATTTAGTTAATTCCTCCAATGAAGACATTTTTTTCAATGTATACAGGCATGAATATAATGCACCCTAAGAAATATATTGTACAGTAAAACCTCGCTATTACGACCACTAAAACGAAGGCTTATTGATTGTTTAATAGACAGGTGACAGCTTAAAGCAAGGTAACAGTGAAACAGAAAGCTCCTACAGGAGCTTTCTGTTTCACTGTCACCTTGTTTTAAGCGGTCACCTACCGTAAACACCCTAATAATTAACATAATTTAGTGGTTGTAATAGAGAGGTTTTACTGTATATCCTTGCAGATGGTAGCTTATAGCAGACTAAAAGTAAAGCAGAATGTGCCATAAGCACATTCTACTTTACTTTCCCACCTGCTCTAAGTGATCATCCATGTCTTCAAAACAAGAAACAGGCTAAGGAATAAATGGGTAATTTTTTGCAAGATTTTGGAATACCAGTGTCACGCAAAATCAAAACATGATCAGTCACCAATCTAGTAAGAATCTGATTTATATCCAAATTTGCAAAATTAATATATTGTTCAAGGTACGCATTGGTTGTAAAATGATCAAAGCCATTGGACTTAAGTTGGTTTTCATGTTTTGTTTATGTAAATTTGACCTGATTACACAAATAAATTCAGTAGCATTGTTTTTGAACATATCTAACAAAAAAATCATTTTTTTCTCTTTTAAATTATTGTTTAACCCCTTAGTGTGCAGCTATCTAACTTTCTAAACCATTGACAACAGTTTGGATTGCTACCAGGTGTCAATAATTTTTGGCATCTGGTCAGTGTTCAAACTGTCTTATACTTGGTTTGTATGGCTGCTAATGCTGAGAAAATATAGACAATTCTCAGACTAAACCCATAAACCCATAGCCTGTTTCTAATATTGAAGATAGGTGACCACTTAAAGCAGGTTGAAAGAAAAGCAGAATGTGCCTTAAGGCACATTCTGCTTTACTTTCATCCTGCTTTAAGCTATCATCTGCTTGAATATAGAAAATATTTCTTATGGTTCATATTCATCTAAATTGGAACAAGTTTCTTCAGTTAACTCTTTGCTCCCTGAAACATTAAATAAACAATTCCAGTTTCCATTTTAGTCTAGTTCATTTCTGACTTTTAAGGTTTGTTTTTGTCAATGTTTGGCATTATGACAAACAGTGAAGACCCTGATCAGAGGGCTCCTTTTGGAGCCCTCTGATCTAGGTCTTCACTGTTTGCATAGGACAAGTGTACTATTCACGTGTACACTGTTTGAAAAAGACGCCTATATGCGGGACTAGGGTTCAAAGGGTTAAGGAATAAATTAAAGGTGTAAAAGTCGTATTTATAGGGTAATGGAGCAAAGAAGAAAACATTTTGGGTGAACAATATTTTTGTTCAGCGTTCAAAGGCTTGCGATGTCAACTGTTCTTTGATGTTAGATAAAAGTAAATAGTTTTTTTGCTGTTTGTTTTTTGCCGTGACCATGTCACATTACCTACTGACTCAGTGGCTTCTGACAGTTTTCAAATTGTGAACTTTTGTCTTGTCAATGGCTCTAAATTGTACAGACCAATTTTTATTGCCACTTTTCCCCCCAGTTTTCCCCACAGAGACCTTTTCCAAAGCATATTGCTTGTTCCACACAGAAATGGCTTAACCCATTAGCCCATAGCCTGTTTTCAGTTTTAAGTATCCACTTAAAGCAGGTTGAAAGTAAAGCAGAATGCATCTTAAGGTGCATTCTTCTTTACTTTCAGCCTGCTTTAACTCTTTGAACCCTAGTCCCGCATATAGGCGTGCTTTTCAAACAGTGTACATGTGAATAGTACACATGTCCTATACAAACAGTGAAGACCCAGATCAGAGGGCTACGAAAGGAGCCCTCTGATCATGGTCTTCACTGTTTGTCACAATGCCGAACATTGAAAAAAACAACCCTTTAAAGTCAGAAATGGACTAGACTTAGATGGAAACTGGAATTGTCCATTTAACGTTTCAGGGAGGAAAGAGTTAAGCTACCTTATGCTAGGATATAAAAAATATTTTTACGGTGCTGCGTTACCGTGCATAATTGTATAAATATTTATGAATGTATAAAGAGGAACTCTTTTTTCAGAGGAGAAATAAATTGAAGGTGTTAACAAGAAATATCTTTAAAAAAGATATTTGGCGGAATGAGTGGTTGAACTAATGCTATAGATGGGTGTGCAAAATGGAATGAAATAATGAAGTTTTCACAGAATTGTAATATCTTGGATTGAAAAGCAAAACATTCAATTACAGTAACTTTCATTTTAAAATATAGCTACTAAAGGTCTGTCCTCTACAGAATCACCAAACAATAATTTAAACCGTATCCTGCTGCTCATAAGATTCTTGCATAAATCTACTGTTCTATCAATGGAGTTTCTTAAAACATAGATGTCATAATTATCTAAAAATAGAAACATGCTGTCATAGCAATTGCAGACTCTTTGCACTAACAATTCACATTCAGTTACAGTAACTTTTATTTAAAATGCAAAACTATTATGTACAGAAATGCCAAACAAAACAATTATTTAAACCGTACCCTAGTTACTGGTAGGAGATCCTCACGTTAATCTACTGTTCTATCACTCTTCATTCATGAATGGAGTTTCTTAGAAAAAAGATGTAATATCTTAAAATAGAAGCATGATTGCATCAGCATAGTTAGTCTGTCTCTCTAAATTTTACACTCACTATTCCTATCCAGTAAAACTGTAATTTTGCATAGACCAGCCTACAGGGCTCCAGATAAGAGGCAGTAAATTTAACAAATCACATTTTTTCACTCATTTCAACACCAAACCCTATGATGTTACTACTCATTTGGATCGTCTCGAAGAGACGGTTCAAATGAGAAGTGACACCATAGGGTTTAATGCAGAAATAAAGATTTTAAGTTTTGAAGTACAACCCTTAACTGGAGCCCTGGCTACTATCCAATCAGCCCATTCAGTTTTAAGCATGTGACTTTCAACATAGATTTCTGTCCAGTTATCATTGGTTGAGAATTTGCATGATAGGTCTAAATAGAAACTATTCAGCTCCGCTGAATAAACCAATCATTAAGGGAGTTGGTTATTCTAAAGGTCAAGATAGTGTTCCCAGACTAAGGATCTAGCACCTCTGGGGGTGAGTTAGTGATGCTGGATTGGTTCGCTAATTGAGTTTGACAGTTATAAGTCGCCTTGCCATCTAGCAGGTTAATTTATAGCACCCCTGGGAGATTGTGGTCTACTGTAAAACAGCTTGGCTACAAGAACAAGCTTATTTACTCTGGCCAAGGCTTGAGAGTAATAAGTTACCTCTGCAATGCCTTACTCATCACAGTAAAAAAGTTATTTGCAAACAGTTTGGGCTTGTGATATTTTATGCTTTTTTCCTGCATGATAAAAAGTCATAGGAAACATTCCCAACATCAGTAGACACAGGTGACAGTAAAACAGGCAGCTCCTACAGTAGTCAATGAACCCCTGTGACGTCAAGCTGTTTTACTGTCGCCTTGCTTTAAGTAGTCACCTGTTTTAAATTCTTAATAATTAAGTATAGGTTAGTGTCTATTAGTCGATTTTAACAAAAATTAAAAGTCAAGCGAGGGGCACCCGAGCGACTTTTAATCTTTTGTTAAAATAGACTAATATACACTAACCAATTTAGTGGTTGAAATTATTTTTTGGTACCGACAAAGAGCTATACCGTCAATTGGAAGTAACAAAACGTTTGTTCTTCCCGAAACACCCTTTTTAAATAGTACCGACAAAGGAAATGGACATAGGCCGCACCCAAAGAAACACCTGCGTATCAACCCAAATACGCATGCGCAGGATTAAATTTTTTAGTCGTTGATTAGTGTTTGATAGTACTGACTTACAAAAATTAATCCTCGATTTTTTTTTAATAATACTCAACTCTCATTGGTCAAAAAATAATTTAGTGGTCCTAAAAGAAAGGTTTTACTGTACTCTGCAGACACTTTCCTGTCAGGGTAAGGGCTAAGAGTATTGTAGTTATTATTTAGTTATTCCAGTATCATTCTAGACATGTTTTTTGGCTGGTCTCAGACAGTCAGACAAGTACACAATATTTACTGAAGTGCCAAGCACCTGTTAATTCAATATATTTCCTGCTTATACTGCAAAAAACAAGTTGCCTATTAGACCACATGATACATATCTTTTGGCTGGCAAACTTAACATCTTTATTAACCCATTACCCCATAGGCAACTTGTTTTAGAGAGTTTACCATGCTATCACCTGTATTTGCAATTGTTTCATATTCTGAAAGTAAAGAAGAATGCGCTTTAACACTTTATCCTATAGCCTGTTTCTAATTTTGAAGATGGGTCACCTCATAAATCAGATTGAAAAGTAAAGTAGAATGTGCCTTTAGTAATATTATAACATTCTGCTTTACTTTTTAGTATGGTTAGCATGACTGTATAAAGTGGAAATATTTTATATATCCAAGCAGATGGTAGCTGAAGTCTGGTTGAAAATAAGGCAGAATGCCCTTAAACCAACTGAACCCTAATATGGAGTATATGCATCCTTACAAAATGTATACCTTTTAAGAGTACATTTGTCCTATTCAAACTGTGTAGACACTTATCCTACAGGAGCCCTCTAATCAGTGTCTGCACTGTTTGCCATCTATTGTGCAAAGCAACCCTAAAAAGTGATAAATAGACATGAATTAACTGAAAAATTAATTGTCTATTTAACATTTCAGGAGGAATGAGTTAACCCATTACCCCATAAATACGCCTTTTACGCCTTTAATTTATTCATCCGCTGCAGAAAATAGTTCCAATTTATACAGTTAAGAATCTGTACCATAAGAAATATAAGATGATAGCTTAAAGCAAGCTGAAAGTAAAGCAGAATGTGCCTTAAGGCGCATTCTGCTTTACTTTCAACCTGCTTTAAGTGGTCACATATCATCAAAACCAGAAACAGGCTATAGGGTAATGGGTTAATTAAGGTGTGACCTTTTCTCAAAGCTAGAAACAGAATATTGGGTAATGGGTTAATCTGCTGACTGTCTTTTGAGTTATTATGAAATGCTAATGCAGAATCAGTGTTGATTTTGATTGGAAGATTAATGTGGTTGTTTTAACTCAGGTCTGGGTTCAGGTGCCAAATTCATTACACTATAGTTTATCATTGTTGGATTAAATTCCCCAATAAATATTTCTCTGTGTGGTGGGCATTCTGATTGTCAAGGATAGAATTTCTGGGAATAATCTTGCCTTTAGTTTGCTGTTGGGAAAAAAAGGAATAGTAACTAATATTAATGTTACCATGACTATTTGAGTTTTATCAGGGCTCCAGGTAAGAATTTAAATTGTCAACTAGATTTTTTTTTTTTTTTACGTTTTTCTTGAAACTCTATGTGATAACTAACTATTTATTAGAATCATCTCTTCGAGATAATGCCAATGAGTAGTCTCAACATATCAAGATAGTGTTTTTTTAATGAGAGCAAGAATTTTATTTCTGACTGTTTCTGTTGTGTGTCCACCAAATCCTATGTTGTGATCTTTCTTTCAAAGAATGGTCTGAAATATTATTTAAGTCTAATATATATAGCCAGTTACAACATAGGTATATAGACATTAAAAAGAATCTTAGTATTTGAAAGACGGACCCATTGATCTGGAACTACTGACCCTCTTTTGTCAGAAAGATTGATGGATTGATCTAAATCTCACTAAATTACTGAAAATTACATTTTCTATTTGTTTTAGATGTTTGATATATTCTTTAGGAGGAGGCAATTAAATCAATCTGTTTTGATGAGGGCGTGGTGAAATGGAATAGGTGTATTGTTTAGATAGACAGATAACGTGGAATACCAGCATCATTATGTAGACATTTTGTATGCCAACAAGCTGTAATGAACTCTGTCATCTTGTAACTAGTTTGAAGCAATTTAGTAATAAGCCAGGGCATAAAATAAACAGTTCCAACATTTTCTCACTCATATCAGCACCAAATCCTATGGTGTTACTACTCATTAGAATCGTCTCTTCGAGACGATTCTAATGAGTAATAACACAATAGGGTTTAATGCAGAAATAAAGATTTTAGTTTTTTGAAATGCTCCCCTTATCTGGATCTCTGATATTAGTAAGCAACTGTTTACATTTGAGAATGCCATTGTGATAGATAGCACAGACTATGATGGAAGGGTATACCTTGCATGTTGTACCTTGCATGTTGTATGATATAGGTCTACACTGTTGGTTAGAAGTCACCAATTGTTGCCATGGCTACATGTGAAGAGTTACAAGGTGTGTGGGGGCAGATTATGTTCTAGGTGTAGGTTGCCATGATAACAGATTGACAGATTACAAGTCCTGAAAATAGAAAGGGCAGGGTGTGAAACTGGCACTTTGAATACCTCTGATAGTTCATCACCAAGCTTTAACTGGCTCTTATAACCGAGCATAACAACGTAGCATCTCATCAGGGTCTGCACTGCTTTACTATTATACAGTCGAGACTCGATACTTCGAACTTGCTTAAGTTGAAATTATCTGTATTCTTTAAATTGATTTTCGATAATTTGAACTCGCTTAAGTCAAATTTACCTGCATTTCAAAGATAAAAACGGGCATATACCAATGTACCAATTTCAAACTAGGGTCAGTGTCAAACAGTTTGGATCCTGATGAGATGCAGAGTTACTTGGTGTCTCATGTGGATCTAAACTGTTTGCAAAGGTAACCAGTTTTGCTATTATTGCACAAAGAGTTGAGGGATTCTTGTCTGACAAGCAGAAAGTAAAAACAGCAGTGAAGTAAATGGTTTATGTTAGATGATAGAGGGATTGTATTGTTTAGTGAAAACAGAACACGGAAAGTGGATTAAATGCCCGTAAACAAAAGAGTGGAGTAGACTAGAAATAAATTTACTTTGAATGTGGTTGCTGATCTTTCAAACGCTGAATATGTCTACACTCAAAATGTTGCTGTCTTTCATTCTCACTCACTCACTCGGACATAAACTATTTCCTTCCTAATATTGGAGAATATTTTACCCTAGTGACAAAAGTTAGTTCTGTACCTAATCAGATGCAGAGTTACTTGGCATCTGATCTGGATTCAAAGTGTCAAGTAAAGTAAAGGTAAACCTTTATTGAGCAGGACACAAGTATCCCATCATTTGTAAACAGTGTAGATGTCCCTCATAGACCTTACTACCTTGCCATGGTTTAGGGGCTTAATTGTCATAGGGAATTGTTTCTGTTTATTAGATCGAGATTATCCCCTCTGCCAGGAATTAACCCTTTGAACCCTAGTCCCGCATATTGGCGTCCTTTGCAAACAGTGTACATTTGAATAGTACACTTGTCCTATGCAAACGGTGAAGACCCAGATCAGAGGGCTCCTAGGAGCCCTCTGATCAGGGTCTTCACTGTTTGTCATAATGCCAAACATTGACAAAAACAACCCATAAAAGTCAGAAATGGGCTAGACTTAAATGGAAACTGGAATTGTTCATTTAAAGTTTCAGGGAGGAAAGAGTTAAAAGGAAGACAGGACAGTGGTTTTGATCCCATGCACTGCTTGGCAACAGATGAGACTAGCTGAAATCATCATCTCATCATCCCTCATCATTCATTGGCGCCATGTGACCTATTTTGTGTCACAGTGCAGTAAAATCCAAATCATCATCACCCAGATCAGAAGGCTGAAAGAATGTTCCTTTAGTTATGCTTAGCTAAGTAAAGGTTAAAAGACTGTTTGTTAAACTATTATAAGTTAAAGAACTTTAGTGTTTGATTGTTATGTTAACGATTGACCGACATTGGTTTAAGTGGTTTCTGAGATACCTATAGATTTATTGAATATACTGATCAAAAATAGAATGCACAATTGTCTTACGTAATTTTGCAAGTAGATCTTTTTAGAGAACTTGTCAGGGGATTGCTTATGTAATCTGGGAAAGTGCATTTCAAAAGTGCATGAGGGAATATTGTCTAGTACAATAATCTGCTGTGAGGCAATTTTCCTGCATTATGAATGAGGCTATGTGTGTATAGTCTTAGTTTACTCTTTGTGTGCTAGATAAATACTTTTTGCATAGATTTAGCCCTCCCTATGCTGGAAATTCATAAATAAAACTCCACCCAGCTCATGTCAGACAGGTCCTTTAAGAAAAGGTGAAGCTCCTGATCAGACAGCATTCCTTAGCATAAGCAAAACAAAATGCCTTTTACCTACACATAAGAAAAGTTGGTAGCTGAAAGCAACATAAAGGTAAAGCTCCTATAGGAGCTAACTGCATTACTTTCACTTGCTTTAAGTGGAGGAATAAATTAAAGGCATAAAAAGGTGTACTTATGGAATAATAGGTTAATTGTCAAACAAAGTCACACCCATTGTTTGAACATGATTCAAATTTATGCAAATAGCAATAAAGTCATACTTGGCAAGATAAAAGGTTTCCAGAGTAAAATGTGTCTCAAGTTTGACAGAAACTGGTTGAAATGTTACTTTTTTGCATTAAAGGTAGCAGAACTGTTTGGCACACCTTGACCAAGGGGTTGTGTTTCCTGTCCAAACAGCATCTGATACAAGCCAGAGCCATCAACCCACCATTGTTTAGTTCCCACCTGATAAATAAACAGACAAGTAGCTGATGATGAACTTTGTCTGCTGAATTATTCCTAGCCTCTGTTGAACAAGGGAGGAACGATTTTACATACAGTCAAACTTTGTTCCGTCTATGGTTTCCGAAGATTGTTTAATAAAGAACAAAATGAATGCAGAAAGTTCCAAATAAACTTATTGCATTATTTTTATCCTGCATTAATTTGTCATCTGTATTGAAGACTGTATGCATGATCCTTTAACTGTCACTTATCTTTTAGACTTGGTTGGTATTTACCAGGTTTGATGGAAATTCCTGGAATAATTTGAAAGTGTTCTGTTTTAAAATTGTCTAAGTCATTAGCATTAAAGCTTGGCTAAAATTGGAATGTTAGCTACCATATTGCATGAAACCTAATGGATCTGGTTGCCAGGCTCCTTTTGAAAACCCTTTGTTTCGATTTAGTATTTGCAATGTATAAGGACATGCTAAATATGACCATTATTTCATTTGGTACTTCATGTAGAATGGAAAGACATTTGTTTTGAAATTGTTGCAATGCCATCTTAGAGTGACTGACATTGATTGTAGCAGTGAAAATCCCTTGCCTTTAGGATTGAAAATGCATTGGTAGTTTGTAACATATAACCTGAAGGTTGTCTAAATTGTAGGAATGAAGAGGATACCTTACTTGAAAGGTTAAATGAAGAGGCATTGATTGTTAATTTAGATGATATCTTGACTTAAGAATGTTGTTAACCGTTTCTGGAATAAAAATGTGTTTGTTGTCACAATTTTGATATCTTAAGTAAAGATAGCTTTTGCTTTTTTTGGAGAATGAAAAGGCATAAAATGTTACAAAAAGGTTGCCACAAAGGTTGCCTAACATTTTGGAATGGTAAAGCACTAATTGTTACACAAAGGTTGCCTAACATTTTGGAATGGAAAAGCATTAATTGTTACACAAAGGTTGCCTAACATTTTGGAATGGAAAAACACTAATTGTTACAAAAAGGTTGCCTAACATTTTGGAATGGTAAAGCACTAATTGTTACACAAAGGTTGCCTAACATTTTGTAACGGAAAAGCATTAATTGTTACCCAAAAGTTGCCTAACATTTTGGAATGGAAAAGCATTAATTGTTCCACAAAGGTTGCCTAACATTTTGGAAGGTAAAGGCATTGGTTGTTACACAAAGGTTGCCTAACATTTTGGAATGGAAAAGCACTAATTGTTACAAAAAGGTTGCCTAACATTTTGGAATGGAAAAGCATAAATTGTTACACAAAGGTTGCCTAACATTTTGTAATGGAAAAGCATTAATTGTTCCACAAAGGTTGCCTAAAATTTTGAATGGAAAAGCACTAATTGTTACACAAAGGTTGCCTAACATTTTGGAATGGAAAAGCATTAATTGTTAAACAATATTACCAAACCTTTTCGAATGAAAAGGTATTGGTTGTTTCACAAAGATTGCCTAACTTTTTGGAAGGTAAAGGCATTGGTTGTTACACAAAGGTTGCCTAACCTTTTGAAATTGAAAGACGTTGATTGTTACACAAAGATTACCTAAACTTTTGGAATCGAAAAGCATTACTTGTTATACAAGGGTTACCTAAACTTTAAAGCGACTCGCAACCAGATGGTGCATTAAAAATAGTAATTTGTAAATATGTGTCAAACGCTTATATAAATGGTAAAGAATTAGTTTAGGATAAGAAATTCTGTTTAAAAAAAATGTATTTCAATAAAAAAAAATATTGGTCTCTGGTGGGATTCGAACCCGGGGCCCGGCATTGGCGGACAGAAGGCAAAATAGGGGAAACCGCTTAGACCAATGGACCACGGAACTGTCCGTTTATCTCGGATCGATTTAACGTATTTCAATGTGTAGCGGTCGAAAGTGCATACAACTTCGTAATTCGGCTCGTGTTTATGTCTGAGCCCGTGTAGAGAAGCAACAACAACAACTATACCGTCTACTAGTCGGTATAGAAAAACGATGGAAAATATCTAAAAATCTAAGATTCGGTGACGATTCTTGAGACTTTTTTTGGACTGATCATATTTTTTTAATGTCAGAAGCCAAATAATGCCACAAATTTGCTTTTATTTGAGTATTTTATTTTATTTTGACAAGTACACCATCCGGTTGCGAGTCCCTTTAATGGAATGAAAAGACATTGGCTGTTACACAAGAATTACTTTTGGAATGAAAATGCATTAGTTGTCAAACAAATATTATGTTTTGGAATGGAAAGGCATTAGTTGTTTCACAAAGATTGCCTAACCTTTCAGAATGGAAATGCATTGCTAATTACACAAGGATTGCTTACCTTTTTGGAATGGAAAAGGCATTAGTTGTTTCACAAAGGTTGCTTAACCTTATGGAATTAAGAGACTTTAGTTGTTACACAAGGATTGACTAACCTTTTGGAATGGAAAAGGCATTGGTTGTTTCACAAAGGTTGCTTAACCTTATGGAATTAAGAGACATTAGTTGTTACACAAGGATTGCTTAACCTATTGGAATGGAAAAGGCATCAGTTGCTTCACAAAGGTTGCCTAACCTTATGGAATTAAGAGACATTAGTTGTTTCACAAAAATTGACCATAACCCTTTGGAATGGAAAAGACATTTGTTGTTACACATTGATTGCTTAACCTTTAGGAATGAAAAAGGCATTAGTTGTTTCACAGAGTTTGCATAACCTTATGGAATTAAGAGACATTAGTTGTTTCACAAAGATTGACTAACCTTTTGGAATGGAAAGGTATTGGAAGGTTGCCTAAACTTTTGGATTGAAGACTGGTTGTTACACATTATTCGCTTATCTTTTTGAATGGAAAGGCATTGATTGTTATACATTTTTACCAAACCTTTCTGAATGAAAATGCATTAGTTGTTACAGAACAGAACAGAACATACTTTTATTGATTTGTACATCAGTACATCATCATATAACACATTTACATACATTTATTACACAAAGAAATAAACAAAAAATATTTACATGTTTTAACCATTTTAATGTCGCGCAAAGATATCCTAACCTTTTGGATTGAAAAGGGTTTGGTTTGACATCAAGGTGCTCTTACATGTTTGAAAGAAAGGGGGCATGTTTTATGGTGCGAATGTTGCCTTACATTTTGGAATGATTTGTGCATACAAATTGCTTGCCACATAACTTTTCCATTGGCTAGATCCTTAACAGGACAAGTTTAAAACAAATAAAAATGCATTTTGATGTGGAATACAGGTAAAGGTAGGGGAATGTAGAATCAATTACTTAAACATGTGTCAGTCTTTGTATTCAGTGTTGTTTAAGATCTAGACCATTGTTTAATCATTTTTTTTGATAAACTTTTTAATATGGACTTCCAATTTTGAATGGTGATCACTCTGATCAGGTCTACACTGTTTGCAAACTAAGCATATACTGGTTTCCAGCGAAGAAAGGATTAACTCTTTGAACCCTAGTCCCGCATATAGGCGTGCTTTTCAAACAGTGTACATGTGAATGGTACACTTGTCCTATGCAAACAGTGAAGACCCTGATCAGAGGGCTCCGAAAGGAGCCCTCTGATCAGGGTCTTCACTGTTTGTCACAATGCCAAACATTGACAAAAACAACCCATAAAAGTCAGAAATGGACTAGACTAAAATGGAAACTGGAATTGTCCATTTAAAGTTTCAGGGAGGAAAGAGTTAAAAGGATGTTTACTTTTGTCTTTCATATCATAACTTAACCCTTTTGTCCTTGAGGTACAAAGCTATAAAACAGTGTGACAGATTATTTATAATCTCCGGACATCTAACAAACCCCTCAACCAGCAGGTCACATAGATAACCTTTGGAGGACGGAAATAGCCAACCTTGTCCAAATTGTTATTTGCAAACTTGCAACCCCAATAAACCCTTAATCTTACATTAAACTCTTATTCATTGAAATAGCTGGAGAGCTCTAAAGATAAGTAGCCGTTTAATGCAAGATAAAATATAACGTAGAATGCTCCACCATAATAGGCAATCAGCAATATACATGTGTCCTATCTATTAAAACGCTGTTTGATTAACCCTTTACCCTATTGCATGTTTCTAGTTTTGAAGACTGATTACCACTTAGAGCAGGTTGTAAGTAATGCATAATGCTACTAAAAGAGCATTCTGCTTCACTATGACCTGTTTTATAGTGCCATTTGATAAGATACTGGAAATGTCTTCTTTATGTTCATGACTTCCTAGATATATGGGGCTACTTTTCTAAGTGTAGAAATACGTAGAGGCATAAAATGCATATTTGTGGAGTAATGGGTTAAACAATCACAAAGTCTGTGCATATAATGTTTTGCCTATTTGATGAATGTTCAATTTTGGCATGGTATATTTCTATTGGCAGTTATGATAAATTCTGAATGGCCCTCTGGAGCAGGGGTTATAAATGTGCTAAATTTATGTTTGTTTATTGATAACAACCTGCTGGGGGAATAAGTTAATAAGGTCCACATTGATGGGCAGGCTATTTTTGTATATATTTACTGTTAACAAGGTGTACTTGGTATTTTTATTGCCTAAATTGCCAGGAATCTGGATTAAAATAAGTGCTTACTGGAGGTCTGAAAATATCTGGATTGAAGGTAAAACTTCAGACACTACAATGATACCTTGAAATACCCAAATCAAAAGAAGTTGCATGAGCAGTCCACAGCAAAACATCTTAGTAATGCCTTTTCATGCTTCTACATTGTAATGTTCAGAAGAGCTTTTCTAAGGTCTTTAAAAACTGCCAAACCCATTACTCCATAGAGATGCATTCTATAGAATTTAATTTAGACTTCCACAGAGCACCAGATAAGGGTAGTTTTTCAAAAACTAAAATCTTTATTTCTGAATTAAACCCTATGGTGTCACTACTCATTAGAATCGTCTCGAAGAGACGATTCTAATGAGTAGTAACACCATAGGATTTGGTGCTAAAAATAGTGAGAAAATGTGGGATTTGTTGAAAAAACTACCTCTTATCTGGAGCCCTGCCTCCACTGAAAAAAATAGTTTCACTTTATACAATGATGAATATGTTCCATAAAAACATGTTCTATATCCTAGCAGATTGTAGCTTAAAACAGGCTGAAAATAAAGCAGAATGTGCCTTAAGGCACATTATGCTTTACTTTCATCTTGCTTTAAGTAGTCACTTATCTTCAAAACTATAAACATACTATGAAGTAAAGGGTTAAAGTAATTTGTAAGTAAAGCAATAAGTTGCTGCATGAGATGAAAATGTCTGCTTACTTTCAGCCTGTTTTAAGCTTAAGCATGAAGCTTTTTGTCTGCTTTACTTATAACTGTCCTAAACACTGGGGAGAAAAACTATGGAAGAAACCATCTAAACAGATATTTACTCAAGTTGAGCCTGCTAATTGTTTTAATGGTTAAACAAACAACAAGAATTGCTATATTTATTCCCTGACTTTAAATGAAGGCTCACATGGATTGTTTGAACAGATACCAGCTCCTGCAGGTGCTGTGGAGATTAGATATACAATCTGGGGTGATACTTCATTAACAAATTAAGCCAAATTCTGTTGACTGTAAACTTCAAAGTTATCAATTTATCTGACCAATAGATATTATAATTGGAGGAGACATAATCTCAGACCTTGCTAGGCTGTTTTATCAGTGTTAACCTGGATATTCTTTCTACATGTCAACAAGTAGATACAATTCGAGCTTGAATGAATCAGCTACTGGTAAGATGTGGAATTGGGGGTCTTTTACCCTAATAATAAGCTTCACCCATAGTCTGTTTCTAGGTTTAATGATGTGTGACCACTTAAAGCAGATTGAAAGTAAAGCAGAATGCACCTGGAATGATGTGTAAACATGTTTCTAGTGTTCAGTGGGATAACCCATTACCCCATAAATACACCTTTTTACGCCTTTAATTCATTATTCCACTAAAGAAAATTCTCCAAATTTATACATTCATAAATATGTATCATAAATATTTTCAATACCCTAGCAGATGATGCCTTAAAGCAGGTTGAAAGTAAAGCAAAATGTGCCTTAACCCATTACCTCTTAGCCTATTTCTAGCTTTGAAAACAGGTGACCACTTAAAGCAGGTTGAAAGTAAAGCAGAATGTGCCTTAAGGCACATTCTGCTTTACTTTCAGCCTGCTTTAAGCTACCATCTGCAAGGATATAGAAAATATTTCTTCTGATACATATTCTTGGCTGTATAAATTGGAACTATTTTCTTCAGTGGAGGAATAAATAGAGGCGTAAAAAGGCGTTTTTAAGGGGTAATGGGTTAAGGCACATTCTGCTTTACTTTCAGCCTGATTTAAGTGGTCACCTTTCTTCAATACTAGAAACAGGCTATGGGGTAATGGGTTAAATACTGAAAACAAGCAATGAGGATAAAGAGATCAATATATGAATAGATGTTTAGACAAAATAGTGCAGATCTTGATATAATTAATCCAGCTTGAGTTCTCTATTATCTCTAACCCTGGGTGCTTCTGTTGGAAATTTCAGCGGTTGGGGTCTATCACAGGCAATGTTAACTAGAGTCACTTAGGGGTTTATTTACACATGATTAATGCCCATTTGATCTGCAGGGTGTTAAGTGACCCCTAATGTATAATGGGGCTGGAAATTGATAAAGTCTTAATCTATTGAAATACAGATCTGTCTGACCTGGCCATCTATCAGTCTCTGAGAGGGCTGTTGAAAAAGCATTTGTCCCTTTTAGTTAGGAATCAAGTTGTCTTGACCTTGGCCCGAGTGGTTATAGTCACTGTGACTGGCAATCACTTACCTCCTTTATTCACCACTGTAGGTTTGAATCCCTGGGCAGTTCAGAAAGCCAATAATACATGTATTCCATCTGGCTTGCAGAAGGTTGTCGATTTGTGCCTGAAACAGTGTATGAAGGGGTTTCTGGGGGTCTTCCTCCAACTGTGATTAGCTGGACATTACAAGCAATGTAAAGTAACCAAATAATGTTCAGCACAAGATGGATGTACCCATTGCTCCATAAATATGCCTTTTTTACACTTTTAATTTATTCCTCCACTGAAGTAAATTAAGTTCCAATTTATACAGTCATAAATATGCAGCATAAGAAATATTTTCTATATCTTAGCAGATGGGAGCTTAAAGCAAGATGAATGTAAAGCAGAATGCACCTTCAAGGTGCATTCTGCTTTACTTACAACTTGCTTTAAGTGGCCACATGTCTTCAAAACTAGAACAGAATACAGGGTACAGAGTTATTAATGGAACTGTTATATAAACTCTGGCCTTTTGCAAAACTTAGTGCAAAATATATTCATTCCTGTGTACATCATTTAGTGTTAGATATAGGTATTTAATTATAAACCATTACCCCTATTAACCAAAATAACTCAGACATTAGATGATTAGTCTATGAATTACCCTGCTTGACCTGTATCTCTCTAAATATTTCTTGAACTCTTGGAATGCTAATGGTGAAACCATGGTAACCTTTGCAAACATTGTTTATCTTGATGAGACGCAGCCTAACGTGGCGTCTCATCAGGATTTAAACTGTTACCCTTTTTCAACAGAAATATCAAAAAATCTATTTTCTAAAATATTGCAGATGAAAAAAAATTACCCAGCATGCAAAGAGTTAAGTAGTTTTCTTACTCAAAATTGGTCACACTTAGGAAATCTTAAGTAGTTTTCTTACTCAAAATTGGTCACACTTAGGAAATCTTAAGTAGTTTTCTTACTGAAAATTGGTCACACTTAGGAAATCTTAACTGGTCATATACTGGATTTAAGTCTTGGTCAAGACTCTTTCAATATTTTTATTGTCAAACTTTTAGATCCTGATGAGATGCCAAGTTATGTCTCGAGAGGATCCTTAAGGAATAGAACTGTATGCCCTAAATTGTCACCAAATTGCCCCCAATTAAGTACTTATGGTTAATGAAAGAAAAGAATCCTTTGAAATATAGATTTGAGACTATTAACTTTTGGCCTGCAAGCAGTGAATTTTAAAATATGATGCAAAACATTTTGCAAGTACATGTAGTTTGGATCCAGATCAGGCCCCATAAATCTGGGGCCTGATTCTGAATCCAAATTGTTTGAAATTCGGATTTAATTTCTGCAAAAACATGTATTTCAAAGACACTGGAGATGATGAAAACTTTATAATTGCATGCAAAGAGTTAAAAATGCATTTGAAAAAGAAAGTGCTATATCAGAGATAATGTTTTTTTCTCCCAGTTTAATAGATGCAGATCAAGTGTATAAAAATAAGTTAATGAGAAATTAACCTCGTCTCATGTTGATCAAGTTTGTAGAATTTGTAAAGTAATTCTTGAAGCTCTAGAACAATTCTAAAAGCGGCCATTTAACATTCATGAATATTCTTAAATTCTTGAGCATTTTTCACAGGGGTAGTTATGAAATGGCGGACCTGGACAGCATGCGGAAGGGAATGTTTTTTTCCCATGCTTCTATCATAGCTAGGATCTTGGAAGATCCACAGGAGCCAGATTATATAGAGATATACATGGTTGAAGGGGTTAGCCACAGGGCTTGTACTGTCAAACTTGTTGTAAGCAACCACTGAATGAATATAAGTATGATGATCTTGAAATACAGGGTGACTGTTTAATGCAGGACAAAGGTAATGCAGAAAGCTCCTTATAGGAGCTTTCTGCATTACCTTTTGTCCTTCATTAAGCAGTTACTTGTCTAAAACAAATTGCTCATATATCTTTTATTTTCTTTGTTTGTTTAGAACAGGTTTGTCTGTATAAAGAGCAATGAGGTTTGGAGGTACATCATTTATACAGTCAAATCGGTATTGTGCAATTATTGAAGAGACGCGATGCTTGTCAAGTCTCCCACTGTAAGTCAGGTTGCAGCTGAATACAGGACAAAGGTAATGCAGAAACTGCTGTCTTGTTCATACTTCTACATTACTTTTATACTGCATGAAGCAGTAACCCTCCTTCAGAGATGAATATATACTTGTTCCTTGTATTGTTGTTCAAGATACATATGTGACTGTATTTACTAGGAAAAATACTAGAGAGGGGGAGAAAGGGATAGTATCTACAAGTATGTGATTCACCATTGTAAACTCACTGTGCAGGAACTGAGTATTATATATAAGTTATTTGACATTCAGTTTAGACCCTGATTATAGGGCTCCTATATAGCATGCTTCAGGGTCTACCAACTCTACTCTACTCTGTTTGTCATACCTTGGATTATTGTAGGGCAAACATCCTTCAAAAGAAAATTTAAACCATTTATTTTTCATTTAAATAAAAACATGAAATAGTCAAATTGAAAATTCAACATTTTAAAGGTTAAGAACTCGCAACTCTTAGCATGCTAGCAGCGGAACCATATTACCTTTCCAAATAGTTTGAATCCTGATCAGACGCTGCGGCATCTAATCGCTAATCAGGACCCAAATTGTTTGACACTCTGACCCTGATATGAAAAGAAAGGTAGAAAAAACTATTCGTAGAACAGTTGCAGAGACGACAATTTTTCAGACAAAATAATAACCCAGCATGCAAAGAGTTCAGATGTTTTAGTCATAGTAGTACCACAAAGCAATGTCAAATTCTTCTCTTGCACTCCCATGAAAAAAAAAAGAAAAAAAATATGCTCCAATCCCATCTTTTTCGTGAGTTCTTTTAATCCTTTGTTCATGGAACAATTGTCATCAGCTTAACCCTTTCCCCCATAGAAGTGCCTTTTAGCGCATTGAATTTATTCATCCACTGAAGAAAATAGATCCAATTTTTATAGCCATGAAAATGAAAAATATGAAATATTTTGTAAATTCTAGCAGATGATAGCTTAAAGCTGGCTGAAAGTAAAGCAGAATGCGCCTTAAGGGGCATTCTGCTTTACTTTCAACCTGCTTTAATTGGCCAACTATCTTCAAAAGCAGAAAAAGGCAATGGGGTAAAGGGTTAGGATATTTTTTTCTGAAATTGTGTTGTCCTCGTTCATATTTGTATCAGAAAGGCAAACCAAATTGTTTCTCGTTGTTACATCATTCTATTACATTATTAACTGTTTGTCTGTCTGTCTGTCCACAACTTTTACAACTTTTACTTTAGCCATAACTTTAACTACTTGTGGTAGAGACTTCATATTTGGTATGTGTGTAACTCAATTCAAAAAGCTCTTAAGCTGGGAAACATTACAACTTGGGTTATGCCCGACAAAGGTCAAGTTCATTTAGAGATCAAATAGACTGAATTTTGCCTTTAAGCCAAAACATTAGAACTACATGACATTGTGATAGACACTGTTTACTCAAATCAAGAAGCTTTTGAGTTTAGTACAAACCAGGCAAAGGTCAAGGTCATTTAACCCATTATCCCATAGCCTATTTTTTCTAATTTTGAAGACAGATATCCACTTAAAGCAGGTTGAAAGTAAGGCGCATTCTGCTTTACTTTCAGCCTGCTTTAAGCTACCATCTGCTTTAATATGGGAAAAAAATCTTTGGATAGATATTCTTAACCATATAAATTGGAACTATTTTCTACAGTGGAAAAATAAATTAAAGGTGTAAAAAGGCATATTTATGGGGTAATGTGTTAAAGGGTTCATGCAGCTAGGGGGCATTATACATGTCTTACAAACACAGCCATGTTCCAAGTTCTCATTGCAATAATTGCTTTGTCTCAATTTTACTTGTTGCTGCAAGACATCTAGTGAACTTTGTGGAATTCTATTTTCAAAGTGTACCTAAATTTCCCATAGCATACCATTCCTTTGCAAACCACTGCAAAGGTAACATATCTGTCTTTTTATCATCTGAGTTGATAGAATTTCTTGGCAAACCAAAAAACCATCCCTTCCGCCACACAAAAACTAGACCACTGGTAATTTAGATACTTAAAATTCCAGACAGTTTCACAGATATGCATTTTATATAACAGTGAATGATTCTTATCAGGTCTTTATGGTTTAACCCCTTCACTGCCATGCTGTCATTTACTTCAAACAATTGTCATCTACTTTTACAGGGCTCCAGTTAAGAGGTAGTTTTTTCAACAAATCCAACATTTTCTCACTCTTTTTAGCACCAAATCCTATGTTGTTACTACTCATTAGAATCGTCTCGAAGAGACGATTCTAATGAGTAGTGACACCATAGGGTTTAATTCAGAAATAAAGATTTTAGTTTTTGAAAAACTACCCTTATCTGGTGCTCTGCTTTTATTTTGCAAATGTAAATTTTAGGTAAATTGACTAAAGTAATAACATAATGAGTGCCAAACAGTTTGGATCTGCGTATGGCGGTGTGTGATCAGGATTCAAACTGTTTACAAATAACCATCATACTCAAGGTAAGGGGAGTGCAATGAGGGGGTTAACCCTTTGAGTGGGGGAACTGCCGAGTTTCCTAGACTTTTGCAAACAGTTTAGATCTAGATCAGACTCCATTTTAGTAACTTGGTGAATGATCAGAATCAAAACCGTTTATTATTCGGGATTATAAATCTGCAAATATGTAGGAAATGGGCAATGTCGGCCATAAACATACAGCATTGAGATCAAATGATGTTTTATTCAACATTGAAAGGGCTTGCTTATCTTTACTGCAAGGTTGGGGTTTCTGTTTTAGCAGTAGGAAACAGAACAGGGCTTTGTTCTATGGTATGGTTAACCTTCCAACTCAGCTCCTTTGTATGATTACCTGAACTCTTTCCCTTTAGAACTTTCAACTTTTCCTTATCATATTACCCCCTAGCCTGTTCGGAGTTTTGAAAACAGGTTATCATTTAAAACAGTAATACTCCTTAATATAATACATCTTTTTGGAGTGGCTTAACAATCAGGAATATGAAATTTTATGAGGAATAAATAATTTTTAAAGGGCTTCAAAAGTCATTTTATTTGAAATAGAGAAGATCGAGTACTACCCTGATGAGATACTTCTAATTGTGGGGGTTTCATCAGGGTCTAAACTGTTTCTTTACTAATTTCTACTTTTGTGGATGATATGAAGGCACTCTAGTACTGTAAAAGGTTTAAATTTGCTTTTAGAAATGGAAAAAGTTGAATGCCATTAAAAATGCTTGTAAACGTACAGCAAAAAACATGGCTGAAATTTGGTGGTAAATATTGAGTCATTATAACAAGTAATATGTACCTAAAGTTTCAATCTGCTGTGATGGTTACTGATAATGTAACCATAAAATGCATGAGTAACTCCTTCAAAGAGCGTATTGAGTTAGCTATCCTGTATCAGGGAGATTTACAGAGCTCCAGATAAGGGGAGTATTTCAAAAACTAAAATCTTTATTTCTGCTTTAAAACCCTATGGTGTCACTACTTATTAGAATCGTCTCGAAGAGACGATTCTAATGAGTAGTAACACTATAGGATTTGATGCTAAAATAAGTGAGAAAATACTGGATTTGTGAGTTTACTCCCTCTTATCATTTATGATATTTCATGGAGATTCAACTCTTTGCTTGCTAACAACAGAACCATGACTTCCTTCGCTAACAGTTTGGATCCTGATGAGATAACAAGCAATTTCATGTCTTATCAAGTTCCAGACTATTTCACATTACCTTATTATTATTTTTTTTTTTTTTAAACTTCTTATATTTGGACAGTAGCAGAGGACAATTGTTTCAGAGGAAAAACTTCCAAGATTTCAAAGTGGTTCATCTGTCTTCCTGTATATAAAGTGAAGTTTATGACTCTTTGTACACTGGGTATATCAACTTATATCATGAATTCATTGAGTTTAGTATAAACAATGTGCAAACAGCTTTGGTCCTGATCAGACACTGAGTAATTAGGCGACTGATCAAGGTCCGTATACTGTTCAACTGCAAGTTTCTTCTGTAGAAATGACATGAAAAATGTTGAAGATAGCACATAAATTTTGACACATGCGAAGTTATTACCCAGATAAGGGTGAAATAAAAATGCTTATCACATTGTCACTGGCCTTTGACCTTACACTTTCACAGTGTGGACATTAAAGTTGACCTTTCTTAAAAATAGTTGTTGACCTTTATTTTGATGACAGGAGATGATTCTGAGTGAAGCTAATAGTAATGATAGGAATGTAAAATAGCTTGCAGGATTTCAGATACCTCTCGGATACTGTTTGTCTGTTCAGTGCATGTCAGATTTAGTTGACCATCAGTCTTCACTGAAACTACACTCAAACCTCAGATGAATTTATGGAATAATGTGTTAGACACCCTTTGCAAACAGTGGAGACCTTAATCAGAAGGCTCCTCATAAAAATCCCCTCTGATCAGGGTCTGCAGCCTTTGTTGAAACTTATAAATAGATTTTGGACCAATTTAACTTCTTTAGCATTGGCGGAAACTGGTAGTTTATCAGAAATGGGTGTCCTTTTCAGTTTTGTAAAGGTTTAAGCATAAGAATGAGAAGCTAGTAAGACTAAGAGCTGTCTTCTATGCTTTCATTCTTCTTGTACGAACAAAGAGGTTACCATATTAACCCTTTACCCAATAACCCATTTATAACATTAAATATAGGTGATCACTTAAAGCAGGTTGAAAGTAAAGCAGAATGTGCCTTAAGGCACATTCTGCTTTACTTTCAGCCTGCTTTAAGCTCTCATCTGTTTGAATAATAGAAAATATTTCTTATGTTGCATATTCCTGACTGAATAAATTGAAACTATTTTCATCAGTGGGGGAATAAATGAAAGTCGTTAAAAGGCGTATTTATGAGGTAGTGGGTTAAGCCTTGAAATTTGGACACCCTGTGTAAAATTGGAACAAATTGCTTTTATTACACAATAATTTGTCAAAAAGGAGCAAACTGAATGGCAAACAGTATAGACCGTGATCAGACTGCTCCATTAGGAGCAGTCTGATCAGGGTCTACACTGTTTCCTCAGGTTGTCTGTCCCAATACTTTATAGGATCATTACAGTACTCTGTATGAAAGGAAGGAACTTGCCTCCCCATTAATTTTATTTCTCAGACATCATAACAATGAGATGTTGCACTTGTTGGAGGGATGATGATAACAGAAGCATTTTTGTTCCCATGAATAGACAGTATTCTTCTATGCACAGAAAACTCATTCTTCATGAAACATTAACTCTTCTTGAACAATGAAGGAGAGTACTCTGCTACAAAACTGTCATCTGCTGAAGTTCTAAAATTGGTTTTTCGGCGGAGCTGGTCTGATTTCTCATTGAGCCTCAAACCTTATATGGCCCAACCAATCGTGAATGACCAGAAATGAAAGCTTAAGGACACGTGCTTAAAATCGAATAGTCTGATTGGGTAGCGGTTAGACTTGACTACTGCCTTTTACAAATTTGTAAAATAAGAGACACAGACTGTTATAGGCTGATTTGCTATGTAGCGGTACCAGTAGTAAACACGACTTTCCGCTACTGCTAGTGAGTTATAACCGAGAAATTTTACGTGTCCCGACCGTTAGGTAGTGATTTGAATGACATAGTGTTTCTATTTTAAGATATGACATATTGTCTCAAATTCGGCAATGATTTGATGCGTTCTGCAAATCAGAACGAAATTGTTCATAATAGAATTGATCATAATTTTAATCTAGTACCAAGTATATGAAAAAGAAAGAATAGCAGTAACAATTCAGTGAGATTACGAGAAAACTGGCGTTTGAATTTAACCTAGATATCGAAAAGATTAAAGATTTCGTGCATGATGGGTATTTTTTGTGTTAACACCGTTTTCCTCCAGCGCATGCGCAACTCTGTGACCTCAAATGTAAACAAACCTTGATTTTTTAACGCGATCGCAATCTCTTGGTTAAATGCGAAAACACAACAACACGTAGATACCTAAAACCAGGGATAATAAATAGTCTATTTATTATCCCTGCTAAAACGTACATTGCTACACTTTGTAGATATTTTTATAATAAATCAGAACATAGAACTATCTCTACAAGACAAATCCATACACGAATTCTTGAAGCGGACACTTGCTTTATTTTCTCATTTGAGGGGTCGTTTCAAACAAATCATATTCGGCATATTTCGGGGGTGCTTTCCAAAAATCTCAAATCAAAATCAGGTGATTGAGAATATTTAAACAATCAAACCATATTTAAAGTAACTAACAAAAGAGCACACACATACGAATTTTAGTAATTTATGGTATCTACAAAGTACAAAATAAAAATGATACACGTAGATCTAGACATGGAAGTATAATTCCGTGATCTAGATCTGTCTTTAAAAATTCTAATCACTTTCAGTCACATCCTAGGAAGAAGTAAGTGCAATTAAGCCCCCCCCCCCCCTGTGAACCAAGCAATAGATCCATGTGCAAACTGTACCTTCTGTCAAGAGTTCTCAAGTAAATCTGTACAACCACCTCTGAAAAAGTACTTATTGATGGAATAAAAACAGCTGACAAACAGCTGACAACTTGCAGCAAAATGTAGCCCGATCAAAAGCATAAACGTGTGTAAATGCTCTCTGCTGTACTTTCACCTTCAGTCTTTGAGAGACCAACTGCCTTAACAAACTAATGATTAACCTCAGATCCAGTAGTTTAATGATTGCAAAAACTCATTCTTGGCGACTCTCAAGACCTTCAGTCTTTGGTTATATGTATGTGGTCGTAGATTACTGCGCGTGTCTTATTAGATAAATATTAAGCTTAATATCCTGATTTACCATCCTATTTATTGCAACTTGGATAAAATCAATTCCATATACATCATTACCTTAATTCACCACCCATTCCGCCGAATATCTTTTTTAAAGATATTTCTTGTTTCCACTACTATATATATTTCCAGGAAAAGATGTAAATTGTGAACAGTTTAGATACTGATCAGTCCTCAAGTTTATTCTGCATCTGATCCAGATCTTATCGGTTCACATATTCAAGTCAAATACAGTTAAACTTCTCTATTACGACCAATAAAAGGAATTTGAAATTAATGATTGTATGGAAGACAGGTGATCGACAGCTTAAAGCAAGGTAAAAGTAAAACAGAAAGCTCCTACAGGAGCTTTCTGTTTTACTTTCATCATGCTTTAAGCAGCCATCAGCCTCGATATAAACACCTAATAATTATTATTAACATAATTTAGAATTTATAATAGAGAGGTTTGACTGTAATAGCTAGATTATTGCTAATGATGCTGTGAGTAGGACCAGTGTTTTGATGAATAGACAGTTTTCTGTAGTGCACAGAAAACTCATTTATTCATGAAACATTAAGAAGCACTGTTCCATACAGGTGGAACCATTGTTGAAAAGGTTTTGCTACTAAAAGCCTCCCTTAACCCACTACTCCATAAACACACCTTTTTATGCCTCTGACTATTTCTACACTAAATAAGTAGCCCACTACTCCATAAACACACCTTTTTATGCCTCTGACTATTTCTACACTAAATAAGTAGCCCACTACTCCATAAACACACCTTTTTATGCCTCTGACTATTTCTACACTAAATAAGTAACCCACTACTCCATAAACACACCTTTTTATGCCTCTGACTATTTCTACACTAAATAAGTAGAAGCTAGAAGGCATGAAGCATATTTCCAGACGGAAGCTTAGGCAGGTGGAAAGTACAGCAGAATACTCCTTCATAAAGCACATGACATTGATATTCTGTATGATTCCTCAAAGAAAACACGCTTAATACAGGTTTAACTGTACTCATTAGAATCAGCTTATGGAGACAATTCTTATAAAAGGCTTCGTTAATTGAGAAAGGAGAAATTTTGTTGAAACAACCAACGTTTTATCAGGAGCCCTGTGTCTGAGTAGGCAGAGAACTCTAATTTTTTACATGAAGCACAAAAAATAAGTCTTTCAAACAGGTGTTACTATTGTTGAGTGGGTTTTGTATCTAAAGCCTCGCCTTGGTATGTGTTAAACTGGATTCCTGACAGTCTGAGTAGGCTGAGAGGTGTAGGATATAGGCTGGATTCCTGACAGTCTGAGTAGGCTGAGAGGTGTAGGATATAGGCTGGATGTCTGAGTGTAGGCTGAGAGGTGTAGGATATAGGCTGGATTCCTGACAGTCTGAGTAGGCTGCGAAGTGTAGGATATAGGCTGGATTCCTGACAGTCTGAGTAGGCTGAGAGGTGTAGGATATAGGCTGCATTCCTGACAGTCTGAGTAGGCTGAGAGGTGTAGGATATAAGCTGGATTCCTTAGAGTTTGAGTAGGCTGAGAGGGGTAGGATATAGGCTGGATTCCTGACAGTCTGAGAGGTGTAGGATACTTGCAACAGTTTGAAAGAAGATAATTGGATGGAATTTAAGGATGCATGAATGGTGACTGTTTCAAGTTCCATTAACCCTGTTGCCCATTTCTAGTTTTGAAGATATGTGACCGCTTAAAGCAGGTTGAAAGTAAAGCAGAATGCGCCTTAAGGCGCAGTCTGCTTTACTTTCAGCCAGCTTTAAGTAACCATCTAATATAATATAGACAATATTTCTTACGATACAATGTCATATTCATGACTATATAAATTTTAACTATTTTCTTCAATGGAAGATTAAATAAGAGGCTTCAACGTAGGTATTTATAGGGTAATGGGTTAATAAGATGGTTGATTTGTATAGGATTTGGCATCCATTTATAAATTGATCAGACAGATGGTGATCCCTATAATCAGCTTTGCAGGACAAAATTGTATTGCTCACCTGCATTAAGTGGTCACCTATCTGTAAAGGCTGATACTTCTGTTATCCTATTACTCCATAAATATGCCTTTTACAGGGTTCCAGATAAGGGTAGTTTTTCAAAAACTAAAATCTTTATTTCTGAATTAAACCCTATGGTGTCACTACTCATTAGAATCGTCTCGAAGAGACGATTCTAATGAGTAGTAACACCATAGGATTTGGTGCTGAAATCAGTGAGAAAATGTTTGATTTGTTGAAATAACTACCTCTTATCTGGAGCCCTGCTTTTAGCCTCCTCTGGAGAAAATAGTTTCACCTCATACTGTCATTAATATGTACCATAAGAAATATTTTCTATATCATAGCAGACTGTAGTGTTTAAAGCAGGCTGAAAGTAAGTTGCCTATTGGTGCATTCAGTTTTACTTTCAACTTGTATTAGATGTTCATCTAGCTTAAATACTCTAAGAAACAGGATGTGGGGTAATGCAAGTTTAACTGTATCTAGAAAAAGTAGGAAGGTTTAATAGGACCTGTTTAGCACTTGGCAGGGAACGGGTTGGTGACTGCTGTTTGGAAGATCGAGATAGTCATGTTTGGATGGGCTTCTGATGATTATTGCAGCAATCATAGGGCAATAAACTGCTGTCTTTGTTGATGCCAATTACAGACATGATAGAACATCTCACAGACTCGGGGCTTCAGAGACGTAGATAACAGTTTTATATTTATGACAGAAAACAGTGTAGACTAAGATCAGACAGCTCTTAACCCTTTCCCCTATAGAAGCGACTTTTGGCGTATTTAATTTATTCCTCCGCTGAAGAAAAAAGTTCCAGTTTATACCCTCATGAACAATAACCATTACAAATAATTTATAAATCCTATAATTTTTTAGCTTAAAGCAGGCTGAAAGTAAAGCAGAATGTGCCTTAAGGCACACTCTGCTTTACTTTCAACCTGCTTTAAGTGGTCACCTGTCTTCAAAACTAAAAACAGGCTATGAGGTAATGGGTTAAAGGAGCATAAGTTATGCACTCTTCATTTAGTGTCTGTCTGACATTTGTTTGCTTAACCCATTACCCTATAAATACGTTTTTTTACACCTTTAATTTATTCCTCCTCTGAAGAAAATAGCTCCCATTTTATACAGTCACGAATATGTACTATATTTTCTATATTCTAGCAGATGGTAGCTTAAAGCAGGCTGAAAGTAAAGCAGAATGTGCATTAAGGCGCATTCTGCTTTACTTTCAACCTGCCTTAAGTCATTATCTGTGTTCAAAAGTAGAAACAGGTTATTTATTGAGTAATGGGTTAATGTTCGCTGGGGAAAATTTCTTTTATTTTTTTTGCCAATGTAGTAGCTCAGATGGTGAATGTTCATTGTGGGCAGAGTTGTAGATATGAATATTCAGTCCAAGAAGACTTTTAGACTTCTAATAGTTTCTAAGCATTGAACTTCTGTGCAAGAATTGTTCTCCATGCAATCCTAGATGGAAATCTTCATAGTACTGGTATATGAGCTAGTAGCCTGTGATTGATTAAATGTCATGTCTTTTGATGTTCATTTATTCATTAGCTATTTCGGGGCTGTTCTTGTTAATAGATATGTCTTGTGATACAGTTACAAAGAGAGAGACAAGTAATTCAAGCTCAGTAGCTAATGACTGAGCTATAGTGGCTCTGTTTTCATTGAAATTTAATCGGGTGACTACAATAAAACTCTTCAATAACTATTACTACTCAAAGGAAGGATTATTTTTAGTTTTTAAGGCAGGTGAGTGCTTCAAGCAAGATGAAAGTAAAGCAGAAAGCTCCCATTGGGAGCTTTCTGCTTTACTTTCATCTTGCTTAAAGCTGTTATCTGATTTTGGCATCATTATTGAGCCAGGTTTTAAGATGATGTGATTTCAAAGTTTAACAGTATTTTCTCATGTGAGCTTGAAATTTACTCCTAGTGTCCCCTACTTTCGTTGCTATTCACACAGGGAAAGTATAGTCTGATATACCCCTTGTTAAACATATCTTCACTTGGTTTTAACAATACATAGGATCAAGATTAAACAAAATTTGCCTTTAATATGCTTCCATCTGTACGTGTATCCTCAGTTTCAAGATTGTCAGAAAATATAAGTTGATTGAAATATCAGTGTTGAACATTTGTATATAATGCTTAAAGCAAGGTGAAAGTAAAGCAGCTTCTACAAGGGCTTTCTGTTTTACTTGTACCATGCTTTAAGCAGCCACCTAGCGCAACCTTTAAAACACCTATTAATTGACACAAATTACTGGTTGCAAAGAAGGGTTTCTATTTTAATGGTTAAAGGTATGCAATGTTAATTTTTGTTGTAATTAAGACATGTAGAACTCAAACTCCTTTGTTAACTTCATATGCTGCTCATAAAAACATGATTATGATGGTTCAGTCTCAATAAAAGATGGTGAGAAAAAATCTGTTGAAGAATTATATAGCTCCTTTGAATATAGCTACTGTAACAGCTGGAATATGTCAAAAGATGCTTGGTGATGTTGTAACTATTATGTTACTGTTTGTTACTTCTAAGGGAATTCTGTATAAGTAGTTTTCCCATCAAGTTGTCTTAGAATTATAGTTTCATAATTTCAGCTACAATTATTGATAGTAACCTGATTAACCCATAACCCCATAGCCTGTTTTTAGTTTTGAAAATAGGTGACCACTTAAAGCAGGTTGAAAGTAAAGCAGAATGCGCCTTGAGGCGCATTCTGCTTTACTTTCAGCCTGCTTAAGCTATCATCTGCTAGAATGTACAAAATATTTCTAATGATACATATTCATGACTGTATAAATTGGAGCTATTTTCTTTAGTGGATGAATAAAATAGAGGGGTAAAAAGGGTTTTTTATGGGGGCATGGGTTAACATTCTTTCAACCATTTTCTCCATTACTGACATGTGAGTGACCACTGAGAGAAAGAGGAGAAGAGTTCTCTTTAGCCCTTGACTAGCCATTCTTGTCTGATTTTCTTGTCTCAAATAGTTTATAGCAAAGATTTGAGGAGATTCCTGTGTAATACACCAGTAAATGATGTAAACGTGGCCATGAATACCCTATAATAGTAATTTTAATGCTCATAATCTTATTTCTGCTCCATGTGTTAATGATTTTCCGATAAACAGTAAAACCAAGATATTTCAATCAATCAAAAGAAGGCTTGTTTTAATGTAAAATACAAGTGACCATCTTAAAGCAGGATGAAGGTAAAGCAGAAAGCTCCTTTAGGAGCTTTCTGCTTTACTTTCTTCCTGCTTTAAGCAGCTACCTTCCCTTAGCTCTTTTTGAATGGTCGTGGTATCAATTAAGGTTTTGCTATAGCTAACTGCAAAGTCAATAACTCATGATGTCACTGGTATATGTCAACAGGTAGCAGCAGACTGTGGTACAGATTTCCCCCTTGATTTGTTGTCTGCAATGATGTCGTCTGCAGATTTATCCTCCCTAAAATATAACACTTTTTCACAGATGATGGCAAAAAGTTGAATCACAGTTCAAAATTGTCAGGCTACAGATCAGGACTTTAATTTTATGGTGCCTGATCTGGATACAAACTGTTCGCAAAGATTTTCCGAATAATTACCCAGAATGCAAGTGGTGATGAAGCAGGAAGTGGTGACATGTGTGTCTTGGTTCGTTGGCAAGTAATGATTTAATTGGGTGGTTTTCACATTATGTATGCACAGTTGACCGAGGTGCTAATAGACAAGGGGCTACTGATGCTAATAGGCCAGGCTCTGAGTGATATTTTCACCCAATATCTGTTCATGCTGTCACCGGGCTTAACCCTTGTGTAACTGAGCGACAAACAAGTATAAATATACTTTTGCAAACAGTGTAGACTCAGATCAGAGGGCTCCTGAAGGAGCCCTCTGATCAGGGTCTGCACTGTTTGTTTTATTTTATACTGTTTTGAAAAAAAACATCTTTAAAACAACAAATACTGGTCATTTTACAAAACTGGAATGGTCTATTTGAAAGTTTCAGCATTGCAAGGGTGATTATGCTCAACAGCTGTGGGTTATACTATTCAGTTTGACAAGAAATCATTTAGTTGAGGTCATTTTCAAAATCAAATGGAATAATGATTACATGATTTGTGAACTCGATAATTAAAGTTGAATCATTAATGAGAACATGATAAATTGTTATTTGGTAATAAATGCATTATGTTTATTGTTTGGAGTTAACCCTACACGCCATAGCATGTTTCTAGTTTTGAAAACAGTTGACCACCTAAAGTAGGTTGAAAGTAAAGCAGAATGTGTTTGAAGGAGCATTTTGCTTTACTTTCTACCAGCTTTATTTAGCTATCATCTGCTAAAATGTTTAAAACTTTCTTAAGAAACATAATTATTCATGACTTAAAGACTGTATGAAATGGAAGAACAAATTAATGGTAACAAAATGCATAAATATGGCGTTCTGGGTTTGTGCCGAAGGTTACACATTCTTTTGCTGAGCAACTTTAACCCTATTTGACCTTTACACCAATAACATGCTGCTCATACACCAATTGTTTCACTATAATAACATGCTGCTCAATGTGATGCATTACAAGACAATACCAGATCACCAATTACTGCCAGTTTCTGAAAAAGATAATGCTGTTCCCTGTCAATCACAACCAGAATAAGGTCGTCAGAGGTCAAGGTCGTCTGAAAGAACTTATAATATTGGTTAGGAAGTTATTCTGATGAATACAACCCTTTCGCTCATAGAGTTTCAGTGTTTAAAACACAGTGTTTTAAAGCAGGTTTAAAGTTATAAGCAAAAATTTGCAAAATGGAAATTTCTGCTTTATTTTCAGCTTAATTATTAAAGCAAATAGTGAAGCAGAAATCTTCAGAAGGGAGACTTCTGTTTTACTTTCAGCATGCATGAAGCAACTACCTGTCAGGATGTAGGAAATATAATCTCTTAATCTGACTCTTAATCGGGACAGGTTAGAAGGATGTAAAAGCATTTTCCATGAGAAATATATAAGGCCGTAAAAAGGTTAATTTCGAAAGTGGGAAGGTTTGCTTTCTTAAGGCTAGAATTTTAAATGCCACAATTTTAGGCCAGATATTTGTTAATGGTTTTATGCCATAGTATTAAAGTCAGAAGAAATGTAAGAAAAGTTTTACATTATGTTTACATGGGAAGATATTTTGCAGTGTATCGTTAAGTCATTGAAATTGAACCTAGATCTTGGCTTCATAATGAAATAGCTTTTAACATAAACATTCTGTATTTTACAATAATGTATTTTGCATAGCTTTGACAGCAATTTGTCATTTCTCAAAGAGACGATTCTAATGAGTAGCTAGACCAAAGGTTTTGAGGCAGAGATAAAGATTTTAGTTTCGAAATACTCCCCTTATCTGGGGTCCTGCTTTTGCCCTGCAGTTTCAAGCTTCCACCGTTATTAAAGGTTGCCAATGACTCTTCTTTTAAGTGTTGTTCCAATTTATATATCTATGGTTTGTAAAAACATATTGTATGCTTAATCAATCAAGTAAATGCTACCTGGTAATTTTGCTTTGTATAATCATACAGTTTAGTTAATTTATCTAGCTACTTTATTGCTGCTGAGAGAGTAGGTTGGTTGAGATAAACTATTCAATTAAACACAGCAATTTCTATTCATCACATGTACAAGAAGGCTGTGCATTATTGTTTTATTGACCACATTGGCTCATATTGCTTACATTTATCTAACACTTTAAACCCATGTTATTAGTAAAGCCTGTTTTAAAAGAAGATGCAGACAATGTAACATCTGATCAGGATGCCCACAATACTGTTTGACATTTATGTTGTATTAATATTATTCATGTTTCTTTATTGAAAATACTTGAGATGTAAGTTGGAGAAATGAATGCCAGCAAGAAATTTTGAGTAGGCATTAAATGACAGGGCTCCAGATAACCAGTAGTAAACTGAACAAATCCAGCATTTTCTCTCTCATTTTAGCACTAAATCCTATGGTGTTACTACTGATTAGAATCGTCTCGAAGAGACGATTCTAATGAGTAGTGACACCATAGGATTTAATGCAGAAACTAAGATTTTTAGTTTTTGAAATACCTCTATCAGGCAATGGAAGGGGGGGACTAAGCTTTCATCCACTTGGGTTACATCTAGTTAAGAAGTAGATTATTGCAATCCAATAAGGCTCATGTCATGCTGGTTGTTTATTAGGTAGTTTGCCTTTCTTTGAACACTGGTATATAAATATTGACAGTGTAATTGGAGGTTTGGGTAAACTCACTTGTCTGGGATGATTGAAAATTGTTACCGCTTGGCAGTGTTTCCAAGACTCTCTCCGATACAAGAAACCGCTGACCTGTTGTTCTGTAAAATATTTCGTTTTGTTCTTGTTCAATTGTTTAAGTTCCTGATCAAATTGAAACGAGTTATTGATCGGTCAATATTTCATACATCAACCTTTTTGTAAAACGACATCAATATTAAATTATTGATACCTGGTTCCCTTGACAGAATTAAAATTCCTTTACCTGTTTACCTACTTAACCCATTACCCCATAGCCTGTTTCTAGTTTTGAAAACAGGTGACCTGAAGACTTCTTTAGGCATATTCTGCTTTACTGTCAGCCTGCTTTAAGCTACGATCTGCTAGGATATAGAAAACATTTCTCATGTTACATGTTCATAGCTATATAGAATTGAACTATTTTCTTCAGCGGAGGAATAAATTGAATGTGCTAAAAGGTCCTTCTATGGGGGATAGTGGATTAAGTGTCAGAGAATGTCTTTACACAATGATGGTGTCTAAGACTGGTAGCAGCTTAAAGCAGGATGAAAGGAGCCCTGCTGTAATTGCTTTGCTAAGGTTTGTATAGGGATAGATGCTGAAAATTATACTGTATGAAAATGGTGAGCATTCGCAAGGTAATGCTTTGCCCATGGAGCGTGCTAAAAGCCAGAACGATCAAATTTGATTATCGTGTCTAAGTTAAAGTGATAGGTCTGAGAAATAGAGATTTCTTTATTGTCTATACTCCACACCGACTTAATTACAGTATTAGATTAGCCAGAAATCTCTCGTTCCACAATTTTGTTGAATAACAATGTTTGCTTTGTAGCCAGGAAATGTTTTGATATATGGGTTCCGGTGGTATTTCCAGTGAAATCAGGAGTTTCACACAATGATCTCAGTTTCCTTGTCTTGTAGTTGATAATAACACCTTGTACTCCATAGCATGTTTCTAGTTTTGAAGACAAGTGATCACTTTTCTGCTTTACTTTCAAGCTGCTTTAGAGCAGCTGCTGCTGAGTGCACATGGTCATCTGTCTTCAAAACTAAAAACTGGCTATGGGGTAACTTGGGTTAAAATTTGATTTAAGTGATGAACAGGTTTTCATCATGTGCAACATATTTTTGGCGCAAACAGTTTTCATTTAGAGATTAAATTCTTCTTTTTGTCCAAGTATTATATAGATCTAGGTTGAGAAAAAAAAACTAAAAAAACTTAAATTCATACTGCTTGTATGCAGTGTTGTAAGTTATGTAATTTCTGTATAGTTTGGTGATAAGCAATCTTGCTGTTCCTGTTATTGCGGTATTTGTAGTATCCGTAGGGAATGCGGATACAATAGTGTAGTTCCCATCTGGAGTTCTCTATGAAGTTAGTCTGTAAAGACTAATTAGTACAAGTCAGATTAACACCTTTGGCCTTTGCCAATCAGTTAGAATCCTTTGACAAATGGGTTTCAATCTGTGTGTAGCAAATACAGTAAAATCTCTCTATTACGATCATTAAGAAGAAGGCTAGTTGATTGTATAAAAGATAGGTGACAGCTTAAAGCAAGGTGACAGTAAAACAGAAAGCTCCTTTGGGAGCTTTCTGTTTTACTGCCACCTTGCTTTAAGGAGTGAAACACCTAATAATTAATGCAATTTAGCAGTGGTAATGGAGAGGTGTTATTGTACTCCCAAAATATAGTAGTAGTCTTGTGGAATGGTGAAAGCTTATAATTGATGCACAGCCAACAGCAGCTGGGGACTGCAACCTTCCAAACATTAACCCCAAATTTATTGTACCTTGTTTGATAAAAATCATAAATTAATTTGATCTGATTTGCGATATAAAAGTGATCAATAAATTTAGCTTATTCCATTTTAGTGCTGGCTCATTAAGTTTCATGTGAAATGCACAAACAATTTAATGGTCAGAAGGTTGAACTAATGGTATTTGAAATGCAATAATTGCTCTGTGCATTTGAAATGCAATAATTTACAGGGCAGTTTGCAATTACAATGGAAATATTTAACCCATTTTCAGATCATTGACTTAATGAGAATTAGTGGGGGTCTTAATTTGATGGCTTTTTATTTTTCGTCCTATTTCATTGATTAATAGCATAGAGAGTGTTTAATAGAGATTGTACTATTTTTTCTTCAAAATAAGGGAATTCTAGTAAAGCTAATTGTTTTATAGGGATTTGTTAGAAATTAGCTTCATTAAGGTATGCAGTTCAATTTAAACTCGTTGCATGCTAGGTAGTTTTTACATCTGCAATAATAATTGTTCTAAAAATAAAATTGTCTTTTCTAATCAGGATCAGAGTGTCAAATAGTTTGGATTCTGATGAGAAGCTGCATTACGCGGCATCTCATCAGGATTCAAACTGTTTGCAGAGATAATCATGATTACACGGCTAACGTGCAAAAAGCAGGTAGCATAAGCTCTTTTAAGAGCTTTCTGCTTTACTTTCAGCCTGCTTTACACAACCACCTGTTTGATAACAGTATGAACTAGCTATGGGAGAAAGGTGGTTTAAGATAATACAACTGTGTTTGACTGTGTTATCAGTGTCAGTTTGTCCTACTATCCCCTGTTATCTCACTGTTATGACTGACCTAGACACAAAACACCATATTTATGATGTATATAGCACGGCTGACAAGAATGAATGGGATAGATATTACATAAGGTTAGCCATTTTTTGCTTCCCACATTTGTTTCAACCCATTACTCAATAGATACACATTTTAACGCATTTAATTTATTTCTCAACTGAAGAAAATAGAATCATTTTTAGGCATTTTATAGAGTCATGAATGTGTATCATAAGAAATAATTTCTATATTCCAGCAGACTGTAGCTTATTAAAGCAGACTGGGAGTAAAGCAGAATGTACCTTAAGGCTCATTCTGCTTTACTTTCAGCCTGCTTTAAGTAGTCCCCTATCTTCAGTACTAGAAACTGCCTATGGAGTAAAGGGTTAAACCTTTACCTCATATATAGAAGTGTTTTCTAGTATTGAAGATAGGTGACTACTTATCCCTTCCCCCAATTAGCTTTTCTTCAGATGGCTGTTTAAAGCAGGCTGAAAGTAAAACAGATTAAACATGCTTTCACAGCCACAATTTTCTAGAATATAGAAAGTATTTCTTATGTTACAATGTCATATTCATGACTATTAATTGGAACTATTTTCTTCAGTAGATGAATAATTAAAGGAATAGAAATTTGTATGGAGTAATGGGTTAACCCATTATAATTCTGTTAGTGTGAAAAGGCATAGAAATGTGTATGGAGTAATGGGTTAACCCATTATAATTCTGTTAGTGTGAAAAGGATGAAAACTCATTTGCTGTAGCTGTAAAAGTTGCAATGACTGCCTCCCAGTACAAAAAAGCTGTTAGTTAATGACATCCTTCTCCTGCACATTAGCTGATATTGACGCTTTTTGAAAATAGCGTAGACCTAGATCAGACCGCTCCTTCAGGAGCTGTCTGATCAGGGTCTGCACTGTTTCTTATAGGATCTTCCTGACATCCTGTGTAAAGTTTTCCTTATTTTATTAGTCAATTGAATTATAGTAGTTTAAGATGACAATGATATTCGATGTGGAGTTTTATTTATGAGAGCAGAAGAAGGGTTAATCTTTGGGTCCTGCCCAGAGTTGATCAGTGGCTCAGACTGATGTTGAAATGTCTTGAAATAAAACATAAACTGTGTATCATTACTAGCTGGAAGGGTACAGGGCAATTAATGATATTTTTATTTTATGGCTTAATGGAGGGATAAATTTAATTGCATGATAACTATCTGGATGGATGCTTAACTTGAAAGAGATTGGAGGATTGTCTGTCCTGGGGACCATGAAAGCCTTGTTGACTGAGATATAGGTGTTATAAATAATGTTAAAGGTTGCTTTCATGTTTTTAGCTCACCTGGCACGAAGTGCCAAGGTGAGCTTTTAGGATCGCTGGATGTCCGTCGTCCGTCGTCTGTCTGTCTGTCCGTCCACAATTGGTTGTGAACACTCTAGCGGCTACAAATTTCATCCGATCTTCATGAAACTTGATGACAATGTTTGTCTAGATGAACTCTAGGCCAAGTTCGAATGTGGGTCATGTCGGGTCAAAAACTAGGTCACTAGGTCAAATCATAGAAAAACCTTGTGAACACTCTAGAGGCTACAAATCTCATTGAATCTTGATGAAACTTGGTCAGAATGTTTGTTTAACTGATATCTAGGTCAAGGCTGAATATGGGTCATGTCTGGTCAAAAACTAGGTCACTAGGTCAAATCATAGAAAAACTTTGTGAACAATCTTGAGGCTACAAATCCCATTGGATCTTGATTTAACTTGGTCAGAATGTTTGTTTAATTGATATCTAGGTCAAGTTTGAATATGGATCATGTGTGGTCAAAAACTAGGTCAGTAGGTCAAATTATAGAAAAACCTTGTGAACACTCTTGAGGCTACAAATCTCATTGGATCTTGATGAAAGTTGGTCAGAATGTTTGTCGCATTGATATCTAGGTCAAGTTTGAATATGGGTCATGTCCGGTCAAAAACTAGGTCACTAGGTCAAATCATTGGAAAATCTTGTTTACACTATTAATTGTGGGTATACATGTCCAGTCATAATCTAGGTCACTATAGGTCAAGTTTGCCATGGTTTACCAGGTGAGCGATTTAGGGCCATAGTGGCCCTTGTTTAACCCTTTACCACATAGCCTGTTTCTCATTTTGAAGAAAGGTGACCACTTAAAGTAGGTTGAAAGTAAAGCAGAATGTGCCTTAAGGCACATTCTGCTTTATTTTCAGCCTGCTTTAAACTACTTATCTGCTAGGATATAGAAACTATTTCTTTTGGTACATGTTTATATGCCTATATAAAATTGAACTATTTTCTTCAGTGGAGGAATAAATAGAATGCGCTAAAAGACGCTTCTATGGGGGAAAGAGTTAAAGGGTTGTTTATAAGATCAGGCTGAAAATATAGCAGAAAGCTCCTCCATTTATATAGGAAATGTTTTCTGTGTATGAATGATGGAAGCGTGAAAATGCAAGTTCTGTAAGGAATAGATACAGTCGCATGTCAATAATGCATTTCTACAGAGCACCAGATAAGGGTAGTTTTTCAAAAGCTAAAATCTTTATTTCTGAATTAAACCCTATGGTGTAACTACTCATTAGAATCGTCTCTTCGAGACGATTCTAATGAGTAGTAACACCATAGGATTTGGTGCTAAAAAGAGTGAGAAAATGTTGGATTTGTTGAAAAAACTACCTCTTATCTGGAGCCCTGATTTCTAAGAGGAATAGGTAAAGGCATCAGAAAAGTCATTTCTGTGCTACAATAAGTTAAGGATTCATTTATTGAAGAAAAATGAAGAGCTCTAAAAGCAGCCGTCTGATTTATGTAGGAAAGTAGTGATGCAGAAAGTGTGTACTGAGGAAAACCTTTGATCAGGGTCTGCACTGTTTATCAAATTGCAATACATTGACTCAAAATGGACTCAACAAAATTGTAAACTGGAACTATACATTTGAAGTTCCAGAGAGAACAGGGGCAAAGACATCAGCATTTGAATCAGCATCTATCTCAAATATCACCATTTTAATTGCTGCTTTATTCCAGTTTGACTGTATTCACATATAGAGTGAATTAGTCAGGGTTCCAGATAAGGGGGAGTAAACTGAACAAATCCAGCATTTTCTCACTTATTTCAGCACCAAATCCTATGGTTTTACTACTCATTAGAATCGTCTCTTTGAGACGATTCTAATGAGTAGTGACACCATAGGGTTTAAAGCAGAAATAAAGATTTTAATTTTTGAAATACTCCCCTTATCTGGAACCCTGAATTAGTGCTCTCTATGCTAATGTGCTAGTTGATATTGTCCGGAGAAGGAAGTTTGTCTCATTAGCTCACATTGATTAATCACACACTAAATGGTTGGATAGTGTGATCTCAAAACATGAATTGAGTTCCAGACTCATAAGACAGTCACATTCAATCGTAGCCACAAGCATACGTATCTTTAACCAAACAGTGTACATACGAAAAGTACACTTGTCCAATGCAAACAGTGTTGACCCTGACCTGAGGAATCCTAATGGAGGGTCTTCACTATTAATTTTGTCATTTTGCAAAACAGTCTACAAAACAATCAAAAATTGTAAAAAATGGACCAGACTTTATTGGAAACTGGAATTTTCCATTTGAAGTTTCAGGAGTGAAAGAGTTAAGTACCCACTCAGTTAATAAGCATGGATATTTCTAAATGTGGCATCTTAACCCTTTACCTGATAGAAGTGGCTTTTAGCGTGTTTAATTTATTCCTCCACTGAAGAAAATATTTCAATTTTATATACATGTAGTCATGAACAAATACCATAGGAAATATTTTCTATATCCTAGCAGTTGGTAGCTTAAAGCAGGCTGAAAGTAAAGCAGAATGCGCCTTAAGGCGCATTCTGCTTTACTTACAACCTGCTTTAAGTGGCCACCTGTCTCCATAACTAGAAACAGTCTATTGGGTAAAGGGTTAATACTGGACAAAATTAATGCAGAGAGTTCCTACAGGAGCTTTCTGCATTGATTTTGTTCAGCATTAAGATGACACCTTTTATAAGAGACTCTCAAGTTTCAAATTGTTACTTACCCTTTGAACCCTCAATATGGCATACATGTATATGTTGTTTACAAATAGTGTACCTGTAAATAGTACACTTGTCCTATGCAAATAGTGAAGACCCAGAGGCTCCTATAGGAGCCATCTGATCAGGGTCTGCACTGTTTGTCATTGCAATACGTTTAATAGCAGAATTATACCAAGTTTGGTGTTGATAGAGTTGAATGTTCTATAAGTCTATGTTGTATTATTTTGCAAACACCGTCTCAGTTGAATCAATTTTTGTGCAATGATGATCTGAATGCCAGCAAATCCAATAATATCAATCTGAAATGGTATTTTTTCAGTCAGCTCATTGCAGTTTATTACAACTTAAGGAAGCATGAAAGGTTAATGCTTGCTGTCACAGATATAAAATGTTATTCAACAGTTTAGAATGAGATATAGATAAATATCGCACTGGTTATGATGAGAATTTATTGAAATGTTGGGTTTGTATCTGAGATCAAAGGTTTCAATCATTCAGCTACCCATGTAATTATAGGTACCCGGGTTCTACTTGGCTGGTAGAATGTTACATTTGATGCACACTGTTAACACGTCTTTGTTGTGGTAAATGTTTTGTATATGTATTGTGAGATTTAGCTGGTTATAGTTCTGATTCAAATGAACAGTACTATTAGAAATAGACTGTCTATATATGACAATAGTATTCCAGTTTCTATTAAGTCCGGTCCATTCTTGACTATCTATCTGTGTTGCTCTTTTTCACAAAATATTTTGCAAAATTACAAACACTGCAGACTCTGATATAGGACAAAAGTACTCTTCACAGGTACACTGAGTCTGTTTGTAAAGAATGTGTATACTTTTTGCTAGGGTTCAATGCATTATATAATTTTATATTGACTAAATTAAATCTTGAAATACATATACATGTATACAGAAAAGCCTCCGTTTAGTGGCCACACAATAAAAAAGGGCCATTATTAAAGAAAGATCTGCTTAGAAAGGTGCTGTCTTAACTCTTTCCTCCCTGAAACTTTCAATGGACAATTCCATTTTCCATTTTAGTCTAGTCCATTTCTGACTTTTAAGGGTTGTTTTTGTCAATGTTTGGCATTTTGACAAACAGTGAAGACCCTGATCAGAGGGCTCCTTCCGGAGCCCTCTGATCTGGGTCTTCACTGTTTGCATAGGACATGTGTACTATTCACATGTACACTGTTTGAAAAGCACGCCTATATGCGGGACTAGGGTTCAAAGAGTTAATGCAGGACAAACAATGCAGAAAGCTTCTTTGTGAGTTTCTACATTGTCTTTCTTCTTCATCATGTGGACACTCATCATATAGCTACATACGTCTTTATGTGTGGCCAAAGTATACAGCTGTAATTGTATGGTCATAAATAGTTTATATAGATTCAGAGATTCATAATTTAGGAGTGCCATTTTAATAGCCATATATTTTTCAACCCTTTCCTTAGAAAGCAATAGTGCAAATTATTTATATGTTCAACTATGTTTAGGGCAGAGTTATCCTTTGGGAGCTTTCTGCATTACGTTTGTCCTGCATGAGGCAGTCATCCGCCTTCATAGCTTTAAACATTTCCTCATTCAGTGTTGGATTAACACAAGTTAACTTATGAAGTCCAAGGTATACCAGTTTAAAATTAACTATTTTAATTATGACTATTTAGGGTTGTTTTTCGTTAATGTATTGCAAATTATGACAAACAGTGCTTTCACAAAGATCCTGATCAGAGGGCTCCTTTAGGAGCCACTGGATATGGGTATTCACTGTTTGCATAGGACAAGTGTACTCTTCATAGGTACACTGTTTGCAAAGGACAATGATATGTGGGTCTAGAGTTCAAAGGTTTAACGTATAAGATAATCTATGAGAGAAAGGAAGTGTTTAATAAACACATGGTAAGCACCATTAGCTGAGTTACACTGTTTAGTTTATAATGGAAGCAAAACATGGGTAGTACTTTTGTTGTGGTTGGATATTTAAGATAAACTTTACAGCAAACCTACCTCTGACTCAGGTGTTACTTTGATCTTAATAAAACTAGGTGACATCTCGGAGGTATTAAATAATGAGTGTTGATCAAAATGGTCTTGTGACAAAGTTTTATCTGTGCCCTGTGCATTTTTGTGGTTTTCAAGCCCTTTGTCCACCAGTGGTTTACAAGTTTAGGTCAAGGATTGTATCAGTAGCTGAGGATCTTATATTGTATATAAATGCCCTTACATTGTATTGCAGCCAACTTCTGTTTATCCATTACTACATAGATATGCCTTTTTACATCTCTAATTTATTTCTCCATCAAAGAAAAAAGTTTCACTATACACAGTCATGAATAAACACCATTAGAAATATTGCCTATTATTATCCTAACAGATGATAGCTTGCAGTAAGCTAAAAGTAAAGCAGATTGCTTGGTTTACCTTGCTTTAAGCTACCATCTATCTTCAATAGTGAAAAGAAGCTGTGAGGAAAGGGTTAGCAGCCTCCTAAAAGAAAATGTTTCATGAGCCTTCAATACAGGTGACGGCTTCATGCAGGACAAAAATAGTGCAGAAAGTTGCTGCTGATGCTTTCTGCTTTCTGCTTTTTATACCCCTGACATCTATAGATGCTGGAGGCATAGATACTAATTGTCTGTGCATACAACATAAGCAGATTTTCCACTGTCTTCTACAGTTGTTGCCTTTGACCATTCCCAATATCAACCAACCACAATTTGACGATGACCTTGACCTAATTTGGACTTACAATAGTCTATGGCTATTTCTTGGTTTACTTGAGATTTTACAGTCAATACAACAAGTCTGAGATCGTGTGTTGTCTTTTGATTGCCTTTTTCTTGAGATTTTACTGTTCATCTAGTATCATGCAACACTTCAAAAATTACTAGAGCGCTTTAATAAAAGGGCTATTTCCCTGTTAACTATATTTTACCACTGACTAGAATGGTGTGATACTTCAACAGTTGTTGCCTTTGACCTTTACCAATTTACCCAACCTCAATTTGACCTTAACCTTTGACCTAATTTGGACTAGAAAAGATTCAGAAAATATTGTCAAGGATGCATTATGCCTCATGGAGGCATAATCATTCATTGTTTTGTATTGCATTAACAGTCTTTAAAGACCTTTCCTTTGAATCTGATCTGGGGCAAAACTGTTTGCAAACTCTTATTACAGCCTTGAGATGCTGTTCAAGAAAATAGCAATCAGAGAGTAATTTGTCTGCATCTGTTGTCAACCATTATGCATCTTATTGATTATCACATAAAGCGCTTACAATCAGTACCGTCAGTCCTTTGATGTTTTGTGATTATTATCCTGGTCCTGTTAGGCCTTTTTGTGTTGTGGTCACATTAACACTGCAGTGGGCGGTTAAAGGGTACAAAAAAGAAGAAAACCAAAACCATTTGATAATTGGAAGCTCTTTATTCACAGATTTTATTGCTCTTGCCTTTGTTAATCCTTTTAAATGTTGGGGAAAAGAGCGTTTGACAAACTTTGCAAACAGTCTGTATCCAGATCAGGCCCCACAAAGGTAGGGCCTGATCTGGATCCAAACTGTTTGTCAATATGAAAAATCTTAAGTAGAAAAATCTGACTGGAATTTTCAGAATTATAGCATACATCATTTTAGGCATTTACATCAATATTCAGTTTAAAGATTTAATCCAGAATTTCATAGCCATATTGTATAATTTATTAACCCCTTTGAATGCTTGAAAATAAATCTTACACATTTGCAAACAGTTTTCATCCAGATTTGGTGCCAAGTAACTCAGTATCTGATCAAAATCCAGACTGTTGTCACTTTGACCATAATTATACAGCTGGAATAGAAAAGATGGGGTCAATTTCAGACCCAATGCAGATGATGTTTGGGGTGTTAAAAAATTCTGCTATCATGAAAAGTGTCTACTACTTCTGAAATATCATCATTATATCATATTGCAAGGTTGTGCATATAGAATATATTAAGTGTATAGAATATAAATAGTTTGTTTTGTGCATCTGTGTCCGTGTCAACATTTTTTCCACATCGGATATTGAGGAGGGTACCGTATAGGGTTAGTATCCACACAGCATGATTGCGAGTTGGTTCAAGTTTACTAAAGGGTGTTATATTACAACATCTGGCTTTGGCAATAAAGTTTAGGTTCTTATTAGATTTTAAATGCTGATCAGCTTTTCTTCTCTTTTTTTTGAGTTTTTAAGGTAGTTTTAATGGGATCAAGCCAATGTAGGTCAATTTTGGTACTCTAAATAGAACATCAGCCATTCTCATCAAATGATGTCCATACCAAACTACGGCTGAGCATGGTTTGGTGCCAGTCATTAATTGACTAGAATGGCTGATCGCTCTATGTAAAGTACCAATATTCACTGACATTGACTCAATCTTATTAGAAGTGTACTACCTTAATACTCAAAACTTAACCCAGTTTGGAATCAGATCCATATTTTCTGAAAAAAGATCTGTTTGACTCTTAAATTTTTGCAATCAAAAAGCAAAAACTTCTAAATTGCAATAAAAATACAAACAATAGAACTTAATAATAGTATGGCAGTGAAAAAAAAGTTAAAAGCAGTCGGAAGGATATAGATAAAATTCAACCCCTCAAAAACATGTTGTCCATACAATATGGGCTGTTTTGTTTACTCGAACACCTGTCGATGTTCAGAATTATAAAGCCATGACTTTATGAGTTCCCAATCGGCATATTGATTATCAATCAAATTCCTTACCTTTTGTTCAGCGCGGAGACAAAGACGTATTTCGGGGTTATTTTGATACCTAATATAAACTAATGTTCAATGGGTCAGTGAGATTTTCATGTTTCGGGGTCGTTTAGGGTACTGGTTTATAAGTCTTGTAGATGGTAGGTATAGAGGGGTCAGGTGTGAGGGTGGGTGGTCAGGGTAATTAAGTGCTCAGGTAATTCCAGAGGACCTCTCTTTATGATATACCCTTGGAAAGGTGAGTCCAATACAGTCAAACCTGTGTAAAACAGCCACTCAGAACTTGACAAAATATTGAGTACTTAATTTAGGTTGAAGCTTATTAATGCAGGACAGTAAAGCAGAAAGCTCCTACAGGAGCTTTCTGCTTTACCTTTGTCCTGCATTAAGCATTCATCAGTATGTAGATAATAATTAAGAGCCCCTTGCTTATTCAGAGAGTGGCTGCTCAGTACAAGTTTAACTGTGGTTTCACTGTTATTTGTGTTTTTTGAGTCATTTTTTGTGAAATGTTAATAATCTTTGTTTTCATGTTATCCATTACCAATAGAAACAGTGTTCATTTGTTCATTCTAACTGATTGATATAGACTTTGTGGTTAAACCTTTTACTTTAAAACCCTTCTCATGCTGTCAGTAAGTTGTCTATTTCAAAAATAGAGTTCACTTTATATAAATTTTCTTTCTGAAATTGAATAGTCCTTCCTTTCGGCAGACAGTTTTGTTCCATATGAGATGCCTAGTAATTTATCTAATGTATTTAATATTATCTGGATCTACACTGAGATTGTACATTCAAAGGAAAAGGGAAGCAAAAAGGTTTGTACGAAAGCCACAATTTTTAAGAATACAACTTGTTTAAAATGACTTTTTTTTTTTTTTTTTTTTTTTTCAAAAGTCAACTTGTTCTGTACAAGAATGGTTGATGTTTCTCAGTGTTTGTGGTTATATATAAATCCCCTACAATACTGATTGTTCATGTTGACTGTTCTGCTTTTGAAATATGACATGTTTGTGTTGATTTTCAAGGGTTTTTTCCAGGTTATACCATTTTGAATACAAACCGTATAGACGCCGATTATCCTTTAAGAGCCCAGGTCTGATCAGGGTCTGTACTGTTTTTAAAGGATACCTATCCTGGTTTCTTAATGGTAGGAGTAAAATGCATGACTTTGTGTGATCTCATATTATACCACAGCCTGGCCAGTACAGTTATTGTGGTTTATAATATATCCTAGTTCCTTGTTCATGACGGTCTAACACCTAATCTACTTATTGTGGCTTGCCACAACACGTCTATGATTATAGTAGGTCCTACTATTTTGTCTGTTTAAAAAACGATTTGATTAGGTGTTTATAGAAACTATGTGAAGCTTAAGTAAATTGAAAATACAGCAGAATGGTCCTATATAGAAACTTTCTGCTTTACTTTCATCTTGTTTTAACTGTTGATGAGTGCCATCTTTCTTAATCCAGTACCCCATAGTCAGGGCTCCAGATAAGAGGGGGTAAATTGAACAAATCCAACACTTTTTCACTCAATTTACCACCAAATCCTATGGTGTTACTACTCATTAGAATCGTCTCGAAGAGACGATTCTAATGAGTAGTGACACCATAGGGTTTAATTGAGAAATAAAAAAATTAGTTTTTGAAATACCCCCCTTATCTGGAACCTTGCATAGTTATGACTTTTTATGCCCTCTTGCCTCAATTATGCTACAAATTTAAGCAGTCATGAATTAATGCACCATAAGAACTTTTTGTTTTATCCTAGCAGATCTGATGGTAGCTTGAAGTAGGCTGAAAGTAAAGCAGAATGCACCTTGAGGCACATTCTGCTTTACTTTCAACCTGTTTTAAATGGTTACCTGTGTTTGGGGAAAAGGGGTAACATCATTAATTAAAGGTATTTAGGACTAGAAGGATAATTGTAATGACCTCATTAGTTATATAGTTTAACAGTTATGACGCTGAGTGACAAATGGAAAAGTGTTAAGGAAGTGAGCTAAGGATATAAGCTCTAGTTTTATCCTCCTTCTAGGTAAAAGCTACATCCTTTTTATAGTCCTTGTTTTCTGTAATCAGATGTACCGGTACATGGTACTAACTTTTATTTATAATCTTATTATAAGGTTATAAAGGTTCAATTGGTATGTACTTCTGAATAATTTAAATACTTTGAATCATTAGTAATTGTATGAGGATTTGTATAGTCCCTCCTGTCTCCCCATAGAAATGCCTTTCCTTCTCCTTTACTAATTTCTTCATCAGGTTTCTGCATTACTTAGGTTCTGCTTTAACCCACTACCCCATAGCCTGTTTCTAGCATTGAAGATATGTGACCCTTTAAAGCAGGTTGAAAGCAAAGCACAGTAAGGCGCATATAATCTGCTTTACTTTCAGCCTGCTTTAAGCTACCATCTTCTAAGATATAGGAGATATTTCTTATGGTGAATATTCATGACTGTTTAAAGTGGAACTAATTTCTATGATGGAAGAGTAAATTAAAGGTGTAAAAAGGTGTACTTATGGGGTAATAGGTTAAGTTACAACCCGTATCATTACCCAGATCTTAGTATTTTCATACTTAGTTATTGTAGTTTTGAAAATTCTAGGAAGTAATTAATATTATTCGTTAGCCTGAGGGCATAGGCTGGTACTGGCCTGAAGAAATTTGTCAACTAAATCTGATTCTGTTGTTACACATTGCTATAAGGCATCTCAGTATATTGTGGTTCGTTCAAGAACTAAATGCCAGTAAGTAATAGCAACATTTTGTAACTCGGTATATGATGTGGGAAAAATATACCTCTCGTGCTCAGATCTGTATGTTATGATTGCAAAGGACATTTTTAGTCTTAAGACCCATGAATAATCTCAAGTCCTTTTTCTGTTCCATCTTTGGATACCTGTACTTGCTCAACTACATTGTATTAGCTCCATGCTTGCTCAAGAAATTTATGAAGCGATGAAATTTTTATGGATTTGTGTGCTGCCGAGTTTTATGACTCATTTTAATATCCCCAGCCCTATTCCTCTGACATAGAATTAAAATTCAATTTAATGTGTCACTTTCAACGTGTGAGCATCCCTTTCAACAAAAAACTGTTTCATGATTATGAATACTAATAACCTGTAAAAGTCTCCTATCTCTGCATCTTATAGTTTAAATGTGCGTGCAGACATATTGAATGAGATGTCATTTGAATTCTTCTGATCATTGTTAGTCTCTTTTCAAGTCCCATTACATATACTGTAAAGTAATGCTATTACTGCAAAACAATAGCTTGTTTTAGGTGTTAAAGGCAGGTAGATTCTTAAAGCTAGATGAAAGTAAAACAGAAAGCTCCTAAAGGAGCTTTCTGCTTTACTTTCACCTAGCTTTTAACTGCCGCTTTTTGATAGCACTATCAATGAGAAATTGTTGAAGTGATGGTATTAACGAGACTTTACTGTATGAGTTGAGTAGTTTTCATGAATATTTTGACAGGTAGGTATACTAGTATAGAAAAGAACATCTGGAGTAAAATGTTGCTGATGTAGACAAAATCTTTGTTAATGTATGTCAGGTTTAGTTTGACTTTGATTTGAACAGAATTGAATCTAGAATGAACAACATATTTGGCTTGTGTGATGTACATTGTTCCATTTTTGTCTTGACATGATGAAGGATACTAAGAATTGTTTCTGTTGTTGTACTCTGGTGGCCTCAAATATTTGGATTTCACCTAAAGGTTACGTTTAATTAAGTTTTATAGGCTTTGTTACTCAAAAAAGTATAAGTCCCAGACCAAACAAACTTTGGATGAAGACATTAGTGCTGAAACGGTTACCAGAATTTTGTAACCGGTTAATCGTTGCTCGTAACCGGGGTTAACCGGTTAATCGTAACTTAAATATGCCGACTGACACATCATTAGTCAGTAAGAGTTGGACGTTACACATGTACACGGAAGACCGTTCAACTGTTTTACCTATACACATTTACACATTTGGAGACCGTTTGCATGCGTGTGTAAACGATAATAAAATAATAATATTGGTGCCAAAGAACTGTTTATGAATGGTATACTTTTTTCGAACTATTTTACCATGCATGCCGACGTAGGTCCTTCATAAATTGCAAAGAGAAGAGAAGTAGATCTATTGATCTTATAAAATGAACTTACATGTATACTGCATGATTATGTTGATCAATAAATCGTTTAAAAAGCGGCCATTTGATGTCTTCTCTAAATAAGTTGCATTTGTAAAATAATAATAACTCCAACACACGGAATAATTATGCGCGGCCGAATATGAAGACTAATCCCGCATTGTGTTATAGATATTAATTGGTCTCATTCTTGTCTTATTTTAAACCTTTCCAAACCGGTTGAAGTGTAGATTCAGCTAACCGGGTTTTATTATTTTATCGTTTTTGATTGGGTGGTCTAAAAATATATATATTTGAAATTGACATGCGGATATTCCTGGAAACCCTTGTTTACGTTTTCCCTACGCGAACGTCATATATAGCTACTAGGGTAGAAGTCCAAAGCAAACCGAATATTTCGAGGTCAGAAGGTTAGTAAGCGTGTCAAGTTCAACTGTCAAAATAGCGAAGGAAACAATATATCGAAGACAAGTTTGTTGTAAATAAAACTGTTCAATCGTCATTTATTGTAAAGACATGTGAAATAAGGGTTCTTTAACTCATCTTCAAATAAAATGACATGATGCAGCGAGTATTCAGTGTTGAGAACACCTGAAAAGTATATTGAATTCCTTACATAAAATACTTTGTTTACGGCATCGTTTTGTGTATTGAGCTCCGTGTACATGTTAACAAAAATCAGGAAACGCCCTATCCTTATCAATCAACATGCTACTGCATTTTAAAACTTAAATATCATGTATATCATAGAGTAAAATATTTCAATTTCAAGTGAACGGTAAACATATCTGAAGGTTGTAGCTCCCGTCATATGGGGCTTCATTATTGTTAAACAAAATGGCTTCCGAGTAACCGGTTACCGACTTTGTAACCGGTTAATCGGCAGTTCATAACCGTTAACGGTTACCCGGGTAATCGTTTCAACACTAGAAGACATACATCAAGTCTAAACTTGGTTGTAAAAGTGAAAACATTCAACGCGTTTAATTTCTTGGAATACTTTTCAGAAGCCTCATTTTTGTATACAAACCAAATACCTTGAAGAAATGGCCTTTCAATAATTAACCCTTAGCCTGCCACTCACGACTATAGCTCCATATGCAAACAGCTTGGATCCGGATGAGACGCCGAGTAACTCGGCGTCTCATCCGGATCCAAGCTGTTTGACACTCGGACAACATTTTTAGCAATTTTGAGCAACTTTGAAGCACTTTGAAACATGAAGCAGACGAGAAATATAGCAGACGACAATTTATTTGGCGGGCTAAGGGTTAAGAAACATTGCAGTTGTGCAAGACAGAATTCTACTGAGCTTTCTGTATTACTATTGTCCTGCCTTCAGCAAGTATTGACTTTAGGTTTAAATTGCCATTCTTTCTTCATTCATAATTGTCACTCGCCACAAATTGACCATGTACAGTAACTATAATATTGCAAACAGGTAACAACATACTATTCAAAGCTGATACATTATCTTGAAAACAACAACAACCGTCTTGTGTTATACCATCTGGGGTTTTATTTTGTTGTATGATTATAATAGTATGATGTGACTTTCCATATTACTGATGATGTATAATATGTTATCAGTGGGTGTTCTTTCAACCTTGTCATGTAAACTAGTGATTTATATTTTGATAATATTGTGGCCGTATATATCACCCATCTTCAATAGGGCATTCCCACTGTGGTATAAATATCACTGTTTTGGCAGTCTATCAACTATCAAGATACATGGGGATTTAAGTACCTGGTTTTGGTATGTGTTTCGCTCTTATATGGTTTAATTTCGGAGAAAATGAAAAACAGGTAAATTTTTTAAACATGCAACCAAGTTTTATTTGGAATTCGAAACATTAATATATACCAGGTGTGTTCAAAGGTGACACTCAAAGGAGGGCATGCAAATATGCAATGTTATTTTTTCTGTTGTTCTAATTATGTTGTATTTGAGTGACCAAACAATGTGGGCAAAGAGAATCTCTGGAAAGCAGGTAGCAGCTTAATGCAGGATAACCCTTTACCACATGGCCTGTTTCTAGTATTGAAAATATGTGACCACTTAAAGCAGGTTGAAAGTAAAGCAGGATGTGCCATAAGGCACATTCTGCTTTTCTTTCAACCTGCTTTAAGCTATCATCTTCTAGAAAACAGGAAATATTTCTAATAATAAATATTCATGACTGTATAAATAGGAACTATTTTCTTTCAGTGGAAGAATAAATTAAATGCGCTAAAAGGGGCTTCTATGCGGGAAAGGGATAAACGTAATGCAGCTTTCTGTATCACTTTTGTCCTGGATATCTTCAACACTAACAGAACTGTTTTAAGTTGATTTAACAGTATTTCAGTCATATCTCGTCTCCAGGAGACCAGTTGCCAGATCACCACATCATTTACATCATTTTAAAAATATGAGGTATTGGTCTAGAAATTTGAACCCTGACCAGAGTAACAAATATTCTTGATTTTAACGTTATCAGTTCTTAGACTGACCTGCAAATACATCATTTTATAATGGATTTATCAATCAATCCGAGTCACTGAAAAAGTTCACCTTTTGGCAGCCTTCTATTGTATCATGCCAGTCACCATTCTTTTCTGCCAGTTGACATGGCATGTCCTAGGAACATGGGGTACTGACAGGACTGATTTTGAGTGTTGTGTTTTAACTGAGGTTTAATTTTATATGGAAGGAAAACAGTTAAGAACTAACTTAAACATCTTAACCCATTACCCCATAGCCTGTTTCTAGTTTTGAAAATAGGTTACAACTTAAAGCAGGTTGAAAGTAAAGCAGAATGCGCCTTAAGGCGCATTCTGCTGTACTTTCAGCCTGCTTTAAGCTACCATCTGCTAGGATATAGAAAATATTTCTTATGGTACATGTTTATGACTGTATTAATTGTAACTATTTTCTTCAATGGAGGAATAAATTTATGGCGTAAAAAGGCGTACTTATGGGGTAATGGGTTAAATGTCATGAATATGCACAGTAAGAAATGTTTTCTTTACTATAACTGATACCTTAGATGTACTCTGCTTTACTTTCAACCTGCTTTAAGTGGTCATCTGTCTTCAAAACTTGAAATCAGCTATGGTGTAATGGGTTTGGAACTGTTTGGAACTTCTCAACACAGGTTTTGGCTACAGTTGTTGAAAAGGGTTGATTTGTTTAGGTTTTCGTTGAAGGCTCGTGTTTTACTCTTATCAGGTAATGGGCTCGGCCCCCATAGGAAGTTCAAGAGGCTAAGGACTAGTGTACAGCTAGTACCCATTGGACAAATTAGAAGCCCACAAGCTGGGCGCAAGATAAGAGCCCAGTAACATTTCTCTTGTATGTACACAAAACCCTCACTTGTGGCATTTTGAGAAATTTTGTTTTTCAATAAAGGTTCACTTGATTTACCTTGGAGTGTCCTATTTTGAGTGATTTCATTGTCACTTACAATAGTTTGGATCCTGATCAGACTGAGTAGCTCAGAGTCTGATCAGTGAGAATCAATACAGTTTAAGCTACTATCTGTTAGAATATAGCAAATATTTCTTATGATACCTATCCATGACTGTATAAATTGGAACTTTTTTCTTTAGTGGAGGAATAAATAAAGGGTGTATAAAGGCGTTTTTATGGGGTAATGGGTTAAAAAAGACATAATTTTCGTTTGAAACGATTAATCAGCAAATGAAAATGTTAAAAATAGATGCTGCCCAGTAACTGGCTTAGGGTTGCAAGGAGTGCTTATATGCAGCTGTTAGCAAACTTGCAGAAACTTGAGAAAGGTTTGTTTCTCATCCAGTGACGTTACTTGCATCAACTCAAATTAAGACTCATTAATAATACATACATATGTTAGCATAAAGCTAGAAAAAAAGGAAAGTCAAAAACTTTTGTTGGAGCTTTCTGCTTTACTTTCATTGTGCTTTAGCCTATGGTATTGAAGATAGTTTACCACTAAAAGCAGGTAGGACGTAAAGCACAATGCACTTTAAGGCACATTCTGCTTTTCTTTCAACCTGCTTTTAGCTACCATCTGCTAGAATATAGAAAATATTCCTTATAACACATTATTCATAACTGTATAAATTGGAACTATTTTCTTCATTGGAGGAGTAAATTAAATGCGCTAAAAGGCACTTCTATGAGAGAAAGGGTTAACTCTTTCCTCCCTGAAACTTTAAATGAACAAGTCCAGTTCTAGTCCATTTCTGGCTTTTAATGGTTGTTTTTGTCCATTTTTTGGCATTATGACAAACAGTGAAGACCCTGATCAGAGGGCTCCTTTCGGAGCCCTCTGATCTGGGTCTTCACTGTTTGTTCCAGACAAGTGTACTTTTCACATGTTCACTGTTTGAAAAGCACGCCTATATGCGGGACTAGGGTTCAAAGAGTTAAGGGACATATCCACCCAGATTGTTTTCAAGTGTTCATAATAGCAGGACTACTGTATTTCATCAAGACATTGCAAACGGTACCCCATAATGCCTAGAGGATTTCGGTACAAATTGGTGACAGTTTATTTTAGATAGAGCACTTCACTGTCAAATGACAGCTTGGGTAATGTCATGTGACATGACTGCTCGGAGATGTGTGAATTTAGTTTTACATCAAAGTTGCAATAAACTCATCTTGCACAGTTCAGATGACAGACTGACATAATAATGCTGGTTATGGTTATCTTTAGGTACAGTTAAATATATTAACGCATAACTCCATAAACACCTTTTTACGCCTCTAATTTATTCCTCCACTGAGAAAATACTTCCACTTTATACAGTCAAGAATATGCTCCATAAGGAATACTTTCTACATCCTAGCAGATGGTAGCTTAAAGCTGGCTGAAATAAAGCAGAATGTCCATAGAATGTTATTAAAGCCTTTATATACTCAGCCTCCAGATAAGGGGAGTATTTCAAAATTGATTTTTTTTTATTTCTGCATTAAACCCTATGGTGTTACTACTCATTAGAATCGTCTCAAAGAGACGATTCTAATGAGTAGTAACACCATAGTATTTGGTGCTGAATAAATGAGAAACTGTAGGGTTTGTTCAGTTAACTCTCTCTTATCTGGAGCCCTGCTTTAATGGAGGGTAATAACAGGGCTGCCATTTGTCCGGATTTTTCCTAAATCTTCGGATTTTTTTCTGGTACATGGTAGCTTAAAGCAGGCTGAAAGTAAAGCAGAATGTGCCTTAAGGCGCATTCTGCTTTACTTCCAGCCTGCTTTAAGTAGTCACATGTCAACAAAACTAGAAACAGGCTATGTGGTAAAGGTATGATTCGTAAAATCGCACTTGAAAAATGTTAATTGGGAAATCTTAGGATTTTTCATGCCAACTTATGGCAGCCCTGTAATAAGGAGGAGGAGAACACTGATACCTATATCATGTTGACCTTGGTCAAACCAATTTCATATTTATAGGTTTAATACACAGTAAACCCCCATATTACAACCCACACAATAATAGAGGCCCATGCATTCCTGTTCTTAAGGGCAGGATTGGCTGCTTAGAGCAGGATAGAAGTAAAACAGAATGCTCCTGAAGGAGCATTCTATTTTACTTTCATCCTGCTTTAAGCTGTCAGCTCAACTGGACCTTCTATAGAGTGGTGATTATATTAGGGTTTTATTTATACGTGGCTATTTAATATTTGACTAGATTTACCTCGGCTGGATTACTAAAGGTGATAAACTAGTCTTTGATAGGTCTGTGTTATTACCATATGTAAACTACTGGATTACTTTACACTGCCTCTATCCTATCATTTAACTTGCATGTTTTAAACTAATAAACATACCCACACCTTTTTCACAATCTGTACAGCAAGATCAAGATCAGATATAAAGTAACTTAGTTTTCAAGTCAGGATCAGAACTATTGACACTCGAGAAATGACTTTGGCTAAATTTGTTGAGTTGTTTGATGTTTTGTTGTAAATGAAAAAGACACATTTAGAGCAGCTGGCATTTTCTGGCAGTGTAAGGATAATTTGGATTTTAAAGCTTTTGGAAATGTTTGTTGGGTAGGTGTCATGCAGTGGTCACGAGAGCAAGTTTACTTTAACCCTTGCCTCCCTGAAACTTCAAAATTAAATAAATATTTCAGTTTCAATTTTAGTCTAATCTAATTATTTGAACTATTTGGGGTTGTTTTTATCTGTCAGTGTATTGCAGTATGACAAACAATGTAGAGCCTCAGGTCAGATTATTCTTTTAGGAGCTCTCTGATCTTGGTCTTCATTGTTTGCATAGGATAAGTGTACTCTTCATAGGTACACTGTTTGCAAATGACAAATATATGCTGGACTATAGTTCAAAGGGTTACTGTCACCCATCTTTCCTGATCTTCATCAATTTTGTCCTGTCTTCTTTGTTGCTTTTTCCTCCTCTCTTCTTCTTTGATTTCTTCTTCATCTTGTATACTGTAGTTAGGCCCAACCCTTTTGCTCTAATATTTATATTTCTTTAAAACTTGATATTATACCTACCAGTATGCAATTTGATTGTACAAATATATGGCAATAACATATGTTTAAACTTACACCATAGTTCAAACTGTTTACAGCAGTCGCATTAAAGTAGATGAAATTAATAAATGTTGCAGCTTGATGCGGGAGCTTTCTGCAATATTTTTATTCTGTATTAAAAGCAGTTGTCCATCTTTACAGATCACCATGTGTGTCTTATATGAGATGCTGCTGTACACTGATGAGGGATCACTGTATTTGACTTTTATTGGGCAACTTCAAACAAAAGATTGTTGATGCGCTGCACAAATGTTGTAGATTTGTTTTACAAAGTACACATCACAATCTGTCACCCAGACATTATGCAGTACGTCTGTTTGCTCTGCTGTTTTTTCCATTGACTTATGCAGGACATCAAACTTGTGAAGCCATCATTCAAATGAGCATACATAAACGGTCTTTAACCCATTACTCCATAAATACACCTTTTTACACCTTTCATTTATTCCTCCACTGAAAAAATGCTTCCACTTTATATAAAGTCGTGAATATACACCATAAGAAATATTTTCTGTATCCTAGCAGATGATAGCATCAAGCAAGCTGAAAGTAAAACAGAATGCGCCTTAATTAAGGCTTTAGTGGTCATCTGTCTTCAAAACTAGAAACAGACTAGGGGGGTGGGGGGGGTTGGGTTAAGAGCCATCAATAGTACCAATTATACAACTATGTTTGAGGGAGATAACGGCTTAAGACAAGATTAAAGTAAAGTAGGAAGCTCAATTAGGAGTGTTCTGCTTTACTTCCATCTTGCTTTAAGATGCTATCTGAATTCAATACACTAACTGAATCTTTTGTGGAGGAGTAGGTTACTAAGAGACTCTCAACACTGCCATGTGTAAGAAAGGGTTAAGACAAGTGTCAGCCTAATGCAGGACAAAAGTAATTAATGAAAGGAGCTTTCTACATTACTTTTCTCCTCCAATAAACAACAAGCATAAGAGAGATTAACTCCCCTGAAAAGGCCACAAACACAAGACTTAGTTTCAACTAATGTATGCCAGATCAGTTGTCATATTTTGTCAAGCAATTTAATCAGTGATTAAATCAGTTGTGTTTATTTTTTCCACAGTTATCACTACATTGATCAGTAGTGTTTTAATTACTGCTTTCAATGGTGTTATAGAGATAACATTGTCTTCTACTGGTGTCAGGGCTAGTTAGGCAGCTGTCAAAGAGGCTTGATCAGACTTTTATCATAGAGATTTCAGTAAAACATTAAAACATTCTCTAAGTGCACATATGGCTACTGGATGCGTCGGGCCCCATATGATTTCAGTGTTTAAAAGAGTGGATATTGGTGGATATTTTTTACGCATCAATTCGACGGTGTACCTGTGAGGAGTACACTTGTCTCAAGGGAGTCATCTGATCAGGTTCAGTGCACTGTTTGTCATTTTTGCAACAATTTGTAAAAACAAAACAAAGAAAACCACCTTTGAACTCTTTGCATGCTGGGTAATTTTTTCATCTGCAACAATTGTCGATTATCGTCTTCTAATTTTCTTCAAAAGAATTTTTTAAATTTATTTTGAAAAAAAGGGTCAGTGTGAAGCATTTTGGATCCTGATGAGACGCCGCGTTACGCCGCATCTCATCTGGATCCAAACTGTTGGCAGAGGTAATCACTGTGGCAGGCATATCCGTCGCTAGCAGGGTAAGAGAGTTAATAGTTTCAAATGGACTATTGCAATGCATACTCAATTTGAAAATTGAGTTTCAGGGGTGATTGACTTAGCCCATCGTTGGCTTATATATGGTCATATTGGTGTCATTTCCAATTTCATGTTATCGTAAACTTACTTCAGGTCAAGCCTTTCATTGCCCTGGAGATCATCAGAGTGGCTTTATTCTTGTACTAAACATCAGTTGCCATGGCGACATGACACCTTGTTTTTTTCGTTAAACCTTCTTAGGTTAATCACTTGTATTGATGTCTTTTTGTCAACTGTATAATGGATGTGGTTGAGATGCTGAGTAAACTTGACACGTCATCCGGTTCCAAACTGTTCGACTTTCAATTTGTACTTCCACAGGAATTAAAAAAGGAAATATCATTTTCAGACTTATTATTATAGAAGAAATCATTTTTCAAGATGACAACTTGTTAACCAATACTTCCATAGCCATGAAGGCAAATTTACTTTTATTTAACTGATATAGTATAAAGTAATTCTGTGTGAGCAAATTACCTTTATCAAATTGCTATAGCATGTGTAGTAAGTCTGTGATTAATTAAGATTGGTGGTAGCTTAAAGCAAAATGAAAGTAAAGCAGAAAGCTCCTGTAGGAGCTTTCTGCTATACTTTCATCTTTTTCATCTTGCTTTAACATACCTGTCATACCACCTGGATTTAAATCACCGGTGAATCCTTATCTGAATGCAGCTATCGGTAGAGGGTGTGGCATCCTATGGAAATATCATTTTAAGATATATATCTATATAGAAGAAATTATTTTTCAAGGTGACAACTTGTTAGACTGTAAGTTAGGAAACTATATGTCAACTTTCCCAGCAAGGGGAGGCTTTAAGGACTTTCTTGTATGTCATTTCTATGTTGTTACGACCTCGTTTACACGATAAGGACACATAAGGTGTTATCTACAACACTGTTTTCTATGCTGTCCCCTAAGGGTAGACCAGTGTTTTGTCGAGGCTAGGTTGCCACAGCAATGTTACTACCCACATTTTCATATCTATTCATAACTGAGGGTAATTTATTTCACCGTGACAACCACATCAGAGTAATGCAATGTTTACTTTGTTCGGTTTTTAAATTCATGAAATTGCGTAGACAGGAAATGCATCAAGATTTGTACAGTGATTATAGATATTTAGCGTGTTTTCTGGTGTGTTAACAATTTCATGTGAATTTCAATTTAACCCATTACCCCTTAAAAACGCCTTTTTACGCCTCTTACTTATTCCTCCACTGAAGAAAAAAGTTCCAGTTTATACAGCAAAAAAATATGTACCAAACGAAATATTTTCCATATCCTAGAAGATGGTAGCTTAAAGCAGGCTGAAAGTAAAGCAGAATGTGCCTTAAGGCACATTCTGCTTTACTTTCAACCTGCTCTAAGTGGTCACCTGTTTTCGAAGCAAGAAATAGGCTAAGAGGTAATGGGTTAACTTAAAATGGACTATGCACTTTAAGTAATTATTACCCTCAGTGCCGTGGAAATTTAATTTTAAGAAAAGATTTTATATGATAAACAGAAATCATTAAGGATGTGGATAATTGTGATGGAAGTTTTGATGATAGGAAATATGCATCTCGGTTTTCATGAGATGCAAATTGATTGATAACTTTGAACTGCATTTTCTGTGTGTTTACCGATCTGTGTGAATTCTAAAAAATATCTTTAGCTGGCGTAGGTAACTTCAGTTTTTAATACCTGGTGCTTTAATAGAAATTTGATATAAAAAGATATGACCTAAGATGTGAAGGATGCAGTTAATTAAAAACTCTAATGGATGTTTAGAGGAATATATACCTGTGTATTCAGTGTAGTGGTTTTACAGGTATGTGACTGTTTTAAATTGCTAATTAGTAAAACTATCAAATTCATGTTAATTTTTAAATGGCCATAGAATGAAAACGTATACAACTGTTTTAAGAATGTATGCTGCTTAATGCAGGACAAAAGTAATGCAGAAAGCTCCTTTAGGAGCTTTCTACATCACTTTTGTCCTACATTAGGCTGTCTTTTTAACAAAAGACTGTAAGGAATTTTTATTTAATGGCATAATAATACAAGTTTGACTGCCAGGTGTCTTGTAAGAAAACATTCTTATGCAATGGTATATAATTAATTGCTGTAAAAAATGATTCATAAAGAATAGTGCTGTCAAAACATATGCATTAGAATAATTATAACATGGTAATATATAACAAAACTTTGTTTAGTCAGTTGTATTATCCAAACAGTACAGACCCAGATCAGAGAGCTCCTATAGAAGTTGAACTGGGTCTACACTGTTTGTAATCAAGAAGTATAGTTTAAAATCTGAACCTCCAAAATGTCAAAAATGGACTAGACAGGAATTGTCAATTTTAAGTTTCATGGATGAAGAAGTTAAGCACATTAAAGCGGTAGAAAGGGACTAATGCACAATTGATCTTGATCAGTTCATTTCAAATGGCAATCTGTTGCAGATTAACAATTGTGCAGTTAATCTCTTTACACCTGAGTAAAAGAGAAGGCAGTTTTAAAATTTATCAACCCTTTTAACTGCTAAGCAATCTCGACTCCAAATGTCGCTGTTTTTGCATCACGTTTTATCTTGATATTTGCAAAAATCATGATCCTTAGAAGTGACAAACTGTTTGGATCCTGATCAGGCCCCACATTTTTTGGGGTCTCATCAGGATCAAGACTGTTTGCAATTTTCTCAAATTATGATTAAGGTAAATTTAACACCAGAGTTAAAAAGCTGCATAGCTGTTAAACCCTTGCAGACTAAGTTTGTTTGTTTTTTGGTCTGCAAAAATTGCCGTCTGCTGCTGTTAAAAAAGTAGAAATTTCTAAAAATTGATTCAGAACGGGGGCTGGGTGTGAACCCTTTTGGGTCCTGATGAGACACCCAGTTACTTGGTGACTTGTCAGGATCTAACATTGTTTGCAAACTTTAAAGAAGGCTATCACAACTTTACTGTTAAGCTTTAGCATGCGAAGTGTTAGCCACGGTTTTACATCAGACAACCAGTCAATGTGATTATACCTGTGGATTACTAGACTGGTTTGATAAAGTAATTTCTCGATGATTCAGAATCGGCAAGCTCAAGTCCTGTTACACTTGATTACTCTGGCGGTGGTGTGTTATGTTATTATCTGAAAATAAAGCGTGGTTTACTGCCGTAAGTGTGTCAGTGCGGTGCTTGATCGCAGAGCGTGTTTGTGTGTGTATGTGTGTGACGTTTTTCAGTGAAGAGGTTTTATTTGATGGATATATTTTACATGGGATAGTTTTAAGTGTTAAATATTGAGTATATTGTACATGGGATACTTATAAAAGTTTAAATATTGGGCTTGGCTTTTTTAAATAAAAGTCAGTGATTTGGGCTCATGATTTGGGCTCTGAGGAATTAAGATGAGATAAAGGTAAGGTTTAAATTAAATTTTAAGGTCTGTACTTGAGACTATTTTGTGATAACCTATTAACCCATTACCGCATAGCTTGATTATAGCTTTGAAGAAAGGAAATCTGATCTGGATCCAGTGTTTGACATTCTGGTTAATATATGTTTTGGCCTTTGTTAACCCATTACCCCCATAAATACTCTTTTTACGCCTTTAATCTTTTCCTCCACTGAAGAAAATAGCAATTTATACAGTCATAAATATGTTTGATAAAAAATACTTTATATTGTAGCAAATATTTGCTTAAAGCAGGCTGAAGGTAAAGCAGAATGTGCCTGAAGGCACATTCTGCTTTACTTTTAGCCTGCTTTAAGTGGTCACCTATTTTCAAAACTAGAAACAGGCTATGGGGTAATGGGTTAAATCAATTTGGAGAGTTGTTACAGATGATTAATTTTACAGATGGCATTTAACATTATTTAGTGGTTGTAATAGAGAGGTTTTATATATACTGTATGTATGCAACAAACATCTTAAGATTTCTAATAGAGTTAGATGGGACACCATTAAAAAGGATTTAGGTGGGTTTTACACCTTGATATAAAGTTCTGAATTATTACAGTAATACCAGTTTACAGCAATCACAAACAAGATAAAATTTCAGTCTAATTTAAAGGAGACAACTTATAGCAGGACAAAAGTAATGCAGAAAGCTCCTGCAGGAGCTTTCTGTATTACTTTTGACATGCATTAAACAGTAATTTGACTTTAAGATGATGCTACAGTCCTGTATGAGACAGATTTAACTGTTTAATGTTAATGATATGCTTTTTAATTAAAATGTACACACTTCTTTTTTCTCATATTAGTTTTAATGGGTTTTAAACTGTAAAATATAATGGTGTATATGTTAAAAATTGGACACCATGACAGTCTACTTAATTATGTAAGACAGGACTGATATTAGATTAAGAAAAAAACTATTGATGAAACTGGATTCTACTCTTTCACCGCTATAATCTATGTTAGTCATTAAACCTAAGCCTCGAAAAATAAGTGCAGACCACAGTATTAAGGCAGACGACAAAATGGCAGTGAAAGGGTTAAAGCAAACGAAATATTTGATAGCTGGTGAATGAGTTAAAAAAAATTAAGCAGACAATAATTCAGTAGGATAAGATTGTGTTTAAACTCTTTGCATGCTGGGTAAAAATTTTCGTCTGCTACAAAAGTTGCTATTTGCTACTATTCAAAAAATAGAATTTTGTAAATTTATTTTCAAAACAAGGTCAAAGTGTCAAACAGTTTGGATCCTGATTAGACTCTGCCTTACACTGCATCTCATCAGGATCCAAACTGTTTGCCGAGGTTACAATATCCACCCCTAGCACGGGAAGAGTTAACAAGAGAGATGATGCAGGATTTAAACCTTTCAACAGGGAGTCCTAACTGTTGTCTGCTGGAATTCGTAAATTGAACCTATCCTCTTTACATAATTGAAACAGAATCTGATTGACAAACAAATTTGGATCCTGATTAGGCCCCATCTTTAATGGGGCCTGATCTGGATCTAAACTGCTTGCGTAAATCGTCAATATCTGGTTTTCAGCATTTAATTTTATTTAGAGTTAAGCCCATTAAAAGGGGTCAGAACTGACCCCTTCACCAACTAGATTTAGTTTTGCATGATTTGAATTTGAAGTGGGTCATGGTAACGGCTTCAAATGGAGGATGTGCGTGACTATTTTCACTTTTTTTGAAGAATCCCTCTTGACCTAGTAAAGCTTTTCACTGCCACTCTTAGACTTTTCAACACTAACATCCATACTTGTATTTGAAGACCTTTGAAAACAGTGTGGATCCAGATTATAGGCCTCACTTGAAGTGAGGCCTAAACTGGATCAACACAGTTTTGTCACTCAAATCCTGATTTGTTATAAATATAAAGAGGACCAACCTAATTTCAGAATTTTAACAGATGATTGTTACTTTGTAAGTGTTGAAAGAGTTGTGCTGTTTTTTCTGCCCTTCATAAACTTCTCCTACTTTAGTGAGTTATCTGGATTCTGATCAGTTAATGCCATTGAATGTTTCTGGATTTCATCTCATTTCAAGTAATTGAGACTCATATTTTAAGGCATGGTTAACTCATCACTCATTAAATGCACCTTTAAAATTACACATGGAAGTTTTTCCTTCTCTGAAGAAAAAAGTTCCAATTTATATACTAGTATAGTCATGAATATACAGGATAAGAAATATTTCTATATCCTAGCAGTCAGCAACTTAAAGCAGGTTGAAAGTAAAGCAGAATGCACCTTATGGTGCATTATGCTGTACTTTCAACCTGCTTTAAGTTATCACTTGTCTTTAGAACTATAAACAGGCTATGGGGTAATGGGTTAAGTGGGTGTCATAGCAGAGTATTGGCCATAGCAGAGTTGTACTGTAACCGTATTGGCAGTTATTAATATAATAAGGTCAAGACGAGTCTTCCCTGTTTGTGAAGTAATGTGGGAGTTTTATAGTCAAACACTTGACAAACAGTGAAAAAAAGGAACAAATACTCGAGATTGTTGAAGATCCCTGAACCCTTAGGATTAGACAAGGGTCTACTCAGAGATGAACCCTTTTGACCCAGCTTTTCATTAACCCAGTTGTGCTCTGGACCCCTAAAGTTTCTCCTCCAACTGTTTAACCCTTCTTCTGTAATAAGCATCTAATTTGATGCTTTGTGAGGAAACAGTGTAGACCCAGATCAGACAGCTCCTTCAAGAGCTGTCTGATCCAGGTCTTCACTGTTTTCTGATAGGATCAGTCTGATGACAAGAGTCTGCACTCTTTCCTGAGAAAAGAATGTTATTCTACAGGGCTTCAGATAAGAGGGAGTTTTCCAAACAAAATCAACATTTTCTCACTCATTTCAGCACCAAATCCTATGGTGTTACTACTCATTAGGCTGGTCTCAAAGAGACGATTCTAATGGGTAGTGACACCATAGGGTTTAATGCAGAAATAAAGATTTTAGTTTTTGAAAAATCTTCTTATCTGGAGCCCTGATTCTATTAGCCAATGTAATAGTTCAGGTGATAGATGTTCATAGTGGGCAGGGTATAGATCTTAATATTCAGTGGGAGAATGGTTAAAGCAGGTAAAGGCTGGGACCAAGATAAAAGTAAAGCAGAAACCTCCTTTAGGCTTAATGCTAAATGCCAATGGTATTGCAGAAAGCCGCAAGAAGCTTTTTGCATGACTGAACCCATTACCCCATACCCCGTTTCTAGTTTTGAAATCGGGTGACCACTTAAAGGAGGTTGAAAGTAAAGCAGAATGCGCCTTAAGGCGCATTAAGGCGCATTCTGCTTTACTTTCAGCCTGCTTTAACTCTTTCCTCCCTGAAACTTTAAATGAACAATTCCAGTTTCCATTTTAGTCTAGTCTATTTCTGACTTTTAAGGGTTGTTTTTGTCAATGTTTGGAATTATGACAAACAGTGAAGACCCTGATCAGAGGGCTCCTTTCAGAGCCCTCTGATCTGGGTCTTCACTGTTTGCATAGGACAAGTGTACTGTTCACAGGTACACTGTTTGAAAAGGACGCCTATATGCGGGACTAGGGTTCAAAGGGTTAAGCTATCATCTCTTAGGATAATGTAAATTTTTCTAATAATACATGAACAAAATTTAATAAATTGGAACTATTTTCTTCCGTAGAGGAATAAATTAGAGGCATAAAAAGGCATACTTATGAAGTAACGGATTAATTTGTTCTGCATGAAGGTTTTATTGAACTCTATTGAAAACTCCATGCTTATTTAATGAGTGACTGCATAACATGCTGTGACTGCCTGTAATAGTGTCCCATTTTCAAGAATTTAATCCTGAAATGTATCAATGAACATTGATTAAACTTCAGAGGTTAATTGTTATTAAGACTAAAATCTATATCCGGGAATTCTTGAAGCCTGGATTGAAATCGCAGTACTAATTATTATACCATAATTAAGACTTAACAAGAAATCTTCTCTTTTACAAGAAAATCTTTGCTTCCAATCACAATAAAGTAACTACAGTAAAAGCCAGTGATATTTCAACCCTTCATTATTTGAAGACCTGTGCTTGAGGCAAGTGACTGCTTAAAGCAAGATGAAAGTAAAGCAGAAAGCTCCTAAAGGAGCTTTCTGCTTTACATTCATCTTGCTTTACTTAGCTACATTATCAGTGAGCCTCTTTTGTAGTGATAATAATAGTACTAGCCTGGTAATAGCCAGGTTTTACTGTATATTAAATCAGTACCTGCAAGAGTATGCTAAGAATTACAGGGGAAATAGTTTGATTTAATGATTTGATAGGCTTGGAAGGAAGGACTAATAGCATTGGTACTTACATGCTTAGTAAGCTGACTTAAGTACAGTCTCTCAATCACAACCATTTAACCCTTTTCCCACGTAGCTTAATTGGTTTCAGTGTTTTAAGACAAGTGATTGTTTAAAGCAATATGAAATTCTAATGAGTAATTTAGTCACACCTTATAGACTTAGGTTGAGATTGAAATAAGGTTTTTAGTATGCTTGGTCTGAAAGTAAACAGTGAGTCACTTACATGACTCTAGATAAGATTTGATAAACTGAACGTTTCCAACAATTTCTTTTCCATCTATCCACCAAATCCTATGTTGTTACCACACATTAGAATCGTCTCCTCGAGCCGATTCTAACGAGTGGTTACAACATAGGGTCTGGTGGAGAAATAAGAAAGTTAGTATTTGCAATATGTACCGTATCTGGAGCTGTGTGAGTAGAGGTGATGAACCAATGCTGACAGTAGATCGTATGGTTGCTGGCTAAGGGATAACAGGCTTGCTGCTTGATGAGTTTATTACGCCCTTTGAATCACCTGTTGAGTCAATGACAGAAACTCAGGTAGCATGTAGCATCGATTCATCAAGCTGCTTCAGTGGGAACCGTGGAAATCTGACATTCTGCTTCTCTCATTAGTACAGAATCTGATGATACCTAATATACACTACAACCTTACTTGAGTGTCTTAAGTAGTGAAGAATTGATGGCTGCTTATGCCATTACCGGATAAATACACCTTTTTTGCCTTTTATGTATTCCTCCACTGAAGAAAGTATTGTTCCATTTTAAAGAGTCATAATGCATAAATATGCACCATATCTATAACTCTTTGCTTGCTAGCGGTGGATATATCTGCCACAATGATTGCCTTTGCAAACAGTTTGGATACAGATGAGAGGCCGTGTAACGCGATGTCTCATCAGGATCCAAACTGTTTGACACTTGGGCCATGATTTTGAGAAAGAAATTTAGAAAATAATGTTTATAGGACATGACAAAATTTTGAAAATTACCCAGCATGCAAAGAGTTAAGGACTAAATACATACAGTAGTAGAAGTTTTAATAGATTGTTAGCGTGGATTGCACATATTTTGACTGTCTCATATTCAGAATTAGGGATTGCATTACATTTAAAGATAGTAGTTAGATAATCATTTATGGGTTTGTTAGCTCTTGCATTATCGTCATACAATCTGCTTCAAACTTATTCACAAACATTATGCAATTTTAGAATTGCGTCTTTTCAAAGAAGAGATTTAAGGCAAAATGTCAAACAGTTTGGATCCTGATCAGACGCCGAGTTTACTCGGCGTCTGATCTGGATCCAAACTGTTAGCAAATTCAATTGAAGTTTTGTTTTGTAAGAATAAGGAATGTTTTTGTCATATCCTAGTAAAAACACCTGGGACGGCCATCGGCAACAGAATACCTTCTCACCTGATGAAAGAGCATGTTTTAGGTAATAGAATATTAATTGATAATATAACCATAAACAGGGTACAGTCAAACCTATACCACCATTATAAACTTGACAAAAGATAAGGCAATCACTTGATCATAGAGATATCCACGTTTTTGTCATTGAAAGTTTGTGTTGTATCATGTTATAACATCATATAAGCCTATGATTTCTTAGCTAATGCATAATTATATACATGTAAAACACCTGTATAACGGTGAGAAAATCATGTTGGTTTGTCTTAACCTGTACAGTCAAACCTGTGTTAAACAACCACTTTTTGAATAATCACTGATACCTCAATCTAAAGACGCATTATTGCCAAATGTAAAGCAGAAAGCTTTATAGGATCTTTCTGCTTTACTTTTGTCCTGAAATTTAAGCTTCCATTGCCATTGTTTACCCATTTTTGAGTGGCCGATGTGCTCGTTTGTCCGCAGTTTCGGAAAAACAAGCCTCGTTTATACATTGTGTCAAACATTGATTGAGGTGAATGGATGATGACTAGGTCAGAAGAATAAAATAAATTGACAACCAATAACATGTGTAGACTGACAACTTAACATTTCTTTACTGATTGGTTACTGTAACAGTAAAAACTAAATTTATTTACTTTCAAAAAACACTTTAACCCATTGTATGCTGGGTAATATTTGGTGGCCATTTTAAAATGTCGTCTGCAGTGGGTATAACTCAATTATTTTCAAAATATTTTAGCATTTTCTGATAAAGTATTGACTTAGCTGCAAACAGTTTTCATCTCATTTTTTTGTGGGGCCTGATCTGGGATCAAAACTGTTTGCCTAAAGGTACACCTGAAAGTGTATCCCGAATAGAATGGGTTAAATAAGCCTAAATGTTGTTTATGAATACAGGTGTCATGGCTGCTTAATGCATGATAAAAGTAATGGAGAAAGCTTTCTGCATTACTTTTATCATTCATTAACTCTTTGAACCCTAGTCCCGCATATAGACATGCTTTTCAAACAGTGTACATGTGAATAGTACACATGTCCTATACAAACAGTGAAGACCCAGATCAGAGGGCTCCGAAAGGAGCCCTCTGATCAGGGTCTTCACTGTTTGTCACAATGCCAAACATTGACAAAAACAACCCTTTAAAGTCAGAAATGGACTAGACTTAGATGGAAACTGAAATTGTCCATTTAAAGTTTCAGGGAGGAAAGAGTTAACCCATTACCACATAACTTGTTTCTAGTTTTAAAGACAGATGATCACTTAAAGCAGGTTGTAAGTAAAGCAGAATGCTTTGAGCTATTATCTGCTAGGATATAGAAAATATTTCTTATGATACATATTCATCACTGTATGAAAGTGAACTAATTTTTTGAGTGGAGGAATAAATTATAGGCGTAAAAAGGCATACTTATAGAGGAATGGGTTAAACAACTGTGCTTAACTTTGTCCAGTTTTTTTTTTCATACAAATATTTGGCTGTAGAGAGTTTGTACTGTGTACTGATTATATATGGCTAGACTTTTGTCACGTTATATTTGACAGACATCGTTAAGCTGAACATTGGTTAAAATCACTTTACAAGAGTTAATCCTCTTAAGATTTATCTTTTTGCCCTTGTAAATGGTTAAAAAATAATAACTACAGTAAAACCTCGCTATTACGACCACTAAAACGAAGGCTAATTGAGTGTATAATAGACAGGTGACAGCTTAAAGCAAGGTTACAGTGAAACAGAAAGCTCCTATAGGAGCTTTCTGTTTCACTGTCACCTTGCTTTAAGCGGTCACCTATCGTAAACACCCTAATAATTAACATAATTTAGTGGTCGTAATAGCGAGGTTTTACTGTATTTATATTCCTGCAATTGAACATACAATGACCCCTTCACAATGCCTTCACCAGACTGTAGTTGCAATTGCAAACATTTTGTATCCAATTGAGAAGTTTAGTGATTAACATTGTGTATCTGATAGGGATCCAAATTGTTTAACTTTCTCCTGCCTAAATGCTGTAAAGCTGAATTTGAGAATTAAAAGCAGATCACCAACTTTTAAGGCGCATTCTGCTCTACTTTCAGCCTGCTTTTAAGTACCATCTGCTAGGATATAGTGCTAACCGAAATGGCAAAAAAGTGTTGACCCTGATCAGAGGGGTCCCTTAGGGGCCCTTCTGATCTGGGCCTACATTGTATGCATTAAGGACAAGTGTACTCTTCACAGGTCTCCTTAAATGACAAACATACTTGTCTCGCTAGGGCTCAGTGGGTTCAAGGAGTGTCTGTATTACTATTGTTCTGCATAACATTTCCTTCTGTCTAATAACAAGTATCAGTTTCAACTTCTGTTGAAAAACGGCTTAAGGTGTCTTTATAGCTTTAAAACTGCAAAAATTGTGTTTTTAACCTTTTTTCCGATTTTGATAGCCGACATTCTGTTCTACATTTTACCAAAATCTCCAAAACCAAACCAAACGCATTACACGGCTATCTGATCAATAAATCACACCTCATTAAGCACTCCGTAGTCCAGCCACGTGACTACCTAGAGGCGTTCTCCAGCTGCTGTTGCGTGATTTATGGGTTTCGCATGTTAAAATCATTATTGAATTATGATTGGTATATTTTATTAAGGGTGGAGCTAAGGAAAATCGCTTATGAAATGTGTGTCTTCTTATTGGTTGAAACAAAAAGGACATAGTTGAACCCCGGGTGTATTCGCACTGTGTCAGACAGTCAAAATGACACGCTTATCAGTTAATTGACGTTTTCGGCACCTCCTTATTTTCAAACACGCCGCATCTTTGGACAACGATTGTGTTCGCGGTAGGGGTCCGATTTTCATGCGGTTTAAAGCAGATGAAAGGGTATTATCTTCTCTAGTGAACCGTGTCTCAGAATGTTGATGAGGTTCTCCAGCTGTTTACAGCAAAGCATTACGTAATAGAAATCGACTTTAAACGGTAAAATAACTTTGATGTTACATAATAATAGTTGGAAGGGGAATTTTAAAAATCTGAGACACAGATCCCTAGATATGTTACTGAAGTGTATTATGGGCGATTTTAAAGGCGTTACAAATTAAGACGGCTTTGAAATCGCTGTTTGAAATTTTTTTAAATTTGTCTTATAAAATCGTAAAAAAATAAAATATTTTTTTTAAAAAGACATTTTGTGGTGACATGTGTACCACTTAAACCATTCAGCTATAAAATGGGGGAATACATTATAAATCATGATGATAAATAAGAAAAATCCGCTTGCAGTATCGAAACTATAAAGCTACCTTAATCAGCCTAATGTTTACATATTCCCATCTGGCAAGATTCCATTCCTGACCGGGACATTTATATAGCTGATCACAGTTTCAGTTATGGAAGAAATACAACAAAAACCCTCTCTTACGACCACTAAATTGTTGTAATTATTAGGTGTTTAAGGGAGGTAACTGCTTAAAGCAAGTTGAAAGTAAAACAGAAAGCTCCTTGTAGCTTTCTGTTTTACTGTCAACTTGCTTTAAGCTGTCACTGGTCTTTCATGCAGTCAATAAACCATCTTTTTGGTGGTCATAATAGACAGGTTTTACTGTATACCTGACAAATGTGAATCAATGGGCCCATTTGTTGTTGGGTGCCACATTATCAGGAAGCTGTCTGACACTATAAAAGCCCTGGAAGATCTCTGTCTACAGCCTGTTTCATACAGTCATGATCAAACAAATGCTTTTAACCTGGAACGCAAATATCATTTGTTTCACAAGGAACTGTTTTTTTCTGTCGCTGACTTTTCTTGGAAAATGACAAAGTATGTTATGGTCTTGTTTTGTCAAGGTTGTAAAAATATATGATCCAATTCCAAGAGAACATAAAACAAGCTATGAGGGAAGGGTTAACCCGCTCATACCTCGGTATTGAAATAAACTCTACCTATGTGTTTGCTGGAAGATTTCATTATAGATCCAAGGGTGAGCTATAAGGACACTGCAGTGTTTTCCATACAGCAGAACATTTCATATGCAATAGCAAACAGTGTAGACCCTGATGAGACACTGCGTAACGTGGCGTCTCATCAGGGTCTACACTGTTTGCCAATGTCCCCTTTAATAGACACTAGGCTTAAACAGGTTAACTGTTGCACTGATGACTTACCGAATAGAATCTTCCACTTTCTAAATAATGACAAGTTTACATCAAAATTATGGCAAACGGTGCAGACCCTGATCAGAGGGCTCCATCAGGAGCCCTCTGATCTGGGTCTACACTGTTTCCGAATGATATATACTTGTTTCCTGCACTTTAAAGGTTAATATGCTACTATAAAATGGCTGATGATTTTATTTGAAGACAATGGTGGGAGTTTGACACTCCTATTTCATGGTGGTGACAGTATTTTTATCTATTTTCACCCATTCCTAACATTAGTGCTGACCACATCATACCTTTGCTGTCCAGCTAGCCCCTAGGGCCAGACTAGAAACTTACAATAACCTTGGCTATGTTGATTCAGAACAGTTGAGCTCAAAGAAGATGCAAACTTGTATGAAACCTGAATGAAGAAATATGGTGATCTTAAACCTCTTCTCCACTTAAGTGCTATAGGACACCTCAAACTCCACTACAAAATGGCCAAAAATCAATATTCTGTTGAATATGGATGGTAGCTTAAAGCAAGCTGAAAATAAAGCAGAATGCTCATTCAGGAGTTTTCTGCTTTACATTCCTGCTTGCTTTAATTAGACACCTGTCTTAAGCATAGATGGATATAAGTGATTTGAACATACGGCTATGGAGGAAAGGGTTAAGACAGATGAAGTCAGTATTCTTAACTTTGTCACCAATATATAGCCACCAGAGCCAAATGTTTAAGCAAACGCCTGCTTAAAGTAGAATAAAAGTAAAGCAGAAATGGTATGGAGCTTTCTGCTTATCTTTCATCTTGCTGTAAGCTGTATCATATTTAAAACACTTATGTTAATGATAGGCCTCACTGGGTACTTATATGGACGAATAGGTAAACTTTCCTATTAGCTTCCATGGGAGAAAGGGTTAATGCAGAAGCTTTCTGCTTTAATTATGTTCTGCATTAAGCCATCAGCCTGTCCTAAAGAACCCCAATTTACCTTCATTTCAATGGTTGCTGCTCAATACAAGTTTAAATGTACAGATAAACCCCTCTATAACAATCCCTATTGGATATGAAAACTTTGATGTTTAATGAAGCCACATGAAAGTAAAGGAGAAAGCTCATATAGGAGCTTTCTGCTTTACTTTCATATGGCTTTAAGCTGTCACCTAATTTTAATGTCATCATTGACTGTCCGTAATAGAGGTGTTTAATGTAATTGAATGTATTGATATAGTGAAAATTTCATGTCACTTATATTTTGTTTTTCTTTGTATTTTTCAGATCTGGCTCAATGTAAGCAGTTGCCATGGGTAACAAATCCTCCAGCTCCAAGGATCCCAACTTCTCGGGCGAATCCCGTGGCCGGAGTCGATCATTTAATGGACTAGCTTCGAGATTCAGAAAAGCCAGTAAGAGTCCACCACGAGATCGAAGCAGCAGTTTCTCTGAAACAGCCAAACCACAGAGGAAAGGTAGTGGCAGATCAGGACAGAATGGTGTGTTAAAACCTGCCCAGAACGGTCATGTGATACGCCGAGGGCATGACATAGCAATAGCTACTCCGACCAAATCCCCTGCCTCTGTGGAAATTCCTAACCAGGATAAAACTCAGAGATCGGAGGAGAAGTTATCACATTTGTCACAGTCTGCTCCTGGGAAACAGTTTCATTACCGTCATTCTTCTCCCACTAAACAAGTCACTCCCGTTAAGGAGAAAATCTACTCAAGACACTCATCAATTAAAAGAAATCCAGATGAAAATCCACCTCAATATTCCAAAAACAATTCTGGATCTCCGACCAAGCAATTAATATGTGATGATAATGATACAATCATTAAAAGCTCAAACTTGAAAAATTTAAAGAACCGTCAAGTGTCTGAGAAATCAGCTTTAATAGAAAACTATGCCGAGTCCCCTAGATTGTCTGTATCACAAATGCGCAATGTGTCTCGTGAACTGTTCTCTGACCAACTTGAAGATCTCGCAAAAAGGCGTGGCATGGCCACATTAAATCGTGATTTGTCACTTTCCAATGCTAGTCTTGGTTTGTTGTCTAACAGGTCTAAATCAATGCATAGTTTAAGTTCCAATGACTTTGAGTATGAGGAGCGGTGTAAGGTAGGGGAACTGCTGTCATTTGAGGACAGTTATAAGGTAGGGGAATTGTGTCGCAGTATCACCTCACAGTTCTCCACTAACAATCAAGACACTGAAGATATGTTCATGCGGCCTAGAACTAGTTCAGCGTCAGCCATTGATTTAGGTCGGTATGAGCGAAAGCATGTGGCAATGGGTGCAACAAGTGCGGAGATCAGGAGAAACCTGGCATCACAGTATGCCATTGACCCGAACAAATCATCTAGTCAGAAAAGCAGTTCCTCAGATAACATAGCACCTGATGTTGTTCATGCTCGTAGAATGCTGATTGCTCGAGCATTAAAAGACTCTGATACACCAGAGATAGGTGATAAGCCACTAGTCCCATCTGTTTCCCCACAGAAGCGAGCCTCGTCTCCGGACATTCTGTGTATCTCTGGAACACGGTCAATGTCTCCCAGTGGTCTCAGTCAGACTAGGTCCATCTCTCCAGCCTCTAACAGAAGTATGAGTCCTTCAAGGCACTCACTGAGACAACCCACACCAGAGAAACAGCCCTCCCAGTCCCCTGCCCGCACCCTGCTACAGAACATCAATGAAGATCAGTTACTAGCAGCCAATATGACAAAGTCAATGCAAAAGTTTCTAATGGGTAGCCAGGGGGTCGGGACTAACTCTACAGACTTTGAAAAAATCAACAATAAACTGAAGAAGAAGAAGAAAACTACTGCTGTAGCAGAGTATGGCATGCGAGAGAGAAGCAATAGTTACTCTGCAATAGTCAGTTCAAAGCAACAGCAACAGCAATTTGTACAACAAATGATCGAGGAACAACAGAAGAAATTCCGGGAGGGCAAGGACCAACAACAGTCCCAGCCAGTCATTGTTCATACACAGTCAAAGTCGTACGATAGCACGCCAGTTTCAACTGGCGGAGATTCTGGATTTCGTAGTCGTAGTCAAAGTTGGTCGTCTCTGTCTCGTAAGAGTATGTACGAGTCTCAGCAACAGATCAGTGTGAATGTGAATAATCCTATAAATGGTGCTTGGAGTTATAGCGAAATGTCATTGTCCGAACTTCCTGTGGATTACACCTCACAGCCGCAGAGATTCATTTCAGTCATAGAGGATGATGATCCTGCATTGGAAAATATTAATTTCTCTCAAGGTATGGCATTATTTTCATGTAGATTTTCCTGTATAGTCAATCATGTCGAGCAACCATTCATTAACCCATTACCCTATACGGCTATGGATACACATTTTTACGCCTTTAAAATTAATTTGTTCTTCCACTAAGGAAAATAGTTTCACTTAACTCATTGCATGCTGGATAATTTTTTCGTCTGCAACAGTAATTGTCCTCTGCTACTTTTCTTAAAACAGAATTTTCTAATTTTCTTTTTAAAAAAAGGGCAGAGTGTCAAACAGTTTGGATCCTGATGAGACGCCCCATTACGCGGCATCTCATCTGGATCCAAACTGTTTGCAAAGGCACATATACATATATGGCACATAATTATATAGCCCCCACTAGCATGCAAAGAGTTAAAAAAAAGTCTATTTACAATCATGAATATGCACCAAATGAAATAATTTCTATATCCAAGCACATGGTAGCTAGCTTAAAATGGGCTGAAAGTAAAGCAGAAGGCACCTGAAGGCACTTTATGCTTTACTTTCAGCCTGCTTTAAATGAGTCACCTGTCTTTAGAACTAGAAATAGGCTTAATGGGGTGAAGGGTCATAGCAGGCTGAAAGTAACGGAACAAATCTGCAATAGGATTATGTTTTCTTTACTTTCAGCATACTTAAATTGTATCAGACAAGACTTAGTGGTGAGGAAAAACATTAATGTATAATGTTAGAAATGTAGAAAACTCCTTTTGGAACTTTCTGTATTTCTTACATGATGCATTACACAATCAACTATCTTAACCCATTACCTCTTAGCCTATTTCTTGCTTCGAAAACAGGTGATCACTTAAAGCAGGTTGAAAGTAAAGCAGAATGTGCCTTAAGGCACATTCTGCTTTACTTTCAGCCTGCTTTAAGCTACCATCTTCTAGGATATGGAAAATATTTCTTTTGGTACATATTCTTTGCTGTATAAACTGGAACTTTTTTCTTCAGTGGAGGAATAAGTAAGAGGCGTAAAAAGGCGTTTTTAAGGGGTAATGGGTTAAAAGACTGCTAATGCACCATTCTTGTAGGTTGCTTTACACATTTATTTATTTATTTATTGTCATGAGTTTTCTCACCTGAGCAGTTGTGGTATGTGTATGTGAGTGTTGCCAGCCTGAAGGGATGACAGGGCATTAGGTACAGTAGTCACTTTAATGGATTTTGGACAGATCTGTAACCAAAGTGATCATTTGTTTCCTGTGGGGTTTAGAGTTTTTTGCAAGATTGATCCACTGTGTCTGGGCTCTTGTTTCATTGTAAGTGATCTGTGATGGGTGGGACCGCCTGTTGTCTGAAGGTAGTGTGTAAAAGTATTTTTCCTGATATTGCTTCCATATACCATCAACCCCTTACCCCATAGCCTGCCTCTAGTATTGAAGATAGATGACCACTTAAAGCAGGTTGAAAGCAAAGCAGAATGTGCCTGCTTTAAGCTTTCATCTGCTAGAGTATAAAAAATGTTTCTTATGATGCATATTCATGACTGATTAGAGTGGAACTATTTTCTTTAGAGAAGGAGTAAGTCAAAGGAATAAAAAGGCATAGTTACGGTGTAATGGGTTATTTAAACATTGCCTGATTTAAATTGAAATTGTATAAACTGTAGAGATCCAAATGCTTTTTCCAAGGTTGGCCACCTGACACAAGTTTTAATGTATATCCTTTCCACGCCCATAACGTATTAAAACGTTTTGACGTTTATGGCACATTTTGGCTTCCGTAGAATGAAAAGTTATGATTCGCACATCGCGTTGGAAGACTTTTCTGAAAGGCCAGGTTCAGCACTGCCTATTTCTAGAATATCAATGGTCTCCTGCAAAATGTGACACTTTCAGGCAGCATCCAAAATGGATCCAGACACAAATTTGCAAGATTGGAAAAAGGCGAATGCCAGAGGGGCCGAAACGGTCCATCTTTCTACTTTCGGTTTAAAATGTACTCGACCTTTTTGTCAAAACCCGTTATAATAGCACTCATGCTGGAATTCAGTAACACTGACATGTCAACACAAAGCTCACAAAGCTCAAACTGAGCTCAGGATCCACTTTTTTTTTCTTTTTTTTTTCTTTTTTTTTTTTAACTAATTCGCGCATTGCGTGAACGCGACTTAAATATAGCACCTCTAAAAATAGAATGTCACTTTCAGTTTCGTTTTGACACGTCAGAGTAGTTTTGAGATGTCGGAGTGTAGTGTTTATTCAGAAAATGAGCTCCAAACTAGTCCAGTAGTGTCTGTGTTATGTGTACAAAATCGGCCGGGCTTGCTAAGGATATGTAAAAGATCTTGTATTTGTGGGATCAAAAATCTGATTTAAACTCATTCATGTATATTTGAAGATCTTATTTGACTAGAAGTTAATCCTAATTGCAAATATAGGTGAGTCTGCTTTTATCATCATCGCTCATAAAATAGACATGGTTGGTATGTTTAACCCTTTCCTCCCTGAAACCACAAATGGATAATTCTAGTTTTCATTTTAGTCTAGTCAATTTCTGACTTTTAAGGGTTGTTTTTGTCAATGTTTGAAATTATGACAAACAGTGAAGACCCTGATCAGAGGGCTCCTTTCGGAGCCCTCTGATCTGGGTCTTCACTGTTTGCATAGGACAGTGTACTACTCACATGTACACCTTTTGAAAAGGACACCTATATGCGGGACTAGGGTTCAAAGGGTTAAATCAGGTTGCTGGTTTATTAAAACAGACTCTTAGTACTTACATCATGCTTTAGGTTGCCACCTGTCTTTAACAATGTCAATATGCCTTTGATTGACTATAATCATAAAAGTGGTACCTTTTACCCATAACCCCATAGCCTGTATCTAGTATTGGAGATAGTGACCACTTAAAGCAGGTTGAAAGTAAAGCAGAATGCACCTTAATCCTTTGAACCCTAGTCCCGCATATCGGCGTCCTTTGCAAACAGTGAACATATCGAGGGCTTGGTGCAAAACTATTGTAACTCCTTCACAATTGTGAAGGAGTTACAATAGTTTTGCACCAAGCCATCGATATGAAATGTACTCTTGTCCTATGCAAACAGTGAGGACCCAGATCAGAGGGCTCCTAAAGGAGCCCTCTGATCAGGGTCTTCACTGTTTGTCATAATGCCAAACATTGACATAAACAACCCTAAAAAGTCAGAAATGAACTAGACTTAAATAGAAACTGGAATAGTCCATTTGAAGTTTCAGGGAGGAAAAGGTTAAGGCATTCTGTTTTACTTTCAGCCTGGTTTAAGCTACTTTCTGCTACCCATCTCTTACTGAATGTTCATATATAAAACTGTCCACTATGAACATCTATCATGCAGAACTATTACATTGACTATTAAAATAAGGAAAATTTTAAGTTACTCCTAGAAAAGAGAGCAGACTTATATCAGATAGATCCAATAAGAAAACAATGCAGACCCTGATCAGACATTTCCTTAAAAAGCTGTCTGATCTGGGTCTACACTGTTTTCAAAGATATTTCTGTGCTTTCTGCAGGGCTCAAGGTAAGGGGAGTATTTCAAAAACTGAAATCTTTATTTCTGCATTAAACCCTATGGTGTAACTACTCATTAGAATCGTCTTGAAGAGACGATTCTAATGAGTAGTCACACCATAGGACTTGGTGCTGAAATGAGTGAAAAAATGTTGGATTTGTTCGGTTTACTCCCTCTTTTATGTATGGAGCCTTACTTTCTCATTGTATAGTTTCTTACACTGGGTATTTTATTGTGTTCATGGAAGGACAAGAAGTACCGTAATAAAAAAGATTTTATGTTAGGCCATGAAAGATCATGTTTAATCGTTAATATAAACTATCCAGCCCTTCACTCAGCTGACAAGAGGTCTTACCTTTAAGATATCTGTACTAATTTCATTTTGTCGCATTTTACCCATTTGGTTCATTTCCAATATATATTTACTACATTTAACCCATAACCCCATAGTCTGATTCTATTTTTGATAACAGATGATCAGTTAAAGCACATTCTGCTTTACTTTCAGTCTGCTTTAAGCTATCATCTGCTAGAATAAAGTTAATATTTCTGATAATATAATAGTCATGACTGCATAAACTGGGAGTATTTTCTTGCATGAAAGAATAACTTAACTCTTTCCTCCCTGAAACTTTAAATGGACAATTCCAGTTTCCATTTTAGTCCAGTCTATTTCAGACTTTTATGGGTTGTTTTTATCAATGTTTGGCCTTATAACAAACAGTGATGACCCTGATCAGAGGGCTCCTTTCGGGGCCCTCTGATCAGGGTCTTCACTGTTTGCATAGGACATGTGTACTATTCACATGTACACTGTTTGAAAAGCACGCCTATATGCGGGACTAGGGTTCAAAGAGTTAAGGCGTAAAAAGGGGTATTTATGGGGTAATAGGTTAAATGGAAGTAGACTCATCCCAAATTACATGTAAACATTTAAGCACTAAATTTGATATAATATACTTTCAAATTTTAAACCACTTGTTTTCTTCCTAAATAAGTTTGTTTATGCCTTGAATCTATTCTTCCACTTAATACAGTAAAATGAATATGCACAACAAGAAATATTTCCAACACCCTAGCTAGCAGATGTTAACTAGTAACAAAAAGCAGGCTGAGTTTGAAAGTAAGGCAGAAGGGGCCATTTTGCTTTACTTTTAGCCTGTTTTAAGCAACCAGCTGTCTTCAATAATGATTACAAGCTATGGAAGAAAGGGTTGATCACATACACTGCTCAGTATCACTTAATGATTGATATTACTACATTAGACTTCTTTATTATGACCACTCAAAGCCTTTCTTTTCAGTATTAAAATCATAATTCTGCTTAAAGCAGGATGAAAGTAAAGCAAAAAGCTCTGCAAGGAGCTTTTTGCTTTACTTTTATCCTGCTTTAAGCAACATCTTCCGTAAAAAAACTAAAATAAACATCATTTTAGTAGTCGGAAATGTGGGGGTTTATTGTATTTGAAAATATTATAACGGGGGAGTTCATATGGTAGGATATTATATTGTCTAGGTAGACCGGTATGTCATTCAGATCTAGATAATGGTGATATCTACATGTAGAGACAATTGTCGACGACATACTTGGAATAGTTGCGGCATTACGCTCATTGCTCAAGGACATAAAAAACTTCATGTCTATGTTTTTGAAATCCCCCAGTACATGATACTCGCCTTGACCTTTTAACTAATGATATAAGTGAAATGATATTCAATAGAAAAAAGAAAAAAATGATAAAGACTTTGCTTTGAAAAACAAAACAGTTAAACCTGTATCAAGTAAAATAGGCTTGACCATCTTTGATGCCAGTGGTAACTTAATGCTAGATAAAAACAATGCAGAAAGCTCCTACAGGAGCTTTCTGCATTATTTTTGTTTTGCATTAAGCAGTCACATGTCTTCAGAGATTGTCACGTTGTCTCCAATGAGTGGTCACATGACCCTTGTTTGACTGTATCTGATTGTAAATTAATTTTTTTGCTGATTTTGCAATATCAGCACATTTCAATGTATGTCAGTAGCTGGTGAACTGTAATTGGTAATCTGGTAATAGATATTCCTATACATGTACATTATTAATCTCTCAGTTTAATTGAACCTTAGACAATACAGTCAAACATGTGTTAATCGGCCATTCAAATGGAAGACATGTGACTGCTTAACCCTTTACCCCTTAAATTAGCCTGCTTTCAGTTTTGAAGACAGGTGACCACTTAAAGCAGGATAAATAACAGAAAGTAAAGCACAGACTGCACCTTCAGGAACATTCTGCTTTACTTTCAGCCTGCTTTAAGCTACCATCTGCTAGTATAGAGCAAATATCTCTTATGATGCATATAGTTACATGAATGAATAAATTAGAACTATTTTCTGTGGAGAAATAAATTAATGGCATAAAAAGAAGCATTTATGGAGTAATAGGTTAAGCACTACATCACAGAATGTCTCTTTAGTTCAAACGATTCACACATGCTAAGTTATATAAATAATAGATGTCAATGGCTTGCAATGCACAGCAACCAAAGGATTTTACTCATAATGGCCCAGTGTAATTTAGTTAATAAGTTGTCACTACCCTGGCATATGGTGGGGGTCGAGGTAAAATTAATGACTGTTTAAACTGTATAGGTTTGCTGTTATCATTGGTTATGAGGCAATGCCAGTTGTGATTTAAACTTTATGATTTAGGAATGCTGTTCTCGAAAGGCCTTTGCAAACAGTTAGGATCCAGATCAGGCCCCACTAAACGTGGGGCCTGATCTGGATCCTAACTGTTTGCCAGTCAGGTTCTTTGTGATTTATTTCAAAATTCATGTGAACATGTGAAATGGTTGGATGTTTCAAAAATGAAATGCAGACAAAATTTAAGCTGAGAAATGTATAGGATTAAAAGGGTTAAAAGCTTTTCAATTCAAAACCATAGAAAGGAATTTTTGTCCATTCATATTGAGATTTATAGAGTTGTAACATTTTTCTTTAAAAAAAAATATTGTGAAGAAAGCTTTGAGTTAGCTTTATCAGATATATTCCATTATCTTGGTCAAACACAACAGTGTCAAGATTTTAGTAAAACTATTAAATCAATCTAGTATCAACTCATTACTCAATAGATATGCATTTAAATGCCTTTAATTAATATTCCTCCACTGAAGAAAATAGTTCCATTGTATATACAGCAGTGAATATATTGCAACATAAGAAATGTTTCTTATATCCTAGCAGATGCTAACTTAAAGAAGGCTGAAAGTAAAGCAGAGTGCATTCTGCTTGTTTTAGCCTGCTTTAATTAAGCTACCATGACTGCAAAAATATATAAAATATTTCTTATGTAGCATATTTATAACTAAATAGAATAGAACTGTTTTCTTCAGTGGAGGAATAAACTAAAGGCATAAAAATGTATCTGGAGTAATGGGTTTATGTATGCTTTAACTAATTCCCGCATAAATACGCCTTTTTACGCCTATAATTTACTCCTCCACTAAAAAAAATAGTTTACTTTTATACAGTAATGAATATGTATCATAAAAAATATTTTCTATATCCTAGCAGATAAAAGCTTAAAGCAGGCTGAAAGTAAAGCATTCTGCTTTACTTTCCACCTGCTTTAAGTGATCATCCTTCTTCAAAACTAGAAACTGGCTATGGGGTAATGGGTTGGCATTTCACTTTAAAACTAGAAACTGGCTATGGGGTAATGGGTTGGCATTTCACTTTAAAACTAGAAACAGGCTATGGGGTAATGGGTTGGCATTTCACTTTAAAACTAGAAACAGGCTATGGGGTAATGGGTTAAGAAACTAGCTTGATGGGCATATTAAGCTAGGGTATTGCTTAACTGTAGAGAAAAGTGAGGGTAAGTTGAAAGCCATAGTGGTAATCTGGCTGGGTATGTCATAACTGTGCCGATAGGGAATTTGGAATGTTTAAATAACTTATCGAAATAGTTGGCATTTTAATTTGGTGTGAGTTATTTTGGGCTTCTTACCAACTTTAATGTTTACATGAACAGTAAATTACCCACATAAAACTGTATGGTGCTAAGACTTTTGCAAATAATGTAGACCAAGAAGGAGTCCTGTGATCAGGGTCTGCATTGTTTGCAATAATTTAACTGTTTTGGGGACAAACTTCTAGAGAGAGAATGTAAATTAGTTATGATTTATCAGAAACATTATCAAAATTGTATGTTGCAAGTTTAATCAGTTTGAGAGATTTTATCTGCTAGGAAACAAGCATCAAGCATGTCAATGAAATTTATAGAAAGCTTCCTTCAGTTCTTACAGGAAGTTGTGTCTATATTTACAGCAAGGCCATTTAGAGCCATGGTTTAAAAACACTTAAAAATACATATAAGGAAAAAACTCTCAAGTATGGTGTGGTGAACTCAGTGTTAGGTTCCATACAATTACATGTTACGACTGTCTGGAATCCATAAAATGTCATTGTAGGGCTGTGACTTTGACTATTACATACAGCACTATAAAGTTATTCTTTACAATATGTTAACAAATTCTAACAAAATCTTTACTGCTTTCAGCATTTCTTTAATTCTACGTTTAAAACATGATAGTTCATGTCTTGACTGAAAAAAAACTTTATTCATGTGTCAAACAGATTTAACTGCTGATCAGATGCAGAGTTACTTGGCTTCTCATCTGGATCCAAACTATTTGCAAAGGTATTTAAGGCATGCAAATAGTCCAAACAAGAGTTCAAATTGGATTTTTGACCTTGGTCCAAACTGTTTGCAAATGTCAACAATCAACATAGTCTCCAAACAAGAATGTTTCCAACAGTTTCTCAAAGCATTGATCATTTCGTACAGTTCAGACTAGATTATAAAGAATGCAGTATACAGTAAAACCTCTCTATTATAACCACCTTATTGTGTTAATTACCATGTGTTTATGACAGGTGACTGCTTAAAGCAAGGTGACAGTAAATCAGAAAGCCCCTTTAGGAGATTTCTGTTTTACTGTCACCTTGCTTTAAGCTGACACCTGTCTTTTATTTATCAATAAGTCTTTGTTTTAGTGGTCGTAATAGACAGGTTTTACTGTATTTGATAAAAAACTTGTACCTATTAAACTTACAAATTCAAATGGAGGACAAGATAAATAAACTAATTTGAAGATAACACCTGAGCTACTTTAAATTAACATTACAAAGAACGGGGCCATAAAAATATTTCGTTTGAACTCTTTCAAATAAATTTTGGTACATTCATGGCAAAACCATGATTACCTACGCAACAGTTTTGATCCAAATGATATGCAAATAATTAGGCCTCTCATCATGATCTAAATTTTTTGACGCTGATCATGTTTTGCAAAGAAATTTTAAAAAATCTAATTATAGAACAATACAGACGACGATAATTGTTCTAGACGACAATATAACTAAGCGTTCAAAGGGTCAAAGTACAATTCTTTGTCCAATAGTTGAACAATAGTCTTTCAATTAGTATCTTTAAAGCACAAAAGGTAAATATCATTACGATAAGCTGATATATAGTTTGCTAATTGTTGTTTTAACTTTGAAGTGTTTGCATTGTCCGAATAGTTTCGATGATTTTCAGGGATTTAAGCTTCTTTGTCTAAATGTCAAACTGAACGTTTTCAATGATTTCTCAGACTTTCTGTCTCTTATAAAGCAGGTTTGCAATGTTGGCGAAATCATTTATGATCCCTTTGAACTTTGGACAAAACTTTTACCTACATTTTCTTTTATTCGTTGATCACTTTTCCCTAGCTAAGTAACCGCATGTGAGACAATCTGTCTTCACCAGTCATAAGAATAAAATGGCTTTTCGAGAAATTATTGTTCGATAAAATCTAACTGGCCATTCCTTATTGCGCAACAAGGATATATACTGGCAAAGTTATATAAACGACCATTGAGTGAAAAAATAAACTGCTGTTAAAAGACGGGTAGCAACTTAATGCAGGGCTAAGGTAATGCAGAAAGCTCCATTAAGAGCTTTCTGCATTACTTTAGCCCTGCATTAAGCTTCCACTTGTCTTAAAGACTTCCTACAAGTCACTTTTTCAGCGGGTCTTTCAATGTAAGTTCTGCTGTATTAATCTGTGAACAAAGCAAAGACACATAAGATTAGGGCAAGAAAGATAAGCTTAGCTAAGCATTTTTCAAAATACACCAAAGGCGGCATGACCATTTACCAAGCTGACCACCAGGCCCTGTCAGTGCTCCAACACCCTACAGCTTTATCTTGTCAAAATAATCAAGGTCAATGATATAACTAGCAATTTGAGCTTTAAATGTTTGTAATGTTTGTTTTGGTTGACATTAATATACCATCTTTGACTCGTATTAACCCTTTTCCAGCTATATAAATTAGGGTTCATTGACACTTTTTGTAAACAGTGAAGACCCAGATCAGACAGCTGCTTAAGGAGCTGTCTGATCTGGGTCTATACTGTTTTCTCATAGGATCTGTCTGACATGAGTCTGCACTCTTACCTAGGGAAAGTTTCCTTAATTTATCAGCCAATGTAATAGTTTTGGTGAGAGATATATAAAGTTTATTCTTTGCACGCTTTATGCACGCTCACAGCGAAACCGTAATAACTTTGCAAACAGGTAGGATCCTGATGAGACATCACATAAGTTCACCCATTACCCCATAGCCTGATTCTAGTTTTGAAAATAGGTGACTTCTTAAAGCAGGCTAAAAGTAAAGCAGAATGTGCCTTAAGGCACATTCTGCTTTACTTTCAGTCTGTTTTAAGCTGCTATCTACATATTCATTACTGTATAAATTGGAACTATTTTCTTCAGTGGAGGAATACATTAGAGGCATAAAAAGGCATACTTATGGGGGAAAGGGTTAACTCTAGCTATCACTCTGACCCTAAAACAGATTTGCCTGGTGTTCAAAGATTTAGATAATGTTCATTTAAAAACAGGTTTGCCAGCATAGCTTTATAAATGTCTGGTATAATCAAAGCAAAAAGAAATGTACAAAACACAAGGGGATAATTAAGCTATCTACAAGCTACATGAGAGAAAAAGATTGTCAGTTGAATGAATTTTATGTAACGAAACAAATTAGTTGGAGCAAGTGGATTTCAAGCTGTTTTGCACATAGGGTAGTTGGTTTTATAGCCTGTAGTTATACGTATGAAAAATGCACAGACATGCATCTTTAGCTCTGAGTCTTTTATTAATTACCATTAACTCTGAATGTGCATGAATAAAACACCAACGGCTTTGAACATCTATCATCTGCTTATAAAATACTCATTGAATTCATCTCTTTAGAAACGATCCTTTTGATTAACTCTTTGTTCGCTAGTTGCAAATTGCAGTAACAGTTTGTGGCGTCTCATCAGGATCCAAATTGTTTGACACTCTGACCTCGTTTTGAAAAGAAACTTTCAAAATTCTTATTTTAGAATGGTAGAGGACAATGATTGTTGCAGATGAAAAATTACCCAGCATGCAGAGTTAATCATAATATAGGTTTTGGTGAGGTGAATAAAAGAAACTGTTTGATATTTCAAAAAAGATCTACTGCCAATCTTGTACACAGCAACCACTTAAGGAAGAAGCCTTTAAAGACAGGTGACCACTTAATGAAGGACAAAGGTAATCCAGAAAGCTCCTTTAGGAGCTTTCTGTATTACCTCTGTCCTGCATTAAGCTGTCACCTGTCTTAAAGACTACAAATACACCATATTATTTTGGTCGCTTATACACGTGTGTCTATAGATCTAGAGATGAGACACTCCCTGCTGGTGCATTTAAGATTGCAATTTGTGCAAAAAGTAAAAATTAATTGCACATAAGTTTTAAGCAGTTAGAGAAAGATGTGTTTTTATGAGGATCTTTTTTTTTAATTGGTTCAGATCAAAAGTTATGTTTGGATGTGGAGAAAAAAAGATTTGCAATAGTTTTATCTGTTTGAAGACTGCAAAAGAGATTTATGCGATACACCTGTTGTTTCTGCTACGCTGTGTGTTCTGTACATTAAAGTTTACTCTTTGAACGCTGAAAGTACCTTTTTTCGTCTGCAACAATTGTTGTTTGCTACTGTTCTAATATTAATATTTCAAAAAATATCTAATTTCCAAATTATGGTCAGTCTCGGTGTCAAAAAATTTGAATCCTAATGAAATGCAGCGTATAACTCAGCAAAACCTCGTTTCATCAGGATCAACACTGTTTGTAAAGGTATTCATTGATCTTATGTTTAAGCGTAAAATGAGTTAATGCAAAAGGGGTCTTCAAAATAAATCTCTTATGATAATATTTTAACCCTTTCTACACTGAGTAATTGTTCTCTGCTAAAAATGTGTTCTGCTGAAATTTTGAAATTGCTCTTCAATATTTTTACAGACACAATTTGTGAAAATCAAACATTTTGTGGGACCTGATCTGGTTCCAAACTGTTTGCAAGGATATTAAATCTTTGCATGCTTATAAGCTGTGAATGTGTGATTACCTTTGCAAACAGTTTGGATCGAGATGAGACGCGGCATAATGCGGCGTCTCATCGGGATCTTCGATGAGCCGTAAAGCACCATTCATTCATTCATTCATTCATTCATCAGGATCTAAACTGTTTGATAACTTAAATCTTTGTAGAAAAGATATCTGTAGATTTTGTTTTTTTAGAACAGTTACAAGCAGATAATAATTGTTGCAGACAAAAAAATACTCTGCATTCAAAGAGTTGATATAAAAATACAAGAAATTTTCCTCACATATAAAGGGTTTATATTGCCCTATTGCTCTGTATAATGTAGCTTGAGGCTAAACGCAATATGGTTGAAATCTTGTGACTTTGTCTATATTTCAGTTTTAAGTGTTATACAATGTAACTTTTTGCAGGCTAACAGCTAAACCCCGAATACCTTTCCAAAAAGTTTGGATCCAGGTGAGATGCGGGAGTAACTTCAGCATCTCATCAGGTTTGAAGCTATAATGACACTCTGACCCTTATTTTGAAAAGAATTTTCGAAAAAAACTTATTTTAGAATAGTAGCAGACGACAGTTGTTATGTGGCATTCAAAGAGTTGAAGATTAAAGTTTTAACCCTTAGCCCGCCAAATAAATTGTCGTCTGCTATATTTCTCGTCTGCTTCAAGTTTCAAAGTGCTTCAAAGTTGCTCAAAATTGCTGAAAATGTTGTCCGAGTGTCAAACAGCTTGGATCCGGATGAGACGCCGAGTTACTCGGCGTCTCATCCGGATCCAAGCTGTTTGCATATGGAGCTATAGTCGTGAGTGGCAGGCTAAGGGTTAAGACATTCTGGTAAATCTTCAAGCTTAAGGACCTTGATTTGATTGGATGCAGTGTGCCACTTCACTTTTGTTAGATAGAAAAGAGACATTATACTTAACAAGATCTTGCACTCTCTGAGTTTTATGTAGGTGTTAAAAGTTAACACTTTATGATGTGCATGTAGATATCTGCCAGAATGACTGCAATATGGCCCTCGTGAAAGTTTTGATCTACAATAAAACCTCGCTATTACGACCACTAAATTATGTTAAATTTTAGGGTGTTTACAATAGGTGACCGCTTAAAGCAAGGTGACAGTGAAACAGAAAGCTCCTATAGGAGCTTTCTGTTTCACTGTAACCTTGCTTTAAGCTGTCACCTGTCTATTATACACTCAATATTAGCCTTCGTTTTAGTGGTCGTAATAGCGAGGTTTTACTGTAATTGCTAAATTGATAAGTTGAAGGGAAATACACTTGCAAGATGTTTGGTCTTTCTCCAATTAATCTATTACAGTGCTCCCTCTCTACAACGACACCCAATGGGAGACACAGATTGTTTGTGTTGTTTGGGAGGGAGGTGTTATAGGAAGGGACATTGGCTTACGTTTGCAAACAGCTTGAATCTAGATTTGATGCCGCGTCACGCAGCGTCTGATCTGGATTCAAACTGTTTGTCACTCGTTAATTATTATATTTTTTTCTGTCAAAATTTCCAATGTGTGACTTTCAGAAAAACAGCAGACAACAATTTTATCAGACGATATTGCAGCAGTGAAAGCGTTAGACATAATTGTTGAGGAAAAGTGGCAAGCGTTGTTGTAAGGAGGGAGTCGTTGTTCGGAGGGCCGTTGGAAGGAGCACTGTATGAAAACTTAATATTAATTTAAGAATCAAATCCAAATGTTTGACAACACTACTTTATAATGACTTTGACACAAAAAAAACCTCAAAAGCAGCTCTCCCTCCTCTGTGGGAGCTAGACAAACAGACACCTTGTTCAGCATGGACTTGGCTAAGTCATTGTGGTCCATACCAGGGCTCTAGATCAGGGGTACATTTATTTCAAAAACTGAAATTTTCTATTTCTGCATTTAATCTTATGGTGTTACTACTCATTAAAATCGTCTCTTCAAGACGATTCTAATGAGTAGTAACATCATAGGAATTAGTGCTGAAATGAGTGAGAAAACATTGGATATCTCTAATCTGGAGCCCTGTCATACACAGTCATAATCATGCAATGGTGTGCTATATTAGCTTGTTGACAGTCACCTTACCTGAACCTGAATGATGGTTTATTTTGGAATAAAATCTCATGACGTTTCTGCTCATTAAAATCGTATCTTCGAGACGATTCTAATGAGTAGTAACACCATAGGATATAGTGCTGAAGTGAGTGAGAAAATATTGGACTTGTTCTGTTTACTCTCTCTTACCTGGAGCCCTGTCATACTTTGTCATAATCATACATCGTGTGCTATATTAGCTCTTTCCATGCTAGGAGCGGATACTGCCACAGTGATTATCTTTGCAAACAGTTTAGATCCTGATGAGATGCCGCGTAACGCGGCGTCTCATCAGGATCTAAACTGTTTGACACTCTGATTGTATTTTGAAAAACAAATTTTGAAAAATCTATTTTTAGAACAGTAACAGACAACAATTATTGCAGACTAAAAAAATTACCCAGCATGCAAAGAGTTAGTGTTGACAGTCACCTCACCTGAACCTGACTGATGACCCCACACTGGGGTTTTAATTATCCAGGTAACACTACACTGCCATTTTGGGCTCGGTTGGTTTGGAAACAATGGCTATGGGTAAATGTTGTTGTGTTACCATGGCAACCATTAGCCACAGCTGATGGCATGGAACATGGACTCTGAATGGGACAAGCTGGGTTTGAATCTTTAACCTTTCAGTACTCCATGGATGACTTTGTGATACGCTGTATAAATAGTTTGGATCCGAGATGCCCGGAGTAAATCCACTTCCCATCAGAATTTTAACTATTTGACTTTCTAATTATAGCTGTATTGCTTTATAGAAATGGCAAAAATATAGTGCTTGAAATTTTTTGCAGATAACTTTTTTTTACAGATAAAAACTGTTAGAGCTGAACATTTGGAAGTTATTGATGTTACCTTAATCTATTATGTCTCCTTAACCTCTAATATGCTAGCATAATATATATAAGTGTCAACAACATGAACTATTTCAACCTTTCCTCCTTTATGCTTCCTCTACATTTGATGTCTCCTCTAAATCCAATGTTGTCCCTGCTCATTAGAATTTGTTCCTGCTCATTAGAATTGTCTCTTTGAGACGATTCTAATGAGTAGTGACAACATAGGATTTAGTTGAGAAATAAGAATTGGTTAGTTTTAACAAAATTTATCTTATCTGGAGCTCTTGCTAGGCAGTTTTGGTCTACAAATATGTCATTTGCATCAATTCTCATGGACGATTTCTACTAGGATAATATCACTAGAGTGTTTAAAAGTTTAGATCCAAATTAGACACAGGTCACTCAGTGTCTTATAATAAATATGAACCAAAACTGTTTTCAACAATCACCACAAATTGACCCATGCATAACATTTGAACTCTTTGCACGCTAGCCGCGGATATCCCTGCCATAGTGATTACGTCTGAAAACAGATTGGACCTAGATGAGACGCCGCATAACGCGGCTTCTCATCAGGATCCAAACTGTTTGCTATATTCTGACACTGAATTTAAAAGAAATTTTGAAAATTGTTATTTTAGAACGATAGCAGACGACAAATCGTTGCAGACGAAAAAATTACCCAGCATGCAAAGAGTTAAAGGCTAACCTGCCAGATGTCTGTTTTGAATATTCAAGTAATGTTTGCAATATGGTATACAGTCCAAACTCGTTAATCCAAACTCGCTTTAACCGAAATTCTCGTTAAACCAAATTTTTCTCCCGGTCCCGATCTTTCCCCTTCTTATTCTATATAAATCAACTCCGCTTTATCCAAATTTCGTTTATCCGAATTTTCCGTTAATCCGAAGTATTAATCTGGTCCCTTTGAAAAGACTTACCCTCAAATTGACACGCTTAATCCGAAGTGCAATTTTCACACCTCGATCGGTGTCAGACTGGTCATAATTACCTGAGACCATACCGTCGCCAAACACTCGCGAAAACTAATTACACCGCCTAAAGACTGTACACAATGTTTGCAGTATTGGCCAATTAAACACATTTATATCCAATAGTAACTGTAGAGATCTTTAAAAACACAAGCGGAAGGTGTTGACATACGTTGCTCAAATGTTTGTAACCATAATGATATTCTTCTTTGCGATATTGAGATCGCTTCTTCACTTTGAACGCTGTGTGTACATGTATGTACGTAAATCGTTTACAAATGCGGAAAAAGTATTATCGCCGTTTTTCGAAGTTTCAAGCTTTTGTTACGATTTAATATTTATGACATAAATGTATTAGATAAATTATAATGTATTTCATGATTTGTGTTATCAAAACCGTTGTCGTAAAACGTGCCGTTTTGTTCATGTATCTAGTGTGTAATGTCTTTATGAATACACATATCGGTACCGACGCGTATGTCCGTAAGTAGCAGAGAGTAAACAGAGGTTTGTGTTTAGTTGGTTTCATTAACTGGATTATGGGATTAAACAAAGTTATCAAATTTAAAGCACATCATTATTATTGCATAAGTATTAAGCCAAAACAAAAAAAATAACTTTTTTTACGTATTTGCATTAACTGAAAAGAAATATTACGGGAAGGACACCCTATCAAAAACGATGACCGGAGATGACAAAGTTGATACAAGGTGACTGTAATCGATCCAATCGCTTAATTCGTACTCCCGTTAATCCGAATTATTTTTCTTGGTCCCATGAAATTCGGATTAACGAGTGTGGACTGTATTTTTCATATTAATCAAAATACATATGGAGTAAACCTCCAGTATAATCACCACTCAATAGGTGTGTTTTCAGTATTTTAGGCAGATGGCCGTACCCATTGCTCCATTAAAATATGCCTTTTATGCCTCTAATTATTTCTACACTAAGGAAAATAGTCCTTACATAGGGAGACTTAAAAAAGAAGGCATTTCCAGAAGGTAGCTTATTAAAGCAGATTGAAAGTAAAGCAGAATGCTCCTTAACCCTTTACCCCATAAATACGCATTTTTACGCCTTTAATTAATTCCTCTACTGAAGAGGTTTAACCTTCTTATCATAAAGAATGGTTTCAGTGTTTCTCTGTGGCGGTTTTGTTGGGGATTGTCCATGTGTTTGTTTTCACTAGCTTGCCCCAGAATTGTAAGATGGATGTAAAGGAAGGAGGGACCTATGAACTGTGTTCAAGTTTGGCAGGAAACCATTTTTCCAGTCATTGACTTTGTCATTGACATACATGTCCACCTAGCAAGAGGTCAGAGTGTGTCCTGTGTTTGGCTTGTTTGAAATAAACTGTCAAACGTTTCTGAAGAGGCCACTTTATGAAGAAGTTTCGGGCTCTTCATCATCAAGGTTACTGCTTAATGCAGAACAAACACAAAGCATAAAGCTTAACTATTAAAAAATGATGATTCTTAGTCCTGTACTTCATTTGAGTTGTCAAGGAACACATGTTTGACTGTATTACAAAATTCATCAGATAATTATTATGAATGAATATACAGTGAAACCTCTCTCTATTACGACCAGTAAAACGAAGGCTAATTGTTTGTATAAAAGACAGGTGACAGCTTAAAGCAAGGTGATGGCAAAACAGAAAGCTCCTAAAGAAGCTTTCTGTTTTACTTTCACATTGCTTTAAGTAGTCACTTTTTGTAAACACCGAATAATTTACACAATTTATTTGTTATAACAGAGAAGGTTTTTTTTTCTCATGATCTCTCATGGATCATGAGACATGGCAGTATGTGATATCTTGATAATCAAGTTCCAGACTGTTTGCAATGGTTATCATGATTTCACCGCTAGCATGTTAACCCATTACCCCATAGCCCGTTTCTAATTTTGAATATAGGTGATCACTTAAAGCAGGTTGAAAGTAAAGCAGAATGTGCCTTAACCCATTACCCCTTAAAAACGCCTTTTTCACATCTATTTATTCCTCCACCGAAGAAAAAAGTTCCAATTTATACAGCCAAGAATATGTACCAGAAGAAATAATTTCTATATCCTAGCAGATAGTAGCTTAAAACAGGCTGAAAGTAAAGCAGAATGTGCCTTAAGGCACATTCTGCTTTACTTTCAACCTGCTTTAAGTTGTCACCTGTTTTCAAAGCTAGAAATAGGCTATGAGGTAATGGGTTAAGGCACATTCTGCTTTACTTTCAGCCTGCTTTATGCTACAATCTGCTAGGATATAGAAATATTTATCATGGTGCATGTTTATTACTGTATAAATTGGAACTATTTTCTTCAGTGGAGGAATATATTGAATGCGCTAAAAGGCGCTTCTATTGGGAAAGGGTTAAGAGTAACACAAGTTTGTATACTGACAGAGAGATGACCACAAAAGCTTGATTATTTAATGAATATGTGTTATTAATTATTATATAAGCATGTCCTTTCATCATGTCCATTTGTGTCTGTAATCCTAAATGACATGCCTTTTTAGTAAGAAATGTTGTACACTAATGACTTGTCCCTTAGTACTCACACTTAGTGTTTTACACCAATGACTTGTCCCTCAGGGGAGGGTCTAATGGTTGAGCTTACAGTTTGTCTGTGACAGGCCTGTCATGATAAATCATTGTCACAATCAACGAACAATGTTTGGTCACATGATGTCATCGTCTCCAAAAATAGACTATCATAACATGTTGCCGTCTTAAACATGTCTCACGCTGAACAAATTGTTTTAATTTTTTAAATCAGATGTCTTTGATCGCTTCTTCTTGTATGATATTGACTGTTCCATTCTTATATATATATTGCTATTGAAGTGCATGCTATATGTCAAACTGTATGACCTGTGAAACAAAATTCTGTCATGGAACATTTCTCTGTAAATACATGGTTTGCTTTAAAAGTGTTTGACCCTTTACCCTATACAGCATGTTTCTAGTATTTAAGACAAAGTAAAGTAAAGCAGAATGCTCTTGATGGAGCATTCTGATTTATTTAAAACTTGCTTTAAACTACTTTTGGGTCCAACGATACTGTACTTCATATCCAGAACAGTGATGGGGACTACTTTCTTAGTGAAGAATTAATCAGAGGCCTAAAAGGTGTATTTATGGAGTAATGGGTTAAGGTTTTTGACAGGTAATCTTACTAAAAGTTAACCGTAATGCATACTGATGCTTCCAATAGAATTGTCTACATTATAGTCAAATTTGTACCATCAATGACATTGTCATTGTTACCTAAAGAGCTCATTAATTTTATAACCAGGAGTGTCTTGAAAGCACTTAGATAATCATGATTGATCAGTGTTTGTTACCTGTTCAACAGGTAATTATTACTTGAAAATGAAGTAGGGTCTTTGTTTTAGTGTCTCTCCTTAGGGCAGGAATGTTCTCCCCCATGTTATTGGATGTTAGTTCATGCATGTTGAAATAGCAAAGGCTTTGTTGGGAGATTTTAATTGTTGATGAATAGAAGTGATATTAATAAGGCTTGGACATTGAGTTTTACAGTATGTATATGACTTGTATGTAACACTTTTGTTTCAATGAATAATTCATACTTTTGTATGCTTGCTATGGTTGCAGTACAATCTGGCCATTCAGAATGGCAGTATATTCTGGTCTGCTTTACTTTCAGCCTGCTTTAAGCTATTAATTATCTGCTAGAATATAGAAAATATTTCTTATGATTTTTATTTGTGAAAGTATAAATTGGAACTAATTTTCTTCAGACGAGGAATTAATTAAAGGCGTAGGGTTAAAATTAGAGCTTAATCACTTAATATAACCAGAACACAGGCATAAGCTGTGAATATATTTCTGTTTTAATGTTAATGTTTCCGATGTTATCAACTTATACGTTGGTGGATTTGGTCTAAATGAAGTTTCTGTTTAATATCTGTCCATGGATCTAGTACCGTACAAGTAAATGGTTTTTAAATAATAGATAAGACATATGGAAACATTTCACGCAGGAACCGCAAACTCCTGTTTGCGCTCCTTAAACTTTAGCTCATACGAAAAGAACATATTTCATAGTGCATTTTGACCCTTTGAACCCTAGTCCCGCATATAGGCGTCCTTTTCAAACAGTGTACATGTGAATAGTACACTTGTCCTGTGCAAACAGTGAAGACCCAGATCAGAGGGCTCCGAAAGGAGCCCTCTGATCAGGGTCTTCACTGTTTGTCATAATGCCAAACATTGACAAAAACAACCCTTAAAAGTCAGAAATGGACTAAACTAAAATGAAAACTGGAATTGTTCATTTAAAGTTTTAGGGAGCAAAGAGTTAACATTATTCCTTCAGTCAGTAACGTCTTTGCACCCCATTTCCTATTGTTCATAGACAGGTTAAAATGCCCTTTCATAATGATACTCTTATTTGGATAAAGGATTCATACCAAGACATTTCCTATATTTTGACAAACGACTGCCTAAAGCAGATTTGAAGTAAAGTATAGACCCCATAAGGAAATGTCTGCTTTGCTTTCAGCCTGCAACGGTGAAAGTAAAGCAGAAAGCTCCTAATGAGCTTTCTGCTTTTCTAAAAGAGCTGTCTGCTTTACTTTCGCCCTGCTTTTAGCAACCACTGTCTTACACAGTGAAAGAAAAAATGGGGTTAAAACACTGGTTGGACTGTATAAACTTATTTTCTGACCTGTGTGTGGCTAATAAGAACCATAGGTTATATCTGATGGAATATGACATTTGCATGTGAGTCTGTGCCAGATGGCACCATTAGGGCTCCCCATTCGCCTCAGTCTCCCACGTTCCCATCCCACCCATTCGGATATTTAGGTGAGAAGAGGTCTTTTAGGCATTAGAATAAAGTGGCAGATTACTTTTTTATAAGTGGCTGAACCGTTAACCTACTAGAGTATTGACTGCCTCAGAATTGTTGTCTAAAGTTTAATCCCTTCCTTTCATAGCTTGGTTATAGTATTACAGAGAGTGGATTGCTTAAAGCAGGTCTCAACAATAGAGTATAAAATCGCCCTTCAGGCACATTCTCATTTACTTTAAATCTGCTCTAAGTGGTCATCCGTCTTCAAACTAGAAACTATAGGATAACGGGTTATTAGAATCAGTACAAGCAATTGAGGAAGTACTTCACTAAGAAATATGTAAGGCTTGAAAAAATGTGAAAAATGCTCTCAAATTTAAGTTTCCTTACTGTCATCCTGGTTTAACTCTTTCCTCCCTGAAACTTTAAATGGACAATTTCAGTTTCCATTTTAGTCTAGTCCATTTCTGACTTTTAAGGGTTGTTTTTGTCAATGTTTTGCATTATGACAGTGACGACCCTGATCAGAGGGCTCCTTTCGGATCTGGGTCTTCACTGTTTGCACAGGACAAGTGAAAAGAACGCCTATATGTGGGACTAGGGTTCAAAGGGTTAACCCTTTACACCATAGCCTGTTTCTCTTAGTTTTGAAGACATGTGACTACTGAAAGCAGGTTGAAAGTAAAGCAGAATACGCCTTCATGCTGCCTTAAGCCACCATCTACTAGAATTTCTAAGGTACATAATTATTCATCTCTGTATAGATTGGAACTATTTTCTTCAGTGTAGGAATATATTAAATGGGTATCTATGGAATAATAGGTTAATACAGAAGTATATGTAAAAACTTGATACTACCAACTCGCGTTAGTTCGAACATACCCATATTTCAAAGTTAAAACGCGGCTTAGCCATGTTTTAACTTTGAAATACAGGTATGTTCAACTTAAGCAAGATCGAGTTATAGAAATTCAACTTATAAAATACTGGTAAGATCGGTTTAAACGAGTTCTAAGTATCGAGTTTCGACTGTATGTATTATAATAACTTGCTGGATCTAGGTGTTTTGCACTCATGGCTCTAAAAGAAATGGTTAGTAAACTTTTCTGAACTTTTTATAACAGGAACAGTGTGTCTCTGTATAATTATGTTAAACCAATGAGATCTCTGTGGTTTTGTTGGGTATTGTAAAGTTGGCCGAAACTTTCATTCAATCTTCATCCTTCTTTCAGTGTCAAATGTCAAATTTACTTGTGGTTGAATATATATGGGTAATAATTGCATACCCTTAAACCAAACTCTTCAAACTACTCAAAATCAAAACAAACAGATATGTTAAAAACAGATGGCAACTTAAAACATGATTAAAGTAAAGCAGAAAGTTCCCAAAGGGAGCTTTCTACTTTGCTTTCATCATGATTTAAGCAGCCACCTGCTATAAGCACAGACAACTAATGGGCTTTGATTGGTTGTATTTTGCGGGTACAACTGTAGTGAGAGATTAAGTTGGTCTTACTTCATATTTTAATTTGAATTGAATAGTATGTATTGATCTTTATGACATGGAGTTATTCATTCTGCTCTATCCTTATCTAAGGTTTTTTGTGTATTTGCTGCTTTATCGAACTCAATAGGTTTCTGTCAACATATGTAACATGACCTCCACTGCAAGTGAAACGTGTACATAATATATCATTTGGGTCTAGTGCACTGTTGCCATAATTTTTAATGATTTTGGAATAAACCCGTCAAAAGTCATTGTAAACTTGTCATTATTTCGAAAATGGAATAACCCATTAATTTTATGCTTTCATGTAAGTTACCACAAATGAATATTCTCTGATGGGTTTCAATACAAGTGACTGCTTAATGCAAGATTACAATAATGCAGATAGATTATCTAGTTGCACTCTACTTTACTTCCATCTTTCTATATAAGGATTCGATATCACCTGCCTTCAATTCAGTTTCAGTTTGTTTATATTGTCATTTTAAAGTTGAACGAAAGGGGATAGCATGGATAATTACTTTCATATCTAAGACATAAAATTTCATGCATTAGCAATTTTTGTGTAGATTTGTATTAAAGTGGATGTATACATGTATTAATTAAATTTCATTCATCAGTGAGTTTACAATGTGTGTATAGGTCTATCCCAGTCTCTACTCATCTGTGAAATAGCAATTTGTTGATGACTCCTTTTGGAGATGACTGAAATAAGCTACAATACTAGAACTCTTCTAGTACACTACCCCTTAATTGTTAACCCTTTACCCAATAACCCGTTTATAACATTAAATACAGGTGATCAATTAAAGCAGGTTAAAAGTAAAGCAGAATGTGCCATAAGGCACATTCTGCTTTACTTTCAGCCTGCTTTAAAATACCATCTACTAGGCTATATAAAAATATTTGTTTTGGTAATTGTTCATGAGGATATAAACTGCATGGAACTATTTACTTCAGCGGAGGAATAAATTAAATACGCTAAAAGTCATTTCTATGGGGGATAGGGTTAACGGAAAAGATGCAGCAAGTAGTGGTGTCTCATCTGGGTCTGCACTGTTTTCTGAAAGACTTTTTGTGGATGATCAGGCATTAATGATTAACTCAATAGTCACGCTGGGAAAGTTGTGGTTGGCTTACAACTTTACTCAAGTGGATTTACTATGAAGAGTAACCCTTGTCCTGCCAAACGCACACTGATTTACATTTGCAAACTGCTCTGATCCAGATCAAACATCCAGGAACGGTTTTACCCTCAAAATACATGTACAATGTAGCTGTTTGTTTTATTTACAAGCATTTGATACTGCATGTTTAAGACTTGTGGTTGCAGTTACTAAGAAACACTGTGTCGGTCGAACTTATATTAAGTGATCTAAGAGTAGAAAATGTTTGACACTTGTATTGAAAGTTAAATCTTTGGTCAAAAGTTTCTAATGTCTAAAATTGAAAAACACAGGAAAATTTCATTCTGTGAGAAAAGAGGTTAAAGGTTTTGTGGCGGTAGTAAATCTGTTATTTCTGTTTCCTTGTCAACATCCATTCATAAGGTGAAGCAGTCATTCATAAACATTTAATTACATCCCAATCCTTCCCCCTGGCTTATAGATGCATAGATGGTATGCAGAAAGGGCTTAACATTTGAAAGGATGGGTTAACCTCTTGCCTAACCCGAGTAGGTTTCAAGGACACTTTCTTTGTTCATTTTAACCAAGTTTTATGCTGGAGCTGTCAAAGTAGAATATTATGTCAGTATAGTCAATCCTTTGATGAAACAAAATCAAAACAAGAAATGATTCAAAATTCTGATCTTTTGTCTGCATCATTATATAGTCAAACTCCCTTAAATCCAACTTACCAGTATATTTCAAAGTTTACATGGCTTAGCCGTATTTTAACTTTGAAATACAGATATTTTGGACTTGAGCATTGTCACATTATCAGAATTCAACTTGTGAATTATGGGTCAGGTTGATTTAAATGATTTTGAATAACAATACTTCATTGCATATTGCATATATCCAATTAACCCGGTAGGTGACCAATTAAAGCAGGTTGAAGGTAAAGCAGAATGTGCCTTAAATACATTATGCTTGCTTTCAGCCTACTTTAAGCTACCATCTGCTGGAATATAAAAAAATTAAAAATTTATGATATATATATATATATTTATATATAAGGTAGAGAAATATATAAACAGACATCTACAAACGACCTTACGTAGCACTGGATCAAAAAAAAATTTGATTCGCAGAATAAGAATGGTTTAAAGATATTGTTGAGATATAAGTTACTCTTACAGTGCTGCGATATTCTAACTATAGATATATTCCCGAGCGCTTTCGACAGTTACGTCTTCTTCAGGGGATATGCAATAATATATAATAATAATTATTGCATATCCCCTGAAGAAGACGTAACTGTCGAAAGCGCTCGGGAATATATCTATAGTTAGAATATTGCAGCACTGTAAGAGTAACTTATATCTCAACCATATATTTATAGATATATATCCATGACTATAATATAAATTGAAACTATTTTCTTTCACTGGAGCAATAAATTAAAGGTTTAAAAATGTGTATCTATGGAGTATTGGGTTAAAACAGGCAGCCTTTAAATCAAAAGCTTTATTTACGGTAGTTGAAAAGAAATTTGAAGATTTGTATCGATACAGTTACAGAGATGAAAGGCCCAACAGTTAAAGCTACTCTGACAATAGGAAACACAATAACGAAGTTTGAAATGACCTATATTCTGCTGTCGACACCTGTTTAACCAAGACTTGTACAGGAAGTGATCACGTAACAGAACGCCAAACTTTCATCAAGATAAACGTAATATTTTCTTACTTTTTTAGATGGCACAGATGACCCGGGGGTCTTAATTTGTCATATTTGCCTCTCCTATTACAAAGATAGGCCATAAATTTAACACTTTGATCTCTCTTAGATATGTCTTAATTTTCACAAATATTTCCCCTAAGTTATTGTATGAAATCAGGCTTAAACTTTTACCCCATAGCCTGTTTCTAGTTTGGAAGAAAGGCGACCAATTAAAGCAGGTTGAAAGTAAAGCAGAATGTGCATTAAGGCACATTCTGCTTTACTTTTAGCCTGCTTTAAGCTACCATCTGCTAGAATATAAACAATTTTTATTTTGGTGCATATTCATGACTATAAAGTGGAACTGTTTTCTGCAGTGGAAGAAGAGATTAAAGACATAAAAAGATGTATGGAGTAATGGGTAAAACATTTGAATACTGTTAGTATTACCATGGTTAAGCTTCTCAAATAACATTCAACCCTTCTCCTGCTGAATATTCATACATAAAACTGTAGTGCCTACTATAATGAACATCTTAACCCTTTGAACCCTAGTCCCGCATATAGGCGTCATTTTCAAACAGTGTACATGTGAATAGCACACTTGTCCTGTGCAAACAGTGAAGACCCAGATCAGAGGGCTCCTCAGGAGCCCTCTGATCAGGGTCCTCACTGTTTGTCATAATGCCAAACATTGACAAAAACAACCCTTAAAAGTCAGAAATGGACTAGACTTAAATGGAAACTGGAATTGTCCATTTAAAGTTCCAGGGAGGAAAGAGTTAAATTGGGTAATAAAATAGGAAATGTTTACCACAGGAAAGAGTGCAGACTCATTACAGACAGCTCCTTTTTTCTCCACCAGGGGACTGTCTTACGAAACTTGGTATGACAAATGTTGTCGTAATACATCAGATTATAAAATTCTGAATTATTATACATTTTTTCCGTCTAATCCTGTTTTGTGACATCTCTTTGGAATCGTCTTTTCAGAAATAAGATGAATTTTAAAGTTTTGACTTACGACCCTTTTGTTGTATGATGTTTTGTAAGACTTGTATAATGTTGCTGTCATCTCAATGATTCTTATATTAGTTGCATCATAGGATTTGCTATCTAGAGTGAGGAGTCAGTAAACAGGGCTCCAGATAGGAGGGAGTAAACTGAACAAATCCAACATTTTCTCACTTATTGCAGCACCAAATCCTATGGTTTTACTACTCATTAGAATTGTCTCGAAGAGACTATTCTAATGAGTAGTGACAACATAGGGTTTAATGCAGAAATAAAGATTTTAATTTTTGAAATACTCCCCTTATCTGGAGCTCTGGGTAAATTAAATGCTCCTCTTATGTTCATTTGTGGCCTTTGTGTAGAGTATAAAAAAATAGGCTAGAAGCGTTTTAACTGATTTTTCAGTCAACTTGCATGACGTTAGCTGAATTTGCTAATTGGAGCGACTGTTTTGAAGCGTAACAGACACAGACGGGTGTTGCGTTATCATCAGTTTTCCTGGACATGTTTTTTACATCAAATTGTAAACAAACCCCGCCAGAAACTCCAGGTCAGGCCGAGCACTCATGTGACTTCCCATGTATCAATCTTTTAATCGTAAAAACTTGAACCCTTTTAATGGGCTTAACCCCATAGCCTAGTTTCTAGTTTTGAAGACAAGTAACCACTGAAAGCAGGTTGAAAGTAAAGCTGAATGCACCTTAAGGCTCATTCTGCTTTACTTTCAACTTACTTTAAAGCTACCAAATTCCTTCTGTGTTTTATGTACAGGATACTTTTCTATATAGAAATAATTGAGACGTAAAAAGGTGTATTTATGTGATAATGGTTAATTCATACTGAAAATGAGAGAAACTTTTGTAAACAGTGTGGATCCAGATCAAGCTCCACTAAACGTGGATCCTGTTCTGGACCCGAAATGTTTTTATGAATAGAAGGGAGACTAAAACAAGAACTTTAGAAATTCAGAAAATTAGCAGACATTATTTTCAGCAAATGGCAGCTACTCTGAGTGTTGAAAGAGTTAACTCATAGACTGTCAGAAATTTACATTTGCAAACATTAAGTGAATATAGAAAAGATATTACCAGATTTACTGTTTATCTGATTCAACCTCAGCTTGACACATCTTTGCTACAATTGAAAGGACGTTGCTTAACTCTTTCCTCCCTGAAACTTCAAATGGACAATCCCAGTTTCCATTTTAGTCTAGTCCATTTCTGACTTTTAAGGGTTGTTTTTGTTAATGTTTTGCATTATGACAAACAGTAAAGACCCTGATCAGAGGGCTCCTTTCGGAGCCCTCTGATCTGGGTCTTCACTGTTTGCATAGGACAAGTGTACTTTTCACATGTATACTGTTTGAAAAGGACGCCTATATGCGGGACTAGGGTTCAAGGGTTAAATCATTTAAATGAAACTAAATGCAAACTCAGTGCAATTAAATGTAGAAATGGGCAGCATCTCAGTATTCTGATTAATTAGCTGCTTGCAATGGATGTGTCATAATTTGTTTCATCATAAACACAGATATGGGGAAAACATAATGTCTTATCAACTGTATTAACCCTTTTCCCCATTAGAAGCACCTTTTGGTGCATTTAATTTATTCCTCCAATGAAGAAAATAGTTCACAATTAATACAGTCATCAATTTGTACCAAAAGAAATATTTTCTATATCCTAGCAGATGGTAGCTTAAATCAGGCACATTCTGCTTTACTTTCAACCTGCTTTAAGAACTCACCTGTCTTGAAAACTAGAAACAGGATATGCGGTAAAGAGTTAAATGTTTGTAATACTGGGCCAAAGATCACTGGCCTACTGATACCTATCCAATTATCCTAAATGGCTTACAATGCTGCTCAGGCACCCTTCTGCTTTTTTATGACCTCATAAAAACGTATAACCCAGACATGCAGAATTAAGATGCCGGCAATTTGAGGAAGCATGTATATCACCCAAAAGGTTAACAATTTCCTTTTATCTATTCCTCCTTTAACTCATTAACCCCTGAAACTTCAAATGGACAATTCCTGTTTCCAATTAAGTCTATTCCATTTTGGACTACATGTATATAATTATGTAAGGTTGTTTTTGCAATAAATTGCAAATCATAATGACAAACATTGTAGGCCGTGATCAGAGGGTTCCTGAAGGAACCCTCTGATCACGGTCTACACTGTTTGCAAAGGGCAAGAATACTCTTCACAGGTACAATGTTTGACATGAGGTGTTAACGTAGTAAATGTCTATTCATGCTTCTAACTAATCCTGATATAGATGCATAAGAAATACGTTTCCTTCATCGCTTAAGGCAGACAAAATAAAGCAGAAATCTCCCAAAGCTTTTAGGAGATTTCTGATTTACCTTTTCAGATAGTTAACTAAGCAGTCATGCATTTTAAACACTAAACGACAAGTTATGAAGGTGCATCTTGGAGTTCTTTACAAAACATGTACCTGTGATGAGTACTCTTAATTGTCCCATGCAAACTGTGTAGACCCAGATACGATAGGTATTACAGGATCCCTTTAATCTGGGTTTGCACTGTTTGTCACTTTACACAATACTGAAGAACATAAACCTAAATGGTTTTATAATGGAGTAGAGTTGATTGGAAAACGGATGTTTCAAGGCTCAATGAGTTAATTAATGTGGTAAAGTGTAACTGATACTGGGATCCAGATGAGATAAGAAACTAACCATATATCTAAGATTCCATGCCATGAACTTGCCAAAGATATCAAGAAGTACTGATTTCTTTGCCTGCGGTGAAGATGAACATATTTACAGACAGGAATGGTGAAAACACTCTCTGTAATCTAATGTTCATTAAATGTATTAATCTGATTTAAAAATCCTTTCATGTCAAACCTATTTTCATTCCCCAACATGCATTGCACAAAAAACACATCTTAAAAAGCAATGCCAAACAGTATAGACCCAGATGAGATGCCAGATTTGTTGCATCTCATCTGGGTCTTCACTGTTTGCTATGGCAAATCATAACCTTTTAAGCAATGAACCACTCCTATAAGCACAATGGAAGGGTCTATGCAAGATTCTGGGGATAAATGGGGGCTGAACAAGAGAAAAGTGTGTCCCGCAGCTGAGGGCCTGTTTGATATTTATCTCTCGGGGTTCTGGCTTGAATGGGAAAGTATCATTTGCACTCTCTAGAGGCAATGATACGCCTGATCAGCTGACGTGACAGTTAGTAAGGGTTTACTTCCTGTTCCTATGAAAACTATCAAGGTTTGCTAGAAATTATTCTGTTAGAAGGTTTGGAAACGGAAAATGGGCTACAGCAGATTATTCCCTTAAATTTATTTCACAGCTTGTTTTCAACTGCTTAGAACAGGCTGCAAGTAAAGCAGAAATCCCCAAAGGGGGACTTCTGCTTTCCTTTCAACCAGCTTTAACCGTTTGAACCCTAGTCCTGCATATAGGCGTCATTTTCAAACAGTGACCATGTCAATAGTACACTTGTTCTGTGCAAACAGTGAAGACCCAGATCAGAGGGCTCCGAAAGGAGCCCTCTGATCAGGGTCTTCACTGTTTGCCGTAATGCCAAACATTGACAAAAACAACCTTTAAAAGTCAGAAATGGACTTAACTAAATTGGAAACTGGAATTGTCCATTTAACGTTTCAGGGAGGAAAGAGTTAAACTGCATTACCTTAACCCTTTCACCCTTGTTTTCAGTATTGGAGACAAATGGTTGCTTTTTAAGCAGCCTAAAAGTAAAGCAGAATATTACCAAAAGCTTGAAAGTAAAGCAGAATGCTCCTTATGGAGCATTCTGCTTTACTTTTAGCCTGCTTTAAGCTACCATCCGCTAGAAAATATTTTGCATGGTGCATGCATTCATGACTGTATCAAATAGAACTATTCTCTTTAGTGGAGGAATAAATAATAAGGCTTAAAAAGGCATGTCTATTGGCTAATGGATTCACCCTTAGCCTGCCAGTCACGACTATAGTTCCATATGCAAACAGCTTGGATCCGGATGAGACGCCGAGTAACTCGGCGTCTCATCCGGATCCAAGCTGTTTGACACTCGGACAACATTTTCAGCAATTTTGAGCAACTTTGAAGCACTTTGAAACTTGAAGCAGACGAGAAATATAGCAGACGACAATTTATTTGGCGGGCTAAGGGTTAAAATGTGAAATAGTTATCTATTTCAGTGAGACAATTTCTTCTTTACTTTCTATCTGCTATAAGCATCCACCTGCCTTACATTGAGGAAAAAGGCTTATAATATTGAATCAAATATCTGCAATCCAGATTTCTGATAAAATAATAAATGAAAATCATTATACGGGTTGTTGGTTCATAACGGCCTCTATATATAAAGCTTAGATAAGATTCTTTCAACGTTTTGTTGACTTTACGTGTTGTGTGAATCTGTTATGGCTGTGTATAACACTTAAGATTCAATTTATCCCAATTTGGTCTCAAATTTGTACACAGATCAAATTTTTTCACCTGTGTAAACATAAAGAGACGACCATTGTTGACAAACTTTCACAAGATTGGGAAAATGTAAGTTGGATGAGATAAGTCCAGATATACCCTGTGCTCTATTTTCTCTATATATGTACATGTTCAGGTCTTAAATTATCTCATTTGTTTGTCTAAAATCAGGAACCAAACATGGAGGCTATTAGTCGTTGTTTGTTTTGTCTGATCCTGGAACCAGCCTTATAATAGCTATTAGTATAGAGAGACATATGATATTATGTCTTGAACCTGGAGCCAGCCTAAGTAAATGATAGAGAGTACTATATTTTGTCTTGGGACCTGGAACCAGTCATAGTATATAAGAGTAGACAGAGTCGCAGAGAGCATTATATTTTGTCTTGAACTTGGAACCAGCCTTATGGGTAGAGAGTATTTTGACCTGAATCTGAAGCCCAGAATCAGTCTTTGTGGTTTAAAGAGTATTTATTTCTGAATACAGGTACCAATCTTGAAGGGTGAAGAGTATGAAATTTTGTCTTGAAACTGGAACCAGACTTTGGGTTTGGAGAGTTTAATTGTTTTGTCATAAACCTAAATCCAGACTTTGAGGTTAGAAAACTGCATTGTTTAATCTAATGGGTTAGAGAGTGTGTCTGAATATCATGGAACCAGTTGGATTTCAATACTCAGAAGATAATGCATTAAAAATTATTTCAAAAAGGCCGATCAGTATGGATGTGTGCACAAGGAAACGGGGCTTTACTGGTATATCAAACAGGGCTTGGTGTTTGATGTGTGCTAGCCTTGCAAGCCTTGCAAAGATAGGGAAGTCATATCAGTGTGAGAAGAAACCCGTGACCTGTCAGACATACAGTGATGTCCAGTTGTACCTTATACCGCTACCACTCAAATGAAAACTGATTGATGTTTGTTAGAGACAGAATCTTAAAGCAGGATAAAAGTAAAGCAGAAAGCTCCTTAAGGAGCTTTCTGCTTAACTTTCATCCTGCTTTAAGCAACATCTTGTCCAAACAGTAAAACTGAAAGGTCTTCTTTTCTGGGGGTCATAAAAGTAAGATTTAATTGTATTCAAAGTTTCATAAATCACCATTCATTGATAGGCTGTAGGATAGACTCAGTCAATATGAGACTGCAGTTCATAGTTTAGAGGATTTCTGGTGAGTGCAAATTTAGATAAGATATGTAAATAGTGCAGGAAGTTCAACCATCTTTTTCCCACAGAAAAACTACAAGAACGGCTCCGACCAATGTTCTGAATTTTCTAATTACCATTGGATGTATTTAGCAAGGATCTGGGGCCCGTCTTATGAAACGTCCTACGACAAAAATGGTTGTAAGCCAAACTTTAAAAGAAATATAATTTCTAATTTCTCCATCTAATCCTGTCTTGTGACCTCTTTGGAATCGTATTTGCAAGACGATTCCAAAGAGATGTCACAGTACAGGATTAGATGGAGAAATAAATAATTATTGAGAATTTTAGAATCTGACTTATGACAATATTTGTCATACAACGTTTTGTAAGACAGGCCCCTTAACTCTTTCCTCCCTGAAACTTTAAATGAACAATTCCATTTTCCATTTTAGTAAAAACAATTTCTGACTTTTAAGGGTTGTTTTTGTCAATGTTTGGCATTATGACAAACAGTGAAGACCCTGATCAGAGGGCTCCTTTCGGAGCCCTCTGATCTGGGTCTTCACTGTTTGCACAGGACAATTGTACTATTCACATGTACACTGTTTGAAAAGGACGCCTATATGCGGGACTAGGGTTCAAAGGGTTAAAACAAAAATTGTAGTCACCTGTAGGACACTCTTTAGCTCACCTGAGCAAAGCTCAAAATGATTTTTTGTGATCCTTGAATGTCTGCTGTCATGTTGTCTGTCTGTGTGTTGACCATCATTCAAGGTCATATTGCAGTTTTTGCTCAACACAAAAGTTACTGTTCGCTCTTTAGATGATTCAGTATGTTGATATGTAAAGTACAATTAAAGCATGAGGTCAATAAATGTCAAAAGATGTGATATGGTGATAATATTATGGCATCATAACATGTGGCATAACTACAGTCACTTGAGAACTCCTCTATTGTGACCGAGCTGACATTTTGATCAATATCAGTTTACTTAAGGTGACATTTCGTAACGAGTTTGTTGATGATTGTTAAAGGCTAGAAAAGTCAAGGTAGAATTTAGTATACAGTAAAACCTCTCTATTACGACCACTAAAACGAAGGCTAATTGATTGCAAAAAGACAGATGACAGCTTAAAGCAAGGAGACATTTAACTCTTTCCTCCCTGAAACTTTAAATGGACAATTCCAGTTTCCATTTTAGTCAAGTCCATTTCTGACTTTTAAGGGTTGTTTTTGTCGATGTTTTGCATTTAGACAAACAGTGAAGACCCAGATCAGAGGGCTCCGTAAGGAGCCCTCTGATCTGGGTATTCACTGTTTGCATAGGACAAGTGCACCTTTCACTTGTATACTGTTTGAAAAGGACGCCTATATGCTGGACTAGGGTTCAAAGGGTTAAACAGAAAGCTCCTAATGGAGTTTTCTGTTGTACTGTCACCTTGCTTTAAGTGGTCACCTGTCATAAACACAATTTAATTAATACAATAAAGTGGTCGTAATAGAGAAGATTTACTGTGTATGTGTATCAGCAACGATTTCCCTCATGAAAATACCTTTTTTACCCCTTTACGTATTCCTTATAGAAATTTGTATTCAAGCCTTATAATCTATTCTATACATACAAATTACTGTTTATGCTAAAGGAATAGGTAGATGCAATAAACAGGGCTACCATAAGTTGGCATGAAAAATCCTAAGATTTCGAAATTTGCATTTTTCAATTGCGAATTTACGAATCGTAGCTCTAACCCGTAGCCTGTTTCTAGTTTTGTTGACACGTGACTACTTAAAGCAGGCTGGAAGTAAAGCAGAATGCGCCTTATGGCGCATTCTGCTTTACTTTCAGCCTGCTTTAAGATACCATGTTCTAGAAAAAAATCCGAAGATTTAGGAAAAATCCGGAGAAATGGCAGCCCTGAATAAAAGGCATTTCTATGAGGAAAGAATTATAGGATTATTGGCAGCTTAAGACAACATGGAAGTAAATCAGAAGGTTCCCCAAGAGTAGTTTCTGCTTTATCTTACTGTCACTGTCTTGAGTACCATTAGTAAGTCTTTACTATTGGGGATATAATGTACAGGCAGGGCTCCAGATAAGTCTTAAAGAGGGAGTAATAAATCCATTTTTCCCCGCTCATTTCAGCATCAAATCCTATGGTGTAACTACTCATTAGAATCGTCTCGAAGAGACTTCGAGACGATTCTAATGAGTAGTATTACCTTAGGGTTTAATGCAGGAATAAAGATTTTAGTTTTTGAAATACTCTCCCTTATCTGGGGGTCTGTACAGGTCATTTAAAGCTGGGATAGTTGACTTTGAAACAACTTAAATAGGTCATGTTAAAGAGTCCCATCATAAGGAGGGTTTTGATAGGTAAGTATTCATACAAACTATATTGTTTGTCAAGCAATTAAACAATCTGTCATTCTCTATGGCCAACTGTCACATCTAAGACATGCCTTATTGCAGCTCTTGGTTGTTGAACATTTCTTGAATGGATGCTTATAACCCATAAATACCTGAGTGACGTAGTGACCATGAACATTTTCAAACAGTGTAAACCCTGATGAGACTACATTGTTTCCTTAACCCTTTACCCCATAGGCTATTTCTAGGTTTGAAGATGGGGGACCACTTAAAGCAGGTTGCAAGTAAATCAGAATGCTCCGAAAAGAGTATTTTGCTTTACTTTCAACATGTTTTAAGCTGCCACATGGAAAGATACTGGAAAAAATGTGTGCTTTATGTTCAGAATTTCCTAGATGGAAAACTGATTTTCTTAGTATAAAAATAACTAGAGGCTTAAAAGCCAATTTATGGAGTACGGGGTTAAAATATGTAAATTCATCTATATGGGTAAGCGAGGCATCACCTATATAACCACCCTATAATTGCTAACTAAGAATTACAACAAAATGATGGAAGCCTTATTGACTGTGTCCAGGCGCAATTGTTGTTGTTGTTGTGGTTTTATCATAAAAGATTGTAGTTTTGTAATCGAGATCATCTCTCTCAAATCAGAGATCACAGACATTACTGGTTTGTCAAATAGTTTGGTTTGAGTTCAGAGTAAATGGGGAAATATCTTATAAAGCACCTTGATAGTTTTTCTTAGGACTGACTGTGGAATTTGCACCTATTAAACCTGAACTTATGACACTGGTATTGTCTATATCAGGAGTATAGAGTCAAATGTCTTGTCTTTTATAAGACAGTAATCAAGCATGTTGATTAAAGTTAACTACAGTCAAAACGCAATAATTGGAACTCTCCTAAGTCATACTTACCCTTATTTCAAAGTTAAAACGTGGCTCAGCCATGTTTCAACTTTGAATAGGGGTAAGTTCGACTTTGGAGAGATCGAAATTCAACTGAAGAAAATGAATACAGGTAATTTGGAATTAAGCGAGTTCGAAGTATTGAGTTTCAACTGTATATTTGATTAATCTGTAATGCACTGTTAACAATCTTTTTTCCTCCATGGTTTGATGGATTGATAGATAGCATGAAGACATCATAGTTGTGCAGTCATGTTCTTACAATGTATACAGGGATTTTGCCCTGGTGTAACCCTTTTTCTCCACAGAAGAGCGATATTTCAAAATTTGATCTTTAATCTAATTTTACTAACCTTTTAACCCATTACCCCATAGCCTGTTTCTAGTATTGAAGATAGTGACCACTTAAGGCACATTCTGCTTTACTTTCAGCCTGCTTTAACCCTTTCCCCCATAGAAGCGCCTTTTAGCGCATACAGTTTATTCTTGCCCTGAAGAAAATAGTTCCAATTTATACATTCATAAATATGTATAATACATAATATTTTCTATATTCTAGCAGATGATAGCTTAAAGCAGGCTGAAAGTAAAGCAGAATGCGCTTAAAGCGCATTCTGCTTTACTTTCAACCTGCTTTAAGAGGACACCTATATTCAGTACTAGAGATATTCTATGTGGGAAAGGGTTAAGCTACTATCTGCTAGGAAACAGAAAATATTTCTTATGATATATACATTCATTACGGTATAAAATGGAACTATTTTCTTCAAAGAAGGAATAAATTAAAGGTGTAAAATGGTGTATTTATGGGGTAATGGGTTAAACTCCAAATTGTCAAATTCTTCAAGCAGCCACCTGCCTTCAATGCAGAATTGCTGTATAAAAAGTTGTATTTGCATGATTTTTACTATCAACTATGTTGAAAAGGATAAGGATTCCCATTTACATAAGATTGCTTGATCAATTTATTTGAATGGCCATTTAACGAGGGTTTTTACTATAGAAACAGAATTGAATGATATATCTTTTCTCCAAGTTGACACATTTTATACCTGTATTTTCCATTATGAAGTCATTATATTGGCCAAGAATAGAGATGATGTAAAACAAACCATACAGGTGATAGTGAAAAGGCTGATGGTTTTTGGTGAGGTAAGGGAAGTAACTTGTACAAGGATGAGTAGCATTTGTGTGTAGAGGTTATGTCCCTTGTATACATGATAAGGTTTCACCAAATCAAGGTTGACATTATCTAAATACCTTTGAAATCTTTCTTCCATAACCTGTTCCTAGTTTCAAAAACAGGTAAAGCAGGTTGAAAGTAAACCAGAATATGCCTTAAGGCACATTTTGTTTTGCTTTCAGCCTGCTTTAAAGCTACCATTTACAATGATATAGAAACTATTTCTTATGGTGCATATTCATTACTGTATCAGTGGAAGTTGTATTTATGAGGTTATGGGTTAAAACTCCTTTTTAATTAAAGCAAAAGAATAAACTCTTCCAAAAAAAAGTGCTTACAGGTAATATAGGGGGTATTTTCTATGAGTGTCATAAGTTGTAATAACTTGGTAGATTTTCATCATGAAACACTTCCCTTATTGGGAGCTTACTGAATGATGACTCTCCATAGCTAAAAATGTAAATTGCCTGTATCATGCATTGATTAAAGCAGGTACTGCTTTTATAAAGATGGATGAAAAGCTTCTTTCATATTCTGGTGAAAGGTAAGCTGTGTTGTCAATATCTATTTCCTAATTGTTTAAACTTTTCAAACACAAACACAAACTATTGAAAGCGTACCTGACTTTGTCAGCAGACTGATCTGTTACTGGTCAACATCCCTGGATCTTTTCTTCGTGAGATGTTAACAGTGTGTCACCTGCCGTGCACCATCTGTTTATGATACCTTTATGAAGGAATAGGTAGAGGTTTCTTAAGACGTTTCTTCGGAGGTTATTGTTAAAAGAGAGAGTTGGAAACATTCAAACTGTCTTTGAATTCAACAAATTTATTGACCATGGTTTGGCAGTTCTTTGTCATTTAATTAAATGTACAGCCATATCCATGTGAAGCAGTAATGCATAAAAGGGTTTTGGACAAGGCTCCAGATAAGAGGGACTGAACCAAAATTACAATATTTTTCTTGCTTACCGGCATGTCCCCACTAAACCCAGTGTATAGTTAGTACCATGAAGACATGAACATTTTAGGATTTGAGATACAATTCTTATCTGGAGCTATGCAGATTATAAAATTAAGGAAGCAGCTAATGCAAAACAAAGGTATTGCACTAAGCTTCCATGAGGAACTTTCTGCAATACCTTTGTCCTGCATTGAGCATGCTCCTGATGGGGGAAATCTCCATACTTTATTGAATTCCTACTACCCAGATAAACTTATAGCTGGACCTCTGTGGCCTAGGTGATTATGATGTCCTGCAGGCTTGTTAATTGGTTTGTTAATCTTCTGCATGCTACAGGGTGAATTTGTGATAACTGTTGCAAACAGTTTGGATCCAGATGAGATGCCGAGTAACTCGGCATCTCATCTGGATCCACACTGTTTGACACTCTTATGCTATTTATTAAGGACAATGTCCTTTAAATCAATTTTGAGAATTGTTGCAGATGATAAAGTTTGTAAAGGACAATATTAGTTAGCATTGGAAGGGTAGAGAGAGGAATTCAATAGCTGGTCCCTAGAGGTCTACTATCAGACAAGGGCATCTATATGGTTTATTGGGGCCATACAGGTTGGCCAGTGAGAGGTCAGGCTGGATACAGGGGATAACATGGCTGATTGCTGGACACACTGGAGTCTGGAAGGTCAGCATCAGATACAGTCGAAACTCGATACTACGAACTCGCTTTAATCGACCTTTCCAGTATTTCGTAAGTTTAATTTTGATAAGTCCATCTCGTTTAAATTGAACATACCCGTATTTCAAAGTTTTAACTTTGAAATATGGGTATGTTCAAAGTAACGCGAGTTCGTAGAATCGAGTTTTTACTGTAAGTAGAATTTTGGTGACTTTCTATTGGCTTTTAAGGATATTTTGTAAGAAATGTTTTGGACATTGTTGGATAATTTGTGGATGTTTTTGCATAATACACTCAAACTGTCGTGGGGTGGACATTATAAGAAGAGATTGAAGACAGGTGGCTGTTTAACACATTACCCCATTGCCTGTTTCTAGTCTTGAAGACAGCTGCTATACTACTTAAAGCAGATTGAAAGTAAAGCAGAATGTGCTGCGTCATCCCATTGTCGTTAGGATTGAGACAATGGTCAGCATCATGCCTATTACTTTCCCGACTTTATTTCTTATGGTGCATATATTCATGACTGTATAAATCTGAACTTTTTTCTACAGTGGAGGAATACATTAAAGGCGTAAAAATGTGTATGTATGGAGTAATGGGTTAATGATGTTTTATGGAGGAGCTATGGACTATCTGTTTATTCCACTGCTTTGTTGTCTTAATGTGTTTTTCATGTTTGTTTCATTTCCTGTTGTCAGCAGATGTCATTTAAAAGCACACAGCATTATTGCGTCAATTTCAGCACATGGCCACTTGTTTGTGCATCTGTCCATCTGTGTGTCTCTCTGGAATCATACCTTTGTAAACTCACATAACAGCTGCTACCAGTAACACATGTGCTTTAACAAATACCTCACATTTTGTCAAGGTTAGTTGGTCTTGTATTAAGCAACCACTTGTTGCAGTAATGCAGTGGTCTTTGAAGACATGTGTTTGCTTAATTCAGGATAAAAATAAGGCAGAAAGCTCCTTATTATTTATCCTGCATTAAGCAACCACCTGTATAAGACTGCCATAGGTGTTCCATTGAGTGGTCGCTTAATACAAGAATGACTGTATGTATAGTAATTTTTGATGGCATAGACTGATGTATCAGTCAGCGACAAATTGCATCAGATACTATATAGGTACAACTAATGTAATGTATATAGTAGTTTAAGGTCATTATTGCATCGGTTTTGAGGTGTAGGTCGCTTAGGATTTTATCTCGTTAAACAAACACCTACTTCATGTGAGAGTGAATTCTATATAACCCTTTAACCCATAGGTTGTTTCTAGTTTTGGAGACAGGTGACCACTTCAAGCAGGTTAAAAGTAAAGCAGAATGTGCCTTATGGCACATTCTGCTTTACTTTAAGCCTGCTTTAAGCTGAAATCTCCTAGGATAAAGAAAATATATCTTACAGTGCATGTTCTTGACTGTATAAAGTGGGACTATTTTCTTCAATGGAGGAATAAATTAAAGGCGTAAAAAGCAATAATATAATGAAGATAGAGAGACATAATTATAGATGATCATGAATGAACTATTGGATACAAATATTGTGACATTCGAAAACAGGAATCTAAAATCTGAAATATTTGAATAACATGCAAACAAATCTGAAGCAGATGCCCGTTTTTCGTGGCCACGCTTTAGGGAGAAGGAAGCTATTGAAGTTTGTGTATTAGTGAGTGAGTAGGTCGTAGAGATAGGTGTGACAGACTGACTTTTGTTGACTGAACTACGTTAGCTTTACTTATCCTGTATAATCTTGTGATTATGTTTAACAGTTCAGGCATAAACTAGACTTGCATTGTACAGTCCCCAAACGAGATTATCTACCGTGATTAGGTATACCCCTTTATTCGTAAATTAATAATCTATTTTAGGGATTGGCCAACTTTATTTTAAACGTGGTAATGCAAGACTTATTACTAGGTATTCAATTCAACGTATGTTGATTTTTTTCCGCGTTCATACACCACAGCTCGGTTGGGGAATATTAGTAGGGCGTTGAAAAATACAAACACTCAACCTGCCTTGATTATGCTCAAGTGGATGTAATAATTGGGCTTATTTATGAATTGAGAAGTTTAAAAGCAAGGTTTGGATGTGGTTGAGGTGTGTTCACCGAGTGTTAGATGTGGAATACCTCTATTTTTATGGTTATATTAAGTGAAAAGTGTGTGGATTTTATGTGAAAACTCATGTCTGGTGAGAATATGGGAGTACATAGTCAAGGTATTTTACCTAAGTTTCTTGTTTGATTAAAAGATTAGGGTTTGCCATATAAACTGTTAGAAACTTCAGTGTTGTTTGTGAATTAAATTTAAAACTTGTATGTTGTTTTTAGTGTTTTAAAGATCGGTGCCTGCTCTAAGCAGGCTGAAAGTTAAAAGCAGAAATCTCCCCCAAAAATTGTTAATCTATCTTGTAATTCTGGCACACACCCTCACAGGTAATTTCGGGCAGTGTAGAAGTATCAATATTTAATCAATATTCTATATTTAGGTGGCAGCTTAAAGAAGGTTGAAAGTAAAGCAGAAAATGCCCAAGGTGGTTGCCCATAGCAGACACAGAGTAAAGCAGAACTTTCAGTCTGCTTTAAGCTGACATGTGCCAGGTTGTAGGAAAATATTCTGATGGTTCTTTATCCAGAAACTGTCAAAACATGAGAAAATGTGTGAAATAGGTAAAGACTTGAAAAAGGTTAAAACAAATACACTCTAATCACCTGTGTAACTTGTACTAGATTTTGGGTTATGTGTAAATAAATTGAAGAACACAGGGTCATATCTTACTACAAAATGTTGATATCTTAATAAGGCTTGTAGCCCTTCAAATTTACCCAATAGCACGTTTCCTAGTTTTAAAGACAGATTAATTCTTACTTAAAACATGTTGAAAGTAAAGCAGAATGTGCCTTAAGGCACATTCTGCTTAGCCTGCTCTAATTTAAGCTACCATCTGCTAGGATATAGAAAATAGTTCTTATGGTGCATAATATTATGACTGTATCATTTGGAACTATAGTCTTCAGCAGACATTAAATTAACCCTTTCCCACATAGCATATCTCTAGTATTGAATATAGGTGTCCACTTAAAGCAGGCTGAAAGTAAAGCAGAATGCGCTTTAAGCGCATTCTGCTTTACTTTCAGCCTGCTTTAAGCTATCATCTCCTATAATATAGAAAAATATTTTGTATGATACATATTTATGACTGTATAAATTGGAACTGTTTTCTTCAGGGCAAGAATAAACTGAATGTGCTAAAAGGCGCTTCTATGGGGGAAAGGGTTAATAAAGGCATAAAAATGTGTATCTATGGAGTAGTGGATTGAGTTTGAAGGGTCTATTTATCTTTGATATTGATTCATTATCAGCTTTTCTTGCTATCAAGATCTGCTAAAGATATTGAAATCTCATTATCTGAAATCAGCTGAATTGGTTCTGTAATGTCAGATTCAGACTGGATCAGTAATCATTGGAGTTTCTTTAGCCCTGCTTGACAGTGAGTTACCGTTATTAACTTTTACAAGAGGATCTGCTTTCTGGTTTGCTTTCATCTTGCTTTACACAGTTACCTGCCTTAATCCTTTACCCAATAGAAGCGCCTTTTAGCGGATATGATTTATTCATCCGCTGAAGAAAATAGTTCCAATTTAATCAGTAATGAATATGTATTATAGGGAATATTTTCTATATTATGGCATATGATAGCTTAAAGCAGGCTGAAAGTAAAGCAGAATGCGCCCTAAGGCGCATTCTGCTTTACTTTCAACCTGCTTTAAGTAGTCATCTATCTTAAGTACTATAAATAGGCTATCAGGTAAAGGGTTAACCCTTTCCTCATTAGAAGTTCCTTACTTGGTGCCTTCATGAACTTCCTCAAAATAAAGCCTTTACATTCTTCCCACTTTACTCTAAAAAATTGAAGGCCTTTAGATATTTTTTTCGAACATCCTGACAAGTAGGTGGATACTTATCATTTTCTAAGCAGGCTTGAAAGTAAAAGTGAGCTGAATGCTCCTTCAGGAACATTCTGCTGTACTTCCAGCCTGCTTTTACAACCATCTGTCCTCACTACTGAAACAAGCTATGGGGGAAAGGTTTAATACTAAACATCATTTTGAGTGGTTGCAGTAACAGGGTAACTTGGCATCTGATCTGGATCTTCACTTATTGGAAAATTCTTGCAAGCTTTACTGATTCCCTGCAAACTAAGATGTATGCTTTCAAAGAACAAATCCATTAAACGTCCATTTTTGTATACTTTCAGACTTAGATGCCATCCAGAATCTAGCCATGGATGGCCCCATGGGAGCCAGTTCCCTAGGGGCCGGAGGGCAACAGCCGCAGCATGTACTTCAACAGGATCTGTGCCCGACATGTAACATGCCTTTTGACAAGGGCAAGAAGCGAAAACTGATTGACACCTGTGGACATGAGAGATGCTGGTCCTGTATGTTCAGTAGCAAAGAAGACTGCCCTTTGTGCAATAATAGTAAGTCTTGGAGTTAATGTCTATCAACCTGTGGATGAAACTATTATCTCTTTACCCCATACACTGTTTCTAGTTTGGAGGAAAGGTGATCACTTAAAGCAGGTTAAAAGTAAAGCAGAATGTGCCTTAACCCTTTGAACCCTAGTCCCGCATATAGGTGTCTTTTCAAACAGTGAACATGTGAATAGTACACTTGTCCTGTGCAAACAGTGAAGACCCAGATCAGAGGGCTCCGATAGGAGCCCTCTGATCAGGGTCTTCACTGTTTGTCAAAATGCCAAACATTGACAAAAACAACCCTTAAAAGTCAGAAATGGACTAGACTAAAATGGAAACTGGAATTTTTTATTTAAAGTTTCAGGGAGGAAAGAGTTAAGGCACATTCTGCTTTACTTTCAGCCTGCTTTAAGATATAATCTGCTAGGACTTAGAAAATATTTCTCATAGTTCATATTCATAACTGTATAAATTGGAACCATTTTCTTCAGTGGAGGGATAAATCAAATGTGTATTTAGGGGGTAACGGGTTAATGTCTCTCAAACCTGTGGATGAAACTATCGACAAATGGAAAACAGTGTAAATCCTGATCAGAGGGTTCCTATAGGAAATACCCTCTGATCCGGGTGTACACTGTTTGCATAGACATCATGCTGTTAATCAGGTATATATTATACTGTGTACTTTAACCCTTTGAACCCTAGTCCCGCATATAGGCGTCCTTTTCAAACAGTGTACATATGAATAGCACACTTGTCCTGTGAAAACAGTGATGACCCAGATCAGAGGGCTCCGAAAGGAGCCCTCTGATCAGGGTCTTCACTGTTTGTAATAATGCCAAACATTGACAAAAACAACCCTTAAAAGTCAGAAATGGACTAGACTTTAAAGGAAACTGGAATTGCCCATTTAAAGTTTCAGGGAGGAAAAGGTTAAGAAACATACATGCATCACCAGAACGTATATAATCAAGTTAATTATAAAAGTCATTTCTGAGAGAGAAGTGAAAGCCTTTTAGCTGACAGCATTTCCATTTATAGTCATGAATGTTTAAAACTGGTGATGCAACGTTAATGTGTTGTCTGGTTTCCCCTACTTGATCAAGTTACTGACTGGCAGGCAGGATTAAATTACTCTGTCTTCTCATAATGCATTGTCATGTTGATTTATATTGAATGTTTCATTTTTGATGTTGAACACAGATAGTGTACTGTAGCCTTCACTTACTTTTGGAGTACAGTTAAACCTGTGCCATTAATCTCCCGCAGAATATTCATATTTTCATGCCCACTCTGAATATCTAACTATTGCATTGGCTAATAAAATAAAGAAAACTTTTCCCAGGTAATAGCCAAGACAAATGCCAGAAATATCCAATAAGAAACCAGTGCAGACCCTTCCCAGACAGCTCCTTCAGGATCTGGGTCTGCATCGTTTTCAAAAAGCTTCAATAAAGGCTCATAGCAGAAGAATACATTGAGAATGCAGCATCTTATCTGTGTTACAGAAGACCTGAACTCACTTGAAAAGCAATAGCTGGTGTTTCCCGATTTGCACAATTGTTAGGTTAGACTTGTTTAAAGTGACCTTAAGTAATGGTATGTGAGAGCTTAATGCATGACAAAATGCAGAAAGCTTACTGTAAGAGCTTCATGCATTACTCTTGTCCAGCATCTTAACTCTTTCCTCCCTGAAACTTTAAATGGACAATTCCAGTTTCCATTTTAGTCTAGTCCATTTCTGACTTTTAAGGGTTGTTTTTGTCAATGTTTGGCATTGTGACAAACAATGAAGACCCTGATCAGAGGGCTCCTTTCGGAGCCCTCTGATCTGGGTCTTCACTGTTTGCATAGGACAAGGGTTCTATTGACATGTACACTGTTTGAAAAGGACGCCTATATGCGGGACTAGGGTTCAAAGGGTTAAGCAGTGACCTGTCTTTAACTTCCCTGTTCTTCCTTACAGAAATGTTATTTTAGAGATCATCAGTTTCTTTAGATGGTTGTACCCATTAAGATATTTTGTCTGTATTTTGTTTAGATGTTCTACAACGGCAGCTTAGTACAGGTAACATTCGTCATGGCGGGGATTTAGGCCATCGTCCAAAGTTGAAGACCAATGGTCACTTCACAACGTTCATGCAGACACGGACAGATTCACATGAAAATACCTCTCATTACCAGACACCCAGCAGGGTCATGACCTCAACAGGTTAGTGCAGGTTTTCCAAAGTTTTTGTTTGCTTTTGTTTAAAATTACCGACCCTAAATTGCGAATTCAACCCTTACCTCTATATATTATAACCATTAGGGCAGACATCTCCGTATATCCAACAGATAAAGCATGTATGTTTTAGGAACCGTAAACATTCAAAATCAGTCAAACTTAGTATTACAACAACTAAAACAAAGTCTTGTAATGGTGTAAAAGACAGATTACAACTTGAAGCAGAATGAAAGTAAAACAGAAATCTTCTTTAGATAAATCTGCTTCATTTTCAACCTACTTTAAGAAGTGTCTTGTCAGAATGTAGTAACATTTTGCTATAACCCATTTATCAGCAAGGTGACAAGTAAAGCAAAAAGCATTCAGTCTAAAAGTCAACCTGTCTTTAAAAAGTCTTAACAGTGACATTGAATTGCTAAACAAAATAGCTATCCCATTTGAAGCAGTTGTCAGTTTTCCCACAATCAGTCGCTATGACATGCTCATTGAACTGATAATATTATCATCCAATTAAAATCAACCCCATTCTTGATTGGATATTGCCAGGTGCTCTCACAAGCGTGTACCGCCAAACTTGTTTCAATATGCCTATCAATAAAGAATCCTTTAAACCTCTGAAAGACAGGTCACTGCTTAATGCATGACAAAAGTAATGCAGAAAGCTCCTTTAGGAGCTTTCTGCATTACTTTTGTCATTTAGCTGCTACATTAGCCTTAGAGACTATCGATGTATCAACATTTTGAATGGTCAATCAATAGTTTTGACCGAATGCATTAAAATCTGTAAAATTGAGAATGAAAATTGACATTGAAATTGACATGATGTGTAGTAATTGATTGGCAGGTTGCTGTAGGAGCAGCATGGGAGCTTGATTTGTCTGCTTGTTATGATTGATGACTGATTGGCCAGCGCACCATGCAGTCTCGCTACTGTGGTACCGTACTAAGCCTTTCCGTTATTGGGGCCTATTGTTGCATGTATTCAGTAATGCATTGTCAAGTCTGTATTCGGTGATAGTTTTAATAAAACGGGACCAGTCATAGTGTCTTGACTCGTTGTATGCTAGCTGTGAAACCGTGTTTACCTTTGTAAACAGTCTGGATCCAGATGAGACTCCACATTCACAATACAAACTGTTTGCATTTTGTAGTCACGGATTCGCTGTTCACATGCAAAGGGTTAATTTAGCTTTTACAGAGTTTAACCATTTGGCCCATAGCTTGTTATAAATGTTTAAGACAGGTGATTGTTTAAAGCAGGCTGAAAGTAAAGCAGAATGCTCCTGAAGGAGCGTTCTGCTTTACTTTCAGCCTGTTTAAGCATCTTTGTGTCAGATGCGCATTTCCATATGACTACTTTATAAGGCATGGCAAAAGCATGAAAAGAAATCCTTATGAGAAATAAGTGAATGTGCTAAAAGGCACTTCTATGGGGAGAAAGGGTTAAGCCTCCCTTGGATCTTCTTGTGAATAGTTGCTGTGAAAACAGGCTGGCTGTACTAAGCCTTCCACTACAGTTCCTGTTCTCAGTAATGCTCTGACAATTACTATCAATTTTACAAGATTAGAGGCTTTTGTATCATGAATTGGATATTTCTTTGTTTGTCACTTCAATAATTTAATCCTAGTTTGTGGTATGACCAAACACCTTTCTATGCTTTTCCCTACTCTTGAATGTAAATGTGATTTCATGCTTCTACCCAGTCCTAAACAAATGAGCCATAGTTAATGAAATGTGGCTTTATAAAGTAGTCTGACAATAAAGCAGAAATCATTCAGAAACTCTCAGCCTACCTCAATTAAAAGAGCCATCTGTCTAAATGACTGAAAACTGACTTTAGGAGGAAGTTTGAAATTAATTTTTTAACCTTAAAAATTTGAACAAAATCTATAAAATGTGTCCTTCAAACCATAATTTTGTAGCAGACAGTCTTTTCCGCTTCTTCGATCACAGATTTAACACACAGAGCATGAATCCTATTATTCTCGCTTGTCTTTTAACAGAAATTTAATTAACACATTAACCAAGCCAAATCACAAACCGCTTCCAATTATCTTCGTTGGAAAGCCTGATGCCAACAGTTTCAACTATTATATCTATTTTTTCCATTATCTGCATTAAAAGCATATAGCATGGTTGAACTAAATAGGTTGCCATAGTAATATACTAGGATAAGATCAGGAATTAATGGGCTGTCAAGAAACTGATATTAAAATATGAAAATATAAGGGGGAGTGTCCCAGCTGGCATCATCAGCTATTGCTCAACTTGCTCAAGAGTCCAGTAAACCCTTATCACCTCAATCTTTACATTACTGATATTTGCAAACAGTTTGGATCCAGATCAGATGCCGCTTTACGCGGCATCTGATCTGGATCCAAACTGTTTGACATTTGCCTTTAGGTTTTCCTCAAATTATAGAACTATAAAAGCAAAAATTTAGTATTTTTGTAGACGGCAAAATATGAAGCAGGAAATATTGTGGCGTGATACAGAGTTAACAAAGACAGCTAGAATCGATAGCTAACTCATTGTTAAAGCGATTGATTTGCGTTAAAAAGTGTCATATGGTGTCATAAGGTAACCTAATAAGCCCCAATATTAACCTTTTCCAAGGTGTATAAGTATAAATATACACTGAAACCTGTATTAAATGACCAGACAATTAATGTACCATTGTCCCAGCTCTGTAGTGGACGTGAAGAAAGAAATATTGAAATGCAAATTAACTCATTTTAACCAGTCTCCCGTTATTAGCTTATATTGATGCTTTCTGAAAATAGTGTAGACCCAGATGAGACAGCTCCTTCAGTGGCTGTCTGATCAGGGCCTGCACTATTTGCTTATATAATAGGATGTCTTGACATGAATCTGCACTATTTGCTGGGTATGTTTCCTTATTCAACTAGCCAATGTAATTGTTCAGATAGTGTTATATATGAATATTCAGCAAGAGGGGGTTAATAAAAAAAAAATTCTTGATTGGATATTGCAAGGTGCTCTCAAGCGTGTACCATCAAACTTGTTTCAATCTGCCAATAAAGTAAATAACATGAATATGAATAATAACCCTTCAAAATGTAACATGGCATCATAGAGTGACCGACTCCCTTGTGAGTCCTGTAATGGCAACTCACTTAAATGAAGGATGGATAGAAATCTGCAAAGACTGGCCATTACTTAATGCAGGACAAAAGTAATGCAGAAAGCTCCTATAGGAGCTTTCTGCATTACTTTTATCCTACATCAAGCCACCACCTGTCTTTAATATTGCTTGGAATGTGTATTGTTTAAATGACTGCTTAATACAGACTTGCCTTTTCCCTTATCCTCTGTCGAACTCGGTAAAACTGTTTTCCGAAAAATCAATATGAAGCCATTGTATAGCATCAAGTCGGACAATTTCTGTGAAAAGCGTTTTTCCGTTACGGGTTATTATCGACAACTAGTGGGTGCCGTGGTAATGTTTAGGAGAGAACAGTTACTTAAAAAATGGCAAACTCACATGGAGGTATAGAGTTGACAGGTTTAATTTGAGAAAATTTCTTTCGGTGGCTATGAGTCACGATGACAGAAAACTGGAGTGCGGAGTAAACAGTGTAAATTGAAAAATTAATTCTTGTTGTAAAGGTGGGGGGAGTGTGTTATTCTCTCAAGTGTTGATGTGAGCTTTGCTGCATGGCGTCAGGATTGTACAAGGAATTTCGTTTAGGTAATGCCAAATATTTATCATTCCCAGATTGAAAATAGAATTACATGTACAGTAGAACCTCTCTATTACGACCACTAAATTTGTGTCAAATATTAATATTTTAAGACGGGTGACTGCTTAAAGCAATGTGAAAGTGAAACAGAAAGCTCCTACAGGAGCTTTCTGTTTCACTTTCACATTGCTTTAAGCTGTCACCTGTCCTTGATACGGGCAATTAGCATTCTAGTTAGTGGTCGTAATAGAGGGGTTCTACTGTATTTATCAATGGATATCTTGTTGAGTATTTAAATGTCGTGAATATTAGAAACTTGCTGTCTGCTCAGAACAGCATCTGCTGCAATTCTAAAGCTTAACAGTCCTTTATTTTGATTTGAAGAAATGCAAAAATGAGTGACATATTAGTCTAGATCCAGTTTAGAACCATTATTTTGTATGGGCTTATCTGGATCCATACTGTTTGCAAATATCTGAAATAATATTTTCCCCATGTGTAAAGAATAAAATGATAATATTGTTTAAACATGCATGAGTAGTTTTTATCGTAAATCCTTTTACAGGGCTGCCATTTCTCCAGATTTTTCCTAAATCTTCGGATTTTTTTCTCAGTACATGGTAGCTTAAAGCTTGCTAAAAGTAAAGCAGAATGCGCCTTAAGGCGCATTCTGCTTTACTTTCAGCCTGCTTTAAGCAGCCACCTGTCAACAAAACTAGAAACAGGCAATTGGGAAAAGGAACGATTCGTAAAATCGCACTTGAAAAATTCAAATTTGGAAATCTTAGGATTTTTTATGTCAACTTATGGCAGCCCTGCTTTTATGGTTCAAGGTCTAACCCATTTCTCCCATTGCTTATGTTCAGTGCATTAACCATACAGGTGGTTAACCCTTTCCCCCATAGAAGCGCCTTTTAGCGCATTCAGTTTATTCTTGCCCTGAAGAAAATAGTTCCAATTTATACATTCATAAATATGTATAATACAAAATATTTTCTATATTCTAGCAGATGATAGCTTAAAGCAGGCTGAAAGTAAAGCAGAATGCGCTTAAAGCGCATTCTGCTTTACTTTCATCCTGCTTTAAGTGGACACCTATATTCAATACTAGAGATATGCTATGTGGGAAAGGGTTAACCCATTACTCCATAAATACGCCTTTCATTTATTTCTCCACTGCAGAAAATGGTTTTGCTTTATACAGTCACAATTGTATACTATAAGATAGGGTGAAAGTAGGGCAGAATATACGCCTCTAGTGCAATTCTGCTTTACTTTCCACATGCTTATAGTGGTCACCTTTAGGAGCTTTCTGTTTTACTTTCATCATGCTTAAAGTGGTCACCTTTAGGAGCTTTCTGTTTTACTTTCATCATGCTTAAAGTGGTCACCTTTAGGAGCTTTCTGTTTTACTTTCATCATGCTTAAAGTGGTCACCTTTAGGAGCTTTCTGTTTTACTTTCATCATGCTTAAAGTGGTCACCTTTAGGAGCTTTCTGTTTTACTTTCATCATGCTTAAAGTGGTCACCTTTAGGAGCTTTCTGTTTTACTTTCATCATGCTTAAAGTGGTCACCTTTAGGAGCTTTCTGTTTTACTTTCATCATGCTTAAAGTGGTCACCTTTAGGAGCTTTCTGTTTTACTTTCCACATGCTTAAAGTGGTCACCTTTAGGAGCTTTCTGTTTTACTTTCCACATGCTTAAAGTGGTCACCTTTAGGAGCTTTCTGTTTTACTTTCATCATGCTTAAAGTGGTCACCTTTAGGAGCTTTCTGTTTTACTTTCATCATGCTTAAAGTGGTCACCTTTAGGAGCTTTCTGTTTTACTTTCATCATGCTTAAAGTGGTCACCTTTAGGAGCTTTCTGTTTTACTTTCATCATGCTTAAAGTGGTCACCTTTAGGAGCTTTCTGTTTTACTTTCATCATGCTTAAAGTGGTCACCTTTAGGAGCTTTCTGTTTTACTTTCCACATGCTTAAAGTGGTCACCTTTAGGAGCTTTCTGTTTTACTTTCCACATGCTTAAAGTGGTCACCTTTAGGAGCTTTCTGTTTTACTTTCATCATGCTTAAAGTGGTCACCTTTAGGAGCTTTCTGTTTTACTTTCATCATGCTTAAAGTGGTCACCTTTAGGAGCTTTCTGTTTTACTTTCATCATGCTTAAAGTGGTCACCTTTAGGAGCTTTCTGTTTTACTTTCATCATGCTTAAAGTGGTCACCTTTAGGAGCTTTCTGTTTTACTTTCATCATGCTTAAAGTGGTCACCTTTAGGAGCTTTCTGTTTTACTTTCATCATGCTTAAAGTGGTCACCTTTAGGAGCTTTCTGTTTTACTTTCATCATGCTTAAAGTGGTCACCTTTAGGAGCTTTCTGTTTTACTTTCATCATGCTTAAAGTGGTCACCTTTAGGAGCTTTCTGTTTTACTTTCATCATGCTTAAAGTGGTCACCTTTAGGAGCTTTCTGTTTTACTTTCATCATGCTTAAAGTGGTCACCTTTAGGAGCTTTCTGTTTTACTTTCATCATGCTTAAAGTGGTCACCTTTAGGAGCTTTCTGTTTTACTTTCATCATGCTTAAAGTGGTCACCTTTAGGAGCTTTCTGTTTTACTTTCATCATGCTTAAAGTGGTCACCTTTAGGAGCTTTCTGTTTTACTTTCATCATGCTTAAAGTGGTCACCTTTAGGAGCTTTCTGTTTTACTTTCATCATGCTTAAAGTGGTCACCTTTAGGAGCTTTCTGTTTTACTTTCATCATGCTTAAAGTGGTCACCTTTAGGAGCTTTCTGTTTTACTTTCATCATGCTTAAAGTGGTCACCTTTAGGAGCTTTCTGTTTTACTTTCCACATGCTTAAAGTGGTCACCTTTAGGAGCTTTCTGTTTTACTTTCATCATGCTTAAAGTGGTCACCTTTAGGAGCTTTCTGTTTTACTTTCATCATGCTTTCAGCTACTACCTTGTTAAAATCAATCAGTGAGTCCTTATTTCAGTGCAATTATTTAGAGTGGTGGCATCCTATGTCACTTATGCAGAAGAAGGGTAAAGTCGCCTTTTGATGCTTATGTTGAGGATAGGGTAAACATGTCCAATTGCGTTTAGGCAGCGGAAAGGGTTAATTAACCCATTACCCCCATTCTTTTATTTAAGATAGGTGACCACTTGAAGCAGGTTGAAAGTAAAGCATAATGCACCTTAAGGTGCATTCTGCTTTACTTTCAGCCTGCATTAAGCTACAGTCTGCTAGTATATAGAAAATATTTCTTATGGTACATATCCATGACTATAAATTAGGAACTTGTTTTCTCATCATAGGAAGAAATTAAAGGCATAAAAAGGTGTATTTATGGGTTAATGGGTTAAAATCATAATCTGGATTATAACTGTCTGCACATTTAATTCCCTCAGCAGGAATGAGGGTAAAGATTGTCTGGAAACTGTGATTGGCTTACAGAAACAAGGAGTGCCATGGCGAAGACATGCTTAGAGCAGAAAATATCTCACCCACCAAATTTCCTAAACAGATATTTCACATTCTTGATTTTATCGAATATTATAAAGCAGGTCACATATTTGTTTTGTCTCTGGTTTTGATCAGTCTTGTAGTTAGATTATGCCAGAATTTGGCACTGAGAGAATAAATACTATTGGCATAGAGAGAATATTATTGGCTTAGAGAATAAATATGCAGGGCTCCAGATAAGTGGGAGTAAACTGAACAAATCCATCATTTTCTCGCTTATTTCAGAACCAAATCCTATTGTGTCACTACTCATTAGAATCGTCTCTTCGAGACGATTCTAATGAGTAGTGACACCATAGGGTTTAATTCAGAAATAAAGATTTTAGTTTTTGAAATACTCCCCTTATCTGGAGCTCTAAATACGACACATGTGGGATTGGTGAATGTTCTAACACCTGTGAGGATTTTTGTGAATGAATCATACCCTGTGGTTAAGCCGCCTTAATGCTAAGATTTAATATTGATGGGATTATGTAGTAGCGCATAGCCTCAGATAAGTGGATTTTAAGTACTTAAACTTTTATGTCTCCATCAAGTCCTATGTTGTGACTACTCATTTGAATCGTCTCGGAAGAGATGATTCTAATGAGTAGTCACAACATAGAATTTTATTGAGAAACGAAGAAGAAAATTTTGGTTAAGTTTACTTCCTTATATAAGGAGATCTGGAAGTGCCTTGTAAAACACTTGATGAAATGGGTCATTGTTATTGATATTTACACGCAATGTAGACCCAGGTTAGGTGCCAATACTCTTCATCTGATCAGAATCCAAACTGCCCAATCATCAAATTGATATTTCTTTATTTTGATAGACGGATCTGGCAAACAATTAACTGTTTTGGAATAGGCAATAATTCAGCAGTATTAAGGTTAACCCATTACTCCATCAATACACCTTTGAACGCCTCTAGTTATTCCTACACTAAGAAAAGGAGTCCTTAGCTGGGACATCTGAAAATGAATCGTGGATGGCATTTTAAGTGTTTTTCAAGATTGAAACTTAAAGCAGGCTGAAAGTAAAGTGGATTGCTCCTTTAGGAGCATTCTGCTTTACTTTCAACCTGCTTTCAGTGGTCACCTGTCTTCAAAACTTAAAACAGGGTATGGAGTGTGGTGTAAACATATTTTATCTGTACAGTTTCTTCAAACAAAATAATTGAAGCAATTGACACTTGTATGCAAAAGTTTGCTCTATTATCGTGGGGGATGTAGAAGACATTTATTTGAGGCATCGTTGCAAAATTTAGTTATCAACTTGTGAATGGAACTTGTTTCGAGAGAAATTGATAAATATTTTATGTCTGTACAGAAGATGTTCTGCTAATTCACTAAGAACATGGAAAGGCTATTAAGAATGCATTTACTATTCTGGTTGACACTGGAAAAAAAATGACTCATATAGTAAAATTACATTATAACATTCTCTCTGATATAGATTTGTATTGTGTGTTTATAAGGTAGGTAGCTTCTTAACTCTTTCAACACCATAGACATGTTTAAGATATTCTCTACATTTGCAAACAGTGTAGACCCAGATCAGAGGGCTCCTATAGGAGCCCTCTGATCAGAGTCTGCACTGTTTGCTGTTTTAGAGCAGTATTTATCAAATTTCCAAGAATTCCAAGTACCGGTAGTCTGGTTCATGTTTTGGGAACTTAAAAGATCCACAAGGCAGCCTAATAACCCACAAGAGTTAAATAGTGTTGAAAGAGTTCCGCAATTTTAACTTTTGTTTTTAAGAGACTTTCTATTAAGTGCTTGACATTATAATATGTAGTGCAGTTTTGATGCTTCGAATCTCTTAATCAAAGCAGGTGACATTTTTCAAGCAGAGTATTTTAGCCATTCCAGGTTATTATTAAGTTATCATACAGTACAAAATTATTTTCAACCACAAATTCATGATAGAACAGTTGAAACCTTAACACATAGTAACTACTTAATGCAAGAGAAAAGTAATGCAGAAAGCTTCCCTTGGGAGCTTTCTGCATTACCTTTTTCCTGCATTAAGCTGCAGCCTAATAAAGCTTTTCCATAGGTGTTCTAATATTGCATTGTCTCTCAATAGAGGTATGACTGTAGCATAGGGGCTGTGCAAGGAGATAAAGAGTAATTATGAGTTAGTTATCTTAATTTGGTGGCACCGCCAATGTTTACTCTAGCGTTTCCTCCTGTATTAATCTCTGGCAATAATTAACCTTTAACCTACACCCACAAACAATGGCTCCTCTAAATGCATCTAACTGATATATACTGCCAAACATCTCGTTATGTATGTCATGCAGATGGTATTGTGATCATGTTTTAACCTGTCTCTGAAAAAAGTGCTGTTAGCATAGATTGACACTTTTTGAAAACAATGTACACCCTGATATTTGACAGCTCCTAAAGGAGCTCTCTGATCAGGGTCTGCACTATTTTCTTATAGGATCGGTCTGAGACTGCACGCTTTCCTTGAGAACGTTTTCCATATTTTATTAGCCAATTTTAAAGTTCAGATGATAGATGTTCGATGTTCAAAGTGGGTATAGAGTTTTATATATTCAGCAGGAGAAGGGTTTAATCTGTCAATCTGATCTGAAGAAGGACTAGTTGTAGAAAAATAGTGGAAAGCTCATATAAGAATGAACTTTTGATCTAGGATCTCTAAATGACGAGGCAAATGGACAATCTGTCCTCTATTACGTTAGTATATTGTCAGCTACAGTGGATGTGTTTAGGCAGCTACACAAAACTAGAAGAATATGTATTATCTTTAAGATGGTAGCTGAATGCAAGACATAGGTAAAACAGTGAGATTCTTTACAAGCTTTCTGATTTACATTTGCTCTACATTTGGCAGTCATTAACCCTTTCCTACATAGAAGCGCCTTTTAGCGCATTCAGTTTATTCTTGCCTTGAAGAAAATAGTTCAAATTTATACATTCATAAATATGTATGATACAAAATATTTTCTAAATTCTTGCAGATGATAGCTTAAAGCAGGCTGAAAGTAAAGCAGAATGCGCTTTTCTGCTTTACTTTCAACCTGCTTTAAGTGGACACTTATATTCAATAGTAGAGATATGCTATGTGGGAAAGGGTTAAAGGCTGTAAAGATCTACATTATTTCCTCCTTGTTAGTAGCTCAAGAGAGGTTTCTCTGTATGCTGAATCTGTAGAAAGCTGGCAGGATGAAATTTCAATCCAGTACCTCATTGAGACTACTCTAAATGACACACTGAGCTTGTCAACTACAGCTTTAACTCTTTCCTCCCTGAAACTTTAAATGGACAATTCCAGTTTCGATTTTTGTCTAGTCCATTTCTGGCTTTTAAGAGTTGTTTCTGTCAATTTTGGCATTACTGACAAACAGTGAAGACCCTGATCAGAGGGCTCCTTTCGGAGCCCTCTGATCTGGGCCTTCACTGTTTGCACAGGACAAGTGTAGTATTCACATGTACACTGTTTGAAAAGGACGCCTATATGCGGGACTAGGGTTCAAAGGGTTAACTCATTACTCCATAGATACAATTTACTTCTCTACTGAAGAAAATAGTTACAATTTATACAGTCATGAATATGCACAATAAGGAATATTATATTCTATATCCTAGCAGATGGTAGCTTAAAACAATATTAGCGTCTGAAGCAAGTTCACTGTATGTATAGATTTTTTCTCCCTTTTTCTCTAGAAAATATAAACTCAAGTGTCAAACAGTTAGGATCCTGATGTTAACTCGGCATCTCATCAGGAACCAAACTGTTTACAAAGAGGAGTGCAGTGGTCTTACAGGTTGTGGTAAAGATGGAGGTAACTGGGGGCAAGTTGTAGTCCTCTAAAGGACGCTGTGCCATATGGATTGTTGTGGGAGAGATAGATCAACCTGTTGAGTGAACAAGCTGGCGGAGTGAGGAATAGACTCAGTACAGGAATTTATGCTTAACTGTGGGTAATTTGGAAAATGACAGCACAATTTGTGTTACTGAATAACAACAATTGGGAGTGATCACATAGACCTCATAGGAAATAGTGTATTATACAGGGCTAGGGATGGGATGGAGTGATCGAAAACAAATTGGAACATTTGTTTCTGTTATAGAGCTCTGCATCTTCAGTGTGTTGTGACTGAATTCTCTCCTCATGAAGATCCAAATAAGTAGTCACTACAAGATTTTAGTAGTTAATAGATTATTATCTGGGTCAAGCTGTCTCTGCATTTATTTTGTTTTGCATTTAGGAATATGCCTGTTTGGAGAGTTTTCTCTGCTTCTACATCGAATGACTGCAAGTTTAACTGTGATGATTTTTGCCAGAGTTAAAATAGAAAAGAAAATTGTGGCGATGAAACCATCAGTGAGAATTTAAGGACAACATAATGGTTAAACAGGGAATTGGAATTTTATGACCACATGGAATGGATGATAAACAAAAATGATAAGTTTTATTGTGTGCAATAAAACTTATTGATGTGTTTGGATGATGCAAAATCAGTAGTTAAGGGATAAGTTATCGTTTGAGAATTAACATCAAGGATGCGCAGGGAAGAGTTGTTTGTTCCTGGTCCTATCAGGAAATTTTACCAAGGTAAACAGCCTTTCTGCTAGTACTTGCATTTGTCCATTACTCCATAAATATGCCTTTAATTTAGTACTTCGTTAAGACAATAGTTCCAATTTGTACAGTCATGACTGTATTTTTCGTTCTAGCAGATGGTAACTTTTAAGTAGGTTAAAAGTAAAGCAGAATGTACCCAAAAGCATGCTTTTTACATTCTGCTTTACTTTCAACCTGCTTTAAGTGGTCACCTGTCTTTAAAACTAGAAACAGGCTATGGGGTAACGGCTTTTTTAACTCCTTGCATACCAAGGTTTCAATGTATTAGTAGACTTTTTCAAACACAGGAATCTCAGTGTCTTATAGTTTGGATCCAGATTAGTCCATACAGCAGAGCAGTTTGAAACAACAAACAGTGAAGAACCTGATCAAATGCAAAATGCTGAGTCTTGTGCAAATGTCCTTTTCAGTATAGACACTAATCATGGGTTAATATCATAGGGTCATATCAATGGACAGAATAGCTGGGGTATATTGACTAAATATTGTTTCTATATATGATGATGGTGGAGTCAATTAAAGCAATAATCCTGGCGTAGCAGGGACATCCATGGTTTTACAGACATCTTTCTACATTGCTAATGCGGCCTTCAGTTGGAGGCAATCAGGCTTGGCTTCTGCCATGATTTATTAGCCTCTCTGAAGTATTCATTGGCTCATTAAGAAGAAACAAACCACATGAAATCAAAGCGCTGAAAGCGCTAAAGGCCTAGGGACTGGCATGATTAATGAACTAAAGAAATTGTAGTGATGATATTGAAACAAAACATCATTTTTTAAATCAATATCTATTAAGAAAATCACAATAGTATGCCAAGCAGTTGTTCTCAGTACCCGGATGCCGATAGAGAGGTGGGACAACTTTCAAAGTGACCCTGATCAGAAAAAGGGTTTGTATATCTATTAGCTGGGACGACTTTCAAAGAGACCCTGATCAGAAAAATGATTTGTATATCTATTAGCCATCTGAAGGCTGGACGAAATAAAGAAAATATGGACGCTTTAGAAATTATCCGTCGAATGGAGACTGTAGAGGCATTTTCACAACTCAGGATTCAGTTCAGGAAACGAAATTTGGTTAGTTTTTGTTAGCATTGATAGAATGCATTACTTGTAGTTGTTGTAAGGGTGTGAAATGCACGTGTATCGAATGAGCATCTATCCATGTGTAGTGGCGAAAGTGAAAGTACTTAAGGAGACTTCGATAGTATACACATATGGCAGGGGTAACATGACATGACAACACTCGTTGTGCGGTGTTTGGTTAAATACTAATCATTTTTATAAATATTTCATCGACTCTGCGTGTAAATTTGCATATGTAAAACAATTGAACGTGTTTTGTGTTACTGTACTTCAAATATGAGCTTATTTTTAGATTCTTACATGCCCTGTGCAATAGATTAGATCTATATTGTATTGCATTTATTTTGAACTGATCCCATGAGAGATGGTAATTGTTAAGCATGTCGAGTTTGGGGTGTTACTAATATTAGTCCTGTGTTTTAATTCCAGGATGAGCACCAGCACTGAGGAGGCTCACACATATATAGCCAAGGCATGAACGAAAGAAAATACCGTATTTACCCTAACAGTTCGGACACAAAAAAATAATTATATTTTTTGCTGTCCGAATTCATTATAAATTATTTCAATTCTTTTTAGGTGGTGTCCGAAGACATAATAATCTGTAACATGTATATTCTAAACGAAAAATTGTTTCCCCTCACACATGTTTTCTAAGACCAACATGGCGGCCGCGGTACATCAAAACGAAAGTACGGAAATTCTGATGCATTCCGATACCGCTGAAAGTTTTATTAAGCTGGCAGTTAAAAGAAGTGACAACTAAAATTAAATCTGATAATCACCTTAAATGTCCGCTAATAGCATCCATAAAGTATCCCCTCTATTCAGAGACCAATTTATACAAGAATGGAATACTTCAATAACAAATATGTCCAAACTGTCATTTTATTGCAAATTTAAAAAAGAATTCTGTTACGAGCCATATCTTGATAAAATAAGATATGACTCTAACAGAATTCAATTTACTCGGTTATGGTTATCGTCCCATTCGTTAGAAATAGAATCAGGAAGATATAGGGGTATTGTAAGAGAGGATCGTTTTTGCAGGATGTGTAATTTCAACTGCGTTGAATCAGAATATCATTTTGTATTATGTTGTCCAAAATATGCAAGTTTACGTCGACAATATTTGGGAAATGTTTCTTGGCCATCTATAGGAAAATTCAATTCATTGCTTAGTTCTAAAAATAGAAATGTAATAAATAAGCTTTCAATTTATATCAAGAAGGCAAATAGTTTACGCCAAAAAACCCTAGAGTCTTTAACTGTTTCGTAATTCTGATGGAAAATCTATCTTGTTGGATGAAGTGTTTGTATTTGATATATGTGTTTGTGTAAGCATATTTATTGTATTATGCCATGTTCTTTATATGTATGTAATTAGCCAAAGGCAAATTGTTGCCGATATGCTAATAAAGCTGAAACTGAAACTGATTCATACTTGACAAACACATACATGATTTACACCTGATGTGTTGAAAACATCACAGCATAATTGAAGAGCTCTCCCAGGTGCAGTAACTAATGACGCAGTGTGATGTGATTAGCGGCACCGGCCTTTGTCGTAACCAAACTGTGAAAACAGTAGGTGAGTTTGTCTGTTTTATTTGTTAAGTGTTAAGTGTTGTCGGCGTTCTATTTTATTTACCAATATTGTCAGTGTTCTCTGTAATAAGCATATTTGAAATCTGTATGTAAATTATTTTTTGATTGGCTACTAGATTAATTATCAATTAATCCAATCAATTCTTCTGCAAGATATTATCCAATGAAACTCTCTACGGACTCGACAGAAATGTTTAAAAACGATGGGAAAATCATATTTGTTGTTCAAAATGGATAAGTTTGTGCAACGTTTTAAGAGTAGTGAAGACGCCTTGCTTCAGGCGTGGAAGGATAATCCAATTCCAAAGGGTCAGCCAAAACGTCCTGTTGGGAGGCCAAAGAAACGGAAAGCAGAAGACCAGCTAGAGGGAGCTTCCAAACGCCCAAACAACAGAGACATCAATGAAGACCACTCGGACCCACTGCTTACGTCCTCAACACCAACAAAACGTGGAGCGTACAAAGCATTCACTTTGAAGCAGAAGCGGGAAGTGGCTGACTTTGCATGCCGCCGAGTTGATACAGCCTCTGAACAAGGAGTTCAAAGCCAGCCGTACCTGGGCAGAAAAGTTCATGAGACGCCACGAGCTGGTATTACGCGCAAAGACCTCAGTAGCCCAACGCCTTCCAGCTGACCTTGAATCCAAAATTGCCAGCTTCCATGAATTCATTGTTCAGCAGCGGGAGCTAGACGAGTTTGACGACAGACTTATTATCAACATGGACGAAACCCCCATGTACTTTGACTTAGTTTCTGGTAAGACAGTTGAAAGGAAAGGACAAAAATCTGTACGAATCAGAACCACTGGAAGTGAGAAGCGTCACGTGACAATTGTGCTTGCCTACTCTGCAGCCGGTGACATGCTGCCTCCAATGATAATTTTCAAAGGAAAGAGGCCCTTGGACATACCTCACCCACCAAAATGGATAGTGTGTGTTCAGGAGAAGGCGTGGATGGACGAGACCCTGGTGCTGAGATGGCTGTCCGACATCTACTTACCTTTTACCCAGAAGGATCGTTCTATGCTTGTTATGGGCAGTTTCCGAGCTCATCTGACAGAGAAAGTTAAGAAGTGTATGAGGAATGGCAACATCGTACCGGCAGTGATTCCTGGAGGCTGCACGTCGAAGGTCCAACCCTTGTATGTTTCCACCAACAAGCCTTTCAAGGGGGGGCTGAGGAAGAGCTGGACTAGTTTTATGCGCAACGCCACTAGGGATTCTGCAAACACCGGGGAACGCATCAAGACAGCTTCTAAGGCTGAACTTGTGTCATGGGTTGAGGGTGCGTTCCAACACATCGCAGCAAATAGGACACTTGTGATCAAATCATTTCATGTGTGCGGGATCAGCAACAGTCTGGGTGGGAGTCAGGACGAATTAGCCCGTAGCAACAGTGACAGTGACTGTGAGAGTAGTGATGGGGAAGAGTTTGAGGGGTTTAGCCCTGAGGATGTACCAGACGATATGTTCGATTGAATTTAGTGTGGAATGATCAGGCGTTAATCTTTCACCTGTTTTGCGCGTCATAGCAACTTACAGCATCTTGGATCCAATTAGACGCCGCGTAAATCGGTTTCTAATCAGGATCCAAACTGCTTGATAATCGCTTAATCGATTCTTATGTTTGATTAATGCTTGACACTTTTTAACAATACTGCAATAATATATATAATATTTGCGTATCTAACAGGGGAAAGGTTACGCGATTATCATAAAGTGCTGCTCTGCCATATGGCTATTTGGTGTGGTTTTGAATGTGCTTTCGACGAGTGCTTTCTTTTGGATTACATATATCAATTAGGAATAGTTATTAGTGAATGAAATAAATGGCGAGGAAGAACCCCGGTAGTGGCCAGTCACAACCTCAAGTTGTCTGGACCCGGCGTTTTGCGCACCGGAAGACAAAATCAAAATTTGCTACGTTAATTTCGCACCTAGGTTCGACTGTGTTGCATTGTGAATAGTTAACCCTTATACTGCGGTGATATCGTCTGCTTCAAAATTGTCGTCTGCGATGTTTGTTAAATTTTAGATTGATCCATTTTTTAAGTTCAGAAATGTCGCGTGTCAAACAGTTTTGATCCAGTTCAGACGCCGCGTAATGCGGCGTCTGATCTGGAACAAAACTGTTTGCAAAAATCAGTTAAGTCGCGATCAGCAGTCAAAGTGTTAACTCTGAGCGCTAAAGGTAATATCGTCTGCAATTATCACCCACCGGTGCTTAGATTGTTTTGACGGTGTAGTTTTAACAGTTCGGATCCAAATGCAACGTCACATTACACGGCGTCTTATCTGGATCCACACAGCTTATATAAAATATTTTGCCCCATGCATTCGAAAAGCTCCGAATTCTGATATTTGCTGGTATTACACAAACCTCAACAAAATAAAGTTGAATAGGTAAAACAACATGATACTGAAAAACGAAACTCAGTTACTCGGCATTTGATTCAAATCAATGTTGTTTTGCAAGTTATATAATGTATAGTTGCGAAAGGCAGGCGAAGGTTTACAGTGGAGAATACGTTATTATTTCCGTTTAAACGCAAACCCAGACGTAGAAATTGACAATTGCTGACAAAATATATTTTCCTTTTGAGTGCGGAACACAGTGAGTAGTGCGATCAGGCGCCCGTCAACAGGCGTCTGATCTGGCTACTAACTGTTTGCAATTGAACCAATAGTTTTAGGTTAAACAGGTAAACTGTGAAAGAATAACGCCTTCTCCACTGGGTTATAGACATCTACGTATCAATAATTTATTGCATTCAACATTTGTTTTGGTGTTGATCTTTTATGAAGCATATAGTATAGGCATAGTCTGTTTAAAAAAATAAAATATGAATGTGAAGCTTATTTCTTGCGTTTGTTGTCTGTAGTGCATTCCTCGTGACTGCACTTTGCCAATTTTGTTTGTTTTTCACAACCTAATAGTCTTGTCGTTATGAAATATAACCACTTAAAATTTCTTAGCAATGATTGAGTTTCAAACAGCAGGTATCCAGGCCATACGTCGAGTAACTCGGCGTCTGATCAGGATCCGTGTTCTGTGACACGTTTACGTGAATGTGAATTTTTTTAACAGTACAACATGAATTACAGCCGTAGCGATCAAAACAACAGGCGAAGGGTAGAGTAAAAGAATTTACTTTATTAGAAAAAGTATTTGCGTATGACACAGGTTCAGTTAGGATCCAAACAGTTTGCAAGTCATACGTGTCAGACAAAGACCCGTCTATTACTGCCCAAACTTGAAAACAACATGTTGATTAGACAGCTGTCAACTTTCTGTTACGTATAAAAATAACTGCACTGGCTAGCTACCCTGCTCAAAATAACCTCCTGTGTTCTCATTCTGTACTTCATTTCGTCTGCTGTAAATAAATGTGGACTTTATCAAACTCAAATTTATCAGGTGATTTCGTTTAATCATATTAGATTAGATTTCCGCACATCATTTTTATAAGGTCAATTTAGACAAGAATTGGGGAAACGTATACACAATTCTATAGCAGACGGGTCGATCTAAAAATAGAATTGTGTTGTGTCAATCCGCTGCCTCGATCTCCCTGTGTCGCGCCGTCTGCTGTCTCCTGTGTAAGAAACAAAAGGATAAACTGGCTGAATGGCATAGACATTTAGGAATAAGCTACGAGTTATGGTAAACAGTTTGAACTTATTTTGGCAGTTGTAGAAAAGGTGTAAAGTTTAACAATTCAATAACTCGATCTACCCGTGCCGTATTGTCGAAAGAGAAAAGCCTCGGCGTCTCTAAATACAGTTCTATATTTACAGACCTTAATTGCACAGCATTAACCATTTACCTCTGTCCACGAGATCGATCTCAGCAAACAGTTTGGATCCTGAAAAAAAAGCTGAATATACTCTTGTCGGCTTAACGTTGGCTACTTAACATTCGGGATTATTTTACGTGGAATCACTCCGCTGTCGTTCTACCGCGGACTATGCTAGTAGGCGGTAAATGGGCGATTGGCAATAGGAATAGCCTTCAATCTGCTGTATAAAAACGGAGTCAGCTTGATTTATCCGTTTAAATCCACAGCCTGATGCCATTTTCTCATGATATTGTGTAGCGTTTCAATGAATAAGGTAAAAAGAAAGCCTCAAGCTTTTTCTGAAAAAAGTATTTTTGGGTTTTAGCAGCATAAATGTTGTGTGCCGTGACGGCTACGTGAAGGACGAAGTTGGTATACCTACTAAGGCCTTACGGGCCCTAACGGCCCCTAGGCCAAAAACAATTTCATTGTCACTCTTAAACCCTAACTCCTTAGCCTGTTTCTAGTTTTGAAGATAGGTGACCACTTAAAGCAGGTTGAAAGTAAAGCAGAATGCACCTGAAGGTGCATTCTGCCTTACTTTCAGCCTGCTTTAAGCTATTATCTGCTAAAATAATGAAACTATTTCTTAGGATACATATTTATGACTATATAAATTGGAACTTTTTTCTTCAGTTGAGGAATAAATTAAAGGTGTAGAAAGGCATATGTATGCAGTATACATGGGTTAAACCCTTACTTCACTGAATTTACAAATGAACTCCTTCGTAATTCTGATGAGTGACCAGTTTACAATGATTCCTGAGGGGTGTATCCAAAACTATTAACAAAGATCAGTAACATTGTAGACAGTGATCAGAGGGCTCCTACAGGAGCCATCTGATCAGGGACTACACTGTTTGCAAAAGGAAGTTTATTCTTCTACCCCACCTTGTAACGATTCAACACATCCTTAGTAACCATCAGTGCAAATAACCTAGAGCCAGCTGTTCTGAATATTGTAGTGCTCCATAGATGAAGGAAGAAAGCTGCTTATAAAGTAGAATGAAAATGTAAAGCAGAAAGCTCAAATTAGGGAGTGTATATATTTAATTCTATCATACTTTAACATTATCAGTAGCAGTAATTTGAGAGCTAGCTCATTTGTTTTTGTTTGAAACTGATATTGTTGTTTTCAAAAAGGACAACTTGTTAAGCAGGAGATGGGTAAAGGGTTTGAAACCTTTTCAAAATAAAGGATTCCAAGCTTTGTTGTGTTTTTTGATGCTCAGTGCATTAGATCAAAAGGAACATGCAGATTCAAGCAAGCATGTGCACAAACTTGCAATAACCCTTTTAACCCTGACAAAACAAATTCTGCTCAAAATATCATCTGCTGAAATTCTGATATTGTTTCGTTTCTCTTAATATTTTCGTAGAGGTATACACTCTGAATGACAAACAGTTTGGATACTGATCAGGCCCCACAAATGTGGGGCCTGATCTGAATCCAAACTGTTTGCAAATGACCTCTACTATACCTGAACACTTGCAGGTTAACCATTTGAACCCTAGTCCCGCATATAGGCATCCTTTTTAAACAGTGTACATGTGAATAGTACACTTGTCCTGTGCAAACAGTGAAGACCCAGATCAGAGGGCTCCAAAAGGAGCCCTCTGATCAGGGTCTTCACTGTTTGTCATAAGGCCAAAAATGGACAAAAACAACCCTTAAATGCCAGAAATGGACTAGACTAAAATCGAAACTGGAATTGTCCATTTAAAGTTTCAGGGAGGAAAGAGTTATAGTGGCCGGGGTTACAAACAGAAAGCTATGATTGATGGTTGATGACAGAAAATGTACAAATACATGTAAACACCATCTGCAGCACTGTACAATGTAGTAATAATACATACACATGCTGGCATTAATTGGATGCTGTTTTGGTTATAAGGACAACTACAGACAAACTAGCGTTAAGTGTCCATCCAATTAACCCTTTCCTTTATGGGACAACTTCATGCAATTATGTATACTTCATGGAAATATTGCCTTTTCACTCTTCATGTCTTCACCTTTATTACTCATGAATCATATTTTTTCAGCTTGTATGCTTTTACCTATCCCTCCTAGAAATACCTTTACATGACGTATCGGTAGTCAGGGCATATTGGTTTTGGTTGGTTTGTTGTTCTGTGTTTGTCTGTCTGTCCACAACTTTAACTTTGGCCATAAATTTACATTTGATAGAGAATTTACATTTGGCATGTGCACTCTTGAGCTGTGTACAACTTTGGTCATGTCAGGCAGTGGTCAAGGTCATTTAGAGGTCATGGTCACATCAGTGAACATAGTGTTTCACAAACTTTTACCAATGTTATGCAATGAGATTTTGCATTATTTTGGAAGAAGATATCAATTGAATAGTGATCAATATTTAGAATTGTTAAGCTTTTAAAACTTAGCCCTTTCCTCCAAAATATGAACCTAAGGATTTCTCGACAATACTGCTGTAGGATGCCTACCGGTATATCTTATTATACTGCAAAGTAAATTCATTACTTTTCATTGGTCAACGAGCCCTAGACGTTATCCCATGTACCCTGTGAGCTGACAGGGTACGTGGAAATGCAGCTGTTTTCATTGGCTGACAGGTCCCTGAGTCTTGCTTTGCAGAAAATAAGATGGCCAATTGCTCGACGGGATTGAGTGCATTCAATCATGCATACTCTGTTTTAATTCCATTTCGGCTAAGAACCATTCGCTGTTTGGATCTTTCAACAGTCGCATCATTTCTGGGAAAGTTTGACGCGAATATGTCCATTTTTCTTATGAATAACAACGTCAGAAACATATGACGTCACAAGTTTACGCTCAACGTTATCTGCTTTGGCGCGATTTTGTTATAGTTTATTATAAGCGCTGTACACGACAAATTCCGAAATATTTCGTTTGAACAGTGAAAACTTTGCAGTATAATAAATTCGTTATACAGTTTCTTCAGTGTACATGAGGATTTCTTCCCGGCTGGTAAAATCATGTTACCCTCGCCTAACGGCTCGGGCAACATAATTTACCTCAGCCGGGAAGAAATCCTCATGTACACGGTGAAGAAACTGTATAACTAATAATGTCTTGACAGTGTTCAATACAGTCATGAGCTTTCTACTTTACTTTAATTTTGCTAGCCACATTTTATCCGTTTACAAGTGGTTCACACTGATTCCTACGGAGCATAGAGTTTTAACTCTTTCCTCCCTGAAACTTTAAATGGACAATTCCAGTTTAGATTTAAGTCTAGTCCATTTCTGGCTTTTAAGGGTTGTTTTTGTCCATTTTTGGCATTATGACAAACAGTGAAGACCCTGATCAGAGGGCTCCTTTTGGAGCCCTCTGATCTGGGTCTTCACTGTTTGCACAGGACAAGTGTACTATTCATATGTACACTGTTTGAAAAGGACGCCTATATGCGTGACTAGGGTTCAAAGGGTTAAAGCTGATGACACAATGTGCCAGACATTATTCTCATCTGGCTGAGGGGCTGCTTGATTGTCTTAAGAATGCTGGTCTCAAGTGATACAAATGGTTCAAAGCAGTCAGTCTGACAGGAAGGATACAGGAATTTCTGTATAAGCTAATTTGTGGTGTTGCAGGGACTTTTGATCATGCTGGTTCATTTCCCCCAGCCAGCTATCATTCCTTATCAAACATTGTTCTGACTTTGATGTTTCATGATTTATTGACCCTCTGTGTCTGTTTGATATGCTTTTTTCTGGCTATTATATTGTGGTGCCCATTTTCTTAGTGCCTGAACTGTAAGCAGTGTTATTGAGGGCTTATAAGAGCCTCTTTCAAATAACTTGTTATTTTTCTCATGAATATGGGAAACTTCGTTTCTAATTTCTTGGTGTGAGCTTTCTGCTATACTTTCATCTTGCTTTAACTTACTACCTGTATACAACCCAATCATATAACCCTTAAGGCACATTCTGCTTTACTTTCGATCTGCTTTAAGCTACCATCTACTAGGATATTGAAAATATTTCTAAAGATGTATTTGTGGGGTAATGGGTTAAAGCACACCACATTTCATCAACCATTAGCCTTGAAGCCTGAGCGCCTTTAGGACATAATTAAAGCTTGATAAAGAAATAATATTATGACAATTTCCTAGCCGCCAATAATGATTCATACATCCATATCTCAAGGGCAATGGTTTGAATTTCTCAATTCACAAATTGTAATATGTTCTTGTTTTAACTGAACTGTTTTCAGTTCTGATGACATTTTCAGTGTCATCATGGTAATGAAATTTGTTTCCATGGCAACTTCATTTTAGAGAAATGTCTCCTGTTGCATTTCAGTAGTGTCACTGTCTTCCCCAGTTGCTCATGATTTGTAATAAGATAAGAAATTGAAGATTATATTTCTTGTCATATGCTTTTGCCCTGCTACTAACATACATGCATATGGATGCTTCTGGAAAGCAGTGAAGACCCAGATAAGATAGCTCATGAAAGAACTTTTTTGTGTGAAAAGATTCTGTCTTGTCTTCTCATGTCAGATCCTGTATGAGAATCATGAAAGGACTGTCTTACCGGGGTCTACACAGTTCTCATACAGGATCTGATATGAGTCTGCACTCTTTTCAGAGGAAAATGAACTTTGCAATTTCCTCTCACTGTATATACTGTGATCCCCACTTCAATTGTCTGGTTTATTCTCTGTTTAAAATTCTATTTCAGCAAACAATAAATCAAAACTTACCTCCACCCATCATTGTTTTTGCTGAGGCAAAATATGAAATTGTGAGTCAGCAAGATTTCCTTCTTGGTTCAGCATTTTCAATAGCTCGTTCATCTTCCTTAGAACCATATTTTATGTTACAGTCAAACTTGTGATTCACTACCAAATGAAAAATCCTTGCATTCTATTTAAAGCGGGTGATGCCTAACGCAGGACAAAAGTAGTGCAGAAAGCTCCCATAGGAGCTTTCTGCACTACATTTATCTTGCATTAAGCAGTCACCTGCCTTATAAATGTATCTTCATTTGGTAATCTGACTTACCCTTTGCATGTTAAAAGCTAAAGCATGATAACCTTTGCAAATAATTTGGATCCAGATAAGATGCCGAGAAACTGGGGGTCTCATAACACAAGCTGTTTGACACTGACCCTTGACACTGACTCTATTTTGGTTTGTTTTTTTAGAAAATCCAAATCACAAAACAATAGTTGTCTGTGAGTCTACGATTGTTGCAGATTGATGATAGTAGCTAATTAGCAAATAGTGTAGACTGAGATCAGAGGGCTCCTTCAGGAGGCGTCTGATCAGTCTGCACATACTGCATGCCATAATTTTAAATATTTTTGGGACAACACCCCCTTAAAAATCGATGTAAATTGGTCATTATTTTGAAAACGGAATAGTCCATTTTGAACTTTAGCATGCTAAGGGTTTTTAGGAGCTTTACTGTACCTTCTCCTAATGGTCTCTGAGTCTTAGATGTATGATAAATAGTCTTGATAGTGGAGCTAATTTCCATATGGAATTGGATCAGGAAACTCTGATTTCTGCCATAAAGACATTATACAGCTGGGTCTATTCTGTACCAGGAATAGATTATATACTAGTTTCCTTAGATTGGAAATTATTCCTGTAAGTGTAGTAGTAAACAGGCAAACTTGTGTCCGGCTACATATCAAAATAGGAACCTGGGACAGTATTGAAGATAATATAGCAGACAAGTAAATGCTTAACTTTTACTATGCAAGTGGTGAAACCATGATAACCTTTGCAAACAGTTTGGATCCTGATGAGACGCCGCATAATGCGGCGTCTCACCAGGATCCAAACTGTTTGAGACTCTTCACTGTTATGAAGACAAAAAAAGATACCGAGCATCTTATAGTTAAGTGTCTGCACTGTTTGGTCTTGATTATAATTATACTCTTTGGCTGTATGGGTGAATATAACACAACTATTATAGATGGCTACATTTGAGCTTACATTGGAAGCAACTATTGAAAGTATCAAATTATAGAGAAGGAGACAGACAGACAAAATATCCTTGGGACAGCGGGAGACATACACATGTAGACAGAAAGTGAGAAAGAGGGACGGAGGCGAGATGAACAGATACATGGGCAAGCTGAGAGAGAAAGTCAGAAAGGTGGGATGGGAGAGGGGGAGGGGGGGGGGGGGGGGGGTAGTGTGGCAATATTCCCAGTGCTTCATTCATAAATGTGTATGTATTGTAATTGTTGGTCTTGTAGCACTCCTAGTTAAGGACAGAGGGCTTAGTGTGAGGTAAGCTTGGCACTGTGCCTCAACTCGTCTGGTTTTCACAGCCTTACCCTGAAACTGATCTACATTTCTGACCATTGGTCACCACAACAATCTTCAAAGTCCTAGTAGTAGTGACCCACACTCCATGAACACGGGTCAGAATATCCAAGTGACTTCTACCTGTTGGGACAACTTAACTTATAATCTAGATACAAAGTGTTTGCAAACTTATTCTGTTAGCAAAAGGATAATGTTCACTATAAGACTGAATTAAAGATAAACATTAAACCCTTTACAATGCTGTATTGTCAGATGGACTCTTCCATTCTTGATAACTGACAAGCTAATTGCAACTTTGGAGGGGTGTCACTGCAATAGTTTAAAGTATGACAAACAGTATAGATACAGATGTGGGGGTTACTTTCAGGATTCCTCTGATCTGGGTCATCACTGCTTGCAATTGATATGTGAATTCCTTGCCCTGCAGAGTAATGTCTGAGGTTAAATAAATCAATCTGTCTCTGATTTTATTAGAGGTCTTGAAATTTAGTGTTGAGATTAAACTGCTTGCTGTTGAGATATCTGGTGTGGTGGCTGTGATGGATATATTTGTGATGGTTGGATCTGGATATGTATGTAATAGTTGAGTAGTTTCATGCTTCCCCATAGAATCACCTTTAACTTAACCCATTACCCCATAGCCTGTTTCTAGTATTGAAGATAGTTGATTACTTAAAGCAGGTTGAAAGTAAAGCAGAATGTGCCTTAAGGCACATTCTGCTTTACTTTCAGCCTGCTTTAATTAAAATATAAGCTACCATCTGCTAGGATTTAGCAAAATATTTCTTATTACACATAGTCATGACTGTATAAATTGAAAGTTTTTTCTTCAGTGGAGGAATAAATTAAATGCGCTAAATGGCACTTCTATGGGGGAAAGAGTTATTTTAATTTATTCATACACTGAAAAAAATAGTTCCTATTTATACAGTGTTGAACATGTACCAAAAGAAATATATTTTACATCCTAGCTTAAAGCAGGCTGAAAGTAAAGCAGAATGCACCTTAGGTGCATTCTGCTTTACGTTCAACCTGCTTTAAGCAATAACCTGTTTTCAAAACAAGAAACAGCCTATGGGGGTAATGGGAAACTTTTTCCTTCATCCTGACAGGTAGAAACTTAAAGTAAAGCATGCTGAAAGTAAAGCAGATGAAGCTTTCTGCTTAACTTTCAGCCTACTTAAGCTGTCATCAACATTTAACACCTTTAATGGATGACCTTTCTGGGGCCTTATGTAAAGAAGTAGGCAAAGGGGTTAAACGGTGCTTATAGGACATGCTATAGTGGAAAGTATTCGAGAGGTCTCTATGTTTCTTTACTGAACTGTCACTGCACATATTACATGTTATTGTGGTTAGTAATTAAGTGGGCGTAATACAGAGATATGTAAACAATCTATTTAGATGAACTGATATGATTTAATGGCTCATCAGGTAACAATGTTTTGAAAAGGGATACATGCATGGTGCATTGTCCAGTAAGACAAGTCAATGAATGTTTATGCCTGTCTTTTGCATGTCTGAGCTTAGTTATTGTCTTTGATTGCATTCAGAACCTTCTCATTAGACCATGGAGATTCCAAAATAAGATTAACCCTTTGAAATTAGGATACGAAGATATGATGAGATATGCAAACAGTTTGGTTCCAGATCAGGCCCCACATATTGTGGGGCCTGATCAGGATCCAAACTGTTTGTGACTCAGATCACAACCATGTCTGCTAATATGGGATAGGAGTCTCAGAATTTCAGGAGACAGTCTTGTTAGGGAACATTTAGTAAACGTTCAAATGGTTAAAGAAAGGAAAATGTATTGTTTTCGCTATATATTTGTACTGTATAACCTGTGTTTCTTTGCCAATTTACAAGTAACACATATACACAGTTATTCAGTGTTTAACTCTTTCCTCCCTGAAACTTTAAATAGACAATTCCAGTTTCCTTTTTAGTCTAGTCCATTTCTGACTTTTAAGGGTTGTTTTTGTCAATGTTTGGCATTATGACAGACAGTGAAGACCCTGATCAGAGGGCTCCTTTCGGAGCCCTCTGATCTGGGTCTTCACTGTTTGCATAGGACAAGTGTACTATTTACATGTACACTGTTTGTAAAGGACGCCTATATGCGGGACTAGGGTTCAAAGAGTTAAGGCAGATGACCCATTAAGGCTGAAAGTGAAGCAAAAATCCCCCTTTGATACGAAATTGTCACTTTGTTAAGATGTAGCAATAGTTTTCCTGTCTCCTTTTCATGGCTGGGAGTGGGAGTAAGCCTGAAAAGTCAAAGGTCTTCAAATGAGAGAAATAGTTCATCGTTCAATTATCTTTGTTTTCTTGTGCTGCCTAGAATTATTCATGTTGGAAATTGAATCAACACTCATTAGTAGGATCAATAAAAATTTCGGTTGTCTAGACAACTAACACTTTAATTATCTGAAAATACCATAAGGTATAGGCAGGCTTGTAAAATTGAAATTTATTGAACTTCTGTCTACTTTTTGGGATATTTTTTATTACCAATTCTAGATGAGACACTAAACTAAATTAGTTTTATGGTTGTTTATTGTCTGAGCTAGAATTGTTCATAAAAATGCATGCTTTTGTAAATCCCAAATTTGTGAGCATGGTAAGTGTTCTGATAAATGGAGATAAAAAATAGAAAAGCAGAGAGCTGCTGTAGGAGCTTTCTGAACTAATTTTCTTCTTCATAAAGCTAGCACCGGATTTAAAGACACCACAGAGCACCAGATAAGGGTAGTTTTTCAAAAACTAAAATCTTTATTTCTGAATTAAACCCTATGGTGTCACTACTCATTAGAATCGTCTCTTCGAGACGATTCTAATGAGTAGTAACACCATAGGATTTGGTGCTAAAAAGAGTGAGAAAATGTTGGATTTGTTGAAAAAACTAACTCTTATCTGGAGCCCTGCTCCAGTCATCTTTATTTTAAATGGGCTGCTGAACACAAATTGACTACATTTGGACTGCAAGAGAAAATCCATTAATGAATCTTTGAATGCTGCATAAATGATTCCAATTAAAAATGTCTTTTGCTAAAGATCTGAAATCAAACGTTACATACATTAACAGATATACAATGCATTTGTAAAATAGAACAGTAATGCTCCTGATCACATATTTTGTTTGTAACAGACTCTGATCTGGATCTAAACTATTAGAAAATGTCTGCAATATTTGATGACCATGCATTTAAAGGGTTAAATTTATTAGATGGCATTTTAATTTTCTTTTGATGGTGGAGGAGTACAGACAACCTTTCAAACAATAATGCACAGGCAATATCTTAACCCTTAGCCCGCCAAATAAATTGTCATCTGCTATATTTCTCGTCTGCTTCAAGTTTCAAAGTGCTTCAAAGTTGCTCAAAATTGCTGAAAACGTTGTCCGAGTGTCAAACAGCTTGGATCCGGATGAGACGCCGAGTTACTCGGCGTCTCATCTGGATCCAAGCTGTTTGCATATGGAGCTATAGTCGTGAGTGGCAGGCTAAGGGTTAAAGACAGGTTGCAGCTTAATGCAGAACAAAAGTAATGCAGAAAGCTCCTTTCTGCATTACTTTTGTCCTGCATTAAGTATAGGAATATGTCTTGAAATGTGTGCATGCTATTATCATGGAGAAGTTGCAGAATACTAGTGTGGCAGTATCAAGATGGCCCGGTGTTTGTGTGGCACCATTAACAATAGCCGTGGAAATAATGGATATCATTTTGTCTCACAAATTGTGTCAGAATTGAGGATTGTTCCGGGAACTGTATTGCATTGTATTGATCTATGAGGAGATTATGGCTTCACCTCGTAGCCATACTGACCCTTAACATGATGCTTGATATATAGTGAACAAATTTTATATACAGTGAAAACTCGATTCTACGAACTCACCTTTGTTCGAATATATCCATATTTCAAAGTTAAAATGAGGCTAAGCCACGTTTTAACTTTGAAATATGGGTATATTTTACTTAAATGAGATCGAATTATCAAAATTCAACTCATGAAATATTGGTAAGATTGATTTAAGCGAGTTTGTAGTATCGAGTTTGGACTGTATATATATAAAAAAAGAAGAATAAAAGCCTTGATTTTGATCATTTTAATTAAAAGTATGCAAATTCATTGCGCATCTTGCCTTTGAGTAACAATTCAAGAGATTTGTTAGGTTTTGGTCACAGTATTTACCAATGACAGTTTGATCTTGATCTATGTTATTAACCCTAATTACCCCATAGTCTGATTTTAGTTTTGATGACAGTAGACCAAGCTTAAAGCAGGCTGAAAGTAAAGCACTCTGCTTTCCTTTCAGCCTACTATCAGCTTACCTCTGCTAGATTATAGCACAATTTCTTTCATCATGCATTCAAAACTATTCAGGCAAATTAAAGGCGTTAAAAGGGGTATCTATGGAGTACAGGGTTAATATTGGCAGCTGTTCGACTGGAGGCCGTATTTGGACAGCAGATACTGTTGTATAGATATCTGCCTGTATAAATATTGGACAATGATACTGTGGAAAGTTCTCAGTAATTAAATAAGGACTTATAATAATAGGGCTGAAGAGACATTGTTTGGTGGTCATACACCAACAGATAACCAACAGTCATATGTATGGGCTGACAGTAAATATGCAGGGCTGCCATAAGTTGAAATGAAAAATCCTAAGATTTACAAATTTGCATTTTTCAAGTGCGATTTTACGAATCGTACCTTTACCACATAGCCTGTTTCTAGCTTTGTTGACATGGGACTACTTAAAGCAGGCTGGAAGTAAAGCAGAATGCGCCTTAAGGCGCATTCTGCTTTACTTACAGCCTGCTTTTAAGCTACAATGTACCAGAAAAAAATCTGAAGATTTAGGAAAAATCCGGAGAAATGGCAGCCCTGAATATGTACAGAATTCAGGCTATTATCAGTTACTGCTAAACAGTATCACCTTAGTCAAAAGTGCACATTAGGTATATCTGTGTCAAGGGTGGATGACTGCTTAACCCATTACTCCATAAATATGCCCTTTTAATTATGCCTTTGCAGTCAGACTTTGAGGTCAAAATCCTGTTTAATCCCTTATTTTCCAAGATGCAGCCTTTTTCTCACACTTGCTCTATATATACAGCAATATATCATTATTTCCCGTACTATTTGGGGTACCGGCAAAGTAAATGCGTTCCCTATTTATTATCTATAGCAAATATTTCTTACAAATCATATTCATGACTGTATAAAGTAGAACTATTTTGTACAGTGAAGGAATAAATAAAAGGCATATTTATGGAGTAATTGCATGGTGAAACATATTTCATTGCAATATATTTGCAATCACATTGTGTATGAATATATCTTAAGATTCACTAATTACAAATATAAAGGCAAAAGTGCCGGGCCACAAGTTCTACCAAGATTAGTTCTGGCACTCCCCTTTAAATGTTCACAGCAGGAGCAAGATTAGCAATCGTGATTGAAGAAAGACAACATGAACACTCTCATAAATCCATCTTTTCGAAAACAGAATAAGCAATTAAAACAGTTTGGTAGTTATTAAATCTCAACAGGAAATGACTTCTGGGATCAGGCCAATGATGTTCATGGCTTTTTAGAACTACAACCTAGGCTGGTTTAGCCCTTTCCATGCAGGAAACCAGTATATGGATATTTTGCAAACAGTGTAGACCTTGATCAGAGGGCTCCTTACGTAGCCCTCTGATCAAGGTCTGCACTGTTTGTTTTAATTTTATTCTGAAATATGTTTCTAAAAGCAGCCCTTAAATTCAATATTTGTTCGTTATTTTTCAGAAGGGAATTAGTGCATGTGAAGTATAAGGGTTAATATTTTGTCTGAGCTGTGTCAGTCATCATGCCCCTTGTGGTTTATAAACACAGGGAGCTGTGCTCAAGCCTGTTAAAATTCTGTCTATGTTGTTTGTCACTTGTCTAGGGATTACCGAGATGGCCTTGCCAACAGACAGCTTTTAACTCCTGGAATGATGAACTAATTCTTTCATCTGCAACAAATGTCGTCTGCTACTGTTCTACAATAAAATGTCTGGAAAATTGCTTTCCAAATTACGATCAGAGTGACAAACAGTTTGAATCCTGATGAGAGGCTGTGTTATGCAGCCTCTCAGCAGGATCCAAACTGTTTACAAAGATTATCATGGTTTTGTTGCTAGCGTTCAAAGAATTAATTCAATAGAGTGCTATTAATTTCATGACTTGCATATGCAAACATTTTTGTTTCACGTCAGATTCCCAAGCTTGTTTTTTGTATGATAATAATTTCGGGAATCATGCTAAGATAACGAGTTTCATTTAGAATTTTAGCAGACATCTGTTTTGAAACAAACTATATTGGTTCAGAATTGGAACAGATAACAGAGGAACAGCTCAAGGACATAGTCTAATATGCAGAATAATCATACTATTTAGAAGAACACAACAACACTCCAAAGCAATCCTCTTGTTTGTGTGTATTTAAGCAGGTGGTTGGTTATTGCAATATTATAATAAAGCAGAAACTGATGCACTAAGGTATCATGCTCCTAATGAGATCGGTCAATATACATGTATGTACTGTATGAAGAGTGATTGGCAGGGCTACCATAAGTTGCTCATACAAATCCTAAAATTTCCAAATTTTCTTGCGCGATTTTAGGAATCGTACCTTTAACCCTTGCGCTGCCATGCTGTATAACACTAACATAATTATGCGAACAGTTCAGATTCAGATCAGACGACGCGTAACGCGGCGTCTGATCTGAATCTAAACTGTTTGAAACCATACCAAAAACTCATAAAATTCCAAATTTTAAAAGTAAGAGCAGAATCGGAAAATTTCTGAAAAAATCTGTAGGTCCAGAGAAAGTAAGAAAAATCCGAAGATTTCGGAAAAATCCAAGGAAATGGCAGCCCTGGATTACCAGAATGGCTAACTGCTTTATGCAGAGTATGATATTAAATTGACTCATTAGGGGTATATTACCTTAATTTCTGGGCAGAGTTGTTTATCAACTAATACACCACTGTTCTATTACTGTATGTCAATTAACTGACTGATTTAACAGGGTCCCTGTTTTGTCTATTTGCAGGTACCAGAATGCAAGCCCACCAACAGCATGGCCAAACGGTTTCCATGAAACCAAAGTTCACTACATCACCTACCCCACCCACTCTACCTCCAGCCATGAAGAACTACCCTCAGACAGGGCACTATGCCAGGACTGGGCACCAGCAAGCTGACCACTCCCCCTACTACAGGTAACTATCATTGAACCCTAGGAGGATTGAACCATTCATTTACAAACAGTGTACCTATGAAATGTATGCTTGTTCTATGCAATCAGTGTAGAACCAGATCTGATCAGGATCTGCCTGTTTGTCATTTTGCAATATATTGTCTAAAACAACCCTAAATAGTAAAATATTGACTTTACTCAATTGGAACTTGGATTTGTCCAGGAAGGAAGACATTAACCCATTACTCCATAAAATATGCCTTTTTACGTCTTTAATTTATTCATCCACTGAAGAAAATAGTTCGAATTTATACTGTTACGAAAATAATCATAAAAAAATCATAAAAACTATTTTTAGCTCACCTGAGCCAAAGGCTCAAGGTGAGCTATTGTGACCGCTCACCGTCCGTAGTACGTCTGTCCGTCTGTCCGTTCACTTTTACTTCAAACGACATCTCCTCTGAAACCCGCCGATTGTAGGGAGAGTTCAAACTGCTCATGATGTTCCTTGGATGCTTCTCTACAGAAGTTGTTCAAAAAAAATGAAAAAAAGCACAAACTCTGCTTGAAAAAGCAAAAAAGCAAAAATCTTTAAAAAATCTTCTTGCCCAAAACTACTAGGCCCTAAGCTTTGATATTTGTACAGTAGAATCTCCTGGTGGATCTCTCTATAGTTTGTTAAAATGAAATCCCTAGGGTCACATTTGACACCACCCTGCACAGTTTAAGTGCTGCTCTAGGCAGGTTTTACAGTATTTTTGATTTAGGCAGAACTGTATTTACCTGAGTTACCCTTAATATACTATGGGCAAATAACCAATTTTTGCAAACAGTTTGGATCCAGATCAGATGCAACATAATGCTGCATCTAATCTGGATCCAAACTATTTGCCACTCATTTACCAACTTAACATTTTCTAAAAAATAAAAATGTACATTTTTTACACACAGAAGGTATTTAGCAGACATCATTTCAGTCTGGTAAGGGTAAGCTCCCAGACTGCTGCTGCTACAGTTCTCTTACATAATATTTGACCTCAGTGATCAGGCCAACAGAACTGAACATGTTGTCTGCTAAAGTTTAGAAATGGTTCAGTCGTTTGTTCAGACATTTGTTAACCCATTACCCCATAAATGTGCATTTTTAGGCCTTTGATTTATTCCTCCACTTAAGAAAATAATTCCCCTTTAACCCTTTCCCCCATAGCATATCTCTAGTATTGAATGTAGGTGTCCACTTAAAACAGGTTGAAAGTAAAGCAGAATGCGCTTTAAGCGCATTCTGCTTTACTTTCAGCCTGCTTTAAGCTATCATCTACTAGAATATAGAAAATATTTTGTATTATACATATTTATGAATGTATAAATTGGAACTATTTTCTTTAGAGCAAGAATAAACTGAATGTGCTAAAAGGCGCTTCTATGGGGGAAAGGGTTAAACAGTCATGAAAATGTAAGATGTGAAATAAGTTTCTATATCCTAGTAGATGGTAGCTTAAAGCAGTTTGAAAGTAAAGCAAAGTGTGCATTAAGACCCATTCTGCTTTACTTTCAACCTGCTTTAGGTGGCCACCTATTTTCAAAACTAGAAGCAGGCTATGGGGTAATGGGTAAAATGAAATTGCCTATTTGGAAAGAGCCTAATGAGAGGAAGTGCCATTTGCAAAGGCCATAACTCTGACATCATTGTTTTTTTTAGTTATTTCCCTTTGTCATATTTTCTTGTCAAGAAGACAACTCCAGGTCTACTGATGCTATTGTAATGAAATTTTATGTATGGAAAGAAACTGATGAGAGAAAATGCCTAGTGCATAAGGGCAGCAATATTTTGTTTTCCCCTTTGTCATATTTTATTGTCAGGAAAATAACTCCAGTTCTGCTGACGCTAGTGAAATAATTATCATTTACCGGAAATGGAAATAGCTTGATAAGAGGATGTGTCATGGATAAGGGTCATAAGCTTGGCAACAAAATTCACTTTTGTCATGTTTTCTTGTCCGGAAGATAACTCCATTTATAGCTATATTAAAATGTTGTCTTGCCCAGTCAACTTAGGTACAAACTTCAATGTCCTCAGGTGAGCGAATTTAGGGCCATGGCCCTCTTGTCTATATTCTAGCAGATAATAGCTTAAAGCAGGCTGAAAGTAAAGCAGAATGCGCCTTAAGGCGCATTCTGCTTTACTTTCAACCTGCTTTAAGTGGCAATCTAATCTTTAAATCTAGAAACAGGCTATGGGGTAATGGGTTAAGGAACACGATATTTCAGTTTCTATTCAGTTGTAAATAAAAGTCAAATTTAGGATGTGGGAAATTCTATAAGGAAGTATGGAGAATAGGGGGTCCCTCAAGTATTAGTGCTGTTTCTCATTTCCAATTATTTCCAAGAAAGTTTAAAACTTCAAATTGAATTTATGTAACCATGTAGTCTGTTGAACCTGTGTTCAGCAAAGCTTCGATAAAGGAGCTTGAAGATCTTTAACCCTTTCCCCATAGCCTGTTTCTAGTTTTGAAGGAAGTTGACCTCTTACAGCACGTTGAAAGTAAAGCAGAATGCACCTTAAGGCACATTCTGCTTTACTTTCAGCTTGCATTAACCCATTACCTCATAAATACGCCTTTTAGTTATCCCACCACTAAAGGAAATTTTTACAATCATGAACAAATATTTGCTATATATCCTAGCAGATAGTAACTTAAAACAGGCTGAAAGTAAAGCAGAATGCGCCCTAGGGCGCATTCTGCTTAACTTCCAACCTGCTTAAATATGTCACTTATCTTAAATACTAGAAACAGGCTATGGGGTAATGGGTTACGCTACTATCTGCTTGGATATAGAAAATATTTTTTAGTGTTCATATTTCATGGAACTATTTTCTTCAGCGGGGGAACAAAATAAAGGGCGTACAAAGCTGTATTTATGGAGTAGTGTTTTAAATCTCATTCATTGGTTAGGTTGAAATTGCTGGAGCTAATCTAAATTCACTTTGGGGGAAAATAATGTGTTAAAAACTAGATTTAAGAAGATTGGGTTTCTTGTTAGAAAGCTTGCAATAATTGAATTATGTCAAATGCAGAATGCCTACTCTGTTGAAACTAAATTACTTTTCTGTTATGGGCATTTACATGAATCTGCAGAACTTATGCAAATACAGGTCATTATCTTAACCCATTACTCCAGAGATACTCGTTAAAATGCCTTTAATTTATTCCTATGCTGAAGAAAATGGTTTCAATTTATACAGTCACGAATAAGTACTGTAAGAAATATTTTCTACAATCTAGCAGATGGTAGCTTAAAGAAGACTGAAAGAAAATCAGAATGCACCTTTATTATTTTAAGGTGCATTCTGCTTTACTATCAACCTGCTTTAAGTGGTCACCACTCTTCTAAACTAGAAACAGGCTATGGGGGTAAATGGTTAAAGACTTTTTTCTCAATAAACAAACTTTAATTAAGTAGCCAATTAAATGAAGACATTAAATGTTGTTGTCTTTCTTTAGCTGCCACCTGTAAGTCATGAATGTAAGGTGACACTAATGCAGCAGGACTCCAGATAAGCGGGAGTAAACTAAACAAATGCAACATTTTTGCACCAAATCCTATGGTGTTACTACTCATTAGAATCGTCTCTTCGAGACGATTCTAATGAGTAGTGACACCATAGGGTTTAAAGCAGAAATAAAGATTTTAGTTTTTGAAATACTCCCCTTATCTGGAGCCCTGTGCAGAAAGATTCTGAAATGTCTTGAGAGTCCCTTGTCTTGTGGGATTGTTTCCAGGTACATGTGTATATTTGTACATTTATACATTTCAGCAGTGACTCGGCCCTGGGGTCCCCAGATTACAGCAGCAGTGTGGGCGTGTCCTCTGGTCCCCATGGGGAGTTGGACGATATTCCAGAGTTTGAGGGAAATAACCAAGGTATAATTATATAAAAAACACTGCATAACCCATTACCCCATAGCCTGTTTCTAGTTTCAAAGACATGTGATCACTTAAAGCAGGTTGAAAGTAAAGCAGAATGCGCCTTAAAGGCGCATTCTGCTTTACTTTTAGCCTGCTTTAAGCAAAATTTTGCTAGAATATAGAAATATTTCTTATGTTATATGTTCATACTTGTGTAAATTGGAACTATATTCCTCAATGGATGAATAAACTAGAGGTGTAAAAGGTGTATTTATGGGGTAATGGGTTAATATATGGCTGAAACAAGTTCAAACAGTGTTCTGTTGGAGGTTACTGGATCAATCTGTGCATACCCACTTTCACTTGTCCGTATCATCCTAATTTGTGTTTGCAAGTTGATTATGTTCTGTTTGAACTCGCCAGAGGTCCAGATAAGGGGAGTAAATTATTTCAAAAACTTAAGCCTTTATTTCTGCATTAAACCCTAGAAGCATCTCTTCGAGTAACACCATAAGATTTGGTGCTGAAATGAGTTGAATAATGTTGTATTTGTTCAGTTTGCTCCCTCTTATCTGGAGCCCTGTCTCCTTTTACAGTTTCTTTCTCAACTAATTCAGTCCTTCAATTCACCAACAAACTCTTAGGTCTGAAATCCAACAATCAGCTGCTCTAAGATTTTGGTTTGGTTTCCAGCTACTGCCAGAATGGCAGAAGCTGGGAGTCAAACCAGAATGTTAGACTAGATTAATCCTGTCTTCAGTATTGTAGAATGTTATGGTGATTTCCCAGCCAGGGCAGGATATTAATGTTCCACTGATTTCAGCAATCATGCCACTTCCTTTATCCCAGACAGAGCAATGAATTGATTTTTGGTGATGTATGAAGTTCATATTCATCTGTGGAAGCAATTTGAGCAGTTCCTAAGTGAAGTGAGAGAGATGATATATCAGAAATGTCTGTATATATCAGTCACCTCATGCAGAAGAAGGGTACACTGATAGTGTGAAAATTTCAGACCTTGGTCAACAGGGCTCCAGATAAGTGGGAGTAAACTGAATAAATCTTAATATTCTCTCGCTCAATTTAGTACCAAATCCTGTGGTGTAACTACTCATTAGAATCATCTCAAAGAGACAATTCTAATGAGTAGTAACACAATAGGGTTTATAGGAGAAATAAAGATACTCCACTTATCTGGAGCCCTGGATCAATACTGTAGTTTGAGCATGACTGATCAGGGTCTACATGGGATGAAGTGCTGTTGCTGTAGAATCTTAAAATTTTGGACACCCTGTGTAACTACTGTAGTTATCCTAAAATTTGAAGAAATTGCTGTTATCACACAATATTTAGTACAAACGGTATGGCAAACTGTAGACCCTGATAAGACGTAAAACATTATTTCAAACTTTAGTGGAGTTTGTAGGACCAGCTACATGTTTTATTCCATAACAGCATTCTTAAAATGATATTCTTTACTTTTAGCACCTGCAAATAAAAGCAGCCCTCCCCCACCGCCACCAGATGTTGCTAATGCTGATCTGATGATGAGGCTAGGCTTGTTGCTAGGCGACAAGTCACAGGAGTCTCCGCCCACTATGAGGCACCCTATGGGTCAAGTCAGAGAGGAGACTTATACCACAGTGTCTTCCATAGGGACAAGTGGGGAGGGGACCCCAGACAGGGGAATTTCAGATACTAGTCCTATGTCAACTCTTACAGGTGAGTCATAAATATTGATTGACCCTTTACCCTATAGCCTGTTTCTAAATCCGAAGACAAGTGACCACTTAACCCACTACCCCATAGCCTGTATCTAGTTTTGAAAATAAGTGACCACCTAAAGCAGGTTGAAAGTAAAGCAGAATGCGCCTTAAGGCACATTCTGCTTTACTTTCAGCCTGCTTTAAGCTTTTATCTTCTAAAATATAAAAAATATTTTTTATCCTACATGTGTATAACTGTATAAATTGGAATGATTCTTTTTTCAGTGGAGGAATAAATTAATGGCGTAAAAAGGCGTATTTATGGGGTTATGGGACCAGGGTTAAAACAGATTGAAAGTGAAGCAGAATGCCCCTGATGGCGCCATCTGTTTTACTTTCAACCTGCTTTAGGCTATCATCTGCTAGTGTAAAGAAAATATGCCACTACTTTTTTCGCTACTCCAGAAATAAGTCCCCACCTAGAAAGTTCTGAACAAAAAACACAGAAACCATTTGAAGTATCTTTCCAGATAGTATCCTAAAGCAGGTTGAAAATAAAGAAGAATACCTCTTAAGGCACATTCTGCTTTACTTTCAGCCTGCTTTAAGCTACCATCTGCTAGAATGTAGAAATTATGTCTTGTAATACATAAGTCATGACTGTATAAAGTGGAACTATTTTCTTCAGTGGAGGAATAATTTAAAGGCATTACAATGCATATCTGTGGAGTGAAGGATTAAGAATTGTCTCCACTTAATAAGACTTAAGTTTACACACAAGAAAGTGTCTCCCAAAGAAACAGTATTGGTACACTCAAATATCTTCATTAAATCCAATCTGTTTATATTAACTTATCTTAAATATGATCTATACATTTGTTGCATGTTACATAAAAAAATCTCTTTATTTATTTGTTTTCATTCTCTTTTATTAGCTTCGTCTGGGAGTGAGCGTGCCTTGAATTCGTTACATCCTGCCTACAGTGCACCCCACCACAGCCGAGACCCGAGCACAGACAGTGTGACATCCTTAATGAGTACTAGCACAGGACAGAGTATCAGTCCCCACGCTACATCCATGAGGCCACACTCTATCACTAGTAAGTAAATACATGGACTAAAGTTAAATAACCCATTACTCTATCAATATGCATTTTACTTCATTCCTCCACTGAAGAAATTAGTTTCAATTTATACAGTCATGAATATGTATCGTCTGAGATATTGTCTATTTTCTGTTAGCTTAAAGCAGGTTGAAAGTGAAGCAGAAGGCACCTTAACCCTTAGCCCGCCAAATAAATTGTCGTCTGCTATATTTCTCGTCTGCTTCAAGTTTCAAAGTGCTTCTAAGTTGCTAAAAATTGCTGAAAATGTTGTCCGAGTGTCAAACAGCTTGGATCCGGATGAGACGCCGAGTTACTCGGCGTCTCATCCGGATCCAAGCTGTTTGCATATGGAGCTATAGTCGTGAGTGGCAGGCTAAGGGTTAAGCTTATTCTACTTTTATTTTCAACTTGCTTTAGCCCTTTATTCACTAGATACTTCATTTACACATTTAATTTATTCCTTCACTGAAGAAAAGAGTTCCATTTTATACAGTACTGAGTAGGCAACATACAAAATATTTCCTTTATCCTAACAGATGGTAGTTTAAAGCAGGCTGAAAGTAAAGCAGCATGCACACTTTCAAGCTGCTTTAAGTTGTCACCTGTCTTCAAAACTAGAAATCTGCTAAGGAGTTAACCCTTTCCCACATAGCCTGTTTCTAGTACAGAATATAGGTGTCCACTTAAAGTAGGTTGAAAGTAAAGCAGAATGCGCTCTAAGCGCATTCTGCTTTACTTTCAGCCTGCTTTAAGCTATAATCTGCTATAATATAGAAAATATTTCGTATAATACATATTTTTGACTGTATAAATTGGAACTATTTTCTTCAGCGAACGAATAAAATTAATGCGCTAAAAGGCGCTTCTATGGGGGAAAGGGTTAAGGGTTCAGTCTTCATAACCAGAATCAGGCTATGGGAAATGGGTTCAGTAACAGTAACTAATTTCTTCTTTGATTTCCAGTACTCTCATCAGAAACATTGTGCAATATCTGATCAGAATCCCCTGAGTTTGACACTTGCAATGAGGGCAGTAAGAGAAAAACACCAAAAAATCAATGTAGGATATTTACATGTCGACATTCTAGAAGCAAGCCATCTAAAGAGTTAATTGGACGGACTTAATTGGCATTATCAATCCATAAGTTTCTTTTCAAACTCCCTATAGATTTTGCAGCCAAATGAGTTGTGCATGAATTCCAATGCATGCGGCTTGTTCTTTGTGGGAAACATTGATTTTGAAATTTCAATTCATTGTACAGCAAACCCCCCTTCAGCAGCATTTAAAAATAGCCTAATATTTGTTATATTTTAAGATGATAGTCAGCTTAATGCAGGACAAAAGTAATGCAGAAAGCTCCTATAGGAGCTTTCTGCATTACTTTAGTCCTGCACTAAGCAACCACTTTCCTTTAACGATCACCATTCTTTTCATTGTTATGTTGCGTAACAGAGGATTTTCTGTATCGAATGTGCTGGTAATTTTCTGTTTGTCATTTTCAGCAACAACCCCTGGTGCAATCGAAGATCTGAACTTATTTGGCAGAAAATCAAAAATGCGTCGCTCAGCGAGGGCTACTATTGGGTACGCTGAGGACTCAAAAAGTGAGTAATTTGTAATTTGTCTGTAAAATATAGATCCAAATACTATGGAACTTAAGATCTGTGGCCATGTGAAGTGAGGTGAATTAACTGTCTTTAATACAAGTGCCAGCTAAATGCAGGGCAAAAGTAAAGCAGAAAGCTTCTATGGGAGCTTTCTGCTTTACTTTTTGTTTTGAATTTAAGTAGGTACCTGATTTTAGACATCACAATGCCCCATTTTAAGAATGGTTGTTTAAAACAATCAAATATTTTACTGAGAGGCAGTGTAATGAACAGGCTGCATAATGTATGTATAACGACAGTTGACGTCATAGTACAATTCAAAAGCACATTCTGCTTTACTTTCAACCTGCTTTAAGAGGTCGCTTATCTTCAAAGGGTTAAGTAGTCTTCAAAAACTAGAAACAAGTTGTGGGGTAGAGGGTTAAAGTCTGTGCATATACCTCCTGCTGAAGTTACTGGTCAAAATATGTTTCACTGTAGCGTTTGTGTTGAGTTATTGGCAATTTTCATGTCTACCCTGCCTCAACTCAGAGAGTAGACAGTTTATGGCTGTCAAAATAATCCATTCAAAACAATTTAAAGCAATTTTGCACAGTTCTTTTCTCTTATTTATCTTGTACAATAAATCTTCTTTTGAAAGTCAAATTTGTTTAAGGTTTCCTGCTCTCAGTTTATGGTACAACTTGAGATTTCTAATGTATGTGAAAAGTTATGGAAAGACTAGACCCCAAAAAGAATGATCCTTAAACTGCTCTGCAGGATTTTCATATAATCTATTAATTAACCCTTTGAAATCTAGTCCCGCATACAGGCGTTCTTTTCAAACAGTGTACATGTGAATAGAACACTTGTCCTGTGCAAACAGTGAAGACCCAGATCAGAGGGCTCCGAAAGGAGCCCTCTGATCAGGGTCTTCACTGTTTGTCATAATGCCAAACATTGACAAAAACCACGCTTATAAGTCAGAAATGGACTAGACTAAAATAGAAACTGGAATTGTCCATTAAAAGTTTCAGGGAGGAAAGAGTTAATATGTTATTTGACTTACTCAGTTTATCCAGTTATGAAAGTGTACGTAATATGATAAAGTTGACCCTTTTACCTCCATAGTCGATTTAGGTTAACTTCGCAAATAATTTTGATCCAGATCAGATGCCGTATTATGCTCCATCAGATCAGGATCCAAACTGTTGAACACTGGTATCTATATTTCTTTAGTCATACTGTCTTAAATCTAATTTTGGAAAATATTTTTAGATAACAGTGTCAATGTAGATGATTGAATTTGTTGGTAAACGATTGGTCACTTTATACGTTTTGATATTTCTGTATTTCAGCGAGGATACAACAGATCAGACCACCACAGTTACATCTGACCCCCATCAAGTTTGAGGTTGCCCATCCCGAGGGCACGGCCATATTTGTGGGCAGAGAATGGGTCTTCAGGGACATTGATCTGGTGAGTGTGAACCAATAACTAATACCATATAAGTTTATTTTTAAAAAGAAAATCAGCATTTTAAGTGAAAGGTATGCAGAAAGCAGACTGAAATTTAAGTAGAAAGCTCCTGTAGGAGTTTCCTGCTTTTCTTTCACACAGCTTTAGATAGTTCTAAGTGGTCACCTATATGAGACGCTATAAATTAATGTAATCATATTTTGTAAAGGTGTGTTATGGCACTTATGTGGAGGAAAGGGTTAAAAGTTGTTCCTGTGAAGAAAAGAGTTACAAGTTGTTGTTTTGAAAAGTGTTAACATATTCAACATAAGTGACGAGTATACTCATCATTTACACTAACATTGTACTTGTGAAGAGAGTACTTGTCAATAATAAATATATATCTGTGATGATGTGCCTGTTGTTTGACTTGTGGTTTTACAATATTTCCAGTCATTGAATGGAGACCATGCTATGTCTGACCAGCCATCAGGAGTGATTGTTGCTGGTGGTGTAGGCAGTGGTAAAACAGCCATCATAGAACAGTTAGTGGCCCACAGCTGCTTTGGCGATGGCAAAACTGGCCTTATTGAAGGTAAATACAACCAAGTATCTATCCTTATTCAGGGCTGCACAAATTTTTTTTTTAGTCACTTGTCCAGGACAACTGACTTTCAAAAAGTTACTTGTCCTGAACAAAAAGCCACTTGTCCAACATTTTATACACTATATTCGGAAACATGGTTCAACGTATAAACCAGTAAAAGAGAACCAGTTTAAATGATACTTTAAAATTGGACATATCAGTTTGTAATAGTTATAAAGACAAAATAAAATTTATATCATTACTTATTATTATATGATTTGAAAATAATACCTATAAAACACAAATAACTAGACTCACACCATTCTACTTAAATGCAGTACCGGTAATGTATCTCTACCATTTCTTTAAACCCCATAAATACACCTGTATGCCTTCAATTTATTCCTCCACTAAAGAAAATAGTTCCACACTTTAAATTTTAAGTAAAATAAAGGACCCCTATGACAGGGACATTTTCACCCAGAGCTTTAATTTTTACAATAGTGGCAGTGGTCTATTACTTTAGTTCCAATTATCTAAGCTGTAGGCCTTGACAGTTTTGACATGAACATTTTAATAGATTTTTCCTTTTGTTGGCATGGCAACCAGGGTTCTACATGGTTTCAATTAATCTAAATACCTTTACATATGGAATCATCAAAGGAACATCATTGCCAGTTGTACCTTCAACAGAGATTTAAATTTAACTTTGTTTACCTTTTGTATATTAATTCTATGTAAAACAGTTAAAGTGTTTAGTTATCTTCCCTTTATTTCAAAATTGTTGTAATTTAAGATTTTCTCTTCATTCACATTTACACAATCTTCATCTACACTTTGGCTTGATTAAATCATGTTTAGGTGACATTTAAAAGACAAAATTTCCACATAAAAATCATAAACCTATTTATCAGATATAAAAAATATGTTTTGGTTTTTAATCAAAAGAAAGCTACCTTTTTAAATGCTACCTTCTATTTCTAAATCACATTACATATAAGGACAAAACGTACCAGGTATGCAATCTAACGTGTGATGCAGATTTAGTATGTGCACAATAAGACTTTAACAGTTCTGAACATTAACCTTCTGCACTCTTGATTTGTCAGTTTCAAGCTCTTATTGACATGGAGCACTGCAACTGATCTGCATCATCTGAACGCTTGTCATTTGTAAGACACTGATTAAAAACCCTTTGTGTAACACAGTGAGATTACATAATCAAAGGCGGTGCCTAGGAAACGTGTGAGAGTCACACGAAATTGACATAACACATTTAGGCTTCCTGTAAATTACTAAATACACAATTATGTCTCAGTTGACTTTAAAATTGACTTGATACGTAGGGAAATTTCTCAAACTGGATAAGCATATATAGCACAGCAGGTAGGTAAGGGGCACTCGCGGCAGTCATGATATGGGTTACCTGAAACATATTGACGATGAGCGAAGAGCTAATTGACCAGCTATTTTTGGAATTTATCAATTTAGATCGGGACTTAAATTGAAAATTTTCACTTGTCCGGGACTAGATTCTAGAAAATGGTCACTTGTCCGGAGCCATTTCCCACTTGTCCTGGACGTCGGGCTATGGGATTTGTGCAGCCCTGTTATTAGCATGACTATTGCCAAATGTGCCCTACATTATTGGTACTGTGAGGAGTAGTTATTCTTTCCAAATAAAACTGGTTTGTGCTTAAATAGATATATTTCTTTTGCAAACAGTTTGGAGACTGATTAGACGCCGGGTAACCCGGCGTCTAATCAGGCTTCAAACTGTTTGCTACTCAGATTAAAAGTGCATGGACATAATAATGAAAAAAGTGTAAATTTCTGCATTTTGAATTGCATTTCATGATAGATCTACTACATTTTGTTGAATTGCATTTCATGATAATATCAATTATCAAAAAAAATGTCTAAAGTAAATAAATGTTTAAATCTTTTCCCCTATAGTTTGTTTTCATTGTTGAAAAAAATATGGTTGCTTAACTCTTTCCCCAATAGAAGCGCCTTTCAGCGGATATGATTTATTCATCCGCTGAAGAAAATAGTTCCAATTTAATCAGTAATGAATATGTATTATAGGGAATATTTTCTATATTATAGCACATGATAGCTTAAAGCAGGCTGAAAGTAAAGCAGAATGCGCCCTAAGGCGCATTCTGCTTTACTTTCAACCTGCTTTAAGTAGTCACCTATCTTAAGTAATAGAAATAGGCTATCAGGTAAAGGGTTAAAGCAGCTTGACAGTAAAACAGGCTGTCCCTTGTGCTTTTCTTTCAGTCTGCTTTAACCTTCTTTCTGCTAGGATATAGAAACATGTTGCATATTCAGTGCAACTATTTTCTCCAGGGGAGGAATAAAATAAGTGCATAACAAGGTGTATTTATGGAGTAATGAGTTAAATGTTTTTATTAGAGAACTTTTGACTATTTCAGTGCCATCAAACAGACAAGGGGACAGACTGTATAATGGTACCAATTACAGCCCAACATCAACACTGCACCATCATCATGGCGGCTCCAACACTAGTCTGAGTTACGATGCCTTGAGAGCTCTTAGTGCCCAGGTTGTGGGGTACCACTTCTGTCAGGCAGATGTCAACACTACGTGTATGGTGCCTGAGTTTGTACACAGCCTAGCAGCCTATCTCGCACACGCCCCTCAACTAGTGGCATACCGAGAGCTGCTGCTTCAAGACGCTCAGCTTCAACAACTGTTGAGTCTACGACAGTGTCTTCAAGATCCATCGGGATCTTTTGTGAAGGGTATATTAGAGCCGCTAGATCAGATCAAACAAAATGGCAAAGTTGAGAGTGAGACTTGTCTCTTGCTGATTGATGGACTTAATGAGGCGGAGTTTCATAAGCCAGACTATGGAGACACAATATCATCATTCATTGTACAGCACATAGAAAAGTTTCCTCGCTGGTTAAAACTGGTGTTGTCTGTGCACTCCAATATGATTGAGATTACAAACATGCTGCCTTTTCCACGGATGTTTTTAGACAAAATGGCAGGTAATGATCTAATTATTCGTGATCTGCAGGACTATGTGGCTCACAGAGTGGACTCCAGTGTTCAGATCAAACGCAATATGGCACTTAAAACACTAGATGCTGCAACACAGTCAAAATTTTCCTCGCATGTACAGAACTTAAGTAATGGATCGTTCCTTTTCTGTAAGTTGATCTTGGATCTTATTGAACAAGGTCATATGGTGCTAAAGAGTTCAAACTATAAAATCCTTCCAGTGAACTTGATGGAGGTTTTCTTGTTGCAATTTAACCTCAAGTTTCCCAGTGTACGGTCTTTCGAAAAAGTTTCGCCCATTTTAGGGACATGTCTTGCCTCACTCCACCCATTGACTTTAGATGAGATCTATGAGGCGGTGAATTCAGGATGTGCAGAGCGGTTTGTGTCCTGGGAGGATTTCGAGCAGAGGTTGGGACTGCTGTCCGGTGTTCTGTACCAACGGAGAGATAACACCTATATGTTCTTTCACCCAGCTTTCCGAGAGTGGCTCATCAGAAGGGACGAGGCAGAAAGCACTAAGTTTCTCTGTGATCTTAGGTAATTCAAGTTTAACTCTTTGCATGCTAGCAGCGGATACATGTGCTACAGTGATTACCTTTGCAAACAGTTTGGATCCTTATGAGACGCCGCGTAACGCGGCGTCTCATCAGGATCCAAACAGTTTGACAGTGACCCTGTTTTGGAAAGAACAGTTAATCATTTCTGGCATAGTACTAACACTTCCCTTTATTGCCTGTTTCGCAAAGTACAACTGATTCAGAATTGTTGATGTACTGGCAAACCTTGATAACTCCAACTCTCTTAACTCTTTCCTCCCTGAAACGTTAAATGGACAATTTCAGTTTCCAATTTAGTCTAGTCTACTCCTTTTGGAGCCCTCTGATCTGGGTCTTCACTGTTTGCACAGAACAAGTGTACTATTGACATGGTCACTGTTTGGAAATGACGCCTATATGCGGGACTACGGTTCAAAGGGTTAAGTCAAACTTACTCATATTTCAAAGTTAAAACCTGGCTTAGCGACACACAAGTCACCAGGTTTAGCCACATTGTATCTATAAAATACTGGTATGTTAGACTTTAGCAAGACTGAGTTATCAATGCATAAAAAGTAATCTTATTTGAGGAATAGGTAAAGGTAACTAAACTTGCATTTTCAAAGCTAATTCTCATCATAAACTTTTTTACATGACAGAGGAAGTTAGATATTATTCTATTAACCCATAGCCTGTTTCTAGTTTTGAAGACAGCTGACTAAAAGGAGGTTGAAAGTAAAGCAGAATGTGCACATTCTATTTTACTTTTAGTCTGCTTTAACTCTTTCCTCCCTGAAACTTTAAATGGACAATTCCAGTTTCCATTTTCGTCTAGTCCATTTCTGACTTTTAAGGGTTGTTTTTGTCAATGTTTGGCATTATGACAAATAATGAAGACCCTGATCAGAGGGCTCCTTTCGGAGCCCTCTGATCTGGGTCTTTCACTGTTTGCACAGGACAAGACTTAGTGTACTATTCACATGTACACTGTTTGAAAAGAACGCCTATAAGCGGGACTAGGGTTCAAAGGGTTAAGCTATTTTCTGCAAGGATATAGAAATTATTTCTTATAGTACATATTTGATAATGTATAATCTGCAACTAATTTCTTCAATAGAAGAATAAATTAAATGTGGTAAAAGGCGTTTCTATGGGATCAAGGGTTAACCAATTATTTCTACTCTGTATATTTAACAGACATGGCCATGCCTTGTTAGCATTCCATCTCTCACGGGTGGTGGCGCCACTGTCCTCAGAAAAGACAATTGAACTTGGCCACCACATCTTGAAGGCCCACATCTATAAGAACATCAGCAAGCAGAGAGGGTACTCTTCTCGGGATATGCAGGCATTCTGGATGGCCCTTAGCTCTGAAAATCTCAGTGCAGCTCTTGTCTCCCAGAGAAACCTCTACTCACCAAATGTTAAGGTTAGTAAAGTTGGTCTATTTAACCCATTAACCCTTTACTCCATGGCCTGTTTCTAGTTTTGAAAATATGTGACTACTTAAAGCAGGTTAAAAGTAAAGCAGAATGTGCCTTAAGCTATTATCTGCTAGATTATAGAAAATATTTCTTTTGATTCTTATTTGTAGCAGTATAAATTGGAACTATTTTCTTCAGTAGAGGAATAAATTAAAGGCGTAAAAATGTGTATTTATGGGATAATGGGTTAATGCCTATTGTCCACAAAAGTAGACATTGGCAAACAGTGAAGACCCTGATGAGATGCTGTAAATTGTGGCTTCTGATGTCTTCACTGTTACACTGTCTGTTATATATACTTAGCTTTTGTGGGAACAGACCCATTGAGAGGCTGCAGACAACATAAACTATATACATGTATATATGTATTTATTAGAAAATGGTCCATTTGAAAATTCAGCATTATAAGAGATAAGCCATATATTATATACAGTATAAGAGATAAGCCATATAATTATATATACAGTATAAGTTATAATTCCCATCTTTTGTCCCCTATACCAGGTGAGCCGGCTGATTCTGTTGTCTGGTGCTAACCCTAACACAAGGACAGACTATGAGAACAACTCGCCTGTGCTGTGTGTGGCGGCCAAGGAAGGATTCACAGACATGGTGTCCTTACTGCTAGAGTTCAATGCTAATGTGGACGCTGTCTCAGACACTGGCATGTCAGCACTGTGTTACGCTGCCAGCTGTGGGCAGGCAGACATTCTCAAGATGATGTACTTGAGGAATGCAAGGGTAAGTTAGTGTTTTATCCCTGTAATGGCAGACATTTAACCTTTCTCCAATTTTGTTACAGCCTTGCAAACAGTTTTGTTCCAACTTACATGCTTTGTAAGTATATATGAGCTGTGTCATGCAAAAATCAGCCTTTTTGCATTGCAACATCGTACAGACCAAGCACCGTTGTCATCCCAGGCTCTGTATCTGAGTTTGGTCTGCACTGCCAAAAACCATATGTATCCAGGGCTCTAGATAAGAGGTAGTTATTTCAACAAATCCAACATTTTCTCACTCATTTTAGCACCAAATCCTATGGTGTTACTACTCATTAGAATCGTCTCGAAGAGACGATTCTAATGAGTAGTGACACCATAGGGTTTAATTCAGAAATAAAGATTTTAAGTTTTGAAAAACTACCCTTATCTGTTGCTCTGTATACATTGTAATACAGCTGCATAAAATGCTTTAGATGCTTATGGATGTGAGACAGTGTAGATCAAGACCAGCACAGCTCATATCCATACTTTTGCATTGGACACCTATCTAGTTGTCACATGTTTTTGCTCTGGCCTTACCTCCAACAGAAATTCTTATATCTCGAGTCATGCAACGTAATTTGTAAAAGTTGTGAGAACTTGCTTCCCAGTCAATTTTAGGTAGTTTTAATTTTGAAATGAGAGTCTGTTTGACTTTAGCAAGGTAGAGTTATTGAAATCTGACTGAAGAAATACAGGTAAGTTCGAATTAAGCAAGTTCGAATTATCAAGTTTCAACTGTAATAAAGTTATAACTTGTCAACATTGATTTACAGCTCAACCATGTAGACAACAGTGGCCAGTGTGCAGCCGTCCATGCAGCTGTCAGTGGCCATCTTGATGCCCTTGTGTACTTGCTGCAATGTGATTGGTCGAGGTATGAAGGTCAGGTGACAAAGATGGAGGCCATGCAGCAGTGTTTTATAGTAGCAGCTGCCATGGGACACAAGGACGTAAGTGTACAGATTTCTTTCAGTTTCTGGCAAAATTTAGAAATTGTTATATTTGCTGTATAAAGTATTTTATATTTGCTATATAAAATGTTACAATTAATACAACCTCACCTTTAAGATCAAGCTGTTAGGAAAGAAAATGGATATTTGAAATCAGGGGAATTCTTAAATCATGATGAATGTAAAGTAGAAAGCTACTACTTTCAACCTGCATGAAGCTGCCACCAGTCTTAAAGACTGTAAATTAGTTTTACTTTTTTATTGTATCACATGTACATGAAGCAAGCACACATACAAGTTCTTTAAAAAGAAATAGAATTTAATGTAATTCATCATGATATTTGTACAATAAAAAAGTATGCCTGCAGTTTACATCTAATTTAAACAGTTTTATTACCAAAAATGTTACTTATTAGCTTCCTGATATGTATTTGTCATGACATATATCTGACAGTTTGATTTTTTCCTTCAGATCTGTGAGTATCTCCTCCATTTCAACCGGAACCAGAAAGAAGAATTTGGACTAGATGTTATAGACACCTTATTAGGAGAAACACGTAAGTAAATGAACAGTTAAGAAGCCAGAAAATGAAATATAAAATGCATTTCCAGCATCTTTGAGATTGGAGCTTGAAGCAGGCAGAAAGTAAAGCAGAATGTTCCTTTAGGAGTATTCTGCTTTACTATCAAACTGCTTTAAGCAATAACATGTTGGTAAAACTACAAACAGGCTATGGGGTAATAGGATAAGTACATTTGACAGTTGTCAATCAGAGCACCAGATAAGGGTAGTTTTTCAAAAACTAAAATCTTTATTTCAGAATTAAACCCTATGGTGTCACTACTCATTAGAATCGTCTCGAAGAGACGATTCTAATGAGTTGTAACACCATAGGATTTGGTGCTGAATAAGTGAGAAAATGTTTGATTTGTTGAAATAACTACCTCTTATCTGGAGCCCTGGTCAATACAATTCACCTTGTTAATAATTTTATGTGCTTTTTGAAGTCACACTTGCAAACAAGTTCCATTGTGTTTGACAGAGGGATGCTTAAAAGTGTTGACAGAGAGATGCCTTAAAGTTTTGAAGCTTTGTGCTTCATTTTCATCCTTCTTTAAGCTTTCACATGTCGACAACACCATCAGCAATATAAAGCATTTTATGACACTTGCATAGGGAGAACATTTCCTAAACATTTCCTAGTGGGCTAATTAACCCATTACCCCATAGCCTGTTTCTATTATTGAATATCGGTGACTACTTAAAGCAGGTTGAAAGTAAAGCAGAATGCGCCTTAAGGCGCATTCTGCTTTACTTTCAGCCTGCTTTAAGCTATCTGCTAGAAAATAAAAGTTATTTCTTATGACACATATTCATGACTGTGTAAAGTGGAACTATTTTCTTCAGTCTAGGAATAAACTAAAGGCGTATTTATGGGGGAATGGGTTAAAGGTAAGAAGCTCAACCCATTGACCCCTATTGACAAGTACATGTATAGGCATTCTTTACAAATAGTGTACCCGTGAATTGTACACTTGTCCTATATTTATATGTTGTAAACCCTTATCAGAGGGCTGCTAAAGGAGACCTCTGAAGGTCTATTTTGCTTGTAATCCTGATATATATGATGAAAAACAATCCTAAATAGTCAAAGATGGACTAGACCTAAATAGAACTGAAATCGTTTGTTTGAAGCTCCAGGAAAAAATGAGTTATTAGTCCAGAGCAACAGATAAGGGTAGTTTTTCAAAAACTAAAATCTTTATTTCTGAATTAAACCCTATGGTGTCATTACTCATTAGAATCGTCTCGAAGAGACGATTCTAATGAGTAGTAACACCATAGGATTTGGTGCTAAAAAGAGTGAGAAAATGTTGGATTTGTTGAAAAAACTACCTCTTATCTGGAGCCCTGGTTATTACTCTTGTATGGGGGAAAAGAAAAGGTACCAGAATGCGCTTCTGTGAAGAAATGGTGTAGATGCATGTAATAAAATTGTCTATTTCTTGTTACAGCTTTAACAGCTGCTTGTTTGAATGGCCGTAAGGAACTGGTACTCTACCTGCTTGACCGGGGAGCCAGCCAGGAATCCACCAATCTCAAGTCCTTTACACCGCTACTGTGTGCTGTGGAGGCAGGGAAGTGGGAGATAACAGACCTACTCCTGAACTTGGGGTCATCAATCGAACAGACAGACAAACATGGCAGGACTCCGCTAATGATAGCAGCATACAAGGGCCATATAGGGGTTCTGGAGATGTTGTTGTCTAGAGGTGGGTTGAACAGTTACATAAATAAACTTGCTTTAACTCTTTGAACCCTTATCCCGCATATATGTGTCATTTGAAAACATCATACCTTTGAGGACTACACTTGTCCTATGCAAACAGTGTAGACCCTGATCAGAGGGCTCCTTAAGGAGCCCTCTGATCAGGGTCTACACTGTTTGTCATCCTGACATATATTGTAAAAATCAACCCTAAAAAGTCACAAAATTAATGGACCGGACTAAATTGAAAACTAGAATTGTCTATTTGATGTTTCAGGGAGGAAAGGGTTAAGCAAACATTATTTGAAATATAGTAGTATAAAGTTTACAATAATGATATCCACCTGAAAGAACGATTTCATGGCTAGCATGTAAAGAATTAACAAAGTTAAACAAGATAATTACTTTTCTTAGTATAGGAATAATTAGAGGTGTTAACCCATTACCCTATAAATACACCTTTTTACGCCTCTGATTTATTCCTTCATTAATGAAAATAGTTCAAATTTACACAATCATAAATGTGCATCATAAGAAATATTTTCTATATTCTGGCAGATGGTAGCTTAAAGCAGGCTGAAAGTAAAGCAGAATGCGCCTTAAGGCGCATTCTGCTTTACTTTCAACATGCTTTAAGTGTTCACATGTCTCCATACCTAGAAAGAGGCCATGGCCATGGGTAATGAGTAAAAAGGTGTATTTATGTGGTCAAGGATTAACTAGTGTTCACTTTGTTTGTTTTTAACAGGAGCTTCTATCCACAAGACTGATAATGAGGGCCTCACTGCTCTGTGTTGGGCCTGTCTGAAGGGTCATCTCCACATCATACAGTCCCTGCTGGACCGGGGCTCTAACCTGCACCACACTGACAGGTGTGGGCGAAGCCCATTGCAGTTGGCAGCCTTCCATGGGGATGCCCAAGTTGTAAGTTAGACTTTGTGTATTGTTTCATGTCTGGTTAGGTGAGCTTAAAGTTACAATTGCATTTTGAAATCGTTGAGATATCTAAATGTCATAACTGGGATAAAAGGTCTTTTTATATGAAGCAACGATGTTATGAACATCAACGACATCGTAACTATGACAGTTTTATTTCCGCTTAACAATATATTGAAACCAGTAGAGGTATTATAAAAATGTAAAATAAATGCATAAAACATGCTTGCTATTACACTTATCTTTATTTAATCATAACTGGGAAAAAGAAATCTTATCTCAGAGCTCCAGATAAGGGGAGTATTTCAAAAACTTTATTTTTGTATTAAACCCTATGGTGTAACTACTCATTAGAATCGTCTCTTTGAGACGATTCTAATGAGTAGTAACAGCATAGGATTTGGTACTAAAATAAGAAAGAAAATGTTGGATTTGTACAGGTTACCCCCTCTTATCTGGAGCCCTGTTATCTGTAATAGCTTGTTCACATGGATTATGACAGTAGGCTGCTTAAAGTAGGCTGAAAGTAAAGCAGAAGTCCCATTTGAAGATTTCTGCTTTACTTTCAGTCTGTTTAACCCTTTACTCCATAGCCTATTTCTAGTTTTAAAGTCAATGAAGTGATCGCTTTCAGTATTTTTTAAGCTGCCATCTGCTAGGATATAGAAAATATTTCTTAGGATACATAATTATGCATGATGGTATAAATTGAGACTATTATCTTCTGTGGAGGAATACATTAAAGGCATAAAAATGTGTATTTATGGAGAAATGGGTTAAGCTGCAACCTGTCAAAATGCAGAAACATTTCCTGTAGCTCATTTATCAGATCAGAGTAAACACATAAAAGGACACATCTTTGAGGAATATGTTAAAATATTCAATAAGGCAAAGATTAAATGTATTTGTATTGAGCTGTAATGGATTACTCATCAAAATAGAGTTATAATAAATGCTGTTTGTCTGTATAGTATTATCCCATTCCAGAGAAATTGTTCGCTTTACACCTTTTACCAATATCTACCGGTATATCTAATTGCAGGTGCAATATTTAATTGATCAAAATGCCCAGATAGAGCATGCAGACCTGAACGGCATGAGGGCGTTAGATAGGGCAATAGATCGTAGAAATACTGCGGTGGTGGCCTGCTTCCTCCGTAAGGGTGCCAAGCTGGGTCAGGTGACCTGGGCAGTGGCCACTGGCAAGCCAGACATGATGTTGTTACTGTTGAATAAACTAATGGAGGATGGCAATGTACTGTATAGGGTAAGTCAATGTTAGGATAATCTGTTTAAGTCTTAACCCTTTACACCATAGCCTGTTTCTAGTATTGAAGACAGGTGACTTCTTAAAGCAAGTTGAAAGTAAAGCAGAATGTGCAGTAAGGTGCATTCTGCTTTACTTTCAGCTTGCTTAAAGCTACCATCTACTAGAATTTTGAAAATATTTCTTATGATACATATTCATAACTGTATAAATTGGAACTATTTTCTGCAATGGAGGAATAAATTAAATGAGCAAAAAGGTGTAACTATGGGGTAATGGGTTGAACTGCCATATAGTCATTCTTGTATATACTCATTGACCCCATTAACTTCAGATGGACGCTTCTACTTTCCAATTAGGTTTAGTCCAAGTATTACTATTTTGGGTTGATTTTTGCAATATATTTCAAAATGACAATCAGTGAAAGACATGATTAGAGACCCTCTGTTCTGGTTCCACAGTATCGCACTGTTTGCATAGGACGAGTAAACTCTTAATAGGTGTACTATTTGTAAAAGAGATGATGGTAAAAAAAAAAAATGTAGGTGCATACAAATGCTCAGAAAGAGGTAAAGGCATCCTATTGCATTTATGAAAGGGTTAAGAGAAAAAGGGTGCAAAATTTTAAAATGGACTTTTCCGTTGTCGGTAAAAATGACAAGTTTACATTTATTCTTAAGATATTATATTATAAATTGTTTTTGCATTTCAGAAAAATCGTATCAAGGAAGCAGCCCAGAGATACCAGTATGCATTGAAGAAGTTTCCAATGGAGGATTTTGGGGAGGAGTATAAAACCTTTCGTGAAGTTCGACTCAACCTCATGCTAAACTTGTCCCGGTGTAAGAGGAAGCTAAATGTAAGTTACCTCCCTTCTCTTAATCCTTTCAAATGAAATAACCGAGTTATTTAGTTAACTGGCAATTCAATAAGGATGAACTTATAAGCCTAACTTGATAAGAGAGCAATTAGTAACTTTTAAAAGTACAGTCAAACATGTTAACCCTTTGAACCCTAGTCCCGCATATAGGCGTGCTTTTCAAACAGTGTACATGTGAATAGTACACTTGTCCTGTGCAAACAGTGAAGACCCAGATCAGAGGGCTCCGAAAGGAGCCCTCTGATCAGGGTCTTCACTGTTTGTCACAATGCCAAACATTGACAAAAACAACCCTTAAAAGTCAGAAATGGACTAGACTAAAATGGAAACTGGAATTGTCCATTTAAAGTTTCAGGGAGGAAAGAGTTAAGCCTTTACCCCATAGCCTGTTGAAAGTAAAGCCTGCTTTATGCTACCATCTGCTAGGATATAGAAATATTTCTTCTGGTACATTTTTTTGGCTGTATAAATTGAACTATGTTCTCCGGTGGTGGAATAAATTAAAGGGGTATATAATTGTGGAGTAATGGGTTAAGCAGTGAAATGATGCAAAATTGTCAGTCAATGTATACAGGTTTGGTTTTTTCTGTTCTCGCATAATGATCCCATTGAGTACAATTAATATTTAACCCCTTCTACCATAGCCAAACATGCTTTACTTTCATCCTGCTTTAACCCTTTGAACCCTAGTCCCGCATATAGGCGTCATTTTTAAAAGTATACATGTGAAAAGTGCATTTGTCCTATGCAAACAGTGAATACCCAGATCTGGGTCTTCACTGTTTGTCATAATGCAAAACATTGACCAAAACAACCCTTAAAAGTTAGAAATGGACTAGACTAAAATGGAAACTGGGATTGTCCATTTAAAGTTTGAGGGAGGAAAGAGTTAAGTTACCTTCAGTATTTAATACAATCAATGAATATTAATTTCTTGTGCTTATGTGGAGGAGTACAGTGACCCCTTCTACACCGGACATGTGTGGGCACAACATACCGGACATGTGTGGGCACAACATATCGGACATGTCTGGGCACAACATAAATTTTCGGTTTAGAGGGGTTTCCAGTTCAGACGGCTTTTTAACTCTTTCCTCCCTAAAACTTTAAATGGACAATTCCAGTTTCCATTTTAGTCTAGTCCATTTCTGACTTTTAAGGGTTGTTTTTGTCATTGTTTGGCATTATGACAAACAGTGAAGACCCTGATCAGAGGGCTCCTTTCGGAGCCCTCTGATCTGGGTCTTCACTGTTTGCATAGGACAAGTGTACTATTCACATGTACACTGTTTGAAAAGGACGCCTATATGCGGGACTAGGGTTCAAAGGGTTAACCCATTACCCCTTAGCATGTTTCTAGTATGGAAGATATAGCTGACCACTTAAACAGGCATTCTGCTTTACTTTCAACCTGTTTAACCCTTTGAACCCTAGTCCCGCATATAGGCGTCTTTTCAAACAGTGTACATGTGAATAGTACACTTGTCCTGTGCAAACAGTGAAGACCCAGATCAGAGGGCTCCGAAAGGAGCCCTCTGATCAGGGTATTCACTGTTTGTCAGTAATGCCAAAATTGACAAAAACAACTCTTAAAAGTCAGAAATGGACCAGACAAAAATCAAAACTGGAATTGTCCATTTAAAGTTTCAGGGAGGAAAGAGTTAAGCTATCATCTACTAGAATGTAGAAATTATTTCTGATGATACATATTTGCGGTATTTAGAGGTTCCGGTTTGGAGAGGTTCCACTATAGTTAGAGGTGTCCTACGATGTTTATGCAGAGGGAAGGGTTCACTTTACAATCTGCCACTGGTATAAGTTCATGTTTGTGTAAAATTTTCTATGCTATATTTCTGTGTTTTAAAACCTTTTGATGTATGTAGTTCTTTTGTGTAAAAAAAATTAAGTTCATGAGATATGTTGTGCATGCGCAAGGAAGTTTTGTTGTGACAGCAGCTGTTAACACAATGACTGCAAAGCATTGAGATAAATTATTCCATCATAGATCGAATACATGTACAACACACAAAATTTTAAATCCATTTAGTAATTGTGTGTATGAACAGTTGTACATAGCTTCTGTTTATCGGAGTGGTATTATTGAATTATCTGAATACCGGTAGTCAACATAACTATCATATCTGTATGTATTGCAGGACTGTGATGGTGCCATAGAACTAGCTACGAAAGCTCTGGAGCTGAAGCCTAAATGTTTTGAAGCCTTCTATGCTCGAGCCAGGGCCAAGAGAGATAACAGATCATACGCAGCAGCCTTTGAGGATCTTAGAGAAGCACTGAAGCTTGCTCCTACCAACCGAGAACTCCAGAGATTGTTAATGCGTGTCCGAGACGAATGTCAGGAACAGGCTCGGCTAGAAGGCGGTCAAGAGGGCGAGGATGACAGCCAAGTTGACAAGAAGTCTAATGAGACTGCACTATAGTGGAACAAATGAACGTATACCAGCTAGGATCAAAAGTTATGAACAGATGAAACGTTATATTAGTTTAGTATAAAAAGCCCAGTGATAAAATGATAATGAACATAAGAAATCAGCATTGTGATGATATGATATATATTGTGATTGTGAGAGATCAACAGAATGAAAATAAATCAGGGCCTCAGATAAGTGGATTTTTTTCAAAAATTGAAATCTTTATGTCTGCACTAAACACTATGATGTGACTACTCATTAGAATTGTCTCTTCAAGACTATATTAATGAGTAGGAACACCATAGGGTTTAGTGCAGACATGAAGGAGAAAACAATGAAAACCGTGTTTACTAAATTTGAAGTGAGATTAATCCTTTTAACCCTTTACTCCATAGCCTGTTTCTAGTATTGAAGACAAGTGACAACTTAAAACAGGTAGAAAGTAAAACAGAATGTGCCTTAAAGCACATTCTACTTTACTTTCAGCCCGCTTTAAGCTACCATCTGCTAGAATATATGAAAATATTCATGACTTAAACTATTTTCTTCAGTGGAGGAAAAATCCAATTGTGTAAAAATGTGTATCTATGGAGTAAAGGGTTAACACTGAAAATCAGTACTGAATACCTTTGCAAACAGTCTGGATCAAGATCATGGCCCACAAAATGTGGGGCTGTGTCAGGATCAAAACTGTTTGCTGCTTGCATTATGTGTTTGTAAATATAAAGAATACCAAGCTAATTGTAGTAGACATTTTCAGGGCTCTAGTATAAAAAGAATGACTAAACTGAACAAATCCAACATTTTCTCCTTCAAGTCAGCACCGACTCCTATGGTGTTACTATTCACCAGAATTGTCTCAAAGAGAAGATTCTAATGAATACCGTAGTCACACCTTAGAATTTAATGCAGATATAAAGATTTGAGTTTTTGAAATGCTCCCCTTATCTGGAGCCCTGATTTTCAGTAGACAAAAGTAATTCAGTAATGAAAGTGTTAATTAGGGAATTGTATGTATTGTTTTAGATACATGTGATGAAAGTAGTGCTATATTTTGTAAAGTTTAATGTTGGTGAAGATGTTCAACACATCTTGTTGGGGCTCACCTTACTTCTAATAACTGACAATTAATGTGCTGAAATTGGACAATGTTCAAGCACTATTAGAGTTCTTGAACTCTCGATACTCCCTGCATTATGTCCTTAACCCATTACCCTGTTTCTAATACTGAAGATAGGTGACCACTTAAAGCAGGTTGAAAGTAAAGCAGAATGCGCCTTAAGGCGCATTCTGCCTTACTTTCTGCCTGCTTTAAACTACAATCTGCTAGGATATATATTTCTTATGGTGCATATTTATGACTATTTATTGGAAGTATATTCTTCAGAGAAGGAACAAGTTAGAGGCATAAAAAGTCATATTTATGGGGTAATGAGTTATTTGAGTTCTTTGTTCAAAATCAAAATTCTATATTATTCAGCCAAACCATTATAAAGAGATCATTCAAAATGAGATGCATAGGTCTTCAATGAAAGTCTACATGATGCAGTGTAAAAGTATTGTAGAAACCTCATTTGGAACCTTTAGACAGGTGACAGCTTAATACTGGACAAAAGTAATGCAGAAAGCTCATTAATGAGCATTCTGCATGATTTTTGTCCTGCATTAAGCAGCAACCTCTCTTCAGAGATTTCCCTGCTTCTTCAGTAACTCCACTAAAGATGCATTCTGCTTTACTTTCAACCTGCTTTAACTCTTTCCTCCCTAAAACTTTCAATGAATAATTCCAGTTTCCATTTTAGTCTAGTCAATTTCTGACTTTAAAAGGTTGTTTTTGTCAATGTTTGGCATTATGACAAACAGTGAAGACCCAGATCAGAGGGCTCCTTTCGGAGCCCTCTGATCTGGGTCTTCACTGTTTGCATAGGACAAGTGTACTATTCACATGTACACTGTTTGAAAAGGACGCCTATATGCGGGATTAGGGTTCAAAGGATTAAAGGGTCAGCTGTTTTCAAAACTAGAAACAGGCTATGGGGTAAAGGGTTAACCTCTTCATTTCATTACCAAGAGTATAGTGGTCAGTTGCAAACTGTTTGGATTCCGATCAGATGCTGCGTAATGTGGCCTCTGATCAGGATCCAAACTGTATTACACTCATTTCAGTGTTTCTAAAGTCAAAATAGCTAAAATTTAAATTTAAGAAACAAATGTGCATAAAAGTTGTTTAACTCTTTCCTCCCTGAAACTTTAAATGGACAATCCCAGTTTCGATTTTGGTCTAGTCCATTTCTGGCTTTTAAGGGTTGTTTTTGTCATTGTTTGGCATTATGACAAACAGTGAAGACCCTGATCAAAGGGCTCCTTTTGGAGCCCTCTGATCTGGGCCTTCACTGTTTGCACAGTACAAGTGTATTATTCACATGTACACTGTTTGAAATTACGCCTATATGCGGGACTAGGGTTCAAAGGGTTAAAGCTGATGACGTCATGGCAATGAAGGGGTAATGTAAAGAGGAATGGATTTGTGTAATAGATTTTGTTAATTTTTATCATGGTTTATATATATCCTATACTGCCAATCCTGTATATAGTAAAATACAGCAACACCTCTCTATTACGACCACTAAAATGTGTATATTATTAGGTGTTTAAGATAGATGACTGCTTAAAGCAAGGTCACAGTAAAACAGAAAGCTTCTTTAGGAGCTTTCTGTTTTACTGTCACCATGCTTTAAACTGTCACCTGACTTTTATACGATCAATTAGCCTTCTTTTTAGTGGTCATAATTGAGAGGTTTTACTGTAGCTAAAAGAACAGAAGCCCAGTTTGTGTGTGCTTCTCATCTTATGGTGCAAAGTCAAGTTTTATTATGTATAAATTTATTCTGGAAGTATATTGCCACATTTTTCTTCATGTAAAGAAATCTCATTTTTTTTCGAGTAGATTTGTAATGACATTTCATTGTAAATTTATCATTTTAACATTAAAGTTTTATAAATTATGTCAACCAATATAGTGTGTATGTTGTTTTTTATCCCCCACTAGCCATCATTGTAGTTTTAACCCTTATCCTGCGGTGATTTCGTCGCTTCGAAATTGTCGTCTGCAAAGTTTGTAAAATTGAGATTTATACATTTTTAGCTCACCTGAGCTAGCTCAGGGTGAGCTTTTGCAATCCTTGAATGTCCGTCGTCCGGCGTCAACAATTTTAGTGTTTACACTCTAGAGGCCACAATATTTATCCAATCTTTCTCAAACTTGCTCAGATGGTATCTTGCCATAAGAGCTCGGATGAGTTCGATTATGGTTGAAATCTGACAAATAGGTCATGAGTTATCTACCTTTGAACTGCTGAAAATGCTATATTAAACAGTGTTTACACTCTAGAGGCCACAGTATTTATCCAATCTTTCTAAAACTTGTCCAGATTGTATATTACCATAAGAATTCGGAAGAGTTCGATTGTGGTTGAAATCGGATAAATAAATCAAGAGTTGTCTACCTTTGAATTGCTGAAAATGCCATTTTTAACGGTGTTTACACAATATGAGGCCACAATATGTATCCAATATTTTTAAAACTTGCCCAGATTGTATATGACCATAAGAGTTTGAATGAGTTCGATTTTGATTGAAATTGGACAAATAGATCAAGAATTATCTACCTTTGAATTGCTGATAATGCCATATTTAACAGTGTTTACATTCTAGAGTTCACAATTTTTATCCAATCTATTTCAAACTTGCTCAGATTGTATATGACTATAAGAGTTCAGATGAGTTCGATTATGGTTGAAATCAGACTCATAAGTCGAGAATTATCTACCTTTGAATTGCTGAAAATGCCATATTTAACGATGTTTACACTCTAGAGGCCACAAATTTTATCCAATCTTTCTCAAACTTACTCAGATTGTATATTACCATAAGACTTCAGATGAGTTCAATTATGGTTGTAATCTGATCAATAGGTCAGGAGTTATCTACCTTTGAATTGCTGAAAATGATAAATTTAACAGTGTTTACGCTCTAGAGGCCACAATATTTATCCAAGCTCTCTCAAACTTACCCAGATTATATATGACCATAAGAGTTCGAAAAAGGGCGATTATGGTTGGAATCTGACAAATAGATCCAAGATATATCTACCTTTGAATTGCTGAAAATGCCATATTTTACAGCGTTTACACTCTTGCAACTACAGTTTTCAATGGATTTTGATTATACTTGTACACAAAGGATGTATAGCTATACGTTCTCGAAGGAGTGCAATTATTGTTGAAATGTAATCATTGTGGCAATAGTTACCTGCCCTTGATATACTTTGAAATGCTAGAAAAAGGCTTCATTTCAGTATTGTTTAAGCCCATTGTTATTTGCCTTTGATGTACTCTACTATACTACAGTAGGTCGACAAACTTGAATGGATTAAGAATAAAAGGGGTGAAACTCAAAGGTAAAGCTATCAGGCTTCATTACAAATGGTGAGCGATATCAGGGCCTTCAGGCCCTCTTGTTTAAGTAAAGAAACTTAAAGAAAAGTGTCAAACAGTTTGGATCCAGATAAGACGCTGCGTTATGCGGCGTCTTATCTGGATCTAAACCGTTTTCAAAAATCAATAAAGTCGCGACCAGCAGGCAAAGGGTTAACAAGTGTAGAACATATCTTAGCAAAGAAAGATAACTGCAATTTAACCGATGTTTTCCATTTTTCATTATCCCCCTTTGTCCACTTACTCACAGAGGCAACCAAGAGCACCTACTCCTCCACATAGATGCCAAAAATGCATACCGTATTCAGTAATAGTGTTGAAATCAATTGGCAACTTAAATTGGCAAACGGTGCAGAATCTGATTAAGTGCCACACAACACAGTGTGACATTGGCAAACAATACAGACCCTGATTAGGTGTCACACAACACATTGCCAAACAATACAGACCCTGATTAAGTGTCACACAACACAGTCGGACATTGGAAAACAGTGCAGACCCTGATTAGGTGCCACACAACACAATGTGACATTCGCAAACAGTGCAGACCCTGATTAGGTGCAACATAACACGGTGTGACATTGGCAAAGAGTGCAGACCCTGATTAGGTGCCACACAACACAGTGTGACATTGGCAAACAGTGCAGTCCCTGATTAAGTGCCACATAACACAGTGTGACATTGACAAACAATACAGACCCTGATTAGGTGTCACACAACACAGTGTGACATTGGCAAACAAAACAGACCCTGACTAAGTGCCACACAACACAGTGTGACATTGACAAACAATACAGACCTTGATTAGGTGTCACATAACACAGTGTGACATTGGCAAACAAAACAGACCCTGATTAGGTGTCACACAACACAGTGTGACATTTGCAAACAATACAGACCCTGACTAAGTGCCACACAACACGGTGTGACATTGGAAAACAGTGCAGACCCTGATTAAGTGCCACACAACTTGGTGTGACATTGGAAAACAGTGCAGACCCTGTAGCGCGTTAAAGTACTGTATTGGAGAACGGCAACGTTAACTGATGCAAACAACCCTTATAGGACGACATGTAACGTTCTCCAATACTCTTCAATAATAACTCGTTGCGTCCCCAAGTTTATTTACTTTTCAAGGGTACGAACGAACTATTGAGGAATCGGAATAACACGTGCAAAAGTGTACAAATCAACTGAAATGCATCAATTTTACCGCACATAAAAATCAGATTTAGCTGCTTAGATGTTATCTGCTTTGTTTGATACATTAAGGATCGGAAAATGTTGGTTTATTGAGGAGAAATTAACTCGGGACTGTTCGCTGTATTTGTAAACTCATTTGGTCGCCATTTTGTTTTTTCTCGTTAGCATTTGCTCACTACCTCTAAGGCCGTTCGTGCCGTTCGCAATCAATATTGTGCAAACGGGTCTTTTTAGTTAAATTGTTACGGTTTTTTATGCAATCGATGCAATCGATACGGTTACTGAACATGCTACTGATTAGGTGCCACACAACACAGTGTGACATTGGCAAACAGTGCAGACCCTGATTAGGTGCCACATAAAACAGTGTGACATTGGCAAAAAGTGCAGACCCTGATTAGATGCCACATAAAACAGTGTGACATTGGCAAACAGTGCAGACCCTGATTAGGTGCCACATAAAACAGTGTGACATTGGCAAACAGTGCAGACCCTGATTAAGTGCCACATAACATGGTGTGACATTGGCAAACAGTTCAGACCCTGATTAGGTGCCACACAACACGGTGTGACATTGGCAAACAGTGCAGACCCTGATAAGGTGCCACATGAAACAGTGTGACATTGGCAAACAGTGCAGACCCTGATCAGGTGCCACACAACACAGTGTGACATTGGAAAACAATACAGACCCTGATTAAGTGCCACACAACACAATGTGACATTGGCAAACAGTGCAGACCCTGATTTAGTGCCACATAAAACAGTGTGACATTGGCAAACAGTGCAGACCCTGATTAAGTGCCACATAACATGGTGTGACATTGGCAAACAGTTCAGACCCTGATTAGGTGCCACACAACACGGTGTGACATTGGCAAACAGTGCAGACCCTGATAAGGTGCCACATGAAACAGTGTGACATTGGCAAACAGTGCACACCCTGATCAGGTGCCACACAACACAGTGTGACATTGGAAAACAATACAGACCCTGATTAAGTGCCACACAACACAATGTGACATTGGCAATCAGTGCAGACCCTGATTTAGTGCCACTTAACACGGTGTGACATTGGCAAACAGTGCAGACCCTGATTAGGTGCCACACAACAAAGTGTGACATTGGCAAACAGTGCAAATCCTAATTAGGTGCCACACAACACAATGTGACATTGGCAATCAGTGCAGACCCTGATTAAGTGCTACACAACACAGTTAGACATTGGCAAACAATACATACACATTACCAGTTGACAGTGCGATACAGAGTGATGTATTTAGCTCGAGACGATTTTGGTGGAAATAGCCGATCTGACGAGCACTTGGCGCGAGTCTGATCGGTTGTTTCCGCCAAAACGTCAAGAGCTAAATGCAACACTCTGTAGCACACTGCCAACTGGTGATGTGTTTATTATATGCCTTGAATACACACCAGAAACAATTAAATAGTTGTTTAAATCATTTTATAGCCAAATTTTATTAGTTATTTGAAGCAGAACAAGATTTTTTGTTTGCAGTGCAGACCCTATTTGGAGCTCGAACATGTATTGATATATATGACAGTTACACGTCTGAAATTTGGACACCTCTGTGGGTTGAAAGAGGGAATTAATGACTAACTATTGCGTTGTGGGTTATGATGGTGTTGCAGAGAGCTCTTATATGAGCTTTCTGTAATACCATCGTGCTGCTCTAGGCGTCAGCCTGTCCGGGAACCGTTGGTGTTTGTGTCCGGTTTTCAGATGTGTTAGACTGTATTTCAAACTATTTCTACATACGACTGTGGGAAATTTCTACATTCCGATAGCGTCATCATTATGACGTCATATAACTACGGTTATGTGATGTCATTATTGTGTACAAATATATCGCATGCTTGGCTTAATCTGGTTCCAGTTGTGCCACAATATGATGATGATGATGATGTTCGTCCATCGCTAGGGGATGATGACCGTCACCGTGACTACTGGATTGGCAAGGTGCCATGTGACCGAATGTGGCTCGTCAGACCTATGCGTGCATGAAACGCTCTGCCACAGATGGAACACATGTGGGTTGGCTCAGTTGTAGAGGTAATGTCAGCCCTCTGTTTACGGATGGCACGTTTCCTCTGAGAATCTTCTATATGGGCTTTCTCAGCTGCCTTTGCCCCAGCAGCTATTGAACTCCTCCAGGACGACCTGTTTTCTGCAAGTGACTCCCATGTGTCTGTTGGGATGCTGAGAAGCTTCAGTGAGCACTTAAGGTTGTCTTTGAAGCGTTTCTTCTGTCCTCCAATTCGTCTCTTCCCTTCTGACAATTCTCCATAGAACAGTTGCTTTGGTATGCGGCAAAGATGGCCAGCCCAGCGACATTTGGAGCGCTGTTCAAAGCATGGTGTGTACAGATGGGAGGTTAGCCCTAGTTAGAACTTCTGTGTCTGGTACCTTGTCCTGCCATCTTATGCGGAGAAGCTTCCTCAGGCATGTCATGTGGAAGTGGTTGAGTTTCTTGGCATGCCTTGAATAGACAGTCCATGTTTCACATGCATACAGGAGAGTTGTAACAACAGCTGCACGGTAGACCTTGATTTTGGTGCTGAGTTTTATTCCTCTACGCTCCCATACATTTAAGCGGAGTCTGCCGAAAGCAGCACTGGCCTTCGCAAGTCTATTGTTGATTTCCTCATCTATGTGCACGTCCCTTGACAGTGTACTTCCAAGGTAGGTGAACTTGTTCAGTGACTGACCTTTCACATGAATTGTAGGTTCTTCATAGACAGATCCTGGTTTGGGCTGGTAAAGAACTTCCGTCTTCTTGATGCTTATTGTTAGACCAAAGTTGTCACAGGCCTTTGAAAAGTTGTCCATGATGAATTGCATGTTTGAATGAGAGCTAGCATTCAAGGCACAGTCGTCAGCAAAGAGAAGGTCTCTGATGACAGCATTTTTTACTTTTGTAACTGCGTTCAGACGTCTTAGGTTGAAGACGTTGTCATCTGTCCTGTATCTTATGTTCACTCCTGGGTCCTCACTGGTGAAGGCATCTGTCAGCATAGCAGAGAACATCATACTGAATAGGGTTGGGGCCAGAACACAGCCTTGTTTGACTCCGTTGCTCACTGGAAAGTCAGGAGATGTTTCATTATCATCATCACACGAGCCATCATACCATCATGGAATTGGTGAATAATGCTAACAAATGTTTCTGGGCATCCAAATTTGGCCATTATCTTCCACAAGCCCTCTCGACTAACAGTGTCAAATGCTTTAGTTAGGTCCACGAACGTGACATACAGATCCTGGTGCTGTTCTTGGCATTTTTCTTGAAGTTGACGGGCAGCAAACACCATATCAATTGTACCTCGACCAGAACGGAAGCCACACTGACTTTCAGGAAGAAGAAGATCCTTCTCTAGGTGCAGAAACTCCAGAATAAGCCTATTGAGCAGCAGTCTGGCCAGTATTTTACCAGCTATACAAAGCAGTGAAATCCCACGGTGGTTATCGCAACATTGTCGATTGCATTTGCGCTTATACAGGTGCACAATGGAAGCATCCTTTAATTCCTGTGGAAGCTTGCTGTTTGTCCAAAAGGTGGTGAAGAGTTCATGAAGCTTTTGAAATAGAGTAGGGCCACCAGATTTGTAGACTTCTGCGGGGATGGCATCTGCTCCAGGTGCTTTACCACTAGACAATTGCTTAATAGCTGTTTCAACCTCAGCAATGGATGGTGGACAGTCAAGCTCAGTATTGATCCTGACCTGCGGGAGTCGCTTTATGGCTTCATCATTGATGGATGATGGACGATTCAGAACTGCGTTGAAGTGCTCAGCCCAACGCTCCAAAATTTTCCCACGTTCCGTGATTAGTTTATCACCATCAGAGCTGAGAAGAGGAGGTGAACTAGAAGGTTGAGGTCCGTAGAGAGCTTTTAAAGAGTCGTAAAAGCGTTTGGAGTCATGCATATCAGCAAACTTCTGGATCTCCTCGGCTTTATTGCTGAGCCAGGTGTCTTGCATGACACGAAGTTCTGTCTGAACTCGCTGGCGTATTTCTGTGAAAGCAGTTTTCTTGCTGATGGAACTTGGGTCTTGTTGGTGTGCTAAAAAGAGCTTGTTTTTTGGCAGATATTAGGTCCTGTATCTCCTGGTTATTATCATCAAACCAATCCTGGTTCTTCTTGGTCTTTCGACCTAGGATACTGAGGGAAGATGAGTAGACGGTGTCTCTGAAGAGTGCCCAGGCATCCTCAACGTCAGTGTCACTGTAGTGTTGGACAGTGAGTTCTTTCTTGAGGTCATCAGCAAGCTGAGAGGCTTTATCATCTAGCTTCAGTTTAGAGACATCACTTTCTTTGGTGCATTATTCCCTTGGGGTCGGCGTTTAACCTGGAGGTGCAACTTCAGCTTTGACATGACAAGCCTATGGTCAGTCCAGCACTCGGCTCCACACATGGCCTTAGTAATACGGCCGTCTTTTTGATCCGACTGCCTGGTATTGACATAGTCAATTAGATGCCAGTGTTTTGATCTTGTGTGCATCCAGGTGGTCTTGTGACTAGTGCCCTGCCTGAAGAGAGTGTTGCTGATCAAAAGTCCATGTGACATACAAGTTCTGAGCAGCAGCAGACCATTGCTGTTACACTTTCCTGTTCCATGTCTACCAATGACACCATCCCATGTTTGATAGTCCTGTCCAACTCTGGCATTGACGTCTCCTAAGACAAGAAGTTTGTCTGCTCTTGGGATGCTTGATATTGTCGAGTCCAGGTCCTGGTAGAATTCGTCCTTGATGTTCTCTGGGTTGGTCATGGTAGGAGCATATGCACTTATTAGGAATGCCTGCTGATCCTTACTGATGGGAATCTGCATTGTCATGAGTCTGTCATTGATACCCTTTGGTAGGCTAGACATGGTGTTTAACAACTTCGTCTTGACAGCAAACCCAGCACCAGATTCACGTTTCTCTGTAGCGCTTCTACCACTCCAAAAGAATGTGTAACCACCATTGGTTTCAGTAAGCTGCCATTCCTCTGATAGACGTGTCTCTGAGAGCGCAGCGATGTCAATCTTGTACCTACTTAGTTCAAGTGCAAGGAGTGCTGTACGTCTGCCAGGTCGGTTTGCCTTAGGGTTGTCTTGGAGGGTTCTAACGTGCCACGTTCCTATGGTGAGCGGTGTCACCTTGTTTCTTTTATTGTTATTTCGACCGCATGAAAGGGATTCCTGCCAGCCGCGGTAAGCTGGCCCGGGCAAGGTGAAGCAGGCAATGTTTAGAGCACCTTTTCTAGCCCCTTCCTCAGGCTACGGAGGTGAGCAGTGCATTCCTGAAAAGGGCTGCTCAGTCGCTCAGGGGGCTGCCGAATTCCACTGCTGCTTCGGTCAGTGAAAAGCGACCCTATGCCCTGAGTTGCCTGTGTGTAGGTTTGCAACTACAGCTCCCAGTGTATCCACACCTACTGCTTCGCCACTCGCCTATCGCCACAGGACTTAGTTGAAATTCAACTACTGCAACAGTCACGACTTGCGCGTGAGTTAGTTTGGGGAGTTAAAGTGGGGAAGACTTGCGCAGCATCGTCCACACTCTCTCGTCCGCGCCCATCTTGGTCCAATGGCAAGACAAAGTCTAGACGACTGGAGATGAGTTTGGATGCAGAAGCTGCCGTAAGCTCAACTGTATCAGTTGGGAAAACGCCTGTGGGGCTTCACTCCAATATTTCTGTCGGGGTTGCTTCCACCAGCCTTATACTATCCCTAGTACTCACAAGGCAGTGAGGCCATTTAACCCATGACTGGGAGTCTGTTAGTGGGCATCAGGGCATGTCCACACGCCGGTGGGCCTGCATGCCACACCTCTGGGGGCAGACTACCTCCGAGTCCCTGGTAGATTAATCTGAGGCCGTAAGGTGCTCAGTATCCATGTGTCGCCACGGGGAGGCTCTACCTAGGGCTTGCTGCTGGAGAGGTTATATACTGGCAAGGGCAGGCTTACATACTCTTCTACCCCTTACACATTTCTGCTAGCCAGCGGTGAAAGCTGAAAGCGGAAGGCGACAAGCACACAACACACCTCGCAGACACACTAGGCACATCACAACAGCCATTTTAACACACTGTGCCACAATGTGCCACAATAAACGGCGTTTTAACTTCTATATATAGACTCGAACTCAGTTTGTAATAGATTTAGACTGAGTATTTAATTTTCATTCTGGATCTAGATATGTTTCGCTTTTGCTGTTTTCAGGGGTTTCTAGCCTGCCCTGGAATATCTGTTTAAGTGTTGGATATCGCTGTGGAAATCTCTCACTGCGTCATGTAGGGTTCATAATATTTTAGTATTTTAAAGCATATGTTTCTTTAATCTGCTATTGAGCTGCTTTCGTCTGTACATATTTAACCCTTTACCTGCTAATCCCAATTTTATTACAATCTACAAACGGTTCAGATCCAGATAAGACGCTTAGTCAGGCAGCGTTTCATCTTGATACAAACTCGTTTTTGGTTTTCTATTTATTGAAAATTGCATAAATCTGAATGTTACAAAATTTGTAAACGACAATTTCAAAGGAGTCGATATTATAGCAGGATAAGAGTTAAAACTATAGAAATCTATGTATATAATACTTTAATTAGACTAAATGGGCTACCCTCGTTAAATAATGTCATTCATTAGGTGCCACACAACACAGTGTGACATTCGCAAACAGTGCAGACCCTGATTAGGTGCCACATAACACAGTGTGACATTGGCAAACAGTGCAGACTCTGATTAGATGCCACAAAAAACAGTGTGACATTGGAAATAAGTGCAGACCCTGAGTAGGTGCCACACAACACAGTGTGACATTTGCAAATAATACAGACCCTGATTAAGTGCAACATAACACAGTGTGACATTGGCAAACAGTGCAGACCCTGATTAGGTGCCACACAACACAATGTGACATTGGCAAACAGTACACACCCTGAATAGGTACCACGCAACACAGTGTGACATTGGCAAACAGTGCAGACCCTGATTAGGTGCCACATAACACGGTTTGACATTGGCAAACAGTACAGACCCTTTTTAAGTGTCACACAACACGGTTTGACATTGGCAAACAGTACAGACCCTGCTAAAGTGCCACATAACACAGTGTAACATTGGCAAACAGTACAGACCCTGATTGAGTGCCACATAACACAGTGTGACATTGTGAAACAGTGCAGACTCTGATTGAGTGCCACATAACACAGTGTGACATTGTCAAACAGCGCAGACCCTGATTAAGTGTCACACAACACAGATTGACATTGGCAAACAGTACAGACCCTGATTAAGTGCCACACAACACGGTTTGACATTGGCAAACAGAACAGGCCCTGATTAAGTGCCACATAACACAGTGTGACATTGGCAAACAATTCATACCCTGATTAGGTGTCACACAACACAGTGTGACATTGGAAAACAATACAGACCCTGATTAAGTGCCACACAACACAATTTGACATTGGCAAACAGTGCAGATCCTGATTAGGTGCAACATAGCACGGTGTGACATTGGCAAAGAATGCAGACCCTGATTAGGTTCCACATAACATTGTGTGACATTGGCAAACAGTGCACACGCTGATTAAGTGCCACATAACACAGTGTGACATTGGCAAACAATACAGACCCTGATTAGGTGTCACATAACATGGTGTGACATTGGCCAACAGTACAGACCCTGATTAAGTGCCACATAACACAGTGTGACATTGGCAAACAGTGCAGACCCTGATTAGGTGCCACACGACACAGTGTGACATTGGCCAACAATACAGACCCTGATAGTTTAGTTGAAACATATTTTATTTCGATTTTTTACAGAAATGGGGTCGGGCTACAAGTGCTCACCACTTAGTTACAGCCCTCCCCCTAATATTTGATGACACAAAGAATAGATAATAATGGCATTGTTAACATAAATATATAAACAAAACAAAATTTGCAATAAAGGTAGGAAATGATGCAGAAATAAAGTATCAAAAGGCCCAAAATTGCTTTGTGACCATGTTGCATGTACTTGTGTAGGTGACTGCTAACCGCAATGCAAAAGTAATACAGATTAACAACTGCATTACCATTGTCTTGCATTCAACCGCCATCTGCCCCTTGTACCAATAAACTAATAAACTACTGTATTTCGAGTGTATAAAATGAGCACTAAGACTCGTTTGTAAATTATCAGTTCACAATAGAGTACATGTATTTGAATTTGAAGGTCATGGTCTAGCCACGCATTTGTAATATTTAAACCTTATATTTTAATTTCTAAATGATAATATAATTGCTGCATTTCGAGAGTGGGAGAGATAGAGAAGTGTAAATGAATGAGAGAGAGAGAGAGAGAGAGAGAGAGAGAGAGCATCCAAACATTGTATTTAAGAGACTGTTGATTCGATAAGAGACCAAAGGTTGTTTACTATGTATATTTGTTTTAATAAAATAGTGCACTGCTTCGAAAATCGCCAAATTATCGTTATAAGGCAATTGATCAGATCCATATAAAAATAGTTCACAGCTTAAAGGTTGGAAAATTCTGTTGTTCTGCAACAAGAGCTGTCTCTGTTCTCTATAATTTGTACAGTGGAAAAAAAAGATCACTATTTTCAACCACATTAGAACATGAGCAATAAGGATTTATAGCAATATGATTAGTAATGAGATCATTATTTAGATCACTGTAATTATTACGTAACCTTGCATGTAAGACAGCTAGATAGCGTTTACCATGAAAATAACGATGTTTTACATTTATCTTGTTTGGATTTGCGCAAATCCTTGCTTTAAAGGATGAAAAAGTAGAGATATTTCAGATACTGGTGTCTAAAGAGTTCCAATTACTATTGACGATGGGATACAAGATTTTTTAAATAAACTAGTCCTTGTAAAAGGTAAAGTAAAATTTTCACTATCCCTAAGTGGGTAGTTTGACATATTTCGTTGTGACGGTAGTAAATCTGTAATATAAGGCGGGACACTATTATTAAAAGCTTTGTACATAAAACACAATTTTTGGTTAGTACGTCTGACTGATAGTGATTCCCATCCACATTCATTTATAAATTTTGTGAGGCCCGTGACAATTCGTGCAGCTTCATTTTGCAATAGGTCAAGCGAAGTTGAGCAGCTAATTGAGCACCCATCCCAAACTATTGATGAGTATTCAAGAACTGGTCTAATATAAGATAAATATATTTGATTTAATGCTTGCCTATTTAAAACAAATTTCAATTTTCTCATTATACCAACAACTTTCCATGCGGAACTTAAAATATTATCAATATGTGTATTCCATTTACCTTTGTTATTGATTGTCAAACCCAAATGCTTGTGGTTTTCGACAAAGTCTATATTGGTATTTTCAAATAGTAAGTTAGGTGCATGATCATAATTTTTTAAACAGAAAAACATTGCCTCGGTTTTATTGGGGTTAAAAGTTACTAGCCATTGCTTAGCCCAAGATGAAATACAACGTAAATCGTGATTTATAATCCCTTCCATATCTTCAATAGACGCTGTAGAATAAAATAAAGAGCTATCATCAGCATATAATCTGGTCAGGCTTAACAATTTATCGGCTATATCATTCACATAGATTAAGAATAGGAGAGGTCCTAAGACTGAGCCCTGTGGTACACCTGCATTTGTAGAGTTTAATTTGGATTTTGTAGACTGTAGAACAACTGTTTGTTTTCTACCACTTAAGTAGTTTGTTAACCAGTTCAAAACACCCCCCCCCCCCCCCAATACCATTTTCTCTTAGTTTAAAAATAAGACCCTTATGCCAAACTCTGTCGAATGCCTTCGAAATATCACAAAATACCATACATGCATTTTGTTTATTGTCGATGGCTTCACAGATGTGATGATAAATATCAATTAGCTGATAAGTTGTTGAGTGGTTTGGTAAAAATCCGGACTGATATTTATATAGCAAGTTACAGTCTAAAAGAAAGTTATATACATATTTATAAACGATTCTCTCCAACACTTTTCCACTTTTAAAAGAGAAACGGGTCTGTAATTTGAAGGTGTTGATGGATCGCCCTTTTTAAATATGGGTGTAACAAAAGCAAGTTTCCATGAATCAGGAAATGAGTGTTCATTCAAAGATCGGTTAAATAGAATTGCTAGTGGCTTAGAAACAGTCATTGACGATCCTTTTAACATTTTATGGCTTATCAAATCTGGACCACTGACTTTATTTACATTTAGTCCTGACAAAATATCTTGGACTTCAGTTTCATTAACATTTATATTATTCAAAGATTGGTTAGTTTTTGGCACGAATTAATAGCTTATTTATTCGTGGTTTTGGTGATAAGGTTAATAAATACCTCGTTATCATCATTAATATTGGAAATTGAAGAAAAATAATTATTTAAACAGTCTGCCTTTTCTTGCATTGAAATAGATACATTTAAAGTGCCGTCCGGTAAGGTTTCACATAATGGTGGCATTGACGCAGAGGAATCTTTGTTTTTAACAAAGTGACGTATAATTTTCCAGAATCCTCTTTTATCGTTTAGGTTAAGTTCAGAAAGATATTCATCCAGATTACTGTAAAACATTTCTTTTGCATTTTCTCAGGTTGTTTACTTTGTCTCTTAACTTTTTATATTTCAACCAATCAGGAGCTTTGTTAGTTTTAACTGCAATGGTTAACTTTTAATTCTATCTCTAGACCTTGAAACACTACGTATTAAAGAATCGTACCAGGGTTTGTCGTTAGGTCTCACCGTTACCATTTTAGACGGAATACATTTCTTTACAAAACCCATAAAAATTGACGTGAATTTGTCACAGGCCTCACTTACTGATCCATGTTTCAAACAGTTCCAGTTGTAACTAGCAATATTATGGTTTAAAGTATCAAAATCGGCTCTATTATAAAGCCAAGCTAATATTCAATTCATATAAGAAAGGCAGATGGATAAAAGTTGCTTTATGATCACTAATATGACTAGGAGTGGCAATTGTCCCTGAATCAAGAACGTTCATATCACTAGGTACAAGTATTGGGTCAAGTAGGGCATTATTTCTTGTCGGCTGATTTACGGTTTCAGTGAGGTTATTACACAATATAATTTGTTAACAATAGAATAATAGAAAGAGAAACGGGTCTGTAATTTGAAGGTGTTGATGGATCGCCCTTTTTAAATATGGGTGTAACAAAAGCAAGTTTCCATGAATCAGGAAATGAGTGTTCATTCAAAGATCGGTTAAATAGAATTGCTAGTGGCTTAGAAACAGTCATTGACGATCCTTTTAACATTTTATGGCTTATCAAATCTGGACCACTGACTTTATTTACATTTAGTCCTGACAAAATATCTTGGACTTCAGTTTCATTAACATTTATATTATTCAAAGATTGGTTAGTTTTTGGCACGAATTAATAGCTTATTAATTCGTGGTTTTGGTGATAAGGTTAATAAATACCTCGTTATCATCATTAATATTGGAAATTGAAGAAAAATAATTATTTAAACAGTCTGCCTTTTCTTGCATTGAAATAGATACATTTAAAGTGCCGTCCGGTAAGGTTTCACATAATGGTGGCATTGACGCAGAGGAATCTTTGTTTTTAACAAAGTGACGTATAATTTTCCAGAATCCTCTTTTATCGTTTAGGTTAAGTTCAGAAAGATATTCATCCAGATTACTGTAAAACATTTCTTTTGCATTTTCTCAGGTTGTTTACTTTGTCTCTTAACTTTTTATATTTCAACCAATCAGGAGCTTTGTTAGTTTTAACTGCAATGGTTAACTTTTAATTCTATCTCTAGACCTTGAAACACTACGTATTAAAGAATCGTACCAGGGTTTGTCGTTAGGTCTCACCGTTACCATTTTAGACGGAATACATTTCTTTACAAAACCCATAAAAATTGACGTGAATTTGTCACAGGCCTCACTTACTGATCCATGTTTCAAACAGTTCCAGTTGTAACTAGCAATATTATGGTTTAAAGTATCAAAATCGGCTCTATTATAAAGCCAAGCTAATATTCAATTCATATAAGAAAGGCAGATGGATAAAAGTTGCTTTATGATCACTAATATGACTAGGAGTGGCAATTGTCCCTGAATCAAGAACGTTCATATCACTAGGTACAAGTATTGGGTCAAGTAGGGCATTATTTCTTGTCGGCTGATTTACGGTTTCAGTGAGGTTATTACACAATATAATTTGTTAACAATAGAATAATAGAAAGAGAAACGGGTCTGTAATTTGAAGGTGTTGATGGATCGCCCTTTTTAAATATGGGTGTAACAAAAGCAAGTTTCCATGAATCAGGAAATGAGTGTTCATTCAAAGATCGGTTAAATAGAATTGCTAGTGGCTTAGAAACAGTCATTGACGATCCTTTTAACATTTTATGGCTTATCAAATCTGGACCACTGACTTTATTTACATTTAGTCCTGACAAAATATCTTGGACTTCAGTTTCATTAACATTTATATTATTCAAAGATTGGTTAGTTTTTGGCACGAATTAATAGCTTATTAATTCGTGGTTTTGGTGATAAGGTTAATAAATACCTCGTTATCATCATTAATATTGGAAATTGAAGAAAAATAATTATTTAAACAGTCTGCCTTTTCTTGCATTGAAATAGATACATTTAAAGTGCCGTCCGGTAAGGTTTCACATAATGGTGGCATTGACGCAGAGGAATCTTTGTTTTTAACAAAGTGACGTATAATTTTCCAGAATCCTCTTTTATCGTTTAGGTTAAGTTCAGAAAGATATTCATCCAGATTACTGTAAAACATTTCTTTTGCATTTTCTCAGGTTGTTTACTTTGTCTCTTAACTTTTTATATTTCAACCAATCAGGAGCTTTGTTAGTTTTAACTGCAATGGTTAACTTTTAATTCTATCTCTAGACCTTGAAACACTACGTATTAAAGAATCGTACCAGGGTTTGTCGTTAGGTCTCACCGTTACCATTTTAGACGGAATACATTTCTTTACAAAACCCATAAAAATTGACGTGAATTTGTCACAGGCCTCACTTACTGATCCATGTTTCAAACAGTTCCAGTTGTAACTAGCAATATTATGGTTTAAAGTATCAAAATCGGCTCTATTATAAAGCCAAGCTAATATTCAATTCATATAAGAAAGGCAGATGGATAAAAGTTGCTTTATGATCACTAATATGACTAGGAGTGGCAATTGTCCCTGAATCAAGAACGTTCATATCACTAGGTACAAGTATTGGGTCAAGTAGGGCATTATTTCTTGTCGGCTGATTTACGGTTTCAGTGAGGTTATTACACAATATAATTTGTTAACAATAGAATAATAGAGGAGCAGAACCAACGACAAAGGCAGATCGGGTTTACAAATTTTATTAACCAAACGGTTTCGACTCTCACCGAGTCTTCATCAGTGGTACATCCATATAATTTGTTGTAAGTTATTTGATGTATTGTTAATAAGGTTTTCGTTAAGATCACAGACCCTGATTAAGTGCCACATAACACAGTGTGACATTGGCAAACAGTGCAGGCCCTGATTAGATGCCATATAACACGGTGTGACATTGGCAAACAGTGTAGACCCTGATGAGACAGTGTCTCATGATTTTCATCAGGGTCTACACTGTTTGCCAATGTCACACTGTGTTATGTGGCACCTAATCAGGGTCTTTTTAAACTTTCTTCTATCCTGTAATTAGTATAGTGTTACCATTGTAACCAAGTGTAACCAGAATGTTACCAAAGACAAAGAAGGAATAGCGTGTAACCCAAAATGCAGAGGGGTAATTTTAAAACTTTCTTTTATTCTGTATAGTATAGTGTTACCATTGTAACCAAGTGTAACCAGAATGTTACCAAAGACAAAGAAGGAATAGCTTGTTACCCAAAATGCAGAGGGGTAATTTTAAAACTTTCTTCTTTCCTGTATAGTATAGTTTTACCATTGTAACCAAGTGTAACCAGAATGTTACCAAAGACAAAGAAGGAATAGCTTGTAACCCAAAACACAGAGGGGTAATTTTAAAACTTTCTTCTATCCTGTATAGTATAGTGTTACCATTGTAACTAAGTGTAACCAGAATGTTACCAAAGACAAAGAAGGAATAGCTTGTAACCCAAAATGCAGAGGGGTAATTTTAAAACTTTCTTCTATCCTGTATAGTATAGTGTTACCATTGTAACTAAGTGTAACCAGAATGTTACCAAAGACAAAGAAGGAATAGCTTGTAACCCAAAATGCAGAGGGGTAATTTTAAAACTTTCTTCTATCCTGTATAGTATAGTGTTACCATTGTAACTAAGTGTAACCAGAATGTTACCAAAGACAAAGAAGGAATAGCTTGTAACCCAAAATGCAGAGGGGTAATTTTAAAACTTTCTTCTATCCTGTATAGTATAGTGTTACCATTGTAACTAAGTGTAACCAGAATGTTACCAAAGACAAAGAAGGAATAGCTTGTAACCCAAAATGCAGAGGGGTATTTTTAAAACTTTCTTCTATACTGTATAACATCATGGAGGAATTATATGATTCCTCCATGATAACATACATAGCGATATGCTGGGTTTGGAAGATGTAACCAAAGACACTGTACAATGTAACCCTTGTTACCAAAGAGAAGAAGGGTTACAAAATGCATCAATTTGTGCAGAGGTGCACATTTTGTGCCATATCTAGTTTGCCAATGTCCACTTTAGTAGACACTAGGCCTAAAAAATGTTTTTAATTCTATTTGTTTGTTTTTTATTATTTTTGGCGGGTTGTCACTTGTGTTGGATTTATATGCGAGTGTACCAGGAGTGATAAACGGTGTGATCTTTTTTCACACAAAAATGTACTACCGAGTTTTGCTTGTTGGTTATTTCTCATGTCAACATTTATCCCAAACCTAAGGGGAGTAATCCAGAATGATTTAGTGAGTTATTTCCCATTAATAAAGCATTCATTCGGAATTGATTTCATTTTATCGATAGTGGAGCATTTCCTGTTGTGACTAATAACTTGCAGGACAGTGAAAAAGACAATAGATTCGCGTTAGGTGAGACAACTTTGTTTTTACTTGTATTTCATGTGTATTTGAATGAATTTGTAAGACATTCTTAGCGGTTGTGAATGCATAACAATGTGGTTATTCGATAGAACATGAGGCGAGATATTGGTCTTAGTGGTTCCAAGAGTTATTTTTAGCGAGCTTCTTTTTTTCTTGGCGAGGAATCGGTGGAAAAAATAGCGAAAAAAATCACCCCAATCATAGCAACATGATGTCTGTTGAAGAACATGATATTGGGGAAATTTTATTGAAATGAGTCAGGGCAAATAATCGTAAATAAACAAGACACGACTGTCAAGACATGACTAACTGAAGTAGCTGTCAGTTAGGTTTATAATCTTTAATACTTTATGGTCAAAGGGTACCACTGCAAAAGCATACCACAAAAAGGATATGTAGGATTTATTTTTCAATAGGTCTGTAGTGATTATTGGTGATATTGGATCGGAAAAATGCAAACCTTTAATTCTAATTTGTATTTTTCTTATTAATTAATTAGTCCAAATAATGAGGACGCATGATGAATCTAGCGTCCAAATTCACTTGCTCAATTCCCACTAGCTTGAAAATCAAGAAGAGTCAATATTTCAGGTAAAATGAATGCTTAAAAACGATTCCTGCTACAAATGAGTCGTAAAAATAGCACAAATTCTATGTTTACGTCAAAAATATTTCTGGTCACGCATGCGCACATGTTAATGTTTCTGACTTAGTAAACACACCGTCGTCAAAATAAACACGATCGTCGTAACTTTAAGTATTGACTAACTTTGACGAAAAAGTTTAAAGATTCATAACTTCCTTACTAATGTAGTGATCTTATATTGTTTTATTATAACTTTACCACCTAGAAACGCATTTATAAGTTACACGGACCCTAATTAAGTTACATGCCTAATCATACATGTGATATGGCCGGGAGCTCCCGAAATTAGACCTCTACTCACGATCTCCCGGTCGGGAGACGAAATCTCCCGATATTTCATTTCACCAGATTCCTTTTTTTTATATCATTTACCTCGGTCGCCGACTCTAAAAATCTTAAAATTTGGCTTCAGAGTTCTCTTGCTAATCCCCACACACGCTTATCACCAAACGCTAAGTGATGCGTGTAAACACGTTACGCAATCGTCGATTACTTTGATTGTGAACACGGAGTTGTGTGGCACTATTGTTATGGCAGGCTGCGTGATAACTGTGTTGGGTAAAAGTTTACCCACACGCCAAGTAGATCTAATTGGTTATCAAAAAAGTGATTGACAGGTCCCCCCCCCCCCCCCCCCCCCCCCCCCCCCCCCCCCCCCCCCCCCCGAATTGGAGACCTCAAAAACGGCCCTTTTCAGAAGCAGTAATGCGAAGGATAAAGATCTATGTGAGTATGTCCCCGATACGAATCGGATTAAAATCAGATAATTCTCCGTAAGTTCTGGACAAACACACAATTTAGATAAAAGCTATTCAGAATTTAACATTTATGAATTGATTTCCACCACAAACTACTTGAATATTCACGTGCAGGGATTTCCCCAGGATTTCTTGAAGGCATGTTGAATTTGAGACATAGGGGGAGGATGTGGGAGGGCTCTCCCTCCCGCGCTGCGGCGAATTTGTTTGCTCTTTAATCAATGAAATAGTGCATTTTTGGCAATACATATATGTAGTGTATACTATAGTGTGTTTATATGGAAATGGCTGAAAGAAGTACTATTCTGTTTCCTAGATCTAGTATGTGTAGGGTTTTTGTTTTCAAGTTCAGCACCAATATTTAAGTTACAACTCATAACTGAAGTTTACTATAATACATGTACCTGCTGATCTCCCAGTACAGTTGCTGACTGCAGCTTGCATTAACTAGTAGTCCATTATTTTGCAACAAAGTATTACATTGTAAAACCTTACAATTTGTTAAAGCACAAAAATGATAAATACATGTAGCTGAAACACATTAATTCACTTATTTTATACATAATTACATAAAAAAATATCCAGAAACTAGGATGTGGAAACTATGAATGCCTGGACCTATGGAAAAAGTGTAGACCCAGTCTGATCTCCTTGGTGAGTCCTCTGATCAGTGTTAGTGCCATTTACAAGATTGTAAAGTCTTTGGAAAAACTACTATTGACAGAAACCACAAACAACATGTAGTCTCTTGACCAAAATGGAAAAGTCTTTTGAAAAAATCAGTATTTGAAAGTTTAAAGCATGTACACACATTTTCAATTTGCTCTGCTATACATACTACACTACTGTCACACTCAATCAGATAATACACATAGAAATGCTCACTTTTGTTTTCAAATAAATAAATTCTGAAACAGAAATGCAGAAACAAGTAGGTAGGGATTGTGCTGCAAACAGTAGATCCAGAACAGGAAGCCCCTGACCAGGGAAAACTGGTTGTCTTACTTATGTTTTTGGAAAAACATTCATAAGTCTCATAAACTTAATCAAAGAATTTATTTGAAACGGTTAAACATTAACTTGCCACACACAGTCAAACATACACACAAAACACCTACCCTTATTTAGAATTAAGTACAGTGCATGGTGATTTAAATGTATCATACTTAAACTCTCATTCCTCATAGCCATTTGAGATACATTTTCATGCCTTTACTGTTCCCTTGAGGTTAAAGAAAAGAAATTGTCTTTGTACTCTATCGAAGAGGTTTAGTAAAAAAAATAAAAAATAATAATAATAATTTTTTTTTTTTTTTATGTGTCAAGAACCTGTGGGTTAAGAGCAAGTGGATGTCAAATGGAGGATTCATTTTTACTTTAAGCCTGCTCTAAACATCCATCCATCATAAAAACAGAAAACAAATTTTAACTCTGTGAAGAATTAATTAGACTGTTTGACTTTGTCATGAGATAAATCCAAGTCTACTTGAATATTTGTTGTCACGATTGTTTTCTGTTTCAATATTTAATCTCCAAGTATTCAATTTCAATTTCTATTTACCAAAAATACCAGAAAGCTATTTTAAGAGATTCATCGTTTCCCGCGTGTCTTGTAACTTATTTCCCGAAACTCCCACGAAAAACGTTTTCCACATCGATAGCCATTGCATACGAATAAGTGCTAATTTTAAACGTCGCAATTTATGTTATATATCCTGTCATTCTAAATGGACGTTTATAACGTCTAATCTAATTGGATGTTTTCAAAAAATGACGCTGGGAATTACCTAGTCTAGATCTATTTGATAACCAATTACAAGTAAAGACATGTGACTAAGTTCGAAGCATGCCGCGCATTTGGATTTCATTTCGGAAGTTTGGAATACTATATTGTTTGCGTCTGTTACGTGATTATTAATACGGAGTTGTGAGGAAATAATTTCTAAAAGGTACTTTATAGTCATTTAAAACATTCATTTGTTCTGTATTTGCGGAGAATTTCCTTATTTAACAGGCCCCGTATCGAGAATATTTTTCCGAGGCGAGACGCGATTTCACGTCTCATTATTCGCGGCGAATTTTCAGTCCACCGTTAATAATCTTATGAATGTTAAATTCGGGAAAAGGAATGTCCGAGATTCCGGTTTCGGCTAGTATTTATTTTTCTTTCAGCGTTGTTCGTAGCTTGTTTTCCAAAAATCATTCAAGTCGCTGTTTGTAAAGTTAGCCATGTTGTAGAATCTACTCGCACTAGCGGTTTTAGAAACGTCAATCAAAAGTTAATCTCGCTCAAAATAGAACGAGTCCCTGTCAATCACCGTAAACGGAATAAGGAAATTCGGCTCCTGATTGGTTGATGAAGCTAAGCACACGCCTGACGCGCGTGACGGCGTTTGGCATATGAAATAATTACTGGAATACACAACACAGAGCCCTGATTAAGGCTAGTCGCTCTGCGGATTAAGACATGTCGGCCAGATCAAAGCATGTCGCGAAGAGACCGCCTGGGAGGAAGGCATGTCGCCTGCGACAGGCGAAAACGGCCTGGGGAAATCCCTGACGTAACAGAAAAAAACTTCGAAAATTATACCGTTACAAAAGGACGGGGTGCCGAAATATTTGCTACGAGAACTACGTATATTTTGTCAGTCTAAAAAGTACAGTATTCCCAAGCGTCGTTTTCTACAATCAATTAAAATTAATCTGTTTGTTAAATACGATTTGTGCAAATGTATAATTATTTAGTTAGATTTTACAACGAATTACGATCGTAAAATTGATTTGCAATCAGTTTTCGCGGTAGAAAATTTAGACACGTTATTTTGTTGTTAAAACCACACCCACTTTATGGCGCTAGTAAATGTCGTCTGCAGACTTTGTCATCTGCAACAATTCAATTCTCTAAGTTAATTTTTGTGCATTTTCTTTCAGAAAATATTAGTTTCAAACAGTTTGTATCTAGATGAGATGATGCGGCGTCTCATCTGGATCCATACTGTTTGCAAAATCAATAACAGATAGTTAAGTTGCTAACTCTTTCTATATCTACTCCATAGATAGAAATCTAGACCATTTGAACTAATTCATTCATTCTCTCAAGAAAATAGATGTTCCACTTTATCTTTACTAGTCATGAATAATAATATAAGAACCATAAGAAATAGCTCTTATATCCTAGCAGTTGGTAGATCTAGCTTAAAGCAGGCTTAAACTTTTACTGAAGTAGAATGCTCCTGAAGAGTATTCTGCTTTACTTTCAGCATGCTTTACACAACCATCCCTCTGCAATACTAAGATACTAGAATAATAGGCCCATGTCAGTATTATAAGAATTATATCTCTGGGTGAAAATTGTCTCTGTCTTAGTGGTCTATAGACTTATCTATTCACTTATTTAAACAAGAAATATCTTTAAAAAAGATATTCAGCGGAATGGGTGGTGGAATTCATGCTGTAGATGGGTGTGCAAAATTGTATGAAATTGGGGTTTTTCAAAGAATTGTAATATCTTGGATTGAAAAGCAAAAAATACACATTCAAGGATAACTATAACTCTGACTAAAAAACTATAAATGTACAGAAATGCAAAACAATAATATAACCCATATCCTAGCTACTGGTAGGAGATTCTCAGATTAAACTACTGTTCTATATATCAAACTTCATTCATGGGGAGTTTCTTGAAACAAACTATAACTAAATTAACTGTACATGCCGTTCTATAACACCTCACTCTTGTGAATAAATGATGAAACAACACAATTGTGTTTAACTCACTTGAGGCCATTTATTATATTGCTATCAATGTATGGTAAATTTGAACAAATAGTTAACAATTAAAATAAATTGGTAGTAATCCATTATTTAACAAAACACCTAGCTGCCACTGTCTATTTATAAGTAGACATCTGCTATCATATCTTAAAATAGAAGCATGATGTCATCAGTATTACCATGGAGAAAGGACAAATGGAGAAGTAACTTATACTCAAATCTGCATTTTCCCGAAAATGGTGTCGTCCGTTACCTGTATGTGCGATAACGCTTAATAGATCGATAATTCAACTGCACCGGTACGCCGATAGCGGGCTATCGCGTTTTTTATCGTGTTGAATGGTTACCTACTGTTAGTTTAAGTTACATAAAATCCTTAATTTTCACCCGATTTTCATTATAATGGTCTTAAAAGAAGGCTAAGATATTTATCTTTCACTTGTAAAAATAACAGATTTTATTTTAAAAATTGATCAGTTTTATGGCGAGTTAAAGAGTGGTTTCCAAATGAATTTGCCGATAAAAGGGAGCAAGCACTCGGGCATAAATATATCACGCCCCGTTACAAAACCTTTCATAAAACCCTCAATTTTCCACCGATTTTCAAAGAAATGGTCTTAAAGGAAAGCTTAGATATATTTCTTTCAGTTGTAAAAATGCAAGTGTTTATTTTCGAAATCGACCAATTTTATGGCGAGTTAAAGAGCGATGGCCAAATTAAATAATAGATAAACGAGAGCAGGCGATCGCGAAATATACACTACGTCCCGTTTCAAAAACTTGAATTTAATCCATAATTTTCGTCCGATATATATATATATATATATATTTTAAAAAAAGGTCTTGATATAAAGCCGTGACACTTATCTTTCGGTTGTAAAAATACCAGGGTTTTCTTGAAGCGAAAAAAGTAATGATGACCTACAAAGGTTGCTGGCTAATGAAATGACTAGACCAACTCGCGTAAGAAAAGAATTCCTTCCGTATAAAAACTTAAGCAAACTTCTAAACTTCTAAAAATGTGTTCATGCATTGTTACAATGTTCTATATGGAGGAAATATTTCCTTGGAAGTAAAAAAAAAATCCATTTTGTATGTAAAGAGACATTTGAAAGGAGTGCGCGTCAAACGGCCAAAATCCAAAACGGCCAAAGTTGTAACTGTATTATTATGTCGTATGTGATCATTATTATTATTGAAAGGAAAATTAGAATTATTAACATATTACTTCAAAAAAATGAATTTAGGGTTAGTTTTACATCCAGACTAAAATATACATATTATCCGTCCCATTTCTATGAAAGAGGTAACAGTTTGCATTATCTTCAGAAATTAATTGCAAACATGATAACATGAGATCTCCGTTTCTTTCTGCTTTACTTATGTCTTATATAACGGAGTAAATTATAAAGCAGCCAATGCTTAAGCAATCTGTTTTACTGACTGCTTAACTCTTTGCCTGCTGATCGGGACTTTACTTTTTTTTTTTGCAAACAACTTGGATCAAGATCAGATGCCGCGTAACACGGCGTCTGATCTGGATCCAGAATGTTTGACACTCGTCCTTAGCTTTATTTACTTACAAAATGTCTACCATATTACACATCACAAAGGAATGTGACACATTACGTAACCGTATACAGAACCCGCACCAAATTAGCAGGACAATTATCAGCGTCATAAAACTGTCCCAGCATGAAGTCCATGCTTCTTGAACATGCCGATTATCTATGAAGATGGACACCAGCGGGTTGCCACTTTAATAAAAAAGATCAATGCTACCCGTGCGTGTAACTTTAACATGTGTTTTTGACTTCTGTAACCGCATGATGTTTATATATTATACAAATCACAAAAAATAAAGATAATAGAATTGAATTAAAAAAAAAAAACCCAACATCAATGCACCTGGTTTGGTTGATGACTGGATTAACCCTCTCATTACTGAATACCAGTAACATGGTGACTATTGCAATTGCAAACAGTTGTAATCCAGACCAGGCTGCAAAAATGTCGGATTCATAGAGTATGTCTCTTGAAATATAGTTTACCCCTTTTTCAAATTAAGCTCTTTATGACACACTTTACCTTTTCTCCGCATGAGGATCATTAGAGAGACAGACAGACATTCATACAGAAAGATGGAGACAGAAAAGAAGAAGCGAGAGACTGACAGACAGAGATAAGAGAAAAACAGACAGACAGAGAGACAGTCACAAAGAGAAACAGAGACATAAATACAGACAGTGGCAGAGAAATATAGACACACACAAACTTCGTAGGTAAACGAAAAAATACGTTTTTCTCTCGTTTTCAAAACCTCACTAAACTATCAATTTATAAGCTATCGCCTCAAATTTTGTACTACGCGTAAGATAATGGTCTAATAAAACATCTGTATTAAAATTTATAACGATAAGATGACATTAAAAGCATTTATATTAACACCAAACTTCGTAGGTAAACGAAAAAATACGTTTTTCTCTCATTTTCAAAACCTCACTAAACTAACAATTTATAAGCTATCGCCTCAAATTTTGTACTAGTCGTGATATCATGGTTAAATAAAACATCTGTATTAAAATTTATAACGAAAAGATAGCATTAAAAGCATTTCTATTAACACCAAACTTTCGTAGGAAAAACGGAAAATACAGTACTGTACGTTTTCTCTCTCATTTTCACAAACTCACTAAACAAACAAATTATAAGCTATCGCCTCAAATTTTGTACTAGTCGTGAGATCATGGTCTAATAAAACATCTTTATTGAAATTTATAACGAAAAGATAACATTAAAAGCATTTCTATTAACACCAAACTTTCGGAAAAACGTTGTTTTCTAGCCGCCAGCGAGCGCCGCTGATTGAACGACACGATAAATCGCGAGCAGGCCGGATACTTCTCCATTTGTCCTTTCTCCATGGTATTACACACTGCCTGTGTCTTTTAATCAGTGCATAAACCAAAGCCAGGCTACAGTTACAGGGCTCCAGATAAGAGGGGAGTAAACAGAACAAATCTAACATTTCTCACTCAAATCAGCACCAAACCCTATGGTGTTACCACTCATTTTTATCGTCTCGAAGAGACAATTCAAATGAGTAGGACACCATAGGGTTTAAATTTAATGCACAAATAAAGTTTTTAAGTTTTGAAATAATTCTCTTATCTGGAGCCCTGGCTACTATCCAATCAGACAATTCAGTTTCAACAGGTGCTCTAAATTCTAAATTTCTGATCAAATATGATTGGTTGAAATGTTTGTCTAAATAAAAATGTAGGTCTAAATAGATAATAGTCAGCTCTGCTGAAAAAAATAAGCAATTAGTGATTAACTTATGAAAACATATAAAGTATTGGATTTTCATCGCCTGCGCCTAGTTTTGTCTCGAAAAAGGTGTCGTGAAAAAAGCTCCCTATTTGGCACCTCAATCTCCCTATTAAAATTTCCAGATCTCCCTATTTGGGTCTTAGAAAATATCACATGTATGCATGCCTTTCATTTGTTGACTGTGTAGGAGAAGGCTAACTTGCTCACGGAATCTCTGAGTATAATATTTTGACCTTTGTCTCGAGTTACGGTGTAGCATCCACTGAGAACGATGTCACGGTATTTGCTTTAACCTCTTTACAGTGATTAAATAGGCGAAAGTAAAGTCAAAGACATTCATGTTTATCTATATATATTTGTTTATGTAGAATGCTATTAAATGAAGCATTCTGGTTCTCTTTCCGACTGCTTTGTACATCAATATGTCAGGAAGTTGCGAATTTTTAAACTTTTTGTTCGACAAAGTCCATTCTTATTGTTACGACGGTCGCAATACGGCAGTGTTTATATTATGACAAAATGAATGTAAAAAATATGATCGCTTAAAGTTACGACGCTCGTGGTTATCTTTACGATGGTTGTTATTTTTACGTCATTTTTTTCTCTCTACTTTTCATCCCTCACAACCATTACTTATAGCTACGACGATCGTGGAATTATCTTTACGACAGTTGTTATTTTTACGTCAGTGTTTAAATTTCGGCCTAAAAAATAATATGTGCGCATGCGCGACCGGAGATTATTTTTGACGTAAAAATAGAATCTCGGTTATCTTTACGACTCGTCGTAAACATAGCCACTGCGTAAAATCAATTCCTTGCGTAATAAAAAAGCAAATCAAAATCTCATTACCCAATTATTTTTATTCTTGAGCATATCGCTTTGTGAAGACCTTATAGTTCTGCGGCAATAGCCAAGTAAATCCAAATGAGTTTGGAATTGAAAGCTGTTTCCCAGCGCATGCTTTCAGTTTCTGCCATATAACACCATATTCAACTTAATTAACTGGGAACCATACTCACAAAAACTATAGACTGGTTCTACAACATTGGAATTTTACACCGGAAAAGTGAGTATAGTAAAGGGATAATTGACACTGTGACTGTAACCCTGTCTAAGATAAACTTCCGTTCTGCACTGGTAGACTGCATGCAGACTGAAAACAACTGTTTACTGATGTGCAAAAGCACAAATATTTGGTTGTTTAACAGAGCCAATTTTAAAAGCTGTGGTAAATAATATATTAGATGATATGATCAAGGTCTTCAACCATTGTCTTTGCTATACTCAATGATCTTGTGACCGAGTTATGCCAGTCTCTGGACTGCGTGAAAACGAAAGTAAAACATTCTTTAGATCGATTGACATTAGAAACAAAACATGACTGGGAAAAATCATATCCGTGGCTTGTCATAATAGAAGACAGTAACCTTTAGACGTAACTACGATGTAAGGTATGTAGGTCAATGAAAAAAGTGTAAACTGACAAGTGTCAGAGCGGTAGAGGGTGCATTGAGTAATCAGATATCTACTATTAATTGAGCATTATAATTAGACACAGTTAGAGCACCAAACCAGCGACCCTGTTAATTTAAATCATTGACAAAACACAAAATTGCTTGTAAACATGAAGAACAGAATGTAAGTATTCAATGTTAAATTGTTTTAAAGTTATTTTTGTTATGCAAAGGTTTTAGCTCAAGTAAGACCTTAGTAAAATCAACATTTTTTCATATTACCCAATTAAGTTTCTTCGGTACCCAATTGTTTGCCAAGTCTAGGGGTAATTACCCAATTAACGCAAATGCTTATCTGTAGCTCTGATTATAAGCTCAAAAAACATTTTTAAATAGCATTATGCACAATAAACAATAAATACCCTACCCTTTTTCTGCTTTATTTCACAACTTTCCTCAGTTGAGCGAGAGAAATCCAAGAAAATAAGAGTTGAATCTTCAACTTCTGGTGAACTAAACGTCAACTTCTGGTTAAAGTAATAAGAAGAGTAAAAGTACAAACGAAACCAAAAATTAAAATGGACTGGGAGCCAGCGAGCCGATTTTCGTTCAAACCGGAAATGGAAATTGGTATACTTGTTTTATACATGACCTTTGTGTTCCACAATGGCTGAGTTACAGAAAAAACGTGTAGTGTTCTGATTTAAACGATGGAATAAGATGCTAAGGTAGTTGTCATTATATTTATTGTCAAAAATATTAAATAAAAAGACATAAATTGTACTAAATTGACTACACCACTAACTGTGTGCAGACAAAGTTCAAATTAAGCAGGCCTTTTTCTGGTGTATCCACGGGTCCGATAAACGGACCCATTCCCAATGGGAAATGGTAAAAAATATTCCCAATTTTAAAAAAAAATCCCAATTTAAGAAACAACAACAGGTTGTTACTGATAACTCAAATTCAAATAAAAACTAGTGGAAATAAATACTACATGTCATTTTTCTGGCCATTTAGCTTCAATATGTGAAATCAATTATAAAAATTCTCCCCAAAACATGATTTTTCGCGCCTAAATTTTCCCAAATCAGACATTGCAGTTTTTCTCAAATGGTCAGAAAAAGGCATGTTAAGAGAAAAAGGTGTTTGAAGTCCCGCCTCGATTTTTAGTCGTAACTTGCTATCGGAAAATGACATATTAGTGAAAGACCCTGGTTGAGCTGAAACTGAAAAATGTAAAAAATCAACATGATAAATGTGAAATGATAAAAATTCGAAACACAGGGTCTTTCTAGAAGGACTACTTATTATTATATTAATCAGCTAGAAATAGGATACTGTCCACATTATCACAATTTACATATCTCAAAGTCTAGCTCCCCTAAAGCCAGTTTTTTTAGCTCACCTGAGCCGAAGGCTCAAGGTGAGCTGTTGTGATCGCCCGTCGTCCGTCTGTCCGTCCGTTCAAATTTACTTCAAGCGACAACTCCTCTGAAACCGCGAGTCCGAGGAAAAAACTAATTTGCTCACGGTGTTCCTTGGATGCTTCTCTACAGAAATTGTTAAAATGAAACTTTAAAGTGGACTACTTATTGAAATTTATTAAAAAAAGTGAAAAACTTTAAACAAGTTTTTTGTAAAAAACCACTGTTCCCACACCTTAGATATTGAATGAATAGTATCTTCTACTAAATCACTTTCAAAATTGTAAAAAATCAAAACCCTAGGATCAAATTTGACTCAACCCTGGCCATATCAGTGCTTTTTGATGCAGGTCTGACAGTAAAAACTCTCTAATGATCCGTTTTATATAGACGCATTGTATCTTCCAGGCTAAGAAGCTACCCTTATACTAAATGCAACATTTTTGCAAACAGTTTGGATCCAGGTCAGATGCCACATAATGCTGCATCTAATCTGGATCTAAACTATTTGCCACTCATTTACATATTTTCTTATATTTAGAAAATATAAGTTATTATTTTTTACATATTTCACATACAAACATTTGGAGCAGACAACAGTTCAGCATAATAATAGTCATTTCTCTCTGAGACCGTCTCCAATTGCATAACTGACCCATAAGCTAGCTCTGAACTCAGGTCACTGAGATACATAACAGAAATGAAAGTGATGTCTGCTATTTTATGCTCAAGCACAACTTAGTTCGAGGCATATTACTTTTGGTCTGTCTGTTTGTTTGTTTGTGTTTTGTTTGTTTGTTTATCTTTCTGTCTATCAGTCCACAATTAATTCTTGGCCATAAACAGTATGGATCCAGGTCAGATGCCACATAATGCTGCTTCTAATCTGGATCCAAACTATTTGCCACTCATTTCAGGGTTGGCCGGTAAAAACCGGGGCGGTTTTAACCGCCCGGTTTTAACCGGTTAAAACCGCCCCGGTCAATACTCCCTGAAGTGGTCAATACTGGTCAATACCGGTCAATACTCTTTTTTTGTTAAAATAAAGCTCTTAAAGCTTTAAAAGTGTTTAAGTATAGTGTAATTATGTATTACAGATACACAGGAAGCTATTTCAAGTGTATATAGGGGGTATAGAAAGCACAAAGTGGATTTTTCAAATCTGAAAAGACCACCCTGGTCGATTGAACTGACCATATTTATCGATTGAACTGACCGCTTGTGGTCGACTGAAATGACCACTTGCGATGGATTGAATCGACCACTCTGTTTGATTGAAAAGACCACCCTGGCCAATTGAACCAGGTGTTTGGTGATTCCTGAAGTATTTCTTGACTTCTACAACTTGCTTTATCACCTGGTCAGGAGTAGTAAACTGTCCCAGCAGATTCAGCCAGTGTGCAGGGCAACCATAAACTGTCATGCTGAGGTCGTCCTCCTTTAGGTTCTGCTTCATCACAGATATCTTATCACATTATCTGTGACTACACTGATGACCTTGCAGCCATACTTCTCAGCAGAGGAGTAAATCAAAGTGTTAGTGTATTATGAATACCCCTGTCAGTGTATAATCACCCTGTATCAAGACATTTGATTGGTCACAATCAGATCTATGACACTCCCACTGCAGTGACATGGGGCAACCTAACACATGATTATCTGTTTTGACAGCAATTTACAGGTGTTGCAAACTTGCAAATACTTGATTTTCCCATGATTGCAAATAATAAACATCAATGAATCTTCAACATTTAATTGTTGATTGACTATGGGTAAATGACCTTAATCAATGGTTAATTAATTGCTGTAATATATTCCCAATATGGTCAATACTGGTCAATTGAAATTTTGAGTGGTCAATTGAGTTTTTAATGATCAGTTGAGATGTAAGTGAACAGTTGATTGAGTTGAAGTATTTAGAGGTTGATTGATGTAAAGCTAGCCTTTTGGTGACTAAACTCCCAAACTGACCCTAGGTGGTCAATACTGGTCGATTTGCAAATGACAAGGCCGGTCATTTCAATCAACCACATTGTAAACAAGGTTTTATCAAATATTTACAAAATGTAATTCAAATTCAATCTTTAGATTAAATCATTGATATGATAATCATTCCCAGTATGCTAATCATGACAATGTATGAATAAGATAGGTAGGGTACTAGTACTTTATTTTATAAGTAGTCTGATTGAATTGACCACATCAAATGGCCACCCGGCAAAAGACCACTTGTGGTGAATTAAAGAAAAACTTTGAAATACAACATCAAATTATCATACTGTTATTTAAAAAAGATCCTTAACAGTACAGTTTGTCTGTACTGTATATATTAAACAACAATTTACATTGCTAGGGGTATGATACATAGGTTTGTTTGAAGTGGTCATTTCAATTGACCAGTAATGACCGGTATTGACCACTAATGACCAGTATTGACCGGTTAAAACCAGTATTGACCGCCCGGGTGGTCAATACTCTTATTGACCGGTCGATTGCCAACCCTGACTCATTTACATATAGTTTCTTATATTAAGAAAATGTAAATAATGATATTTATTAACCTATTAACCCATACATATTCTTTTTTATGTCTTTAATTTATTCTTCCACAGAAGAAAATATTTCACTTTATACAGTCATTGTTGTCTTTAACAATTGCTTCAAATGACATCTCCTCATATACCGCTGAAAAGATTTCAACCAAACTTTACACGAATGTTCCTTGGGTCAAGTTCTTTCAAAATTGTTCAAAGAATTAAAAACAATGTAGAACTCTGGTTGCCATGGCAACCAAGTGAAAAAATAAGGAAATCTTAAAAAAAATTCTTGTCTGAAACTACAAGGGCCAGATCTTAGACATTTGTCACATAGCATCATCTACAGGTCCTCTATCAAACTACAAACTATGCCCCTGGGGTCAAAATTGGCCCCGCCCAGGGGGTCACAGTTTAACATAGAGTTATATAGTGAAATTTTCAAATGTCTTCTCCTCTGAAACTAATATGGCCAGAGCTTTGATATCTGGCTTGGTGACACTTTTAGATGTCCTATACCAATAAGGTTCAAATGGTTCTGGTCGATTGCATATCATCTACAGGTCCTCTATCAAGTTTGTACAAATTATGCCCCTGGGGTCAAAATTAGCCCCACTCCGGGGGTCACAGTTTTCATACGTCTTCTTTTCTGAAGCTAATATAGCCAGAGCTTTGATATTCGGCATGGTGTTACTTCTAGATGTCCTTTATCTATTTTGTTCAAATGGTTCCAGTCTGTTGCATATGTAGGTCACAGGAGCTAAAAATAGATTTTTTCAATGGAAACTTAAAAAAAATCTTCTTGTCTAGAACCCTAGTACCCTGATCTTAGATATTTGGAACATAGCATCATCTACAGGTCCTCTATCAAGATTGTTCAAATTATGTCCCTCGGGTAAAAAATGACCCCTTCCTGGACTTAAATCATTATCTCCATTTTGATGTACAGCTATTCTCAGGTGAGCGACATATGCCCCATGGGGCTCTTGTTTGTTTTTTGTTTTAAATTAATATGAAATAGGCACAGCCTACAAGCGAACAAAGCTGTCGAAAGCAAAGAATGGAGCATTTTAACAAATTAACCTATTACCCCATGGTCACTCTTGTTTAGAAGGTCTCTGGATCAAAGCTGTACACGTAGGTATATACCATCATATATCCATGATGATGACCTCTATATTTTATGTGGTATGCTTTGAACAAAATGTTACTCTTTCAGTTTGACCTTGTACACTTTGACTATGGCACTCTTTTACCACTACCAGAAACATCAGGTTAACATGGTTGGGTTTGATCTAAGAATTTATTAGGTTTTTGTTTGTTTGTTTGTTTTTTTGCAATCTCTCATACACTTTCTAACTCATCCAGAAATCAATTTTATTTTTTTAATAAAAAGTAACATTACAAATAGTTAACAGTTTAAAGTTAAATTAAACCAAAGGTTCAGTTTGTCCACATGAGTTTGTCATTTGGTTTCAAGCTCTCCCTCTAACTAACACCTTTTTCGGCGGAGCTGTCTGTTTTCTATTTAGTCACACTTTCTATTTGGCCACACATTTCAACCAATTATATTTGATCAGAAATTTAGAGTTGAGAGCACCTGTTGAAACTGAATAGTCTGATTGGATAGTAGCCAGGGCTCCAGATAAGGGAATTATTTCAAAACTTAAAATCTTTATTTGTGCATTAAACCCTGTGGTGTCACTATACATTTGAATTGTCTCTTCGAGACAATCAAGATGAGTGGTAACACCATAGGGTTTGGTGCTGAAAGGAGTGAATAAATGTGATTTGTTAAGTTTACTCCCTCTTATCTGGAGCCCTGTAGGCTGGTCTATGTCCAATTACAGTTTTCCCAGATATGGACTGTGAGTAAAAATTAGAGACACAGACCAGATTGTTTTACTACACTGGGCTGATGCAATATTCTATTTTAAGATGACATCTGATATAAAGAGGAAGCTAGGTGTTTTGTAATTGTTTACTACCAATTTGTTTTAATTGTTAACTATTTGTACACATTTACCATACATTAAAAGCAATATTATATATAAATGGCCTCAAGTGAGTTAAACACAATCGTGAGGTTTCATCATTATTTACAAGAGTGAAGTACAGCAGAGTGTTGAATCTGTACATGTGTGTATGCTATAGTTTGTTTCAAGAACCTCTATGAATGAAGTTTGATATATAGAACAATAGATTAATGTGAGGATTTCCTACCAGTAGCTAGGATATGAGTTAAATTATTGTTTTGTTTTGCATTTCTGTACATGATAGTTTTGCATTTTAAATAAAAGTTACTGTTTCAATTGTATACTTTTATTTTTTGCTTTTCAATCCAAGATATTACAATTCTTTGAAAGCCTCAATTTCATTCAATTTTGCACACCCATCTATATAGCCTTAGTTCAACCACTCATTCCGCCGAATATCTTTTTTAAAGATATTTCTTGTTATGTGATAACCTATTCTGCACAGGAATAATTTTTCAGGCTTCAATTTTTGTTCCTTTAAAAGTTACTGGAAACTGTTCTTGTGTCTTGATAAGTTTGCTGTTAAAAAGCAGATTGAAAGTTTAAGCAACCACCTGTTGTAAACCCTAAACAAAATAGGAGGATGAACCGTGTCAGTGACTGACATAATTATTAAAGTCTGCTAAAATGATGTTGTCTGCTTCTATATACCAGATTTTTGGCTTTTCCACTGAAGACTTTCAACTTCAAAGCAAGTTGAAAGTTATCGAGACACAGCTGTAATTATTATACTTTTACAAAGTACATTTTAATAGTGCTGTTCCCATCTCTGTATTAATGGAACATGATGATGAAATTTGATTCACTGCATCCTAGAAAGTCATTCAACTATCTTTTCCCCCTTAGTCACCACTGTGACCGGTGCAAACACATACTTACCGGTATATACATTGTAACCTCTTAACCCTTTCCTCCATAGAAGCGACTTTTAGTGTATTTAATTTATTCCTCTGCTGAAGAAAAAGTTCCAGTTTATACCCTCATGAACAATTACCATTACAAATATTTTATATAGCCTAGCAGATTTTAGCTTAAAGCAGGCTGAAAGTAAAGCAGAATGTGCCTTAAGGGCACATTCTGCTTTACTTTCAACCTGCTTTAAGTGGTCACCTGTCTTCAAACTAGAAACATGCTATAAGGTAAAGGGTGAAACTGGATCAGAAGCTTTATCTTTAACCCTTGTAGTGTGAGAACCACATATAGTCACATCCTTGGCAAACAGCGTAGACCCAGATCAGAGAATCGGTGACCCCATTAGGAATTCTCTGATATGGGTCTGCACTGTTTGGCATACTTTAAAATATCTTGGGTACAACCTTTTTGATAGTCAATTGAAGCAGTCATTTATCAGAAAGTGGAATAATTCAATTAGAAGAAAATGGAATAATTCAATTAGAATTCAGCATAGACAGGATTAATGTGGTGCTATATGTATTTCAGGGATCACATGGTCGAAGAGCCTGTTCTTATAATGCATAGCCATCTATACTAAAACCTGTAAAATCTACATGGGCCTCTCAAAAAAGATTAATTTCCTGTCTTATATTTAGATGTCAGCTATATTATGAACTGTTTGTATCCTCGCAAAATGCAGAAAACTACTATGTGGCTTTTCATCAAAAGCTTGAAATGGTATAATCACCATTAGGAATAGTCAAATACATTAAAACGTGTTACTTTAACCTACCGGTATTACCCTATATAGCCTGTTTCCGGTTTTAACGAAAGGTGATCAGTCACCACTTAAAGCAGTTTGAAAGTAAAGCAGAAGATGCATTAACTGAACTCTGCCTTACTTTTTGTCTGCTTTAAAATATCATCTGCAAGGACATGGAATATATATTTCTTATTGTGCACATTCTTGACTGAACAAATTGGAACTATTTTTTTCAATGGAGGAATAAATTAAAGGCATAGATAACCTTTACTCCACAAAAACATCTCTATCTTAGATAGAGATGTTTTTATGGAGTAAAGGGTGTTAACCCATTACCCCATAGCCTGTTTCTAGTTTTGAAGATAAGTGATAACTTAAAGCAGGTTGAAAATAAAGCAGAATTCTGCTTTACTTTCAGCCTGCTTTAGGCTTTAACCCATTACCAGATAGCCTGTTTCTAGTTTTGGAAATAGGTGACTACTTAAAGCAGCTTGAAAGTAGGGCAGACTGCGCCATATGGCGCATTCTACTTTACTTTCAGCCTGCTTTAAGCTATTACCTGTTAGAATAAGGAAAGTATTAAATATGATACATATTCATTACGGTATAATTTGGAACTATTTTCTTCAGCGGATGAATAAAATGCATGTGCTAAAAGTCGCTTCTATAAGGGAAAGGGTTAATCTGCTAGAATATAGAAAATACTTCTTATGATACATATTTCTGACTATATAAATTGGAATGATTTTCTTCAGTGGTGGAATCAATAAAAGGCGTATTTATGTGGTAATGGGTTATAGAAAGGGTGAAGCATTGACTGTATGTAAATGTGTATCATTCTTCTCATTGTACGGACAGGTGTAGCAGGAGATGTAGAACAATTACTGCAGTATGCTGTAACACAGGAACCCAAGCAGTGAGAGGAGAAAATGTCAGTGCGAGACAGACCAGTGCCCCGCCCTAGATATTATAACATGGTGTACCACAGGACCTCCATGGGTATGTGTAATACAAGTGGATGTTATCCTAGCAACAGATAATGGTTGCTTCTAAAATATAAAATGCTTCTGTTTCCACTAAACTCAATGTTGGGACTACTCATTTAGTCATTAGAATTTTCTCTTTTAGACAATTCTAACAGCATAGGGATATAAGGGATTAGTGAAGACATAAGTATTTAAGTGTTTCAAATACTCCCCCTATTTGGATCTTTGTACACCACAGCCAAAGAAATCTCTCTTAAATTATAAATTTAGTATATCTCCATATCTCATTAAACTCATGTGAGTGAGTAGTCACAGTATAGGTGGGTTTTTTTAGATTTGAAAAAAAAGTTGTAGGTTTTTACCAGTAGTTTACTCTCTCTTACCTGAAGTATTAAAACAATCAAAATGTGTTACATAACCACTGACAACGAACAGCCAAAATTTGTTACCATAAGCAAAAATTGATTCATGCATTGATGGCATTTAAAACAAATGATAGTCCACATGTGTACAGTTGCTTAAATAATATGGAGCTATTTTTCGATCTGGCCATGAAATTATTCCCTCCCTCAGACGGCACCTGGTCACAAAATTAACTTGCCGGCACAGGTGATTGATGAAACTAGATAAATGATAGCTTAATGCAGTCAGGACAAGTGTAATGCAGAAAGCTCTTTGGGAGCTTTCTGCATTTCATTTGTACTCCATTAAGCAGCTACTTGTCAAAGAGACAGCCATGCTTTTTATTTCAGCCATCTTTTAACTCAAGTCGATCTGTGGTTTCTGTGAAATTCTGTGAAGATAACATATTAATAACTCGCACAACTACCTGCCATAAATTATCAATTACAAAGATAACTCACAGTTTGCAAAGCCTTATTTCTGCCCTTCATTCATGGGGCAGCTAGCTTTGTTTAGGTTTATCTTCATGAGAACTATAGATTTTTATAAGACTCAAGTAAAGATTTCATGATACAAATGTAAACAGACACCAAAGAATGTATAGTAAAACCTTTGCTAAGTGGTCGCTCAAAAGAAACCGAGTTGGTAGTGTTATAATAAAGATGTCAGTTTAATGCAGGTCAAGAGTAATGCAGAAAGCTCCTAAGGGAGCTTTCTGCATTACTCATGTTCTGCATCAAACAGTATCCTGTACTTGGAGATAACAAAACTTGTTACATTGAAAGGCTGCTTGAGAGAGGTTTTGATGTAATGGGGCTCTTACAGTGATGTACTGGTGGCAACTTCATTTTGTAAGAGGTGGCTTAGATGAACTGCAAGTTCAGGCAAGTTAAATGAAAAAGGAGTCTTTTGATCGATAGAAAGTTTAGAAAATCATATGTAGGTGCAAAAATGATGGTTTGTAGTGGAATACCAAAAAAAAAGGGGGTTTCACAAAATTTGACCAGTAAACATCATCTTCAGCTTTTATGATTATCATGCTGACCCTTTTCCTTTGCAAACAATTTTGGTTTCAGATCAGAGGCCAAGTAATTTGGAATCTTATCAGGATCCAAACTATTTGAAACTTGTTTTTGAGATATAAAAAAAAATTTGCTTGATAAAAATAAAAAATGTTGTAAATGTTTACATTTATATTAGGATAAAAATAAGTGAGAATTAAGCCATCACCCCATAGATTAATCCATTAGCCCATCTCATGTATCTACTTTATTTCTACACTGTAAAGAAATAGTTCTGATTTATTCAGTCTGTCATGAATAGGCATCATAAGAAATATAATTATTCTATATTTACCAGGTGATAACTTACAGCAGAATGGAAGTACTGGTAAAGGAGAATGTGCCCAGGGCACGACAAATCCTGTGCCCGGAGCCCGGCGGGCAACCAAATGTTTAGCTTGGGCAACCATATTTTTCAAACTGCTGCCCGGCGGGCAACCTTCAATTCCATTTTAAGATGCCCGGGTTATTTCACTTTTGGAAAATTTCAATATGTCAGAATAATGCCGTGCGAGTCATCTACTAGTTGCATTTCGTAACAGTAAGACCTTGTGTCTACTACTGTCTAGCGGTACTGCATCTACATGGACTGAAGTATCAGACTAAAGCCATAAATATTGAAAGTGTGCAACAAATTTGCCGATTAATTAAGACCCCTGTGGACACTTATCTTTGTCTGTAGGGTAGAACAGTTACAAAGGATTCTTGTGGATTAGCGATAACACACCCCAATTAGCAGTTAACGCTTGATCAAACACCATGCTGAGCTTGTCATTTTGTGTAAACAATCTCATGTGGATACATTCGGCATACTTCTAAATTTATCGCAGAAGAATTTTATAAACACAGACTGGTACACTTAGTTAACTTTATGTGAACCAGTCATTAAATTCAGCGATAACACCTGGGGAGCTCCGAATGATATGAATATAGGATTTCCTATAAAAATGAAAGTACAATGAAACACTGTTAAATAAGATTAAACATTGTGCTGGCAATAAATATGTTTTACCAGCGATTTTCAAGTCTTAATAATAACTTTCAAAGGTAGGTGCAGTAATTATGGACTTTAACATAGTTTTGTTCGCAAATGAAATGTTGGACTTGGGTTGTCTTCCTCGAAGTTTGTAAAGTAAAAAACTTGTTTGGTGAATTTTCGGAAAGCAAATAATAATGATAAAAAAATGGATCCGATCACTCGAGAGTGTAATAATATGGGCAGAAAACGTGAACTTTTATTTTGTTTTTTAAGTGTAGTTACTTCAGTCAAACTGAAAGTCACTTCCAGAAAATGTGGATATGAATAAACCATGAGCCCCTGCCCCCGTGCGGGATGTAAGAACGCAGAAAACTTACATCTTAGTTCTCCTATGAAATCCCCTGATACTGTCAATTAATAAATTTGAAGGGTGAGACTGAGATAGATTTTTAAAATTACAATGCTACTGCTACAGCTGTTGAAAGAAAAGGTGTGAGAGATATATAGAGATGTTAAGAAATAGTAACTAAATTTCAAATTTAAGAATGAAAAAACATGAATAATATAAACCCAAAAAAATGTGACAGCCTATCAGTATCAGGAGATGAAGATCTGTATTATCTATGTCTATGTATTATCCAATGCTAATAATTTCACCTGCCTGATGAGATCCAGGGAGAGGTGTTGCATATTTACTTTTGATTATTCTAAAAGCTGTGAATTAAGGGTTTTAATTAAAAAGGTTAATCTGGTACATCTATGAAGGGTTTGAATTAAATGGGTTAATTTGGGACATCTTTTGTGTGATAAATTCAGGGCAACCAGAAAATAATTTTGGTTGCCCTGTGGGCAACCAGCTTTTCATGAAATTTGTCGTGCCCTGATGTGCCTCAATGCAAATTCTGCTTTACGTTCAACCTGCTTTAAGTGGTTATTTGTCTTTAAAACTAGAAGAAAGCTATGGGGTAAAGGGATAATGTTAGATGCTGTACTGGTCTACCCAGAGTCAGTGTGAAAACCTCTCTCTGTATTTTCGATGGGCTTTACCTAGGACACAGGGATGATTGAAGAGCTTGGGAATCTAAAGTGGGTTCAGTGGTATCATAATTATTAGGCTGAGGTGGCTGTAGCCTGTAGAACATGTGATGGACATATAACAAATGAACACAGATGTCTACAATAATACATGTATATGAATAGGGAGGTGATTTACTAAAGTTAATGTACAGTTAACCCTTTCCCCAATAGAAGCGACTTTTAGCGTATTTAATTTATTCCTCCGCTGAAGAAAATAGTTCCAATTTAATAATTTAATATATATTATAGGGACAATTTTCAATATATTCTAGCACAGGATAGCTTAAAGCAGGCTGAAAGTAAAGCAGAATGCGCCTTAAGCGCATTCTGCTTTACTTTCAACCTGCTTTAAGTAGTAACCTATTTTCAATTCTAGAAATAGGCTATCAGGTAAAGGGTTAAACATGTGTTTAGCAAGCATTTAAGAGAATATGCATAGCAACCTTTTGAGACAAGTGTTTGCTTAATGCAGGCAAAAATAATGCAGAAACTCTGCATGAGAGTTTGCTAAAATTCTGCCTTACTTTTGTCCTGCATTCAGCAAACATGTGTCTTAATAATTGGAGTGCTGAACCAGGATATATCCATTGTTTGCAAACAATATACATGTAGACCTAAATAGAACAGGCTGAAAGTAAAGCACAAAGCTCTATTATAATAAGGAACTTTCTGCTTAACTTTCAGACTGCTTTAAATTGCTACATGTACTGATTACTGAAAAATGCCTTGTATATTGCAGAAAGCACCATAAAAGACTGTCACCTATGGTGATGGTCATCATTGCTTTAAAATAAATAAACACCTGACCTAATAATTATAGAGTTGTAAAAGTTTATAGCATTATAGCCATGACTAAGTGACTGGGTATTTGTTAATAAATTGTTTACCAATAGAATGATGAGAATATAGATATCGGATAGCAAGATGTCCAGTATACTAGTATAGGTTGCCTAGTTTCTGTCAGCAGTCCCTTTAATCCTTGCAGTATTTTCCAAAATGGCAAACAGTGCAGACTCGATCAGAAGGCTCCTGCAGGATCCCTCTGATCTGGGTATACACCGTTTGCATTGGATAAATGAACTCTTTAAAGGTACAGTGTTTGTAAATGACAAGTATACTGATACTCTTTGATAGGGACTCGATGAGCTGTTATAATATCCAACCAAACAAATGTTGATATAGAAAATCTTGCCCTGTTTTATGAATGTCTTTTATGAATGTTGGCATCTTCTCCAGGGGATGAGGACTGCAATGCTTCGGCAGTGTCTAAAACCCAAGGTAAAACTTTTAACTCTTACAGTGCTACAATGGACTTCATACGCTTCAATACAATAATGGACCAATATCAGAATACCAAGTGACTCGGCATCTGATCAGGAACCACACTGTTTGTTACTGAGATTTCTATATTTAACCCATTTCCTCATAGTCTATTTCTAGTATTGAAGACAGGTGACCACTTAAAGCAGGTTGAAAGTAAAGCAGAGTGCACCTTCTGGCACATTCTGCTTCACTTTCAGCCTGCTTTAGTTAACTTACCATCTGCTAGGGTATAGAAAATATTTCTTAAGCAGCATATTCATGACTGTATCAAATAGAACTATTATTTTAGTGGAGGAATAAATTAAAGGCATAAGAAAGTGAACATATGGAGTAATGGGTTAAGAATAACAGTAGTTAATTGTGAAGCAGATGAAGTTTTTTCAGCATTCAAAGAGTTAAAGACCAGACCAGTGCTTTAGTGTGATACACTTATTTATTGTTTTACTTTAGTTATTGTAAAAATATAATTTATACAGAGCACCAGATAAGGGTAGTTTTTCAAAAACTAAAATCTTTATTTCTGAATTAAACCCTATGGTGTCACTACTCATTAGAATTGTCTCGAAGAGACGATTCTAATGAGTAGTAACACCATAGGATTTGGTGCTAAAAAGAGTGAGAAAATGTTGGATTTGTTGAAAAAACTACCTCTTATCTGGAGCCCTGTTTATATATACCTTTTATTCCCCTTGTCTATTTGTGTTTATAATGTATTCAACCATAACAAGCAAAGAAAACAGGGTTTGTATAGTACTGTAACATTTGTATTTCTGTTCTGGTTTTGTCTTTCCATGACATGTATCATCAAATATTTGGATTGACAACACACCTTATCTTAAGCGACATTCCAAATAGACATTCGTTTGAACTACATACTAAACAGAAAGAATTGGGATCTTTAACCCTTTACCTGATAGCCTATTTCTAGTATTTAAGATATGTGACTACTTAAAACAGGTTGAAAGTAAAGCAGAATGCGCCTTAGGGCGCATTCTGCTTTACTTTCAGCCTATTTTAAGCTATCATGTGCTATAATATAGAAAATATTCCCTATAATACATATTCATTACTGATTAAATTTGAACTATTTTCTTCAGCGGATGAATAAATCATATCCGCTAAAAGGCGTTTCTATGGGGTAAAGGGTTAAGGATAGGTGGCTGCTCAATGCAGGGCAAGAGTAAGAGCTTTCTTTTGTCCTGCACTAAAGTCACCTGTTTTCACGGCCAACTGTTGTGTTTAATTTGAGTGTCATCAAAGAGAGAGAACACTGTAGCTTCAGTATTAAGATTGTCTTTGTAACATTTCACTCAAAACATATTTCAAAAACTAAAGTCTTTGTTTCTGCATTAAACCCAATGGTGTTACTACTAATTAGTAGTGTCTCTCCTAGACAATTCTAATGCGTAGTAACACCATTATCCGGGCATAGGATTTGAGGCTAAAATGAGTTGAAAATGTTGGATTTGTTCAGTTTACTCCCTCTTATTTGGAGCCATGGGATAGTCTCTAATTTGAGTTTTCATCACAGTGGCAAGATATCTAATTTCACTGAATTATTTTTCAGTTTAAGAGCTTTCTCTATTTCTTTTTATTATTATTATTTTAATGGATTTCTCTTTTGTGCTTGTCAGATTTTTTAGTCATGTATAAATGGAGTGTTTTGTATATCATTTAAAAATTATTTGTATCAATGTATTTCATTTACCAGTGTTTTCAGACATGTGGCTTCTTAAAGCTTCTTAAAGCAGACTGGAACTTAAGCAAGAACTTTCTTTCTTAAAATAGACAGAAATTAAAATAGAAATCTTCCTCCAGGAGATTTCTGTTTTACTTTCAATCTTCTTAAACCCATTACTACAAATTAAATTCAATGTCATAAATACACCTTTTTACACCCTAAATTGTTTCTACACCAAGGAAAGTAGTTCCCACCTAGAAAGTCATGAACATAAAACACAGAAAGCATTTTCAGTGTCTTTCAAGATGATAGCTCAAAGCAGGTTGAAAGTAAAGCATAGAGCTCTGTATACGGAGCATTCTGCTTCATTTTTAATCTGTAATATTACTTAAGTGGTCACTTTAAAACTATTAACAGTATATAGGGTTAAGGAGCCACATGTCTCTTACCATTTAAATAAACTCTGAGGGAAAGGGTTACATGTAACAAGGTTTAAATGTACAATAGAACCTCTTTATTACGACCACTAAAAAAAGGCTAGTTGATTGTATAAAAGACAGGTGACAGCTTACAGCAAGGTGACCGTAAAACAGAAAGCTCCTTTAGGAGCTTTCTGTTTTACCGTCACCTTGCTGTAAGCAGTCACCTGTCTGAAACACGTAATAATTTTAAAAAATTATATAATTTAGTTGCCGTAATAGAGAGGTTTCATTGTAGATGATTTTTGTACTCAATAGCTATGAACTTTTCTTATACCTACCACTTAGTACAACTCTTAACACTTTTTGCTCCATTTCATATTACCGTATACATGTATTGTTACTAAATTAATTTTTATTAATTACCCCATTATTGAAATATATTAACTGTAGTTCATAAAATTATACACACAATGCATTGCAAAACTTCAAAGATTTAAATTTTGCAAAATAATGGCAGATAACCAGTTAAGCAGAAGGCTAAACTTGATGTTGAAAGGGTTAACTTAAAATACTACATGTACATTTAGCTGTCACTTCTCTTAAGATATTTCCATGTTTCTTTACAGAATATTTGCTTGGTAGCCTATCTGGGGACAGTCATTGGTTAACCCTTTCCCATATAAGATTTCAGCAAAGCATGAATATCTATTTCAGGGCTCCAGATAAGGGAAGGATTTCAAAAACTAAAATCTTTATTTCTAAATTAAACCCTATGGTGTCACCACTCATTAGAATCGTCTCTTCGGGACAATTCTAATGAGTAGTAACACCATAGGATTTGATGCTGAAATGAGTGAGAAAATGTTGAATTTGTTCAATTTACTCCCTCTTATCTGGAGCCCTGTATTTGAACTATTGCATTGGCTAATGAAATAATGACAATTTCCTCCAAAAAAGAGGGCAGCCTGTCCTGTCAGAACGATCATATAAGAACACAGTGCAGATCCTGATCAGATAGATCCATTAAGAACTCGATCTTATCTGAGTCTACACTGCTTTCAAATGGCTTCAATAAAATAATTATGCTAACACAGTAGGAGGTGGGATAATGCTTGATCTCAAGATTTCTCAAGACTGCATACCCATGCCAGAAAGATTCTATTACAATTTAGAATACAGTGCAGACCAGATCAGACTGTTCCTTTAAAAGGAGATTTCTAATCTGGGTCTTCAAAGCTTAAATAGCACTGCAGGAGAATGGCTTAATGCTTATTATCACTATTAAAAGTTTCTCAAGACTGTATATATGTTGCCGTCATGGCCACAGCTCAAGTGTTATTTCCTGTTGGAATTTCATAAGAACAATGTATTGTTAAAAAAACAAAACCCAAGCAGTTAATTGGTTCACATCAAACATATAATAGATGTTTGATCATTTCCTGCATGGGTTGTTGAACTTTATCAAGTTTATGTGCTTTTTTCTACATTGAATAAGAGGCGGCAACATGATTTAATCTTAAACTATAATGTACATGTGCAGTCTGTTCCTAATCTGCTACAGAAGCCCCTTCTGTCATTGACTTGAACTGAAAAAATGGTAAAACCTCTGTATTATGACCACAAATTGTGGTTATTTTCAGGTGCTTATGACAGGTGACTGCTTAACTCTTTGAACCCTAGTCCCGCATATAGGCGTCCTTTTCAAACAGTATACATGTGAAAAGTTCACTTGTCCTATGCAAACAGTGAAAACCCAGATCAGAGGGCTCCTTACGGAGCCCTCTGATCTGGGTCTTCACTGTTTGTCATAATGCAAAACATTAACAAAAACAACCCTTAAAAGTCAGAAATGGACTAGACTAAAATGGAAACTGGAATTGTCCATTTAAAGTTTCAGGGAGGAAAGAGTTAAAGCAATTTGACAGCAAAACAGAAAACTCGTTTAGGAGCCTTCTGTTTTACTGCCACCTTGCTTTAAGCTGTCACTTGTCCTTTATACAACCAATTAGGCTTTGATTTAGTAGTCGTAATATAAAAGTTTTTTCTGTATTCTTCTTAGGTCACCTAAGTATGTATTGGTAAATGTACTCAAATGTAGATTCTGATGGTGTAAAGTAGATAATTATGTCAGCTTTAAGAGATAACATAAAAGCAGAAATCTCCTTAAGGGGCTTTTTGCTTTAATTGTGCTTTACCTTTTTAGCACATAGCAGTTTTGAAGACAGATCATTTGTCACTTAAAAAAGGTTGAAAGTAAAGCAGAATGCTCCTTAAGCTGCTTCAAGCTGCTGTCTGGAAAGATAATGGAAATTCATTTTGTGTTTTATGTTCAAGACTTAATAGGATACTACTTTCCTAGGTTTAAGAATAATTAGGGGCATAAAAAAGCATATTTATGGAGTAACGGGTTATTGAGCTGTACATGCTATATACCAGTTGGTATAGGTGATTTGCAATGATTGCTTTGGAAGAAATGAATAGTACAAGTTTTATTAGCACTAAACCACTGTAATGTGACCAATCAATTAATTAATTAATGGCAGTTAAGACAGGTACCAGCTTACAGCAAGATAGAAGTAAAACACAAAGCTCCTGCAGAAACTTTCTGCTTTACTTTCATCTTGCTTTAAGCAATCGTTTGCCTTAAATATTGAACATTTAACCTCATTTGATGGTCATGATAGAGGGGTTTTACTGTAAATGCAGTCCCTGTGAGTGTGAATGATTAATAATATAGCTCATAAAAGTGCATACACATAGTCACATAGTCATTGCCTTGAACATGGATCAATCAAGTAGGAAACAATGGGTGTTATATGTGTTGAGAAAAGTACAATGTGTTTTTACTATACATACAACAATGGCAGACTTTAAGGTCATTCACCCCTGGAACCTTTAACCCATTACCCCATAGCCTGTTGCTAGTTTTGAAGATATGTGACCACTTAAAGCAGGTTGAAAGTAAAGCAGAATACGCCTTAAGGCACATTCTGCTTTACTTTCAGCCTGCTTTAAGCTATCATCTGCCAGAATATAAAAAATATTTTGTATGATCTTTATCTGTGACGGTATAAATTGGATATATTTTCGTCAGTAGAGGAATTAATTAAAGGTGTAAAAGGGCTTATTTATGGGGTATTGGGTTATTGGGCAATTTCAGTTTCCTGTTCAGTCCTATGACTTCAGTATTTAGGTTTGATTTCTGCAATTTATTGCAAAATGGCAATCAGTGCAGATCCTGATTAGTCTGGCCCTTTAGGAGCCGTCTGATCTGGGTTTACACTGCTTGCATAGGACAAATTTAATGTACATGTACCCTTTACAGGTAAACGTACTGCTTGCAACGGATGATTAGGATTAAAAAGGATGCACCTTTTAGCACATTTAAATTTTATTCCTTCAATGAAGAAAATAGATCTAATTTATACAACCATGAACATAATTATACTGTAAGCCATATTTCCAATATCCTAGCTGATGGTAGCTTAAAGCAGGCTGAAAGTTTAAAGCAGAATGCTTTACTTCCAACATGTGTAAAGTTGCCACCTATCTTTAACCCATTACCCCATAAATACACCTTTTTATGCCTCTAATTTATTAAAATAATTCCACTTCATATGAATATTCAGCATAAGAAATATTTTCTCGATCCATGTAGATACAGGTAGAAGCTTAAAGCAGGCTGAAAGTAAAGCAGATGCGCCTCAAGGCGCATTCTGCTTTACTTTCAACCTGCTTAAGTTGTCATGTGTATCCAAAACTAGAAACAGGCTATGGGGGAATGGGTTAAAACAAGAACCAGGCTATGGGGTGATGGGTTAAAACAAGAACCAGGCTATGGGGTAATGGGTTAAAACAAGAACCAGGCTATGGGGTAATGGGTTAAAACAAGAACCAGGCTATGGGGGTAATGGGTTAAAACAAGAACCAGGCTATGGGGTAATGGGTTAAAACAAGAACCAGGCTATGGGGTAATGGGTTAAAACAAGAACCAGGCTATGGGGTAATGGGTTAAAACAAGAACCAGGCTATGGGGTAATGGGTTAAAACAAGAACCAGGCTATGGGGGAATGGGTTAAAACAAGAACCAGGCTTTGGGTAATGGGTTAAAACAAGAACCAGGCTATGGGGTAATGGGTTAAAACAAGAACCAGATTATGGGGTAATGGGTTAAAAAAGAACCAGGCTATGGGGTAATGGGTTAAAACAAGAAACAGGCTATGGGGTAATGGGTTAAAACAAGAAACAGGCTATGGGGTAATGGGTTAAAACAAGAAACAGGCTATGGGGGAATGGGTTAAAACAAGAACCAGGCTATGGGGTAATGGGTTAAAACAAGAACCAGGCTATGGGATAATGGGTTAAAACAAGAACCAGGCTATGGGGTAATGGGTTAAAACAAGAACCAGGCTATGGGGTAATGGGTTAAAACAAGAAACAGGCTATGGGGTAATGGGTTAAAACAAGAACCAGGCTATGGGGTAATGGGTTAAAACAAGAACCAGGCTATGGGGTAATGGGTTAAAACAAGAACCAAGCTATGGGGTAATGGGTTAAAGCAAGAAACAGGCTATGGGGTAATGGGTTAAAACAAGAAACAGGCTATGGGGTAATGGGTTAAAACAAGAAACAGGCTATGGGGGAATGGGTTAAAACAAGAACCAGGCTATGGGGTAATGGGTTAAGCAACAACCTGTCGGGAGGTAGGACAGACTTTCCTATTATGCTTTATCAGGACAGGAAAGAAATGAAAAAGGGGGATCTTATTAGGAAAAATTCAAATGTCTTTCTCTGAGGGAAGGGTTTGGCTTTCAACACTTTCAGGTTTCACTGTATTGTACATGCATGCTAATGTAAGCCCACACACATCCATGCTGCCTCTCCCACCAACACACACACACATGCATCTTATATAGCACACCACTATCAGCACCACAGCAAGTTCTACCAGAAGCTTCAATGCCAGGATAGTATGACTATGAGGCGGCTTAAAAAACAATGTTTGCTCATATTTCTTAAAATTAAATTTTAGATATTTTGACTAAGAAAATAGATGTTTGTATCAAACAATTTCAATGCTGATCAGATGCGGAGTTACTTGGCATCTGATCAGGATAAAAACTGTTTGCTAATACATGTTTGCTCAGGGTGTCTAAGGCTTCTTTAAGACATACAGGCATGCATGTGAGCCTCCAAGAAATTCAATGAATAATTAAATAGCATACAGCCTTATAACTCTTTCAATGACAATAGTAATTTCTATGGCATTTTCAAACAGTTCAGACTAAGACAGTTGTTGACTAATTCTAATGCAGATCAGAGGATCCAATTCATTGACACAGAACATCAATATAGTTCTGAACTCAAAATGATAAAAAATCTCAATTGTGATTGAAATTGCTGGCATTGAATTTTAAGCAAATGATATTATGGTAATGTTAAAGTTAACCCTTTCCCATGTCTCTAGTATTGAATATAGGTGTCCACTTAAAGCAGGTTGAAAGTAAAGCAGAATGCGCCTTAAGCGCATTCTGCTTTACTTTCAGCCTGCTTTAAGCTATCATCTGCTAGAATATAGAAAATAATTTGTATGGTACATACTTATGACTGTATAAATTGGAACTATTTTCTTTAGTGAAGGAATAAATTTAGTGCGCTAAAAGGTGCTTCTATGGGGCAAAGGGTTAACTCTTTGCATGCTAGGTATTTTCTTTTCGTCTGCAACAATTGTCATTTGCTATTGTTCTAAGAATAGTATTTTCTAAATTGCTTTTCAAAACAGTGTCCGAGTGTCAACAGTTTGGATCCTGATGAGATGCCATGGTATGTGGTGTATTGTCTTGATCCAAACTGTCTGTAAAGATAATTAATCACTGTGGGACATAATTATCCATCTCTAGCATGCAAAGAGTTAAAAGTTGAAGATAAGGTAACTCAAGGTTAACCCTTTCATCCATAACCAACAGTGCAAATGACCTATATTATATCTGTGATGTGTTCAATAAAGAAATCGATGGCCATCGATTGCGATATGGCTACCGGTCTGAAATACTGTGGAGAAAACATTATTCTTCCATTCAAACGCAAACGCATTGCAATGAAATATAGAAAATGACAATTAACATTTTGACAATTCAGACTACCAATTTAAATCTAAGTGGCAAACAGTTTGGAGCCTGATCAGACGCTGGGTTACCCGGCGTCTGATCTGGCTCTAAACTGTTTGCAATGGTAATGGTTTAAGTTTAAACGGGGTTACTTTGAAAGAAAATGTTTTCTCTACTGTAATCTGCACGCTGCACACGGGACACAAACTGCGAACCTACACAGCAAACAGTTGTAACTGAAATCGCAACAGTACTTCTATATTTACCCCTTCCTCAGAATATTTCATCTTTTACCCCATCATATAAGCCAATTTCTAGTTTAAAGACAGGTGGTCACTTAAATCAGGTAAAAAGCAAAGCAGAATGCACCTTAAGGCTTATTCTGCTTTACTTTCAATCTTCTTAAAGCTAGGATATTGAAAAATTCTGTTTGGTGCATATTCATGACTGTATATAATGGAAAGTATTTTTCTTCAGTGGATGAATAAAATAAAGGCACAAAAAGGGCCACTGTGAGGCAACACCTTCAGTTTACCTCATACATTTGCATGATGCTATAATTATATGCTACCTCTGTGTCTTGTCCATGAGATAAATATTTTCAAATAAAGATTTACTGAAAGTGTTTAATGCAGATGGTATCTTAAAGCAAGATGAAGGTAAAGCAGAAAGCTCCTAAATGAGATTTCTTCTTAACTTTCATCTTGCTTTAAGCTTTCACCTTCCCTAAACAAAAGATTACCATATATTTTATGATAAATCAGTTGCATTCACCCTCCATTGTATAAATTAACCAAAGATGTCGTCCTGATATGACCTCAGTGTCAGCTGGACATGAAAGTGAAAACATCCACCTATCCATGCAGTGATTTGTCACTATTTTGTCATGGGGTTGGAGTAGTGATATGATATATGATATACCTTGAACTTTAGAATCCCAACCCCCATCCCAGATCCCCCATCCCCTTAGGTGTTTAAGACTGGTGGTTGTTTCAAGCTGGCTGGTAATAAAGCATCAACCTCATTCAGGAGCTTTTTGCGTCACTTTCAGCCTGTTTTAACCCATTGCCTCATAGCCTGTTTCTAGTTTTGAAGATAGGTGACCACTTAAAGCAGATTGAAAGTAAAGCAGATTGTGCCTTAAGGCACATTCTGCTTTACTTTCAGCCTGATTTAAGCTTCCATCTGCTAGTATATAGCAAATATTTCTTCTTATACATATATTCATAACTGTATAAATTGGAACCATTTTCTTCAGTGGAGGAATCAATGAAAGGCGTAAAAAGGCGTATTTATGGGGTAATGGGTTAAGTATTTACCTGACACTGCTGTCAGAAGGCAGAAACATTGTTTAAACAGAATATGGTAGGAGCATTATAAATAATGTTTTTAAACTGAGGAATAGGTTAAGGCATTCAAATGTGTTTCTTTAGGGGAGGGATGCATTGTAAGGATAAAAATGTTAGAAATGTTTAGTTTATACCCTATAACCTTTAGCCATTCAGGGCTGTCAGTTACTGCCTGACAGTAATGGACAAATGCCAGCCCCTGCCACGCCCACTTTCCCTTGTTTCACTGAGTATGATGTAATTAATCAATTCTGATGATGCTGAATTTAGACTTTAAAAACCTTGACCAATTATACTCTTGAGGGAGGATCTGTTTCTCTAACATTTAAACTGATTCACCCCTGACACTTCTAATGAAATGCATTTTAAAATGGTTTAGTCCATTTTTGACCAATTTGGGTCTGTGGGTTTTTTTCTTCAACAAAATAAAATGATGTGTCACAGTGCAGACTCTGATGAGATGGCTCGTTCAGGAGCCCTCTGATCTTGGTCTAGACTTTTTGCATAGAACAAGGAAACTCTTCACAAGTACACTGTGGCATAATGTTGCAATGGGTTAAACTATTGATTCTGTTACACTTTGGATGTACAGTTTGTACCCAGAGCAGGCAACAAAATGTGGGACTCAATAATGATCTGCCACTTTGTTTCTAAAATTATCAAATTGATTTAACCCATTACCCCATAAATACACCTTTTTACGCCTATAATTTATTCCTTCACTGAAGAAAATAGTTCACTTTTATACAGTCATGAATATGTATCATAAGAAATATTTTCTATATCCTTGCAGATAATAGCTTAAAGCAGGCTGAAAGTAAAGCAGAATGCGCCTTAAGGCGCATTCTGCTTTATTTTCAACCTGCTTTAAGTGGTCACATGTCTCCAAAACTAGAAGCTGGCTATGGGGTAATGGGTTAAAAACATGTTTCAGCCATTTACCCATAGATGGCAAGTATAAATCTAGAATTGAAATGGTTTAACAATAACATTAACAGTAATTGAATAACATGACTTAACCCATTACTCCATAAATACACCTTACTATGCCTTTAATTGATTCCTCCATTGAAGAAAATAATTCCACTTTATAGGTCATAAATATGTACCTTAACCCTTTCCCTTATAGAAGCGCCTTTCAGCGGATATGATTTATTCATCCGCTGAAGAAAATAGTTCCAATTTAATCAGTAATGAATATGTATTATAGGGAATATTTTCTATATTATAGCTCATGATAGCTTAAAGCAGGCTGAAAGTAAAGCAGAATGCGCCCTAAGGCGCATTCTGCTTTACTTTCAGCCTGCTTTCAGTAGTGACTATATCTTAAGTACTAGAAATAGGATATCAGGTAAAGGGTTAAGCATTTATATTTTCTATATCCTAGCAAATGGTAGCTTAAAGCAGGCTGAAAGTGTTGCAGAATGCTCCTTAAGGCGCATTCTGCTTTACTTTCAACTTGCTTTAAGTGCTCACCAGTGTCTTCAAAGGTAGGAACACTATTATGTTGTAAAGGGTTAACCCATTACCCCATAAATACACCTTTTTATGCCTTTAATTTATTTATCCACTGAAGAAAATAGTTCCAATTTATACTGTTACAAATAAGAATCGTAAGAAATATTTTCTATATTCTAGCAGATAATAGCTTAAAGCAGGCTGAAAGTAAAGCAGAATGCGCCATAAGGCGCATTCTGCTTTACTTTCAACCTGCTTTAAGTGGTCAACTATTTTCAAAAATAGAAACAGGCTATTGGGTAATGGGTTATCAAAATGCTGCAACTTTATAATACCTATAGATGGCAAGTGTCTAGGATTGAAAGGCTTGAGCAATGGCATAGACAGTAATTGAATACAGAGCTCCAGATAAGGGTAGTTTTTCAAAAATTAAAATCTTTATTCCTGAATTAAACCCTATGGTGTCACTACTCATTAGAATCGTCTCTTCGAGACGATTCTAATGAGTAGTAACACCATAGGATTCGGTGCTAAAAAGAGTGAGAAAATGTTGGATTTGTTGAAATAACTACCTCTTATCTGGAGCCCTGGAATACCATGACTAACAGGACAAGGCTCCACGTGTACTGTCTGGTCTGTCTTCAGACATTGTTGTATTGACATTGATGCTATCAGGTTTGGTGACTAACAAGACAGGGCTCTACATGTTTCTTGTAGAAATGTCATTACCAATTACGCTCCATGTCATTCCAGGGGTTATTATACCGAATGCTTTACCTTTACTTTCATAGCCGTCAGTGTCAATCACTTACAGCATGTTGATATAATATATATTAGCATTATATAGTTTGTCAATGTTTAACCCATTCCCCCATAGCCTGTTTCTAGTTTTGAAAATAGAAGACTACTTAAAGCAGGTTGAAAGTAAAGCAGAATGCGCTTGGCACATTCTTCTTTACTTTCAGCCTGCTTTTTAGCTCACCTGAGCCAAAGGCTCAAGGTGAGCTATCGGGATGGCCCTGTGTCCGGCGTTAGTCGTCCGTCGTCGTTAACAATTGCTTCAAATGACATCTCCTCCTATACGGCTTGACAGAATTCAACCAAACTTTACAGAAATGTTCCTTGGGTCAAGCTCTTTCAAATTTGTTCAAAGAATTAAAAACAATGCAGAACTCTGGTTGCCATGGCAACCAAAGTGAAAAAATAAGGAAATCTCAAAAAATCTTTTTGTCAAAAACTGGAAGGGCCAGAGCTTACATATTTGGCACATAGCATTATCTACTGGTCCTCTATCAAGTTTGTTCAAATTATGCCCCTGGGGTCAAAATTGGCCCCGCCCCGGGGGTCACAGATTTACATAGAGTTATATAGTGAAATTTTCAAACGTCTTCTTCTCTGAAACTAATGTGGCCAGAGCATTGATATTTGGCATAGTGACACTTCTAGATGTCCTATACGAAATTTGTTCAAATGGTTGTGGTCAGTTGCATAACTAGGTCACAGGAGCTAAAAATAGATTTTTTTTCATTGAAACTTAAAAAATCTTCTTGTCTGAAACTACAAGGGCCTGAGCTTAGATATTCGGCACATAGCATCGCCTACAGGTCCTCTATTTAGTTTGTTCAAATTATGCCCCTGGGGTCGAAATTGGCCCCGCCCCGGGGGTCACTGTTTTACATAGAGTTATATAGTGAAATTTTCAAACGTCGTCTTCTCTGAAACTAATATGGCCAGAGCTTTGATATTTGGTATGGTGACACTTCTAGATGTCCTAAACCAAAATTGTTCAAATGGTTCTGGTCGGTTGCATAACTAGGTCACAGGAGCTAAAAATAGATTTTTTTCAATGAAAACTTAAAAAATCTTCTTTTCTGAAACTACAAGGGCCAGAGCTTAGATATTTGGCACATACCATCGCCTACAGGTCCTCTATCAAGTTTGTTCAAATTATGCACCTGGGGTCAAAATTGGCCCTACCCCTGGGGTCACAGTTTTACATAGAGTTATATAGAGAAAATTTGAAACGTCTTCTTCTCTGACACTAATATGGCCAGAGCTTTTATATTCGGTATGGTGACACTTTTAAATATACTTTACATAATTTGTTCAAATTGTTCGGGTCTGTTGCATATCTAGGTCAGTCCTGGACCTAAATTATTATCGCCATTTTTTCAGCTATTTTCTCAGGTGAGCGAAATATGCCCCATGGGGCTCTTGTTTAAGCTAATATCTTCTAAAATATAAACAAATTTTTTTGTATCAAACATATTTATGACTGTATAAATTGGAACTATTTTCTTCAGAGGAGGAAAAAAAATATTGGCATAAAAAGGCGTATTTATGGGTTAATGGGTTAAGGCAGCACTGATAGCTGCTTAACTCATTATGCCATGGCACAGCCTGTTTCCAGTTTTGAAGACTTAGTGATTACTTAAAGAAGGTTGAAAGTAAAGCAGAATACGCCATAAGGCACATTCTGCTTTATTTCCAGCCTGCTTTATGCTATTATCTGCAAGGATATAGAAAATATTTCTTATGGAATATACTCATCACTGTATAAAGGGTAACTATTTTCTTCAATGAAGGAATGAGTAAGAGGCGTAAAAAGAAGTATTTATGGGGTAATGGGTTAACTCATTACTAAAGGAATATGTCTTTTTACACCTCTAATTTATTCCACCCCTATAGAGAAAATAGTTCCTTGAAGCTACCAGGCGCGTAGCTACCTGTACACAAAAATCACAACTGCGTACACATTGTCCGCAAGTATAGAAAAATTGAAAAGTCCCAAAATGCAATAAAAATCGTAGGGGGTAGGGGTAGAGATCAAAGGCTGGAAGAAAAGCTGTCAGAAAAAAAAAAGTTATCCTAGAATCAATAATTTGTTATTTTGAGTCAAATTTTTACATAATCTTTGAATGCGGAAAACGTCCTCAGAACGCACCTGAGACCATCTAGGATTAAAAATTTCCTGGGGGAGCATGCTCCCCCAGACCCCTCTAGAGAACTATTATTTTTATTATTATTATTATACCCAATTTATATAGCGCTCTTTTCACACAGGAGTTGTGCGTTCAAAAGCGCTTCACATGTAATTATATAAATGTACATACAAAGCAAGAAAGACAAATAAATACATTCACAGTAAAAATGATACAATATTGAGATGCATGGAAACATGGAAATTCTTTCAATATTATTGTATACCAAGATTATAAAATTGTAAAATCATTTTTAAAATGAGTCAAATAATTAAAAGATCAATGGCATGATTAAAAACAGAGTGGTTTTTTTTTTTTTTTTTGTTTGTTTCAGTGTAGAGCCGGAGAGTAGTTCACAAATCGTAAAACGAATGTAAGGGTTTTAAACCAATCAGATGGGGTAAGAATAAGAGATGAATGGCCGGGACACACGCAACAAATATATATATACAATTTATGTTATGGGGGAGTCGAATTTTACATATAATTATAGAATGCTGTTGCCAGATGGTATTTTTCTGTTTAACCCGTTTTGATTGCTCGAAATGCCCTAAATCTCACATTGACTTGAGCTTAACTCTTTCCTCCTTGAAACGTTAAATGGACAATTCCAGTTTCCAATTTAGTCCAGTCCATTTCTGACTTTTAAGGGTTGTTTTTGTCAATGTTTGGCATTATGACAAACAGTGAAGACCCTTATCAGAGGGCTCCTTTTGGAGCCCTCTGATCTGGGTCTTCACTGTTTGCACAGGGCAAGTGTACTATTCACATGTACACTGTTTGAAAATGACGCCTATATGCGGGACTAGGGTTCAAAGGGTTAAAGCCCTCTATAAAGGAATTTAATCAGTTTAAATATGACAACTGGGAGATTATAAATTAAAATATAAACTTTAAATTTAATAAGGACGAATATTACAAAAGATATAAACCTTTCTTTTATCAATGATGAGGGTGTATAAACAGATATAAAATTTGTTTGTATGATAATTGAGGATTTATTGTATTTTGTATACTTACAGTTGAAATTAGATAATTCAAGCTTAATTTGAACTTATCCGTACCCGTATTTCTTCATTTAAATTTCAATAACTCGAGCTTGATAAGGTCGAACATACTCTTGTTTCAAAGTTAAAACGTGGCTAAGCCATGTTTTAACTTTGAAGTTAGAGTATATTTGACTTAAGGGATTTAAAATGATCGAGTTTGGACTATTTATTAACTTATAGCATTTGAAAACAGACCACATAATTAATTCCTACCTGTGATCAGTTTATGGGCTTAAGTTCAAGTTTTTATTTGCATTAGTTTGTCAAACTGAACAAAAGAGATTATTATTGTCACCTTAAGGTTTGCTTTGCCAAGTTAATGATGTAATGGCGTATGTAAGTGTTGATCTTGATAAAGAAATATGATTTTTCAATATTAGTACTAGTACAGAGCTGTAGATAAGGAGAATATTAACCCTTAGCCTGCCAGTCACGACTATAGCTCCATATGCAAACAGCTTGGATCCGGATGAGACGCCGAGTAACTCGGCGTCTCATCCGGATCCAAGCTGTTTGACACTCGGACAACATTTTCAGCAATTTTGAGCAACTTTGAAGCACTTTGAAACTTTGAAGCAGACGAGAAATATAGCAGACGACAATTTATTTGGCGGGCTAAGGGTTAATTTTCAAATAGCAAAATACTTCACTCTTTGCATGAAGGGTATATTGTTTTGTGCCTGCAACATTTGTCATCTGCTGCTGTTCTAGGATGAGACTTGTTAATAAATCCAATATATTATGAACACTCATGTAATATCCGATATAATTATGACCCTTTATGAACATCTGTCATTTGTAATAAAAACAACTGATAAAATAAGGAACTTTATCCTAAGGAGAATTTGCAGACTCATCCTATAAGAAAGCAGTGCAGACTCTGATCAGACAGCTCTTTGATAGGCACTGGCTGATCTGGGTCTGCAGAGTTCTCAAAAAGCACCAATCTATATGCTGTGGGTGTAAAAGTTATAGAAGGTTTCTTCATCTAAATTGGAACCCTGAATCATGTTGCAATGTGTGCACATACATACATTTGTAATCAAATGTATGAGAGAAAAAATGTTCTTGGCAAGGCCTGAGCTTGAATACTCCCCTGAGCATGAACCAAAACTACAGTAACCAAATGCAAATACTACACTAAAAACACACACTTACAAACAGGACTCTCTCTGGATGCATTTAAATAGAAACTGCTTGAAGCTGGATAAAAGTTAAGCAGAAAGCTCCTTTGCTTACATCCTGCTTTAAGTTGTCTGCATTTTGTTGACACAAAAAATTAACTTTCTTGGAGTGTTCGTAATAGCAGAACTAACTCAACAGCTGTGTTAGCTTTGAAGTTCCATATCTTACCATAGGTTTCCTTATATTTGTGAATGGTTTTGATCTAGATTGGCTTCTGTTCTTAGCAAATAGTTAGCTGAAATAGGAATTCTGAAAAAGTTCTTGCATCTGCATGACTAGTCAAAACTGGAAGAAAACCACATCAAAAAAGCTCAGAATACATGTGATATGTGATGTATTTAATAATTAAGTGATATACATTTCAAAGCTGAAAGCTTTTTCTGTGCCTTTTATACAATATAAACATTACGATAAACCATGAATAGACTGCAGAATGAAATAAACTATATATATATTTAGTTACTGCTGTAATTACAATTAGCCAATTATCATTCATCACATAATTATCTAATAGTCTGCAAAACCCCAATATTATGGCCACTCAACATTAGACTTAAACCCATTACCTCTTAGCCTATTTCTAGCTTTGAAAACAGGTGATCACTTAAAGCAGGTTGAAAGTAAAGCAGAATGTGCCTTAAGGCACATTCTGCTTTACTTTCAGCCTGCTTTAAGCTACCATCTTCTAGGATATGGAAAATATTTCTTCTGGTACATATTCTTGGCTGTATAAACCGGAACTTTTTTTTTTTTCAGTGGAGAAATAAATAAGAGGCGTAAAAAGGCGTTTTAAGGGGTAATGGGTTAAGAATGCATGATGCAAAAACAAATGATAGCTTAACTACCCCATAGCCTGTTCCTATTATTGAAGACAGGAAACAACTTAAACCTGGTTGAAAGTAAAGCAGAATGCACTGTGATGTGCATCCTGCTATAATTTCAACCTGCTTTAACCCTTTCCCCTATAGAAGTGCCTTTTAGCACATTTAACTAATTCCTCATCTGAAGAAGCTAATTCCTATTGATACAGTCATAATCATGTACCATAAGAAATATTTTCTATATCCTAGCAGATGGTAGCTTAATGCAGGCTGAAAGTAAAGCAGAATGTGTCTTAATGGGGCATTCTGCTTTACGTTCAACCTGCTTCAAGTAGCTACCTGTCTACAAAACTAAAGAAACAGGCTTTTGGGTATAGGGTTAATCTATCATTTGCTAGAATGTAAAAGCAGAGTGAAAGTAAAGAAGAAAGCTTTTCAACGAGCTTTCTGCTTTACTTTCACTCTGCTTTAATCAGTCAATATGTCTTTAATGCAAAGCAAGCCTCCTCTTCAGCAAACATCTTAAAGAGACTTCACTGTGTTATATGTAATTGCTATATACAGTTTGGTGGGTATTTAGCGGTATTATACTAATGTGCTTTTATACAGTTATGTTTTTGTCATGTATAATCAGTCTGTACTGTATGATATCAGATTGCATTCTTGTTATGGCGTTAAGTAGGGTAGTATTTGCCAGTATAAAGTACAACAGATAATGAAGCTATTTGTGTTGTAGTAGATGACCTTTTTGGAGTTATTGCTTAACCCATTACCCCTTAAAAACGCCTTTTTACGCCTCTATTTATTCCTCCACTGAAGAAAATAGTTCCAATTTATACAGCCAAGAATATGTACCAGAAGAAATATTTTCTATATCCTTGCAGATGGTAGCTTAAAGCAGGCTGAAAGTAAAGCAGAATGTGCCTTAAGGCAACCTGCTTTAAGTGGTCACCTGTTTTCAAAGCTAGAAACAGGCTATGGGGTAATGGGTTAAAGCAGGTTGAAAGTAAATCAGAATGCCCCTTAATTCTTTGCATGCTGGGCATTTTTTTCGTCTGCAACAATAATTTTATTGTCATCTGCTGATGTTCTAAAATATAATTTTCTAATTTTCTTTTCAAAACAGAGGCAGTGTGTCAAACAGTTTGGATCCTGATGAGACATCACATTATGCGGCATCTCATCTGGGTCCAAACTGGTTGCAAAGATAATCACTGTGGCAGATATATCCGCCGCTAGCATGCAAAGAGTTAATTTAAAAGCTACCATCTGTAAGATAATAGAAAATGCTTCTTATGCTGCATATTCATGACTCTATAAACTATTTTTTTCAGTGGAGGGATAAATAAGAGGAATTAAAAAGGTGTCATTATTGATTGATAGATTAAAGCAGACTGAAAGTAAAGCAGAATGTACCTTAAGGTACATTCTGTTTTACTCTGAGTCTCAATCTGCTTTAAGCAGTTCGCAGTTGTCTACAGTCTTCAAAACTAGGAACAGGTTATGGAGTAAAGGGTTATTCATAACATTGCCTACCAGTAAACTTGTATAATGTACAAGGTTAATTTAATTTAGGAGGAGCATGTTTTTATACTGGCACATAATTGTGTTTGATATTTCATTCACCTTTGAGCATGAACAAAATATTTTCTCAGAATATCCTCAGCACTCAAAATCTTAAAATTGACTTTTCGGTCTCAACATCACAGAGATTAACAAACAGCTTGAATCCTGATCAGGCACCACAAGGTGTGGGCCTGATCAGGATCCAAACTGTTTGCAGAGACTGTTGGTAACATAGGTCCTCATGTTCAATGGGTTTGCTATAGAAACTGGCTGATTGAAATAGCAGGCTGGTGGAGATAATTGGCTGTTTTTGTATGTATCAGAAGCAATGTGTGGATTTTCATACCATGTAAATGAGAGCTGTCAGTCAGTTCATCCATGTGTTTGTTATTTTAGGACGCTTTCATTAACCCTTCATTGTTGCTGTAACGTGGGTCTGCTTTGAAGATTTCTCTGAAAACTTTGTTCAATTTAAGGTTATAGGTACATGTATATACATTTCAAGATTCAATTAGCCTAGATATCACTGTATGAATTGATGATAATTAGATTTGATTTTGCATTTAATATATAGGATTCAAAATGTTTACAAATAGCATGCAGTTAAGTCTTGATCAACACGAGAAGGCATATTCCTCTTTTTTCCAACACATAGAAGAGGATTTTGATAACCTTGCTATTGCTTTACATAAGGGCTTATATAGGAATCCTTTCTAACTCCCTGACAGTGTTTAATACAGGACTGGTGGTAGCTTGAAGCAGGATGAAAGTAAAGCAGAAAACCTGTTCAGGGGTTTTCTGCTTTACTTTTATCCAGCTTTAACCCAGTACATACATGTAGCTTGTTTCTAGTTTTGAATACTGAAAGCAGGTTGAAAGTAAAGCAGAATGTGCCTTAAGGCACATTCTGCTTTACATTAAGCCTGCTTTAAGCTACCGTTTGCTAGGATATGGGAAATAATTCTTATGGATGGCTATACATGTATTGGGGAAAATTGTTAATTACATGTAGTAGTTATTACAGCCAGTGTCAGAGATATTGTTTGTTTGCCATTGTAATTGTCAAATTCAAGATGTTTCTTGGAAAAACCTTTCTGGTCCCCCTGAACTATTTTCTGTTAGGGATGAAAAAATTACCTTAGTTCAAACAGGTAAGTATGTAAGTGTGGCGAAGATAATAAACATAATTAACCTTTACACTACTGTAATGACATGAATAACTTGTTTGACCCCTTCACAGATAGCATAATTTTATTTAACCTCATAACCAATATCCCATAAATATTCCTTTTCATCCCTCTATTATAATTTCTATAGTAAGGCACACACACACCAAGTATACATATATATATATATATATATATACATGAATTAAAAAAATAAATGATGTATTATAGGCTTTAAAAACACAATTTTATTTCTTCAAACAATGCGCGACGCGTTTCACTATAATTCATCAGGCGCTATACAATTGTTTATGACGTCATGACGTTGTTGTCATGATATCGACGTCGTCACTTCCTGTTGACGTACATCTAAGATAAATACAAAAATATACATGTATAGACCAATCATCAGCTTTGTAATTTAAATCTATATCTTGTAGTTCTGCCACACACCCTCATGGGTAATTTGGGGCAAACACAATCAGAACAACTTTCTGACATAATTATTAACCTGAAAACTGTGTACCAATGTATAATAATTCAGAATCTGATGATACCTTTTCATGGTGGGTGGAGTTATGAATATGAATATTCAGCAGGAGAATGGTTAAAATGTTACCTTTTACATAAAACAGTAGATTGTATGCTGTTGCGAACTTCTCATGAATTCAGAGACTGATGTACTCATTCTAGCCTGCCAAAGTGTTGTAAATTTCAAGTTTAATCAAGATAAGCGTCTGACAGACAGTTGCCTACCAAATAATGATGTTTCTTGCTGTACTACTGTGACATTAATGGGGGTATTGCACCCTTTGGAATAACCCGTGATGCATTCTAAATTAAGTTATCATGGATTTCAAACATTATATCAAAGTTCAGAATTCATTATCAAACAAAGATGAAATAACAGTCTTTAAGACATCTGTGGAATTACTATGTAGTGTAATGTACTTTAGAATCTTGAAACCACTTTACATTGAACCATTCCATGTTATTCAAGTTCCACCAGAAAACCTCAAAAATAAAATCTGATTGTTTGAATTGAAATTGCCTGACATTTCTTCAAAAGATAGACCTGATTTCACACAGCTCCTGAAGCTCTCATTAGAAGGAAAATCAGTATTATATGATTATATCCTAGCTCTCCTCAATTACTTAAGCTTGTTTTCAGTATTGAAGAGAGATAGTTGCTTAAAACAGGCTGAAAGGAAAGCAGAATGCTCCTTAAAGAGCATTCAAGATCTGCTTTTTATGCCCCCGGCATCGATAGATGCGGAGGCATATAGTAATCGTCCTGTCAGTCCGTCCGTCTTTCCGTCCGTGTGTGCGTCCGTCCGTAACAAGGTTAAGTAGATTTTACCGTTTCGTCTAGCATCAACACCGCTTACCCAAATGCTTTGATACTTATACAGTTGTTGCCTTGGACCATTCCCTATCCACCAATATCACCAAACTGTGATTTTGACCTTGACCTTGATCTAATTTGGACTTAGAAAATTTTGAATAGGCTACTTCTTGGTTAACTAGATTTTACTGTTTCGTCTAGCATCAACACAACTGACTACAATGCTTTGATACTTGTACAGTTGTTGCCTTGGACCATTACCAACTCACCAATAAGACCCAAGCTCAGTTTGACATTGACCTTGACCTAATTTGGACTTAGAAAAGATTCAGAATATATTGTCAAGGATGCCACCGGGGGCATAAGCGTTTATTGAACGCGCAGTCTTGTTTCAGCCTGTTTTAAATTAAGCTACCATCTGATAGGAGACAGGAAACATTTCTTCTGTTGACTAGGTATTCAATAATGCCTTGACTGTATAATTATATTTAAGGTACTAATAATTTTAGTGGGTGTTGAAATATTTTAAAATGTGCACATGTATCTCTTTCGTAATTGGTCATTGGCATATATCTCATTGTAATTGATAAATCTGAGTTTCCTTGATTTCTGCATTACTTCCATCTGTATTTAAGTGCTACTTATTTTTATAAAGATTCCCATACTCTTTCATTATATGATCAGGATACATAGATTCAGTTGTACTGTAAAACCCTCTATTATAATAATTATGACCATGAAAGACCGGTGACAGCTTAAAGCAAGGTGAATATAAAATATAAAGTTCCTGAAGGAACTTTCTGTTTTACTTTTACATTGCTTTAATGAAGCCTGACCTTCCTTAAACACCTAATAATCAATACAATTTATTGTTTGTAAAAGTGAGGTTTTACTGTACTTGATAAAATCTGAGCAGGTTTCTCATGACTGGAAGAACCAGTGAATGGGATGCTGGGGGAGTTTGATCGGAGAGGGGAGAATGATTTGAGATGTTGATTGCACTATTTATCATGTGTTGTCTGTGTAATGATGTTGGCACTGATATGGTCTACAAGGTATCATTCTCTTAGTCATTCCTTACCCTGGAAATGCTGCTCAGGTTTTATACCTAGTCATTTCTTATCCCAGAAACACTGCTCAGGTTGTAGACCTAGCCTACCAAAGCATGGCTGGACTGGTTTGCAAACATGTTAGACCAAGATAAGATGCTGAGTTTCTCTTTGTTTGCTCCGAATTCATATTCTTTGACACTCGCATTAAAATTTCATCAAATCTAATTGTTCATTGTATTTAGATTTCTTAAAATATAACAATTTAACTGGAAACAAATTTTATACTGACCAGATGTTTGTAGCAGAAATTAAAAATTGGGTTCAAGATAAGAGTGAGTAAATTGCGCATTATGTTTCCAAAAAAGATGTGTAATGACTATACTCATTACAATGTCTTTTCAAGATGCTTCTAATTAGAAGTCACAATACAGGAATGGTGGAGATATAATTATTTAAACTTTTTAGATTTGGAAGTACTCTTCTTTTTTAGAGCTTTTACATTCACAAGTTTTTACCTAAAATATTTCAAATTATTGCAAACAGTATTTGTGTAGAGTCTGATCTGATCCTAGCTGTAGAAGCCCTTTGATCTGGGTATACACTGTCTACAAATGTTATTTCTTGTTTTTGGCACAGTAAGGGTTAACACATTTGAATTTATGTCAGTTTCATAGGTGCTTGAAATGTCAAATGGTTCCAATGTGTTTAACTCTTTCAACACCATAGACCTGTTAAAATGTACTCATTATTATTTGCCAACAGTGTAGACCCTGATCAGAGGGCTCCTGTAGGAGCCCTCTGATCAGTGTCTACACTGTTTGCTAATTTAGAGCAGTATTTCATTAAACTATGCACCCGGAATTCCAAGTAGATTAGTTCATGTTTTGGCAACTAAAAAGATCCACAAGGGAACGAAATAACATACAAGAGTTACCTAGTGCTGAAAGAGTTAACATTAAGATTGTAGTGTGCAGCTTTATTGTGATAAATAAGTTCATTGGTTCCTCCTCTATTTTGCTTGTTCATGTTGAAAGCCTAACTCTTCCCCTAAACCATTCAGAAGAAAATTAAAAGGCAGTCATGGAGACAGAATGCAGCTTACTGCAGAACAAAAGTATATGCAGAAAGCGCCAACTCTATGCATTTACTTTTGTTTGGTAGTAAGTAGTAACCTACATGTAGTTGTCTTTAAAATTATGCATGCTGGGTAAATTTTTCTTCTGCAACAGTTGTCGTCTGCTATATATATACTGTTCTAAAAAGAGAATTTTCAAAATTTCTTTTCAAAACAGCCTGGTCAGAGTGTCAAACAGTTTGGATCCTGATGAGACGCAGCATAATATAACAGTTTGGATCCTGATGAGACGCCGCATTATGCGGCGTCTCATCTGGATCCAAACTGTTTGCAAATGCAATCACTGTAGGATATATCTGCCGCTAGCGTCGTAAGAGTTAAAAATCTGTATCACTGAATTCTTCACTGATTGACTGCAGTACACAGGTCTGACTGTGTGTAATTTTATCAAGCATAAATTGCAAGAGCATGAACAAGGAGGAATAAAAATTTGCTAATAGCGGGATGGAAATACCATTACAGCGCAAGTTACTCACGAAGAACGTACAGCAAAAAAAACGTATGTGAATTATCTCTCATGATTTCTTTTCTGCATGTGTTAGCAAGCAGAGATATTGCTGTTAGCTTGTTCCTCCCGTAGCCATAAGTGTAGATCACCTATATCAAACTGATGTAGCACATGATGTTCTGTGTTTAATGTGGCTGCTGAAAGTAAGATAAAAGTAAAGCAGAAAGCATTTTGTTTTATTTTCAGCTTGCTTTAAACCCATAACCCCATAGCCTGTTTCTAGTTTTGAAAATAGGTGACTACTTAACCCATTAACCCATAGCCTGTTTCTAGTTTTGAAAATAGGTGACTACTTAAAGTACATTCTGCCTTACTTTCAGCCTGCTTTAAGCTACCATCTGCTAGAATAAAGAAAATATTTCTTGTGATGCATATTCATGACTATCAAAATTGGAGCTATTTTCTTCAGTAGAGAAATAAATAAAAGGCTTAAAAGCCGTCTTTATGGAACAATGGGTTAAAGCAGTTTGGAAGTATATAAAGCAGAATGTGCTTTAAGGCACATTCTGCTTTATTTTTAGCCTGCTATAAGCTACCATCTGCTAGAATATGGAAACTGTTTCTTAAGATACATATTCAAGACTGTTTTAATTGGAACTAAAAAGGAATAAATCAAAGGCATAAAAAGGCGTATTTATGGTGTTATGGGTTAAGACATGTGACTGCTTAAAGTTAGATGAAAGTAAAGCAGAAAGTTACTGATATATGAACTTTCTGTTTTATTTTCAGCTTGTTTTAAGCTACTACCTGTATGTAACTCCATTGGCTTTTATCAACCGTGTTTACCCTGTCTCTCATGGAAATGCTTCTTCACAGTGGTATATATTCTATATCTTTTCATACTTTTGCCTTCTCAATAAATGAGCCCTATCAAAACTTTCTACATTCTGACAGTTGGATGATTAAAACAGGCTGAAAAGTAGCAAAATTTAAAGACAATTAGCAATGAGCAAAACTGTCAGTATCACATAAAATGATTTATGTTTTTAACCTTATTCTGCCAATTAATATTGTCTGCTTTGCATTTTGGTCTGCTAACTTTTGATATTGATAAAGGAGATAAGGCCTGGAATATAGCCTATCTCAACAGACTGTTTGTGATAACTACACCACCATGGGAAACAACTGTATTGAAACTAGATAAATTAGCTGATTTTGATTGTCTCCCTTTATTAGGAACTTATTGTTTGTCTCAGCTGTCCATGGATAGACAATTTCACAGTACATGTATTAAGCTAGACTAGAATCAAAGAGACCAGCAGATGTGGTCCAGTGGTAATGCACTTGGCTACAATACCAGGGGTCGTAAGTTTGATCCCCCTGTTGGACCAAGCCCTTCGGATGAGACTTTATAAACCGAGGTCTGCATGATGTATCAGTGCTTTACACTGGGCATCTAAAAGAACCAGAGAACTCTGTCAGTGATAAGAGTAGAGCATCACACCCCGGTCTGTATCTGCTCACCTCTCTCTGGGCCTTCCAATTAGCCCATATATGGCAAAAATAATGGTTTAACCCTTTGAGCCCTAGTCCCGCATATTGGCGTCCTTTGCAAACAGTGTACATGTGAATAGTATACTTGTCCTATGCAAACAGTGAAGACCCAGATCAGAGGGCTCCTAGGAGCCCTCTGATCAGGGTCTTCACTGTTTGTCATAATGCTAAACATTGACAAAAACAACCCTTAAAAGTCAGAAATGGACTAGACTGAAATGGAAACTGGAATTGTCCATTTAAAGTTTCAGGGAGGAAAGAGTTAATAAACAAATAAACAAACTGTAATCAAACCCTAAGTTTGTGGTTTAATGAAATGAACTATAATACACACTAACCAAGATACTAGGGCTGCAACGGTTCAGGTACTTCACGGTTCGGTTCGGGTTCGAGTAGACCCCTTCGGTTTTCTGTTATTTCGGTTCGGGTATTAGGATAAGAACTTGATAAAATCAACCAGAAAAAAAATCTCATTTACTGGCACATGTCTACGCAGACAATAGATCTAAACACTTTTTCGAAAACGCTATCACTGTCATCTATAATTTTATCATATGTACGAGAAAGATGTGCATTTCTTTCTACCATTTTAGGACAGATTGTAGCGAATTTAAGGCGTGGTATCGTCCCGACCTGTTTTTCATTGAAGTTTCTTAACTAAGCTTTGTCATTCTGGCTGGTCTTCCTTAAATGCCTCATCAGCCTTCTATTTATAATCGCTAAAAGAACTACCTAGCTCCAATTATATTATTATTTTACTGAAAAAGTCATTAATATTTCAGTTTAATTATTTACATCGCCATTCGCAATTAATAGACTGGTTACCCTTTTTCTGATGCTGATTCGACTTTGGTACCTTTGAAGCCGGGCTATCAATCGTGAGCATGCGTTAAGTGCTGGATTTCCCGGAATTATAAATAGCCGATATGAAAAGAATGAGACGGACGAGAAGCGAGCTATTTAAATTACTGCAAGAAGAAAAGGTTAGAACTGTGATTTAACCTTACATTTTGGAACGTCTGACCATCAAAAATATACACGCAGACTGCACGCTGATTGGTAAATTAGCGGTCTAGTGTAATTTACCATACATCGGCGCACCGAACCGAAAATTTGCGGTGCCGACCCGAAACTCGAACCAGACAAACGAACCGAAAATAACCGAAATTCGGTGAACCGTTGCAGTCCTACAAGATACCATTAATCCTTACAATTATTTGGATTTCTAAATAGCAGAAATTCATAAACTTATTTGGATCTCTAAATGGAACTCTCTTTATTCATTTTGTTTTTGCACAAAGTTGCTTAGTAACTTTTGATCCCTATACTCTCCAATATACACTCTGAAAAGAGGTTTAACTGTTTAACTTTCCTCTGCTTAACCCATTACCCCATCATACGCCTTTCTACGCCTCTAATTTATTATTCCACTGAAGAAAATAGTTCCACATTATACAGTCATTAATAAGTAGCATGAGAAATATTTTCTTTATTCTAGTAGATGGTAGCTTAAAGCAGGCTGAAAGCAAAGCAGAATGTGCCTTAAGGCACATTCTGCTTTACTTTCAACCTGCTTTAAGTGGTCATTTCTCTTCAAAACTAGAAACAGGCTATGGGGTTAAGGGATAAACAACAGCAGCTCCTATTGAGTAAAGGGTAGAATTAGCATAAAAGATTAAAAGCCTTAAATTCTCATGTAGAATGGATAAAGGCTTCTTTTTAAGTACTGTTCTGTACAAGATGTGTGGCAGCAAATACAGCATGTGCGTGCGGAATGTTATGGTCTACGCCAGTGAAACCTGGCCTCTGACCAAGCCAAACCTCCAGCACCTGCAGCGTAACGACAGGGCCATGATCAGACAGATTAACAATGTCAAGCCAGAAGATGTGACCTCAATCCGCTCCAGGAAGCGGCTAACATAGCTTTGCATAGAGGACTTGGAGCTCATATTGAGGGAAAGACAGCTTCCTTGGTATGGGCACGTGGAACGCTCCACTACAGCTATCAAGTGCGCCAGAGATATGAAAGTTGCAGGAAAGCATGGGCCTGGGAAGCCTATGATGTCATGGAGGGAGCTGACTGTAAGAGACTGCAACATATGGGGACTCGCAACAGTTGACCCACATGATTGATAGAAAAGCCTGGAGTTCCTGTGTAAGAACCACCATGCGTGCAGCTAGCCAGTTACCTGGAAGGGAGCCCACTGTTGTGGACAATGCTCCCATCCCTGCATGTTAATCAAAAATCCGATGATGATGATGATAAAGAGGGTGTATTGATGGCCCAATAATAATGGGGCAATGGGTTAAAACACAGCTAGATCTGTGTGATTTGCACATATGGCCATGGAGGAAAGTAGTAAATGTGTGTAAGCTATATATATAACACCGGTCACAACCTTACAAATTTAACACTCAGCCAATTTCCTTCCTGTTTCAGATAATTATCATTCTTTTCCCCAGGATTAGCACAGAGTAGCTCCAAGTGCTACATGTAGATTGAATTATTTTCATCATGCACTGTTTGCTGTATATTTTTTCATTTTTTATGAAAAGGAAAAAAATACATTAACCTTGACATGTACATTAGTGGGAATCTCCCCCCAGTTGTTGTCACATGAGCAAGGGAAAGCCCCTCTGATAGCTATTGTAGGCAATGACATTCTTGTGACAGACCCCTTGAATGCTGCACATCAGTAAAATACCTGTTTGGATCCAGATCTTAGTTCTTACCCTCAAATGTGAGACCTGATAAGTAACCAAATTATTTGTCACTCAGATCAAATATATACTAATATTTGGAAAAAGTTGATTTCAGAATATCCTTGGATCACAGTCATATTATAGAGCTGGCGGCATTTTAATCAACATACAAAGAGCGAGCTTTAATATCCGTTTTTATGAAGTGTTATCCCAGTACTATAGATACTGGCTATTAGGACCACCCAAAAAGCTTGTTATCATATTTGTAACACCTGACATCTTAAAGCAGGATGAAAGTAAAGCAGAAAGCTCCTGCAGGTGCTTTCTGCTTTACTTTCATTCTGCTTTAAGTTGCCAGCTGTTTTTAATACCAGTATGAATGGAATGGTTGGAATGGTCATAATAGAAGAGTATTTACTGTATCAGTAATCGTGAAAGGCTCATGCATCTGGTTAAAAATTGTTTGTTGATTGTCTGCATATAGAAAAAACCAGCTTCACTAGGATATTGAAACACTTGTGTGCATTTTCAAAGTTGTTTATAGAAGGATACTATATGTGTGTATGGGTTGGATAGGGTAAGGGGTCTTACAGGGCTTGATTGTGTGAATTTTAAGTTTTGAGCGGCGTTATATTATTGGTACAATTAAAATACAGAAATTGTGTTTAGTGGTACAGGAAGTGAAAAACAATTTGTGCAAGAGATTGATGGAAATAGTTTTAAGTGTTTATTTGCTAACAACCTTAAAGGTTTGCAGACTGTTTATCAAGTTAGATTCCGCAAAAAAAATGTTGTTTGAGCTGCAGCTTCATGTCTCCTATGGTTCTTCACTATTTATAATTGATATGGCTGTAATTCTAGATTCTTTAATTGTTGTTACATTTGGTTTTAGCCTTTCCTTCATAGCAAGTACCTAAATCATCTATATCAATCTGTCATGTAGCATAAGTGGTAATTTACTGTTTAACCCATTACCCCATAATTACGCCTTTTTTACGCCATTAATTTATTCCTCTTCTGAAGAAAATAGTTCCAATTTATACTGTTACAAATAAGAATCATAAATATTTTCTATATTCTAGCATATGATAGGTTAAAGCAGCCTGAAAATAAAGCAAAGTGCGCCCTAAGGCGCATTCTGCTTTACTTTCAACCTGCTTTAAGTGGTCACCTGGTTTTCAAACAAGAAACAGGCTATGGGGTAATGGGTTAAGGCAAGAGACAGTATAAAGTAAGATATAATGTAAGCAGAAAGCTCTGTCACTTTCATGATACTTTAAGCTGCCACCTGTTTTGAATAATCATTTGGGTGCATTTATGAGGACAGGCTAGAGACGTTATAAGTTGATCATGATGGGAAAGGGGTGAACACATGGTATTGCTTTACATGGAGGAAAGGATTAATACATTCCTTGTAAAAAGGAAGGTTGGCTCAAAGTAATAGTTGAGTTATTTCTTAGTATTTAGAATGTAAATCTGTGTTAATGCAGAACAAAAGTAATGCAGAAAGTAAATAAATGTGGTTTCTGTGTTACACAAGTTCTGCATTAATCGTGACCACCCATATGTTTATCTTTACTTTCTGCATGCAGTGGGGGAATTTGTGATTAACTGCCTGACTCAAGATGAGATGCCGAATAACTTCATGTCTTATCTGGATCAAAAATGTTTGACACTGATGATGTTTTGTAGAAAAAACGTTAATGTGCATTCTGCTTTACTTTCAACCTGCTTAAGTAGTTACCTGTCTTCAAAACTAAAAACAGGCTATTATGGTGTAATGGGTTAAATGGATGCTGAACACAGATTTGACTGTTACCCAGGAAACAATCATTAAGGTTTTTATACTTTAATCAGTGAGATTTTGTATGTACAACAAACCTTTCTTTTGAGATACATTAAGTAGCTAACGCTATTGTATTCAGACTTGGAGCATTAAGAGTTATGGTTGGCTACTGTAGGAAGTGAAACTGGATTTTGAAGTTTTGATACGGTAGTTCTGTTTTGTTGGGAGCTTTGATTTGGCCAAGAGAATATGAAGGGAGGAGTGTGATCTTATGGACATGCTGGAAACTGGTACATTACCGTAATGGTCCTATGTATTGGGACAGACAAGCCTGAACAAACAGTGTAGACCCTGATCAGACTGCTCCCTAGGAAGCAGTCTGATCAGGGTCTACAGTGTTTGCCATTCAATTTGCAACTTTACGACAAATTACTATGTGATAAAAACAAATTTAAGATGATAAGATCCTTACAGCAGTTACACAGGGTGTCCCAATATTTCGGATTTCAACGTTAACCAGGATATAAACTGAATATACCAAAGGATTAATTACCCTGTCTTACTACTCGGACTAAAACTACTCTATATTTCCCCTATAGACTTACTATTCTATGGACTTACAATTTGATGAAATATGACTTGCCAAGAACGTATACAAGCAAGGCAGCGAGAGTCACGTCATGATTATTTTACTGTCGTTCCAGAAGGCGCTGACAGCCAGAACCTGCCAACATGGAAGACCTATTGTAAGTACAAGTTTCTTTTCATTTCTTTATTGTTGACATTTAACCCTTTCCCACATAGCATGTTTCTTAGTATTGCATATAGTAAAGCAGAATGTGCCTTAAGGCACATTCTTCTTTACTTTCAACCTGCTTTAAGCTATCATCTTCTAGAATGTAGAAAATATTTCTTGATACATATTCATGACTGTATAAATTGGAATTATTTTTACCAGCGGAGGAATAAATTAAATGCGTTAAAAGGCGCCTCCATGGGGGAAAGGGTTAATTGTCTGAATTTATTGACCCCTGAAACTTCAAATTGACAATTACAGTTTCCCATTCAAATAGTTTGTAACGGGATGAATAGGGTTTGGTGGAGGCATACGGATTTTAGATTTTGAAATACCTTATCTGAAGACTCATTCTTCATATAAGGATATAATTCCAAAAAAACAGTGTCGCAGGCACCTTAAACGAATAAAATACTGTGATATGCTCTGCTTTTGTTACTCCCAGATACGTAGGGTCACCAATCTTCATACATAATATGTTTTGAGATTGTGTCATTGTTTGTGTCTATTTTATGGTAGTCAAAGTATCCAATATAAGGGTCAATTATCCTGTCTCCACCATGAACTATAAGAACATTTCTACGATATTTTGGCAACAAAATATATTGTTTTTTGTTACATTTTCTCGAGATGTTTGTATAATTGCTTACTTTAACTTGTCCAAAACCTAAAACAAAATCACAAATGACCACAGAACTCTGTCTACGGGTTTCCGAACAGATACGTTACAGAGATATTGTCACACTCAATATTGAACTTGAATATTTTTTTCCAACTGCTAAGTGGTTTTAATATCTGGCCCGGAGTGTAAAGAAACTGGCAACAACCACTTAAAACACATTTGAAACAATGTGTTATTAGTATTGCACATTCCACGATTCCAGATAGCAGAAAGTATAAGTTGAAGAACAGATACGTTACGACTTCCAACACATTTTAATCAACCTTATAATCGTATGACATGCGTTTTATTATGCCCCCAGAATCTACGATTCGGGGGCATATAGTTTTTGTCATGTCTGTTGGTTTGTCCGTCCGTCCGTCCGTCTGTCCGTCCGTCTGTCTGTGCCAAAAACCTTAACCTTGGCTATAACTCTTGCATTTTTGTACCTGGACCTTTAATACTTGGCATGTGTCTTCCCTGTATCAAGACCTTTCCATCCATACAAACCTTTTTGACCTTGTGACCTTGACCTTGACATTTGACCTACTTTTGTAAAAATCTTTAAATGGCTATTACATTTGCACCAGTAGGCCCAGGGCTTTCATATTTTGTATGTATATTTCTTTTGTCAAGACCTTTCCAACCATACCAACATCTTTGACCATGTGACCTTGACCTTGACCTTTGACCTATTTAATCAAACTTTAACCAAAAACCTTAACCTTGGCTATAACTTTTGCATTTTTAAACCTGGGCCTTTTATACTTGGCATGTGTATTCCTCATGGCAAGACCTTTCCAACCATATAAAACTTTTTGACCTTGTGACCTTGACCTTGACATTTGACCTACTTTTGTAAAAATCTTTAAACGGCTATAACATTTGCACCAGTAGGCCCAGGGCTTTCATATTTTGTATGTATATTTCTTTTGTCAAGACCTTTCCAACCATACCAACATCTTTGACCATGTGACCTTGACCTTGACCTTTGACCTATTTAATCAAACTTTAACCAAAAACCTTAACCTTGGCTATAACTTTTGCATTTTTAAACCTGGGCCTTTTATACTTGGCATGTGTATTCCTCATGGCAAGACCTTTCCAACCATATAAAACTTTTTGACCTTGTGACCTTGACCTTGACATTTGACCTACTTTTGTAAAAATCTTTAAAGGGCTATAACATTTGCACCAGTAGGCCCAGGGCTTTCATATTTTGTATGTATATTTCTTTTGTCAAGACCTTTCCAACCATACCAACATCTTTGACCATGTGACCTTGACCTTGACCTTTGACCTATTTAATCAAACTTTAACCAAAAACCTTAACCTTGGCTATAACTTTTGCATTTTTAAACCTGGGCCTTTTATACTTGGCATGTGTATTCCTCATGGCAAGACCTTTCCAACCATATAAAACTTTTTGACCTTGTGACCTTGACCTTGACATTTGACCTACTTTTGTAAAAATCTTTAAACGGCTATAACATTTGCACCAGTAGGCCCAGGGCTTTCATATTTTGTATGTATATTTCTTTTGTCAAGACCTTTCCAACCATACCAACATCTTTGACCATGTGACCTTGACCTTGACCTTTGACCTATTTAATCAAACTTTAACCAAAAACCTTAACCTTGGCTATAACTTTTGCATTTTTAAACCTGGGCCTTTTATACTTGGCATGTGTATTCCTCATGGCAAGACCTTTCCAACCATATAAAACTTTTTGACCTTGTGACCTTGACCTTGACATTTGACCTACTTTTGTAAAACTCTTTAAATGGCTATAACATTTGCACCAGTAGGCCCAGGGCTTTCATATTTTGTATGTATATTTCTTGTGTCAAGACCTTTCCAACCATACCAACATCTTTGAACATGCGACCTTGACCTTGACCTTTGACCTATTCAATTAAACTTCAACCAAAAACCTTAACCTTGGCTATAACTTTTGCATTTTTGCACCTGGGCATTTTATACTTGGCATGTGTATTCCTCATGGCAAGACCTTTCCAACCATACAAAACTTTTTGACCTTGACCTTGACATTTGACCTTCTTTTGTAAAAATCTTTAAATTGCTATAACATTTGCACCAGTTAGCATAGGGCTTTAATATTTCGTATGTATATGATTTGTGTCAAGACCTTTCCTACCATACCAATATCTTTGACCATGTGCCCTTGACCTTCACCTTTGAGCTATTTAATCAAACTTTAACCAAAAACATTAACATTGGCTATAACTTTTGCATTTTTGAACCTGGGCCTTTTATACTTGGCATGTGTATTCTTCATGGCAAGACCTTTCCAACCATACAAAACTTTTTGACCTTGTGACCTTGACATTTGACCTACTTTTGTTAAAATCTTTAAATGGCTATAACATTTGCACCAGTTGGCCCAGGGCTTTAATATTTTGTATGTATATTTCTTGTGTCAAGACCTTTCCAACCATACCAACATCTTTGACCATGTGACCTTGACCTCGATCTTTGACCTATTTAATCAAACTTTAACCAAAAACCTTAACCTTGGATATAACTTTTGCATTTTTGCACCTTGTCCTTTTATACTTGACATGTGTTTTCCCTTTCTAACCATACAAAACTTTTTGACCTTGTGACCTTGACATTTGACCTACTTTTGTTGAAATCTTTAAATGGCTATAACATTTGCACCAGTAGGCCTAAGGCTTTCATATTTTGTTTATATATTTCTTGTGTCAAGACCTTTCCAACCATACCTACGTTTTTGCCCTTGTGACCTTGACCTTTGACCTTTATTTGTATAAATCTTTATACGCCTATAACATTTGATCCAGTAGGCCTAGAGCTTCCATACTTTATATGTTTCTTGTGTTAAGACTTCTCCAACCATGCCAATGTTTCATTTACCCTACGACCATGACTTTTGACCTACTTTTGCAAATAAGCATTACATTACAGAACATGATGCTGGCTGGGGGCATTTGTGTTTCACAAACACATTGCTTTTCATCTGATCATCACCAAACTTTCTGAAAATGTTTGTTAACATAAAATGGAGACCAATTTGGATAACCAGCGGCACCAATTTATGCTAGGCCCTTTGGAGTAATGGCCCTTGAAGTCCTCAAAATGGCGCTCCACTACAGTTTCAGCTCTCTAACTTTTACGTTTGATAGTCTGGATTCCCCTCCCTGTATCATCGGGGGCATTCGTGTAACTGGGACACGCTCTTGTTTACTCTACAATTCAAATCTTCCCTTGTTACTATATCTCCCCAGAGAAATATAGAGAGGTTGAGACGTAAATTCATTCTTACACGTACATAATTGATATAAACATGAACAGATACGTTACAAAAACAGATACGTAACGATTGAATAATTAAGGGCGATTCGGGTGTCTATAGATCTATCAATTCCAAGAAAAGTGATAGCAACCTTAAAATACAACAGTTGTAGTTCAATGAAGGTGTTCTAAGTTTTTATATGCGGTTGATTGTCACTAACAATTTAGAAACAGATACGTTACATTCATGTGCAAATGCAAATCTGATGCACTGTCAAGTAGACTATTTTGTCATTAAGATTCGTTACAATATATTCATCATGGACTTAGTTTGATTAAAAACTATAAAAATTGCATGCATGGTAATTTTTTAAGTTGTCTTGCATCATTTTAAAATGTTGTTATCTGTAACGTATCTGTTCCGCTAAATCGGATGGTATAGTCCCCAAATGTATAGGTTTTGTATTCTACGTAGCTTATTATTCAAATTTTCACATACAAATATACTGACTTTAAGATTGTGAAATACACGGTTTAATCTGAGAGTGTCGACCCCAGGTCCATTTTCAAATCTGAAATTCTTTCCCTATCTGAAGAATGAATGTGGAGCTCTATCAGGGTTGCTTGGCATCTCATGTAGATCTAGATGTTCACTGTTTGCATCAGTCCAGAACATATGTTTTTAGTTCAAGAAGGGTTTATGGTTCATGAGTTGCACACATCAGAATATGTGGTTTAATTAATCTGTCTATTTTTCTATTCAAAATTTAGCTGTTGCAGCTTTAATTTGAAGATAATTTACACAGGGCTCCAGAAAAGATGGAGTAAACTGAACAAATTCAACCTTTTCTTGCTCATTTCAGCACCACATCCTATGGTGTAAGTGCACATTAGAATTGTCTCTTCAAGACGATTCTAATGAGTAGTGACACCATAGGGTTGAATGCAGAAATAAAGATTTAAGGTTTTGAAACACTCCCCTTACCTTGAGCCCTGAATTTATATGCATCAGGCATATACTGATGTGTTAGGCATTAACTCTTTGCACGCTAGCGGCGGATATCTGCCACAGCGATTACCTTTGCAAAACAGTTTGATTCAGATGAGAGGCCGGGTAACGCGGCATCTCATCAGGATCCAAACTGTTTGCCATTCTGACCCTGAATTTAAAAGAAGTTTTGAAAATGCTAATTTTAGAACAGTAGCAGACGACAATTGTTGCAGACGAATAAAATTACCCAACATGCAAAGAATTAAAGTGACTGTCCTGTCTGTCAGTGAATGCATCTTTAACATGTTAATCAGATTTTACTATTTTGTCTAATAGCATCAATTAAGCACATACTTGAATACTTGAATACATATTCAGTTGTTGCCTTTGACCATGCATCTATTGTCAAGCATTGAATGCCACAGGAGCCAATGCATCTATTGAATGCAGCCTCTTTTTCATAAATGTTTATACCGTGTAGACATAAATAGCTGAATATTCATATAAAAATCTGCCCTCTATGAATGTCTATCATTTAAATGACTACATTAGCTAATGATAGAAAAAAATGTTTCACCTAGTTGTAGAAAAGGGTGTAGACTCAAGTTAAACAAATCCTATATGTAAACTGTGCACACCTAGATCAGACAGCTCAGGAGCTGTCTGATCTGGGTCTTCACTGTTTTCAAAAATTGTCATGTATGTTTTAGTAGGAGAAGGATTAATTTAACTCATTGAGCCCTAGTGACGCATATATGCGTTTAGGTTTCGAAAGGGTACATAAATTTGTCTAATGAAAAGTGAAGTCCCTGATTAGAGGGCTCCTGCAGGAGCCCTCTAATCAGGGACTTCACTGTTTGTAATTTAGCAATATATTCTAAAATGGACCTACCTTTGTTGTAAACTGGATTTGTACATTGGAAGTTTCAGGGGATAATGAGTTAAAGATCATGTATAAGCTTAGTCAGCAGTAAAATAGTTGATTCACAAAGGCTACACTGCAGTGTTGCCTTTACTTATTTGTTTCCTGTTTTTGAGTACCAACATTTAGTCACATGCTGTTTACAAAATTAATGTGTGGTGCATTGCATAGTATTGTTTACATTAACTCATTCACCCCGGACACTATTATTATAATTACAGTTTCCATGTACATATGTGTCATCAAATATTCCAGCTGTGTTTCCTCTTGGCAGTATTCTCTATTTTTATTATATTACATAATGACAAACATTGCAGACCCTGATCAGAGGGCTCCTTCAGGAGCCCTCTGATCTGAGTCTACACTGTTTGCATATGTCAAATATACTCTTCACATTTATACTGTTTGTATATACTTGGGACTAGGGTTGAATGTGTTAAGATATGATACAGTTACGCTTGTGTTTTCCCTTTACCTGATAGCCTGTTTCTCTTATTGAAGATAGGTGACCACTTAAAGCAGGTTGAAAGTAAAGCAGAATGTGCCTTAAGGCGCATTCTGCTTTACTTTCGGCCTGCTTTAAGCTTTTATGGGCTATAATATAAAAACTATTACCTATACTAAACATTCATGACTAATTAAACTGGAACTATTTTCTTCAGCGGAGGAATAAATCATATGCGCTAAAAGGCGCTTCTATTGGGGAAAGGGTTAAGCGGATGAGCTTTCTGAACAGGGTCTGCATTTGTTTCTTATAAGGTCTGTCTGACATGAGTCTGCATGATAGATTAATAGAATCAAGCACGGCTTTTGGTAAAGACTGGGGTATAGAATCCCCTGTCTTTACCAAAGACCATGCTTGATTATTTTCCCCTTAAAATTAGAAAATTAAAGGAATTGTAAAGATCTACTTTTTTCCCGTATCACACATTCCATATTCAATAGCAACAAACAGCTGTTTAAAGGTCACGCAATTTCAGCTTGGCTTTGACATTTATTTGTACACACGTTTTAAGAAGAAAACATGTCCCACTTTAAATCACAATTCAGAAATACACATGGTTTTTTATTGAATCCAAGTGATAGTAAAAGTTACCAAAACGTCCATTCCTTCCTCAATATACATTCTACTTTCAAGCCATTACAACAACCAACATCAATGACGTCACGTTAGAACGTGACCATATGCGTATACTCGATCATGTGAAACAATCAACAACAACAACATAAGTCACTGTTTAAATATCGGATCATTGAATTGTCGAAAGCTACAGATAAGTGTAGAGTCTACTGTAAAATTCCTGATTTCGTTTCTCTCTGAGAATGTAGCTTGTGGTTCATTTTAAGTTTTAGGGTATTCCTGTAAGAGTTACCTTCCTTTCCCTTGCTTTTAACCTAATCGGGCGGGAGGATAAAGTGCCAGACAAGGTTTACTGTACAGCTATTTATAGTAACAAAATGTTGCCTAGCACCCCTGAAAAGCAAGAAGTTCATAGTAGGCAGTTTTACATATAAATATTCAGTTTTTCTTTCTTTCAAAGCCTTGAGCTATGAAATCAATTATGGTAGGCATGGTAGTTTCAATTCTTCTCTTTTCTTTCAGTGTATACACTTCAAAACGAGGCTCCAAAGCCAAAGAAAATGGTCAGCAACAGAGATGTAAGTATACAAAGAGAGATACTGTTTGTCCATCTGTCCGTTCATTCATCCATCTGTTCATCCATCCATCTCACATACAGTACATACTTTGTCCGGCTAACTTCTACAGTTTTCAAGCTACAACATTATAACTTGACAGAGTGTTTGCACATATACCATAGATGTGCACGTGAACAGGGTTTTGATATGCTATAATTCACAAAAGTACAGTCAGTTGAACTTAGCATAGTCCAATTTTTCCCAACGGGGGCATCATATTTGTTTTACAGACAGAGCCATCCCTCTAGTTCTTTTCTGTTTAAATGAAACTATACATTAACACAGAGCAATAAAATGAAGATAATGACTGATGTCTTTATATGAAAGGCAAATAAGTTGGAGCCTGATCAGCCAAGCTACTTGACATCTAATATTTATTTTTGTGGGAAGCAATAATTTCTTGTCCACTAGCTGTAAAGAGAAGATTGATTTCTTCCATTTTGACAGTGTGTATAAAGTTTGGATATTTTTTTTCCATGTAAGTGCTTGATAGTAACTCGTGGCTGAATACATTACTGGCATTGTTTATATTTCAGCTCTCTGCCACAAAACCATCATACTATGGGTCAGAGTAAGTAAACAGTCTTATGCATGTGTAAAACCAGTATTAACCTATTACACCATAGATGCACCTTTTTACACTTTTTTAGCTCACCTGAGCTAGCTCAGGGTGAGCTTTTGCAATACTTGAATGTCCGTCGTGCGGCGTTAACAATTTTAGTGTTTTCACTCTAGAGGCCACAATATTTATCCAATCTTTCTCAAACTTGCTCAGATTGTATATGACCATATGAGTTCGGATGAGTTTGATTATGGTTGAAATCGGACCAATAGGTCAAGAGTAATCTACCTTTGAATTGCTGAAAATGCCATATTTAAGGGTGTTTACACTCTAGAGGCCACAATTTTTATCCAATCTATCTCAAACTTGCTCAGATTGTATATGACCATAAGAGTTCAAATGAGTTCGATTATGGTTGATATCAGACTAATAGGTTGAGAGTTATCTACCTTTGAATTGCTGAAAATGCCATATTTAAGGGTGTTTACACTCTAGAGGCCACACTTTTTATCCAATCTATCTCAAACTTGCTCATATTGTATATGACCATAAGAGTTCAGATGAGTTCGATTTTGCTTGAAATCAGACTAATAGGGCAAGAGTTATCTACCTTGGAATTGCTGAAAATGCCATATTTAAGGGTGTTTACACTCCAGAGGTCACAATTTTTATCCAATCTATCTCAAACTTGCTCAGATTGTATATGACCATAAGAGGTCAGATGAGTTTGATTATGGTTGAAATCGGACTGATAGGTTGAGAGTAATCTACCTTTGAATTGCTGAAAATGCCATATTTAAGGGTGTTTACACTCTAGAGGCCACACTTTTTATCCAGTCTTTTTCAAACTTGCTCAGATTGTATATGACCATAAGAGTTCAAATCAGTGTGATTATGATTGAAATCAGACCAATAAGGCAAGAGTTGTCTGCCCTTGAATTGCTGAAAATGCCATATCTAACAGCGTTTACAGTTTTCAGTGGATTTTGATTTTACTTGCACACAATGTATATACCTATAAGTTCTCAAAGAAGTGCAATTATTGTTGAAATCTTATCATTGTGGCAATAGTTATCTGCCCTTGATATACTTTGAAATGCTAGAAAAGGCTTCATTTCAGTATTGTTTAGGCTCTAGTTATCTGCCCTTGATGTACTCTACTATACTAGAATTATGAGGTTGTATTCCAAAATTGTTTACATGCTATACTACAAATTTGAATGTATTTAGATTAAAACGGATGAAACAGAAAGGTAAAGCTACATGTATCAAGCTTCAGTACAGCAGGTGAGCGATATCAGGGCCTTCAGGCCCTCTTGTATTAATTTCTCAACTTAAAAAATAGTTCCACTTTATACTATGCACCTTAACCCTTTACCCAATAACCCATTTATAACATTAAATATAGGTGATCACTTAAAACAGATTGAAGGTACATTCTTTTTAGCTCACCTGAGCCAAAGGCTCAAGGTGAGCTATTGGGATGGCCCTGTGTCCGGCGTCCGTCGTCGTACGTATGTGCGTCGTGCGTATGTGCGTCGTCGTTAACAATTGCTTCAAATGACATCTCCTCCTATACCGCTTGACAGAATTCAACCAAACTTTACAGAAATGTTCCTTGGGTCAAGCTCTTTCAAATTTGTTCAAAGAATTAAAAACAATGCAGAACTCTGGTTGCCATGGCAACCAAAGTGAAAAAATAAGGAAATCTTAAAAAATCTTCTTGTCAAAAACTGGAAGGGCCAGAGCTTACATATTTGGCACATAGCATCATCTACAGGTCCTCTATCAAGTTTGTTCAAATTATGCCCCTGGGGTCAAAAGTTGCCCCGCCCCGGGGGTCACAGATTTACATAGAGTTATATAGTGAAATTTTCAAACGTCTTCTTCTCTGAAACTAATGTTGCCAGAGCATTGATATTTGGCATGGTGACACTTCTAGATGTCCTATACGAAATTTGTTCAAATGGTTCTGGTCAATTGCATAACTAGGTCACAGGAGCTAAAAATAGATTTTTTTCATTGAAAACTTAAAAAATCTTCTTGTCTGAAACTACAAGGGCCAGAGCTTAGATATTTGGCACAAAGCATCGCCTACAGGTCCTCTATGTAGTTTGTTCAAATTATGCCCCTGGGGTCGAAATTGGCCCCGCCCCGGGGGTCACAGTTTTACGTAGAGTTATATAGTGAAATTTTCAAACGTCTTCTTCTCTGAAACTAATATGGCCAGAGCTTTGATATTTGGTATGGTGACACTTCTAGATGTCCTATACGAAAATTGTTCAAATGGTTCTGGTCGGTTGCATAACTAGGTCACAGGAGCTAAAAATAGATTTTTTTCATTGAAAACTTAAAAAATCTTCTTGTCTGAAACTACAAGGGCCAGAGCTTAGATATTTGGCACATACCATCGCCTACAGGTCCTCTATCAAGTTTGTTCAAATTATGCCCCTGGGGTCGAAATTGGCCCCGCCCCGGGGGTCACAGTTTTACATAGAGTTATATAGTGAAATTTTCAAACGTCTTCTTCTCTGAAACTAATATGGCCAGAGCTTTGATATTTGGTATGGTGACACTTCTAGATGTCCTATACCAAAATTGATCAAATGGTTCTGGTCGGTTGCATAACTAGGTCACAGGAGTTAAAAATAGATTTTTTCAATGAAAACTTAAAAAATCTTCTTTTCTGAAACTACAAGGGCCAGAGCTTAGATATTTGGCACATACCATCGCCTACAGGTCCTCTATCAAGTTTGTTCAAATTATGCACCTGGGGTCAAAATTTGCCCCGCCCCTGGGGTCACAGTTTTACATAGAGTTATATAGAGAAAATTTCAAACATCTTAATATGGCCAGAGCTTTTATATTCGGTATGGTGACACTTTTAAATATACTTTTACATAATTTGTTTAAATTGTTCTGGTCTGTTGCATAACTAGGTTAGTCCTGGACCTAAATTATTATCTCCATTTTTCAGCTATTTTATCAGGTGAGCGAAATATGCCCCATGGGGCTCTTGTTTACTTTCAGCCTGCTTTAAACTATCATCTGCTAGACTATATAGAACTATTTGTTATGTTAATAATTATTGTTTATGAGGATATAAACTGGAGCTATTTTCTTCAGCAGAGGAATAATATGAATACGCTAAATGTCGCTTCTATTGGGGAAAGGGTTAAGGAACATTTTCTATATCCTAGCAGATGATAGCTTAAAGCTGATTGACAGTAATGCAGAATGCACATTAACCCTTAGCCCGCCAAATAAATTGTCGTCTGCTATATTTCTCGTCTGCTTCAAGTTTCAAAGTGCTTCAAAGTTGCTCAAAATTGCTGAAAATGTTGTCCGAGTGTCAAACAGCTTGGATCCGGATGAGACGCCGAGTTACTCGGCGTCTCATCCGGATCCAAACTGTTTGCATATGGAGCTATAGTCGTGAGTGGCAGGCTAAGGGTTAAGGCACATTCTGTTTTACTTTCAACCTGCTTTAAGTGGTCACCTGTCTTCAAAACTTTAAAACAGACCATTGGGGTAAAAGGTTAAGCATCCATTAAAGGAAGAGAATTCAAATCCCTAAGAAAAGGTGTTGAGCATCCTGCGGGGACATCAATATTAAACACGCATTTCAAGTTGTTTACGCCATTTAAATATCCAATAAATTATTTGATGTGACATTACAAGTAGATTTAACAAAAATGGAGATTTTTGTGTTTACTTTTTACAATCAAATCTAGGTTAAAAGATAAGTAAACTTTTGGAGTGTGTATGCGTGTTGTATGATTTATATATGTAGTACCTACCTGATAGCCCTTAACATGTTCCTCCATAGCCAGAAGTGCAGGTTACCTGTATTTGACAGTGAGGCAGGATACTGCTTAACCCTTTCCCCGTAGTATGTTTTCTGTTTTGAAGACAGGTGACTACATAAAGCAGGTTGAAAGTAAAGCAGAATGCGCCTTAACCCTTTGAGCCCTAGTCCAACATATAGGCATCCTTTTCAAACAGTGTATTTGTGAATAGTATACTTGTCCTGTGCAAACAGTGAAGGCTCTGATCAGAGGGCTCCGAAAGGAGCACTCAGATCAGGGTCTTCACTGTTTGTCATAATGCCAAAAATTGACAAAAACAACACTTAAAAGTCAGAAATGGACTAGACTAAAATGGAAACTGGAATTGTCCATTTAAAGTTTCAGGGAGGAAAGAGTTAAGGCGCATTCTACTTTACTTTCAGCCTGCTTTAAGCTATCATCTGCTAGGATATAGCAAATGTTTCTTATGAAACATAACCATGACTGTATAAAATGGAACTATTTTCTTCAGTGGAGGAATAAAGTGAAGGCGTAAAAGGGAGTATTAATGGGGTAAAGGGTTAAAGCTATATAAAACCAGAATGGAAGTAACACAGAAAGCTCCTGATGAAGCCTTTTGCTTTATTTGATTAAAATATTTCCATTAGCTTAAAGCAGACTGAAAAGAAAGCAGAATGCACCTTATGGTGCATTCTGCTTTTCATCCAACCTGTCTTTGAAACTAGAAACAGGGTTGTGCAGTCATTTACAAAATAACTATAAATGCTATATATATTAACTTTAATAGGAGATTTGCACTAATGGCTCTTAAAAGAAAGAGTTAAATACTAAATATAAGATTATGAAGGAAAACAATGAAGTGAGTTGAAGTATCCTTAATAACCTGACAGACCAGACACACCACTTGGTCAGTGGAGGGTTAACCCTTTCCCCCATAGAAGCGCCTTTTAGCGGATATGATTTATTCCTCCACTTAAGAAAATAGTTCCAATTTAATCAGCCATGAATATAGAGTATAGGGAATATTTTCTATATTTTAGCACATGGAAGCTTAAAGCTGGCTGAAAGTAAAGCAGAATGCGCCTTAAGGCGCATTCTGCTTCACTTTCAACCTGCTTTAAGTGGTCAACTATCTTCAAAACTAGAAATAGGCTATCAGGTAAAGGGTTAAGGTTATATACACATGTTAACACAAACTATACTGACTTTATTTTATTAATAATGACCAGTTTACATTTGTTCTTGAGAGGGTTCCAACAAAAAATTAAAATGCATGGCAAACAGTGTAAACCCAGATAAGAGGGCTCCTTCAGGAGATCTGGGTCTATACTGTTTTCAATAGATGTATATTCTCGTCTACCACTCAGTTAGGGTTACACATTTCTTCATTATCTGCTTTAAAATTGCCATCAGTTAAGTCTTTAAACTTGGTTCATGTGTATTTCTAATTTGATGAAACCCAAAGATGTGAACTAAATGATTTGGATGTTGATCAGGAGCTTTAACCCATTACCCCATAGCCTGTTTCTAGTCTTGAATAGGACTGACCACTTAAAGCACATTCTGCTTTACTTTCAGCCTGCTTTAAGCTACTATCTGCTATGATACAGAAAATATTTCTTATGATATATATTCATGACTGTATAAAGCGGAAGTATTATCTTCAAAGAAGGAATACTTTAAAGGCGTAAAAAGGAGTATTTATTGGGTAATGGGTTAAACCTTATTACCTGACCTTGATACAAAATATTTGCAAATATTAGTTTAAAAAAAATAAATGAAGTGGCTGGAAAAAGGTTAAGCCTTTCTGTGTTGGGGAAACGAGCATATTCATATCGCAAACAGTGTAGACCATGATCATTTGGATTCTGAAGGAGATCTGAACGCTAATCAGGGTCATTACTATTTAATGTAATTTTAAACATTTAACCCATTACCCCATGAATACGCCTTTTTTACGCCTCTAATTCATTCCTCTACAGAAGAAAATAGATCCTATTTATACAGTCATGAATATGCACTATAAGAATTATATTCTATATTTTAAAAGGAGGTAGCATTCGGCTATACTTTCAACCTGCTTTAAGTGGTCACTTGTCTTCAAAACTAGAATTTGGCTATGGGTAAATGAGTTACGAGACAACAAGCTGGTCATTATTTAGAAAATGGAAGGGTGTATCATGGAAATCAGCGTTTTAAAGGTTAAACCATCAGGAAGTAAATATAATGAGGTAGTCATGTGTGGAAAAGTGGCCTAACATTAATAAGCCAAATAAATGACACATTTGCAAAGTGTGTACACTCTATACATGGTCGGTCAGTTTCAGTTGCTATATATATAACAATGTCAAAACTTTTTGAAGGACCATATGTACTCAGTGATATATAACATTTCTCCTGCTATTAGCATTCCCGGTGTATTGATTGTAGACCAAGACAACACAACTCATGAAGGCCTGATCAGGGTCTGCAGTGTTTTCTTATAGGACCTGTCTGTCACAAGTCTGCATGCTTTCATGGGGAAACATTTTCTAAATTTAATACTCATTGTTATAGTCCTCATGTTAAATTTTTGTATATGGATATGTGCAATAATGATTAATAGCTCATTATAGTAAAGACACCCATTATATACTCAACAAAATTTCTAATCGGTCACCTTATATTTCATTCAGAAACAGCAATAGGAAGATATAATTAACCATGTTTTTGTGTTACAATGCCAATGTAATCAATTTGGAAACAGATTATCACAATTTGTCTGCTATCACCTTTCTGTCTAAGCTTAAACAATAACTTCTTCGGAGGGACCCCATATTTTGAAAGTCACAAGAGTTCTTAGGCCCAATGTTAGTAATGAGTATTGCCCTTGTCAGCTGCAATAACAGTTTCGTATTGACTTCTCATCGACGAGAAGAATTCAGCAAAAGTATTGATGACCTAACTTTCTCACACATCGACGACGTCACGCTCCAGTGCGTCAATGTTTGGAAGCTGAGGTAAGGGACAAGCACGTTTCTTGAGAATGTGGCAAACGTGCCCTGTAGGGTTAAACTCATCTGTATCATCGAGCCCAAGCTGTCTGATGATAACTGCATCTTCAAGGGGGCGTCACCAGTGACTGCCAACATCTAGCAGCCGATTACGTACCGTCTTGGGTGTGACGTTACGGCCGAGTTGACCCTTAAATTGTCTTGCCGTCCATGTAACAGAAAGAAATCTGTCTCTCGGGTGTGTCAATACAATGTATCGGTCTTAGGAATATCGTTATCCGCCATTTTGGTTTCCTGGAGCGGTCTGCTCTACTTCCGGTGACGTCAAATTTCTGCGTTATACAGCCTAAATGGTCGTAAGTTTCCGGTTAAAAGTTCTAGTCACATGTAAATGGACAGAAACATTTCCTAATATGGAATACATGGAAATTAGTCTTGTTTTGTTTCCACTTCCGGAATTCCTGGGTGGTTAAATCTTATTTGCCGTAAGGATACACCGACGTTCGACATTCCGACGGCTCTGCCCTTCTCTCCGTGTATCATTCTCGCTATGTTAGGTGTTTTTCGGGATAGGCAGTCATTTGAGATTATACTCGTGTAATCTTGGGGGCAGATTCTTTCTTCCATACTTTGCATGTGCAAATCAGGCTAAACAAGCAACGTCGTCGTTCTGACGTTCACGAAGTAGGAAAACGTGTATAAATCCAAAAATAAGTAGCGCTAAGACCCTATCATATTGTGTGTAAAATATCATAAATGTGAACTTAGTATTTAAAGACATATGTAGCTTTAAAAAGTGACCGATTAGAAATTTTGTTAAGTACAGTAAAGTTCCGCTATTAAGACCACCTATGGTACTGACAAAAAGTGGTCTTAATATCGAGTCGGTCTTATTATTGAGACCCTTGATATCGATGAGGATTTTTTGGTCAGATATAGATAGATAGGTATATTGAACCTATTTTAAACAGATCGGCACAAAAAAGCCTATTTCAAACAACCATAATTTAATTTTTGAAAATACACATATACACAGAAACTAAAAACTGTTATACACAGTCATGTTATGAAGATTCATTAATTGAATACATTATTAATGTTAGCACATAAAGAGGGGCATTAGCAGTGTAACACATAGACTATTATCTATAAGAAGTGGCATTTCAGTTTGGATCCTGACCAGACTCCAAATTACTTGATGTCTGATCTGAATTAAAACGATGTTTCAATAAAAAATCTAAGCACATAAAGATGGGCCTTAGCACATAGTCTATGAGTTTCAGTGACAAAGAAATATCATTTTGGACAGTTTACATCCTGAACAGATTCCAAATGTTTGATATCTGATCTGGATCTAATCTGTCACACGACATGTTTATGAAGAAATTCGTCGGGTTTAATATTATTAATTATCCCAAGTTCGACCAATTATTTCATTGTTTACAAAAATCATCTTTCGAGATAACCAATAAAAAATAATTTATCAAACATAAAACTCGATTGGGGCGGATCAGATGAAAGTCTAAAGTGATAAATTAACATTTTAATTAGTAAATCACACGCTTGTAAGTATTTTACTAATTAGCCCAATTATCTCTCCCTCTGTCATCGAGTCCGATGTATGCGCTACAAGCAGTTTTTTCTGTAACTATATTGGGCCTAATGCGAGATAAACGAAATATACATGCACCAATAGAGCAATCAAGAGATTAAACAAGTGCCGTATTCATCATACTTTCGCATTATTTTTAGTTATCTGCTATCAAAACATTTCCCTCGTTGAAGCATCCCTATTGTTTAATCGGCCTTGACCTCTGCCGTAAAGTAATCGGTGTTTGTCGTAAAAGTGTCAAACTGGCTTTTGTCGCGACCGGCGAGGTGTGAGCGCCTGCCCATAATATCGGACCCTAAAACAACACTAATTGGTCTTTTGTTCTGGGATTAGTGGTCGTAATACGGAATAGCGGACCGGTCTTAATAACGGACCCTACGACCATTAAACTATGAAGGGATATATTCCGTTCTTTTAAAAAGTGGTCGTAATTTCGGACCGGTCTTAATTTCGGACCGGTCGTTAAGCGGAACTTTACTGTATAGTAAATACCCACTATTGTTGCCACGCAAAAGAAGATGTTTAAATACAGGCAACAGCTTAACCCATTACCCCATAGTCTCTTTCTAGTTTTGAAAACAGGTGACCACTTAAAGCAGGTTGAAAGTAAAGCTGAATGAGCCTTAAGGCACATTCTGCTTTACTTTCAGCCTGCTTTAAGCTATCATCTGCTAGGATAAAGAAACAAATTCTAATACATGTAGTACACAATCATGACTTAATGAATTTGAACTATTTTCTTCAATGGAGGAATAAATTAGAGGCGTATTTATGGGGTAACTGGTTAAAGCAGGATGAAAGTAAAGCAGAAAGCTCATGCAAGAGCTTTAATTTTGCTTTAAGTAGTGACCAACCATAACACAACACTTATCCTCATACCTTGTTGTCCATTTGTAGGACTGGCTGAAAGTGAAACAGAATTCCCATTGAACCCTAGCGACAAGTATACTTGTCTACTTGTCATTTATGGTGTAATTGTTAAGCCTATACAAGCAGAGGTGTAAAATTCTACACGCCATGGCGAGTAACATTTTGTCAGGGCGAGCAGATTTTCTGATGATTTATAACAGAGACTAATGAGCAAAATGTCATTCACACCCAGCAGGGCGAGTAACAATTTTAAAATATCTTTATGCTAACAGTGTAGACCCAGATCAGATATATTGTATAACAAACCCTAAAAATTAAAATGTGGATTAGAATGAACTTGAAACTGGAATTATCCTTTGTGGAGTTTCAGTGATGAATGAAATAAGCAGATATCTGACAGATTTTTAGCCTGCTTTAGACAGCCCCTTGTCATGATGTAGGACAAGTTTCTAATGATGCAATTTATCAGAACAGCTTAGAATCATGAAAATGCATTTAAAAACTATGCCTTTTTACGCCTCAATTGAAGAAAATGGTTTCTCTTTATACAGTCATGAACCATAAAATATTTTCTATATTATAGCAGATGGAAGCTTAAAGCAGGCTGAAAGTAAACCTTAATGCATATTCTGCTTTACTTTCAGCCTGCTTTTAAGTTGTCACCTGTCTTCAAAACTAGAAATAGGCTGTGGGAAAAATTTGAGGCTATAGTTGTCATGAGTGAGTGTTATACTTGTTATTGTAGGCTATAGTGAGTGTTATAATACTTGTTATTTGCAGATACCATGGTATTATATCTCGGGAAGAGGCAGAGGACATACTGGCATCTGGAGGGGATGGCAGCTATCTAGTCAGGAAGAGTGACAGAGCTCCAAATGCATTCACACTTGCAATAAGGTAGGTATTTACCCATTAAACCCTAGCAATGAGTATACTCCTTCTTTAGAAACAGTGTACATGTGAAGAATACATTTGTCCTTTGCAGTGTACACCCGGATCAGAGGGCAAGACTCCTAAAGGTCAAGGTTTGCACTGTTTGCCATTTAGCTCTCTAATCAAGGTCTGCATTGTTTGCCATTTGTCAATACAAAGTTAATACTACCCTAAGTTAAGTAAAAAATGAACTTGACTTATTAGGAAAGTGAAATTTCCTATTTAAAGTTTCAAGGATGAATGTGTTAAAAGGCATACTGATCAGGGAACAACAGACATGCAAGTTCATTTGGAGCTGTCTGGTAGTAGGGCTGTGCTCATTGATTGAAGATGGTCTTAACTCTTTGTATGCTTCGTAATTTTTTCATCCACAACATTTTGTTGTCTGCTACTTTTCTATAAATAGAATTTTCTAAATTTCTTTTCAAAACCGGATAAAAATATCAAACCCAGTTTGGATCCTAATGAGACTCCACATTTCTTGGCATCTCATCTGGATGCAAACTGTTTGCAGAGGTAATCACTGTGGCATATATCCATCATAAGCATGGTAAGAGTTAAATAGATGACTTGCCCCTTTCTCCCATAGCTTGTTTTAGTTTTGAAAGCAGATGGTTGCTGAAAGTAAAGCAGAATGCACATTAAGGTGCATTCTGCTTTTCTTTCAGCCTGCTTTAAGCTACAGTCTGCTAGGATATAGAAAATTTCTTATGGTGCATATTACTTCATTACTATATATGGTGGAACTTCTTGATTTAGTGTAGAGAAAAATTGAAGGTGTTACAAGGCATATCTATAGGGTAATGGGTTAACATACTTTATTTTTGTGTTTCAGATTTGATGCACAAACCAAAAACTACAAGTTATTCTATGATGGATTACACTATGTGGGTGAAAAGCGTTTTGAGACTGTTGAACAGTTAGTTGCTGATGGACTTATTCATTTTTACCTGGAATCTCGAGCTGCTGATTACATAGCTGGCTTATCAGATGAATCAAACTACGCCCAGTCACCATATTTAGCATACAGTGTAAAGAAAAAGCGGTTGCAGAAGTCCAAGCGGCGTGTGGCAAATCACCGTGTGGATATGACAGATGCGGGGATTCCCCCGGACATACAGGGAACATCAGTGGTGAGATATGATAACCAATAATACTTCAAGAGAAACAATCTTAACTCTTTGCACGCTAGCAGTGAATATATCTGCCACAGTGATAACCTTAGCAAACAGTTTGGATCCAGATGAGATGCCCAGTGTTGCACCTCGGATTTCAAAAGTAGGGGGGATTTTCCCCCCTCGTCTGAGAAAAATGGGGGGAATTGTAAAAAAGAGGGGCGATCTAAATAAAAAAACTGAAAATAAGGCTAAAGTAACCTTTATTCACCTAAATCTAGACTACATGACCATGTATTCACTACTGTATTGTATTCACCCTCGGGTTAGAAGTCGAAGGGCCCAAAGCAGTAAAATATTCACTATATTCCTTTTTGACATCTTGATATGTCGTGTAACTTACAAAGTTTAACTTTCTATGACAGCGCTATAAATAACAGAGTTATAAATAGCGATAGGGTTTTGATTAAAACAATGGCATAGCTCACGCCTGACTTCGATAACGCGGGCGTTAAGTTAACACTATTTCAGTAAACCCGCATCGAGTCCGTCGATTTAGTCGTGACTGGAGAAAACGGCCGCGTTTTATACTAAGCGGAAATGGTTACCGGGTCGAAGCTAAAAGCGGTGCTACAGCCGATTTCAAAGTTGAAAACAGCTCGACGAAAACGATTTTTTCTCATGAGTTTAATGCGCGATTAATCGCCCCTTGCCTTTGTCAAAATGCGCGAATGCTCAAGAAATGGGGGGAATCGCGCATCCTAGGTGCAACACTGGATGCCGCGTAAAGCAGCGTCTCATCAGGATCCAAACTGTTTGACATTCTGATCATGTTTTGAAAAGATATTTAGACATTTCTATTTCCACAACAATAGCAGACGACAATTGTTGCAGACAAAAAAAATTACCCAGCATGCAAAGAGTAAAGCAGTGTTCAAGTTCTTGGTGATTTTGCGTCAGTGTATGACTAAAGTCTTAAATCTTTATCCCTTTCACAAATACAGTTAAACCTCGATGTATCGAACTTCAAGGGACTGTGAAAAAAACTTCGAAACATCGGGGCTTCGAATAATAAATGGGTTGTGATTTGAGTATTGAATTTCAATGCATATAAGATCTATAAGAACTATCCTTCCCGGTTGTCTATGACTGTGTACTTTTTGGCATATTGAAATAAATAAATCTGACGTGTTCTTTATCATTTATAAAAACAACGGCATAAATAACAAAATACAATACATGTGTACAAAGGTAGAAAAATGCATAGTTATACGCATTAAAACATAGAAAAGGAAACTACATGTATCTTACTTTCAACTTAGATGCTATCAATTTCACCAAGATGCGAAACTACGGCGGAAATGCCGAAAATCGTACTACAGTGTAACTGTCAATCAATTTAGCTTCTAAATTGAAATAAACATTTGATTAAATAATTATGATTTTAAAGATTAATTTTCGACTTGGAGGTTGTCAAGATTGCAGGTGCGTGAATATGAACATACAGTAATATCGTTATCGATCTCGTAACAGAGTTGTCGTTCGTTGTGAGATGGGTCTGCCCAGCTATCCCCCTGGATTGGTTACCGGGTCTTTCACCGGACAGACCATGATCGGAGCTTATCTGCCATGTTGTGGCTCTGATAATAAAACGCCGACCACTGCTTTATCAGCATTATTAAACTTCTCACAAAGTTTGGCTTGTTTCGTTAATTGTTGGTCCAAAACAGCCCTTGCGGTTTATTTACTCATTTGGATAAATTGGTGTCATTCCCGTGATCAAGCCTTTAAATTTTGTGGCATTGTCAATATCATTAACGAAAACTGTGAAACAATTAAATGACAAACTTACCCAATTGTTACTGATAACACAGATTGTGCATGCAGAATTAAAAGAGCACCCCAGCGTGTTTACACGCGAAGGTGTGAAAAATAAGCGTCAGTCTAGCGAGTCATGTAATCCGTTGATCCACGTTGGTTGACAGGTAATCGATGTTTGATACATTTGTGGTATTTTATGTTGGATTTATATGAAAAGGGCTGGAAAAAAACTTCGACACAATGGGGAATTCGATACACATAACTTCGATTCATGGATGTGTTTTTACAAGTAATATATAGTGGAAAAGATCCGGACTTCAAAATTTTTTCGATACAACGGGGTATTCAATTTATCGAAGTTCGATACATAGAGGTTTAACTGTACTGCCTTTACTGCCTTACCTCAAGTACATTGGTTATAATTAGGCAAACAGTTTGGATCCTGATCAGATGTTGTGTAACCCAGTGTCTGATTGGGATCCAATCTGTTTGACACCCATTTCAATATACCTTAAAGTTGAATTCAGAAACAAAAAGTAGAGGACAATTGTTTATAGCAGAAGATGTCATGACAATCAATTTAACCTTATTTGCCAACTCATGGAAGATCCTTGTTCATATTACACAGAATGAACCCATTACCCAATAAATACACCTTTTTACACCTTTAAATTATTCCTCCTGAAGAAAGTAGTTTAACTAATATATGTGATAAAAATATTTTCTATATCCTAGCAGATTGTAGTTTAAAGCAGGCTAAAAGTAAAGCAGAATGCGCGCATTTTGCTTTACTTTAACCCTGCTTTAAGTGGTCACCTATCTTCAATACTAGAAACATTCTATGGGGTAATTGGTTAAATTTTATTATGTTATATGTTTCAGGATCCAGAGGAAAATGAGAATGATATGAATGTAGACTTGAGTGCTGATGTGACAGACTTTGAAAAAACTCATGTGTTTAAGACACATAACTTCATAGGTCTACACTGGTGTGATTTCTGTGCCAATTTTATGTGGGGTCTAATAGCTCAGGGCTCAAAGTGCCAAGGTGAGACTTCACAAGATACTTTGTTTTTCCTTGGATCTAACAATTAGCACATAATTGGCTAAACTTTTAATGATGGTTAAAGTATTGATTTTTTATGACAATTTCCTCGCCTTTACCAACACCTCATAGTAAGGCATTTTAATGCTTCCCCCATGTCTTGTTAAAGAGCCACCAGAGACTTTCCTACATTCTGACAGATGGCTGCTTAACCCATTACCCCCTAAATACACATTTTTATGCCTTTATGTATTCCTTCACTGAAGAAAATACATGTAGTACCACTTTGTAGTCATGAAGACTACCATAGAAATGTTTTCTATATCCTAGCAGATGCTAGCTTAAAACGACTCGCAACCGGATGGTGTACTTGTCAAAATAAAATAAAATACTCAAATAAAAGCAAATTTGTGGCATTATTTGGCTTCTGACATTAAAAAAATATTATCAGTCCAAAAAAAGTCTCAAGAATCGTCACCGAATCTTAGATTTTTAGATATTTTCCATCGTTTTTCTATACCGACTAGTAGACGGTATAGTTGTTGCTGTTGCTTCTCTACACGGGCTCAGACATAAACACGTGCCGACTTACGAAGTTGTATACACTTTCGACCGCAACACATTGAAATAACGTTAAATCGATCCGAGATAAACGGATAGTTCCGTGGTCCATTGGTCTAAGCGGTTTCCCCTATTTTGCCTTCTGTCCGCCAATGCCGGGCCATGGGTTCGAATCCCACCAGAGACCAATATTTTTTTTTATTGAAATTCATTTTTTTTAAACAGAATTTCTTATCCTAAACTAATTCTTTACCATTTATATAAGCGTTTGACACATATTTACAAATTACTATTTTTAATGCACCATCTGGTTGCGAGTCGCTTTAAAGCAGGCTAAAAGTAAGCAGAGTGCACCCTAGGAACATTCTGCTTTACTTTCAAATGGCTTGAAATGGTCATCTATTTTCATAACTAAAAACAGGCTATTTATTAATGGGTTAAAGAGTGGAGAGAAATATTGGATTACATTTGACTTGAGTGATATATTAACCCTTAGCCCGCCAAATAAATTGTCGTCTGCTATATTTCTCGTCTGCTTCAAGTTTCAACATGCTTCAAAGTTGCTCAAAATTGCTGAAAATGTTGTCCGAGTGTCAAACAGCTTGGATCCGGATGAGACGCCGAGTTACTCGGCGTCTCATCCGGATCCAAGCTGTTTGCATATGGAGTTATAGTCGTGAGTGGCAGGCTAAGGGTTAACACTGAAACTGAAGCTCATTCAATCACTAATCCCAAAACTAGCATCATCATTTGGTGAAATATTTGTTCAAAACAGAACTTTAGGACTTCTTTGGTCATAAATGTGAGTCTACTGCATTGTTTAGATGTCAAAAAGTGCATACTTTTGTATCAGCTAGTCATGAAAACCCTGTTTTGGTGTAAAGAAAATGTTTACAAAGACCACAAACATGTTTCCTTCTAAGTGGCTGTATTAAAACAGGATTTACTTACCACAATTGTTCATGATTATGCAGGAACTATAGAAGAAAAACAATAGATTAACCCTTTCCACCTTATAGGACGTCTTTACTGAATACAGGTGACAGCTTAAAGCAAGATGATTTACTTTTAATCTTACTCTAAGCAGTATTCTGCCTTAACCCATTACTCCATAAATACGCCTTTATACCCCTTTCACTTATTCCTCCACTGAAGAAAATAGTTTCACTTTAGACATAATTTCTATATCCTAGAAAATGGTAGCTTAAAGCAGGATGAAAGTAAAGCAGAATATGCCTTAAGGCACATTCTGCTTTACTTTCAACCTGCTTTAAGTGGTCACCTATCTCCAATACTATGTGGTGATGGGTTAAACACACTTAGTCTGAGTTAGGTATAGGTGATTTGCACTTTTGGCTATGGAGGAAAGGATTTGACATATCTTTTCATTGTTGTAAAAATGTATGATTCATTTCAGACTGTGGTTTTAATGCCCACAAGAAATGTTCCGAGAGAGTGCCAAATGACTGTATGCCGGACATTAAGTTTGTCAAGTCTATTTTTGGGGCTGATTTGACGACAGTGATTAAGGCACATAAGTCCCCTATACCTATGGTTGTGGAAAAATGTATTAAGGAGATCGAAAGTAGAGGTAAGATACAGCGAAACACGTGTGAACCCTTTGTTAATCTATACTAAGTCTTAAGAACTTGAAAACTATTTGAATCGAGCATAATGCAGCATCTGAACATGATCCAAATTGTTGTTAGGTGTCTTTAGCTAACACGATTTCAATCATTAAATTTTAGTCTAAAAAATGCTACAACAACTGGTAAGCAGACTTACAATGGAGAAGACAGTGTTCGTTCTCAATAAACATGTTAACTCTTTCCTCCCTGAAACTTTAAATGGACAATTCCTGTTTCCATTTTAGTCTAGTCCATTTCTGACCTTTAAGGGTTGTTTTTGTCAATGTTTGGCAGTATGACAAACAGTGAAGACCCTGATCAGAGGGCTCCTTTCGGAGCCCTCTGATCTTGGTCTTCACCGTTTGCATAGGACAAGTGTACTATTCACATGTACACTGTTCGAAAAGGACGTCTATATGCGGGACTAGGGTTCAAAGGGTTAACACATAATCTATTTAATTATTTCCATTGCAAACTGTTTGAGCCAGATCAGAGGCTGGGTAACCCAGTGTCTGATCTGGCTCTATACTGTTTGCCACTCGGATTAGAATAGGTAGGGTTGTCAAAAAGTTATTTTCTACATTTTATTGCAATGCATTTGTGTTTTGTTGGCATTCATCTATCTGTTTGTATTTTTATGAGCTGGAAATGAGAAAACTAAATGAGCAGTGCCATGACGAAACCTGACTCATTGTATTACAAACAGTGTAGATCAAGGCCAGCTGCTGTGTCTTTGATGCTGCGGCTGGCTTGATCTACACTGTTTGACACCCTCATGCTTCTAAAGCATGTTTATAGCTGTATTATATACGGTATTTGGCAGTGTAGACCAGGAGATGTCTTTAAGTAGTAATTTGTTGTCAAAACTAGAAAAAAGGCTATTGGGTAAATGGTTAAATATGTCCTCTTTACCCTAACCCTTTACCCCCATGAACTGTTTTTCATTTTGAAGACTGATAACTACTAAAAGTAGGTTGAAAGTAAAGCAGAATGTACCTTAAGGCGCATTCTGCTTTACTTTCAACCTGCTTTAAGTAGTCACCTATCTTCAATACTAGAAACAAAATGCTGTAAATGCTTTTGATTGTCAAATAATGTAGATCCAGACAAGTCCCCACATGGTTTGACATGGCAGGTGGCCTGGATCTACAATGTTAACCCATTACCCCATAAATATGCCTTTTTACGTCTCAAATTTACCCCTCCACTGAAGAAAATTGTTCCAATTTATACAGTTGTGAATATTTAACATTAGAAATAATTTTAATATTCTACCAGCTGGTAGCTAAAAGCAGGTTGAAAGTAAAGCAGAATGCGCCTTAGGCGCATTCTGCTTTACTCAATCTGCTTTAAGTGGTCATCTATGAGGTAATGGGTTAAGGCTGGTTTTCTCATGGTATGACTTATATGTATGTGTATCGCTGTAGGTTTGGAAGCAGAAGGTCTGTACAGAGTGGCTGGGCTACATGACGAGGTGTCTGAAATAAGAATGGCATTTGATAAAGGTAAACCAACAGCTTTCAGTCTGTCAATTAGTGGTCAATTATCAATATACATTTTTTGGGCAGAAATAGGAAAGTTTGTTAACCCAAGCAATTCATATTTAACTTTAAAGACTTTTCCTCAGTCCATTGAGGGACCACCAGCATATTGTTCTGGAGGTGTCAATGTAACTGTAAAGCATGTGCAACACAATCTCAGTTTACCTGGTGAGGTCCAGATTATACTCATGCTCTAGTGATTTTCAATTGTTATTTCTAACCAAACTATCAAATATAAAGGTCCGGTCTCACATAAGACGATTCAATGGTTCAATATGCACAAGACCCATGCTTTTTGCAAGGAAATTGACAGTAAATAATCTGGCAAGGCGTTGTGACCAAAAGGTCGTCAGGAGATGTCTTTAAGTAGTAATTTGTTGTCAAAACTAGAAAAAAGGCTATTGGGTAAATGGTTAAATATGTCCTCTTTACCCTAACCCTTTACCCCCATGAACTGTTTTTCATTTTGAAGACTGATAACTACTAAAAGTAGGTTGAAAGTAAAGCAGAATGTACCTTAATGTGCATTCTGCTTTACTTTCAACCTGCTTTAAGTAGTCACCTATCTTCAATACTAGAAACAAGCTATGGGGTAAAGGGTAAGTCCTACTACTCTACAGTTAAGATTCCATAACTCGGAATTAGTTAAGATTGAACATACAGTGCTCCCTTTCTACAGCGACTCGCTATTGGGGACAAAGATTGTGTGCCTTGTTTGGAGAGAGTCGTTATAGGGAGGGAAATTGGTTTACATTTGAAATCTTTATTTCTGCATAAAACCCTATCGTGTCACTACTCATTAGAATCGTCTCAAAGAGACAATTCTAATGAGTAGTAACACCATAGGATTTGATGCTAAAATGAGTGAGAAAATGTTTGATTTGTTCACTTTACTCCCTCTTATCTGGAGCCCTGATATGCTCAAGGAATACATGGAGTTATGTCTGTCCATCATGTGATATTTCCTGACTTATCACAGACACTTGTCTTTGCAGATGGAGAAACCACAAATATTTCTACGTCCAAATACGAGGACAACAACACTATAACCAGCGTATTGAAGCTGTACTTCCGTCTTCTACCCATACCTCTCATCACATTTGATGCCTACAAGAAAATTATTGAAGGCATGAGTAAGTACTGTAGTGTGTTCAGTAAAGAAATCGGTGGCCGTTGATGGCCATCGATTGCAAGTTGGCTACCGGTCGGAAATACAATGGAGAAAAACGTAATTCTTTTATTTAAATGCAAACGCATCACAATGAAATATAGAAAATGACAACATTTTGACAATTCAGACTACCAGTTTCAATCTGAGTGGCAAACAGTTTGGAGCGTGATCAGACGCCGGGTTACCCGGCGTCTGATCTGGCTCCAAGCTGTTTGCAAAGAAAATAATAGTTTAAGCGTAACCAGGGTTATTTGGAAGGAAAACATTAATTCTACTGTACTCTGCACGCTGCACACGGGGCACAAACTGTTAACCTAAACAGCAAACAATGGTAATTGAACACGCTACCGGTGTTTGGATTTATGGATAAAGGTACCTGTACATACAGTCAAACTTTGATAACTGAAACACACTTCTGTTGAACTTGCACCACTCAGGATAACTCCAACAGGCTTAAGACAAACACACTGGTACAGCGCTCCCTCTCTACAACGGCCCTCCCAACAACGATTCCTTCCTCACAACGACGCTTGCCGCTGATCCCGAAACAAGAAATGATGTCCAACCTTTTACGTCTGCAATATCTTCTGCTAAAGTTGTCGTCTGCTGTTTTTCTCAAAATTACATATTGGGCATTTTGACATAACAAACCTTAGTGACGAGTGACAAACAGCTTGAATTCAGATCAGACGCCGTGTTATGCGGCGTCTGATCTGGATTCAAGCTGTTTGCAAATGTAAGCCAACTTCCCTCTCTGTAACGACTCCCTCCGAACAACGCACATATTTTTTGTCTCCCATTGGATGTCGTTGTAGAGAGGGAACGCTGTATTTCAAAGTTTAAGCATGACTAATCATTCTTTAGTTTGAACTTTGAAATAGGAGTACAGTGTTCCATCCCTACAACGGACCTCCCAACAATAATTCTCTCCTTACAACAACGCTTGCCGCTCTTCCCCAAGACAAGACAATTTTGTTCAACCTAGTCACAGCTGTAATGTCGCCTGCTTGAAATTGTCGTCAGCTGATTTTCTCAAAGTTGCATAATATACATTTTTACAGAAAAATCTGAATGACGGGTGACAAACAGCTTGAATCCAGATCAAATGCCATGTTACGTGGTGTCTGATCTGGATTCAAGCTGTTTGCAAATGTAAACCAATTTCCCTCCCTATAACGACTCTCTCCAAACAAGGCACACAATCTTTGTCCCCAATAGGGAGTCGCTGTAGAAATGGAGCACTGTATCAATCTAAACTAATTCCGAGTTATGGAATCTTAACTGTAGAGTAGTAGGACTTAACCCTTGTTTCTAGTATTGAAGATAGGTGACTACTTAAAGCAGGTTGAAAGTAAAGCAGAATGCACCTATTGAAGATAGGTGACTACTTAAAGCAGGTTGAAAGTAAAGCAGAATGCGCCTTAAGGCGCATTCTGCTTTACTTTCAGCCTGCTTTAAGCTATCATGTGCTAGAATATAGAAAATATTCCCTATAATATATATTCATAATTGATTAAATTGGAACCATTTTCTTCAGTGGAGGAATAAATCATATTGGCTAAAAGGCGCTTCTATGGGGGAAATGGTTAGCTGTAGAATATGTATTGGTGTCTGTCAGTGCTGTTGTAAAATACAGTCAGCCTTGTGGTCACACTTTCCTCTATAGCCAAAAGTACAATAGTTTTAAGTGGTCACCTGTTTTCAAAGCGAGAAGCAGGCTATGGAGTAGTGGGTTAATATTGGGTCATCCCATCCCTTACGGCAATGGTCAGCAATGACCTACTGTAGTCAGGATGTAACATTCATCCATTGTTACAGAGCTTTCACCCTATGTATTGGGTTTATCTTGAATTTTTCAGATCGGGAAGAAACGAAGGATAAACTATTACTTGTACGAGAAGGTTTAGCCAAGCTACCTCCAGCCCATTACCAAACCCTGAAATATTTGATATCTCACCTCGTCAGGTAGGTATACTTCCTATTACACCAAACAATAATACATCAAATAAATATGCTGAAAACATTCAGTCTTTACACGTTAGCAGCAAAACCTTGATTAGCTTTGCAAACAGTAAGGATCCATATTAGAGGCAGCATCTCATCAGAATCCATCCTTTAATTATCATTTTGGTTTAATATTCTGACCGTGACAGAAGCTTAACATTGATAAATATAGATAATTGAAGAGTTTTAACTTAAATTACTAATTTGTCCATATAAAGTTGACATGTTTTAAGCAATTATTCATAGAAAATGCTTTGACACTCTTAAAGAAATGCAGAAAGGAGCTTCACCGGTTCCTCAATAGTATCACCTTTTTATGCCTTTCCTTATTCATCATCCAGATATCTTTTCTTGTTTCTACTCTTTCACGATTAACCCTTTACCTGATAGCATATGTCTAGTAGTGAAGATAGGTGACTACTTAAAGTAGGTTGAAAGTAAAGCAGAATGCGCCTTAAGGCGCATTCTACTTTACTTTCAGCCTACTTTAAGCTATCCAGCGCTAGAATATAGAAAATATTCCATGTAAAATGTATTCATGACTGATTAAATTGGAACTATTTTCTTCAGCGGAAGAATAAACTGAATGCGCTAAAAGGCGCTTCTATAAGGTAAAGGGTTAATTAAGAGACATTGGAAGGAAAGAGTTATCTCAGGCATTACTGTAGCTAGTAACAGGACTCCGGATAAGGGGAGTATTTCAAAAACTAATACTCTATTTCTGCATTAAACCCTATGGTGTGACATTGGTGTCACTACTCATTAGTATCGTCTCAATGGACAATTCTAATTGTTAGTAATACCATAGGATTTGGTGCTGAAATAAGCGAGAAAATGTTGGATTTGTTCAGTTTGCTCCCTCTTATCTAGAGCCCTGTAGTAAGCTGTTTTGGGTTATGTTTTTCAGAGTGACTGAAAAGAAAGCCCAGAATATGATGGGTTCAGAAAATTTAGCCATTGTTTTTGCACCTACGCTGATGCGAAGCCCGGACTCGGACCCCATGATAAGTTTGATGTCAGTTGGGGCAGAACAGAAGAGTGTTGAGGTGTTGATTTCATGCTGTAGAGAACTGTTTCTCAAGTGATCCAGTCAGCCATAAGTTGAGCAAAATTAAATTACAGACAAACATGTGTGTTGGCAGCCATTTAATGACAATACACACAAACTTATGTTAACCCTTAGCCGCCAAATAAATTGTCCTCTGCTATATTTCTCGTCTGCTTCAAGTTTCAAAGTGCTTCAAAGTTGCTCAAAATTGCTGAAAATGTTGTCCGAGTATCAAACAGCTTGGATCCGGATGAGACGCCGAGTTACTCGGCGTCTCATCCGGATCCAAGCTGTTTGCATATGGAGCTATAGTCGTGAGTGGCAGGCTAAGGGTTAAGTGGTCATTCAGTGAAAAAACATTGTGATCTCTAAAGATAGGTGGTAGGTTAACCCATTACCCCATAACCTGTGTCTAGTTTTGAAGACTGGTGATCACTTAAAGCAGGTTGAAAGTAAAGCAGAATGTGCCTTAACGCACATTCTGCTTTACTTTCAGCCTGCTTTAATCTACTCTCTGTTAGGATATAAAAAATATTTATGTGTAAAGTATAAAGTGGACTTATTTTCACTAGTTGAAGAATAGATTAATGGCATAAGAAGAGCATTTCTATGGAGTAATGGGTTAATGCAGGACAAAAGTAACATTTTGCACTACAGAAAAGTATGTGTACTGCTGGACCTCGTAATATATTGAAATACTGTTTAACCCATTACCCCATAGCCTGTTTCTGATTTTGAAGACAGGTACCCACTTAAAGCAGGTTGAAAGTAAAGCAGAATGCGCCTTAAGGCGCATTCTGCTTTGCTTTCAGCCAGCTTTAAGTTACCATAAACTAGAATATAGAAAATATAATTATACATAGTCATGACTATATAAATTGGAAATATTGTCTTCAGTGGAGGAATAAATTTAAGGCATATTATGGGGTAATGGGTTAAGTGATGTAAAATCATTACAAATCAAAATCAAAAGAAGAAGAACTTGCAAGTTTGTAGGTTTTAATGTGGATATTTTGAGAATAGTGCTTACTGGCTGTAAAGTCTATGGATAAAACAGATTGAGCAGACTGGTTAGAAACAATAGCTATCTTACATTGGAGGAGGGAATGAGACTAAAATAAACATGGTAGCTAAAAGTGTATGACTTGTATAAATTTTGTAAAATATTCAGGGCTCCAGATAAGGGGAGTATTCGGTGGTGTTACTACTCATTAGAGTAGTCTGTTTGAGATGATTCAGATGAGTAGTCACACTGCAGGGTTTGATTTAAAGATATAGGAGAAAATGATGAAAACATTTTATTTACTCCGTTTATCTGAAGCCCTGATGTTACCGTCAAAAATGGCAAGAGATGGTCCAAAAGAAATGTGTCATATTATGTACTGTAACATTGAACTTTATCATATTAGATATATCTTTTCATCATCTACAGATATTTCTCTGACCCAAAGCCAAAGGTTATAAAGATTTTGAGTTTGTCTGATTTCGTTCTCAAGCATTTGATTGGTCAGATTTGCTCAAATCTGACGAATCAAATGCTTGAAAAGAATCTCAAACTCAACTCTACTATAGCCTTGGACCACTTTCATTTGACCCTTACAAGGCTGAATTTGCAACTGTTTCTTTTTCTGAAGAATTACTAGTTACATTGACATTTGAGGGGTTTATCCCAAAAATATCTCAAATTCATTGACCATCACAGAATATAACAAGACCAACAAACAATTAAATCATGATTTGGGGTTAACCCTTACCCTGCTGCTATATCATCTGCTTTGAAATTATATGAACTACCCACTGAACAACTATCATCTAGTCTATTGCATTGGCTAATAAAGTAAGGAAAGGAAAATTCCCCCCAGGAAAGAATCATACAGATCCTATGAGAAAACAGTACAGATCCGTATCCGACAGCTCTGGATCTTCACTGTTTTCAAAAATTGTCAATATTCATTGTTAGCAGGAGAATGGTAGACACCAGCATTCTTTGAAGCCGCGTCTTTTAACCCTTTATTCCATAGCCTGTTTCTAGTGTTGAAGACAGGTGACTACTTAAAGCAAGTTAAAAGTAAAGCAGATTGCGCCTTAAGACACAATCCTCTTTACTTTCAGACTGCCATAAACTACCATCATTCTGCTAGAATATAGAAAATATTGCTTACAATACATATATTTATGACTGTAAAAAGTGGATCTATATTTCTTCAATTGAGGAATGAATTAAAGGGGTAAACAGGTGTATCTATGGAGTAATGGGTTAAAAGGTCTCTATGCCTTTACATTATATGTTTAGTGAGCCAGTTAGAACATATATATAGGACAGAGGAATCTGTATGGGTTTCAGCAACCCTTGGCTCATAGGAGAGTTTTAGATATTAATCCATTACCCCATATATACACCTTTTTAAGCCTTTAATTAATTCATCCACTGAAGAAAATAGTTTCAACTTATACTGTCACAAATAAAAATCATTGGAAATATTTTCTATATTCTAGCAGAGAATAGCTTAAAGCAGACTGAAAGTAAAGCAGAATGTGCCTTAAGGCACATTCTGCTTTACTTTCATCCTGCTTTAATTAGTCATATATCTTCAAAACTAGAAACACGCTATGGGGTAATGGGTTAAACTGTATACTATATACATGCAATGTTCCATGTTAGATACAATCCAATCAAGGAACAGGCATTATTTTTCTGGTATATATATATACATGTATTTACCCTAAGTATGTGTGAGAGTCTGCATTGGAATATATTACTTTGTTAAGCCGGTGGCCTAGTGGTATAGTCACTGTAACTTACACCACTAAGCTCTTCACCGCTGTGAGTTCGAATCCCAGTAGGGTCGTTTGGATTTTTCATGTGGGGAAGCCTTCCAGCTGGCTTGCGGAAGGTCGGTGGTTCTACCCAGTTGCCTGTTTGTGCCCGAAACAGTGCATAAATGACTTCTGGGGTCTTCCTCCACCTGTAACTAGCTGGACGTCGTGATATGACTGAAATACTGTTGAAAGCGACGTAAAATCAAAAACAAACAAACAAACTTTGTTAAGCCCAAAGTATGTGTATGGTTTACCCGACTGAAAACTACTCATTTTAGAGACAGGTCATTTGTTAAGGTCAAAGAATTCAGATGAATAGGAACCTTATGACATGTTATTAATGGTGAAAAAAAAAATTCTTTGCACAGTTGAAAAACATATAGTCAGTTGTGTGCAAACCAATTACCACATAGCCTGTTTGTAATATTGAAGACAAGTGACCACTAAAGATGCATTCTACTTTACTTTCAACCTGCTTGAAACTACTGTTTGCTAGGATATAGAAAATATCTCTTTTGGTTCATATTATTGACTATAAAGTGGAACCATTTTTGTCAATGGTGGAATGAATTAAAGGTGCAAATAGGCATATTTACAGAGTAATGGGTTAACTCATTACCCCATGAATACGCCTTTTTACGCCTTTTACTTTTCCTCAACTGAAGAAAATAGTCCCAAATTATTTTTCTACATACTAGCAGATGGTAGGTTAAAGCAGGTTGACAGTAAAGCAGAATGTGCCTTAAGGCACATTCTGCTTTATTTCAACCTGCTTTAAGCGGTCAACTGTCTTCAAAGCTAGAATCATGCTATGGGGTAATGGATTAAGCAAACAGATTTTTCTACCCTGTAATTTTTTGTAGTGTACCATGTACATGTGTGAACACGAAATACTCTATCTAATGAAAGCATTAAACTCCTTTATATTTCCCATCACAGAACAAAGGTTGTAATTTGGACAGAAGAGGATTATCTTGATAGGCATTAAATCATCATTCTCGATGGATTTTGTTTTAAAACTTTTTCAGGTTTAATCCATTGACCCCTGAAATTTTAAATGGACAATCCAAATTTCCAAATCAGTCTGGTCTATTTTTAAATATTCCAGATTTACTTTAACAACACACTGCAAAATGACGAACAGTGCAGATCCTGATCAAAGGGCTCATATAGGAGCCCTTTGATCTGGGTCTACACTGTTTGCAAAATACAAGTGTATTCTTCACTTGTACACTGTTTGTAATTGACACATATATCACACACCACTAGGGGTTAATGGATTAAATCTACATTTGCTGTAAAACTTATACTGGCATATTCTATGTTCCTACGTCCTATGACTATGGTGTGGGGATATAGATCACCTTTAGTGATAGCTGTATAGTTATTAAAGTTTCTGTCATAGAATATTAGTTTTTGTTATACAGTTAGTGTTGTGTTTAGTGACCACTCTTTGAAGAAGCACAATATTTCAAAACACAGATACCGGTAACTCCTCAATATACATGGTAATAGTAACTATATTGCATTGAGATATCACCATATTAACCCATTACCCCATAGCCTGTTTCTAATTTTGAAGACTGGTGATCACTTAAAGCAGGTTGAAAGTGAAGTAGGCACATTCTGCTTTAGGCTTCCAATTGCTAGGATAGAAAATATTTCTTATTGTACAAGTTTATGACTGTACTAATTGGAACTATCTTCTTTAGTGGAGGAATAAATGGAATGCCCTTAAAGATACTTCTGTGGGGTAGAGGGTTAAAAACTACTTGTGGTTCTTCTGTTGACTGGTCGTCTAATACAAAATCAGCTGTAAAGGTATCATGTACACTTTGTATATACATGTATATTTTTTCCATCAAATCTCATCATCCCATGTTAGAAGTGCAATATGTTTCCTGTTGTTTTTATATTTTCTATCATGTATTCCTCATGTGCATATCAGTTAGTCGCAGTAATAGGCAAGTAGAACAATCTATTATAGGCCAGTGGGTCAGTCTGTTAGCATGGTTGATCTGAAATTCGTATGTTTAAACCTTCACTTTTAAAGAAAGATATTTTTTAAGACATTTTGAAGCTTATAATAAAGAGAAAAATAAAACTTCGGCTGTCTCTCTATAAAGAAACATGGCAATCTCTCTGACATACTACTTAACCCATTGTATGCTGGGTAATATTTGGCGGCCATTTTAAAATGTTGTCTGCAGTAGGTATAACTCAAATATATTTGCAAAATATTTTAGCAATTTCTGATAGAATATTGACTTAGCAGCAAACAGTTTTGATCTGAGATCAAAACTGTTTGCCTAGAGGTACACCTAAAAGTGTATCCGCATAAAATGGGTTAATGCTAGAGAAAAGTAATGCAGAAAGCTCATCATGGAGCTTCCTGCACCACATTTATCCTGCATTTAGGTGCAACCATGAAATCAGATTTCAAAACAAACTCATTTAACACACTACATGGCCTGTTTCTAGTTTTAAAGACAGATGAACACTTAAAACAGACTGAAAACAAAGAAGAATATGCATTAAGGCACATTCTGCTTAAAGCTACCATCTGCTAGTATAAAAAGAAAATATTTCTTATGATACATATTCATGACTGAATAAAGACTATTTTCTTTAGTGGAGGAATACACCAAAACCATAAAAATGTATATCTATGGCTTAACTCATTCACCCCTGAAACTTTTAATGGACAATTCCAATTTCCAATTAAGTGTAGTTCATTTTATTTAGGGTGTTTTTTCTGCAATAAATTTCAAAATAACAAACAGTGCAGAGCCTAATCAGAGGGCTCCTGCAGAAGCCCTCTGATCTGGGTCTACACTGTTTGCATATGATATGTGTACTCTTCGCTAGTACACTGTTTGTAAAGACGCCAACAAATTTGTCAATGAGCTAATTTATTGGGTTGTAAATTTTGTCTACATTGTATAAGTTTTGTTTACTATCTACCTTCAGCCAGTTTCTGTTGATATTTCAGTCTATGAACAAATGTTTGGTAGAATTTATGTTTGTCTTTATTGAGGGACAGAAAAGAAGCATCTTTTTGTTTCAGTTAATTTGTATAGTACTGTAACTACTTAGTAATACCATTGATATCTTCCATTTGAGCAGTCAAACTTGAGTTAGGGATCAACTAACATGAGTAAGTGATCTTTAATACTGGGAGAAGCTTTATGCAGGATAAAAGTAAAGCAATCAGAAAGCTCCTGTAGGAAATTTAATTTTTGTCCTGCTTTAAGCGGTAAATTGTCTTAAATCTTTTACCTAATAGCCTATTTCTAGTTTTGGTGATTAAAGAATCTGCACTGTTACATATTCTGAAATATAGAGGGGACAAAGTCTAAAGACAAACTTTGAACATTCAGCAGATGACATTTTCAGCATACAGAAGTAATATTCTGTGTCAAAATAATTAACCTTAACCTTTTAACCCCTTTCCCCATTGCCTACTCCATAGCCTGTTTTGAAAACATGTAACCTGTTAAAGCAGGTTAAAAGTAAAGCAGAATGTGCCTTAAGGTGCATTCTGCTTTACTTTCAGTCTGCTTTAAGCTTCTATCTGCCAGAATATAGAAAATATAGAAAATATTTCTTTTGATACATATTCATGACTGTATAGGTTGGAACCATTTTCTTTGGTGAATGCATAAATAAAATGAGTAAAAATGTGTATCTATGGAGTAAAGGGTTAAACTGTTGACCCCTGTTTTCAATAGCGAACAACAATCACGAATATCCTTGACTCTAACATGTTGGAGATCAATTTGACATCACTCTAGTTCACAGATTACTTCGATGACATCACTCCAGGTCACTTGGATTCCAAGAAAGGCATATTGCTTAAAATACCTTAAAATCATTGTTAATGTGAGAAAAAGAATCTGTCACTTGTTGATCTTAACCTTGTCTAGAACAGAAAAGTTATCATCAAAGCTTGCCAAGGTTCTCTTAATAACATTTCAATTCTAGACTTGGTTGAGATCAGCTTGTCTCAAAGATCTTCAAGCGACCAGATCCTATATGTTTCCCGCATAGTAAGGTTAAGGATGATACTGTATGGTTTGATGTGTTTGTTCTTAACAGATAGAGCGCAATCTGGCCCTGTTGGGCTGCTTGTAATTCATATACATGTATATACTTTAGCAAATTGCAGTATTGTTTATACTAAACTACGCATAATTGGAAGCAAAGCATCTACAAGTATCAGTGTTATAGTCTTTCTTTAACCCTTTACCTGATAGAAGCGCCTTTTAGCACATTTTAATTCATTCCTCCGCCTAAGAAAATAGCTCAAATTTGTACAGTTTTGATCATGTACAATTTGAAATATTACATATATACTAACAGATAGTAGCTTAAAGCAGGTTGAAAGTAAAGCAGAATGCTTTAAGTGGTCACCTGTCTTCAAATCTAGATATAGGCTATTGGGTAAAGGATTAAGACCTTAGCACACTAGTGGGGAAACCATGATAGCCTTTGCAGTCCTGATGAGACTCTGTGTAACTCAGCTGGATACAAACTGTTTGCAAAGGTAATACGGTTATCTTGTTAGTGTGCAAGAAGTCAAATACTGAAATCTGGATTAAATATGGCACTTTGCATGGCTCCCAGGGTCGTTTTATCCATTACCCCATAAATATGCCTTATATTCCTCCACTGAAGAAAATAGGTCCAATTTATAGTCATGAACATATTCAAAAAGAAATAGTTTCTATATCCAAGCAGATTGAGGCTTAAAGCAGGCTGAAAGTAAAGAAGAATGTGCCTTAAGGCACATTCTGCTTTACTTTCAACCTGCTTTAAGTGGTCACCTGTCTTCAAAACTAGAAACAGGCTATTGGGTAAAGGATTGAACAGGGTTATATGCTAGGATTTTTTAGTTATTGAAGGAGTTGCAATACTCAAAAGGTTAAAATCTCTCCAATAGTTAGTAAGTCATAGTTTATCAATGTTTCTCAGGAATGTAACCTATACATGTACCAAACTGAGATTTCTTTTTATATGTTTCATCGCAATAAATATGGCTTCAATCATATATAGTAAAATCTCACTGATATAACCACTTAACCCTTTACCTCATAAATATGCCTTTTACGCCTCTTATCTATCCATCCACTGAAGAAAATAAGTTCCAATTTATACAGTTGTGAATATTTAACATTAGAAATAATTTCTATATTCTAGCAGCTGGTATCTTAAAACAGGCTGAAAGTAAAGCAGAATGTGCCTGAAGGAGCATTCTGCTTTACTTTCAACCTGCTTTATTTAAGTGGTCACTTGTCTTCAAAACTAGAAACAAGCTATGGGGTTGTGGGTTAAAAGAAGACTGCTAACCCATGAATAGTAATTTTGAGTGGTGATAAATGCAGGGTATACTTAACCCATTACTCCATATAGTCTGTTTCTAGTATTAAAGATAGATGACCACTTAAAGCAGGTTGAAAGTAAAGCAGACTGTGCCTTAATGTGCATTCTGTATTACTTCCAGCCTGCTTTAAGCTACCATCTGCTAGAATATAGAAAATGTTTCTTATGCTACATATTCTTGACTGTATTAATTGAAACTATTTTATTCAGCTATGGAATAAATTAAGAGCGTAAAAATGCATATCTATGGAGTAATGGGTAAAGATAATTCCAGTTACACTGTCAAGTTCTGTACCCTGGTTTAGTTTACTGTTTTAGTTTCATTTACATTTAAAATTAATATATGTATTTGTAGACAAAAGCATTTTGTTAAATTAGCTTTCATCATCATTGTTATTTCAGAATCTTAGTTTAACCCTGATCATGTTCTGATTCTATATGCATTGTTTCCGAAATTGAAAAGTGTTTCAATTTTATATAGATTGAATTTTGAGTATTTGACAGTTTGTCCACATTCACCCATTCTAGGCTGGAGTTTTGACATGGACTCTTCCACTTTTTTAAAATCACTAGTTTATGTTGGTATTTAGGGGTGATTTTACAAAATGTTTCAGAAAAAAAGAGTAATGTGAACGGTGCAGACCCTGATCAGAGGGTCCTAAAAGGGCCCTCTGATTATGGTCATCACTGTTTGAAAAATGCACATGCATGTGTATAGTGGTTTCTTGCGTAGAGTGAGTAAAGTGAAGTCACATTAAAGCCAAATACTTCAGAATCAGTTTTCTCAATTATATGTGTAAAGGAGATATATATTTCATTCGGAGTTTCTTAAAAGTATTCATTCAATGCTGCCATGTTGTTTCTATGCATTATGTAGTACAGTCAAATTATGTCACTGACGCCAGGAATTACACATAGACAAATTCCCTAGTAAAGATTTAAGGGAAAATAAATTACAAATATACATGTATAGTGGCTTTGTAGCCAGTTATGTTTTGCTATATTTCTACTGCAAACACTTGAAAGCTCATCTTTTTTTCAGCAAAACATTATTGTGGCTATGTAAATATACTCAAATGTGGTGCGTGAACAAGTTGCAAAAAATGCCTGCTGTTAAGTTTAAGACAGTTGCTGGCAGAACAAAAGAAAACTAATTCGGAAATACTCATGTGTTAATCCTTTACTACACAGATACACCTTTAGTTTATTCCATCACTGTAGAAAATAGTTCCTCTTAATACTTGTCTTTCTCAGCAGATGGTTACATAAAGCAGACTGAAAGTAAAGCAGAATGTGCCTTAAGGCACATTCTGCTTTAGGTTCTCAGCCACCTTGTTTGAAAGGCAATCTCTAATTTGAGCTTAACCTGTTACTCCATAGCCTGTTTCTAGTTTTGAAGATAGGTTGCAACTTAAAGCAGGTTGAAAGTAAAGCAGCCTGCTTTAAGCTATTGGCTAGAATCTAGAAAATATTTCTTATGATTCACATTCATGACTGTATTAATTGGAACTATTTTCTTCTGTGGAAGACAAAATGAAAAGCACTAAAAGGCTCTTGTATGAAGGAAAGTTTAAACAGTTTGTCTTCAACAGTGTTTTGTTTTGCCCACTGTGGTTAATAGAGAGTATTTATAGATTATAGTGTAAAGGTGAAGTAGGATGCAAAGTGAAACTGCTGTTACAACACTTACTACCATGGTGAATGTACATTTGCCTGATGACCCTTGACAACCTGGTTAACCCATTACCCCATAGATCTGCCCTTTTAAGCTTTTAATTTATACCTCTACTGAACAAATTTGCTCCATTTCATACAGGCATGAATATGCACCATAGGAAATATTTTGTATATTCTAGCAATCGTTGCTTAAAACAGGCTGAAAGTAAAGCAGAATGTGCCTTAAGGCACATTCTGCTTTACTTTCAACCTGCTTTAAGTGGTCATCTGTATGCAAAAGTAGAAACAAGCTAGGGAGAAAGGGTTTAGCTGAGAATGGCTAAGGGTTGCCTGTTTTATAAATCCCAATTCCAGGCCAGCAGCATAGATAAGAAAGACTTTTGCCATGTATAATGACATCACTGATCAGGTAACATTGATTTATATATAGATACATTGTACATGTTGTTAAGCAAGGCTGAATTAGTATGTGAACAGTTTCTGAGTTGTTATATTTTTAGCTCACCTGAGCCAAAGGCTCAAAGTGAGCTATTGGGATGGCCCTGTGTCCGGCGTCGTGCGTTGTACGTTGTCCGTCGTCGTTAACAATTGCTTCAAATGACATCTCCTCCTATACTGCTGAACAGATTTCAACCAAACTTCACAGGAATGTTCCTTAGGTCAAGCTCTTTCAAATTTGTTCAAAGAATTAAAAACAATGCAATGGTTGCCATGGCAACCAAAGTGAAAAAATTATGAAATCTTAAAAACTCTTCTTGTCAAAAACTGCAAGGGCCAGAGCTTAGATATTTATCATATAGCATCACCTACAAGTCCTCTATCAAGTTTGTTCAAATTATGCCCCTGGGGTCAAAATTGGCCCCGCCCCGGGGGTTACAGTTTTACATAGAGTTATATAGTGAAATTTTTAAGCGTCTTCTTCTCTGAAACTAATATGGCCAGAGCTTTGATATTTGGCATGGTGTTCACCGTTTTACATAGAGTTATATAGAGAAATTTTCAAATATCTTCTTCTCTGACACTAATTTGGCCAGAGCTTTGAAATTTGGTATGGGGACACTTCTGAATATCCTTTACCATTTTTGTTCAAATGGTTCCGGTCTGTTGCATATCTAGGTCACAGGAGCTAAAAATAGATATTTTCAATGGAAACTTAAAAAAATCTTCCTGTCTAAAACCCTAGTACCGTGATCTTAGATATTTGGCACATAGCATCATCTACAGGTCCTCTATCAAGATTGTTCAAATTATGCCCATCAGGTAAAAAATTACCCCGTCCTGGACATAAATCATTATGTCCATTTTGTCAGCTATTCTCAGGTAAGCGAAATATGCCCCATGGGGCTCTTGTTTAGTATTGTTTCTGATGATTGTTTTGTATTAGTGGGAGTCAAGTGTGTTAATCCTTTATCACCATAGCCTGCTTCTAGTATTGGAGGTAGGTGACCACTACAAGCAGATTGAAAGTAAAGCAGAATACACTTTAAGGCACATGCTGCTTACATTCAGCCTGTTTTAAGCTACCATCTGCAATGATATAGAATTATTGCGTATGATAGATAGTCATGACAGTATATAGTTGAACTATTTCCTTCAGGGAAGGAATAGTTTAAAGGCATATTTATGGAGTAATGGGTTAACATCATAATCATATGAGAAGTCCATCAGTAGTGTGTGACCTGGACCAAATGCACTAATAAACAATTCTTCTAAGCATATAAGGTTAAACTTCTATTGAATGGCAGACACTTTATACATGTTGCAGCTTAATGCAGAATATTCCATTCTACATTGACTCTTTCAACACTAAGTAAAGCTTGTGGGTTATTAGGTTCCCTTGTGGATCATTTTAGTTACAGTCTACTTGGAATTCTGGGTAGTGTAATAAATACTGGTCTAAATTAGCAAACAGTGTAGACTCAGATCAGAGGGCTGCTATAGGAGCCCTTTGATCTGGGTCTACACTGTTTGCAAATGTAATGAGCATATTTAGAACAGGTCCATGGTGTTGAAACAGTTAAACATGTATTTAGACAACTCCATGTTTCTTCATGGAATATTAGCTTACGACAAGCTTGGCTGTTTGTGTCTAACTGTGTTCCAGTTTATAGACATTTTCCGTCTTATACTGTGTTGAAGATTGAAGGAGGTACCACTGTTTGTAGTTTAAGCTGATGACAATTTGAAACAAGCATGCTTAAACCCTTTACTCTATAGCCTGTTTCTAGTATTGTATTTGAGACAGGTGGTCACTTAGACAGGTTGAAAGTAAAGCAGAATGCACCATAAGGCACATTCTGATTTACTTTCGGTCTGCTTTAAGCTACCATCTCCTAGAATATAGAATATATTTTTCATGATACATATTCATGACTGTATAAAATGGAACCATTGTCTTCAGTGGCGGAATACATTAAATGCGTTAAAATGCGTATCTATGGAGTAATGGGTTTATATCGTTTGATCAACATAGGTGTGCCAATGTGGAATATCTGGCAGCAGCTGTTTTTGTATGTCAAAGGTCAAGGTTAAAATGCAATGTATAGAGGAAAGGTTATTAATAGCACTATAAAGAGAGCAAAGTCTTTCACTAAGTGGATAAGTGTGATCCCAAATTAATGGGAAACAGATGATTCCTGGCTAAAATATGCAGAAAGTAACTTGTTAGATATTTAGTAGTACTACATTTGTTTTGTGAGGTATCATTGAAACTGTGTTGAGCAAGCATTCTAAGGAATATGTATGGAGCTTTTGGATTTGTTCTGCATTGATATTTCTTTGCATTTTGACAGCTTTCTTATCTTAACACATTCAACCCTAGCGATGAGTATACTCTTCATTTACAAACAATGTACCTGTGAGGACTACACTTGTCCTATGCAAACAGTACAGATCCTGATCAGAGGGCTCCTTAAGGAGCCCTCTGATCAGGGTTGATACTGTTTGTCATTTTGAAATATAGTGTTAAAATCAACCCTAATTAGTCAAAAATGGACTAGACTTATTTTGAAATTGGAATTGTCCATTGAAAGTTGACCAATTCCTTATAGAAATGAGTTTTCATACTTCTTTCTTGTCCTGCTAAAGACCCATCAGAACTATATGTCGTGACATAAAGCAGAATTAAAAGTAAAGTTAATGGAAACTGATCTAAATTCTGTCAGATGGCATTTTAAAGGCTGACTCAAGGTGAGGCTGGCATCTCATATAGGAGTGTTCTGGTTTACTTTCAGCCTGTCTTGTGAGAAAGTATCTTCGTTACTTGTGATGCATTAGCCCTTTACCTCAGAGCCTGTTTCCTAGTTTTGAAAACAGATGAATGGTTTTACTTTCAGTCTGCTTTAGGGTAACATCTGATATGATATATATAAACAAATTTATGGTGCATTTTTATGACTGTATAAATTGGAACTATTTTCTTCATTGGAGGAATACATTGAAGGCGTAAAAAGACATATTTCTTGAGTATTGGTTTAAACAGCATACATATTCATTGAATGGTATCTGAACACGGACCAGCGCTTATAAAGTGTTTGAGTTGAGTCTGAGTTTGTTCTCGAGCATTTGATTGGTCAGATTTGAGCATAGGCTCAAATCTGACTAATCAAATGCTTGAGAAAGCTTTAAGACGCAACTCAAACGCTTTATAAGCATCGATCCAGGCATGGTCTTATCTTCTGGCTAGATGCTGCCAAGTAAGTGTTTCTGTGGCCTTTTGTTTATAGTTTTGTTTTCATGACTAGCTTCATGTGTTATATTTAGGTGCAACTGAAATATCGTCTTATGATATAATGTACTTCAACACAGTAACAATTTATGTTGTATTTTAATTTTATAAAATAAATTGATCGTTTAAAATGCAATTTGTCTTATTATTCTTTTGATTGCAATGAAAATTGTCACAAACAAAAACGGAGGAGAAGGAGGAATGAGGAACTAATGTATTTCGATATAACAATGCTCCCTCCCTACAACAGTTCTCCCAACAACAATGCCCACCTTACATCAACGTTTGCCGCTATTCAACAAAGCAGATAACTATTCTAACATTTTCACTGCTGCAATAGCATTTGCTTCAAATTGTTGTCTGCTGTTGTTTCTCAAAGTTACATATATGAGTAGACCTTTTGACAGAAGAAATATAATGACGAGTGACACATAGCTTGACTCCATCAGTTCGCAAATGTAAGCCAAGCCTTAATTTTCCCTCCCTATAAAAACTCCCTCCAAACAACACACACACTATTGGTCATGTTGAGTCATAACGCAGGTCAACTGCTCAAATGGCAGAAAAACATTTTTTCTGGAGACAGCTATGACATTGTGTATATTTTATCTCCTCATTTCTCAGATAAACGTTTCAGGGCCTCATGTCCCTCTTGGTTTCATCATGTTATCTGATATTTGAATTCTTGCAATGATAAATAACGTTTCTCTAAATCATTCACGCCTGTAACTTCAAATGGAAAATTCCATTATCGATATAGGCTAGCCGATTTTAGACTATTAATATTTTTTTGCAAAATAACAAACAGTGCAGATCCTAGTCAAGGGCTCTAGATAGTATGAGTCCTCCAATCTGCTTCTACGTTGTTCGCAAAGGACGAATATACTCGCCACATGTACACTGTAAATTACAATTATACTCGTCAATGTGTTGACTTTTAATTAATCCTTAATGGTGGTTCCACGTTGTTGTGCTCGGAAACAATTGAACCACAAGAAGGTGAATTGTTAAAAGGAAAAAAACATCGTGATTATAAATATCGACGTAAGTCTGATAATAATTTTCTCAATTATTATTTATTTCCCCCATCTAATCCTGTCTTGAGACATCTCTTTGGAATCGTCTTGAAAAGTAGATTCCAAAGAGATATCACAAAACAGGATTAAATGGAGAAATCAGAAATTAGATTTATTTTAAAGTTTGGACTTACGACCGTTGTGTCGTACAACGTTTCGTAAGACGAACCCCAGCTGATGAAGAGCGGAGTCAAGGGTCCAAGAATATAAAGCTTTTCAGTTGAGTCTAAAGTCGTTCTCAAGCATTTGATTGGTCAGATTTGAGCCTAGGCTCAAATCTGACCAATCAAATGCTTGAGAACACACTCAGACTCAGCTCAAACCAAGGTAAGTCACTGAAAACTAGCCTACCTAAACCCTAAGTCTCTGAAAACATTTCTTGATCTCAAAACATTTGTTCTGCTGGCTTGCCGTCTAATTAAAAGTATAGCGAGATTTAAGGCTACGTATTTCCTTACATTAATGCAGGATAACAGTGCGACAAACAGCACCTAACGAATTGTCAAACAGTGTTGATCCTCAGTGAATCAAACACTGTGCTGCGTGAGGTCTGATGAAATAATGAAACTTGTGTAGATCTTATAAAATGTTAGATTGATGTTCAAAACAACACAATAGCAAAGTTAATTCATATATTGTTTCTTGTTCCTATCATTTAGACAGCTATCCCCAATGCATAGTTTTTAAATTCCGTGAGTATATTATTTTCAATTAAACACGTTTATGCTAAAATCATTATTTCAACTGTAAACAGTTTGGAACCAGATCGGATGTCGAGTAACCCGGTGTCTGACTACACGGACCAGATTCCAAACTATTTGCCATCCAATTGAAAAGAATTGTAACATTTGTCAAGAAATTGCAATTTTCATTGCATTTGCGTTTCGTTAACCCATTAACCCATAAATACGCTTTTTTACGCCTTTACTTTATTCCTCCACTGAAAAATATAGTTTCAATTTATACAGTCATGAATATGTATTATAAGATATTGCTTCTATATTATAGCAGATTATAGCTTAAAGCAGGCTGAAAGTAAAGCAGAATGTGCCTTAAGGCACATTCTGCTTTACTTTCAAAAATGCTTTAAGTGGTCACCTATTTTCAAATCTAGAAATAGGCTATGGGGTAATGGGTTAAAACGAAACAGAATAACGTCGTCTCCTCAGTAGCTCTACAACATAAATTCAGTGTTTCATTCTCTTCTTTCCCTTTTTCAGCATTTTCTAGGGGAATGGGGCCCGACCCCGCTATGGATCCGCGCATAAACTCGTATTGTCGCTTGCAGACAAATTGTCGCCTGTAGACATTTTTTTTCAAATCATCAGTAAGAATTTTTACTTTAAAGAAAAATTGATCCATGTGCATATATCAAACAGTTTCGATTCTAATCAGACGCTGAGTTAATTGACACACTGTTATAATTAAGTCCCCATTGATTAAGTGTTTCAAGGGTACACTTGAAATAGCGAATCACGTGACAGTCATGTGACGTCGCTGGGACGAAATGGCTAGCTTTATGTACATCGTGTGTTTAGGGATAACTATTGCCCAAACGTTTGGCCAAGGCGTCACCAATTTGCAACTAAATGGACAATGGATGGTCTCGAATTCAAACAAAAGTAAGTGAAATCCCTATCATTAGGCATGTGATTGTGTGTGTGTGTGCAAGATACCACTGCTGCACATACAGTAAGACACGTACATATTCAGCGACCAAACTTTGGAAGCATCTATTTCGTATGATGACCATGATAAGTTTGATGGAAAGTATGATACAGTATTGCAGAAATCTTCCGAAAACTGTTTCTACATTGATTGCGTCCTATATTAATGTGGCAAGTGTAACATTTACTAAGGTCTGAAGTTCTGAACTACCCATGCAACGGCATATGAATGGTCGCTTACTTCCGGTTGTCTGTACATTCACACGCGCGGATCCGAGGGAGGGGAAATGGAATTGGAGCAGAGGGTGGAGTCCGGACCCCCTGGAAATTCTTAAAAAGAGAGGAAGGGAACACTGAATTGGACCCCAACCTCCACCACCCCACATATACACATAGATAAAACGCTCTGACAACCGAAAACATCCGGTCTAAGCAAAATAAAAACAACCGTTTTGAAGATTCATGAGATACACATGTAGTGGGTTCGTCACAATTCAGAAGAAGTCAAGTTGATAGTAGCAGATGAGAGCTTATTGAATGACAATATGATAGCAATACATATTTTTTCTATATCTCCTCCCTTTCACCCAAATCCTCAACAGGAGTTAGACCACCGCGGGTCAAGCACTTAAGATTGTTAGTAGAGACCACAGGTACTTGACACATACTTTATTATCTATTAACACCCCCCCCCCCCCCCCCCCTTAAAAAAAAAACTATTTTTTTTTTACTATACTTCTATTATAGATACAAGGTAAACAGCGCAATTCGACACCTAGTCTTTACTATCCACTTAAACTGATGCTAAAATAGACTCGATCGCCGATATTCTCTTGTGGTATCCTCGGGAAAGGATTAATTTATCAATATCTACTTTTTATTTCATCAAATTCCGTCAAATAACGCCACAGTACGTGAATTATAACGAAAATAAGCATAAAAAAGTTTTCTGTCGTTCTCTTGGTACAGAATTTATTGCCCAAAATAAGGGGTAATCTAGTCGGTTTGCACATTTAACGGCCTTTACGGCTGGAACTTTCAGCTAATTTCATTAGAGCAAACGCGTTTGTGTCGGAACATGACCCTCTTCACTATCAGCTATATGAAATATACATGTAATTTGGCATGAAATTGACAAGTGAAAGACTCATTTCATTGTGAATGCCATTTTGAATACCGGAATGAATTGAATGAACGGAGCGATCTCATTGGTCAAAATTAAACAGGTAAAGTTTCTTTTAATTTTGCATTCTATGTAAATTATATAAAACTGATAATATTTCATTTAAAGATGATTTATAATATTTGGTGAAAGTTCCAGTGGCATAGGCCGTTTATTGTGGACAAATAACAGATCACCCCTACATGTACATTCGTTGCTATGTACCAAGAGAACGACAGAAAACTTTTTTATGCTTATTTTCGTTATAATTCACATACTGTGGCGTTATTTGACGGAATTTGATGAAATAAAAAGTAGATATTGATAAATTAATCCTTTCCCGAGGGTACCACAAGAGAATATCGGCGATCGAGTCTATTTTAGCATCAGCTTAAGTCGATAGTAAAGACTAGGTGTTGAATTGCGCTGTTTACCTTGTATCTATAATAGAAGTATAAAAAAAAATTTTTTTTTTTTTTTTTTTTTAAAAAGGGGGGGGGGTTAATAGATAATAAAGTATGTGTCAAGTACCTGTGGTAGAGACTGAGACAAGACAAACACTAATTCAAGCATCTGGATCGCCACAAAATTTGTGTACAAGGAAGTGAATGGTGTCAATGAGATTAAAACGCAATTGCACATACTCATCTCAACTTTATTTACACCAAACTGCAAAGTCCGATTCCGATTTTTGTTAAGAAGCTTACAATTAATAAGGTACTAATATTATTTATCACAACGCAATCTTAAAATATAGAGATACCATTTGAATGTCAACAGTAACAATTAGATAACGGCTATGACAAGGAAAATGTAGAAACGTAAGCCTTTAAAACTAAGTACAACCAGGAATGTATATTAGATATACATTCCTGGTTTTAGTGGTTTATCTTATATTATATAATATAAGATTGTACCAGGAACGTCTAAAATACGTTCCTGCTAAAACTGATAAATGCTACTGTTATTTCAATGTGATGGGACTAATGCATCCTGCCCTTTAATAGTCTCTTATAATTCGGTTTTAAATGGAATTGTTTTGTCTTTTATTGCATTAAACATCATACAGGATGCTTATAGCAAAGCAAAATATTTATGAACAGAAGATACTAAATGCATGATATCAGCATGCACACTAAACGTTTACTTTCCTTATCATCTTAGCAGGTTTATGATGATACATTATAAAATGGAATGTAAAACTATTCTTTAATTTTTGTTTATAACTTTTGGATGCTGGCATTTGACAGGCAGTTTCATTCTGGTCGGAAGCAGAGTTATTAAGCATCCAAGTTGGATGGAAACTACTTGTAAACACATGCGGCGGCTGAAAAGTTAAAGATGTTCATGGATTTAGATAAGGTGATTCCAAAGTAAACTCGTTTTCCAACATGATCACTCACAAGAATTGTCTCCTCAGATGGCTATTCTAATGAGTAATGACATCACAGTGTCCTCTGCATACACAAAGAATTTAGATTTTTGACATACTCTACTTATCTGGAGCCATGAGTATTAATTCACATGGCAAAATTAACAGATATTAACCCTTTATCTGCTAGGATGTTATCTTATGTTATCTCATAATGTGTTGTCTGCTTCTGCTTCCTAAATTTAGGAGATATGACTATTGAGTGTATACATAGCGACATGACTGTTGAACAGCCAAACCGTTAGGATCCTGATCAGACGCCGATTTTCTAGGCATCGGGGTATTGTCCAGGCTGCCTGTAACTTTAAGTTCACCTGGGGTAATGCAGTGAAGGGGTTAACTATCATGTACATGCTATAACATTCAAACCGCGGCCTCGGCTCCCTAACATCAACAGATGCTATACAGTAAAACGTTGTTATACTGTCCATACAGAAACTCCTTCTTGCCAAAAACAGCGATCCACGTGCAGAAACTGCATATCAGACAGTGAGCTGAAGCTTTATGGAGTAATACTAATTATTCAAGGGCAATCTTACTATATTCTGTTTACCAGTGTTACTAATCACGGCCGGGTAGTCTTTTTATCAAATTAATGTACTATAGATTTGACAATGTACAGCTATAGTCAAGCTATTCACCTGTAGTGCTAGTAATATCTCACTATAGATACTCTGTTTACCAGTGTTACTAATCTAGGGGTAATCTTTCATCAAATATACTATAGATTTGCTGTAGCACATTCAATAGAAACTATTCTCTGCTACCCATTTTACTTAGGAAAATGACCGAGTTGAACCAAATGAATTTACACACATTTGGTTCAACTCAGTCATTATCAAGTGTTGTAGAAACTTTTCGCTGCCCCTCGCACATGGGTAAATTTATAAACACATTCCAATATATCGCCACCTTCAGGTGGCGATAAATAAAGGACTCAAAGGTAAACAATGTAGTGTGTTCAGATCAAGAACTCATTACTCCATATAGATATATATGTCATTTTACGTCTTGAATTCCTTCATGCAAGAAAATAGTTATATTCTGTACAGTCATATGTACATGTATGTATGATAAGAAACATTTTATATTTCCTTGCAGATGATAGCTTATAGCAGGTTGAAAGTAAAGCAGAATACGCCTAATGCACATAGATAATTAGATATACTGCTTTTCTTTCAAACTGCTTTTTAGTGCTCACTGTCGTCAAGTTTACCTAGAAATGGCCTATGAAGTAATGGGTAAGGTGAAACATGTTCAATCTAGTTAACAACCAGTTTGAACTTTGGACCAGACAGGATGACAATTTCTGCTTGCAAGGCATTCCAATACACCGCTGTTCTAGGAAGTAAATATAATCTTACATGAGTGCTCATTACATGTGTTTATTATTTTAGCTCACCTGAGCCAAATGCTCAAGGTGAGCTATTGGGATGGCCCTGTGTCCGGCGTCCGTCGTCGTCGTTAACAATTGCTTCAAATGACATCTCCTCCTATACCGCTGAACAGATTTCAACCAAACTTTACAGAAATGTTCCTTGGGTCAAGCTCTTTCAAATTTTTCAAAGAATTAAAAACAATGCAGAACTCCAAAGTGAAAAAATAATGAAATCTTTAAAAAATCTTCTTGTCAAAAACTACAAGGGCCAGAGTTTAGATATTGGCACATAGCATCACCCACAGGTCCTCTATCAAGTTTGTTCAAATTATGCCCCTGGGGTCAAAATTGGCCCCACCCCGGGGGTCACAGTTTTACATAGAGTTATATAGTGAAAATTTCAAACGTCTTCTCCTCTGAAACTAATATGGCCAGAGCTTTGATATATGGCATGGTGACACTTCTAGATGTCCTTTACCTATTTTGTTCAAATGGTCGCAGTCTGTTGCATATGTAGGTCACAGGAGATAAAAATAAGATTTTTTCAATGGAAACTTAAAAAAATCTTCTTGTCTAAAACCCAAGTACCCTGATCTTAGATTTTTGGCACATAGCATCATGCATCTACAGGTCCTCTATCAATATTGTTAAAAAATTACCCCCGTCCAGGACATAAATCATTATCTCCATTTTGTCAGCTTTTCTCAGGTGAGCGAAATATCCCCAATGGGGCTCTTGTTAATGAATGAATTGACTAAGCATCAAAGGATTTTCGTCAACGAGTTAATTAAAGATGATAAGTAATGTGCTCGAATGTGAGATTCTATTTATAACATACACATTTTAAAACCCTATTTAGATCTAGTTAATTGAAACCGTAGGTGTAAGGCTCTCAGCCATATATATTTTCCGCCAAACCGCGACTTCATCGCAATTAATGTCATTTAGAATCCCGCTTCATGTAACGCTTGTGGACGAACAGGTTGGACATCAGGTCATCATCTTGAAAAGAAACTGTGACACAGTGGCAACTATTCTACAGTGTATTTTTCAACTTTCTTTAGATACTGGTGTTGTCCCAGTGGACTGGAAGACTGCCAATGTGGTACCAATCTTCAAAAAAGGTGATCGTGCAAAGCCTGCAAATTATCGTCCAGTCTCTCTAACCTCTGTTGTTTCAAAAATGCTTGAACATATTGTAGTTTCCAATATTATGAGACACCTCGACTCGAAAGATATTCTGAATGAGAACCAACATGGATTTAGACAAAAACGCTCATGTGAATCACAATTATTGCTCACCACCGATGACATCTCAAAGCAAATGGACAAAGGAAATCAAGTTGATATGGCAATTTTGGACTTCTCTAAGGCATTTGATAAGGTTTCACACCAACGATTATCTTCCAAACTTGAGTACTACGGCATCCGGAATAACACCAGGCGATGGATTGATGGCTTCTTGTCTAACAGAACGCAGAGGGTAGTAGTACAGGATGCATCCTCAGCTGATTCCCCCGTGACCTCTGGTGTTCCCCAGGGCACCATCCTTGGACCCTGCTTATTCCTCCTATATATTAATGATATCGCAGACAAAATATCCTCCACTGTTAGACTCTTTGCAGACGACTGTGTTATTTATCGCCCGATCAATTCACCACGAGATCATGACATTCTCCAGCGAGACCTTAATCTACTCACACAATGGAGTGACGATTGGCAAATGGAGTTTAACATTAAAAAGTGTGCAATTATGAACTTCTCCACCTCGACAAAGAAGTAACGCTTCAACTACATAATGAACGGTCAAACTCTAGAAGTGGTTAAGTATCATCCGTACTTAGGAGTGGAGCTCAGTGACGATCTCAAGTATAATACCCATATAGACAACATCACGGGCAAAGCATCACAGACTCTTGGTTTTATTAAACGCAATTTGAAATCCTGCCCACAGTCAGTTAAGGATAGAGCATACCAGACACTTGTTCGGCCCAAGTTGGAGTATTCATCAACAACATGGAACCCGACATACAAGACACAGATCAAGCAGGTTGAGCAGATCCAGGAAAACGCAGCCAGATTCGTTGCTGGACGCCCATTCAACCCGTTGGAACCGGACAGTGCCTCTGACATAGTCTCTTCTCTCCAATGGCCACTCCTGAAGTCTCGCCGGCAGTACGCAGATCACGTCCTCCTATACAAAGTAGTGCAGGGATTAGTTGCAGTACCAGCGTCCTATCTGCCGTCTCCAGCAATCGTCCGATCCACTAGACGGAGTAACCCGCTGAAATACATCCAACCACAGCCCAGTAAGAACTGTTATTTGCACTCGTTCTTTCCAAGAGTTATCCCTAGCTGGAACTTGCTGCCACCCGAGGTTGTGTCTGCCCTGAGCCTGGACGAGTTCAAGGGGGCCGTCCTGTCTCTCCAATCTCACCAGGCCTAGTGTGTTAGGCCAGGACTGTACAGTGTAAAAACATGTTTGGCGTTATGCTATTTTAAACCCGTGCATTAATCCGCTATACACTCTACGCTGATTGCACATTTTAATCATCTTCCGTCGATGTCTTGATGGCGTGGAAGATTATGCCATTGAAGTTGAAGTTGAAGTTGACCGGAGCCCAAAATAGATATTTCACTAGTATATTCACTAGTGAAATATCAAAAATATTGAATGGCTTTAATACACTGCAAGACTTAGAGGCGACATCAAGACAGTCAAAGGGCTACACTCTTGACTATGAAGGAAAACAGGTTTTAAGGCTGGTAAGTGGAAACATTGGATACAGGAGTAAACTAAGCGTTGAGCGATCACCCTTAACACCATCGACTGGAATGACGTAGCTCTGGTTATCTGTTTCTATTTCTTAAATTTAGACTATTGGCATATTTTCTAAGGTAAGTTTGATAAAAGTGTCAAGCATTTAACCAATTGGTTGTTTTCGGTTTACTTTCCGACAGGCTTTGTGGTTTCCGGTCAAGTGCCGGGAAGCATGTACACAGCGCTTATGGCCAACAAGACGATTGGTGACCCGTATTTCCGAAAAAATGACGAAGCGTACAAGTGGATTGGCAGAGAAAACTGGATGTACAGTCGCACATTCACAGGTAACAAAACCAATACAGTAACTTATACGTTGTTAACGTTACACCTACTCGGAACGGTTACTCGAAATAACATGCATGTGTGACCTTTAACCAAATTAACCCATTGCAGACGCCCCAAATTTACCCGATCTCTTTATGGGCGTATTGCATTAACATAGCACATTCTGCTTTGCATTCAACCTGCTTTAAGCATCCATCTGTCTTCTATATTGAATAGTCGTATAAGCTATATGGGAAAAGATTAAAAGGGACTTAACACATACTGGGAACAAAATTAAACAGGTCATCTCAAAATCCTGGTACAAACTTGTGGAGAGAGGTACTTGTCAACCATATTAACTGTTTCTTTGTTGAAAGTGATATATCGAGGTGAAACTATCTATAATAGCTCAAACTATCGAAGATAGTACCGATAGTTTGATTTGCAATCGATAGTCGACTATCGTGACCTCAGCTATTGTGATAAGTCGATACTATCGGCTATCTTGTCACCCCTATTCTCTATCACAATATGAAGAACAGAACATACTTTATTCAACTTGTACATAATCAGGTACCTCGTTAAATAACCGTTGATACAATCATACAATACAAACATACATACACGGTCAATGTGGAACATAACAAAGGTATTTTAACAAAGTTTACTTAGAAAGCACATAGAAAGTACTGTGCATCGTACTGCTTCTAAAGTTATATGTGCTTTATCTGATATGATTTGTAAGAAAAGTTTTTGCCAATTTTAACAATATGCCGAGTACATTGTTGTGAACTACGACTCGAGTACGGAGGGGAAGAATTCTTCCTCGTTTAAACAAAACTTGTACGAAATCGTATATAGCGCTCCATCTCTACAACGACACCCAACGGGAGACAAAAATTGTGTGCTTTGTTCGGAGGGAGTCGTTATAGGGAGGGAAATTTGCAAACAGCTTGAATCCAGACCAGACGCCGCGTCACGCGGCGTCTGATCTGGATTCAAGCTGTGTGTCACTCGTCATTAAGTTGTTGTTTTTTTCTGTCAAAATGTCTATGTAACTTTGAGAAAAAGAGCAGATGACAACATTGCAGCCGTGAATAGGTTGGACATGATTGTCCTATTTAGGGAACTGCGACAATGGTCGTTGTAAGGAGGGAGTCGTTGTTTGTAGGGCCGTTGTAGAGAGGGAGCACTGTACTACCTTCTTCTCTCTCAAACATAAAGAGTTTGGCTATTTCAGTGGATGCCATTATGTTACAGCACGACTCAGTCGTGCTGGTGTGTGAGGGTCTGGACACCGTGTCAACAATTCGTGTCAACGACCACGTAATAGGCAACTCGGACAATATGTTTATCAGATATGTGTACGATATCAAATCAAGGCTACAGGTAAGTACAGGACTCCAGATAAGTGTGTGTGCGTGTGTGTGCTGGGGGGGGGGGGGTTAAACCATAGTTTTTCAACAGTTTCTCCTTCATGTCTGCACTAAACCCTATGTTGTCACAACTCGTTACAATCAACTCTTAGAGATGATTCTAATGAGTAGTTTCACAACAGGATTTGGTGCAGACATAAGGAATTTAGGTTTTGAAATATCCCCCCATTATATGGAGTCCTGTAAGTATGAGGGACAATCTGCTCCATAATTGTATGGCCACATAAAGTCGAGCCTACTTAATTCGAACCCACATTGAACTTGCCCGTATTTTAAAGACTTTTCCTCAGTCCATTGATGGACTATCACCCCCCCCCCCCCCAATTGTCTGGATAGGTGTGAATTTTAACTGTCAAAGCATGCATCACATGCTATAGCAATCTCAATTTACCTGGTCAGGCCCAGATGTATAATACTCATGCTCTAGAGATTTTCAATGGTTATTTCTAACCAAACTATCAAATATAAAGGTTGGGTCTCACACGAGAAGCTTCAATGGTTCTTTGCTACCCACATGTTCATGCTTCCATGCTTTTTGCAAGGAAATTGTCTGGCAAGGCGTTGTGATCGAAAGGTCGTCAGGAGATGTCTTTAAAGATAAAACGTAGCATATTAATGCTTTATTAATTTCAGCTGAAGAAATACGGGGATACAACGACCGAATGGTGGTTTCCTTTGTGTTAATTCCTTCACTGCAATGACGTCATCAATTTTAAACGATTATCGTCTGCTTTTATTTCTCATTTTTAGCTCGACTATTCGAAGAATATGGAGGGCTATTACAGTCGCCCTGTCGTCGGCGTTGCCGTTGCACTGGTTAAGGTTAAGGTTTTTTGTGCAACCTACAAATAAGCTTGTATTTCTACTACCAATACTTGTATTGCATTATAACTTCACCACAGCGCCTCCCCACTACTGCAGCAAATCATGGCTGGTAACTCTGGTTTGGATTTTGTGTGAGTTATGGCCCTTGATGGACTTAGAAATGTTGGTTAAGATTTTTTGTGCAACCTAGAAATAAGCTTATATCTCTGCAGCTGCTGCTTGTATGGGATTATAACTTCACCACAACCTTGCCACTAGTGCAGTCAATCAAGGCAGGTAACTCAAGTTTGCATTTAGTGTGAGTTGTGGCCCTTGATGGACTTAGATATTTTGGTTAAGGTTTTTTGTGCAACCTACAAATAAGCTTATATCTCTGCAACTGCTGCTTGTATCGCATTATAACTTCACCACAACATTGCCACTAGTGCAGTTAATCAAGGCAGGTAATTCTAGTTTGCATTTAGTGTGAGTTATGTCTAATACTACACATAAATTATCATGCATACTTCTTCCATAATTGTCTGCAAAGGCCACTTACAGTCATGTGTTCAAATGACTACCATCAAACATGCTTATCCAATATATTTATATACCCTTATCAAATTTCCAATAACGAAAAAAACTTGGAATAGTCGAGCGTGCCATCTTGCGATGGCTCTGGTTAAATTTTAGGTATTTTGAAGTAAGAAATATTGAAATGAGTGTCAAACAGTTTGAATCCTGACTAGACGCTGCCAAACTGTTTGCAAATAACTTTTGTACTCCGGGTATAGTAAGGCAGTTAAGGGGTTAAGCGGACTCTTCAATGCGATAAGGGCTTTTATGGCACTTAATTAAGCAAGATTCAGTCCAGCTAAACATAGAAAGAGGAAGCTGCTCATTAGTCGTATTTTGGGTGATAAAAATATGTCTTGCCCACCGTTTAACACACAGGTACTTGACACATACTTTATTATCTATGAACCCCCTCCCCCCTTAAAAAAATTTTTTTTTTTTTTTTTTTTTTTTACTATACTTCTATTATAGATACAAGGTAAACAGCGCAATTCAACACCTAGTCTTTACTATTGACTTTAACTGATGCTAAAATAGACTCGATCGCCGATATTCTCTTGTGGTACCCTCGGGAAATGATTAATTTATCAATATCTACTTTTTATTTTATCAAATTCCGTCAAATAACGCCACACTACGTAAATTATAACGAAAACAAGCATCAAAAAGTTTTATGTCGTTTTCATGGTACATAGCAACGAATGTACATGTAGGGGTGATCTGTTATTTGTCCACAATAAACGGCCTATGCCACTGGAACTTTCACCAAATATTATAAATCATCTTTAAATGAAATATTATCAGTTTTATATAATTTACATAGAATGCAAAATTAAAAGAAACTTTACCTGTTTAATTTTGACCAATGAGATCGCTCCGTTCATTCGATTCATTCCGGTATTCAAAATGGCATTGAAAATGAAATGAGTCTTTCACTTGTCAATTTCGTGCCAAATTACATGTATATTTCATATAGCTGATAGTGAAGAGGGTCATGTTCCGACACAAACGCATTTGCTCTAATGAAATTAGGTGAAAGTTCCAGCCGTAAAGGCCGTTAAATGTGCAAACCGACTAGATTACCCCTTATTTTGGGCAATAAATTCTGTACCAAGAGAACGACATAAAACTTTTTGAAGAAAAAGATCGCTCTAAAACGAAGGCTAATTAATTGTATAAAAGTCAGGTATATAACAGCTTAAAGCAAGGTGACAGGAAAACAGAAAGCCTCAAAAGGAGATTTGTTTTACTGTCACATAGCTTTAAGCTGTAATAATTAACACAGTTTTGTGGTTGTAATAAAGAGATTTAATTGTACTTATTTCGTTGTTTTGATATATTAAAAAAAAACTTGGTATAAATTTAGATATCTTTGTAATATTTTTTAACATTTTGTAAACCGCAAAGCTCCGTTATTATGACTATCCAAACATATATACCTATTGATGAAATTTAGATCATTAGTCATTGAAACTTCAACTTGGTGGATAATTCTATTTTCCAAATAAGTCAAGTCCATTCTAGACTATTTCTGGTTGTCTGTTACTATGTATTGCAAAATGGCAAACCGTACAGACATCATTTTGACGAATCCTTTAGGATTCTTCTTATCTTGTTCTACACTAGTTATATAGAATTAGTGTACAGCAAATCCTCTCTATTACGACCACTACAACCAAGGCTAATTGGTTGTATAAAATACAGATGACAGCTTAAAGCAAGCTGACAGTGAAACAGAAAGCTCCTACAGGAGCTTTCTGTTTTACTGCCACCTTTGCTTTACGCAGTCACCTGTTCTTAACCCCTAATAATTAACACAATTTAGTTGTCGTAATAGAGGGATTTAGTGTACTCTTCATTAAGGTACACTCTTTGTAAACGACGTGTATAGGCGTCAGTAGGGTGAAAACAGATGACAGCTTCTTCCAGATTAAAATTTAAGCCTTAACTACGGACTATAATTATAATGTGTCGAAATGATGGGACTTTACCCTACAGTAAAAACCTCTCTATTACGACTACTAAATTGCGTTAGTTATTAGATGTTTTTAAAAGAGAGGTGACTGCTTAAAGCAATGTGATAGTAAAACAGAAAGCTCGTAAAAATAGGAGCTTTCTGTGTTACTATCACATTGTTTTAAGGTATTACCTATTTTTAGCTCGCCTGTTCGAAGAACAACAGAGCTAATGTCATACCCCCGGCATGGGCGTGGGCGTGAGCGTGAGCGTGAGCGTGAGCGTGGCCAAGGTTAAAGTTTTTTGGATGGGTTGTTTTAAAGCTTAATATTTGTGCTAGGGTGCTGAAAATTTGTATGGAGGTTCATTAGGGGTTGAACACTGATGTTATGAAGTTGGAGTTTAAAAATAATTTAAATTTATGTCAATTTTCAACATGTTTTGGACTTAGGTTTTTCGACTACAGATCACCAGGTTAAAGTTTTTTGGACGGGTTGTTTTAAAGTTTCATACTTGGGCTAGGGGGCTGAAATTCTGTATGGAGGTATATTTGGGATTAATCATTGATGTTATGAAGTTAGAATTTAAAAATAATTTAAATTTATGTCAATTTTCAACATATTTTGGACTTAGGTTTTTCGACTACAAATCACCAGGTTAAAGTTTTTTGGACGGGTTGTTTTAAAGCTTAATATTTGTGCTAGGCTGCTGAAATTTTGTATATGGAGGTTCATTTGGGGATTAACATTGATGTTATGAAGTTTGAAATTAAAAATAATTTAAATTTATGTCAATTTTCAACATGTTTTGGACTTAGGTTTTCCGACTACAAATCACCAGGTTAAAATATTTTGGACGGGTTGTTTTAAAGTTTAATACTTGGGGTAGGGGGCTGAAATTTTGTATATGGAGGTTCATTTGGGGTTAAACATTGATGTTATGATGTTGGAATTTAAAAATAATTTTAATTTATATCAATTTTGGACATGTTTTGGACTTAAGTTTTTCAACTACAAATTTCTAGGTTAAAGTTTTTTGGACGGGTTGTTTTAAAGTTTAATACTTGTGCTAGGGTGCTGAAATTTTTTATGAAGCTTCGTTTGGGGACAAACATTGATGTTATGAAGTTGGAATTTAAAAACAATTTTAATATTTGTCAATTTTTAACATGTTTTGGACTTTCCTTTTTTACTGCAATCACCAGGTTAAAGTTTTTTGGACGGGTTGTTTTAAAGTAAAATACTTGTGCTAGGGTGCTGAAATTTTGTGTGAAGCTATGTTCTGGATCAAACATTGATGTTATGGAGTTGGAATTTAAAAACAATTTTAATATTAGTCAATTTTTAACATGTTTTGGACTTAGCTTTTATACTGCAATCACCAGGTTAAAGTTTTTTGGACAAGTTGTTTTAAGGTTTAATACTTGTGCTAGGGTGCTGAAATGTTGTATGGAGCTTCATTTGGGAACAAACATTGAGGCTATGAAGTTGTAATTAAAAATGATTTTAATTTATTTCATTTTTTACATGTTTTGGACTTAGTTGTTTTGACCTCAAATCACCAGGTTAAAGTTTTTTGGACGGGCTGTTTTAAAGTTTTATATAACTAGATTAAGACTCATCATTCATTTAATAATCTTTCTGAACTGAGAATTGGTTTGTTTTGGATACAAGATGTTTTTAGACTTAAATTTCAAGCAGGCGAGCGTCAGGTGGCTTTGACACCCATTTCTGGTTTAAACAACCAATTAGCCTGGTTTTTAGTTGTCAACAGGGATATTTTACTTTAGTTTTCTATACATTTATTTGATCTCAATTTTCTAAGATCGGTACCAACAAAATACAAATACGGTTTGTGTCGGCGGTTACATACAGCCTGGCTCAAGCGGAGTCTTATCCATATTGGGTGCTGCCCGGCTTTATATCCCCAACATTACATGGCGAGAACCACGTGAACATGATCAGGAAAGAACAGTGTTCTTTTTCCTGGGATTGGGGTCCTTCGTTCCCCACCCAGGGTGTATGGTATGTCAAAAGCATGTGAACTGATTATGCATGTAGCTGCATGAACAAATAATCTATAATTGCGAAAACTTGAAAACTTGTTACCTTTCAGTCCCAAAGAAAAAGGAAGAGTTTTTTATGTCGAAGCACCGTGTTGAAATAACCCGACAAGACTGAGGTTAACAGTGTCAGTCAATGTCATTGTATAAACATGTTAACCCTCTCTGATACAGTGGAGAAGACGTTAAATTATTTCCAATTTATAGGAAACTAAGCTACGCTTTGCAAGAAAACGGAAAAATGACAGGTTATTGATTTTCTTGATTTATTTAACCCATTTGTGCCTGGCACATATTTAGGTAAACAGTGAAGACTCTGATCAGACGCCGCAACATGCGGCGTCTGATCAGAGTCTACACTGTTTGCTGATAGACAATTCAATATAAAACAAATAAAAATGAAAATTTAGACCAGGCACCCCTTTGATAAAAAAATGGACTTATCCAAAATATAAACACTGGGCATAAATTGGTTAAATCTGAGTGGCAATCAAGACGCCGGGTTATTTAAAGCTGCTTGCAATAGACATATATGATTGCGCACAAACGTGTTTATTGAGACAGATTGGCGACTAGTTCATTGCATCATATGTAGCTTTAACCCTTTCGGCGCCAAATCAATCTTTATTCTTTTACCCGTCTGCTTCAATATTGTTGTCTTCAAGAACGTTTCAAGGTTAGATTAAAGCTAGTATGACTTAAGAAATAGCGATACGAGTGTCAAACAGTTTGGATCCTGAACAGACGCCGCGTTACGCGACATCAGATCTGGATCCAAACTGTTTGCAATGTCGACTTTATGCGCATTCTGCACCGACAGAGTTCAAGAGAAACCAAACGAAACACATGGATTCCTAAAATGTTTCACATGGTACATGTACAAGGTTTGAGTTAACTGATTAGATACACTGACATTGCCAAACACCAAATCAAATTGAGATTCACTTCGTTAACTCTTAGTTACAGTGGACCTTCCATATCTCGAACTCGCCTCACTCGAACTATCCGATATGTCGACACATGAACTTCATTCTTTCATGCTCGGTTATGTCGAACATATCCGTATTTCAACGTTAATACGTGGCTCAGCCACGTTTTAACTTTGAAATACGGGTATGTTTGACTTAACCAAGTTCGAGATATCGAAGTTCGACTGTATATGCTTGTCATTAACAAACAGTGTATCTATGAAGAGCACATTCGTACTAAACAAACATTTTAGTGTAGACCCTGATCAGATGGCTCCAACAGGAGCCGAGCCCTCTGTTTAGGGTTGCATTATTATTTTATCATATTGCAACATATTTAAAAGAAAGACTAAATACATGTAGTCGAAAATGGACTACACCTTATAAGACACTGTTGATTACAAATTTCAGGAGCAACTCGATAAGTGGACGCTGTTGTTTGTCATCGATTTACAACAACCGCTGATCACAGTCAGATAGTCAGTTTAATCATTTTTACGGGATGGTATACCATTTGTTATTTCGTGTTTTACAGGCAGGTGAAAATACAATAACTATCCATTTTACGTCCGCACCAGACTATGTGGAATCCTTAAAACAGAAGGGTGCTAACTTCAACGTTCTACCTGCTTGTGTTCCCCCGCAGTATCAGGGCGAATGTGGCGCCAATCTTATAAGAAAATCACAGTGTTCCTTTTCGTGGGACTGGGGTCCTTCTTTTCCCACGCAGGGAATCTGGTATAAAGTCATTGTAACCTACAGCCCAATGTTTAGCACCATTTGCACTGCACATGCACAAAATACACATACAGTGTTCCCTCCATACAACGGCCCTGCCAACAACGACTCCCTCCTTATAACGACCCTTGCCGCAGTTCCCTAAAGAGAACAATTATATCCAACATATTCACGACTGCAATGTCGTCTGCTTAAAATTGTCGTCTGTTGTTCTCAAAGTTACATAATGAACATTTTGACAGAAAAAAACCTTAATGAGCTGATCTGATCTGGATTCAAGCTGCTTGCAAATGTTAGCCAATTTTCTACCTATATCGACTCCTTCCGAATAACGAACATATATTTAGCTCCCATTTTTCAGTTTAAACATATTTTATTTCCAAAATTTCAACATGGAAATGGGGTTGGGCCATAAGTTCCAAAAACATCAGTAACGGCCCTTCCCCATGCAATTATTTACACAATACTGATAATGGCAAATGATTACTATTAACCCATTTATGTACCACTTTCATTTGTCTCCCATTAGATGTCGTTGTAGAGAGGGAGCGCTGTACCTGCATCTTTGGCATATCACCATGCACTTCAAGCTCGCGGAAAGTTATTGTCTTCTAGCTGTGTGTTTTGCCCTTGAAATACGCTCATGATATTAAGTTAAACAATGACAAATAAGAATGTTTTATGAGTTGTTGTAGTAGGCAACTTACGGTTATAAATAGATGACGTTTACGACTGATAAAGGTATATATGTACACAATGTTACTACAAACTTTGCAACCATACGTTCATTGGTTGACGTTTTATGAAATGTACCAGGTACATTTATCATTGGAGCATGTCCCCACTCAATATATATTATATATATGTATATAGAATAATCTGTGTTAAATTGCCAATCAACAGTATGTAATTTATAATTTATTAATACAGGAAACAGCTTAATGCAGAATTACAGTAAAGTAGAAAGCTACTACATGTATTATTAGAATTAATTAATAGCTTTTCTGCTGTTCTTTTGTTCTGAATTAAGCGGTCACTTGTTTTTTGTTAGGTCATACACGCCTCTTCAAAGATTGACTGCTTAACCAATTAACTCCTAGTGACGCATACATTTGTACATGTACAATGTATATATAAATGCACCTTTTACAAACAAGCAGACGTTCTATACAAATAGTGTAAACTCTGACCAAAGTGTCCATGCAGGAACCATCTGATCGGGGGCTGCACTGTCTGTAATTTTGTCTTATTTTGTCTTATATTGTTAGAATCGACCGTAAATATTTAACCCTTTACCCCATAGCTTGTTTTTAATTTTGAAAATAGGTGAATACTTAAAGCATGTTGAAAGTAAAGCAGAATGTGCCTTACGGCACATTCTGCTTTTCTTTAAGTCTGCTTTAAACTACCACCTGCTAGAATAAAGAATATATTAGTTATGAAACATATTTATGACTGTATATATTGGAACTTTTTTCTTCAGCGTAGGAATAAACTGAATGCGCTAATAGGCGCTTCTATGGGGGAAACACGGAATATACTTAATTGGAAACTGAAACTGATCTTTCCATGTGTTTCAGGGGCCAATGTATAACACTGATAATGTGTGTGTGATTTGTCTGTATTCTGTCACCTTACCCCGTTATATTTCACCAGTCTACCCTTGCACTACATACACTTACTCCCCACACTCCATACATGTAGATACGCCTTTTTACACCTGTAGTTCCCTCATCCACTGCAGAAAATAGTTCCCCTTTTATACAATCATGAATATACACCATAAGAAATAGTTACTCTACCCTAGCAGAGGGTAGATGAAAGCAAATAAGCAGAATGTTCCTTAAGGAGCATTCTAATTTACTTTTAACCTGTTCAAAGCAACCATATGCCTTCATTAGTACCAATACTGATCAAGCTAGGAAGAAAATGGTTAAATATTTATTTATGTTATAAGAACAGGGGCATTTTGAACATTATATTAGATAAGACAGACTCTTTGTAATATATCTTTAAATTTTATAAGCAGCCCCCCCCCCCCCCCCCCCACCCCCAATAAATGTGTTTGTGCTAAAATCCCTCTAAAACTCTAGGACTACATTGTTGCAATGCAATAATTATAATTAAGTGTGGTGTTTTCATTATACGAATCAAAAAGCAGTCGAAACTCAATACTTCGAATCGAACTCCCTCAAATCGATCTCACCAGTATTTCATAAGTTTAATTTCGATAACTCGATTTTGCTTTAGTTAAACATACCCATATTTGAAAGTTAAAGCGTGGCTAAGCCACGTTTTAACTTTAAAATATGGGTATGTTTAACTTAAACGAGTTCGAATTATCGAGTTTCGACTGTAGTAAAATCGTTCCAATCCAAAAGTAATGTGATAAGTCATTTGGCACGAATGCTTCATAATGAACCGAGGCAACGTCAACTACGAAAATACCTAGATGTCGAGTAGCAAGGGTTCCTAATGTATGTAAACTAAACATCAACGAAACTTTAATTGGATTCTCTTTGAATATCAAATTGTTTGAATCCATTGCAGGGATACTGATAGTTACACAGAACGTTACAAGTATGAATGGACGCTTAATGCATTTATGCCTATAGTCCACACAGTTAGTTTTAGCTAACGGGACAGACCCTGATGAAACGCCAAAATTTGCAGTATCTCGTTGGCGTCTGCACAGCTTGAAATTTCATATGAAATGACTGCTGTATCGACAAAAACTGTCTTTAGATCACCATTAATTACCAATAATGGTATTTTCAAGAAAGTAGGGCTGGGGTTCATTGCAATATCCAGGCATAAATGGGTTGAAACAAAGTTTCTGTGAAGTAGCTGTTCGGTTCGTTATTATCCTGATTTAAGCAGCCACCAACACTAAACACACAAAACAAGCTTTCTTAAGAGAATTACCGAAAACGGAATTATATTTCACTTCCATCATCCCATTGCCAGCCAGCTACTATATTTTGTGCTATCTCTTGTAGGAAGGACATATACATACAAGGATATGATACTGCCGTTATAAGATACGTCACTTCAGAGGCTCAGCAAGGTAAGTATAACTCGCATACGGTAGTTTGTTGACTTCGGATTTGAATTTAGTATTTATCTTGTTTTAACTTCCCTTAAACTACTACATGCTTGTAACCTATCGAGTCTCAAAGCGATTCGCAACCAGATGGTGTATTTTCAAAAATAAAAGGAAAATACTCAAATAAAACCAGATGTGTAGCATTATCGTGCATCTGGCATTAGAAAAATATGATCAGTCTAATAAGTCTTCAAATCTTAATTTTTTTTTCCGTCGCTTTATCCTATCTTTATTCTATAGCATCGAAAGACGCAACAGAAATTGATCACGGGTCGGACATAAACCCGGGTCGTTTCATAAACCTTCTTACGACAAATGTTGTCGTAAGTTAAAACTTTAAAATACATTTAATGTCTGATTTCTCTATCTAATCCTATCTTGTGACATCCATCGTCTTTTCAAGACGATTCCAAAAAGATGTCACAAGACAGGATTAGATGGAAAAATAAAACATAATTGAGACTTTTATTATCTGACTTACGACAACATTTGTCGTACGAAGTTTTATGAAACGGGTACCAGCTCTTTAATCAAATACTGTATGTTCGCAAGGTTCCGATGGGCAGTGGACACTTACTGTTGAAGTATTTACGGAAGTGAAGCCTGGGAACAGTGCCAGTGGAACAATAGAAGTAAAACTGGACGGGACATCTGTAGTCCGCACGGTGACCGTATCTGGTCTGACGTCACAGAAAAATCGGACAAAAATAGACGTAGTTATTCCAAAGGTAACAATCAGTTTAGACTAGTGCTCTCGCTTCAATATGATTTGCAAAACAACTATTCAATAAAATATTGCGATTGATTTTCTAAACCGTTGGTATTCCTAGGTTGACTTCCATTTAATTAAATGGTGTGTTAACCGAAAAAAAGAAAATGTTCAAATACAAGTTAAAATTGTTGGCATTATCGTGCATATGGCGTTAAACAAATGTGACTGGTAACGAAACACCCTCAATAAAAATTACCGAATCTTGGTAATTTCCATTTTCTACTTCGACCTAAGGTGGAGTAGATCTAGATTTTTAAACTCTGTTACAGATAACAGGGCTCCAGATAAGGGGAGTAATTTAAAAAATAAAATATTTGTCTGTGCATTAAACCCTATGGTGTCACTTCTTATTAGAATCGTCTCAAAAAGACGATTCTAATGTGTAGTAACACCATAGGATTTGGTGCTGAAATGAGTGAAAAAATGTTGGATTTGTTCAGTTAATCTGGAGCCCTAAAACAAATACACCGTCAGATAAGAATGCCTCTGTGGTGGCAGCGGAAAAAGTGTCGGCACATTTTAGTGCATATCTTGTTTCGATTTCTCCGCTTGGATTCGACGCCGGCCGAGCCCAAGTATGTTGTTTTTCTTTGAAATGTAGTTTGATCATAAATCCTTTTCATAAACAAATATACACCTGTTTGTAAAAAAAGACTGGCATACATTTACAAGAAAAGTTTTTAGGCCAAATTTAGTGTTCAGTCTCTTTACGGCCCTTTCAACATACGTTTCTGGTGAAATACCTGACATTATCTGTATGCCCAAACACCGACAATATACATATGCTAGACCTGACAATATGCCAATGTTTTCAAACATGGCAATATACATGTAGATTCCGGTATGATATTAGACTCTGACTGGGCAAGGTATAGTAATCTTTGCTTGCTAGTCGATACCTTGCCAAATATTGCAAACAATTTTGATCCAAAACAGACCGCACGGAACGCTACATCTGACCAGGACCCAAACTGGCATTGTGTTAATGTAGTCCTAAAATAGATAGTTAGATTTAGTCAATAAATGTTAACACCATAAACAATCCTAATTTTGTCTAACTTGAGTTGTGGTAATATAGTTACTATACTATGTATATTTCAATAGACAGTTAATATCAAGCGATGGTGGCCTAATGGTTACGGGAATCAAAGCCTATATGACCTATACGTGTTCTTTGTGGATCAACATGGAAAGATGGCAACAAGAAAGATCAAAATTGGCTTTCGAACGGTTGAGCTTGTTGAAGAGTATGTGTCCTTGGACAAGACATACGGTAGGCTGTAATTCATTTAAACTAGTTACAGCAGAGAATATGTTAGTTTTGTCTCTGTTTAAACGTTACTAAATGCAAACACAATGCAAGCAAATGAGGAGAATTACCACTTTTTGAAACAGTTAACGATTTCAGCAGAAAGGAGAGTAAGCCAAACGATTTTTGCATGTAGATCTACTTTAAACACACCCTCTTCAATTTTTAAATTTGATTAAAGATATTTGTTTCTTCTGAGGGAAGAATCAACTTGGTTATTTTTCTTTCAAATAGAAAGTCCGCCTGAGTGTACGTACTACTATTCTATCGATAAATGCAGTTCATCGGAAATAAATAATTTGCGAGTATTATTTCTGATAGCCGTTTTTACCATCGAGATAGCATTTAGTAAATTATGGTTCCAAAATGCAAGTGAGATGTAAATATTTATGTGTACAATTTTGCCAAATATTTCAAGTACTTTACACTTTCCTTTTTTTGTCGTTACAAAATGCAAGTGGTGTGTAAACATTTGTGTGTACATTTTTGAGTAATATTTCAAGTTCTATACACTTTACTTTAATTGTCGTTGCAAAATGCAAGACAGGTGTAAATAACTTTGTATGTACAATTTTGTGTAATATTATACCGTTATTTCCAATTATTTTTACTGTCCTTACAAAATGCAAATTATATATAAATATGTGTGTGTACATTTTTGCGTGATATTACAAGTTTTATACACTTTACTTGTAATGTCGTTGCAAAATGCCAAACAGGTATATATACTAGTAGATCAATTTGTATGTAAAACTTTGCTAATATTTCAAGTTATATACATCTTCTTTATACTTTGATTGTGATAGACTATATATACACAAGTTCTGTTCGGCTGGATTTATTTCTCCGTTTTCAATCACATACTTCCCATCTATCCAGGTAGAACGTTTTACTTTCGGATCAATGGTCGACCGATATTCTTCAAGGGGTCGAATTGGATACCTGCAGACAGTTTTCAGGAACGGATTACTCGAGACTACCTGTACAACCTGCTCAAATCTGCCACCGATGTCCATATGAACGCCCTCAGGGTCTGGGGTGGTGGGGTAGGTAGTTGTATCATACACCGTAACAAAATCTTGGTCAATTCATGGTCTACATTAAACATTCGTATACATTTTTATAATGAGATTTAATTTGAGTTATTTTGGCTAAGGAAGAATTAAGTATATAAACCAGTAACGAAGTTGAATTTGATAAGATGATATTAAATGACATTATAAAAAGTGAAACTCTCCACCTTTAGGAATAGTTTTTCAGCCTTCTGACAGGTGGATGCTTAAAGCAGGCTGATAGTTAAGTAGAACGCTCATGAATGGGTTTTCTGCTTTATTTTCAGTCTGCTTTAAGCAGCCATCTGTTTTAAATACTGAACACAAGCTATGGGGATAGGGTTAACACAAACAATTGACTGACATAGTCACTAATGGTAGTGACGGGTACAGATGACGTATATCTAAGCAGAAAGTCATGCACGGTAACCTTCTTATCAAAATATTCGTAAATTAATGATACTGACTAGGCTTTAAAAATATGTATCTGTTTCACTGGAAACTTTGATGAGTAAGTCAAAATAATAATTTCTATAAAATACTTGTACAGTGCTTCCTCCCTACAACGGCCATCTGAACAACGACTCCCTTCTTACAAGAACGTTTTCCGCTGTTCCCCAAACAAGACAATTATGTCAACCCTTTCACGGCTGCAATATCGTCTGCTTAAAATTGTCGTCCGCTGTTTTTTTCAAAGTCACATATTGGACATTTTGACAGAAAATAACATAATATCGAGGGAGAAGAAGAAAAGAAGATATTTAAATGACGTTTGTATTTTGACATTTATGCCTTGCATCTGAGTTAAACTATTATGTGGATTTAAACACCTCTACTTCGACTATCTTTCAGATCTATGAATCGGATATGTTTTATGAAATAGCGGATGAGCTTGGCATTATGATATGGCAAGACTTTATGTTTGCGTGCTCTATGTATCCAACCGACCCTAAATATCTGAATTCCGTCACACAGGAAGTGACACAACAGGTACGTCATTAACATTTCTCCTTCAAATCTAATTGTCTGGTTTAACACTTTCACGGACCAAATATCATCTACTAAAATTTGATGTATGTAAATTAATGCAAAATTCAATTTTAAACTCACTTCTGAGCTATTAATGTTGCGTTGGTCCAGGATGAGTTCGTTACCGCTCTAATGTCTTCATGTAATTTGATTTATCACATAACTTGCGGTCTCGGAGTGACATGCCATTATATAAATATCGTATTTCACTAGTGGAATTTGTTTCGGCTCTGGCCCAACATGTTGGTCCACAAGCGCTGCATGTAGCGGGACACCAAATGACGTAAACGTAAACAGCGTAAACGGAAAATCTATACAGCGGACAAACTACAAACTTTGGTTTCAATTAATTTAATAGGTGCTTAAAGTTTTATGTGATAAATAGAATCTCATATTGGTGTTCATTATCTATCATTCTTAATAAACTCGTTGACTAAAATGAATTAATAGCTCGCCAACATATATATTATATTAACTCGATTATTAAAAATGATAAATAATGAACGCTCATGCAAGATCCTCTATTAAACTTATATAAACTGTTTATAAATATTTAGATGAGTTCGATCGTGCTTGAAGTCGGCTTTAATTACAGTTAAGTAATACTATGTGTCTCTATTACAATTCCCTAAAACATAAGAAAGAAACAAGTTAATGAATATCCATGCTTTAGATCAGACGCATGAAGCATCACCCTTCAATAGTGGCATTGAGTGGTAACAATGAGAATGAAAAGGCTCTGGTCCAGGACTGGTATGGTACGAACATGAACTTTACAAGGTACAAGAGCGACTATATCAAACTATACAAGGACGTAGTGTACAGTGTCGTACTGAAAGAGGACACCAGTCGGCCATTTCTTGCCTCCAGCCCGTCTAATGGCGTGAAATCTCCCACTGATGATTGGGTTGGTACTGATCCATGGAGCACACTTTATGGTGACAGTGAGTAGATTAAGCGAAATTAGTGATGTTATTATGATCGTCTTCTTGAATGACAGCTTGTGTCGTTGGGGCGTAATAAACCCCAACAAACATTCTTAACACATTGAACCCTAGCCACGAGTATACTTGTCATTAACAAATAGTCTACCTGTTAAGAGTATACTTGCCATATGCAAACAGTGTATGCCCTGATAAGATTGCTCCTGGAGTAGCCATCTGATCAGGGTCTACACTATTCGTCATTTGGCAATAATTATATTGTTGAAATCAACCAAGAATAGTTAAAATGGGCTAGACTTGATTTGAAATTGGATTTGTTCATAAATTTTCAGGGGTAAATGAGTAAATACTGCTAAAAAGCGTAATTTTATGTAAATACTTGTATCCCATATAAACATGTACATAAGTGAGACTATAATCGCATACTTGGAACATTTGTACTACCGCTAATATTAACTCCTACAGTGGAGAATCTGTTATTCTTTCCCGTTTAAACGCAAAAGTACGCAAACGCAAAGCACTAAAACGTAGAAAAGAACAACTTTTGGACAATTCTGATATTTCATGTTTATCTTGGTGGCAAACAGTTTGGAGCCTGATCAGACGCCGGGTTACCCGGCGTCTGATCTGGCTGCAAACTGTTTGCACTGCAAATAATAGTATTTGCGTAAACGCGTTTATTGGGAAAGAATAACGCATTCTCCACTGTAACCCGTTAGTATTTTCCACCTTATATAAATGTTTCCTCCTGGATATTTACAGTACACGAGTACAAATATCTGGTTCCATTCTTTGACCCAAGTCAATTCAGGACACCGAGATTCGCCTCTGAGTATGGATTCCAGTCTTACCCTAGCTATGAAAACCTGGCACCTGTGTATAACTCCAGTGATATGAGCTACTGGGGTGAACTAAATGACTGGAGAAACCACCATCCATTCGGTAAGGATCCAAACCATTCTCTAACTTTTAACTCTTCCACCTGCAAATGCTATCGTTTGCTTTATTAACTTAATGGCCGCCATATTATAGCCTGCCTTGAAACTGTCCGTGCATACGAGGTTAACCAGATTTTACCGTTTCTTCTACCATCAACACGGCTTACTCGAATATTTATACAGCTGTCTGCTTTAACATTTCCCGAAATTGCTGTATTTTGGACTTTTCGGGTTATATTTGACTGTTTCGTCTATCGTCAACACTACTTACTACAATGTTTGGGTTATTCTTATTTTTATTATACCCGATTTATATAGCGCTCTTTTCACACAGGAGTTGTGCGTTCAAAAGCGCTTCACATGAATTTATATAAATGTACCTACAAAGCGAGAAGACAAAATAACTGCATTCACAATAAAAATGATACAATATTGAGATGCATGGAAACATGGAAATTCTTTCAATATTATTACCAAGATTATAAAATTGTTATAGTAAGTTTGTAAAATCATTTTTAAAATGAATCAAATAATTGAAAGATCAATGGCATAATTAAAAACAGAGTGGTTTTTTGCTTGTTTGTTTGTTATACGGTTGTTGCCTTGGACCATTGCCAATCCACCAATATAGCTCAAATTTGATATGACCGTGACCAAATTTTGACATAGATAATATTCAGAATATATTGTCAATAACGTCATTGATGGCATAAGCGTTTATTGATTGCCGTCTTGTTACAGAATATAATTAATTTTACCTGTATGAAATTGTGGATAACTCTTGCAAACTGATCTGAATCCAACATGTTTGAAGCTCAGATCAGATTGTTGCAAGGCATTGCGGTTGAAAACAGTATATTTACAAAGAAATCGCAGATGACAAAGTAAAACATTTAATATTTTATTTTTGTAGGAGCGACTCGCAACCAAATGGTGCATGCGCAAATAAAGGCAAATGTGTAGTATTATCGTGCATTTGGCATTAAAATATGATGAGTCTAAAACATTCCTAAAGAAAAGTCATCAAATCTTAATATTTTGGATATTTTACCATCGCTTTTCCTCCTCCGTCTGTAGACGGAGTGAATCCATTTCGACTCCGTTCTGACTGAATTAAAACCGTACGCGCATGCGCCCCACCCCCAAATGCTGAGTCCCAGGTTCGATTCCCAACAGAGCTAATTGTTTTCCCGTTCAAATGCATTTTCTTAAACAATAGTATATTCTAAACTAATATTTGCTTGTTCGCATTAGCGTTTAACATACTTTTACAAATTACTATTTTTATGCGTATCCAAATATTTTGTTACCTTGGTGATCGTTTCTTTCTCTACTTGAGAACCTTTATTAGTTTCTTTACTCTACTTGAGAACCTTTATTAGACTGTGATTTTCGCGGAATGGTTCTGTCAGAGGGCGGGTTTACTTCTCAGAAAAGGAACAATAAAAAGAAAATAACAACTATTAAAAAACATAACAATGCATTTTAATCTGAACTGCTAACAGTTTGAGCCTGATACCACACCGGGTTACCCGGCGTCTTATCTGTCTGATGGACATGGTATTTATTTTCGTAAAGGTGCTTATTGGGAAGAATAATGTCTTCTTACCTATATACATGTATTTTATTAATTCTGCTAATGGACAAATAATTTTTGTGTGTAACATATCTTGGGACCGTTGGCTTGTTAACCCTTTACCTGATAGCCTATTTCTAGAATTGAAAATAGGTTACTACTTAAAGCAGGTTGAAAGTAAAGCAGAATGCGCTTAAGGCGCATTCTGCTTTACTTTCAGCCTGCTTTAAGCTATCCTGTGCTAGAATATATTGAAAATTTTCCCTATAATATATATTAAATTATTAAATTGGAACTATTTTCTTCAGCGGATGAATAAATCAGATTCGCTAAAAGTCGCTTCTATGGGGTAAAGGGTTAAGAATGGTTCTCTAAAGAGTGAAGACAGGTTATTGTTTAATGCAATCTACTTTTTATGTAATTTCAGGTAATGTAGAGTTGATGGCAGAAGCCATACAGTACGTTAACTTACCCAACAGTCCATCAGAGTCACAGAAATTCAGGGATATAATTTACGTTACTCAGGTTAGAAACCAGGTGTCATTATCATACACTGTCGAACGAACATAATCCTTTGGCCCTTCTACACGCTGTGAGGGAATTTGTGAAAACTGCAGCAAATAGATTGAAACCAGGTGAGACGCCGAGTAACTCTGTGCCTCATCTGGATCCAAACTCTTTGACACACTGATGATATTGTGTAAAAGAAAACGCTTTTAAATAAACTGTGACAATTGTTGCATGCAATGAATTCTGCAGTGAAGGTGTTAATTAGAGTTAGCATCATGTCTTCAATGCCACTAACAGCAGTTACCTTGTTAGGTTGTAATCACAGATACTAGAAATATAGTAGGTTTTTTTTTTTTTTTTTTTTTTTTTGGGGGGGGGGGGGGGTAATAGATCTAGATGTATGTGTCAAGTACCTGTAGTTGTAATAGCAAACAGCAATTCACGATACTCCGGTTAAGGCAGTGAACTGGTTAAATGATTCTTTTGGCGGGATTTTACTGTACGCAGTCATATTGTGGTACTATTATTTTCCACCAAACAAGTTGTGCAAGAGCTGCTGTTTATTGCAAACAGTTGTCAGATCAGACACAAAGAATAGTACGAGTGAAATAAAAACACTGTTTATGCATCTGCCTATGTTGTAGATTACTCAGTCCATAGGAGTAAAGACAATGACCGAGCATTACCGTCGATGGCAAAACCGCCTCGACAGCAAAGGTCAAGGTAACACGATGGGCGCCCTCTACTGGATGTTGGCAGATATTTGGCAGGCCCCGAGCTGGGCATCTCTTGGTAATATATTCACAACATTCCATTATTTTAAGTTCATAAAATCTCGCCGTTAGGGTATAAAATAGTAACACAATGGACGCCCTCAGCTGGATGTTGACAGATATACGACAGGGGTTTTACTAAACTACTTGCGCAAATTATTTGCGTAAGTCAAAATTTTAAATTTTAATTTATATTTTTTATTATCACTTGCCACAAACAGCAAATAGCCAGATCAGAGGACGCGCTTTTAGCGCGTCCTCTGATCTGGCTATTTGCTGTTTGCAAACGTTTATGATCGAAAAATAAGAGTAAAACGATTTTGACTTACGCAAAATTTTTTGCGTAAGTAGTTTAGTAAATCGGGCCCAGGCCCAAAGCTGAGCTTCTTGAGATAGCATACTTAGACTCTCAGTTTTCAGGATTAAAAAATAAAACTCATCAAATAGTAACACGAAGTCAACTCTCTTAGATGTAAGAAATATATGGTAGGCATCGTAATGTGCCTCTATTATGTATTGTACTTATCCTAATTATACAGCTTTGATGATAAGGCCAAATAAAAAATACCTGTGTTTCCTATTACATGCCCCAACAAATTATTCAATAATACATGTAACTTTCTGATGGAGTAGTTTATATATGAAAATGTATAAATGTATTTTATTGTGCAGAGCCCTGGGCCATACATAAAAAACCGTTGATTTTATTGATAGGTCCCATTACTAAAATTATCTTAAAAATCTAAACCGGTATATTGTTTATGATATTGATATACCAAGACGGCACAGTAGTGACTTATATATGACAGATGAAATGAATAATAGTTTCCGGTGTCAGTCCTCCGTGGTTGTATGCACTGCAAATGTGTCATTAAAATGTGTTGTCTGCATGTTGAATGTGTCAATGGTTAACTAACTAGCATATCATATCTTCAAGGAAGCTACTTTATGACATATTTAGAGCAAAATTCACTTCGGTATTTGCTAAATCTTATTTAAAAATCAATTTTTAAAACACTAAAACGTGTATAAATTAGCTTTTTAAACAATTAAATGCAGAATATCTTCTATTACACGTTCCTCAAAAAACGATTGTCGCAAAAATGACCGACATTTGCCAATACATTTTTCGAAAAATGAAAAATAAGTTTAGGGTCGGGGAAAAAACTAGGGTCGGTCGGATTACCAGAAATACAGGTACTTTTTTATTTGGCCTAAATACAACTTTTACATCGCTATTTCGACCTTACAAATAGCATTACAGGAGAAGCCCAAAACTTGATTCCAAACGATCACATGCGATGTTCTCCATTCTTTGAAGATCCTTATCTTTTTTTAGTGAAGGTCGCTTATCACAAGTTTGAAAAAATATTTTTTTCTTTGTGTATTTTAGAATATGGAGGAAAGTGGAAGATGCTTCACTATTTCGCTAACCATTTCTTTGCACCGACATTAATTTCGCCATATTTTGACGGAAATACCGTTGACGTGTACATAGTACTAGACGAACTTCCGGTAAAGGAAACTAGACATCCGGTGAATTACGGACTATCATTTCGACCAAAGACAAATCCAAGACCGTTCAACGTATTCGACTGGAAATCTTATTACCACAACTCGCATGACACACCTACAAGTTCCCGCTCAGTATCGGAATTCGACGGTACCTTGTATATAGAGATGTACAAGTGGAGTAGCATGACTCCGTTGTACACTTGGAACATCCCATTTACGGTAATACAAACTTAATGATACACCTAAAATATGTGTTAACCCTTTGCCTCAAAGTCTACTTTGCAATAGCAAATAGTATGGAGCCTGAACAGACGCCGGGTTACCCGATGTCTGACCTGGCTCCAACTGTCTGCGATAGGAAAGATTGTTTCAGCACAAATGCGTTTATTGGATAGGAATACAACTTCCTCCCTCCCTACAACGCCTACAACAAACAACGCTTACCGCTCTCCCCCAAACATGACAATTATGTCTAACCTATTCACGCCTGTAATGGCGTCTGCTTAAAATTGTCGTCTGCTGTTTTTCTCAAAGTTACATAATGGCAATTTTGACAGAAACAAACTTAATGACGAGTAATAAACAGCTTGAATCCAGATCAGACGCCGCGTTACGCCAATTTCCTCCTTTAACGACTCACCCGAACAACACACACAACTTTTGTCTCCCAATATTTACATGCGCCCCATTCAAATCCATTCTGTCAATTTGATGACGTTTGAATGTAAACAATGGAATTTATTTTTTTGCTTTCGAATGTACACAGCTTCAGTAATGCGGTCATGGCTGTTCCTTACAGGGTAAACATTATTCGTATTATCAACCTCTAATATGGGTTAAAAATACATGCGTAATAACAAAATGTTCATATACATAATATTAGAAATTACAGCAAATATATTTCAAATATAAGAAATGAACTAGCGCGATTCATGGTATTTGCCGATAATTTTCAGTCATTTATTTCGATTGAACGCCAAAGAAATTCAGTTCATTTCTTAATTTGTTGTCGTTGTACGGAGGGAGCACTGTAACATCCTTTCCACTGTCGAATAAGCATGTAGAACGTTATAGACAGATGACTTCTACTGACAAGACCAGAGTGATATATATATCAAAAAAATATTAAAGGGATTATAAAATTGTGATTGGAATGCACCAACCATTACATGCATGTCACAGTGTGTAGGTTTATCATCACTTATACGGCCTTGCTGTACAAGCGCGCTTTTATGGCGACGTGGTAGAGTGCATGACTGCGAACCTGGCGACCCGGGTTCAAACCCGGGTCGGAGCGAGTGTTTCTTTATAAGAGCACCCGGCTACATGCACATAAACCAAATTCATTTCTCACAGAAATTTCTAATCAAATCTGATACTAGGCAATAAAAATGTTTCCTACTCCTGACACATGAGTGTTTTATACCTCTTCACTGCCATGGCGCCATTTGCTTTAAACTATTGTCGTCTGATTGTATTTCTCAAATGCAAATTACAATGAATATTTGCCCAACAGTTTGGATGCTGATCAGACGCCGCGAAACGGGACCAGGGTCAAGATCCAAAATGTTAGATATTTATTGCGATACTAATTTAGTCAGTTTACCTAATATTTAGATTTGACAGTAAAGCAGACGATAATGTTTAGAGCATATGACGTTATGGTAGAACGCTGTTGACATAAATTATCTTTTGCTCATACTGCTCTCAATCTTACTTCTGAACTCGACTCTCTATTCCTTTCCCTTATTGCAAAAAAGGTTCAGATCCTAATCGGTAGGCGTCTTGATCTTGCCTTACCTTTGTTTTTTTGCCTTATCTTGATAAAAGAAATATATATTTTTGCATAAGCGTAGACTTAGTACTCGATGTCCGCATTCTACCAATTAACTCTTTCCTCCCTGAAACGTTAAATGGACAATTCCAGTTTCCAATTTAGTTAAGTCCATTTCTGACTTTTAAAGGTTGTTTTTGTCAATGTTTGGCATTACGGCAAACAGTGAAGACCCTGATCAGAGGGCTCCTTTCGGAGCACTCTGATCTGGGTCTTCACTGTTTGCACAGAACAAGTGTACTATTCACATGTACACTGTTTGAAAATGACGCCTATATGCGGGACTAGGGTTCAAAGGGTTAAAGGCATAATACTGTCCTAATTTATGTTTCAAACGCGCAATTTCTTATATGTGTTCATTTTCTATGTATTAAAACTACATGGAATAGGCTGTAACATGTAAGACATATGCCACCATTTCATTAAGAATCATACATAAATGTGTCGATTTCTTATCGAGATAGCTACCACGTATTACTTCTTTATATAGGTAACGATTACGACAGTGCCATACATTTCATGTTAGAAATAACTCGATTTTGGCAATATGATAGAAACATTCTGACTTTAACGGGGTTTGGATGCTTATTTTTTTTACTCTTTGTTTTTCAGATGAACACTACTGCACAGTCGGTGTTCCGTGAGGATTACAACACCATGATGTCCACTGCTGGTTGTCTTCGGAAGGAGTCGTGTTTCCTTTTCTTCCATTTCGGCGACAGAGCAGACGGGCCTACAAGCTGGCTGCTCCTTTCCCAGTTTGTATCGGCAGATGGATTGAAAAAGGCAACAACAACGGTATGGTTCAATACATTGCTTATAAAAAATACATGCGAATCGACAATTAAAAATCGCTGTTACCCTTTTCAGCCGTATTTTTAAGCGGTCTCGATATTTTCAAACGAATTAGATCTAAACCCTTTTGTCCATCCCAAATATTTTAAGGTCTGCTAATGCGATTTAAAGTTATTCAAACAACACAATGCTTTACGTTTGAGATACGGGTATTTTTTACTGGAGCGAGTTTTAGTAATCGAGGTTCGACCGTATAGAGTAGAGAAGACTTTTTTCTTTACTGTTAAATGCATTGTAATAAAATGTTTCGTTATGTTGGCCGTATATGGGTTGTCAGGTCAATGACGTTCACAAAGCACCAAGTACAAACTAGTTTACGATAACACTCGATGTCACGGCTACCCATTGTTTCATTATATTGGTTGTCAATTGGTTTTCAGGTCATGGGCATTCGCCAAGCACCCAGTGTCAACCATTTTAAGTTAACAATGGAGGTCAACGCTATTTCTCAATTTATTTAATTATATTGGCTGTCTATTGGTTTTCAGGTCAAGGACATCCGCCAAGCACCCAGTGCCAACCAGTTTACGTTAACAGTCGAGGTCAACGCTATTGCCCCCTTTGTTTGGCTCGACGCGCCCGGAATCAAAGGTCGATTTTTGGATAACGGATACATGCAGGTGGAATCAACACGAAATCTCACGTTCTACGCCTGGGAACCAATCACTGGAGCCCAGCTGGCAAAGTCTATCACCGTGAAATCTCTCATGGACATTTACTATTAACGATGTCACATCCACATGCAATACTGACCACCTTCATCAAGTTAAAGATTATGTCAGAATATCTTAACCAAGGATGACTAAAGTTTGATTCCCATACAGTTTGGATCAAGATCAGGCGCCGCGTTACGCGGCATCTGGGTAGGATTCAAGCTAGTTCGCACTCTTATCAATATTCTCTAAGTCAAAACATGGTTTGTTCTTTTTACAAAATTGCAAACGACAAACATGAATATATTTTGTCTGAGAAAGGGTCGCAACTGGGACCAAGGTTATTAAGAGTTTGAGTTGAGTCTGAGATCAATCTCAAGCATTTGTCTTGTCAGATTTGACCAATCAAATGCTTGAGAATGATCTACGGCTCAACTAAAACATTTTATAGCATTAGGGCCTGGACGGTTAAATTAGGCGGTGAACGAGTAAAAACTGATATGCAGCAGGAAAAAAACCTCAAATTTAGATTGAAAAGAAGCATCGATAGAAATGATTTCTGATCTGGGACCAAAATGTGTGCAATGCCATTTGAATCGGCTTTTTTGCATTTGTTGATAGGTTATATAAGATAAACACGCATGTGCAATAGATATACAAATGATAGACTGACATACGCATAGTGTGCAGTTGGTACATTGTTAAGTTTGTTTTGAGTAAAAAATGTGTACAGTATATAGTCACTAATCGAAAAAATAATCGAATAAAACAGAAAGTATAGTTATTGAGATACAGTGAAAGCTAGATCTAATACGAGCCGTTAGGCAGAATAGTGGACACCGATAGATTATCGATAAACTGTCCTACGTTAGCTTGCGTGCCCGTCAATGTTCGGCTCTTACCGCTCGGTATTTACGGAAACTCCCGACGACTCTTTGAACATATTAATTTTATTTTCAATTTGAAAAAGGACCAAATTAACATTAACTTACAATTCTTAAATTTATATCAAAAGAAAGAAAAAATAGTCAAGTATACGAGCCCGTTTGCACAGAATTGATATCGATTTGTATAAATGCACAAGGTCGTGTTATATTATCCGTGTCGAGGCTTATTTTCAGCATTTTACTCTTTGTTTAATGTGATTTAGAGGTGTCTTTTTAAACTTAAAAAAGGACCAAAATCTTATTAAAATATTTTTTCAAAACAAATTTCATCATAAAGGAAAATGTTTAAGCTAACACAGGCCGTTTGCACAGGAACGATATCTGTCCAGAAAAAAAAGTTATTACAAGTTATGTAAAAATGCCCTTCTTATTTTAATGCTCGAAAATGAGAGCAAGTGGGTCACCTGCGTGTCCACTATTCTGCGTAACGATTAGACCGCCAAGAGCTGTCTGAACAAGGCATATACAGTACTGTTTTAAACAGCGTCAATATACCCCCAATAACAGAAGGGTTAGGTTTTATTTGATGAAAACTAATGCCAGACGATTCGAATTCTCAGAATTACGTTGTCTGATCAGTATCCACACTATTTCTCCTTTTCATGATCAAATTTATCGTGAGGTTTTTAACCCCTTTACCGCCAAATTTTCGCCTGCGTCAATATTACTGTCTGCAATGTCATTTCAAAGTTAGAATTAAGGCAGTATAACTGACGTTATTTCAAAATCAAGTGGCAAACAGTTTTGATGCTGATCATATGCCGCGTTACGCGGCGTCTGATCAGGATCAAAACTATTTGCAAATGTGCCTTATGGCGTTATTGAGTGGACGTTATATCAAAACAAGTGGCAAACAGTTTTGATCCTGATCAAACGCCGCGTTACGTGGCGTCTGGTCAGGACCAAAACTGTTTGCAAAAGTGCTTTATGGCGTTATTGAGAGTAGGAGGGCTATTCTCAGAATCACGGTGTCTGATCAGTATCCACACTATTCCTCACTTTCATGATCAAATTTATCGTGAGGTTTTTAACTCCCCCGCCAAATTTTCGTCTGCGTCAATATTACTGTCTGCAATGTCGTTTCAAAGCTGGAATTAAGGCAGTGTAACTGACGTTATTTCAAAACAAGTGCCAAACATGTTTTGATCCTGATCAAACGCCGCGTCAGGCGGCATTTGATCAGGATAAAAACTGTTTGCAATTGTGCTTTCTGACTTTATTGAGAGCGGAAGTGCTATTCTCAGAATCACGGTATCTGAGCAGTATCCACACTATTTCTCCTTTTCATGATCGAATTTATCGTGAGGTTTTTAACCCCTTTACCGCCAAATTGTCGTCTGCTTCAATATTACTTTCTACAATATCGTTTCAAAGTTAGAATTAAGGCAGTATATCTGACGTTATTTCAAAACAAGTGGCAGCCAGTTTTGATCGGGATCAAAACTGTTTGCAATTGTGCTTTATGACTTTTTTGAGAGAGGAAGGGCTATTCTCAGAATCACGGTATCTGAGCAGTATCCACACTATTTCTCCTTTTCATGATCAAATTTATCGTGAGGTTTTTAACCCCTTTACCGCCAAATTGTCGTCTGCTTCAATATTACTTTCTACAATATCGTTTCAAAGTTAGAATTAAGGCAGTATATCTGACGTTATTTCAAAACAAGTGGCAGCCAGTTTTGATCGGGATCAAATCTGTTTGCAATTGTGCTTTATGACTTTTTTGAGAGTGGAAGGGCTATTCTCAGAATCACGATATCTGATCAGTTTCCACACTATTTCTCCCTTTCATGATAGATTTATCGTGAGGTTTTTACTCCCCCCCCCCCCCCCCCCCCCCACTTTTTCTGCCAAATTGTCGTCTGCATCGATATTACTGTCTGCAATGCCGTTTCAAAACAAGTGGCAAACAGTGGCAAACAGCGTCAAACAGCGTCAAACAGCTTGTTCTTCAATACAGTGTAATCATAAGGAGTGCAATTGTCCTACTCGGTATACGCACTTCGCGGAGTCTGATCAGGATCTAAACTATATACAAATTACTAGTGTATTCGGAGTAATGCAGAGAATGTAGTTAACACGTTGAAACATAGAGCCTATTATATCCGTCCTCAAATACAGAGTGCATGTCGTATAAGTGTCATTAGTGATGAACTGTTAAACAGGCCATTATTATAAGCGGCATTCAACTGGAAACAGTAGATTTTGAATTTTTCTCATACAGTCACGTTAGTATTCAATGTGCAAAGCATTGCTAATTTAGAAACCACAAAATGAGTATGTCTGTGGAGACGATTTCAATCCTTTGTCTGCTGTATCGCGACTTTGCTGGTTTTTGCAAAAAGTTTGGATCCAGATCAGACGTCACGTAACTCGGCGTCTTCTTTGGATCCAAGCTGCTTGATACTCGTCTTTTGATTTGTTTAATTCAAACATGTATAAATCTACATTCAACACATTTTACAGACGATAATTTCAAAGCACACGATTTTACAGCAAAATAAGGGTTAAATTTGTTCATTTCATACATGTCATATATATTTGCCACCTACTCTTATCTCCTTAGAAAAGCAGAACGGATACCACATATGTCAATTACATACAGTAAACCCCCTATATTACGACCAATGAATTATGTCATGCATAACTAGTTGTTTGAGGCAGCTGGTTACTTAACGCAGGGTGGAAGTAGGAACCTTTAGGAGCTTTCTCTTTTGATTTCGTATTGCGTTAAGCTGAAACATGTCATTCATACAAGCCACTGACCTTCCTTTTAGTGGTCGTAAAAGAGGAGTTATATGGTATTTATTTACACCAATCAAACAAAGTCTCCGTAGAAAATACAACCCGAAGAGGCCATGTACTTTTATAACCAATAAAAGCAAATAAATAGACGTCAATTTGGTTTGAAATGAACAACAATTCAATACGTTTCATAACTGGAAGACGAAAACAGCCATTTTTTAAAACAGACGTATAGGTAGGGTATTCACTATTCCATTATAAAATACTAAGGGAAGTTTCTCCCTCTCCTTCAGGCTGACAATTCAACTTCAAGCCGTTAGGCAGAATAGTGGACACCGATAGATTATCGATAAACTGTCCTACGTTAGCTTGCGTGCCCGTCAATGTTCGGCTCTTACCGCTCGATATTTACGGAAACTCCCGACGACTCTTTGAACATATTAATTTTATTTTCAATTTGAAAAAGGACCAAATTAACATTAACTTACAATTCTTAAATTTATATCAAAAGAAAGAAAAAATAGTCAAGTATACGAGCCCGTTTGCACAGAATTGATATCGATTTGTATAAATGCACAAGGTCGTGTTATATTATCCGTGTCGAGGCTTATTTTCAGCATTTTACTCTTTGTTTAATGTGATTTAGAGGTGTCTTTTTAAACTTAAAAAAGGACCAAAATCTTATTAAAATATTTTTTCAAAACAATTTCATCATAAAGGAAAATGTTTAAGCTAACACAGGCCGTTTGCACAGGAACGATATCTGTCCAGAAAAAAAAGTTATTACAAGTTATGTAAAAATGCCCTTCTTATTTTAATGCTCGAAAATGAGAGCAAGTGGGCCACCTGCGTGTCCACTATTCTGCGTAACGACTGAATTATGTTTACTAGCAGGTGTTTAAGGCAGTTGACTGCTTAACACAAGGTGAACGAAAAACAAAGAGAAAGCTCGCTCCTTAACGTTCACTTTGCTTTAAGCTATGGCCTGTATTTTATGAAATCAATTAGCCCTGTTTAGTGGTCGCAATAGAGAGGTTTCGCTGTATTATTGTAGATAAGGAAACATTGAAAAAAATTCTATTTTATTACTGAACATTCGTTGGATTTGTGCATTGATAAAACATACAGTGGAGAATCTGTTATTCTTTCCCGTTTAAACGCAAACGTACGCAAACGCAAAGCACTAAAAACGTAGAAAAGTACAACTTTTTGACAATTCTGATTATTCATCTTTATCTTGGTGGCAAACAGTTTGGAGCCTGATCAGACGCCGGGTTACCCGGCGTCTGATCTGGCTCCAAACTGTTTGCACTGCAAATAATAGTTTTAGCGTAAACGCGTTTATTGGGAAAGAATAACAGATTCTCCACTGTACATAAAAACATGTGTGTATATGTTTCATAATTGATTAATTTTAAAAACTTATTCTCTTTCGTTAAAATGAAACTAAATGTAAACACAATATGATAAATAAATTGGCAATTAATATATCACTGTTTTTGAACCCATTTGGCCCTACCCACGAATACGCGTACTGTGAAGAATAGCATTGTCGTACGCAAAAAGTGTGTATCCAAATTAGAGGGCTCTTGGAGGAGCCCTCTGATCTGGGTACGCGCTGTTTGTAATTTTGCATTATTTACATACAAAAATCTACCATAAATACTAAAAAACCGGACTAGACTATTTGGAAACTGGAATCGTTCACTTGAATCTTCAGTGGTCAATGCTTTAATTAAAGGGGTAGGTGCACCTTGGTAAAGTAAATACCAAATTCTTCAAACTTTGCATACTGATAGTAAAATTAGTTTCTATGACAAAACTGGTGAAAAAAGTGGGGGTACCGGACCTTTCATTATCACAATTTGAGATTTTTCAAGGCTACCCCCCTAAAATTGAAGCTTCATAAAAACTCCTACTTTTTTGTACTACGGTTTTTCAATCTTTATTTAAACAATCTATTTGTACCAAAAGTATCTTAATTTATATTATCATAGCAAGAATAAACCCTGAAAATAATGTTTTTTCAAGATCCAAAATAAAAATATTTGATTTCACCAGAAAGGAGTAAAATTTACCCCACCCACTTTTTTATAATGGGAGAATAAGGCACTGTGAAAATTGCCCTACAAATTGTAGCAAACTAAATACCAAATTTTTTATTTGTTGTTTTTAGCCTTGCAAACAAAAAGTTTTAGTGAAATAGCAAATAAAAACACAGGGTCCCGTATCTTTTAAAAAAGATATAGATCATTTTATCTAAAAAATCCATTTTTTCTCATTTTTTCAATTTTTTGTGTACTTTTACCAAAAATATTTTTTTTCCAAAAAATTTCATTTTATCTATTGAGTTATCTATAAATAGAGAATATTTGGTGACTAGCTTTGAATGAGAAATGTTATCTGGCAAGGCGGATGAATATATCAGGTGAGCCGCAGGCGAACCTGATATTTTCAGAAGCCGAGCCAGATAACATTTCTCATTCAAAGCTAGTCACCAAATATTCTATTTATCCTTGTCACAATAGTAAACTGAATAGAAAATGCTTTTTGTAAAGCTAGAATCATTTTTGGTCTAGATACGATCCTCACTAAAGAACTATGTTACGCTAGGAAAGCGCGCTATTATATAGATGACGTCAGTGACGTCACATCCTAGTTACGTTGAAAAGAAATAAAAGAACATTTAAAAATCTAGTGTTTTTCACTCAGGAAATCTAAAAGGTGGACAGTTATAGAAGTATCTCAGCAAGCGATTGGTGGCGCGTATTCTACAACGCTTTGGTTGCATCGAATAGTTCGAATAAACGTCGTTACACGTCGGATTCTGTTGAAATAATTTTAGAATACCTTTCCTAACAGCGGGAAAAATAAGCGTCTCAGTGGAAAAAATAGTTCCGGCTACAGGTCATGTGACCAACTGACATAATAACATCGGTCATGTGACCAACTAGCATAATAAAGCAAAGTTTAATTGTCACCCCCTTTATCCGTCAGGAAAATAGGCACGTGACAGGATAATTTTATAAATTATCCTGTCACGTGCCTGTTTTCCTGACGGATAAAGGGGTGACAGATAAACTTTGCTTTATTATGCTATGTGGTCACATGACCGATGTTATTATGTCAAGTGGTCACATGACCTGTAGCCGGAACTACTTTTTTCACCGAGACGCTTATTTTTCCCGCTGTTAGGAAAGGTATTCTAAAACTCTTTCAACAGAATCCCGACGTGTAACGACGTTTATTCGAACTATTCGATGCAATCAAAGCGTTATAGAGTACGCGCCACTAGTCGCTTGCTGACATACTTCTATAAGTGTCCACCTTTTAGATTTCCTGAGTGAAAAACACTAGATTTTTAAAGGTTCTTTTATTTCTTTTGAACGTAACTAGGATGTGACGTCACTGACGTCATCTATATAATAGCGCGCTTTCCTAGAATAACATAGTTCTTTAGTGAGAATCTTCCTCATCTCATCTCACCTATCCCGTAACCGCGGAGGTCGTTGGGGCAGCAATGACGACTCGTGTACCAGCCTTCTCCACGCGTTACGGTCTTCCGCTACTGTTTTGGCTCCGGCAAGATCAAGGCCTGTCCATTCTTTAATATTGCATGTCCAACTTTTCTTTGGCCTTCCCTGTCTTCTCCCGCCTTCGACTGTTCCTTGTAGAATCGTCTTTGCAAGTCCATCGCTTCTCGTAACATGTCCATACCATTTCAGTTTCCTCCTTTTTATAATGGTGAGGAGATCCGTATGAGGTCCAATGGCTTGAGTGATCCGTGTTCTGACTTCAATATTTGTCACATGGTCTTTGTATGATATACCGAGAAGCCGTCGGTAGCACCTCATCTCCATCGCATTGATTCTCGTTTCTATCTGGGCTGTCAGTGTCCAAGCTTCACATGCGTAGAGAAAGATGGATATTACAAGGGACCTGAGAAGTCTGATCTTGGTGCACAGCTGTATGCCTTTGTCCTTCCATATTGTGTCCAACTTTGTGAGAGCAGCAGTGGCTTGAGCTATTCGGGCGATAACTTCCGGCTTTGATCCTTCGTCAGTGATAATGGCGCCCAGGTACTTGAATTTTGTTACTGATTCAAGAGGTTGTCCATTTACATGAATGCCAGTTAGAGGGCCTGATGCTAAGGAGTTTGCTATCACTTTTGTCTTCTCTGCACTTATTTCCATTCCATAAGCTTTTGAAGAATCGTCTAAGCGTTTCACTAGACTTTTGAGTTCCTGTTCCGTACCTGCCAAGTCATCAATATCGTCAGCAAACCTCAAGTTGGTGATTGTTCTGCCTCCGATGCTAACCGATCCAACGTGATCTTCCAGTGCGTCAGTCATAATCCTCTCTAGAAAGATGTTGAAAAGCGTCGGTGATAGGAGACAACCTTGACGTACTCCTACCGTTGTTCGGAACCATTCACCAACAGACCCGTTGTAGAACACTGCGCTGTTCGCCTTTTGGTATAGCTGTTTGATACTTTCAACCAGTTTTGGGCTGATGTTGTACTTGGTCATTGTTGCCCATAACGCCTCATGCCATACTCTATCGAATGCCTTTTTAAAGTCAATAAACACATGGTACAGTTCCCTTTGATGATCAATAAATTTTTCTCCTAGCACTCGTAAATTGAATATTTGTTCCATGGTACTTCTTCTTTCTCTGAAACCAGCTTGTTCTTCCGCTATAATTTTCTCTGCCTGTGGCTTCAATCTGTTTAAGATGATTCTCAGAAGGACTTTACTCGGATGACTAATTAAACTGATAGTGCGATAGTTGTTGCACAGCTTCAGTGAGAATCTTATCTGGACCAAAAATGACTCTAGCTTTAAAAAAAAGCATTCTCTTTTTATTTTACTATTGTGACAAGGATAAATAGAATATTTGGTTCCTATCTTTGAATGAGAAATGTTATCTGGCTCGGCTTCTGAAAATATCAGGTTCGCCTGCGGCTCACCTGATATATTCATCCGCCTTGCCAGATAACATTTCTCATTCAAAGCTAGTCACCAAATATTTTCTATATATTTGTATTGCTACGAAGTCAGTGTGTACAGTGAGAATTGTTTGTCTAGGAAAACAAAATTGCCTTCGTAGCAATACAAATATGTTATAATACCCATGTAAGTTGTCGTAGCAAAACATTTCATCGTAATACCGAGTTAACCCCGCGTGGTTATGCTTTTCTGTTTGATGGTTATTTCCATGTATATATACAAATGGCGGCCTGGTTTTAGAACAAAATATTATAACCCCCCCCCCCCCCCCCCCCCCACACACACACACAACGAAGTTATGTGGGGTATACTGAAATCAGGTTGTCTGTATGTTGCAAACACCATACTACCATGCAGTCCAGGGCTGCCATTTCTCCGGACTTTTCCTAAATCTTCGGATTTTTCTAATACATGGTAGCTTAAAGCAGGCTAGTAAAGCAGAATGTGCCTTTAGGCGCATTCTGCTTTACTTCCAGTCTGCTTTAAGCAGTCACGTACCAACGAAACTAGAAACAGGCGATTGGATAAAGGTACGATTCGTAAAATCGCACTTGAAAAATGCAAATTTGGAAATCTTAGGATTTTTCATGTCAACTTATGGCAGCCCTGGCAGTCAAGTCGTGATAGGCAGGATAAGGGTTAAATAATTGTAAGGCAAACTATTATTTTCGTAAAAATTGAGATATTAACATTTTCAAAAGTTTTTTTTTCTCCAATGATATAATTTCGTGTTGGCGCTTTCTCTGTTTTGGAACAATGGTGAGTTTTCTCCAATATTTCTCCGGCACTGAAATTTCTGCTGCACTGCTTAAACGTCATGGTTACGACGTCATAAATATGACGTCAAATTACACTTCATAGTCAACGAAATTTAACGAAAAAGAATTGTCTGACAATCAATGACATGTTTCAGTAAGTATTACTTAGAAGGTTTATTAGTTTAATCGTTGATTCATATTTGCAGTCAGTGATAGATATATCGTTCGTTTCCGTTAAAATGAAACTAAAGAAGATGCAGTAAAGGGAGAACAACTTTTTGAAAATGTTGACTCATTTTAATCTAAACGGACAAACAGTTCGAAGCCTAGCAAGACACCGAGTTACCCGGTGTCTGATCTGGCTCAAAACTGTTTGCAATAGATACATTTATTTCAGGGCTGCCAATTCTCCGGATTTTTCCTAAATCTTCGTGTTTTTTTCTAGTACATGGTAGCTTAAAGCAGGTTGAAAGTAAAGCAGAATGCGCCTTAAGGCGCAATCTGCTTTACTTTCAGCCTGCTTTAAGCAGCCACGTGTCAACAAAACTAGAAACAGGCGATGAGGAAAATGTACGATTCGTAAAATCGCACTTGAAAAATGCAAATTTGGAAATCTTTGGATTTTTATGTAAACTTATGGCAGCCCTGTTATTTTAGCACAAACATGTCTATTAATAAAGATTGACATCTTCTTTATTGTAACATTTTATGCAGTTTTTCTATGCAAAATATGTTGTCTGAAGCAATCCTCTGGGTCCAAAGTTGCTGAGCTGAGTCTGTGAGCGTTCTGAAATATTTGAATTGGTCAGATTTGAGCTTTTGACTTTTAAAACTAAAAAAGCTTTATAACATTGGGGTCTGGTTAAATGTGTCCGTCAGCTTCTTTTAGAAGTCCCAACAGCGCGCCAAACAATTTAGGTCCAACCGAGGCATTGGGTTATTAGATATATTCAACTTAATGCAGGTTAAAAGAAGCAAAGAAAGCTAATTTTGTAGTTCTGTAGTAAAAAACCCTCGATCTTACAGGGCTGCGGCCATTTCTCCGGATTTTTTAGAAATCTTAGGATTTTTATGCCCCCGCACGACTTAGTCGGGGTCATATTGTTTTTGGTCTGTCTGTCTGTCTGTCTACAACTTTAACTTGGCAATAACTTTGGAACTACGTAGGATAGAGACTTTATATTTGGTATGTGTACTCAAGACGCTCTTGAGCTCAGTACAACCTTGGTCATGTCCGACAAAGGTCAAGTACATTTAGAGGTAAAATCGGGTGATTTTAACATTGGCCATAACTTTGGAACTTCATGTGATAGATACCTTTTTTGGAATGTACTCAAATTAAGAAGCTCTTGAGCTTGTTACAACTTGGGTCATGTGCAACAAAGGTCAATGTCATTTAGAGGTCATATACGGTTAATTAAACATTGCCCATAACTCTGTGATCATGTGATCATTTCTAAATTTAGAAGATATTCCTAAATATGACAAACGTTGTTATGACGACGACGTCATAATCATAGGCATTCGGCCCGTTGGCTATGACACTGCTACCCCCCCCCCCCCCCCCCCCCGCCTCCACCACTACCAAACGTGGATAAAATACCCTAAAATCTATCCATACATTCAATAATCATCATAAAAGAACATTTCCTGAAGTTTCATGAAGTTTAAAAAAAAAAAAAAATTGTGCTAATTTATAAGTAAAATAGGTTTAAACTATGTAAAACAAACAGTCTGGCAAATCTAAAAACCTATTATTCAAATGCATCATCACCACAGCATCAAGACGTCAACTTTATGTCATTATGACCAGAGGTTTTCGGCGCGTAAGCTATGACCCCCCCCCCCCCCCCCCATAAATATTTCAAAATGAGTCAAAATACATCCATATGTTCAACAAACATCCTTCACAAATGTTTCAAGAAGTTTCAAGAAGTTTAAAAAAAATAAAAAAATTCGTATCATGTACATGTATGTATACAAATGAAAGGTGGATGTGAATTCAGAGCCATCAACTTCCCAACCTTGTCATTCTGTCATTCCTGGGCCGATTTTGACAAATGATGGCCCATTATTTACATTTAACAGTTCTGTTCAAAGAAAATTAGCTCACAGCCCAAGCAAGACACGTGCACAAGTGAAGAAATAAAAGGCTGCCATGAAAAAGCGCCTTGCAGAAGCAACCCTCAAGTTCCCAACCCTGTCATTTTGTCAAATCTTGGACGATCTGGACAAATGATGGCTCGTTGTTTGCAGCAGGCAGTTTTCTTTGACGATGATTAGTAAAAAATTCAAAGCAATCGGTGAGCACGCGCATGGGGACTCGAAGGGTAGGGAGACCCCTTATACGGAAACAATTTTCCCAAACAAACGACTGGTTGCCCAATCAAACTGCGTTACGCGGCGTCTAATCTCGATTCAATATGTTGGCAAATGTAAGCCAAGTCGTGCCTAGCTCTCTAAAGATACTAATTTCCTCTCCCTATAACAACTCCCACCGAACAACACACACAATCTTTGTCTCCTGTTGGGTGTTGATGTAGAGAGTGAATTGGTTGAATAATTTTATTTAAACGACACTATCTAAAAATCACATTTTGGGGACAGTTACCAGTAAAGGTTTAAGCCACACACTGTCGACTCCAAGGAAGCCAGGAGGGTTGTCATCATCTTCCTGAAATCACCATCTCAGCTCATCACCCTTCATCATTCATCGGTGATATATGACCTATTTTGTGTCACAGTGCCGTAAAACCCAACTCATCATCATTATTAAGTCTACATGTAGGCCTATACATGTATCCTTCATTTCAGATTTTCTGCGACACAGTTAAACGCCGTGTTGACCAATCAGATTGAGTTATTCAATCATCATGGCTACGGAGATTACCAGTATCAGGCCAAAGAGCTTAGACTCGGCACTTATGTCCATCATAAACGAGCTTGTAAGTACTAGACGTTACCTGCATACAGTAGAACTTCAGTATCTCGAACTGGCTTAAGTTGATCCTCGGAGTAAAGCCACGTTTTAACTTTGAAATACGGATATGTTCTGCTTAAATGAGTTCGAGATATCGAAATTTGACTGCATATGATTGATTAAATGTTTATGTAAGTGCTGATGGAATCCAGTCAAACATTGATATTTTGAACTCGATTAACGCATTCACTGTCTTACCCCGAATACAAGTTATTTGCAAATAGTTTGGATCCTGATCAGAAATCGTGTTGTGCGGCATCTGATCAATATCCAAACTTTCTGATATTCAATAAGATATTACTTCAGTCAAGTTACCTAAATATTACAGTTTAGAAATAAAAGCAGAAGACAGCAGTTTTAAAGCAAATGGCAGTAAATGAGGTTATGTCGAACATATACGTATTTAACCCTTAGCCCGCCAAATAAATTGTCGTCTGCTATATTTCTCGTCTGCTTCAAGTTTCAAAGTGCTTCAAAGTTGCTCAAAATTGCTGCAAATGTTGTCCGAGTGTCAAACAGCTTGGATCCGGATGAGACGCCGAGTTACTCGGCGTCTCATCCGGATCCAAGATGTTTGCATATGGAGCTATAGTCGTGAGTGGCAGGCTAAGGGTTAAAGTTAAAACGTGTCTAAGCCATGTTTTAACTTTGTCCGATGTATGCGTGTTCGAGAGAATGAACTTTAAGTGAAGAAACATCGATAAGTTCGGACTTAAACAGGACAAACTTTACGGTATCGGTGGTAGGAAAGGCAGAATAGTCGTAACCATGAACAAGCAAGAGTATTTTCAAGATCCACACTAATGACAATTCCGTATACAGCCTAACCTCGACAATTCGCACTTATGTAACTTAATATTATCAATATTCATAATTGGAAAAAGAAGTTATATCGAAATAGGGCTCCAGATAAGAGGAGTTTTTCAAAAGGGCGAATCTTTATTTTTGCATTACACCCTGTGGTGTCACTAATCATTAGAATCGTCTCACAGAGACGCTTCTAATGAGTAGTAACACAAAGAATTTGTAGCTGTCTTGAAAGAGAAAATGTTGAATTTGTTTAGTTTCCTCTCTCTCTTATAAATCTGGAGCCCTGGTTGGAGCTATCGATGTTAGACAGTAGTAATTATTGTTTAACCCTTTACCGCATAGAAGCGACTTTTAGCGTAATTAATTAATCCTCCGCTGAAGAAAACAAATTCCAGTTTATACCCTCATGAATCATTACCATAACAAATATTTTTATATAGCCTAGCAAGATGGTAGTTTAAAGCAGACTGAAAGTAAAGCAGAATGTGCCTTAAGGCACATTCTGCTTTACTTCCAACCTGCTTTACGTATGTTATATACGGGTTATTGGGAAAAGGGTTAAGATTTCGAAAAACAGGAACATGTCCATTTTGTGTCTGTACATAACTTTCTTCATTGTAGCAACAGAAAAGCGTGAGACTCGCAGATCTTTATGCTTACAAGACCAAATGGACAATGACCTTCACCTTGAACTCGTGTCCTATGATACGGGATTCACATTTGCTGAACTTTCACCCTCTGTTGAAGACAGTACTGAAGGAAATATACACCCAACAGTCGATGAAGTGTTTCAAAGCTATGCTTTGGCAGACAGATCAGGTTTGTGCAATGAGCCCCAATAACCCACTTCACGGTCTTGATGTCGTCTGCTTTAACCCATTACCCCATAGCCTGTTTCTAGTTTTGAAAATAAGTGACCACTTAAAGGCACATTCTGCTTTACGTTCAGCCTGCTTTAAGCTATTATCTGTTAGAATATAGAAAACATTTATGATTTTTATTTGTGACAGTATAAATTGGAACTATTTTCTTCAGTATAGGACATAATAAGAGGGGTAAAAGGAAGGCGTATTTATGGGGTAATGGGTTAACCCATTCACTGGTATGAAGTCATATTTAGACATCTGCTTGAACTGATAATCGGAATCTGCTTTAGTTCTCAAAATTTAAATTTTTCGTTAAATTGATTGATTTGGTTTGTTTGTTAACGTCCGTTTCTGCCCTCTATGAAATAATTGGACGCCCCAAAGAGAGGGTAGCGGATACAGAAAACCCTGACGTAATTGCCTACTCTTATTATCGACCGAGTTATCTGGTTCTTTTGGATACCAGTGTAAAGCACTGATAAATCGGACTTCGGTTTATAAAGTCTCAACCGAAGGACTTGATCCGGCGGGGGATCGAACTCACGACCCCTGGTACCGCAGTCGAGTGTGCTACCGCTGGACCAGGTCCACCGATGACTGAAGTAATATTGTAATGACTTTTAAACAGTATGGATCGTGATCAAACATAGAGTTACTCAGCGTCGGGTCAGAATCCAAATTGTTTGCAAACACACATTGGACTCGGGACAAGGCATTGAAAGGGTTCAACTGTGTCGTCTACATGTATATCTTAATTTAGATTTAGTGAAACCTCTATATTTCGGCCACTTAATTGTGTTAATTATTAGGTGTTTAATACATATGACTACTTAAAGCAATGTGATAGTAAAACTGAAAGCTCCTTTAGGTGCATTCTGTTTTACTGTAACAATTAATGCTTTAAAGCGACTCGCAACCAGATGGTGTATTTGCAAAAATAAAAAAAATACTCAAATAAAACCAAATGTGTATCATTATCGTGCATCTGGCATTAGAAAAATATGATCAGTCCTTAAGAAAAGTCTTCAAATTTTCCATCGCTTTATCCGTTGCGTTCAAAGACGCAACAGAAATTGCCCACAGCACAGACAAAAACCCGGGCCGAATTATGTACTCCCCATCGCTACACACTGAAGTATGTTAAATCGAGATATAAATAGCCCCGTTGGTAGAGTGGGTTGTCTTATTTTGCTTTCTGTCCCCGCATGCCAGGTCCTGGGTTCGAATCCCACCAGAGCTCAATAATTCTTTTGATTGAAATGCATTTTTTAAACAGAATTTCTAAACTAATTCTTAGCCGTTTATTTAAGCGTTTGACATATATATTTACAAATTACTATTTTTAATGCTAAATCTGGTTGCGATCCTCTTTAAACTGTCACTTGTCTTTTATACAATCAATTAGCATTTGTTTTAGTGGTCGCAGTTGAGAGGTTCTTGGTAGTTTGAAAGGAGGAAAATGGAGTGTTAAACCGTTTTGAATTTGATTATATACAGAGTTTCTCGGTATCCGATCTGAATCACAACTCCGGAGCAATCTAACCATAACAGTAAAGGCTTTTAATGGAATTGACCTGTGTTTGAAACTAAAACTGTGGCTCAGCTACGTTTAATCACATTGCAAATGTTGACTTTAGTGTACTGAATGTTTTAATGTGGCGTTTGAAAGGATTAGCCCATTTGCGTCCTGATCTAAGGGTGCCTGATCTATTTTATGCCGCGCACGACTTAGTCGGGGGCATGTGTTTTTTATTATGTCTGTCTGTTTGTACACAACCTTAATCTTGGACATAACATTTGAACTACATAGGATAGAAACTATATATTTGTTATGTGTACACACCTTAAGATGCTGTTGAGCTCAGTACAATATTGGTCATGTCCGACAAAGGTCAATGTTATTTAGAGGTAAATTCGGGTGAATTTTACATTGGCTTTAACTTTGGAACTTCATGTGATGTATTCTTTATATTAGGAATGTGAACTAAACTCATAGAGAAGCTCTTGATCTTGGTGCAACTTGGAGCAAGCCCAACAAAGATCAATGTTATTTAGAGGTCAAATACTATAGGAATAAACAACATCTTTTTGCCGTTCATGACGGTATGAATACAAAGGGCGTTTACGATAAACTTATCCCCGAAGCTAATGTATTCATACCGTCGTGAGCGGCAAAAAGTTGTTTATTCCTTATTTTTATATTTCTATTTTCTGTCTTGTCCATTTAATGTGTAGTTTGACCAGATTTGTGTTCATGTATATAAATATATCATATACCGGCAAAAACAGTTTAATAGATGTAATCCTGGATGTAACAGCCATTCGATCTCTATAATATGCGGTATGAAAAGTAGTCCAAAATACATGTTTCGGAGTTAATTACAAAGTCAAGCTTTTACCCAGTAAACTGTCGCTGTGTGCTTAACGAACACTTATAAGACATTAAAAATAAACAATACAACTTAAATATCTATTATTAAAGCATATTTTAAAATTTAGGTCGCGCATGTTTATTATACCCCAAACACTATGTGGTGGGGGCTATATAGGAAATGCCTTGTCCGTCCGTCGGTCCGTCGCGTTTTTTCGGGACATTTGCCTTTTTCTTGAAAACTATATACAATACCATTTTCAAACTTGGTATATATTATCAGTGTTATATGGGGACACTCAGTGACAGATTTCACAACTCTTGCACAAAATTTGACAGAATTATGCCCCTTTATAACTTTACATTTTGTTCCTTAATATGCACATCTGGTGGAAAGGGAGATAACTCATCCTATATTATGTCAAGTGAATAGGAAGGGAGATAACTCATCCCAACTGGCCATAACACTCTGATCATGTGATCATTTCTAAATTTAGAAATAATTCCTCAATATGACATATGACATTCAGACAAACCTTGTTATGACAACGACGTCATCATGACGTCATGATGACATCATGATGCTATGGTGATGATGCATTTGAAAAATCTAGAAAAAGCTTGTTTCTTTGTACATTTCCATCACAACAACAACAAGGAGTACAATTATAACCTGCTGTATGATTTTACTTGAAAGCCAAATGAATACACTGCAGTGACAAAACACCTCGGGGGCATTTGTCACTTTCTGTGACACCTTGGCCATAACTTTTTGATTACTTAAGATAGAAACTTTATTTTTGGTATGTGCATTCACCTAAAGAAGCTCTTGAGTTCAGTAAAATTTGAGTCATGTCCGACAAAGGTAAAGATCATTTAGTGGTCATTTAGCGGTTACTCTGGTGGAAAGGGAGATAACTCATCCTATATTATTTCCAGTGACTAAGAAGTGAGTAGGAAGGGAGATAACTCATCCTACATATAACCGGGTGGTAGTTACGTTCAGGTAATGGGACGAATAAATAACTTCCGGTTTAGTTTTGTAGAGTGATTTCCCTTTCTGTTGTGAATGTTTTTTCCGTTGAGAGTAGTATTGTCTCGATTATAAAATGTGATTAATTGATTTTCTCTGGATAAGTTCAGTGTTCTTTTCCACGATCTGGTATGTCACTTTCTTACGTTATATGAAGTCACGTATTTTTCCACGAGCATTGTCTTGGAATCGGGCGCGATTTTGTATGTCATTTTCTAACGTTTTTGAATTCGCGTATTTTTCCACGTGCGTTGTCTTGGAATTAATGATATATTAGTAATATCAATTAAAACAAACAAAACGTTATATTACGTTATATTGGCGCCTTGTGACAGGGATATTTCCTGTGGGGGTATCAATCACCTTTAGTGATAGTTCTAGTTTCAGCTTAATTACACGCCATAGCAACCATTAGCTGGTCGCTAGGTCGGTATCTCTCCGGCGGAGACTCCGCCCTCTTTCTATCTGGCTGGAACCAGTTTCGATTTGTAGGTCCATGAGGGATGACCTGCATATTTTTAATACAATTACATAAAGACTTTACAGGGTGAATGTATTTATATATTTAATTAAACATTGCCCATAATTATGTGATCATGTGATCATTTCTAAATTTAGAAAATAGCCCTCAATATGACCAACGTTGTTATGACGACGACGTCATCATGACGTCCTCATGACATCAAGATGACGACATGATGCTATGATGATGATGTATTTGAATAAGAGGTTTCTAGATTTGCCAGTCTGTTTGTTATACCCCCAACACTGTGTGGTGGGGGCTATATAGGAAATGCCTTGTCCGTCCGTCGGTCCGTGCGTCCGTCGGTCCGTCGCATTTTTTCGGGACATTTGCCTTTTTCTTGAAAACTATATACAATACCATTTTCAAACTTGGTATATATTATCAGTGTTATATGGGGACACTCAGTGACAGGTTTCATAACTCTTGCACAAAATTTGACATAATTATGCCCCTTTATAACTTTACATTTTGTTCCTTAATATGCACATCTGGTGGAAAGGGAGATAACTCATCCTATATTATGTCAAGTGACTAAGATGTGAATAGGAAGGGAGATAACTCATCCCAACTGGCCATAACACTCTGATCATGTGATCATTTCTAAATTTAGAAATAATTCCTTAATATGACATATGACAAACCTTGTTATGACAACGACGTCAACATGACGTCAAGATGACATCATGATGCTATGGTGATGATGCATTTGAAAAATCTAGAAAAATCTTGTTTCTTTGTTCATTTCCATCACAACAACAACAAGGAGTACAATTATAACCTGCTGTATGATTTTACGTGAAAGCCAAATGAATACACTGCAGTGACAAAACACCTCGGGGGCATTTGTCACTTTCTGTGACACCTTGGCCATAACTTTTTGATTACTTAAGATAGAGACTTTATATTTGGTATGTGCATTCACCTCAAGAAGCTCTTGAGTTCAGTAAAATTTGAGTCATGTCCGACAAAGGTAAAGGTCATTTAGTGGTCATTTAGCGGTTACTCTGGTGGAAAGGGAGATAACTCATCCTATATTATTTCCATTGATTAAGAAGTGAGTAGGAAGGGAGATAACTCATCCTACGTAACCGGGTGGTAGTTACGTTCAGGTAATGGGACGAATAAATAACTTCCGGTTTAGTTTTGTAGAGTTTATTTCCCTTTTCTGTTGTGAATGTTTTTTCCGTTGAGAGTAGTATTGTCCCGATTATAAAATGTGATTATTTGATTTTCTCTGGATTAGTTCAGTGTTCTTTTCCACGATCTGGTATGTCACTTTCTTACGTTATATGAAGTCGCGTATTTTTCCACGAGCATTGTCTTGGAATCGGGCGCGATTTGGTATGTCATTTTCTAACGTTGTATGAATTCGCGTATTTTTCCACGTACGTTGTCTTGGAATTAACGATATATTAGTAATACCAATTAAACAAACAAAACGTTATATTACGTTATATTGGCGCCTTGTGACAGGGAGGTTTCCTGTGGGGGTATCAATCACCTTTAGTGATAGTTCTAGTTTTTCATAGTTTAAACCCTTTCAATTGAACAAAACCAAAAATTTGAAAGAGTATGCATTACCTGCTGTGTGATTTTATTTTATAGCCAAATGAATTAATTGCAGTGACAAAACACCCCAGGTCATTTGTCACTTACTGTGACACCATTTTTGCTAATTTTCCTTTTGTTATATATGGAAAATCCTATTAGCAAACAGTGTAGACTGATCAGACGCCGCGTTATGTAGCATCTCATCAGTCTACACTGTTTGCTGGGATCGTGGGCACACATTTTTTTATAGGTTCAAGTAATATTCATAAAAATTACGGCATATGAGAAACTAAAGAGTTGCATTTCTGTTTTATTTCAGGAGCTCAATGGAACACATGGAGAGAGGCAAACTTTGTCTCATGTAACCCTAAACGATCAGCATGGCCTCCAAGAAAACCAAGACAGCCATACGCCCAGCTAGTGCTCGATATACACGAAGAATGGATGGAAATAATCTGTTCCACACTTGAAGATGCCTCGCTGTTGTCAATATAGCTTATGGGGCCGGGTCGGGTGGGTGGATGGGTGGGTCTAGCGTAGAGGAAGTGAATGTCATTGGATGAGGATGACTATTTTGTAATACATGTACGTGTCCACGGAATAAAGGTCAATAAAATTGTTCTTCCTCCTTATTGTGTTGAAGTAAAGTATATTATTCCGCACCATATGGGAAAGAGAGAGATAGAGATACGGGAAAAGAGAGAGACAGAGAGAACAGAAGGTGATAGAGAGACAGACAGGCAAAAAGAGGAAGAGAGAGAAAAAGAGAGATAGGCATACACAGAGAAAGAGAGACATAGAGAGACTGAGACAAACAGAGAGAGAGAGGGGGAGGTAGGAAATGACTGAACAATGGCTGTCAAAAAGGATGTGTTGATCGGGCTACTTGCTTTGGCATGTGAAGCTGAAACTTGACAAATGACACTGTTTTGATGAAATGCACATTAGGATTACGCGTCGTAACAATTCATGATTTACGCCTCTTACAAAAATAGGACTTTGGACTTCTGCACTTTTTTTCCAAAAGTTTTGACATATTGAGCTGAACTTTGATACTGCTTAAAACAAGATGACAAAAAAGCAGAATGCTCATATAGGAGCTTTCTGCTTTACTGTCATCTTGCTATAAGCTGCCACCTGTCGTAAATGCTATCAATGAGTCTACATTTCAGTGGTTGTATTAGAAAAAGCTTGCTTTTTCCGTTCTTAAGTAATGCATGATATCTTGCACGATTTCACTTCCGGTGAGGGAATGCCGAATTCACAACCAACCGAGCGTTCGGAAATTCAGTAGCGGCGGCTCATTAGGCTCTCCTCTATGGAAATATTTTAGTAAATTCTTACATAATTTACCTGTGCGCAGTAGGTGGACACGATTGAGTACACAGGCTTATAACGATAGACATTTCCCTATCATGTGATTGATACGCCACACCGGATTATTGAATCGAGTAGTCCGTCTGGCGATTCCAAAGGGAGACCAAATGCAACAGAAATCAGTCCTTGGTGACGCTGCAACCGCCACACTCCCTACTAACCCATAATCTCATCAGCAGGGGCAACACAATAGCTTACATCCAGTGGGTCCAGAACAACAGGCAATGCAACATGGCATACAGATGCAAGCACCAAGGGTTCAGCCAACAATGCAACTACATTACCCTTTACCGGTTAGGGCTCCCAACTGGCCTGTTCCAATGCATGGTCCAGTTCGACCACCAACAAATTTTATTTCTGCAATACCGCAACCCCAACAACAGTACATGTACCCAACCTCTGCGGTTCCTTTTTTATGCCATCCTCTGAGCCTGAGGTACCGCCTATAGCAGAGGGCGAACTTCCCTGCCAACCTCTTCGTATCATCTCTTTTAACTGCAAGAATATCAAAACCAGTGCCATAACAGTTCATAAGCTATTCCAAGACTCATATAATACTACTGCAGGAACATTGGCTATTCCATTCACAAATTCCACTACTTGGAGAAATCGATGGTAACTTGTCCTTTTGTGGTAAAGGTGTGGACATGCATGATCCAGTCCTTCCAACCCAGATGCCCAGGAGATATGGTGGTGTGGCTGTAATGTGGACAAGAAATCTCGATCCATCCATTTCAGTGCTCGAGGATGGGGGACCGCGCATACAAGCTATTAAACTTAATGAATTTAAAGCAGGCAGGGACCTGGTGATTGTTTCGGTCTACTTCCCAACAAGGGGACTCCACGGTAATACTGAAGACTTCAGTGAAGTAGTTGATCAACTTAGGGAAATCTGTTTGAAGTACTCCGCAAGTTCCTACATTTGTATAGGGGGAGATGTTAACGATAATCTTGATTCACACATAGATACAAAGCGTCTAACCTACTTAAAGGACCTATTGGAGGAATTTAAGCTGGAATTTGACACGACTGGCAAGACCTTCTTTAACCATACGGCTGGAGACTGCTCTGAAATAGACTATTTTTTACATAATGTTGAAGCCTCATCGGTCGTCGAGAGTAAAACTATTTTTAACGACATAGATCACAACGTGTCTGATCATCATCCTATCCGTATGGTTCTGGAATGTGAAATGAAGATAAAGAAACACAACCGTTCCCTTCCCGAAAGCAAGAAAAGAATCTCATGGAAGCGTGTGGATACAGATCTGTATGCAGCACTCTAGTGAACGACCACATTAAAATAATGCTTAACCAACCAATCAAAGTTGATAACTTAGATGTCTGTCTCTCAACCCTTTTCGAGATGATGGAAACTTCAGCTGATGCAGCCAGCTCTACTAAGAAAAAAAAGTTTAATTCCAAACCAAAGTTGAGAGCCTGGAACCTCGAAATAAAACAATCTCTGAAAACTATGAAGAAGCACTACACTAAGTGGAAAGAGGCCGGCAAGCCTATACAAGAACAAAACCTGTTACTACAACTACGAAATAAGAGCAAGAAAGAGTTTAGACAATCGTGTCGGCAGGAACTAGCAAGTAGGGACATGGAACATAAGCAGAAGATCCTCGAAGTACGTACCAACGATTCAAAAACCTTTCACCGATTAGTAAACAGCCAAGGAAAAAAGGAAATTCCCTTGTTACTGACCTCCACGTAGGGGATGCTAGGTTTGATGATAACAGAGTAGTTGAGGGATTCAAGGAGCACTTTCAGGCACTGGGAAGAGTGTCCACACACCAGCAATTCGATCAAAATTACCATGATCAGGTGACCCAAGAAGTCGACCATATAGCCGATATGGCCATACAGACAGATGCAACGCCAATATCCATGGACGAACTCATGAGGGCTGTAAACAGCATCAATACGGACAAAGCACCAGACTACTATGGCATCACAATTGAGCACATCAAATATGCAAGTGTAAACGATGAAGCCCTGCTGAGTTACATATTGAACGTGGTTAATCTCATCTTCTGCACCGGGAAATTCCCGAACATTTTGAAAGTGGGTTTACTCACACCAATCTTTAAAAATAAAGGACAAGCTAATGATGCTAGTATTTACAGAGGGCTAACAGTGTTGCCAGCTCTTGGAAAAATAGTTGAGGCTCTTCTACGGATACGAATATCTAGCCTAATAGAGGCGGACCAGTCCAACATTCAACGTGGATTTACTAAGGGCTCATCCCCATTAAACTCTGCATTTATAATTGAGGAATTTTACCGTGAAAGCAAGGATACAAATACACCAATGCATATTATCTTGCTTGATGCCAAATCAGCATTCGACGTTGTGGACCATAACCATCTCATGAAAAAGATTGTACCATCTTGGTGTGAATGATAAGCTCTGGTCACTTGTAAGCAGCTTCCATGAAGTTTCCAAATCAGCAGTCAAATGGAAAAACGAAACCTCTACCTTGTTTGGAGTTCATCAAGGAGTAAGGCAGGGTGGTATCCTCAGTACAGATCTCTACAAAGCATATGTAAACCCTCTTCTGCGACGCCTACAGAGTGCCCATCTGGGTAGGTCAATCAGAAACATCAGATGTGCAGCAAGTGCTTGCGCAGACGACATCTGTCTGGCGGCTAAAGACTACCACGACACGCAGGTTTTACTAGAAATGTCGGCTGAATTTGTCAATATGGAACGATACATTTTACAGCCACTGAAGAGCGTCCACATATCAGTCCACCAGACCAAGAAAACAGAGAACTACCCTGCCCTGCTGCTTAATGAACGACAAATTCCAACAGTCACCTCTTCCACCCATCTAGGCATCATAAGAACAAAACACATTGAATAGTACAGTAACCGCCAATGTAGATGAGAATATCAAGAAGGCACGGCGAGCAGCGTATAGTCTGTTTGGAAGTGGCTTGCGGGGACATGAGGGACTTAACGTAACCACACTTGTTCACCTTTATTTAACATACATAACACCAGTTCTTTTGTATGGCCTGGAACTCCTACAACCCGCTAGGCAGCAGCTGGAGAGGATCGAGGTCTTTCAAAAGAAGTTACTGAAGGAACTACTACATCTGCCTAATACAGCACCCAACCCTATTGTCTACCTAATTACAGGGTTGCTACCAGTGGAAGCACAAGTACACATTAAGGTACTGACCTTTTTACAGACACTGCTATCACAGGGCGAAAGCAGCATAGAAAAACAGATCTTGGAAAGACAGTATCAGGTGAAGGCGGTGAACAGTAAGAGTTGGATTGTGGACGCCCAGCGAGTCCTTTGGTTGTATGACTTACCAGCCATGGAGAATCTTATCAGTACAACACCATCCAAGAAAGAGTGGAAATCCACAATAAATGGCACAATTGGCAGCCACTGGGCATCTAAGATTAATGCCAGCCTGACCCTTTACAAGTCCTTACAGTATGTATACAAGGATACCTACACCCCTGGTAGAATCCACCCAGTCTTTAGCTTAGAGAATACAGCAAGGGAAACGCCTAGGCTAGTCACCAAACTTCGTCTCATGGCAGGATCGTATGTCGTCCAGACTACGAGGAAGAACTTTAACCAGTACCAAGTCGATGCAACATGTCTAATTTGTGGAACAGAGGACGAGACTGTTGAGCACTTCCTACTGCAGTGTCCCATGCTTGAACCTGTCAGAAAAACGGTGTTGGCAGATCTTAAGGTAGAGTTCTTTGAATCCACTAACATCGACCTGAGCAACAACAACAAACTGCTTACACAGTGCATTATCAACTGTTGGCCAACAGTGAAAAATGTCGTAAAATCCCCAAAGAATCTCCATGAGTACGAGAGACAATGCAATAGACTTCTCTACAACCTCGACGCCGCTAGGTTTCGGATGTTAGGGTACACTGCCCAGGCAAAAACCAATGCAAAACCCTTGGTAACAAACACTGGTCTATCTGCCCCTTCACCCAGTCATCCAGCATGTACAGAATATTTTGTCTCTTTTGGAATATGGTGATGGTAACCTGTTAAAGGTATAAACTGTGAGTGTTAATATAAACAAAACCAAGAGTTTTTATTTCATTATATGCGTAAATACTTAAAGTTTGGCGTAAATAAATAATACTGTACTCAGCAGAGCCTAATAACTCGTGACTTTAAATAACGAACCGACTATAAACTATATCAAACTACGTGGCCAGAAACTGTACATAAGTTCAACGTACGAGAGTGCGGTTCTCCTACGAAGGAGGGAAAAGACAACAACAACAACAACAACAACAACAACAATGGCCGCCAGTGTAGTCAGGTCCCCGGATGTTTGATCGAGATAAAGGAGGCAGGGAACCAGTATTGTTCTCCCGGCAACGGGCCATTTCGTACACTCGCCATTTCGCACCCTATTTTTTGTCATTTCGTACCCTTGAAAAATTAAATAACCTTATTCCTATACTTTGTAGAAACAGCTTTCGGCCGTATATAGGTTTTACCTATAGTAATATTAAAATCAAAGGTATTCCAATTCAATTCAATCCCTGACAGACTTTGAAAAGTGTTTGATTTGCGTGTATAATTTCCTTCAAACTAGGCAATTACAAAACATGGGGGCTGACATCTTGGATGATGACGTCTTGGCTTTTACGAAGCGTTGTGCGTGACGTTTCGGAATTCCAGGTTTCGGTGCTATTTTTAAACCATTTTAAGCATGAATAACCCACAACACTCACCTTTTGTAATGATTTCCTCCAAAGGATAAAGCTTCAAACAGTTCAATTCATACCCTTAAACGCTTAACTGAACGTTATTTGCAAAAGGCTACTTCTCAATCGAACCAATAAAAATAACGGATTATTAACTACGCCATCAATATAAATAATGACGTAACTTATTGGTGGTCATAATAATGTCTTCCAAAAATAGTTTCAGATTGCATTATAGGTGTACGGAGGAGTTTTAACATTGTATACATACTAACACGGATGCTTATAGTCTTTATAGATCTATTTGATTATTTGGTTTAACAACATGAAGATCTTGTCCCAAACAATTTACCGGTAGGTATATAATAAAAGTTCGAGTTGGTTGTGTAACCCAGATCTCAGTCACGAGAGGCGTAGCCTCGAGCGTGATCTGGAATACACAACGAACTGATACAAAAGCGCCGACCACACACTGGTGATACATCTATTCCGTTTTCATTAGTACAATTTTTTTTTCGTCCATAGGCAAATCCTAAATACATATTATACAGTGGAGAAAACGTTATTCCTTCACAAAAAACGCCTTTACGCTAAAACGATTATTACTTTGCAAACAGTTTGGAGCCAGATTAGACGCCGGGTAACCCGGCGTCTGACCAGGTTCCAAACTGTTTGCCTCTCAGATTAAAATCGACATTCAGAATTATTTTAAAAAACATTTCTTTATTTTATTGTACCTTTGCGTTTTCGTTTAAACGGGAAACTGTTATGTACCTGTATGAATGGAATGCACTGCTAAAAGCGACGTCACTGGTACTTGCAAACAGTTGGGACCAGAGCACAGGTACTCTTCATTACGATGTTTGACTTGTCGGTAGGGCTCAATATGTTAACAAACGGCGATACATGGACAAAGACAAACCTTCCGACAGCGAGTAATATCGTAAATATCCTTACAATCAGCTGTTAAGATACATGATACTGGTTGGAGGGTGAGGATGGAGACTACATGTATAGTTATTCTGTCCAAAAAAGTTCGGCGCCTGATTACGCTCCAAACTGTTTGATACTTAGATTAAGATAGTACTTCACTGTCATTTTCTTTATATGATTGTGTTAACATTTAGTTTAATTTTAACGAAGGATTGCACGATATCATATTATCAAACACGTGCTACATGTATAGATGTGTTTATATACGGATGGATTATCAATGTACAAATTCATTAAAACCGTAAATGAGTCTAAAGTTCAAGACAGCATCAATTTTCATTACCGGACTCTCTATTAAGCATTTTTGACCGTTTCTTTATAAAACATCAAATCATATAGATCTAGATATATATACGCTTTGTTTAAACCACGCAGCCATTCCTTCATGATTGCACACTTCAGGAAATAATACCAACCAATCGCGTGTATCCATATGGTGCATATGTATATCTTGTTTGTACATGCGCGTGCAACTATCGTTACCCTACATGCTATATTCACCCGTTCAATGTCAGTAACACCTTCAATGGCATTGCACAAAGGATTGATTCAAGATCAGACGCCGGGCAGGCACGTATAGAAAGACATAAATAAAATGGATTTACCATCGAGGGATCTGGGGCCCGCCTAGGTTTCCGGCCTGTCCAGGGCCTCTTTGAGGATTAAACCAGAAAAAAATATCTAAACTGAAGAAAAGTTGAACCGCACAGTCTTTGCCCTCTCGGACAAATAACTGTCTGCTAAAATTTGACATTTGCAATAATATATAATATAAATAAAAAAACAACCAATCAAATAATTAAAGTTTTGACTGAGAAGATATTGATACAGTGCCAAATAGCTTGGAATTTGGGTTAAGTCTGAGAAGGTTCTCAAGCATTTGATTAGTCAGATTTGAGCTTCGGCTCAAATCTGACCAATCAAATGCTTGAGAACAACTTCAGGCTCAACTTAAAAGCTTTTTTACCTTAGACCCTGATCAGACGATGCGTTACGCGGCGTCTTGTCTTGATCTATACTGTAACGTGTTTGCATAGTCGACTTTAGTCGCCTTAGGTGGGGAACGTTTTAAACACGATGATTTAATAGTAAATGTCCATAAGTGATTTCACTGTGATAGACTTGGCCAGCTGGGCTACAGTGATTGGTTCCCAGGCGTAGAACGTGAGATTTTGTGTTGATTCCACCTGCATGTACCCGTTGTCGGAAAATCGACCTTTGATTCCGGGCGTGTCGAGCCAAACAAATGGTGAAATAGCGTTGACCTCGACTGTTAACGTAAACTGGTTGGCACTGGGTGCTTGGCGAATGTCCTTGACCTGAAAACCAATAGACAACCAATAAAATTAAACAAAGGGAACAATAGCGTTGACCTCGACTGTTAATTTAAACTGATTGGCATGTTGTGCATGGTGAATGTCCTTGACCTGATAACCAATAGCTCGGAGGACTGACATCTCCTCCGAGCCAATAGATAACAATTATATCTAAACAAAGGGGGTAATAGCGTTGACCTCGACTGTTAATTTAAACTGATTGGCACGTTGTGCATGGAGAATGTCATTGACCTGATAACCAATAGCTCAGAGGACTGACATCTCCTCCGAGCCAATAGATAACAATTATATCTAAACAAAGGGAACAATAGCGTTGACCTCGACTGTTAATTTAACCTGGTTGGCACGTTGTGCATGGTGAATGTCCTTGATCTGATAACCAATAGCTCGGAGGACTGACATATCTGAGCCAATAGATAACAATTATATCTGTCACAGGGGGAGAAAAAGATGCAGCCTGACCGGGGCTCGAACCCGGGACCTTCGGACTACCGTTCCGACGCTCTACCGACTGAGCTAACCGGCTGACTACAAATTAATCTCCCCAACTGTGTTAGGTTCGGTACCGTGACATACTTCCCCACGAAATTGAAATTCGTCCTCGAATTTGCCTACATGAAAGTAGTTCAATTGTGAGTTAGTCTATAGTTATATATGCAGGCGATGTTAAGCTAACCATACACTAACAGTCACGGTCCCTCGTTGGGCGCCAAATGTCACAGGGGGAGAAAAAGATGCAGCCTGACCGGGGCTCGAACCCGGGACCTTCGGACTACCGTTCCGACGCTCAACCGACTGAGCTAACCGGCTGACTACAAATTAATCTCCCCAACTGTGTTAGGTCCGGTACCGTGACATATCTAAACAAAGGAAACAATAGCGTTGACCTCGACTGTTAATTCAAACTGATTGGCATGTTGTGCATGGTGAATGTCCTTGACCTGATAACCAATAGCTCGGAGGACTGACATCTCCTCCGAGCCCATAGATAACACTTATATTTAAACAAAGGGGACAATAGCGTTGACCTTGACTGTTAATTTTAACTGATTGGTATGTTGTGCATGGTGAATGTCCTTTACCTGATAACCAATAGCTCAGAGGACTGACATCTCCTCCGAGCCAATAGATAACATTTATATTTAAACAAAGGGGACAAAAGCGTTGACCTCCACTGTAAATTTAAACTGATTGGCACGTTGTGCATGGTGAATGTCCTTGACCTGATAACCAATATTTCGGAGGACTGACATCTCCTCCGAGCCAATAGATAACAATTATATCTAAACAAAGGGAACAAAAGCGTTGACCTCGACTGTTAATTTAATCTGGTTGGCACGTTGTGCATGGTGAATGTCCTTGACCTGATAACCAATAGCTTGGAGGACTGACATCTCCTCCGAGCCAATAGATAACAATTATATCTAAACAAAGGGAACAAAAGCGTTGACCTCGACTGTTAATTTAAACTGATTGGCATGTTGTGCATGGTGAATGTCCTTGACCTGATAACCAATAGCTCGGAGGACTGACATCTCCTCCGAGACAATAGATAACACTTATATCTGAACAAAGGGGACACTAGCGTTGACCTCGACTGTTAATTTAATCTGTTTGGCACGTTGTGCATGGTGAATGTCCTTGACCTGATAACCAATAGCTCGGAGGACTGACATCTCCTCCGTGCCAATAGATAACAATTATATCTAAACAAAGGGAACAAAAGCATTGACCTCGACTGTTAATTTAAACTAATTGGTACGTTGTGCATGGTGAATGTCCTTGACCTGATAACCAATAGCTCGGAGGACTGACATCTCCTCCGAGCCAAAAGATAACAATTATATCTAAACAAAGGGAACAATAGCGTTGACCTCGACTGTTAATTTAACCTGGTTGGCACGTTGTGCATGGTGAATGTCCTTGACCTGATAACCAATAGCTTGGAGGACTGACATCTCCTCCGAGCCAATAGATAACAATTATATCTAAACAAAGGGAACAAAAGCGTTGACCACGACTGTTAATTCAAACTGATTGGCATGTTGTGCATGGTGAATGTCCTTGACCTGATAACCAATAGCGCAGAGGACTGACATCTCCTCCGAGCCAATAGATAACAATTATATCTAAACAAAGGGGACAATAGCGTTGACCTCGACTGTTAATTTAAACCTGATTGGCATGTTGTGCATGGTGAATTTCCTTGACCTGATAACCAATAGTTCGGAGGACTGACATCTCTTCCGAGCCAATAGATAACAATTATATCTAAACAAAGGGGGTAATAGCGTTGACCTCGACTGTTAATTTAAACTGATTGGCATGTTGTGCATGGAAAATGTCCTTGACCTGATAACCAATAGCTCGGAGGACTGACATCTCCTCCGAGCCAAAAGATAACAATTATATCTAAACAAAGGGAACAATAGCGTTGACCTCGACTGTTAATTTAACCTGGTTGGCACGTTGTGCATGGTGAATATCCTTGACCTGATAACCAATAGCTCTGAGGACTGACATCTCTGAGCCAATAGATAACAATTATATCTGTCACAGGGGGAGAAAAAGATGCAGCCTGACCGGGGCTCGAACCCGGGAACTTCGGACTACCGTTCCGACGCTCTACCGACTGAGCTAACCGGCTGACTACAAATTAATCTCCCCAACTGTGTTAGGTTCGGTACCGTGACATACTTCCCCACGAAACTGAAATTCGTCCTCGAATTAGCCTACATGAAAGAAGTTCAATTTTGAGTTAGTCTATAGTTATATATGCAGGCGCTGTTAAGCTAACCATACACTAACAGTCACGGTCCCTCGTTGGGCGCCAAATGTCACAGGGGGAGAAAAAGATGCAGCCTGACCGGGGCTCGAACCCGGGACCTTCGGACTACCGTTCCGACGCTCTACCGACTGAGCTAACCGGCTGACTACAAATTAATCTCCCCAACTGTGTTAGGTCCGGTACCGTGACATATCTAAACAAAGGGTACAATAGCGTTGACCTCGACTGTTAATTCAAACTGATTGGCATGTTGTGCATGGTGAATGTCCTTGACCTGATAACCAATAGCTCGGAGGACTGACATCTCCTCCGAGCCAATAGATAATACTAATATTTAAACAAAAGGGACAATAGCGTTGACCTTGACTGTTAATTTTAACTGATTGGCATGTTGTGCATGGTGAATGTCCTTGACCTGATAAACAATATTTTGGAGGACTGACATCCCCTCCGAGCCAATAGATAACAATTATATCTAAACAAAGGGAACAATAGCGTTGACCTCGACTGTTAATTTAATCTGGTTGGCACGTTTTGCATGGTGAATGTCCTTGACCTGATAACCAATAGCTCGGAGGACTGACATCTCCTCCGAGCCAATAGATAACTATTATATCTAAACAAAGGGAACAAAAGCGTTGACCTCGACTGTTAATTTAAACTGATTGGCATGTTGTGCATGGTGAATGTCCTTGACCTGATAACCAATAGCTCGGAGGAATGACATCTCCTCCGAGCCAATAGATAACAATTATATCTAAACAAAGGGGACAATAGCGTTGACCTCGACTGTTAATTTAACCTGGTTGGCACGTTGTGCATGGTGAATGTCCTTGACCTGATAACCAATAGCTCGGAGGACTGACATCTCATCCGAGCCAAAAGATAACAATTATATTTAAACAAAGGGGACACTAGCGTTGACCTCGACTGTTAATTTAACCTGATTGGCATGTTGTGCATGGTGAATGTCCTTGACCTAATAACCAATAGCTCGGAGGACTGACATCTCATCCGAGCCAAAAGATAACAATTATATTTAAACAAAGGGGACATTAGCGTTGACCTCGACTGTTAATTTAACCTGATTGGCATGTTGTGCATGGTGAATGTCCTTGACCTGATAACCAATAGCTCGGAGGACTGACATCTCCTCCGAGCCAATAGATAACAATTATATCTAAACAAAGGGAACAAAAGCGTTGACCTCGACTGTTAATTTTAACTGATTGGCACGTTGTGCATGGTGAATGTCCTTGACCTGATAACCAATAGCTCGGAGGACTGACATCTCCTCCGAGCCAATAGATAACAATTATATCTAAACAAAGGGAACAATAGCGTTGACCTCGACTGTTAATTTAACCTTGTTGGCACGTTGTGCATGGTGAATATCCTTGACCTGATAACCAATAGCTCGGAGGACTGACATATCTGAGCCAATAGATAACAATTATATCTGTCACAGGTGGAGAAAAAGATGCAGCCTGACCGGGGCTCGAACCCGGGACCTTCGGACTACCGTTCCGACGCTCAACCGACTGAGCTAACCGGCTGACTACAAATTAATCTCCCCAACTGTGTTAGGTCCGGTACCGTGACATATCTAAACAAAGGGAACAATAGCGTTGACCTCGACTGTTAATTCAAACTGATTGGCATGTTGTGCATGGTGAATGTCCTTGACCTGATAACCAATAGCTCGGAGTACTGACATCTCCTCCGAGCCAATAGATAACACTTATATTTAAACAAAGGGGACAATAGCGTTGACCTTGACTGTTAATTTTAACTGATTGGTATGTTGTGCATGGTGAATGTCCTTGACCTGATAACCAATAGCTCAGAGGACTGACATCTCCTTCGAGCCAACAGATAACATTTATATTTAAACAAAGGGGACAAAAGCGTTGACCTCCACTGTTAATTTAAACTGATTGGCACGTTGTGCATGGTGAATGTCCTTGACCTGATAACCAATATTTCGGAGGACTGACATCTCCTCCGAGCCTATAGATAACAATTATATCTAAACAAAGGGAACAATAGCGTTGACCTCGACTGTTAATTTAACCTGGTTGGCACGTTGTGCATGGTGAATATCCTTGACCTGATAACCAATAGCTCGGAGGACTGACATATCTGAGCCAATAGATAACAATTATATCTGTCACAGGGGGAGAAAAAGATGCAGCCTGACCGGGTCTCGAACCCGGGACCTTCGGACTACCGTTCCGACGCTCTACCGACTGAGCTAACCGGCTGACTACATATAAATCTCCCCAACTGTGTTAGGTTCGGTACCGTGACATACTTCCCCACGAAATTGAAATTCGTCCTCGAATTAGCCTACATGAATATATTTCAATTGTGAGTTAGTCTATAGTTATATATGCAGGCGCTGTTAAGCTAACCATACACTAACAGTCACGGTCCCTCGTTGGGCGCCAAATGTCACAGGGGGAGAAAAAGATGCAGCCTGACCGGGGCTCGAACCCGGGACCTTCGGACTACCGTTCCGACGCTCTACCGACTGAGCTAACCGGCTGGCTACAAATTAATCTCCCCAACTGTGTTAGGTCCGGTACCGTGACATATCTAAACAAAGGGAACAATAGCGTTGACCTCGACTGTTAATTCAAACTGATTGGCATGTTGTGCATGGTGAATGTCCTTGACCTGATAACCAATAGCTCGGAGGACTGACATCTCCTTCGAGCCAACAGATAACAATTATATCTAAACAAAGGGGACAATAGCGTTGACCTCGACTGTTAATTTTAACTGATTGGCATGTTGTGCATGGTGAATGTCCTTGACCTGATAACCAATAGTTCGGAGGAATGACATCTCCTCCGAGCCAATAGATAACAATTATATCCAAACAAAGGGAACAATAGCGTTGACCTCGACTGTTAATTTAACCTGGTTGGCACGTTGTGCATGGTGAATGTCCTTGACCTGATAATCGATAGCGCGGAGGACTGATATCTCCTCCGAGCCAATAGTTAACACTTATATCTAAACAAAGGGGACACTAGCGTTGACCTCGACAGTTAATTTAACCTGGTTGGCACGTTGTGCATGGTGAATGTCCTTGACCTGATAACCAATAGATCGGAGGACTGACATCTCCTCCGAGCCAACAGATAACAATTATATCTAAACAAAGGGGACAATAGCGTTGACCTCGACTGTTAATTTTAACTGATTGGCATGTTGTGCATGGTGAATGTCCTTGACCTGATAACCAATAGCTCAGAGGACTGACATCTCCTCCGAGCCAATAGATAACATTTATATTTAAACAAAGGGGACAATAGCGTTGACCTCGACTGTTAATTTAAACTGATTGGCACGTTGTGCATGGTGAATGTCCTTGACCTGATAACCAATAGCTCGGATGACTGACAACTCCTCCGAGCCAATAGATAACATTTATATTGCAATAGCGTTGAACCCGACTGTTAACGTAAACTGGTTGGCACTGGGTGATTGACGATCGTCCTTGACCTGAAAACCAATAGACAACCAACATAATTAAATAAAGGGAGACATAGAGTTGACCTAGACTGTTAACGTAAACTGGTTGGCACTGGGTGCTGGACGAATGTCCTTGACCTGAAAACCAATAGACAACCAACATAATTAAATAAAGGGAGACATAGCGTTGACCTCGACTGTTAACGGAAACTGGTTGGCACTGGGTGATTGACGATCGTCTTTGACCTGATAACCAATAGACAATCAACATAATTAAACAAAGGGAGATATATCGTTTACATCGAGTATTAATTAACGTAACCGGGTTGGTGCTTGACGAACGTCCTTGACCTGATAATCAATTGACAATCAACATAATTAAACAAAGGGAGATATATCGTTTACATCGAGTATTAATCAACGTAACCGGGTTGGTGCTTGACGAACGTCCTTGACCTGATAATCAATTGACAATCAACATAATTAAACAAAGGGAGATATATCGTTTACATCGAGTATTAATCAACGTAACCGGGTTGGTGCTTGACGAACGTCCTTGACCTGATAATCAATTGACAACCAACATAATTAAACAAAGGGAGATATATCGTTTACATCGAGTATTAATTAACGTAACCGGGTTGGTGCTTGACGAACGTCCTTGACCTGATAATCAATTGACAACCAACATAATTAAACAAAGGGAGATATATCGTTTACATCGAGTATTAATTAACGTAACCGGGTTGGTGCTTGAAGAACGTCCTTGACCTTATAAGCAATAGACAACCAATATAATTAAACAAAGGGAGATATATCGTTTACATCGAGTATTAATTAACGTAACCGGGTTGGTGTTTGACGAACGTCCTTGACCATATAAGCAATAGACAACCAATATAATTAAATATTCTATTGCATTGCGTTTGCTTTGCTTTTAACAGTAAAGAAAAACACCCTATATAGTCTAGATACTCCATTCTCGGTAACTTTAAATCGCTTCAGTCGAAAACACCTTTATTTCAAAGTTACACCATTGGATTTGGATAACTTGAAATCAGTCAGCAGAACTTAAAATATGACAAGGAACAACGGTTAAGCTCGATTAGAATTATCGAGGCCTGATAAAAATGGTAACAGCGAATTCTCATTGTCGATTCGCCTGTATTTTTTATAAGCAATGTATTGAACTATACCGTTGTTGTTGCCTTCTTCAAGCCATCTGCCGATACAAACTGGGAAAGGGGCAGCCAGTTTGTAGGCCCGTCTGCTCTGTCGCCGAAATGGAAGAAAAGGAAACACGACTCCTTCCGGAGGCAACCAGCAGTGGACATCATGGTGTTGTAATCCTCACGGAACACCGACTGGGCAGTAGTGTTCCTCTAAGATGCAAAAAGTGAGACAAATTATGCTCAAAACCCGTGAATTGTTATTATGCAGAAAAGTCATCTATAATCAAGATAAGACACCGAGTATGTCGCTGTCTGATCAGGATTTAGACTATTTGCAAATAATAATTGCAATTTAAAATTGAGAAATAATAGCAGACGACAAATATTCAAAGCAGACGGTGTCATAGCAACGAAGAGGTTTAAATCAGCCACATTTCAGGAGTAGGAAACATTTGATATGGCATATTATAAAGAACTGGGTAGAAGCATAAAAATGCATATTTATGAGAATAAGTAAAGTTCGTTGTTGTTTTTAAAATCAATTTCAATTTTTGGTATTGTCAATAGAAGACACCTGCCTATAATTGTATACATGATTATTCAACAGTGGAAAAGATGTGCTGAAACAATTATTCCCATTACAAACAGTTAGGAGCCAGATCAGACGACATGTAACCCGACGTCTGACCAGGCTCCAAATTGCTTGCCATTACAAAGTCGGCTATGAGGCAATGGGTTAACCCATATTTTAGGTGTATCGTTAAGTTTGTATTACCGTAAATAGGATGGTCCACGTGTACAGCGAAGTCATGCTATTCCACGTGTACATCTCTATATACAAGGTACCGTGGGAAAGATGTTGGATATATCATTTACATGTAGTTTGTATTACCGTAAATGGGATGTTCCAAGTGTACAGCGAAGTCATGCTATTCCACTTGTACATCTCTATATACAAGGTACCGTCGAATTCCGATACTAGGCGGGAACTTGTAGGAGTGTCATGTGAGTTATGGTAATAAGATTTCCAGTCGAATACGTTGAACGGTCTTGGATTTGTCTTTGGTCGAAATGATAGTCCGTAATTCACCGGATGTCTAGTTTCCTTTACCGGAAATTCATCTAATACTATGTACACATCAACGTCATTTCCGTCCAAATATGGCGAAATTAATGTCGGTGCAAAGAAATGGTTAGCAAAATAATGAAGCATCTTCCACTTTCCTCCATATTCTAAAATACACAAAAAAAGAAAACATAACCCATACAGTTTCAAACTTGTGCTAAGCAATCATTTACTGAAGAAAGATTGGGAAATTCAGAGACGTGCAACTGCTTAATCTACCTAGAGAGGACCCATGTTTGGATCTGCCAAATGTTTTCTAGAATTAGGTTGTGTGCGCCCATTGTATTACTTTTTGAGGTTGTAACGGCGAGATTGAATAGATTATCATTTTAATTGCATAGCGGAGAAGACGTTACTCTTTCCAAAATGAACGCCAATATGCAAAATACACATTGGAACAAGATCAGACGCCGGACAATTCAAATCAAAATCAATCGGTTTCTTGTGTTTGCGTTCCGTTAAATTGGAAAGAATAACGTTTTCTCCAATGTATGTGATCAGTACAATCTCTAGAGAAACCCATTTCGATGCCTATCAAGTATATCTTTACCCAAATAGAGTGCTTCTGTAGGCTACATTCGTGTGGTAGAGTTTGACTTTTTAATCATTAAAATTGCCAGTCTAAGTGTGCTACCTACAGAGGCCCAGCTCTGTGCCTGCCATATATATGCCAACATCCAGCTGAGGACGTCCATTGTGTTACTATTTTAGACCCTAACGGCGAGTTTAATGAACTTAAAATAATTTAATGTTGTGAATATATTACCAAGAGAGGCCCAGCTCGGGGCTTGCCAAATATCTTCCAACATCCAGTAGAGGGCGCCCATCGTGTTACCTTGACCTTTGCTGTCGAGGCGGTTTTGCCATCGACGGTAATGCTCGGTCATTGTCTTCACTCCTATGGACTGAGTAATCTACAAAATTACATATCAAGATACATAAACAGTGGGGTTTGTTGTTCTGGATAGCTACAGTGGAGAATCTGTTATTCTTTCCCGTTTAAACGCAAACGTACGCAAACGCAAAGCACTAAAACGTAGAAAAGAACAACTTTTGGACAATTCTGATAATTCTTGTTTATCTTGGTGGCAAACAGTTTGGAGCCTGATCAGACGCCGGGTTACCCGGCGTCTGATCTGGCTCCAAACTGTTTGCACTGCAAATAATAGTTTTAGCGTAAACGCGTTTATTGGGAAAGAATAACAGATTCTCCACTGTATTCCGTGTGTCTTATCTGATTCAAACGTTTGCAACAGACATTAGTTATTGCAGAAAATATTTGTTATGGTGGGAAATAATCAAAGCCCTACGTGTACAAGACAAACTATCATAATTCACATTCAACCCTAGCAACGAGTATATTCGCCTCTTAAAAACATGTGAGGAGTACTCATGTCCTGTGCAAAACAATGAAGAACCTGATAAGAGGGTTCATTAACAAATGTACGCTTAGCACATAATTATATGTAGATGAATATTGAATGTTTGTACAGCGCTCCCTCTCTACAACGGCCCTCCCAACACCGATTCCCTCTTCACAACGACGCTTGCTGCTGATCCCGAAACAAGAAATTATGTCCAACCTTTTTACGTCTGCAATAATATTCTGCTTAAAGTTGTCGTCTGCTGTATTTCTCAAAATTACATATTGGACATTTTGACAGAAAAATACTTAATGATGAGTGACAAACAGCTTGAATCATGATCAGACGCCGCGTAACGCGGCGTCTGATCTGGATTCAAGCTGTTTGTAAATGTTAACCAATCTTCCCTCTCTATAACGACTCCCTCCGTACAACGCACACAATCACTGTCTCCCATTGGTTGTCGTTGTAGAGAGGGAGCACTGTAAATGACTAGTAAACTTGCGGCTAGGGTTGAATGTTTTAACTGCTTTCTGCCTCACTTTCATTTATCTTGTAGCTGCAAAACTTTTCATAAACACCACCAGAGAGTAAAAACGTTATTAACCCTTTCATTATTGATCGTGAGGTTTTTCATCTGGATCCAAAATATTTGCAACACTTATTTGCAGACGGTTAAAACTATGTTCGTACGACAGTTTATGATAATAAAATTTACTTTCTTACCTGAGTTACGTAAATTATATCCCTAAATTTCTGTGACTCAGATGGGCTGTTTGGTAAGTTAACGTACTGTATTGCTTCTGCCATCAACTGGATATTACCTGAAACAATATAATCAGCTTCGTATGTAAACATGCATTTAACACTAATTGTCTTTACTCTTTAGAGAACCATTCTTACATAACAACTCAACGGTTCAAAAAAAGATCTACAATACACAAAACATGAACAGAACTGAACAGAACATACTTTATTCAACTTGCACACAATCAGGTACTTCGTTACATAATATACAATCATACAATACAAAACATACATACATGGTCAATTGTCTTCTAACAAAATTTACTGTAGAATGCACTGCACTGTAGAGAGTACTGTACATCCTACTGGTCCTTTAGCTATGTATTTTATCTGATATATTTTTAACAACGTTATTGTAAAACAAAAATTTACATTCTTGTGTAGGAGAATGAACTATGCAATTGTAATTAATGGGATACATACAACAATTGATACATTCAAGGTTGTGACATATAATTTCTGACTCATGAATTGGCAATACAGTGACATACAAACACACATACTTAACCCTTTCCCTTATAATCACCTTTTTAGAACATTCGGTTTATTCTTCGCAACAGAAAATAGTTCCAATCCATGCAGTCATGAACACGTAGTATAGGATATGGTAGCTAAAGTATTATCAGAAAAAAATACATGTATACAGTGGAAAAGTTGTTTTCTTTCACAATAAACGCATTTAAGCAAAACATGTTAAGTGTATGGCAACCAGTTTGGAGCCAGAACAGACGCCGGGTAACCCAGCGTCTGATCAGGCTCCAAACTGGTTGTATATAGATTAAAATTAATCGTTACCATTTTAAAAACGCTATAATTGTCTTTATTGTATTGTGTTTGGTTTCCCTTAAACGGACTAGAATAGCGCCTTCCCGACTGGAACAAAAGCGCATATCCTTATACAAAGTGGGATGCAGCAATTTCTCATATTGATATTTGTTGTTTGCAAGAGTCTCTTTTAAAGTTTACTAAACTATAACTATCACTAAGGGTGATCGATACCCTAACACCAAACTGCACTGTCGCATACCCCACATTATGTTATAAATACTAGGTAAAAGATTGACCTCCATCTTCTCTAGTAAATGTACAACAGTATAGAAATACAGCTACATCATTCACTTAATATATGACTGATATATAGTTGATAATGTTGCTGGTCAATTATATTAACGCCGAATATCTGGATCATTTAAAACATTAAGAAAGCGAGGGTAGCCGTTATGAACAAGTTCTACAATGCAAGAAAGTGGCATGTCCCAATTACGGACAACTTTCAAGTTGAAAAGGGACCTACATCTGTCAAATGTGTTATAATTATGAAACTTGGTGAAGAGTGTCTACATATAGATCTAACACCAATAATGTGTTTCAAGTTTGGAGACAATTTCAAAACTAGTTTTCAAGAAAATGGCATGCCCCAAAACTTCAAGATATAAAGGGGCATACGTCTGTCAAATTTTGTGCAAGAGGTACGACTTGATAAAGAGTATCTAATCATAACATTAATTACGTTTAATAAGTTTGAAGACAATATCATAAATAGTATCAAGAAAATGGCAAGATGTCCAATCTAAAGCACAACATTTCAAGTTAAAAAGGGCATATTTCAGTCAAATTTTGTGCAAAAGAGTTATTAAACCCTCAACACTGATAATGTGTACCATGTTTGAAGACAATATCATAAATAGCTTTCAAGATAATCGCATGTCCCAATTAAGGGGAAAAGTTCAAGGTAAAAAAGATAAATTATTCTGTCAAATTGTGTGCAAGAGTTATGAAACTTGAAAATGAGTGTCCCCACATAATACTGGTAATGTATACGCAAAGTTTGAAGATGGTATGAAAATGCAAATGTCCGGCAAAAACGCAACAGGCGGACGGACAGACTGGGTACGGACGGACAATGTGATTCCTATACATGTACAATCCTCACCACAGGTTATGGGGTACATGTGTAATACTTTCTGTTTTATTACTTCCGGTGATCTATTCAAAGACTCAAGCCAAGCGCGCACGCTATTGTGGTTTGGTTATCCAGACCATAACGGGGTATGCTCATTATTGCTCATGAACAGACTCAATTAAACCGAGTCTGCAATTTTCAGTATTTGCTTTGTTTTCTGTGCTTTCAAAGGATCTCCCCTTATTCAGATTTAGACAAGTTTGTCTTACATGAGTTATGTTGAACATTACATTCGCTGTCGCAGCTCTGGAGAAATTGAATGTAAGACGATATAATGGCAATGAAAGGGTTAAATAAGACGATTAAATTTTTCGATCCTTACCGAATGGGTGGTGGTTTCTCCAGTCATTTAGTTCACCCCAGTAGCTCATATCATTGGAGTTGTACACATGTGCCAGGTTTTCATATCTAGGGTAAGACTGGTATCCGTACTCAGAGGAGAATCTCGGTGTCCTGAATTGACTTGGGTCAAAGAATGGAACCAGGTATTTGTACTCGTGTACTGTAAATAAAACGTGTACGATACGTTATTCTGTCCCAGTAAACACGTGTGTGCTAAAATGCATGTCCATTGCAAACATTTTGGATCAGACGCCGAAGGTGAGACGCCGGATATCTCAGCGTCTAATCCAAAGTGTTTGCCACTGAGATTGAAATGATTTGGTATCGCTTTCAAAATATCTTTTGTTCTCACTTTTACTGATTTACTAGTACATTTAATTTCGTTTAACGGAAAACATCGTTTAACCACTGTATAGGATGTAAGAATTGTATTTCACTTTACCTTCAGCCTTCTTTAAGCTATCATCAGCTAGAATATACAATATATTTTCTTTACGCTGCATATTCATGAATGTATAAATTCAACTTTTTTCTTCACTGGAGGATGAAATAGAGGCGTAATAAGGCATATTTATTGAGTAATGGGTTCAAGTCTGTGGTAAAATCAAGCCTAGGTTTCAATTTTAGAACCGTCAACGTCAATATTACAACAACATTCTATTAAATAGCGCCCAGTGTAGATGAATGTTCACTATATTATATATTGTGTCTAAAGCGATACCCCTTCATACCGGTCCGCCAGGAGTACTAGATCAATGGAAAGTATATGGAAACATCTTTCAACCAAATCTAAGTAGGGTATTATCGGTTTTTAATGCAAGTGGCAGGTTGACGAAAGTAATACTATATGAATATTAGATGGCAGTTTGCGTGACATTCAAATTGTCAATTCGAGAAGCAGAATGTCACCCGAAGCGTAGCCGAGGGTGACATTCTTGTTTTCGAGGGTTGACAATTTTAATGTCACGCAAACTGACATCTAATATTTATTTTATTACACCGAGCCTATCAACCCTGGCTTTGGAATCGTCTCATTCGTATTTTATAAAATGAGTTGTGAATACCAATTTAGCGCGGACAAATACGTAACGCGGGAAATTACGTCGCCGGGTATGACGTCACATTGTTTAAAATTATACTACAAGAAAGAAAGAAGAAGAACGTTATGACAAGTAGATTGAAAACACAGCGTCTTTTCACTGTCTAGTTGGCAAATATCCTCTTTCTAAATGGTGGCAAATCGTTTATCAAGTGGTCCAGGCGCTTGGATTCTTGTAAGGAATGGACTAAAGGAAGCAACTTGTATAGAAAATGCCAAAAGTTGATTAGGAGTAACCACTCTTTAAAACGTTCTTTTATGTTCCCATAGCGAAAATCATATTATATAGATGACAGTATTTTTAAGAGTTGAGAAAAAAAATCACTTAGAGTGACGTCACAAAAAGAATATCATAAAGAGTGACAGTATATTTTTGGACAGATGTAAAAGACATGCAAAATGTTAACTTTAGGTATATGGGAAATTAACGTTGTAACTCAAAGCGAGGTGTAATAAATAGAAATGTCAAGTATCAAAAAATTTGGAACCTGATCCGAAACCGTGTTCTTATCTAGGTTCAAACTGCTTGCAAGTATGAGTGTCGTCTGGCAGTGAATGATTAATCTACTCACTGTCTCCATAAAGTGTGCTCCATGGATCAGCACCAACCCAATCATCAGTCGGAGATTTCACGCCATTAGACGGACTGGAGGCAATAAATGGCCGACTAGTGTCCTCTTTCAGTACGACGCTGTACACTACGTCTTTGTATAGTTTGATATAGTCGCTCCTGTACCTTGTAAAGTTTATGTTCGTACCATACCAGTCCTGGACCAGAGCCTTTTCATTTTCATTGTTACCACTCCATATTACTATTGAAGGATGGTGCTTTATGCGTCTGATCTAAACCAGTTCAAGAAAAAGTGTGAATTACAGAAGTTAACATATTTGTTGGCTCTTAAGTGGTTGGGAAAACAGTACATCGGTAGTCAAATGAGTTCTTCCTCGTTTTAAGGAAGTTATTATAAATACACGGACTTCATTGAAATTAAAGCCAAAAACTACCTACAACGTTATTGAAGCAAACATGACGTCTCACTGCTCCACTGTGTTATGCCATATTCTAATGCACTAGTTAGAATTAAAGACCCTTAACTACGTAAGGCACGTTGGTTTCATAAATATTTCAGCCACTATTTTACGAGCATACTGCTAGTACTAGATCTATGCAAATAGAGCGTGTGTGTGCGCCTGGGATCGTTCTCAAGCTTTTGATTGGTCAGAATTGAGTATTTTGCTCAAATCTGATCAATCGAAAGCTTGAGAACGATCTCAGTTTCAATTTCATAAGCATTGTCCCTTGTCTTCATGTTTTATAACGTACCTGTTGTGTCACTTCCTGTGTGACGGAATTTAGATAGTTGGGATCGGTGGGATACATAGAACATGCAAACATGAAGTCTTGCCATATCATAATGCCAAGCTCATCCGCTATTTCATAGAAGATATCCGATTGATAGATCTGAAAGACAGTCGAGGCAGAGGTGCTTAAAACAACGTTGTATTATAGCAAAGATGTAAGGCATAGATTTCAAATGTAAACCTAAATTAAAATACTGTCACTTGCGTTCATATAATTATTCCTGTCTTATGCCAAAATGTCTAAACTCAAAATTAATAAAACAAATCATACAATGACTTGCAATGGTTCGGGTTAAAATGTACATGTTTAATTATTATATTGAGTGATCTTATTAAACTACATACCCCACCACCCCACACCCTGAGGGCATTCATATGGACGTCGACAGCAGATTTGAGCAAGTTGTAGATGTACTCTCGAGTAACCCGTTCCAAAAAGCTGTCTGCAGGTATCCAGTTCGAGCCCTTGAAAAATATAGGCCGACCGTTGACCCGGAAGTAAAATGATCTACCTGGATTGATAGAAAGTACATGTATGTAAATGAATGCATAGTAACACATTTCATCAAACAAAATTGTAAACATTCTATCATAAATACGGTAAAGACCATGTAATTTGAAATAACACACGTTTAGCAGTTTGGCATCCTTTAGCATGGCGAATTGGCCATTTAACATTTATAATAGCAAGCTAAAGATTATAGTGTACTGAAACATCTCATGATATTGCATGCTTTTCATCTGCATTTTGTGGCAATTGAAGTTAGATTAGTTCTATGTTTTTTACTTGTTAGAAAGTGAACTTTAGTTATAGAAATCGGCGAATCAGTCCAGTTTAGCAAATGGTCACATGGTTCTATCTGCCTATATAATGAGACACTGACCACTGTTCTGTCTCTGACTTGCAACTGGTTGATTACTGGTAACTGAGCTATGAGCACTTACGACCGATAGGTTGTAAACTGAAACCAACGGTGGTCACACTGTTATGCTTCAGATTTAGTAAACTTAGGGCATTTCTGCATCAGGATAAACCTGTACCCCTCCGGACGTTAGTCTGGGCAACCCAACGGGTGACGTCCTGCTCTGCGGAAATATCATGTAACTCGGGATTCCGTTATTGTAAATAGTCATATTTTATGTTCAAATAAAAGTAGTAAATTGATTTTCGAGTTTAGTTATATTCCCGTCCCACAAGGCTATACCCAGAGTACGGACTTGAGGAGTGTAGCGCTCCTGGGGTGGATCCAGATCGCTGGGTCCCCTCGTCCTGCTACACACGCAACACAGAAATACCGGTATTTACATCCCATGCATTTTCCAAAGATATTATCTTGAATACATGTACGTGTATTATTCATATCTCGATGGGAAACACTACTGAATAGCGCTGTCCCGATATGGTAATGACAAATTATTTCGGTGGAATATAACATTGGGAGAAAAATTATCAAATGTAGTTCTTCCTTCAGGAGAAACGATATCTTTAATACAATTCCAAAAGTGGAAGCGAATGTCAATTTCATGTACAAGTATTTTTACTTCAACGTGACCCCGAGGTTATAAAAGTTCAAATGAACTCTATGCTCAAACCGGGTATTAAAACTAATCGTTATCATTTTCAAAACATTAACAATTTTCTGCATTTAATTGTATTGTGGTTTTAGGTTTAAAAATGTTTAAACGGGCAGAAAGTAACATTTTCTCCGTTGTAACTACTTACTAGCCCCAGTACTTACACACTTTCGCTATACACGCTTGCAACATTTCAACAAAGCGGAAGTCAGTGTGAGCGCTTGCGCTTTGCCACAATATCATTCATTTCAATGTGTAGCCGCTCACATCAATTTAAAACATTTCCCATACTAGACTGCATATATATTGTTTCTAACTCTTAATATCGTTTTAACTGATACTAAATCTTATATCGAGAAAAGTGTGTATCTTTTAGTGTTGACAAACCGATGTATTCGCTTAAACAGGCGGACGCCGAGCATATCGTTTACTTTCGGTTTCAAAAATGTATATGTTTACCATCAAAATCATGTGTTTACCATAGAAAACGTATATGAATGGCAAAGAAATAACATAAATTTTATAAGAAAATTGTCTGTTTCTTGGTAAAATTCGAATTAATATTTACCAAAAGACGAACTATATCTCTTCTTATTGTCTATAGCGAAGGGGAGTTATTTGGCCGAATTCGATACAGATTAATAGAAGTTGTCTTACATATCTTGCGAACCCGACCGACTGAAATTATGTAGATCTACATAAGTTTGAACGTGCCCACCTTACCGTGTGTCTTGTTCAAGGACACATACTCTTCGACAAGCTCAACTCTTCGGAAGCCAATTCTGACCTTTCTTGTAGCCATCAGTCCATGTTGATCCACAAAGAACACGTATAGGTCATATAGGCTCTGCTTCCCATAACCATTAGGCCACCATAGTTTGATATTTACTGTCTGTTGAAATATGCATAATATAGTAAAATACAGTCTTTGTATACCACTATGAATAGGATTGATTGTTTTTGGTGTTTGACCACTTTCAGTGCGAAACTCGAAAACACTAACCTATGCAAGCAGTTTTAACCCCGAATGGACACCGCGCAACACGTCTCATTCTATGAATGCTTTTTAGTCAAACACCCTAAAATTCTAAAATTTATAAAATTATAGCAGACCATGTTTCAAGCGGCGAGCTGACGCTATTATGGCAGTGAATGTGTTCGACATCACAATGGCAGTGAAATGATTCCTAAAACACTAGATACATGCAAGGCAGATAACGCTACTTTCACCCTGCTTTAATTTGCCATAGGTCTGAAACACTTTCAACGACTCTTCCTACTAGCTGGACTAAACTGTACATTTTGATGCAACATACTTGTGGCCAGATATTAAGAGTGTACTGTTTCAAATCGACATGCTCTTGCCAGGTCTATTTATCTATATATAACTGTTTTCAATGTCTTTAAAAAGATATATTGTCAAGCAATTTGTCATATATATTGACAAATCATTTAACGTATTTATTGCTAGATAACTGAAACTGTATACTGCCAGTTCCTTCAACAAATAACAAACCAAATATATTGGCATAATAGTATATATTGCCAGTTTCAACAGTATATGTCTTCGGCTAGTGAGTTTTAACAACGAGCAAACGCAAAATATATGTGATTTTCTGTGATCATGCGGAACATTTCACAATGTATTGGCAGTTATGTGTTTTTCTGTTTCTCCTCGAGGCCCACATGGAGGATTGGGCTTGCCTAAATGTGTAGCCTCAGTAAATAAAGTCGTCATTATTATAATTATTATTATCCTTTTGTTGTTAATTTTTGCGAATAATTAATTTGCGGTGAAGGATCTGACCGAAAACATAGTAGAAATAAACCCACCGCAGAAAAACGCCCAGCATAAGGTATACTTTATAGTACCTTGTCCGGTCTTGATCATTTATTATATGTTGCCATGTTTTTAAACATCGGAATACTAACGAATATTTAAGCATATTATATATAGATATTGCTACTTCGCTAGTGTGTTAGCACATGTGCATTGGCACGTATTTAATTATATACATTGTATATTTTGTCAGGACCTGAACACAAATATTTGAGTTTTGCCATAGAAACCCAACATTTTTATGGATTAGAATCTCTTAATCATGTTTTGATGGTAGTCAACCTAATGGAATTACTGATAAATCTTGTTAAATTTGGGTCAATGGTCTTGAGAACAACAATTTCAATATTTCAATGTTAACTGACGTAACTACGACTTACATGAGCAGAGCAATTAATCATTGTCATGACCCAGTTGAGGGACAACGGCGTCAACTTCCATCAATGGACTACAATATAATGCTTTTGTAATGTGTATCCAGGAGAGCGCTAGTATAACATGAATGTGTACCTTTGGAATAACTATATCTATTTTTGTTCGATTTTTCTGTGACGTCAGACCAGATACGGTCACCGTGCGGGCTACAGATGTTCCATCCAGTTTTACTTCTATAGTTCCACTGGCACTGTTCCCAGGCTTCACTTCCGTAAATAATTCAACAGTAAGTGTCCACTGCCCATCGGAACCTTAAAATTAGAGATTATGTATACTTTTGCTAAAGAACGAACAGATAAAATATAGAACATTGAGTCCGAATCGATACAATTAAATAATAAATATATTTTACTTTAGTATGTTTTACACATCTTATTATAGGATTTATGTGCAGATCCATACTGAGTATTAGCCTATTAGGGATCAGATACACTCCCATTGGTAAGATAGTTGGATCAAATCATGGTATTCTACTTAGGACAAAGTGAATAATATATATCATGGGTTAACCGATTCATTACAGTGATCAAGTGTAATCGTCATTTATAAACAGTGTATCTATGAAGAGTACACATGCCCTATGCACCTGTGGTGGGGCTGTATATGAGTTGTGAAGTGAGACGATAACGATATTGTGACAGCAAGAGTCGTACATTTTATTATACCATGCCTCAATCAACCAATGAATATTTGTTTTACAAATCACATTCAATTATTTGTCTTGTTTGATTTCATTGGTCACCAATGCATATAAATACAGCAGTTTCGGCTGCATCAGATCAGAACCACTGACAACTTCAGAGAGTGTAGATCTCGAAAGCGAACTATAGGTCAGTCTGTAAATATAAACAATTGCTCACAGAGTTGCCCGGCCTGAGCAAGGCCCCATCTTCTGTGGCAATTAATAGTGAGCACCTTTAATACAAAGGTTATTCATTATTGAGCTACAGTAGAACCTAATCTCCATTTTCTATCTCTCAGTTTGACTCAGTCGGTTGCTCATTTTGTTTATTAATAGTATATTAATTATATGCATTTGAGAATCATTGTAGATCATTTTGCTCAATACCACAGCAAGTTAACTGTGGGTTCCCATGTTTATAATTTTATTAGTTTAATTGATATTTGATTCTTTGTACAATCATTTAATGAGCAGATAGCTCAGTATAAATTGAAAAACGTTCTGCCCGCGTTACAGAATCACCTTGTACGTCCATATGTCCATTGCGTTTCTTCGAAACATGTATCTTTTTCTTGAAAACGTTTTATGTTACCATCTTCAAATTTGGTACACATTTTAAGTGTTATACTCATACACAATTTTCATAACTTATGCACCAAATCTGACATAATTAACGCCCGACTTTTAATTAGGGACATGCCATTTTCTTGAAAACTATTTATGATATTGTCTTCAAACTTGGTACACGTTACCGATGTTATGTTTGAAGGCTCTTTGTCAAGTTTTATAAACTCTGGCACGAAATTGGTAAACGTTATACTTCTTCAATGTTTGAATTTGTTTCCTCAATTGGGACATTTTTCTTGGGACATACCATTTACTTGAAAATCTTTTACGGTCTTTTATTGTCTTTTTACTTGGCACATACCTCGGTACTGTCAGCGTGACGTTGGAAGACTCTTCTTGCAGTTTTGCAAACTATTTGACAGAGCTATGCCCCTTTGTAACTCGAAAGTGTATTCCTTTATTTGGAAATTTTTTTGGGGGACATGCCATTTACTCAAGAACTATTTGTGATATTGTTTTCACACTTGGTCTACAGCATTATTACTTATTAGTGTTACGTTTAGACACTCTTCCTCAAATTTCATATCTCTTGCACAAAATTTGACAGAATTATGCCCCTTTTTAACTTGAATTTTTGAGAAATGCCATTTTCTTGAAAACTAGATATTTTCGCCAAAATTGAAACATTTATTTGTGTTGTTGGAACACTTTTCTCCAAGATTCATCACTCGTACACACTTGATAGTATGTTTCTCTTTTCAACTATAAATTTCGTCCCATAATTGGTACATGTCACTTTCTTGAATCTTCCATAAAAGCTAGTGGTAGTCTTTCTTAATGTTTTGAATTATCTAGATGCTGGAGGTTTGTTTTAAATGAAAATTCTAAATTTCCTTGACAAATCCTTTCAGCCTAAGTTTAACTTTGTATCAATTGATCATCAACCTTATGAACCATATATTAGTAACATATTAAGTGACTGTTGTACACACTAATTTACTTTATCTGTTTTCTGCTGCACATTATGTCAAGCTTTTACTTGGTACTGATGACGGTATGTTGAGTTTATGGCATCATCTTTGGTTTGACCCAGTTATTACAGGGCGGTTTGGTGCGGAGGTATCAATATTCTTTAGTAATAGTTTAGTTGACAACTGGAAAAGTCAATTTGAAGTTTCAGGCATGAATGAGTTATTTTCTTTCCCCCCCCCCCCCACCCATCCACCCCCTAGCAGCACACTGGGACTCGTCACCTTTAATAACTACAAGCAAGCCTTTGTGGACACCTTTACCGAATATGTTACAAGCATTTACAAGTTTAAAGGAGAGTAAAAAAGAGGAACATCTCGAAAACAAACACATGTTATTTTTTCAACAAACTACCGTATGCGAGTTATACTTACCTTGCTGAGCCTCTGAAGTGACGTATCTTATAACGGCAGTATCATATCCTTGTATGTATATGTCCTTCCTGCAAGAGATAGCACGAACTATAGTAGCTGGCTGGCAATGGGATGATACAAGTGAAACATAATTCCGTTGTCAATCATTCTCTTAAGATAGCTTGTTTTTGGTGTTTAAGATTGGTGGTTGCTTAAAACAATTTGAATAAGAATCGAAAAGCTACTTTACATCATCTTTGTTTTGACCCAGTTATGCCTGGCTTGGACACTTACGAACTTCACCTATGTTTGCTGGAATATGTCATTACATACAAGGGAGGTCTAAAGACACTGTAGTGTTTGTCCACACAGCAGCTCATTTAACATGAAGTTTCAAACCGTGCAGGTCATTATTAGATGCCACCAAATTCAGCGGCTCATCAGAGTCTAAACTGTTTGCTAAAAACTAAGGAAAGACCACCGGTAATCTCGTGAACTACAAACACTGGTGAGTTAGGCTTCCACTTCTTTGTCACTGTCTTTAACGAAATACGGTGTTGGTGATGTAAAAGCGGACGATACTGTATAGACAGTTGAGTTTACTTTAGTATAGGGTAAAATAGATGCTAGGAGAAAATCTTCCGCGTGCTTGATGTGCATGGTGAATTGGCGATATGGCAAAGGATGCATGTATTCGCAAATGTGCAATTCAAATACATATACAAATGAAGTACTAAACACATGCTGTGTTGTTGTATGCCACTACAGCGCTCCCTCTCTACAAAGGCCCTCCCAATAACGAATCTCTCCTTACAACGACCCTTACCGATGTTCCCCAAACAAGATATGTATGTCCAACCTTTTCATGGCTGCAAAACCGACTGCTTAAATTTGTCGTCTGCTGTTTTCTCAAAGTTACATAATTATGAGTGGACATTTTGATAAAACATATATAATGACAAGTGACAAACAGCTTGAATAACGTTACGCGGCGTCTGATCTGGATTCAAGCTGCTTGCAAATGTAAGCCAAGTCTGAATGTTCCGTCTCTATAACGACTCCCTCCGAACAACGCACATAATATGTGTCTCCCCTTAGGTGTCGTTATAGAGAGGGGGCACTGTATTAGTTACCAGATTCCCTGTGTAGGAAATGAAGGGCCCCAATCCACGGAAAAGGAACACTGTGTCTTTCTAATGAGATTGACTCCACAGTCACCATGATACTCCGGGGGAACACAAGCAGGTAGAACGTTGAAATTAGCACTCTTCTTTTTCAAGGATTTCACATATTCTGGTGCGGACGTAAAGTGGACAGTTATTGTATTCTCCCCTGCCTGCCAAAACACGAAATAACAATCGCTTTATTGTACATATATGTAATCCTGCAAAATTAATACTTCACTGACCCCTTGCACTCAGTGGTTGGTCAAAAATATGACTGACAACAATGAAAACGTATACAGCGTTCGCTTAGTTTAACCATACTTTTTGCTAAAATAAGGTAAACTGGGATTGGGCCCCAAAATATCACAGCATTTAAACAGTAATAACCCTTTACCAAAATGCCCATTCATTTGCAATTCTTTACTCATTGACCCCTGAAACTTCTTATGGGCAATTCCAGTTTCTAATTAAGTCTAGTCCATTTTTACTATTATAAAAAGATGACAGCTTGTTGTATGGCTACAACAGAAAGTTAATATGGGAGATTTGTATTTTACTTTTGTCCTGCATAAAGCAATACTTTATCTTTAGAAATCGCCATGTTTCTATATTGAATGCCATAAGCGTGGTCAATAATGGTGCCTGATCTCGGACTACACTATTTGCAATAAACAGCAACTTTATTTCCCGTGACGCTGCTTAACCTTTATACAGCCAACTTATACCCTTCAAAGTTATGAGAGAGAGTAAATGCGAAAAACGGAATAATGTTTTCATTCTTCTTAGATTACGCGCCAAAACTATACCAATCGTTTCAGTGATGATTGAATACGTTATGCTTTCCCCAAAACGCGGTTTTTTATGAAAAAGCAATGGTGCCAATTGCAAAAGGTTTGGGTAGCCCGGTGTTTGATTAGGCTCCAAACTGTAAACTATATAGATGAAAAAAAAATCATTTAAATTTTCAAAAGGAGATAATTTCCTACATTTTCATTGAACTGTGTTTGCTCTTGTTTGACGGGAAACAATAACGTTCTTACACTGCATCTTGTTTTAGACATTATAATCAGACCATGCAAAACCTTTGATGAAGAGAAGTTAAAATGATAATAATAAGAAGATGGGTAAATAAATAAAACTTTCGTTTAAAGCAAAGTCAGTAAATCAAATTAATTAACACAAACCCTGTACCATATAAAACATTTTAAATTTCGTGCTTTCGTTTGCTATCTTTAAAATAATTAAACCACAGTGAAAATCAAAATGCGTTTCAAATTGAAAAACAAAGGTATGGAATGAAAAAAAAACCAAGCAGATTAATAGTGAAAACTCTGAAAACAGTGCTATGTTTTAATCTGTTTGATAGTAGGGTGTATAACTGTTTATATATACAGAGAACCTCAATTATTGAATAATATTGTAAATGGCCTGAAACTCGGATTTAGCCTTAACCAATTTTCGTAAATGATTTAAACGATTGAATAATAGTTGAGACATGTTTGGAGATTATCTTTACATGTACATATGGGTTTGAATTGCATCAAACAATCTCAAAGAAGCATTTTCAAAAGCCGTGAAATCGACAAACCTGGGTGTCGCCGCATTTCAAAGCAGCATGTCCCTTTCCCGGCCCAGTGATTATTCATACACAACAGAAAGTGAAAGTAGACTCTACTCATATGAATATCGTGTTTACTTTAGAATAAAGTACTTATTCACTGAAAGTTAAACATTTTCAAATCGTTTTCTTGTTTCGTTTAACACATTTCTCAAAATATACCGATTTTTGATTTATTGAAGGTTATTGCCTTTTTAAAAATATCATATATTGAGTGTCGTTTTCTTGAGCGGATGAGGACTGAGTCAAATTATTGGAAACTCGACTCTGACTACAGAGGTTGATATGATTGAAACCATCCAAAACGATATTCTTTCCCATTTAAACACAAATAAACGCAAACGCAGTGCAAAAAAATGACGTTTTGAAATTTCTGACAATATTATCTGGGTGGCAAATAGTTCAAGCTTGATCAGAACGCGGCATCTTATCTGGCTCGAAGCTGTTTTGCGACGAAACTTATTATTTAGCATTTATTGGGAAAAATAGTGTCTTCTCCTCTATATGTTTGATATGATGATATCAGGGTGGCTTCACACATTTCTACTATGACATTGAATGATAACGTTAACTTCATTAATTTGAAGATATTGTGTTGGACTACCAGGTGTCTCCTCTGGTTTAAACTGCATTAGGAATTCACAATGTACTAGTTTTAGCAATTATAACCCTTTACCTGATAATCTATTTCTAGTATTGAGATAGGTGACTTCTTAAAGCAGGTTGAAAGTAAAGCAGAATGTGCCTTAAGGCACATTCTGCTTTACTTTCAGCCTGCTTTAAGCTATCATGTGCTAGAAAATAGAAAATATTCCCTATCATATATCTTCATAACTGATTAAATTGGAACTATTTTTTTCAGCGGATGAATAAATAAAACACGCTAAAAGGCGCTTATATTGGGGAAAGGGTTAAACAAGTTTATTGATTAAATGAAAAGATTGCAAAGGCAACCAGTATTTTATATTCATTTTACACAATAATTTTCCTCTACCGGTTTCAATACATTTTAACCCTTTAACCCATAGCCTGTTTCTAGTATTTAAGATATGTGACCTATTAAAGCAGGCTGAAAGTAAAGCAGAATGTGCCCTAGGGCACATTCTGCTTTACTTTCAGCCTGCTTTAAGTTAATATCTGCTAGTAGATAGAAACTATTTCTTATAGTACATATTTATGACAGTATAAAATGGAACTATTTTCTTTGGCGGATGAATAAAATGAATGCGCTAAAAGTCGCTCCTATAAGGGAAAGGGTTAAAATGTATTGAAACCGGTAGATGAAAATTGTTATAAAATACTGCTTGCTTTCGCAATCTTTTCATTTAATTTATTAGGATCCGGTAGTGGGACATTTTTTTAAAACAAGTTTATTGATACTCACCAGTCATCAGTAGCCTATATCATAAAGATCCGTCACACTTACCTGTAGCCTGGATTTGATATCGTACACATATCTGATAAACATATTGTCCGAGTTGCCTATTACGTGGTCGTTGACACGAATTGTTGACACGGTGTCCAGACCCTCACACACCAGCACGACTGAGTCGTGCTGTAACATAATGGCATCCACTGAAAAAGACACGCTCTTCATATATATTATACGGCGATACCTCCAGCGGAGCTATTCAAAAAGTGTTCTTCTAACATAATTATACTTAACAGTGTCAGCAATTACAATTACTATTGTGTTACTTCTCATTAGAATCGTCTCAAAGAGCCATGTAGCGTTTGGTGAAAACACAGAGGAAAACATGTCATAAATGCTCAGTTTATTCCATCCGTTCTGGAGCACTCACAAATACGAGCAAATGCAACAAAACGTTTTTTAAGCAGCCACGAAAACAATATTCATTTGAAACTTTATAGAATAAAAATAGCATCTTAATAGAGGTACCATTAATGCAGAAAACTGCTACATAATCTATCTTCATTGCGTGTGTCATGTCTCAACACATATACCCAGTATTTCTGTGCTTAAAGATTTCTTTACAGTTTTAATGAATGAACGCTTGATGGAGTTTATCTTTACCAACATCTGCAGACAAAAAAACTCAATCATAACTAGACATTGACTTCATGGGTCATCCAATTACTGATATAACGCCATCTGTTGTCATCTGATTTTATTTTGTCAAATATACAGGTCTAGGTATTTTGACTTAAAAAGGCTGAATCTAGTGTCAAAAAGTTGAGATCCTGACCAGACGCCGCGTGTTTGCAAATAACCATTGTATTCGGGATAAAACAGTGAAGAGGTTAAAGGTCACACATACATCATGTGTCGAGTGGCCGTTCCGCACAGGTTTGAATTAATTGGTTTCGTTACCTGTGAATTGGCGACTGTACGTCCAGTTTTCTCTGCCAATCCACTTGTACACTAAGTCATTTTTTCGGAAATACGGGTCACCAATCGTCTTGTTGGCCATGAGCGCTGTGTACATGCTTCCCGGCACTTGACCGGAAACCACAAAACCTGTCGAGAAATAAACCGAAAACAACTAATACATTTATAACCTATCACGATCCAAATTGCTTGATATATATATCAATATATAGAGGATATTGAATGAGTGTGTTGTCAATCGTGAATTTATTGAACGAGTTTGATAAAATAATATGTTGCGAGCCTTGGCGAGCAACATATCATTTTATCCAACGAGTTCAATAAATTCACGATGACAACACACGAATTTGATATCCTATTTATCACATAAACACCAAATGACACTTAAAATCCGAACGCTCTTACTTTCACTTTTGCCCTCGGCTCTTAGGAAAACGATTCGTCATAGGAGTTATTCGGTTTTATTCATCGTAGATAAAAACACCAATCAAACTAAAATAAAGAAAATCAACATCAATGTGTTGTGTAAAGACTTTTCCGATACCAACTTCAAATTTTAACTTAATATTTAATTTAAAACTGTTCTAACTGACTAAAAAATGATCATTTGACAGTTAGAATCAAGTTTTGTTTTCAAAATAACGTCGTTATAGCAACACGACGTCATTATCATTGTAACGTTTAAATTTGAAAAACTGTCTGAGTCACTGTTCTACTAGAGCTCTACGTAGCCTAATTTGCAGCCTGAATTTGCGGGATTGCCATGGATAATGTTTTAGGACACTTGGAAATGTTTTAAATCCCTAGTGGTGATCTTTTTTTGTCAAGATTTTCTTAACTGTCTGATTTAAAGTCGGCGTAGTAATACAGTATTTTGGTGATTCGAAAATTAGTATAAAATATATGCCCAGTGGGCCGTACGATTTTTACGGCCCTCTATATTTTGCACGTTTATGTGATAAATATCAATATTGACTCGGTCAATGTGGCCAAAATCCAAATTTATAAAGTAAAATCAGGCGACCATTGTTTTCAAGCAGAAGACGTCATGATTTTGAAGGGGTTACGGGTGATCGCTCCACTCATTTTAAGTAATTTGATTGATTTGTGTTTTACGGCCTATCTTCATCAATGGTCATTTAAAGCTGAAAAAATATCGAATGACATCATTTAAATTTTTTATTAAAACCGTCATTAGATAACTTTATAAATTTGAATAAATATTATATGGTTTTTTTTTAAAAAAAAAATAAAAAAATCATATTTCAACTAATTCAAACAGTTCCCGGAGGGAATCCGCTCCACACAGGATTCAGTGTATGCCCGTATGGGTCTTAGATTAAGTCATAGCTTACACATTGACTGCCATAATGATGAAGAAAATGGCTGAAATAGGCGTTGAAAGCACGTCCCTTTCATTTCACAAAGCTACCGTCTGATAGGATATAGAAATTATTTCTCCTACATTCTTATGCATATTCCTTACTGTATAAAGTAGAACTATTTTCCTTAACGTATGAATAAACTAAGGACGTAAGAAGGTACATGTATGAAGTTATGGGTTATCCTGTTTTTATCTTGATATTAAAACACTGCATTTTTATCTTTTATCTCAATTTTCTTCCAACAATCTTTGGTGTTTAACGCTCGGCAGTAGTACTCATGGCGGTCTGAAAACGAAGATATAATAATCATAATAATAAAATTAAAGGGTGTATTATTATTTCCTTTCACGAAACCGTCACCTGCCACCATCAAAGAACTTCTGAACTGTTTCTTAACTCCTTAACCTGTGAACACTAAGTCAAAAGTATTTGCTCAGTCCGGATCATTTCGGTTATCAGGGGGATTGACTGTATAACCAATGCAGATCAAGCTTTCGAAAATTTAAATACTTTATCATGTTTTCACCAAACACGTGTATTTAAAATAGTCATACTTCATAAATTGGTCATTGGATACAAGTTTGACAGTACGGTTTTTAAGTGAAACTGTGGTAAAACACACCTGGGCAAGAGACTAATCACTACAACGGATCTCTCACTTACTTTTGTTTGAATTCGAGACTATCCATTGTCCATTTAGGTGCAAAATGGTTACGCCTTGAACAAATGTTTGGGCGATAGTTATCCCTATACACAAGATGTACACCAAACTAACCATTTCGTCCCAGCGACGTTACATGACTGTAACATGATCCACTAATTTAAGTGTTCGCCACATTCACCGCTTTAATTGCAAATGACACTTTAATTATATAAACCATATAGATCAAGATCAGACGCCGATTAACTTCCAATAAAATCTTAGAATGAGAAACTGTTAACGGTAGTTTGTGTGCAGACAACACTATAGCATAAACATGGATACTATGTTGGGTGTATATAAAACCTATGTATACATGATCTAGAGATGGCGAATGGTGACTCAACCGGAACATTGTAGAAGTTGCACAGCATGTTCATGCACAGGTACTTGACACATACTTTATTATCTATGAACCCCCTCCCCCCTTAAAAAAAAAGAGAACGACATAAAACTTTTTGAAGCTTATTTTCGTTATAATTCACGTACTGTGGCGTTATTTGACGGAATTTGATGAAATAAAAAGTAGATATTGATAAATTAATCATTTCCCGAGGGTACCACAAGAGAATATCGGCGATCGAGTCTATTTTAGCATCAGTTTAAGTCGATAGTAAAGACTAGGTGTCGAATTGCGCTGTTTACCTTGTATCTATAATAGAAGTATAGTAAAAAAAAAATTTTTTTTTTTTAAGGGGGGAGGGGGTTCATAGATAATAAAGTATGTGTCAAGTACCTGTGTGTTCATGTACATACATATACAACGTGTATGTGGTAAATCCATTTTGTTTTGGATTTGTTATGATTTTACAGTATTTTAGTCATATCGCGACGTCCAGCTAATTACAGGTGGAGGAATGCCCCCAGACGTCCTTCATGCACTGCTGCATGCACAAGACGGCACCTACCTTCTATCTACCTTCCGCAAGCTAGCTGGAAGGCTTCCCAACATCACATACCTATCGCATGTTTTTTTTTATCCTGTGATGTTTTCACGGCAAAAGTTTTATTCCATGGTTGACCTATTTCAAACCTAGCGACAAGTACATTCGTCATTAAAAACAGTAAACATGTGAATAATACATTTGTCCTTTGCAAGCCGTGTATACTCTGCTCAGATATAAGTGATAAATTGTACCACGAATACGTGGTTTGCATCATTAATATATGACTAAACTTTTTTCGCTCAGTACAATATCAAGGAAACCTCCGAAAACCGTACCCCCCCCCCGGGAACTGGAATTCTCCGAAAACCGAACACATATTTTGGTCCAGATTTCATTGTTCTTTATTCTATATAAGAAATACCTCCAAATACCGGAACCTCCGAATTCCGGAAACCGAACGATCTTTGTTGAAAAACTATTTCTATACAAATCGACCTCTGGGAACCAAACGCCTGGGGGAAAACATAATACTCAAGCATGCTGAAACTTGTATTGGCGATTTTCGTGAACCATGCATTAAGTCTTCTTCTGTATAAAGCTCAACTTTTTATGAAAATCTATCATTTGAACTATTATATTGGATAACAACATAATGATATTTTTTCTTTAGAAAGGGTGCAGACTCATGTAAGACATATACTATTGGAAGACAGGGCAGATACTGATCAGACAGCTCCTCCAGGACCAGAGTCATCTGGATCTGCACTGCGGTTTTAGTTGTTTGTTTTTTGTTGTATTTTTAAGCGTTAATATATGCTAATAGCTGGAGAAGGGTTAAAAATGCATGGCAGACAAACAAAGAAAATGTCAAAAAGCAAATGAAAACTTTCCATAACAGATAATGAGGGAAAACAGTCATTAGTTCTCTGAAACATTAATTAGGTACATATGCATTTTCATGTTTGTATAAATAACGCACGAACATGCAACGAAATGCTGACGACGTTATCATTTATTCTGACATCATTTGTCAGTTAAGCTAAGAATTTCTTTGAAAACGAGCATTGACAGAGGTGTGTGATACGATTTTGCGTCTTAAATGGAGGTTCTCAGAGAGAGAGAGAGAGAGACAATGAATAAGCTACAGAAAGCGTGCAGTGATCAATATATTAAGAACATAGTCGTTTACAAGTGGTTTCTGCTGTTTCAAGAAGGAATACGCTGTGTTGAATACAACGTTAGCCGTGGACGTAAAATATCTCCTGTCGCGTCAGATAACGTGAAAATGAGAGATAACGATCAATACATCACTTAACACAAGTAAACTTTTGGTATGCGTGATGAAGCGATACTGTTATAATATGTATAAATTGCTATGGAACAAACGCGGTTATTATAGGAATAAACAATACTTTTTGCGGTTCACGACGGTATGAATACATTGGCTTCGAAGGGGGTAAGTTATGTAAATGCCAGAAGGGCGCTTACGATAAACTTACCCTGCGAAGCTGATGTATTCATACCGAGTGAACGGCAAAAAGAAGTTGTTTATTCCTTATATTTATATTTTCTGTCTTGTCCATTGAATGTGTAATTTGACCAGATTTTTTTCATGTACATAAATATATCATATACCGGCCAAATAGGTTTGCCAGATGTAATCCTGGATGTAACAGCCATTCGATCTCTATAATATGCGGTATGAAAGTAGTCCAAAATACATGTTTCGTAGTTGATTATAAAGTCAAGATTTTACCCAGTAAACTGTCGCTGTGTGCTTAACGAACACTTATAAGACATTAAAAATAAACAATGCAACTAAAGTATCTATTATTAAAGCATATTTTAAAAAATCGGTCGCGCATGTTTATTTCAGCCTAATTACGCTCCATAGCAACCATTAGCTGGTCGCTAGGTCGGTACTCTCCGCGGCGGAGACTCCGCCCTCTTCCTAACTGGCTGGAACCAGTTTCGATTTGTAGGTTCATCGAGAATTGACCTGCATATTTTTAATTAGATTACATAGAGACTTTACAGGGTGAATGTAAATATACATATGTGAAATGAGGAATGAACACAGAAAAAGTAATAAAAATATCAAATAATTAAGGCGCATTCTGCTTTACTTACAGCCTGCTTTAAATAGTCGCATTTCAAGAAAACTAGATACAGGCAATGGGGTAAAGGTATGATTCGTAAAATCGCACTTGAAAAATGCAAATTTAGAAATCTTAGGATTTTTCATGTCAACTTATGGCAGCCCTGCATACCTGCAGGAAGAACTACTGTGACTAAAATATATGAAACGTGTTTGTGAGTTCTTTCGATATACCGGTAATTGATTTCGAAGCTTTTCATGAAGTTGTTATACGAGTATAAAGAAACTCTGAGATTGACACCTGAACCTAGGCTATACAGGTATGGGTCTAAGACATATTATCTGTACCATGCGAAGACGTAATAAAGGAAATAATAAATTGTTTTGTTTATCAACATGTAACCACTTAAAAAATGTATAAAATATTTACAAGTATGTACTTTATCTGTTCCAGTCAGTAGTATCACTGGGTTGCATATGTGTGCACACTACTCAAATTCATGGTTATGTAAATCAGCTGGAGATACCTTCTTGTGGAGAACGGAGATCTTACTAGCATGACACATCCTTTGATCCCAGACCAATTGATTCGTCTCTGAATGAAGCACTATGATAAATCTGACTCTACAAGGTATGCGATGATACTCAGTTTATTCCTTTCTTTTAATCAATATACAAATACAAATTTAATTTTTTTGGAACATGACCAGGATTCAGGAGCCTCGTTACTCTGGATGGATCCAAACTGCATGCATAATGACAGTCAAATCATGACATGTTAAAGGTGTTTACAGTCTGGAGTCATTCCAAAACTTGTTTGAGTGTAAATTTATTTTTAAAATGAGTACAATCATGTCTCTAATTCTTCTTTAACCTTTCTTCCCCTGAATATTTATATATAAAAGTCCACCTTTTATGAAATCTATCATGTAATATAAAATAATAAATAATATACCAAGTTAAAGTCTACTTTCAGTCCGAATGACCGCTCAGCCGACTGTACATATACTCCCCTGATCATCGAGTCATCTTGCCTATGAGCACTGCTAACATATGGCGCAGTCAAATGCAGCCGCAGTACCGACTCAGACCCTTCACAGGTACCCATTTTAACCCCTGGGTGGTGAGGAGCAAATCGTGGTACATGTCTTGCTCAAGAACATTCCTGTACATCATCGGGGATTCAGAAAAATCCCCTAGTCAGACCGCTGGTCCGGCGGGGGATCGAACTCACGACCCCTGGTACCGTAGTCCAAGGTGTTAACCATTGGGCCACTACCGCCGTATCATGTGGATGTTTATATTGGCGGATCGATTAAAGAAATACTCCACGTGGAAGTTCGGACTATAAAATTGGATTCTATGAGAAAACATTGCATACTCTAATCATACAGTTCCTTCAGAGGCTGTATTTCAGGACTTAAGCTTAAATTAAAATAACGTCTGCTCAAAGTTTACGTGCTCACTTTTCTGTCAAAGTGAAGTTTTGGCTAAAATACCGGTATATTGGTACGCGTGCCAAACAGATGGGATTCTGATAGGACACCACGTTACACGGCGTCTGATCTGATATCTAAACTGTTTTATATTCAGACTTAAATGCTTCCCTAACTATAATCAGAGCAGTAAACATTTTTCAAGTTTTTATGCACCACTTTAATCATTATACATTTAAAACGTTATAAGCCTGCACAATAAGCCTGTAAAGTCGCAGGTTAAATTCATTCTTTGATGTGCAGTATTACACTGTGGCAATGTGTAAACATGTATATATCAACGGGTCGATTTTGTTTCATTTATAAACAGAATTTCCGAAAACTGGTTAACCCCACGCAAAATTTTGAAATGACAACAAAGCAACAGCCTTTATCGTTATTGTGCAAGTTTTTTTTTATCCAACTTACATCTGTGAGATATCAGAACACCAGCCTGGGCCATTTTGGCCCATTCACCAGTCAGGGTATGGTGTTTCAATCAAGTGAGCATTGACCTAGATTTCTGAACATTTCTGATTGGTTATAAATCTTTAGAAACTCGAGGTGTAAATAGAATTTAGACCGTATGCGAGGATAAAACATGGAAATTTAATGATATCAGAATGGGAAATAGAGATATATAACCTGACCGTCTCTTGTGACATTAATCTGGCCATTTCTTGTGACATTAATCTGGCCAGTGGTTGCGAGTCGCTTTAAATCATGCTACTAATTTTTAAAATATTTGATTCCTTTTACAAGTGCTTTTATAACTAATAATAATAATTCTTATAATCTAAATAACCATACTGAAAGAATGTTTCCTTAATCAGATTTGCTTTCATTTTTGCTTCATTGTAAATGTATTTATTTGTCTTTGTTTTTCACTTTATTGGTACATTTATATGATTTCATGTAAAGCGCCTTTGTGCACACACGCCCTGTGTCAAAAGAGCGCTATATGAATCTGGTATAATTATAATAATAATAATAATAATAGTAATAATAAATAGTGAAATTCGTTTGAATATTATTAGACCCTTATAGAGTTATATCATTCAATAACAAGTAGAACATTTGGAATGTGGCAAGTCTACAGAATGTGGGATTATACACTTCTGCCCTTAACTGCCTGGCACTGACATTTGCAACCAGTTTAAATCCTGATCAGACGGCTGACGCAAAGTAATATTTTCTGGATCCAAAATTTAAGACAAAAAATTATGTCGAATTTTATTAAGTCCGAAATTTTAGATGTTATTGTGAGAAACAAAAGCATACGGTATTGTTTTAGCAGACGGTATTCTAGCAGTTCTAGAATGGGTTAAATTACATTTTCCGAAAATGTGACGGCCCAGGAAGTTGCATGTCGCTAAATATAGCTAGCTGAACTAGGTCATGTTTGTATAGCATGATAAGGTATTGGATACAAAATCGGTGTAAATCAACCCGAAGGTGAGTTTAAGTTTGATATTTACCACAGCAATCCGTTCAATTCGATTTATTGATTCACTTTGAAATACTAAAACATCAACAACGATTTAAACTAATATTTGGAAGGGTTGTTTAAGTGATACGGTAATTTCTTAAATAACGTTTGGCGGGCAACTTCACCTGTTTGATAAGTTTACCCCTTTCAAAATGGCCGTCGTAACTTTTACAAAAATTTATTGGAAATCACTTGGTAGATTGACTGCACTGGCATTTGAACAGCTCGACGCCGAGTAAGTCTGATCAGGATCCAAGTTATTCTTAATATTTATTTAGTCAAACGCCGAATATTACATAGAAGAATAAAAGTTGGCGAAATTTTATAGATACAGTGAAACCCTTCTATTACAACAACTAAAATGTGTTCATTATTAGGTGTGTGAGGCAGTGAACATTGTTTCGTGGAACATGTGACAGCTTTATGCCTTAAGAGTTTCTACTTTCCTATGATCCTGCTTTAAACAGTCACCTGCCTAATCACATATTCGGATATATTGGTGATTTAACTGTTGACTATGACGGAAAGGGTTTACCGTTAAAACCACCCATATCTTTCTTTGAACAGTATGTAAGCGGATTTTACTATATTTTCCTAATGTACTTGTCTGTAAGCTGGTACATGAAATGCCAAATTTATACACCGTAGCTTTCTAATTGTGCGCAATTTATGGACGTCAACTCAACCATTTATCGCTGTTGGGCCCGTTGATATACGTCCTAAGACAAATACTGTTTTTGAAAGATGCAGTAAAACCTATTTTTTGCGATCAAATTCTGTAGTTTAACACGGTTACAGCTAAATGCAGAATTAAAGTAAAGCACAAAAGTCCTTATGTAGATAAGGAGAGTATTTCATTAACTAAAATCTTCATGTCTGCACCAAACCCTATGGTGCGATTACTCATTAAAACCGTCTCTTCGACACGATTCTAATAAGTAGTCACACCATACGGTTTAGAGCCGACATTGTTTAGAAAATGTTTGGAAAACTTGAGTTTACTCTCTGTTATCTGGAGCCCTGCGTACATGGACAGATGTGTTTTAATTGCCATCCTGCTCTAAGCATGCACATGCCCTAAACACCGGGAGAAAGCTGAGCTTCTGACGACACGAGTGGTTTCGCCGTCTAAATAAAATGCCTGTGAAACGGACTCCTTCAACCTTGTGCTTGCAAGATTGAAAGAATTTTCGCAAAACCGTTCCTTTCTGCAGAAAAGGATATAGTATTTATATGAACTAAATGTTTCGTACGAGGGTAATTCAAAACGAACTGTTACTTAGGCATTTTCTTGGAATCCACATATATAATTATCATATGTGATACCTCGTTGAAAACAGAGTCTTTTCTTACGGATAAAGTCATGCATAATACTGTGACAACAACGTCTTTCTTCGTTATTCAAAATAGAAACCATTGCGGGTCAGGCATAGTCTCTGACAAATATTTGCTACTGTACTTTATAATATTTTCATATCATATGGCTTAGAAAAATGCCATACCATGTGTTATACTCTCCCTAGTTTTTTCGATTTTTACTTAAGAAATAATAAATTCATACAAGTGTTTTATCGTGCAATCGAACACGGTAGGAGTTGAGATGCGGCGTAATTTAATGTCGAGGTCATATGACGTCAGTAACGTAACATTTTAGCCGATACAGCGCATGCGTGTTTTATTGAGAATTCAATCCTAGTTGCGTCCTTCTTTGTTTATATAGGAATGTGCGCGAGTTGTGTTAGAATTAAGAAATTATAAATTAATATCAGTGTTTTATCGTGCAATAAAACACGGGTAGGAGTTGAGATGCGTAGTAATTTTATAACGAGGCCGTAGGCAGAGTAATTTAATTACAAGCATCTCAACGACTACCCGTGTTCGATTTCACGATAAAACATTGGTATGAATTTATTTTTTCGATTCTAACACTTCAATTTAACCACAATTTGCAGCTACACAACGGCGCTTCCTTTCTTAGCGTATGCATTTTCGAAGCCATATTACGTCACATTTTAGCTGTACAGCGCGTGCGTCAGTGTTTTTATTGATAATTCAAAAACAGGTGCGCCCTTCTTTGTTTATATAGGAGTGTGAGCGAGTTGTATTAGAACACAAATTTAAGCCGCCAGCATTTTAAATTAAATGTCGTCATTTGGTGTCCCGCTACATGCAGCGCTTGTGGACGAAAATGTTTTGCCGGAGCCCCCAATAAATAAGTTCACTAGTGGATTACGATATTTATATAATGGCTTTATTCCACTCCCAGACCGCAAGTTATGTGATAAATATGAATATCGTATTGATTGACAAACTACACTAAATTTAATTACTTTGTTTTAAAATTTTCATATAAAACCAGACACATTGCTGTTGAGTGTTGACATATTAAAGCATAAAACTGTATATTCCCTTCGATGCATTACAATTGTAATTTCAAACTCTATGGACATGCATGGTTTCAATGTATTTTATGTGTGATTTTAACAACCAATTTTAACTGTTTAAAATTTGTGAAAAATTAAATTTTAAGCCCTTAAAAAATCCTTTTAAATTATGAATTGTACATGTAGATTTCAAGAAAATGCCGAAGTAACACGACTTTTGAAGGACTCTCGTAGATGGATGTATCTTTCATACAGAATTTCTTTTTTGTGGTTACATTAATGTTATAATTTGCAAATATGTTGTAATAAGAACACATGCCGACTAACTTCCCGTCTGTTCAGGAACTATTTGACTTTAACGCCGATGTTTCTTCAAGCTTACAATATAAACCTGAGAAATTAAAGCCGAGTGAGATATCGGTATATTGCAGAAGAAGTGAAGCGGCAAATAGTAAACAATGCAGAATTTAACACAACACACAGTTACTAAATACCAGTAATATAAGATCAGGATAAACACGGGGCACATTTTGCAGCCCGGAATAAACCGACCAACTATATTGAGCAACATGGACAAATTGTAACATACTGAAACAAAATCTGAACAGTGAATTTGAGCTGACAATGGTCCGGTCCGTTTACCATATACAAAGTAACTGTAGGACTTTAGTAATTTAGTTTACATATCCGACTCATACCACGCCGTAGGTCAACATTGACTTTAAAACAAGATTACATGTATGAACATGCAAATATATCAAAGTTATTTTTAGAATACACCTATATCAGCTCTTAAAGGATTGCTAAAGCGTGTAGGTGGTATATGAATACATGTAGTTTATATGCCTATTGGAACATAGGTTTATATGACTGGCTTGCAGCTTGACAAAGTTGAATTGTTATATAAGATACAACTCGGTGTTCTACAAAAATAACATTGATTTATGCAACAATAAATTATTTAATAGTTTTATCTGTAAATAAGGTGAAATAGAGGATAATCATAATGTTTTGTCTAAACAAGCACATGAAATTTTGGTTAAGCACTGGAAAGCTAGATTATTCCGAGCGATATATTCCTAGCGCATTATTTAGAACTTTTTGTATTTGTCGTTCGAAAAGGATTTGAAAAGATAATAACCCAAATAATTATAACATTTGTGGAGTAACGGTTGCATAAGTTGTTTGTTTTCCAAACTTTGTAGATATTTTAAACAAAAGAATTTGTAGCGGAACGTATACTACGTATCTTAAGCGACGCACAGTTTAGTTTTGAAAAGCAACTGACACTATCTTTGTATTTCACGCAACTTCACGCAAGTATACGAATAGCCGTATTTGACTGGCAAACGTCAAAATATTGATTATAGATTATGTTTGGCGTCTGTTACTCAACGAACTCAACATTTAAATGTTTTTCTGTTTAACAAGGAACCGACAGGCCGCGATTCAACGTATCTTTTTGTATTCGACTGGGATGTTATTCAACGCAAAATTATTACTTAACTGAAACATGATCAGTCGAACACAGCTAATGATTCTAAACAACTTAAGAATAATCACGCACATATGTGATTCTAAAAATGGTTTATGATAGCGTGCACGGTAATTTCCTTTTATTTATGTAGGATGCTAAAACACTTTTGGGCAGTAAAGACATGTACTTAATGATATCATTGTAAAAGGGCTTCTTGTTTATATGTAATGCAAATTGATGATGGATACATATCAACACTAAACTAGTAATATGCAGTGATTTTTTTACAATTGTTTTCTTATGAGTCCCAGGACTCGCTGGAGTCCAAAACTATGAGTCCCACAAAAATTGACTGCGGTATTTACCATCAACCTCCAAGAAATAAGACTGAATTCAGTAATTTGTTAAATAATTTCCAAAGCAGTTAAATAAGCAATTATCATGTTTACAGAATACATTTGATAGAAACTTAATCAGCAGAATTTTTTTTATGAAATGTGATCACTTATTCTCTCCATTGAGTTCCAAGTTGGAGCTTAAATTAGTTGAAAGCTCACTTAACAGGTTCATATACACCTTACTTGAACTGCATTTAAGAAACAGCTGATCACGGTCCTTAGCATTTTACTCCATAGCTTGAGTTCAGTATTGAAAGAAAATTGTTGTTTAAAGTAGGTTGGGAGTAAAGAGGAAAGTACTTTTAAGCCACGGTCTGCTAGAATAATAGGAAAATATTTCTTATAGGGTATTATATATTCATGACTATACCGTGGAATTTATTTTCTGGTGTGGTTGAATCTGTAGCTGCACGTCGTAGAGTGACTGAGTCCATATATAAAGGGTTTTACATACACGACCGGTGAGGAAAGTCAAGGTGATGATCTCTCAATTAATAAAATAAATGCTTTAAATTGAGTGTCTACTATGGCTAGAACTTATGGACTTTGTCGTTAACACTGTCGTCGGTCACGTTAATATCTGCATTTGATTTTTTGCAGCCTTAAACGAAGTCGTTTTTTCTGCGAAACCATCGTATAATGTACTCTAGTTGCCAGTTGATAAGTTGTTTATACTAACACCGGTACGTGTCGCCGATTCGGTTGGACGAAAACGGTGCTTGAACCAATCAGATTCGCCACTAGAAAACCGGTGCTAGGGTAAACATTCAACCCTTGTATCGGAATGAAATCGAGTGCAAAGTCTTAGTTTATTCTTTATTGGCAGGTCATAATACGAATTTTAAAATTAAAAGGACGCGCACATTCCAATTTTATGCGTCCCGGGAACGCACACAGTTAAGAACTGTGCGTCCACGGCGAAAAGTGTGCGTCTAGGACGCAGGACGCAGAGGTAAAAAAATCACTGTATAATATGTGTATTATATAAGGTTTCGAAGATCTTAGTTTGTAGTCGTAAAGAAGAATCGATTAACGATACGTGTTGGATTTACATTGTGTAGTAGGTAAACGAAATTTTTTGCCAATTCTTGCATTAAGCATATCAAAAGAGATCACAGAACATAATCCCCGAACACTTTAGATCATTAGATATGCCTTTTAGATTTGCTTTTAGTACACTTCTTACAAAGGGACAAGCCGTATTTGTTGATTAGTATTTGTTAGTAACGTCATACTACATGTATACTGTTTTAAGTTAATTTACATACAGTTTTGCGAACTGAATTGTTCGCTTGATCAATGGCAACTGGCAATTTACTTATAGCAGTTGATATGAACTTGCTTAAAGAACCTTTTCGCAAGCTGAATAACTATTTGCTACCAGCCCGCGACAGAGGTGAACCAGTGTGTATGAGGTTCGGGTGATAGTTTCTCTCAGAAGACCTAGAATTATATGACTTGGGTGCTGTACTGTAAACATTGGTCCTATATTTTGGTGATGTTACATTTGTCCGCAAGACATATAGAAAATGCTTTATTTATTAAAAGTATTATGTAATAAGTATGGCTGACAGATTGCTTTAGATAAAATCATTGTATTCGTGAAACGGTATTACAGATATTCGAAAATAGTTTTGGAAATTGGGCATAAGAGAATGGATGAATTGAGGTAATTGACAGTTTAAACCGTTGAGAAACGTTATGAAAAACACATTTTCTGTTAACCATGAGGCATTAACGTGTCTTAATATGCATTTGTATATTCTAACAAGTAATATAGAAAATGGTAATTGTTCACCTAACATAAATTGCCAACACTACTATTCATTTGTAGAAATAAAACATTAAAACTTGCTTGTGAAGTTGGTTAAATACAAAATCTAAAGATATGGATAAATACTAATCGTATTGTTTTCAAGTAGTTGTTTATTGTAAAATCTTTGACATGTAATACAGATAGTGTATTATCCGCAGTATATTGTTATGTTTGAATACTGAAATAACTGTCAAATCATATTTGTGCAATATTACTTCACTTCATGATGCAAGCAAACCACTTTGCAAGTTTACTAACATGACCATTGTCTACCGAAAAAAGTCGTTAGCCACTTAAATATCCCTGGCAGATTCAAGATGGCGGCCATTTTCAAAATGGCCGCCATTTCCATGTTGTATAAGTTATGTCGTAATGGTTATTTTCATGGCAGTTCAAAAATTCACAGAAAAATAACAAGTATGAGATGTAAAATATAAATCATCAATTGTGGATTACGAAATACTGCTAATTATTCAAAATGGTCGCCAAAAATTCAAAATGGCGGCCATTTTCACTATTTTCAATTTTACTTTAATTACATGTAAATTTGAAGGATTTTCAGTATTTGCTTTGTTTTCTGTGCTTTCAAAGGATCTCCCCTTATTCAGATTTATATAATTCACAACAGCAGATGTTAAGTGCTTGTGTTGCGGCTGTAAAAAGTCGCCCCGTACTTCATTCTCAGTGTTGTTATACTTTCTGGTCCTTTGGAATCATTGATTTCAGCGAATTTACAGTTGAAAGTTGAATTCCGCTTAAGCTGGTGCTAGGGGGCGTGAGCACTGTTGCATATTAAAGTATTGCTCATGAACAGAATCAATTAAACCGAGTCTGCATTTTTCAGTATTTGCTTTGTTTTCTGTGCTTTCAAAGGATCTCCCCTTATTCAGATTTATTACATAATTTTCCACGGGCCGTATGTAAACTTTTCTGTTATTGTGCTACTATTTAAAGTTATCAAAGTCTATACATTTGTTTTATGCATTATTTCGAATACGATTTCCACGTCTAAACTACCTATTAACACGAATATACTAACGAAATTCTTCGCATGATTTCATTTTAATTTTTATCTAAATTAGTCTTGTCGGACTTTTGGGAAATGGCATTTTTTGAGGAAAGTTGATAGACCACCGTTTTGCCATAATTAAGGTATGCTGAGTCTATTTCTGTTGTCTGGTACCTTCTCCCATGAAGTTGAAAGCCAAAATATGGTAAACAAAAACAACAAAATGGCCTCCAAAACACTTAGTTTCGTTAGTATATCAGATCTTTCGGGGATCAAACACACTTATTACATCTGCTTCTCCTAAACCACATGACTGATTACAACGAAACTTAACATGAGTATTCTTTGGGCCAATTTCTTTCAACATATTGATTCATTAAATAACTCTAATTGCCATGGCGACAACAGTAAAAAACTGCACAATTTAAAACAACACACTAAATGCCCAGAACGTAGATATTTGAAGTATAATAATAGCTAGCAGACGTCAGTCAAGTTTGTTTATATCATATTCCTTCATCTAAATTGCTGTGGTGTAAAAATAAACTGAAAACCATATTGCAATATATTGCAATACGGAGAAACTGTATTGCAATATAAGTAGATTGACCCTGCGCGGGGATTAATTATGCGGGGATTAATAGCCTTACTTAGACGTATCGTATATAGAAAAAAATATTTTTTAAAAGTCACAAAGCCCAAATTAAGATATTTGATGTGAAGTATAACGTTGTAGACCTCAACCCAGTTGTTAAAAACATCATAGCCCGGAAATAATAAATCACCCGCCCATGGGCCACTAGCTTTAGATATATTTAAACAGGAAATTTTATAAAAAAATCTTATCAAAAGCCTGATAGCCTCGGTTTTTAGTGTAGAGTATCGCCTTGACGACCTCTATCAACTTTGTTAAAATTATAGCCCTTGTTTTAGAATTTGGTATCTATAGTTTTATGGTTTACATATACTTGTATTTGAATACCTAAAAGTAATTCCTGTCAAGACCATACAGATTTGATGTCTCCCTACATAGTTCCCCTTTACAACGATTCCCTCCTTACAACAATGATTACAACTGTTGCCCATAACAATTCCGCCGTCTTACACACAACATATTTGTCGCCCGCTTGGTATCGTTGTAGAGAGTCAGCGGTGTAGATTTCTTTCAAGTTTGTTTTAATAGTAGCTGTCATGTAAACATATTACTGATGAAAAAGCTTCTTTTTTTTAAAAAAAAAAAAAGAAGAGTCCCTTCTATAATGTGACACATCCTATAAGTATATTTTGTCCAGAATGAAGTAGCATATTTCAGTATTGCTGATGAACAGACGCAATTAAACCGAGTCTGCAATTTTCAGTATTTGCTTTGTTATCTGTGCTTTCAAAGGATCTCCCCTTATTCAGATTTATTTAGTTAAAATCAGAACTCTAGTATTAGAATTGTCCCCGTCTAGAGGCTCTTGTGTAAAAATCCATGACACTGGTGAGCGATATAGGGGGTTTACGGTCCTCTTTAATAAGCAGTTTGATCGTACAAACCATACTCAAAAAGGAAAACTATATGTGAATGAAATTCACCAGCTATCAACAGAAGTGTTTGATGAATGTTTAAAATGGAAACGTTGTAGCGATGATACCTAAGCATTGATTCAACCAGGTTGATCCAGTCAAGAGCCAAGAATTGCTAAATAAACAGAAGAATAGGGAGGTGGAATTATTGGTAACACTAAGACCACAACATCCTTAATGAGACAATTCTTAACCTTAGCAATAGACCAAACCTAAAAACAGGCGAATGCAATTATCAAAGGTAACGGGTGCAATTTGCATCACAGAGGACCTTCAGCTCTAAGACGCTGAATTATGGCAGGACCCGAAGTCAGTCGATTATGTACATATTACAATGAAGAATATATCGCCAAACACGTCTATGGTAGCGCGAGTCACCATGAGCAAGCAATGAGTGCGCTTACATCACTGCTTTAGAAAGTGACAAGGTTGACATCAGCCATCAATGGGATCGGCAATCCTTTTCAAGAAGACTTAGATCTCAGTGCTATGATTTTAACAGAGTTAATAGAGGTCCTCTAGGCGAAACATCTACACTAAAAATTGAGGCCATTGGCTATAAGGTTTAGTTAATATTTTTGTAAAAGTTTCCTTTTTAAATCGATGTGAAGTTAGTGACCTATTGGTGGGATCATTTAATATCCCCGGACTACTAACAAACGGTGTAGAGGTCTACTTTGCGTTGCTTCACATCAAATATTTGAGCTTTGGGTTTTGCGATTTTTGTGAAGCATGTTTTCCTATATGCGATATGTCTATGTTAAGCTGTCTACCCCAAAGCAGTGCCAATTGACTTACGAGGGTCATTCGAAAATTCCTTTACGTGGGCATTGTCTTAGAACATACATATTTAATTATCATGTGTGATATATCGTTGAAAAGAGAATTGTCTTGCGGATACAGCGATGCATTATTCATCGACAACAACACTTCTCTTCGTTGTGGGAAAAAGACACCAATGTTTGACAGTCATAGGCACACGAAGTATTTGCTACAGAATTCAATTATAATTTTATATCATGTGATTTAGAAAAAAGTGACATACCGCTTTTAAATTTCGCACTAGCTTATTCGAATTTTACTTATGTTTTAGGCCAACAACACTTTGAATAGTGTGAATAAAATTGAAATGTTTTTCACCTACTTTTATTGTAAGATTAAAGCATACATTAAAAAGTATAATAGTTTTAATACCGTAATATAACTTGCTTTATTAATTTAAAATTCAAAACAAACTAAAATATTTTACATTTTGCTATAACTAAGTTGTTAATTTAACAACTATATACTGTATATATGAATATAGTATTCATCGACAAACCACACTAAATTGAATACCTCTGTTACGAAACTTTCGCATAATAACAGACGAACATTAATATTGACACTTTAAAGTATAAAACTATATTTGTCCCTTCAATGCATCACAATAGTAATTACAAATTCTATGGAATGTTTGTAGTGATAAATTGTCATATCCGCAAGAAATTGACCTTTAAAATGATACATTATAGACAAAATTCGTAAATGTAGATTTCAAGAAAATTCCAAAGTAGCACAAAGTTTGAAGGACCCTCGTTTATTGCTATACATTGCAATACAGTTTCTCCATATTGCAATATATTGCAATATGGCTTTCAGATATTGATATGAATAAATTTGAGATCTGCTACTAAATACAATATTTCAAATACCTTACCTCTGTGTCTTGTGGTTTTACAAGAACATTTTTCAAAGATTTCCCCAGTCTTTCACCTTGGTTGCCATGGCAATCAGAGTGTTTTTTTTATTGAATCGATTATTTGAAAGAAATTACCCAAACGAATATTCCTATAAAGCATGGTTGTAATGTGGTTTACGAAAAGTAATTACTATATGTAGTTGATCCCCGAGAGATCAGAAATAATAACAAAAATAAGTGTTATGGCGGCCATTTTGGTTTTTACCATTTTTGGGCACATCGTGGTCCAAGAGAGTGAAAGACAATAGAAATGGATTAAGCACACATACATTCTGGCAAAATGACGCATGTCAACTTTTCCCTAAAATTCCTATAGGAATGTTATTTCCCCAAAAGCCGACAAGTCTATTCTAGATTAAAAAGCAATGTAACAAAATGAAGAATCTTATGTGTTATTAGGTATTTTGAACGTTGAAATTATACCGGAAATAATGCATAAAACAAATGTATAGACTTTAATATCTTTACATAGTAATAGAACAGAAATGTAAACACACAATCCGTGGAAATGAAGTTTGAGAATTCTTCAGAAATACATGTGCTCTTATTACAATGAAAAAATAGTGAATGTGGCCGCCATTTTGAATTTTTGGCGGCCATATTGAATAATAAGCAATATTCCGCAATCAACAATTGATGATTCATATTTGACATCACATAAGTGTTAGTTTTGCGTGACTTTTATGATTTACATTAGACTTGCAATAACGACATAACTTATACAAAATGGAAATGGTAGCCATTTTCAAAATGGCCGCCATTTTGAATCTGCCAGGGAAATTGAAGTGGCTAACGTTTTTTTTTGGATTAGATATGTATAAACACTAATTGTGGAAAGTCCCTTGCTTGCATCATAATTTGAAGTATTTTGGCAAAATATGGACCTTATGCCCCGGGCTAGCAACAAGGAGTTTAAGTTCTGGACAAGTGATAAAATATATTTGTGGGATGAATATAAAAAACAATCCGAACGAAGTAATGCTTCATTACTTTCATCGGTTTGCTTAAGTAGCATCTTGGTACCCTCTTCATACAGCAGCAATGTATTGAATATTCGTAGATATGTTGTATGCGTATACATGTCATTTAGTATTATGCAAGACATGCCAAGTTTCAAAGATTACCAGCTTTTGATATTTAATTATATGATAAAGATGCCCTTTACATAATGCCGTGGACAAGCTTTACTGCAGTCTTTTGCATTCCATATACGACAGCAAACTGTTTGCTGCTATATCAGTGTACTCCCTATCTTCTGTCGGTCCCGCTTCTGCATAATGAACACGGACGTTGACCTCCGCGGCCACGACCTCGATAGAGTCATCTCCAAATACGATATTGAGCACCGCTGTGTGTCATTCTTCTTTGTCTCCGAAATGATGTACTTTTATTACATTGACGCTTTGAAATGTCCCAGGACGCCACAAGCGTCTCAACTATTATGAAAAGCTAATCAGTTCTTGTACTCATGTTTTCTGCAACATTTAGCACAATATTTCTCACTTTCAATAAATGGCTTTGCTGCACTGTTTTTGTTAAATTCACATTTGAACTCTCAATTCAATGTCTTAAGATGAACTGTTGTCAGCTCCACCTGACTGCAGACTTGCACCACACGGTCAGTTGTCAGCACGTCCGCTGCCTTGTAATTAAATTCTGAAATATAGTCCATGTTGGATAGGTTCACACGTTTAGTATTCGAAAAATCTTGTCTCTTAATGTTTCAGATAGTTATGCACTCCAAAGTATCGGTCAAATTTCTCGAAAACAGTAAATGTATCCAGATCATATTTGTTCTCAGATGGCATTGCAAGAATGCCAGCTGATTCGTCTGCCTCTCGACTGTCGGAACCCATTCAAAGGCATGATATATTTTAACACAGTTTTGGCCCTTGTTGGCGAGAAACACTCCAGATTTCTTTCTGCCTGGTTTGTAAGCATATCTAAGAGCGTCCAAATGAATAAAAAATTCCTTTATCTACATCTCCCACTCTGGAACTGGGCTAAACTCCGGAAGTGGCATTATTTCCTTAGATCCCAATTTCACACTTGTGTCAAAGGTATATACCGGTAGAACAATGTTCCAATCACAATCTAGCATCGATATTTTAACCTGTAACTCCTTAGTTAAGGTGATGCTAGCCGATTTTTTGACATCATGCAATACAATAAAGAGCGCCATTTAAGTCTTACAGATAGACAGTTAATTCAGTATCAATAGTTTTAACTTCACAAAAGAGAGTAGCCAATCAAAGTACTGACAGTCCAAATATAGAACTGGGGTACATAGTGTATAGATCTACCAATACAGCAGGGTTCGACGACTTAAGAAGCTTATTTTGAGTTTTCAACTAAAGAGATATAGGTATGTCCGACTTGAGCGAGTTCAACTATTTCATTCTGTCTTTCTTTTTTGTTACAAATTCAAAAAAGTAGAGACTGTCTTATCTTATCTTAGTGTAATTGTTGTGATTATGACAGTTTGAGCATTATTCATTGTTTAATGTTTGCTCCTTTTTAGTTCAGTAATTCTAACAACCTGTCGTTTACATCTACTGCTAACTGTTTACTGCTGATTACTGTTAACTGTTTACTAATGTATGCCAACTGTTTACTGTTAACTCGGTTTTGAGCATTATTATGAACGTTTACGCATTTGGCAGTTAGCAGCAAACAGTTGGCTGTAGTATATGTTATACGATTTTGAATATATGAAAGTAAGCAGCTGGCAGTTAGCAGCAAACAGTTGGCTGTCGTATATGGAATACGTTTTTGAATATATAAAGGTCGGCAGCTGGCCGTTGGCAGCAAACAGTTGACTGTCGTATATTTGAATGCAATACATGGATCTTTTGAAAAGCGTTGTATTAGTCTAAACATATTTTATTTCAAAATAGTACATATTTTACAATCATACATAAATATACTTTAGGATGAGAACGAAAGCAATGTTTGCTTATTAGGTTCTTCTCCTAGTTTGTGGCTGAAAACAATCACGATTAACAAATAAACATTTGGAATAAAGGAATATGTTTGGTGAGCGTAACAATATGTCAGTATACAGTCAACCCTGCGCCAAGCGACAATTCAATAGAAGGTTTATGTGCATCATTATATACAATACATACCTATTGTTATGAGATGCATGACAAGCAAAAATTAGAAAGATTATGCAGTGGATATTTATACAATGGATTATACCACACAGACCTATGGCATATGCTAATACATATATATATATACACTTATACACTAAGTAGTCGCTTGATTCAAGATCAACTGTATACAGTAAGGTTAAAGTTTGAATGTTTTGGCATAATATTGGCGATGCATATAGCATCAAAGATGATGGAGAGATTGAGGTAGACTAGAATGGTACTCTTTGACGGGAAGTATGGGATAGGTATTAATGAGGGTTGATGCTTAAGCGTTGTATTAATGATATAGTCAACATTGTTTTAGGCATCTGATTGGCCGAGAGCTCCAAGCCATGTGCTAAACGTAAACAAACGAAACTTGTTGTTGTGCGTCAAAACCGTAAGCCTACGACTTTCAAAGATGCCATAAAATCTCCCAATAAAAGCATCCAAGCTCTATACTTAAATGATGATTTGCAAGATACTTCGTCTGTAATAAAATTTAAAACATCTCCTTTATAACTTAAAGTGCAGCTAATATTACCATATAATGATGATAGAAATATTTTACATATTAATTGTGGAATTTAAGTGTGTTTGTTTCATTTATGATTTAAACAGGTTGGCTATTTTGCTGAATCAAGATATTGGACGTTTTAACGACAAAATTCAATTATTTCAATGGGCAGAAAGAAGAAAAAGGTAAATCAGCCTCAAAAACACAAAGGTAAGAAAATAGGAAATATTATTTTGGTTGATTGATTAATTGAGTTTGGTTTTACAGCGCAGCGACACCTAAAATGGTTATACGCGTATGGCGCCGATTTATTGATAGCTTGCAAAATACTGACTAAAATAAAATGCAGCGGGAAAATGTGTTATGGTATTTAAGTTACATTAGGGTGTTTTGACTGCTTTTGTTTGGAACACATTCTTCTTAAAATATTTACGCCACATGTTTCCTTTTGTGCGCCATTTTGTAAAGCTAACAAAAAATGGTCCGTATCAATGAATGCTAGAGCCGTTCTTCCTTTACACTTTATTTGAAAAGTATGATTTTCATTTAGACATGAAAAACATATTTGTCACATAAAAGTATGAAATAAATTAGATATGTTATTTTATCGGTTTTGTTAGCTCATCTGAGCACAAAGTGCTCAATGTGAGCTATTGTGATCGGTCGCCGTCCGTCGTACGTCGGTGTTGGTGTCGGTGTCGGTGTCGTCTGTTCACAATTTGTTTAAAATAACTTTTTCTCTGAAACCAATAGCCCAATTTTAACCAAACTTGGTCAGATGCATACAGTAGTTGTGAGCTTCGAAAGTTCTTAAAAAGTTGTGTGGCTATCCGTCTTGTTACCATGGCAACCATGCGCAATATCTTTAAAATAAATTATTCTCAAGAACGACTGGTCCGATTTCAATTTCGTTTTCACCAAAATGTTTCTCAACTAATAGTCTTTCAAAGTTGTTCAAAGATTTAGAAATAAAAGTAGAGTGCCCAATGCAGGCCGCCTAATGTAACATAACTAGGAAAAATGGCATGCGACAATAACTAAATAATTCTATAAAAGATCAATGACATGATTTAAAATGGTGAGCAGTCCAAGAATTATAGCACAGACCCCGCCAGCTGGTTTCAGAAGAGATCAGAGTCGTATCCCTACCATCAAGATCCACCAGACAGGCATTGGTCGACGGTACAACCCCAGAACCCACAATTAGACCATAACATTTACAGAATGAACACAGCCCTGGGGTAGCAGTCATTTACCCTCTCCACCCACATCCGCGGGACCTACATATTCCATGGCTGAAATTACACCCTTAATTTATAAAACATAAAGAAGCTGTCATAGAATTATACCGCAGACCCGAAGCCAGTCGGTTTCAAAAGAGATCAGAGTCGTATCCCTACCATAAAGATCCACCAAGCAGGCACGGGCTAACGGTACAACTCCAGAACTCGCATTTAGACCCACAATATCTACAGTAAGAGCATAGACCGGATGTAGCAGTCATCCATTTTCTAAGTGTTCTAATAATAAATATTAAAGAAGTGTGTTTTCAGAGGTTTTTGAAGACTGCAACTGAGCTCGCATCTATGATGTTTGATGGTAGAGTGTTTCGGCATTTACATTATATTGACAACCAAATTAAAAACGTTAAAAATCTTCTTGTCAATAACCGAAAGAGTTAGGACAATCAAATTTGATATGAAGCATCATGCTAAGAACCTTTACTAAGATTGTTCAAATTATGACCCCAGGATCAAAAACGGCCCCGCCCCGTAGCTTATTAGTTTTATATAGGAAAAGCTTTTAAACTCTAATTCTCTGAAATCGTTAGACCTACATCTTTTACATTTTATATGTAGCTTAGCCTAATGGTCCTCTGGCAAAATTGTTCAAATCATGACCCTGGGGTCAAAAGGACCCACCCCTGGGCTTATCAGTTTACATAGACTTATATAGGAAAACCTTTAAAGATCTTCTACTCTGAAACGATAAGGTCCAGACACTCGATATTTTACATGTTACTTCGCCATATGGTCCTCTGCCAAGATTGTTCAAATCATAACCCTCGAGTAAAAACTGGCCCCGCCCGGGGCTTATTGTTTTAACATAGACTTGTATAGGAAAACCTTTAAAAAAACATCTAACCGTAAGGACCAGACCTTTTACATTTGACATGTAGCTTTGGGCTATTGTCCTTATCATGATTGTTCAAATCAAGACCCCCGTATAAATAATGGCCCCGCCTCGGGACTTAATATTTTACATAGACTTGTATATGGAAAAAAACATTTAAAAATCTTTTCCTCTGCATAGACCAGCCTGGCTACAGTTTCAGGGCTTCAGATAAGAGAAAACTGAACAAATCTAACATTTTCTCGCTCAATTCAGCACCAAACCCTATGGTGTTACAACTCATTTGGATCGTCTCGAAGAGACAATTCAAATGAGTAGTGATACCAATGGGTTTAATGCAGAAAAAAGATTTTAAGTTTTGAAATACTCCTCTTATATAGAAACCTGGCTACTATCCAATCAGACAATTCAGTTTTCAACAGGTGCTCTTAATTCTGAATTTCTGATCAAATATGATTGGTTGAAAATGTTGGTCTAAATAGATACCATGCAGCTCCGCAAAAAAAAACCGTACGGAGCTTCATAATTGTCACTTTCTAAATATAAAACAAACCGACAAAAGACACACAAGCTTACAGTGTCCAGATAAGACGGTTTTAACTTAATACAGCTTCTTCCCAATACCTCTATTAAACTATGTTTCTGCTACCGATTAAAATTAACTTTTGGAGGCGATTCTAATGAGGAAAAGCATAGAGTTTGGTTGACATATTATATTCATCTCACAAGAGCTCAAAGTGCTAAAGGTGAGCTATTGTGATACCGCTCTGTCCGGCGTCCGGCGTCCGTCTGTCCGTCATTCTGGTAACAATTGCAAACGACTTATTCTTTGAAAACCAATTGCCCCAGTATAACCAAACTTCGTCAGTTCTAAGCATCAGTTGGGTGGAGGAATGAAAAGTTGTTAAAAGTTTGTGGATGGGATTATTTGTCTGGTTGCCATGGCATCCGTGCACAATATCTATATAAACGTTCTCCTCCGAAACTACTGGTCCGATGTCAATTTAGTTTTCACCAAAATGATTCTAAATGGATAGACTTCAAATGATTTGATCCATTAATGGCCACCAGAGGGCGTGGTCATTTTTCTTGTTAGGAAATATCGAATTAAAAGTCATATATTTGGCTATTTTTTATGAGATTTTGTCTGTGGCATGACCTTGATAAAAAATACGTCATACTTGAGTACAGGTCATGTTGGGTCATAAAGTAGGCCAGTAGGTCAAATCGCGGGAAAAGCTATTTGCCACTCCAGGGGCCATATTTTGAGTCCAATCTTCTTCAAACTTGCTTAGAAATATTATCTTGACAAAATCTAGGCACTATGTGAATATGAGTTACATAAGAAAAAAGAAAGTCAGTAGGTTAAACCATAAAAAAGCTCCTAAACACTGTAGGAGAAATATTTTTAGCTACAAGCTTATAAAAATTGCTCAGAATGGTCACATTGACAAAATCTAGACAATGTAGTAATATGGATTACTTTGGGTCAAACATTTGGTCAGTAGGCCAATCAAAGGAAAAGCTTCAAAGTACTCTAGGGGCCCTTACCTGTTGTTCTAATTTCATGAAACCAGCTCAGAATAATTTCCATCTAAAATCTAGGTAAATTATGAATATGGGTTACATCTGAAAAAATGTAGGTCAGTTGGTCAAATCATAGAAAGGCTTCTGAACTCTTTAGGGGTCATAATTTTAGCCCCAAACTAATAAAACCTGCTCAAAATAATCGCATAGACAAAATCTAGGCAATGTATGAATATGAGTTTTGTTAGGTCAAAAAGTGGGTCATTAGGTCCAATCAAATGAAAGGCTTCTGAACCCTATAGTTCATATAGAGTACACACATCAATAGTATCCTGACACATTTGCTTCGTGTGACATGAGCGCTAGTGGGGGTATCTATCACCTGCAGTGATAAAGTCTAGTTAAATCTGGGAACTTTGTACTCTGGTGAGCGCCTTAGAGACCATGGGGCTCTTGTTTTAGTATTGCATAAGTATTTCAGGTATACTTTCTTTATCTTGAGCAATGTACCATGGGAATTTCTGGGTTTCGCCCAATAAAAATTATATTAATCAACGGTCAGATTTTAAACCATTGTTTTATTAAATTATGAACGCTTAATTACAATTTTGCATTAGTCATATTTAGGCAACATGTATTATGAAACTTAAATTTCGTTTGTGATAGATATATATGTCGCAATCAAACCCTTTTGGGAAAACTTGATAATTGTAACTGTTAAGTAAATTTACATTGCATGTACTGTAGATACTCCTAAGAAAAAGGGAAAGGATGCAAATCATCAAAGTAAAGGAAACAGTGACGGTACAGCTGAGGCAGCATCAGCGGTGCAGGACACAGATAGCGCAGGTAAGTCCCCATTGTTCAAAATATACCTTTAATGAAAGCGAATACATTGCCCAACAATCATGTTCGATATTGTATATGCATGTAATATGTAAATTCTTAAAAGGCTTACGTAAAATTTTACTGTACGAAAGGAATCCCAAAACTATACATACAGAAATAATCAAATAATTATATTCCTTAAATATACACATCAAATAAAACGCATGGACTGTGAGGCTATCGCACAATCGATTGTGTTGGAACTCATTTTAGCATTTCAATAGATTTGTAAAATTGACCTTGTAGACAATGATGTATATTAATGAAAAGTAAAAGGTACATGTTTATTGCGTTCCCTATGAGCAGGTATGAAGGCAGTAGACCATCTGCACATGGGTAGTACGGGTCTGTAAATCTTGCTGTGCTATGGAGTTCAACTATTTCGTCAAAACGGCAGTTAAATCCATTTACGTATATCAAAAGCTGACGGATCAAGCACATCGCCTAAGATTGTTCAACAGATGCAAAAATACCTGGGGACACGACCGGACAGAAAACGTTAGGTTCATGTTAGTTATCCCGAAAATCCGTACACACATTTGTAGCATCTAGTGATACTTGTAACCTTCTGAAATACTGTTACCTTAAAGTGAGAAGCCAAACAACAACATAACATATTTATGAATCTCGTTAAAAGAACGGTGTTGAATCAACCATTAGTTGAGTAAGATTTTTAAAAATACAGTGTTATCTCCCTACAACGACACTCCCGACAACGACTCCCTATTTACAACGACCCTTGCCGGTGTTCGTTTTCTCTCCTGAAAAGGTTTATTCAGGACAACCCTTGTATGTATATGTTACAGGGATTAAGTGTAATCAGGGATTACGCGAAATCCCTGAACTGTTTAGGGATTACGTGTAATCACTGGGCATTTTAGGAAATTTATGAAATGTCCCAAATTAATAGATTTGTACTATCATTGCATTTCTATTGGTTTTAAACATCATGCTTTCTGGAAATATCATGGTCTAATGAACGTTCATACAACGTTTCTCACACAAGTGAATAAAGATAAGTGAACAGTGTGCATTTAAGTCAGGACAATTAAAAAACCAAGACATCTGTCTAGTTAATAAGGTTAACAACATATTTTATAGCATGGTACTTGCCTTTGAAATTAATGAACTAAACGAGGCAAGATCCATTACTTTAACCAAAAGTAACTGCCAAATATTTATAAAAAAAACAACAATGAAAAGCTTCAAAATTACGCCTTTTCCCTGAGATATTTAGGGTTTTCGTGAAATCTCTGATTTTCAGGGAGTTCACGTAATCCCTGATTACACTTAATCCCTGTAACATATACAATAAAACAAGCGTGCTAATAAAAAGTATTAGTTAAGAGGTCAGTACGGTTGAGTATTTTTTATGATATGAGCTCGGCACCTCTGTTCCTTCACACCAGCTTTGCACATATGTCTGCTAGGAGGATAAAGCTTCGCGAAATGAGCAATTTGGCTTAAATTGTAATTATGTGTGCCGTCGATTGCGCCAGTGGCTATTGGGAGAAAATTTCATTTAGCTTGCATGCTATATTACTCGTAAATAATCAGCTCATGTTTATAACGGCGCAGCACCTCAGCCAATATTGCCGTTATTGTTATACTTTCATGATTAACAGTAGAAATGTTGATGCTGAACTACAAGAAAGAAGTAACTTGGTTGAGAACGTTACCAGATAAATAGCAGTTAAAAACTATAATATTTTGCCGTTATTTGGAACGTTTATAGAAGAGATGCCAACTAAAAGGAATTTTGTGATACGAGTGTTCGATAGAATTACTAATCGAATATTCGTTTACACATGGCTGGCATTATGATAAAGGGGTTTTAGAAGTGTTTAGTTTTAATCTGCATCCGAGCCTGAGTAAAAGTGTTTAAAATTTCGAAATATTTCGAATTCAAGTTTTAATCAAATTGTTATCCTGTTCAAGTGATTTTAGTTCACATATATTTGACATCGCTAGTTCGTTGTGAAAGTTATGAATCATTACAATGCAATAAATCACCATTTATCAAAAAATTTCGTATTTGTTTTCTGTTATGTACCGTCTTTTGTCGCTCATAATGAACACTCACGAGTGTTTAATGCGTACCTGTATTCAAAGAGTTAAATCACTGGGCAAAAACTTATTCCCATAGATAAGACGCATCTATGTTTCAATTAAACGTTTCGACTTAGAGACTATCGCAGCCATAGTTAAAAAGAAACACCCGCATTGTTTTTATGGAGTTGCATTGAATAAAAGAATTTATGAAGTCTGTGTAAGTTCGTCGATTCTTTTATTTCGATTAAATGCATTGATACAAACAAGTGGTTATTCTTTAAAATGATTCTTTTACTAATATTTCTTGATTTTTAAACAAAAACGATATAATCAGGAATGTTACAACTTTGCAACACAGGCAAAACTTGCGCTGTAAAAATCCAGTGTCGGCATTTTCGTATGCGTAGTTAGGGTCATGACTTTGCTTCTACGATACACCCAGAACTACGTTTACTTTCAGTGCGCGATTGCGCGCAATAATTATAAATTAATACTGAATAACTTTCTTTCTTTCTCTATTTAAAATGCTTTCCAGGAATATTTTTTAGCTCACCTGAGCCAAAGGCTCAACGTGAGCTATTGGGAATCGTCGTGCGTCGTCCGTCGTTCGTCGTGCGTCGTCGTTAACAATTGCTTCAAATGACATCTCCTCCTATACCGCTTGACAGAATTCAACTAAACTTTACCGAAATGTTCCTTGGGTCATGGTCTTTCAAATTTGTTCAAAGAATTAAAAACAATGCAGAACTCTGGTTGCCATGGCAACCAAAGTGAAAATATAAGGAAATATTAAAAAATCTTCTTGTCAAAAACTGCAAGGACTAGAGCTTAGATATTTGGCACATAGTATCATCTACAGGTCTTTTATCAAGTTTGTTCAAATTATGCCCCTGGGGTCAAAATTGGCCCCGCCGCGGGGGGTCACAGTTTTACATAGAGTTATATAGTGAAATTTTCAAACGTCTTCTTCTCTGAAACCAATGTCGCCAGAGCTTTGATATTTGGCATGGTGACACTTCTAGATGCCCTATACCAAAATTGTTCAAATGGTTCTGGTCGGTTGCATATCTAGGTCACAGGAGCTAAAAATAGATTTTTTAATGAAAACTTAAAAAATCTTCTTGTCTGAAACTGCAAAGGCCAGAGCTTAGATATTTGGCACATAGCATCGCCTACAGGTCCTCTATCAAGTTTGTTCAAATTATGCCCCTGTGGTCAAAATTGGCCCCGCCCAAGGGGTCACAGTTTTACAAAGAGTTATATAGTGAAATTTTCAAACGTCTTCTTCTCTGAAACTAATGTGGCCAGAGCTTTGATATTTGGCATGGTGACACTTCTAGATACCCTTTTAATAAATTTGTTCAAATGGTTCTGGTCGGTTGCATATCTAGGTCACAGGAGCTAAAAATAGATTTTTTAATGAAAACTTAAAAAATCTTCTTGTCTGCAACTACAAAGGCCAGAGCTTAGATATTTAGCACATAGCATCGCCTACAGGTCCTCTATCAAGTTTGTACAAATTATGCCCCTGGGGTCAAAATTGGCCCCGCCCCGGGGGTCACAGTTTAACATAGAGTTATATAGTGAAATTTTCAAACGTCTTCTTCTCTGAAACTAATATGGCCAGAGCTTTGATATTTGACATAGTGACACTTCTAGATGTCCTATATCAAAATTGTTCAAATTGTTCCGGTCGATTGCATAACTAGGTCACAGGAGCTAAAAATAGATTTTTTTTCAATGAAAAGTTAAAAAATCTTCTTGTCTGAAACTACAAAGGCCTGAGCTTAGATATTTGGCACATAGCATCGCCTACAGGTGCTATATCAAGTTTGTTCAAATTATGCCCCTTTGGTCAAAATTGGCCCCGCCCCGGGGGTCACAGTTTAACATAGAGTTAAAGAGTGAACTTTTCAAACGTCTTCTTCTCTGACACTAATATGGCCAGAGCTTTTATATTCGGTATGGTGACACTTTTAAATATACTTTTCATATTTTGTTCAAATTGTTCCGGTCTGTTGCATATCTAGGTCAGTCCTGGACATAAATCATTATCTCCATTTTTTCAGCTATTCTCAGGTGAGCGAAATATGCCCCATGGGGCTCTTGTTTTATAAAAAACATTAAGATTCTAAAATTTAACGTGAACTGACTTAATTTAAGGTGACTCTTTGCAAGTGTGTTAGACGTGTGTCACTGGTTTGTTGATCAGCCCTTCGTAAAACTGTTACCACATGTGATATTCTAATTGATGACACCACATGCAGTTGTTACCTAAAATAGGGTCTCGGTAATGATTTGTGCAGTGATGCATTTTCTGAAAATGAATGGCCCACCGACAGTATCAATAAACAAATACAGCCTTTTTATCTCTTACAAAATTATACACTTATTTCAAACGAATATTCGAATGGTAAAATAAGGTTCGAGTACTCGATTAAAAACGAATACTCGTTGACATTCCTAGTTTATAGAATGTAACAGGCCAGCAAAAGTGTCTTGTATCTCATGTGTTATTTTTCTCAAAAACAAATATTGATATGCAGAGAACGATAACAAAAATACATGTTGGGAACGATGGCAGCCATTATCATCGGAAAACAATCGGTTTCTGATTCTAGAAGAGGTACAGGAGGATAGTCTAAGTAAAGAGATGCGAATAATTTATCCAAACAGGGTGAGATTTGGCCGTATATATCGTAAGAAAATGTTTTCTAAAAACAATTTTGGAATGAAAGAATAAATCGGTACATGCATGCATAAATACATATGTAAATGAATGAAACCATCAACATTTGCCGAGGCTGTACGGGAAGATCATTTAACATATGCCATGTTCATAAACAGAACTATTCATAATGTTTTAATCAACTTTAGATTAGTATTTCCAAAACGTTTTTGTAATATCTATTAACGAAATAACGTAATCTGAAAAGCTGGCTCTTTTACTTCACCTACATCTACGTTGGTACGCTGCTCTGTCAAACATGACATATCTGATTACAAAATAATTTTGAAACGAACGCTAATTTCAACTTGTATCCTATCTGCAGTTCTTGCTGTCCATTTTTAGCTAACCTGAGCACAAAGTGCTCAAGGTGAGCTATTGTGATCGGTTGCCGTCCGTCGTACGTCGGTGTCCGTGTCTGTGTCGTCTGTTCACAATTTGTTTCAAATAAATTCTTCTCTGAAACCAATGGCCCAATTTCAACCAAACTTGGTCAGATACATACTGTAGTTGTAAGCTTCAAAAAGTGTTCAAAAAAAAGGGGTGGGGCAATCGGACTTGTTGCCATGGCAACCATGCACGATATCTAAAAAATAGATCCGTCAAAAAACATGGCCGCCAGAGGGCGTGGTCATTTTCCGTATTTACGTAATATTGACAACTAAAGTCAAAAACTTTAAACATCTTCTTGTCAATAACTATAAGTCCTAGGACAACTAAATTTCACAAGTAGCAACATGTTGTGAACCTTTAGCAAGATTGTTCAAATAATGACCCCGGGTCAAAAATGGCCCCGCCCGGGGCTTATCAGTTTTTCATAGGAAAACCTTTAAAACTCTTCTTCTCTAAAACTGTATGGCCTAGACCTTTTATATTTGGCATGTAGCTTTGCCTTATGGACCTCTACTAAGAGTGTTCAAATCATGACCCCAGGGTCAAAAATGGCCCCGCCCCGGGGCTTATCAGTTTTACATAGACTTATATAGGAACACCTTTAAAAATCTTCTTCTCTGAAATCGTAAGGCCCAGACCTTTTATATTTGGCATATAGCTTTGCCTTATGGTCCTCTACCAAGATTGTTCAAATCATGACCCCAGGGTCAAAAATGGCCCCGCCCCGGGGCTTATCAGTTTTACATAGACTTATATAGGAATAAACCTTTAAAACTCTTCCTCTCAGAAACCCTAAGACCCAGACCTTTTATATTTGGCATCTAGCTTTGCCTTACGGTCCTCTACCAAGATTGTTCAATTCATGACCCCAGGTTCAAAAATGGACCCGCCCCGGGGCTTATCAGTTTTACATAGACTTCTACAGGAAAACCTAATTCCGAGTTGTTTCAGTTACATGCAACAGTCCACATACATGCAATGACAAACTTCATTATGCATCGAGTATAACACAATAGTTCCTCAGGTGAGCGTTTCAGGACCGCATGCGGCTCTTGTTTGTGAAAAACGTCTATTAATAGCACGTCCCTGTGTTTTCTGTGAAAGTATGCGAACGCAATGTACTACAAGATTTTCTATATATATTTGAGGAACGAATGTCGGACTTCCCATTATGAATGTGCAAATAATTATGAAAATCACTATGCTAACAGCAGTGTGGATGGCTGTAATGTTTGTACCAAACTGATGCCGAGAAACTCGCGTTTTATTCTAATGTGTTTGTTCCACGTTTTTCCGTTTTGGTTTCCGTATATGAAAACTCTTTTCTTTTATCGACGCTTGTTGCCAAATAATATCTTTTATTATATGCCTTTGTATGATATCGAGCGTTTTCGCGTGTATTTGCACAGTAAAATACAAGAGTCTGTATCAGCCACCTTGTATCAGCCACTTTGTATTTTACTCTGACCTCGCTTTCGATTTAACGTGACGTCATTTACGTACGTGTACAAGTGCCGCGTTATTCATTGTGGCAAACAAAAAATCTTGTTCTGCTTCAAATAACTAATAAATTTTGGCTATAAAATGATTTAAACAACTATTTAATTGTTTCTGGTGTGTATTCAAGGCATATAATAAACACATTACCAGTTGGCAGTGTGCTACAAAGTGTTGCATTTAGCTCTCGACGCTTCTTAAACAGGGGTACAGATTTCATAAACTTCGTAAAACATTTTCTAAATTCTTTTATAGAAATCTTCCTCTCATTAACAAGTATAAATGTAACTTAAAGTCTTTTCTGCGGCAAGGTATTTCACATCCGGAGTTTTATGGTGATGTGATTTACAGACTTCGTAAGATTCTTGGACATATGCATTTTCAAAACCTATTTGTGAAACGTATTAGATTTTTCCTCAAAAAAGATTATGATCCAACTATATTGCTGCGCACTTCACGTTTGGTTATCGATCAATCTACAATTGATAACTATGCTTTCCTCTTTGGTTGTGCGACGACAGACAGGGCTTAGCACTACATGATGATGTATCTCTAAAGCCGTCCTTAACCGGGAGAGTTATGTCGGATTTTCGTGCTTTGGTTTTTCTCTCCCTCTCTGTCGTACCCTAAACCCTTCCATGTCTTACAGTTACTCGTGACTACAGACTATTCGCTTGAGTACAATTTGACCGTTGCCATAGTGGGTTATTTTTAACACGGGCTTGAATGTTTAATTCTTTCCCGTGTTACTAATAATCCTGTCAGAGAATTTTGTTAGATGTTTTACATGTATTTACTTACTGTGCTGGCGGTCTTTTTGATTGTAAGGTTGTGGAACAGGGTTTATATTTTATGTACACTGTTCGTCTTTATAGGTGAATATAGGATATAAGTGTGAGGTTGGGCGCCCCTAAACCCAGGTTTAACCCCCCAGTGGTTGTTAATAGTTAATTAATTTATAATTGATTATTGATTGCTACTGACCGTACCAAGGCGGGCTCCTATGTTCACTTAGCTTTATGTTTGTCTTGCGTGTTGTTTTCTATTTAGTGTGTAGATGAAGGAATGGTATTGCGTGTGTGTGTGTGTGTGTGTGGTTGTGTGTGTGTGTTTGTTATGGTATGGCTGTGTGTGTGTTCTGCTTTAGAGATGGGTGTATTGTTTGTGTTGCGTTTCCTGCTTGAGTCTTCTTTCGTATTTATTTGGCGGAAACAACCGATCAGACTCGCGCCAAGGCGCTCGTCAGATCGGCTATTTCCGCCAAAATCGTCTCGAGCTAAATACATCACTCTGTATCACACTGTCAACTGGTAATGTATATTTATCATTTTTAGACAAAGACCATGAGATAGAAGCGCATGGGGGCATAGAATGCAAGGAAAAGAGCATACCTTGTATAGATAGAACTGACAAGACACTTTCAGGAGCTAGGTCCAGCTCACCTGTAGCACAGGCAACTGGTAATTGGAGATTTGCTTTTACCATACATTCCATGTAAATACTGAAAAATAATAATTACAAGCAGTTAAATGGGTATGGTGGCATAATTCTGACACCAGTTAACCACATAGTTATCATGATAGATTCCTATAAATATCTCACATAAATACTCAAGTAGTTTGTTTTCGCAAAACCGTTCGCGTCTGTTCTCAGATAATTATATCTGTAAAGTGAAATGTTGAAACTCTTCACGATAACCAAGTAAATATCTGAACAGGAACTTTGTCATGATACTGCTTTAAGCTGCCACCACTTAACGAATTTATCTAGTTACTTAACTAGATAATTAACTAGAAAAGTTTCGTGTTACCAGTTATCTAAAAGTAGACAATTGCATTCGGATGACTTCGGTAGGGACCCGGAAGTACAGGCTATCTATTTTTAGATAAGTTAACACGAAACCTTTCAAGGAACGTTTCAGTTAACTTAGGTATTAAAACTTGACAGTATTTGGCACTAACAGTTCATTTGACGCGATACGATACTTACAAGGTTTTCCTGAAAATATTCCACTTTCCACTTATTAGAAAAATGTGAGATATTAAATGGAAACTTTTCAGAAAAGCTAAGTAGTAAGTGGTGTCAGAAATATGCGACCATAAATGTATATATGAATTTCGGACAGAAAATCAACTCACCTTCCCAACTTGCGATTTTATTATTTATCTGAGAAGAGCGTTTTTCTTGAATGTCCGGTGAAACCATGCTTTTAAAACATTCAACAGACAAGAGGGTTCTGTTAAAAATCATACATCTGACTTGTTTGACTTAAAACATTGATTTGAAATTGCAACCGTGGTCTGAGGGTTGGGGCGTCAGCCTCGGAAACTAGAGATCGAAGGTTCGAATCCCGGTGGAGTTGATGTGGTCGGTTTGTGAACCGCCAGCCAGTTAAACGAATGGTTACCATAGGCCCATATTTGTCTTTAATTATCAATTATTATTTAACACGGAGTTGATAAAATCAACATTGAATTATCTATATAATCCGGTTACTGTCATGAAATACGATTTAGACTAGTATTTGAACTACTCGAACAAAGATTTAGAATATACTCATTATACGTTTTCAAGTAATCTAAGTCAATATTGGATCAAGTGCTGCTAGTATCTATATACAATTTACAGCAGCTGAGATAATGTATAAGTACCCATTACGAAAAATGCACGGGGTTATGAGCCTGAAACAACTAGGACATTGGAACCAGACCTGGTGTCAATTACTTGGAAATGTAATTTAATTTGATTACAATTACTTGTCAAAAGTCTCAATTATATTACAATTACAATTACACGGAAATTAAGAATGTAATTAATTAAAGGACCAGATTCACAAGGGTCAAATATCACACTTTTTCTATAAATACGGATAATTGTTTTGGTGGTATTACACATTTTTCGTATATATAATAAGTCATATGTTATAACAGTAGTATGTTTGTGGGACTTATATAAGATTATGTTTTGAAAAATCACAAGGCAGAAATACGCAGTTTGTGAATTTAGCTCTTACAATTACTTTGTAAATATAATTATTACTTTGAAACAATGAAGTTGAGAAAACTTAGAAAATGACAAGGAGGGTGTTCCTTGGATCACATGTGTCACCTGCCAATACACAGTCTACATTTGCTATAAAATGCAAATATGCACTCGATATCCTTAGCAAGCCTGGCCAATTTTGTACACATAACACAGACACTACCGGACTTATCTGGGGTTCATTTTTAGCTCACCTGAGCCAAAGGCTCAGGATGAGCTATTGTGACCGCAATTTGTCCGGCGTCCGTCGTCCGGCGTCTTGCGTCCGTCGTCCGGTGTCCGTCGTCCGTCCACATTTTCAAACAACATCTCCTCAGAAACCACTGACCCGATTTCAACCAAACTTTTTCAGAAGCATTAGTGACAAGGGGGAACGAAATATTGTTCAAAGTTTTTGGCTAGAGTTATTCCCCTTGCCGTGGGACCAGATTTTCTAACATGACCGTATGGATAACTTTTAATGCATAAGAAAATCTAAAAAAATCTTCTTCTCAGAAACCGCTAGGCCAAGACCTTTGATATTTGAATATGTATTATTACCTAATGATCTTCTACCAATGTTGTTCAAATTTTGACCCTGTGGCCAAAAATGGCCCCGCCCTCGGGCTTATCAGTTTTTCTGAGGAAAACTTTTAAAAATCTTCTTCTCTAAAACTGTATGGCCTAGATTATTAATATTTGACATGTCGCTTTGCCTTATGGTCCTCTACCAAGATTGTTCAAATTATGACCCCCGGGTCAAAATTGGCCCCGCCCCGGGGCTTATCAGTTTTACATAGACGTGTATAATAAAACTTTTAAAAATCTTCTTCTCTGGAACTGTAAGGTCCAGATCTTTTATATTTGACATATAGCTTTGCCTTGTGGTCCTCTACCAAGATTTTTCAAATTATGACCCCCGGGCCAAAAATGACCCCGCTAGGGCTTATTAGTTTTTCATAGGACAACCTTTAAAAATCTTCTTCTCTGAATCTGTAAGGCCCAGATCATTTATATTTGACATGTAGCTTTGCCTTATGGTCATCTACCCAGATTGTTCAAATTATGACCCCTGGATCAAATTTGGCCCCGCCCCCGGGGCTTATCAGTTTTACATCGACTTATATTGTAAAACCTTTAAAATTCTTCTTCGCTTAAAATGTAAGGCCTAGATCATTAATATCTGACATGTAGCTTCGCATTGTAGTCCTCTACCGAGATCAAATTTTGATACATGTCTCATAGCTTTATAAAAATGCTGTCTTGCCCAGTCAGCTTCTATGGGACAATGCCCTCAGGTGAGCAAAATGTGGCCCTCTGGGCCTCTTGTCTTAATAACCGCTACTCTCTGACATCTCGAAACTACTCCGACGTGTAAAAACGAAACCGAAAGTAACCATCTATTTTTAGAAGCGCTATATTTTAAAAAAAAAAAGCAAAACAAATACGATTCTGAGCTCAGTTTGAGCTTTTTGAGCTTTGTGTTGATATGTCAGTGCTATTGAATTCCAGCATGAGAGTTTTTATAACGGTTTTTGACAACAAAAAAAGATCGCGTATATTTTAAACCGAAAGTATAAAGATAGACAGTTTCGGCCCTTCTGGCATTCGAATTTTTCCAATCTTGCAAGTTTTGTTTCTGTCCGATCCATTTTCAATGCTGCCTGAAAGTGTCACATTTTGCATGAGATCATTGATATTCAAGAATTAGGAAGCGCCCAACCTGGCCTTTCAGAAAGTCTGCCAACGCGATGTGCGAATGGTAACTTTTCCTTCTACGGAGGCCAAAATGTCCCATAAACGTCAAACGTTTTTATACGTTGTAGGCGTGGAAATTATGATAATGAAAACAGTTGTAAAACGATAAAATAGACAGCATCATTGTTCGAAAATCCAATGGACGTTGAAACCCGGGTTTTGATACCTACTTTAAGATATTCAACCATGACCGTTTTTGCACTTACTGATTTTATTATCCCCTGCCGAAAGGCAGAGGGATACTGTTTTAGGTCTGTCCGTCCGGCTGTCCGTGCGTGCGTCACGTTTTCCGTCCGCAACTGTATCTCTGAAACCTATAAACAGATTTGGATTAAACTTGGTATACTTATTTGTCATCATAGGAGCACCGTGGGAAATCAAATTTTTTTCAGAAAATTGTAGGAATTTATGAGTTATCTGCCCTTTTTGTGTTAAAAATGCCGTCCGTCCGTCCGTGCGTCCGTCACGTTTTCCGTCCGCAACTGTATCTCCGAAACCTATAAACAGATTTGGATTAAACTTGGTATACTTATTTGTCAGCATTGGAGCACCGTGGGAAATTAAATTTTTTTCAGAAAATTTTAGGAATTTATGAGTTATCTGCCCTTTTTGTGTTAAAAATGCCATATTTAACAGTTTTTACTCTCTGGCAACTACAGTATTCAACATATTTTGTTTATACTTGCACACATTGTCTATAAGTACAAGTTCTTGCAGGTGTGCAATTTTTGTAAAAAAAGGATACTTGTGACAAGAGTTATCTGCCCTTGATGTACTTAGAAATGCTAGAAAATGCTTTATTTTGGTATTGTTTACATACTAGAGCCTATAAATATGCATGGATTTTTGAAAAAACTTTCTTGAATTATGTATGGCTATAAGTTTTCAAATGAATTTGATTATTGTTGAAAACGGAGAAATAAGTCATGAGTTATCTGCCCTTGATAAGTAAAAAAAAAGCCATATTTAACTGTTTTACTCTCTGGCAACTACAATTATGAATGGATTTAAATGATACTTGCACATGATGTCTATCAGTAAAAGTTCTTGAAGGTGTGCAATTATTGTCAAAAAAGGATACTTGTGGCAATAGTTATCTGTCCTTGATGTACTTTGAAATGATAGAAAATGCTTTATTTTAAAATTGTTTACATCCTAGTATCTATAAATATGCATGAATTTTGATAAAACAAATTCTTAAACTATGTATGGCTATTAGTTTTCAAATAATTGTTATCATTTTTGAAAACGGAGAAACTAGTCAGTTATCTGCCCTTGATGAGTAAAAAAAAACCATATTTAACAGTTTTTACCATCTAGAAACTACAGTCTTTAATGGATTTTGATTTAACTTACACATGATGTATATAAATATAAGGGTAGCAATTATTGTCAAAATAGGATACTTTGTGGCAAGAGTTATCTGCCCTTTATGTACTTAGTAATGCTCAACATGGCTTTATTGTTTACATGCTATTGTGTACAAATGTGAACGGATTTTGAAGAAAAAAATTAAATCATATATGGCTATTATTTATAGAATGAGTTCAATTATTATCGAAAATGTGCAAATTAGTCAAGAATACTCTGCCCTTGATGAGTTGAAAATGTGTTTACACTCTAGTAAATTCTACAGTTCTGAATTTCTTTTAATAATACTTGCACACAATTATAAGTTCTTGAAAGTGTTTAATTACTGTTGAATTTGAATCAAGAGTTACCTGCCCCTGTCATACTTAGATTTATAATGCTACAAACGGCTTTATTTTTTGTATTGTTTTGGCTTTAAAATGTACAAAATTGAATGGATTTTATAAATTTTTGAATGTTGATCTTTAAAGACAGGTGATCACCATTTGCCCCTTCCTCCCACAATAAAGTTTGCCACTTTCTTCTGGACAATCGCTGCGGCAGGGGATATCAGCTCTAAGGTGCTTGTTTTCTTTATTCCTAAACATGCATTCACTCTTTTAATTTGAGCATTTTCGATATATGAAGTTATACGTTTGCCCCTTGAATTATTTTGTTGAGTATATTTCTGCTTAATCTTTAAAAATGCTAAAAGCAAATAGTGTTGAACTATAACAGTGTAAACCAACTCCAGCCTTTGAAATTGGGATGTATTGATGATTTTGGCCAAACATTAAACTGTAGTGCCTGGTCACTGGTCAGTATCCAAACTGTTTGACACTCAGATTGTATTTCTTCAAAGAACCAGTTTTAGAATTTTGCAACATCATTATTACAGTTTGGACAATCTACACTTTGTGTTATTTATAAGGGTTAATTACCTGCTCATTCTAACAAGATAAACCTTTCAATACATATGTTTATTATTGTTAGTTGGGTGTATCATATGACAATCCTTCTCTATGCAAAATATTGTCCGCTTAAAAATAGCTGTCTGCAAGAATGTTCTAATTTAGGTTTGTGTGTAATGCATGGAGAAACATCGACCGGAGTGGCAAACAGTTTAGAATCGATGTTACTAAGCATCTGTTATTGATCCAAATTGTTTGCAAATGTCAATCAAATCATTATAAAACAGGAAAAGGGTTAAAGTTAAATCTGTTGTTTTGTCTACATTATATTCATATCACCTGGGGCTATGATTCGGATTGGCTCTTTGAATGCTTATATGCAGATATCATCTGCAGACATTCTTAAATCAGGATTCTTCTTTTCTATTTTTGCAGATACGCAATCAAAGTGTCAAAAAGAATGATTTCTCATTAGATGTCATTATCAAATTATTTGACATCTGGTCTGGATCCAATCTATTTGAAAACAATTAACTTGAGTCACCAACAGCGCTGAAAGAATCCGTTATTTGTTAAAAGAAGTTATACCGGTACTTAATTAATCTGATGAAAGTTCAATTCATCCTTTTTAAAGTCTCATCACTTGCTATAATTAATGATAGGGTTTGGCTAAAATAAGAAATACCTTCCTATAGTATGCATAACTTTAAAATTTAAACCATTTAAACTAATCACATATTCTGAAATAACTGTTATTTCACTGAGACACTGGTCACCAATTCTAATTTTAAGAACAGCTAATTATGATAAATATACATTGCTATATATTATATTTCTGTGTGTTTGTAGGTGCAGTGTAATTCAAAGTAATTGAAATGTAATTGTCAATTACACCAAAATAATTAGATATAATTAATTAAATTACAATTACATGTAATTGCATTTTACCCTAAATATACATTCAGTCCAATTACTTTAAAAATGTAATTAAAATTACAGTTAATTACAATTACAATTTTATTTACCCCAGGTCTAATTAGAACGATTAAGCCAGTGTCATTATATACCTATATCAACACACTTAACTCTAGTGACGTATATACCTGATCTTGACAACCAGTGTGCCAGTGAACAGAGTAGACTTGTCTCCTACAAACAGTGAGCCCAGATCAGAGATCTTCTATACACGCTGATCGCGATCAGCACTGTTTGTTATTTGGCACTGCATTAGGAAGATGAAACACCATCATATGCCCCCCTACCACAATCTCAAATATTTGACCGTTGGCCTGACATGTCTATTATGTACATATTCATACCAAACATACCAAAAAGTTCCTATCATTTCCTCTTAATTAGAGCAACATGCATACTAAACATGAAGTATATATCACCTGAAAGTCAAACGTAACGGCCATTCTAAATAGTTTACCATTTGACTTATGTAACCTTGACCTTTAATTTGACATGTCTAAATACGTATTCAAACTTCTCTGTATTAGACCAATATGTACACTCAATATGAAGTCCTAGTATTTTAGGGAAAAAGTTATTGCAGTTTCGATTATTTTACCTTTTGACCTTTGTGACCTTCGCCTTTGATCTGACATGCATAAAACCTGTATATCCATATACCTCTTCTTATGGACAATACATACACCATGTATTGAGTATGTATTTATGTATTGGTTATGGTTAAAAAAGTTTTGCCAACGTTTAGGTTTTGGAATGTTTCTGACCCTTTGACCTCTGTGACCATGACCTTTGACTCAAAATATTTGAATGTACATTGTTCAATTTATTATAATTATAGCAATATATGTACTAAATATGAAGTTTCTAACACTTAAGGGTCAAAGTATATTGTCATTTCAAATAGTTGACCTTTTATCCTTTGTGACCTTGACTTTTTGATCTGACATACTCAAAACCTTTATATTCATAGATGTCTTTATATGGGCAACATACACGTTTTGAGAGTGTATTGGTAACAGTAAAATTATTTCAACTTTTTGGTTGCGGAATAAATATGACCCTTTGACCTGTGACTTTATATTCATATTGACTTACCTACTTGAACTATTTCAAGTAAATATAAACAATTTCAGACTCTTCTATCAAAGAAACATTTAAAAAGTAAATATTTACAATTGCCCCATTCAATTCCATTGACAAAGAGTGTGTTCATTTCATATAAACACCAATTTTCGAGAGGGCGGGACTTGTGGAAAAGTTTCAAAGGGGAGGCGGGGCATATGCAGTTTTCATTCGCGAATTAATCTTTGGAACTTGGGGCAGCAAACATTTGGTGGATTTTTCAAAATTTGTTTTCAACCGATATATGCCTTCCTACTAGTGGAAACCATGATTCCCGACTAATATTCTTCTTTATAAATGAGATAAATTGCAAGAAAATTGACATAAGAATCTACCTTATAAACAGCGGCCTATATCTGCGTTTCTTTATGACAATAAAACCCCGATATATTTATCCTACTTTAAAATTACGTCACTTATAATGACGTCATAAATCGGCATTTTTCGCGCCAAACTGTCAAGTTGTTGACAATTGAACTTATTTTTTCTGCTTTCGAATGTACACAGATTCAGTAAATCGGTCATGGCTGTTCCTTATAGGGTACACATTATTCGTGTTATCGACCTCTAATATGGATTAAACATACATGCGTGCTGACAAAATGTTTATTTAATGCTAGCGCGATTCATGGTATTTGCCGAAATTTTCTGTCGTTCATTTCGTTTGAACGCCGGAAAAAATCAGTTCATTTCTTAAATATTGTTTCCGAAATTTCACTTTTAATCTCCTACTTTTCTTTTCATCCCATACCTGTGTATTTCAGTTTGAAAACATCATCATTGCTCCCAAAAACTTTGATATAATCTTAATTTGTCTTCAAAGTTAGCAAAATATTCCTTATTATATTTCTTTGTAACTTTAAGTTTAATGCTCTCATCGAAACATTTTATCGCGTAAATTTGTTTGTTTGGGGTCGCTCGCACCTTGTCAACCAGTACATGCTTGAGCAAGACATGTTTTTGAGAACGGGGAAAAATATACACAGATAATAAATTCCAAGCGTTTCTGTAACAATGCTTTAAAATTATTCAATAACATCTATATAAAGCTGTGTTGTTATGACTTTAATGATTATTGCTTATTCTGTTTAGGCCACGGATTTTGTCAAAATGTTTCAGAATCTTCAGTGGCTATTCATGAAAAGGTTGAAAGAAAAACAAGTATAAGTATAAATGAGGATCTTGCTTCATCAACTTGGTACACTTCATCTCCGACTCCGGCCGGTGGTAAGTTGTATCTTATCAAACACTGGTATTCTAAGTTGAGTGTCTTGTCGTTATTGGTGTTTTTCAATGTCGTAAACATGTTTCATTAGTTATTCCTTTGTTTTTCATATATATGTTAAAACTATTACATGTATTTGATTTACCAATATATACTGCTATATAGTTAAATAAATTCTTGTGACTCTAAAGGCGTCGTGAAGTTTCACTCGGACCATTTTCGATATTCTTTCCAATAGAAAAAACCCAAACCTTTATTGCTTACACATATTTGATAATCCTAATGAGATTAATATTGTGTATCGGTTTAAACATGTCTAGTCTTTATGAACAGAAACTGCAAAGAATGACTGGCCATCGCTGTCACATTCAACTAGTACAGCAAAGCGAAACCCCGCTCGTGCAAGCACAGGATCGGAGGACTCTGAATTTGAAGGTATTGATGCAAAAGCAAATTTATATAACTCGTTTATTATCAAATTCAAGCATTCCTGTAGACTGTAGTGTGATGTTCTGTTGTTGAAAGAAATATGCATGTTGCTAATAGTGCATACTACTAATTCCCTTTGTATCTATCAATTTTAGCTGACCTGGCACGAGGTGCCAATGTCGGCAATTTCGAGCACCTTGTGTCCGTCATCCATCGTCGTCCGTCCGTCAGATGTCGTCATTTGTTTCTTTAGAGAACTTCTTCTCGGAAACCACGCGAACAATGTTATCAAAACTTCATAGGCTTGTTCCTTATGGAACACTCTTATAGATTTTCCAAACATACTCCATCCAAATGAAATTATAGTTGTCAATTGAAGTGCCAATGTGAGCTATTAGGATTGCTGGATGTCCTTCGTCCGTCGTCTGTCGGCGGTCTGTCCGTCCGTTCACAATTAGTTCGTTAACACTCTAGCGGCTACATATTTAAGCAGATTTTCATTAAACCTGATGACAGTGTTTGTCTTGATGAGTTATATGCCAAGTTTTAATGTGGGTCATGTCAGGGTTAAATCTAGATCGCTAGGTCAAATAACAGAAAAACCTTGCTAACACATCAGAGGCTAAATATCTCATCAGGTCTTATGAAACTCAATCAAAATCTTTGTCTCATTGATATCTAAGTCAAGTTTAAATGTGGGTCATGTCCGGTCAAAAACAAGGTCACTAGTTCAAATCATAGAAAAACCTTTTTAACACTCTAGAGGCTACAAATCATATTGGTTTTTAATGGCAATTAGTGCAAATGTTTGCCTACTTGATATCTAGCTCAAGTTTGAATATGGGTCATGTCGGATCAAAGTCTAGGTCACCAGGTCAAATCATAGAAACAACTTTTTAAAACTCTAGAAGCTACAAGTCTCATTGAATTTTTATCAAACTTGCAATGTTTGCATCATTGATATTTGGGTCAGGGCCCTAATTGAGTTCTATCGGGTCAACATCTATGTCACTAAGTCAAATCAAAGAAAAACAGTGTTAAGTCTCTAGAGGATACAATTCTCTTAGTCTAGGATAAGTTTGAATGTGGATAATATCAGGTCATAAACTAGGTTACTAGGTAAATCATATAAAAACCTTGTTTACACTCTAGAGACCATATTTCTCATTTTATCTTTGAATAGTCAGATAGAGACCCTCTTGTTTTTCTTCAAGTGCCAGACATCCTATAGATGGGGGAATTGTTTCTATGACCATTTGAAAAGAAATATAGTGGATGGCGCTGTCCATCCGCTTTGTTTACGGGATAACTCGAAAATCGAAAAATGTCTTCCTGATTTTCATCATAACTAAGTATGCTAACTCTTTCATTTCATTAGCGATATAGTTCAGATGAGTTTGTTAAGTAATACACGGCGCCTATCTGTGGTTGACTTATGCTCCTTGACGGATATTTTCCTTATCCATAAAATGCTAAATTTTGTAAGATGTATACTATGTGTTGCATTTACTGGCCAACTGACTCGTTGGATAATAACTGCTTTTATTATAGAAGAAGATTATTTTATTCAAAACCATTAGGTCATTGGCCCATGAGTCAGTATACATGTGTATACAACAAAACATATTTATAGTTTAACCAATATAACAAACATTTAAAATAATAAACTGTAAATATTGAAACATGTACATTTTATGGAGAAGGTTGCTATAAACATACGATTAAATCAAGATACCTACATATGACACAAGATGTATAAAAAGATAAAAGTGTTTAAAATTAAATGCTACCAAGTTGTGACTTGAGTTCCTCAAAAAGTTAGCAGATGTAATTTAAACATCAGTTAATATGCAACAACGTTCACCATAAATACGCTAACATGACATTAGTATAAGCAACTGATTTCAAAGCAAAAGCCTTTTCAACAAACATAGCTATCCTTTTTACTTCTTGAAAGTTTGTTGAATTAAGTAATAGTACACTTTTTGCATATTGGGTCTACACCAAAAGAACCTCTTTATATACTGTTTTCTTAACTATTTGTACAAATCACATTCCATATCAAAATGATATTCGTCCTCCAGAGTGTTACAATTCAAGCATTTCCGATCATTTCTCGTTGTTGGGTTAGGTCTATGCAAACGACGCATCTCAATTTCAAGTATTTTTTTCTCTTTTTGGAACTACCTTCAGATACATATTTACATTAAATAACAATCATAAAAAACATAACATATACAAAAGAAACATATACTAAGCATGTATGGTTATACAAAAGCAACATGCATACGTATAAACTGTTAGATATTAAATCTGATTTTTCAATGCTTTGTTAAACTTTTGAAATATTGGGTGTTTCAATTTCTTCTTAAGGTAATATTTTTCTAATGTTAATAAATCAGAGTATAGAATATTCATCATATTCACTTTATTTGTTCTTCGTTCACTTTTCATGTAACTTTTGTAGATGGAGTACATAATGTTCCCTATGATGATATTTACTTCTTGGTAGGCTTTGTAATGTAATTTGTATCCGACTATTAGTTCATACATGCTAAATTATTTTTTTCAATTTCAAGTCTATGTGATGATATTCTCAGTTTAGTGAGTGCAATTCTAAATTTAGTATATGGCTGAAATTCAAACTATTATAAAAACATACTTTACTTCATTCATTTAAACCATTTTCCCAGCATTGCATAAAACATCATGAATCCGTCCCCTTACTATTGCTAAAATGCATTTTGGTTAGCTACGCCTTGGGCTAATCAAATATTGTTAAAACCCAACTGACAAAGCAGATCACGCAGAAGCGATACCCCCCTTTTTAGCTTGGTATTCTTTCACATATTTAGCAACACTTGTACTAAGTATTTTGAACAAATATCTAATTATGTTGAGATATATTCCACAAATAAGTTTCTTCCTGCCAATAAGTTTCTTCCTGCCAACTCATTTTGTGTCGACTTCTTCACTCCTAAAAGTTTCTTACAAAACTGTATGAATTATTTCAATAGAATCACCCCTATTGTAACCCCAAAACTCAAATCCATAGTTCAAGATTGGTAACACAAGTTCATCAAATAGTTATATTCTATGATTTACTGAAATAGAAGTAAACTTGCGTAAGTATTTATTCATTTTGATAATTGCTTTAAAAGCCTTCCCTGCAAGCGTCGTTCGGGCTTCCAAAAAAGATCCACCGGGTGTGAAAGAAATTCCCAAGTAGGAAAATTTATTGACTAGATATCAATAATTTTTCAATCATATATAAAACTTAAATCACCCGGAATTTGGCCTCCTTTCCTAAATATCATATTGTTTGTTTTTGACGTATTTACCATCTACATTGTATTAAAATATCCAAGCATGGCAGCAACTCATCACTAGACTTGGCAAATATAACTATGTCATCAGCATATAGAATAAGAAATAACTTGTCCACATCTAGACCTTCAATTCCATATCTCGTAAATGCATCTTGAATATCGTTCGAATACATAGCAAATAAAAAAGGAGAAAGCCATTAGACTTCTATATACCTATTCAATACAACCCCAACAATCTTTTTCCGTATCAGATGGTCCATACCAGATGATGTATATGCTACACAGTGTTGACATCAGATTTTATGCAACACAAGCTGTACACGATCTATTTATATAAAGAAGCCTTGCACGTGAAGTTTCGGAATTCCAGGTTTCGATGCCATTTTTAAAAAAGTTTAAACCAAGCGTTAATAAACTTTGAACAATTTATTTTCATTTTAAGCGTTAATAACCCACAACACTCACTGTTACGAATGTTTTCCTCCAAAGGATAGAACTTAAAACAGTTCTAAAACAATTAAATGACCGTTATTTGCAAAACGCCACTTTTCAATCGAACCGATCAAAATAACTGATTATATCGAGAACAAAACATTACGTCATCAAAATATATAATGACATTTTGCATGGCGAAATTATTGGTGGTCACATGACTTCCATAAATAGTTTAAGATTGCATATGTACGCAGGAGTTTTAACATATAGGGGCCTACATGTGTGCATAAATTTGATTATTTGGTTGAGCATTATATAGATCTAGTCCCAAGCAGTTTAGGTATACAATAAAAGGAATATCACTAGTGTGTGATCCGCAAGACCTCGGATCACGCACTGTGGTGATATTCCGAATTTTATGTACAACATAGTATTAACAAGATATATCAAATGTGCATACTGACTGTTTCAATTATTTTCAATTTTCTAAACAGTTGCATGTTGGAACATTCTAATGAGCCGTTGCTATCTTTGGTTGGTTTGTAACACTTCCAAATTGTTATGAACATATTTGAAAATATTTCAAGTCTGATGTCGTTATATTCCGAAAGTAGATAGTACGAGTTATGTGGTATGAAATTACACAAAGGGTCCTTATTGATCTGAGTCTTGGCTAACTTGACAACTTTATAGCTGCGTATCGAACGGCTCATGTTCGTGTGTGAACTCTATTGTTAAAGTGCAGATGTATAGTTAGTGTTCATATAACTATCCTTTGAAGATATTAAACTAAGGATAATAAAATAGCCCAGCCATCATACAGGTTAGTTAAAATGTGAACACTTTAATGTTTTGGAAACCAGTCGCCCAGATTGACTAACGGACACAAATGGCCAGCATGTTTTACAAAGATCTGGGCACACCTGGATACAGGAGTGCCGAACATTGAGTGAACATACTCGCAAGTGGGTCAAGATATTTCGAATGACTTGCATGTATGTAAGAAGAACAGGTGTGTTGTTTGTGGGTTTCTGGCGAGAAAAATAATTATATAACTGTTATAGCGATCGATTACTTTCAGGTATGATGTTTACCAACTATATCCAAAGTGACAGCACACAAATAGGAGATAGCAATGTTCTTATCAATCAAAGATGCAGTACACCTGGACAGCACACGAAAGAAGGTAGGCAGCGGTTGCCAAGAACACGTTTTATCCGATGCAATCACGGCACATATAAACGAAACATGAAAATGTTTTTTCAAAAAGACATTCTGGTTTAAAAATGTTTTTAAATAATAGCGCAAAATCTAAAAGTGTATTTATAAGATGTATCCTATTGGTCATGACTCGACATTGAAAATAGTGCAGACAAGTATGGAGCATGCACATCTTAATTGCAAATACATATTTACACAAGCCCAACGTTTAGTCATTAAATCATTAGAAGCCTATTAAAGTTTAAAGATTGTTTAAATGTACGTGTGCCAAAAGAACAGTGTTTTCGATTAAAGAACAATGTTTGAAACTATTTAATATGTTTCGTTTCTTTGTAGTTGACAAAGATATATCGCCAATTATCCCAGCTGGCGCAACGTGGAAATCATATGCAAATATAGCAAAACCAATTGTGGCAAAGAATGTGAATATACAATATAACATCGGTTGTCATAATACCAAAAAAGAAGCTTCAAAACAAGAAAAGCGGAAAAGAGAGGATTATGAAAAATTTAAACAATTAACGGCAGATTTCTCAAGTGGGCACTATATATTAGTAGTGGGGAGAGTAGAAAATGCTAAGAACTTACGCGTCTTTGGCAATGTACCCTGGACTGCTGTTCTTGACTTTGATCCTGATAGCAGGAGAAATGGATTACTTTCATTTGTTGAGAGTACATTAGAGAGAAAAAGATCCTTGCACATAAATACTTGGCAAGACAAATGTACCTTCACAGACACGAATACATGCTGGTTGTTAATGAAAGGTTCAACTGACAGGTTGGATACACTGGTTGAATCCGATTTCAAAACATGGAAGATGGAAATAAAGCAGCATCTTCAATCATTGATAAAACAGCTCGAGACATTCAAACAAGGTAGCACAGAGTACACTGTGATTGTACTTTGGCCAAATGATACAGAATTGTGTAGATATTTGAATTTTATCCTTGCTAGAATGGAAGATAGATTGAGTCCCACATTTTTGCTAGTACAGGAAGGAAATGATTTGTCAAAGCTTTCATCAGATTTCTTTGACACTATCGAAATCTTGGATTTAACAGTAAATGAAGTATGCCATGTTATTGGGAAAACCTTTGATCAAGACGATGACTCAGATTCAATATTATTTAAACTCCCAACAAGCGATGGTGATAATGACCCAGACATAGATGAAAAGGAAGCCCAGGCATTGAACGAAGAACTGGAAGTGTTGTACATTAACGACACGACATGTGTTCAATACACATTAACGGAATTACAAGAAGAAGAAGACAATTTTTTTAGAGGTGGAACACTACCATGGACATGGTGGTACCACATTGGGAGTGGTCATGCTGATGCAGAGCGAGACATCAAAGAAAGAATTGTAAAATATATCAAAACTGATCACATTGAAATGTGCAAGTCAGGGTGTGTGACACTGTATCATTTTCCTGGTTCAGGAGGCACTACTTTGGCACAAAGTGTGTTATGGGATCTGAGAAAAGACATACCATGCGTCCAAGTCAAACACAGAAATGACCATTCTTTAATTGGTCTGGCTGAAAAGATTCAATTCCTAAGTGAGAAAACACATTTGCCAGTTTTGATACTTATGGATGGAGAAGAGGACCAAAAGGTGGAACATATCCAGCGTAGTCTGCAGTGCTGTTCGATAATATTTTATATTAAGAGATGCCTGACAACGCCAAAATTATTTCCAGGAGTATTTTGGTTGAAGCCATACGTATCAAGGAAAGAAGGAAACCATGTTGGAAAGAAATATCTTGACCAGTGTCAGCGACTGAAAAAGGGCGAAAAACAACAAAAAGCCATAGAAAATCTAATGGAAGGAATAGTAAGGGGAAACGAACACTCTATTTTTGAATTTGGCTTGGCAGTACACAGTTATGAATACAAAGGAATTTGCTCGTATGTTAATGGTTTCTTACAACTCAATGACAACAAAAGCGGCGAGCTTTATCCATGGCAGAGGGCTTTAGCCATGCTTTCACTTGCTCATTATTATGGCCAGACATCAGTTCCTTGCCATCTATTCTCTACAATGATACCACCTCGTCCATCATCAAAAGTTTTACATTTCTGTGATTTTCCCAAGGAAATGAAAGAGTTTATAGTGCGGGATCCACATGAACGAAGGGGGAATGTTGTTCGCATAAGTCACTATTACATAGCCAAGGAAATCCTTGACCAAGTTTTGTTGTGGCAGCAAGGTATAGAAGGATTTTCTAAACGAGAGACATCAGCATACATCAGTAGCAAGTCAAAGGTAAAGCTAGAACCATTGGTTGTAGATTTCATTAAGAATGCTGGAGAGGTTAACCAAAACGTTGCATCAGACACGATAAAGAAAGTTCTCATTCGAACTATCATAGAACGAGATAACACGGCAGTTGGAGAGAATGAAACTCAGGCAACACGCACAAAGCGGCCATTTTTTTCTCCAATAATAGAGGACGTTAGTAGCCGCCGACCATATATAGAAAGATTTACTATACTCCAGACTCTGACCGAGTCATTTCCATCTGAACCACAGTTTTATGCACATCTTGGCCGACTGTACACAATGTGTAGACCAGAAAAAGAAAAAGAAGCTGAAAAGTGTTTCAAAAAAGCACTGGAAATTTGTGACCATGAAAATCGAGGCATGACGGATGATGAAATTCCGTTGAGTATGAAACTCACATTGATGCATGTGTTCCACATGTACGGAAACATGTTTTCCACAAGAGTTGCAAAGTACACCGGAAAACACATACATGACACACCAAAAATATTCATTGACGCTTCCAACGTGGAGGAGTTCAGCGAGAAACTTCTTCAAAACACACGCCAATCGTGTAACTACTTCAATAAATGTAGAGAAATTACACCTCCAGGTTGTGAAAAAAGCGTTGGCTATGTAAATGAAATCAATGTTCGGCTTATGTTCTGTGATTTCATTAGTCGCCACAAATGCAAGGACCGGTCCAAAAGTATAATTAGCTTTTTTGAAAAGGACACGTCAGAAGTGGGAGAATTTGTTGGCGAGTGTTTCACAAAACTTGATGAATTGTTCATTGATTGCTTCAGTAGCATTGAACCAGAAAAAATGGATCCTAGCGTTTGGAATTGCCAAAAATGGTTTGTGCATCTTTTCAAAACAAGTATGCCTGGTCATATCGTTTATCGTGATATGGAATGTATGGAAACCTCTAGGCGAAAAATTGTTATGTTGAAGATGGAATATAGCGACCCGAAAACATTAGGTGTACTTGACTTAGTTACTCGAGCAGAGGATATAAGAGCGATAGTGGAAGAATATGAAAAAATATTTGACATACTTGAGCAAGATGGACAAAAGCATCAAATTTCCAAAAGAGATATCGATATAGATTACAGAGAGTGGCTGTTTGCTATCCGACATCCAGTATTCCCAGCCGCCTATTCTATTGAAAGAGTCCTTTTGCGGGTGCAAAGGTGGTTTGAAATTGTACACACACAAAACGCAAGGTTCTATCTCTTCGTCCTGAAGACTCTGCTGGGATTTGGTAACAACGAGAATGACGGTAATACAGATCTCTTGATTGAGGCACAACGCCTAAAAGCGGAGTTAGTCCAGTATTCAAAATACATGGCAAAACCAAAGTATCCCCGAGAATGGTTAGGGCCTACAGGAATGAGAATCCGTCAGATTACTCCTGGAAAGAGGTTCTTTGGTCAGATACAGGAGAATCAAAACTTCTTTTCAACCTCAGACCTGAAACTTGAAATCATGAAGGGAACAATATGTCCACCAAACGATAAGCCAGCAGGTGGATACATATCGCTTGATCTTGGACCTGCAAATAGGGTACCTGTGACTATTTTCTACGTACCCGCAAGATCTTTTATGAAAGGTACTATGAATAAAGGAGCCAGGGTTGAATTCGTCATCGGATTCAGCATGTCGCATGGTTATGAAGCGTTCCACGTACAGAAAATAGGAAAAGTAATATGTGGAACTTGCAAAAAGACCGAAGAATTTAGAAGTTGTGATATTTATGTGACGTGTTCTAGCTGCAAGAATCTACTCACTACCAAAAGAAATGGTAGTCCGAAAAAGGAATGACAGATGACTTGTGTGTCTTTTGAATGACAGATTTCTTCTGTAAATAACTTTTTGCATTATTTAGTCAAAATACAACTGAACTCAATGGAATTATCGTTTTTGTGCTTCGTACATGACTACATAAATGTAGTGTTGTTTGGTTTGAATACGCACATAACGAAAGTGTTTTATAGCACATTATGTTGTATCCTTACCAATAATAATAGCCCAAAACCATCTGACTAGCATGTACAATCCTGGCCAATGATTCAGTGTTATTTACAATTGTTTAGATCGTTAGCCTTAGCTTTTGTCCTTTATTTAACAAATGTCAAGATGAATTTGTCAACAACATTCGACTATGTATCCACGTATCATTTTACTACTCTGGTGGTTTGAATTCATTTTAAAAAAAAACCAATGAAATCTTGTATTTAGCAACCACTAATTGATGTAGCATCCCTGATCTCTGAAAAAGATGACTGCCTGATGCATTATACAAACAACAATGCAGTTTCTGCATAATTTTATCTTTCACCTGTCTTAACCAATTAGCATGCATTTAGTGGTCTCTTGATACAAGACTGACTGTACCTTGTGACTTGTGTATCTTTTGTTAGAAATGCAGAACCTTCTGGTTAAATTCTGCCATTAAAGTCAGTCACTTTATTGCAAATAAAATCAAGTTTGTTATTCAAAGTAAATAATGGTGTTCGATGTGAATATGAATGGTATCTAATGGTAGACCAAGTTGTTTGGACATAAGTATATATACGAGGGCGGTTTAAAAGGTAATGGCACTTGATCAATAACTTCAATATAATAAGTTCAAAATACTTGTGTGCGATATCATTTTAAAGAGCAATTATTCGTCTACACGATAGTTTAATGCATGATAAGATAGTCACAACATGAACCTAAATGGACCCCACGCCAGGACACTGGACCTTTTTGTGTATTGTTGAGGTAATTCTTTTAACAAATTTTGATACTAGTCTATAATTATTATTGCGGCTTTATTATTTTGAAAAATTCTATGAAACTTTCTGTCAAATAAAATCAGAAAATTATGCACACACTACACATTTTAAATGTTATCATTTTATAAAAATATAAAACTACTAAACATGTACTGAAAATATCATAAAAAACTCATTTTCTATATTAAATCAGGCTATAATGGAAACCATTAAAGTAGAATTTTATGTTTTAAAATAAAAATGTAGATATACTGATCTATAAAATTTTCATAGCACATGTCGAGTAATTAGCAAAATACGAAATACTTTTTTTTGAAACATTGTGATATGAGACAGTTAACCCTTTCAATTGTAATGAACTTTTATAACATAACAGACGGCGTGAGCGTTGAATAACACCCGTTGTTTAAATGTCATATATAACTAGTTAAATAACTATGCAAATGAGGTACGCCACGACGTCGTTATTGTGACGTCATTAAGATGCGTTCTATGCGTTCAATTTCCAACGTCTTCTTTCCATCATGTAGATTCAATTTATAGATTGTTGGTGTAATTAATCAATATTAGATCTACATGAAAGTGCTTATTAATACATATAATAACATAAACATTATGCTAGTGAACGGGGTTAATTTGGAACAACTTTTTTCCTGTATAGATCTACTTATATCGCGCTTAGCATTCACTTGACCTCAAAAACTGCGATAAATTACTTTTCTAGATTATGTTATAAAAAGAATATAACATTCGTGTTAATAATTTATTGGATTTATCAAACTCGTCATTTTAGAAAACGATAAAAACTCGGCAAAGCCTCGTTTTTATCGTTTTCTAAAAGACTCGTTTAATAAATCCAATAAATTATTAACACTCGTGTAATATCCTATATGTATTATACATTAAAATACAGACATAAACAACTGGTGTATTTTCGAAAACATTTACGTCAAAAACTAATGTCTGACAATTGCTATGTTCCAGTGTCCTGGAGTAGGGATCATTTAGGTCCATGTTGTGACTTATCGACGTATTTGATCTTATCGATATTGTTCAAATTGTGACCCCAGGGTCATAGCTATTATAAAATGTTGTTTTGCCCAATCAGCTTGTATGGTGCAATGTCTCAGTTGAGCGAAATGTTGGCCTCTATGTCTCTTGTTGTATAAAGATGTATGTAAGGAAAACTAAGTATACAATGCATGTATCTCATCAGCGTATTAAGATTTACGTTTCATGTAAATGAGTGTTTTGCCAAGTCTCCGTCAAAATGCAAAATGGATCATATGCATGTAAAGATACAATGTAATATATGTCTATAAAATTATTAGCATATACATATGTGCATGTTTGTTTTCACAGGTGCTCAGTGCATGCTATATCACTCTCTACTCCCCCCCCCCCCCCCCCTTCCCCAACACAACTATACATGTATACATATTTTTCAGATCCCTTGTGTTTATTATCTAAACCATGACAAAGGACAGTTTTTCTGATCAAAATTAAAATGAAAAAGATAAAATTCAAAACAATCTGCGAACATCGTAGCTCTGCATGATAAGAAAAAGTGTTCATCTCCGGATCAAATCGGCTCCAAAATCGGTGGGTGTATTCGCAGCTTTCGTCCCTTCAAGCTTGTTTGACAACCAACGTCCATTGACTTGGTATAATTTATAAGAGAAATCATCACTCTTGGTGACCGGCCATTTCGAAGGTTTCCATTAAGGCGACATATTATGATTGGCTGGGAAATAAGTCGGATTGAATCAGATGAAATTAAAACTCGTTCGGTTAAGAATGTATGTTCTTGTTAGACACGATTGTTCCCATTGTATATTATGGCAGAATAAGTTTTTGTGTATAAGCTCAGTATGTACTATTTATACTTAAGAAACGGTTGCATACACGATAGGCTGCCCTTCTTCTAGTATTCCAGGTTGTAAATATTGATATGTATATTTCATGATTATTGTCACTACATGTAGTTGCATGGTATCATTAGCTACAAGTATCAGTCACTTCATTGGAACTATGGTTCGGTCTATGGTGACTATAGATCCAACGGAACACCGGTTGGTTAGACTTAAGTTCGACTATAGACCGATCATGCTCTGTAACCCATGGTTAGAGTTGTTCCAAAATTGCGGGTATTGGAAAATAATACGTTTTGTTAAAAATCTTTGTTAAACAAAGGTATTTTATTTTCAATCCTACAAATATGCGATTGCAACGATAAAACTGTCGAATTTATACAGCAAAAGTCTGATTATGCCACTGCGTTTACGTTAGTCCGATTCATTTGCCGGTTTGAATGCGCATGCCTAAATTCTATTTTTAGCAATTTTGCGTGACTGAATGTCCGAACTATAGATCCAAGTGAAGTGCATATTAAGTGTCTAGTGGAAATCATAACGGTGTTTGATTTTATATTAAACAGTATGTGATTTAAATCAATGTGCAACGATTATTCAAAATAAAGGGAGTTAAGTATCTTTCATATACATGTATGTAAATTTTACAAGCTGCATGATTGTCATTAACTAGTAGATCTAGTTGTTGTGGTATTGATTTCATAATTTTATTTTATTTCGAATATATGATACCGTATACCGTTTGACCCTAAATATTGAGACAGACAGGCATGAGCAAACAGTGTATACCATGATCTAAAGGGAGCAGTCTTGTCAGGATCTACACTGTTTACCATTCAGTTGGCTCCTTTTGGACAGATTTCTGTGTGATAGAAACAATTACAGTAAAATCCTCTCTATTACGACGACTGAATTGTATGCTTATTGCCAGCATTTAAGACAGGTGTTAGCTTAAAACAGGGTGACATATTGCATATATCTAACAGGAATATAGGAGCTTTCCGCTTTACTGTCATCTTGCTTTAAGCAGTCACCTGCCTAATACTTGGAAAAGTCATGCCGTAAATTGGCCGTAATTACAACAGTTACACAGGGTGTTTCAGTTTTTAGGATTTTACGGTGCATGTATGTTTCATGTACTTTTCTATATTGCTTAATGTGTATGATATGTACAATTAAAACAATTTGTGCGTCGGCTACTCGGAATAATTTGAAGTAGCGGTCTTCTATAAGGTTGACTGCTTCATGCATATTCAACCCGTTGACACCTTGTATCACAAATGCGCGTCTGTCACCTACAATGTACCAGAAAATACATGTAGCACACTAGTCCTATACAATGTTGACCCAGATTAGGGGTTCCTACATAATCCCCCTGATCTGGGTCTGTACTGTTTGTCACCTTTGAAATCCATTATAAAAACAACATTAAATAGTCGAAATGGACTTTACTTAATTGGAAACAGGGTTTGTTGCTAATTTGAAGTTTCAAGGTTCATTGAGTTCCGATGACTTTCTACGGAGCTTTCTGTTCTGCTTTTGTTCTGTGTTAAGTACACTGTATTATAGACTATTAATTGAGCGCTATACAAAACATTTGACTGTATGTAAATATTTTCTTGGGTTACACTTTAGACATCTATATTACGTCTCTCATCCCTTTAACACATTACCCTATGAATACGCCTTTTTTCACGTCTCTAACTCATTCCTCCATTGAAGAAAATAGTAACCTATACAGTGATGAGTATATACCATAAGAAAATAGTTCCTATATCCTAGCAGAAAATAGCTTAAAGTAGGCTGAAAGTAAAGCAGAATGCGCCTTAAGGCGCGTTCTGCTTTTCTCTCAACCTGCTTTAGGTAATCACTTGTGTTCAAAACTGGAATATGGCTATGGGCTAATGGGTTAATATCGAATGACTTCAATTATCGAACAGTTATTGGTTTCAGATCAAAAGCTGAATGAGCCAGCCGATCAGGATCCAAACTGTTTGACTCTGATATAGCATAAAACTGTTTTCGCTCCATGTGGTTCTGGGGCGTACCAGAGTGGCACAAGAATTGAGACCATTGCTTCGTAATAAGCGCCCAATAGGGGTTAAACGTATCGGTGTCTTTTGTTTTCAAGCATGGCATTGGGTAAAGATTCTGAATTTATAATTGAGATCTTTTTTCCCTGCCATATAACCTATACTGTGCTGGGGTACCGTCAAATGTAAATCAACCGATCAATCATGAGCTTCTTTTGAAAAAAAGATATATATACAATGAAGCTCGCTTATAACGAAGTTCTCCGGGTCATCCGGTTTCTTTCGTTATATCCAAAGTTCGTCCATTTTACCGGTATTATACAGTTTTAATTAGAGATGAGTTAAATTTTGTTTCATTTTACATGTGTGTCCTATTTCATTATACGTGAGCTTCACTGTTTAGAGACTGGATGAAAGGACAATAGTCAGTTATAGATGATCTTGTAATACACTACTAATTCAAATAATGTCGAAACGCGAAAATTCGAACTAGCGTTAGTTCGAACAAACCCATATTTCAAAGTTAAAAGTGGTTACCGCGTTAGTTCGAACATACCCATATTTCAAAGTTAAAACGTGGCTAAGCCACGTTGTAACTTTGAAATACAGGTAAGTTCGACTTAAGCGAAATCTTAAGCGAAATTAAACCTATTAAATACTGGTACGGTCGATTTAAGCGAGTTCGAAGTATCGAGTTTCGACTGTAGCAGGTGAATGCTTATACGCAGGTTGAAATATAGTCAAATCCAGTATTAAGAGACTACTGAACAGAACACCTTTGGTTGATATTAAGACATATGGTTGCTTAATGCAGTGTAAATAATACAGACAGTTCCTATTGAAGCTTTATGCATTTTTATCCTACATTATTCAATCTTCTGTCTATAGAGATTAACTTGCTACTTTTATTGGTGGTCGCTTAACCATTACTCCGTAAATACGCCTTTTCATCTCTCTTTTTATTTATAGTTTTAAAGTTTATTTTACAACGATTATGAAACAAGTTTATGATGTGTGAGTTTCAAAATTTATAGATGAACTTATAAGTCAAATGTTTGCGATCTGTTTATTGATGTACATAGATCTACTATGCCAAATTATTTTCTTAATTGTGTTATGTTTTCTTACTTGTGTTAGATCTATATATATTCAAGTGATAATTTATGTAGATCCCTTCAGTGCAATAATATCGTACCCGCGAATAACTTAACTCGCGGATGCGTTGGTATTGCGCCGAATTGTTGGTCTAAGATTAATAGCCTATCATATCTATGTTACAACTACTATTACTCTTTTTTTTATATGCCTTCTCAGTTTGGATAGAAATGACGTGGAAGGCTCCCAATGGATCTATCCACATTATGTTCAGTCTAAAATGAGAAACTACAATTTACGATATTGGCTGTAGTTTTCAAGTTTTCGAAGTCACCATTCCAGTGCCGGACAGTTTGGAACCAGCTGTGGCGCTAAGTAACCGTGTGTCTCATCTGGAAATAAACTGTCCCTACAGATGTATAAATCTATTTTTATCTATTTCAAATCTATTTATTGCAACTTACAAAACTTACAACCATTGCCGCAAACGGTGGTTTAATTGGAAATTTCATTGTAGCTCTCCCACCTGAGCCTGTAGCTAATATCTTTTAAATACTTAATTGTTAAAGTTCTCTTTTATTACCTGTTTATTTTGTATTACACCTTCAATTAACCTCATGTATTCATGTGAAAACATGTACTGAGCGAAATAAAGAATTTGAATTTGAATTTGAATTTTTGATAATTTTCTGAAAGAAAAGTACGTGTAGTTTATTTGTCTGTCGGGATATATGCATTCGTCAGATTAAGCAAATGACAATCGCAAAGGTTGCTGAGGGTTAATGTCAATGTCAATGTCATTTTAGACTTTGGTTAAACAGTCAGATAAGTTTTCGATAGTCTATTTATTAAATATTAGTTTGAGCATTTGCCGCTAGTATATTCCATTCCAACGGAATTTGTGTAAACCATTCGGTTGTCATTGATATCGACTTACAATTGACTCGTTCACATCCATGGTCTCGTCAACTTTAAACAACTGCCGTCTGCCTTTATTTCTCAAATTTAAATTTTAGGTATGTTGATTTAAGAGTGTCAAACGGTTTTGATTCTGAACATGTAGACGCTGTGTTACGCAGCGTCTGATCAGGATCTAAACCGTTTGCAAATAGTTATTGTACTCTGGGTAATGCAGTAAATTGATTCACTCTTTGAACCCTAGTCCCGCATAAAGGCGTCATTTTCAAACAGTGTACATGTGAAAAGTACACTTGTCCTATGCAAACAGTGAAGACCCAGATCAGAGGGCTCCGAAAGGAGCCCTCTGATCAGGGTCTTTACTGTTTGTTATAATGCCAAACATTGACAAACCCAACCCTTTAAAGTCATATATGGACTAGACTAAAATGGAAACTGGAATTGTCCTTTTAAAGCTTTAGGGAGGAAATGGTTAACCTTCTGCAGGCATGCTATGTACGTAATTGTCGTCTGCAATCTTTGTCGTCTGTAACAATTCTGTAAGTGTATTTAAATGCATTTTCCTTCAGAAAGTATCTGCAATTTCAAACAGTTTGGATTCGAATAGGACGCCGAGTTATTCGACGCCACGTCTGGAACTAAACTGTTTGTAACAGTTACAGTGGAGAAAACGTTATTCTCGCAAACGCAGTGCACTATAAGGTAGAAAATAAAAACTTTTGGATATTTCCATCTGTTCATTTTAAGCTGAGTGGCAAACAGTTCGGAGCCTGGTAAGACGCCGGGTTACCCGGCGTCTGATCTGGCTGTTGAAATGGAAATAAAAGATTTAGCGTAAACGCGTTTATTGGGAAAGAATAACGTTTACTCCACTGTATCAAAAATTAGTCCAAATCGTGCAGATATTTAGCTTCAACACAGGCAAAGCAAAATCGCTATTGTATGCATATTTTTCATGATTGTACAAGTATTATACATGTATTCCTTTTAAACGCATAGATTAGATTTCGCTGTCCTGATAAAGTCTACTCTTTGGCATAGAAAATCTTGACAGAGGGTAAAATAAAAATCATTGAAATCAACATCCTTGTTTCTGTTGTTTGTTTACAATTTCCCACTGGAATTTTTAGCTCACCTGAGCACAAAGTGCTCAATGTGAGCTATTGTGATCGGTCGCCGTCCGTCGTACGTCGGTGTCGGTGTCGTCCGTTCACAATTTGTTTCAAACAACTTCTTCTCTGAAACCAAAGGCCCAATTTTACCAAACTTGGTCAAATACATACTGTAGTTGTGAGCTTTAAAAATTGTTTAAAAAAAGTGGGTGGGGCAATCGGTCTTGTTGCCATGGCAACCATGCACAATATCTTAAAAAGATTTCTTCTCAAGAACAACTGGTCCGATTTCAATTTGGTTTTCACCAAAGAATTTTGATCCGTCAAAAAACATGGCCGCCAGAGGGCGTGGTCAATTTCCGTACTTACATCATCAGTTTTACATAGACTTATATAGGAAAACCTTTAAAAATCGTCTTCTCTGAAACCATAAGGCCCAGACCTTTTAAATTTGGCATCTAGCTTTTCATTATGGTCCTCTACCAAATTTGTTCAAATCATGACCCCTGTGTCAAAAATGGACCCGCCCCGGGGCTGATCAATTTTACATAGACTTATATAGGAAAACCTTTAAAAATCTTCTTCTCTGAAACCGTAAGGCCCAGACCTTTTATATTTGGCATCTAGCTTTGCCTTATGGTGCTATACCAAAATTGTTCAAATCATGTCCCCATGGTCAAAAATGGCCCTGCCCCGGGGCTTATCAGTTTTACATAGACTTATAATGGACTTTTTTTTTAAACAATTGCTTCTCTGAAACCGTTGTCAGAATTCAATAATATTTTGAATGAATATTGTTAAAGTGACCCTTTATTAGCACTATTTATATCATTGCCATATTTTTCCCTTTTGCTCAAATAGTAATAATGACAAACAGATTCCGAATTACTTCTTCATGCAACAGTCCACATACATGCAATGACAAACTTCATTTTGCATTGAGTAATATATAATACAATAGTCCTGAGGTGAGCGATTTAGGGCCGCATGCGGCTCTTGTTATTTTTAAGGCTTTCGCCTAATGAATATGATATTCTATCAGTTAATCCTCAGGTTCCTGTCAACCTTAACCCTTTACTCCATAGATACGCATTTTTACGCATTTACTCCGCTGTTCAAAGGTTATTTTAAGATATCTATGACTAGAGCATAGTATATATACTAATTATTAAGGTTTAAATTAAGGTCTTAAAGTATTATTTAAACATATCCCAACTAAAACAGCTAAGACAAAAGATAAGAACCCATGGATCACACAAGACATTCGTAAACTCATCAAAAGAGAGTCAGGTGGTACAAACGGATGAAAAAGTCCGGTAACTCTTCTGACCGTACCAAATATAAAGATTTAAAGAAACCTACACAGCGCGAGCTTCGGATGGCATACTGGAAGTATATTGAGGATGCTGCAACTCCGCCAGCAGATGAAGAGAAAGGTACCAACATAAGGTTTTGGTTAAAGTAAACATAAAAAGTCAGATGGAAATTATATTCCCCCACTTAAAGTCAATGGACTTCTTCATTCAGTTTCAACGGACAAAGCAGACATTCTTAATAGACAGTCCCAAGAATCTTTTTCTGATAGTGTGAACTTTAGACAGGAATTCAATGATCGTTGCAATATGCCAGGTCAATTTAAAGACATGCAGGACATTCATATTAATGAAAAAGGGGTTTTAAAGCTTTTGAGAAATCTGAAACCAAATAAGGCTCCTGGTCCAGACAACAGTTCCCCCCGCGTGCTGAAAGAACTTGCCCCGGAAGTTGCCCCAATATTGACAGACATCTTCAACCACTCGTATCAAACTGGCGAGGGTCCACGTGTTTGGAAAACAGCTAACATATGTCCAATTTATAAGAAGGGTAAGACATTCAAGGCAATAAACTACAGGCCTGTATCTCTTACATGCATTTCTTGTAAGCTGATGGGGCATATTGTGACTAGCAACATCATGTCGCATGCTGATAGACACAATATTCTCTACCCGTTCCAACATGGTTTTAGGAGAGGACTGTCATGAGAGACGCAATTGATCGAACTTTTAGATGATGTAACCAGGAATATGGATGAGGGCAAACAGACAGACTGTCTTGTCATGGATTTTTCGAAAGCGTTCGATAAAGTCGATCATTCTCTACTAGTAAACAAGCTGAATCATTACGGTATAACAGGCAAAACAAATAGATGGATAAACAGTTTTCTTTCTGGTAGACAGCAGAGTGTAGTGGTTGAAGGAGAAACATCTGACAATGTACCAGTAGCGTCCGGAGTTCCTCAGGGATCAGTATTAGGACCAATTTTGTTTCTCTTTTACATCAACGACATGCCAAATACACTAAAATCCAAAGTAAGGTTATTCGCAGATGATTCTACATGTATTGCTATCTAGCCGTCTCTTAAAATTCAGATTGTGATAACCTCTAAGAAGATCTAGACAAATTGGCTCTCTGGGAAGAATCATGGCTTATGAAATTTCACCCTGATAAATGTAATGTGGGGGCGAAACGACTAGCCCTTAGGGTGCGAAACGACTCGGGTCTCATTTGGGAGCGAAACGGGCTTGGGCGCGAAACGGTTGATAGTCACAAGGCCGACCCTACCTAAGGCCGACCTTAATTTGTATAGTAGACCTATAGTCACAAGGCCGACCTTATCTTTATATTACAGTTTTGGTTTCACACCTATTTTACAGGTAGGCCTATGCTAGGCGCGTGATGACAATTATCATTTTATTCTACATCGATTTCTAATATTTTCCTCTTATTTTTATGACCTTCAACATAAAATAGGTAAATATAAAAGTTTTGCAGCCGATACACCACTGGTCATTTTTTTTGACAAAAAAGGTAGTTTGTGGCATAATTATACATTGGGGAATTTGGGATTAGATGTAAATGCAATATTTATACTCAGAGAAGTTCAACAAATGCCCTTTTACCTGTTTACTGATCTTTTTGCCGATTTTGAGTTCTTGACATTTCTACCGGTGTTACTGTCAAAATGTCACGCGCGATTATGCAAATTTGTTTGTAACCATAGATGTCACGCGAAATGATTCATGTGTTCGATTTTTGGTTGTGTTCGAATAACGGTTGTAAAGGGATACATGATTTTTTAATAAAAAATATTTATGTTATCAGGATCTGGATCTGAACTATTATTTGGGTCTTTGCAACAATTGCCGGCTCGTGTCGGTTATATACAATCTACCATCAAAAACTTGCAGGTAATTTAAGAGGTGTGAAAACCTAATTACTATATAAACATGAGGTCGGCCTTGTGACTATAGGTCTACTACACAAATTAAGGTCGGCCTTAGGTAGGGTCGGCCTTGTGACTGTAAATCCGCGAAACGACCCGGAATCCTAATACACGGACCCGTAGGCCTTGGCATAAGGCTCTTTGAACTTATCTGTTTCATTTCCGAACTCTGTTAGTGAGAACGCCATATTTACCAGAACTTACCAAGTCCTGGGTGCTCCGACAAGGAATCTACAAAAGCCTTTAAGGATTCTACGACGTATTGATACAGATACAGATAACAACAACAACAATGGCGGAACCACCGTTCAAAAAAAAGCTAAAAATCATCACAGGGAACCGGCTCATAGTCAAGTGTTCTATATATAGGATAATATAATAAAGGGAAATAACACGGATTGTCACCCACCACGATTGATCCCGATGTTTTTACAGTGTCATGCAAAGACTGGGAAAATGATACCCACCCACATAATAAACACTTAATAATGAACCGAGCGACACCAAATTTTTATATTTCCATCACCATAGTAAAGCGGGGTGGGCTCAAATATTTCGGTTTTGCGGTGTTTTCTTGGTTTCGGAACCGAACTCGTCGTCGCAGCGGTCACGAATTGCCAAGACTAAACACGGACACATGCGTCTTCTGCACACGGAAGACTGACTGGGATCGATAAGTTATCAATAAATAAACATTTACTTACATCAACAGTCATCACTATGCAAATTCGTCAAAAAGGCTGTATGTATAGGCTGTAGTAATTGCAAAAGACGATTCGTCAAAAAGGATTTTGTGTAGGGCATTTTCTTACCTGGTATCCTCTTCTTTCGTTCATCCGGACCCCTTAGCGAAAAGGGATTATAAAGATAACCAGTTTAAATAGTAACTGGGAGATACATTGAATGAATATGGAGAAAAAATAGTTTTCTAACTGAAAATAACACTTAAAGTAATCAAACAGAGGGCACGACAAATTTTATTAAAAGATGGTTGCCCTCAGGGCAACCAGAATTATTTTTTGGTTGCCCTGATTTTTTTCGCACAAAATGATGTACCAAATTATCAGTGTAAAGCGAACCCTTCATTCACTGACTGCATTAACCCAGAATATTCACGATAACCAGTTTCTAGATTTGCCGACAGGTGACCACTTAAAGCAGGTTAAAGTAAAGTGTTCTGCTTTGGAGCCGAATGGCGATAGTCAAATAAATTCATACATTTTGATAAATAGATGACTTGCTTGATCAAATACCATTGATAAGTCACAGCTGTAGTTTTATTGTTGTTGTTAATTTTTGTTCTTAACTGACAGTGAGCAGTTTTACACTCCATCAAGCCTATTTTAATTTTTTTTTAAAAAAAGGTAATTCATCCTGCTTTTGTTTTTTTTAAATTATGAAAGTTCCTGGCTTGCAAACAGTTTGGATCGAGATGAGAAGCCTGGATCCAAACTGTATGACACTCTGATATTTTCTGGAAGAAAATTCATAAAAATAATAGAATCTAACAGAGAAACTCATAATAGTTGCAGACGACAAAATTGTGCAGACGACCATTGCATACCGTTTTCTTCCGCATATGTCATAAAATAGGTGTGGTTGGTTCGTCAGTAGAAAGTTTTGACAACCAAATTTCTACCGCGAAAACTGATTGCAAATCAATTTTACGCGCAAACTTTGTTGCAAAATTTAACTAACATACATTTACACAAAGAGTATGTTACAATAGAAGAATTTATATGTTTAATCTTAATGGATGATAGAAAACTACGCTGGAGAATGTCTTTTTTACTCACAAATACACGTACCCGCCATAGCAAAAAGTACGGCGCCCCGCCATTTCGTAACTTAAGATTCGTAAGCGTGTCTCTCATAGCGTGGTTATTCAAAGGATTGTGTGGCAGAAATCAATTAATAAAATGATAAATGTTAATTTCTGTTAAGCATTCATCAAAAATGTTTGTCCTGAACTATCGATCGTATCGAAATAATCTTATTGTTCGCACACGGAATTATACAACATAATTCCGTGGTTCGCACGTGACCGCTTAATTGTCGCTGTAACACGTCTTCGATTCATATTTTTTTCAGTTTTAAAAATGGAAAATCATCATCTGTATTTCATTTACGGGGAAAAGAAATGTCCGACTCTTGAGTTTCTTAGCTCATAAGACATTGTCCGGGACTGTCAATCACTTTTTTTGATAACCAATTAAACAAACACAATGTGTCGACAAACTCATCAGGCGTGTTCAAACTTCAACCCAACTTTGATATCACGGCAATAACCGTGCCCGCCTCCAAATTATACTTCCATTTCCTCACGACGTATTTCCCCCTTGTTGAACCCCGCCATTAGAAATAAACCCTTTGATCTATTTGTGTTTATTTCAATGTCAATAACGTCAACGTCATGATTCAAAATGTGTTGTGTACTAGTTAGCAGACATTTTTTTGAGTGATGGACTATAAAAGTACTTCTAGTTCTACTGTGGAATATATTTCAACTTTGATCACACGGTAAAACAGCGACATATTTATTTGCCGTAACAAACTTGTACCGCATTAAATTATATTAGCGTACTTCATTTTTTACCGTTTTCTGTATCGTTCGTAGCTTGTTGTAAACGTAGAGGGTGTGACAGTCTATGTTTTACTGTACACATCACGTTCACGCAACATCTTCCCTTCCGTTTGCGTAAATTTGGAAGTGTACCCGACTGTAACCGCCGATTCGTCTACACAATATTTACTGCCATGACAACCTGGAAGTGTGGTGTTTATTTGACCGTGAAGTGCTAATTGGGGTGTCTAATCAGCGATTATCAAGACCTGTGTCACCCGCACTACTATACAAACACTGATAAGTGTCCACGGGGGTCTTTGTCCCTTCAATTTAACAGTTTGCCTTGATCTAGTTGGCCAAATTCGTTACGCTCTATCGAAATTTAAGATTTTATAACGTAGTGATTTTCTGAAAATGGATTTACCCGGGCTACTCAAATTGGAATTTAGGGGGTGCCCGCCGGGCTTCAGTTTGAAAAATATGGGTGCCCAATCCTAAAATGTGGTTGCCCGCCGGGCTCCGGGCACAGGATTTGTCGTGTTGTTGGCAACAGTGAGTTGAAGTGAGTCTGTACCAGTGACAGACGTTGAAACAACTTCATTGTTAAAACAAATACCAGTTATTCAAACTAACCTTCGGCTGTAAATGCAGGGACGTGAATTCCTATCATGACGGAAGTGTGACGTCACCATCCGGGTAACAAAGGCGCTTGTACACAATCGGGTCAAATTTATACTACATGTGAAAGGTCAATTTCCAGACACTCGCTACACGTCAGTGCTCCAAAATTTGGATAGCCCGACGCCCCTCCATTTTCAATTGGGTCCTGTCATAAATTTTCGTGATCATGCCCGCCAGGCATGTCTGATTATGCAACTAAAACGTATGCACTCTTCTGTTCAGTAGCCAAATGATTGCAGGATGTTGGCTTTACAAGCGACGAATCTTGTTATCTATTAACAACTCAGATTTACTAGTGATAATTACACAATCAGTGACGAATCAAGTGTGTTAGCATGTTATGGTAAGCCCTTACGGTCACGCATCATGATCAGTGTCTAGAGTCTGTTTCATTGAAGTCTCACTGGTGTGTAAATAAAAGGATTTACAATTTTCCTGAAATTTCCCTTGAAATTACTGTATACGGGTTTCACTCACCTATAATAACAATGATTATTCTCCAGTCACGTGCATTAAATTTTCACTGTAAGTCAAATCATAACACTTTCTATGATCACTCAAACAAAGTTTAGAAACAAACTTCCATATTTCCGCAATTTTGTCAAATTTGTCAACAATGGCATCCTTCACACTGAATAAGCATAATATGAAAGAAGAGATTAATTAAAGTAAGATTTTTAGCTCACCTGGCACGTAGTGCCAAGGTGAGCTTTTAGGATCGCTGGATGTCCGTCGTTTGTCTGTCCGTCCGTCCACAATTGTTCGTTAACACTCTAGCAGGTTCAAATCACATTGGATCTTCATGAAACTTGGTCACAATGTTTGCCTCAATGAAATCTAGGTCAAGTTCGAATGTGGGTCATGTCCGGTCAAAAACTAGGTCACTAGGTCAAATTATCGAAAAACCTTGTTAACACTCTAGAGGCTACAAATTTCATTAGATCTTCATGAAACTTCATCAATATGATTGCCTTAATGAAATCTAGGCCAAGTTCGAATATGGGTCATGTCCGGTCAAAAACTAGGTCACTAGGTCAAATCTTCGAAAAACCTTGTTAACACTCTAGAGACTACAAAGAACAAGGTTCACGAAGGGTCAAAATTGGCCCTATACCAGAATTTGATGAAAATGTTTGTTTGAATAGAGTAAGTGGTCATACATTAGAAAATGGTAATATTTCATTCACACATTAAAGATTGTTGCCATGGCAACCAGTTATTCAACAGCATAAAAAACGAAGGATTTAACATATGGAAGTGAACAGGTGAGTATAAATCATATGTACACTAACATAATTTGTTCTGTTTTACAATACATGATGCCCTTCCCTAGTTTATATGCAAATAACATTTTAAAAAAAAGATACGGGGAAATAGTTGCCATAGTAACATAAATTGGAAATCTTTTAGTTTCCGATTCTAGTGTAAATAGTTGATATAGCATAATTCTATTCCATTTAAGCGCTGGGGTACCCCAGCGCCTTAATTTCTGAACCTCAATTGCCCCAGCGCCTTAAATTCTCTCCAGCGCTTAAAATCCGAGAACCCAGTGCCTTAAAAATCCCCACTTACGAAACAGTGCTATTATCAAACTTGCTAAAAGGTCGTAAAACTATTCTTATCAGTATGTTAATTAAAGCGTGGGATAGATGGGGCCTCTCAGCAGGAGACACTTATGCATACCTCTGATCGCGTTCCGCCCGAGGCAGTTATAATCCCTTTGCAATGGTGTCACGTGTGACTCTCACGTGACTGTTCTAAAATAGCTGACAATCTTTCAACTTCACACAACTAGAAAATCATGCTTATTGTTTTACTGTGCATGATTTATACATAATACATGTATATATAATCTGAATATCTCGCATATCATCGTTTTGTCTCGTACGGCCATATCACATTGAAAACACCGGTTCTCGTCCTATCACCGAAGTTAAGCAACGTCGAGCCCGGTTAATACTTGGATTGGTGACCGCGGGTGCCGTAGACTTTTTTTTAAAAAAAACAAAAACAAAAAAACAAAAACAAAAAAAAACAACGCTCCCCCGCATTAGTTTAGTCTTAACAGATAACGATAACTTGGATGAGACGTTAAAACGAATAAAGCAAGCAAGCTATAATCGTTATGGAGAACCTATAATGCACTATTTCGATTCGCAGACACCACGAATTACGACCGTCGTTATTCATTCGCGCAGACACATACTCGCGACTTTTCGTCTTATAATTTATGCTCGGAGAGTCTCGGAATTCGGCGGTTAGTTACGATCAATATCAAACAACGTTTCCAATAGAGCATCGTGAATTTCCGTAGTCAACTTGCGAGCATTCACAGCAGAAGAAACGCCCCGCCCACAAATTTCGATGCAAAATGAAAACAAGATACAAGTACGTCATGTATGCCCTATTTAAGTTCAAATCAAAATCAATTAAATCTAGATTTTAGAGCTTTTTTATTTCATTGAAATGTTCTAGGATTGGTCCCCCCTCCCCATGAAATATCGCTGGGTTGGTTTATTTTTAGCTCATAGCAGTTTGTAGTGATGAAAATGCCACGCCCACATTTCTGTGCCTTATGAAATCAAATGTAATCAAAATCGATCAAGCCTATTTATTCAATTATCACGTAGATCTATTTGTTTGAAATAGGATAGTTATATATCTTCCCGAAAGATCGCTGTGTTGGTAACTTCAAAGTTAGCGTGAATGATTTTGTTAGCTTGTCATCTGTTTTCCTTCAATCGTGCACGTACATTTTGTCATCTGTTTTCGCGAATTAACGATAGCTTTTTTCAACAGAAATAATATTCCACTTAAAGTTATGTATCCCCAACCAATAAGATAGAAAATATAGCATAAGAAATAACATAGATAATCCGATTTTGTGATAAAAGGTGGTTTATTTAAGCATTTTAGTCATGTTGTACATCCGTGATTAAGCAAAGCACAGTTTTTTCTAAATTGTGATAGAACTTAATCTAGCAGATAGAAATGAAGATATATAAAGTCAAAAAAATTAACAGGAAATACAAATGACATTCAGGATTACTGTACAAAAACTCCAAAAAGTATCTACATATAGGAAAACAGTGAAGATCAAGATTTATAAAAGCCCTCTGATCTAGTACTGCGATGTTTGCAATTTTCTTCTTCAAATTATCATAAAATCATAATGCTAACATAATTACGTGGCAAGTTGGCAACATATAAAGCAAACACACATATTTTTTAAAAAGAATATTTTTTGCTTCAAATTATAATCTAAATGCTCATTTATAGATTATAACATCAGAAAGCAAGTTAACCAATGTAGGTAATGTGTCTTTCTATATTTTTCTGTCAAACCCTTTCATCTATAAGAATTAAGATGTATAGTTTTTTGTAAACAAAATAACATATCAGTAATTCTGTACTCCTTGTATCTACCGTTATGATATAGATTTTAGCAAGTTCTTGTCATAAAGAAATTTAAATTGATTAATAAAAACAAAGGTTTTAGTAGGCTGTTTATCTTTAGGACACCATTGAAATAATGCTTAAAGTGGCTCAGGGAACACCATTTATACATTAAAACTTCAAAAATTTCGACATAATATCAAAGAAGCAGATAAAGGTGGAGGAATTGTATTGATGAATAAAACATTTTATAAACAAAAAATTGTAGGCATGTTGAAGAATGAAGCTTTTTATTCATCTATTCTAGAAAACAATAGAAAAGAAATATTTTTGAAAATAAAACAGCTTTTAAAGAACAATGGAAATCTAACTAACAAGGAAAAGGATTTTTTACTAAATTTTGATTGCAGGACTAGTACATTTTATGGCTTACCAAAAATTCACAAAAGCAAAATAATTCAGGATTCGTGTAAAGTTAACAAAAATGCTGAATGTGTAGAAATTCTCGATCCGGAGGACTTAACTTTCAGACCCATTGTTGCAGGCCCCAATTGTGAAACTAGTCATTTAAGTTGCCTTTTGGACATTTTACTAAAACCATTTTTGAAAAACGTAAAGAGCTATTTAAGAGATGATATTGACTTTCTAAATTTTCTTCCTAAAACTGTTCCAGAACATACTCTTTTAATTTCATTTGATGTTGTAAGTTTATATACAAATATTCCACACAGTCTAGGTCTTCAGGCGATAGAGTTTTGGTTAGACAAACATTCGGAGTTAATAACAAACCGTTTCTCTAAGAAATTTATTTTAGAAGGTCTAAAAATAATTTTGGAAAACAATAATTTTTCATTCAATGGTTCATTTTTTAACCAGACAAAGGGGACTGCCATGGGAACGAAAGTTGCCCCCACATATGCAACGCTAGTTTTAGGGTATTTGGAAGAACAAATGTATGAAACAATTAGAAAGGAAAGAGGTGAACAGTTTGGGCAATTTATAATCGATAATTGGAAAAGATTTCAGGATGATTGTTTTTCTATTTGGCCATTTTCGCATAAAGATTTAGACTACTTTGAAAACGTTCTCAACTCCTTACACCCAGATATGAAATTTACATCATCAAAAAGTTCAGATCATTTACCTTTCCTTGACGTACTAGTCCTTAAATCAGGAAAATCAATTTCAACGGATATATTTCATAAAATCACAGATTCAAAACAATACCTCAATTTCAATTCCTGCCACCCAAAGCATACTAAAACAAATATACCCTTTTCTCTGGCTCGAAGGTTATGCACAATTATCTCGAATGAAACTTTACTATCTGAACGTTTGGGAGAATTATCTCATACTCTAAAAGAAAGAAAGTACCCAATACAGGTTATACATACAGGGATTAAGAAAGCCTTATCTATTCCCAGGTCACAGTTGCTAAAAGTCAAGGACAAAAACATCACAAACATAACACCCTTTATATCCACGCACAATCCCAAACACAAGGAGGTATTCGGTATCATTAGAAATAACATGGATGTTTTAAAATCGGATGAGAAAATGAAAAGAATTTTGAATGAAACGAAAGTCGTAAAATGCAAACGACAACTACCTAATTTGAAACGTCTACTGATTAAATCCGAATTTAATGAAACTAAAACATCCCCGTCGGTCACCAAGTGCAACGAGCCCAGATGTGGACTCTGTAAGCACTTAATAGAAGGGTCAATCTTAACTCTCCAAAACAAAACATTTATGTAAAAGAATCAATGAATTGCAGAGTTGAAAATGTATTATATGTTTTAACCTGCAACGGCTGCCACGAGTTTTATATAGGACAGACGGGTGACAAACTAAGAAATAGACGGACAGTTCACGACCAACAAATCAGAGACCCATCAACAAGACAACTGCCCGTTTCTGAACATTTAGACAATTGTTGTTTAACTAATCCAAAATATTCTATTTTCCCTTTTTACAAATTTCATAACAGCGATGTTTCAGCTAGATTAATAAAAGAAAAATATTTCGTAAAAATGTTCAATCCAAAATTAAACAAAACCTTATGAAGTCATGACGACATGAGTTAAACCAATTCGTAAAAAACTACATTCTTAAATTAAACAATGCCTCATGACGTCATGACGACGTGACGTCATAGACAGTATGTTAACGTCATCACGTTGTTACCATGATCATATTGTATTTATTCCCCTGATGAGTATTAAACGAAACGCGTTGGGAAATAAAAGTTTTAAAAAATCCAGTGAATGTCTTCAACTTTTTTTACTTAATTTACTCGTTCTGAGTTTCTTTCTTTTAAATATATATATATATATATAATAAATAATGTCGGCGTGATGCCGGAAACTACCGGGAAAAGCTGTATATATATGAATTAAAAAAATAAATGATGTATTATAGGCTTTAAAAACACAATTTTATTTCTTCAAACAATGCGCGACGCGTTTCACTATAATTCTTCAGGCGCTATACAATTGTTTATGACGTCATGACGTTGTTGTCATGATATCGACGTCGTCACTTCCTGTTGACGTACATCTAAGATAAATAACTGTGTTTTATTAAACAAGGAGGGAGATAATATGGACCAACAATCAGTAATGAAAGAGATAAGTAACAAATTTTCTTTGATTTTATCCGCAATAGAAAAATTAAATGAGAAAATTGACAATTTAAATAGTGACTTACCGAAAACAGTTAAATCAACCATTAGAAATATTTCAACTGCTGTGACTAGTGCTGAGGAAAATTTTATGGCCAGGAACGTAAATAAGACAATTTCATTAGACACTGAAGCTGAAATTATAAGACAGCAATTGTCAAACGTGTGGCAATTTAAATTAGAAATTAGAAAAGATGCGTATTGGGGTCAAGTAAAAAATGGAGGACACAAAGAATTTTATAACAAGTGGATAAGTAGCGACCCAATAATCATCCCAAGATTTCTCCAAAAAACAGAATTTAGAAATGAAGCAAATAGCCAGAAAGCTGTGAGAGAAAGAGCTACCCTAAACGAATTTAGGTCAATTATAGAACTTCAGACTCTTAGAGAATCGGCAAACATAGAAAAAGTAAGAAAGATTGATTTAGAAATGGCAGATATCATTAAACAAAAGTGTTCTGGAGAATTAGAAACAAAATTAATTAACATGTGGAAAATGCAAGTGTCCCACAATGAAGAAATTTCACATAAAAGGTGGATCAAGAATGAAAAATGGTTGACACAATATGAAAGTGAATTTAAAGAAAAATACAGCGACAAAAATCCATTTTTCAAAACAACACCAGCTTGGGACAATCGAAGAGTAGAAAAACCAACCTATGCAGAGGTAACAAAGGGTAGACGACAGCAACCTAGCAGGTATAATCCAAATAACAATGAAGTAGAAACTCTAAAAAACATGTTAGGCCAAATGTCAAGAAGATTGGAAACAATGGATATGCACTCCGATAGAAATCATCACAGAGAAAATTTTCAGCCAGTCAAAAGGAACGTGAAACAATATGGAAATGGGCATATCTATAACAACAATTCATACAGAAATTCGCAGAGAAATTACTCAGGACCATCAACATCTAGTTACAGAGGACAAGGTGGCGGTTATAGAAGGAATGACAGAAACAGCGGTCCGTACTACAATAGAGGCAGAGAACATTCTTACCGACAGGATGAAGAAATGGACATTTCGACCAATACAGAGTCTTTTTTAGAAAACAGACACATGAAAAACAGACAACCGTAAAAGATACTAGCCTAGCTGATTCCTCATTTAATAATAATAAAAAAACAGTAAAGATTTTTAACTTATCCAATCGAAAATTATCTTCAAATGAAATTAATTTATTGTTGAAGGGTCTCAAATTTACACCTACACCAGAACACAAAAACACACAAGAATTAAATAACGATGTATCTGAGTTTCATAGAAAATTACGATTACAAGAATTCTTTTTAAACCATGAAAATAAATCTGACAATTCTATTGTTAAAAACAAAAGTTGTTTTCAACCACCAAAAGGAAGAAATGTTAATTTGGAATTATTTGTAAAAGCTAATGAATCAATTTCCCATAAAACTGAATCTAAACATGTTACTTACAATATTAATTTGGGAGAAAGAAATTCAATTAAAGAGTTACAGAATGATGAAAGTATAATTATAAAGGAAGCCGATAAAGGCAATGGCATTGTCATTATGAACAGGGAATATTATAAGTGCAAAATTTTAGAGATGTTAAGCGATGAACACTTTTACCAGAAAGATCTTGCAGATTGCTGTAAAGATACATTGAAGAAAATCAAAGAGTTACTTAAATACAAACATAACATGACAAAGCAAGAAATTGATTACATCTTAAACTTTGAATCAAAGTCAAGTACATTTTACGGCCTTCCAAAAATACACAAATGTGTAGAAATAACTGAGAAATGTAAAATATCAAATTCTGAATATATTGAAATTCAAGACCCGAAAGATTTAACTTTCAGACCAATAGTAGCGGGTCCAATCTGTGAAACTCACAGATTAAGTAACTTAATCGACATTCTTTTAAAACCATTTATACCAAACGTTAATAGTTTCATAAGAGATGACATTGATTTTCTCAACCAATTACCAGAGTCAGTAAGTAAAAAGGCATACTTGGTTTCATTTGATGTAAAAAGTTTGTATACAAATATATCTCATCAACTAGGTTTACAAGCAATAGAATTTTGGCTAGACAAATACCCTGAACTCATACAAGAAAGATTTTCTAAAGAATTCATAATAAGTGGGATAAAAACAATTCTAGAAAATAATATATTTTCATTTAATGACATATACTTCAGACAAATTAAAGGAACAGCCATGGGGACAAAATTTGCTCCCACTTATGCAACGTTAGTTTTAGCCTACTTAGAAGAACAACTTTACACATCATTGGAAAATTCCCACGGCAAAGATTTTTCAAATTACATAAAAACTTTCTGGAAAAGATTTCTGGATGATTGTTTCATCATCTGGCAATATTCTATTGATGAGTTAAAAAGTTTTCATAAGCTATTAAATGAACTACACCCTGACATCCAATTCACAGTAGAATATAGCAGCACTGATTTACCATTCTTAGATGTACTAATTAAAAAAACAGACACAAAGTTAACGACAGACATCTTTCATAAACCAACTGATTCAAAACAATACCTTAATTTTAAATCATGTCATCCGAAACACACAAAAACTAACATACCATATAATTTGGCCAGGAGAATTTGCACAATAGTTTCATGTGAAACAGTTAAAGATAAAAGATTACAAGAATTACACGACACTTTAAGAACAAGAGGTTATCCCAAATCCCTTTTACAAGACAGTATTCACAAAGCAAAACAAATCACAAAGTCAGACCTTCTTAAACCAAAACCAAATAATAACACAACTACTCTTCCATACATCTCAACATTTAACCCAAACAACCAAGAACTTTTTAACAACATAAAAGCTAATTTACCAATATTACAAGCAGACCCAAACATGTCTCAAATTTTAAATAAATGTAAACTTATCAAAAGTAAAAGACAAGCTCCAAACTTAAAAAAACTACTTACCAGAGCTAAATTTACAGAGAAACAACATGTACGTTATAAAGTAACAAAATGCAATAAATCTAACTGTTCATTATGTCAACATATTAAAGAAAGCGAATTTTATAATTTTAAAGGAATGAAATTTTATGTAAACCAATCAATGTCATGTGATGTTCAAAACGTATTATATGTTCTTACATGCACTGGATGCGGAGAATACTATATTGGTCAAACTGGAGACAAACTGAGGTCAAGAAGAACAGTTCACTCACAACAGATAAGAGATCCTTCAACAAGACAAATTCCTTTAAGCGCCCATTTAGAAAAATGCGGAAAGAAAAACTTAAATTATGAAATGTTTCCTTTTTTTAAATTAAAGACAAATAGTGTTTCAGCTAGGCTAGCAAAAGAAGAATATTTCATAGCTAAATTTAAACCTATTCTTAATTCTCAATAATTATCTCCCTTTAATAAAACACAGTTATTTATCTTAGATGTACGTCAACAGGAAGTGACGACGTCGATATCATGACAACAACGTCATGACGTCATAAACAATTGTATAGCGCCTGATGAATTATAGTGAAACGCGTCGCGCATTGTTTGAAGAAATAAAATTGTGTTTTTAAAGCCTATAATACATCATTTATTTTTTTAATTCATATATATATATATATATATATATATATATGTTCTCTATCGATATAATAGAGTATTATAATTAGAGTTTGTGGCCATAAGTTTCATAGTTTATTACTATATTGAAATGTTATGTATCATTTAGCTAAAAATCAATCAATAATTATTCAGATAAAATCAGCTATAACTATACGCTCCAAATCTGGAATTCACCAGAATGCATAAATTAAAAAAAAATTGATAATCAGGGTACCTCCTGTTACTTAAAAATTGATCAAACAGTGTTTTACACTAAATCAATAGCTTACTGCCACCGTTTGTCACCTTTAACGAGCTGTGCTTTATTGATAATTGGATTAACAATAACACCACCCGCTGATAGAAGTGTGCCTTTGATGTACCGCCAAGATCATGTGTGATCAAGATGCATACTACAAGCCAAAGTATTGTGGCTATGTAGACATGGCCGTTTTGGTATTTATAAATAATTATTGTCGCATGATTTTATCATTAGTTGTATCTAGAAGAATATTAATGGTTACCAAAAACAATTTGGATGCTTTTCATTTTACCCCTCTGTCCCCCAAAGAATAGGATCCATACTGCGTGTAGAGGGTTACGTAAAAAATTACATACTGATAGAGAGAGGGAGAAAGAGAGAGAAAGAGAGAGAATGGAGAAAGGGGAATGTTGATTTTGATGTACAGAGTAATTAAATAAAAAAAATGTACTTGAACTAAAACAGGATAGAAATAATGCAGATAGCAATTAGTTTGTTCATTTTGTTCAGTCTAACATCTATATAAAGTCATTGCCTTTAAGCGAGCTTAAAGCACAGTCAATTAGCGGCACGTGTGCAACATCGTTATGTGATTACAAAAGCTGATAAATGTGGGAATCGTAGTCCGATATATCATGTAAGCGCGCCGCATCGCAAAGCTTTTATTGGGTTTTGAGCATTAGTGTTATGGCTGGTATAAACGTTTATAATATCGGTTATAAATGCATTTATATAGTAGATTTCTTTACATTAAATGACACATAAAACTTTGATGTGGTAATTAACCTGGAGTCTTATAATTTTATATGGATATAAATGCCTATATGTAGTTGATTCAACTCGCTTCGCGGCCTAGGCCACCTCTCAACATGTTTGTTGGGTGAAAAGTTTTGTTGGGTGAATTCCGGATTTTGAGCATTAGTGCCATGGCTGGTATAAATGTATATAAGCACGTTTTTTTTTAGTAAATGATAGATAAACGTTTATTTGGTCGTTACCTCGGATTATAATACTATAATATCGCTATAAATGCTTAAATGTAGTAGATTCAACTCGATTTGCGTTCATGACCACATCTCAAAAGTTTTGTTGGGTGAATTCCGGATTTTGATCTTTAGCGTTATAACTGTTATAAATGCATATATAGTCTTTTTTTTAATTAAATGATACATAAAACCTTTATTGGACCATTAACTTGGATTATAATACTCTAAAGTCAACATAATGGCATATATGCAGTAGCTTCAACTCATTTTGCGACCATGGCCACATCACAAAAGTTTTGTTGGGTGAATTCCAGATTTTGAGTCTTAGTGTTATAACTGTCATAAATGCATAAAATGCTCGATTTTTTGTAATTAAATGATATATAAAACCTTTATGTGACCATTAACTTGGATCATAATGCTCTAAAATCAATATGAAGGCCTATATGCAGTGGCTTCAACTCATTTGCGATCATGGACCATATCTCAAATGTTTTGTTGGGTGAATTCCAGATTTTGAGCGTTAGGGTTATAACTGCCATAAATGCATCAAATGATCGATTTTTTAAAATTAAATGATACATAAACCTTTAATATGACCATACACCTTGATTACAATACTCATTTATCGATATAAATGCCTACATGTAGTAGATTCAACTCGTTTTGCGACGTGACCGCATCTCAAAAGTTTTGTTGGGTGAATAGTTGATTTGGAGCGTTATGGTTATGATCGGTATTAATGTATATTTGGTCGATTTTTGTTACTCCAATTGATAAATATAACTTAAATATATCCATAAACTCATAATATAATACTTATAAATTGATATAAATGCCTATATGTAGTAGATTTAACTCATATTTGGTTTTATTGGTATCTGTTGGTTACTATTGGTGTCTATTGGGTTTTGTGGGGTGAATCTACGGACCCCCGAAATAGGTACCTCACTGAAACAGGTACACCGACGATACAAACTGGTCCATGGTTTAGATAACATAGACACCTCTGAAAAACTTCTTCCACTTCAGAGAAAATCACGAACATCCAACGACATGGCCTTCAAAATACCATATTGTAGAACAACCGCCCGGAAAGAGTCTTTCTACCCAAGGACAATAATCCAGTGGAACACCTTGTCCACTGTCACCGTGGCAGGCTCGTCTGATATTTTAATTCAAAATTTATTTATTTATTTTGACCTTAATGCGCACGCCCTAGTGACCCTACGGCAGAATAGTCAGCAAGATGACGGCGGCCGTTAATTGGTAGAAGTGGTAGAAGTATAAATTACTATCGAAGTCGGTGTTTTATACGAGTTATGGTCATTTCGTACCCACGCCTTTTCGTACCCTATTTTTTTGGTCATTTCGTACCCATATTTTTGGTCATTTCGTACCCTTTCAAATTCACTAGTCATTTCGTACCCATATTTTTGGTCATTTCGTACCCGCGATTTTTTTTTTATTATTATTACATATTTTTCATCATTTTTACGCAAAATTTAATGAGATATATGTTAGATCGAGTAATATGTCTGCTCAGAAATGAAAAAAGAAATCTTATATTGCTGGTTTCATAATTATTTGAACAGTTATCAAATCCAGTAGTAACTTCGAATCCATATGTTTGGTCATTTCGTACCCACCCTATAAAAGGTAAAAACCCAACTTTTACTAAATGTGAAACGTATTTAATGGATGGAAAAAGAAACAACAAAACAAGAATCTATAGATAAATAATATTTAATAGACTTTTGAGAGCTATATAGACATGCACAATACAGGAAAACCTCTCTTTTACGACCACAAAAATACGACGGCTAATTGGTTTTATGAAACAGGAGCTTTCTGTTCTGTCACTTTGCTTCAAGCAGTCACCTGTTTTAAACACCTAATAACTGACACAATTTTAGTGGTCGTAATAGTAAGGTTTTACAGTTATAGTGTAAAAATATACTAAAATAACAGCGAAAGCTCCTGTTTTTCTGCATAACACTTCTGCGCCGCACTAAGTTGATACTGTAATAAAATTTAACTGAATGTTCTTCATTTAAGTATTCGCTTTCCATTATATATTTGTTTACTACAACTATGAACTTACATGTTCAACATGCAAATAAAAGACACGCATATTCAATGAATACATATTTATATATGCTGTTACTTCTGATCTGGATCATAACTATTTGCAAATAATAATAACTTTACACAATATGATTTATAACGATCAAACTGACCAATGTACTCCTCACAGGTACACTGTTAGTTAATGGCACGATTTCACCTTTTCAGAGTTGTCATATTGTTTTACTCTTGTATAGACTGTATATGACGTCTTACCAGGATCTAAACTCTTTTTCAACACTTTTGTCATCATCTTTTATAATCATAATCTATAACAACAGCAGAATCTTTATTAACATGTCGTAATGAACAATGTTACATTGCTACAGTCAATACTCTGATATGTTCTCTAGGTTTCGTTGTGTTTTGCTAGAGGGCGTTGTCGTCTGAGTTTCTGTTCAGTGATGTGTTGTAAGAATTGTTATTATCATATAGACTCGAATTTGTTCTCTAGGTTTCGTTTCGCTAGTGGGCTCAGTAGTTTGAGTTTAATGATGTATTAAGAGAATTGTTCTCTAATGATGTTATAACATTTTGTTATAACGCTTATACAGTGAAGAGAATGTTGTTCTTTCCCGTTTAAACGCTGACGCAACGCATTGCAATAAAATGTACAAATAACAACTTTTTGACAAATTTGACTATTCATTTTTATCCGAGTGGCAAACAATTTGGAGCCTGAAATAATAGTTTTAGCGTGGACGCGTTTATGGGGAAAGAATAACGTTTTCTCCACTGTAATGAGAGATGGGCATAATATTGAGTCACCAGTGAAAAGATTGGTCGTACTATGTCCAAGTTGCATAATGACCATTATGAAACAAATGTATGACGCGTCATATGTAACAATTGGTATTTACGAATGCAATTGTCTTGTTCATTCATGTGTTTCTATGCTGGAGTCAGTTTCATATTTCTTCGTACCTGGTTTGTAATTTAAAGTGAATATTCTACAACCCCACTAAATTAATACCGTTGGCGCTAAGGTAGTTTTATTAAACTGAACTCAACATATGAAACTTTATCACGTAATGAAGTATAGTTGATGCATTTAAACATGGTTATCATGTTTGCATAAGTATGCTTTCCTTTCTACTACTAGATTGACACATACTTCATTTCTTTTCATGCATATTGTATTGACTGTTGTTTGTCACATGCTGTATATACTTATCTATGGTTTGTAATCTTCAATATGGAGGAAATAAGGATATATATATATATATTATTGTGATAGACTCACCTGTCAGATTGACTGTATATATTATTTCGACATGCATGAATAGGTGGAAGTATAATTGTGTGCATTTGTCTCTTCATGGGGGTCAAATGCAGGCAACTATACTTCACCTCATAATGACTTCATATGTTGCTCTTCTTGTTTGTTTTTGTCTGTCTGTCTGTTTGTTCGTTGTTGTTGATTTTCTTATGTCGTCCATGTTTTGTCACTTTATATGTATATACACGTTTGCACTGTTTGTATTCTATGATCTATGCTCTCCTTATCTGGAGGAAATAAAGATTATTATTATTATTATTATTATTAAAGGTGTTAGTTAATCTGCTGTTATTTGTGGTTATAGAGGTTAATCTCTTCACTGCACTATCCGAGGTACACTAGTTATTTAACAGCTTTGATCCTTATCAGGCACGTAACGCGGTATCTGATCAGGATCCAAACGTTTTTCTGATGTGAACAAACATAAATAGACTTTGAGAAATAGAAGTAACCGTTATAGATCTGTTTCCAACCTGTATTGAATATATTTATTAAAATTGACAGAAATCACAATTTTTCAACAATTTTTTTTTTTTTTATATATACAACATATCTTGACTTAAGTTACAAGTATCAAACAGTTTGGATTGTGACCAGAAGTATTTTTTAATATGTGCATTCTAATATGAAATGAAACTCGTTTTCTAAAACATTGCATTGAGAACAATTTCTATTTTCAAAAGCTGTTCCCACTGCTTTTTCCACCTACCAGCCTATATTTTTTAAAGCAGTCAAACAGTTTGGATTCTGAACAGACATCGCGTTCTTCGGTACTTCTGATTTGGATCATAACTATTTGCGAATAATAACTTTAAACAATATGAATTATAACAGTAAACTTGACAAATGTACTCTTCACAGGTACACTGTGAGTTTTTACCTTATCAGACGCGTGGCACATAAACACGGTAAAATAAGATTTGTACAAAGTGTGCCGCAAAAGTGTGACGCACGTGAATGACAGGCGACTACCGTAATTGTTTGATTGCATAAAAGTGTTAGTTAATCTGCTGTTATTTGTGGTTAAAAAGATAATGTCTTCTCTGCATTGTCCGAGGTACACTAGTTATTTAACAGCTTTGATCCTTATCAGGCACGTAACGCGGTGTCTGATCAGGATCTAAACGTTTTTCTGATGTCAACAAACATATAAATAGACTTTGAGAAATAAAATTAATCATTATTAATCTGTTTCCAGCCTGTATTGAATATAGTTATAATCTCACAGTTTTATACTTGATCAGATGCCACGCTACCACAAGGATCAATACTTTTTATTTATTTCTTAACATTTTATAATATATAAACTGACTAAAGTTATATATAAGCATACTCATTATCAAAATAACGTTATCTTCCAATGTCCATAATCGCTGCTTTAATCGGCACGTGCCGTTATATCAACAGAAGAACATTTCACTTTTTCACATTTGCTATTAGACCTCATTTATCGCCGATTCTGATGATCTAAGCAATGACTAGTTGCGATATCGTAACTGTATTGCGGATACATTCTAGTAGACCTTTGGTCGAGAGATATGTTTCTGTGTTAAACATCGCCTATGGAAAACGGCTTCTGGTGTGTAGGCATTGGCCTATCGTAATATTTTCTACCCCTATATCTCATCAACTCCCTCTTTTATAAGCTGTAAGGTGAGATATTGAGTTTTACTTTCTTCTTTCAGGAATAATATGAAGGATGAATCTGACTATGGCGAGAACATTCTCCTGGGTGAAAATACCTGGAAGAGACGATGCTAATGAGTAGATCTAGCGACACCATAGGGTTTAATTCAGAAATAAAGATTTTTATTTTGAAATATTCCCTTATCCGGGGCCCTGGAATTAAGACATGCATTTATTTTAGACTTTTTATAAAATGCCTACAATAAAACTTCTAAAAGTTTGCATCGTGATTTGTTATTTAATTTTAAAAAAAACAACAACAACATTTACATGGACGTCATAGCAACATTATTTTTCCTGATACACATAACTGTGGCTTTTTTGTAATTAAAGTTTTAACTCTTTCACCGACGTCACGACTTCATCATCTGTCTTAGCTCATTACCCCATATATAGCCTGTTCCTAGTTTTGAAAACAGGTGACTTTTCAAGATAAGATAAAGATAAGATAAGATAAGATTTTATTTCCACCTTTAGACTAACAAGTCCATGAGGTAACACATTCAATACATTCATCAAGATGACATTGATCAACAGAAATAATCTATATCATTCAAGCTAGTTTTCAATGCGTACATATAAATTTTCAGCGATCTAGCCACCCTGAAAAAGTTTGTTCTAAAAATAATTAGACTGCAGACTGATACAAGTCATCTGCAAACAGTTCAGACTAGGGTCAGACAGTTCCTTCTATGGAGACCCTGTCTGATCTTTGGTTACTCTGTTTACCAAACACTAAAATCTACCTTAAGTTACAAAGCTGCAGTACTTTTTGAAATTGTTATTGTAATAAATATTTTGAAAGAGAAGCTGTATGGTGACTAGATCTAGATCTTATACTGAAACTGTTCTCATTTACAATGCAAGTATAAGTACAAATTAATTGTTATTTATCATAAATGCTTTTTGTATAGTCGTAGACTGTTATTGTTTCAATGCTCTTAAAGTAATCGATGAAATATAAACTCAAAAGCTCTAAACTTCGTTCTTGATTTATCAACTTTTTCCAAGAGCAAATTTCCATTATCTCTTGTAACTGTGTCCATCAATCTAGAACCTCTACTATGAATCCTCTGGAAACAAGTTTTGTTTTTGTAGCGGAGAAGGTGTATATGTAGGCTATTTATTTATATAAACTTAGCCTTGTGTAACTTTATAACTTATAAAACGACCAAACAGAACGCACAACGTATAGTTCTATGGCATACTTTTCTACCCACATAAAATCTATAGTTCTGACAACGTATCAACAACAAATTCAGTAATATATAGAACTAGTAACATCTGAACAAATGCATGACATAACAAATGCATGACAATGCATGAAAAGCATTATATACAGTAGCCATTTATTCTATAATCATAATGAGAGATCTTCGCACTGTCAGTAGAATTGATTTATGGTCCAAGGGACGCAAACCCTATAATTACATTTAAAACCTGACGCGATGAACTTATACCCCCTGCAATATCATCGCGATGCACGCACCAACAATGTGTCCAGAAATACCCGTATCTTAGAGATTCAAGTGTCATGTTCGCCGGCTCAGCCGTTGATCTTGGCGATTTAATTAAAAGTTTTCGTGAGAAAATGAGAGAATCTTAAACGATAGCCGGTTAACGAGTGCAGCCCGATATCATCGCAAAAAGATTCTGATAGATAGATCAAATTAGATCTATCAAACAACATCTAATAGGTCAAAATAAAATAGTTCAAATTTAAATCTGTTAACCAACATTATATATCTATCAAAAGTGCTCGACAGAATCCAGAACCCCGGCTACCTATAAAAAACGTTTAATTTCCTATATCTGCAGCCAAACTTCAAAACCGCGCCAAGCACCTGTGAGATCCATCGACAGAAAAGTAATTACGTAACGAATGACGTCAAAAGTGACGTCAAACGTGACAGCATAGGGAATTCCGCTAACATTCTTGGGGAAATCCTTGTGACGTCAGTGCCTACTGTAGAAAACCTGCAGCTTAATGCAAGTTGAAAATTTACACGGAAAAAGAAACATTTTAATAGTTCTGTAGATCTTTTTCAAAGTGTACTTAGTAAAGTTTACATGAAAAAAATTGAGAGCATATTAAAGTTTAATTTAAACAACAGCCATCTGGCGAGTACAGCCTTACAACACCGCAAAAAGATCCTGATATAGCTTCCTGCAATGCAATCGTGCTGCACGCACCAACATTAGCAGGTTACAGACAGTAAAGAATGCAGAATACTGTCAAAGAAAACTAGATTAACATCAATTATACTGAGATACCTAATAGAAAAATTAATATATGTTAAACCATGTATATATTCTCATTCATATGGAAAATCAAATAGCAAAAATCAACATGTCTAAAGACAATTTTAACTATTGTGCCTGTTTTCTAGATCTAATTAATATTATTATTATATCCATTATTACTCTACTTTTGCCTGAGAGGCGTGATAAACGAACATTGATAAGTTTCTAATAGTCTTGTCTACCGTGCTATTAATTAGTTCTATAAATTTAAACATAGTTGGCCTAATCAAGAAGTACCTCGGAATGTATTTCTTTCTCAAGTCTTCAAACTGTTTACATTCCAATACAAAATGAAATTCGTCTTCTAGGACTGAACATGTTCTACATTTTCTTTCATTGTATGGTATTGGAAGTGGTTTGTTCCATCGCCCAGTTTCAACTGCTAGTCTATGAGATGAGACCCTCAGTTTAGTTAACGCTTGACAAAATTTCATCATGTTAATTTTATGTAGATATGGTTGAAACTCAAATTTCGAAATTTGGTTATAAAATATTGCTCTACTTGAATAATTTAATCTACCTTCCCAACTTTGTACAAACTGGTCATTTAATCGTTGTTTCACCAAAGATAGAAAGACCTTTGTATTTCCAACAGTTTGTGATATCCAGACATAATGAAAACCTAATTTACATAATAAGTCCCTTACATTGGAACACCAGTTAACATACTGCTTTTCTTCAGCCTCGTTTTTTAACATATTGTAAACTTTAGTTATATACTTATTCTCATCAGAGGTCAAAATCTTAGTCCAATATTTAATCGTATTATAATATCTACTAGTTTGACAGCTTGTTCTCCCGAGTTCCCCATAAACGAAATCATTTTGCGTTGTTTTTCTCACACCTAATATTTTTTTACAAAATTGTAAATGGACTCTTTCAATAGCAGGTGCAGTAGCAAAACCCCATACTTCACTTGCATAATTCAATATTGGTGATACTAATTTATCAAATAATTCTAGTCTATGTGCAGGTGTAATATAAGTGAATTTATGTAAGTATTTATTCAACTTAAAAATAGCTTTCTGTGCCTGTCCTGCTAATGTTTCTTGAGTCTTTTTAAAAGATCCACCAGATGTAAATGTAATACCTAAATATGAAAAATTATTGACTATTTCAATACTGTTACCATCGTACTGAAAGTTAAGATTATCGCTCACTTTACCACCTTTTCTAAATATCATTATTTTTGTTTTATTTGTATTTACTTTCAGTTTCCAAGTTTGACAGTACTCAAACAAAGCATCTAAACCTTTTTGCACTTCTAGTTCATTATCAGCAAACAAAACAATGTCATCAGCATATAACATCAGAAAAACTTTGAACATGTCAACACTTATACCATTTAGTCCACTCTTCATAAAAGTATCCTCTAGATCATTCAAAAACATAGTAAATAAAAAGGGTGATAAGCATTCACCCTGTCTCACTCCCAAAGTACATTGAAATGGATCACTTAAGGTATTCATATATTTTATTCTCGATTTAATACCTGTATACATAGACTGTATAATGTTTAGAATTTTACCCCTAATTCCTAGCTTTATTAACTTTGACCAAAGATTCTCACGAACTACATAGTCAAAAGCTTTGGTAAAGTCAATAAACGTACAAAATAGTTTTTTCTTTTGATTCAAATAACTTGAAATAAGCCCATTTAGCACGAAAATGTTGTCCACTGTAGACATGTTTGGTCTAAAACCAGCTTGAGCCTCAACATATACATTGTAATTCTCAGCCCACAACTGTAATCTATTATTCAAAATACGTGTGAACAATTTTCCTATACAACTTAGAAGTGTAACACCTCTATAATTTTCTACATTTTCAAGTTTTCCTTTCTTATGCAGAGGTATCACGTAACCCTCTGACCATCGATCAGGGAAATAACCCAAACTGTATATCTTGTTAAACATTTCATATAATACTGGAATAAGAACATGCTTACTATTCATAATAAACTCGTTAAGTATTAAATCGGGTCCTGCAGACCTGTTGTTTTTAAGTTGCTTGATTGCTTTTTGAATTTCTTCTATGGATATTTCCCGGTCAAGTTCCTCAAACATAACCCCTAGTTCATTTTTTTCATACCTTTCAACAAAATCTAAAACATCTTCATCAGGAGAAAAGAATTGATCATTTGGGTTATTAATGGCTTTAAAATACTGCTCAAATGTAGATAATGGTATGTTAGATGATTTTACACCTGCTATTCCTTTTAATAAATTCCAGTACTCTCGTGCATTTCGCTTCTTTGCTTGCATGAAGTTAGCCGTTTTTTCACGGTCATATTCATATCTACATTTTCTTAATAAATGTTTATATTTTGATCTAGCCTCCACCATTTTAAGTCTATTTTCTTCATTTGGTAACTCTCTGTAATTGTTCAGCATTCTCCGAAAAATAACCTTGTGTTCAAAGCAATCTTCATTATACCATGGTAAATTGTTTTCAGTTTTAAACTCCGTATCGTTTTGTGATGAGTTACGTATTGTTTTAAGACATGTGCTTGATACATCCTCAAAAAAGTTTTCAAGTGTCTGTATGTAATTATCAATATCACTATTTACCGAGCAGTCAGAAAATTTATTAATTAATTCTGATATTTGAACATCATACTGAGATAATTGCAATTTTTCCAAAAAATCAGATTTTTTCTCCTGATCCCACACATACTTTCTACTAACATTCTCATAACTAGTCGTATCACCTTCTTGTGTAAACATATCAATGTTCTCATTTCTGTTCTCTCTTTGCTTATTCAGCTCTATGATACATTCTATGAGACAGTGATCTGACAACAAATTTGGATCATGTACATGAAAGTGTATAAAATTATTCAATAAATTTGGCTTACATAAAACGTAATCGATGAGACTTTTTCCTTGACTATTTACCAGTGTATGTTCCCTATTTTTTTATCATCACCAACTCTACCATTTGCTATTCGAAAACCACTTTGCTTACACAATTCGAGCAAAAAAGAACCGTTATTATTTGTATGACCTCTATCTAATGAAAATCTACCACATGTTTCATCACTTTCATAATCTTCGGACAACATATTGTTATGCACTAGATAGTTATTATCATTTTCAACAAAATCAGGTAATGTAGAAGTACGAGCATTAAAATCTCCAAACAACATATAAACACCATCATCTTCGCTGTCATTTTCAACTACAACTAGTGAATCTTGTAATCTATCAAAGATATTATCATCAATTACAGTTTGTCTACTACTATCATCTGGTAGAACATAACATAAACCGACATAAACATTTTTCTCTAAATTTAATTTCTGTTTTGATATTTTTAACCAAATGATATCATCTTTGCTTTTAAAAATCAAACTATCTTCATTTGTGAGCCCACATCTGACATAAATAGCTATTCCTCCTGAATTTCTCTTACTGCCAATTTTTCGCATGGTTCTATTCAAAATAAACTTATCAAAATTATCAACTTCTAAGTCCGAAAATTCGGAAGCCCACGTCTCCGTAAAAAGTACAAAATCATTTCGCTGAAAAACATTTTTTAAATATTCGGTTTGTAATTTATTTGTTCTTTTTGTTACCAATCCCTGTGCATTTAACAAAGCGAATTTCAGACCACACACCTTCTCCTGTCTGTATTATTGTTCAAGACTGAAAAGTAAAGCGGAATATTCCTTAAGGCACATTCTGCTTTACTTTCACCCTGCTTTAATCTGTCAAATGATACGGGATAGTAAATATTTCTAATAGTCAATATCGTGGCTGTTTAAAATGAAACAATTTTCTTTAGTGGAGGAATGGGTTAAATGTGTAAAAAGTTTACTTATGGAGCAATTGGTTAACTCTTTCCTCCCTGAAACTTCAAATGGACAATCCCAGTTTCCATTTATGTATAGTCCATTTCTGACTTTTAAGGGTTGTTTTTGTTAATGTTTTGCATTATGACAAACAGTGAAGACCCAGATTAGAGGGCTCTGTAAGGAGCCCTCTGATCTGGGTTTTCACTGTTTGAATAGGACAAGTGCACTTTTCACATGTATACTGTTTGAAAAGACGCCTAAATGCGGGACTAGGGTTCAAAGGGTTAACCCACGGAATTATACCTGAGTGTATAATTCCGTGGTTAACCCTTCTCCTGAAGAATATTTATTAATAAACCCTATCCTTTTATGAATATATACCATTTAAACTATTACACTGGCTTATAAATTAAGGACAGTTTGTTGCCTTCCTGGAACAAACGTGTTTAAATATATATAAACACGGTGTAAACTCCTTCTGACAGAAGCCGTCTGATCTGAGTCCACACTGTTTTCAAAATGTCTCAATTATGCAAATAACAGAATAAGGGTTAACACCTGAAAGGGTAACACGATGGTATTGTAAAAAAGATCAACTACTGCCTGTTTCATTTCGTAAGTTCAGAACCTGATGCATTTTGATTTAAAACATGTATATAAGCGTCAAACAGTTAAGCTACAGACCAGCCAGAGTTTAATGCTGCATCTGGTCTAGATTCAAACTTTTTTTTAAATGATTGAACGGGTAAAAGTTAAACAGTAATAAAGTTTCAAACACCTAACAGAACCGTAGGTCACATGCTTTACTTTCATTTTGCAATAGACTCATAGAATCCTGCGTTTTTGCAGCTTGATCTGGATTAAAACTGTTTGCAATAGCCATCATAACTGGTGTTAAGCGTTGGTAGGGTTGATACAAAGTCATCAACAAAACCTGGTGATTTGTTTTATTTTTTATTTTTATTTTTGTGACCTGTATCAAAAAATACCATGCGGGTTACAGTAGTCAAAACGCATGTTCAAGTAAGCTTTATATGCCCTGTGGAGAACAATACCAAAATATGCATTGCATAAGTTGTCGGCTTGTTGAAGAAGTGCATCATGCTGTGATTGTATACTTCTCGTCATGCTAAGTGCGGCTTCTATGTTCGGTTAAGGTTACGTAATGTCACATTCCTTTGGGGCGTGTGATATAGCAGACCTGTACTTAACTACCGGGTTAACCTTTAACCAAGAATGTTCTGTTCTGTTCTGTTCTGTTCTTTTGCAATATTTCTGGCAGGAATAAATAGTTTTGATCCAGATTAATATAGTCTGTTATTATACCATACCATGAACTTGATCATTTTGTTTTATAGATCTAGTAAACGTCTATTATCTTCATTTGATTATCGATAAATATTTAGGAAATATAGCAAAACTTCTTCACATTTTTTTTTTAAAAAAGTCTTTCCCAGTGAACAGTTACGTAATATTGGATTGTACTAGGATGAAATAAATATAATATTAACCTGCGGTGATATTGTATGTCTCGAAATTGTCGTCTGCAAGATTTGTTAAATTAAGATTTGTACGTCTTTTAAATAACGGAACCTTAAGACGAGTGTCAAACAGTTTTGATCCAGATCAGACGCCTTGTAACCCGGTATCTGATCTAGATCCAAGTTGTTTGCAAGAGACAAAAAAACACGTGTGAAGTCGCGATCAGCAGGCAAAGGGTTTATTAAACATTCACTAAAATAAATCGCTTAAAATTAAGACATTGACTGCTTTATTTAGGACATTAGTAAAGCCGAAAGAAAACTAAAATATAAATGCACTTTTGTGCTTTCCTTTTTTCAATCTTTATCGCGCGCACAATCCTTTTGAAATGGTAACTAAAACAAATTCAACTGCATCTGAAAGTTGGTTTTAAAGATTTAACATCGCATTCATTTGTGATTTATATAAACCAGTATTTTTCAGATGAAGTTAAAAAAAAGTGTCAATGTAAGGCTAGTTGTGGACATTTTACTGTGCAACAGGCCTAGATTTTCGAAATATATAGCTGTTATAATGCAAAATAGCATTTTAAACAGAATTTAATATTCTTTTCCTTATCGTTATACAGTCAATTGTGCGTGGTCTATAACCGGAAACAACCAGACCGTTATCAGGAGAGCTCACTCTAGAGGAAAATTAGGATAACTCTGTAATGCGGTAGGCCCCCATTGCTTTAAAGGACTATATTTTAACACAGCATTGTGTCGGGTGATAATATCAGCATTAAAGCGTTTGTTTTTTATTAAGAATCATTTAACACAGTAGGGATCAGTTGATACATTCACATTGTGCGTCCAAAAGAGATTAGATCCTAATGACAAGTCGCGTAGAATCTAACTAACCCTGACCCTGATCTCCAAAAGGAGTTACCTGAACTAGGTCTACGCTGTTTGCAAATAGTTTATACATATATCTTAATTTTATCCAGTTCAATTAATACAATTGGGAATCTGAATCACATGTGTTTTGTATAATTTTTACATCATTATTTCCCCTCTGCTTTTCGTTGAATTTATTCAACCTCTTCAAATAATATAGGATTGCAGTCTCCTTTTCATAATTTCATATCTATTATCTACCTGTAAATGCATAGTGCTAGACTATTAGAACAGAACAGAACATTAAGTACCCCGACATCAATAAAATTGGCTCTGTAAATTTTGTATGTCGGTACAACATACGAAATTGGCATCCTGCTCAGCCTAAACTAGGCACGTGGCATACATGACACGTGTCTATATTGTTCACAGCGGTGGGTGGATGCTTTTAATAGATCATGTCTGTATATCCAACTTGTGTAGTACAAGTAGTATTTCATGTTGTTCAGTTCATAAAAACATATAAGTAAATAAAGTAACTATACAAAATCTTAATGTGTGATAAAAATTGGATCAAACATCAACTATTGGGGAAAATCGTGGATAAAGTTGGTGTACCTTTTTTGTATGTTTAATGCAAAAAAGAAGAATTGATAATAAGCATAATCATTATCGAACTAATGTTATCTTCCACTGTCAGGTGTAAATTAATCGTTGTTTTAATCTTTGAAACTTTATTGAAATATATCTGTATAACGTCCACTACCATGGACAGCAGCATTAACTCTTTGCATGCTGGGTAATTTTTTCGTCTGCAACAATTGTCGTCTGCTTTTGTTCTAAAATTAGAACTTTTCAAAATTTCTTTTTAAATTGATGAGACGCCGCGTTACGCGACGTCTCATCTGGATCCAAAATGTTTGAAAGGGCAATCACTGTGGTAGATATATCCGCCGCTAGCATGCAAAGAGTTAACATTTATACAAATCGAAAACATACATATCAATAGGGAGCTCATTAGTTGGAAATACGCAAATTCATTTGATTTTTTTTTATAATTTATAATAAAGCCTAAATAAAAAGTAATTCTCACGAATAAACAGATGTTAACCAAAATTTTAGGTGTTTGAGACAGATGACTGCACAGAAAAATCCTGTATGAGCTTTCTGTTTTACTGTCAAACTGCTTTAAACTGTTACCTGTCTTTCAAAGAAACCAATAAGCCATCGTATTTTTGTGGTTTTAAGAGAGAGGTTTTACTGTAATGTACATGTTCAATTCATTAAATACGTTTCACATTTGGTGAAAGTAAGTATTTAACTTTTTATTGGCAGGGTAAGAAATGACTAAACATATGGAATCGAAGTTACTACTGGATTTGATAACTGTTCAATTTATGAAACCAGCAGAATAAGATTTTTTTTTAATTTCTGAGCAGTCATACTTATTACCCGATCTAACATGATATATCTTAATAAATTTTGCGTAAAAATGATGAAATGTATCTCTAATTAAGAAAAAAAAATTCGCGGCTACGAAATGACCAAAAATATTGGTACGAAATGACCAATGAATTTGAAAGGGTATGAATTGGTTGTATTCGAATCAGGGCAACTATCGCGTTAGTTGGAATATTTGTCAACAAGTTCTATTCGAATCACGACTTGATGTTTTCCGTTGACAAAATGTTGTCAAACCCTAAAATCGAGCGTTGATTTAGTCACGTGACCACGTTTATACCACGTGATTAGTGTCTCTAGATAAAACAAACATAAAGACTCTCTCAATTAATCGATTGGATCCAGATCACATGGCATTATGTGCGTATAATAAAAATTGGGAGCATTACGACTGTTTTAACGGGTGTTTGATTCATTTCCATTCGTCCGGAAGTACATAGGTTTCGTTGACTACAATTTCTATTCGAGTCGGGCCAAAATCGTTGACATCAGTAAATCTTCGCGAGTTTGCTCCGCCCATTTTTCGTTGACCACAAACTCGATGATTCGAATACGACCAATGACCAAAAAAATGGGTACGAAATGACCCAAAAAAATAGGGTACGAAAAGGCGAGGGTACGAAATGACCAGTTCCCTTTTATACAATATCCAAGATGGCAGCCTCCTTGCATTAGGCATTCGTCCTCTGACAAGATCATACTTTCTTACTTAAGTTTGAGAAAAAGATGGACGGTAAAGATATACTGAAGGCTTATGAAAATGATGAATGTGTTTTGTGCAAAAAGATTGCTTTAGGTAAGTGAACGTCCAAGAATTACGTCATCGGTTGACTGAAAAACCCATTTCAAAAGAAAACAAACATGATATCGTCCGCTCACCCGTTTTGACGCTCACCTATTTTGACGCCATATTTGTTTACTAGTCAAATGGCCAATTCAACCGTCTTGGTGTAACATGCACACTTGCTATCGTTTGTTAACACGAAAAACTACGCTCTGCTCCAAAAATTTGAATAATCAGATATCATATGCAAAGGGAGAAATATCAGGGTTAGAAATTAGCTAAAAATTACACTTGCATTTTTTTGCGAGTGACTTTTGAACTTACTCGCAAAATGCAAAAACTACTCGCGAAAGTTAAACTGTCATTCTGAACATATATGTTTTAACTTTTAACCCGACACAGACGTGTAGTAATCAAATACTAGCTGCAGTACTGTACCTCTAACTCTAGACCAAGGTCTACTAGAGCTACAGTTTGCTAGCATCTCTACAGTGGCGCAAATTCTGCAGCAGTTGTTTATCAGTTATATATGTTAAAACAGTTGAGAATTTATCTTTAAACTAATATTTAACAATATGTTGATATATAACCTTCTTGTGTTAAGTAATAACCCACTCGAAGAACATTTGAAAACTTTTCGGTGTCGACCCACTATTTGTTTTGATTTTCCAAGCCGAGACAGAACTCGCGCATGCGTAAAACGCTGTCCGGTTAACATATATGGCTTTCATTCATAATTGGAAAACTTACTGAGCTGTGGTATTTTTGATGAATTCGAGGATTATTTTGCCCAGGTAAACTAAAACATTTATTTTATTGCTAATATGGATAAGGTTGGCAGCTTAAAAACAAGTTTAAAGCTTAATTCGTGTATTAGATATTTTCCCGCCATTCGTTGACATGCGCGGCGGTTTTACTACACACTCCATATATGGAATATGTAGTAAGAGGGTTATGGGACATATTTTTTCAAAATGGCCGACCATCCCTCGAAGACCGATGCCGGTTGACAGTAGTAAAGTTTAAATCGGGAGAAACTCAATCAAAGACGTAGGTAACCTGATTTTACACACCCACAGTGTCAAAAAATGCATTCCAAACCGATACATACCTTTTATTTTTCCAAAATGGTAAAAATTAAAATTTTATAGTAACTTATTCAAGCGACAGTGAATCACTGTCGGCCTGCGCCATTGCAGAGATCCTAGCGTGTCGTAACTGTATCCGCAATACAGTTACGATATCGCAACTAATCAAATACGATCTACCTACACTTCGTGTATTTCATAGTTGTACATTTGTGGTTACAGCTGACAAGGGATAAGATCTTGATTTTCATATCTATGTGTACATACCAAAGGAGTATTTTTCTTACATTTTATAATATTGGGGAGAATGCATGCTGTATGCACGGATGATGGACAATTCGTCACCATGCAGATTCGTCACCAAAGCATTATAGTACAAAAGGTGTAGTCAATTCGTCACCAAAGGAAATATAGTACAAATTTTTTATATACTGATTTAATGAGTATAATTGTTCACACATAGAGGGGTTATAATTACCTTTTTTGTAGTGTTAATATACACGTTATGTAGATCTAATTGACACTTACATTTTGTTTGGATTCCGATATATACGGACAATTTTTGGTCAGACAGTTAGGAGCCCGATATATGGGAAATGTAATTATTTATGGCTATATTTACGCTATGGGCAATTTCGTAATATTTTACCAAATAGTTTGGATCCACATACGATTACGATCTGGCTCCAAAATGCTTGTCAAGCGGAAGAAATAAAAGCGTTGTTTGGAAATAAAAAGGAGCCAGAAAAGATTTGGATCGAAACTGTGTTATCTTTTTAGAACTTCATAGGTGAAATAAATACTCAAGACCGATCATATCATATAAACCTTTATTACATTAAACAGAACATTGAAGATCTTCACACCCGCTTCCTAGTTACTATATAAGATGACCACGTAGGCTAAAGCAAAATGAAAGTAAAGCAGAAGGCAAATTCATCTTTACTTCCTGGCTGCTTTTCCCAAATAAAATTGGGTCTTTATGTATATACTCTACTGTATTTAATATGTTTTTGCTATAAGCATTGTATGTAATGTTTTATGCAATAAAACTATCGTATCGTATCGTATATAAATAAGTCCATAGAACTTAAATTAAATGCAGCAGTGATAAGGGTATAGACAGATAATAATCATAATCGTGCCTCAATTAAAATCCTCTGCGAATGCCGCCAAGGACCTAAACCATAGATAACCAGAATTAATTTACACTGATCGACACACGTATAGCAAAGGTCTTGCATTAAGCTTACCACTGCATTACTTTTGTCCAACATTAAATGGGATTAAGTATTTAATTAATTTCTTACTTTCTTATCATTTTTAAACTATTTACTACTTTAATCGGTGTTATTTGAAACCTGAATCAAAGAATACCTGTTTATCAGTATCCAGTTTCAAACTGAATGACACGTGACTGACTGACACGTGTATGTTCACTGAGCATGACATTCCTTTGTACGTGTGCCTATGATATTTACATTAATTGGTTTGTTGTTTTTACAGTTTAATATCAATATCAATACAGTTATAACAGGTCGGGTAATTACCAATCAACATTTCACACCAGATTAACAACAATGTACATGTAATTAAAGTAATCTGCCTTTGGCGGTAGATATAACAAACTTTTACGTTTGACCTACTGTTTCTTACTGTATTAATTGTAGCTTTAGATCATTTTTGGCATTCAGTTTGAATAACACATTCGAATATTTTAAAAAACACTCAATAAATACATGTCAATTTCCGTTTTATGATTCCTTAAACAGGTGGCTAGATTAAAAAACCTTAATTTCTGTGGACACAACAGAGAGGATTTATCTCGCATTTCCATTTTTATTTTAGATTAGTTTAATAAAACCAGGGTCAGCGAACATACTCACGTATTTGTTTTAAGACAGGTGGTTTTTTAACAATCCACCCTTCTCAAGTGCAAGAACCTAAACACATATTTACATTGAAAAGTCTACCTATTATTAGTGTTTTAGACAGTTGGCTGCTTAAGGCAAGATGGCAATAATAAGGGAACACATATAGCAGCTGAGTGTAGGACAATTCCCCACCAGGACAATTCCCCACTAGGACAATTACCCACCGGACAATTCCCCACTAGGACAATTACCCACCAGGACAATTACCCACTAGGACAATACCCCACTATTAATTATAATTATGTATTTAATTAATGAATTTAAGCACTTATTGCAATTTAACCATGCCCAATATAAAACTTACAGTGTAGACTCCAATCATATCAGGATTTTAGTTGCATTTGCAAAACAGTTTTGACTAAGATCAGTCAATGATAAACAGTGGGTGCTTGATCTTGATAAAGGTTGATTATGTTAATGACGTTTCTTTACTATTAACCATAACCCCATAGCCTGTTTCTAGTTTTGCTAAACGCCTTATGTTTAACAATTTCAAACACTATAGATCCAATTCAAACATCAAATATCTGATCTGAAGCTAAACAGGAAGTACAAAGATAATTGATGTCTGCTCTTGATTTAAACAATTTTAATTATAATGACATATCTTTTATAACCGTTCTTAAAATGCTAAATGCCTTATGCATAACAATTTCAAACAATAGATCCAGATCAAACATCAAATATCTGATCTTCAATCTCAACTGTTTGAAATACAAAGATACCGGTAGTTGATGTCTGCTTTTGATATAAACTTCTTTTTTTTTTACTGTTTACTAAATGCCTTATGCATAACAATTTCAAACATTAGATCTAGATCAAATATCTGATCTGAATCTAAACTGTTTGCAGGCAATACAAAGATAGTTGATGTCTGCTCTTTACTTTCAATCTGCTTGAAAGGGTCAACTATCTTCAAAACTAGAAACAGGTTATGGGGTAATGTGTTTTAAAATAAATAATGAAAAATATGAACCTACCTCAGCATCAGTGATGGCTGATCCAGAGCTGAGCACAAGTATTTAGATCTCTTAATAAATAGCCCAAAAAACCACCAAATTTCAATTTAAAATAGGGGATAAGACTGACAGAACTGATATAAAAAATGTGTTTTTTTTAATCAATAAATAGCCCAAAATAGTTGAAAATACCACTTTTATTTACTTATGGTTGAATTAAAAATATATTGCTATAACTATGAATTAATATTCTCACTAATGCGTTTTTTCCTTTAGAAAATTGTCTTAAAAGTGCTTTACGAACGATTTCAATTTAAAATATGGGATAGAACTGACAGTTTCAGTAATAATGTAAACCCAATTTCAACCATGCCCTAACAACCATTTTAAGGCATCCATAGTTATTTTAAAGGTTACAAACTATTGGTATTAGTTTGAATTTGTATTCTCAGTGGTTCTTTCCACTTTAATATTTCAAAAAAATGATCAAATATCCATTTAATTTTAACGGTGGGGAATTGTCCTAGGATAAAAATTACAAATTCTGTCATAAATCCACCTAAGTTCAACCATTGCCTAACAACCATTTTTATGCATCAATTGTTAATTAAAAGGTTACAAACTATTAATATTGGTTTGAATTTGTATCCTCACTGTTTTTTTCCTCTTTAATATTTCAAAAAAATGATTTATTAACAATTTAATTTTAACAGTGGGGAATTGTCCGCCCTGCCAAAAAGTGGGTTATTGTCCTAGTTGGTAATTGTCCTGTGGGGAATTGTCCGGTGGGCAATTGTCCTAGTGGGGAATTGTCCTGGTGGGGAATTGTCCGGATCCCATAGCAGCTTTCTGCAACAATTTTCATGCATAATGGCAGTAATAAGGATGATCATATATGATCCTCTTTATGGAGGAGAAATTAACGTTAATTACACAATAAGTTTTTGCCGCTGCAATCCATGCCGCTAATTAGTTTGTACATGCACATGTGGAATGCTGTTTATCTATTATATATCTAATTACTTTAATCTATTTAGATATAAACAAACTTGTCATGGTTTTAAAAAAAAATTCGAAAAATTTCGGCATCTAGATTCATCTTTTATACTTATAGTAACTTATAGCCTATATTACAATTGTAAATTCTAGAATATACACATGGGCTTATCGATACTTGTCAATTTCAACAATATAACTTATACAATTAACAGAAAAATGATCCTGATCATATATATACCAGGTAAGAAAAATACCCTATACAAAGTCTTTGGTGACGAATCGTCTTTTGCCATTACTATGTATCGCTTTGGTGACGAATCGTCTGTAATTCGTATGCACTAGGCAGACCGAACACGATTTCATTACTCGAAAATTAGGTCAGGTTTAGATTGCCAATCCGTCTACGATACAAACGTTTTTTCACTGGTCGTATATTTCAGGGCTGTGGTTAATAAACAGTATGTCACAGTAGAATTAGAAGTATACTTGTACTCGTGCGAGTCTTTTAAATGGCCTTGTCTTTGAAGAACGGTTTCGGTTGTTGAGTCTCAGACTCTGTGTGTGATAAGAATTGTTTACACATCGGAACTCCGAAGTAGCAAAGTGCGCGTTTCATTAGCCAATGAGAATTGGGAAAGTCCGTCATTACGTCATTCTTACAGACAAAAAAGAGGTTGAAACTGCCCGAGAAGCTATGATTGGCTTACGAAAAGTATTCGCTTGTCTTCTCGTCCATTTCCGCCACTCGAAATGCTACGGAATAAACCGAGCATAGCCTTACAGACGCTATACTGTGTTTAGCTGTCCGAAAAACCGTACTCGCATTTTTTTGCGAGTTTGTTGAAAAATCACTCGCAATTTACAAATTCCACTCGCATTTTGCGAGTATGCGAGCTTAAATTCGAACCCTGAATATGACAGTTTTACTTTTCTCAATGCATTTTTATGTATTTTCACTAATGCAATAAAGTACGGAAGATTATAAGCCGTTTTCTGTATTTAAATGATCATGGAAAACTTCGACGCTCAGTTGTCAGGAATACCCAATCATATTTATCTTCTCACGCGACATTCACGTGACAATCAATTATCTGGCTATTTAAAAACAATTCACTGTTTAGTAGGTGTACACTTATATAAGAATCAGTGAGAACATGCTGATGTCATTACTAATTGGCTTATATATACACTATAAATTTATGGAAAATGTATCTTAGTTTTATTATTTTCATTTAAGGCATCCAATACCAATGGGGACCTACCGCATTACAGAGTTATCCCAATTTTCATCACGAGTTAACTCCCCTGATAAGGAAAAGGTTGTTTCTGGTTTAGTTAACGCATCTCATTGAGACGGTGTCGATAACGGTCATAAACGATTCGGAAAAGAATAGATCGAATGCGGTTTATTAGTTTGATACCTATATCTATGTGCAGTCAAGCTCCCGTTTATCCCTATGTATTTTAATGTATTTATTTTGTTTAATGTCAAATGCGACGGTTATTTATTTCATCGTTTTTAGCAAACCGAAAGTAGCACTGATCATACTTTTTCTATATAACAAAGAAGCTGACATTTAACATACTTAACAGACACGGGTTTTCACCTCGGTAAAAGAACGTTAACATGGATTAAAAGTAGATCCTGATCAGATGGTTACTATATAGGAACAGTCTCTATAATCAATGACTGTCCTCTCTGGTTCTTAAATGACATTATAGGTCTATAAATGCTGCCTATTACAGGTGAAAAAGGGGATATTTATTAAGACATTACCGGTATTAAACATAAACTTTGTATTATTCAGTTATTAATAATGACATGAATATTCATTAGGCAAAGGGTTAAACTGATCTTTTAAAATATGTTGAATGGTAAACAGTTTCTTCAAAAATGTATATTTTGTTTGTTCATTATATACCAGCAGATTTTAGTTGACAGAAATTTCATAGAAATAGTTCAGCCTGTCATGCTCATAGCGCACATGGATTTCACCTCTCAAGGCTTCTGCCCAGGGGCCATAAAGCGCAAAGCATCATCACAACTAACAACAGGAAGTAACCAATTAGCTAGAAATCGAATTGTATACTGACCCCCCACTGGGGTGCAGCTGCTGTCCCATAGTCATCTCTGCTATGACAAGCCATAAAACGGAAGCTGAAGTCTTGGGTACACTGGCTGGAATCAAAACACACCAAACTATTTTTTTTTATATAGGATCCACATTGTTATTCATGTGGGGAATAAATTTTAATCTCCTATACCATGCACTCCTTCATGTGCAAAAGCTTAACCCATTACCCCCATCATTATGCCTTTTACTCCTTTAATGAATTCCACCTTCATAAGCAACTAAATCCTCTTCATGCACTAAGCAGTCATAATTATGAAACATAGGTGATATTTTATGTCGTAGTGGGTGGTGCCTTAAAGCAGGATTAAAGTAAAGCAGGGTGCACCTTAAGGCGCATTATGTTTTACTTTCAACCTGCTTTAAGAGGTGACCTATATTAAATACTTAACACGGGCTGTGTGGTAATTGGTTTAGGTAATGGGTAAAGCCTGTTCCTACCTGGAAAGACAGGTGTCCATTAAAGGTAGATTGAAAAGTACATGCCACTTTACTTTCAGCTTGCTTTAAGCTACCATCTGCTAGGATATTCAATGTTTTTAATGTTGCACATTCATGCTAATAAAAACTTTGAATTAGAACTCTTTCCTTCAATGGAGGCATAAACCAGGAACGTATATTATAGATATAATCTACGTTCCTGCATAAACCAAAGGCGTATTTAAAGGGTTAATAGGAAATACATACCGTTTTAACAACATAAATACTTTAGAACCCCTCTCCTATCATTAAATGTGTACTCTATTGAAAACTCAATGTTGAAAGTAAAGCATGTATTCCATCGTTTTAGTAGATTAAAACTTTATTTCTGTTGATCTTTTACCAGTTCACTAATTATAATAGGCTTAAAACACTATCATTTATTAAAAGTTTGGAACCAGATAAGATGCAGCATATATACTAACAGGCTGATCAGGGGTAGAACTGTTTCACACTCATATATGTTTTAAGTCAAAATTGATATCATGTTCTAAACTTTTATCAAGAAAGTAGGCAGTATTTTTTTTAAATATTAACCCTTATCATGCTATTAGCATAATTGATCATTCATACGGTATTTTTCCTTATTTAATCAGCTAAAGTAATGAATTAAATGATAGGTATTCATAGCGGGTAGGGTTTATGGTTGATTAACAGCAACCAGAATGTGCTATGACACATCCATGTAACGGGGTTTAACCCTTTACCCAATAGATGGTATTAGTTTTGAAGATAGGTGACCCCTTAAGGCAGGTTAAGGTACATTCTGCTTTAAGCTATCATCTGCTGGGAGGTATAACATATTTATTGAGGTGCAGATTGATGACTTATTTTAATAAACATATGAATAAATGATATGCATAGAACGGTATATCTATGGAAGTTTTTGTAAGTTTTATTGTAGGTAAAGTAAATGCATGTCTTAATTCTATTTTTGACAATATGAGAGATTGCGCTTTCAATAATGTATAGCCAGGTTCTACTGTATATAATATAAGCTCTACACTAACAAGCAGACGATCTCCTCAAATTCGTGTTTGAGGATATTTAGGATTTTCGATACTATGTGTACTTCACTATTGAACCGGAAACAACCGCTCATTCAGGGGGCGCTACTCTTATCACACTTTCCATGCGGGGTAACTCTGTATATCGGTAGGGCCCCATTCTATGAGCTACTCCCCAACACCCATGATTTAGGCTTTAGATAATTTTAGGGAGAGAGGGACACAAATCAAAACCACCCCTTCTTTTAATATGAGTTCAAAGTCACATTTACTCTTTTTAGCTCACCTGAGCCAAAGGCTCAAGGTGAGCTATTGTGACCGCTCACCGTCCGTAGTACGTCTGTCCATCCATCCGTCTGTCCGTTCACATTTACTTCAAACGACATCTCCTCTGAAACCCGCCGATTGTAGGGAGAGTTCAAACTGCTCATGATGTTCCTTGGATGCTTCTCTACAGAAGTTGTTCAAAAAAAGGAAAAAAAGCACAAACTCTGCTTGAAAAAGCAAAAAAGCAAAAATCTTTAAAACATCTTCTTGCCCAAAACTACTAGGCCCTAAGCTTTGATATTTGTACAGTAGAATCTCCTGGTGGATCCCTCTATAGTTTGTTAAAATGAAATCCCTAGGGTCACATTTGACACCACCCTGCACAGTTTAAGTGCTGCTCTAGGCAGGTTTTACAGTATTTTTGATTTAGGCAGAACTGTATTTACCTGAGTTACCCTTAATATACTATGGGCAAATAACCAATATTTGCAAACAGTTTGGATCCAGATCAGATGCAACATAATGCTGCATCTAATCTGGATCCAAACTATTTGCCACTCATTTACCAACTTAACATTTTCTAAAAAAAAAAATGTACATTTTTTACACACAGAAGGTATTTAGCAGACATCATTTCAGTCTGGTAAGGGTAAGCCCCCAGCAGCAGTGCTGCTAATGCTACAGTACTCTTGCATAATATTTGACCTCAGTGATCAGGCCAACAGAACTGAACATGTTGTCTGCTAAAGTTTAGAAATGGTTCAGTCTGCTTCATACTTAGAGAAACAGGATCTGGAAGTGATCCACTGACAGTTATGTAATTATGTCTTATGCCATATTTATACATATGATTAATATTGGTTTTGTCACAGTTATCTGCATGTCTTGTCATTTTTTCTTGTCCAGGATTCAACCCTTTCCACCAATAAATACTGACGTTTGTTAACCCATTACCCCATAAATGTGCATTTTTATGCCTTTGATTTATTCCTCCACTTAAGAAAATAATTCCCCTTTAACCCTTTCCTACATAGCATATCTCTAGTATTGAATGTAGGTGTCCACTTAAAACAGGTTGAAAGTAAAGCAGAATGCGCTTTAAGCGCATTCTGCTTTACTTTCAGCCTGCTTTAAGCTATCATCTGCTAGAATATAGAAAATATTTTGTGTATTATACATATTTATGAATGTATAAATTGGAACTATTTTCTTCAGAGCAAGAATAAACTGAATGCGCTAAAAGGCGCTTCTATGGGGGAAAGGGTTAAACAGTCATGAAAATGTAAGATGTGAAATAAGTTTCTATATCCCAGTAGATGGTAGCTTAAAGCAGTTTGAAAGTAAAGCAAAGTGTGCATTAAGACCCATTCTGCTTTACTTTCAACCTGCTTTAGGTGGCCACCTATTTTCAAAACTAGAAACAGGCTATGGGGTAATGGGTAAAATGAAATTGCCTATTTGGAAAGAGCCTAATGAGAGGAAGTGCCATTTGCAAAGGCCATAACTCTGACATCATTGTTTTTTTAGTTATTTCCCTTTGTCATATTTTCTTGTCAAGAAGACAACTCCAGTTCTACTGATGCTATTGTAATGAAATTTTATGTATGGAAAGAAACTGATGAGAGAAAATGCCATGCATAAGGGCAGCAATATTTTGTTTTCCCCTTTGTCATATTTTATTGTCAGGAAAATAACTCCAGTTCTGCTGACGCTAGTGAAATAATTATCATTTACCGGAAATGGAAATAGCTTGATAAGAGGATGTGTCATGGATAAGGGTCATAAGCTTGGCAACAAAATTCACTTTTGTCATGTTTTCTTGTCCGGAAGATAACTCCATTTATAGCTATATTAAAATGTTGTCTTGCCCAGTCAACTTAGGTACAAACTTCAATGTCCTCAGGTGAGCGAATTTAGGGCCATGGCCCTCTTGTCTGTATTTATATTTTAAATTGTTTATAAATCATTGCAAGTATGAAACAGAAATGGATAAACCTAACATGTCCAAATCAAATATAGCGTACACAATGAATCACAGTATGGAATTAATTTATAACTCTATAATTATTGTAATATAGGTCAGCCAATTAGAAGCGTCAAAATAGGTTACTCCCAACAAATATGCCGGCTTTCTCGGTAAGTTATAATCGGCTATGCTCTGAACAACTGGGGCATTTAAACTTGTACGTTACATCATTTTTATCATTAGCTTAGCACATTTAGCTTCAGTAATAGTTTTAATCACATTCATTTTATAGCTGTCAGAAATTACGGCAAGTTTATCGCTTAAGGGCGTCAAAACTGGTAACACTAGGATAATTTGGTTTTGTGTTATTTATTTCATGTCTATGGTAGATCTAGTATTTTATACAAAAACTGCAATATCCTGGAATAGCCCCAGCAGTCACGTGATGTGGTTCATTCCATATATACGGAATGAGCCACAGTGGTGTCCTGCTGGGGCTATTCCAGGATATTGCCAAAACTAATTTAAGACAAAACAGTCACCAAATGTGAAATTTATAAAGCTCTAAATATCGATATATGGTACTTTTTTGAAAATTTTGTAAAGGGAGATAACTCCCTTTTCTTCAATAACTCAAAATTACAACACTAACCTATCAATTTCTTTTCATATTTTGAATTGTCTTTGTATGGATTTTCATCTCGTAGAATATAAGAAAGTTAGATATTAGAAATGGGTGCCGGACGTTTCGGTAAATGACCAGTTCGGTAAATTGATTTTATATAGTGAAAGGTCTGGACGTTTCGGTAAAAAGGTAAATTATAGTAATTATAGGTTTGTGTACCTGTATATCACACCTTTGGCTAGATCAATAACTGATAGGGCTTGATCTGTAAATTAAGTGTAATCACTTGTGCCTTTTACTTAATGCCTTAAAACTATAAGATCTAGTTCTGGAATGGTAAAATGTCTATGCCGATAAAGTATGCAATAAAGTCAGAATGAAGTGGGAAATGGAAAACGGAAAAAAATCAAAGTGAACATTGAGACAGAGTCCGGTGAAAGTATTTGCAACCATGATTGGGATCAGTTCTATGACCAGGATTTACTATGTAGAGGGCGAATGTAAAAAAATAAAAAGGTTTAATTTGGTTGGGAAAGGTCTACGCAAAGAGCGTAGACCCAGTCACCCAGATCAGCAATTTGTGAACCAGCCAACCATTTCACTGCATTCATTATTTGCTAACAGTTTTAATCCTGATCACTGATCAGACATTGCGAAACGCAACGACTTATCAGAAACCAAACTCTTTGAAACACATTAAGAGTATTTAACAGTCCTACAGTTTGGATCCTGATGGAATGTCTATTGAGCAGAGTTATTTTAATTTACAGATACTTAACCTTAAAAAACGACAACGCCTTGGCAGGAAACAATTTTTAATTACGTACATTATGGTCTGTTTGTGTTATGTATTATTCTGTAAATATATGTTATAAACATAGGAATTTAGACACCAATGTTTAATATTTTTTAGTTATTAATTATTTTGAGATGTAACAAATATCTCATCTCCTTATGGAAGAAATGAAATCTGTAAATCTTAGAAATATCAGGGACGTACCTGCAAATATGTATTTTTTTTACTATTTCTCATAATATTTTTATTTAAAAACATATCAAAAAAAAATAATTATCATTACCCATAAAAACCATGTTGTTGATTCAGAGATTCTTATTTTCCAAATCTGGTGACTGTTTGGTCTTGATTTAGTTTCTTTATGTCAAAATTCTTCCACAGACATGAAATACCTAATGAAAACAAAATTACCATGATTGTTTTTATTTAAATAGATGTTATGGAAGCTTAAACTTTAAATTTGACAAAATTTGAGAAAAAGTCTGAATTTGACACATCTTTTCCAAATTGCCGTAGTGCAAAATAATGCACACCAACATGTGATTTTTCCCTGTTTTTTTTTTTCATTTATCATAAACAACTCTTTCAAAATAAACATGAAAGAAAAAAGTTAGATACATACTTTGAAAAATTCGCTTATGGGTTTGATACACCCTTAAGATATCTATGGTTCATTTCAGATCAAAAGCGAAGCGCCTCAAATACAATGATCATTTCCGTTTGTCAAACCGAAACTGGAAAACCAGTTATCTAGAAAATTATTTCGTACCAGAAATGCTCAATTACCTAGAATTCAAAAGGTATTTATTATATATTTCATTTTCTACTCATGTCCCGTAACCTGGTGTAATGAATTGGTCGCAAATGCACTTTTAATCGCTGAAAGACTAATAAGTCCAAAATCTACGGTGGACGAAGATTTTCAACTCGCGTAGAAAAGATAATAAACAATCGTTCAGTATCAACGACCCTGAAATACCCTCAGTGGCCAGTGCACCACATCTTGGCATAATACGCACCGACTCTTTAGTCAACAACCAGTTCCTCAACGTAGAAGAGAACATAAAGAAAGCAAGACGTGCAGCCTACAGCCTGTTTGGCAGTGGACTAAGAGGACATGAAGGCCTTAACATCCAAACCCTAGTTCACCTATACAAAACCTACATTACCCCAGTGCTGCTGTATGGTATGGAACTGATCCTACCAAACAACTCTAATACAGAAAAAATTGAAACCTTCCAGAAGAAACTACTGAAAGAAATGCTCCAGTTACCAAATAATACAGCCAACCCAGCAATTTACCTTATCACAGGCTTGCTGCCCGTAGAGGCGCAAATACAGCTCAAAACCCTGATATTCTTGCATAACTTAGTTAGCCAGAAACCAAATAGTATAGAAAGACAGATCCTTGAACTTCAATATCATATGAAACCAGTGGACAGTAGAAGCTGGGTAGTCGAAGTGCAGAGAGTGCTGTGGAAATATGACCTTCCCTGCTTAGGAGAAATTCTCAGCGATGTCCTGCCAAAACCAAAATGGAAAACTCTAGTCCATCGAACCATATACAGCTACTGGTCCCAGAGAATCAATACTTCCTGTATCCTATACAAATCTCTTCGCTTCCTCCACGAAGACAAATACTTTCCAGGAAAAGTGCATCCATTGTTCGGACTTGATTACTCCTCCCGTGAAGCAGAGAGACTTAAGGTAATAGTGCAGTGCAAATCAAGATGGCCACCAAAACAAGTAGTGGCGGTGCATTTATGGTGAAAACGGCACAGATATTGCTCAACTCCTAAAAATGTCACTCTATACAACTGATAAATATATCCCTCTTTTCATTTGCATTTATAGATAATAATAAAAACGTTTTTATAGTGAAAAGAAATTACCTCCAAATTTACCAAATTTTTGGCACGTCCACCAACATCTGCGGCTAACTAATTCCAAAACTATCTATGGCATAGTAATTTTCAAACTGTGCCCGAGGTGCAAGGAATCCTTAATATTTTCTCTTTAGAATGTCCATTTGAACACTATATAGTCTAACATTATACCCATTATCACCAAGAATTTCAATTCTCCATATTGGCTAGCACATGTAATTGAAATAATCCTTTCAAAAGTATGGTGGTCAAACATTGTCAAAGTTAAAAACATCAAATGAATGCTGTACATAGTACCTGTACAAACCATTGTGGATTCCAAATGTAACTAGTACACTGACCAAGTCAGAAAATATCCCACAAAAGGAGGAGTAAACTGCTTAAATTCAACGCATAGTATCAACAAAGCCAAAACTTAGAGTTAAATGAAAATCATTCAAGGGGTAAAGAGGATATGACGTGGTCATTCGTGACCTTCTTACCAGCATTACAAATACTGAACTATTGCAAACACTGTCCGAAAATCTGGCTAAATCCCATGACAATTATTTCAGTAACAGAGAAAACAGGGCTAAAATGGTGTCGTTCTTGTTATAAATGAGTATGCCTTATCCAATTTAGCCGGTTTTCAAAGTTGGCTAAGGTTTTACACATTCATATCAACATGTTCAGAAAGATTTTACAATTCAGCTTAAAACTTCTCGAGTCCCAAATAGGACAAGGCTAAAATTGACAAATTATAGTTTTTCAAGGGTAATGATACTTGGATGAAAAGTATAAGAGCTAGAAAGTGGACAAGATTAAATATGGCCAATCATGAAAAATAACTGATCAAGCTACAACACTATGACATAAGAGGACATATCTCTCAGGTCTCTGCCAGTAGCTGCAAATATTTCCATGTCCTCCACCATCCCAGTTCCATCGGGTGTCCCCCAGGGCAATGTTCTTGGCCCATTACTATTCCACACATACATTAATGATCTCCGGGGGAATGTAAATCACCTATTCGCTAATGACACAGCTATATACCTGTCCCTCTTCCATTGCCGATACTGATATATATATATAAATGGGGTTCTCTGGGTGACTTTAAAGCACTTTTTCAGTGGTGTTATAAAGATAAAGAGCCTGCTAAAACTTTGTTTTTAAATTTATCAATTTTGCTGTGTGACTAAATTGACTATGATATATAAAGAAATCCTTGCTAGAATCTGTATGTAAAAGGTAGATACAAATTTTTTTTAAAAAGGACTAATATCTCAGTCAACCTCTGAAACAAATTCAATGCACGGTTTGACAGAGAAGTAAAGGAAACAGTTTACCTACATTCACTTGCTTTCTGATTATCATGATGATGAATAAGCATTATAATAATTTGAAAAAGAAAATTGCAAACAGTGCAGTACTAGATCATAAGATCTCTCAAATCTGGGTCTGTACTCTGTACTGTTTTCCCATGTTCCTGTATACAGACATGTTTTGTAGATGTAAATCTATCATAATCCTAAATCAGAATGTCATTTGTATTTACTCCATAATATTTTGACTTTTTAACATGGCTTGTTTCAAAGGCATTTCTTTCTGCTAATTCTGTCATAATTCCGAGAAAACTTATAAGATGTTTGGTCTAATCAATTCACAGACGTACAAACATGACCAAAATGCTTAAATAAATAGCATTTTGTCATGAAATTGGATTGTCATTCTTATACTGTATGTTTTCTTTCTAAATGATTAGCGATATGTTTCAATTCTGTTGAAATACGCTGAGTGCTATCGTTAATTCGCGAAAACTGATGACAAAATGTTTGTGTACGATTGATAGAAACAATTGATGCACTGTCAACAAAAACATTTACGCTTACATGTATAGATCCGTTCCTTCTTTGTTTAAATTATATCTAATGGGAATATGCGGCAGCGCGACGTCTGTTTGATTTAAACATGGTATTTATTTTTCATTAGGCTTATAGCGATTAGAAACCTTTTGTCTCGTATGTGGGCGTGGCATTTTTCGTCATTCACTCCAAACTGATGTAGATCTAAATGGCATGAAGGGAGCTAAAAATTAATGTCGATTACGGAAATTCACGATTCTCTATAGCGGACGCTTTTTTGGTAATTATCATGAGGAACCGGCAAATTCCGACACAATGGCCAATGTTAACCAGAAATTAGCGATACGTTTGGATAGATAGTTATTATTCGTCAGAAGTGTCAATGAAAATTCGTTGCCAATATTAACAACTTTGAGGACAGTACATCAATTTAAAAACACAAATAAAAGTATTAAATAATGTTGTGTCATATTTTCCATCGATTTAAAATAAACGCTCTGATATGAAAATTAAAGGGAACTTGGAGGTCTTGCGTTGGCAGTTTTGGCATAGTATATTTAATGTAACAATAAGAGACACATGCATGCACATGCCATAACTGTTCATCGTGTGCTAGATAAGTAGGTGTATGGGTGAAAACGAGCAATTTATTGTAAAATACACTAATTACGCTTTTACAGGTATAAAATGTGCGAAAATCAATTAAGTATCACATAATACCGTATTGAACTTTCCCCCTACATATCCTTTATGTGGTACGCTTCAACCAAAAAGGGTACATTTTGACTGGGTATGCTTTGACTATGGTACGCTTTGACCATAACCCCTTTTATTTTCCCCAGGGGAAAATTTCTATTCCCCATTGGAAGGAAGATCGATTATAATTCAAATGAATAGTTTTTGTTTGTATAGATGTAGGCCTAAATCAAATGATGGTACATAAACCTTTTGTATACGGTTACTTATCAGATTACGTCTCACACAAGAGTGGCGATATGATTTGTAAAAAAAGCATTTCTACTCTCTTGTGTATGGCTTAGAACTCGATATGATATGTCTGAAATCATGGAGAAAGGACAAATTCTCCATGCTGAAATGTAATATTTTATTTCTCTTAACATTCGGTTTAGATCCAGATAAGACTCTAAATAAATCGGCGTTTTCTCTGCATCTAATCAGTTTTCATCAATAATTATATTAACTTAGATTCCCTATCCGTGCTATAAGCAGTTTGTTTCTCACATGCGCCCTATCTACAATTACATTAGTGCTAATTACATATAGATGTTTAGTATATTACAAAATTTATGTTAATAAAGATATAAGCTGTCTTTTTCGAAAATATAAACAACAGAATGACGGTTTGGATCCAGAACAGTCATTCAGAAACAGGATGACTGGTCAGGATCCAAACGGATGAGTAGAATGTCCTTTAAAGGGACTCGCAACCGGATGGTGTTCTTGTCAAAATAAAATAAAATACTCAAATAAAAGCAAATTTGTGGCATTATTTGGCTTTTGACATTAAAAAAATATGATCAGTCCAAAAAACGTCTCAAGAATCGTCACCGAATCTTAGTTTTTTAGATATTTTCCATCGTTTTTCCATAGCGTTAGCTAACGGTATAGTTGTTGTTGTTGCTTCTCTACACGGGGTCAGACATAAACACGAGCCGAATTACGAAGTTGTATGCACTTCCGATCGCTACACATTGAAATACGTTAAATCGATCCGAGATAAACGGATAGTTCCGTGGTCCATTGGTCTAAGCGGTTTCCCCTATTTTGCCTTCTGTCCGCCAATGCCGGGCCCCGGGTTCGAATCCCACCAGAGACCAATATTTTTTTTTATTGAAATACATTTTTTTTAAACAGAATTTCTTATCCTAAACTAATTCTTTACCATTTATATAAGCGTTTGACACATATTTACAAATTACTATTTTTAATGCACCATCTGGTTGCGAGTCGCTTTAAATACAAATGAAATTATTTAAAGTAGATCTAGTCGTTTCCTATACTTAAATGATAATTACTTTTGATCCTTATAAGACCTCACTGACACAACCTATTTTGATATTCTTTATTATGTATGTATATTACTTGATGCTTTAGCTGTTCATGTTAATTGTGAACCAAAGCCGAAATAAAGTTGAGTTGAGTTGAGAGAAATTTGCGAAATGTTTTAACTCGGACCCAAACACCACACCGTAAATAAGATATTTATACCTGGTGGTTGCACACAATTTGCACGGGATTTTCAGGAATATTATCGTGTTAATTGGAGATTAATGCCTTTAGGATGCACAGTTTGTAATGTGGTGATCCAGACTTGCTCCAGTTTGTTTCTGAGGCTGAGTGATTTAGGATCATCCGGGTGGCTTGACTGTACTTCGATAATTTCGAAGTTTGCGTCAGAGGGTTTGTGGTTTGGAAGGTTGAAATGCCTTCCCGTGGGCTGATCGAGGTTCTCCCTCATGTATCGGACGTGCTCATAGATCCTATTTCTTATAGGTCGTTTGCACTGTCCGACGTACTGCTTGTGGCATTTCCCACAAGAGATGAGGTAGATGACATTGCTTGTTTCACAGTCGTAGGTGTGTTTCTTCTTGAAAGTTTTCCCTGTAATGTGGCTTTTGAATTCTGTTTTAAGGTCCAGTAGATCACAGTATTTACACTTGTCCCTGGTGCAGCCTGGTTTTTTGGATTTTGTGATGTTCACCGTGTCAGATGTTTTTTCTGGTTGGAACTTGCTGTGAATCAGTAGATCTCTGAGATTTTGGTTTCTCCTGTAGGCAAAAATTGGTGGTTTGTCAAACAGCTTTCTGCATGTGTCAGAGTGTTTGAGGATATCCCATTCCTTTTTCACAAGTTTTTTGAGATCAGAATTTCGTGGGTTAAAAGTAACCACAAGTGGGACCCGTGATGTGTCCTTCTCCTTTTTGTTGCTAAGGAGAAGTGATTCTCTCACCCGGGTCCTGGTAGTAGCTAGATGTTTATCTAGTAACTGTTCTGGATATCCTCGTCTCATGTAGTGTGCCTTTGTATCTTGAGCAGACCTCTCGAATTCTTTTTCGCTTGTGTTGTTCCGTTTCAATCGCAAGAATTGCCCGTACGGATTTGCATCCTTCATTCTTTGAGGATGGCAGGAGTCATACTTGAGGTAGGCATGAGTGTCAGTGGGTTTTGTGTAAAGAAGAATATTCTAATATGGCAAGGAATTTAAAAACCTTATAAAGATAACTGGGAATACATGACAGTAAATTATGGCATAAGATAATGCAGACAGCTCATGGAGCACTCTGCATTACTCTTATCCTACATTATACATGTCTATTTAAACCTAGTGCTACTGAATCTATCTTATTTATTAAACATTAAACAATATACGTTAAAGTGAACGCCAAAAGTAAGACAAATGGACTGTCAGGCTGAATGTCTCAGTCTAATCTGTTCTTTGTTTTGGTTCCTTTCTTCTAATATTCTTTATGGTGCGAAAGGTGCTGATCATGCAGTTCCCCCCAAATCTGATTTGAGGAGATATATGTTTTTAATTCAATCTTATCTGTCACACTTTTGTGTTCCTTTTGCCTGTCAGCATTTTAAATCCCCTTTTTATTGCAGCTCTTATGCTTTGGCCTAGTCAGCACATTTCCACACAGATTTTAGATGTCTGTGTGCTTAAGGGAAGGGGGACGACTCATGCATGACTCTTTTTAAAAGAAATAGAGTTGGCTCCCTTTACTTGTCTGTGTCTTGTATTACATGCAAACCTATACCTTTCTGTGATAATCTATTAACACATGTCTTTGTAAATCTTATTATATGTTAATGAAGAACATTGATCCTCCTTCATGTTATACACTTTTTTCTAAATTGTATCTTTTTGAGATGATTATTGAAGGGTATATAAGTGCAATTTGTCAGTTGTGCAGCCGGACCGGTACGAAGCGAAAAGGAAGGCGATATTTCCAGCCATGTCAAACTGTTAAAGCAGCCTGATGTAGGGCAAAATTGGCGCAGATGGCTAAGGCGTCTTCTGCACTATATATTTGCACTGCACTAAGCACACCTATTGGTAAAAATCAATGTGTCTCTTTTGGTGGTCGCCTGGCTCGGTTTTATCTGTATTTCTCCTCTTTTGTTCAGTGCTGTGCTTATGTAACAGCCTTTACAGTGATGTACATATAATTTCTGTATTTGTGTGTGTGTTTTGTTCTCTTGAACTAACCAATACTAGACCTGTAAAATACTTAACAAACAGTGCAGAGTCTGTTGATCAAAATCCCCTAGTTCTGGAGAACAAAACATAAACCTAAATAATTTGTATTCTTAGATTGCAACCATATATGTAAACCCTTTCTTTTACAGTCCGTCTTTTTTCAGCATTTTTACTCTTGTTTATTAGCTCACCTGAGCCAAAGGCTCAAGGTGAGCTATTGGGATTGCCCTGTGTCCGTCGTCGTGCGTTGTGCGTCGTCCGTCGTCCGTCGTCGTTAACAATTGCTTCAAATGACATCTCCTCCTATACCGTTTGACAGAATTCAACTAAACTTTACAGAAATGTTCCTTGGGTCAAGCTCTTTCAAATTTGTTCAAAGAATTAAAAACAATGCAGAACTCTGGTTGCCATGGCAACCAAAGTGAAAAAATAAGGAAATCTTAAAAAATCTTCTTGTCAAAAACTGCAAGGGCTAGAGCTTAGATATTTGGCACACAGCATCATCTACAGGTCCTCTATGGAGTTTGTTCAAATTATGCCCCTGGGGTCAAAATTGGCCCCGCCCCGGGGGTCACAGTTTTACATAGAGTTATATAGTGAAATTTTCAAACGTCTTCTTCTCTGAAACTAATATGGCCAGAGCTTTGATATTTAGCATGGTGATACTTCAAGATGTCCGTTACTCAAAATGTTCAAATGGTTCTGGTCGGTTGCATAACTAGGTCACACAAGCTAAAAATAGATTTTTTCAATGAAAACTTAAAAAATCTTCTTGTCTGAAACTACAAGGGCCAGAGCTTAGATATTTGGTGCACAGCATTGTCTACAGGTCCTCTATCAAGTTTGTTCAAATTATGTCCCTGGGGTCAAAATTGGCCCCCCCCCCCACCCCCGGGTCACAGTTTTACATATAGAGAAGATTTCAAACATCTTCTTCACTGACACTAATATGGCCAGAGCTTTGATATTTGGTATGGTGGCACTTTTAAATATACTTTACATATTTTGTTCAAATGGTTCCGGTCTGTTGCATATCTAGGTCAGTCCTCGACATAAATCATTTTCTCAATATTTTCAGCTATATTCTCAGGTGAGCGAATATGCCCCATGGGGCTCTTGTATTATACTTGTGTTTTTCGGAAAATAGCTGTTACAGCTAATGTTTATTGTTATATTGTATCCGACGTTAAATAAATCTTCTTGTATCTTGTATCTTGTAAAGCCTCACTGCTAGTTTGTTCGTACCCTGTACACTGTTGTATCCAGGAATGATATCTCTGTTTTAGAGATTTCACAAGTGAACTTGATGGTTTTGTGAGAGTTGTTCATGTAGTCGATGAACTCCTGTTGTAGCTTGTAGCTATAGGTCCAGATGAGAAAAATGTCATCTATGAACCTTTTGAATGTGTGAGGTCTGTGTGTTGCTCTTTCTAGGAGTCTTTTTTCAAGATCTCCCATGAAGATATTGGCATATGATGGAGCTACCCTGGTGCCCATGGCAGTGCCTCCGATTTGGAGGTAGTGTAAATATGATATGTTCAAGAACTTTACAGGTGACAGAGGTTAAAGAGATGGGACGATAATTTGATGGAGTAGACCGGTTGCCTTTCTTGAAGATTGGAGAGGCTATGACTGACTGCCAGTCCGATGGGATCCTCCCTTTATCAACAGACAGTTGCAAAACTTTAGTAAGTCCAGGTGTTAGTTCTGCTGCAGCAACTTTAAGTAATTTGGTAGAAATCTGGTCTGGACCTGCAGATCTTGTAGAAGTTTAAGAACACCTTTCTCAGTGATTGTTATTGGTCTAGCTGACTGAACTGTGCTAGCTGGCAGAGATGAGTGAGTTTGGGTATACTCTTTTGAGAAAACTGATACAAATTGTTCATTTAGGATATTTGCTTTCCTTTAGCTGAGCTATAAGTCACTCCATCCTTCTTTAGTTGGGACACGCCAAGTTTGTCTTTTTTTCGGGACTTTGTGTAATTCCAGAACACTTTGGGGTTCTTGTGGTCATCAGTAAGCATGTTGGAGACGTGGGCGTCATGGGCTGATCGACAGATTCTCTGCGCTTGACGTTTCGTCCCAATCAGATTTGGAGTTTGACCTCTTAGCCCTTTTAAATCAGCGGTGTTTCTGTCTAGTTGCACGACGAACATCTCTGTTGGCCCATGACTGATTGAATCTTTGGCTACTTTGGCGTGATGGCACTTCATCATTGACAATCATTTGGCAGCCTTTCTTAAAATGTTCCCAGATGGCGTCAAAGTCTGAAGAGCTTGACAGTAGGTCTATGATGCTGTCTGAGAGAGTTTGACATTTCACTTTGATGGCTTCAAAGTTTGCTTTACACCACATATACAGGGTACGCCTAGGTGGTTTACAGCGGGGAGCACACATGTCTGTTAAATGGACACGGCATGATGGTCACTTATCCCCGGCATGGCAGCACATCTGTTGGTCAGTTCTGGTCTGTTTGTGAAGAAGATATCAAGTATGTTGTTATTTCTTGTTGGGAAATAAGTCTATTATCTGGGCTAGTCCAAGTTCGGCTTCAAACTTTAAAAATATTTCATTTATAGGCTTACGGTACTGATGTCTGTCAATGCTACCATTTTTATACCCCCTCAAACGAAGTTTGGGGGGGGGTATACTGGAGTCACCATGTCCGTCCGTCCGTCCGTCCGTACAAACATTCGGATACATATGTGGCTAAAATTCTTAGCCACATAATAGAAAAACATTAACCTAGCCGTCTCTTGTGACATTAACCTGGCCATTTCTTGTGACATTGACCTGGCCAGTTGTGGGACATAGGGTTAGGGGTAGGGTTAGCCTCCAGATCATTTTTTTCCAAGTTAGAGCAAAAAGAAATTGTCTCTTGTGTGGCTAGCCACCCAAGAGAATACAATAGAAAATAGCCACATAAGTATCCTAATTTAAAGTATGTCCGTCCGTCTTGTCCGGAGCATAACCGGAGCATAACTAAAGTATAAGAGCTATTGACTTAAAACTTCATATACAGATAGATCTCATGGACCAGGAGTGCAGTGCGCAAGAACCATTATTATTATTATTATTTATTATTATTATACATGTACCAGATTTATATAGCGCTCTTTTCACACAGAGGTAGTGCGTTCAAAAGCGCTTCACATGAAGCAGGGATGAAGTTACACAAATGTACCTACAAACAAGAAAAGACAAAATAACTACAATATGATCTAAAATAAACATGAATAAACATATAAAAGACAGCCCCCAAAATGGCGATAACATTACTCCCATCAATCAGCAATGAATCCACCGGCTTCTGATTGTCGACCGATAGAAACAATAGTAGGCCGCCAGGAAAAGTCAAATAACTACAATTAGATATAAAATAAACATAATAAACGTACAAAAGACAGCCCCCAAAATGGCGATCACGTTACCCCATCAATCAAGAGCAACGAAGCAAATGGCTTCTTTATGCGGACTGATAGAAATAACATTAGAGCGCCCAATGAAGGCCACTAAACATACAGAAGACAGCCCCCAAAACGGCGACTGCACTACCTCAACGACGAGACCAACGAAGCAAATGGCTTCTTTATGCCGACTGATAGAAATAATAGCAGAACGCCCAATGCAGGCCGTCCAATGTAACATAACTAGGAAAAATAGCATGCGACAATAACTAAAATTTCTATAAGAGACCGAAAACCAGATAATACTCCAGAAACTCCCATTTTGACCCACAACATCTACAGCAAGAACATATCGCATAGGTAGCAGTGTTCTAATAACAAATATTAAAGTAATGTGTTTTCAGATGCTTTTTGAAAACTGCAACTGAGCTTGCATCTCTAATGTCTGATGGTAGACTGTTCCAGAGCTTTGGGGCTGCATGCATGAAACTTCTATCTCCAAACCTCACCAAACGACTCCTCGGTACAACCAGCGATACTGATTTAGTTGCAGACCGCAGCTCTCTTCGAGGTTTATACACGTCAAGCATATTGACAATGTACCTTGGAGAATCATTGCACATGGCTTTGTATGTGAGTGTCAGAATTTTGAATTCAATTCTGTGTTGAACCGGAAGCCAGTGAAGATCCTTCAAGACTGGAGTGATGTGATTGTACCGAGGGGTCCTGGTAATGATGCGGGCTGCTGTATTTTGCACACGCTGTAGTTTGCATAATAAGTTTTGGGGAATCCCATACAGCAGTGAGTTGCAGTAGTCAATTTTTGAAGTGACCAGAGAATTGATCAAGGTCATTGTAGCTTCTGGAGAAAGGTACTGTCTAATATGACCTATCTGCCGCAGCTGTGAGTAGCCAGACCTGCACACAGCGTTAATGTGCTGTGTCATGTCCATTTGGGAATCTAATCTAGCACCAAGATTCTTCACACATACTGATGGTTTGATTTTAGAGTTTCCCACTTGTACGTGAAAATCTCCAGGAACGTTAAACTTTTTTGAATGAAATAGTATGACCTCAGTTTTGTCAGTGTTCAGCTTCAACATGTTCTGGTGCATCCATGATACTATGTCTTTTAGACACCCTTCGACTTTTGAAAGGGCTTCTTGTTGACAAGATGTGTCTTTAGGCTTAAATGACAAGTATAACTGTGAATCATCTGCATAGAAGTGATGATCCAGCTGATGATTTCTGCAAATTGAGCCGACAGGTTTTGTGTACAAGATGTAGTTCTTCGGCCCAAGGACTGACCCCTGTGGCACACTATATTTCATTTGAACTGGGGCAGATAATTCGCCATCTACCGCGACTGTTTGGTAACGGTCGGTCAGGTATGAGGTCATCCACTTTAGTGGGTTTTCAATAATTTTGAAGTCTTTTTCAAGGCGATTGTTTCATGATCAATTGTGTCCTAGTCATCAGTATTTTTGGAGTTATTGCCCTTTGTTGTTATATTTTTACCCAATTGAGGCTTGTCCGGAGCATAACCTTCAAAGTATAAGAGCTATTTACTTTAAACTTCATATACTGATAGATCTCATTGACTAGGAGTGCAGTGCGCAAGAACCGTTACTCTGTCATGAGTATTTTTTTTGAGTTATTGCCCTTTGTTGTTATATTTTTACCCAATTTAGGCTTGTCCGGAGCATAACTTAAAAAATATAAGAGCTATTGACTTCAAACTTCATATACAGATAAATCTCATTGACTAAGAGTGCAGTGCGCAAGAACCATAACTCTCTAATCAGTGTTTTTTGAGTTATTGCCCTTTGTTGTGATAATTTTACCCAATTTAGGCTTGTCTGGAGCATAACTTCTAAATTATAAGAGCTATTGACTTTAAACTTCATATACAGATAGATCTCATTGACTAGGAGTGCAGTGCGCAAGAACCGTTACTCTGTCATCAGTATTTTTGGAGTTATTGCCCTTTGTTGTGATATTTTTACCCAATTTAGGCTTGTCTGGAGCAATAACTTTCAAAGTATAAGAGCTATTGACTTTAAACTTCATATACAGATAGATCTCATTGACTTAGAAGTGCAGTTGGCTAGAATCATAACTCTATCACCCGTATTTTTGGAGTTATTGCCCTTAGTTGTTATATTTTTACCCAATTTACATTATTTAGGGCTTGTCCGGAGCATAACTTCAAAAATATAAGAGCTATTGACTTCAAACTTCATATATAGATAGATCTCATTGATTAGGAGTGCAGTGACTTAGGAAAGTTACTCTGTCATCAGTATGTTTGGAGTTATTGCCCTTTGTTATATTTTTATCCATTTTTGGAGTTATTGCCCTTTGTTATTTTTTTCCTAGTTAGGGAGCACTTAAGTGCACACATCAACCTTATCCAGAAACATTTACCTCTTGTGACAAGACTCTACTGGGGGTATGAATCACCATTTGTGATAGGTCTAGTTCCAGCTGATGTCAGGAAGATGTACTTTTGCTAATGTAAAATCTATCTAACCTATATATGTTATCTATTCTTTGCAAAAAAGGGTGGGGGGGGGGGGGAATTTACTGGTACCCGTCTGCTTCGTTCAGTTGTGTCATCTATCGGTCACGTGACTTCTAAGTAAATAGATGCTTGCATTGGGTTTTTTTTCACACAAAGGCATACCGTACATGCTATCTAGAAATTTGAGCATCAGTCAATTTTGCTGTTAATTGGATATCTGATTCGATTCTCATTCCCGATTTTTTTAGTGTTGTTACATTGTAGATCCAAGTTCCCGATGCTGTTGTGCAATGTAAGTGTAAAATACATGCGTACACAGTCCACAGGAAGTGATTAAGGGGCCAAAAATAGGCAGCCAATCAGGTGTGTCATTATAGGGCCCCTATGAATAAACATGGCCGCTCACAACTTGAGCTGATGTAGGATATTTTGGAAAAGTTGAAGTTTTACACAGTAAGCTGCTTTTATGCGATGTGAGGAAATTTTCTCTTAGGTGCGTTGAAATTGATCACTCGAGGATACTTAATGTGTTTTTTTAACAACTGAGACATTAACTCTTTCCTCCCTGAAACTTTAAATGGACAATTCCAGTTTCCATTTTAGTTTAGTCCATTTCTGACTTTTAAGGGTTGTTTTTGTCAATGTTTGGCATTATTACAAACAGTGAAGACCCTGATCAGAGGGCTCCTTTCGGAGCCCTCTGATCTGGGTCTTCACTGTTTGCATAGGACAAGTTTACTATTCACATGTTCACTGTTTGAAAATGACGCCTATATGCGGGACTAGGGCTCAAAGGGTTAATGATATACACCCACTAGGTATAGTACACTGATTGACAGTTTCCCCTGTTCTAATTTTAGCTACTGAAACGCGAGTTTGCGAGTACAATAGCACAGTACAAAAGGCATGGTGAATGTAGTCGTCTCCAGTTTTAAATTAACGAATATATTTTGAAAAATGGTTTTGAAAGTAAAAACATTAATGTCAAGCATCTAACTACATATTTAGATTTTCAATGTCAAGCCAGAAGATGTGACCACTGTCCATTCCAGGAAGCTGCTAACACAACTTTGCATAGAGGACTTGGAGCTCATCTTGAGGGAAAGACGGCTTCGATGGTATGGGCACGTTGAACGCTCCACTGGAGCTATTAAGTGCGCCAGAGATATGAAAGTTGCAGGAAAGCGTGGGCCTGAAGATGTCATGGAGGGAGCTGACTGTAAGAGACCGCCAAGAATTGGAACTAGCAGCCGTTGACCCACATGATAGAAAAGCCTGGAGATCCTGTGTAAGAACCGCCATGCGTACAGCTAGTCAATAACCTGGAAGGGAGCCCACTGTTGTGGACAATACTCCCACCCCTGCATGTTAATCAAAAATCCGATGATGATGATGAATACTTTTATTCATAAAACTATAGAAAATCAACATTTTACAAAGTTTGTGGTTCCGTCCATGATTTTTCGGCATTTTTTGGATGGCTGAAAACTCATTTTTATTTTATCTACCGTTTGACACATTTTCAGTTGCTTAAATCTATGGAATTCAATAAATCAATGTTTCAGGAGATACTTTTCATGCAGTTTGGACTTTGGTTGACTTTAAGCGTCGAAATATCAATTTAAACAATATCAGTAATGGTCCTTTTCAGCGATTTAATGACGTCGGCACCCTGGACTTGTCTGATATCATAAACTGAGCAAACCATGTTACTGCACCTAGGGCCTACGCTACTGTACTCTAGGGTCAACGTTAAGGTTTTGCGTTAACCCTTTCCCACATAGCATGTCTCTAGTATTGAATTTAGGTGTCCACTTAAAGCAGACTGAAAGTAAAGCAGAATGCGCTTAAGGCGCATTCTGCTTTACTTTCAGCCTGCTTTAAGCTATCATCTGCTAGAATATAGAAAATATTTTGTATGATACATATTTATGACTATATTAATTGGAACTATTTTCTTCAGTGAAGGAATAAAGTTAATGCGCTAAAAGGTGCTTCTATGGGAGAAAGGGTTAAAGTCTGTTCTGAGCAGTCATCAAACTTCATATATGCTGATGCACCTCAATAAGTAGACCAAGATGCACCACAGTTTGGTGGCCTTGACCTTTAACCTTGACCTCTAGGGTCAACATTACGGTTTTGTTTTAAAGACCATGGTGCACTTCAGTTTAGTGGCCTTGACCTCAAGGGTCAATGTAAAGGTTTTGCCTTAAGGACTGTTCTGAGCAAACGACTGCACCTGCAGTCACCAAACTTCATATGCTGATGCACCTCAATGAGACGACAAGGATGCACCACAGTTTTGTGGTCTTAACCTTTGATCTTGACCTCTAGGGTCAACATTAAGGTTTTGCGTTAAAGTCTGTACAGAGCAAAGGACTGCACCAACAGTCACCAAACTTCAGATATGTTGATGCGCCTCAATACGGTAAGTAGACCATGATGCACTGCAGTTTGGTGACCTTAGACCACTAGGGTCAGCTTTAAGGTTTTGGGTTAAAGTCTGTAATGAGCAACTGACTGCATCTAAGGTCAAGAAACTTCATATGCTGATGCACCTCAATGAGTAGAGTCTAAGACCATGATGCACCACAGTTTGGTGACATTGACCTTGATCTCTAGGGTTAAGGTTTTGCGTTGAAGTCTGTTCCTAGCAGGAGGTTAGCTTCGTAATCTTTGATTACACATTCTTGTTTGCTCTAAGGTAAACAACTTGGTCATTAGGTCAAATCATAGAAAAACATTGTCAACACTACATTTTGCACTTTATCTTTGACTAAAATAGTTTGTTAAAATCGAATATGGATCACCAACAAAAACAACTAGGTAAAATCATAGAAATATCTTGTTAATACTCTAGAGGCCACAAATCTCATTTGATATTAATGAAACTTGGTAAAAACGTTTGCCTAAAAAAATCTCCAGAGGTCAAGTACGAATGTGGGTCATATCTGGTCAAAACTATGCCATTAGGTCAAATAACAGAAAAACCTTTTAACACTCAAGAGACTACAAATCTCATTGGATTTTAATGAGACTTTCATAGGGTCAAAATGTTAGTCTCATTAAAATAAATTTAAGTAAGGGTTGAATGTGGGCCATGTCAGGTCACAACTAGGTTTTGATTAATATATTTTGATCAAACTTGGTATGTAGCTAGCTTACATCAAGACCTAGCTTTGTATTGAATTTGGGGTCATCGAGTCAAGGTCAAGGTAGTTGTTACTAAAAAATAGAGAAAAAAAAACGGTTTCTGGACAAATTTTGACCAAACTTGGTACTTTGCCTCTTTAAAATCATTTGGATCTTAATGAGACTACTTTAGGGTCAAAATGTTTGGCTCATTAAAATAAGTCTAAGTAAGGGTCCCGGTTAAATGTGGGTCATGTCAGGTCACAAATTCTGAGGGTTTGAGCTTACAGCAAGACCTAGATTGGGATCGTATTTGGGGGTCATCAGATCGAGATCAAGGTTGCTGTTACTGAAAACAGAAAAACGGTTTCAGGTCAATAGCTTCAGATTACATAGTCCAAGTTTGACCAAACTTTGTATTCTGTTAGCTTACATAAAGACCTAGCTTTGGATTGTTTTTTTGAGTCAGCGATTCAAGGTCAAGTTCACTGTTACATGAAACAGAAAATGGTTTCCAATCAATAACTTAGATTAGATAAGCCAATATTTGACAAATCTTTGAATTTTGCAAGCTTACATGAAGATATAACTTCAGATTGTATTTGGACACTCAATTCAAGAAGCTCTTCAGCTTGGTACAACTTGAGTCATGTCCAACAAAGGTCAAGGTCATTTAGAAGTAAAATACTGTTAATTTAACATTGACGTTAACTCTGGAACTACCTCAGCTAGAGACTTCATATTTGGCATGTGTACTCAAGAAGCTCTTTAGCTCAGTACATTTGGGTCATGCCAGACATAGGTCAAGGTCATTTAGAGGTCAAATAGAGTTAATTCAACATTGTTTATACCTCTGGTTCTAGAAAAGCTTGTTTCTTTGTACATTTTCATCACAACAACACAACAACAAGGAGGACCATACCTGCTGTATGATTTATTTTTGCAGCCAAATGAATACATTTCAGTGACAAAACACCTGGGCACATTTGTCACTTACTGTGACACCGTTCTTGTTTTTAATTTCAGCACCAGTTGTTCCAAAGAAGCCATGGACAACACAGAGCATACTCATAGCAGGGCTGTCAGGAGTCGTGGTTGTAGGAAGTATAGCTACTATGGTTCCATTTATAGCGCCAGCATTTAGAAGAACTTGTTTGCCCTACCTGCCTGCCACACCTACCCAGATATCCAATGTTATGTCAGCATTGAAGGGGAGACGGGGAACACTACTAGATATTGGCAGTGGGGATGGAAGAGTTGTAAGTCTGGTTTACTCATTTGTTTGTGCATTTGGAAAATTTAAGGAAGGCACAGTAATGGTGATAAAGATCTGTGACAGCTTAACCCTTTCCTCTCTTAAACTTCAAATGGACAGTTCCAGTTCCAATTTTGTCTAGTCCATTTTTAGCTCACCTGGCACGTAGTGCCAAGGTGAGCTATTTTGATCGTCCTCTGTCCATCGTCCGTCGTCGTTCCTCCGTCCGTTCGTTCGTTCGTCGTCAACAATTTCTTTAAACGACATCTCCTCCGAAACTACAGGATAGATTTTTACCAAACTTGGCCTGAATGATCCTTATATGGTCTTCTTTCAAAGTTGTTCAAACATTTCCGGTCCGTTGTATATCTAGGTCACAGGAGCTAAAAATAAATTTTTACAATGAAAACTTAAAAAATCTTCTTGTCTGAAACCACAGTACCCTGAGCTTGGATATTTGGCACAAAGCATCGTCTTCAGGTCCTCTATCAAGATTGTTCAAATTATGTCTCTGGGGTAAAAAATGACCCCGCCCCGGGGGTCGTAAATTTACATAGAGTTATATAATGAAATCTTTAAACATCTTTTTCTCTGAAACTAATATGGCCAGATCTTTGATATTTGGCATGATGATTCTTCTAGAAGCCCTTAACCAATATTGTTAATATGGTTCTGGTCAGTTGCATATCTAGGTCACAGGAGCTAAAAATAGATTTTTTCAATGAAATTTTAAAATATCTTCTTGTCTGAAACCACAGTACCTTGAGCTTAGATATTTGGCACAAAGCATCATCTACAGGTCCTCTATCAAGATTGTTCAAATTATGTCCCTTGGGTAAAAAATGACCACGCCCTGGGGTTTGTAATTTTACATAGAGTTATATAGTGAAATCTTCAAACATCTTTACCTCTGAAACTAATATGGTCAGAGCTTTGATATTTGGCATGATGACACTTCTAGAAGCCCTTAACCAATATTGTAAATATGGTTCCGGTCCGTTGCATATCTAGGTCACAGGAGCTAAAAATAGATTTTTTCATTGAAAATTATGTCTCTGGGGTGAAAAGTTATCCCATACCAGGAGTTATGTGACCCTTGTGTTGGTTTTTCCAGGTGAGCGATATTTAGGCCCGCAACCCTGTTTGTTGTTTAGGGTTGAGTTTTTCAATGTATTGCAATATGAGAAACAGTGCACACACTGACCAGAGGGCTAAGAGAGCTCTTTGATATGGGCTTTCACTGTGTTGCATATCATTATGATACATGAATTGTTCACATGTAGTGATTTACACTGTTTGCAAATGACAAGTATATACATAACTAGGGTTCAAAGGGTTAAAGCAGGATGCAAGTAAAGCAGAAAGCTCTTGTAAATATGCTTTAAGCAGCTTCCAGTAAGGAATTACATGTACATATACCAGGAACTTTAAATGAAGTTAGTAGGACATTAAAACTATTATAGAATTGAAAAGAAGTTGAGACAAAATTGAAGCAGTTTATATTGTAGCATGTCAATGATTAACTCATTCACCAGTTAAACTTGAAATTGTCACTTTCAATTTCCAATAAAGTCTTACAAGTCAATTTTTGATTATTTTAGGTTGATTTTATCCAGAGCTCTAGATAAGGGGGTATTTCAAAAACTAAAATCTTTATCTCAGATTTAAAACCTATGATTTGGTGATGAAACAAGTGAGAAAACGTTGGATTTGTCAGAATACTCTCTCTTGTCTGGAGCTCTAGATTTTATCAATATATGTAATTATTGCAAAAATGACAATAGCTACAGTAGCCCTCTGATCAATGTCTACACTGTTGCATAGGACAAGACTAGTGTACTCTTTTCACAGAAACTCTGTTCGTTAATGACAAGTATACTCATTGCATTTACAGACTTCCGCTAAACGTGTTTGCAATATTTCAACACTGCGGAAGTCAGTGCGAATGCATGCGCTTTGCCACACTTTCGTTCATTTCAATGTAGCCACTGCATAGCAGCGCAAATCAATTAAACTATTTCCATACTAGACTGATTATATCTTGTTTCGTTACTCTTTACATTGTTTTAACTGATAGTATATCTGATATTGTGATAAGTGTGTATCATTTGGTGTTGGCAATGTGTTGTACTCACTTTGACAGACAGATGTATATTGTTTACTTTCTGATTCAAAAATTTACTTGTTTACCATGAAAACTCCTATGTTTACCATAGAAACAATATATGAAAAGCAAGGAAATAACATAAACGTTATAAGAAAATTGTCTGTTTCTTGGTAAAAATTGAAATTCATATTTACAAAAAGACGAAAAAAACACCCATTCTTCATGATATATCAAAGGCGAGTAATTTGGCTGAATTTGAGCCAGACTTATAGGACTTGTCATTCGTGTCTGTGAATATGACCGACTGAAATTATGCAAGTGAGTTTGTAAGTGCGTTGCTATGGTTGAATATATTAATTGGTACAGATGAGATTTGGAAGTTCATGTATGTTACAGGTGATTGAAGCTAGTCGCCATGGTTTTATGGGTCATGGCGTGGAGCTCAACTATTGGCTGGTGCTTTACTCTCGCTACAATGCCTGGAGACAGGGACAGAGACAAACAACTAAGTTCATGAAGAAGAATCTATGGAAGGTGATACACAAATTTCTTGTAATCTTGTTTCCATTAGCCACTTGTATAGGAGCTTTCTTTTGTTACTTTGTCCTGCACTTTAAAACCAATTACTTGTCTTTAGAGAGGTATATGCCTCTTCAAAAAGATGTTTGCTTAATCGCTTCATATAAGTTTGTTTCTAGTATTTGGCCAATTACCCAATAGCCTGTTTCTTCTTTTGAAGACAAGTGACCACTTAAAGCTGGCTGAAAGTAAAGCAAAATATGTCTTAACCCTTTACCTGATAGCATTGTTTCTAGTATTGAAGATATGTGACTACTTAAAGCAGGTTGAAAGTTAAGCAGAATGCGCCCTAAGGCGCATTCTGCTTTACTTTCAGCCTGCTTTAAGCTATTAACTGCTAGAATAAGGAAAGCATTTAATATGACCGATATTCATTACGGTATAATTTGGAACTATTTTCTTCAGCGGATGAATTAAATATTTGTGCTAAAAATCGCTTCTATAAAGGAAAGGGTTAAGGACTGGTGCATTCTGCTTTCCTTTCAGTCTGTGTTAAGTTACCATCTACTAGGGTATAGAAAATATTTCTTATGGTACATATTGATGACTTTATAAAAGTGAAATGTTTTCTTCAGTGGAGGAATAATAATAAGGACATAAAAAGGCATAGGTATTGGAGTAATGAATTAATACAAGATTGTCTATAGGTTGATGTTTACTGAAAGCTCTTTTTCATATGACACTGCTAAAATGTGATTTCACTTTGCAGGATGATTTCTCAAAGTATGACAACATTGTGATATTTGGAGTTGATACAATGGCAAGTATTTATTGTAGTTCTTGTACAATGTGTACACCAATACACATGCTTCTAAGGATTAACTCTCCCCCCCCCCCCCCCCCCCCCCCCCCCCCCCCCCCCCCCATAGAATCACCTTTTAGCACATTCAGTTTATTCCTCTGCTGAAGAAAATAGTTTCAATTTATACAGTCATGAAAATATTTTCTGCATTCTAGCAGATGCTAGTTTTAAGCAGGCTGAAAGAAAAGCAGAAAGTGCCTTAAGGTGCATTCTGCTTTACTTTCATCCTGCTTTAAGTACATGTATTATCTTGTTTTCAAAAACTAGAAACAGGCTATGGGTAATGGGTACAAGTATGTTGAAAGTAAAGCAGAATGCTCCTAAAGACCTTGGTCTACATGGTTTGCACTCTTAACAGGTACACTGTTAGTAAGAGAGAAGTACATGTATACTCATTGCTAGGGTTCAATGCTATAATCAAGGCTGCCATAACTTGATCATGAAAATCCTAAGATTTTCAAATTTTCTATTTTTCAAGCGTTATTACTAAAAGTAGGTTGAAAGTAAAGCAGAATATGCTTTATGGCACATTCTGCTTTACTTTCAGCCTGCTTTAAGCTACCATCTGCTAGGATAAAATTCCGAACACTTAAAAAAAAATTGGGAGAAATGGCAGCCCTGGATAATGTATCTACATGTATCCACACCCAAGGATAATGTAATGGTGCAACAGAGTTGATCAGAATAACTCTATGCATGCTAGCGGCGTATATATCCGCCACAGTGATTGTCTTTGAAAAGAGTTTCGATCCAGATGAGACCTCGTGTAACGTCTCATCAGACTCCAAACTGTTTGACACTCTGACCATGTTTTGGAAAGAAATTTAGAAAAATCTATTTTTAGAACAAAGGCAGACGACAAAGGTTGCAGACGGAAAAAAAGTTACCCAGCATGCAAAGAGTTAATAAATTCCAATATGGCAACTGATATATGTTAGATTTTCATACACATTTTGTGTTATTTTCAGATGAAAGAATTAGAACAGAAATTTGAACATGAAATAACACCAACTAGTCAGATATTTGCCTCAAGGTTTCCACTTCCAAACTGGACACCCATTGAAACCATAGGAGAAGGACTAGATACAGTCTGGGTGTATAAGCATCCAAACAACCAAGACTTTACATCTGTCCAAGCACCTAGTGACTCAGATCTCACTAATAAAACAAAGACTGAAGCACAAACCCAGACGTGATATATATGGTCAGGGCTCCAGATGCAGGGCTGTCAAAATTTGATCCTGAAAAATCCTAAAATTTCTAAAAAAAATAATTTTCAAGCGTGATTATTTAAAGCAGGTTGAAAGTAAAGCAGAATGAGCCTTAAGGCGCATTTTGCTTTACTTTACACCTGCTTTAAGCTACCATCTGCTTGAATAAAAATCCCAAGATTTCGGAAAAATCCGGTGAAATGGCAGCCCTGCAGAAGAGTTTGAGTCAACACATTTTTTCCAAACTTTCTTGCTCTATGTCTCAAACAAATCCATGGTGTGATTTCTAGTTTGAATAGTCACTTTTAGGCAATTCAAATGAGCTATTGGCCAGGAGGTTTGGTGGATTTAAGACTTATAAATACTGCCCTCATCTGGAGCTTTGATAATACAGATGAACTATTTTTAAACCCCTGGCTCCGAGGTTATTAAGCTTTTGACTTGAGTCTAAACTCGTTCCCAAGCATTTGATTGGTCAGATTTGAGCCTAGGCTCAAATCTGACCAATCAAATGCTTGGGAGCACACTCAGACTCAACTAAAACGCTTTTTAACCTCAGTGCCTGGCATATCCACTGATGTGGGAGTATATATATGGAGATTGTCCTGTCTGTCTGTCTTTTTGAGATTAATTAGATTTTTCACCGTTTCCTGTACTATCGATCCGGCTCACTAGAATGCTTCAAACTTTGGATACTTATATGCTGTTTTTGCCATGGACCATTCTTAATCCATTTTTAGCTCACCTGAGCTAGCTCAGTGTGAGCTATTGCAATACTTGAATGTCCGGCGTCCGGCGTTTGTTTGTCAACAATTTTAGTGTTTACACTCTAGAGGCCACAATATTTATCCAATCTTTCTCAAACTTACTCAAATTGTATATTACCATAAGAGTTCGGATGAGTTCGATTATGGTTGAAATCGGATTAAAAGGTCAAGAGTAATCTACCTTTGAATTGCTGAAAATGCCATGTTTAACTCTTTCCTCCCTGAAACTTTAAATGGACAATTCCAGTTTCCATTTTTGTCTAGACCATTTCTGACTTTTGATGGTTGTTTTGTCAATGTTTGGCATTATGACAAACAGTGAAGACCCTGATCAGAGGGCTCCTTTCTGAGCCCTCTGATCTGGGTCTTCACTGTTTGCATAGGACAAGTGTTCTTTTCACATGTACACTGTTTTAAAAGGACGCCTATATGCGGGACTAGGGTTCAAAGGGTTAAGGGTGTTTACACTCTAGAGGCCTCACTTTTTATCAAATCAATCTCAAACTTGCTCAGATTGTATATGACCATAAGAGTTCGGATGAGTTCGATTATGGTTGAAATCTGATCAATAGGTTGAGAGTTATCTACCTCTGAATTGCTGAAAATGCCATATTTAACAGTGTTTACACTCTAGAGGCCACAATTTTTATCCAATCTATCTTAAACATGCTCAGATTGTATATAACCATAAGAGTTCAATTGAGTTTGATTATGATTGAAATCGGACCAATATGTTGAGAGTTATTTACCTTTGAATTGCTGAAAATGTCATATTTAAGGGTGTTTACACTCTAGAGGCCACAATTTTTATCCGATCTTTTTCAAACTTGCTCAGATTGTATATGACCATAAGAGTTCAAATAAGTGTGATTATGGTTGAAATCGGAACTATAATTCAATAGTTGTCTGCCCTTGAATTGCTGTAAATGCCATATCAAACAGCGTTTACACTTTTGCAACCACAGTTTTAAATGGATTTTGATTTAACTTGCACACAAAGTATATACCTATAAGTTCTCAAAGGAGTGCGATTATTGTTGAAATCTAATCATTGTAGCAATAGTTATCTGCCCTTGATATACTTTGAAATGCTAGAAAAAGCTTCATTTCAGTATTGTTTAGGCTCTAGTTATCTGCCCTTGATGTACTCTACCATACTAGAATTACGAGGTTGTATTCCAAAATTGTTTACATGCTATACTACAAATTTGAATGGATTTAAATTAAAACGGATGAAACAGTAAGATAAAGCTATCAAGCTTCAGTACAACAGGTGAGCGATATCAGGGCCTTCAGGTCCTCTTGTCAAGTATGCCACCAGGGGTGTATGAGTTTATTTAACACCTTCTTGTTTTACTATTATATCATATTGGTTTTAATGTGCCATTCAGTCAGGAGGTATGTAGACCTTTTATAAGGCAGGAGCCAGCTTAACCCTTTACTTCATAGTCTATATCTAGTATTAAAGACAAGGTGGCCACTTAAAGCAGGTTGAAAGTTAAGCAGAATGCACCTTAAGGTGCATTCTGCTTAACTTTCACTCTGCTCAAAGCTACCATCTGCTAGAATATAGAAAATATTTTTTATGATACAGGTACATGTACATATTAATTACTGTATCAATTGTAAACATTTTCTTTGGTAGAGGAATGAATTTGATGCATAAAAATGTATCTATGGAGTAAAGGGTTAATGAAATGGTTCGACATTAATGGTTGTCTGACTGAGCAAATCATTATTGAATCAGGACAAGTTATTTATCAACCTAGTTGCCCAACACGACTCCCTGATTTACTGAAAATTACAATTACATGTATAGCTCATTTCACTTGCTAAATGAGGGACAAAAATATTGCAGAAAGGAGCTTATAGAAGTTTTTTGGCCTTATTTTGACCCTGCATTATAAAGCAGTTATCAATGTTGTTTAGAGATCCAAGTGCTTCTAAAGTTGATGGTTGCTTAACTCAAATATGACTGTATAACGCATTAACACATTCAACCCTGGCAACAAGTATACTCGTCTTTGTCAAACAGTGTACCTGTGAAAAGGCACACTTGTCCTGTGCAAAAACAGTGTAGACCCAGATCAGAGGGATCCTGATCAGGGTCTACACTGTTTGTCATTTTATAATACATTGTATTGGACCTAAATAGTCAAGATTTGACTAGACTGAATTTGAAAGTGGAAATTTCCATTGGAAAGCACTAGCTCTGACTGCATGGCAAAATTAACTCATTCACCCCTGGAACTTTAAATGGACAATTCCAGTTTCCAATTAAGTCTAACCCATATTTAACTATTCAATGTTGTTTTTCTTACTCTTTATTGCAAAATGACAAACAGTGCAGATCCTGATGAAAAGACTCCTTTAGGAGATTTCCAACCTGGTTCTTCACTGTTTGCATAGTGCAAGTATACTCTTCACAGGTACACTGCTTGTAGAGGACATGTATTCTCATGGCTATAATGACTCAATGGTTTAATGCATGTAGTTTTTAGCTCACCTGAGCTAGCTCAGGGTGAGCTTTTGCAATCCTTGATTGTCCGTCGTCCGTCGTGCGGCGTCAACAATTTTAGTGTTTACACTCTAGAGGCCACAAATTTTATCCAATCTTTCTTAAACTTGCTCAGATGGTATATTGCCATAAGATCTCGGATGAGTTTGATTATGGTTGAAATCGGACAAATAGGTCATGAGTTATCTACCTTTGAACTGCTGAAAATGCATATTTAACAGTGTTTACACTCTAGAGGCCACAGTATTTATCCAATCTTTCTCAAACTTTTCCAGATTGTATATGACCATAAGAGTTCGAGAGAGTTCGATTCTGGTTGAAATCGGATAAATAGATCAAGAGTTATCTACCTTTGAATTGCTGAAAATGCCATATTTAACGGTGTTTACCCTCTAGAGGCCACAGTATTTATCCAATCTTTCTAAAACTTGCCAAGATTGTATATGACTATAAGAGTTCGGATGAGTTTGATTCTGGTTGAAATCAGACAAATAGATCAAGAGTTATCTACCTTTGAATTGCTGAAAATGCCATATTTAATAGTGTTTACATTATAGAGTTCACAATTTTTATCCAATCTATCTCAAACTTGCTCAGATTGTATATGACTATAAGAATTCAGATGAGTTTGATTATGGTTGAAATCAGATTTATAGGTTGAGAGTTATCTACCTTTGAATTGCTGAAAATGCCATATTTAATAGTGTTTACATTATAGAGTTCACAATTTTTATCCAATCTATCTCAAACTTGCTCAGATTGTATATGACTATAAGAATTCAGATGAGTTTGATTATGGTTGAAATCAGATTTATAGGTTGAGAGTTATCTACCTTTGAATTGCTGAAAATGCCATATTTAACGATGTTTACACTCTAGAGGCCACAAATTTTATCCAATCTTTCTCAAACTTACTCAGATTGTATATTACCATAAGACTTCAGATGAGATCAATTATGGTTGTAATCAGATCAATAGGTCAAGAGTTATCTACCTTTGAATTGCTGAAAATGATATATTTAACAGTGTTTAAGCTCTTGAGGCCACAATATTTATCCAAGCTCTCTCAAACTTGCCCAGATTGTATATTACCATAAGAGTTCGAAAAAGGGTGATTATGGTCGGAATAGGACAAATAGATCTGGAGATATCTACCTTTGAATTGCTGAAAATGCCATATTTTACAGCGTTTACAATCTTCCAACTACAGTTTTCAATGGATTTTGATTATACTTGTACACAAAGGATGTAGCTATACGTTCTCGAAGGAGTGCAATTATTGTTGAAATGTAATCATTGTGGCAATAGTTACCTGCCCTTGATGTACTTTGAAATGCTAGAAAATGGCTTCATTTCAGTATTTTAGGCTCTAGTTATCTACCTTTGATGTACTCTACTATGCTAGAGTAGGTCGACAAAACTTGAATGGATTTAGAATAAAAAGGGTGAAATTCAAAGGTAAAGCTATCAGGCTTCATTACAAATGGTGAGTGATATCAGGGCCTTCAGGCCCTCTTGTATATGTAAGTATCTGCATTTCTTATGTATTATGCATTGAACCATAGGCCCCTATCGACATGTATATGAATAATTTACAAACACTGTATTAGAGAATAGTACACTTGTCCTATGCAAACAGTGAAAACCATGAACAGAGGGCTCCTACAGGATCCCTCTGTTCAGAGTCTACACTGTTTGCCATAACTTCTCTCCAAGACTTCTTTCCCATGCATCTTTGTGATTGGGTTCTAAGACGTAAATGAAATTATGATTGTTTTGAGATGTAAATGAATCTATTTTTGTTGAATGATGCTAAAATAAATAATGCCAAAACAATTTGGCTAAAAAGGAAACTATTTCATCTTGTTTAAAGCTGCCATGATCTGTTTTGAACACAATATTGTGTTGTTGATAAAGGTTAGCTCTTTGCATGCTGGTTTTTTTGTCTGCAACAGTAACTGTTGCTGTGTGCTACTATTCTAAAAATAGAAACTTGACCTTTTGAATTCTGTGACCTTGACTTTGACTCGACATGTCTAAAATATGCATATTCAAATTCCTCTGAATTAGAGCAATATGTATACATGACTGTGTATCACATATGAAGCATTTTCAGTCAGTATGTATCCAATAAACTTGGCTTCTAACTGCATTCAATCTGATTCAAAACAGGAAAAAATAAAGAAAAACAAAAAACTATCAAGTAGAAAATTTTAAAACTGAATAAAACATATTTTGCAATCAGATATCAATGACTTCAGGGCTCCAGATAACATGTTCTCACTCTTTCCAGCACCAAATTCTATGGTGTCTTTACTCATTAGAATCGTCTTTATACAGTCATGAGTATGCACCTTAAGAATTATTTCCTTTATCCTAGTAGATGGTAGCTTAAAGGAAGTTATTTCTTGTATTGAAAACAAGTGACTTCTTAAAGCAGGTTGAAAGTAAAGCAGAATGCACCTTAATGCGCATTCTGCTTTACTTTCAGCCTGCTTTAAGCTACCATCTTCTAGAATATAGTATTTTATTATAATAATACATATTCATGACTGTATAAATTGGAACTATTTTCTTCAGTGGAGGAATAAATTAAATGCGCTAAAAGGCGCTTCTATGGGGGAAAGGGTTAAACTATCTGTCTTCAACACTGAACACAAGCTACTAGCATTTGTTGGGTTGTTCAAAATCCACCATTTCTTACTCGGGGCAATCTCAGACAGTGTAGATTCAGAGAAACTAGCCGTATGGTGTGGATTAAAACCTTGACATTCTTATTCTTACTAGCTCTTTGAATGCTGAGTAATTATAAGCCCACATACGGACATGGCCACGCCAATATACAACCACCTTTAGAGATGGTTGTATATTGGTGTAGCCCTGTCCCTCTGTTTGTTGGTTTGTCCGTTCTAACATTTCAGGTTTATGTGACTTTCCCATTGTTAAAAAGGTGTGAAAAGACACATAAAGAAGCCACATAAAACAAAAAAAACCACATAAATCTTGGGTATATGGGACTAGGTGACGTAACATAGAACAAAAAAAACCAATAGAGCTGTTCATTCCGTTAGTCCATGTAGGGTCAAAATGTAGGTCACTGGGTCAAATCTTAGAAAAAGCTTGTGAACACTCTAGTAGCCACAATTTGAGCCATTTTTTTTAAGCTCACCTGGCACGTAATGCCAAGGTGAGCTATTTTGATCGTCCTCTGTCCGTCGTCATTCGTTCGTTCGTGCTTTGTTCGTCCGTCCGTTCGTCGTCAATAATTTCTTTAAACGACATGTCCGAAACTACTGGATAGATTTCTACCAAACATGGCCTGAATGATCTTTATATGGTCCTCTTTCAAAATTGTTCAAACATTTCTGGTCTGTTGCATATCTAGGTCACAGGAGCTAAAAATAGATTTTTTCAATGAAAACTTAAAATCTTCTTGTCTGAAACCACAGTACCCTGCAGGGGTGACAAAATCAATTGTCTGTGTTGTCCGAGATGGACTTTTTTGGATACGGACAAATGAATTTTCCTGTCTTGGTTGTCTGTGGACAAGTAAAAATTTATAATGTTCAAATACTCAAAACCAATTTATGTCCCTTAGATTCAACATTATCGGTAACCTAACATGCTAAATTTGCTATGAGTTTCCTTAAATAACTTAACAAACGAGTGCATTTTATACTGGCACTACTGTAACAAGGAAAATTATATTAAGATATACCATAAAATAGAACAAATCACACCAGTTGCATCATTACATACATGTATGAGCATGAGGAACTATTGGGTAAACTCAATTTGTACGGACAAGTAGAGATTGGGTATGGACAAGTGATTATTTTAAACTACTTGTCCGTGGACAAGTACATTTTTTGAGATTTCGCCATACCTGCCCTGAGCTTAGATATTTGGCACAAAGCATCGTCTTCAGGTCCTCTATCAAGATTGTTCAAATTATGTTTCCTGGGTCAAAAATTACCCCCCCTCCCGGCTGTACTTTTTCCTAGGTTTTATGAAAAAAAACCATGGAAAAAACCACGGAGTATTCGGACGGTCATATTACAAAAACCTTGGAAAAAAAGACGAGAAAACCTTAGAAAATACAAGACCTTGGTTTTTACATGGTTTGACAAAATACCTCGGAAAAGTTTACGAGGAATCCTTGTAAAATATTTAATTTCCAAGGTTTTCTCCTAAAAACCACGGAAACAAAAATCCTCGGAAAAGTTTACAAGGAATCCTTGTAAAATATTTACTCTGTTATTTCCGTGGTTTTTTTCTAAAAACCACGGAAATGTTAGAACCATTTTACGTGGTTTCGACAAAATACCATGGAAAAGTATACGAGGAATAGTTAACTACTAGTGGGTGGGGTACCACATGCTTTTGTTTGTATCATGTAAATATCCAAGATATATTATGATCATGATAAAATTGTATTTATGAAAGTTATGTAACTTACCATGAATCTTTTGTCAGGAGTCTGAATTGGTTTGGAGTCTTTAATTTTTGCCACATTCACATTTTAAAGTATAGATAAACAGACAACTTAAATCTCTGACCTCTGATTGTTGTGAGCTGGTGTCCTGGGTGTGTATAATATTCACTGTTTTGTGAAACTTACAATTGTAGCAAATATTACGAGGTGCAAATTGTTTAAGTTATTATATAACAAGGATTTTCCGTGCTAAAAAATGGTTAAGTTCTTATTTCCGAGATTGTTCCGTGTTTATTTTTGCCAAAGTCCAATTTTTCCGAGCTTTTGCCAAGGTTTTAAGAGTTTCCAAGGTTTTTTCTTGATATTTACGTGGTTTTTTTGTTCATAAGCATGCATAAACCTTGGAAATGTTGGATGACTAAACAAAAACCTTGGAAATTGTTACGAATAACCATGGAACTTTTAGAATTCCATGTAAATTCCACGTAAATTATTCATATTCCATGGAAATTTTACACTGAACCTTGGAAAAAGTACAGCCGGGTTGTGGGTCGTAATGTTACATAGAGTTATATAGTGACATTTTCAAACATCTTTTTCTCTGAAACTAATATGGCCAGAGCTTTGATATTTGGCAAGATGACTCTTCTAGAAGCTCTTAACCAATATTGTAAATAAGGTTTAGGTCAGTTGCATATCTAGGTCACAGGAGCTAAAAACATATTTTTTTCAATGAAATCTTAAAAAATCTTCTTGTCTGAAACCACAGTACCCTGAGCTTAGATATTTGGCACAAAGCATCATCTACAGGTCCTCTATCAAGATTGTTTAAATTATGTCCCTGGGGTAAAAGATGAAACCACCCAGGGGGTCGTAATTTTACATAGAGTTATAAAATGAATTTAAATCTTCAAACTTCTTTATCTCTGAAACTAATATGGCCAGAGCTTTGATATTTGGCATGATGACACTTCTAGAAGCCTTTAACCAATATTGTAAATATGGTTCCGGTCAGTTGCATATCTAGGTCACAGGAGCTAAAAACATATTTTTTTCAATGAAATCTTAAAAAATCTTCTTCTGTGAAACCACAGTACCCTGAGCTTACATATTTGGCACAATGCATCATCTTTAGGTCCTCTATCAAGATTGTTCAAATTATGCCCCTTGAGTTAAAACTGCCAAGGCCCTAGGGGTTGCAGTTTTACATAGAGTTATGTAGTGAAATATTCTTCTCTGAAACTACTATGGCAAGAGCTTTGATATTTAGCATAGTGACACTTTTAGATGTTCTTTACCAATATTGCTGAAATGGTTCGGGTCTGTTGCATATCTGGGTCATATTACCTAAAAAATAGATTTTTTTAATGAAAAGTCTTCCTGTCTGAAACCATCCATGTACAAAATATTTGACAGCATACTTAATTTTCAAGTTCATCAGCAAGATTTTTGAAATTATGTCTCGGGGTAAAAAGTGATCCCACCCCAGGGGTCATGATCCATGTGTTGGTTTTTCCAGGTGGGCGATATTTAGGCCTGCATGGGCCTCTTGTTTTTAGCTCACCTGGCACAAAGTGCCAAGGTGAGCTATTTTGATCGTCCTGTGTCCTGTGTCCGTTCATCCGTCCTCAACAATTTCTTTAAACGTCATCTCTTCCTAAACTACTGGATGGATTTTAACCAAACTTGGCAGGATTGATCCTTATATAGACCTCTTTGAAAGATGTTCCAATATTTTTGATCTGTTGCATAATACTAGGTCACAGAAGCTAAAAATAGATTGTTTCAATAAAAACTTAAAAAATCTTCTTCTCTGAAACCACAGTGGACAGTAAAGAGTACTTAAAGACATCTCCTGACGACCTTTTGATCATAACACCTTGCCAGACAATTTCCTTGCAAAAATCATGGGTCTTGTGGACATGTCGATAGCAAAGAACCATTGAATTGTCTCATGTGCGACCCAACCTTTATATTTGATAGTTTGGTTAGAATTAACCATTGAAAATCACTAGAGCATGAGTATAATCTGGGCCCCACCAGGTAAACTGAGATTGGTATACCCTCTGGCAGCTTGTGCTGCACATGCTTTGACAGTTACATTGACACCTCAAATATAATGGACTGAGGAAAAGTCTTTAAGTAGAAGTAGAAATTTCTGTCTTGGGACATTGTGTGACATTAATCAGGGCGGAATTTAAGCAGACATTTACTGGATCATTTTTGCATGTCGAAGTTTTTCTGGGTCTGCTTTTTCTCTCTATATTTTTTGGTATCTTCATGAAATGGCATAGTTTATCGTAAAAATATGTTTGTTGCATTTAAATACCAAGAAGTAGGAGAAAAATATGTTTCTTTAAGTTTGTGGTTTGCGGATTTGGGTAAATCGCGCTGCCGTTTAGTCACGGACCCGTTTACTCAAACAAAGGTCCGAAACAGTTAGGGGACGAAACGAGCATTGCCGGCCCAGTTGAAGAGCGTCAAGCATGGCTGTCAAATTAAATGTTTATTGCCACACAAGATGCTTAAGAAATAACATTATGCATAAATTAAATTATACAGTTTCACAGAATCTACCTATAAGATGTGTGAATAATGTTGCTAGTCAGAATGTTGTTCGGTCAACTTCGTCAACTCCAGGTAATGGTTATATGTCATGTGATTTCGCGGTACTAGTGTTTTAGCCAGACTCTCAAAAAGGGCAGGGGGGGCACCAAAAAGGGGCAGGGGGGCACCAAAAAAGGGCAGGGTGCAAACAAAGTGCGGACCCGCAACTTCGGCGAGGGGATTGTTAAAATTTCTAGGTGTCTTTTCATCATATTCGAAGTCTTATAGGTCCATAAGCACTTTTAATGTATTCAGCATACAAGTCTGTAAAGATAAAGGTTATACATGTGGCAATAGAACACTGGGGAGGGGCGTCCCTTCCTGCGCTGCGGCGGAAATTTTTAGGACTTTAAATGATGAAATAGTGCAATTTTGCTATATAGAGATATATAATAAACATGTATGCACATGTAGTGGATTTTAGCTATACATGTACATTATACAGATGCATACAAGTATTATGGAAAATGGATGAAATCAGCCAATGTTTGCAAATAGAATATTAACAGATCAAGATTTTTTTTCTTTAAATCACACATTATTAATATTTAAAGTTACACAACTAAATTTTACTCCAGCACCTGATGATTTCCCAATACAGCTGTTGATTGAGGTTGGCATTTAAACTAGTATTCCATTCTTTTGCAACAATGTATTTTGTAAAACAGGGGTGTAAAAGCCCCAAAACGATCAATACTAGAAAATATCAATTCTCTTACTTAATTCTTTAAAAAAAAAAAGAGCAAGAAACTAGGTTATGGAGTGTCTTTACCTTTATGCAAATAGAATAGACCCAGATCAGAGTGCCCTGGGTAAGTCCTTTGTATAGGGTGTATTACCTGTTTGTCTGATTTAAAATTATTTTTAGATTTTTCTAATATCGCACACAGTTAAACATGCACACAAACAAATAGATCTACTATAAAGCACAGGTACTTGACACATACTTTATTATCTATTAACACCCCCCCCCCCCCTTAAAATTTTTTTTACTATACTTCTTTTATAGATACAAGGTAAACAGCGCAATTCGACACCTAGTCTTTACTATCCACTTAAACTGATGCTAAAATAGACTCGATCGCCGATATTCTCTTGTGGTACCCTCGGGCAAGGATTAATTTATCAATATCTACTTTTTATTTCATCAAATTCCGTCAAATAACGCCACAGTACGTGAATTATAACGAAAATAAGCATAAAAAAGTTTTCTGTCGTTCTCTTGGTACAGAATTTATTGCCCAAAATAAGGGGTAATCTAGTCGGTTTGCACATTTAACGGCCTTTACGGCTGGAACTTTCACCTAATTTCATTAGAGCAAACGCGTTTGTGTCGGAACATGACCCTCTTCACTATTAGCTATATGAAATATACATGTAATTTGGCATGAAATTGACAAGTGAAAGACTCATTTCATTGTGAATGCCATTTTGAATACCGGAATGAATTGAATGAACGGAGCGATCTCATTGGTCAAAATTAAACAGGTAAAGTTTCTTTTAATTTTGCATTCTATGTAAATTATATAAAACTGATAATATTTCATTTAAAGATGATTTATAATATTTGGTGAAAGTTCCAGTGGCATAGGCCGTTTAGTGTGGACAAATAACAGATCACCCCTACATGTACATTCGTTGCTATGTACCAAGAGAACGACAGAAAACTTTTTTATGCTTATTTTCGTTATAATTCACATACTGTGGCGTTATTTGACGGAATTTGATGAAATAAAAAGTAGATATTGATAAATTAATCATTTCCCGAGGGTACCAAATATCGGCGATTGAGTCTATTTTAGCATCAGCTTAAGTCGATAGTAAAGACTAGGTGTTGAATTGCGCTGTTTACCTTGTATCTATAATAGAAGTATAATAAAAAAAAAAATTTTTTTTTTTTTTTTTTAAAAAGGGGGGGGGGGGGGGGTTAATAGATAATAAAGTATGTGTCAAGTACCTGTGCTATAAAGTACAATAATTATTGGCATTGGATTGTTGCTGTATTCAGGCAAGTGGGTGTCTTAAGGAGTTTCCTATTAATAAAATGCAGCCTTCCCTAAGCAACCACCTGTCATAAAACAATACAATTAATTAGACTGCATCACGGGAAAAATTAAACAGGATCTACTTAGATATGTGTTGTCACGCTGATGTTCTGTTTCAAATAGATCATTCAATATGAACTTACCAAAATAAAAACAACAGCACAGAACCGATACTTTTAGAAATGGAAATATCCCATTCTTCGATTCTCACGCGTATGTAGTATTTGATGGCAGAAACGGACGTTATCAAACCAACCAAACCTCTCTCGGTCGTAACTTATTTCCCGAAACTCCAGCGAAATATACTACACCTGTAAGATGTAATTTGTTAATTTCACGTCAATCATCAATACTGTCTTTCTAAATGGGTGTATATAACGTCTACATTCATTGGATGTTTAAAAAAAAGATGCGGGGAATTACCTTTCTTATAGCCAATAAAACGAGTAAAGACAACTTGTGTAAAAGTTCGAAGCACGGTGCGCGTTTGAATTTTCCATTTCCGAAATTTGGAAGACTGTTCGTTTCTCAATCTGGTACGTGAATATTAATAAAGATTTGTATGGAAAGTATTTCCTTCTAAGAAAATTAATTTCGGTTTAGATCTATATTCACCTAAAATGTTCGTTCGTCGAGCATTCTTTATTGGCCCTGTATCGAGCATATTTTTCCAAGATCCGACTCGCGTTTGCGTTTTAATCTGTGATTTTTTTTTCAGTCTTCATAATGGATAATAATCATATGAGTGTTTAAATTTAGGGAAAAGGGTGTCGTATATTCTGTTTTTCAACGAGGCCAAACATGCATTTCGATTTAATCCGGCTTCAGTCGTACACTCTCGCTATGCGGGGTACCACACCAGGTACATATGTGTATCGGTCGATTACACACTATAATTGTTGATTGTCTATGACACGCGCGTGTCGCATTGCACTGATTGGCAATAATGGGATTAGCGACAGTAAGTGGTATCGCTCCGGGCAGCGGGGCGGTCTTTATCAAATGGATAGGGGCACAGAATAGGGGCACTAGGGCGGATCCTTACACCGGAATAAGGGCAGAAGGGCGGATCAAAAGGGCAGAAGGGCGGGCCGCCCCGCCATTCCGCATTAGCTAAAACACTACGGTACAGAATATCTAACACAGTAACAGTTTAACGGTTGATACTCCACTGTTATACCGGTGCTATCATTATCCATATGTCTAATCAACGGTATATTTTGACCATATTAGTGTGATTTATGTTGATGGTTGGTTTAGATCGGCAATCTAATTCAAATTTTGTGTATGTCTAAATAGAGTCAACTAGTTTTTAGGGGGTTTTATGTATGAAAAACGTTATTATAACACTTAAATAGTGTTTATATATGTATATTTCACTCAATTGTTCAAAGCTTATCACCAAAATTTGAAAAGTTGTTTTTGATCCCAATTTATATGTGCTGTAGTTACAGTAGGTGATAGGTTACCGCGATCGAGAGCAAAGGTGAGCTAGATGATCTGCCATTATTTACTCGATTCCGGGTCGTTTCGCGGCCCAACAATTTTTGCACCCAAGACGTTACGCGATCTGGACGTTTCCCGCCCAAACCGTTTCCACCCTGGTCCTTTCGCCAGTAAAATATGCACTTATAGTATATAAGTGTAAAAAATTAACGTTGGTTTATATGTTATTATACCCCCACAAACAGAGTTTGAGGGGGGGTATACTGGAATCAGCCTGTCGGTCGGCCTGTGGTCGTCGGCCGTCAGTCGGTCTGTCGGTCTGTCTGCAAAATCTTGTACTTTCAACTCCTCCTTCAGTTTCAACCGGATTCATTTGATACTTGGCATGAATGTTACTCAGGTGTAGTAGATGTGCAAGACACAAATTTCATGTCTCTATGACCTTGACTTTTTGCCTTGAAATTGGTCTTGAAATTCGCAGGCAAAATCTTGTACTTTGAACTCCTCCTTCACTTTCAACCTGATTCACTTGATCATGGAGAAAGGACAAATGGAGAAGTTACTTATACTCAAATCTGCATTTTCCCGAAAATGGTGTCGTCCGTTACCTGTATGTGCGATAACGCTTAATCGATCGATAATTCAACTGCACCGGTACGCCGATAGCGGGCTATCGCGTTTTTTATCGTGTTGAATGGTTACCTACTGTTAGTTTAAGTTACATAAAATCCTTAATTTTCACCCGATTTTCATTACAATGGTCTTAAAAGAAGGCTAAGATATTTATCTTTCACTTGTAAAAATAACAGATTTTATTTTTAAAATTGATCAGTTTTATGGCGAGTTAAAGAGTGGTTTCCAAATGAATTTGCCGATAAAAGGGAGCAAACACTCGCGCATAAATATATCACGCCCCGTTACAAAACCTTTCATAAAACCCTCAATTTTCCACCGATTTTCAAAGAAATGGTCTTAAAGGAAAGCTTAGATATTTTTCTTTCAGTTGTAAAAATGCAAGTGTTTATTTTCGAAATCGACAAATTTTATGGCGAGTTAAAGAGCGATGGCCAAATGAAATAGTCGATAAACGAGAGCAGGCGATCGCGAAATATATACTACGTCCCGTTTCAAAAACTTGAATTTAATCCATAATTTTCGTCCGATATATATATATATATATTTAAAAAAAAAAAAGGTCTTGATATAAAGCCGTGACACTTCTCTTTCGGTTGTAAAAATACCAAGGTTTTTCTTGAAGCGAAAAAAGTAATGATGACCTACAAAGGTTGCTGGCTAATGAAATGACTAGACCAACTCGCGTAAGAAAAGAATTCCTTCCGTATAAAAACTTAAGCAAACTTCTAAACTTCTAAAATTGTGTTCCTGCATTGTTAAAATGTTCTACATGGATGAAATATTTCCTTGGAGGCAAAAAAAAAATCCGTTTTGTATGTAAAGAGACATTTGAAAGAGGTAACAGTTTGTAAATACAGTTTCAGAAATTAATTGCAAACATGATAACATGAGATCTCCGTTTCTTTCTGCTTTACTTATGTCTTATATAACGGAGTAAATTATAAAGCAGCCAATGCCTTAAGCAATCTATTTTACTGACTGCTTAACTCTTTGCCTGCTGATCGCGACTTTACTTTTTTTTTGCAAACAACTTGGATCAAGATCAGATGCCGCGTAACACGGCGTCTGATCTGGATCCAGAATGTTTGACACTCGTCCTTAGCTTTATTTACTTACAAAATGTCTACCATATTACACATCACAAAGGAATGTGACACATTACGTAACCGTATACAGAACCCGCACCAAATTAGCAGGACAATTATCAGCGTCATTAAACTCTCCCAGCATGAAGTCCATGCTTCTTGAACATGCCGATTATCTATGAAGATGGACACCAGCGGGTAGCCACTTTAATAAAAAAGATCAATGCTACCCGTGCGTGTAACTTGAACATGTGTTTTTGACTTCTGTAACCGCATGATGTTTATATATTATACAAATAACAAAAAATAAAGATAATAGAATTGAATTGAAAAAACAACAAAAAAAAAACAACCCAACATCAATGCACCTGGTTTGGTTGATGACTGGATTAACCCTCTCATTACTGAATACCAGTAACATGATGACTATTGCAATTGCAAACAGTTGTAATCCAGACCAGGCTGCAAAAATGTCGGATTCAAAGAGTATGTCTCTTGAAATATAGTTTACCCCTTTTTCAAATTAACCTCTTTATGACACACTTTACCTTTTCTCCGCATGAGGATCATCAGAGAGAGAGAGAGACAGACAGACAGACATTCATACAGAAAGATGGAGACAGAAAAGAAGAAGCGAGAGACTGACAGACAGAGATAAGAGAAAAACAGACAGACGGAGAGACAGTCACAAAGAGAAACAGAGACATAAATACAGACAGTGGCAGAGAAATATAGACAGACACAAACTTCGTAGGTAAACGAAAAAATACGTTTTTCTCTCGTTTTCAAAACCTCACTAAACTATCAATTTATAAGCTATCGCCTTAAATTTTGTACTACGCGTAAGATAATGGTCTAATAAAACACCTGTATTAAAATTTATAACGATAAGATGACTTTAAAGGCATTTATATTAACACCAAACTTCGTAGGTAAACGAAAAAATACGTTTTTCTCTCATTTTCAAAACCTCACTAAACTAACAATTTATAAGCTATCGCCCCAAATTTTGTACTAGTCGTGAGATTATGGTTTAATAAAACATCTGTATTAAAATTTATAACGAAAAGATAGCATTAAAAGCATTTCTATTAACACCAAACTTTCGTAAGAAAAACGGAAAATACAGTACTGTACGTTTTCTCTCTCATTTTCACAAACTCACTAAACAAACAAATTATAAGCTATCGCCTCAAATTTTGTACTAGTCGTGAGATCATGGTCTAATAAAACATCTGTATTAAAATTTATAACGAAAAGATAACATTAAAAGCATTTCTATTAACACCAAACTTTCGGAAAAACGTTGTTTTCTAGCCGCCAGCGAGCGCCGCTGATTGAACGACACGATAAATCGCGAGCAGGCCGGATACTTCTCCATTTGTCCTTTCTCCATGACTTGATACAGCGTTTTTTTTCACCCAATTGGGAACGGGTCCGGTACCCCTCAGATTGGGAATTTTTCAAGTCAAATTGGGAAAAACGAGTTTTGAAATGATGACAACGCAGAAATTGGGAATTTAAGTTACTAAACCGTTAGAACTGTTTATGATGGTAAACATGGTCTAGATTCAAGTTTTTCATTCATACTTTGAATTATGGCTCATGATTGTTTTAATTGTAGGTTTGCTATTTTTATAAATGATCGTAAACAGAGTCAGACTGGGTTTGCGATCACGCAACATTAACCAGTCTCGATGAAGGGGCATGTATAAATCTTCGCCCAGACCGTTTCCGAAATTCGGCCGTAATCACTGGTATTGTTTTATACATACTCCCAAATATGTCAATGGAGTTGCGTAACTTTGTTTACATTCATTGTAGCAAAAGATAAGTTGGAATATGGATGGTTTGCTATGATTTAAAGGGAAAATGTAATTGATAATAGGCAGATATGTTTATTTTGATTGGGAACAGGTCCGATAATTGATTTCTTTTGATTGGGAAGGGTCCGGTCGTCAAATTGGGAAGGGTCCGTCTCGAATTGGGAACGGGTCCGTTCCCCGGTACCGTCCAAAAAGGAACAAAACACTGTGATACTTGGCATAAATGTTACTCAGGAGTAGTAGATGTGCAAGACACAAATTTCAGGTCTCTGTGACTTTGACCTTGACCTTTGTCCTTGAAATTGGTCTTGAAATTGGCAGGCAAAATCTTGTACTTTGAACTCCTGCTTCACTTTCAATGTGATTCACTTGATACTTGGTACAGGGCTCCAGATAAGCCCGCGTTCTCAGTGAAATACGCGAACGTTTTGACCGTGTAAGCGTTAATTTCAAAATATTGTAGTACTGTGTACGCGAGAAATTCTCGGGGACGCGTGTATCAATTCAAAAGCCGAGATTTTGCGATATTTGCAAATAGTCAACCGCGACATGTCAAATTTTATTGATTTGCGGTCTCGTAATGAAGCTTCGTTTTATCGTATGGTAATTTTTTACTTGCGTACAGTTAAAAAAGGGAGGTTACTACGCACTCGCATATACATCTATATCTGCATTGATATACGTATGGACGATATAATCCAAGTTCTTCGAAACGTGTTTTGGTTGAAAACCCGCAACAAAATGTCAATCTTAGCATGGAAGAGGCAGAAAAACGATAGAAAGTTGACAACCGTCGGTTGTCTGCTATCTGATTTAAAAGGAACTGACACCTAATGAAACTTGTGGTAGTTTATTAATTCGAACGTTGTTTCATCGGCGGAGAAAAAACCCGCATAAGCGGCTAAAATGTATGATTCTTGAAAATCGCAATTTACATACATCACAGAATTATACACTGTATTGTATAATTCCGTGCATACATGTAGGTAAATTACGATTTTCAAGAATCTAACATTTTATCTTCTTCTTCTACTTTATTACTCCCTACTGTCAATTTATGGCAATGACAGGGAGGTTGGGGACAGTGTTAAAAAAAGTAAAACATAATGATAAACAATGCAGAGCTGAAAGATCAATTATAAACAGAGGTTAAAAAAGTTTAAAAACAACTTATGCAGTTAGGGGTTGTGAGATCTGAGGCTGCATGGCAGTGAAGCTTGTGAGACTGTCACTGGCCTTAGTGTTGTGTGGTAGTTTATTCCAAAGTCTGATGGTACGTGGAAAGAATGAGCATTTGAGTGAAAGGTATGACAAAGTTGATATTTCTGGATGGATGTAGATGTTTATGGTCTACAACTATTAGGTTATTTTAAACTTTGTATAGCATAATTACTGAGGCATTATTTCTCCTTTCTTCTAAAGTTGGCCATTTAACCCGCGATCTGCCGATGAATTGAAAATCCATGTGTACTGATTAAAAAATCTGGGGACTGATTGTTTTCAAAATTGATCAGTACTGTACTGATTAGAAGCAAAATTATCTGGAGCCCTGTTGGTATAAATGTTACTCAGGAGTAGGAGTAGATATGCAAGACACACATTTCAAATCTGTGTGACCTTGACCTTTGGCCTTGAAATTGACCTCTAACCTTGGTTATGGAAAAAAAATTGTCCAGAGCATATCTCTTTTACCCTATCATCCACGATTACCAAACCTGGTGTGTTGTTATTATTATATGTTGGGATTGCAGAGTGTCATATACCATTTTTAAGTCATTTTGACCACAGAATTATACACTGACGGAATCGAAACCTCTCGCTATATCGAAAATCTCGTGCGGCGGATACGAGACTCGCAAGACTTGATAAGAGACTGTCTATCGGTAGTCAATATGATAACTGTGTGTTTTCGAAGCATTGTTCACGGGTTTTTATTCCCGTGAATTGATAGGAATGTCCACATATTCCTTTAAATCCTATAAAATGTCAATAAAACACTTGAGTCAGTAAATTTCACGCCAGAAATCGCGGACAATGAGGCAAAAAAGTGAAGATGTTGTCACGTGACACATTTAAAAATCTCGCAAAATTCAACTGCCGCGAGAGCTCAGGTACTCGCCTATTCAATTTTGCTTAGTTGCTATTCCGTTTTGTATAATTCCATGTTTTGACCTTGGATTACAACCTAAAAAATCAAAATCTACAATGGTCAGTTTCGTGTTGAAAGTTGACACAATTTTTGCTTATTATTATTATACGCCCGTCATCGACGGTCGTATTATGGTATACCCAGCGCTGTCCGTCCGTCCGTTAACTTTTCTTGTTAGCGCTCTCTCACCTTCATTTATTTACCGATTTTAATTAAACTTCCTACAAATATTCCATAGCACAATAGCTCGGACGAGTTCGCGTTTCAGACGTTGGGGTTATTTTTAGCAGAGTTATGCCCCTTTATTGTCAAAAATGGGCATTTTAAAAAAAACAACAGAACTTTTTTAATTTTTATTCAATTGATTTCAAATTTGATATGGTAATACACTGAATGAAGTTACTTAACATATATTACGGGTATTTGGTTTGACTCCGTATTTTCAGAGTTATGCCCCTTCACATAATTTTTTTAACAATATATTGTTTCCTGATCATAATTTTAATTACATTTAGTCTATTGTAACCAAACTTCATATTTAGCTTTCTCATCATGCAGGGAAGGCACCTGAGAATTTTGGTTCCTGTTAAATTATTTTTCTATGAGTTATGCCCCTTTACATACTTAAAATTTAAAATAAGCCACACTTATGCCGTTAACTTTTCTTCTTAGCGCTCTCTCACCTTCATTTATTGACCGATTTTGATTAAACTTCCTACAAATATTCCATACCACAATAGCTCAGACGATTTCGCGTTTCAGACATTGGCGACTATTTTTAGCAGAGTTATGCCCCTTTATTGTCAAAAATGGGCATTTTTAAAAAAAAAAACAGAACTTTTTTATTTTTGATTCAATTGATTTCAAATTTGATATGGTGATACAATGAATGAAGTGACTTAATATATATTACGGGTTTTTGGTTTGACTCTGTATTTTCAGAGTTATGCCCCTTCACACAATTTTTTTAACAATATATTGTTTCCTGATAATAATTTTACTTACATTTTGTCTATTGTAACCAAATTTCATATTTAGCTTTCTCATCATACAGGGAAGGCACCTGTGAATTTTGGTTCCTGTTAAATTTCAGACGTTGGCGACTATTTTTAGCAGAGTTATGCCCCCTTTATTGTCAAAAATGGGCATTTTTAAAAAAAAACAGAACTTTTTTCTTGACTATCGCAATACTATCGGGATAGTACTTGAGCTATCGCAATACTACAGCATAGTCTTTTTGAGATCGATAGTCGGGCCTACACTCCGGGCGACTTTTTCCAGTCGGCCTGAGTTTGGACGACTTTGACACCCGCCGGCCGTGACGGGCGTATTTTGCCGCACTGCGGTGCTCTTGTTGATTTATTTTTGCAGGAAACCAGACTTTTCCTAACCGAATTCTCACAGAATCGCCAATACACAGTGGTGTTAATGGCTTTGAACTTTTGTCATAATTTGCTTGGCTTTTGGCTTTTGAAATTTGCATAGATTTCTGAAGCTTGGTTTGGTTAAATACCTGGGGTTTAAGTGCTTTATTTGTGATGGGTAATACCTGCGACTGAATAGAAGCTGAGAAGGCGAGTAACCACATTCAAGCGGTGTATTGCGATACTCTAGTAAAGCAATGTATGGATTCTGATCACTGTCGCGTGCCTTTGACATTAATTTCTTTGCGATACCTACACCTCTTTCCGCAATGCAGTTTCCTTGCGGGTGTAACGGCGTAGATGTCTTATGTTCGAAATTCCATTTGTTTGCAAAGTCGGCAAATTCAGTACTTGAGAATTACGGACCGTTGTCACTGTGAAGCGTGTCACAGATACCGTTTCGCGACATGTGCCCTTGTAACTTGCGTATGACCATAGACGAACGCGTGTCCGGGAGCAAGTCTATTTCAAAGAACCTTGAATAGTGGTCAGTCGTTAGTAGGTAGTCTTTTCCGTCAAAATGAAATAAGTCAGTAGATAGTTCTTGATATGGCATGACAGGAAATTTGACTGATACCATGGGCTCTTTATTAGTATTAGAGTTTCTGTGCTTAAGTCATGTTGTACACCTGAGCACGTGATCGGTGATTTATTTAACCATGGCTGGCCAAAACAAACAATCTTTAGCGCGCTCGACTGTGCGATTAACACCTAAGTGACCTGTGTGAACCTGTTTGGTCATTTCATCGCGCAAAGATTTCGGAACAAGCAGTTTCTCTCCCCTGAATATTAATCCAGATTCATATGACAGTTCGTCCCTATGATTCCTATACTCTACGACAGATGTGTTGCATTCTGATCTCATTTCTGGCCATCCAGTGAGAATCGTTTGCTTGAGTATTTGCATTTCTTTCTCGGTGCGAATTGCTTGCCTGATAACTTCAATGCGTCTGTCCGTTATGTATAAATGTTGCATAATCGCGTGTACGTGCGAGTCTAAATCTTCGATCAGTGTGGGAAAAGTGTCCGAGATCGAGTGTCGTGATAAGCAATCACTTACCGGAATTTCTTTACCTGGCACGTGTTCTACGGTAACGTTATACGTCTGTAGCGAAAGCATTTGTCTTTGCAGTCTTGGAGGAGCGGCACAGAGAGGCTTTTTCATTATGGCTGATAGCGGGCGATGATCGCTATGGACAATCACATGTCTGCCATACGTAAATTGGTGAAACCGTTTGCACCCAAATACGATTGCTTACATTTCTCTTTCTATACTGACCCAAAAAGAAACCCTACACTATGATGTTTATCAATTTTCTGAAGATATAATTATGTTAGAATAAAAACAAAGATAGGACATTAAACCTTAATGTTTTCATGATGAATTTGTGCAATCTGATTTTTCTGGGACATGCGTCAAAATGTTAAATTACGTCAAACGTAAGATAGGGGTCAAAACTCATTTTAGCACCTAAGTGCTTTTGGGATTGTTTTACTTTTGAATGTTTATAACTTAAAATTGTTTGCAGGTTTGTGGGGAAAAAAAGTTCCAATACAGGCTAATACCTGTTGTGACCTCTGACTCTAATGAGTGTTTCAATACGTCTTCTCATCGAGTTGACGTATTGTTGTATTAGCTGATTTGGGAGGTTGTTCCACTCCCTAACAAGGGCGTTTGTCAGCTGGTTTACAGTTTGAGGCGCATGATGGACATGCACACGTCTTCCAAGTTAGTCCCAAATGTGTTCTATGGGGTTCATGTCTGGAGATATTGCCGGCCACTGCATGACGTTTACGTTGGCAGCAGCAAGGCGAGCTTGTGTGATTCTTGCAACATGGGGGCGGGCATTGTCCTGCTGAAACACAGCTGGAGCATTCCTTTGCATGAAAGGAATAGCTTCTGCATTTAAAATATCGTTTATATACCTATTGGCATTTAAGTTGCCCTGGATGACTATGAGTCTGGTCTTCTGTCCCCCCATAATACCTCCCCACACCATAACTCCCCCGCCCCCAAAACGATCATGCTCTTTGACACAGACAGGTGCAAATCTTTCCCCTTGTCGACGATAGACACGCTGACGACCATCATCGGTACTCAAGTTGAACCCTGATTCATCTGAAAACCATTCTGTATTCCAGTTATGTCGACGCCAACAGCGATGCGCACGCGCCCAGCGTAAACGTGCCTGTCTATGACGTAACGTCATAATAGCCCCTGTATATGGGCGCCGTGCTCTAATTGGGCGATTCTGTTCACGTAGCCGATTAATGATTGTTTGTGGGCATACATTGAACGCTGGTGCCGTCAACGTCGCAGGTTGAAATCTGTTACGTAAGTGCGTCAAAACAATGTGATGATCGGCCTGTTGGCTAGTTGCTCTTGGTCTACCTGACCTGGGACGATCATGCACATCACCTTGTTGCACAAAACGTCTAACAAAATCATATATTGTGCTGCGACAGCAGTTAAAAGTCCTGCTAACGTCAACGGCCGTTACGCCAGCTTGCAGCATACCGATAGCTTGATTTCTCTCGGCCTCTGTTAACCGTGGCATTTTGTAACCATTAAATGTTAATGGTGATTTGTAGTGTGTAGTTATTGAGTCAATGTATAGCGCTCTTGTTTAAGCTCCATTGTACCCCATTCACTGCCAACGGGGCGCACGTGCAAAACGGCTATTTGGGGATAAACCGAAATTCACGAAGTACCGTGAAAGCACGAGTTTACACTACTATTGTGTATCAAAATCCTTAGAATGTGAGGTGAAGTAATTTTAATTCAATGCCCACACTAAAAAGATATTTCAAAATTAAAAGTGTAGGGTTTCTTTTTTGGGTCAGTATATGTTGGCGTACATTTTTTCACTGTTTGTCAAAGTCTTTGATGCGTAGGCTAAAGGTCTGCCTTCTTGCATTAAGCAGCATCCCAAACCATTTTGGGAAGCATCGCATTCAAGGATAAGTGGTCTGTCCGGGTCAAAGTAACCTAGTACCGGCGCGTTTGAGATAATATCTTTGACTTTGCTGAATGCTCTCGTTTGCAGCTCGTCCCACAGAAATTCGGACTCTTTCTGCAAGGGGCTCCTAAGGGGGGTCGTGACCTCAGCAAGACTTTCCTAAAACTTGCTCATGTATTTAACCATTCCGAGAAAGGTTTCTAATTTCTCACGGCTATCCGGGATTTCTAATTTGGATATGGCCTTGATCTTAGCCGGGTCAGGCTTAAGACCTTGTGCAGAGATCACGTGACCGAAAAATGGCACTTCTGTAACCCTGATTATGCACTTTTCTGGGTTGAATTATACACCCTTAGCCTGTGCTCTGAGTAGCGCGTTTCGCAGATTTGCGTCATGCTCAGCTTTTGAACGACCGAAAATGAGTAAATTGTCGACAATACCGCGAATGCCTGACAAGCCTTCGAAAATTTCATTACATTTCTGCATGAAAATATCGCCCGAAGATACGATTCCAATGGGCAATCTGAATCGTCCGAAGGGAGTGCTAAAAGTAGTTAAAAGAGAAGATTTGTGGTCTAATTTAACGCTCCAATAGGCATGTGTTATGTCTAGGAGGCTGAAATGTGTAGCTCCTGACAAATCTGACGTTATGTCTTCCAATGTCGGCATTGGGTAGTGCGGTCTTCGAATACTTTCATTCAAAACCTTCGGGTCAATGCATACGCGCAGTTTGCCTGTCTTAGGCTTCTCTATCAAAACGACAGAGTTCACCCAGTCAGTGGGCACTGTGACTTTTGCTATGATGCCGTCGCGGGTCATGCGTTCTAGTTCTTCTTTGAACTTTGTTTTAAGCACTTCCGGTACTCGGCGTGGCGGGTTTACTACAGGAATCGCGCTGTCTTTCAAATGAAGCTTTGCGTAGCCCCGAATATTGCCTATTCCTTGAAATAGGTCTCCGAAGTCGGTTAATACCGATTCCTTAGGCCTTGATGACTTGACTATCATCCTGATGGAGAAAAGGCTTCGCTGGTTTGGACATGTAAATCCCTCTAGCGTTGCAATCAAGGAGGTCTGGGACATGCAGATTGAGGGAAGACGTGGGCCAGGACGGCCCAAAATGACATGGAAGACATTGGCACAGAGAGACAGACGAGAGTGGAAGCTCTCAGAAGTCGACCCTTGTGATAGGGATGTGTGGAGATCTAATGTGAGATCTGCTATGTGTGCAGCCAGCCAGCTACCTGGAAGGGAGCCCACTGATGTGGATGACGCTCCTGCACCTGCACATTAATCTAAACACCGATGATGATGATGATGATTGACTCGTGTGGCACATGTGACGATTTGTCCACAGAGTAGGTCAGTTTAATCAAACCAAGATCCAGTGATGATCTAAGACCTAGTATTGCTGGTTCAAAGGGTTAAGTATATTTCAAATGACTACATAAACAATTTCAACAATTTACCCACTAGTGGTAATGCACATGCTATATGTGCATGGCAATTTCTTCAATTCTTTCACAGTCATGCCGTCATAAATATTTATTGTCTGCACTTATTTGGCATCTGCTTACGGCCGAAACTTTTTACAAATTACCACTTATATTTGGGATAATCAGTGAAGGGATTAATACATAAAAATAAAACTGCAGATGATTAAAATAACATGTTCAACCATGGGTTGGTAATGCATGTGTTTTCCGCGCACAGCTATTATATTCAACATTTTTAAATATTCGTTATTTCTCATTTTTAGCTCAACTTTTTAGCTCACCTGAGCCAAAGGCTCAAGGTGAGCTATTGGGATGGCCCGGCGACCGTCGTCGTCTGTCATCGTTAACAATTGCTTCAAATGACATCTCCTCCTATACCGCTTGACAGAATATAACCAAACTTTACAGAAATGTTCCTTGGGTCAAGCTCTTTAAAATTTGTTCAAGAATTAAAAACATTGCAGAACTCTGTTGCCATGGCAACCAAAGTGAAAAAATAAGGAAATCTTAAAAAATCTTTTTGTCAAAAACTGCAAGGGCCAGAGCTTAGATATTTGGCACATAGCATCGCCTACAGGTCCTCTATCAAGTTTGTTCAAATTATGCCCCTGTGGTCAAAATTGGCCCTGCCCTGGGGGTCACAGTTTTACATAGAGTTAATATAGTGAAATTTTCAAACGTCTTCTTCTCTGAAACTAATGTAGCCAAAGCCTTGATATTTGGCATGGTGACACTTCAAGATGTCCTTTAACAAATTTTTTCAAATGGTTCTGGTCGGTTGCATAACTAGGTCACAGGAGCTAATAATAGATTTTTTTCAATGAAAACTTTAAAAATCTTCTTGTCTGAAACTACAAGGGCCAGAGCTAGATATTTTAATTTAGCACATAGCATCGCCTACAGGTCCTCTATCAAGTTTGTTCAAATTATGCCCCTGGGGTCAAAATTGGCCCCGCCCCGGGGGTCTCAGTTTTACATAGAGTTAAATATAGAGAAAATTTCAAACGTCTTACTCTTATTCTCTGACACTAATATGGCCAGAGCTTTTGTATTCGGTATGGTGACACTTTTAAATATTCTTTACATATTTTGTTCAAATTGTTCCGGTCTGTTGCATATCTAGGTCAGTCCTGGACATAAATCATTATCTCCATTTTTTCTCAGCCTAGGTGAGCGAAATATGCCCCATGGGGCTCTTGTTTGAAAAGTCGAGCTATTGTCGTCACCCTGTCCTCTGGGTCAGGGTATGCGTCTGCGTCAGCGTTTGGGTCGGTTAAGTTATTTTTCAATAACTATCAAAGGTATCCATTTGAAACTTGGAATAGTTGTTCAGTAGCAAAAGGGGAACACATTACTTTAAGGCAGGTAACCCTGAGATTAGTAATTCCAGAGTTATTGCTCTTGTTATATTTACTTAAATTTGTAAATTGAAATATCTAAATAATCATTAAAGGTATCCATTTGAAACTTGGAACACTTGTTCAGTATCAAAAGGGAAACTCATTGCAACAAGGTAGGTAACCCTGGGATTTGTCATTTCAAAGTTATTGCCCTTGTTTTATTTACTTACAAATTTGGAAATTAAAATATCTATCAAAGGTATTAACTTGAAACTTTGCATATACAGTAAACCTCACTTATAACGAACTCGGTTATAACGTACACTCGGTTATAAGGAACAGTTTTAAAATCCCCAAATCTTACCCTTCTTTGTTCTTTATAAAATAATACGGTTATAACGAAAACTCGGCTATAGCGTACACCATTTTCCAGTCCCGATTGTTTAAATTATGTCCCTGAGGTAAGAAATGACCCCGCCCCGGATGTCACAAATTTACATAGAGTTATATAGTGAAATCTTCAAACCTCCTCTTCTCTGAAACTAATATGGCCAGAGCTTTGATATTTGGCATTATTCTGGTCAGTTGCACATCTAGGTCACAGGAGCTAAAAATAGATTTTTTCAATGAAGCCTTAAAAAATCTTCTAGTCATACACCACAGTACCCTGAGTTTATAGATTTTTGGCACAAAGCATCATCTACTCAGCAATTGGCGCAGTCATATATTGTCATAATTTCTTAGCTTTCCAAGATATGTTACATTTACATCAGCGGTTCCAGGTGAGCGACATAGGGCCGCATACAGGTCTTGTTAAAAGCTGCCACCTGTATTCAAAACATCACTAAATCTTTTACTTTTTAGCTGCCACTTGTATTCTTAACATCACTGGATAATCATTTGAGGGGGGGTCAATGGGGGTAAAGGTAGAGAGGCTCAAAGGTATTTCTACGGAGGAGTGGGTTAAACATTCACTTTTTCTTGAGATATGTGGCGGAATAGGCAAAGGACATTCCAGTGTGATTTTGTACAGGAAAAGTTTTAACTCTTTAAATTATTAACTTTAGGAGTGAAAAAATTCCACAAGTTTAAAGACATGGTATTGGGACATATGGACAGAGCCGATAGGAGTGTCTTATTAGCCATGAGTAATAGACAAAAACGCAGGGAACAGAAGAAGAAAGAACTCTTAATGGAAGAGGATCTATCTTCTAACCATGGAGAAGTAATTTCAAAGATTTCTCTTTCAGAGGTAAGTCATTCAAACTTTCGATTCAGTCATTTTATTTCAGCTTTTGTTCAATGTTTTCTGTTGGCATCTTAACCCATTACCCCATAACCTGTTTCAAGTTTTGAAAAAAAGGCAACCCCTAAAGCAGGTTGAAAGTAAAGGCGCATTCTGCTTTACTTTCAACCTGCTTTTCGCTACCATCTGCTAGAATATAGAAAAAAAATTTTATGGTACATGTTCATGACTGTACAAATTGGGAGCTATTTTCTTCAGTGGAGGAAGAAACAATGCACTGAAAGGTGCTTCTATGGGGGAAACTCTGAAAGGGTTAAATCATTAACCCCTGAAACTTAAAATGGACAGTTCAAGTTTCCAATTTAAGTCCAGCTTATTTATCCTACATAATAGGGTTATTTTTAACCATGTTTTAACCCTTTACCCGATAACCTGTTTCTAGTTTTGAAAATAGTCGACTACTTAAAGCAGGTCAAAGATAAAGCAGAATGCGCCCTAAAGCGCATTCTGCTTTACTTTCAGCCTGCTTTAAGGTACCACCTGCCAGAATTAGGAAAATATTCCTTCTGATACATATTCATGACTGTAGTATAGATCTATATAGGAATTATTTTCTTCCGCGGAGGATTAAACGGAATGTGCTAAAAGGCGCTTCTGTAAGGTAAAGGGTTAAAAAAATCCTAGTTATTCTGTTTGGTTTGCTGTTGGGTGTTTGGCAAGCCAGGTGGTGGGTGGGGTCAAACTATAGGTATCTATCTGGTCCATAACTTGTGATTTGATTTACCAGTTCAGCCAAACTAAGTATTTAGCAAGCTTGCGCGAAGATCTACCTTGGGATTGTATTTGGGCCTTCTTGGGTGAAGGTTTAGGACAATGTTACTTAAAATAGAAAATTGCTTCTCACAGATCTATCAAAAAAGAGTATTTAAAGGCTTCGCCCGGGTTCCTCTGTACCTGCTTCTCTCTCTCTTAGAAGTCCAAATAGTCCAAAGTTGGCAGATACGGAAATAAAGTAATTAGGGTAATGACCCTTTAGCCTGTTTCTTAAGTTGAGGACAGGCGACCACTTAACCATGTATTTAACACTTTAACAATATGTTATACCTCATACCTATGGTGTTGCCGTGGTCTAATTTCGCCCTATATAATTTATAGTAAAATGCCTAACTTTCAGAGCCAACAGCTCACTTCAGAACAGGATCCAGGCTATAAAAGACATACCTTTCAATACTGGACATTTCCCTGTTGATTGGGGTCACTAAACCTGTATCTTCACTATTTACATTTTTTACTATCCCCGATTTCCTAAGGTCACTGTCAAAATAAAGGTAAACAACTTTCACTTTCATCCCACTCTCTGTGCTTTATTATGTATCCACTTCGAAAAATGTACATAAATGAGATCCTCTAAACAATGGATTGGCATTTGGTGGAAATTACCACAAATAGTCATATGCCCCCTTGATATATAATCCAGGGCATATTGTTTTTGCCCTGTCTATTTGTTTGTCCGAAACCTCAATGATGGCAATACCTATTGAACTACAGTGCTCCCTCTCTGCAACGACATCTAATGGGAGACAAAAAGTGTGTGCGTTGTTCCGATGGAGTCGTTCTAGGGAGGGAAAATTGAAACTTGGTTGACATTTGCAAACAGCTTGAATCCAGGTCAGACGCCGCGTAACGCGGCGTCTGATCTGGATTCAAGCTGTTTGCCACTCGTAATAATGTATACTAAGTAAATTTGAGAAAAAACAGCAGACAACAATTTTAAGTGCACTATATTGCAGCAGTGAAAAGGTGTGACAATTACATTGTTAAGGGAACAACGGAGATAGTCGTTGTTCGGAGGGAACCGTTGTTCGGAGGGCCGTTGTAAAGAGGGAGTGCTGTATACTCAAATCATGGATTACTAGTATTAGGAACATATATACAATGTACCTCCCTGCTAGTATGTGTTGCCCATAGGAAGAGGTATACCAATAAACAGATTTTTGGCATGTCGGGTCAAACGGTTAAATATTTGAAATGGCAATAACCTTTGACCCTCAAGTGGTAGGGACTTCATATTTGGTTTACCTGTTACTCCAATTAAGTTTAAAGTAAAGCAGATTGTGCCTTGAAGTACATCCTGCTTTACTTTTAGCTTGCTTTAAGCTGCCATTTGCTTGGATATTGAAAAACATTTCTTATGATGGATATTCATGACTGTATAAAGTGGAACTATTTTCTTCAGAGTATATTTAAATTTAAGGGTTTAAAACCCATTACCCTATAGCCTGTTCCTAGTTTTGAAAACATGTTAGTACTTAAAGCAGGTTGAAAGTAAAACAGAATGCGCCTGAATTTAATTTTTTTTTCGAAAATGCTAATTTTAGAACAATAGCAGACGACAACAGTTACTGTTGCAGACGAAAAAAAATTACCCAGCATGCAAAGAGTTAATATTTGTTATTTCAGGATTTACATTTGGTGGAGTTTGCAAAGAATTCTATACTTGCGGCTAATAAGATTTACAAAGATGACAGACCAGCTTACTGTGCAAAACCCAAAAGAGCGGTATTTGATGGAACTGATGTAAGTGATTATACGGCTTTTTAACCCATTACCCCATAAAATACCCCTTTTTACGCTTTTACTTAAAATAGGAAAATTGATTCCAGTCTATAACTACTGATTGGATATCCCAATTTTGACCAAACTTTGTTATTTAGCAAGCTTATATCAACCCTTTGAACCCTAGTCCCGCATATATGTGTCCTTTTCAAACAGTATACATGTGAAAAGTGCACTTGTCCTATGCAAACAGTGAGTACCCAGATCAGAGGGCTCCTTACGGAGCCCTCTGATCTGGGTATTCACTGTTTGTCAAAATGCAAAAATTTGACAAAAACAACCCTTAAAAGTCAGAAATGGACTAGACTAAAATGGAAACTGGGATTGTCCATTTGAAGTTTTAGGGAAGAAAGAGTTAAGACATAGCTTTGGATTGTATTTGGGTGTGGTCAAGTCAATGTCAAGGTCACTTACTAAACATACTGTAGTAAAACAATTTCAGGTCAATAACTGCAAATTAGATATCCTAATGTTGACCAAACTTTTCATTTAGCAAGCTTATATTAAGACATAGCTTTGGATTGTATTTGGGGACAGTCAAGTCAATGTCAAAGTCACTTACTAAACATACCGTAGTCAAACAATTTCAGGTCAATAACTGCAAATTAGATATCCTAATGTTGACCAAACTTTGCATTTAGCAAGCTTATATTAAGACATAGCTTTGGGTTGTATTTGAGGTTATCAGATCCCCAAAATACAATGACGGCTATGCACTTCCGTTTTTTTAAGGCCAATTAATTGGCAGTTATGGTCTATGTTCCCAGTTTTAAAACCCCATTTTTTGGGCCAAATAAGTTTTGACAGAGTAATGCCCCGGGGCTTATCAGTTTTATATAGACTTATATAGGAAAACCTTTAAAACTCTTTTTATAGCTATATATATCACAATATTGTCTTGCCCAGTCAGCTTAGGTACAATGTTCTCAGGTGAGCGACTTGTGGGCCATGGCCCTCTTGTTTTCTAATATATTGTAAAATTCAACCCTAAATAGTTAAAAATGAACTAGACCTGATTGGAAATTGGTTTTATCCATTTGAAGTTTCAGGGGTCAGTTGGTTTTTTTTTTAGCTCACCTGGCACAAAGTGCCAAGGTGAGCTATTTTGATCGTCCGTCGTCCGTTCGTTCGTCGTTTGTCAACAATTTCTTTAAAATGACATCTCCTCCTAAACTACTGGATGGATTTTAACCAAACTATGCAGGAATGATCCTTATATAGTCCTCTTTGAATGTTGTTCAAATATTTCCGATCCTTTGTATATCTAGGTCACAGGAGCTAAAAATAGATTGTTTCAATAAAAACTTAAAAAATCTTCTTCTCTGAAACCACAGTACCCTGAGCTTAGATATTTTGCACAAAGCATCATCTACAGGTCCTCTATCAAGATTGTTCAAATTATTTTCCCTGGGGTCAAAAATGGCCCCGCCCCCGGGGTCACAAATTTACATAGAGTTATATAGTGAAAACTTCAAACCTCTTCATCTCTGAAACTAATATGGCTAGAGCTTTGATATTTAGCATGGTGTAACTTCTAGAGGTACTTTACCAATATTGTTCAAATGGTTCCGATCTGTTGCATATCTAGGTCACAGGAGCTAAAAATAGATTGTTTCAATAAAATCTTAAAAAATCTTCTCTGAAACCACAGTACCCTGCGTTTAGATATTTTGCACAAAGCATCATCTTCAGGTCTTCTAGCAAGATTGTTCAAATTATGTCCCTGGGGTCAAAAATGACCCCGCCCTGGGGTTCACAAATTTACAAAGAGTTATATAGTGAAATCTTCAAACCTCTTCTTCTCTGAAACTAATATGGCTAGACCTTTGATATTTTGCATGATATAACTTCTAGAGGTACTTTACCAAGATTGTTCAAATGGTTCCGGTCCATTGCATATCTAGGTCACGGGAGCTAAAAATAGATTTTCTCAATAATTATTTTAAAAATCTTCTCTGAAACCACAGTACCCTGAGCTTAGCTATTTGACACCCAGCAATTGGAACAATAGTATTGTCATAATTTCTCAGCTTTCCAAGATATGTTACATTTACATCAACGGTTCCAGGTGAGCGATTTAGGGCCGTATATGTGAAAGAAAGGATTAACCCATTACCCATAGCATATTTCTAGTTTTAAAGACAAGTGATCACTTAAAGCAGGTTGAAAGTAAAGCAGAATGTGCCTTAAGGCACATTCTTCTTTTCTTTCAGCCTGCTTTAAGCTATTATATGCTGGGACATAGAAACTATTTATTATTATACATATTTATGCCTGTCTAAATAAGAAACTATTTATTATTATACATATTTATGCCTGTCTAAATAAGAACTATTTTCTTCAGTAGAGGAATAAATTCAAGGCATAAAAAGGCATATTTATGGGTATATTGGTTAAGACTGGTGAGTTGTGTCAATGTTTCATTCTTGTGTTTTACAGCTGTCTTCCTGTATACAGAATTTGTACACCTCCAATAGATTATCACAAGAGACCATTGCTGCTAATTTCTTTGTTACTTCACATGTCCAGAGCTTGCTGCGGAAGGTATGTTATCTTTAATTCTCCATGCCTGAGGTGAATTTTTAAAGCCCCAGTCGTCTATTGATGAGGGAGGCATATAGTGATTATCCTGTTCGTCCATTATGGTGCGTTTGTACATACAAGGTTATCCAAATTTTACTGTTTTGTTCAACATCCAACACCACTTACCAGAATGCTTTGATACTTGGTTGTTGACTTGGACTATTCTGAATGTACCCATATCATACAATCTCAATATGCCCTTGACCATGACCTAATTTGGACTAAGAAACATTCAGAATATATTGTCAAGGGCTATCACTGGGCTTTTATTTAACCCATTACCCCATAAATACACCTTTTTACCCCTTTGATGTATTCCTCTCCTAAAAAAATAGGTCCAATTTATACTGTTACAAATAAGAATCCTAAGAAATATTTTCTAAATTCTAGCAGAACATAGCTTAAAGCAGGCTGAAAGTAAAGCAGAATAAGCCTCAAGGCGCATTCTGCTTTACTTTCAACTTGCTTTTAAGTGGTCAACTGTCTTCAAAACTTAAAACAGGCTATGGGGTAATGGGTTAACTCTTTGAATGCCAGTGGCAGTCATGGTTATCTGTGCAAATAGTTTTGGTCCTGGTGAGACCATGTATAGCATGGCGTCTCATCAGGGTCCAAACAGTTTGATCCTCTGACCTTGTTTTTAAAAAAATTGAAAATTCTATTGTTAGAACCGTAGCGGACTACAATTGTTACAGATGAAACATAATTACCCAGCATGCAAAAAGTTAGGAGCAAAATTGAGGCTAATGTATTGCTTTGCTGTTAATAGCAGGGTCAATGAGAAGTTATATTCAACCCTTTCCCCCATAAAAGAGCCTTTTAGCCCATTTGATTTATTCCTCCACTGAAGAAAATAGTTCCAATTTGTACAGTCATGAACATGTACCATAAATATTTTCTATATCCTGGCAGATGGAAGCTTAAAGTAGCTTGAAAGTAAAGCAGAATGCACCGCAAGGCACATTCTGCTTTACTTTCAAGCTGCTTAAAGTGCTCACCTGTTTTCAAAATAGGTAATGGAGTAAAGGGTTAAATAATATGTAACTTCCATATCGAGGGCTTGGTCCAAAACTATTGTAACTCCTTCACAATTGTGAAGGAGTTACAATAGTTTTGCACCAAACCCTCGATATGTCCCCATATGATGTTACTACTCAGGGCTCAGGATAAGGGGGGGTAATTCAAAAATTAAAATCTTTATTTCTGCATTCCCCTATGGCGTCACTATTCATTAGAATCTTCTTAAAGGATTTGGTGCTGAAATGAGTAGATTTGTTCAGTTAACACCCTCTTATCAGGAGCTCTGCCTACTCATTAGAATCATATCGTTAATACAATTCTCTTGACTAGTCACAAAATAGGGTTTTGTAATATACAATGTATCAAGTAGAAACTAATGGAAACAGTAAGTTATTGTTTTAGCTCACCAGAGCATGAAGTGCTCAAGGTGAGCTTTTGTGATATTCCTGCTGTCCGTCGTTCGTCCTTCCGTCTGTCTGTCTGTCAACAATTGCAAACAACTTCTTCTCTGAAACCAATAGCTCCAGTGTAACCAAACTTCATCAGTAGGGTTGGGGAATGAAAAGTTGTTAAAAGTTTGTGGATGGGGTAATTTTTCTGGTTGCCAGGGCAACCCCCCACAAAATCTAGAAAAATCTTCTCCGAAATTGCTGGTTCGATTTCAATTTGGTTTTTCAACAAACTGTTTCTCAAAAATTGTTCAAAGAATTTTGATCCATTGAAAAACATGACTGCCAGAGGGCGTGGTCATTTTCCGTGTTCGGAAATATCAAGTTTAAAGTTAAATACCTTCTAGAAATCATATTTTGTGCAATATCTTAATGAAATTTTATCAGAGTTATGTCCTTGATAAAGTTTAAATCATACTTGAATATAGGTCACGTCGGGCCATAAAGTAGGTCAGTAGGTCAAATTTAAAAAATTGCTTTTTTTGCCACTCAAGGGGTCATATTTTTAGCCCTATCTTCTTGAAACTTGCTTAGAATGATTATCTTGACAAAAGCTAGGCACTATGTGAATATGGGTTACATAGTTTAAAAAGAAGGTCAGTAGGTCAAAATATAGAAGCTGCTTCGAAACACTGTAGGAGTAATATGTTTAGCCGTAACTTCACACAACTTGCTCAGAATGATCCCCTTAAAAAAATCTAGACAATGTACTAATATGAGTTATTTGGGGTGAAAAAGTGGGTCAGTAGGTTAAATCATAGGAAAAGCTTCAAAGTACTCCAGGGCCCATATCTTTTGCCCTAATTTCATGAAACTAGCTCAGAATAATAACCATGACAAAATCTAGGTAAATTATGAATATGGGTTATGTCTGAACAAAAAGTAGGTCAGTAGGTCAAATCATATAAAAAGGCTTCTGGACACTTTAGGGGCCATATTTTTAGCCCCGAATTCATGAAACTTGCTCAAAATTATCACCTGGACAAAATCTAGGCAATTATTGAATGGGGGATATGTCAGGTCAAAAAGTAGGTCATTGGGTCAAATAATAGGAAAGGCTTCTGAAACCTCTAGTTCATATGGGGACACACATCAACATTATCCTAACACATTTGCTTCTTGTTAGTTGTGACATTAGGCGTTAGTTGGGGTATAAATCACCTTTAGTGATAAAGTCTAGTTAAATCTGGGAACTTTGTACTTTGGTGAGCGCCTTAGAGCCCATTGCTTATCTGGGGCCCTGAATATTGATGTCATCATCTTAACATTAAACAATTGTTGTCGGCTTGTATTTCTCAGATGTAAATAAAAGGTAAATTGACTCGAGGAATATCATATTGAGTGTCAAACAGTTTGGATCCTGATCAGACAAAGCATTATGTTTGCAAATAACCATTATACTAAGAGGTGAGACAGTGAAGCAATTAAGTATGGCTATTTATTTAAGCTTTTCGGTGGATACTAGTAGCTGGGAAATAGCAGTGGATTATCACTTGATAATTTCACTGCTTCAAACAGTGGGATTATCGTCACACGTGCTTCTATTATGAGATTTCCCCGTGAAAATATAACGTCTGATGTTCACTCAATGAATTAAATTTCGATCTTATCCCTTTGGTCCCTAGTCCCGCATATAGACATCCTTTTCAAGCATTGTACCTGTGAATAGTACACTTGTCCTATGCAAACAGTGAAGACCCAGATCAGAGGGCTCCGAAAGGAGCCCTCTGATAAGGGTCTTCACTGTTTGTCATAATGCCAAACATTGACAGAAACAACCCTTTAAATTCAGAAATGGACTAGACTAAAATGAAAATTGGAATTGTCCATTTAAAGTTTAAGGGAGGAAAGAGTTACCTTGAAAAAAACCCAGTTATCTTGTATGTCTTACTTTTCACAGGCTCAGCAGGACCCTAGTCTCCGAGTCATACCATTTGGGTCTTCAGTCTCTGGTTCCGCCCTTCCATATTCTTATGATTTGGACTTGTGCTGGTATAATGTAAGTTTTCAGTATTTTATTTCGGGTCATTTATCAGCTGAAACTCTGCCCCATAAAAACCTCTCTATTATGACCACTAAAAGAAGGTTAATTGATTTTTAAAAGTCAGGTGACAGCTTAAAGCAAGGTGACAATGATTTATAAAAGTCAGGTGACAGCTTAAAGCAAGGTGACAATGATTTATAAAAGTCAGGTGACAGCTTAAAGCAAGGTGACAGTGATTTATAAAAGTCAGGTGACGGCTTAACGCTTTACCCCATAGCTTGTTTCTAGTTTTAAAATAGGTGACTACTTAAAGCAGGTTGAAAGTAAAGCAGAATGTGCCCTAAGGCACATTCTGCTTTACTTTCAACCTGCTTTAAGTTACCATCTGCTAGAGTTAAGAAAATATTCCTTCTGATACATATTCATGAATGTATAGATTGGAATTATTTTCTTCCGCGGAGGATTAAACGGAATGCGCTAAAAGGGGCTTCTATAGGGTAAAGGGTTAAAGCAATGTGACAGGAGCTTTCTGTTTTACTGTCGCCTTGCTTGAAACAGTCACCTGTCTTAAACACCCAGTAATTCACACAATTTAATGGTTGTAATAGAGAGGTTTTACTTTTTTGTACAATGATGTATATAAAATATGTATATTTTAGACATTTTTGATCAATTGTCTAGGCCAGAGAGGTCAAAAGGTCAATTATGCAACTTTAACTTAGACCATAAGTTTGGGCATAACTTTTGATCTATGATATCACAAATTCAATAAATATTGTATATCGTCAATTGTCGTATTCTCGTGGTTTCTCATAATCTCGTGTCTTACAAGAACAGATTAAATGGACACTCCTGCTGTCATCCAGAAATATATCAACTCTTTTCCTCGATTAAATTTATGTTAGAAAATGTTGTAAAGGACCAGGGTTTTCCCCAGGCCATTTAAGCGCTGGGGTACCCCAGCGCCTTTATTTCTGAACCACAATTGCCCCAGCGCCTTAAATTCTCGCCAGCGCTTAAAATCCGAGACCCCAGCGCCTTAAAAATCCCCACTTGCGAAACAGTGCTATTATCAAACTTGCTAAAAGGTCGTAAAACTATTCTTATCAGTATGTTAATTAAAGCGTGAGGTAGATGGGGCCTCTCAGCAGGAGACAATAATGCACACCTCTGATCGCGTTCCGCCCGAGGCAGTTATAATCCTTTTGCAATGGTGTCACGTGAGACCGTTCTAAAAATAGCTGTCAACCTTTCAACTTCACACGACGAGAAAATCATGCTTATTGTTTTACTGTGCATGATTTAAACATAATATATATAATCTGAATATCTCGCATATCATCGTTTTGTCTACGGCCATATCACGTTGAAAACACCGGTTCTCGTCCTATCACCGAAGTTAAGCAACGTCGAGCCCGGTTAAATATTTGGATGGGTGACTGCGGAAGAGTTCAGCAACGTCGAGACCGGTTAATACTTGGATGGGTGACCGCGGGTGCCGTAGACTTTTTAGCTCACCTGAGCCAAAGGCTCAAGGTGAGCTATTGTGACCGCTCACCGTCCGTAGTACGTCTGTCCGTCTGTCCGTCTGTCCGTTCACTTTTACTTCAAACGACATCTCCTCTGAAACCCGCCGATTGTAGGGAGAGTTCAAACTGCTCATGATGTTCCTTGGATGCTTCTCTACAGAAGTTGTTCAAAAAAAATGAAAAAAAGCACAAACTCTGCTTGAAAAAGCAAAAAAGCAAAAATCTTTAAAAAATCTTCTTGCCCAAAACTACTAGGCCCTAAGCTTTGATATTTGTACAGTAGAATCTCCTGGTGGATCTCTCTATAGTTTGTTAAAATGAAATCCCTAGGGTCACATTTGACACCACCCTGCACAGTTTAAGTGCTGCTCTAGGCAGGTTTTACAGTATTTTTGATTTAGGCAGAACTGTATTTACCTGAGTTAACCTTAATATACTATGGGCAAATAACCAATATTTGCAAACAGTTTGGATCCAGATCAGATGCAACATAATGCTGCATCTAATCTGGATCCAAACTATTTGCCACTCATTTACCAACTTAACATTTTCTAAAAAATAAAAATGTACATTTTTTACACACAGAAGGTATTTAGCAGACATCATTTCAGTCTGGTAAGGGTAAGCTCCCAGACTGCTGCTGCTACAGTTCTCTTACATAATATTTGACCTCAGTGATCAGGCCAACAGAACTGAACATGTTGTCTGCTAAAGTTTAGAAATGGTTCAGTCGTTTGTTCAGACATTTGTTAACCCATTACCCCATAAATGTGCATTTTTAGGCCTTTGATTTATTCCTCCACTTAAGAAAATAATTCCCCTTTAACCCTTTCCCCCATAGCATATCTCTAGTATTGAATGTAGGTGTCCACTTAAAACAGGTTGAAAGTAAAGCAGAATGCGCTTTAAGCGCATTCTGCTTTACTTTCAGCCTGCTTTAAGCTATCATCTACTAGAATATAGAAAATATTTTGTATTATACATATTTATGAATGTATAAATTGGAACTATTTTCTTTAGAGCAAGAATAAACTGAATGTGCTAAAAGGCGCTTCTATGGGGGAAAGGGTTAAACAGTCATGAAAATGTAAGATGTGAAATAAGTTTCTATATCCTAGTAGATGGTAGCTTAAAGCAGTTTGAAAGTAAAGCAAAGTGTGCATTAAGACCCATTCTGCTTTACTTTCAACCTGCTTTAGGTGGCCACCTATTTTCAAAACTAGAAGCAGGCTATGGGGTAATGGGTAAAATGAAATTGCCTATTTGGAAAGAGCCTAATGAGAGGAAGTGCCATTTGCAAAGGCCATAACTCTGACATCATTGTTTTTTTTAGTTATTTCCCTTTGTCATATTTTCTTGTCAAGAAGACAACTCCAGGTCTACTGATGCTATATTGTAATGAAATTTTATGTATGGAAAGAAACTGATGAGAGAAAATGCCTAGTGCATAAGGGCAGCAATATTTTGTTTTCCCCTTTGTCATATTTTATTGTCAGGAAAATAACTCCAGTTCTGCTGACGCTAGTGAAATAATTATCATTTACCGGAAATGGAAATAGCTTGATAAGAGGATGTGTCATGGATAAGGGTCATAAGCTTGGCAACAAAATTCACTTTTGTCATGTTTTCTTGTCCGGAAGATAACTCCATTTATAGCTATATTAAAATGTTGTCTTGCCCAGTCAACTTAGGTACAAACTTCAATGTCCTCAGGTGAGCGAATTTAGGGCCATGGCCCTCTTGTTTTTAAAAAACAACAACAAAGAAACAACGCTCCCCCGCATTAGTTTAGTCTTAACAGAGAACGATAACTCGGATGAGACGTTAAAACGAATAAAGCAAGCAAGCTATCATCGTTATGGAGAACCTATAATGCACTATTTCGATTCGCAGACACCACGAATTACGACTACTCGCGACTTTTCGTCTTCATAATTTATGCTCGGAGAGTCTCGGAATTCGGCGGTTTAGTTACGATCAATATCAAACAACGTTTCCAATAGAATTTGTGAATTTCCGTAGTCAACTTGCGAGCATTCACAGCAGAAGAAACGCCCCGCCCACACAAGTACATGTATGCCCTTTTTAAGTTCAAATCAAAATCGATTAAATCTAGATTTTAGAGCTATTTTATTTCATTAAAATGTTCTAGGATTGGTCCCCCCTCCCCACGAAATATCGCTGGGTTGGTTTATTTTTAGCTCATAGCAGTTTGTAGTGATGAAAATGCCACGCCCACAATCGAGACAAATGGTTTCTGTGCCTTATGAAATCAAATGTAATCAAAATCGATCAAGCCTACAGTACTTATTGAATTATCACGTAGATCTATTTGTTTGAAATAGGATAGTTAGATCTATATATTTTCCCGAAATATCGCTGTGTTGGTAACTTCAAAGTTAGCGTGAATGATTTTGTTAGGTTGTCATCTGTTTTCCTTCAATCGTGCACATACACTTTGTCATCGGTTTTCGCGAATTAACGATAGCATTTTTCAACAGAAATAATATTCCACTTAAAGTTATGTACCCTAGCTGGGTGGGTTCAAAGTCTGAGAGAGTATCCCCAACCAATAAGATAGAAAACATAGCATTAGAAATAACATAGATGATCCGATTTTATGATAAAAGGTGGTTTATTTAAGCATTTTAGTCATGTTGTACATCCGTGATTAAGCAAAGCACAGTTTTTTCTACATCTACATCTACATCATATGTTGGTGCAGTCACTATTGACTATTACCCAACGGGTTTGGATTGGTCAAGAAAAAGTGAAAGAGAGAAAATAGTAAAGTAAGAAATCAGATTTAGGATCTGAATTCTTAATTGTGATAGATCTAGAACTGAAATGAAGATATAAAGTCAAAAAAAATAACAGGAAATACAAATGACATTCAGGATTACTGTACAAAAACTTCAAAAAGTATCTACATTTAGGAAAACAGTGAAGACCAATTATTTATAAAAGCCCTCTGATCTAGTACTGCAATGTTTGCAATTTTCTTCTTCAAATTAGATCTATCATAAAATCATAATGCTAAGATAATTACGTGGCAAGTTGGCAACATATAAAGCAAACACACATATTTTTTAAAAATAATATTTTTTGCTTCAAATTATTATCTAATGCTCATTTATAGATTATATCATCAGAAAGCAAGTAAACCAATGTAGGTTACAAATGTGTCTTTCTATATTTTTATGTCAAACCCTTTCATCTATAAGAATTAAGATGTATAGTTTTTTGTAAACAAAATAACATATCAGTAATTCTGTACTCCTTGTATCTACCGTTATGATATAGATATGCTGTTTATCTTTAGGACACCATTGAAATAATGCTTAAAGTGGCTCAGGGAACACCATTTATACATTAAAACTTCAAAAAAATTCGACATACGGAAGGGGGTAACACCCCCTCCCGCACCCTCCCCCTGCCCCAGCGCCTTCCAATTTTTCTGGGGAAGACCCTGAGGACCAATAAAACATCAATTGGGTTTGAATTATCTTTTTTCGAAATTTCACATGTAAAACGTGTTGGATATTGTAATTCATTTAATACTAGTGCATAGTTCAAAATAAATAGACTATCAAAAATTGATGCCACAGATGCAGAAATTGTCCATATGATAGATTTAAAGTGACTCTTAAAACACTTAGCTGAAGTGAAGAGTTTACCCCCTCCATAGCAACAAACGTTGACAACCAATCAGAAGGCACGAGAATACGAGAAACATTTGACTGATTCGGATCATGCAGGGAGGTGTATTCAAACGTAGAAATGAACTAGATATTATGTTATTATTATTATTTTTTTGGATGTTATACTTTATTATAAGTGTGTTTTCTGCTTTTGTGTAGTCTGCTTTCAGCAACCATCTCTAATTATACACCTATCTGAAACAAAGCTATTTTCAAAAATTAAAAGGGGCCTCCCGGCCTTGAACATTCCCCTATTACATGTATGGTGAAACCCATCAACCCTTACAAGATACAAGATACAAGAAACTTTATTTATAGTCGGGTGTTTTCACAACATATATAACATTAGCTAAAAGCTATTTACCGACATAATAACATAAGTTTCTTAACAATAAGATTAAATAACAGCCTGTAAAAGAAATACATTATCATGTTAATACAGTAAAATTCTACAAAGTCTATTATAAAATACATTCATACATCACAGATTTTTGATATCACATATGAGATAGCATGCTTTAGCTGCTGCACAAATAGAGAATGAATAGTGGACAGAGGGATTATAAGCAGACAGCATAGACCAGATCAGACATCAAGTAATTTGTTGCCCCATTAGGGTGAGTGATTGTCTGCATATACCACACCTTTATAAATCCACAACATACACACCTGTTTTATAAATGTATATTTATAGATTTAGCATCTATCACAGACGAAATATCATGTTTTCCTGTTACACACAGAGACAACTAGAGACTTTATATACAAGTGGGTGGGTAGGGTTCCATCATCCTAATCCTAATGAGAGGGGTACTTACAAATTATTCCTGTTAATTTCAAACGGGTCCGAGTCATATTTGATGTACGGTTATTCTGCATCGAAACTGGCTCTGATCCGTTTGTTAATAATTATTGATTATTTCGGGATAGGATGATTTCCCCCCCCCCCCCCCCAGTTTTTATATTTATAAGAATACAGATTACAAAGTAAGTAAGTTGGGTTCATGTGTGCAGACAGCACAGATCCAGACCAGGTATATAATTATCTAGTAATTTGGTGCACTCTCTGGATGTGTGACCGTCTGCACATGCTATTTGGTTTAATCTGGGTTCATGGATCCTGACAAGGGGACAGGCATATTGGCCTCTAGTTAGGTGCCAATCTGCTGATTACCTGTTTTAAAACTAAAACCTGTGTGAAAGTTGCTGATCGTGACCTAAGCCTAAAAACTGCCTTAAAAAGAGTATAACTAAGAATCTGACAGTCAAAAGAAGGCACAAAAGTGCGGCAGATAAAATTGGAGTAAAACCATTTATCCACCCAAATCAGATTTGGAAGGAACTGATCAGCAACCTCCTCACAGTAGATTACATTTAGTAGAAATGACTCAATGAATCATAGTGAACTTCAGTTAAACATAAAGCAAAGCAACAAGCATAAAGCAAAGCAACAATGAATCATAGTGAACTTCACATAAATATATATCATTTATAGTATACCAGTGAAGAGTATGATTATCCTATGCAAGCAGTGTAGACCCAGACGAGAGGGTTCCTGCAGGAGCCCTTTGATCTGGGTATGCACTGTTTGTCATTTTGCAATACATGTATGTTGTTTATAAAAGAAACACCTTTAGTTGTCAAAAATGGACAAGGCTCAATTGGAAACAAGAATAGTCCATTTAGAGTTTCAGGGGTGAATGTCATATATCCACCAGTGAGCTTATCTGTGGAGTTCTGTTTGACAGCTCTCAAACCCATAGCCAGTTTCTAGTGTTAAAGACAAGTAACCACTTAACCTTTTCCCCCAAAGAAGTGCCTTTTGGCACACTCAATTTATGAATGACTGATCACTTAAATACGCTTTTAATGCAATTTATATATTCCTCCAGTTTCAATTTATACAGTAATAGCCCGGGGCATAAGGTCGATAATTTGCCAAAATACTTCAAATAATGATGCAAGCAAGGGACTTTCTACAATTAGTGTTTAGACATATCTTATCCTAAAAAACCCGTTAGCCACTTCAATTTCCCTGGCAGATTCAAGATGGCGGCCATTTTCAAAATGGCTGCCATTTCAAGTTTACATAAGTTATGTCGTTATTGCCAGTCTAATGTACATACAAAAACGCACGCAAAACTAACACTTTTGAGATGTAAAATATAAATCATCAATTGTGGATCGCAGAATATTGCTAATTATTCAAGATGGCCGCCAAAAAATCAAAATGGCGGCCATTTTCACTCTTTTTTCGTTGTTATAAGAGCACATGTATTTCTGAAGGATTATTAAAGTACATTTCCACGGATTGTGTGTTCATTGTTCTGTCCTAATACTATGTAAAGCTATTGAAGTATATACATTTGTTTTATGCATGATTTCCGAGACAATTTTAACGTTCAAAATTTCTAATAACACTAAGATTTTTCATTTTGTAACATTGCTTTTTTTTTTTTTCTATCTAAAATAGACTTGTCGGATTTTGGGGAAATAACATTTCTAGAGGCATTTTTGGGAAAAGTTGACAGATCACATTTTTGCCATAATGTAGGCATGCTAAATCCATTTCTATTGTCTTTCACTCTCTCCCACGAGGCTGAAAGCCCAAAAATGATATAAAAAAAAAATGGTCACCAAAACACTTCTTTTCGTTATTATTTCCGATCTTTCGGGAATCCAATACTCATAGTATTTACTCCTCCTAAACAACATTGCTGGGTACAACCATACGTTACAGGAACATTATTTGGGCTAATTTCTTTCAAAGGACTGATTCAATAAAGAGCTCTGATTGCCATGGCAACCAATGTGAAAAACTTGTAAAATCTTTAAAATATTTTCTTGTAAAAACACCAGACACAGAGGTTAGATAATTGATATATTGTATTTACTAGCAGATCTCAATCAAGTTTATTCATATCATATTCTTTCATCTAAATTGTAATAGGGTAACAATACGCTGAAATCCATATTTTAATATATTGTAATATGCAGAAACTGTATTGCAACATATAGCAATAAACCAGCGTCCTTCAAAATGTGTGTTACTTTGGCATTTTCTTGAAATCTATATGTAAGATTTTTGTCTTAATACATCATTTTAAAGGCCAATTTCGTGCGGGTTTGACAACTTATCATGCAAGTCAATATTCTTATTTTACACGGGTCTAAATTTGGTGAAAATAACACAACACGAATGGCACTATAACCATGCATGTTAAAGAGTTTGAAACTACTATTGTGATGCATTGAAGGGCCAAATATAGTTTTATACTTTAATGTGTCAACATTTATGTTGTTGTGTTGTTATGCGAACGTTTCAAAACAAAGTTATCAAATTTAGTACAGTTTGACGATGAATACTATATTCATATACATTTTATAGTTGATAGATTAACAACTTAGTTATTGAGAAATATAAAGCATTTTAGTTTGTTGTAAAACTGTATCCTGTTTAAGATGAAATTGAAAAATAAATCATTTATTCGTATACAAGTTGACATAATCAATAAACAAATGTAAGATATTTTTTGCATTTTTCAAGTTATATTATACATTTTGATGCATGCTTTAATTTTACATTTTACATTAATTCAATTCAATGTATTAAGTGTTGGTGGCCTAAAACATAGTAAATTCCAGCTAGTTCGACATTTAAAAGCGTTATGGCACATTTTCTAAGCTATATGATATAGCAATATGATTGAATTCTCTAGCAAATAAGGCCAGTGCCTATGGCTGTCAAACATTGATGCCTATTTTCCACAACAAAGATAACTGTTGTTGTCAATTTATTATGCATCGATGTATCCGCAAGAAATGCGCTTTTCAACGATGTAATACACATGATTATTTTACATGTGTGCAAAAGTAAAATAATTTTGGAATGACCCTCGTAAGTAAAGAGGTCCTGCCTCGGGGTCAATAGCTTGACATAGACTTATCGCATATAGAAAAATATGCTTCACAAAATTCCTAAACCCAAAGCTCAAATATTTGATATAAAAAGCAAAGCATAGTAGACCTCTACACAGTTTGTTAAAAGCATTGTAGTCTGGATGCAGTAAATAACCCTACCAATAGGTCACTAGCTTTACATAGATTTAAAAAGGAAACCTAAAGAAATCTTATCTAAACCTTATAGCCAAAGCTTCAATTTTTAGTGCAGATATTTCGCCTATAAGACCTCTATCAACTTTATTAAAATCATGACCTATGTTATATTGGGTTTATGGTCTCAACGTCCCAATACCTCAACGTACCAGACGGAACGTACCAATTATCTGGATGGAACGTCCCACTTTATAAAAATTATAGAAAATCAGTTTTATTTATACTATTTTTGTATAATTTATTGTTTTTGAGATTATTCACGATATATAATCTGATTGATTTAGGATATCTGTTATTACAAAAATGAACACCCGATCGTAGAAAAAATTGCAAATAGTATACTCCGACGGCCGTGACGGCAGCTAAAGCTAATCTCCTGATAACCTTTTCAAACAGTTTCATCCAGATTAGAGACCAACTCAATTCTCATCATATATTCCAAACTGTTTGTAAATTGGATATTAATAAAGTCACATATAGAGGATATATTGATTTAAGCAGGCGTCATATTTAGCAGAATTCATTTTCTTTGTTTTCATCGACGGGCGACTCGAAATGCAGAGAACACCACAGGAAAAGGGTTTTATGTTGTAATAGCGTATTTAAAGGTATCTGTACACCAGTTTATAAGTCATATATGAATTCCCGCTAAAAAAGATACTTTTATTGTCCAAAAATCGGCGACGATATGAAAAATGCCGACCCTACCTAACCTTCGTAAACACCAACTAAAATAAATTTGATGTACTAATATCGTATTTAAAGGCATATATATATTGTTTAAATAACTGTGTCGACACCCCTGTTAAAAAAGGTGGCTTTTCTTGGTTTACCGTGAATCGCCGATAATTTGAAAATGCCCACCTTCCTTAACCTATTCATCCCTGAATGGACAATTCCAGTTTCCAGCTAAGTTTTGTCCATTAATGACTATTTAGGATTGAATAAGACAATATATTGCAAACTGACATACGAGCAGACATTGGGCAGAGGAGCCCTCTGATCAGGTTCCTCACTGTATTCGTATGACATGTGTACTCTTCATAGGTACATTATTTGTTAATGACGAGTATACTCGTCGTTAGGGCTGAATGTATAAACATACGAAAAACGCCCCGAGTTCCCCCATTTAAAATAGGGGTTATGCATTAATTCTATTTTTGGACTTTTTTCGACACTCCGATACCGAATACAACATTTAAAATAGGTTTAAGATATAGTCTTGAAACTTATTATATCAATTAAGATTTATAGTATGAACTATGGTCGAACATTGACGACCATATAAAAGTGCCGAGTATCCCGGACATACGAAAACAAAAGCCGAAATCATCATTTAGTATGTACATAATATAAGCTCGTTCAATATTCTTTCCAGACTCCATCCACTATGAATAATTAACTAAATTTCCACTCTGTTATAATTAACAATCGTTTTTGCTAAACAGTTGTGACAACTCTGATCTATGATAACTCTATAGACAGGTATAGTAGGCCCTGACCTATGTCTGCTCTGTTTGCAGAGGCGTTAAAAGGCTCGTTTGGGAAAGGGGTAAAAGACCTACAAATTGGTGTTTAAACAAAAATCCCATTTAAAATGATTATTTTATTGGATTAAATGCGGCTACACTTAAAACTGAATTCTCAATCTGCCGTTAAATTCGAAAAATCTCATTCATGAAATTTAACTTGGTACTTTTATATTGACACCGATTTTAACAGTCCACAAAGGCATCTTTTTGAAACTTGACTGAAATTAGTCGCAGGTTCGAAAACACATGTAATTTCAAAGAAATCGTAATATCAGTAAAACTTACACATACAGTGAAGAAGACGTTATTCTTTCACGTTTAAACGCAAACGAAATGCAATTGCAATAAAATGTAGGAAATGACAACTAGTGGTCAATTATGAATATTTATTTTAATCTGAGTGGCAAACATTAAGGAGCCTGATCAGACGCCGGGTTACTCTCCAAAATGTTTGCAATTTCAATAATAAGTTTTAGCAAAAATGCGTTTATTTGGAAAGAATAATATGTTCTCCACTATAATTACCTAACAAATCAATAGTCCAGTCAATATTATAACAAAACTGATTCGACTCATGCACACAAACACGTAAGGGACGGGTGATTGACAGGACCAGGTCTTTTGAAGTTATAACGACACAGCTTCTTACAGGTTAACCGCTTTCTGATGACATGTACTGTTTCATCTGTTTCTGCAGACTTTATTTTCGGCAGTCGGCTCCACTTCAAAGTCTTTGATGTTGCCGCGCAGAGGGCGATTTTTTTTGTTTTTAAAAAGGGACCACCTGATGAGAAGAATCACCAGTCAAATTATCAAAACACACTGTTTAAATGTTATTTAAAAAAAATTGTAATAGTTATGCACCCATGCAAACCTGGCCTATTAAACTACCGCTGTACCCAGACCATGTAGCCTTATCTATTTTGTTAAGTAAACAGTGTAGACACTGCTCAGATGAATCCTTCACGAGTTCTTTGATCAGAATCTGCACTATTTGATGCCCCCGGTATCTATAAATGCGAATGCGTATAGCGTTGTCCTGTCCGTGCGTCCGTTAAGTAGACTTTACCGTTTCCTCCAGCATCAATACCACTTACTCAAATCCCTAGATACTTATACAGTTGTTCAGGGCTCCAGATAAGGGGGGTATTTCAAAAACTAAAATCTTTATTTCTCAATTAAACCCTATCGTGTCACTACTCATTAGAATCGTCTCCATAGGATTTGGTGTTAAAATGAGTAAGAAAGTGCTGGATTTGTTCAATTTACCCCCTCTTATCTGGAGTCCTGGTTGTTGTCTTTAAGTTGGTTTACGGGTAAAATATTTAACCCTGATCATGTTTTAAAGTGCGACTTGTCTAATAATTGCAAACAGGTTGTTTCCAGATCTGGATCCAAACTATTTGTCACTCATTTCAACTTTTCTTCTTTTTCAAATGCATGAAAACTAGTTTTCAGCTTATCAGACAATTTGTTTAAAAAGACGACAATTCAGCATGAACACGTTAAAAACTCTTTGATCAAATCTTCAAAGTTAGCCGACTTCGCTTCCCCGCTCAACATATTCAACTCACAAGTAGAGTTTGTTGTTTTCTAAAAGTGATTGACAGCGGATTTTACTAATAATTATCCAATTGAAATACACCTTTTGGGAGCATGAAACTTCCTATTAGGGTCCAGATGTGAAATTAACAAATGGATAACGTTTCTAAATCTTCGAGTTACGATGTTCGTGTGTATGTAATGAGTTTACACGCAGTGATCTGTGAATGATTTTCTGGAATTTTACGAAAAATGCTGAAGATAAAAAATAAACTTGGCGAAAACAAAACACTTTTCATGGGAGTATAATTATAAGGTAAATCGTTAATTTCATTCAAGTGTCATATATAAACCAATAATTTGCTGTCTAATTATGATCTATTATGATATCAATATCTTTTTTTTTATAATGGCAATTTCGAATTGGAATTGAACGTTTGCTAAATAAATGAAACAAGTTGGAAGTTGGTTTCTGTGTGAATCAATCCACAGGTGTCAGACGCATGCTTTGACCAAATATGCACCTCAAAACACAAATAAAAGGCATAAAACCATAAAAACGTCCTTTTCTATGACCAAACACCATATTCTGACCAAAAGCTCATTTTTCAAAAAAAAAAAAAATTTTATATTATATATCTAAGGTATATAATATAAACAAAATTTTTTTTTTGAAAAATGAGCTTTTGGTCAGAATATGGTGTTTGGTCATAGAAAAGGACGTTTTTATGGTTTTATGCCTTTTATTTGTGTTTTGAGGTGCATATTTGGTCAAAGCATGCGTCTGACACCTGTGAATCAATCAGACATTTAAAAACGTTAAGAAAAGTTAAGAAAGTCGCAAACATTTGAACAATTTATCAAAGCGTGCCGATGTTCACACCCTCGCGAAAAATATGCTATGCGATTATCAGCGCGTGCCGAATACACAGTCAGTGGCATATTAGACTTGACACGTGTATTTGTTACGCCTCTCGTCTGCAACTTTTCCCTTTCATGTATGCCGACATTTCAAAGAGTGTAATCGTAGACATGAAACATATACACAGTGAAAAATGGTAGCTACTTGGGTGTGGCATTAGCGAAAGGAAACTTATCTTCTACGAAATACGAAGATTAATGCGATGCTATAAGTGGATAAAACAACCCCGACTAACGGAGGATAATACTCACATAGGAACATCGTATGTACACAGTATGTAAGCAAAAAATATTTCATTTAATCCCAGTTACTCATTTAAATCACTATTTCACGTTTGCATCAATTAATAATTGTCAAATACGAGTGATATATATAATTTTTTAAAAATGGCACGTTGGATCCACAAATGGTACGTTGATGTAGTGGGGCGTTGATGCGATGGGGCGTTGAGACCAGACACCTTATATTGATGATCGAGTTCAACCTTGTTACTTTCTAAATCAATGACGTATGCGCACTCTTTGCTTGCTCATGGTGACTCGCGCTAGATTCTTCATCGTACTTTGTACATAATCAGCTGACTTCGGGGCCTGCCATAATTCAATGTCTTAGAGCTGAAGGTCCTCTGTGATGCAAAGTGCACCCCATTGCCTTTGATGATTGCATTCGCCTGTTCGTGAGCTTGGTCTATTGCTAGGGTTGAGCATTGTCTCATTAAGGATGTTGTGGTCTTAGTGTTACCAATAATTCCTGCTCCTTATTCTTCTATTTATTTATCAATTCTTGGATTTTAACTGGATCAGTATGGTTGAATCAACACTTAGGTTTCATCACTACAACGTTTCCATTTCAGAAAGTCTTGGAACGCTTCTATTGATAGCTGCATGGTGCATTTTATTCACATATATTTGCCCATACAGCACAAGTTAAACATTTCTATAACAAGTCCATCCTTACAACACACACATCCTTACAAAACAAAACATATTTGTCTACGGCTGGGTATTGTTGTAGCGATTCAGCAGTGTAGCTGTCATGTCAACATATTACCAATGCAAAATTAGTTTTTGAAAAAGTGTTCTAACCATAATGCGAAACATCCTATAAGTAAATTTTGTCCAGAATGACGTAGTAGACCTTGTTCTGGTTAGTTAAAATCAGAGCCCTAGTATTAGAATTGGCAACCATTGTTGTAAGGAGGAATCGTTGAAAGGGGGACTATTGTAGGGAGACAATAAAGCTTTAGGGTGTTGACATGAATAATCTTTTAAGTATTCAAATAAAAGTCTATGTAAACCCATAAAACTATAGATACCAAATTCTAAAACTAGCGCTATGAATTTAACAAAGTTGATATATGTCTTCAAGGCGATACTCTACAATATAAAACGAAGTTCTGGACTAAAAGGTTTTTGATAAGATTTTTTTTATATAGTTTCCTATTTAAATCTATGTAAAGCTAGTGACCCATGGGCGGGTTGATTAATTACTCCCGGGATATAATGCTTTTAACTACTGGGTATAGGTCTACTACGTTATACTTTAATCAAATACCTAACTTTGCGCTAATCCTATATACGATACGTCTTTGTAAGGCTGTTAATCCAGGCGCTGGACCAATTTACTTATATTGCAATACAGTTTCTCTGTATTGCAATATATTACAATATGGTTTTCAGCGTATTTTATACCACAATATTCTTGATGAAGGAATATGTTATGAATAAACTTGATTGAGGCCTGCTTGGTATTACTATACATAACATATCTAAGTTCCGGACTTTGTGGATAATATTTTTTTAAATTGTGCAGGCTTTTTTAATGTTGTCGCCATGGCAACCAGAGTGTTTTATTGAATCAATTCGTTTAAAGAGATTTGGCTAAAAAATGTCCATCTTGAGTCTGTAATCAGTCATGTGGTTTAGGAGGAGCACATGTAATATGTGTGTTTGATCCCCGAATGATCGTATATGATAACGAAAATAATTGTTTTGGCGGCCATTTTGTTGTTTTTCATGGGAGAATGTGACAGATAGCAGGAATAGATTCAGCACACCTTAATTGTGGTAAAAAGGAGGTATGTCAACTTTCCTTAAAAAAGCCATTTCCCAAAAGTCCGGCAAAATTATTTTTAGAAATAAATCATAGTTTCAAAATGAGATCATATGAAGGAATTTCGTTAGTATCTTCGTGTTATAAGGTAGTGTGGACGTGGAAATCGTATTGGAATTAATGCATTAAACAAATGTATAGACTTTAATAACTTTAAATAGTAGTATAAAAACATAAAAGTTTACACATGGCCCGAGGAAAAGTTCTTTAAAAATTCTTCAAAATTACATGTGGTTAAAGTACAATTGAAAATAGTGAAAATGGCCGCCATTTTGAATTTTTGGCTACCATCTTGAACAAATAGCAATATTTCGTAATCCACAATTGATGATTTTCATTTTACATCTCATACATGTTAGTATTGTGTGACTTTTCGAACTGGCATGGATATAACCATAACGACTTAACTTATACAAAATGGAAATGGCGGCCATTTTCAAAATGGCCGCCATCTTGAATCTGCCAGGGAAATTAAAGTGGCTAACGGCTTTTTTCGGTTGACAATGGTCATGTTAGTAAACCTGCAAAGTGGTTTGCTTGCATCATGAAATGAAGTATTTTTCGACTTATGCCCCGGGCTATAATGAACATGTATCACAAAAAAATATTTTCTTTATCCTAGCAGGTGATAGCTTAAAGCATACTATAAGTAAAGCAGAATATGTATTAAGACACATTATGCTTTACTTTCAACCTGCTTTAAGTGATCACCTACCTTCAATACCAGAAAGAGGCTATCGGGTAAAGGGTTAAATACAATAATTTAACTACATTACTTGCTAGTGTATAATTTTATATTTTTATTTATAGGAAAAAATAGTCAAAGACACGGACGACTACCGGGATGACTTACAAGCTGCTACATGTGTTTTAAGTAAACACAAACAATTTTATAGTAAACTTCTACCTTTGTTACATGCCAGAGTACCCATTGTGAAATATACATTCAATTTATTCAGAACTAACTGTGATCTTAGTAGAGGATTGCTGTAAGTATTCATCCTTTGCCTCTATGAGTGACTTATTTTGGGTTTAATCCTTTCCCTCAGGGGAAGCGCCTTTTAGCACATCAAGTTTATTCCTTCACTCAAGAAAATAGATCCAATTTAATCAGTCATGAATATATAGTATGGGGAACATTTTCTATATTCTAGCACATGGAAGCTTAAAGCAGGCTGAAAGTAAAGCAGAATGTGCCTTATGCCGCATTCTGCTTTACTTTCAACCTGCTTTAAGTGGTCACCTATATTCAATACTAGAAATAGGCTATCAGGTAAAGGGTAAATCCTTTCCCTCATAGAAGCGCCTTTTAGCACATTAAGTTTATTCCTTCACTGAAGAAAATAGTTCCAATTTATACAGTCTTGAAAAGGAACCATTAGAAAAAAATTCTAAATCCTATCAGATGATAGCTAAAAGCAGGCTGAAATTAAAACAGAATGTGCCTTAAGGCACATTCTGCTTTACTTTCAACCTGCTTTAAGTGGTCACATGTCTTCAAAACTAGAAACAGGCTATGGGGTAAAGGGTTAACCTAATACTTTTTTACAGGGCTCAAGATAGAGGGAGTAAACGGAACAAATTCAACATTTTTTCACTCATTTCAGCACGAAATCCTACACCTAAATATGACACACAAAAAACTTTCTGATTAAATATACTTTTATTTAAAAAGATAACTATAAGATAAAAAAAATAATATGAACAGGATACAAAGCAGTTGTAATCAAATATTACAAGAGATTTCATATAAAGAAACTATTGCATTTATATTTGTTAATATTTATTTGTATATATGTCACCCTATCTCGTTATGTGTATTCATATTTGCTACATGGTGGATTAGTTACTGCCCTGATAGACCCAGGTCATAGGGTTCCTATAGGAGCACTCTGATCAGGATCTAAACTATTTGCTATTTTAGAGCTGTATTCATTAAACAACTCAGAACTCCAATTAGGCTGGTTCATGTTTTGGTAACGAAAATAATCCACAACGGAACATAATAACCCATAAGAGTTACTTAGCGTTTAGAGTAGACTCATCCTTTACCAAAAAGTGTATGATACATCACATCGTAACATGTGCAGAGTATATTTGTCCTATGCAAACAAAGTAGACCCAGATCAGGTTGCTTCTAAACAAACTCTCTGGTCAAGGTCTTCATTGTTTGCAATATAGTGTGAAAACAACCATAAATAGTCCGAGATGTGCTAGACTTTATTATATCTTCCCTACTAGAAGTGAGGAAAATATTTTAATTTCTCATTTCTAACTCTGAGTAGCTTTTTAGCTCACCTGGCACGAAGTGCCAAGGTGAGCTATTGTGATCGCCCTGTGTCCGTCGTCCGTCATCGTTAGTCCGTCAGTCCGTCGTCAAACTTTTTCTTTAAAGATCTTCTTTTTGGAAACCACGGGGCCAATTTCTTCAAAACTTCATCCTTGTAGGGTACTCTCTCAGATTTCTTCAAATATAGGTCATCCAATTGAAATTGTGGTTGCCATGGCAATCAATCGAAACAACTTTAAAAATCTTCTTGTCAAAAACTGCTGGTCCGAATTGAGAAATAATTTTACCCAAATGTGCCATTGGTGACACTCTATCAGATTTCTAAAAATAATTTTCCTATCTTTAAAAACATGGCCGCTAGTGGGTGGGGCAGATTTTCCTTATGTTACAGTATAGTAAAAACTTTAAAAATCTTCTTGTCTGAAACCGCTGGTCCGAATTGAAAGTAATTTCACGCAAATGATCCATGGGTGACCCTCTACCAGATTTCTTAAAATAATTTTGATATCTAAAAAAACATGGCTGCCAGTGGGTGGGGCACATTTTCCTTATGTTACAGTATAGTAAAAACTTTAAAAATCTTCTTCTGTGAAACTGCTGGTCCAAATTGAAAATAATTTTACCCAAATGTGCCATTGGTGCACCTTTATCAGATTTCTTAAAATAATTTTCCTATTTTAAAAAACATGGCCGCTAGTGGGTGGGGCAGATTTTCCTTATATGGCTATATAGTGAAAACTTTAAAAATCTTCTTGTCTGAAACCGCTGGTCCGATTTGAAAGTAATTTCACACAAATGATCCATGGGTGACCCTCTACCAGATTTCTTAAAATGATTTTGATATCTAAAAAAAACATGGCCGCAAGTGGGTGGGGCACAATTATCTTATGTTATGTACAGTATAGTAAAAACTTTAAAAATCTTCTTCTGTGAAACTACTGATCCAAATTGAAAATAATTTTACACAAATGATCCATTCATGACTCTCTACCAGATTTCTTAAAATCATTTTGTTATCTTTAAAATCATGGCTGCCAGTGGGTGGGGCAAGTTTTCCTTATATTTCTGTATAGAAAATCTTTAAAAATCTTTTTCTCTGATACTATTGATCTGATTTAAGAATATTTTTACACAAATAATGATTCATGGGTGACCCTTTGCCAGTTTTCTTCAAATAATCTTCCTAGCTCAAACATGGCCGCCAGAGGGTGGGGATGAATTTACCAATGATGGCTTATAGTGAAAACTTTACCATAACTGGTTCATTACCATGACCGTAACCATGGGTACCAGGTGAGCGATTTAGGGCCGCATGCGGCTCTTGTTTGCTTTATTAGGTTACCTTGTGGATATTTTAGGTACCAAAACATGAACCAGTCTACTCGGAATTGTGGGTAGTTTAATAAATACAGGTCTGTTCTAGCAAAGTGTAGAACCAGATCAGAGGGCTCCTATAGGGGCCCTCTGATCTAGGTCTACACTGTTTGCAAATGTAATAAGTATAATATTTTTAACAGGTCCATGGTATTGAAAGAGTTAACCCATTACCTCATAGCCTATTTCTAGTTGTAAAGAAATATGATCACTTAAAGCAGGTTGAAAGTAAAACAGAATGCGCCTTAATGCACATTCTTCTTTACTTTCAGCCTGCTTTAAGCTATTATCTGCTAGGATATAGAAAATATTTCTTATGATGCATATTCATGACTGTTTAACAGGGAACTATTTCCTTCAGTGGAGGAATAGATTATAGGCGTAAAAGTGTGTGTTTATAAGGGGAATGGGTTAAACCCTAAAGTGTTAGCACTTTCAGAACTGAGGCTCTTCTAATGAGTGACCACACCATAGGATTGGTGCAGATAATAGAATTTAGCTTTGGAAATACTTCCATTATCTTGAGCTCATTTTTATGCTGCAGGATTTAGCCAGGGCGTACTGTTTTGCCCTGTCTGTATAACTTAAATCCATTAGTCCATAGATGCACATTTTTATGCCTTTGATTTATTCCTCCACTGAAGAAATCTCTTCCACTCTTTACATTCATGAATATGCACCATAAGAAATGGTCATTTTTCTTCAAAACTAGAAACATACTATGGTATAAAGGATTAATTCTGGCTGTACCATACTAAATGTGATAGAGACTTCATATTTTGCCAGGGTACTCAACTCATGTAGCTTTTGAGCTCAGAACAACTTTGGTCATGTCTGGCAAAGGTCATGGTCATTTAGAGGTAAAAAGGCTGAACTGATCATTTGCCATAACTTTAGAACTACATGTACATGCAATAGACAGTTCATATTTGGCACGTCATTTGTGTACTCAACATGGTTCTTGGGCTCATGGTCATAATTATCAGGGGGCATAGTGTTTCATAAACTGATCTTGTCTTTTTCTTGTTATTCTTTTTGCTAGATCTGGGCCGCTGATGGCAGAGATAATGTATTGGTGTAATAATTATGATGATCGATTCCACCCATTGATGACCGCCATCAAGCTTTCTGCTAAAGTACACAAAGTGACTGAATCTGCTAGTCCTAAACTCAGTAGTAACACATTGTCTATGCTTGTGATAGTGTTTCTACAGATCAAGGGCATCCTGCCTCCACTAAGAGATGTGTTTGATTTCCAATGTAAGTATTATATCAGGGCTCGAGTTAAGGGAGAGTAAACTTAAGTTTACAAACAATTTCTTCATTAAGGTATAAATTCAAGTTTTCAAACAATTTCTCCTTGAAGGATAAAACTCAAAGTTTTCAAACAATTTCTCCTTCAAGTCTGCACTAATTAGTATGGTATGACTACTCATTAGCTTGTCTGTTTTGAAGCTTGTCATCACTCCGGCGCCTGCGTTGTCATTGTCGATGGGGTTGTCGTCCAAAATCTTAACGTTGTTCATAACTTAACAACTACATGTTAAACAAGGAGTTTTCTTGATTTGGGCTAAGTTCTCTAATGAGCAGAAGCCATTTTTTTGGCCTTAGTTACATAATCAAGGCCCTTAGTTACCACAATAGATCTGGCTACGTCACCAAACACAGTGGATGGCGTAGACATAATCTGCGCAAACATGCGTAATTTGTCATTGAAAAATGTGTAAAACATGTCAAAAACGAAATAAACGCTATCACTAGCGCGTTAAAGTACTGTATCGATTGCATCAGAAAACGGTAACAATTTAACTTAAACGACCGTTTGCACGTTATCGATTGCGAACGGCCTCAGAGGTCGTTAGCCATCACCAACAAGGAAAACAAAATGGCGACCAAATGAATTTAATAAAACCAGCGAACAGTCCCGACTTAATTTCTCATCAATAAACCAACATTTTCTGATACTTAATGTATCAAACAAAGCAGCTTACATCTGCGCAGCTCAATCTTATTTTTATATGTGGTAAAATTGATGCATTTCAGTTGATTTGTACACTTTTGCTTGTGATATTTCAATTTCGTACATAAATCGTTCGTACCCTTGAAAAGTTAATAAACATGGGGGCGCAATGAGTTATTATTGAAGAGTATTGGTGACGTTAGATGTTGTACTATATGGGTTGTTTGCATCGGTTAACGTTGCTGTTCGCTGATACGGTACTTGAACGCGCTACACGTGACACCATCCCAAGGGTATAAATATGCGAGTTTCGATCCGTAACTTCATACGTTCTGATGAGTTCTAATTTGGAACGAAATTAGTCAAGAAAATTACATACCTCTGCTGGAGTTCCTGCGAGTAGCAAACCATCCTTTTGACCGAATGCAACTACATATGATACAGACTTTATATTTGGTATGTGTACTCACCTCAAACAGATCTTGAGCTGAGAGTAAAATTTGGGTCATGTGACTCATGTCTGACAAAGGTCAAGGTCATTCAGACATAAAATAAGGTGGGTTCAATATTTGCCATATCTTTGGAACTGCATGTGATAGAGACTTTATATTTAGCATGTGTATTCAATTCAAGAAGGTCTTGAACTCGAGACAAGTTGGATCATTTCAGACGAAGTTCAAGGTCATTGAATTGGAGGCCATTCAGAGGTCAAATAGGTGGACTTTAACATTGGTCTTTTTAACTCACCTGAGCTAGCTCAGGGTGAGCTTTTGCAATCCTTGATTGTCCGTCGTGCGTCGTCCGGCGTCAACAATTTTAGTGTTTACACTCTAGAGGCCACAAATTTTATCCAATCTTTCTTAAACTTGCTCAGATGGTATATTGCCATAAGATCTCGGATGAGTTCGATTATGGATGAAATCGGACAAATAGGTCATGAGTTATCTACCTTTGAACTGCTGAAAATGCATATTTAACAGTGTTTACACTCTAGAGGCCACAGTATTTATCCAATCTTTCTAAAACTTGCCCAGATTGTATATGACCATAAGAGTTCAGATGAGTTCGATTGTGGTTGAAATCAGACAAATAGATCAAGAGTGTTATATACCTTTGAATTGCTGAAAATGCCATATTTAATAGTGTTTACATTATAGAGATTACAATTTTTATCCAATCTATCTCAAACTTGCTCAGATTGTATATGACTATAAGGATTCAGATGAGTTTGATTATGGTTGAAATCAGATTTATAGGTTGAGAGTTATCTACCTTTGAATTGCTGAAAATGCCATATTTAACGATGTTTACACTCTAGAGGCCACAAATTTTATCCAATCTTTCTCAAACTTACTCAGATTGTATATTACCATAAGAATTCAGATGAGATCAATTATGGTTGTAATGAGATCAATAGGTCAAGAGTTATCTACCTTTGAATTGCTGAAAATGATATATTTAACAGTGTTTACGCTCTTGAGGCCACAATATTTATCCAAGCTCTCTCAAACTTGCCCAGATTGTATATGACCGTAAGAGTTCGGAAAAGGGTGATTATGGTCGGAATCGGACAAATAGATCAAGAGATATCTACCTTTGAATTGCTGAAAATGCCATATTTTACAGCGTTTACACTCTTACAACTACAGTTTTCAATGGATTTTGATTATACTTGTACACAAAGGATGTAGCTATATGTTCTCGAAGGAGTGCAATTATTGTTGAAATGTAATCATTGTGGCAATAGTTACCTGCCTTTGATGTACTTTGAAATGCTAGAAAAAGGCTTCATCTCAGTAGTTTAGGCTCTAGTTATCTACCTTTGATGTACTCTACTATGCTAGAGTAGGTCGACAAAACTTGAATGGATTTAGAATAAAAAGGGTGAAATTCAAAGGTAAAGCTATCAGGCTTCATTACAAATGGTGAGCGATATCAGGGCCTTCAGGCCCTCTTGTGGAAATACATGTGATACAGATTTGGCATGTGTACTTAACACAAGAAGCTTTTGAGCTCAGTACAACTTAGGTCATGTCAGACAAAGGTCAAGGTCATTTACCGGTCAATTTGATATTTCCCATAACTCTGAAACAACATGTGATAGACACTTAATATTTGGCATGTCTACTCAACTCAAGAAGCTCTTGAGCTCAGTACAAGTTTAGTGATGGCAGACAAAGATCAGGGTCATCTAGAGGTCTTTCAAAGGTCAAATATGTGGAATATAACATTGGCCATACTTTTGGAACTACATTTGGCATGTGTTCTCAACGCAAGTAACTCTTGAGCTCAGTACAAGTTTGGTGATGTCAGATAAAGGTCAAGGTCATTTAGAGCCCAACAGTAGACAGTGGAACAAAAAGTCAAGACGGACAAAGACATTAAAAATATCTTACTGGTCCTTCTTTATCTATTAGGATAACAAAACAGACAAGCTTTGGCACCCGCATGTGGTGCTGTCGTTAGAATCGTCTCTTCGAAACAATTTTTAGCTCAGGGTGAGCTTTTGCAATCCTTGAATGTCCAGCGTCCATCTTTAGTCATTCACCGTGCATCATCAACAATTTAAGTGTTTACACTCTAGAGGTCACAATATTTATTCAATCTTTCTCAAACTTGCCCAGTTCGTTTATTACCATAAGAGTTCGGATGAGTTTGACTATGGTTGAAATTGGACCAATAGATCAAGAGTTATCCCCCTTTGAATTGCTGAAAATGCCATATTTAACAGTGTTTACACTCTAGAGGCCACAATTTTATCCAATCTATCTCAAACTTGTTCAGATTGTATATGACTATAAGAGTTCAGATGAGTACGATAATGGTTGAAATCAGACTAATAGGTCTGGTGTTATCAACCTTTGAATTGCTGAAAATGCCATATTTAAAGATGTTTACACTCTAGAGGCCACAATATTTATCCAATATTTTTCAAACTTGCTCAGATTGTTTATTATCATAAGAGTTCGGATGAGTTATATAATGGTTGAAATTTGACCAATAGATCAAGAGTCATCTACCTTTGAATTGCTGAAAATGCCATAAATAACACTCTTGCAACTACAGTTTTCAATGTATTTTGATTATACTCGCACACAAAGTATATAGCTATAAGTTCTCGAAGGAGTGTAATTATTGTTGAAATCTTTTCATTGTGGCAATAGTTATCTGCATTTGATATACTTTGAAATGCTAGAATAGGCATCTTTTAAGTATTGTTTAGGCTCTAGTAATCTGCCCTTGATGTACTCTACTATACTAAAGTTATGAGGTTGTATTCCAATACATGATTTACTACGCATTTAAATGGATTTAGATTAAAACATGGGTGAAACTCAAAGCTAAAGCTATGGGGCTTCATTACAACAGGTGAGCATTATCAGGGCCTTCAATTCCCTCTTGTAATGATTGTAGTCACAACATAGGGTTTAGTCTAGACGTAAAGATTCTAGTTTTTGAAATCCACCCCTTGGTTGGAGCCCTGATAATATTCAGGTGCAACTTAACTCTGCCATGACTACATATTTTCTCCATTATGTCATTGACAGTGTCAGTGTCTTATCAGGTTCTAGCATGTTTGTTAATTTTACCATATATTGTAAAAACACCCCAAAATAGTTAAAACTTAAAAAAAGAAAAAAAAGACTCTACTTAATTCGGAATTGGAATTGTCTACCGGTATTTAAAATTCAAACACATTACCCCATAGCCTGTTTCTAGTTTTAAAGACAGATGACCACTTAATTAAGGTTGAAAGTAAAGCAGATTACACCTTAAGGAGCATTCTGCTTTACTCTTAGCCTGTTTTAAGCTATATATATGATATATAAGATTGATAATATTTCTTATGGTGTATATTCATGACCGTATGAAATGGAACTATTTTCTTAAATGAAAGAATAAATTAAAGACGTAAAAAGGGAGTATCTATGGAGTGATGGGTTGAGTTAACTTATGTCTTATTGTATTACATGACAAGACATTGCACCATTCCAGGGCTGCCATTTCTCCGGATTTTTCCTAAATCTTTGGATTTTTTTCAAGTACATGGTAGCTTAAAGGCAAGTTAAAGCAGGCTGAAAGTAAAGGCGCATTCTGTGTCCAAGTGTCAACAAAACTAGAAACAGGGGATGGGGAAAGATCTGATTCGTAAAATCGCACTCGAAAAATGCAAATTTGGAAATCTTAGGATTTTTAGCTCACCTGAGCCAAAGGCTCAAGGTGAGCTATTGGGATGGCCCTGTGTCCGTCGTTGTGCGTCATGTGTCGTCGTTAACAATTGATTCAAATGACATCTCCTCCTATACCGCTTGACAGATTTCAACCAAACTTTACAGGAATGTTCCTTGGGTCAAGCTCTTTGAAATTTGTTCAAAGAATTAAAAACAATGTAGAACTCTGGTTTCCATGGCAACCAAAGTGAAAAAATAAGGAAATCTTAAAAAAAAATTATTGTCTGAAACTACAAGGGCCAGAGCTTAGATATTTGGCACATAGCATCGACTACAGGTCCATGGCTAAAAGTTGTCCGGATTTTTCCGGAAGTTCCGGATTTTTCCGCTTCAACGGGGTCGATTTTCCAATTCGTCCAGATCCGTTGAGAAAATTGAGAGGGGGGGGGGGGGGGGGGGGGGGGGGTGAGTGTCTGAAATCAGTCCCGAAGCAGTTATGTTTGCTAACGAAATACTTATCGGAGGGCGCCTACAAACGTAAAAGATCGCAAGCCGTCTAAAGAGAAATCTACATAGACTCGCGAACATGACGAATCAATCGGATGACTCGGCTCTTTTCTCCGAATATTACTCGCCGAAAAGAGCCGAAAATTTACGAATATAACTCTCCGAAATCGGCCGGAAAGTTTCGATCTATTTTGACCCACGCGCGGAATTCACCATCGTGGCCGACTTCATAACGCTTAATTTGATTGGCCGTTTCAGTTGTATACGTCATATGATTCGTACTTTTAGCCAATGAAAATCTTTCTCTCTAATATCCAAGTATCAACAACAAAGGATCGCGGTCAATTCAACCTCTGAATCTGAACCTGTCATTAGAATAGAATAGATTGTGATCAATCGGTTCATTGTAAAACTGTGAAAAGCTAATTGAAAATGAAGCCCCTACCCGTAGGGTATAACACGACGGAAATAGAGCGTGGGCAGAATAATAAATGGACTTGGAAGTGGTTGAATGAAGTGGACTCCGACGGCGACAAATGGGGCTTGTGGCTGAGAAAAGACACAATCGCCGGGAAAGCTTATTGTGAATGCTGCAATAAGTACATTGTCTATGGATCCAGTGGGAAAACGGCAATTAAAAAACACGCCGAGAAGTTCAAGGATCACAAACCAAACAAAAGGACCATTAAGACAAATCAGGTAATGCCGATACGATAATATTCTTTCATAGTGTTCAGCATGAACTTTAAATATTTGTTATAAATTTATGTTGTTGAAAAAAAAGACGGAGAATTAGTCGTTCATGCTTATCAAATCCAATGTATATTTTTTCTGATTTAAATTTAGATGAATTTGAAAAGGAATTTATTTCGTTTATTATTTCTTAGAGCATTTGATTTGCCCATGCATTTCTGCCCAACCATCTCAAACCTTGTTTGAAAAATATTACACTATTTGTTACACACAAAAAATCTGCCCAGCGGCTAGCGGGGAACTTATGCCAAAATTTGGAAAAGGGGTTTTAGATTATGGATTAGAAAGTTTTTGGTGCAAGAAGAGAGGTGGATGAGGGTTGATTGGTTTATCCAAACATAAATATTATTATTATTTTCTACTTTCAGGTCATTCCAGGATCATCAAAGGCATCTGAAGCCACAGAATCGATGCAAGATCGCATTGCTTCAGTCCGAGCAGTCGTTACTACCTTCATGAGTGAGCACTGCTTATCATTCACGGTTGCAGAAGATCTCATCAACCTAGCAAAGAGGTTAAGTGAAGACAAACCAGCATTAACAAGCACTACTCTTTCAGCCACCAGTGCCACCTACATAACTACACATGGTGTAGCAAAAGCCTTCAAAGAGGAAGTCAAGGAGAAGATCAAGAATAAGTACATTTCTCTTAATCTTGATGAAGCTACTAATAACAGCTATGACAAAGTGTTAAATGTGCTTGTTCAGTTTTACGACGAACAAGAGAAGAAGATTCAACTACGGCACATGGGGTCCAGGGGGCAGAACATTTCTACTGCTAAGGACATAATGAAGTCGGTGGAGGACATCTTAGAGGAATATGAGGTGAAATGGTGCCAAGTTGTCAGCGTCCTAATGGACAATTGTAGTACAATGCGTGGTGTTAAGGGAGGAGTAGAGGCACTCATTAGACAAAAAAATCCAAATCTACTGGATATCAGCGGTGATACAATTCACATGGTGAACAATGCTGCAAAGGTCCTTTTGACTTGTGTAGATGATGACGTTCAGTCCTTCTGTTCTGACATATTCTATGACATTGAGCAGTCACCGAAGGTAAAGCATTTGTTTCAAGAGGTGCAGTCCTTGCTCAACTTCACCGGCAAAGCTAAACACCTGATAAGGCCCATTTCAAGCCGGTTTCTGCAGATGAAGGAAGTAACTGCTAGAGTATGCTCACTGATGGATCCTCTGATAGTATACTACTTTAGTTTCTTGACCGAGGAAGAGAAGACTGAATACAGGTATTTGAAATAATTTCTTATGTAGATCTAAATTGATAAATTTATCAAACAATTTCAGTGGTTATGTAGCAATGGAAATCAAACATTGTTAAAACTTTTTTCATTTATGAATAAACAAAATTTAATAAAATGTGAGCCTGTTCAAAGATTGAAACAATTTTTGATGAAAAAATCTGAAAGTCCTTCAGTAGCTAGATCTACTAAAGAATTAAGTGTCACTTGCAATAATATTGAAATTAGCCAAACAAAAGATTATAATGTTTAAATGGTATTATTGCAGATAAGCATGTTTTTATGGTAAGTTGTAACTGTGATATTATATCTGTGGTGGCTATATCGTTGTATGGTAATAGAGAAGCAGTGTTTCATTTTGATTTTTGCATCTGTGAGTTCTTTTCAAATAATAAATAAAAAAAGAAGTTTGTAAATGCAATATAATGTTGATTTGTAAAATAGCGTGAATTCTGAAACAATCTTACATGTGAATAAGTGTATAAAGTACCAGGAACTCACAAAGCACATCAAAATGGAAACCTGTAGATGGTGATTGGTAGGACTAGAATATTTTAACCCTTCCCTCCACATAAGCGCTTCTGGATGCCGCTGAAATTTCAAGTGTTTGGAAAATTGTATGAAAAATGGAGCTCCAATTTCCATAATATTTTCAAGAACAGTTTTCACTTCATTAAATTATGTAATGATCTAAAGATTGAAGATAACTTGTGGAGGAAATGGTTAAATAACTTAGAACTTTTCATTCCTTGCTATCTATATATAATATATGTATATAGGCTTTTTGCTTTCTATTTACATTAGATTCTTTACTATCGGGGGCCTCGGGACATACTAACCTATATTTTACATATAAAAACTCCTTTTGAAATTGTGATACATGTACTTGGAAACAAAATAAAAATTGATTATTTGGTTCATAGGGGAAAGTGTTTCATTTATCTTTATATCTAAAGATTTCAATTTCAACAGTTTGAACTTTTTACCAGTATGTAAATTTTTATTATTTGAAAAAGTGTTGTAAATTTTTATTAAAATTCTGACGATGTTTTTTAATCTTAATATTGCAAATGAGAAAATGGTTTATCCTGTAAGAAATCTGCCAGTCAGTTTAAAAACCGAAGTACAATTACAACACAAGTATTCGTATGATAGGAAACAATCTAGATTTAAATAAATAGATCTGATGTATAAAGGCTATTCTTTTAAAAATAAAATGTTTGTTTCAGGTCTGTAGTCAGTCAGATTTTCACCAAACACAAAGTGTCAGACGAAGCACAGGCCTCTATCATCCTACTCCAGTTGTCACAGGAACAACAGCAGAAGTCATCAACAAGCTCTGATAGGAAGGACCGAATCCTGAATTCCCTGTTTCATAGGAGGTGTGAAACTGAAACAAAACTGAATTTGTTTCGAGGATTGTTAGAAACTTTCACTGGTTATGTCAAGATATTCCAGTCTGAGAGTCCCCTAGTACATACTGTGCATAGTAGAATGGTGGATCTGACAAGGGAATTTTTGGGAATGTTCCTTAAACCAGAACATATCCCTCAGCGTCCAAGCAAACTTGTGAAACTTGACGTCACTGACAGAGCTATTCAGAAAGCTGATAAGGATCTAGGCGTAGGAGACTATGCCTTTGTGGCAATGAATAAAGTCAGGTTTGATAAACGATGCCATCACTGGGTGAATGATCTCTACTCAAAGCTGAGAGAAGGGTATGTTCAGGCAGGAAAGAAGATGCTTGCCATGCCACTGACCAACAAAACCTTGCGGTTGCTGTCTGTCTTGGATCCAGAGTTTGTAGGTCATCAACAGACGGCAACATCCTTTCAAAAACTCGCCGCTCTTATCCCCTCTTTTGCCACTGATGAGGAGTTGATGGGAAAGCTGGCATCAGAAACTAGCAAGTACAATGTGGATACAGACATAAAACAGCTTGCAGATGACTACAAACCAGCAGAGAACATTGACACTGGTTTTTGGGTGAAAGTGTTTGGATTGGAGAGTTTCAACAGACCAAGATATCCAGCGATGACATCTCTTGTAATGGCTCTTCTTACCATTTTCAGCGGACCCCTTGTTGAGTCTAGCTTCAATATTATGGATGACATTGTGGAGAAGGACAGGGCTAGTCTCACAGTGGAGAATTATGAAGCAATTGCTATCGTGAAGTCGACAATGAAAAAGAAGAAAATGAAAAGCCACAAAATGACTGTTGACCGTCAGATGAAGAGATCTTGTATAAATGCGTACAGCTCCTACCAGGCTCATCTGAAGAAAAAAAAGGAGCTGAAGCAACAGGAAACTAAGAAGAAACTAGATGCTTCTGTTCTTCAGTTGAAGGCAGTAAAGGCCAAGCGAATACAGAAACTTCTTCTTCTAAAGAAGAGAGTATTGAACAAAGAGAGGCTTGGAACTACCAAAAGACAACGAGAGCAAGACTCGGGCAGTTCTAGAAAATGGAAAAGGATTAAGTTGACATAAAAACTTAAGACAAGCATCCCATTGTGAATATAGTGTAGTTGTGAATATAGTGTACAGAGAGAGAGAGAGAGAGTCAATATATACATGAGGCATTTAGGATTGGCACAATGACAATAATGCATTTTTTTTGTAGTGAACTACTTTTGTTGCATCTTGCAGATGTTTTATACAAAGTATTGTGAAAAATGGAGTATTTGCTTATCAGGAGAACATACTCCATTTTTCATCATACTTTTGAAAGTGAACAGGTGTAAAGTCTTATTATAAAATAGAATATTGTGCAGTTTTTTTCATTAGAAGGAAAGTTTAATATCTCCCATAAATTACTCATCATTTAAACTGTTTAAATGATGAGTAATTGATGGGAGATATTAAACTTTCCTTCTATTGCAGCCAAATCATAATTTGCACTGTTATGTATGTATTTTTGTGGGAATCATCCCAAAGAGTTGAAATTTAACTTTCTTTGTATAGATAAAGAATGAAAAAGTTTAAAAGTTATGTTCTCAGTTGGTCCTCACATAGATTTCTCATTCTTTCATGTTTCAAATTTGAGGCCTGAAAAGGGCATTTCTTACCTTTAGGAATCACTAGATTCCAGGAGCTTCCGGGGGCCTTCGGCCCCCTGGACCCCCAACCAGGGATTCGCCCTGGACCTGACCGGGGGCCCTGCGGCCCCCTGGCCCCCAGCTTTTATTTCAGGATTTTTGGAATTTTCAACTTTTAGCCATGCAGGTCCTCTATCATGGTGACACTTCTGATGTCCTTTACATATTTTGTTGGAATGGTTCTGGTGGGTTGCATATCTAGGTCACAGGAGCTAAAAATAGATTTTTTTTTCAATGAAATCTTAAAATATCTTCTTGTCTGAAACTACAAGGTCGAGAGCTTAGATATTTGGTACATATCATCGCCTACAGGTCCTCTATCAAGTTTGTTTAAATTTTGCCCCTGGGGTCAAAATTGGCCCCGCCCCTGGGTCACAGTTTAACAAAGAGTTATATAGTGAAAAGTCTTCTTCCTTGACACTAACATGGCCAGAGCTTTGATATTCGGTATGGTGACATTTCTAAATATCCTTTATGTATTTTGTTCAAATGGTTCTGGTTTGTTGCATATCTAGGTCACAGGAGCTAAAAATAGATTTTTTCTATAAGAATTTAAAAAATCTCATGTCTGAAACTACAAGGGCCAGATCTTAGTTATTTGGCACATAGCATCATCTACAGGTCCTCTATCAAGTTTTTTCAAATTATGCCCCTTTGGTCAAAATTTGCCCCTCCTGGGGGGTCACAGTTTTACATAGAGTTATATAGTGAAACTTTCAAACTTCTTCTCCTCTGAAGCCAATATGGCCACACCTTTGATATTTGGCATGGTGACACTTCTAGATGTCCTCTACCATTTTCGTTCAAATGGTTCCAGTCTGTTGCATATGTAGGTCACATGAGCTAAAAATATATTTTTTCACTGGAAACCTAAAAGAAATCTTCTTGTCTAAAACCATAGTACCCTGTTCTTAGATATTTGGCATAAAGCATCATCTACAGGTCCTTTATCAAGATTGTTCAAATTTAATAATGCCCCTCGGGTAAAAAAAATGACCCCGTCCTGGACATAAATCATTATCTCCATTTTGTCAGCTATTCTCAGGTGAGCGAAATATGCCCCATGGGGCTCTTGTTTATATCAACTTATGGCAGCCCTGCCATTCTGTATGCCTCTGTGCTTTACCTTTTCAGTAATGACCACTTCAGTTTGGGAAAATACCTTCCTCAATGAATGCATCCCATCAAAAAAAGAACAGAGGTCTGATTTAGGTAAGTCAATCTGTATGCTATAGGCTCTTTTTATAAACCAAGAAGCCTTTAAGCTTGTTTGCAGAAGTTCGGTGTGTCTACCCAGTTGCCGATTTGTGCTTGAAACAGTGCATAAAGGGCTTTTGAGGTCATCTTCTACCTGTTCGCAATTTGACTGAAATACTGTTAAGGCTGTGTAAAAGCATATCAAATCAAAACAAAATATTTTCATAAACCAATTTATAACAATATTGTTAAAGCAGGTTGAAAGTAAAGCAGAATTTGCCTCAAGGTGCATTCTGTTTGACTTTAAGTCATTTGTAAGTTACCATCTGCAAGGATATGGGAAATATCTCTAACGTTGCACATTCATAATTTCATTACTGTTTCAAATGGAACTATTTTTGTCAGTGGAGGAATTAATTAAATGCATAAACAGATATATCCATGGAGTAAAGGGTTAACGGTGTGCATTGATGTTCTGACAACTAAACACTTTGAACCCTAGTCATGCACATATGTGTCATTTGCAAACAGTGTAACTGTGAGGAGTACACTTGTTCTATGCAAACAGTGTAGACCCTGATCAGAGGGCTCCTTAAGGAGCCCTCTGATCAGGGTCTACACTGTTTGTCATTTTGACATAAATTGTAAAAATCAACCCTAAAAAGTCAAAAATAAACTAGACTAAATTGAAAACTAGAATGATCCATTTTGGGTTTCAGGGAGGAAAGGATTAACCCATTACTCTTCTCCATGCTTGTAATTATTTCTTCACTAAGGAAGTCTCCAACAAAAACTTTTTGAACAATAAGCTTTTTTTCTCATGGGCCAAACCGGCTCATATTTGGTGTATTGTTGCTAATGAGGAGTTGAAGCTTGCAATTGCATTTTAGGTCAGTAGGTCACATAGGTCACATGATCTGTTACTAAAAAAGATTTTTGGTTTATGGACAGTAACATCTGTTTTTATGGGTTGGTCATCTTTCATCTGTAGTGTACAGATTGCTTGTGCAAAATGAATGTTTGGGGTTGCATTTGAGGTCATAAGGTCAAAGGTTGTGTGATCTGTTACCCAAAATAGAATTTTTGTTTCCAGATAGTTACTTCTGTTTTTATCTAGGTCACAGGAGCTAAAAATAGTTTTTTTTTCGATAAAAACTTAAAAAATCTTCTTGTCTGAAATAATAGTACCCTGAGCTTAGATATTTTGCACAAAGCATTATCTTCAGGTCCTCTATCAAGATTGTTCATAATGACCCCGCCCCGGGGGTCACAAATTTACATAGAGTTATATAGTGAAATCTTCAAACCTGTTCTTCTCTAAAACTAATATTGGTAGAGCTTAGATATTTGGCATGGTTTAACTTCTAGACTTTACCAATATTGTTCAAATGGTTCCGGTCCATTGCATATCTAGGTCACAGGAACTTAAAATATCAACTTGTTTGAAACCACAGTACCCTGAGCTTAGATATTTTGCACTCAGCATCATCCAATCAGCAATTGGCACAATCCTATTTTCATAATTTCTCAGCTTTTCAAGATATGTTACATTTACATCAACGGTTCCAGGTGAGCGATTTAGGGCCGTATACGGCTCTTGTTATGGAACCATTTGACAAGTGTTGTCTCAGTGATTTCTTTTCCGTACATAGAATATATAGAGAGATAGCAGTGTTGTGCCTAGGTCCAAAATTTTGGGGGACACGGTGGCGCGCTGTCAAAATTTTTGGGGGACACACTAAAAAAACCTTTAAAACACGATATACCTACCTTTTAATTAGAATACAGCTTACGGTCTTTAACTGTCTCTGTATCTCGTATCGTAGAGTCGCTGTTTACCCGACGGGCAATTTGATTTTTTGTTTTTTTTAAATATGTTGAAGCGATTGTCTTGGTTCAGATGATGTTGAAGGAGTATCCTCAACACTTTGTTTAAACGAAGCATCGTCTGCTAGTTGTCTATTTTAATCGGAAAGAAAATCCGTCAAGCGCATCGTTCCGACGCCATTATCACAAAGCGGAACCAGACTGGTTTACATACCGATTCTATATGCCGATATTCTTCACGTATATTATACGCGAACAGTCTATTTTCAATACTAAGATTAATCTCCCTTTGTAATCTCTCTATTCTCCGGAATTGAGTCGGAATGGAGCAGAAACTAGTAGAAATTGCCGAAAATGCGATTTTTTTACGGCATGCCCGCGCAAGGCGAATTTTTAAGGGACAATCGTGAAAAAAATGCGGGATTCCCGCAATGCCGCGGCCTAGGCACAACACTGAAATAGTGTGCAGCTAACTGCTCCTACACTATCGGAGGGGTTTGCACCAATCTTTCACATTTTAACTGAAATTATTTGGGAAAGAGGAATTCAGGGGAGACATCTGTTTTTCTCAAAGACACATGCTAGTTGTATAATATTCTTTCTGCTTTTACATTTGCAGGGGTATTATTTCAGGAGTTTTTCATCCTCTACAGCGGGCTAGATTTCAGTAATGTGTGCATTGATGTTTACAATGGAGAAATAGTACCAGACTCACATGGGGCGAAAGCCATGCTGGTGCCAAACCCCTTTGACTTCCAGCATAATATGGCAAACAATGTTAAGCCTGCATCAGTGAAACTGTTCCGGATGCATTGTGTTACAACACTGATGAGGATAGCCAAACTTAGGGCGGACAGTTTTCAGGCATTATGGCATGGTTGGATGCCTGATATGACTGAGAAAAAATAAAGGAAGTTGGCAAATGTGGCAACGAAAAGACTGAACATAGCTGGATTAGAATAGTATTCAACGCTACAGTGTAGAAGAAGTTATTCTTTCCCAATAAGCCCATTGATTCTAAAACAATGAGGTACATTGCAAGTAGTTTGGAGCCTGATCAGACGCCAGGTAACCTGGCATCTGATCAGGCTCCAAACTGCTTACCACTCAGTTAAGAATGAATCGTTATAAAGAAACTTAAAAATAGAGTTTTCTATCTATTTGTCTCATCGCGAACAAGGAGCACAATATGGTAAAGAAAGTGAATTATGCACAATTGAAACTGTTTCTGCTACACTGTTTCTCAACAATCATGAGGATAGCCAATCAAAGGGCGGACAATTTTCAGGCATTATGAAGCCGGAAATAGAGCACAAAACTGCCAGTTGCCAGTATGAAACTGGAAAAAGTTATTGGCACGGGGGGCCAACTAGGTATTACGATAAAATGGTTTGCTACGACAACTTATATGGGTATTATAACAAATTCGTATTGCTACAAAGGCAACTTTGTTTTTGTAGACAAACATTTCTCTCTGTATACACAGACTTCGTAGCAATACAAATCTGTTATAATACCTATATAGGTTGTCGTAGCAATATGGTTTGATGATAATACATAGTTAGCCCCCCGAAGATTGGAAACCTCTTTATAACAGCCACTGAAAATGAGTCTAAATGATGATATTTAACATATTGTTTAAATCATCCCTGAATAGTTAAAAATGGAGTAAAAGTATTTTGAAATTGGAATTGTCCATTAACAGTTTCAGGGGTGAATGAGTTATGACAGGTGACAGTTTAAATGAAGAAAAATGTAAAGCAGAAAGCTCCTGTTGGAAGATATCTGCTTTAATTTTGCCTTGCTTTAAGCAATTACCTACATAAAAACAATGAAAAAATTATCTGACTTAGTAGTCGTACTAGAGAGGTATTATTTCAATTGTATAGAAATAAAAAATAAATGGATAAAACTGCAATAAAAGACTGAAAATATAAGAACTAGAATGTGGAAAGCATAACTTATTCAATGCAATGTGGTATGTATGACCCAATCAATGCAATGTGGTATACATTTGCCCATTAAATACAATGTGGTATGCATAACACATTTAATGACCCATTAAATGCAATGTGGTATACATAACACATTTAATGCAATGTTGTTACTATAACCCTTTCAAAGTAATGTGAATGTGGTAAGCATAACCAATTCAATGCAAGGGGGTATGCATGATACATTCAATGCAAGGGGGTAAGCATGGTCCATTCAATGCAATGTGGTATGCATGATCCATTCAATGCAATGTGGTATTAAGGCACATTCTGCTTTACTTTCAACCTGCTTTAATTGATCACCGGTCCTTTAACCCTTTGAACCCTAGTCCCGCATATAGGCGTCGTTTTCAAACAGTGTACATGTGAAAAGTACACTTGTCCTGTGCAAACAGTGAAGACCCAGATCAGAGGGCTCCGAAAGGAGCCCTCTGATCAGGGTCTTCACTGTTTGTAATAATGCCAAACATTGACAAAAATAACCCTTAAAAGTCAGAAATGGACTATACCAAAATGGAAATAGGAATTGTTCATTTAATGTTTTAGGGAGGAAAGAGTTAATGTTATAAACAGGTTATTGGGTAAAGGGTTAAAGCAGGTTGAAAATAAATCGGAATGTGCCTTAACCCTTTACCCCATAGCCTGATTCTAGTATTGGAGATAGGTGACACAGTAAAGTAGGTTGAAAATAAAGCAGAATGGGCCTTAAGTCGCATTCTGATTTACTTTCAGCCTGCTTTAAGCTTCCAACAGATAGAATATAGAAAATATTACTTAGGATACATTTTCATGACTGTATAAACTGGAACTATTTTCTCCCTGATGAAGACCTGAATAAGGTCGAAACCGGTAGATCAATAAATGTTTTGTCTACTGGTGCTTGTAGTTATTCGCATCCTACCTTTCTTTTAAATGAAATATTTTCTTCAGTGTATGAATAAATTAATGCTGAAATATACATATCTCTGGAGCAGAAGCTTAACCCCTTATCCCATAGTCTGTTTCTAGTATTGAAGATAGGTGACAACTTGGAGCAGGTTGAAAGTAAAGCAGAATGCGCCTTAAAGTGCATTCTGCCTTACTTTCAGCCTGCTTTAAAATATTGAAAATATTTCTTATAATACATATTACTGACCGATAAAATTGTAAATCTTTTCTTTGGCAGAGGAATAAAGTATAAGGGCTAAAAGGTGCTTCTTTGATGGAAAGGGTTAAAGTAAGGAGCAATCTGCTTTACTTTCAACCTGCTTAAAGCAACCATCTGTCTTTGTGACTGAAAACAAGGGGGGGGGGGGGTAAAGCAGTCCACCTTACAACACTTGTATTTACTGTATAGACTATTAAATGCCTATCAACTGTGAAACAGACCGTGCAGACCTTGATCAGAATATGTGTTAGGCAAAATGGTTGTGGTTGATCTGGGATTACATGTACACTATTTGTAGTTTGAGAAGGGTTCTTTTTTTGTATGCAGATTTTAAACTCATTACTCCATAGCCTGGTTCAATTTTTGGAGACAGGTGCATTATGCTTTACTTCCAACCTGCTTTAATATCATCTGTTAGGATATCAAAAAAAGTTCTTATGGTACATACGGGTATTCATGACTGTTTAACTGAAACTTGATTTTTTCAGTGAAGGAGTAAATTAACCCTTAGCCTGCCACTCACGACTATAGCTCCATATGCAAACAGCTTGGATCCGGATGAGACGCCGAGTAACTCGGCTTCTCATCCGGATCCAAGCTGTTTGACACTCAGACAACATTTTCAGCAATTTTGAGCAACTTTGAAGCAATTTTAAACTTGAAGCAGACGAGAAATATAGCAGACGACAATTTATTTGGCGGGTTAAGGGTTAAAGATGTAAGAAGGCGTACTTATGGTGTAATGGGTTAAAATTAGTGATGACTTGTCACTATAAACAGTCACTAGATTTAGAAGTTTATAGTTTTGATAAAATAAATCATGTTTGAACATATCCATTTCCTTTATTTTTGTCCACGTGGTAACTGCAAGAAAGTATGAGTTTCACCAAGAATGACCTTAATTCAGGGCGCTCCAGATATTGGGAGTACAAAAACTTCAAAAGCTAAAATCTTATGTCAGTATCAAACCTTATGGCTAAGGCTTATAGTGTATCTACTCATCAGGGCTGCCTTTTCTCCGGATTTTTTCTAAATCTTCGGATTTTTTTCTAGAACATGGTAGCTTAAAGCAGGCTGAAAGTAAAGCAGAATGCGCCATTAGGCGCATTCTGCTTTACTTCCAGCCTGCTTTAAGTAGTCACGTGTCAACAAAACTAGAAACAGGCTATGGGGTAAAGGTACAATTCGTAAATTCGCAATTGAAAAATGCAAATTTCGAAATCTTAGGATTTTTCATGTCAACTTATGGAAGCCCTGACTCTTTAAGAGTCCTCTCGATAGATGGAATAGTTGTGGTTTATGGCACTGCGACGCTGAATACAATGTATGTCAGTTGGCACCGATTTTAAAATGATGAGATGAGTTGATGATGAGACATGATTTCAGGGTGCTGATTTTGGCAGCGCATGGGATTAAAATACCACCATTCCTTTTAGGTTTTGACAGAGGGGATAATCCAAAACGTTCCCTTTGACAATTAACCCCCAGACCTGCGTCATGGTAGGGAGGTATCTGGAGTAGAGCCGCAGGGCTGCCATTTCTCCGGATTGTTCCTTAATCATCGGATTTTCCCCCAGTACATGGTAGCTTAAAGCAGGCTGAAAGTAAAGCAGAATGCGCCTTAAGGCGCATTTTGCTTTACTTACAGCCTGCTTTAAGTAGTCGCATGTCAATAAAACTAGAAACAGGCTATGGGGTAAAGGTACGATTTCGTAAAATCGCATTTGAAAAATGCAAATTTGAAAATCTCGGGATTTTTCACGTCAACTTAAGGCAGCCCTGGAGACGATTCTATTATTACTATAGGGTTTAGTGCAGACACGAAGGAGTGATTGTAAGAAACTTGAGTTAACTGAACTTAGTTCCCGAGCCATGGAGAACTAGATCTATACAGTTCTATTTAAAACCTCATTATTACGACCACTAAATTGTGTTTATTAGGTGTTTAAGGACATACGCGCCCAAATTAAATCTCCGTAGGATCTCTGAAAATTTTAGCATAGGTTCTCCAAACATATTTTAGTACCATGGTAAAAAAAGACAAACATAGGTTATATTGTTCTTTTTTGTCTATGGGCATTTGAAATGTTTACTGTAGCCATTCTCGGCAAAGAGTAGGCATGCATTCTTTTGGCCATCTGAAATTATGTAAAAAAATAATTGGCACAAACAAACATTAAAACAGTTAAAAAGTGATGCTTACTAAAAATACGATGCAAAGTTGAATTGAATTGATGCAAAGTGTATGGTTTGTTGCCTAAAATACATGCATTTTTTAAATTGTTTTGGCTCAAATTCAATGAAAACACTCAATCAAAATGTACCCGAAAAGAAATTGATAAAACTTCATACAATAAAAGCTATAGGTGTGAAAAATAAGAAAATGGCAAAAAAGCATGTTATAATGCTTCTTTTGAAGCTATAGGCACTTTCATACATATACTAATGGCCTAAATAAGCAGACGGTCTTTTCTATGTGTTCTCGGGTTCACGCTTATATTCAATTTGAAGTCCTGGGTTATTACCTTAGCCTTATTAGATAAGAGTATTTGCCAAGTTTCACGTACTTTCATTTACCAAGTGCAATGTCATGTGTTTAACGTTTATATTACTTAACATACATACCACGGAAGGTAACCGATAGGCACGATTTCGTTGAGTAATAGTGCGCTCACATTTGCTCTACGGCGGCCGCAGAGACGTGAAATCGAGAGAATCTTACGGCGTCCGTAGAGATTCTACGACGGCCGTGCGACAGCCGCACGGCGTATCCCAATGTTTTACACGCCGTAGAGGTCGCCGTAGAATTATAACGCGGAGTTATAACATTTTTTCATTTCTACGGCGGCCGTAGAGTGGTTCTACGGCCGCCGTAACTCGATAGTCAATTTCCCTTTTGAGCATTTGTACTTTTGTTCATATATGTAAAACATGTATATTATCTAAAAATGGATTTAGATGTTCCTAAATGCTGTCCAAATGTGTCCTTTGAGTTCATGGTGTTGTTGGACTGATATAAGTTGTGTGAACATGTAGCAAAACCAAGTTGTGTAGCAGGAGCAGCATTTTGGTTGCAAGGTATCTGGTGGGACTTCCACGGCGGCCGTACGGTCACCGTACGGCGGCCGTACGGTTGCCGCAGATTTTTTAACCCAACCAAAATAAAGTCTCGCCGCGCGACAGCCGCAGCAAATGTGAGCGCAACACACGGCGGCCGTAGGAATTCTGCGGCGGCCGGGGAATTGCTACTCGCCGTAGAAATGATTAGTCGTGCGGCCGCCGTACGGCAGCCGCAGCAAATGTGAGCGAGGCATTACGAATCTTGAATTAACGTACTTTGATAAAGCCACTAGGTGTTGCACGAATTGGGAGCGTTTGTCCTTAAGACGGATTACTGCGTAAAGCAAGGTGACAAACACGAAGCTTTAAGCTGTCACCTGTCTCTTTTATACAATCAATTAGCCTTTATTTTAGTGGCCGTAAAAGAGAGGTTGTACTATATTTAAAACTCATTGACCATTATCCGTGCAGGGTAGAATTTTGAAATAACAAATAGGTCATATAGCGCCGATGAATGATGAGGGATGATGAAACGAAATGATAATAATAATAAAGACTTTATTTCAAGAGGGTAACACAATTATAACACAAAAGCAACTGATCTCCCTCGTGGCCCTCAAATGATGATTTCAGGAAGATGATTTCGGCTAATCAAATCGGTTGCAAAGCAGCGCATAGGATAAAAATATCTACCTGCCTTCCTTTTACTTCTTAACAGAAGGGATAATCTCGGTCCAATAAACAGAAAACCTTTCCTATTGCAATTTAACCCCAGAACCACGACAAGGTAGGAACGTCTCTGTCGCCAGTGACCCGCCATATTATGTCGGCGGGCCGCCATGTCCCCGCTTTGCACATACGACGGGCGCCCGCCAAGGACAAAATGGCGGCCCGCTTTCGGAGTGCTGAAAGAAGAACAAGTACACACGTTTATAAACTGACTGCAATGTATTAGTGACACACATTTCATGTTTTATGAAATAGAAAACAATGTATACCCTGCTCAGACACCGCAAATTGCGGCTTCTAATCAGGGTATACACTGTATGCTAATGTCGATGATGAGCATCAATGGGGCGATTTATGATAAAAAGGTGAAACGGATATTTTTAACGGTGTTATTGACTAACCCGTTTGCGCCTAGTAGATTCTTCCTTGCTAATACATCGAATTCGTCCATTTTAGCTCACCTGAGCCAAAGGCTCAATGTGAGCTATTGGGGTGGCCCTGTGTCCGTCGTCGTGCGTTGTGCGTCGTCGTTAACAATTGCTTCAAATGACATCTCCTCCTATACCGCTTGACATATTTCAACAAAACTTTACAGGAATGTTCCTTGGGTCAAGCTCTTTCAAATTTGTTCAAAGAGTTAAAAACAATATAGAACTCTGGTTGCCATGGCAACCAAAGTGAAAAAAATAAGGAAATCTTTAAAAAAAAATCTTCTTGTCTGAAACTACAAGGACCAGAGCTTAGATATTTGGCACATAGCATCATCTACAGATCCTGTATAAAGTTTGTTCATATTATGCCCCTGGGGTCAAAATTGGCCCCGCCCCGGGGGTCACAGTTTTACATAGTTTTATATGTATAGTGAATTTTCAAACGTCTTCTCTTAAACCAATATGGTCAGAACTTTGATATTTGGCATGGTGACACTTCTAGATGTCCTATACCAATATTGTACAAATGGTTATGGTCGGTTGCATGTCTAGGTCACAGGAGCTTAAATAGATTTTTTTAATGAAAACTTAAAAAATCTTCTTGTCTGAAACTTCACGGACCAGAGTTTAGATATTATATATCCTCTTGTCTAAAACCCTAGTACCTTGATCTTAGATATTTGGCACATAGCATCATCTACAGGTCCTCTATCAAGTGTGTTCAAATTATGCCCCGGGGGTCAGAATTGGCCCCGCCCCGGGGGTCACAGTTTTATATAGAGTTATATAGTGAAATTTTCAAACGTCTTCTTCTATGAATCTTATATGGGCAGAGCTTTGATATTTGGCATGGTGACACTTCTAGATGTCCTTTACATATTGTTCAAATGGTTCCAGTCTGTTGCATATGTGGGTCACAGGAGCTAAAAATAGATTTTTCAATGGAAACTTAAAGAAATCCTCTTGTCTAAAACCTTAGTACTCTGGCACATAGCATCATCTGCAGGTCCTCTATTTAGTTTGTTCAAATTATGCCCCTCGGGTAAAAAAATGCAATTATGCGGCGTCTGATCAGCGTCTACACAGTTTTCCTTTGTCCCTTTTATAGGACTAGGCACATATGAGATAATTGCAACAATTGACGGAATTTTAGGATATCCTTTGCAAATCATAAAACAACCACTCAATGTTCCTATGTTTATTATACTTGTATGAAATGACACAATGAATATCACAGAATATCACCCTGTTTCCAGAGCTCCAGATAAGGGGGGTATTTCAAAAACTAAAATCTTCATTTCTGCATTAAACCCTATGGTGTCACTATTCATTAGAATCGTCTCTTTGAGACGATTCTAATGAGTAGTAACACCATAGGATTTGGAGCTGAAATGAGCGAGAAAATGTTTGATTTGTTCAGTTTACTCTCTCTTATCTGGAGCCCTGCTGTTTCGCTCTCAGTGCAGGGCGGCACTACGCCATCGTTAGATGATCAAAAGCAGATGCAGCTTAACACATTCAACCCTAGCGACGAGTATATTCGTCATTAAAACCAGTGTACATGTAAGGATAACACTTGTCCCATGCAAACAGTGTAGACCCTGATCAGAGGGCTCCTTAAGAAGCCCTCTGATCAGGATCTACAATGTTTGTCATTTTAAAGGGACTCGCAACCGGATGGTGTTCTTGTCAAAATAAAATAAAATACTCAAATAAAAGCAAATTTGTGGCATTATTTGGCTTTTGACATTAAAAAAATATGATCAGTCCAAAAAACGTCTCAAGAATCGTCACCGAATCTTAGTTTTTTTAGATATTTTCCATCGTTTTTCCATAGCGTTAGCTAACGGTATAGTTGTTGTTGTTGCTTCTCTACACGGGGTCAGACATAAACCCGAGCCGAATAATGTTCTATTAATAGCTATCATTGAAGTACGTTAATTCGCTACCATATATATAGAGAGCGTCCGTAGCCGAGGGCGTAAAGGCGATGCCTCATTTTTCATTTTTGTCTCCGCATGGATGGTCACGGGTTCGAATCCCACCAGAGCCTCTTCTTTTCTTTTTTCTTTGGAAATGCATTTTTTAACAGAATTTATTATCCTAAACTAATTTTACCCATTTATATTTATATAAGCATTTGACATATATTTACAAATTACTATTTTTAATACTTGATCCGGTTGCGAGCCTCTTTAAAATACACATGTATATTGTTAAAATCAACCCTAAATAGTCACAAATGGACTAGACATATTTTGATATTTGAATTGTCCATTAAAAGTTTCAGGGGTGAATGAGTTAACTCATTACCCCATAACTTGTTTCTAGTTTTTAAACAGGTGACCACTTAAAGCAGGTTGGAGGTAAAACAGAATGTGCATTCAGTACACTCTGCTTTACCTTCAACCTGCTATACGCAACACTCTTAGGGTATACATACATGTTGAAACGTTTTCGTACGATGCATGCTAGTTTTAATGTCTGTGTAAACTATTTTCTCTTAAGTTGGGAGAAGAAATTAAAGGCACAAAATGCGTATTTAGTGGGTAATTGGTTAAGAAACTGCTCATTTGACCAGGGTCTACATTGTTTCCACTCTTTATAATCAACAATATTTCCCAAATATGTACAGTGCTTCCTCTCTGTAATAACACGCACTGGGAGACAGAGATTGCATGTGGTTTTCGGAGGGAGTTGTTTTAGGGAGGGCAAATTAAGACTTGGCTTACATTTGCAAACAGCTTGAATACTAATTGTCTGATGAGGATTCAAGATTTTGTCACTCATTATAATTCTATTGTCCAAAAGTTCACTTATAAGAAACAATAACAGACTATAATTCTATGCAGACGGCATTGCAGGAGCAAACGTATTCATTGTTGTAAGGAGGGAATCGTTATTGGGAGGGCCGTTGTAGTGAAGGAGCACTGTATAGCAGCTTCAAACAGTGTTGACACTTTGCCGACGTCCCTAGCTACAGTGGAGAATCTGTTATTCTTTCCCGTTTAAACGCAAACGTACGCAAACGCAAAACACTAAAACGTAGAAAAGTACAACTTTTGGACAATTCTGATATTTCATGTTTATCTTGGTGGCAAACAGTTTGGAGCCTGATCAGACGCCGGGTTACCCGGCGTCTGATCTGGCTCCAAACTGTTTGCACTGCAAATGATAGTTTTAGCGTAAACGCGTTTATTGGGAAAGAATAACAGATTCTCCACTGAACACTAATTCTGCTCACTCACAGTACTTTATGGAGGTCCGTTGCATACAGTTAATAACACATTCAACATTAGCGACGAGTATACTCGTCACTTACAATCAGTGTACCTATGAACACAACATGTGGCCTTTCATGATGACAGTGTATACTGATTCAGGGGGGCGGGTCTGCACCGATTGTCATTGTGAAAATCAACTCTAAAAATGTACAAATTGAATGGACCTAACTGTCTAATTGGAGTTTAAGGGATGAATGAGCCAAGATCTGACCAGATGTCGTGTTACCAAACACATGTGTTTGGCAACACGACATCTGGTCAGATCTTGGCTCATTCATGCAGCAACTAATCTTGGTCTTCACTTTTTGAAATGCCTACATGATTCCACAAAACCCTTTGTTGTGACTTTTCATTAGAACCATCTTTTTGAGACGATTCTGATCAGAACCGGTAGTGACAAACTAGGGTTTGGTGTAGGGACTCGAAGAACTCCATCTAGCTAGATCTTTGAGACTGTTATGCTTTGTCAGCAGGACTGCCATTTCTCAGGATTTTTCCGAAATCTTCGGATTTTTATCCTTACAGATGGTAGCTTAAAGTAGACTGAAAGTAAAACAGATTGCGCATTCTGCTTTACGTTCAATCTGCTTTAAGTAATCGCGCTTGAAAATGAGAAAATTTGGAAATCTTAGGATTTTTCATGATCAACTTAGGGCAACACAGTGTCAGTTTTTAAAAGTCATGAGCAAAATTACCATAATGCTGTCATCTACAGAAATGCACTGCCCAAACTTAACAGTAATTTAAACCTTATCCGGCTGACCGGAGATTCTCGCATTAATCTAGTAGATTAATGCCAGAATAGACTACTGTTCTATATATCAAACTTCATCCATTGAGTTTCTTGAAACAAATTTTAGTTAAAAGATGTTACAGTTCTCCTTCAGCGGCCCTCCCTACAACGACTCCCTCCTTACAACGACTCTTGTAGCATTTTCCTAAACAGCACAATTATGTCTAACGCTTTTACTGCTGTAATATCGTCTGCTTTAATTTTTCATCTTCTGTTTTTCTCAAAGTTACATAATGGACATTTGGACAGAAAAAACTTGACGAGTGACAAACAGCTTGAATCCAGATCAGACGCCGCTTTACGCGGTGTCTGATCTGGATTCAAGCTGTTTGCAAATGTAAGCCAATTTCCCTCCCTGTAACGACTCCCTCCGAACAACGCACACAATGTTTGTCTACAATTGGATATCGTTGTAGAGAGGGAGTGTTGTATATCTAAAAGTAGAAACACGAGGCCGTGTGCTATCACATTGCAGTCTGTAACAGTCTGTGTCTCTTAATCACAGTTCATCTCCAGTGGACCCTCTGTCCAATCAGCCCATTCGGTGTTTAGCAGATGCCTTTATACCTAGATTTCCTTTCATTTGTCATTGGTTGAAAATGTCAAAATGCTGGTCTAAATAGATATGATTCAACACTGCTGAAAGCCCCCACTTTATATCTAAACAGGTTAGCACCTAAATGCAGGTTGATATATTTTCTAAGTAAAGTTTCTTGACCAATTTGGAGCGACAACTCTGAAACTACTAAAACAATGACCGGGTTAGACTATTGCAAAAGAATATCTGCTGTTGAAGAGTTGATGTAGACAATAATTTCAGTAGAAACTTCTGTAGCAGACAATATTGTAGCATGCAGATGGCAAGGCATTCGCAGGGCTGCCATTTCTCCGGATTTTTCCTAAATCTTCTGATTTTTTCTAGAACATGGCAGCTTAAAGCAGACTGAAAGTAAAGCAGAATGCGCCATAAGGCGCACTCTGCTTTACTTCCAGCCTGCTTTAAGTAGTCACGTGTCAACAAAACTAGAAACAGACAATGGGATAAAGGTACGATTAGTCAAATTGCGTCTGAAAAAATTGAAAATTTCGAAATCTTAAGATTTTTCATGTCAACTTATGGCAAGGCATTCGGTCCAACGATTGTACATGGTCATACAAATAATCGAAAGACTAACAATATTATAAACAAGAAATATAATTTGTTTTCTTTCAATACTGTTGATCCAGATCCAACCGGTGTTGATATTTCAGATGTAAACGAGCTTGTATCCTGAAAAGTAATAAAAGGAAAAGCTGCTAAAAAAGAACCTTTGAATTTATACATATGTAGTCTAGTTTAACGTTTCATCTTCATTAGATAGTTTTTTTTAACTTATAACCCATTACTCTATAAATACCCACTTTTTACGCATTTAATTTATTTACCAACTGCTGGAATTAGTTCCACTTTATAATGTGCACCGTAAGAAATATTCCCTATATCCTATCTGATATATAGTAGCTTAAAGCATGCTAGAATTAAAGCAGAATGCGCCTTAAGGCACATTCTGCTTAACGTAAATCTGATTTAATCGACCACCTTTCTTAAAAGCTAAATACCGGCTATGGGAACAATGGTAAAGCGGAAAGCGCATATATGAGCAATGAGCTTACATATGTCGTAAAGACAATTTTATTGCTACTTATTTCAATTTCCCTTACATGTTTAACTCTTTGGCAAAACACAAACTAACCTCTGAAAACTTGCATTATTCCCCGATTCTAAACATTTACTCTACTCACTTACCAGTCCTGCCAAAACAGAGATAACCAGAGATCAAAGCACACGCGGCTGCTTCACGCAGCATAACAGTAATGTAGAAAGCTGATTTACTAAAGGAGCTTTCTGCATTATGTTATCCTACATAGAAGCAGTTACATGTCTTAACCCATTACTTCACAAATACGCATTTTCACGCCTGTAACTTATTGCTCCACTGAAGAAAATATATCCAATTTACATATCATAAGAAATATTTTCAATATTCTAGCAGATGGTAGCTAAAAGCAGATTGAAAGTAAAGCAGAATGCGCCTTAAGGCGCATTCTGCTTTACTTTAAACCTGCTTTAAGTGGTTACCTATGTTCATTACTAAAAACAGGCTATGGGGTAATGGATTAAACGACAATTAATCCAGTCCCTTTTGAATGACTACTAAGCCTGCCTTATCCGTAAACCGAAAGTTTGGATTGGTCCGGGTATGCTCTGGTTTCAGATTTTTGGTCGAACAGTAAACCCCATGCAACCCCACATGAACAGTGAAGAAGACATTATTGGTCGAACAGTAAACCCCATGCAACCCCACATGTACAGTGAAGAAGACGCTATTGGTCGAACAGTAAACCCCATGCAACCCCACATGTACAGTGAAGAAGACATTATTGGTCGAACAGTAAACCCCATGCAACTCCACATGTACAGTGAAGAAGACATTATTGGTCGAACAGTAAACCCCATGCAACCCCACATGTACAGTGAAGAAGACGTTATTGGTCGAACAGTAAACCCCATGCAACCCCACATGTACAGTGAAGAAGACGTTATTGGTCTAACAGTAAACCCCATGCAACCCCACATGTACATTGAAGAAGACATTATTGGTAGAACAGTAAACCCCATGCAACCCCACATGTACAGTGAAGAAGACATTATTGGTCGAACTGTAAACCCCATGCAACCCCACATGTACAGTGAAGAAGACATTATTGGTCTAACAGTAAACCCCATGCAACCCCACATGTACAGTGAAGAAGACATTATTGGTAGAACAGTAAACCCCAGGCAACCCCACATGTACATTGAAGAAGACATTATTGGTCTAAAAGTAAACCCCATGCAACCCCACATGTACAGTGAACCCCATGCAACCCCACATATACAGTGAAGAAGACATTATTGGTAGAACAGTAAACCCCATGCAACCCCACATGTACAGTAAACCCCATGCAATTCCACATGTACAGTGAAGAAGACATTATTCTTTTTTTTTCTTCAAAAAAAGCTAATCACCTTTTGTTCTTTGCAAACGGTTTGGAGCCAGATCCCGGCGTCTGATTAGGCTCCAAACTGTTTGTCCAGTGTAAGATTAAAAAGGACCATCAACGTTTGTAAGGAATTGTCCGTTGCTACATTTCATTGCGTGTGCATTTAGTTTCGTCCAAACGGGAAAGACTATAATACCGTCACTATTGTAAAGGAACTTACATATTGCACTGTTGAAATCGTATGACAAATGGATCGTTTTGTAAGGAGGTCTATATCCCCGTGTTGTGCCCGACCATCAGGCGTATTAGCAAGTAGTGTAACCGTCCTGAAAACAGAACATATCCAGTGTTGGTTCTTAAATCATGGGTTGTGCAATTACAGAGGACAACACGCTAGTCTTTCCCAATAAACGCGTTTACGCTAAATCTATTATTTTCCATGCAATCAGTTTGGAGCCAGATCAGACGCCGGGTAACCCGGCGTCTGATCAGGCTCCAAACTGTTTGCCATACGGGTTAAATCAACATTTAGAATTGTAAAAAAATTGGACATTTTCTACATTTTATTGCAATGCGTTTGCGTGTCGTTTGCGTTTAAACGGGAAAGAATAGCGTGTTCTCCATGATATTGTCCGATTTTTATAGACATGTCAGTTACTTAAACATAAAATATCAGTACGATATATAGTTTCAACTTTGGTCGAACTTTTATTAGCTTCCATTTATTTTCAATTGTTCCGTAACCATTTCCGTACACCGATACGTTTTACCCTTTTCCGTATCAATGCACGGAAATTGTCGAAAATCAGCGGAGACCGTAATGCTAACCCACATGAAGTGCTTATGGCCTCTGTCAACATTGGACAATACTTTAAGCAGTCTAAAAGTAAACTGGAAAAAAATGAATCCGATGAAAATGAGTCTTATAGAACTATTATAATATGAATATCTTAACCTAACCGGTTGATGGATATTCCAAATGAATATTCTTCTTTGTTTGTTCAAAGTTTGAAAAAAACACACACAACTAATGCCCTGTCTAAAGAGAACGTGTGATCAGGCTCAAAACTGTTTGCTATTCAGACATAAACTAATCGTTTATTATATATTGTCAAACAGTTATCATCATTTTCTACATTTTATTACATTGTTTTTCCTTCAGTTTCGTTTTTAAAAAGCGTGAAAGATTAGGTGTGTGAATTGTCAAAACCTCATCAGAAAGGTACATTTGTACAATGTAACGCATTAGTCCCGCTTCTGGCCGAGCTTATAACGAAAAACATAACTCGTAATACGCAGAGGAAAAGACGTTATTATTTGCGGTTGTCAGAGCGAAATTAAACAGAAATGAATTCATATAAAATTGTGAAAATGGAATGGTTTTTAACCAGAAACAATAGACTTACACGGTCTCGCCACTGCCAATATTTTTGTCCACTATAGACAATGTAACGTTAATATGCACAGATAATTTCCTCCCAATGGTTACTGTCAATCGTGCCACAGCGGCCTTAAATTTCTGGAAACAAGAAAAAATAAAACAGTCATTGTTGTATCAAGCAATCGCTTAAGTTAATGGCGTTGATCTACACTGTTGGCAGTGGAAGGAGTCAGGTTTTCTCATGGCAAAGCTCATTTGTAATTTGTTATTCTTAGATATACACATGTATGATATATCGAATGCCTATAATTCTACAAATAGAGTGTAATAAAAACGTGTAAAATCAATTAGCGGGTTTTTTATTTAGATAAACACAATAGTAGACTTTATGAAGAAAAAAGTTGATTGTTCATTAACGCGTAATGGAAATTTTTACAAAAAATCAGAAAGCTGAGCACATTACTTTTATTTGAAATAAGGACATCTCCTAAACCATGCAACAATACTGATATACTGATTTAAAGTGTAAATTTAAAAACAATAAAATATATGTCGTATATCATACAATTATCATATTGCTCTTTTCTAATATTTTGTCCTCTTTGATTTTATTGGTGAATGCATGGAAGGAAAATGTTAAGTGTATTTGGACATGATTTTCTCTGATAAAGGCCCATAGAGGTCGAAATATTAGAAAAAGAGCATTTTGTTAAGAAATGAATTTGCCGCTCATTTTCTGTCGTTTATTTCGCTTAAACGCCGACAAAATTCAGTTCATTTTTCATATTTCATTATATTTGCTGTAATTTATTATATTAAATGAACATTTTAGTAGTATGTATGTATGTTTATTCTACATTAGAGGTTGTTAACACGAATATTGTGTACCTTGAAAGATACAGCCATACCGGCATTACTCAGGGAAAGCAACAAATTGATTCGCGGAGAGCAGATCCATAAGCCCCACCTCCTCTGTGCAATATATACACAAGTACCGCCCCTAGATAAATTGCGTTTATACGAAATAAACGTCATTTTGTTCAATGGAATTGATAGGGGTGAGTGTAAATATATAATTCTATGATATATTTTAGTCCAATTCTGATCGCCATTGTTTTTAAATTTACACTTTTAATTAGTATTGTTAAATTCTCCTTTGGAATATGTTCACATTTATAGTAAAATATATCAGCTTGATATGGATACTAGTTTTAACAAATAAACACATTAAGTACTTGTTGACAATATATTTGTTTTGTTTGTTTGTTGGTGTTGTTGCTCCTGTTGTTTTTTAAAACTATATCGAGGAATAAAAGGACATTTATGTCAAAAGTATTTAACAATATTTCAATGATAGAAGTTTCTTTTCTGCAAACAGTTTCTCTCTTACTGATTACCGAATTAGTGGTGAAGGCTGACAATGTCACAGATGTTGAGGTTCCCATGTTGCGCACGGTAAAAGGAATGATGATAGGGTCACACGTTGACAAAAATTCTGAAACAAATAACCCGCGAATATCAGGGCTGCCATTTCTCCGGGTTTTTCCTAAATCTTCGGATTTTTTCTAGTACATTGTAGCTTAAAGTAGGCTGAAAGTAAAGCAGAATGCGCCATAAGGCGCATTCTGCTTTACTTCCAGCCTGCTTTAAGCAGCCAAGTGTCAACAAAACTAGACTCAGGCGATGGGGTAAAGGTACGAATCATAAAATCGCGCTTGAAAAATGCAAATTTGGAAATCTTAGGATTTTTATGTCAAGTTATGGCAGCCCTGGAATATAGAATGGTAGATCTACTGTTCAGAATACATTCCCCCGATGATAACTAATCGGAATACCTTACTGATTATCCTAACAAATAATCACCTTCACCCTTTACTTTAATAGATACAAATACGCCTTTAATTTAGTCCTTCTCTGAAGAGAATAGTGCCACTTTATACAGTCATGAATATGAACCTGTATATATTCTAGCAGATGGTAACCTAAAGCAGACTGAAAGTAAAGCAGAATCAGTAGCCGGGTAGTCGGTGTTTGATCAGGATCTAAACTGTTTTCGTTTGCGGAGGGAACTGTACCCATTACTCCATAGCCTGTTTCTATATTTGAAGACAGAAAACTGCTTAAAACAGATTGAAAGTAAAGCAGAATGCACCCTAAGGTGCATTCTACTTTACTTTCAGCCTGTTTTAAGTAAAAACCAGCTAGGAGAAAGGAAATATTTCGTAGGATATTTATTTGCTAATGGATAAAATGAAACTATTTCTTCAGTGGAGGAATGAATTAAATGCGTAAAAGTACGTATCTTTGGAGTAAAGGGTTAATGTAAGGCAATACATGCCACGGCGAAATGACGAACTGACCCTTTCATCGCCGTAGTTGCCTAAAGTCGAATTTGCAAACAGTTTTGATCCTGATCAGCAAACAGTGTAGACACTGATCAGACGCCATTTATGGAACGCTTGGTAGGAATGTGTTAATACAGTATATCCTAAGCAGATGCCAATGAAATGTGGCATATGACAGTTATATCGCAAATGGCAAAACAGTTGTTCTTTCTAGTTTAAACAAAACTAAACGCAAACGTAAAATACAAGTTGCGCTATTATCGTGATGGGAATACAAAACACAAATTTTATTTCTTAAAAATATAGAAGATACATTATACTCGTATTGACAAGCATTTCAGAATCAGGTCAACCATTGATCTGAGATGGCTCCATACTGTTTGCAATGATCCCAGTTGTTTAAGCACAAGCGTATTTATTATCACGTACCCCTCCTCCCTGTAGCGCGCATGGTTAGCCCTCTTATCTGCCTTTTTACCGCCAGTACAATGCAAACAGTTTAGATCCTGATCAGAAGCCGCATAACGCGGATGCTGATCAGGACCCAAACTATTTGACACTTATTACGAAATTCCTTCGTCTATTTGACTAAAATTTAAGTTTGTGGAATAAAAACATGTGTATGACAATTGTTAAAAGCAGAGGACATCATTGCACCTGAATGTTTAAAATGGGTTGTGTGTATACCGTTTGAAGTGAAACATTTAAAAAACAGATACTCATAAATTAGCCCATGTTATTCGTACCAAGCCCTGGATTGTCAAGCGTTATCCGTAGTCCGACAGGTGTCACCAGAGTGGCCTGCACCCTGGTGAACGGCTGCCCACTTGTGTCTATGCCTTCAACGCCGATATAAACATCCTGCAAAAAACATTAACCACACCCTGGTAATATAAAAGTTAAAGAAAAATATATACAGAATAGTATTACATTTAATTATTATGTATAATCTTAATCCTACTAAAATAATTTCGGTCATACAATGTTCCGCTGAAAAAGAAAGTAAACCTAAGTGTGCATGCTGATATCATGTATCCATTGTTTATAAATATTTGATTTGCTATATGCAGCCTGATGTTTTATGCAATAAAAGATTGATTGATTGATAATTTTTTATTTTTTTTGTTTTGATTTTACGTCGCTTTCAACAGTATTTCAGTCATATCGCGACATCCAGCTAATTATAGGTGGAGGAAGACCCCAGAAGCCCTTTATGCACTGTTTCAGGCACAAATCGGCAACTGGGTAGAACCACCGACATTCCGCAAGCCAGCTGGAAGGCTTCCCCACAAGAAAAATCCGAACGTCCCTACTGGGATTCGAACTCACAGCGGTGAGGAGCTTAGTGATGTAAGTCACAGTGACTATACCACTAGGCCACGGAGGCCCCGATTGATTGATAAACACAGAGAGAAATGGGCAATCCATTTGTATTAACTCATTCACCACTGAAACATCTTGACAATGGACCATTCCAGTTTCCAATAAAACCTGTCAATTTCGAATATTAGGGTTTTATTACAATACAGTGCGAAATGAAACAATAAAACTAGTGAATATCCAGATCAGAGGGTTCCTTTTGGAGGCCTCTGATGGTCTTCACTATTTGAATAGAACACATTGAGGGGCTACTGTCAGAACATACCCGTACCAAATAAAAAATTATACCATTTTCACGTTTTGATATATTCTGATGTAGGTCTTTATTCTGCATTTTTCGCACTTATCTATGGTGGCATATTTCTGACACCAGTTAACCATATTATTATCATGATAGATTCCTGTTAACATCTCACATAAATTATCAACTAGTTAGTATTCGCGAAAACTTTCGCGTTAGTTGAATGTGGAATATTTTCACGATAAACAAATAAATATCTTAACACGAACTTTGTCATGGCAGTGCTTTAAACTGCCACAACTTTACGAATTTATCTAGTTACGTATCTGGATCCTGATCAGACGTCACGTAACGCGGTGTCTGGTCAGCAAGATCCAGACTTTTTAACACTCACTACGATATTACTGAACATAATTTACCTAAATTTCAAATTTGAGAAATGAAGACAGACGACAATTGTTTAAAGCTGATGACGTCAGGGCAGTGAAGGGCTACCAGCCTACAGTGGAGAATCTGTTATTCCTTCCCGTTTAAACGCAAACGTACGCAAACGCAAAGCACTAAAACGTAGAAAAGAACAACTTTTGGACAATTCTGATAATTCTTGTTTATCTTGGTGGCAAACAGTTTGGAGCCTGATCAGACGCCGGGTTACCCGGCGTCTGATCTGACTCCAAACTGTTTGCACTGTAAATAATAGTTTTAGCGTAAACGCGTTTATTGGGAAAGAATAACAGATTCTCCACTGTACCAGCCTACCACATACCTGATTTGGCCATACTACTGGAATAAGGTAGGCCCGGTAAGCATGGGAGCCTCGCAGGTTCATCAATGGGACCCTTTCAAGAACTTTACCATCCGTTGTTATGGAAACAAAATTGGTCCAGTTGCTTGCCAGGTCATATCCTAGCGGCTCGACTTTCACGTATGTAGCATTGCTATCTGGTAGAATGACAAAGTACGTAGGTTAAATCGGCGGTTATTAACCGTTTTCACGAAACTTAATGCAAACGCCAAAATTTGTAGATAATTGAATTTTTATCTGCTGATTCACCGCTGGAACTTCAAATAGAAACGTTACTCGGCGTCTCGTCTGGACCCAAACTGTTTGCATTTATTGTCACAAAATTTCCCGCATCGTGCAGGTGGTTAAAGAACTTCACTTGAACCATTTCTGCTACTCACTTGGTACCGGGAGTTCCGTGCTCTCTGTTCCGAATCTGTCCGAGAATGCTGCGTTAAAGTTGACTGGACTGCTGCCTCTAACGGAGACCGTGTAAACCTGTTTGTGGGTGTCAAAGACTGACAGTTTCCACCGACCTGAGATAGGAAAACTCTTTGAGCACAAGAAACAGCATCGTTAAATGATATTTTCCCTGATTTAATTATACATAAGGGCTGCCATAAGTTGACATGAAAAATCCTAAGATTTCGAAATTTGCATTTTTCAATTGCGAATTTACGAATCGTACCTTTACCCTATAACCTGTTTCTAGTTTTTTGACACGTGACTTCTTAAAGTAGGTACATCTTCAAGGTATATTTCTTATTTACACGGACAGTTTTAAAAGGTGTTGAAGTCAAAAACTGCCTTGAAATAAGTCTGAGAAAATGGAATTTTCATTAAGAAGATGTTTAAATACTAATTTCCCCAAATCCGTTTGAATTTGGTCCGTTTTTACGAGATATACCATAAAATGTAATACTATCGAATGTGGATATCACTGGGGTGATTCTGGCCATTTCAGTTTACCAAAATGTCTTATCGGCTGCTGGAAAACACACCCCAATGAAGATATTGTGTCCGGCTTTCAATAGTTAATGAAAACTACCGTCACAACTTAGCAAAGAATAACTCAGAACCATGTCCAACGACAACACAATTTAGCATAGGTGTTATTAAAAACAGTATTTTAAATAACGAAGAAGATTATATTATGAATGGGTCATAGCATTTGCTTTTAATGATAAAGTTCCTGTGCTATTCATATCCATCGGTAAGAAATCAAATACATGCGTAGAATCGATGTTGTCTTGTGTAGAATCGATGTTGTCTTAGTGATAAGGGACATTTAGTAAAAAATATACCTTGTACAGCGCTCCCTCTCTACAACGACACCCAATGGGAGACAACAACTATGTGCGTTGTTCGGAGGGAGTCGTTATAAGGAGGGAAATTTGCTTACATTTGCAAACAGCTTAAATCCAGATCAGACGCCGCGTATCGCGGCATCTGATCTTGATTCAAGCTGTTTGCCATTCATCATCATGTTTTTTTCTGTCAAAATGTCTAACATTTAATTTTGAGAAAGCCAGCAGGTGTCAATTTCAGGTAGACTATATTGCAGCCTAGAAATGGTTGGACATAATTATATTTTTTGGAACAGCGACAATGGTCGTTGTAAGGAGGGAACCGTTGTTCGGAGGGCCGTTGTAGAGAGGGAGTACTGTATATGTATTAGTACACAGCGGTTTTTTAACGATACTGATACCTGTGTCTTAGAGTATAATGAAACTGTAGTGCTCAGCATAATTAACTCATTATGTTTTTGTTTGAAATGCATTTTTTAACTTAAATCTTTTTTATAAACTTATATGTACATGTTTTAATATGGCGTCATGCATCCATTTACAAACAACCATATTTTAGACCAATTTAGGTTTTCAGTCTTTTAAATTCTTCAATAAACGGTTATCTGTATACATGTATATAGAGATACCTATCCTTCTTCGATGAGTGGTTTCAAAATACATGTATTCGACCGAATGTACGTTTGTCCATTTTTGAACGAGGTTCCTTCTTTATGCACTTACCGGCGGCAGGACTGGCAACCTGAACTTCAAACAAGGTTCGTGTATTGGTGAGTACCGTCACATTAGGATCAGGTGAAGGAAAAACCCGGGCTGAAATTTGCATAATACAGTAAAGTTCCCAATAGTAGCACCTTAACTTGTCGATTTCCGCAAATCAGGGGCCCGTGTCATGAAACTCCGTACGACAAAAACGATCGTAAGTCAAAACTTTAAAAAACATTTAATTTCTGATTTTTCTATCTAATCCTGTCTTGTGGCATCTTTTTCTTCAAGACGATTCCAAAGAGATGTCACAAGACGGGATTAGATGGAGAAATAAATAATAATTGAGACTTTTATAATCTGACTTACGATCGTTTTTGTCGTACGAAGTTTTATGAAACGGGCCCCTGCAGATTGGCAGTAAATATCAGCCACTATCGGTACGTTTTGCTGAATTCCTTGCATACATGTTGTAGCTTAACAGTGTAGTAATATCAGCTACTCTCGGTACTTTTTGGGGAACGACAAACAAAGGCACACAAAGAAAACGACCTAAAGAACTCATTGTAACTTTTGTTATTATACCAGGCGCCAAAGTAATAAAGAGTTGAGTCTGAGATCGTTCTCAATCATTTGATTGGTCAAACAGCAAAAGCTCAAATCTGACCAATCAAATGCGTGAGAACGATCTGAAATTCAACTCAAACTCTTTATAACCTTTGACCTGAAGAGCCGAACCATGAGGAAACCATACTTCTTACAATAGACACAGTGTAGACCAAGACGTCTTTTAAAACTAGTTGAACGAGTTCTTTAATAGTAATTTAAATATACGACTAAATCAAGTTTGAATCCGCTTATAGAGGACAATGAGAAAAATGAAGTTAAATGTATTAGTTGTATACATTTGTACCTTCAACAATTAAGTACCTTTAACAATATACTCGTACATGTATATTATATATTATACTGCAAGTCGGCATCATTACATGATGTGTATTTACTCCTTGAAAAGAAACTTATATAGTGGAAGACTTTGAAATCAAATGGGGAAAAGTGAGAAAACTGATTGGCATAAACAGTTACAGTGGAGAATCTGTTATTCTTTCCCGTTTAAACGCAAACGTACGCAAACGCAAAGCACTAAAACGTAGAAAAGTACAACTTTTTGACAATTCTGATAATTCATGTTTATCTTGGTGGCAAACAGTTTGGAGCCTGATCAGACGCCGGGTTACCCGGCGTCTGATCTGGCTCCAAACTGTTTGCACTGCAAATAATAGTTTTAGCGTAATTGGGAAAGAATAACGTTTTCTCCACTGTACCAAAGCACATGTTTTAGGCTTGAAACATTCTTATTACAAAATAGAGGAATGTATTCTCATTTCTTTTATTTCAAACACATTTGTCTTTCCAAATTATACATGTACAAAAAAGGTATGTTAAGTATATATATTTTCATTGTAAAATTCGGTGTTCATTTCTTATAGACACTCAAACCTTAGGAGGCGGAGCTTAGGGTTAAGTCGCTAACGTGATTCATGGTATTTGCCGAAAATTTTCTGTCGTTCATTTCGCTTGAACACCGAAAAAAATCAATTCATTTCTTAATTGTAGAATGCTACGGTTACTACATGTACATATATCACTAATATTGTAAGACATGTATAGAGTGGAATGGAGCTACGACCCGCATACAATGTGCATCTATTCGCGGGAATAATATAATATTTAACTGATTTAAAAAAAAAATGTTTTTTAAAGGCCAATCATACTTTTATATGGTCGTGAAATATCGGTAACAAAAAATGCTAGTACAACTTACATTTTGGGCCGTAGACTGAAATATTTGCCTTAACTCTTTCACTGCGACACACATACAATGTACATCTATTCGCGGGAAAAATATAATATTGGACTTATTTTTCTTCATTTGAAAAATGAATGAATAAAAGTAAATCATACGTTTTATATTGTCGTGAAATATCGGTAACAAACCTGCTAATACAACTTACATTTTGAACCGTAGACTGAAATGTTTGCCTTGCAACACGACGTCTGAATCTGTATGTCTAAAGTCGAAACGGAGCTGTCAACGGAGAAGTTTGTGTTAAACCCAGTGCCTTGGGAGTGGAGTGTGGTCCTTGATATTAGAACTGGGGATTTCTGAAAATGTACAGTAAAACCTCAATAATTCAAACTCTCAATGACGGCATAAAGCGCACTTTCAAACAGTTTTGATCCTGACCAGACACCGCGTTATCAAACATGTTATTTTTATTCATTTTATTGCATCTTGCTACGTTTAGTTTCGGTTGAACGGGAAAGAGTGACGTCTTCACATTAAAGTGCATACGTGCTAGTCGCCAACGCAATGTCTAACCAACAGCGACGACAACAACAACAATCCTCTAGACAAACGGGCAAGCATACACACAACCATAAATACAATTATGAAATATGCGTAAATCTATGATATCGTTGATTAATTTTGATATATTTTTAGATAAGAAAACTGCCTTTAACCATGATCTGAATTGTTTGTGACCTGAAGTATCCTTTCATCGCTAAATTAATGGTAATTGTTTTACCCCTTCACCGCCATATTGTCGTCTGCTTCATTATTGTCGTCTGCAATATCATTTCAAAGTAAGCTTTAAGGCAGTGTGAATGGATTTTGACACGACTGTCAAACAGTTTGGATCAAGATCAGATACTCCATACGCGGTGCCTGATCTGGGTCCATACTGATTGCAAAATTGACTTAAGTCGCCTACGACATGAATCACGGGTTCGATGCGCGTGGGGTATTGTTTGTTCAAACCTAGCTTACGCAGATAGCACAATTGTTACAGCAAACATAATAACATCATTGCGAAGGTCCATGAGGATCCATGGTTTACAGAAAACATTCAACAAAGTACATTAAAACAGTTAGTCCTGTCCCAATACGATGAATATTAAATGAATAGACATTGACCCGAGGCAGTGGCAATTAAGTTGATGGAACGGCAAGAGCAACGTCTACACTATGGTTTAATTGGTTACGCGATCACTAATTGAAGTAGTGAGCATATTCCCAAAAGACAGATGACTGCTAAATCATTACCCCATAATACGCATTTTTACGCATTTTTACGCATTTTTAAGCCTAGAATTGTTTTCAACTCAAGAAAATAGTTCCACTTTGTAAGTCAAGTATATGTATTTTAAGATTTTTTATATACATGTATATTAAAGCAGGCTGAAAGTAAAGCAGAATGTGCACATTCTGCTTTACTAGTGGCAATATGTCTTCAAAGCTAGAAACATGTTATGGGGTAATGGGTTAACTCTCTCAAAATAGAAGCGCATTTTAGCGATTTTAAAATAGTTCCAATTTATACAGTCATAAGCATATGCCACGATACAGTGGAGAATCTGTTATTCTTTCCCAATAAACGCGTTTACGCTTAAACTATTATTTGCAGTGAAAACAGTTTGGAGCCAGATCAGACGCCGTGTAACCTGGCGTCTGATCAGGCTCCAAACTGTTTGCCACCAAGATACAAATGTGTTATAATTATAAACATGAAATATCAGAATTGTCCAAAGGTTGTTCTTTTCTACGTTTTAGTGCTTTGCGTTTGCGTACGTTTGCGTTTAAACGGGAAAGAATAACAGATTCTCCACTGTACGTATCTTCTACATGTATTTTCTAGCAGATGGTAGCTTAAAGCAGGCTGAAATTAAAGCAGGACGCGCTTTGGGGTAAAAAGTAAATCTTATAGAAACTTGTTTGTATTATTTCTATCCTGCATTTAGCAACCATCTGTATTTAAGACTACATATAGTTTTCTACCGAACTGTCGTTTAATAAAAGCTTAACTTACAAGCAAGTTTATTTATATGCGGTCATTTTTTTATGACGCATGGTGATTTCTTAAGACGGATAAGTGTTTAATGCAGCACTGAAGAAAAGTCGAAAGCTCCTGCATGAGCTCAATAATCATTTACGTGAAAGCCCTACTTGTAGATGCGGCTCTGATATAGAAGATGCTGGACATTTTATTTTTGAATGTCAAATGTATGCTGATGAACGTCTTCTCTTTCTACAAAAAACACAACACCTCCGTACACTGAATACTAATACTGTGCTATTTGGCAACACTGACTTTACATACAAAGATAATTCGCTGCTCTTTAAGGAGTTTCAGAAATTTATTAAAAGAACCAAACGTTTTGGAACATAATACTTTACCTATTCTAATATCCACAAACTATGTAGATAACAACTGGTTGGATCTGGGCTGGGTGGTCACATGTGGGGGAGAACAAATGGATTTTCTTTTCTTCTTTATATTTTTGTAAACTAATAATATTTTCTTCTGCATTACATCATAACGTACTTACGATTGACATCAAGGGAAGGGCCTTCTCTAATGTTGGTATAACTTGTGGCCCAACCCGTTTGCAATATATTATAGTCTTTTGATAATTTGTATACATATATGTTGTAAAATTGTGTACATGTTAGTCGATATATGTATATGATATCTGATATATGCAATAAAATGTGATTAAATCAAACAAGCAAGATCCTATAAGGGTTTCACTGTTTCAAAACAACATTTTTGTATCGAATTTCAGTTGCCTAACACAAGACATATAACGCCGAACGAGGGATAGTGTTGTGATGATGGCAGTAATATGACAACCACGAATTGAAATAGTTTGATTTCAGACAATTGTAACATCATCTCATTCAAATCGTATATATTTTGAATAAATATGTGCATAATGATATAATGGTCACAGGTGGTTTTATTACATTCAATTTCTATTACATATTATGCAAGCTGGTGTTGCATATAATACAAGTTATTCGTGAACAAGGTAAATTGTAATAAAACAATTTTAGCTGCACTCCCCTTTTGATAACCAACGCGTGGTTAAGTTTATAGAGAAAATTAATTAGTAGTAACAGCTCTGTAACAGCGTTCATTCTCTCTCTCTCTCTCTCTCTCTCTCTCTCTCTCTCTCTCTCTCTCTCTCTCTTTCTCTCAACTGGTTTATGTGTAACTCCCAATCCACTTTTTCTCTTCATTTGTGTTTCTCACCATGTCCTTTTAATATACAATACGCAACTGCATCGGTCGAAGTTTAAATGATTAAAAAGCTAATTGTAAAGACACTGGATTTGTGATTGCTCTTTTTACTTTAACACGTGGCGTTTGATCAGGATATGTACAAACTGTTCGACACACATTTCAATAGTTCTTATCTCAAAATACCTAATATATAAATTTCAGAATTACAAGCAGACGATAATTGCTTAACTTGAATTGAGGATGGAGTCATGTCAGTGAATGGCGTTAAAGGGACTCGCAACCAAATGGTGTATTTGCAAAATTAAAAGAAAATACTCAAATAAAAGCAAATGTGTAGCATTATCGTGCATCTTGTATTTAACAAATATGATCAGTCTAAAACATCCTTAAGAAAAGTCATTAATTCTTAGTTTTTTTGTAAATATTTTCCATTACTTTTTCAGCTCCGTCGAAAGACAGAGTGAATCCATTTCGACTCAATTGGAACCGTTCGCGCATGAAGTGCTGGAGTAGTTTCAATCACCGTTTGTCGAATAGCCCGCTCAGTTCAATCGGTTAAGCGTGTGTCTTTTCCACCCTCGCATGGTGGGCCCCGGGTTCAAATCCCACAAGAGCCAACTTTTTATTTTCATCGAAATGCATTTTTTAAACAGAATTTCTTATCCTAAACTAAATTTACTTGTTTATATAAGCGTTTGACATAATTATACAAATTGGATGTACTACTTTTTATGCTAAATCTGGTTGCCAGTCTCTTTAAAGGGACTCGCAACCGGATGGTGTACTTGTCAAAATAAAATAAAATACTCAAATAAAAGCAAATTTGTGGCATTATTTGGCTTCTGACATTTAAAAAATATGATCAGTCCAAAAAAGGTCTCAAGAATCGTCACCGAATCTTAGTTTTTTTAGATATATTCCATCGTTTTTCTATAGCGTTAGCTAACGGTATAGTTGTTGTTGTTGCTTCTCTACACGGGCACAGACATAAACCCGAGCCGAATAAAGTATAATCGATCGCTACCAGTGAAGTACGTTAATTCGCTACAATATATATAGAGAGGGCTGGTAGCCGAGGTGATAAAGGCGTTTCCTCATTTTTCATGTTTGTCTCCTCATGGAGGGTCACGGGTTCGAATCCCACCAGAGCTTCTTCTTTTTTTCTTTTTTTTTTTAAATGCATTTTTTAACAGAATTTATTATCCTTAACTAAATCTTACCCATTTATATAAGCATTTGACATATATTTACAAATTACTATTTTTAATGCTAAATCCGGTTGCGAGCCTCTTTAATTAGGATTCGTGAATTATTAGATATCGAATGCGAAATAACGATACGGGCAAATCTATAAGGTATATAAAACAAGATATTTACCAGTGTCACAGACGTTATGATTCCTAAAGCAGACGATAGGTTCTTTTTGTCGATAGTTATAACGGAACCACCGGAAATACCAGCTAATCCGGAGTATATACCCGTCCCTGAAGCCCGCCTATCTCTACCTCCATCTGAAAGAGCAGAAAAAGAATAATTTCTCGTGATTCTACAATGAATAATATTATGTCTGTTCGTTAAAATATTGCCGTGAATAGCTTTTTTCAGTATTGATAAAAATGACTGCTTAAAGCAAGATTAAAGTAAGGCAGAATGTCCCCTTCTTTTTTACTTTCAGTTTGTTTAATCTACCATCTCATTCTGCTAGGGTATATCGGGACATATTCTATGGTGATATTTAGAGCTGTAAATTCGTAAATGGAACTATTTTCTTCAGCGGAAAATCAATTTAATGCGTAAAAAGGCGTATCTATTTGGGAAATGGGTTAAAGTACATTTAACGAATCTTCTAAGTGTGCACTTTTCTTTTCGCTTTACATGTATATCTTTTATTTATAAGAACTTGGCGGACATTGAAATGTCATATCGTTATCAAATTTAAAAATTATGTTTGACGACCCAGTGAACCATGGAACGACAAAATACTCAATTTGCACGAGAAAATCGTGGACTGGTGGGCAAATGGTTCGATACTTTTTTTTCGTGCATTCGCTATCAATCCGCACATTAGGAAAACATGTATATAAGCTATATAAGCTAGTTTCCGACTATATTGAATTAACACCTTTTGTTGGTCTAAATTGACAAAAAATACTGTTTTAATGAATTTTTGTTACACTCACCGTCGGACGTGGTCGATGGGTAAAGCGCTCGACTACGATACCAGGGGTCGTTAGATCGACCCCCCGCCCGACCAATTCCTTTGAATAAGACTTTATAAGAACCGAAGCCCAATGTATTGACCAGTGCGTAACACAACAAGCGAATAAGAGTAGAGAATCGCAACCGAGTTTTTTGTATACGTCCCCCCTCTCTCTCTCTCTGGTGCGTAACAAACCAAACAAACTTTTTTTACTCACTTATATATTTCGTTCAAATTCATCTATTTTTTGTTTTGTTTTAAATAAAGTAAACGTATTACCATCAGAAATATGTCTTCTTGATTTCTGCAAAGTTTTAACACGATCTGGCCATTAGTGCCGGAGATATGATACCATATATAAGTGCACACTTAGAAGATTCGTTAAGTGTAGTTGTCAATTATTATCGAATACAGTGGAGAAAACGTTATTCTTTCCCAATAAACGCGTTTACGCTAAAACAATTATTTACAGTGCAAACAGCTTGGAGCCAGATCAGACACCGGGTAACCCGGCGTCTGATCAGGCTCCAAACTATTTGCCTCCAAGATAAACATGAATTATCAGAATTGTCCAAAAGTTGTACTTTTCTACGTTTTAGTGCTTTGCGTTTGCGTACGTTTCCGTTTAAACGGGAAAGAACAACAGATTATCCACTGTACCAGTTGACATAGTTATCGTCTGATTCGTTTCTCAAAAAAAACAACCAACTAATTTTACCTTTCGTTTACACTGTTTGTCAAACTCTTTAAAGACGCTACCCTTAACCCTAGTCACGTATTATACGCTTCCTTTACAAACAGTGTACACGTGAAGAATACACTTGTAAAAGAACCATCTCGTCAGAGTCGGTACTGTTTGTTATATTGCAAATTGAAATACACTGACAAAATAAACCTAAATGGTCAAAAATGGACTACACTAAATTGGAAACTGGAATTGTCCGTTTGAAGGGTCAGAGAGGAAAGGGTTAGTTTGTCAACGGACGTCCATAACACATTTAGCGGATCTAGGACTTGCACTTAAGGTGGTTCGACAGCGGGCGGCCCGCATCTCGAGTTCCGGAAATGCTGATGACTTTCACATGATATTTTCGGCACGTGCTTATAGTACAAAACTTACATAAAGAAAAGTTTGATAAGCTTTATTGTCGTCTTTGTTAGCGGAGTTGGTAAGGTGATTGACTAGCAAACCAAAAGTTCAAGGTTCGATTCCCACTCGCTTCTTTTTTTTTTTTAAATAAAGTGTCCGACTTTTATTGACTAGTCAATTCATAACGCAGAGACCAAAGGCCAGGCTATGTTTAGTCACGTAATAATGGATAATATCAGATGCAAGTATTGCCAAGTGACAACTAAACTTTGTGAGGATTTATAGCCTATATGACAGATGGCAGCTTAACACAGGACAAAAGTAATGCTAAAAGATAGATCCTAAAGGAGTTTTCATGCATTACTTTTGATATGCATTGAGCAGTCACCTGTCTTTAAAGATCTACAGGCTACCGTATTCAATGGTCCCTTATTACAGGTTTGACGTATGGTATTATTTAGAGCAGACGGCATTTTAAAGTTGAACTCAAGGAAGGTAACTCGTTATGTGTTAACATTTTGTCAAAATTTCTGGAAATCATGTATAACATGTAAATTCTACTGTTGATTTTCATTAATTTTTTGTGACTAGTAGAATTCAGTTTTATCTATCTAATAAGAGTAAAATTAGTGTATGTTAAACAGCTAGATTTTTTGTAATTTGAGATTTAGTTACTTTTTCAGTTTATTGACTTTTTTAAAATATTGATATTTCAAGAAAATATGTCATGAAATATTTTTGTTTGCACAATATCTTATAGTCTCTGTACAGTTTACTTGAATGTACAGAAATTATTGAGTTATATCATTTTATAAAGAAAATTTTCCTGTTTATTAAAAAGGAGCTTTTCTCGACAAAAGGTCCTGTCAGAAAAAAACGGCACTGTATTTATTTTTTTATTTTAACGATTATTCGCTCTCCATTAGGTATATTTCAATTTAATCAAGGTTTCAAAGAATTCTGACAGGGAATAAGCTAACCCGCGAACCACCTTAAGCGTTTTGTTTTGTGCTAAAAGAACACATCTGCTTATAATTGGGCAAAATTGATCAACGATAAAAGTACAGAAACAGATAAGATCTCTTGAAACATTGTTAAAGATAACGGGCATACAGTGGAGAAATATGTCTTTTTGATTTCAGCAAAGTTTTAACACGATCTGGCCATTAGTGCCGGAGATATGATACCATATATAAGTGCACAGTTAGAAGATTGTTAAGTGTAGTTGTCAATTATTATCGAATACAGTGGAGAAAACGTTATTCTTTCCCAATAAACGCGTTTACGCTAAAACTATTATTTGCAGTGCAAACAGTTTCGAGCCAGATCAGACGCCGGGTAACCCGGCGTCTGATCAGGCTCCAAACTGTTTGCCACCAAGATAAACATGAATTATCAGAATTGTCCAAAAGTTGTACTTTTCTACCTTTTAGTGCTTTGCGTTTGCGTACGTTTGCGTTTAAACGGGAAAGAATAACAGATTCTTCACTGTACGGGCGCTCTGACCAATGTCTATACATAGGAGCTCCAAATTAACGTGATTATTTCTTATACTTATATAAATATATCTTTATTTCTCAAACTAAATCCTATTAGGTGACTAATCATTAGGATAGTCTCTTTCAGATTCCAATAAGTTGAGAGGATTCAAATGAGCAGTCACAACGTTGACAATGGTTTACTCCATCTTACAGTGGTAAATACGGAGGATGGCCTGGATCCAACCCGTTTGCGTACAGTGCGTACTGAGCTTAACTAGATTGAAAAATAACTGGAATCGAACCGTAACGATGCCGAACCGTTTTTAGATGTTTTGCGATATTAAAGAGCACTGCACATGGTTTTGATCCTGATGAGGCGCCGAGTAAGTCGGAGTAACTCGACGACTTACCAGGATTCAAAAACTATACGCACCGGAACCAGAAGTAGTATATTACGGACAGTTTCACAGGTTTGGGGCATTGGGGCATTGGGGCATTATGACGTAACCAGACGTAGACCCTGTGACGTCATCGAGCGCCAGGTTGGGGCATTGGGGCATTATGACGTAACCAGACGTAGACCCCGTGACGTCATCGAGCGCCAGGTTGGGGCATTGGGGCATTATGACGTAACCGGGCGTAGCCCCCCGCTTTTTAATCCAGACTCGGGGGATTATGACGTAACTAGAGGTAGCTCCCGGCTTTTTAATCCAGACTGGCGCCGTCCTGGCGCTCTACCACGTTACCCGGCGTCTGATCTGGCTCCAAACTCTTTGCAATGGAAATAGTAACTTTAGCGTAAACGCGTTCATTGGGGGAAAATAACGATTTCTCTACTGTAACAGTTATCCATATTGCAATATCTACAACGATCTAATTTCTAAATTTAGCGTTACCATTTGTTTAATTCATTTATGCATAACGCATTATAAAAGGGACATAGGCAAACGGTGTAGACTCCAGGCAGTCTTTAAATATAAACTGAGCTAATCCAATATTTTAACATAACCTCATTAAAATTTAATTGGAGTTTGATCCCCCGGCTATTTATCCAGACATATTTAAGCGCATTAGCCGTGTTATACCCAAACATTATCCCGCGCTCGCCGCGATATGAAACTAAGTGTCAAAACAGTTTAGATCCAGATCAGACGCCGAGTTACATATCGCGCTTATCCCCTTAAGCTTTAAAGTTTGTCATCCCTTGTTTACGGAGCGGCGCATTCTGCTTTACTCTCAACCTGCTTTAAGTGGTTACCTATCTTCAATACTAGAAATAGGCTACCAGGTAAAGGGTTAAAGATGTACAGTTGTCACGATCCGGCGTCTAACCAAAAGTAACCATCGCGGCTAATGGCCGTTTAAAATATTACTTAATTTAAAACCGGGCGTATAACCGATAAGTTGAAATTTTAATTACCGTCTTTTATTTATGCTTTTCGGTGGATTACCACGATATAGCAGTAGATGATCACTTGGTAATCTACTGCAGTGGATTATCACCAATCGCTTTTATTATGAATTTTCCCCGTAGGGCTCCCCAAGAATCGCAGTCAATCGTGTCTTATCGTTAAATTCCGGCAGTCCGATTTGTCGCGAACTACTCACCGGAAGAGCACGAATCCAAACTCGGGAGCAACGAAGTCATTCGGATGACGTCAATATACCGCCAACTGTCACGCGCATGTGTTCGACATAAAACGTGGGGCTCAACACGGGATAAATAATGTACGTTCGCTTTCAATTTTTAAACAATTTCGTTTAAAAAGTGGCTTAAAAGCATAAATAAATAGAATAACTGTGTTTTTTCAGTGTAAGATCGAATTTAATCCATTTCGTGAACATCAGACTGTTATATTTTCACTCGTGGCTTCGCCACTCGTGAAAATATAACGTCTGATGTTCACTCAATGGATTAAATTTCGATCTTACACTGAAAAAAACAGTTATCCTCTATATCCTCCGTCTATTAGCGCAGACACGGATAAAACATTATGCATACGTTCGCCTTTATAAACGTATACTCGTTAGGTTAGGAAATATATGTATGTCGAATTTACGAACAACGTACCCGCGAAAAGTACGCTTGTCCTATGCAAACTCTGTAGACCCCGAAGCCTAAACTAGTCTTTTCACATACATGTACACAGTGTTCTCAATCATTCGCGCTAGGCGGAAAGGCGTGTATAGGAGTCGCGATACTGTTTGAATGCTTATCCGGTAAATAAATACCCCTATATGGTTAAATATGACACAATTAGTACGTCTCAAATCGATTAAATCGGGGTTTTACGGCACCGAAAACGCATAAATAGTCAAAGAGCGCTTTTCGTATAGTACTTTTGTCTCCGTATATAGCAGACGTCGGTTTTGTGGCTCACAGCTTCGGCTATGTCATAAGGCAATCGTAATAAGTCTATACGCGCCGGTGCAAAGACCCATCCCCTCATACATAATAACTACCGAGTATCGTCGCTTACCGCAATACATTATAGGCGGACATCGCTTTTATCGTTTCGAGATCTTCAGCTTTTTACGCCCTATACAGACTACGTACCTAAACGGTGTAGATTTTGTCACAACGCCTACTTTAACATGATTTTACCAACTAAACACATGTCATCTTTAAGCAAATTCTGCTCAGGTGTTGCCCCACTGCGCATAGAGACGGGTCGATACGAAAGGTTGGCTGTAGAACACAGGGGTTGTCCATTTTTGCAAAAAACTGTGTGGAAAATGTTTTATGATATTTATAATGATATCAGAAATTATATTTTTACTAATGCTTCTGAAGTTGACACTCTTTTTAACTCTAGGAATGATAATGATAAGTTTGTTTTTATATTTTATAATGAAAAATGAATACGCACTGTCGCCAAATCTCGCCGTCTTATTTTAAACAGACGCAGAGGTCTGCTATATAACAATGCATAAACTGTGATAGTTGATTTTAGTGCAATTTGTATTTAACAGTGGTAAATAAGTCCGTTTTTAGTGTAAATAATGCTGTATTTTTTTATTACCTAGAGTGTGTTCATTTTGATAAACTATGATAGTCTCTTATAATTCACAATTGAATGGCATGGGTAATTTACATGTATATATAGTTATTAAGTAAGTGTATGTATGCTGTATCCATGATGAGACTTGAATAAAGATATATTATAGTATTACTACATCAAGTTGAATGGAAACAAACGAGTTGAAGGCATTACATGTAAGTATCGATAAGCATAATGAGACTTTTCCGTTCAAATACAAACGGCAAAAACCCCTAAACATATCATCCCGCATTAAGCAAGCACATGTATAAACTATTGGTATATTTTAAACATATTTTGTGAAACTGTCGAAAATTTCGTATTTCGTATTTTAAGTTATTCTGGTTTAATCCCGTGATTAATATCGAGTAACCAAAGCCATATTTTAAACAATCTACGTCTAAAATGTTGTAAAAGTGTTACAGCGGAGAGGACGTTATTCCTTCCCGGTTAACGCGCCAGTGCTAAGACCCTAATGTCCATTGCAAACTGATTTGGGGCAGATCAGATGCGCGATAAAAGACACGTTGAATCAAAGAATTCGAATGATAGTCGGAATTGTAACGTAAAATTGAATACGTTCGTGTCGTAAAGACTGATCCTAGAATGAGTTTATACTCTATCTATATTAATTAAACGATCACCAATACCTAGTCAAAGTGGGGTAATATAAGTATAGATATCGCGTCAAATCACGTACCGTTCGAGTTTTTGTTGAGAGCGTTAGAGTTTGTGTTTTAACCGTTTTATTTTTCTTTTCGATCGTTTCAGTTTTTGTCTTATTCATTCGAGTTTTTATTAAGAGCGTTAGAGTTTGTGTTTTAACCGTTTTAATTTTCTTTTAGATCGTTTCAGTTTTTGTCTTAATCATTCGAGTTTTTGTTTCGATCGTTCGAGATTGTGTCCCGGTTAATTAAAAAAATGTAACAATGCACTAAATTTCCATAGGACTTCGTTCGAGTTTTTGTGTCTATCGTTCGAGTTTTTGTTTCGTTCGTTCCAGATTTTGTTTCAATCGTTCGAGTTTTTATTTCATTCATTCGAGATTTAGTTTTAATCGTTCTAGTTTTTGTTTCGTTCGTTTCAGATTTTGTTTAATCGCTGGAGTTTTTGTTTAAAACGTTCGAGTTTGTGTTTGAATCGTTAGAGATTTTGGTTCCATCGTTCATGTTTTTGCTTGAATCGTTCGAGTTTTTGTTCCGAAATAAATCTTAAATTTGTCACGAGTGTGATAATGTTCTATATGTGACTATATGTATGTATATGCGTATGTATGGTTGCCTATGTTCGCTTATTCATTACCGCGGTTTTGGGTTTGAGGGGATGTTTTTTGTTCATTTACCGGAAAAAGTATCTTGTGCAAAAAACTAAAAGGAAGGCAAGTCGGTGGTTTTGATCTAAATGCGCTGCTTAACAGCGAATGAGATTAGCCGAAAACATCTTCCTGAACTCATATAGGCGGGTGGTCAATGCTTGTTCTAATTGATTGGTTACAGGCGGGTGGTCAGTGCCTGTCGATAAGATCCGCGTAAAACGGATAACTGACGCACTAATCGCAACATCTCTGGTATAATCGTAAAGAAACGCGTAAAGAAAAAGGCTAGCAAACGCGTTTAACGAAACGGATAATAAACGCGTAAGAAACGCGTAGAGTGGGTAGGAATAGCGTATTTACCGCTGTAGTTAAGGAATCCTCTGATCTGAGTATCTATTGTTTGCATAGGACAAGTGTATTATTAACTAGATCTAGTGCAAGCTTGGTCAGACACCAAGATTATCAGTGTCTAATCTGGATCTACACTGTTAACAAATCCACACTAACCCACATGAGATCAACTAGTTTGATAAAAACGCAGAAAACAATTAAGAGAAGAAGAAAATAAAAGTAGGTTGGCGGTAAAACGTAATTTATAAGTCCGTAAATTCTATATCATGCACACGAAGGCATGACTCAATCATCTCAGTCTTAACATCACGTGCACACACTTTTGTATACATGAAACAATTCAGAACAATGGAGAAGACGCTTTTCTTCCCCGTTTCTGAAACGGTGCTAAACGTAAACGCAATGTACTAAAATTGAAAAAATACACCTTTTCATAAATGTTGATTATTGATTTAATATGAAAGGCAAGCAGTTTTGAGCATGGTCAGACGCCGTGTTACCCGGCGTCTGATCTGGTCACAATACTGTTTGCTATGGAGATAACGATTTTAGCATAAACACCTTTCTTCAATGATAACGTTTTCCCCAACCCTTATTGAGTAAAGCCGCCATTACGACCATGCATTACAGACTCATTTTCGATATACAATGCCGTGTAAGGTAGGTCACTTGGTGAAAGTAAGACCGGAAGTTACTGTAAGAGCTTTCTTCTTTATTTTCATTTTGTTTTAAGCTGCTACCTATATGTTTCTGTTCACACCAACGAATCAAACAAAATCAAATCAATTACTTTTTGGCTCGGAGAGCCTATATCGAATCCTTACGAAAAATATTGGTGCGAGTCTAGCTCCCCCTACAAACAAATTTTGTCATATGGGGTTTACATATGCTAACGGAGCTTCAGTTGCTGGATACGTCACTATCAGATAAACCGTGTAGTAGCAGCACTGAGTTAAACTCTGGATCCCGAGTCTGTACCTGTGGTGATTTAAACACCGTATTTACTCCCTTGTAATAAACATTCACCTAGTAGTCATAGCAGACGATGCATTATAAGACATGCACATTACAAAATTCTTTAGGGTCTTTAAGGGTGTATCAATGTCATGACTTTGGGAAATTTTCAAAGTATATGAAAACACTCTATGATGGTTTTGTATTGAAGAGCTATTTAAGATGAATGAAAAAATAGAAAAAGTGTATATTTTGGTGAACAACAGTTGGGTCTTCGGCCATGTAAAATTTACCCCACCCACTTCCTCTTATTTTGTCCTTTTTAAACAGCCCGCTTCAATAAAATCCATTTTAAATGAAAATAAATATGATAATTTGTTTTTTTGTTATTTATTTCCTATCTATGGTAGTATTTCTTCATACAAAAACTAATTTAAGACAAAAAAGGCACCAAATGTGAAATTTATAAAGCTCTAAATATCATCGATATGGTACTTTTTTGTAAATTTTGTAAGGGGAGATAACTCTTTTTCTTTAATAACTCAAAATTTTCAACACTGACCTTTCAATTTCTTTTCATATTTTGAACTGCCTTAGCATGGGCTTTCATCTGGTAGAATATATAAAAAAGTTTAATACTAGAACTATTTCATTTTCAAACTTTTTTAAATTTTTTCATAAAATAAAAAATCTAATAAAATCATGCCCTATACAAAGCATATTTTTGATATTCAAGGATCCATATTGTTCAAACCTGGTGACTGTTTTGTCTAAATTTGGTTTCTATATGTGAAAATACCACCATAGACATGAAATAAATAATGAAAACCCAAATTATCATGTTTGTTTTGTTTTAAAATAAATTTTACTGAAGCTTGTACTCTGAATGGGTAAAATTTGAAAAAAAAACCGTCAAAATTTGACATACCTTTTTCAAATCGCTGTAGCTCAAAAGAAAGGACACCACCATATTTGTTTTTCATTTTTTCATTAATCATAAACAGCTCTTCCAAAAAAACAATGTTAGAAAAAACAGTTTGATACTTTGAAAAATCGCTTATGACATTGATACACCTTTAAACGCTGCAGGTTTCTGCTTAATGCATGGCAATGGTAATGCAGAAACTCCATTATTAGCTTTCTGCATTACTTTATTCTACATTAAACTGAAAGTCCGAGCCTGTAGTACTATAGTACTTTGATTATTTAAGCAGGTCATAAGGACGTTTCATGAATACATGAGTCTGTAATGACTGTAGATAGAAAGGTTTAACTGTAGATAGAAAAGTTTAACCCATTTAATCCTAAAGCGATGCATATACCTGTCCTTTATATACAATGTACCTGAGAAAATTACATGTGTCTGCACTGTTTGTCGTTTTTCCATAAACCATATTCATTGTCAAATTGGATTGGGCATTATTGTAGAAATTGGAATTCTCTATTTGAAGTTTCAAGATTGAATGAGTTAAACAATCTTTGCAGTTCCTTGTTCCAAGATGAGTTTTGAAATGGATGCCTAATAATAATAATAAGTTCATTATTACAGTAGGGAAAATGCTATATATCCCGTTCTAAACGAAATACAAACAAACCGCAATAAACTGTAGAAAACGACATCAGGTTTTGAAACTGTTAACGGTTAGTTCTAATCTACATCGCTAACAGTTTTACTGGCAACTGTTTGAAAAGTCTGCTCGATTATTATCTGAGTGGAGCCTGTATCCAAACTGTTTGCAATAGAAATAATGTGTTTTACCATAAACCCGTTTATTTGGAAAGAAAAACGTCTTCTCCATTGTAAATAGCCTCATGTCATGGTTTATAAATGAATATACAGTGCTCCTTCTCTAAAACGACACCCAATTGGAGACACAATGATTGTGTTGTTGTTCGGAGGGGTCGTCATAGGGAGGGAAATTAATATTTGGCTTACACTTGCAAACATCTTGAATCCAGATCAGACACCGCGTAACTCGGTGTCTGATCTGGATTCAAGCTGTTTTTCACTCGTCATTACATTTATTCTACCAAAATGTCCACTTATACATGTATGTAACTTTAAGAAAAACAGCAAACGACAAATTTAAGCAGACGGTAATGCAGCCATGAAAGGTTGGACATAAATGTCTTGTTTTAGGAACAGCGGCAAGGGTCGTTGGAGGGAGGGCCGTTGTAGAGAGGGAGTGCTACATACATAGGCCTTTTTGTCAAGCTAACAAAAATAACAGAATTGATACAGTTGTATACAAATACAAATACAAATTTTATTTAAAGTCGGTGTGTCATTACTAATAACTCCAAACTTCTCCTCGCCTAATCTTACGACAATTTACTCATACAGTGGAGAATCTGTTATTCTTTCCCGTTTAAACGCAAACGTACGCAAACGCAAAGCGCTAAAACGTAGAAAAGAACAACTTTTGGACAATTCTGATATTTCATGTTTATCTTGGTGGCAAACAGTTTGGAGCCTGATCAGACGCCGGGTTACCCGGCGTCTGATCTGGCTCCAAACTGTTTGCATTGCAAAAAATAGTTTTAGCGTAAACGCGTTTATTGGGAAAGAATAACAGATTCTCCACTGTAATACAATAAAATATAATACGCTAAGTAATTGTATTCGTCTGCAACAGTTATCGTCTGCTACTGTTCTAAAATAAGATTTTTCTAAAAAGATTTATTTTCAAATACGGTCAGAGTGACCAACACGGTTTGTCTGCAGATGATACGCCGTATTACTGCACAGTAGAACCTCTCTATTACAACCACTAAAACGAAGGATAATTGATTGTATAAAAGACAGGTGACAGATTAAAGCAAGGTGACAGTGGAACAGAAAGCTCCTAAAGGAGCTTTCTGTTTCACTGTCACCTTGCTTTAAGCGGTCACCTGCCTAAACATCCAATAATTAACAAAATTTAGTGGCCGTAATAGCGAGGTTTTACTGTATACTGTTTGCCAAGGTTAACACAATCAATTTCGCCGGCATACTCGTAAACGGTGAAGTACAGTAACCCCCATCTTTTACGACAATATTGTTGAGTTAATTATTAGGCGTTTACATATTGTTAAAGCAAGGTGACAGTAAAACAGAAATCTCCTTTAGGGGCTTATTACTTTACTGACACCTTGCTATAAACTGTCATCTTTTATACAATCAATTAGCCTTTGTTTTAGTGGCCGTAATAGAGAGGTTTTACTGTAATGATAACCGATACATTTGCAAACAGTTTCGATCCAGATGAGACGCGGTTCAACTCGGAGTCTCACCAGGGGCCCCGTCTTACGAAATGTCGTACGACAAAAACCGTCGTAAGTCAGAACTTTAAAATACATGCAGTTTCTGATTTCTTCATCTTATCTTGTCGTGTGACATCTTTTTGGAATCGCCTTTTAAAGGCGATTCCAAAAAGATGTCACAAGACAATATTAGATTGGGAAATAAATAGTAAGTGCAAATTTTAGAATCTGACTTACGACACAATTTTGGTTCCAAACTGTTTGACACCATAGGCATAGACCTATTTCAAAGGAATCAATTTTGTAAATTTAAATTCAAGGACAGTATAAATAGATAGAGCTATTAACTTGTCGTTCAAACAAATAAAATGTTTAATTATCCAATATCCCCGGAGCGTTACATGCCATTGGCATATTCACCTCTAGTTTCGAGTACAGTGGAGAATCTGTTATTCTTTCCCGTTTAAACGCAAACGTACGCAAACGCAAAACACTAAAACGTAGAAAAGAACAACTTTAGGACAATTCTGATAATTCATGTTTATCTTGGTGGCAAACAGTTTGGAGCCTGATCAGATGCCGGATTACCCGGCGTCTGATCTGGCTCCAAACTGTTTGTATTTGTAAATAATAGTTTTAGCGTAAACGCGTTTATTGGGAAAGATTAACAGATTCTCCACTGTATACCTGTCATTTACAGAATATCCTTGTCCTATTTATGCGAATAGTGTAGATCCAGATCAGTTTGGTTTACACTGTTTGTCATTTTGCAATATACTGTGAAAAATTACCATAAATAGCCAACAATGGAACAGACTTAGTTTGAAACTGGAATAATCATAGACATAGACATAGACATAGCCATAGTTTATTTGGTAACTTATACACATTGTATATCGTTACATCAGCATATATAATCAAATTGTTTAAACAGGTCAAATCATATCACGTGACAAAACTATTTTCTTATGTATAAATCCAAACAAAAAAGATCATATGATTAATCCATGTTAAGTTTCAGGGGTGATTGGGTTAGCCATATCGCCTGCTTAGAATTGTCGTCTGATGCTATTTCCAATATTTTTTAGACAAACTAAAGCAAATCGATATGAGTGTCAAACAGTTTGTATCCTGCATGGTCAGATGCCGAGTTACTTATCGTCTAATCAGAAGCAAAACTGTTTTCAAAAACTAGTATATTCAAGGTTTAAAAGGAGAAGACGTTATTCTTTCCAAATGAAAATGTTTATATTAAAAATATATTAGAATCTACGTCCATTGCAACAGTTTGGAGGATAATAAATCACTGATAAGTGAAACTATTCCAGTTTCAAAAGAATTCTTGTCAATTTTTTTTTATTTAGGGTTGTTGTTTTCTAAGTAGAATATTGCACAAAATCGCACACAAATACAAACAGCGTAGACTCTGACCATGCAGAGGGTGCCTGTGAAAACCCTACACAACCTCTCATCACGACCCTCTTAGTTCATTGCATTCAAAGGCGAAGTGACCAGGAGAGAGATGTTGAAGGCACGTGAACCTGTGGGAGCCCTGAGCCGAGAGGATCGCGGCAAGAGGTTCTGTCGAGTTCGCGCTTATGAACACAGGGCTGGTACAGATATTGCAAATATTAGTTTGACACGCCCAAGTAACAAATCATCATATAAATGTAGTATATAATAGATGTATAATATTTGAAAGCATAAGTTTACTGGTGCGAAAACGGGTGTGTCCAAACCATGCATGAAAAAAGATTTTTCGGATATGTAATCACATACATCGTTTTGCCCCAGTTAATTTCCGTGAAGCGAATACATGTACATATAGGATACGGAAAATAAAGATATACATGTAAACTGAAACCTATATGTTCCGTCCCGCTTTTACAAACATTCAAAACATAGCTTGTTTCCTGGGTTAACCCTTTGAACCCTAGTCCATCATATGGGCGTCCTTTCAAACAGTGTACATGTGAATAGAACACTTGCCCTGTGCAAACAGTGAAGACCCAGATCAGAGGGCTCCGAAGGAGCCCTCTGATCAGGGTCTTCACTGTTTGTCATAATGCCAAACTTTGACAAAAACAACCCTTAAAAGTCAGAAATGGACTAGACTTAAATGGAAACTGGAATTGTCCATTTAAAGTGTCAGGGAGGAAATAGTTAATTCATACACAGTCACCGATGGACACTCGCAGTTTCTAATAAAGTCTAGTCGAGTTATGGTTGTAGTTTGGATGGTGTTTACTTTAACATTTTATTGCAAGTTGACAAACAATGCAGATTCTGATCAAAATGCCCTTTGATCTGGATCTACAAAGTTTGCACAGGACATGCGTACTCTTCATATGCACACGGGATCCAGATTGTTTGACACGCATTACGGCATTACTAACCCCTTCACTGCCATGACGTCATCAAATTTAAACAATTGTCGTCTGCTTCTATTTCTAAAAATCATTTTTAGGTATTTTGACTAAAGAAATCTTGAAACGAGCGTCAAACAGTTTGGATCCTGATCAGACACCGCGTTACGCGGCGTCTGATCAGGATCAAAACAGTTTGCAAATAACTACTGTACTCGAGGTAAGGCAGTTTAGGGGTTAAATTCAATTTAGACCTACCTAAAATTTAATTTTGAGAAATGAAAGCAGACGATAATTTTTAAGCAAGGTGACGTCATGGCGATGAAGGGGTTAAAGGCATAAATTGTTGGTTTAAACATATTTTATTTCAGTGATTTACATGTATTTTACAAACATACAACAACGTTTGGGATTGAAACGAAAGCAAAACAGCTATTGTGTTTCTCTCCTTGCATAATTGGTATATATATCATGCCTCAATGTACAATAAAAATAAATAAGAACCATCAAAATTGGTCAAAGCAATATGAAAGGAAAGCAAAAATCTCTGTTTTTCTTCTATCCTGCTTTAAGCTGCCGTCCGTCTTCAAAAAACTAAATCAATATGTGTTTAACATTCTGTGCGCTGCGTGCGAAACTATGGTAACTGTTGCAAACAGTTTGGATCCAGATGAGACGTCGGGTATATCGGCGTCTCATCTGGATACAAACTGTTTTACACTTTGAGGATATTTCCTGAAAGACAATTCTTTTAAACCAAATTTGTTAATCTAAATTGTTGTAGACGACAAATTGTGCAGATGACACAGCGTGAAGAAGGTTAACCCATTACCCCATAAATACGCATTTTTACGCCTTTAATTTCTTCATCCACTAAAGAAAATAGTTGTAAAGTAGATCTATAAATTAATGATTATGTATTGTAAGAAATAATTTCTATATTTTAGAAGATGGTAGCTTAAAGCAGGTTGAAGGTAAAGCAGAATGCGCCTTAAGGCGAATTCTGCTTTACTTTCAGCCTGCTTTAAGTGGTCACCTATATATCTTAAATACTAGAAACAGGCTATGGGGTAATGGGTTAAGCGTGTTTAAATATGGGGTACCTTACGGTTTGTTATTTGATATTTATTTCAAGTCACAAACTGAACAGGAATTATTTTTCTGTTTCCAAACTTTATTGTGGCTTGTAAAGTTGTTTTTCTCAAAACAGAACAAAGGTTATTATATAACATGGGGGCATTCAGAATTACTAAACCCTCCCTGCAACGACAATTAAATTCAACCTTAGTATAGTTGCTTAAGATGGATCGCAGTTTTATACAGGGAAATCTACTTTGAGAGCTTTCTGTATCACTTTCGCCCTGGATTAAGCACCTATCTGCCTCTCAAGGTCAGCGTAAGCTTTACTTATAAGTCTGTCATCTGTCTTAAGAAATTTAAGATAAAATAAACTTTCCTTTTTATTGAATAGCTACTGAACACCAATTTTACTCTAGATATAGAATAGCGGTGTTTTCATTTATCTATACGAATGTAATTTTTAAAGCAAAACTGTACTACATTAATATAAGCATTGTGTCCACATTAAGGCTTTGTTTTACACTAAAGTGAACAACTACAATCAGTACAGGGTCTGGCCAGAGGGCTCCCATGGGAGCCCTATGATTATTGTCTGCACTGTTTGCATAGTGTAAGTGTGTTGTTTATAGGTATACCATGTGCGATGGGTGCATGTATGCGTCACAATGGTTGATTGGGGTTTATAAAAATAAAACTTGATAATAATTTGCCTGCTTATGATAAGCAGCATGCAATCATAGATTAATTCAGTCACCCTAGGCTAGTGACGAGTATAGTATATATTTAGTGAAGAGTCATATGCAAAAAACTTTTAGGTGTAAAACAAACGACTCAAAATGATTTCATTTATGGAGAGCTAGGAAGATTTACATACCAAACTAAAAGATGCTTAAATATTATTAAGTACTGGGTTAAGATTTTACATACAAAAGAAGATAAATATATAACAAGAATATATCGTTTGCTGAAAGATGAGCATGAAATAAATAATTATGTGAACTGGTGTTCTCTATTGAAAGATCTTATTTGTCGCTTAGGGTTCTACCACGTTTGGTTATCACAAACTGTCGGTGATGCAAAAATGTTTATATTACTTGTAAAACAAAGGTTAAATGATCAGTTTGTACAGAATTGGAATAATAGGCTGAATGAATCAAGTAGAGCTCTGTGTTACAGAAAAATATCCAATTTTGGAATACAGCCATACCTAAATATTGTTAATATAGGGAAGTTTTGTACATCTATGAGTAGACTTAGATTATCTTCTCATAGGTTAGCAATTGAAACAGGGAGATGGAATAAACCATTGCCAATAGCATTCAATGATAGAAAATGTAGTACATGTTCCACATTGGAAGATGAATTTCATTTTGTATTAGAATGTATTCAATTCCAAGATCTAAGAATAAAATATATTTCAGAATATTATTGGAAAAGGCCAAGTATGTTGAAATTTACAAAGTTAATGACTAGTTTTGATGTTAAGACTGTAAGAAATTTATCAATGTTTGTTCACTATGCATTTCAAGCTAAACCTCTTTGATCTGATGACTATTATTGTAGCTATGATGAAGATGATTCAGGTTAGCAGTTGAAACAGAGAGATGGAATAAGCCATTGCCATTAGCATTCAATGATAGAAAATGTAGTGCATGTTCCACATTGGAAGATGTATTTCATTTTGTATTAGAATTTATCCAATTCCAGGATCTAAGAATAAAATATATTTCAGAATATTATTGGAAAAGGCCAAGTATGTTGAAACTTACAAAGTAAATGAAGCTATGATGAAGATGATTCAGTTAGCAGTTGAAACAGAGAGATGGAATAAACAATTGCCATTAGCATTCAATGATAGAAAATGCAGTGCATGTTCCACATTGGAAGATGTATTTCATTTTGTATTAGAATGTATTCAATTCCAGGATCTAAGAATGAAATATATTTCAGAATATTATTGGAAAAGGCCAAGTATGTTGAAACTTACAAAGTTAATGACTAGTTTTGATGTTAAGATTGTTAGAAATTTATCAATGTTTGTTCACTATGCATTTCAAGCTAAACCTCTTTGATCTAATGCATATTACTGTAGTTATGATGAAGATGATTCAGGTTAGCAGTTGAAACAGAGAGATGGAATAAACCATTACCAATAGCATTCAATGATAGAAAATGTAGTGCATGTTCCACATTGGAAGATGAATTTCATTTTGTATTAGAATGTATTCAATTCCAAGATCTAAGAATAAAATATATTTCAAAATATTATTGGAAAAGGCCAAGTATGTTGAAATTTACCAAATTAATGACTAGTTTTGATGTTAAGACTGTTAGAAATTTATCAATGTTTGTTCACTATGCATTTCAAGCTAAACCTCTTTGATCTGATGACTATTCCTGTAGTTATGATGAAGATCTTCATGTACATGTACTCATGCAAAAGGAGTGTACCAGGCTGAACTGCTTGTTTTGTGTGTAATTTGTTTAACTTCGAGTTCCAATAGTTGTTTAAATGTAACTAGTATAAGTTTTCGGTGCAAATGAATGTTTTAATTTAAATTCGAGTTACAATAATTGTTTAATGTTACTAGTATAAGATATATTTTATTCTTATAACAGAGCTCTAGATAAGGGGCGTATTTCAAAAACTATTTTTTTTTTATTTCTGTTTTCAACACTATGGTGTCACTACTCATTAGAATCGTCTCGAAGAGACGATTCTAATGAGTAGTAACCCCATAGGATTTGATGTTACAATAAGTGAAAATATGTTTGATTTGTGCAGTTAACTACCTCTTATCTGGAGCCCTGTTATAACATCAGTATTTTCTAACACAAATATAATAGATATTTGATTTAAGAAAACTAAGTTATGATAATGGTGATAATGATATCAATTCTGATGAAAGTATCACTGAAATCATAATTTTAATTTTGTCTTTACTTACATCTTCTCCGCTAAATGCATCTTTATTGTCATAACTGTTTGTTTGTTTATGTATTACATGCCTATGCTTGTTTACAACATGTATTACATGCCTCATGGACTTGTTAGTCTGAAGGAAGAATAAAATCATATCTATCTATCTATGTAAAACTATAGACCCTGATCAGGGTTTGAACTGTGTGTCAGTTTGAAACAAATTGTTAAAAAAACCTAAATAGTTAAACTTGATTAGACTTCGTTTAAAACCGAAAGTGTCTATCTGATGTTTCAGGAGTGAATAGGCTATCTAACCATCAAATGAAGAAGACTTTAGAATTATGAAGATATGTGACTATGCTTAGGCGGTGTACGACTGATGTAATCCTGAATGCTCATTTAGGGAGATTTCTACATTTTCTACATTAAGTATGTTAGGCTCTTGTGTTTATCTTTGTATTGTCGTTTAAAAAATCCTTTTAAAAGTCAATTCTTAACCGTGATAATGTCGTTCGCGACTTGATGTCAATAACGAAAATGACGATTTCACGCGTCCTTCACAAACTGTACAGTGGAGAATCTGTTATTCTTTCCCGTTTAAACGCAAACGTACGCAAACGCAAAGCACTAAAACGTAGAAAAGAACAACTTTTGGACAATTCTGATAATTCTTGTTTATCTTGGTGGCAAACAGTTTGGAGTCTGATCAGACGCCGGGTTACCCGGCGTCTGATCTGGCTCCAAACTGTTTGCACTGCAAATAATAGTTTTAGCGTAAACGCGTTTATTGGGAAAGAATAACAGATTCTCCACTGTACCTGTTGGTGAATTCGCGATAGTTTTTGCAAGCAATTTAGATCCATATGAGACGTCAAGTAACGTGGCGTTTCACCTGGATCTTAACTGTTTGTTTCTATGATGCTATCTATTGATATAAAAATGTAGATAAGGTTTTAGAATTGTCACAAATGACAATTTTGAAGACAATAACACAACGTACCAAAACCTTGAACCCTATCGACGAGTATACTCGTCATTTACAAACAGTGTACATGTGACCATTACACTTGTCCTGTGCAAACATGGTAGACTCTGACCAGAAGGCTCCTGCAGGAGCCCTCTGATCAAGGTCTGCACTGTTTGTCAATTTGCAATATATTGCAGAAAACACCCCTTAATTGACATAAATGGACTAAACTTAATTGAAAAATGGAACTTTCCATTAACATTTTCAGGGGTGAATGAGTTAAGGTGATTTGCACCTTTGACTATGGAGGAAAGAGTTAAGTAGGCGACAGCTGGTAAATAAATATACAATGTAAATTTATACACATGTATAACTTCTCCAAACCGGACACTCTTTAATAGGGAAAGAAAGCAGACAATACAGAACATGTGACTATTTAGTGCAGGATAAAAGTAGGACATAAAGCTCCCATAGGGAATCCCGTCTTATTTTTGTCTGCATTAAGCTGTCACTTGTTACCATATGGATTAGAGACCGAAAACTCCGTTTTATTGGAGTCCGGTTCGGAGAGGTTTGACGCCAGAACCATTCAAAGACAATATGATATGAGAGACTCTTCACTGAGTGTGGAACATCGGCATGTTGTAGGTCAAATTCTAAACGCTGGGTCTACATTGATTGTAGCACAGGTAGACAAATGTTATTGACTTTGAAAAGTGCTTAACACATTCAACCCTAGCGACGAGTATAGTCGTCATTTACAAACAGTGTACATGTAAGGTTTACACTTGTCCTATGCAAACAGTGTAGACCCTAATCAGAGGGATAAGGAGCCCTCTGATCAGTGTCATTACTATTTGTCATTTTGAAATATATTGTTAAAATCAGCCATAAATAGTAAAAAATGGATTAGACTTATTTTGAAATTGGAATTGTTCATTAAATTTTCAGGGGTGAAGGAGTTAATAGTTGACCATGCTTAGGACCCAAACTTATACTATACTCTGATGTACAGTGGAGAAGACATTATTATTTGCCAATAAACGCGTCTGTACTAAAACAATTATTTCCAATGTAAACAGTCTGGAGCCAGATCAGACACAGCGACACCCGGTGTCTAATCAGGGTCCAAAACTGTTTGAACTCTTTGCGATATAACTTAAGTAAATTTATTTGCAACTATTTTTTAAAATCAGAATCTACAATGTTTGCAAAATATACATACTGTACAATGGTTATCGGCATAGAGTAACTTACTTTTGTTTCAAAACAACAACAGACAAGAATTGTATAAGGCGTTTTCTTCCGACAATTTCAAGAAAGGACCTAAAATTCATAAAACTGTTGGAGAACAGCATGCTCGCCTATTGCAAACTGTTTATAATCGGTATCTATAAAGAAATATGAATTTCAGTACAGACCTGGTTCTGATTATCAAATATTCTTTAAAACAGCTGTAACATTTTATAAAAGAAAGCCGTAAGCAGGTACAGTGGAGAATCTGTTATTCTTTCCCAATAAACGCGTTTACGCTAAAACTATTATTTGCAGTGCAAACAGTTTGGAGCCAGATCAGACGCCGGGTAACCCGGCGTCTGATCAGGCTCCAAACTGTTTGCCACCAAGATAAACATGAATTATCAGAATTGTCCAAAAGTTGTACTTTTCTACGTTTTAGTGCTCTAAATGCGTTTGCGTACGTTTGCGTTTAAACGGGAAAGAATAACAGATTCTCCACTGTACAACTGTAGAACACTTTGGAAATTTAAATAATCCTTTCTTTAAAGCCTTAACCACAGTCAAAAGCAGGTATATAATTCAAAACAAATTACAAGATTTTTATTTTAGTGTTTATGTTACAGTCAATCAGTTTAATCAGTCACTTCACGAAATGACCACAATTTTCAGTCATTACGTGAAATGACTCTTTCACTTAGTCATTTCACGAAATGCCTGAAATGTTCCGTCATTTTATGAAATGACTGAAATTTTCAGGCCGCTTTTACACAAACTGGCTAGATACCTTTAACAGGATTCAGGCAATGTGAAGAATAACTTTTGTTTAATTAATTCAACAGTATTTGTTCATTAATACCATTCAATATGTATAACTTTGTCTAATATTTTATATCTAATAATTATTTCAGAAACATTGCAAACAGTTGTAATGCCTTAACTTGATTTCTATTACATTAAATATGCATGTATTGTTTCAATAGTGTAGTTTGTAATACACCAATCATTGCAATGTCATACATAAAGCTAAAGTCAATTTAGTCATTTCGTAAAATGACTGAAGGTATTGTTTAGTAATTTCACGAAATGACCGAAAAGTTCAGGCATTTCATGAAATGACTAAGTGAAACAGTCATTTCACGTAATGACTGAAAATTTCAGTCATTTCATGAAATGACTGATTACACAGATTGACTGTAACAATGTTTAATTCATATAGAGCCTTCATGCAACATATATGGAATAACATCATAGTATAAATATTTTATGATATACAAATGAATTTCAACAATTGAAGCTAAATGCTAATATTGAGATCTAAAGTGTGAAATAGGTCAGACTTTGTAAAGTTATTTGATTTTTAATATACAGGATTTTTAATATACAGGAATGTGCTATGTTATCAATAATTATTTTTCACATTATGAGGGTCTCGTAAAGTTCATACTTTGAACTCCATGCTATATTTTCTAATTGTGAACACTATGTTATGAATACGTAAATCATTAAGAGAAATAAATAAAGAATAGATACATATGGAAAATGAAATGTTCTTTGATGGACACTATTAAATATGTTGCCAAGAGGAGAAAGAGGACGAAATTCCGGCCAACAAAGTGCAGAATAACAAATATTGAAAACCATTTAAAACGAATTGTTTCAAACCAAAAGCAAACAACAACTTATGCAGTAAAACCTCTCTACTAATATAACGAAGGCTAATTGATTGTATATAGACAGGTGACAGCTTAAAGCAAGGTGACAGTAAACTTATTTATGTTATCTGTCGTAAACAACTCATAATTAACACAACTCAGAGGTCGTAAGAGAGAGGTAGTCTTAATAGACAGGTGGCCGTAATAGAGAGGTTTTACTGTATTGTAAGAATGTTTCTTCCGGTATCACCTGACAATAATTGATAATACCACTTGACTGTCTAGGCCATCATAAAGTACTAAATATATGTCAGTTTATCGCTTTACTCCCTCATCACCATGACGTCATCTGATTTACTCAATTGTCGTCTGCTTTTATTTCTCAAAATTTAGTTAAACATTAATTGATTAAAAGCAATATCTTATTGAGTGTCAAACAGTTTGGATCCTGATTAGGCGGCGTCAAATCGGGATTCAAACTGTTTGCAAATAACCAGTGTGCTCTGGTTTATTCCCTTCACTACCTTTGTCTCATTGTTCTTGCATTTGCTAACAGTTTTGATCCTGATCAACGCCAAGAATCTCGGCGTCTGATCAAAATCAGTGCCATTTGACGATCAAACTAGATAAAGTTCCAAATTCTAAAAATGTGAAATGAAACTAGACGACTATCTAATGCATACGACACTGGTAATGGAGAGGTATTAAAAAATGACATTGTCAAACTGAACGTCTGTTTATAAATAAACCTTACATCGACACAATAGCGTCTGCTTTTAGATAGTTGTCTTTGCTAATTGTTTTCTTTTCTTCAAATCAAAGTAACCACGTGTTGATGGAGGAAATGTCGATACGAGTGTCGAAAATCAGGGACGCCGTTTGAAACGTGACTTTAGTGACAAATGGAGTTGAAAGGCTTAAAGGAGAAATCATTTTCAATTGAAACTGAAACAGAAACTGGTTTATTTGATAAACGCCTGTTTTAACAGCTATGTGTATTCAATGGCGTTTTACAATACATGAAATACAGTAAACATTTATATTAAAATATATGGTATTAAAACTAGTTTAACATTTCATTGATCATATAATTAGAAAGAAGTTATACATTAATTATAAGAAATGGTACTTTAAGACTGGTTTAATATCTCGTCAATCATGTGATTACAAATCAGTAAAATACATTAATTCTTAAAATGGTACTTAGTTTAAAACGAAAAAGGACAGTCAGGATTTCTGGAATATCTGATTGGGGCTGTACGGCACTGTGACACAAAACAGGTCATTTAGCGCCGACTAATGATGATATGATGACGATTTTAGAATGATGATTTCAAGAAGATGATGATGATGTACGGCATTTTCAATATCATTTTCAATATCTGTGTTCCACTTACTTTGCGGCGTTTAATCTATTAATGCCTATTTTCTTTACAAAAATGAGCCAATGACAGTAACAAGCAGTGTAAGCATTGATGAGACGCTTCGATTTGCGGTGTCTCACCGGGTTCTGCCCCGTTTGCGATTTCAAATGAATTGATCTGTTGTATGAACAAAATGAGCACATCTGAATATATTCTAGTACTATGAAAGCTTCTAGCAAGCACGTGAGGAGAGTTCTTTGCAATATCCAGACATGAATGGTTTAATCACTTTTAAAAACCCATACTCTGCAATTAAAGCATGTCTGCTTCATAACATCCATCTATATTTTTGTACAAAAAACAACAACACATGTCTTGTTGACTAAGGCACCAAAAGACGAATACAGTAAACCTCTCTATAACGACCATTCGATTGTGTTCAATATCGGGTGTTTACGGCAGGTGACTGGTTAAAGCAAGATGACCGTAAAACTGTGACTGTAAAATGTAAAAACGTGTATACATGTATAATGTTTTGTGTGACAATATACTATGTAGATCTACAAGTTAGAAATAAAATGTGTTCTGTTCTGTTCTGCTTTAACCCATTCTCTGCCTTACCCCGAGTGCAATAGTTATTTTCAAACAGTTTGGATCCTGATGAGACGCCGCTGATCAGGATCCAAACTGTTTGACACTCATTTTAATATTTCTTAAGTCAAAATACCTAAATTTTAAATTTGAGAAATAAAAGCAGACGACAATTGTTTAAAATTGATGACGTCACGGCAATGAAGGGTTAATCTGTCACCATATTCTCATGCAGTCAGTTAGCCTTATTTCAGTGGTCGCAATAGAGAGGTTTTACTGTACTCACAGTCTGATATTGATCCTTACCATTTCTACACATGTTATATTTACACTAGGCTAGACCTCGTTCTTTCCCAAACATACACTTGATACATGTAAGATGTTGAGGCAAGTTTTATCACAGTCATTTATTTATCAATGATGCGAATCTAAACTATTCATACATGTAAGCAGTTACCACAATGAACAGAGTCCTCTTGAAAAAAATTCCGGGATCCACACATCAGAAAATGGATATATCCTCGTCGATACGTGCTCATCTCAACTCATTCACCCCTGAAACTTTTAATGGAAAATTCCAGTTTGAAATTAAGTCTAATCCATTTTTTTACCATTTAGGATTGCTTTCTGCAAAATGACAAACAGTGCGGATCCTGATTTTGGTCTACACTGTTTGCATAAGACAAGTGCAATCTTCGCAGAACACTCACTGTTTGTGAAGGACGAGTGTACTGCATTACTGGTCGTAAGGGCTTCATGAGTTAAACCGATCATAACAGAAACCTTGTGATATGTAATCCCCAATATCAACTTAATCCCAATATAAACATTGCAGGGCTGCCATATCTCCGGATTTTTCCGAAATCTTCGGAATTTTTCTAGTACATGGTAGCTGAAAGCAGGCTGAAAGTAAAGCAGAATGTGCCTTAAGGCGCATTCTGCTTTACTTCCAACCTGCTTTTAGTAGCCATGTGTCAACAAAACTAGAAACAGGCTATGGGGTAAAGGTACAATTCATAAAAACGCACTTGAAAAATGAAACATTTGAAATCTTAGGATTTTTCATGTCAACTTGTGGTAGCCCTGACATTGGTTTGTTTTCACATATATCCATTCATATTATACATTGTACATAGATTCATACAGATGTATGTCTAATAGCTGCCAATGCCTAACGGTCATGTCAAAGCTCACCTGTCCCACTATCAGAGTTTACCACTGTCTCTTCCAACACATCTCCTGCCTTAGGTATCACTGGCTCTAAATCTCTTACATCTTCAGCAGCTATATTTTCATATTGCAGTGCGTCAACAAACTCGATCTTCTGTCGCTCTAAAAGTTCAGCGTAAGAGATTATCCCTTCTTCTGTTTCTTCGCCGTCCAGTGACTGTGTTACACTAGATAGTGCCAGAACGGCAACAGCAGTTACCATCACATGTAAAGTCCAGAAACTAAACACCGCCATTCCTGTAAAACACAAGCACGAACTTCATGCTATGTTTAAAGTTGATGACAGACTGAAAATGTCCTTGTGCAAACGTCGGGTGTTTGTATAATACTGATAATGGGCTCTCTAATCAGTGGCGGAGTTAAGGCGCCCTCTCTGATTGGTGTACTCACCTGCTCTACCCGATACAGTTGGATATGAAGTAGTTTATCGAATTACTTTTCGAACTGGTGTCTATTTGCTTGTAAACCCTTAATCAAATAGCCTGTTTCTAGATTAAGAGATAGGTGATCACTTAAATCAGGTTGAATGTAAAGCAGGATGTCTCTTAAGAAACATTCAGCTTTACTTTCAATCTGCTTAAAGCTACTACCTGGAGATATACTGGAAATAGCGTATATGTGTTATATGTTTAATGTGTCATAGGTAAGGACTATATAACTTAGTGTTTGAATACTTAGATGCGTAAAAAGGCGTATTTATGGAGTAATTTGGTTAAGCAGCTGATTCCGCTGATTATGCAATTGAACAGTTAAGTCTAATTTATATAAACAATTCTCCCGCTGTATTTTCATATATTAAAATCGACCCACTATGAGCATCTACTCATCTAAACTATTATATTGGCTAATGCTTATGCTGTAAGGAAAATTACTACAAGGAAAGAGTACAGTGGAGAATGTGTTATTCTTTCCCAATAAACGCGTTTACGCTAAAACTATTATTTGCAGTGCAAATAGTTTGGAGCCAGAACAGACGCCGGGTAACCCTGCGTCTGATCAGGCTCCAAACTGTTTGCCACCAAGATAAACATGAAATATCAGAATTGTCCAAAAATTGTTCTTTTCTACGTTTTAGTGCTTTGCGTTTGCGTACGTTTGCGTTTAAACGGGAAAGAATAACGTTTTGGTCCGTTTCATAAAACATCGTACGACAAAACGGTCGTAAGTCAAAATCTTAGAATAAATTATATTTCTGATTTCTCTATCTAACACTGTCTTGTCACATCTCTTTGGAATCGTCTTTTTAAGACGATTCAAAATAATTGTCAGAAGACATGTTTAGATGGTAATGTTAAATAATTATTGAGACTTTAATAATCTGACTTACAACAACATTTGTCGTCCGAAGTTTTATAAAACGGGGGCCAGACTCGTGTCAGACAAGTGAAGACCTTGATCAGAGATCTCTGATCTGGGTCTACATTAATAGAAGGATGCTAAACGGTTATCATTTTGAAGACGCGCATACATTTTAACCTATTGCTCCATATATACGCATTTAACCCTCCACCGAAGAAAATAGTTCCACTTTTGCAGTCATGAATATGCACCAAAAGAAATATTTTCTATATCCTAGCAGATTGTAGCTAAAAGCAGGCTGAAAGTAAAGCAGAACCTGCTTTTAAGTGGTCACCTGTCTTCAAACAGAGAAACAGGTTAATAGGTAAAGGGTTAATGCATCTAACAAGAGAAAGTGATGTAAAAAGTATGTTATTATCTTACAGCTTTACCTTTTGTCCTGCATTAAGCTGTTAGCTGTCTTAAATATTACTAAAACACCGCGTTTTAAGTGGCCCTTCAAACAAGTTTGGCCTATATTCGCGGCACAATACAACCCACGTCTCTGTGACAGATATATGCATAATACAAAGTAAACGTGAAGCAGAATGCCCCTGAAGGAACTTTGTGACCTGTCTACATAAAGCTTGTTATCAGCAATAAGTCGCCTTACACAATATTGACCTACGAGGGTAGTTCAAAAAGTTTTGATACTGGATCAATAACTTCATTATAATAAGTGCAAAATGCATGTGTGATATATTATAAAGAGCAATTATTTGCACGTGTAATGCACGATAAGAATACTTTCCCCAAGCAGTCACAACACGAACCTAAATTACCTCTACTCCAGGCTCCGAGGATATAAAGCGTTTTAGTTGAGTCTGAGTGTGTTCCCAATCATTTAATTGGTCAGATTTGAGCCTAGACTCAAAATTGACCAATTAAATGATTGGGAACGAGTTTAGACTCAAGTCAAAAGCTTTATAACCTCGGAGCCTGGACACTGGATCTTTTTTGTGTATTGTTGCAGTGATTTTTTGAACAACATTTGATACTATAATTAATTTATCGGCATTATTATTTTGAATAAGTTTGTGAAACTTTCTGTCGAATAAAATCAGACAATTACGCACACACTACATTGTTTTAAATGCTACATTTTATAAAATATAAAAAAAAAAACCATATAGCTAATACTAAACACATACTGAAAATATCATTAAAAAGTTCTACTGTTATGTATAAAAGAAGTTGGTGAAAGCTCAAACTCATTTTCTTTTTATATTAAACCAGGTTATAATTGAAGCTATTGAAGTAGATTTTCATGTTTTAAAATCAAAATGTAGATATACTGATCTTGAAAATTTTCATAGCGTTCGAAAACACATGTCAACTTTTGTAATTAGCAAATTAAGAAATGTTATTTTTGAAAATTTGAGATTTAAGACAGCCATTTTAATTGTAATGAAAATTTATTTTCATTAAAATTCAGACGTAAACTGATATATTTCAATCTTTTTTATAAAGAAATTGTACTTTTTAAAAAGTTATTAGATCTACGTCCAAAAATAATATCTGAAAAGTGCTATGCTCTGATCTGGCTATTTGCTGTTTGTAGCAAGTGATAATAAAATATATATATTAAAATCTTAAATTTTGACTTACGCAAAAATTTTGCGTAAGTAGTTTAGTAAAACGGGCCCCTGATCAGACACCGCCTTTCAATTTGTAGTAAAGTGGCGACGAGCAGGCGAAGGGACTCATACACGCTTGACAATTTTCGTTTGCACAACGTGTCGTTTCCTACAGTTCTTACTTCCTAGCGTTGACTTGTCATCGTTTAATTGAAAAATAGTTTGGACCAAGAGAAGACGTGACGTCACTCGGATTCCGAGTCTATTAACTCATTATCCCCCGAAGCTTCCAATGGACACGTCCAGTTTGCATGTCCAACTCTTTTGGGTTGTTCTATAATATTTTACAATTGACAAACAGTGAAGACCCTGATCAGAGGGCTCCTGCAGGAGCCCTCTGATCAGGGACTTCACTGAACATTAGCATAGCACGCGTGTACTTTTTACTGGTTCACTTGTGGTAAAAGACGCATTAATTATATGAGTCGGGCTAAATGATTAAAGACCGATTCAAAACTTCGCCAATAACGCGATGGAGGGTAACATATTAGCACCCTGTGGATTCTTCCATTCGTATACATGTATAGTGGATTAGTCCATTTTAATCTTAATCTTTGGTCTAAATTTTCATTTTTTTATATTGAAATTCCTGTCAGCAAAACGTGTAGAACTCTGATCAGACGCCGAGTTATGCGGCGTTTAGCCAGATTCTATACTGTTTGCCAATTCAATTTAATTACATGTTTTATTTCCTCCATACAGCAGATATGTTGACATTATAATTAACACAAACATGACTGGTAGTATTATACATGAGATAGGAGACAAATTAATATTTACAGCATAAAGATACAATATTCCCTCTCTTGAGCAACACTCTTGTATGTTCAATTATGTTGTTGATCAAAGCAGGATATATGCCAAGCAGACAACTCCTTCCGAGGCTTTCTGCACTGCGCGTTTCCCTTATTAATCTGACACCTGTCTTAAACGACCAGAGTCAACAGCGTTTGAATGTTGTTGAAGAGAGGTTCTACTGTATAGCCTACAGTACAGGTATCACGACCCTTCTTCTAAACTCTTAGATACGTTTAAGATTCATCAGAAGAGAGTGTGTAGTACATGTATACATTGCACATTGTACGCATTTAACGGATCATAATTTGCCGTTGTGAAAAAATTGTCGAAACGAAATTACAAGAGTTTCTACAGCAAATTATGTATTTCTCAGTAAACTGACTCGTTTTACTACATTTATATCGTAGATGAACGGTTATATTTCATGTACAATATAAACGTGAAGAAAGAGACGATATATTAATTAAACTAATCAGCCTATAGGCCCTACTACAAGCTATTAGAGCAAACTGAGTAGCAATCAGCGGGCAGAAAAGAGTATCAAATATGTGTAGGCACGAGTAAGGAGTAATAGGTACGAATAGCGTGACATACGTATGTATGATACTAGCCAATAACGCGACGGAGGGTAACATATTTGCGCCCTGTGGATTCTTCCATTCTTATACATGTATAGTGGATTAGTCCATTTTAATCTTAATCTTTGGTCTAAATTTTCATTTTTTATATTGAAATTCCTATCAGCAAAAAGTGTAGAACTCTGATCAGACGCCGAATTTTGCAGCGTCTGATAAGATTCTATACTGTTTGCCAATCTCCCATATATGGGATTGTGGGCAGAAATTGGTTAATCTCTTTCCATCACCTAAGAAACGCAACTCCAAATTACTGTCAACAAGCTCAGCCATTAGCAATTCGTATATGGTGGCTATATCCTTGCTAATGGCCATTTATGTATGCAGGATAAAAAATCTGCAGAAATTTGTTGTGCAATCATTTTATCCTGCATTTACGAGGGTCAATCAAAAAGTTCTGATACTTGGGCATTTTCTTGGAATCAACATGTACGATTTTCATGTACGATACATCTTTCTTGCTGATTTGAAGATGTACAACGCAAGTCAATCTTCATATTATAAACGGTCTAGATTGTGTGGTAATAACATCACATAAATGTCACTACAATCATGCATATTCATAAAATTTGAAATTACCTTTGTGGTACATTAAAGGGACAAATATAGTTTTATAACTTAATGTGTTAATATTAATGTATATAATAGGAAGCAACATGTACTAATTACATTATTAACTTTAGTGAAGTTTGTCGATGAAGCCTATATTCATATATAGAGTGTATAGTTGTTAAATAAACAACTTACTTATTGCAAAATGTAAAATACATATGTTTGTTGCCAACTACTATGTCCTGTTTTAGATGAAATTGAGAAAGAATCTCTTATTCGTAAAAAGTTGATATAATCAACAAACAATTTCAATATCTTTTTTATATTAATATCATTAACAAATCAAATAATATCATTATAACTATCATACCTTTTAATGTATGTTGTAATCTTACAAAAAAAGTGGGTCAAACACATTTCGTTTGTGTTATTAAGACTATTCAATTTTAAGTGTTGTTGGCTTAAAACTTTAGTATAATTCCAAAAAACTAGGACGAGTATTAAAAACGGTATGGCTCTTTTTCTAAGCTATAAAATATGTAAATAAGATTAAGTTCAGTAGCATATATGGCCAGTGCCTCTGACTGATCCTCGTTGATGTCTAATTTACACAACGAAGAGAAGTGTTATTGTCAAAGTATTAAACAGCGTTCCCTCTCTACAACGGCCCTCCCAACAACGACTCCCTCCTTACAACGACACACGCCGTAATAACCTTAACGGGATAATTAAGTCTAACTATTCTACTGCTGCAATATCGTCTGCTTAAGATTGTCGTCTGCTGTTTTATCTTACAGTAACATATAAGTGGATATTTTGATAGAATACATATATTTACCAGTGACAAACAGCTTGAATCCTGATCAGACGCCGCGTTACGCGGCGTCTGATCTGGATTCAAGCTGTTTGCAAATGTAAGTCAACTCTTGGTTTTCTCTCTATATAACGACTCCCTCCGAGCAACGCACACAATATGTGTCTCCCATTGGTTGTCGTTGTAGAGAGGGAGCACTGTACACCACTGTATTCGCAAGAAAGCGTTTTTTTAAAAGATGTACCATACATGTAAATGAAAATCGTAGATTCCAAGAAAATGATTTAATGTCCAAGTAAAAAAGGTTTTGAAGGACCCTCGTAGTAATAATCTGACGCTTAGTACCTCCATGCTTCCCTTTAAACTAAATGTCGCTTAATTCATGAAACATATCGTCCATGTGTGCAATGGCAATATTTAGACGGTTGGTTTGGCAGGTATTTAGTTCACCTGATGAAACTATTCAAGATAACCTATTATGATTGCTAAGCGGCCGTTGCCTGTCTTTCCAACCATCTGATCTTTTTGTCTTTTTACGGATCTCCGCCATCAATTTTTAGTTGGAAGTTCGTGACAACTAGAACGGACGAATGTTTGATAACTGCTGCAACAAATCTGGATCCAGATGTGAAACCGAGTGACACGGCGTCTTACCTGGATCCAACACGTTTTGAACACGTGAAACTTATCAGCCTGTAATTGTGACATATGGAGGAGCGATATAGGGACACTCTGGCCCGACACCATGGTTGTTTCTGGTACACCTGTATCAAACAAGGTTATAAAAATCGGATCGAGTCGTCAATAATTTTTCTCAACCGTTAAACAAGATGATGCCAATATCGACCAAGCGACGTTTGTGTTAATACAGAGCGAACAGTTAAACATTTAAGCCTAGTGCCTATTAAAGGGGACATTGGCAAACAATGTACTGTTTGCTATTGCATATGAATGGTTCTGCTGTAAGGAAAATTAATTGCAGTGTCCCTAGATCACCATTGTTTATCTATAATGAAATCTACCAGCAAGCACATAGGTAGAGTTAATTGCAAGATCCAGGCATACACGGGTTAATACTGTATGCCACAAAGGCTTATAAAATAGGAGACCACTCGATACAAAATAAATAGTGTACAGAGAGTTAGTCCCTAAATGACCCTTGTGAATCATAGTGTTTGCATAACAAACGGCACCCCTTGGAGGGATTCATTTTATTGTTCTGTAAATGTTGAGGTATACAATATATCGTCGCTACTGATGATCTATTTGATGAGTACTCGTATATAATTGCTTTAACATATTACTCCATAATACGTTTTTTACGCATTTAATCTACTCCTCCGCTGAAGAAAATAGCATAATTGTACACCATTGAATATGCACCATAAAAGGTTCTATTTTATACAGTCATGAATAAGTACCTCGTATCGAAATAAGTATGTTCTATATCCTAGCAGATGGTAGCTTAAAACAGACTGAAAGTTAAGAAAACGCGCCTTAAGAGTTAAGACACATTATGCTAAAGTAAATACTTTCGACCTGCTTTAAATAAGTGGCCACTTGTCTTCAAAACTAGAAACGGGCTATGGGGGGTAAATAGTTATTGTTGTGTTTTATTAACCTGTCAAAATTTAAATAATTATACGCTGGCTAAACACGCTATATTTAGCTTTGGTCGATATCGATTGATTCCGCTACGTTTTACGGGTACAATGTAGGTCAGGGTTGGAACATAAAGTTCATATCAAGAATAAGATGTCGATATCTATGTGTGATTGTGGTCGAGACAGTACAGTAATCTACTAAGTACATGCATGGTCATGAGTTCGATACCCAGCGTAAGCTTTCATATTATTTATTTTTATTTTTTATTATTTTCATTATTTGGTGTATACACTGTTTGCCATTATTTAGTTGACTAGAATAAATTAGAAACTGTATGAGTCTATCGAACGTTTGAGTGATAAGTGAGTTAAGGCATTTTATCTAGCAGTAAGAGACCACGTCGGGTAAAATTTTACATACATTAACTTTCAATAGTTAACAAAGTGTAACGGTTAGGTTATCTATGGCACACTTTGCATTATAGATCCCTATGTTGAACAATTCAAGTAAACTAACTGTTTGAAAAAAAAAAGAAAAAAAGAGAAATAAAACCTAACGGGGATCGAACCCACAACCTTCTATCATTTTACAAGTACTCTTACACGCTACCAATTACACCAATTCGATTATTGATTTACATTCGACACAGAATGCACAATGTCCTTACATTATTTCCGTAAATCAATACGGAAAGTATCGACTTTATACCGAAGCTAATTATATCCTTTCAGTGACGTATGCATATTCAATTTTGACAGGTCAATAAAACCAAACAATAACTCGTTGTCCCTTACTATTTATGGGGTTGTGTGTTTACAATCTATTGCAAAACTACAACGAGAACCACAAGCGAGTGCCAACGCTCGACTGTTTTGTTATCCTTATATACTCAACAAAAAAAGTTAAGGAATTTTCAGAAAATCATCGCAAAAAAGTACACCAAAACTAACCATTATCATTTTTTTTATTTATTTGATTAGATCCATATCTTTGCTTGAAAGAAATATTTCCTTTGAGTTAATATCACTTATATCCTCGCGGTAGCACCGTTTCAAGTAACCTAAGGGTCAAGGTCATTTTTCACAAAAAAGTGTTTACATTGTTGTTATTTAAAACACTCAAATTAGCTTTGAAGATCAGTGAAAAAGTACATAAAATAAGGTCAAAGGTCAAATTCGCTAACTGGACATGTCTCCCATTTAACATAGATATGATATTCTAAGACAGAGGGTCCGCATAGTACCGACAAAAAGAACCCTCAAGGCTCATAGGGCGGCTCTGCAGGAAAATGGAGGCTGATCCCTCAGCATAATATCGCCATAACTTCTTAAATCTGCATTTTTAGTATGCATGTTTATCGTGATATTGCCTATCCATGCACATCAAAACATTGAACCAAGCGATATTGACCTTGACCTTACACCTGATCTTACCGTAAACTTTCACTGATCTTCAAAACAACAGACGAGCGATGAAACTTGCATGCATGCTCTTGTTTAAATTTCTCATCTTCCATGCATGACAATTGATGCTATTGTGAGAATAGACATACGTTAATGTCATTATACATTCAAAAGAACTGAATTTCACTTTATAAAAACTCACGACTCATTCATGTGTTTTGCATAACAAGAGGGATTACTCTGTAGACACTAATTTTGTAAAAAATGACTTTGACCCTTAAGTTACTTGAAACAGTGCTACAGCAAGGATATAAGTGATATCTAACTAAAGGAAACATTTTTTACAAGCAATGACATGTATCTAATCAAATAAACAAGGGCCACTATGGCCCTAAATCGCTCACCTGGTAACCATGTAACCATGTACACCGTGTGACCTAGTTTTTGACCGGGTATGACCCTCATTCTAACTTGACCTCGATTTCAATGAGACAAACATTTTTTTCAAGTTTCATGAAGATTCAATGAATTTTGTAGTCTCTAGAGTGTTAACGAGGTTTTTGGATGATTTGACCTAGTGACCTAGTTTTTGACAAGACATAAGCCACATTTGAACTTGACCTATATTTCATGAGGCAAACCTTTTCATCAAGTTTTATGAAGATCAAATGAAATTTGTAGTCTCTAGAGTGTTAATAAGGTTTTTCGATGATTCGACCTAGTGACCTAGTTTTTGACCGGACATGACATACATTTTAACTTGACCTAGATTTCATTGAGGCAAACATTTTGATGAAGTTTCATGAAGATCCAATGAAATGTGTAGTCTCTAGAGTGTTAACAAGCTTTTTCGATAATTTGACCTAGTGCCCTAGTTTTTGACCGGACATGACCCACATTCAAAGTTGGCCTAGATTTCATTGAGGCAATCATATTGATGAAGTTTCATGAAGATTCAACGAAATTTGTAGCCTCTAGAGTGTTAACAAGGTTTTTCGATAATTTGACCTAGTGCCCTAGTTTTGACCGGACATGACCCACATTCAAACTTGACCTAGATTTCATTAAAGCAAACATTTTGATGAAGTTTCATGAAGATCCAATGAAATTTGTAGTCTCTAGAGTGTTAACAAGCTTTTTCGATAATTTGACCTAGTGACCTAGTTTTTGACCGGACATGACCCACATTCAAATGTGGCCTAGATTTCATTGAGGCAATCATATTGATGAAGTTTCATGAAGATCCAATGAAATTTGTAGCCTCTAGAGTGTTAACAAGGTTTTTCGATAATTTGACCTAGTGACCTAGTTTTTGACCGGACATGACCCACATTCGAACTTGACCTAGATTTCATTGAAGCAAACATTGTGACCAAGTTTCATTAAGATCCAATGAGTTTTGAACCTGCTAGAGTGTTAACGAACAATTGTGAACGGACGACAGACAGACGACGGACATCCAGCGATCCTTAAAGCTCACCTTGGCACTACGTGCCAGGTGAGCTAAAAAAATGATAATGGTTAGTTTCGGTGTACTTTTGTGCGATGATTTTCTGAAAATTCCTTAACTTTCTTTGTTGAGTATAGATTAAGTATTCTTATTGTCTTTGTCTGTCTGGACTATTTGTCTGTACCGACCTTTGTCTGACATCACCCAACTTGTACTGAGCTCAAGAGCTACTTGCGTTGAGTGCACATGTATGAAAAGTCTCTATCACATGCAGTTCCAAAGTTATGGCCAATGTTAAATTCAACCTATCTGACCTTTAAATGACCTTGACCTTTGTCTGCCATGACCAAACTTGTACTGAGCTCAAGAACTTCTTGTGTTGAGTAGACATGCCAAATAATCAGTTATGGGAAATGTCAAATTTGACCTGTAAATGACCTTGACCTTTGTCTGACATGACTCAAGCAGTACTGAGCTCCAAAGCGTCTTGGCTTAAAGCGACTCGCAACCAGATGGTGCATTAAAAATAGTGATTTGTAAATATGTGTCAAACGCTTATATAAATGGTAAAGAATTAGTTTAAGATAAGAAATTCTGTTTAAAAAAATGTATTTCAATAAAAAAAAATATTGGTCTCTGGTGGGATTCGAGCCCGGGGCCCGGCATTGGCGGACAGAAGGCAAAATAGGGGAAACCGCTTAGACCAATGGACCACGGAACTATCCGTTTCTCTCGGATCCATTTAACGTATTTCAATGTGTAGCGATCGAAAGTGCATACAACTTCACAATTCGGCTCGAGTTTATGTCCGAGTCCGTGTAGAGAAGCAACAACAACAACTATACCGTCTACTAGTCGGTATAGAAAAACGATGGAAAATATCTAAAAATCTAAGATTCGGTGACGATTCTTGAGACTTTTTTTGGACTGATCATATTTTTTTAATGTCAAAAGCCAAATAATGCCACAAATTTGCTTTTATTTGAGTATTTTATTTTATTTTGACATGTACACCATCCGGTTGCGAGTCCCTTTAAGTACACATGCCAAATGTCAAGTCTGTATCACATGCAGTTCCAAAGTTATGGCCAATGTTAAATTCAACCTATTTGATCTCTGAATGACCTCTAAATGACCTTGACCTTTGTCAGCTATGACCAAACTTATATTGAACTCAACTTCTTGCATTGAGCAGACATGCCAAATATGAAGTCTGTATCACGATTTTTCAGGATTTTTAAATTAATTCTATCTGACCTCTAAATGACCATGACCTTTTCTGACATGACCCTAGTTTAGTTGAACTCAAGATCTACTTCAGTTGAATACACATGCCAAATATAAAGTCTCTATCACATGCAGTTCCAAAGCTATGACCAATATTAAACCAACTCTATTTTAGCTCTGAATAACCTTTATATGACCTTTTGTATGTATATTCATGTTTATTTTAGATCTAATTGTAGTTATTTGTCTTTTCTTGGCGGCCTGCATTGGACGCTCTACTATTCTTTCTTTCAGTCGACAATCAGAAGCCGATCGCTTCATTGTTGATTGATTGGAGTAATGTGATCGCCATTTTGGGGGCTGTCTTTTGTATGTTTATTCATGTTTATTTTAGATCTTATTGTAGTTATTTTTTCTTTTCTCGCTTTGTAGGTACATTTATGTAATTTCATGTGAAGCACTTTTGAACTGCACTACCCCTGTGTGAAAAGAGCGCTATATAAATCTGGTATAATAATAATAATAATAATAATAATAATATGACCTTGACCTTTGTTTGACATGACTCAAATTTTACTGAACTCAAGATCTGTTTGTGAGTACACATACCAAATACAAGAGGGCCTTGAAGGCCCTGATATCACTCATCTGTTGTAATGAAGCCTGGTAGCTTTACCTTTGAGCTTCTACAGTTTGAATCTAAATCCATTCAAATTTGCAGTATAGCATGTAAACAATTTTGGAATACAACCTCATAATTCTAGTATAGTAGAGTACATCAAGGGCAGATAACTAGAGCCTAAACAAAACTGAAATGAAGCCTTTTCTAGCATTTCAAAGTATATCAAGGGCAGATAACTATTGCCACAATGATTAGATTTCAACAATAATTGCACTCCTTCGAGAACTTATAGCTATATACTTTGTGTGCAAGTATAATCAAAATACATTGAAAACTATAGATGCAAGAGTAAACGCTGTTAGATATGGCATTTTCAGCAATTCAAGGGAAGACAACTCTTGATCTATGTGTCCGATTTCAACCATAATCGCACTTATTCGAACTCTTATGGTCATATACAATCTGAGCAAGTTTGAAAAAGACTGGATAAAAATTGTTGGCTTTAGAGTCTGAGTGTAAACACAGTTAGATATGGCATTTTCAGCAATTCAAGGACAGATAACTCTTGACAGGGCCTTTTTTCCAAAAATTGGGAAGGGGCCTCTTAGCCTTTCCATTTGGGAAATTCAAGCGCGATTTTCGACCAAATAAAGAAAAGTAGACTGACTTCCAAAATACATAAAAACTGAATGAAAGTCTACTTACTTACAGGAAATAGAAAGTTTCATTAATTTAATACCAGAAAATAAAATAATTAACACTAAAGAGGGACTGGAAATTGAAAAGAACAAAATTGTTAAAAAAAAAAATCGGCCTCTATTATAGAAGGTAAAATAGCCCTGCTTGACCTATTCGTCCGATTTCAACCATAATCGAACTCATCTGAAATCTCATGGTCATATGAAAAAGTTTGAGAAAGATTGGATAAAAATTGTGGCCTCTAGAGTGTAAACACCCTGAAGTATGGCATTTTCAGCAATTCAAAGGTAGATAACTCTCGACCTATTAGTCTGATTTCAACCATAATCAAACTAATCTCAACTCTTGTAATCATATACAATCTGAGCAAGTTTGAGATAGATTGGATAAAATGTGTGGCCTCTAGAGTATAAACACTGTTAAATATGGCATTTTCAGCAATTCAAAGGTAGATAACTCTTGATCTATTAGTCAGATTTCAACCATAATCAAACTCATCCGAACTGTTATGGTAATATACAATTTGGGCAGGTTTGAGAAAGATTGGATAAATATCTTGGCCTCTAGAGTGTAAACACTAAAATTGTTGACGATGTACGACGGACATTCAAGGATTGCAAAAGCTCACCCCGAGCTAGCTCAGGTGAGCTAATAGAGTCTGTACCACATTTAGGTCTACATTTTTTTATTAGGACAAGTGAACGTGTCACTAGGATTCCGTGGGTTAAGCTATATAGGTCATTTCTGTTTTACTTTCGCCAAGCTCTTAGCTTCTACCTGCATTTACAATCACCAAGTCTTTTGCCTAGCGATCGTAATGACATAAGATGAAATATGACCAAGATATACCAGTCATTTATCATTGAGTCCTGATACTCAAATTTGAGTAAGATCAAGTCAAATTTGTGCTCATACAAGATGTGCCTGTGTCGCGTTATGTCTTTGTCTGTATACCTGTCTGTCACTCTTCTCTCGTTCCTTGTCTCTGTCTGTCTTTCTCTTTATGCCCGACTGTATGTCTGTCTGTATGTGCCTTCTGTTTGCCTCTGTCTGTTTCTATTTTACTATAATACCTCTTTCTATGTATTTTACAAACAGTGTACATGTACTTGTGAAGAGTCCTAAGCAAAGAGTGTAAACCTTGGTCTGCACTGTTTGCAATATGTTGCAGAAAGCAAACATGAATGGTCATAAATGGACTTAATTGCCAAATGGAATTGTCCGATAAAACTTTGAAGGGTGGTTGACTTAAGATGAACAGTTCCGTGAAACAGTTTTGAACCACTGGCTTTGAAGATTATTTTTGATCAATATATGAGCCATGCCATGAGAAAACCTGACTTATTGCATATCAAACAGGTTAGATCAAGGCCAGCCAATACGTCAAAGATGCGGCAGCTGGTCTTGATCTACACTGTTTGACACCCACATACATATAAAGCATTGTATTTAGCAGTATTATATACAGTATTGGGCAGTGTAGACCAAACTCAGATGTAGATAATGGGATGAAACAGTTACTGTGCTTGGTCTGTACAATGCAGTAAGGCAGGTTTTGTCATGACACGGCTCATATATATTTTGAATTTGAACCACTGACTTAGGAGAAAATGTAGCTGAAAGATTTTTCTATTCTATTTTTAACGCTGGTGGCAATCTTGTTTTGATCTGGGTCTACAGTCTACACTGTTTGCATAGGACAAGGGTACTCGTCACTAGTACACTGTTTGTAAATGACGAATACTCGATGCTTGGGTTAATAAATATGTTAATGAAACCCCAAAGAAATACAACAATCCACATAAAGTAAATTTATTTGATATAAAATTCAACAAAAACTTTCACGTTGCACTTGGTAATTTAGTTTTTATCTTCTCTTTAACTGGATCACTGTTCTGCACTTGAGAGTTAGCATTCCGCATAAACTGCTCCATATCCATTCTCTTCCATGCAGCATGTATCAACACATTACTGATAAGACCATCTGTCTTCCTCTGATGTGGAATAATTGGTGGGTATGGATTACCTTTAGAAGAAGAAGAAGAAAATTAATTCAATAAACGACTATGCTCCCGATGGCACCCTTGCAAAAAATTCAGAATCATTTTTGAGTCCAAATAAGGTCAAGGTCAAATCAAGGTTGGGTTGTATTGGGAATTGGCCAAGGCAAAAAACTGGGTTTTTGAAGTATCCAAGCAATCTAGTAAGTGGTGTTGATGTCAGGCGAAATGGTAAAATCTAGTTAACTAAGAAATGGCCCATTTAAAATATTCTAAGATCAAAAGAGGTCAAGGTCAAGGTCAAAATGAGGTTTGGTGATACGGGAAGATTGGCAATGGTCCAAGGCAACAACTTCATAAGTATCAAAGCATTCTAGTAAGTGGCATTTATTTCAGGTGAAATAGTAAAATCTATTAACCAAGAAAAGGCCAATTAAAAATATTCTCTAAGTCCAAAAGAGGTCAAGGTCATATTGGGGTTGGGTGATATGGGAGAATTGGTAATGGTTCAAGACAATTATTATATAAGTATCAAAGCATTCTAGTAAGCCATGTTGATAAAATCTAGTTATCCAAGAAATAGCCCATTTAGAAACTATATAAGTATCAATGCAATCTATAGTATAGTTGGTGGTGTTGATACTTAAGGAAACAGTAAAATCTAGTTAACCTTGTATGCACAGATGTACAAGACAGAACACTTACTATATGCCTCCTCATCTATTGATGCTTGGGACATAATATCCTACAGTAACTAAAGCTCAAGAATAATGAGGTGAGTATTCCAAATTCTAACAACCTTACCTATCAACCAAGCCCTATGATGTGATCATTAACTAACCCATTACTCTTTAAATATGCCAATTTACATCTTTAATTTATTCCTCCCCTGAATGAAATAGTTCCACTTAAATATAAGTGATGAAAATGCATGCTAAGAAGTAGTTTCTTTATTCTAGTAGATAGCAGGCCAGTGTTAAGCAGGCTGAAAAATAAAGCAGAATGCACCCGAAGGTGCATTCTGCTTTACTTTCAACCTGCTTTAAGTGGTCACCCTGTCTTTAAAACTTGAAACAGGCTATGGGGTAAAGGGTTTATCAATTAATAGTCATGACATGGGGTTGATTTTAGCTGGGTATACCATGTTACTTTTTGTATATAAAACTGCTTTGCCTTTTATATAGATGCTTGCTTTGAATTGTTTCAAATGCTATCTTATAGGTCCTATGAGCCAAATTACTTTTGTAAAGAATGTACAATGTAACTTTGTATTTGTAAACAACGTAGGTTCTGTTTAGATGCTTGTCAATCTGTCGTCTAATCAGGGTCCATGCTGTACTCACATTCTATAATGTTATATAAGTATGTACTTAAGAGTACCTCTAGTGTTATTTTAATATTTGTTATACGAATGATAAAGGGAGGCCAATCGGCTGCACACACCTTTAATTGTGCCAGCATTGCCTCCCTTGATTTAATAATTTAAAAAAAACAAGAGGCCCATGCGGGCCTAAATATCGCTCACCTGGAAAAACCAACACAAGTGTCTCATGACCCCTAGGGTGGGATCATTTTTTACCCCAGAGACATAATTTCAAATATCTTGCTGATGAACTTGAAAATTAAGTGTTCTGTCAAATATTTGTACATGGGTGGTTTCAGACAGGAAGACTTCATTGAAAAAAAACCTATTTTTAGCTATTGTGACCCAGATATGCAACAGACCTGAACCATTTCAGCAATATTGGTAATGAACATCTAAAAGTGTCACTTCATAATGCTAAATATCAAAGCTCTTGCCATAATAGTTTCAGAGAAGAATATTTCACTATATAACCCTATGTAAAACTGCGTTCCCTAGGGCCTTGGCAGTTTTAACCCAAGGGGCATAATTTGAACAATCTTGATAGAGGACCTGTAGATGATGCTTTGTGCCAAATATCGAAGCTCAAGGTATTGTGGTTTCAGACAAGAAGATTTTTTAAGTTTCATTGAAAAAATCTATTTTTAGCTCCTGTGACCTAGATATGAAATGGACCGTAACCACATTTACAATATTGGTTAAGGGCTTCTAGAAATGTCACCATGCCAAATATCAAAGCTCTGGCCATATTAGTTTCAGAGATAAAGATGTTTGAAGATTTCACTATATAACTCTATGTAAAATAACAACCCCCGGGGCGGGGTCATTTTTTACCCCAGGGACATAATTTGAACAATCTTGATAGAGGACCTTAAGAAGATGCTTTGTGCCAAATATCTAAGCTCAAGGTACTGTGGTTTCAGACAAGAAGATTTTTTATAAGTTTCATTGAAAAAAATCTATTTTTAGCTCCTGTGACCTAGATATGCAATGGACCGTAACCACATTTACAATATTGGTTAAGGGCTTCTAGAAATGTCACCATGCCAAATATCAAAGCTCTGGCCATATTAGTTTCAGAGATAAAGATGTTTGAAGATTTCACTATATAACTCTATGTAAAATTACGATCCCCGGGACGGGGTCATTTTTTACCCCAGGGACATAATTTGAACAATCTTGATAGAGGACCTAAAGACGATGCTTTGTGCCAAATATCTAAGCTCAGGGTACTGTGGTTTCAGACAAGAAGATTTTTTAAGTTTTCATTGAAAAAATCTATTTTTAGCTCCTGTGACCTAGATTTACAACGGACCGGTAATATTTGAACAACTTTGAAAGAGGACCATACAAGGATAATTCCTGCTAAGTTTGGTAAAATTCCATCCAGTAGTTTCGTCAGAGATGTCGTTTAAAGAAATTGTTGACGACGAACGAACAACAAACGGATGAACGGACGGACGAACGACGACGGACACAGAACTATCAAAATAGCTCACCTTGGCACTACGTGCCAGGAGAGCTAAAAATGTATTCTTTATGGTCTTATTTCCACATATGTTGTTTTAAAGTGTTATTGGTTTTTGCTAGTTAAGTCTTTAAATACTTGTTATGGATAATGTTACTTGTATACCACACTGAAAATACAGTCTCTTCAGGGCTACCATTTCTCCGAATTTTTCCTAAATTTTCGGGTTTTTTTCTAAACATGGTAGCTTAAAGCAGGCTGAAAGTAAAGCAGAATGCGCCATAAGGCGCATTCTGCTTTACTTCAAGTCTGCTTTAAGTAGTCACGTGTCAACAAAACTAGAAACAGGCCATGGTGTTAAGGTACAATTCGTAAATTCGCACTTGTAAAAATGCAAATTTTGAAATCCTAGGATTTTTCATGTCAACTTATGGCAGCCCTGTCTCTTGTACTGTTGGAGAAATAAAGCAACCAATTAACTCATTCAGCCCTGATACAGGGTACTTCAAATGGACAATTACAATTTCTAATAACACCAAGTCAAGTTTTGACTATTTACGATTGTTTTATACAATTTATTGCAAAATATTTAATTCACCCTGTAAAGTCTTTATGTAATCCTATTAAAAATATGCTGTACATCTGCCGATGAACCTACACTTCCGAACTGGTTTTAGCCAGTTCGGATTACCCCGTGCTATTCGTTGACTTCTTCAAATAGACTACATCGGGCACTTAACACTAAGCTCCCATTGGTCGACGGTCATATGACACTAGCGGAGAGATACAGACCCATAGGTCATTGCCATCGCGTTGCTATGTGTGTAAATGGGTTAAGAAAACAACCGCGACTTGTATTTTTAGAATGTGCTTTGGCAATAGATATTCAAGTTGCACTGTTATTTGTTTGCCTTGTAAGTCTTTTCCATAATTCACAGAGAGAAAGTTTACTGGAAAAAATCCTGAATTTTTAATACAGTTACAGTACATGTAGTGGGGACTACTTTCTCACCATATTTAGAAACTGGAATGGCTATTACATCGACATTACATCTATCAAACCTCTTTGACCGGTATATGACAAATTCTTATACAGAAAAACAAATCTGGCCATTAAACACATTAAATTGACAAGACAGAAAATATAAATATAAATATAAGGAATAAACAACATCTCTTTGCCGCTCATGACGGTATGACTACATTAGCTTCGGGGGTAAATTTAACGAAAATGCCCTTCGGGCGTTTACGGAATTTACCCCCTGCGAAGATAATGTAGTCATACCGTCATGAACGTCAAAAATATGTTGTTTATTCCTATAATGACAACCAGTGCATATCCTGATCAAAAGGCTTCTTTAGGAGACCTTTGATCTTGGTCTTCACTACTAGTATTTGCATATAGGCAAAGTGTTCTCCTCAAAGGTACACACTGTTTCTTCCCCCCCCCCCCCCCCATTTATTGAATATTTCTCACATAAATGCCGCTTCCTGCTCCTAACATATCCTGTTAACTCTTTGCAAGCTGAATAATCTGTTCGTCTGCTAAAATTGTCCTCTGCAACAGTTACTATTCTAAAAATAGAATTTTCAAAAATCTTTTTCAAAACAGGGTCATAGTGTCAAATAGTTTGGATCCTGATGAGACGCCGCATTACATGGCGTCTCATCAGGATCCAAACAGTTTGCACAGTCTCAGAGACAGATAGTTACAAATCTGCCGCTAGAATGCAATGAGTTCAAGCCCCAAGCTGGTAAGCCGAAAATTGTGTAATAACCTTTTGACTGAAAGGCAGAGCTGCAGATAAGGGGAGTATTTCAAAGTCTAAAATCTTTATTTCTGAATTAAACCCTATGTTGTAACTACTCATTAGAATTGTCTCTTAGAGACAATTCTAATGAGTAGTAACAACATAGGATTTAGTGCTGAAATGAGTGAGAAAATGTTGGATTTTTTCAATTTACACCCCTCTTATCTGGAGCCCTTGAAAGGTATGTGTACAACAGAAACTGCACATTCATCTCTTACCTTTTAACTCCAGAACAGCATTGAAACGACCAGCACCAGGATAAGTTGCTGGTAATCGATGAATTCTGGTGTAGGAAGTGCCGTATTGAACATATCTTGGTACATATACCTTAAACAATTTGTGCACTAAGTCTCCTTGCTGAAAAACAAAAAAATATTCAATGAAATCTCTCTTAAAGCGACTAAAACAAATGGTGTATTTGCAAAAATAAATGAAAATACATGTACTCAAATAAAAACAAATATGTAGCATTATTGTGCATCCAGCATAAAAAAATATGATCACTCTAAAACTTCCTTTGACAAGAAAAGTCACCAAAACTTAGTTTTTTTTTTTTTATTTTTCATCGCTTTTTCAATTGAGTCTACCAGACTGAATTGAAATTGTTCAAATCAATTTGCACCTTTTACGCACACATATACATAAACCTGAAAGAATACTGTATTCTACCTAGATGTATACAGATAAATAGATTAAATCAATCGCCGTTAATTGAATAGCCCACTTGGCTCAGTAGGTAAGATGCATGACTCAATTTTCATTTTCCATCCTCGCATGCCAGGTTCAAATCCCACAAGAGCTAAAAAAAATTCTTTTCTTTGAAAACGTATTTTTAAACATAATCTCTTATCCTTAACTATTATTTACCTGTTAAGCGTTTGACTTACATTTACAAATTACTATTTCTTAAAAGTTATGTTAAATCTGGTTGCCAGTCACTTTAACACTTAGCAGGACACTTATATAACAATATTTCTGTTCTCTAAACCTGTTGGTAACAGGTTACAGCTAAATGAAGGATAATAGTAACAAAAATATCGTTCCCAACGATGGATGCTCCCCAAATGGAAAAACCCCAAGGTATAGCATGTTTAGTAGGTGAACACAGTATCATGTTTCATCAACTCATGATGTAACGTTCAGGAGATATTCTTCAGACAAAAAATGAAATTTTTATGAAACAAGAGGGCCTGAAGGCCCTGATATCGCTCACCATTTGTAATGAGGCCTGATAGCTTTACCTTTGAATTTCACCCTTTTTATTCTAAATCCATTCAAGTTTGTCAACCAACTCTAGTACAGTAGAGTACATCAAAGGCAGATAACTATCCAGAGCCTAAACAATACTGAAATGAAGCCTTTTTCTAGCATTTCAAAGTATATCAAGGGCGGATAACTATTGCCACAATGATTAAATTTCAACAATAACTGCACTCCTTCGAGAATGTATAGCTCTATACTTTGTGTACAAGTATAATGAACTGTAGTTGCAAGAGTGTAAACACTGTAAAATATGGCATTTTCAGCAATTCAAAGGTAGATAAGTATTGATCTATTTGTCCAATTTCAACCATAATTACGCCTTTTCGAACTATTATGGTCATATACAATCTGGGCAAGTTTGAGAGAGCTTGGATAAATATTGTAGCCTCTAGAGCGTAAACACTGTTAAATATGTCATTTTCAGCAATTCAAAGGTAGATAACTCTTGACCTAATGGTCCAATTACAACCATAATTAAACTTATTCGAAGTCTTATGATAATATACAATCTGAGTAAGTTTGAGAAAGATTGGATAAAATGTGTGGCCTCTAGAGTGTAAAAACCCTTAAATATGGAATTTTCAGCAATTCAAAGGTAGATTACTCTTGACATATTAGTCTGATTTCAACCATAATCAAATTCATCTGAACTCTTATAGTCATATACAATCTTGAGCAAGTTTGAGATAGATTGGATAAAAATTGTGAACTCTAGAGTGTAAACACTGTTAAATATGGCATTTTCAGCAATTGAGAGGTAGATAACTCTTGATCTATTTGTCCGATTTCAACCAAAATCGAACTCATCCAAACTTTTATGGTGATATACAATCTGGGCAAGTTTTAGAAAGATTGGATAAATATTATGGCCTCTAGAGTGTAAACACTGTTAAATATGGCATTTTCAGCAATTCAAAGGTTGATTTCTCTCGACATATTAGTCTGATTTCAACCATAATCAAACTCATCTGAACTCTTATAGTCATATACAATCTGAGCAAGTTTGAGATGGATTGGATAAAAATTGTGAACTCTAGAATGTAAACACCGTTAAATATGGCATTTTCAGCAGTTCAAAGGTAAATAACTCTTGATCTATTTGTCCGATTTCAACCAAAATCGAACTCATTGGAACTTTTATGGTGATATACAATCGGGGCAAGTTTTAAAAAGATTGGGTAAATATTATGGCCTCTAGAGTGTAAACACTGTTAAATATGGCATTTTCAGCAATTCAAAGGTTGATAACTCATGACCTAATAGTCCAATTTCAGCCATAATCGAACTCATTTGAACTCTTATAGCAATATACCATCTGAGCAAGTTTGAGAAAGATTGGATAAATATTGTGGCTTCTAGAGTGTAAACACTAAAATTGTTGACGCTGCACGCCGCACGACGGACATTCAAGGATTGCAAAAGCTCACCCTGAGCTAGCTCAGGTGAGCTAAAAAGGTCGACAATCCAATATATGGAGATGACAGAGTTATTCTTGTGTACTACACTTCTTTTTTTCAACCAAAATCGAACTCATCCGAACTCTTATGGTCATATACCATCTGGCCAGGTTTTAGAAAGATTGGATAAATACTGTGGCCTCTAGAGTGTAAACACCGTTAAATATGCCATTTTCAGCAATTCAAAGGTAGATAACTCATGACCTATTTGTCAGATTTCAACCAAAATCGAACTCTTCCGAACTCTTATGGTCATATACAATCTGGGCAGGTTTTAGAAAGATTGGATAAATACTGTGGCCTCTAGAGTGTAAACACTGTTAAATATGGCATTTTCAGCAGTTCAAAGGTAGATAACTCATGACCTATTTGTCCGATTTCACCCATAATCGAACTCATCCGAACTCTTCTAGCAATATACCATCTGAGCAAGTTTGAGAAAGATTGGATAAAAATTGTGGTCTCTAGAGTGTAAACACTTAAATTGTGAGCTAAATAAAAAGGGAGATAATTCAAAATTGGGAAATGACAGAGTCATGGTTCTTGTGTACTGTACCTCCTTATGTCATCATCTATCACCGTATCAAGTTCATTAACTTGCAGTGTAACAGTCAAGAGATATGCTCTGGCAAAATTGATTTATTTTATGAGAAAAAGGGAGATAATTCAAAATTTGGAGATGAGAGAGTTACTCTTCTTGTGTACTGCACTTCCTAATGTCATCCTCTATTTCTGTAACAACTTACAAGTTTAATCAACTTAGGGTGTAACAGTCCAGAGATATGCTCCGGACAAAAGATTCAGACAAAATTGATTTTTTTTATGAGAAAAGGGGAGATAATTCAATATTGGGAGATGACAGAGCTACAGTTCTTGTGTACTGCACCTCCTTCTGTCATTCTCTATCACTGTATGAAGTTTCATCAACCTACGGTGAACCGTTCAAGAGATATGCTCTGTACAAAAAAGTGTGAAGGACGGGCAGACAGACAGACCGACAGACAGAAACACGGACGTCCTTCCATTTGGGCACTTGTTGGGTTTTTCTATTGTTTAAAAGTACACAATAGCAACAAAAACAAGAGGGCCTGAAGGCCCTGATATCGCTCACCATTTGTAATGAAGCCTGATAGCTTCACCTTTAAATTTCACCCGTTTTATTCTAAATCCATTCAAGTTTGTCGACCTACTGTAGTATAGTAGAGTACATCAAAGACAGATAACTAGAGCCTAAACAATACTGAAATTAAGCCTTTTTCTAGCATTTCAAAGTATATCAAGGGCAGGTAACTATTGCCACAATGATTACATTTCAACAATAATTGCACTCCTTCGAGAACGTATAGCTACATCCTTTGTGTACAAGTATAATCAAAATCTATTGAAAACTGTAGTTGCAAGAGTGTAAACGCTGTAAAATATGGCATTTTCAGCAATTCAAAGGTAGATATCTCTTGATCTATTTGTCTGATTCCAACCATAATCACCCTTTTTCCAACTCTTATGGTCATATACAATATGGGCAAGTTTGAGAGAGCTTGGATAAATAGTGTGGCCTCTAGAGCGTAAACACTGTTAAATATATCATTTTCAGCAATTCAAAGGTAGGTAACTCTTGACCTATTGATCCGATTACAACCAAAATTGAACTCATCTGAAGTCTTATGGTAATATACAATCTGAGTAAGTTTGAGAAAGATTGGATAAAATTTGTGGCCTCTAGAGTGTAAACATCGTTAAATATGGCATTTTCAGCAATTCAAAGGTATATAACTCTTGACCTATAAATCTGCTTTCAACCATAATCAAACTCATCTGAATTCTTATTAGTTATATACAATCTGAGCAAGTTTAAGAAAGATTTGATAAAAATTGTGAACTCCAGAGTGTAAACACCGTTAAAAATGGCATTTTCAGCAATTCAAAGGTAGATTACTCTTGATTGATTTGTCCGATTTCAACCAAAATCAAACTCATCGGAACTCTTATGGTCATATACAATCTGACCAGGTTTTAGAAAGATTGGATAAATTCTGTGGCCTCTAGAGTGTAAACACTGTTAAATATGACATTTTCAGCAATTCAAAGGTAGATAACTCTTGATCTATTTGTCCGATTTCAACCAAAATCAAACTCTTCCGAATTCTTATGGTCATATACAAGCTGGGCAGGTTTTAGAAATATTGGATAAATACTGTGGCCTCTAGAGTGTAAACACTGTTAAATATGGCATTTTCAGCAGTTCAAAGGTAGATAACTCATGACCTATTTGTCCGATTTCAACCATAATCGAACTCATCCGAACTCTTATGGCAATATACCATCTGCTGAGCAAGTTTGAGAAAGATTGGATAAAAATTGTGAACTCTAGAGTGTAAACACCGTTAAAAATGGCATTTTCAGCAATTCAAAGGTAGATTACTCTGATTGATTTGTCCGATTTCAACCAAAATCAAACTCATCGGAACTCTTATGGTCATATACAATCTGGGCAGGTTTTAGAAAGATTGGATAAATACTGTGGCCTCTAGAGTGTAAACACCGTTAAATATGGCATTTTCAGCAATTCAAAGGTAGATAACTCTTGATCTATTTGTCCGATTTCAACCAAAATCAAACTCTTTCGAACTCTTATGGTCGTATACAAGCTGGGCAGGTTTTAGAAATATTGGATAAATACTGTGGCCTCTAGAGTGTAAACACTGTTAAATATGGCATTTTCAGCAGTTCAAAGGTAGATAACTCATGACCTATTTGTCCGATTTCAACCATAATCGAACTCATCCGAACTCTTATGGCAATATACCATCTGAGCAAGTTTGAGAAAGATTGGATAAAAATTGTGGTCTCTAGAGTGTAAACACTAAAATTGTTGACGCCGCACGACGGACGACGCACGACGGACAATCAAGGATTGCAATAGCTCACCCTGAGCTAGCTCAGGTGAGCTAAAACCCAACAATAACAATAGGGCAATCACGGAATGAATGGAATCTATTGTTCTCCCTAGTAGTCCCTACCCAACAAAGGACCTTTCGTGCGTGCGGACGGACAGACGGACGTGCCACCAAAGTGGGTTAGAGGGCCTTTTCTTGTGTTATTTTCTTTTGTTCGAATATTGGGCCACGGCCCCTTAGTGTATTGTTACAGAATGAACTCTATTGTCTTCTTTTGTTATGTTTACCGTTATCTGGCCCTCTAACCCACTTTAGTGGCACGGACAGACAGATGGATGGACAAAGCGGTGACTATATGCTCCCCCCCTAAAGGGAAGTATAATAACCTTACTGTTATCATGCATTAAGCAATCACCTGTCTTTTGTAGTAAACATTATTGTCAAAACAGTGACTGGTTAAGAGAGGTTTTACTGTTCCTCTTCGTTAGCTGAGATTGATGGTTGAAAAGTATGGAACACCGTCACCCTTTTCTCTCTCTGTCACTTTACATGTACAAATTACAGTCAACCTTGTATTAAGCAGCTATTCAATACAATGCCCATTAGAAGTCTCTTATACAGTTGGCTGATAAATGCAGGAGCTTTCTGCATTATTTCAAATCCTGCATTGAGTGATCAACTGGCTTTGGCATCCTGAATGCTTCCTCAAAAAACAACACTTAACCCATTACAACATAGCCTGTTTCTAGTTTTGAAGACAGGTGAACACTTAAAGCAGGTTGAAATAAAGCAGAATGTACCTTAAGGGACATTCTGCTTTACTTTCAGTCAGTTTTAAAAGGAACTACTATTTTCAGTAGAGGAATGATTAAAGGCGTAAAAAGGTGTATTTAGGAGTAATGGGGTAATAAAGGCTTGTCTGTATAGCTACATGTACAATACAGTAAAAATCTCTCTATTACGACCACTAATAAGAGGGCGAAATGATTGTATCAAAGACAGGTGACAGCTTAAAGCAAGGAGACAATAAAACAAAAAGCTGTTAATTTGTTAAAAAAGCTTTTTGTTTTACTGTCACCTTGCTTTAAGCAGTCACCTGCCTTAAACACATGATAAATAACGCAATTTAGTGGTTGTGATAGAGGGGTTTTACTGTAGTTTAAAAAGTTTCAAGAACATGTGAATACTTCAAACTCTGGACAAAAAAGTCTCTGAAAACCAAACAAATGCAGGGCTCCCGATAAGGGGAGTATTTCAAAAACTAAAATCTTTATTTCTGCATTAAATCCTATGGTGTCACTACTGAATTAGAATCGTCTCGAAGAGACGATTCTAATGAGTAGTCAAACCATAGGATTTGGTGCTGAAACAAGAGAGAAAGTGTTGGATTTGTTCAGTTTACTCCCTCTTATCTAATGCCCTGCAAAAGTCTTTGAGAGCTCCAGGGCTGCCAAAATTGGACATGAAAAATCCTAAGATTTCCCATTTTTCTATTTTTCCACAAGCGCAGTTTTGTGGGGGTATAAATATGTCCTTTATCCTAGCAGTTTAGCCTTAACCCCATAGACTGTTTCTAGTTTTGAAAACAGGTGATCACATTTAAAGCAGGTTGCATTTTGCTTTACTTTCAGCCTGCAGATGATAGCTTATAGCAGACTGAAAGTAAAGCAGAACATATCTTAAGGTGCAATCTCCTTTACTTTCAACCTGCTTACAATGATCACTTTTCTTCAAAACTGCAGAGGCTATGGGGTAATGGGTAAAGGAGTAAAAAGGGTGTACCTATCAAGTAATGGGTTAATATAATGAAATATCGGGTATTTTCTTACCAAAAGCCATTGTGATGCCATATCCATGGTAGGCTGGTGCTGATCTCCATGGACCATTGCTAAATTAATCAGCTGAAACAGAAATTAAGGACAGTACAGTCAAACTTCGATACCTCAAACTCGCTTAACTCAAACCATCCAATAGTTTGATACATGAACTGCATTATTTCAGGCTTGGTTAAGTTGAACATACCCATATTTCAAAGTTAAAACGTGGCTAAGCCACGTTTTAACTTTGAAATACGGGTATGTTCGATATAACCGAGTTTGAGATATCGAAGTTCGACTGTAGTTCATTTTTAGCTACAGACAACAAGAGGGTCTTAAATGCCCTAATAAGTGAACCTGATAGTTTTACCGTTAAGTTTCAACCTATGAGTAAACACTGATACTGTAACACTTCTGAGTACATCAAGGGCAGATAACTCTTGACTCAGTAATCCAATTTCAACAGTAATGGCTCTCCTCAGACTCTTGCAAGAACTTATACTTTTATTTACCAGGTCTTTCATGCAAGTGTAACATAATTATGTGGTTTGTTGGTATATGCAATTGAGGCTTTATATTGGGAAGTGAGTCAATTATATAGCGCAAGGAACATCTCTTGGTGTGAGCTTAAGCTTTGCATCAACGGGGTTTATTGTTACTGGGTCACACGGTTTGCACGTTATAAAATGTGGCAGCGGTGGGATAATGACAACTGCCAGACCGGAGTTGCCTTGTTTTTTGTTTTTTTTTATACTGCTACACACCCCTTTCGGGTATTACGAGCAGGGGCACTTTTTAGGTGCACCATTGGGACTGTACCCGGCCGGTCACTTTATCCTGACACCGACGAACCAATTGTAATGCTAACCCGAAATCCTGAGCGCCAAGGAGGGAAGCTTTACACTGGGCATCCAAACATACCAGAGAACACTTAAATGTCTACAACTTCGAATGGATTATAATAAGAATTTTGACTATAAATGGCTATAATTTCTTGAATGAGATCAATTGTGGGAGAAATATGTCTTAATTGGTCAAGAGTTTTCAATTAAATATGCCCTTGATATGTTAAAATTGTCAAGATAAAGACAGGCTGGGTACAGTCCCAATCAATCATGGTGCACCTAAAAAGTGCCCCTGCTCGTAATACCCGAAAGGTAGTGACTAGGGGTATGTGACCGTACCTCTAATATTTGAAATTAGCGGTACGGTCACCTATTCCTAGCTAGCCCTGTGAGGGTTGACTAGGGGTATGTGAGTCATTTACACTACATTCAATACATTATTTGGCCTGCAGATACGTTTTATTGATGCTAATATTAATAATCTCTCATTTCTACCTTATCTTATGGATATTAAATGGAGAAAAACAATGGAACTTCGACAAATATTCTCCATCCGACTTATTTTCACAGCAGCAATGAGAATAGATGTATTCCGCATATAGGGTGGTACACCCGATATCTGAAATCCATTACCAATGTTAAGTTTTTTTCATTTCATATTTTTTATATATTTATATAAATTTGATTCAAAGGTACCTTATTTGATAAGTTTTTGTTCGAAACTACGGCTGTTGTAGCTTCTTAACTTAGCGTTGAATATAAAGTGGTAAGAATATATAAACTAGCGAAGCTTCGGCTCCCATCAAATATCGATAAATGTAAGTTTGCTGGTTACTAAAATCAACTCCAAAATCAGGTTTGACAATGGATCGCAATTAAACAGTACAATAATTATTCTAAACAAAGCTGGTATTGGATAATTATACATGCTTGTAAAACAAGAGTTGTCAGAGAGACAACAAAGCTCGCCATTGGCACATTTAGAAACTTAAAAGCACACTCAAGGTCACCGAGGTCAAGCTTTTTGCCTGCATAGAAAGGTCTTGTCAATATCCACATGAAAATTAAATATGTAGTTACACCTCAAGGGACATAGGAAATATAAGCGTTTTTCGAAACCTAAACACAGATTTCTAATCCTTAAACTCTGGATCTAAGTTCAAGGTCAAGGTCACAGGGGTCCAAACTTTTCTGTGCATGGAAAGGTCTTGTCCATATACACACACATACCAACTATGAAAGCAATACCTCAAGGGACATAGAAGTTATAGGCATTTTTCGAAACCTAAACACAGATTTCGAAACCTAAACACGGACCCTAAGTTCAAGGTCAAGGTCACAGGGGTCCAAATTTGTCTGTGCATGGAAAGGTCTTGTCCATACACACACACACATACCAACTATGAATGTAATACCTCAAGAGACATTGAAGTTATAGGCATTTTTCGAAACCTAAACACAGATTTCGAAACCTAAATGTGGGGCCTAAGTTCAAGGTCAAGGTCACAGGGGTCCAAATGTTTCTGTGCATGGAAAGGTCTTGTCCATATACACACACATACCAACTATGAAAGCAATACCTCAAGGGACATAGAAGTTATAGGCATTTTTCGAAACCTAAACACAGATTTCGAAACCTAAACGTGGGCCCTAAGTTCAAGGTCAAGGTCACAGGGGTCCAAATTTTTCTGTGCATGGAAAGGTCTTGTCCATATACACACACATACCAACTATGAAAGCAATACCTCAAGAGACATAGAAGTTAAAGGCATTTTTCAAAACCTAAACACAGATTGAGAAACCTAAACGCGGGCCCTAAGTTCAAGGTCAAGGTCACAGGGGTCCAAATTTTTCTGTGCATGAAAAGGTCTTGTCCATATACACACACATACCAACTATGAATGCAATACCTCAAGAGACATAGAAGTTATAGGCATTTTTCGAAACCTAAACACAGATTTCGAAACCTAAACGCGGACCCTAAGTTCAAGGTCAAGGTCACAGGGGTCCAAATTTTTCTGTGCATGGAAAGGTCTTGTCCATACACACACACATACCAACTATGAATGCAATACCTCAAGAGACATAGAAGTTATAGGCATTTTTCGAAACCAAAACCCAGATTTCGAAACCTAAACGCGGGCCCTAAGTTCAAGGTCAAGGTCACAGGGGTCCAAATTTTTTCTGTGCATGGAAAGGTCTTGTCCATATACACACACATACCAACTATGAAAGCAATACCTCAAGGGACATAGAAGTTATAGACATTTTCTTAAAATTGTTTACGCCGTTCACGACGACGACTACACTGGGGGTATTGCAATACATGTAGCTCGTCATGTACTTCGTACAGGCGAGCTAAAAAATGTGTGAACGTTCTTTATTCATAGGTATACTTTTTGCTCCCGTGAAAAAAAAATGCCGATTGGAGAAAAACAATTGATGAAGTTTCTTTGCTTTTCTGCGTTCAACAGCCAGAATAGAAGGTAGAAATGAGATATAATTAACATTAGCATCAATATTAACGTATCTGCAGACAAAATAAAGTGCTACTATATAGCGTTTTTGACTCACGTACCCCTAGTCAACCCTCACAGGGCTCGCTAGGGGTATGTGACCAGAGGGGTGCCGGACGTTTCGGTAAATGACCAGTTCGGTAAATTGATTGTATATAGTAATAGGTCTGGACGTTTCGGTAAAAAGGTAAATTAACCTAATTAAAGGTTTATGTACCTGTATATCACACCTCTCACTTCATCAATAACTAATTGATATGTTATCACTTGTACCTTTTAATGCCTCACAAATGGGTTGGATCTAAACTATGCAATATTTTTGTGTTATCATGGTATGTATCATTTGAGTATTATTCTGTAAATATACATATATGTTAAACATGAAAGGAATTGAAGAAACCAATAAGTATTTTAAAAAGTTCAGTTATTAATTAATTTGAGAAGTAACAAACATCTCGTCTCCTCGTGGAAGAAATGGAATCAATATTCATGTATTTAAGAAATCCAGTTACTTTTACTCCATTCACATGTCCATCTATTGCGTTGGTAGATCAGGATCCACACATACTAAAACAACCCTGCAAAAGTGGCACAAATACCATGACATAGTCTCATTGTTACCGGCAGAGGTGCGATATACTTAATCCTTTAATTACTATAATTTACCTTTTTACCGAAACGTCCAGACCTTTCACTATATAAAATCAATTTACCGAACTGGTCATTTACCGAAACCTCTGTAAATCGACCGTACCGCTAGTCACTACGAGTTATAGACCAAGCGTGCCACGGACTAAGCGTACCAGGTCTAAGTGTGCCATTTCAGGACTAAGCGTGCCACATATGAATTATATAGAGGAATATTTAATACTGTACCATATATAATATTATCACATTCTATTTTTCATAATAATGTATTAAAGAAGGGAAACTGTGAAATATTGAACCCTCAGATGTTAAAAACATGAAGTTAAATGTACAAACTTGGAAATTAAATGTTCCATTTTATCACACTTATTCATTTTCTCCTTGAAAGATTATGATATATCAAACACTATAAATCTAATCTATATAGTACAGCACAGGAAATGAAAATAAAAAGTATTTAAGAATTTGTTTTATTTCACACCTATATGTGTTAAATGTCATTAGGAATCTCCACTCTGGCAAGCAGTCTGATCTTATAATCATGGATTTTAGTAAAGCCTTTGATAAAGTCGACCATAACCTCCTTATTTATAAACTCAGTCAACTTGGTATAAATTCACATGTTATTTCCTGGATTTACTCTTTCCTTAAAAACAGATCACAAACAGTAGTTGTTGAAGGCTCACATTCAGACTCAGTCCCAGTTCTCTCTGGCGTTCCTCAAGGCTCAGTCATCGGACCTTGCTTATTTCTATGCTACATAAATGACTTACCGGATTCTGTTAAAAGTAGGGTACGCCTGTTTGCTGATGATACTATTGTCTACCTTACCATCAACTCTGACACTGACTCACACCTACTACAAGAAGATTTATCCAGACTTGAATCCTGGGCACAGACTTGGTCCATGGAATTTAATGCCGACAAATGTGAAGTAATTAGGGTCTCCAAATTTCCATATATACTTAATAACCAGGAACTAAAAGAAACTAAGAATGCAAAATACCTTGGAATCACACTTAGTAACGACTTCACCTTCAATACACATATAGAAAATATAGCATCTAAAGCAAACAGCACTCTACGCTTCATAAAAAGAAACATTAAGTCCAACAATAAATCTATTAAGGAAACTGCTTATAAAACTTATGTCCTTCCCCAGCTTGAATATTGTACTATTTGTAGCACTGTATGGCACCCCTGGCAAAAGTCTTTAACCTATGAACTTGAACGTGTCCAGAGATCTGCAGCCAGATATGTTATGAACGACTTCTCTTACTACTCCAGTGTCACCTCCATGCTTAACTCTCTTAACTGGCCAACTCTTGAAGAAAGAAGAACTAAAGCCTCTGTCATCATGCTGTATAAGATTGCAAACATTGTTGATCACAAACACCTTAACCCCTCTAGAAACTTCAATTACCTACTGCCATTTTCAAGAACACAGTATCACGCCAACTCATTTTTCCCACGCACTATTAGACTCTGGAACCAGTTGCCGTATTACATCAAGGCCAGTGACAGCTTAGAAAGCTTCACTATGCGCCTCAGCACTTACAGTCAGTAATCATGCACTCTGTTTTTAACCATTTTAAACTATTTTTAGCCATATCTGTATCATCATTACATGGTTTTTTTTAACCTTTTAACTAACTGACCCTGACCTCCCTGTCATGATCAGCAATTGATCGTTGGGAGTATCACGTAGACGTAGACGGAATCTTGGATCCAAACTTGGTCGCAGTTTGGATACCTGTTAAAACCACACTAGCTAACAATTAACTACTAAGTGTAATTAGCACATCATTGTTGACCACCCAACAAATCTACCCTCTATAATTTCATAGGTGGCACGCTTAGTCTAGAAATGGTACACTTAGGCAGTGGGACACTTAGGCAGTGGCACGCTTAGTCTGTCACCCGTCACTACCTACCCGAAAGGGATGTGTTGCAGTATATAGAAACAAACAGATACATAGGTCCTCGGTTTACAAAGTCTCATTCTAAGGACTTGGTCCGACCCCGGATCAAATTCACAAGTCACGACCCCTGGCATCGTATTCGTAGTCAAGCTGGTTACCACTGGACCAAGTTAGCCAGTATTGATCTAAAGTGTGGTTTACAAGGGATTATTGTAACATATAGCACAACATTATATAATTTATAGATCTGATCCTAAGGTCCTCAATAAGGTATCCATTTTTTTGTATGATTACGAAACGTGCCGGGACGAATGTAATTGAGTTTTGATAATTCCGCAGCAATTTCTTAACATAAAATTCTGTTAGATATGTATGAAATGGTTCATGTTGTAAATGTTTTTCTTTATTGAAATAATCCGCAACTATAAATGACAATTATACTCACTTGTTCTGCATATTGACGAGTTTCGTTCATCCTGTCCTCGCGTCCTTCGATGCGTTCATGGCGGAACAGCTTTGAAACCATTTGTTGAAGATAAATAATTCTTTCAGCAGGGCCACTACCTGATCCTATGACTACTCCTTTGAGTTTTCTTGCTTTGTCCGGGATCGGAAAACGCAACATTTTCTAGAATACCAAAATACTGATTCGGCCCAACATGGATGGGAAAAACTTCTTTCCATATTCTACTTTTCCATATTCAAGGGTATTAGCCACTAAATTTGGTAAAAAATACAACGGCATAGCCGCACTGCCTAGAGTTATCTAACTTTCAAGATGGCGACCCATATGTATCATTCGACCTTTAACGTGCATTAAAGGTTCTATTGAAAATTAGACTATGGCCGCAGTTTATCGACCTTTAAAGTGCGTTAAAGATTTGTTTAAAATGTAGACTATGGCCGTAGTAAATCGACCTTTCAAGTCTGAGTGCACCAAAGATTCTTTTCAAGTGTAGGCTATGGCAACAGTGAATCGACCTTTAAGGTGCACCCCAGATTCTCTTGAAATGTAGACTATGGTCGCGGTAAATTGACCTTTAACCTGCATCAACGATCCGTTGAAATGTAGACTATGGCCGCAGTAAATGGACCTTTAAAGTGCACCCAATACTTTTGTAAATTGAAGGAAATGGTAACAGTAAATCAACCTTTAAACTGCAACAAAGATTCTGTTGAAATGTAGATTATGGCGGCAGTAAAACCAACCTTTAAAGAGCACCAAGGAATCTCTTGAAATATAGACTATGACCGCCGTTAATCAACCTTTAATGTGCAACAAAGATTCTTTTAAATGCTCAAAAGGCGAAGACGTCAGTTCTTGAAGAAGCTTGTGCGAGTTTACCTGTCATGAATTACATAGAAATATATACATTTAAGTTATTAGACATGTCTGTGTATAATATTTACTACAGTGTTCCTTCACTACAACGGGCCCCAACAACGATTCCCTCCTAACAACGACCATTGCCGCTGTTCCCCAAACAAGACATTTATGTCCAACCTTTTCATGACTGCAGTACCGTCTGCTTAAAACTGTCGTCGGCTGTTTTTCTCAAAGTTACATAATGACTATGGCCACAGCTTATCGACCTTTAGTTTAAAGTGTACCTAAGATTCTTTTGAAATGTAGACTATGGCCGCAATAAATCGACCTTTAAAATGAACCTACTATTCTTTTGAAATGTAGACTATGGCCACAGTAAATCAACCTTTAAAGTGCACGCAAGATTCTTTTGAAATGTAGACTATGGCCGCAGTAAATCGACCTTTAAAGTGCACCCAAGATTCTTTTGAAATGTGGAATATGGCCGCAGTAAATCGACCTTTAAAGTGCATACAAGATTCTTTTGAAATGTAGACTATGGCCGCAGTAAATCAACATTTAAACTGCACACAAGATTCTTTTGAAATGTAGACTATGGCCACAGTAAATCATCCTTTAAAGTGCACCAAAGATTCTTTTGAATTGTAGACTATGGCCGCAGTAAATCGACCTTTAAAGTGTACCTAAGATTCTTTTGAAATGTAGACTATGGCCACAGTAAATCATCCTTTAAAGTGCACCCAATATTCTTTCGAGATGTAGACTATGGCCACAGCTTATCGACCTTTAAAGTGTACCTAAGATTCTTTTGAAATGTAGACTATGGCCGCAGTAAATCGACCTTTAAAGTGTTCCTACTATTCTTTTGAAATGTAGACTATGGCCACAGTAAATCAACCTTTAAAGTGCACGCAAGATTCTTTTGAAATGTAGACTATGGCCGCAGTAAATCGACCTTTAAAATGCACGCAAGACTTTTTTGAAATGTAGACTTTGGCCGCAGTAAATCGACCTTTAAAGTGCACCAAAGATTCTTTTGAAATGTAGAATATGGCCGCAGTAAATCGACCTTTAAAGTGCATACAAGATTCTTTTGAAATGTAGGTTATGGCCGCAGTAAATCAACATTTAAAGTGCATACAAGATTCTTTTGAAATAAAGGTTATGGCCGCAGTAAATCAACATTTAAAGTGCACACAAGATTCTTTTGAAATGTAGGTTATGGCCGCAGTAAATCAACATTTAAAGTGCACACAAGATTCTTTTGAAATGTAGACTATGGCCACAGTAAATCAACCTTTAAAGTGCACCAAAGATTCTTTTGAATTGTAGACTATGGCCGCAGTAAATCGACCTTTAAAGTGCACCCAAGATTCTTTCGAGATGTAGACTATGGCCACAGCTTATCGACCTTTAAAGTGTACCTCAGATTCTTTTGAAATGTAGACTATGCCCGCAGTAAATCGACCTTTAAAGTGTTCCTACTATTCTTTTGAAATGTAGACTATGGCCACAGTAAATCAACCTTTAAAGTGCACGCAAGATTCTTTTGAAATGTAGACTATGGCCGCAGTAAATCGACCTTTAAAATGCACGCAAGACTTTTTTGAAATGTAGACTTTGGCCGCAATAAATCGACCTTTAAAGTGCACCAAAGATTCTTTTGAAATGTAGAATATGGCCGCAGTAAATCGACCTTTAAAGTGCATACAAGATTCTTTTGAAATGTAGGTTATGGCCGCAGTAAATCAACATTTAAAGTGCATACAAGATTCTTTTGAAATGTAGGTTATGGCCGCAGTAAATCAACATTTAAAGTGCACACAAGATTCTTTTGAAATGTAGGTTATGGCCGCAGTAAATCAACATTTAAAGTGCACACAAGATTCTTTTGAAATGTAGACTATGGCCACAGTAAATCAACCTTTAAAGTGCACCAAAGATTCTTTTGAATTGTAGACTATGGCCGCAGTAAATCGACCTTTAAAGTGCACCCAAGATTCTTTCGAGATGTAGACTATGGCCACAGCTTATCGACCTTTAAAGTGTACCTCAGATTCTTTTGAAATGTAGACTATGCCCGCAGTAAATCGACCTTTAAAGTGTTCCTACTATTCTTTTGAAATGTAGACTATGGCCACAGTAAATCAACCTTTAAAGTGCACGCAAGATTCCTTTGAAATGTAGACTATGGCCGCAGTAAATCGACCTTTAAAGTGCACCAAAGATTCTTTTGAAATGTAGACTATGGCCGCAGTAAATCGACCTTTAAAGTGTTCCTAAGATTCTTTTGAAATGTAGACTATGGCCGCAGTAAATCGTCCCTTAAAGTGTACCTAAGATTCTTTTGAAATGTAGACTATGGCCGCAGTAAATCGACCTTTAAAGTGAACCAAAGATTCTTTTAAAATGTAGACTATGGCGGCAGTAAATCGACCTTTAAAGTGTTCCTACTATTCTGTTGAAATGTAGACTATGGCCACAGTAAATCAACCTTTAAAGTGCACGCAAGATTCTTTTGAAATGTAGACTATGGCCGCAGTAAATCGACCTTTAAAATGCACCAAAGATTCTTTTGAAATGTAGAATAAGGCCGCAGTAAATCAACCTTTAAAGTGCATACAAGATTCTTTTGAAATGTAGGTTATGGCCGCAGTATATCAACATTTAAAGTGCACACAAGATTCGTTTGAAATGTAGGTTATGGCCGCAGTAAATCAACATTTAAAGTTCACACAAGATTCTTTTGAAATGTAGACTATGGCCGCAGTAAATCAACCTTTAAAGTGCACCAAAGATTCTTTTGAATTGTAGACTATGGCCGCAGTAAATCGACCTTTAAAGTGCACCCAAGATTCTTTCGAGATGTAGACTATGGCCACAGCTTATCGACCTTTAAAGTGTACCTAAGATTCTTTTGAAATGTAGACTATGCCCGCAGTAAATCGACCTTTAAAGTGTTCCTACTATTCTTTTGAAATGTAGACTATGGCCACAGTAAATCAACCTTTAAAGTGCACCAAAGATTCTTTTGAATTGTAGACTATGCCCGCAGTAAATCGACCTTTAAAGTGTTCCCACTATTCTTTTGAAATGTAGACTATGGCCGCAGTAAATCGAACTTTAAAGTGCACCAAAGATTCTTTTAAAATCTAGACTATGGCCGCAGTAAATCGACCTTTAAAGTGTACCAAAGATTCTTTTAAATCCTAGAATATGGCCGCAGTAAATCGACCTTTAAAGTGCACCAGAGATTCGTTTGAAATGAAGACTATGGCCGCAGTAAATCGACCTTTAAAGTGCACCAAAGATTCTTTTGAAATGTAGAATATGGCTGCAGTAAATCGACATTTAAAGTGTACCTAAGATTCTTTTGAAATGTAGACTATGGCCGCAGTAAATCGACCTTTAAAGTGCACCAAAGATTCTTTTGAAATGTAGACTATGGCTGCAGTAAATCGACCTTTAAAGTGTACCTAAGATTCTTTTGAAATGTAGACTATGGCCGCAGTAAATCGACCTTTAAAGTGCACCAAAGATTCTTTTGAAATGTAGACTATGGCCGCAGTAAATCGACCTTTAAAGTGAACCAAAGATTCTTTTGAAATGTAGAATATGGCCGCAGTAAATCAACCTTTAAAGTGTACCTAAGATTCTTTTGAAATGTAGACTATGGCCGCAGTAAATCGACCTTTAAAATGCACCAAAGATTCTTTTGAAATGTAGACTATGGCCGCAGTAAATCGACATTTAAAGTGTACCTAAGATTCTTTTGAAATGTAGACTATGGCCGCAGTAAATCGACCTTTAAAGTGCACCAAAGATTCTTTTGAAATGTAGACTATGGCCGCAGTAAATCGACCTTTAAAGTGAACCAAAGATTCTTTTGAAATGTAGAATATGGCCGCAGTAAATCGACCTTTAAAGTGTACCTAAGATTCTACATTTCAAAATAATCTTAGGTACACTTTAAAGGTCGATTTACTGCGACCATAGTCTACATTTCAAAAGAATCTTTGGTGCACGTTAAAGGTGGATTTACTGCGGCCATAGTCTACATTTTCAAAAAAAATTTATTACATTTTAAAGGTCGATTTTCTGCGGCCATAATCTAAATTTCAACGGATTTTGTTTGCAGGTTAAAGGTCGTTTTAATGTGGCCTTAATCTATATTTTCAAAAAATGTTTAGTGCATTTTAAAGATCGGTTGACTGCGGTAATAGTATAAATTTCAACGGAATCTTTTATGCAGGTTAAAGGTTGGTTTACTGCGGCCATACTGAAACTGTACATTTCAACGGAATCTTTGATGCAGTTTAAAGGTCGATTTCTTTTACTGCAGCACGAATTAATCTGTTCTTTATTCTTGATTTTTCGGACATTGTCTATTAATCAACAGAGTATTTGGTCCATTATAGTTGTTTTACTGCGGCCATAGCCTACAATTTAAAGGAATTTTAACTGAAAAAAATCCTGGGAGCAAGTTAAAGGTAGATATTTAGTTGTTATTGTAGTATAACCTGATATCAGTCAGTTCACTTTGGCAAAGGTTTTCCCGTAATATTATAAAATTTTCTAAATATTTAGTGGCCCAAGATCTAGAATATGGCCACTGTACAGTTTGTTGACTATGGAAAAGAGTCGCTTCCAACATGGATATGCAGTTATGCACCGCTGTTATCGGTGTGCCGTGATTACAACAATGTCGTGCAAAAAGCACCAGTTAAACTCGCGGTGTTCCTATACGGTTTTTTTTTCAGCGGAGCTGAATGGTTTCTATTTCAACACATTTTCCAACTGTTATTATTTGTAACCAATCATATTTGATCAGATGTTTAGAATGGGCAATTTAGAATTAAGAGCACCTGTTGAAAACTGAATTGTCTGATTGGATAGTCGCCAGGGCTCCAGATAAGGGGAGTGTTTCAAAACTTAAAATCTTTATTTCTGCATTAAACCCTATCGAGACAACCAAAATGAGTGGTAACACCATAGGGGTTGGTGCTGAAATGAGTGAGAAAATGTTAGATTTGTTTAGTTTACTCACTCTTATCTGGAGCCCTGATAAACTGTAGCCAGGCAGGTCTAATTGTGAGACACAGTGCAGATTGTTTACTATACTGAGCTGATGTGATCTTTACTAAAATGGCTTTAACTGATTATTTACCCCTAAAACATGTGTTTATATGCCAGAACATGGAGAAATCACTGTGTCTGCTCCGTGGCCAGAATTACTTTGATATCATATGTCGTAGATGCTGATAAATTGACGAAAACAAGATTGTCGGTAATGCCTGTCGAAATATGTATATTCATCACAAACTTATGAATATATTTGTGGGATCAATACTTAAATGCTTTCATCTGATTTTATTACCCCTCATACATGGGGATATACACCAAAATTATTCTGATACCATACGTAGTTACAATATATTGACGAAAACGAGATTTTCAGTAATGGCTGCCTCAATATACCTATTCAGCACAAAATGTTGGTGTGATCTTTACTAAAATGACTTAATCTGATTCTTTACCCCTCAAAAGATGGAGATAGACACCAATATTATGTTGATACCATGCACAGGTACTGAGATATTGACGAAAACGAGATTTTCAGTAATGGCTGCCTGAATATGCATATTCAGCACAAACTAACGGTGTGATCGTTACTCAAATGAATTTATCTGATTATTTACCCCCCAATATATGGGGATAAACACCAATATTACTTTGATACCATGTATAGTTACTGAGATATTGACGAAAACAAGATTTTCAGTAATGGCGACAATAATTTGCATATTGCGCGGATTGCCCAATGCTGACAGAGTGGCATCATTCAGATTTTTAAAGAGCACACCTCAGAGGTATAGAAACAGCTAAAAAACTTTGTACGGACCGTATTGCACGATTCTCCAAAAATTGGGGGTTTGCAACCGGACTATTATCTGGTGCGCTGCTGAGTACTTTCTGATAACTACAAGAGCGGATCCAGGGTTGTCTGACGTGGAATGTTAACGTTACGCTTTGTAACGTACAGCGAGTGTTTTGAAACGTGGTTTACACAGTGTATTTTAACTCATTGACGCCTTTATCTAACCGTCATAGAAACGTCTTTTATGGCTCTAATATGCTATGGTAAAGAGCCATGAGGTACTTTTCATGCATTCTGACGACAGGTGGGTGCTTAAAGCAGACTGAAAGTAAAGCAGAAACTCCTGAATGAACGCTCTGCTTTACTGCCATACTATTTAACTAACTACATGTCTTAAACGCTGGAAATAAGCTATGGGTAAAGAGATGAATATAAAGTTGATATTTATATAGGGTATTGGTTGGTGGCGTGCGCTAAAAAATTCAAATAATACACACGCGGTTGGGTAACGAGGTAAATACAAAAAAACATAAAAACATTCCACAAATTAAGAACAGTTCGGTTTTTATTCAAGATTTGAAATATTTATTACCTTACAAAACACATAGAGAGAAACACCAACAAATATACAAGAGAACTTTCAAAAACAGTATGAAAAAAAATACCATGTGGACGGATAATAGTAATGGGATACAGAAAAAGTCAATGCCGAGAGTTCAGACTGTGGTGAATTGTAGATTTACATGTAATGCATTATGGTATTATTTTACTCTTTCCCAATCAAAAGGCCTTTAATTTATTCCTTAGTCTTTAATTTATTCCTTAACTACAGAAATCTGTTCCACTTTATACAGTCATGAAAATGCAGCATACGAAATATACATGTAATCTTACCTTGGCAGATGGTAGCTTAAAACAGGCTAAACGTACAACAGAATGCGTCTTATGGCACATGTTGCTTTACTTTCAATATGCCTTAAGAACAGTGGAGAAAACGTTATTCTTTCCCAATAAACGCGTTTACGCTAAAACTATTATTTGCAGTGCAAACAGTTTGGAGCCAGATCAGACGCCGGGTAACCCGGCGTCTGATCAGGCTCCAAACTGTTTGCCACCAAGATAAACATGAAATATAAGAATTGTCCAAAAGTTGTACTTTTCTACGTTTTAGTGCTTTGCGTTTTCGTACGTTTGCGTTTAAACGGGAAAGAATAACAGATTCTCCACTGTAGCTTCCAAATCTAGAAAGAGGCTATGACGTAAAGAGTAATCGACCAATGACCTATTCACATTATTTCGTTACTCAGAACACTTTATGAAGTTATAAATTACGTGGATCGAGCACGAATTCCTAACCGACGGGATGGGCAAAGTCGTTTCTAAAGTGGTTTTGCTAATGTTGTTTTTCAGCTTTTTCTATCAAACTTCACTGCCAATGCCAACAACACTGATATTTGGAAACAGTTTTGATCCTGATCAGATGCCGCTTAGCGCAGTGTCTGATCAGAATCCAAACTGTTTGCAAATAACTATAGTACTCGGGGTAAGGAAGTTAAGGGGTTTTGAATCGTTCACAAACATTGGCCTTCTTCAGAATTAAAACGTGTGGTCAATGTTGAATATCGTCTAGCTCAGTTGCCTTTTTTCCAAACAGAATTTGTCAAAACCATACGGCATGCCTATACCAACTAAACTAACTTTCATTACCAACAATGAAATCCCACTGGTTTTTGACAAATTCTCTAAAACAAATACGTTCTATTCTCTATAAAAATATGTGAAAATTAGTAAATAGCTGTAGACTGAACTGAATCAAAATTCATATAAAAATATAGAGTAAAACTTCGATAACACGAACTCGCTTAAATCACACTTACCCGTATTTCTTCAGTTCAAATCAAATTACTCCTTTTCGTTTAACTCATTATCCCCTGAAACTTCCAATGGACAATTCCAGTTTGCAATAAAGGCTGTTCCTTTTTAGACTATTTAGGATTGTGTTTTGTATTAAATTGCAAAATGACAAACAGTGAAGTCCCTGATCAGAGGGCAGGAGCCCTCTGACCAGGGACTTCAGTGTTTGCATAGGACAAGTGTAATCCTCACAGGTACACACTCACTGGGGGCCAACGGAGTATCACGAGAGTCGTTTCGCACAGAAGTCCCGTATATGTTCCGCACCGATAAAGTACATTTTTTGTGTACCCAAAACGAAAGTAAAACATAGTCATTTATCCTATGATGTAAAATGTTTCAAATGTTGGCTATTTGGTAAACAATGCTATTAAACATGATATGAGCATTATCTTTTTAGATTGATTGTATCCATGGAATATTATTTGGGTTATAAAGAATCTGTAGTAATGCAATAAATGGATTTTAAATCGAGACTGTGTATAGGTGCCGCGCAGAGTATGTATACGTTACTAAACGAAGTCCATTTTATATGTATATGTTACCAACTGAAGTCATCATTGAATTTATAGGATGCAAACCGCCACGTATCATGCACTTATTGTTGCCTACCGTTTATCTCGAAAATAAATGATCTCCACTAAATTTGTTGATAGTGACAGTCGAGTTAGATTTTTTTAAAGGTTAACACACAAAAACCGGTCCATTTCATGTTAGTTTCTGAAGCAGTTAAAAGTACAGGACTAGGAAATGAATTCGATCAATCAACTGTTGCGGAAGCAGATGAAGCTGACAGAGTGGTTGATTTGGCCGAGCAACTGGAAAGCACTACAATTATTATGTACGAAACAAATTCAAAGCGACATAACTTCTATAAAAATATTGCATCCCGAATTGAAAACCTAATGAACACCTTCGTCTATGTAATTAATTAATATGTGAAAGTTTGCAACATGTTCTTTATAGGAAAATACTCAAAGAGCTATAATTTTGAAAACAGAAACAGCCAATATTCCAAACTACACGAACACCTTCATATATAAGCAATTGCTCTGGGAAAGTGTTAAGAAAAGTGTATGAGAAGCTGCACAGGGTTTTTCCTTTATATATTCTATTTATGAAACAATGATCGAATACTTACCTATATACCAGCAGATGGTATCTTAAAGCAAACAGAGTAATAGTACCTTAATACACATTCTGCTTTACTTTCAATTTGCTTTAATAAGTGACTATCCGTCTTCAAAACTAGAAACAGGCATTAGGGTAATGGGTGAATGTCTTTTATATTACACGTATTATCAAAAAGCGAAGAGAAAATAAATGGATAGTACCAAGTGTGACCATACCACGTGGTCTGTGACGTAATATGTGGATACCACTGGCAGTCAAATTGTCAACAAAAAGGCCTCCATTCGGAACTTCAATCAAATGTAAGAAAGTTGTATTAGCCGATTTCAACGAAACATAGCCTATGATACGGGGAACTGGATTCTTTACAGTGTTATCAATGGATTTGTCTCCAAGTGAATACATTTTGCCAGAAAATGGGGCAAATTAGTCGGCAATATATTGCAGTAACTTGGCGTAGTATCATTGTGTGTGTTAACATTTTCTGGACACTTGCATCGTTTACATACAAAAAGTATCCATCAAGTGACAAATCAATTGACATCATTCTAAAATAACTTATTTTTACACTTAGCATAGTCTATGTTTCCTTGAAATCAACTCAAAAATAAAAATAAACAACATTTGATTATAATTCCGAATCGAGGCTGTTTGGTGATAATTTAGCTGTCAGTGGTACCAAATTAACGGCACAAACCACTTGGTATGGTAAAACTGGTACCGCTTGACTAAATGGCCTTATCGCTAAAAGTGCACCCACACTTGCTCTACGTCGGCCGTACAGCGGTCGCAGAAAGGTTAAATCGGGCAGCGGGCATTATAGAACAGAACAGAACAGAACAGAATATTTATTACAGGTAAACATTACAGTTTCTGGTGTTTTACAATATACATCTTATCAATTTTAATATATAATGTTGTGAAAACTTGTAGCCTAATCCCCTGTATGTATATATTATGCAATAAATATGTTTAAACTAAACGTGAAATCGGAAGATTCTTGCGGTAGCCGAAGAAATCCTACGGCGGCAGTGTGGCGACCGCACGGCAAATCCCAAAGTTTTACAGGCCGTAGAGGTCGCCGCAGTATTATAACGCGGAGTTATGAAAAAAAATCATTTCTACGATGGCCGTAGAAAACGACACGCCGTAGAGCGGTTCTGTGGCTACCGTACGGCCACCGTGCGGCCGCCGGGACTTAATGGTTAATTTTACTATTGGGTATTTGCACTTTTGTTCATATGTGTCTATTGATTTAAAATTGGGTTTGGATGTTCTTATGAGACATAATGCTGTCCATATATGGCATTTGAGTTCTCGGTGTAGTTGGACTGATATGGGTTATGTGCACATGTAGCAAGCCAATGTGTGTAGCAGGAGCAGCATTAAGACTGCACATCAACGGCCGCCGTACGGCCATCGTGTGGTCGCCGTGGGTTTTATTAGAAATCGCTGCCGTCGCTGAGACGCCGTACGGCTGCCGAACGGAGACCGCACTGTCGCAAGTTTTAACCCCAAAACATCAAATCTCGCCTTGCGGCGACCGCAGCAAATGTGAGCACAACATACGGCGGTCCTAGGAAATTTCGGCGGCCGGGAAAGTTGCTACTCGCCGTAGAAATAATTATCCGCGCGGTTGCCGTACGGCCGCCGCAGCAAATGTGAGCTAGGCATAAACGATACATTTTTCAATCCATTATTTTGTCACTGCAACAGAAATCAATTAATTGACTTCAGTAGGTAACATATACACCTTCTGTTGGTAACGTATACACGTAAATGCGACTTCAGGAGGGCACATGCACAGTCATAAACCCTTCAGGGTACTGTGATTGATTCAAAGTTGTATGCATTATTGTGAAAAGTAAGTTGAAAAAGTATGGAAAAATGAAGCTATTAATAAACATACATCATGTCTGAGATGGGATTCCCGAATATTTTTAAATATAGTGGATCATTCCAATGTTTATTTTGATAATCGCCCGGTAATATTCAATTAAGAGTGACACATTGACGTCTGTGCTTGATATACATACTTATTTTCCATAAATAATACAAGCAATGGTATGCAAACAGTTTATTCACGAACCTATACTGTAATTTGCAAGGAAATAATTCATTTGATGTGTGTGTATATGGACACAAGTGGCTAATGCGAATGTCAGCGTATAAAACATAGTACACAAATGGGTGTGTTTACATGGTTTGTAGGTGCGAAACATATACGGGACTTCTGTGCGAAACGGGTCTTCGTGATACCTCGTTGGCCCCCAGTGACACTTAGTAAAGGACGCATATATGTGTGTCACTAGCGCTCAATGAGTTAAGACAAACATGTCCAAATGTCAAAGTTAAACGTGGCTAAGCTAACTAAATAAAGATAAGTTGCGAGCTGGAGTTATCGCGTTGTATACATAATGTATGTATATATAATTACAGTTAAATAGTGCATGTGTCTTAAGTTACATACATTCAGTGTAAAAATATACAAACTTAGATCTACAAATGTGAGAAAAGTTGTCAGACATGTTAACTTCGACCTGTGCTCGCAGGAAGTGTTATAATCTGTAACAATCTTAACGAGTGATATTTACAGTCTATGATATACGTACGTGCTTGGACTTTAAAATCCTTGCTTAAAACTATCTCCAAAAATTGACAGGTGACTGCTTAAAGCAAGGTGACAGTAAAACAGAAAGCTCCCGTAGGAGCTTCCTGTTTTACTGTCATCATTGCTTTAACCCTTAGCCCGCCAAATAAATTGTCGTCTGCTATATTTCTCGTCTGCTTCAAGTTTCAAAGTGCTTCAAAGTTGCTCAAAATTGCTGAAAATGTTGTCCGAGTGTCAAACAGCTTGGATCCGGATGAGACGCCGAGTTACTCGGCGTCTCATCCGGATCCAAGCTGTTTGCATATGGAGCTATAGTCGTGAGTGGCAGGCTAAGGGTTAAGCTGTCATCTGTCTATTATACAATCAATAAAGCCTTCGTTTAAGTTGTCATAATAGAGAGGTTTTTCTGTAATTACATATATATTTATAATTTGAAAGTGCAAATACTTACTTTTTTAAAGTTGTAGTGATGAATTAGATACACGTGAATTGAAACAAAGTGCGAGGCGATATTATGACATTAATAATATGCGTTAAAATTCTAGCAAATGGCAAGATTAACAAACTACTGTTAACAGTTTGGATCCATATCCATTCGTCACATGAATACTTATATGAATAAAATTTGGCAATAAACATGTCAACGACAAGTGCCAATCAACTGACATTTGCAAACAATGTAGATCCAAAGCGGCCACCGAATGTTGTCTATTTCTGAGTGTCGTCTATTTAATTAAAATGAATTTCAACGAAGTATTTTGGTTTCTGAGCACACTTGAAACGTGTAATGATGTTTGTGATAAAAAAGTCTTGATGCAATTAGTTGTGAGTAAAAATCATAAGGTTTAATACAAAACGATATGTTGAAAGGTCAGGATTTATGTTATTTGTCAAAATTATCACAGCAGTCTTTCATATATCGTCGATATGTTTATTTTTATTTTATTTTAAATATCCATGTTTGGCAAGTACGACAACATAAAGGACACGCGTTTTTACAAGTTTTGACGCCGTCATTGTCGGCGATGACGCAAAATTAAATTCGTAGTCTCGCTTTCTCTCCTTTGCCGCAGTTAGACAAACTGAGCCAATTTCATATCATTATCTGACCCAAATATGTATTAGGTGAACTTTCTTTGAGGAAGCATAAAGGAAATCATAATCAGATAATTACTAAATGTAGGATAAAATTATGCAGAAAGCTCCTGTAGGAGCTTTCTGCATTATTTCTATCCTGCATTTAGCCATCACCTGTGTAAGAGACGTTTTGGCGCTGTATTGAATGCTGGGTGAATACCAGTTTGACTATATAAACTCAGATCTGTAAACTCTATGATACAACACAGATTTTCCTCTTCATTCAAAACATGTTCAAAGCATGAAATATTTGACAATATATTTAAATAACAATGACACTATCTAGTAGCTAAAGTCAGGGCTGCCATTTCTCCGGAATTTTCCGAAATCTTCGGATTTTTCTTACTTTCTCCGTACTTTTGAAAATTTGGAATTTTATGCTTTTTTTACTTAGGAAAGATTGATATGGGTGTCAAACAGTTAAGATCCAGATCAGACATCGCGTAACGCGGCGTCTGATCTGGATCCAAACTGTTTGCATAATTATGTAAGTGTTATATAACTTGGCAGCGAAATGGAGCTTGAACATATGGTAATCTAAGGATTTTTATGAGCAACTTATGGTAGCCCTGAAAACTGGAGTGATGAATATTACAGGGCTGCCATTTCTCCGGCTTTTTCCTAAATCTCCGGATTTTTTCCCAGTACATGGTAGCTTAAAGCAGGCTGAAAGTAAAGCAGAATGCGCCCTAAGGCGCATTCTGCTTTACTTACAGACTGATTTAAGTGGTCGCATGTCAACAAAACAAGAAAAAGGCTATGGGGTAAAGGTACGATTCGTAAAATCGCATTTGAAAAATGCAAATTTGGAAATCTTTGGATTTTTTATGTCAACTTATGGCAGCCCTGATATTATGTGTTGATGTACATTCAATCCCCTCATGTATCCGCTCAATAAAATTTGATATACTTAACAACATTTATAGTACCAACATTTCACACTTAACAAAATTTCAAAACACTACAGTATAAACTCTGAAAACCGATCTCCCTGAAACCGGAAACCATTAATTTAAAACTGAAAAAAGATTCTCTGCCCCAAAACATTTGTTCTTCTGGCTCATCAAGTAATATTTGAAAATACATCGCGAGCTCTAAGCGTACTTATGACTGCCTTACTCATTCAACCCTAGCGAGGAGTATTCTCTGTACAAACAGTAGGTTCTGATCAGAGGTATCCTGCAAGAGCATGAACCTTCAGATCAGGGTCTGCAATAGTTTTCATTTTGCAATATACATGCATTGTTAAAATCAGCCCTAAATGTGTAAAAGTAGACTACACTCAATGGAAATTGGAATTGTCAATTTCAAGTTTCATGGTTGAACGAGCATGGCAATATTTATGCAGAAAGCTGCTAAAGAAGCTTTCTGCATTACTTTTGTCCAGCTTTAAGCCAACACGAGACTGCCAACTGAACTTCTTTGGAATGTCTGTTGAACGCAGTTGTCTCAGTAAACCAGCCTAAAGTGGGTCTTATTGTTGTGTCGAGATGGATTGTGTTTTCAGAGATTTGACTGTGCTTGGTTGTTTGAGCTTCCTAGACGACCATGTCTTTCTTTCCAATGGCTCTACACACAACGAAAGCGAACACGATGGCAATGATCTGAAAGTAAATGTAAAATATGAGCAAACTAAAAATCTGTATTCACCCATTACCCCGCTAGTATTTAATACAGATGACAGCTTAAATCAGGCTGCAAGTAAAGCAGAATGCGCGTTAAAGTGCATTCTGCCTTATTTTCCACCTGCTTTAACTCTTTACCTGATATCCTATTTCTTGTATTGAAGATAGATGACCACTTAAAGCAGGTTGGAAATTAGGGCGCATTCTGCTTTACTTTCAGCCTGCTTAAGCTTCTATGTGCTAGAATATATAGAATATTTGCTGTAATATTTATTCATAACTGATTAAATTGGAACTACTTTCTTCAGCGGAGGAATAAATTATATGCGCTAAAAGGCGCTTCTATGGGGGAAAGGGTTAAGCTTGCATCTGCTAGGCTATATAAACTTTTTTTATGGCGTATATGCATTTATGAAGACTGTATAAACTTTTTTTATGGCGTATATGCATTTATGAAGACTGTATAAAGAAGATTCATAGAGTAATGGGTTAAACGACATTAAACAATTTCTCAATGTCAGTCGAACGCAACAAGCCCTTAAACATTAACAGCCATACGCCTTTAAAGATCGTTTATGTTTCTTATTGATTTGTCACTGTATAAAGTAAACTTTAATTGCCAGTCTTTAAGAGAGCTTAATGATTCACCTCTTAACCCATTACCCCATAGCCTGTTTCTAGTATTGAAGATAGGTGGCCACCTAAAGCAGGTTAAAAGTAAAGCAGAATGTGCCTTAAGGCACATTCTGCTTTACTTTCAACCTGCTTTAAGCTACCATCTTCTAGAAAATAGAAATTATTTCTTATGATATATATTCAGAACTGTATGAATTAGAAATATTTTCTTCAGTGGAGAAATAAATTAAAGGCGTTAAAGGCGTATTTATGGGGTAATGGGTTAAATAATCTGAAGCGTTACCTCGATAACTATGAGAATAACTCCAACAACGATGGCCCCTGTCTGGTACTTGGCCAGCCAGTCTTTGAATGCATCGTAGCAACCCTGTAAAATTCAAATTCAAATTCAAATTCTTTATTTCGCTCAACCCTGTAGAAACACAATAAAACATGTGGGTTAACATCGATTTACTGGGCAGTGAAGGAAAATTAAATTAAAATTTTACTATCGGCTTTTATTTCTAAGATTTAGACATTTACGTATTTTGACATACAGGGTGACATTGATTTTGAGTGTTAAACGGACTTGAGAGTGAATGCGTTAAAAATCCTAAACTGTTGGTGTTTTTTTTCAATTAAACAGCTTATTTTCAGTTTTGAAGACAGATGGTTGCTTTAAATAGGCTGAAAGTAAAGTTTTATGTTCCTAATGGAAAACTCTGCATTACTTTCAGCCTTCTTTAAGTCACAATCTGCTAGAATATTGGAAATACACTTTCAGCCTGCTTTAACCCTTTACCTGATAGCCTATTTCTAGTACTTAAGATAGGTGACTACTTAAAGCAGGTTGAAAGTAAAGCAGAATGCGCCTTAGGGCGCATTCTGCTTTACTTTCAGCCTGCTTTAAGCTGTCATGTGCTATAATATAGAAACTATTCCCTAAAATACATATTCATTACTGATTAAATTGGAACTATTTTCTTCAGCGGAGGAATAAATCATATCCGCTAAAAGGCGCTTCTATTGGAGAAAGGGTTAAGTCACAATCTACTAGAATATTGGAAATACACGTATTTCTTATGATGCATATTAATGATTGAATAAAATGGAAAGTTTTTCTTTAGTGGATGTTTGAATTAAAGGCGCATTAAATTTCGAATTTATGGAGTAACTGGATAATGAGTCTCCTTTTTGTGGTAGTTATAGTGAAGTTAATTGTACATGTACGATGATTCAGAACAATATAACAACAGTGATATATACATGTACAGTGGAGAATGTGTTATTCTTTCCCAATAAACGCGTTTACGCTAAAACTATTATTTGCAGTGCAAACAGTTTGGAGCCAGATCAGACGCCGGGTAACCCGGCGTCTGATCAGGCTCCAAACTGTTTGCCACCAAGATAAACAAGAATTATCAGAATTGTCCAAAAGTTGTACTTTTCTACGTTTTAGTGCAATGCGTCTGCGTACGTTTGCGTTTAAACGGGAAATAATAACAGATTCTCCACTGTATGAGATACGCCACGTATCAAGAAAATACACTGTAATACACGGTAGATCCCGATCAGAATAGTACACTGTAGGGAAAGCCTCATTGAACAAACCATTCTATACCATTGGCATAAAGGGTTATCATGATATTTTCTGCAACATGTGCCATTTAGATCTAATTTGCAAAACATATACTTTTTTTTCAGAATAGGGTCAGAGTGTCAGATAGTTTAGAATCTGATCAGACGCATAGTTACTCGGCGTCTAATCAGGATCTAAACTGTTTGCAATACCAGTGTAGTCGCCATTGTTGGCGGAAGGGTAAATGCATGGGAGTTAACTCCCTTGATACCTCTGTGTGGTGTGCTGTGAGTGCCTGCTGACAGTCAGTGTCACCGTTATACGTTTTGTAGTTCTCTTCCGTGGCTTTCGTGCAGCAACTCTCAGGTACCTTGTCATTTGCCGCCTTAGTTGTCCACCACTTTGAAGCTGAGAACTCGTCAGTATTGGAAGTACTCGTAATGGCATCCACTCCGCAACACTCGAACTGCAACACAAACATGGTCAATGTATAGTGCTATTAGTGTTTTCTTCTGACCTGTCAGAGTTATTTTTAGAACAGAATAGTTCATAATGGAAAATAGATAACAGGGTGTGATCGGATCTATATCATAGTAGTCGTACACTTTCCAACTTGAGATAGATAGATATGATTTTATTCTTCCTTCAGACTAACAAGTCCATGAGGCATGTTATACATGTACAAACAAGCATAGGCATGTAATACATATACACACAAACAGTTATGACAATAAAGATGCATTTAGCGGAGATGTAAGTAAAGAAAAAATAAAATTATGATTTCAGTAATATTGACTTTAATCAGAATTGATGTCATTATCACCATTATCATAACTTAATATTCTTAAATCAAATATCTATTATATTTGTTAGAAAATACTGATGTTATAAGAATAAAATATATCTTTTACTAATAACATTTAAACAATTATTGGAACTCGAATTTAAACTAAAACATTCATTTGCACCGAAAACTTATACTAGTAACATTTAAACAACTATTTGAACTCGATTTGCATAGAACATCTTTACACCCCAGCAAACAGACTAGACATAGACTGAACTACTCCAAACAAGCAGTTCAACCTGGTACACTCCTTTTGCATGTAAGTACATGTACATGTAATTATGAAGAATTTGAATAATCTTCATCATAACTACAGTAATAGTCATCAGATCAAAGAGGTTTAGCTTGAAATGCATAGTGAACAAACATTGATAAATTTCTAACAGTCTTAACATCAAAACAAGTCATTAATTTTGTAAATTTCAACATACTTGGCCTTTTCCAATAATATTCTGGAATATATTTTATTCTTAGATCTTGGAATTGAATACATTCTAATACAAAATGAAATTCATCTTCCAAGGTGGAACATGTATTACATTTTCTATCATTGAATGCTATTGGCAATGGTTTATTCCATCTCCCTGTTTCAACTGCTAACCTATGAGAAGATAATCTAAGTCTACTCATTGATGTACAAAACTTCCCTACATTAACAATATTTAGGTATGGCTGTATTCCAAAATTGGATATGTTTCTGTAACACAGAGCTCTACTTGACTCATTAAGCCTAGTATTCCAGTTCTGTACAAACTGATCATTTAACCTTTGTTTTACAAGTAATATAAACATTTTTGCATCACCGACAGTTTGTGATAACCAAACGTGGTAGAACCCTAAGCGACAAATAAGATCTTTCAATAGAGAACACCAGTTCACATAATTATTTATTTCATGCTCATCTTTCAGCAAACGATATATTTTTGTTATATATTTATCTTCTTGTGTATGTAAAATCTTAACCCAGTATTTAATAATATTTAAGCATCTTTTAGTTTGGTATGTAAATCTTCCTAGCTCTCCATAAATGAAATCATTTTGAGTCGTTTGTTTTACACCTAAAAGTTTTTTGCAAAATTGTAGGTGGGTCCTTTCGATAGAAGGTGCATTCGAGAAGCCCCATACCTCACTACTATAATTCAGTATTGGACTTATTAGTTTATCAAACAGTTCTAATTTGTGAGATGGGCTTATATATGTAAACTTATGTAAGTATTTATTCAGCTTAAATATAGCCTTGTGTGCTTGACCTGCTAACGCATTTTGGGTATGCTGAAACGATCCACCAGATGTAAAAGTAACCCCTAAATATGTGAATTTGTTAAGGATTTCTATTTCTGTACCGTCATAATAAAATTTTTGATGAGAAGGTAGTTTCCCGCCTTTTCTGAATACCATTATTTTTGTTTTATTTGTGTTTACCTTTAGTTTCCACGTATTGCAATATTCTTGAAGAATATTTAATCCTTTTTGTACCTGCGATGCATTTTCTGCAAACAGTACAATGTCATCTGCGTATAGCATTAAAAATAACTTAAATAAATCTATATTTAAACCATCTATGCCACCTTTGATGTATTCATCTTCTAGATCATTTAAAAACATTGAAAACAGAAATGGCGACAGACTCTCACCTTGTCTTACACCTAAAGTGCATGACATAGTATCGCCAAGCTTATTATGGTATTTTACTCTTGATTTAACACTTTTGTACATCGATTTTATTATGTTAAGCATATTCCCTCTGACGCCTAATTTTATTAATTTGTACCACATATTTTCACGAACTACATAATCAAAGGCTTTTGTAAAATCAACAAATGTACAAAATAATTGCTTTCTCCTATTAATGAAACTTGATATAAGACCATTTAAAACAAAAACGTTATCTACAGTACTCATATTAGCTCTGAACCCAGCTTGGGCTTCAACATATACGTTATAATTTTCAGCCCAGTTTTGCAATCTGTTATTTAGTACTCTAGTAAATAATTTTCCGACGCAGCTTAGTAATGTGATTCCTCTATAATTCGTTGCATCATCTGGATTCCCTTTTTTATGCAGTGGTATTATATACCCCTCAGACCATCTGTCCGGAAAAATACCCAATCTAAATATCTTGTTAAACATAGATTGGAGAACAGGCATGAGAATTTGCTCTGCATTTATTAAAAATTCATTGAGTATTAAATCTGGACCTGCCGATCGATTGTTTTTTAACTGTTTAATAGCTTTATGAATCTCTTCATTCAAAACATCCTTATTAAGTTCATTAAACATAATATTAAATTCATCTTTTTCATACCTTTCAATAAAATGAAGTACATCTTCATCTGGAGTAAAGAAAGTATCACTAGGATTGTTAATAGTTTTGAAGTACTTTTCAAATGCTGACAGTGGAATATTTGCTGGTTTAATGCCAGCAGTTTCCTTGAGTAAATTCCAATATTCTCTGGCATTCTTTCTCTTTGCATTTACAAAATGAGTAGTTTTCTCCTTATCATAATTATATCTGTTTTGCCTTAATAGAGCTTTGTATTTCGACCTAGCCACAACCATTTTAAGCCTATTCTCCTCATTAGGGAACTGTCGGTATACATTTAAAATTCTATGAAAATTAGATAAGCATGCTCCTCGTGCAGTAAGAGACAGATGCGCTAATTTTACTGATATGTTATTCATTCTCAATAAACGTATTTATGCTAAAAACTATTATGTCCATTGCAAACAGGTTGGAGCCAGGTCAGACGCCAGGTAACCTGGCGTCTGATCAGGCTCCAACATGTTTGCTACTCAGATAAATAATATAGTTAAAATTTCTAAAATTATTTTTCCACAGTTTAGTCCATTGCGTTTGCACGTGAAAGAATAATGTATCCTCTACTGTACATTACGTACACAAATTACAGCTATCATATCTCTAACTGGATGTAGAGAAAACTCATCCCTTTTAAAATTGTATGTTCCAATCTAAAAATAACTCTGACAGGTCAGAAGAAAACACTAATACCTCACTACAACGACACCTAATGGGAGACACAGAGTGTGAGCGCTGTTTGGAGGGACCCCCTATGGGGAGAGAAGATGAAGACTTGACTTACATTTGCAAATACATGTAGCTTGAATTTAGGAGTCTGGTCTGGTTCAAACTGTTTGTCACTCGTCATTATATTTATTCTATCAAAATATCCACTTATATTTAACTTTGAGAAAAAAACAGCAGACGATACTTTTAAGCAGACGAAATTGCAGTAGTAAAGCGTTAGACAAGCGTTTAGGGAACTGTGGCAATGGTCGTTGTTAGGAGGGATTCGTTGTTGGGTGTCGTTGTAGAGAGGGGGCACTGTACATTCACTGGTTGTAACGCCGTTTTAACATACATATATTCAATTATTTGAAGATAACAACAATTAATTAAAGATAACTTTAAATGAATTGCAGATATACAGTGGAGAAAACGTTATCCTTTCCCAATAAACGCGTTTACGCTAAAACTATTATTTGCAGTGCAAACAGTTTGGAGCCAGATCAGACGCCGGGTAACCCGGCGTTTGATCAGATTCAAACTGTTTGCCACCAAGATAAACAAGAATTATCAGAATTGTCCAAAAGTTGTTCTTTTCTACGTTTTAGTGTTTTGCGTTTGCGTACGTTTGCGTTTAAACGGGAAAGAATAACAGATTCTCCACTGTATTCATATGAATTAAATATATCTTCAAATTGATTAAAAATAGCTTCAACTGAATTCAAGATAGTTTGATATCTTCAAAGGACTTATTTGAAGATATAGGTATCTTTGATCCAATTAAATATATTCTAATTGACTTGAATATCGTTTTTATTTTGAATTAATTGCATATATATTTAATCAATTGTTTATAATCATGTTAAAATAGTGTTCCATTATAGAAAACTCACTAATACGATTACTCGACAGAACACATTAAAAGTGTTTGAACAGTTTTGACCCAAATCAGACACCGCGTAACAATTAGGCATTCGTATTAATTCTGTCAAAAGTTTAAAAAAAAATGGATTTAACATCAAGTTGCAGACGACAAAATTCAGCATAATATTTTGTCTACGAAATTGTAAAGACAGACAGTAAAATTTGGCGGGTAAAAGGTTTTAATAACTTTCGTTAGAACTATTGTTCGACAATATTGACCTGACGTTGAACTTTATGTATGAATAAATTACAGCGAGATGACGCAGTATAAATCAATAATCGATAGCGAATCGTAAAGTGTCGGGTTGTTTCGGCTTGTTGCTCTTGTAATCCTCATTGGATTAACACTCCACATTGAGCAAGTTCATAAAGTTGTTGTTGATAAACTACTCCTAGTTTAATCGTATTCACTAAACGCACCATGTTGCGCTTTCGAGTGGGGTTTAATTCAAGTAAGACCATCGATGTCCTCACCTGCGACTCTTGCCAATATATACCTAATTTACAACCCTCTAGCTGATGTAACTCATCTACAACAGTGTGTCGTTAGAGCAAGGGATTTGTAACATCGAGGTTCCGGGTTCGAATCCCGATAGAGGGGAAACTATTTTTATTTCATAAAATGTTATTTTATAGACCAAACAGACGCTATGATATAAATTTTTAAAAAATAACAAAAGAATCGTATTCCAAACGAAATAGACGTTGTATGAATACTTAAAAGAAACAGTATAAATTGTAAAAAAAAAAAAAAAAAAGGTAATAAAATGTATATGAGTATTGCATGGGATTCGAACCACTGACTGTAGAAAAAATAATGTATAGTCGTCTTCCTTACCACTTGCGCTAAATACCTATCGATGTTTGTGGAACCGAGCAATGGTATATTTTCGCGGTACCGATGTGGTAACAATGTGCGTTCTCGTACAAATGATAACGAAGTGTTCCGAAGTTGTCGAACAATACATGTACTTACAAAGGGCCATTAATTAAAATAAAATAAAAAGTATCGAATATTTCCATATTATTGGTTGTTAAAATAAGTAATAACACTAGGAAGAGCTGTCTATGAACAAATGAACTTTCGTTTAAGAGAAAAATGCCAATACCTCCAGGGCTGCCATAAGTTGACATGAAAAATCCTAAGATTTCCAAATTTGCATTTTTCAAGTGCAATTTTTCAAATCGTACCTTTACCCAAACGCCTGTTTCTAATTTTGTTGACGCGTGACTGCTTAAAGCAGGCTGGAAGTAAAGCTTTACTTTCAGCCTGCTTTAAGCTACCGTGTACAAGAAAAAATCCTAAGATTTAGGAAAAATCCGGAGAAATGGCAGCCCTGTACCTCTTTAGATACGACTTCTGTACAAAGATATGACCAATTAGGCTGGTACTGTGGAGAATGCGTTATTCTTTCCAAATAAACGCGTTTACGCTAAAACTATTTTTTTCTTTTGATCCAGTTTGGAGCCAGATCAGACACCGGATAGCCCGGTGTCTGATCAGGCTCCAAACATTTTTCCACTCAGATCAAAATGATTAATAAATAGAAATTTAAAAAATGTTATTTTCTACATTTTAGTGTTTTGCGTTTGAATTTCGTTTAAAACGGGAAATAATAACGTTGTCTCCACTGTAAGAGTATTCTGAAATAAAAAAAAAAAACCTTACAAGACGCACGAGCGGTAGTCTAAGCTCGTGCGAAGTAACTCTCTTATCATATCGTTGAAATACTTGTATAGATTGTCTCCCTTTTCTAAGATATAACCATAAACAATGATTTCAAAACGGAATACTTTGAACAAATATGAGAGAACAAGTTTCGTTTAATGATCCTTTAACCCTTTCATGATATCATATTTATCGCAAGATTTTAACCCCTTCATCGCCATATTGTCGTCTGCTTAGTTACGCGGCGTCTCATCAGTGTCTGCACTGTTTGCTATCAAATATGAATTGTTCAGTTGTATGGGTAAACTTTAGATCATCCGTGTATATCTATAATGAACCTTTCCAGCAAGCGCAAGGAGAGAAGTCATTGCAATACATGTGTCCAGACATACACGAGTTAAAATATTACAGACCAGCAGCAGGGGCCCGTTTCATAAAACTTCGTACGACAAATGTTGTGGTTAAGTCAGATTATAAAAGCCTAAATTATTATTTATTTCTCCATCTAATCCTGTCTTGTGACATCTCTTTGGAATCGTCTTTTCAATGATTACATAGAGAAATCAGAAATTAAATGTAGATCTATTTTAAAGATTTGACTTACGACAAGATTTCTCGTAAGAAGGTTTATGAAACGGGCCCCAGCTGGGACCCGTCTTACGAAACGTCATACAACAAAAACGGTCGTAAGTCAAAACTTTAAAATAAATCTAATTTCTGATTTCTCCATCTATCGTCTTTTTCAACACGATTTCAAAGAGATGTCACAAGATGGGATTAGATGGAGAAATGAGTAATATTTGAGAATTGTATAATCAGACTAACGACAATATGTGTCATACGACGTTTCGTAAGACCGGTCCCTGCTACTGTAGGTGGGTGTTAGTCCACATGTGCACAGTTACATGATATGGAGCTATTTCTCGTCTTTGCCATATCCCTCACGACAACTGTCACAAAATATAATGTCGTTCCAGGGGTTCATTAATGAGACTAGGTGGGTGTAAGCTTACCCCTATAAAGACGAGGTCCCATCCAATAGACACCTCATTCGTGGAGGAAACACCTTCGTAATCTTTGAGTAAGTCAGTCAACTTCTCCTGGACATCATTCTCTACCTGAAATCATATAAACTCCATATTCATCTAGTTTCAAACAGAATGATTCAAAATGCAGCACGATACATATTTTCATGTCGTCTAATTGACGTAATACGCCATTGTCTTACTGATCTAACCTTCTCACTGTGGTACATCCGTCTCTGTTTGTGCATGAGTGTCCGTCTGTCTGCACCTGACTTTTTCTCTCTATGTCTGTCTCTCTATCTCGCTATCTCTCTCTGTGTGTCTCTATATATCTCTCCATCTGTCCCTGTCTCCGTTTGTCTAGCTGTCTGTGTGTCTGTCTGTGTACATGACACACATGTCTGTCTGTCGGTCACCCTATTTATGTCTCCCTCTCTCATCGTCCTCCCTCTGTCCTTTCCCCTATCTCTCTCCTTCTTATTTATTTCATTCCCCATTGCCTCTCTCTCTCTTTCTCTCTCTCTGTTTCATTGCCCATCTCTCCTTCTACTTACCCCTTTCCTGTATATGATTGAAAATAAACTATGTTTAAACTACATTTATATGTCTATTTACCTTGTCCTTCATTGTGAACCAGAGTCCCACGGCCACGCACTGGACAACAAACACGAGCAGTACAATAATGGCATACTGAAATATAAACCATGTTAATGTACAGCTACATAACTATATTGAAAAGAGGTAAACTTAAACAGTTCCTATTTCTCTAAGGCCAAATAAAAAAGAACCTGTCTTTCCGGTAACCCGACCGACCCTAGTTTTTCCCCCGACCCTAAACTTTTTTTTACTTTTCGAAAAATGTGTTGGTAAATGTCGGTCATTTTTGCGACAATCGTTTTTTGAGGAGCGAGCGTGTAAAAGAAGATAATCTCCGTAAAATTGTTTAAAAAGCTAATTTATAGACGTTTAAGTGTTTTAAAAGTTGAATTTTAAATACGATTTAGCAAATATTGAAGTGAAATTTGCTCTAAATCTGTCATAAAGTAGCTTCCTTGAAGATATGATATGCTAGTTAGTTAACCATTGACACATTCAGCATGCAGCCAGCACATATCAATGCCGCATTTAACATGTATACAACACATTTCAAAACATCATTCATTCCATCTGTCATAATATTGACATAAGTCACTAATTTGCCGTCTTGGTATATCAATATTATAAACAATCATACCAGTTTAGATTTTTAAGATAATTTTGGTAATGGGACCTATCAATAAAATCAACAATTTGAATGGATATGTATAAGGTTTTTATGTATAGCCCAGGGCTCTACACAATAGAATATATTCATACGTTTTCATATAATTATAATAAAATACTTCATCAGAATGTAAAATGTATTATTGTATGTTTTTATTTAAAAAAAAAATGCGCAATGAGGCGCATTCGGCTTTACTTTCAACCTGCTTTTAGTGGCCACGGGTCTTCAAAACTAGAAACAGACTATGGGGTAAAAGGTTTAAGGTACAATTCGTAAAATCGAGCTTGACTCGAAAAATAGATCATTTGGAAATCTTACGATTTTTCATGATCAACTTATGAGTCCTGAGAAAATGCATTAAGTCTAAATTTGAAATACAGACGATGGTTCTGTAGTATGAGTAGATTAATCAATATTTTGGGCAAATAGAATAAATTCCAGTACCCCAATGATAAAACTGACAAAAAATCCTTTGAAAAGTTGGATTAGCTTTCTATTTTAAAGTATCAACGTTGATATGCAGCCCATATCGAAACTACTTCAAATAAATAGTTTATCTTCCAACACAGAAACAAATCCCATGTGATGGTTTACGATAAACATGACAAATTACTTTACTAATCCGAATGAAGCTCAGCGATAAATGCGTTTATAACGTTCTATATATACCATTTAGAGCGTGAAATATGTTTTAACCCTTTCATGGTCAAATTTATCGTGATATTTTTATCCCTTGGCCGCCATGTTGTCGTCTGCTTCAGTAGATCTATTGTTGTCTGCAATATCGTTTCAAAGTTAGATTTAAGGCAGTATACCTGACGAAATTTCGAAACGGGTTTCAAACAGTTTGGATCCTGATAAGACGCCACCTTATGCCGCGTCTGGTCAGCATGCAACCTGTTTTCAAACGTGCTTTTTGCCGTCGTTGACACGAAAGGGTTAAAGAAAAGTAAAAAAAATACCAGAAAAGGTCAATACATGCACATGGGACCCGCGTAATAAACGATATCCTACAGTGGGGAGGACGATTAACCCATAACCCCATAAATACGCCCGTTTTTGCCTTTCATTTTTTCCACCAATGAAGGAATAGTTTCTCTTTATACAGTCATAATCATGCGCCATATGAAATTTTGAATCTTAGCAGATGATAGCTTAAAGCATGGTATATAGAAGAAAGGTAGAGAGCGTTTTAATGTTTTTTGCTGCTTTACTTTCAACATGCTTTAAGTGGATGATTCAAAACTTGAAACAGGCTATGAGGTAAAAGCTTAAACGAAACTTAACACTGTGACAATTGTCTCCCATTGTATAGTAGTATATAGTACACAGGTTACTTTAGTTATATTGCCATCTCTAGACAAAGGTTCTAGGATTGCCAAATGTCTAAGGGGTTCTCTAACACCTGCACGAATAAACAATCACCCGAGTCAAAAATACCGTCTGACCCAGAAAAGAACAATACTTGTGACAAACCCGGTACATAAGGGACCATCTTTATAAATCGTGTTCTAAAGTTCTTTTCCTTTCCATGCATTACCCAATTAATACGCCTTTCTATGTCTGATTGTATTCCCACTGAAGACAATAGTACCACATTCATATACATGCACCATAATATCTTTTTTATCTTAGCAGAGGACAGCTTCAAGCGTGCTAGAAGTAAGGCCGAATGCGAAATGCGTTTTCTGCTTTACTTTCAGCCTGCTAGCAATAATCTGTCTTCAATACTAAAACAAGCTATGGGGAAATCACACTCTTTATAAACGGTGCTCATATGAAGAGTACACTTGTCCTGCGCAAACAGTGTTGATCAATTTCAGAGTAGGCATGGAAATAGTAAAAAAAAATGGAATGAACTACTAGTATATTGAAAAGAAACTTGAATTGTCTCTTTGGAGTTGCAGAGGTCTATGGGATAAAGATAAATTAATCCCTTTGAGGGCTTTAAGCAGACGCTACCTTACATGTAACCACCGAAAAACACTCGTTTCTTTTAGTGATCGTACAGTGGAGAATCTGTTATTCTTTCCCAATAAACGCGTTTACGCTAAAACTATTATTTCCAATACAAACAGTTTGGAGCCAGATCAGACGCCGGGTAACCCGGCGTCTGATCAGGCTCCAAACTGTTTGCCACCAAGATAAACACGAAATATCAGAATTGTCCAAAAGTTGTTCTTTTGAACGTTTTAGTGCTTTGCGTTTGCGTACGTTTGCGTTTAAACGGGAAAGAATAACAGATTCTCCACTGTATATGGGACTGGCTGTATTGGCATAATCAGGTAATCCCTGAAGTCTTGTCAGTCGACGTAAACATTTCCTTCTATTATAAATACCGCCACATGGGCTTTATCGAAAACACTTTCATTTAACCCTTAGCCCGCCAAATAAATTGTCGTCTGCTATATTTCTCGTCTGCTTCAAGTTTCAAAGTGCTTCAAAGTTGCTCAAAATTGCTGAAAATGTTGTCCGAGTGTCAAACAGCTTGGATCCGGATGAGACGCCGAGTTACTCGGCGTCTCATCCGGATCCAAGCTGTTTGCACATGGAGCTATAGTCGTGAGTGGCAGGCTAAGGGTTAATGCACCTTGTCTGAAACCAACGCCAATAAACTCATTACATATAATTTTATTTTAACTTTTTTCACGCTAGTGGTGAAAATGTGTTTACCTTTGCAAACAGTTCTGATCCAGATGAGACTCTGCGTAACGCGGCGTCTCATCAGGATCAAAACTGTTTGAAACTCTGACCCTGTTTTGATTTTTTGTGTGGAAAATTCTATTTCTCTGAGAACAGAAGCAAAAGACTGTTGTTGCAGAAGAAAAAAATACCCAACATGAAAGAGTTAAAATTTGGTAGTTGTTTGAACAAAGTCACGGGAAAAGAAATCTGCATGAATTGCCAACAGCTTTGGCAATCAGTCAAGTCAAGTCAAATATGCTTTATTGGCACAGACAACATAGTCCATCGCCTCTACAATCAGGCGGTCACAACCAAGCTCGAGAAGAGCATGACACGCACATACATCATATATATACATATTCATTCATGAGTCACGGAGCATCAAATATATACTATTAAAGTACAAAATATACAGTAAAGCATTAATTCAACTATGCTTAAATTTTACACGCTGCTTATCTCATAGTCTGCAGTCTGTAGCAGGTGAATTACGTATGCAAACAGTTTAGATCCCGACGGGACAATGAGAAATTCGGCGTCCTATGAAGATCCAAACTGCTTAATATACGAAGTACAATTAATCACATATTAAAAAGAACAAACCTTAAGGTTAAATCAACTTCGCACGCTTTAAAGATTGCATACTCTGTCCAATACGCCGAGTGCTCAGTCGCTAACTTTCAAAGTGCAAAATATACAGTAAAGCATTAATTCTACTATACTGTTGCAGTCTGTAGCGGATGAATCCGCATCACATATGCAAACAGTTTGGATCCTGATGGGACGACGAAAAAGTAGGCGTCCCATGAAGATCCAAACTACTTGATATACATATTACAACTTATAGCAAGCATAAAAAGAACAACCCAACTCGAAATTTCAATATCCAGTATTTCATGCAGAAACATATTGTTTTCAAGCAGACTAAAGGTTAAATCAACTTCGCACGCTTAAACACTGCATATACCTGTCCAGTATACTTTGAGTTCTCCACTGGAAGTACAGCAGTAACTCAATAGGTGGAAATGTTTTGTCTGATCAAGGCCATCATTGTTTGCAGAGATAGTTTCTTTCGCGGTCACAGCGGGGTATGCATTATTCACGCTAAATACAAATACAATTCGATAAAAATAAACTATCTTACACGAGTGCCCATTACTTAACACATTTAATAAATGAGTTTACAATATTAATTATGATGCGTGTCTCGGCGAGCGTCATACATGTATGTATTTATTTTAGTTAACGAGTTTATTTAACATGATAAGTAATGAAAACTAATGTGTTTTGAAAACCTATTTAGTTCATTTAAGTGGTAGATTTGTTATACCTCCATCATAATATATTTTATGCAAAAAAGGACGTTGTTTATCTAAACATCATCACAAATAAAGTCATTTTGTATCCCGCTTGGTGCAGCGTTGGTAGACAAACAGGTGGGACCGGAGCCCAAAATTGATACAACACTTACTGTGTAATATAAAAAATATTGCATGGCTTTAATATACTGTAAGAAGCGATTATATGTGACAAAAAATAGAAAATAATTATTTGGAAATATTGTTGACTGATTAAAATCTGAACGACAAATTGTCTTTGTATAGAAAAATAGTACTCTGACAAAATTTTCACAATCTTACTGAATATTATATATGACAAAGAAGTGCACATGTTAACCACATCACCGCCATATCCGAGTAAAATGGTTATTTGCCAACAGTTCAGAATCCTTATCTGACGGCGCTTTACACGGCGTCTTATCAGGATCAAAACTGTTAAAAATTGATATAACCGCCTTATGAAGTCATGGCAGTGAAGGAGTTAAGGACTATTGCAGCGTCATGTGTGTTTTCGGGATTGTTCCTCTGAGTGCATCAAGTGTCACCATATAGTTGATTTTAAATTAGAGTATGGGTTATTGTGTTTTAGTTCCATTTTCCATATTACACACACTATGATTCCGTCCGACCTTATTATGAAATAATTATTAGATTGGGAGCATACTGACAGAATAAGGTCAAAACAGACTCAAATATGTTTTGCTTGGCTGCAATTGTATCGCGATTACTCTATTCTAAATCGCTCAGGCCGACCTTACATGTATCTGAAAATTCAAACGTAAGGCGGTGTCTGGTCTGAGCCCAAAGTGGTTGACACTTGTCTTTAAGTTTCTTTGATTAAAAATGTTTTAATTTTAATACAATATCTTTTTGCAGACAGCAATTTCATAGCATGACGATATATTACAACAGGATATGGCCGGGTTCACCGATGTCATAATGTCAGTTATTTTATCATAATACTCGTATATATGCGCATCACTTATCATCATACTCAAAATCTATTTTATCCATCGCTGACCATGATTCGGTTTATCGTCGATCCATCGCCGATGACTTACCGTGACTAGCAGACACCTGTTTTTGCAGCAAGCTCCAAAGGCACCGAGGGCGGCGACAAGCATGATGAAGACACCGAGACTGATGATGAGAATGGAGAGACTGTTAGCAACATTACCAAGACTCAATGTGCCATTGAAACTGACTTCATTGAGCAAGGTGATCACTTGATCTTTGTCCAGCGTGTCACTGTTCACTCGCATGATGATGCCGATGATCAACATACCTAGTCCAAGTAGCTAAAATAAAAAAATGAAATATTGGTGAAATAAGCAGCTTAACAGTTTCTTTGTTATATTGAAATTCTGTACATGTATTCATAACAGGGTTCTGCTTAAAGCAGACTAGTAAGTAAAAACGAAAGCTCCTGTTTTATTTGGCAGTCAGCTTTGCAAGAACATCTTTTTGGCATAAACAGTTTTCTGTAGTTCATTTATTAGAACAGAGTAGGTGTAGGTGCATGAAAAATGAAACAAATGAAAAACAGGAACAAGGTAGTTTGATCTTGAAACAAATGTGAATCAACAATGCAGAAAATAATGATACACTGTATATCCCTTCCTAAACGCCCCAGTGGGGCGATTCAATTTGCAAAACAGTTTGGGATCCAGATAAGGTGTCGCGTCACGCAGCGTTTCGTCAGGATTTTAAAACAAGACAAAAATAAACAACATGAACGACAAAAGTAGCAGGCAGCAAATAATTTAGCGTAAACTTGAAGAGCTACTAAGAGTTCAACAACGAAGATAACAATATTCCAAAAATGGATCTTTTCCAAAATGTCCACTTTTATGGGCCTTTGTCAAAGGAAAATCATATCCAAAGAAACGTCACAATTTTGTTTCCTGCATTCAGCAAAAAATGGGATGTGCATTTGGACAAGGGTTTCTTTGATAAACATCCATATACAGTGGAGAAAACGTTATTCTTTCCCTATAAACGCGTTTACACTAAAACTATTATTTCCACTGCAAACAGTTTTGAGCCAGATCAGACGCCGGGTAACCCGGCGTCTGATCAGGTTCCAAAATGTTTGCCCGCAGCTTAATATCAATAGTCAAAATTGTCAAAAAGTTGTTATTTTCTACATTTTAGTGTATTGCGTTTGCGTTTCGTTTGCGTTTAAACGGGAAATAATAACGTTTTCTCCACTGTAGATGTCGAACTATTAGAAGTTAAAATTCCTAAAATTTTAGTTAAATTCCGTGTTTTGTGGTTATGTTTTGTCAGGTTTGTTTGTAAGGACAGGGTACATTAAAGGGGGTTCAATTTAATGGTAGTTTTTTAAGTTTAAAAAAAGAAAAGGCGTCATATATAGTAGAAATCGCCTTTTTTCCTTTCGATAACAATTTGGCATTTATTTTGCAAACATGTGTATCCAAATCAGACACTGGGTAACTCGAACTCTGATCTGGTTCCAAACACTTCAACAATCGCCTTATGGTTTCTTTAGTCTATAAATGCATTTAGGTAATAACTGTTATTAATTTGTAACCTCATTTGGATATCATTGATTTTAGCAAACATGTTTTGATTTCTACATCCAACCCTAGCCATTAGCATACCTGATCAGACGGGTTCTACAAGAGCCCTCTGACCAGGGTCTGAACAGTTGATCATTTTGTAATATATTGTTGAAATCAACCCTGAATGTGAACACATGAAGTTGAAGTCTAGGGGAATCATGTGTTAAACTAAATGAATAACATTCCAACTGTCTTTTAACCCTTTCCCCCATAGAAGCGCCTTTTAGCACATGTCATATATTCTTCCACTAAAGAAAATCGTTCCAATGTATACATTCATGAACATTTACCATAGGAAATGTTTTCTTTATCCTGGCAGATGACGGCTTAAAGCAGGTTGAAAGTAAAGCAGAATGTGCCTTAAGGCACATTCTGCTTTACTTTCAACCTGCTTTAATTGGTCACTTGTTTTCAAAACTAGAAACAGGCTATGGAGTAAAGGGTTAAAAGATGATATAAGGTAGACTTACCAGGAATAAGGTATTGATCGTGACGAGGAAAAACATTCCACATTTTCCACCTAGTCCGAGCCCCATCTTTGATGTTCTGTTTCACAAGGATTTCAAACAATTATAACCTCTATCTATCTCAAGCAACACAGCTCCTGCAAGGAAAATATATGAACACAATGTATTATTCAATCTGCCTGAAGTATGTATTCCCGGATATACATTCAAAACTAAGACACGATTCTTTCCCCTTTGAACGTAAACGAAACGCAAACGCTTTGCAAAAAATAAAAATAAGCGTTTTCACGGTTCATTTAAATATGAATGGCAAGCGTCTGGAGTCTGATCAGACGCCGGATTAAAAACATCTGTGAGTATTCGTATTGGTTGTCGTTTAAACCGACGTTTTCTGTACCAATACACGTTAACCCTATCACTACCAATGACGACAAAATGTGCGTTTGCAAACAGTTCGTATCGCGGCATCTGATCAGTGTCCAAACTGTTTGACACTCGTTTCGATATTTCGTCGCTCAAAATTCCTTAAATCTAACTTTGAAAAGATATTGCAGACAACACTATTGAAGCAGGTGACAATATGGCGGTGTAGGAGTAAAATCCTCTCGATAAGTTTGACCATAAAAGGGTTAAGTAGTTGTTAGTGATATACACACTGATAGAGGTATCAGTACCCGGATGTTAGAATACTTTCTTCCCCTTGAGCTTATCTAAGGCCTTTTAGAGTGTTTTCCCAATATTAGCTTTTACGATAAAACTTATGTCCATTGCAAACAGTTTGGAGCCAGATCAGACACCGACCGGCGTCTGATATGGCTCCAAACTGTTTGCCACTCAGATTAAATTTGACATTAATAACTGTCACCAAGTTGTAATTTTCTATATTTTATTGCACTGCGTTTGCGTTTCGTTTGCGTTTAAAGGGGAAAGAATGACGTATTCTCAACTGTAACTCATTGTGACGTGTGTACACGTGGTATATCGTAACTTATCGTCGTTTGCAAACAATGTACGCTGTACATTTGAACAGTTTTCATGTCCTATGCACATAGTGTAAATCAGGAACAGAACCCTCTGACCAGGGTCTGCACTTTTTAACAATTTGCAGTATACGTACAGAAAACACACTCTATTACAACCACAAAATTACTACCAGGTGCTTAATGCAGGTGGCTGATTTAAGCAATGTGACAGTAAAACAGAAAGCTCCTTTGTTTAATTGTCACATTGTTTTAAGCTGTCAATCCATTGACCCTCTTTTTACTGGTCCTAATGAAGAGATTCTACTGTATGGAAAACAACCCGTCAAAAAACTTTAACTTGGTAATTTGTGGCTAAAACACCAAAACATAATTATCGACAATTGAACATAAAAATATTTAATTAAGTTTCAATTTCACAGTTTTAATGTTTGACTTGAAATGAACCTCCATGCCAAATTGCAGCATCCTAGCACAAATATTAAACTTTAAAACAACTTGGCCAAAAACTTTTTACGGGTGATTCGTTGTAAAAAAAACGTAAGTCCAAAACATGTCAAAAATTGACAAACATTGAAATTATTTTTAAGTTTAAGTTTCATCTTCATAAATCAATTTTTGTTGCCAAATCAACCTCGATACACAATTTCAGCACCAAAGTACACGTATTAAAATTTAAAACAACCCGCCCAAAAAACTTAAACCTTGATTACGCTCACGACCACGCTCACTTGACTTAATTAGAAACCATGATTGTCCATTTGAAGTTACGGGGGAATAAGTTAATCAAACGACTGATCTATGTCGGTACAGTTTAAAATTTGTCGAACAGTCACGAGGTTTACATTTGTTCATTGTCCTTGGAGGAAGTATGATCGTGTCAATTTACAGCTGTTTACTTTATTTTGCTTCTATAGCAACAGTTTTAGCCATCATGAGTTGTTTTCAAATGTTTATTAATAGAGAATGACTTCATGTATTCCCAGGTGACATCTACTACATCATTTGTAATACATGCGAGTAGTTGTACACAACCCTCTCAGTTTCAGTTTCAGTCTCAGTTTATTTCTCTCTCGATAACTATTAAATATTCCTCCCTGAAAATTCTAGTTTTCAATTTCGTTTAGACCAATTTTTACTATTTAGGGTCGTTGTCAATATATTGTAATATGACAAAAAATACAGGCCCTGCCTGACCAACGGGGCCCTACAGGAGCCCTCCGATAGCTATACAGTGTTCAAAAAGTTGAATTGGTCAAGTGGACTCTTCACTTGGCACTAGTGGTCAATCAGTAAACCCATTTAGCCCTTTCACTATTAATGATGTCATAAAGCGCGTTTGCAAACTGTTTGGTCCTGATCAGATGATGAATAGGGGGCACTTCACAACCACATTACGTAATCAGAGACATACTGAATTACACAGAAAATAGGGTTAAACCTGTGTAAATGGTGTGACGTAATGAGTCATTTTACACACAAAACAAGTATTATTTTGTGTAATACACAAAAAGTAGGTCTATTTCTGTGTAATACACAAGAAAAAGGGGTAATGTTGTGTAAGTACACAAGAAAAGGAGCAAAACTTGTGTAACACAAAAAACTGAGTAAAGTCTGTGTCATTACACAAGAATCTGTAAACAAACTGTGTATTTCAGTTTTGGTATATACTAGTAAGCTAACATCTCTGTCATGCGGTGAAATCATTCCGATCGACAGTTTCAGATATATCAGATAAAAACAGAGAGCCACCCATTCACCACATTAAGGTAAGTTTGAGTTTATTTTTCAACAATAGGAGTGTGGTCACTCAATCTTGTCATTACCCTGAACCATTACAAATATATACAACTCTTAATATAATAGTGCCTTTCATATTGCCGCCTGGTGGGACTGTTCGTGTGCTGATTAGATTAATTGGCTAGTCAAGCGGACATGGTAGCTCGACAAGGCAGTAATTTATTTTCAAACAGGCAAGTTGTTAACTTGTGACCCGTTAAAACTGACCAGACTGATAAGATGATGTCTGCTGTAGTAAGACTGTATAAAATTTACTTTGATATATTTACAAGTATCAGAGATAACTTGTACCAATAATAATGAATAATGCTGAAAAGGTAACGCGATCCTTTTCATCCTAGGTGTAACATGACTAGCCTTTTGCAAATAGATTGCATCCAGATCAAACCTAGTATAAAGCAGTATCTGGTCTGATTCCAAACTGTTTAGCTCTTATATTCTTCTTGTTTTAGGTTTAAAAAAACCCATAAAAACTGCTTGGTTTGTTTTTGTTTGTTGGGCAGACTATATTTGAAGCAGACTGCAATTTAGCATGGTAAGGTCAAACATTGTTGTTTGACTCATTAGTAACAAACAGTGCAGACAATGAGCAAATTGCTTTATAAGTTATCTGAACAGAGTCAGCACTGTTTTTCTATACCCCAAATGCTTTTATTCAAAGGTACTTTTTAAAAAAAATTGAGATGTAACCATTTCTCTTGTAGTGGTTATCAAAATTTGTGATAATTGTTTAATTTTGTTACAGACAGAAGGTATCTGAAGATGTATGTGTAATTGTGTCTATCAAAGGCGTCACTAAGTTGAGCTAAGGTTAAAACGTCTTGACATTCAAGATCTTAACCCTTTCACTGACATAACCTAGTTCAATGGTGATTTTCAAACAGACTGGGTTCTGATCAGAATTCGAGTAACACTGCGTCTGCATCCAAACTGTTTGACACTCATTGCCATATAACTTGTGTCAATTGTAACTAAATTTGATTTTTAAGAGATAAAAGCAGATGACAATTTTTAAAGGATATAACTTCATGAAAGTAAAGAGGTAATGATTGAGTGCGAATGAATTGAATTGAGTAATGAATGACTAAGTGTGTTGCCTCCCAAGCTTTGCTAGTTAATAAAGTGATGTCTGCTCAATTTATCAGCATCTGATTTTAAGAAATTTCAGTTTTGATTTAAGTGAATGTCAGTTTAAAAAAATCAAATGTTGGTGTACCCCCTAAGATTTAATAACTTTTTTAAATAACATTTATTAATTTTGATTGATCAAAAACACTATATGACATCATGAGGAAGATTCAATGTATTGCTGATAGTAATATCTAGGTACCAAAAATGTTCATTATAGAGATATTGTAATGAAAGGTTGACCATATGGTGTGCGTATATTTCATCTCTGTCGACATTTAATTACATCTACGTTTGGCTAATTGACAGGGGTGAAAATAAACACAACATATAATTTAACAAAGCAATTACTGTACTATCTAGAGATGACAGCCTGAACAAGAGATAACATACCTTTAGCTAGCAGTGTTTGCTCCTGCATACTCATCGTGTAAAACAGTATTTTAACATCGCATACATTTGATTTCATAATATAAATATACACTGCCTACGAATACGTTCATTTAACCTCAGAAATGTGAAATTCAACCTCCAGTTCTTTTTCTACATATTTCGGCACTGATCAGGAGCATACCCTTTAGACGACCACATAGTTAAGCTATTACCCTATATCAGTCTCCTGTCCAATACATTGTAAGCCCCATCATCACAACTGTAATTACGTGTGTCCTGTTTCAAACAGCATTAAATATTGCCATTAGATACACGTCAAAGTGATAGAAGTGATAACTGATTAGAACCAATTAGAGTGCCACCTGGTCTGCTTTGATATATTGTTTTGTGGGTAAATATCTGAACATGTGAACCAATTCTTACAGCTGTGTGAAAACACTAGTCTCTTGATTTCATCACTTTTTGTAAAAATCTATTAAACGGTTTCCGCTTCTTTTTACCTTTTGCTGTAATCAATCTTTATTAAGAATATATAGCAAACTCGTTTAACTATATGCAAACATATTTACACTGAAACTTCTCTATATGGATAAGACAAAATTGGATAAGACGGATTAATGTTCAAGGTCCCTAGGATTTCGTTTTAAATGAGCTTTACTGTATATTTTCCATTTAACCCTTATTACACCAAACATGATGTCTGCTCCTCATGTTTCGTGTACTTAATTTCTTTCATCAACTATGGTTGAGACATCGATGTGTCAAAAATGATTAACATGCTTTACCATTCAGTGAAATATAATATCAGACATTGCTTTTTCGATAGCTATTTGTATACATTAATCACCAAAGTACTCGCAGTACTGTTGTGATGATACGGTATATTTAGTAACTTGGCTACTCAGCGTTAGGAACGTGTTCACTAGCAATAATGATGGAAACAGTATTTACAGATACAGTAAGAAAATCCTAATAAGGTTGTAGATTCTCTCCAGAGTTTATAGCACACATCATTTAACATATTTGCATTTCAAAGATGCAAGTCGGTTAAATTTACTATTTGGAATTAATAGCATAAGATCGAATGCATTTTACACCATAGCAAGCATAATCATATCATATAGTAAATATATACTGTGCTTCCTCTCTACAACAACATCCATTGGGAGACAATTATTGTGTGTGTTGTTCGGAGGGAGTTTATAGAGAGGGGGGAAGTAATACCCTAAGAGATCTGCGTTAGACTTAGCTTACATTTGCAAACTGTTTGTCACTCGTCTGTATGTTTTTTCTGTTAAAAATAACCAATACCTAATTTGGAGAAAAACAGCAGACGATAATTTCAAGCAGACGATATTGCAGTCGAGATAGCGTTAGATACAATTGCCTTGTTTGGGGAACACCCGCAAGTAGTGTTGTAAGGAGGGACTCGTTGTTCGGAGAATGTTGTAAGGAGGGAGTACTGTATGCGTTTACCTTGGTTTCTGTGTTGATATTAAAATGTAATGAATCAAGTTTTCATAATACCATGTATACCGAGTTTTAAATAGATGGTCAATGTAAATAGGAATAAATACGAAAAAGACTCAAGCAGGAAACGTAACACAAACAATACACCCACCTCTCAAGCAGAACACACACACACATAGTCATACCATAACACACACACACACACACAAACACACACACACACACACACACGCACGCACGCACGCACTCACTCAATACCATTGACTTATTCCAAGTCATATAGTCTCAACCTTTTCAACTTATTTAACATTTTAATTTGAGTGGCAAACAGTTTGCCCGGTGTCTGATCTGGTTCCATACTGTTTGTAGTGAACATAAAGACTGTAATAGCATAAAGCCATTTTTTTTAGAAAGAATAACTTCCTTTTAATGTGTCAGATTTACTCTATAAAATAGAGAATACGATATTATTTCCTATTTAAATGCAGCCGAAACGCAAACGCTAAAAATAACATGTAGAAAATTGCATTTTTGTTTAGAAATTCTTATCAATTTCCATGCTGGCCAACACTCCAGCTGTTCAAGGTAGAGACCCGGACCTGCCCCGCATGTGCCGGTAAAGCTTCGGCATTCCACGGCAATGCCCCGGATAAGCCGGTTCTGGTTATCTGTCCCGGTGACTCCCGGTTGTATTAAACATTGTAAAGCACCCAGGACTGTTTGCCGGTGCGAATCAGATAAAAAAAAGGTTCATCCCGGATCCTCCCGGTCGCCTCCCGGTGCCGCAACGGTTGGACTCCCGGTCGCCTCCCGGTGCCGCAACGGTTGGACTCCCGGTCGCCTCCCGGTGCCACAACGGTTGGACTCCCGGTGACTGCCGGTCCGCTCAACCACGGTGCCGCAAAGGTTGGACTCCCGGTGATTGCCGGTCCGCTCAACCACGGTGTCGCAACGGTTGGACTCCCAAATAATTTGTTTTCATTAGTTGTTTTTTCGTACAGTTCAAGAATAAATAATTTAAAACAAACTGTTAATCCAAAAACATGATTGGTGTATTGTTTTATGTATAATTTATATCAAACGTTTTACAAACAAATAATTTGTTTTCATTAGTGTTTTTTTTTTTCGTACAGTTCAAGAATAAATAATTTAAACAAACTGTTAATTCAAAAACATGATTGGAGTATTGTTTTATGTATAATTTATATCAAACGTTTTACAAACAAACAATTTGTTTTCAGTAGTGTTTTTGTTTCGTACAGTTCAAGAATAAATAATTTAAACAAACTGTTAATCCAAAAATATGATTGGAGTATTGTTTTATGTATAATTTATATCAAACGTTTTACAAACACATGATTTGTTTTCAGTAGTATTTTTTTGTTCGAACAGTTCAAGAATAAATAATTTAAACAAACTGTTAATCCAAAAACATGATAGGTGTATTGTTTCATGTATAATTTATATCAAACGTTTTACAAACACATAATTTGTTTTCATTAGTGGTTTTTGTTTCGTACAGTTCAAGAATAAATAATTTAAACAAACTGTTAATTCAAAAATATGATTGGAGTATTGTTTTATGTATAATTTATATCAAACGTTTTACAAACAAATGTTTTGTTTTCAGTAGTGGTTTGTTTTTCGTACAGTTCAAGAATAAATAATTTAAACAAACTGTTAATCCAAAAAAAACATGATTGGTGTATTGTTTTATGTATAATTTATATCAAACGTTTTACAAACAAACAATTAGTTTTCAGTAGTGGTTTTTTCCCGTACAGTTTAAGAATAAATAGTTTAAACAAACTGTTAATTCAAAAATATGATTGGAGTATTGTTTTATGTATAATTTATATCAAACATTTTACAAACAAATAAATGACTTGTATGTATTCATGCAGTAAAGGATTATACAATATCTAATTTATTTTCAGCTTTTGGAGAAAGTTTGGACAACGGGCGAATTTGTGCCAAACAAAGTACATTCATCAATCAGAGGCAGATGAGTTCTTCAAACTTTTGACAGACACTACAAAACAAGTCAAGAATTTCCAAATCATAACAGATGATATCATGCACTTGGAATGGGAACATAACACAGGGTTTGTTCCAGATGATTCAAAAACTAACATTTTTCTAGCATCCTTTACTACTACTTATGCCAGATTACGTCTTTATGATATGCTAGAAAAAATTGGCGACAGAGTGCTTTACATGGATACAGATAGTTGTATATATGTGTCAAAACCCAGGTGTTATGAGCCAGAGTTAGGTGATTATTTAGGACAACTAACAAATGAATTGAAACAAGGTGAATATATAACTCAATTTGTGACAGCAGGTGCCAAGAACTACGCTTATTTGACCAATACAGACAGACATCTGTGTAAAGTACGCGGCTTTACTTTAAACTATGCTAACAGCCAACTGATTAACTTTCAAGTGGTCAAAGATCTAGTGACGACCAATCACAACCACAGTGTGATGACTAGAAATAATTCTAAAATATGCAGGGACAAACGGAAAAGAAAACTATACAACAGAACTGAACACAAAACCTACAGAATGGTGTTCACTAAAAGAGTGATACAACATGATTTGACAACACTCCCGTATGGTTATTAACCTTGCAAAGGCCTTACAAACCTTAGTTGCATATTTTTTTAAATCTATGTAGATGTCTAAAATATACCCTCAGTTTGTAAAATATCATTGTATGTTATCAAACAGTATAAGGGTGTATATATACAAATGTAATAGTTGCTACAAGGATCATGTCAGGTCTTTACAGGGTTAATCAGGTGTTAAATGTCAGATGTGTATCACAGTCTTCATATCCTGGTCTGGTAATAGATGTCTTTTTTTAATAACATCCTTTTGTCAAACACAAGTTAACCTTTTACTCCATAGATACTCATTATTTTACTTCATTTAATTTATTCCATCACTGAAGAAAATAGTTTATACAGGCATATAACCAAGAGAATGTTTTGGATAGGGTAGTAGATTGTGACTTAAAGCAAATTGAGTATAAAGCAGCTTTACTTTCAACTTGCTTATAGTGCTCAGTATCCTCCAAAACTAAACGATAAACACAGTCTATGGAGTAAATGGTAAAACCAATATAGATAAGAGTTTACATAGTGCTGTACAATACTATTCTTATGCAATTCAAATTAACTCTTTCACTACCAAATTTAAAGAGTGTATTTTTGCTCTATAACTGTCACCTTGTTTTCAATGTCAAACGTTCAGGCATTGTGATTGAGTATATGTATTCATAGGAGTGATATAAAGTTTGGATCCTGGTGGAAGTTGGCTTAAGGTTGAGTCTCATCTGGATCGAAACCTTTTGCTCAACAGATTTATTTGTGTTAAGGAGTGAAAAGGGTTAATATGAGACATAGTTAATTCTTAAGCGTTTGTATGCTGAACATTAATAATGAATAAAAACAAAGTGAAAAGAGATATTTACAATGTTTTATTTTACAATATGTACAAAAACAACAATAACAGAAAAACAATAAAAAAAGAAAATTAATATTTGAGCCATTGTATTTTGTGTTTTGTTTTTTTCTCCTTCTCTCCTGGAAGCCCCTGCGATGCTATTCCTCTGATGAACATATGTTGCCCGCCAGTCAAATATTTAGGGGTTGATTTAAGGTTAGGGTTCCCAGGTAATGTCTGGATTTGCTCTGCTGGTGATCGTCTATTTGCTATTAAACTGGATGGTATGTGTATCTCTCTCGTAGCATCATAAAACTGTCGGTAGCCTTCCGGTGCAAATTTGCTCAAAGGTGATACGGCGTGTTTAATTAAGTCAATAATGTGAGAATTTGGGAGAAGTGTTCCTTTATAGATAAGATTACCCTTGTCATTCCATGAGATAATGGGTTTATGCCCAGTTAAGAGTTTATATAATCCAACTGCTCTTTTGTAGTTTTGTTTAGGCACACTATATTCAAGCATGGATAGCATCAGGTCGACATTGTCTGCTGCATGGGATGTCTGTTGAGGCAGATCATAGTCAAGTGGTTGTTGTTGTTGTTCTAATTGGTCTGTCTGTGTTTGTGACTGTCCACTGTCTGCACATTCTTTAGGTAATCCAGTAGAGACCAATTGATCATAACGTCTTTTGGGTATAAGAATTAATTCTCTACTCATATTCAGAAGATTGGAATAATATGTTTTAACAATAAAACCAGGGCTTGTCTGTGTTGCACAAGTTTCAAGCGTTTTTGTTTGATACTGTTACGACGGCTGGACATGAATTGAATGAATGGTTCATGTGGTGCCAAACTCTTTATACTTTGATCAGACAAGGGTAATTTATCATGTAGAAAGTTAAGACACAGTGTGCACAAAATTATAATTTGTCTGTGACTACTGGATTCAATAATAATTTCATACTGTTTTTTATCACAATATACCAAAAACTGTAAATAAGGCAAATTTTCCTTTAACACTTTATCCATGATATATGTACCAGTAACAATGAATAAATGACTCATTCATGCATTTGCAAGTCTATTTATTTACTACCAACAGGTAAAAATACTCGCATAGTTTCCCCAGGAAAAATATCAGTTCTTAGCCTATATTGAGAATTTGTATGTGGTGAAATGTCAATGAGTACATACCCGTAGGGGTTAGAAGTGCATTTTTCATACACACTTTTGAAATAATTTACATTTCCAAAAAACACTTGTGATCCAAAGGTAATTATTTGACGCATATCGCGCATATTATTAAATAAAATGTAATAATGTACTTGCAGACTTAAGGTTTTGGAGTATTTTCCTGGAGGATAAAGAGACTGTGCAAGATAAATGATAGATAAAGATCTATGATGTGATAACACAGAAAATAAATGAACTGCTTCTTGTGATTGAGATAAGGGCATCATTAAGTCATCACAAATTAGTAATGTATGGTCGCTGCCTTCTGTCCATTCTTCAATAAGTTCACGAGTGGGCAATCCTTGAAAAAATATAATGCCTGTCACAATTTGCTTAATCTTATCAAATGTTTTCTGGTATTCACTGTAGCAGTATATTATTTTCTTAGGAGGTATAGAAAACATACCAGCTGCATTTTCTAATATTCGTTTAGTGAAGGTAGTTTTGCCAGATTGACTGGGACCACTACAAAGAATCACAGAAGGGCTTGAAAACTTCAACACACTTTCATGTTTCCACCAACATGTGGTATCCTCCATTTTGTATTTTAGTTAAAATAAACTTGCAAAATTAAAGTGAACAGTACAAGAGTTTTAAGACAATTAAACTGTATGTATTTGTACATGTAATTTATAGGTATGAGACTTATTAAGACACAAAGTAGATGTAAACAGATATACACATACATTTATAGATATAACACACATAGGAATTAAACCTAAAAGCAAGAATAACATATTTAGTATCACTTTATTTACAAAATATACAATTTACAATATACAATTGGAAAATTGTTGAATTACAAAACCATACACATGATCATCATTCCATTGTTTATTGGATGTAAAATAGGATTGAATTTCGGACATAGTATACTTGAACAGTTTCATAATTAAAAAATAGATGACATAATATCCACACACTTGGGAATAAGAAGATTGCAATTTGGTTGTATTATATTTTACATCAGCAGCATTGTCATGTATAAACTTGTCAAACTGTGTATTGTACATCTTGGGTGATTTTCCAAAGCTGTCATAAAATTCTGCATAGGAAGCAGTTTCAAAACAAAATAAAACCCAATGTATCCCTTCACCAGTAGCTACATCTGTATTTACAATAAAAGCACTGGGATACTTGGTCACAGTTTTGGGTAAAGTGTCTCTGGTGTAAATTCCTTGCACCATATCTTTCAATATGGGTACCCTATTAATCACACATAACAGCTGTTCAGTGTTCATGGTTGTAAATATCTAACGTCTCGACTTTGGTCAATTTGCAACAAAGCAGGAAATTCAGCAAAAGCCACACAATTTAATGGCTCAGTAGTGGGTGATGAAAATTTGGTTTCTAATCTGAGATGGCCGTGTTTGACAAGGTTTATATAGGATGCGTTCAGATGGTTAGGTGAAATATTAAACACAAAGAAACAATATCCATTTGCAAATTCTGTTCTGTCAATGTTTAAACCAAATATTTCATTCCATCTTTCTGCTCCTTCATACAAATTGACAAAAGCCGACACATACTCTTGTTTAGTAAAGTCTATTTGCAATGGGCGGCCTGGAATACTGACACCATCTACAAACAGCCCTATCTGATTTACTGAGGCATGAATGAAGTTAAATGGATTATGTGTATAACTTCCATTCACAGCCTTTTGTTTTAAAAATCCAATGACAATTTTAGAAGGTAAGGCAGACTGAAACATGTTATCCCAAAGAAATTCACTGGCTTTGACTGGAACAGTGTTCATTTTGAGTTCTGTTCTAGTCATAAAATACTGAGCTGGGGTCAGTTTAAGTTGACTGCTATGTGCCAATATGATTCCAGGATCCACTTTTATCTTACAGGCTTTGAATACAACATTATCTAATTTTAACACATAACTAGGATTAGTTTCACCAGACATTAAAGTAAAAGGTATATTATTTCTATACATTTTAATGTTTATATTTACACCATTTACAATATATTTGTCAATGGAAAATATATCTTCTAGTAAAGACCCCTCCATTTCAAATGAGGCGCTTTTAGATGTGTAACTAGCCCTTCGTATAAGTCCACCATTGGAACCGTTGACACAGTTGGTATCGTCCAGATTGGGATCATCCTTGTAGAAGAGCTGACTTTCCAGCTGTTTGTTTTCATGCATGGATGACAACATCAACTTGATGTAGGCTTTCCATGGAAAATTATTGGTATTCATAGATACTAGTTTTCCATTCATGTATACTTCTATTTGTGACCACATGGCCTGAAGTGGTATGTTAATAATAGAGGTCTGTTCTGTTGCAGTCATAGCAGTTCCATCAGATTTCAAAATTCTTGCTTTAACATAAAGTTTACTCCTCTTTAGACTAAGGTATTCTAATCCTGATCCTGGAATATAAAACTCAACAGGTGCTTCGTCAGTGGTAAGAGTAGATATAGGTCGACATTCTATGAAACGTATATTCTCAATGGCCACCTGATTTGGAGGAGTAGAGAATATATCCAATTGTTCTGGGTAGACCAAATCTTTATTATTGATATCTAAAAATGCCATTGTCACTGTGTCTGGACTTTATGAAACACGTTGTGTACTTTAATTCTGTTACACCTTTGCTTAGATTTCCTCTTGTTAGCTGTAGATTTCCTGGCTTTCTGATATTTGGTTTGATTTGTTTTAGATTTTGTTGTCTTTGAACCCTTTGTCTTATGGCCTTTTGTTTTAGGTGTCTTTCCCTTCTGTGGATTGGTCTTGGGTTTCTTATTAATCTTTTGTTTTCCAACTTTTTTGGGTTTTTTATTTGGATGTTTTTTTGTCTTTTTATGTCCACTGTGTTTGGTTTTCTTATTAGTTTTATGTTGTTTACCAGCAAGTGTATTAGATCCTTTCTTGGAGGTAGTCTTTGCAGCACTGACAGTTTTTGTTTTTCCACCACCTTTTATACTTTTAACAGGAACTCTTGGTAAACCCATTCTGGTTTCGTGGATATATTCAGACTTTGCTCTTTGTGTGTCAGCTACTACAGGATTTAATTGCTGAATTGTACCTGTTGCTTTGACATGATTGTAGGGCCTGTGTTGGACTTGATAGCCTTGATTGTAAAATGGCATATTATGTCCATAGCTGGGTTTCACATTGCCAGAGTTTCTTTTCACAATATCTTCCCAAAGGTTTGTATCGGAGATATACATATCTACTGACATGATTTACAACTGAAAATAATTCAGTTTCTTTAAGTGAAGTGTTACTGACAAGTCTCCAGTCAAATATGATGCTAATTTGCCTGTGTCGTCTTTTATATAGATGTGAATGTCATGTATGTATTTGGAATTGACAGGGGTGTAACTTGGTGTGTCATACACCATTCCAAATGCGGCTGTAAAATATACCTTTCTTAAAAGAGGAAGCAATGTAGGACCAACAAAACTTTCTTTACAAATATTTGAATACACATAAAAATTTTGTTTCCTAAAAGTAGTTTTTAACTTTTCAATTGTTATTTCGGTCATAGCTACCACCCAAGATCCATCTAAGCATAAAGGGGTATCTAGTTGCACTCTAAAATCAAAAGATGTGTTACGTTTATGAACCTCTTTACTATCAAAGGAACGTAATACCATTCTGTACTCTGTCATGTTAAAGACTGGATATCTGTAGTGTTTACCCAACTATTGTATTTGGAAGGCCAGCCAAGCCACTGAACTAATGCTTCTTTTCCCTGTTTTCTTCGTCTTAAAACTTTTTCAATTAGCCACTTGGTCTGTGCCTGTTTGTTGACTTTAGACAATTCGTTGGAATAAAACACACCCTCTACTGGTGTCCTATCATACTCTACTATTTTATATACTGGTAACCTTTGTCTATAAAATCTTTTGGAAATATAGAATAGTTCTTCTGTCCACCTTTGATTGTATTCTCTTTGAAATGTAGACTTCAAATGAGAGATTCTAACCATGTCACCTACTTTATATTTAAATTGAACAGGTTTTTGCTTTTTATTACTTTTCTTCTTTAGATGAAGTTTTGACATGTACATGGTATATCTCATTTCATCCTCATTAGATTTGTACACATTAGATGGGGGTATATTGCCTAGTGAACTATGAGGTCGATGATTGTAACTATTCACAAGCTGTTGAAGAATGTCTTCATATTTGTATGTTTGTTTACTTCTAAAGTATCTGTACATCATAGACTTAAGAGTTCGAATAGCTACTTCAGCATAATTTGCTTTTGTCTCATTCATAGCAAAATAATGAAATATGCCAGACTTTTCTAGGTACTTTTCTACTTTTTTATTTCTAAATTCACTTCCTCGGTCAGTCCGCAGAGTTTTACACTGACGCCCACTAGAAATAACAGTTTGTATTCCTTTGATCACTTCTTCTCCAGTTTTATCTCTCAGTTTAACTACCCACAAATATCTACTGAAACAATCAATTATTACCAGTAAATACTTCAGATCTGAATTGTACTTGGAAAGAGACTGTACATCGGCCAAGTCAGCATCCCATAGAGAATCAAGGCCTTCCACAACTACAGAATTGCGAATAAATTTTCGTATAGTACGCTTACTTGTACTGTAGCTATCTTGATCATTTAGAAATTGTTTTATTGCTTGTAGTCCAATGTTGTATTTTCCCTCCTTTTTAACAATCTGGTATAGCTTTTTAGGACCAGTAAAAGCAGCTGGATGGTTTGGGTTATACCAGATACTTTGGAGATATTGTTTGTAGGGAGCCATTATTGAAAATGAACAATAATAATATGTGTCAATGCATTTATAGACAAGTAGATAAAATATCTATAATAATTTAACAATAAGGTATTAAAATAAAAAAAAGACAAATCATTTTTAATAGATAAACTTATTTTATTTTTACAATGATCTTATACATACATAATAAAACACAGGAAGAAGTAGAAGTAACATTGCCTTAATATTAGTGATTTGAAAATACATTATACAGTACAAACTCCCAATGATGATCACTAAACTGTGTTAAATATTTCATGGTTAAAACACAAAATATTTTAAAACAATGTTGTGACATTAATAGAGAGATTATACTGTTTACAATTTAAAACTTTACAACTTTTCTATTATGGTCACTAAATTGTATTAAATATTTGATGCTTAAAGCACAGAATATTTAACAAAATGTTGTGACGGTAATAGAGATGTTATAATCCACATATAACTGTGTTAAATAGTTCATGGATAAAACATAAAATATTTTAAAACAATGTTGTGAGAGTAATGGAGAGAATATAATCCACATATTTTTAATCTTTACAACCTTTCTATTATGATCAATACATTTGTTTAAATACTTGATGTTTAAAGCATAAAATATTTAACACAATGCTGTGAAGGCTAGAGAAAGATTATACTATATACATGTTTAATCTTTACTTCAAAGTGTCAGACAAGTACATATTGTTTTTGTACACATATGATATGCAATGTGTCATGTATGTCAATAACCATTTGGTGAGCACTCAGAACACTCTAAAGCGCCTAATAAACTTTGATGATCTAAACCCATGTAACAGGGCTGTACATCTTTAAGCTCTGGAAAACATGTCTCAACTAAGGTAAAAGCAGTTTTAAGTTCACTGTATTGTTTAAATGACAAAGTAATGCCATTCTTGGTAGCACATATACTATCAGCATCAGGAGGCATCCAGAATCTACGAATGTTTACACATGGATACTTGCTGTCTACACTCACATACCAGTTGCCACCCAGATGATAGGTGTATACAGTAGTTTTTCCCTGGCTGACTTGATTAACAGCATCTGCAAGGTCATCCAAACACTTGTAAAGTTCCAACCATCTTTGAGGTGTGAGTGTCACACCATCTTTTGTTGGTTTATTATTTATCCAATAACGAATATGAATGTTGAGTTTATTGTTGTAGTGTCCTGCGGACACATAAATGTTTTTACCGAGAGGTATAGCACACTTTGAGCAGACATTGTTTTCAGTTCGTACAGGTATCTGAAGAGATTCCATCTGCTGTTTGATGTCCTTTAGATTGCTTGCCACAGAAGCTTCAAAGTTATCATTACTTTCTGTAAGAACAGAGTCAGCTGATTTGCTCTTCTTAACTGATGGTTTTCTTCCAACCATGTTGCAAGACCAAATAAGTATGTGAAGATCATACACTGAAAAGAGAACCATTACATATATTGAGTGGGGCAAAATGATTTAAACGCACATACTGTATTTGAAAATAATTATCAGTGTAAGTTATCTTTGAAAATGCTTTCATAGCCTTCCCATTCTCTTATAAAAATAACTTTAAAAGAACGTATAAATGCTTTTAAAACACTATTCTTATAATTTACTTATATTTTTAAAAGAAAGTATAAAGACTTTTAAGCAATCACTTACCTAGAAGATAATCTGATTTAATATCTTCCTCTGAAAGCACCGATAGTTGTAGCTTGTGAAGTGGTGGGTGTTCCAAATGGAGCTCCTAGGTTAGGTTGCTGGAACTGGAATTTGTTTGACTGTATTGTTGTTGGTAGTGGTGGTGGTGGTGGTGGTGGTGGTGGATGTGAGAAGCCCACTGTAGAGTTAAAATGATCCAAATTACAAGGCTTGTCACTATCTTGATTTTTTACTTTGTTTAGGTCCAGTTCATTATATCCAATCATTTTCAAAAAATCACAGTCACTGGACCATTTGTAATGTTCAGACAAAGGGTCCTCATTGGATTGCCATTCTCTAAGTCTTATGTTACAGGCAAAACACACCACAGTGTCTCCTTGACCAGTATAGTAAAACCCTGCTTTAGCCAATTCAGGGGCTGTGGGAAGAATCTGTTTTGACCAATGAGGTTTGAATGTAGAAAGTCGATCTTCATACATCATGTACACTCTGTGTAGGATATTGGCAGGTATACAATCCATCTCTTCCATATCTGGATCATGAAAAAATAAAAACACTATCAGTTACTGATGTGTTTTTTAGGATTTGAGCTTTTTGTTTTGGTTAGAATATATTTAAAATTAATGCCTTTAAAGTGCGACTATTTTAATAATAGACATAAAGTAATATAAAATAAAATTATTTAGAAATAAAAAGCTTACCTTTTCAATAGAAGATGAGTATGAATTCCAAGTGGTGTACAGCTAAGTAACACAAGCAATGAGAGATATGAAATATTAGGGGTATATATATACAAGAAGATTTAGAGAAAATTATAAATTTAAATACACAGTTTGTTTACAGATTCTTGTGTAATGACACAGACTTTACTCAGTTTTTTGTGTTACACAAGTTTTGCTCCTTTTCTTGTGTACTTACACAACATTACCCCTTTTTCTTGTGTATTACACAGAAATAGACCTACTTTTTGTGTATTACACAAAATAATACTTGTTTTGTGTGTAAAATGACTCATTACGTCACACCATTTACACAGGTTTAACCCTATTTTCTGTGTAATTCAGTATGTCTCTGATTACGTAATGTGGTTGTGAAGTGCCCCCTATTCATCAATCAGATAGCTGCGTAACGCGGCATCTGATCAGGACCCAAACTGTTTGACACTCTTATCGATATTTATTAACCCTTTACCTGATTGTCTATCTCTAGTATTGAAGATAGTTGACCACTTAAAGCAGGTTGAAAGTAAAGCAGACTGCGCCTTAGGGCGCATTCTGCTTTACTTTCAGCCTGCTTTAAGCTATCATGTACTATAATATAGAAAATATTCCTTAAAATACAAATTCATTACTGATTAAATTGGAACTATTTTCTTCAGCGGATGAATAAAATGCATGTGCTAAAAGTCGCTTCTATAAGGGAAAGGGTTAAATCAAGCAACCTTAAATGGAACTTTGAAGCGTGTCTTGCAGGCAACAATACTGAAGCAGACGACAATAAAGCGGGGAAGGGGTAAACTTTCCCGAATAATTTGATCATGAAAGGGTTAACCAAACGACGATATTAGGAGTCCTTCATACAAGCGATATACCTGTGAAGAGTACACTTGTGCTATGCAACAGTGAATTCTCAAATCAGAGTGCTCTAATAGGAAAACTCTGATCAGGGTCTGCAATGTTTGTCATTTAGCATACATTTAAAAAACAACAACAACATTAAATTGTCAAAATAGCCTGGACTTCATTGGACACTGGTATTGTTCATTTGAAGTTCGAGGCCCGTTGCAAGGGAGTTCAACTAAATAACTAGTATTCATCTAGTGTAATTATCTAATACCAACATCCAGATTTCTCTCAATTATTGGATTTTTCTGTGTTTTACTGCGGCGTGTTATTACACCTGTTTATTTATATCGTATCCAAGGCAACGGAAAATGGCATATCGAAGCTGTGTTCTCTCTCGCGCGCTTGCATAAGAGCTAAAACAGATAGTGTCCGTCGTTTAAACGAAACGCAAACGCAAAACACTAAAATGTTGAAAATTGGCATATTTTTTAAATGTCCAACTATTTATTTTATTCTTGGTAGCAAACAGTTTGGAGCCTGGTCAGAAGCCGGGATACCCGGCGTCGTCTGATCTGGCCCCAAACTGTTTGCAATGGAAATAATAGTTTTCGCGTAAACGCGTTAATTGGGAAATAATAACATTTTCTCCACTGTATAAAGGCAAAAATACACTCGACCACAACGAGACTCGAACTCGCAATCTTCTGATTCGAAGTCGACGCCTTATCCATTAGGCCACGCGGCCAGTCGATATATCACTACACTTAAGACGTTGGGTCAACGTCGATTATTTTCATACTACATGTACATGTATATAAAATGTTTGACAAGTGAATTGTTTGTTAATTGTTTGTACGGTTAGTAAATACAATTCATTAAAAGTAAGAGTAAAGTAAAGGTCCTAGAATAAGAAACCCGAAATGACTATAATCAACTGAAAATGGTACTGTGGAGAAGACGTTATTCTTTCCCAATAAACGTGTTTACCATTTAACGTTTATATCCATTGCAAACAGTTTTGAGCCAGATCAGACGTCGGGTATCCTGACGTCTTATCAGATTCCAAACTGTGTGCCACTCAGATTAAATGATTAATTGTTAGAAATATCCTTGATAATGAAACTTGCTCTGGAGTTCGATTCTCCCACTGACCCCCCCCCCCCCCTTTCCAAAAAAAACAACAAAAAAACAACAACAAAAATTCGATCACGACGAGACTCAAAGTCGCAATCTTCTGATTCGAAGTCAGACGCCTTATCCATTAGGCCACGCGGCCAGTCGTTTTAACGACTTTAAAAGAAAGAGCGTAGCAAATTTGAAAGCCTAAACTGCTCAAAATTGTTTGCAAATACTATCATGGTTTAAAACTTCGTACGACAAAATTAATACGGTCGTAAGTCCAAACTTCAAAATACATTTAATTTCTGATTTCTCCATCTAATCCTGTCTTGTGACATCTCTTTGGAATCGTCTTTTCAATACGATGTCAAAGAGATATCACAAGGCATGATGAGATGGAGAAATAAATAATAAATAAGACTTTTAATAATAATAATTATAATAACAACAGCAATGTTATTATCATTACTGTTATCGTCATCAGTAGCATTATTGTTATCATCATATTATAATAATTATTATTATCATTATCAATATCATTATTATTATTAGTATCATTATTGTTGTTATTATTATTATTACTATTATTATTATTACATACATAAAGAAGCAGTATAATATACATGTTATTACCAATATGTCAACTACTGTCAGTATAAGGTTGGTACAGGGAATATTAACCTGTTCACCTCTCTACTGACAATAGAACTAATCGATACGTTATCTCTATTGAGATCTCTTCTGTATCTGTCTTAGACGTACAGATATGCCTAACGACGATAATCGAAGTTCACCTCAACACCTTGTGCATATATCAGTTCCGTGCCCGATCATAAAATCAGACTCATTACATTCAAAAACATCCCTGTCCCGGCGCCTAATCAAGATATACACTGTCTTACATGATAAATTCTTTATTTAAGTCTCATTTGTATACATACATGTCAAATTATACATTTATATAACACAAAGCAATGCATACAACCATTCTGAATAGAATTATAAGAGACTATGATACATTTTATCACAATAGGTATCACAAACGTATTGCACAAACATTATTGATATATATACAAGTTAAAGAATATACAGTGAAGAAGACGCTATTCTCTCCCGTTTAAGGGCAAAACAATCAAATATAGAAATATGCATTTTTTGAATTTCTAACTATTTATTTTAATCTGAGTGAAACAGTTTCGAGTCTGACCAGGAGTCTGATCTGGTTCTAAACTGTTTGTCACTCGTCATTAAGCCGTTTTCTGTCAAAATGTCCAATATATAACTTTGAGAAAAGCAGCAGACGACAACTTTAAGCAGATGATATCACAGCAGTTCAAACGTTAGACATAATTATTCTGTTTAGGGAACTGTGACAAGCGTCGTTGTAAGGAGGGAGTCGTTGTTGGGAGGGCCGTTGTAGGGAGGAAACACTGTGTATGGTTTGTGTTGTTGGGTTATTTGTCCCGGAATGAATCTAATCCCTGCTCCAGTGGAGAATGCGTTATTCTTTACCACTAAATGCAATTGTGCTAAAACATCCATTTCCATTGCAAACAGTTTGAGTCCATGTAAGACACCGGGTCACCCGACACCGTCTGATCAGGCTCCAAACTGTTTGCCACTCAGATAAAAAGGGATCATAAGACTTTTCAACTACATGCCATTTTCCACATTCTACTGCATTCATTGCGTTTGTGTTTCGTTTCGTTTCGTTTCGTTTAAACGGGAAACAATATCCGTTTCTCCAATGTATCTAACTTTTTAACTGTAAATTGCCTATCAGTGATCAATGAGCTGATAAAACTTGAGTCGGTGACTTGTACCAGAACCATTTTGTTGCCAAATATAACAGTCTGATTTGACCCTTTCGTAGACAAACCATCGTCTGCTAAATACAGCCATCTGTGGGTCTTGTGTTAAATTGTAATTTTAGAAGGTTTGACTGTAGAAATAGCTATGCAAGTTACATACAATTTGGATCCTGATCAGACGCAGCGTAAAGCCGGCGTCTGGTCTGGATTCAAACTGTTTATAAAATCAACATCAGTCGCCTAAGGCGTTGAAAGGGTTAATGCAAAATATATGCGCATTTGCAGTATAAAATACTTAGTATTTAACCCCTTCACTGCCGTGACGTCATCAATTTTAAACAAATGTTTTGCTATTTTGACCGTAAAAATATTGAAATGAGTGTCAAACAGTTTGGATCCTGATCAGACGCCGCGTAACGCGGCGTCTAATCAGGATCCAAACTGTTTTCAAAAAACTGTTGTGCTCGGGGTAAGGCAGTGAAGGGGTTAAGTTCGATTAAAGCATGATAACGTCTAATCTTGATAACTCGAACTTAAAGTGTCGAACTTGCATTTCTTAAATCGAATTTTGATAAATAGAGGTCATTAATGTCGAACGTATCCGCATTTCTAAGTTAAAACGTAATTAAGTCACGCTTTAACTTTACAATACGAGTACGTTCGACCAATACAATACGAGATCGAGATGGCGAGGTCCGACTGTGCTGATATCGGCAATGAGATTAATGCCTGTGGATTTTCTTCAAAACCTTTCTAACAACCTTGATATTTTGTATCATCGATTTCAGACATGCAGCTTGAATATGCACACATTCTTTATCGGTGTTAATGTGCAGATGATTGGATTTGCTTAAAGTTTCAATTCAACCATGTAGGTGCTTATTTTTAAAACATTAATACATTTCTAAAATATTACTAGATCTATTACATTTTGATATTTTTTAACTAACAAGTTTATGTTGATTTGGAGCTATTTTGAGAAAATATTTACGAATAGAAAATTAAGTAAAAAAAAACAGTACAGACTCTGACGAGAGAGCTTTTTATTCAAGGTCTATTGGTTTGGCAAAATAAACATATATACTGGTTTCCAGCGCAGAAAATGATTGAATTAAAAGTGCATGCTAGTTTAATATATATAAGACATCTTTATCAATATAGATACATGTTCTATATTAGACATCAGTATAAAATTGAATACTACATTTTACATTTCTGTATCAATATCGATATATTAGACATGACTTTATCAATGTAGCTACTGTGTTTAACATTACTCTATCAATATAAATACTATGTCAGACACGTCTATATCAATATAGATACATGTACATTTGTACTATATTAGACAAGTCTTTATCAATGTAGATACGTTATATGTTAAACATGGATTTAAAAATACAGATATTATGACAGACATGACTTTTTTCAATATAGACACTCTATTAGACATGTCTTTGTCAATATAGATATTATAACAGGCATGTGTTTATCAATATAGATACAATGCGGTATTAGACATGTCTTTAAAACATAGACACTATAATATTATTAGATATTTCTTTTCAAAATATATACTATATTAGACATAATTATCTTTATCAATATTATATACTCCATTTAACATGTCTTTAGTAATATAGATACTAAGTTAGATACTATATTTGACATGTCTTTACATGTAGTATGAAAATAAGCAACGTTCACACAGTGATACATTGTATATCGACTGGCCGCGTGGCCTAATGGATAAGGCGTCTGACTTCGAATCAGAAGATTGCGAGTTCGAGTCTCGTCGTGGTCGTCTATATTATATTTCTTCTGTCAAAATGTCCACTAATACATGTATGTATCTTTGAGGAAAAACCCCAGCCGACATTAATTTTAAGCAGACGGTATTGCAGCAGTGATTTTTTCGGCATACTTGTCGTGTTTGGGTAACAGCGGCAATCATTGTTGTACGGAGGGAATCATTGTTGGGAGGAAGCACTATAGTTATTTTTGTTTTAACTTTAACCCAAATTAAAACGTGCCTTAGCATGCCTCCAGACACTCCTCTACATAGGCACAATTAATGAATAGGCACTTTTCTTGGATGGAACATGATACAACATGATAGGAAAGTTCTGCTTTACTTTTATCATGCTTTAATAAGTGACCTGAGGGTGGTATATGTGAGATTAGACACTCCAGTTATTTTCTCAAGGGGTGGGGGTTAAGCTGAACCTGTTTTGACAAATATGTCTCTGTATAAATGCAGTGTTTCCTTCTGCTCTTCTTTCCTTATTAGAATTGTGCAGTGGTTCCAGAACTCCCTCTGGATACGCGCATTGGTGTTTTGCACTTTCAGCTATGGAGGAAATGGTTAACCCATTACTCCTTAACCCTTTTCCCCATAGAAGCGACTTTTAGCGTATTTAATGTATTCCTCCGCTGAAGAAAATAGTTCCAGTTTATACCCTCATGAACAATTACCATTACAAATATTTTATATAGCCTAGCATATTTTAGCTTAAAGCAGGCTGAAAGTAAAGCAGAATGTGCCTTAAGGCACATTCTGTTTTACTTTCAGCCTACTTTAAGTGGTCACCTGTATTCAAAACTGTAAACAGGCTATGAGGTAAAGGGTTAAATACGCCTTAACTTTATTCGTCCACTGAAGAAAATAGTACAACTTTATACAGTCAGGCTGTATATAAGATGTTAAAGACAGGTGCCTGCTTAAAACAAAGTGAACGTAAAACAGACAACTTCTTTAGGAACTTTCTGTTTGATTATGATCTTGCTTTAACCCTTTTACTACCAAATGTTTTCGATTTTGACCCCTTCACCCTTTCATTGTCGTCTGTTTCAATTTTGTTGTCTGCAATGTCGTTTCAAAGTTAAAAATAAATAAAATAAGGCAGTATGACTGAATACATTTCTAAACGAGTGTCAAGCAGTTTGGGTCCTGATCAGACGCCGAGTTACGCGGCGTCTGATCAGGATTCAAACTGTTTGCAAACGCGCTTTTAAGCGTCATCGAGAGTGAAGGGGTTAAGCTGTCACCTGTCTGTTATAAATCAAAGCCTTCTTTTTAGCGGTCGTAATTTACATGATTTAGAGAGAGTTACATGTATTTGAATGAGTGTTGTTGAATGGTTTATCATAAATCCAGATTTATTTTAACTTGGTAAAGTAACCACTGGCCGCGTGGCCTAATGGATAAGGCGTCTGACTTCGAATCAGAAGATTGCGAGTTCGAGTCTCGTCGTGGTCGATCTTTTTTTGTTATCGATTTGATAATAAACATTTTATTGTAATAACTAATGTCATCATAACATTAAATCATAACCAATTCAAACCTAATACCCAAAATTATCGTCTGCTTGATAAAATAGTTTCTTTTCTCTTTTTAATAAGAAATAAATTTTCGACACCATGCGAAAAAGTTGCTTTTGTTAAACCTTTTATTAGAATTTAAACTCTAGACAACATTAATAGAGTTGAAGCAAATATCCGGTTAAATGTTTCCTAATCTCGAACTGAGCATGTAATTCTTTGGTTCTTGTTACTACGTAATTTAAGAAAATACATGCAAAATTTTAACCATGTTCACATGATATAGTTGCCGTGGTAACAGTAGATGAAAGTTACACCAAATTAACGAACACTACATATGCGATTTAAAGTAAAATAAGAAAATGCCATTCTAAAGCTCTGTGATGAAATCAGATATAGTTGTTATAATTTTCAATAGGTTATTCCCCTTTGTAACATTGTAATCATTTGCAAACAATTCAAAGAAACTGCAAGGAATCAAAAGGTTGGTAATTGTTTAATTATTTCATGATCTGAGATATTTATAATCATTGGGAATAAGTTTATAATTCATTTCTACTGTTTTCGTAGGGTTTATAGTTTTATTTAACCTATCTGTATCACTTGAATGGTTTGTGATTGAATACAATAAGCGGACGCTCATTAAGATGCGTATGATTGGCATCGGATTTGTTCGGACTAAGCCGTTACTTGTCGGAATCCGCTAGGGGGCAGCATGGTAGAGCAGAGCCTATATAAGCCCGTGATTCCGCGATAATTGTCATTCTGTCGGTTTACGCTCTACAGCTCACATCAGTAGACGCTAACGATAACACCACTGAACATAACTAATCTTCTAGGGCTTTGGGTATTTAGGCACCAGTAAGTTCTTTCCTTCTCGAGGAAGCCCCGCTTTATTGAGAGGTCAGAATAAAGACCGGTGTCGTGCATCCCGGGTCGTAGTGGAGTGTTTAGGAGTTGGTGAAGCCTTATTGAAGCTTATAGTTTCAATTGTAGAGAAAGGCACTGGGAAGCCTCATAGGACGGCTTCATTGAAGCAACAGATTGCTTCAAAAAGACAGAGTCATTGAAGACGGCATTTTGATGCCCCATTAGGAAGGCTTTATAGAGTCATTATAGTGCTTCAAAAAGACAGCGTCATTGAAGCAATAGTAGATAGCCTCAAAATGACGGCACTGTGAAGCCGTAGTAGAATAGCTTCATTGAGGCATTGCCTCAAAGAAGCAGCGTCATTGACGCTTGTTGTATAGACTAGGAAAGTCTTTGTAATTCTTGTTTATATTTAAAGTGATTATAAGTTAATTTGTTCGCTACCATACTTCTTAATTATTTGTGGAATCAAAGTGCTCAAATAGCTGACAAGAAGTCTTTTGAAAGATTACATATATGTACATACTTTAACTGTTAAATTTAGTTAGTTTGAATCAAAGGACAGACAGTCCCCAAGGAAAGTCGACCTCTTTGAGGTTATATATATATCTTAATACTTTGGAAAGAGTTGAAGCCACTGTTAACCGGCCCAAAAACGCTACAACTGGTGGCTGCGGTGGGATACATTGACAAAACCCCCATTGTCAGACCCAATAAACCGCTATGGCTTCAACTATTTCAGTTGATGCTCTCTTGGAGCGCATTGAAAGGCTTGAGCACGAAAATCCCTATTTGAAGCTTCAATCTGATATTACAGAGACTGAACAGCAGCTTCGTGCTGCTGATTCACAGACCCCTAAACGAACAGAATTAGGTCTAGATAGAACTCGAGTGCTTTCGAGAAACGAAAAGCAAGGTCCTTTCAGTAGCACCCCTCTTGTGAAACCTGTAACAGACAGGGTGCCAATAGAGTCAATGCCCCTCAATGAAGCCAATGACACAATAAGAGAACTTCGGGGCAAAAACAGAACTATGGTGAAGGCTGCAACCTACGATGGGACCAGTTCTTGGTTAGATTACAAGGCTCACTTCGAGACTTGTGCAGATATAAATGGCTGGAATGCCACGGAGAAGGGGCAATATTTAGCAGTGGCTTTGCGTGGCCAAGCACAGGGTGTATTCGGCAATTTAGCTTCAAATGCTAGGAATTATGATGCCCTTGTGAAAGCTTTGGAAGAGCGTTTCGCTCCTCCAAATCAGACAGAACTTTACAGAGCCCAGTTGAGAGAAAGGCGTCAGAAAGCCTCAGAAACACTATCAGAGCTAGGTCAGGATGTAAGACGTTTGACTAATCTTGCATATCCTTCAGCCTCAGCAGACCTCAAAGAAACGTTGGCCAAAGACCAATTTATTGACGCCCTTATCAGCGTAGATATGCGTTTGAGAATCAAACAGTCACGGCCAGTTAGCCTCAATGACGCCGTTCAACATGCTGTCGAATTAGAAGCATTTCATAAGGCAGAGAAAACTAGGCTAGAGACCCAAGGAATACTTAACTCTACGTGTTCACTTGGTGACAAATCTGCTGAAATGAATACCACTGCAGCTTCAATGAAGCGCTTGCAGGACAATGTAGACAGGCTTGAAAAGGAACTGAAAAGCCTCAAAGGTACCAGAACGCAAGGTAGACCTCAAACGTCTGACTATAGAACTTCTTACAGAAGTAGCACAAAGAAGTGTTTCAATTGTGGCTCTAAATTTCACCTTCGAGCAAGATGTCCAAAACTGGAAGGAAATACTCAAGTTCATAAAAGTTGGCATCAAAAAGACAAGAAACAAGAGGTAGAAAAAGACAAAGACAAACACGGTATTTCAAATGCCAACGCATTGGGTTCAGGTCTTTTCATACCCGTCAAATTTGGTGACCAGACTTTAGATTGCCTGGTGGATACTGGTGCAACACTGACTGTCTTATCGACACGTGTATGGGAGAACTCAGACATGAGTAAACATGGCCAGCTTAAACCATATGAGCGGACCTTGATATCGGCTTCAGGAGAGCCACTTGAAATCAGAGGAAAAGTGCACATTACAATAGGTATCAATGACACCAGCTTTGAAGCTGACGTAGTAGTTGCAAATGTAGACAGTGACCTCATGATGGGTCTAGACTTTATGAAGAAGTATTGCTGCACTATCGACATTGCAAAGAGGGCAATAACAATACAGAACAAGAAAATGGACCTAAACTGCAAAGGCTCAATAGGGTGTTATAGAGTGTCTACATCAGAAGACATCGTAATTCCGGCAAGATCGGAAATGATCATAGAGGGAACTGTGCCAGGCTTTACGAAGAAAAGCAGTGACATGTATTTGGTTGAACCTTCAGAGAGAATATTGAAGTCAGGAGAAGGGTTGTTGGCAAAGACGTTGGTAAATGGTGGACCTAAAGTTCCATTAAGAGTCATGAATGTTTCTGACGAAGACCAAACGTTACATAAAGGAACAAATGTTGGCCAACTAGCTCCTGTGTCAGTAGTCAAAGACAGGCCTCATTATTCAGCTTCAAAAGGTCTACCAGACCACTTGAAAGATCTGTACGAGAGAACAGTAGCAGGCATGATGAAGGACCAATGTGAAGACGTAAAGAAGCTTCTTCTTAAGTATTCGTCTGTCTTTTCAAAGTCAGATGACGATCTCGGGAGAACAGGCATAGTTAGGCACAAAATAGACACGGGTAACGCCCATCCGATAAAACAGCCTATGCGAAGAACTCCAGTGCACATGAATCCAGAAGTTGACCAGCAGATTGATGATATGCTTCGCAAAAATGTGGTTCAGCCCTCCACAAGCCCATGGAGCAGTGGCATTGTATTGGTCACTAAGAAAGATGGCTCAAAACGTTTCTGTGTGGACTATCGGAAGCTCAATGATGTCACAATAAAAGACTCGTATCCACTACCGAGAATAGATGACTCTTTGGAGCAACTGGCAGGTGCCCAGTGGTTTTCTTGCTTAGATTTAAACTCCGGCTATTGGCAAGTTGAGTTAGATGAAGGTGATAGACCTAAGACAGCATTTAACTCTAGGCGTGGACTCTTTGAATTTAGGGTCATGCCCTTTGGGCTTTGCAATGCCCCGGCAACCTTTGAGAGGTTGATGGAAACTGTCTTAGCGGGTTTGAATTGGCAAGTGTGCATGATATATCTTGATGATATCATCGTTCATGGGCGGTCTTTTGAAGACATGGTATCCAATTTGGATAAAGTTCTTGGTAGGCTTCAAGAAGCAGGCCTCAAGTTAAAGCCAAGAAAGTGCCATTTGTTTTGCAAAGAGGTTGTGTATCTAGGACATATTGTGACAGAGAAAGGAATCATGACAGATCCACAAAAGACAGAAGCTGTGCGTGATTGGACTGAACCTAAGAATGTGACAGAAGTAAGGTCTTTCTTAGGGTTGTGTGGCTACTACCGAAGGTTCGTGTGTGGGTTTGCAAATATTGCAAAACCATTACACAGGCTAACACAAAAAGGATTCAAATTTGAATGGACCGAAGAGTGCCAAGAGGCATTTACTAAACTTAAACAAAGTTTATGTGAGGCACCTATCCTTGCTCATCCAGACTTCACCAAAGAGTTCATTTTGGATACTGACGCCAGTGATTTTGGCATTGGTGCAGTTTTATCCCAGATCATAGATGGTCAAGAGAGAGTAATTGCTTTTGCCAGTAAGACCTTAACAAAAGCTGAAAGGAGATACTGCGTCACAAGAAAGGAGCTCTATGCCCTTGTGCACTTTGTGAAATACTTTCGGCATTATCTTTATGGTAAAGCATTCACAGTAAGAACAGACCATGGATCACTGCGTTGGCTAATGCAGTTTAAGAATCCTGAGGGACAATTAGCCCGATGGCTGGAAGTCTTGGCAACATATGACATGACCATACAGCATCGCCCTGGGCGTAGGCACGGGAATGCTGATGGGATGAGTAGAAAACCTTGTAAGCAATGTGGACGAATTGAGTCCAATTCTACAGAAGGACATCAAGTGCGCCAAGTCGACGTTTCGTCGAATGTAGAGACAATTGACCTCAAAGAAGCACAGAAAAATGATCAGGCATTAGAGAAACTTCGCCAGTGGCTTGAAGCTAAAGAGAAACCTGACCGGAAGGTCAGTGGTTGCGAAAGTTACTTTTTGAAAGCACTTCTGTGCCAATGGGATAGACTCGAAGTAATAGAAGGGATAGTAATGCGGCGCTGGGAATTGCAAGGAACAAACATAGTTCAGTGGCAAGGGATTGTTCCTATGTCCAGAAGAAAAGAGGTTTTGAAGGTTTCACATGACATCAAAGCATCAGGTCATCTAGGCGTCAAAAAGACCCTGAGTCGCATTCGGCAAAGCTTCTATTGGCCTGGAATGCAGAATGACGTCAAAACCTATATAAGTGGGTGTGAGGCTTGCACAAAGCGCAAAGACCCCACAAAGACCAAAAGAGCACCAATGGAGATAGTGAGAAGTGGTTATCCTATGGAACGAATTGCAATAGACATTTTGGGTGACTTTCCCCAAACTGAGAGAGGCAATAGATACATACTGGTGATAGGAGACTACTTTACAAAATGGACAGAATGCCATGCCATGCCGAATATGGAGACCAGAACTATAGCTACTATCTTGATAGAACAAGTCATTACGAGATTTGGCGTTCCAGGACGCATACACTCGGACCAGGGACGTCAATTTGAAAGTCACTTGTTCGCTGAGATGTGTAGTCTCCTTCAAATAGAGAAAACAAGAACCACTCCATATCATGCCATGTCTGATGGTATGGTTGAACGCTTTAACAAAACACTTGTAGCTATGCTCAGTGCTTTTGTGAACTCAAACCATACTGACTGGGATGAACATCTGCAATTGGTGATGATGGCTTACAGATCAGCAGGGCACGAAACCACAGGGTTCACACCAAACTTGTGCATGTTAGGGAGAGAGACTACGTGTCCCTTAGACCTTATGTATGAAATGCCATCTTCTATCAAACGGATTCCTGCAAACCAATGGGTTTGGGAGTTACAGGAAAAACTAGAGTCAGCTCATAGACTAGTTAGAACCAATACAGATACAGCAATGAAGAGGCAGAAGAGATATTATGACAGAAAAATATCCTTCGAGACATTTGAGGCAGGTGAAAAAGTCTATGTGTTTTTCCCTGTGAAGAAAGTAGGGTGTTCCTCGAAGCTTACATCCTATTGGCGAGGGCCATATGAAGTCAAAGATAGGATCTCTGATGTGCTTTACAAAGTCAATTGCGGCCGAGCTGGGAACATTCAAGTTGTTCACTGCGATCGTATTCGCAAGTGCAAGTCGCAGATTTTAGTTGGAGAAGATTCAAGCACACCTGTCAAAGAGACAGACACAGAGCCTTACCCAGATAACTCAGAGTATGAGGTAAGCTTTAGACCGGAAAAGCGAGAAAGACATAAACCAGCTTGGATGCAAGATTATGTTCTTTCTCTTTTCGGGGAATCAGGCATGGAAATGGCGAAGAACAAAGTCACTGAAAGAAAGAGTTATGAAGACAAAACAGATGATGGTGACTGGGAGAGACAGTCAGGGTGCGAGCTGATGGAAGAAGGAGAGAAAGAAGTTGCTGTGGATACGTGCTATACAGAGTTGTTGGAGGGTCGAACTCACAGCAAAAGAACCTCACCTATGCCAGTTCCTGCTCCAAGGAAAAGAAAGATTGCAGAAACTGTGTCCAGCTCACAAAGTTGTCAGAGTAGTCTGCAACCGCATGCAACCCCGTGTCATGAGGTAAAAGTTGTGTGTAAGGTTGATAAGAATGGAGACATGGTGAGGCAGAAAGTGGATGTTGAGGATAGTGCGCAGGGTGAATTGTTTGCTGCAAGTACATCATACCGTACTACTATGAACAGAAATGTGGAGCATGCACTAGGGGAAATACTCCCAGAAGGACACATTGACTCAAAGAGTATTGTCATGAAGCTTAGTTCAGATGGAACCATGACAGTGAGCATGAAGTATGCTTAAGAAGTTAGGAAGCTATAGAGAAGCGTGTTGCTTCTTCTGGACTATTGATATAGTCATTTGTCAGGTTTTTTTATGATGTTTGCCTGTTAAGGTGTTAGTTTTATGAAGTCAAGAAGACTTCGCTTTGTTTCGTTATTTTGAAGCCCACTCTTATTTTGTATGGCATGCGGGACGCATGGAAATCGGAGGCGTGGGTAGTGTGATGAAATCAGATATAGTTGTTATAATTTTCAATAGGTTATTCCCCTTTGTAACATTGTAATCATTTGCAAACAATTCAAAGAAACTGCAAGGAATCAAAAGGTTGGTAATTGTTTAATTATTTCATGATCTGAGATATTTATAATCATTGGGAATAAGTTTATAATTCATTTCTACTGTTTTCGTAGGGTTTATAGTTTTATTTAACCTATCTGTATCACTTGAATGGTTTGTGATTGAATACAATAAGCGGACGCTCATTAAGATGCGTATGATTGGCATCGGATTTGTTCGGACTAAGCCGTTACTTGTCGGAATCCGCTAGGGGGCAGCATGGTAGAGCAGAGCCTATATAAGCCCGTGATTCCGCGATAATTGTCATTCTGTCGGTTTACGCTCTACAGCTCACATCAGTAGACGCTAACGATAACACCACTGAACATAACTAATCTTCTAGGGCTTTGGGTATTTAGGCACCAGTAAGTTCTTTCCTTCTCGAGGAAGCCCCGCTTTATTGAGAGGTCAGAATAAAGACCGGTGTCGTGCATCCCGGGTCGTAGTGGAGTGTTTAGGAGTTGGTGAAGCCTTATTGAAGCTTATAGTTTCAATTGTAGAGAAAGGCACTGGGAAGCCTCATAGGACGGCTTCATTGAAGCAACAGATTGCTTCAAAAAGACAGAGTCATTGAAGACGGCATTTTGATGCCCCATTAGGAAGGCTTTATAGAGTCATTATAGTGCTTCAAAAAGACAGCGTCATTGAAGCAATAGTAGATAGCCTCAAAATGACGGCACTGTGAAGCCGTAGTAGAATAGCTTCATTGAGGCATTGCCTCAAAGAAGCAGCGTCATTGACGCTTGTTGTATAGACTAGGAAAGTCTTTGTAATTCTTGTTTATATTTAAAGTGATTATAAGTTAATTTGTTCGCTACCATACTTCTTAATTATTTGTGGAATCAAAGTGCTCAAATAGCTGACAAGAAGTCTTTTGAAAGATTACATATATGTACATACTTTAACTGTTAAATTTAGTTAGTTTGAATCAAAGGACAGACAGTCCCCAAGGAAAGTCGACCTCTTTGAGGTTATATATATATCTTAATACTTTGGAAAGAGTTGAAGCCACTGTTAACCGGCCCAAAAACGCTACAGCTCTTTTACTTCATGTTAAGTCACAAAGTTCTAAAATTCAGTCGTCTGTTTCAATAGTGTTGTCTGCAAGATCGTTTTAAAGTTAAATTTAAATAGTATTACTAAAGGAAATATCGATAAGAATGTCAAACAGTTTGGATCCTGATCAGACGCCGAGTTACGCGGTGTCTGATCAGGATTCAAACAGTTTGCAAACGCTCTTTTAAGCGTCATCGAGAGTGAAGGGGTTAACCCTTAGCCCGCCAAATAAATTGTTGTCTGCTATATTTCTCGTCTGCTTCAAGTTTCAAAGTGCTTCAAAGTTGCTCAAAATTGCTGAAAATGTTGTCCGAGTGTCAAACAGCTTGGATCCGGATGAGACGCCGAGTTACTCGGCGTCTCATCCGGATCCAAGCTGTTTGCATATTGAGCTATAGTCGTGACTGGCAGGCTAAGGGTTAAGCTGTTTCCTGTTTGTTATAAATCAATTAGCCTTCTTTTTAGCGGTCGCAATTTAGAGAGAGTTATAGACCTATACATGATACTGTTGTTGAATGATTTATCTATATATTAAAGTCAGTATTGTTACTTATAAATCCAGATTTATTATAACTTGGTAAAGTAACCACTGGCCGCGTGGCCTAATGGATAAGGCGTCTGACTTCGAATCAGAAGATTGCGAGTTCGAGTCTCGTCGTGGTCGATCTTTTTTTGTTATCTTTTTGATAATAAACATTTTATTGTAATAACTAATGTCATCATAACATTAAATCATAACCAATTCAAACCTAATACCCAAAAATATCGTCTGCTTGGTAAAATAGTATCTTTCTTTTTTAATTGTAAATTCTTTTTTATTCGCCACCATGCGAAAAATTGCTTATTTTTATCAGATTTGTTCAACTGTTTATTAGAATCAAAACTCACGACAACCTTCATTGTAGCTCTGTTTGGTTTTAAAAAGTTGGAGCAAAGATCCGTAAAATGTTTTCTAGTCTCGAACTGCGCATGTGAGTCTTTGGTTCTTGTTGCTAGGTAATTTATGAATGTACATGCAAATTTTAACCATGTCGTCTGCTTCAGTATTGTTGTCTGCAAGACGCGCTTCAAGTAAGATTTCAGGTTGTATGACTTAATAAATATCAATAATAGTTTGGATCCGGTTACGCGGCGTCTGATCAGGACCCAAACTGTTTGCGAACGCGCTTTATGACGTCATTGAGAGTGAAAGGGTTAAATCAAGTCAGCCAACATATAGTTAGTATATCTATATTTCTTAAGGTTGAGGACCCTAATGAGAGCAGAACCAATTCGGACTTTTCGAACAGTGCTCTGCCATTTTAGTCCACTGACGGCCCGTTCTGAACTATGTTTTACTTCAAAATGGGCCGACAGTTGACGTGAATGGCCGATCACGCTTCGTAGAGCACAGATATTGACCAACATTGGCACCATTTCCTTTTTTACAAATCCACTGAAGAAAATACATGTAGTACCACTTCCTATACAGTCATGAAAACGCACCACATGAAACACTTTCTATATCCTAGCAGACGAAAGGTCAAATCATTCTGTTTAACTTTCAACCTGCTTTAAGTGGTCACATGTCCTAAACACCAGAAACAGACTATGGGGAAAAGAGTTAAATGACCACCTGTTTTCACCACGAAAAATACATCGTCTTGAATGAGTGCTTTTTTAAGCCGGTGATTGTTTTTCCATCGATTTACTATAAGACGGAAGTAATGAAAATAAGATTTCTAATTTACAACAGTTTCTACATGTATTTACTTCAGTGGAGGAATAAATTAAATGCGGTAAAAGGGGCTTCTGTGGGAGAAAGGGTTAAGCTATCATTTGTTTAATAATAATAATAATAATAATAACGACTTTATTTCATGTGGATTACATATTTGGTATCGAACGAACAACCAATTTTCAATATGGTCCACAAACAAAATTAACATATATACAACACGAAGGAACATAATTACAAATCATTATTTGTTAAACCTTTGCATTAACAGAGTGGACACTGAAAAGACAGTTCCTGTAGGAGCTCTCCACAGGGGCTACTCTGTTTACTTAAAGAATTTTAAAGATTAAGCTGAAAATGATGATGCATAAGTGTCATTCTGTGAATTCAAGATTTGTTATCTATACATGAATATTGAATAGGTAGAGGCAATATAAAGTCCAAACAAAACGACGATTTAAGGGTGTATCTAACCCATAAGCGATTTTTTTCAAAGTATCAAACTTTTTTTCTATCATTGTTTTTTTGGAAGAGCTATTTATGATGAATGAAAAAATGGAAAAAAATATATGGTGGTGTCCTTTTTTTGAACTACAGCGATTTGAAAAAGGTATGTCAAATTTTGACTTTTTCTCTCAACTTTTACCCATTCAGAGTACACGCTTCAGTAAAATCTATTTCAAAACAAAACAAACATGGTAATTTGGGTTTTCATTATTTATTTCATGTCTATGGTGGTATTTTCACATATAGAAACCAAATTTAGACAAAGCAGGCACTAGGTTTGAACAATATGGATCCTCGAATATCAAAAATATGCTTTTTATAGGGCATGATTTTATTAGATTTTTTTATTTTATGAAAAAAAAAGTAAAAAAGTCTGAAAATGAAATAGTTCTAGTATTAAACTTTTTCTTATATTCTACCAAATGAAAGCCAATGCTAAGGCAGTTCAAAATATGAAAAGAAATTGAAAGGTCAGTGTTGAAAATTTTGAGTTATTAAAGTAAAAAGAGTTATCTCCCCTTACAAAATTTACAAAAAAGTACCATATCGATGATATTTAGAGCTTTATAAATTTAACATTTGGTGCCTGTTTTTTCTTAAATTGTTTTTTGTATGAAGAAATACTACCATAGATAGGAAATAAATAACACAAAACTAAATTATCATATTTGTTTTCATTTAAAATGGATTTTATTGAAGCGGGCTGTTTGAAAAGGACAAAATAAGAGAAAGTGGTTGGGGTAAATTTTACATGGCCATGGAGCCAACTGTTGTTCAACAAAATGTACATTTTTCTATTTTTTCATTCATCTTAAATAGCTCTTCAATACAAAACATCATAAAGTGTTTTCATATACTTTGAAAATTTCTTAAATTCATGACATTGATACACCCTTAACAAATAGCAAAGATCTAGATCAATGAAATTTCATATAAAACGGGAAGGAATATACCAAAGATACTTCAAACCCTTTACTCCATGGTATATTCGTAGTATTGAAGAGAGGTGACCACTTCAACCAGGTTGAAAGTAAAACATAATGAGCCTAAATGTGCATTCTGTTTTACTTTAAACCCGCTTCAAGTTACCATCTACTAGAGAACAGAAAACATTTATTATGAAACATATCTATGTAGTAAAGGGTTAAAGCAACATGTAGGTTTTGATCAATATCCATATACATGTATCTATCATAACTTATATACATAGAAGCCCTTACAAGCAGCTAAGGCCTTGGTCAGTTATTAACCCTTAGCTCAACGCATATTCAAAAAGTGCCCCTCATTGTATGGATACTAATCAAACCATTTATTTAAAAGTAGAATACAATGTATTTGAAAACTTAGAATGTTATCTGTTTCAGAATCATTTCTTCTCCTAGCAAACAGTGTATATTCTTATCAGAGTTTAACCCTTTCACTCTAAGCGCATTGGCGGCGTCTGATCAGGATCAAAACTGTTTTCCACATGATTTGAAATTACGTTAGTTATTCTGCCTTAAATCTGACTTTGCAACGACAATGCAGACAACAATTTTGAAGCAGACGACAATATGGCGATGACGGGGCAAAAACCTCACGTTAAATTTGGTCATGAAAGGGTTAAATACTGATAAAAGCCGTGCAGGAAAGTGTTACATGTAAAGATACAATTAGCCACACGTCAACACTAAAGCAGAATGAGGACGTAATGTATTATTGGGTGAACAATTAAGCATCCGATTCTTCCAGTCAGGCCAACATTTCACGCTAACAAATAACTAATCAATGTTTCATTTCGCACGACTTCAGCCCCTGTAACATATCACCTTCAAGCAGATACGTTTGCACCTGTGGGTCACATTACGAGACTGTAGCTGTACCATATTGATAAGCTGGAAACATGTCCAGGTGCGGATCCAGGGTTTAAATAAATGGATATGTAATGGGGCGTAATGATATCATGGGATTTTTTCCAATGTACTGTACATAAAAAACAATTCCGAGATATTCATAAAAATGACTCTTGGGATGTTGGAAATTGACGACCCAGACCAGACGCCACGTTTCCAACAAGGTATCTGAACAGGGTACACATGTATATGTTATTTCAAATTTCCAAGTGTACCGTTTTCTCTCGACATGGTTTATAAAATATTAAATAAGGGGGATGAGGCGTGTGCCTTTTATAAAGTAGTAGATCCGCTATTGGTTTCTGTTCCTGTGCTTTGTATTATTTCGTTAAGTTGATACCAGGCTATCGTCTGGTTAAAATTTTCCTTCTACAGTAAAACAACTAAATTATGTAAATTATTAGGGGTTTACGACAGGTGACTGTTTAAAGCAATGCGACAGTAAAACAGAAAGCTGCAGGAACTTTCTACTTTACTGTCACCTTGGCCAACTTGCTTTTAGCCGTCACCTTTCTTTCAATTAACCTCCATTTTCAGTGGTCGTAATAGAGAGGATGTACTGTACTTTGTTTTCTTAAACATTTAGATATCAGTAATTAAACGAAAAATAAACGTATAATTAATACAACATACGATATTATGTAGTGTAGAAAATAATGTGATGTCAGCTCTTACGATCTAATTTAACTGGATTGCATACATGTTTAACCAAATTGTTCTCTAAAGGCATACACTTTAATGACAAATTCAATGACAACGCAAACATTCCGTTATGGCCAATATAGGAAATCCCATATCGCTAATTGGCGAGATTTCATTGTCTCTCCCAATAAGTCACATGATTTATTAACAAGCCGTCTGTCCATCGCATATTTGTCAAGTCACGTGACATGGCGTCATTGATTGTTTTCACCTGACACAGATAAGACCTTGCTGCTGAGTTTAGCAGGATTTTAATTAGGGAAGCAAGCAACCCTACTACATTATTATTATTATTATACCCGATTTGTATAGGGCTCTTTTCACACAGGAATTGTGCGTTCAAAAGCCCTTCACATAAAACTATATAAATGTACCTACAAAACGAGAAAAGACAAATAACTACATTCACAATAAACAGGATACCTTATGGAGTTACATGGAAACAGGTTACAAGTACAGTGGAGAAGACGTTATTCTTTCCCAAAAAATCGCATTTGTGCTTAACCCTTTACCCAATAGCCTATTTCTAGTTTGAAGACAAGTGACCACTTAAAGGAGGCTGAAAGTAAAGCAGAATGCACCCTAAGGTGCATTCTGCTTTACTTTCAGCCTGCTTTAAGCTACCACCTGCTAGAATATAGAAAATATTTATTAAGTACATATTCATGACCGTATTAAATGAAACTATTTTATTTCAGTGGAGGAATAAATTAAATGTGCTAAAAGGCGCTTCTATGAGGGAAAGGGATAATATAGTATTTATATTGCAAACTGTTTTGAGGCGGTTTGAAACTTGGCGTCAGGTCAGGCTCCAATCTGTTTACCATTCAGATGAAACTAAACATTCATACATGTGATTGCCAAAACTTGTTACTTTCTACATTTTATTGCAATTCGTTTGCGTTTAAAGTGAAAGAATAACGTATTCTCCACTGTACCTATGAATCGTAGGAAGATTTTGGCAATTTTGTAATGTAAGGGATGTATAAACTGGTACATGTATAGACAATTTGTGTGAAAGTTTGACCCTCAAGAATATTGTCACATCTGCAGTCGTCTGACAATGCTCCAAGATCTAATTTTTAAAAGCCCACAACATCAGCGTCAATTAGTGTTGATTCTGATCAGACACAGCATTTCGTGGCGTCTGATCTGGATGTAAACTGTCTACACAATTCTTGTAAATGACGAAGGAAGAATATACATTTGTACCACTGTGCCAGATACAGCAGGTGTTTTAATATCGATTACAGTTTATATGTTGAATGACCTTTCGGATCACATTCCATTATCTCTTTGACAGCATTTTGTAACATCAACAAATTCATATATAGTGAACCCCTTCAAAACCGGACATGTGTTAGGAGTAACTTAGGACAACATACATTTCCGGTTTAGAGGGGTTTCCAGCTCAAATAGGGTTTTAACCCATTTGCCCATATAATGTTTCTAGTATGGAAGATAGCTGACTACTTCAAGCAGGTTGAAAATAAAGCAGAATGTGCCCTCGCGTAGCAAATATGACTCAAATTACAGCACTGGAAACGGTAAACTTGAAAGGTTATAGGAAGGAGGTTAGAGTTATGCCAAAACCACACTCAACTACAGAAAATGGTATATATATATTACATTCACCATTGGATAGTAAACAATAAAACAGTACACATTAAAGTATGTTATCACTCTAGATGAAATCAAGATGATTATATTAGACAAAAGATATACTGATAGATTGCATCCAGATTGCCTGAACAATTGAAGTTTGTGTTTATCAGAATATAGGAACTTCTCTTTAAGACTGCTACAACAAAGATTTCAGTGAGTGTTTTAATGGCGTCTTTAACTCGACTGTCTTAGCTGAGATACGTCTATGAAATGAAACTATGCTCTGGGTCTGAACTGTTTGCAAATACGACGCATGACGGGCGTATCACGATAAGGCGGAATGTTTACATTTAGGATGGGAGAACAGTGGGTTGTTTACAAGCACTCATTGTTTTGATTGACACAAGTTTATTGCTGGTAATCTGGCCAATAACCTGGTACAGGTAGAGTGGAGGGGTCTTGTAAATAAATTATTAACCCACCCACACCCTTGGTGGTCCGACTTTACATTGATTGGTAAACACTTAGGATCCTTAGTGTTCCTAAGTTACAGGGCTTCCATAAGTTGACATGAAAAATCCTAAGATTTCCAAATTTGCATTTTTCAAGTGCGATTTTACGAATCGTACCTTTACCCAATATCCTTGTTTCTAGTTTTGTTGACACGTGGCTGCTTAGCAGGCTGGAAGTAAAGCAGAATGCGCCTTAACTTAACTTTCAGCCTGCTTAAAGCTACCATGTACTAGAAAAAAATCCGAAGAGAAAAATCCGGAGAAATGGCAGCCCTGAAGTTACCAGCTACCGAGTAACTCGGTGTCTGATTAGGATTCAAACTCGTTTTTTTTTATATCTTTTCTGACAAAATGCACAAAATCTACAAACGACATTAAAAGCAGACGATTACATGGCAATGAAGGGGTTTAACCCTTCACTATCAATGACGTCAAAACGCGCCTTTGCAAACAGTTTGGATTCCGATCAGACGCCGCGTTACGCGCCATCTTATCAGAATCCAAACTGTTTGTCACTCGTTTCGAAATTACTTCAGTCATTAAATCTAATTTTTAAACGATATTGCAGTCAAAAAGATGAATCAGACGACAATATGGCGTTGAATGGGTAAAAAGGCTCACGATAATTTTGACAATGAATTTAAGGTTCAAGTACCTTACAGAGAAAGCACCCACACTACCCAACTCATTATACCCTACCTGTATAGCATTGGACAAAGTGAATTATATATATACCACGTCTATGATAGTCTCAACTTTTCCGTAATTAATTAAATCTCCTAATTACACTCGCCTATCGTATAAAAACGGATATTTCCCTGGGGTTCAATTAACGAGGTCAAGATAGAAATCACAGTATTTATCTGGGTATTTTTTGCTACTTGCACTGTGATTCTTTATAGTATTGGAAAACTGGGGCCTGTCTTACGAAACGTCGTACGATAAAAACGGTCGTAAGTCAAAACTTTAAAATACGCCTAATTTCTGATTTCTCCATCTAATCCAGTCTTGTTACATCTCTTTGGAATCGTCTTTTCAAGACGATTCCAAAGAGATGTGACAAGACAGGATTAGATGGAGAAATAAATAATAAATGAGAATTTTAGAAACTGACTTACGACGACATTTGTCGTACGACGTTTAGTAAGACAGGCCCCTGATGGCCAACTTATTTTGTTTCTGACATACAGTCGAAATTCGATATCTCGAACTCGGTTTAATCGAACATACCCGTATCGTGGATTGGCCACGTTTTAACTTTGAAATATGGGTATGTTCGACTTTAACGAGCATGACATACTGCATTTCATGTGTCGAATTATCGGATAGTTCGAGCTAAGCGAGTTCGAGATATCGAAGTTCGACTGTACGTGGAAATGTTGGGCAAAAACGTGAAACAAGTGAGTTTGATTCAGTTTTGAAAGTAGTATTTCCATAAATAATGTCATCTTCATATATGATTTACTCTCACGCAAGTACTTACAAAAAACCATGTGTTCGAATAACCAATTAAATGATTAGTAGAATAAAATAAAGCGTCATATTCTCGCCGCCAAAGATAAAGAAGGACTGAAACAGACAAACAGAAAAATAGACACACTAAACATATGAGGATCCAGAGGAAGGGTTTCGGGGTGGGGATTCGGGCTAGGGTTTACAATTGGTCCGCCACCAAAGACTACATTTTCCGTACACTTTCATTTCAATAAACTTTAGAATATGTCCGCATGTCTTTTTGATATTTTCGTAGAAATTAATTGACCATCTCTTGTGACATTAATCTGGCCATTTCTTGTGACATTAACGATGTTAGTGTTAGTGTTAGGGTTGGTAGCGGACCAATTGTAAAAGTGCTCCGGGATTCGGACACCCTGAAAAATCCTATAAATGTAAGGAAAGAAGAGAATGAAACACTGAATTTAAGTTGTACAGTGGAGATCACGTTACCCTGTCCCGTCTAAATGGAGCGCAAAGGCAATGCACTAACTTGTAGACTATAACAACTTCTTGAAAAATGTTGACGATTATGTTCAATCTAAGCGGCAAAAAGTTGGGAGCCAGATCAGACGCAGCTTTTTAGAGTAAACGTGTATTTTAAATTTTCCCAGTTGGGCCACTTCTGAGAAAAAGTCTTGATCGGCGCATGCTCACGTATCAGCTGTGTTCGAACGATATCGCCGCTAGTTCAAATTTATATTTCAGGGGCCTGTTTTATAAAACTTCGTACGTCAAAAACGGTCGTTTGTCAAAACTTTAAAATACATTTAATTTCTGATTTCTCTATCTCATCCTGTCTTGTGACATCTCTTTGGAATCGTCTTTTCAAGACGATTCCAAAGAGATGTCGAAAGACAGGATTAGATAGAGAAAAAAAAATAATTGATACTTTTATAATCTGACTTGCGACAACATTTGTCGTAGAAAGGTTTTATGAAACGGGCTCTTGAACTTAGACGTCCGTTTGTGTGATTATTGTTTTAATGTACTGTTTAATCATGTCACTACTACATTTAGCCGTCTACTTGACTATTTCGCAAACAATTTGTTGTCTGCAATGTATGCCATATTCAAAGTTTGCCAGTTTTGATTGAACAAAAATATTGGTACGATTGCCACACAGTTTGGATCCTGGTCAACCTGACTAGACCTACATTAGTTTACAATAAACGTCTAACATAAGCGTCATTATCAGCGATCACAACTAATACCCAATACACGGTTTCCTTGGTTACAGTACATTTGAACTTACATGTAATTATTTCCTTAGCCCGTCTCCATCAGTTGTAGACAGATTTAACATGGCCACACTGGACGTCTGACCAATGGCCCGTTTTACTAAACAACTTACGCAATTTTTTTGCGTAAGTCAAAATTTTAAATTTTAATTTATATTTTTTATTATCACTTGCTACAAACAGCAAATAGCTAGATCAGAGGAAGCGCTTTTAGCGCGTCCTCTGATCTGGTTATTTGTTGTTTGCAAACGTTTATGATCGAAAAAATAATAGTTAAACGAGTTTGACTTACGCAAATATTTTGCGTAAGTAGTTTAGTAAAACGGGCCCCAGGGTCCAAGCTGTTTTACACTCATCTTAAGGTTGTTGTTTTTTTTACAAATTGGAAACTCTTAAAGATTTCATTTGAAAACATTTACAGATGACTATTCGAAAGCAGACGATATAAACGACAGACGGTGGATTACTATGGTTTCCAAGAAATTATCTTCTTAATGCTTAAAAGATCCAGATGGTTTTCTTTTACTGAAGTTATTGTTTGCTTAAATTCTAAATGTCTGCCTGTTATCTCAAATTTAGTAGATGTGGCATTTCGCAGGAGCTTTGATACGAGTGCCAAACAGTTTGGATCGCAATCACACGCCAATTTACTGTTTACTGAGTGACAGTTAAGTATAAAACTGTCAGTGAAAGAGTTAAGTTAACACATTTTTATCTGATAAAGCATTGATGAACTCAGTATTGCATTTTGGCATTGATATCAAGCATACGTTTATCAAGGTAAGTATATTTCAGTGTATTTTTCCCCTGTTTATAAACCTTCTATACTGTTGAAATACCATCTGCTTCAAAGTTATCTTTTGTTTTTTACCTGATTTACGGTTTTTATTATATTCTAAGAGGATAATCCAAACGATGAATTCCAAAATCGTTTGAACCCTGATTATTCGCAAATGTAAAAAACGCCTAGTCTAGATCCTTACTACATTGTACAGTAAAATAATATATTCCGACCGCTGATAAAATGGATGGTTGATTGTACGAAAAACAGGCGATAGCTTAAAGCAAGATAAAGGCAAGAAAGCAAACTATTGATGAAGCTTTCTGTTTCAAATTCATAATTACTTTAAGCAGCCATATGCCTTAAACACCAACTTATCAAACATCATAAAGTGGTCGCAGTAGAAGGGTTTTGTTGTACTTGCAAATTCCGGTATAGTCAAAAAGAGGCAAAAAACTGTAGTCGATTCACAAATACAGATGCGTGTTCACGTCGATGATATACGTATTTCCTTTGAATTTTCTACAAAACAATTTGCATAACCTGCGTGCGTGATGAAAATATATAGCAAGAAACTTACCTGTTAAGTCTTCCGCTTCAAATATGCAATTTATTATCGCTATTTTTTCTCTTTTTTCACTAGTGGTGTTTTTTCCAAATCCTTTAGAAAACTAATGAAATTTGGTAAACTATATTTGTTTTCTGTTCCACTATTGTACCATTTGATACTATCCACTTTCCCCCGGTCAATAAGTTAGTAATGACAGCGCAGTGTAAAACCAGCCTCGCTATCCATCAGGTATTTCAAAATGGCGTTCATTCATTCTCAGGTGTGATTTCAACACAAATCGATTCCTGCAAGCTGGCGGCAGAGGACGGTACGTACGGCTCTCAGGTAATGTCAGATACAGGCTTGTGCGGCAATGCATTGGTCATGCTAATGGGAACAGTAAATCCTGCACTTACCAACCATTAAATAAAATGCATATCATTCCTTTAAGACACGATGGACCTTAATGCAGGACAAAAGTAATGCAGAAAGCTCCCTATGGAGCTTTCTGCATTACTTTCGTTCTGCATTAAGCATTTGCGTGTCTTATGAAGAGCACTATCTTGTTTTAAATGGTCGCTCAGTACTGATGTGACTGTGTGTTATCTCTGCCCTAGGTACCACCTTCATGATTCACATTGGCCTGACTCCTCGAAATTGGGGATTGATATACGATACCACTTTACTGCCTGCATGGTCCCTAAATATCACCAACACTTCAGTGTTTGACAAAGATAATGACAACTGAAAGAAACAAAGTGCGGTCCAATATTGATAGACAGCAATGAAAAACTATGAATACCGCTTAAGGTGTCTTTATAGCTTTAAAACTGCAAAAATTGTGTTTTTAACCTTTTTTCCGATTTTGATAGCCGACATTCTGTTCTACATTTTACCAAAATCTCAAAAACCAAACCAAACGCATTACACGGCTATCTGATCAATAAATCACACCTCATTAAGCACTCCGTAGTCCAGCCACATGACCACCTAGAGGAGTTCTCCAGCTGCTGTTGCGTGATTTATGGGTATCGCATGTTAAAATCATTATTGAATTATGATTGGTATATTTTATTAAGGGTGGAGCTAAGGAAAATCGCTTATGAAATATGTGTCACTCTTATTGGTTGAAACAAAAAGGACATAGTTGAACCCCGGGGGTATTCGCACTGTGTCAGACAGTCAAAATGACACGCTTATCAGTTAATTGACGTTTTCGGCACCTCCTTATTTTCAAACACGCCGCATCTTTGGACAACGATTGTGTTCGCGGTAGGGGTCCGATTTTCATGCGGTTTAAAGCAGATGAAAGGGTATTATCTTCTCTAGTGAACCGTGTCTCAGAATGTTGATGAGGTTCTCCAGCTGTTTACAGCAAAGCATTACGTAATAGAAATCGACTTTAAACGGTAAAATAACTTTGATGTTACTTAATAATAGTTGGAAGGGGAATTTTAAAAATCTGAGACACGGATCCCTAGATATGTTACTGAAGTGTATAATGGGCAATTTTAAAGGCGTTACAAATTAAGACGGCTTTGAAATCGCTGTTTGAATTTTTTTTAAATTTGTCTTATAAAATCGTAAAAAAATAAAATATTTTTTTTAAAAAGACATTTTGTGGTGACATGTGTACCACTTAAACCATTCAGCTATAAAATGGGGGAATAAATTATAAATCATGATGATAAATAAGAAAAATCCGCTTGCAGTATCGAAACTATAAAGCTACCTTAACCCTTTCCCTTATAGAAGCGACTTTTAGCACATTCACTTTATTCATCCGCTGAAGAAAATAGTTCCAAATTATACCGTAATGAATATGTGTCATATTAAATACTCTCTTTATTCTAGCAGTTAATAGCTTAAAGCAGGCTGAAAGTAAAGCAGAATGCGCCTTAGGGTGCATTCTGCTTTACTTTCAACCTGCTTTAAGTAGTCACATATCTTCAATTCTAGAAACAATGCTATCAGGTAAAGGGTTAAGGAAATGTTTCATTTTATGAAGTAATGTTTGCGGATATATATTTGATATTGTAGTTAAAGAGATTTTATGAAAACGTTAGTTTTCTCAGCCACAAAGATCCTGTTCAAATTTAGCATCTATCTACTTACAGAACAGAACAGAACAGAACAATCATTTTATTTGACTTGTACACAAGATACATCGTCATACAACTTACATACAAACTGTTACGTGAATCAATAGGTTTATCCAAACCTATACCAACATACATGATATACATAATTATTTTTTGTTCTTTGTCTCTGCTGGGAGAGTACAAACTTATAATCATACTATGGATTTAATAACGTTCATTAAGTTCTTAAACAAAGATTTCTGGGTCCATGCTTATAAAGCGTTCGAACCCGGTCCGCGATCGCTCGCCATCCCCTGATCGGACAGATTTGAGCATATGCTCAAATCTGACTAACCAAAAGCTCGTGAACGATCCCAAACCAGGATCAAACGCCCCATAAGCATAGGGTCTGGTATTTTAGAAGGAAAGTATAAATTACTCTTGTACAATATTTACATGTCTGCTTCTTAAAGCAAATGCTTCTTTAGTAAACAAAGCTAAATTATTTAATATTTTCTTATCATGACTAAGAAATAATTGGCATAATTTAAACATTGATGGCCTTGAAATATAGATTTTATCTAAATATTTGTGTCTTATCTCGTTATATATTGGACAAACACAAATGAGATGATAAATATCTTCTATGTCCGAAAGGTCGCAAAAAGTACAAACTCTCTCGTTTCTGGGAATTCTATTAACGCCATAACGCCCGGTCTGTATTCTAAGAGAATGAGACGATAGCCTTAACTTTGTTATATACAGTCTTAGGTCGTGGGGTACAACATCTAGATATAGTTCATATGAAAAACTGGGTTTAAAGTATTTATACTCTTCTAAAATGGGACTGTTTTGTATTGACTCATACCATTCCTGGACAAAACAATCAACTACACGTTGTTTGAATAAGGCCGGGAATGATTTAACAGCGGCTTGATTCAAATTATTAAAAACATCTGAAAAACCATAAATATCAAGCAAATGTTTAACCTGCCAAACCCAATTTTTCTTACCCTGTTCAAAGTCTCCCACAGCCAAGTTATACAATCTATTTAGAATTATGTTGTCTGTTTGGGTTAACTTGCACCAATATTTAATTATGTTATAAAAACGGGTAATAAAAATAGGATAGCGACAGAGTTCCCCATATACACCCATGGTGCTTGAATTTTTTGGAATCCTCAAAATGCGTTTGCAAAACTTAAGATGAACCCTCTCAATATCTTTTGATTTAGTGGAAACAATTTGCAACAAGTACCCAATTGGGATTAAGACAAAGGTTCGGTCATGAGGTTGAATTAGTCTACTGATATCGAATAGGTCATGATCACGAGGTATAATAAATAAATGATTTGAACAGAATATTGACGTCAAATTGTTTTATTCCTTTCACGCCGCTTACCATAATTATACACTAAAACTTCTCTATTACGACCACTAAATTATGTTAATTGTCACGTGATTGCTTAAAGCAAGGTGAACGTAAAACAGAAAGCTCATTGAGGGGCTTTCTGTTTTACGTTTATCTTATTTTAAGCTGTCACCTGTCTTTTGTGCAGTCAAATAGCCTTCTTTTCAGTGGTCATAATAGAGTTTTGCTGTAAGTCTACTAAGCAATTGTCGTTGGCAATTTAGTATTTCCAAATTTAGTTGTTCGGTATTTTTACTAAAGTGTTGATACGAGTGCTAGTGTTGATCCTCGACAGACTACGAATGAATGTGTGTCTGATCAGGATCCATACAAATGTCGAATCGTCATTGACAGTACATGTAGTTAAACACTCATCTGGCATCAGTAGATTGACTTTTCAATGTAAATAATTATGGTTGATTTTTATCGCGTTTGCAAGGCGAAAGCATGTGTTCTCTCGTATAATATAGTTCCGTACTAATAAGCGATGCCTTGTTACTCTATCGCATTGTCGAACTCGGGCGACATCAGGATAATGCGTACAGTGGAGAATGTGTTATTTTTACCCAATAAACGCGTTTATGCTAAAACGTTTATTTCTACTGCAAACAGTTTAGAGCCAGACCAGACGCCGGGTAAACCGGCGTCTGATCAGGCGCCAAACTGTTTGCCACTCAGATAAAAATGAATTGAAAGAAATATCTAAAAGTTGACATTTTCTACGTTTTAGTGTTTTGCGTTTGCGTTTCGTTTGCGTTTAAAACGGGAAAGAATAACGTTTTCTCCGCTGTAATAGTTTGACGCAACAATGCGATGGGGGAAAAAAAGTAATATACCAAGTTAAAGTCTACTTTCAGTCCGAATGACCGCTCAGCCGACTGTACATATACTCCCCTGATCATTGAAAACAATTTCGCGTTTTCATTTCACTGCCATGTCGTCATCAATTTCAAATAAGTGTCGCCTGCTTTCATTTCTCAAAATTAAATTCCATTTTGACATACGAATTACATTGAAATGAGTGTCAGTGAGTGTAGGTCCTGATTAGACGCTGCGTTATGAGACGGCTGATTAGGATTCAAATTGTGTTTACAGGTAATTGCGTTGTATTGGAAGCATGTACAGTAAAACCTCGCTATTACGACCACTCAAACGAAGGCTTATTGATTGCATAAAAGAGAGGTGGCAGCTTAAAGCAAGATGACAGTGAAACAGAAAGCTCCTAAAGGAGCTTTCTGTTTCACTGTCACCTTGCTTTAAGCGGTCACCTATCGTAAACACCCTAATAATTAACATAATTTAGTGGTCGTAATAGCGAGGTTTTACTGTATATTTTAGAGCGCACTTTTCAAGTATCGCTTCGGTTGATTGAAATAAATTTGATATTATTTGAAATATGGTTGACAGTACTTTTGAATAACATTTAGTGATTTAAAAGAATTTGAGTAATCATCGAATAACAGCAATATATACAACCCAACTAGAAGACCAGTTTACCACATATACCCAATAGATCAACATAAAGTTAGACATTTAATATCTATTTGGACTATCAGCTACTGTACACAAGTTAAATTTTCTAGATTTGAGTATCTACTTTCATTCATCCGTCGTTATAAATGAATTTTAGGTAAATTTTTTTGTTTGACAGCAAAATCTTTTGTTCTACACTTGTTTTTAGAAATTGGGTCGGGTAACAGGATGCCATTTTACATGTAATAAAAATGTCAATAGTCCCGTGTTTTCATAGTTAAATTTATTATTATAATTGTTAGACATCTAGTTAAGAAAATATTTAATTATTTTTGTTTTACGAAATACTCTTTCGAGGTTGTGACATCATAAATCCAAAATATATGTTTTTGGTCACGTGGTCATATTTTTTAAGCTGCTTTACTGTTCAAATTATGAATATTTTATAATTCCGGCTAAGTGTGGATAATGGTGGTCATATTAAGCTGCTTTACTCTTCAAATTATGAATATTTTAGAATTCCGGCTAAGTGTGGATAATGACAACATATTAATGTACGAAATGGCTACATGTTTAATATTCTTATGTAAAACGTAAAGCAGTAAAATTAGATACGCTAGAACATGGAGAATCCCAAATGTTTGACATTCATTTTAATATGTCTTATGTCAAACTACGTACAATTTAAATTTGATAAGTTAAAACTGACGACAATTGTTTACAAATTGATGACGTCATGGCACTAAAGGGGTTAAGGTTTGATGGCGCCCCTTCCTATTCACCACTATGTAACTTTTTTGCCATGTGAACACGAGGGATGGTTAAACCAATGCCTAATTTAACTTAAACCTTCATTGCATACAGTGGTATGCCCCAAAGCTTAGCTATGGTTGCAGATAGTGGTAGAACTGTCCTTCTGTCTGTCCGTGTAAGTTTTGGGAGCGTATTTCCTATACAACGTCAACAACATTGGGAATGTGAATATATCTTGGGATGACAGAGTGGCCGTAACATTTTTAAATTACACATTTACCTTGTCCTTTGACAACAAGTATAGAAAAAAAGAAAACCAAACTTGTCCGGAGGATATTTCCTATTTATTACACCTCGCTTTGAGTTACAATGTTAATTTCCCATAGAACTACAGTTAATATTTTGCATGTCTTTTACATCTATCCAAAATATACTGTCACTCTTTATGATATTCTTTTTGTGACGTCACTCTAAAGGACATTATTAGTTATACAGTTTCTTCACACATGTACATGAGGATTTCTTCCCGGCTGAGGTAAATCATGTTGCCCGAGCCGTCAGGCGAGGGTTACATGATTTTACCAGCCGGGAATAAATCCTCATGTACACTGTGAAGAAACTGTATAACGAATTTATTATACTGCAAAGTTTTCACTGCTCAAACGAAATATTTCGGAATTTGTCGTGTACAGCGCTCATAATAAACTATTATAAAATCGCGCCAAAGCAGATAACGTTGAGCGTAAATGACGTCATGTCGTCACGTCTGATGGTTGTTATTCAAAAGAAAAATTAGCATACTCGGCATACTTCGACGTCAAATTTTCCCAGAAATAATGCGACTGTTCAAAGATCCAAACACCGATTGGTTCTTAGCCGAAATGGACTTAAAACGGAGGATGCACGATTAAATGCACTCAATCCTGTGGAGCAATCGGTCATCTTATTTTCTGCAAATCAACACTCAGGGACCTGTCAGCCAATGAAAAAAGCTGCATTTCCATGTACCCTGTCAGCTCACAGGGTACATGGGATTATGTCTAGGGCTCGTTGACCAATGAAAAGTAAGGGATTTACTTTGCAGTATAATAATACACTCAACCGCTTTAAAACGCAACAGCAGAGCAAAGTTTGACAATATAGTTTATTGACAAATGATAGCAATGCTATTCCAACATAATGTAAACCAAGGTGTTCTGTGAAGGTACTCAAAATTTCATGACAATCGAACAATCCAAACACTCTTATTTTATCACTCGATGGCATAAACCCATAAACTGAAAATGCACGACTCTAGTATCGTGTATATCCACCATATGCAGCAATACAGGCTTGACATCTACGACGCATTGGTTGAAAGATGCGGGTAAATTAATAACTGGTTGTGGTAGGTTTATCCATTCTTTCTGGAGGACTCTTGTGAGATTCTGCACTGTGGCAGATGTGGTTGACGATGACGTACACGTCTCCCTAAAAGCACAATTAAGATTGTTGATGCAGTAAATATTAAGTCAAAATAGCGTGATGAGTAAAAAATAGCAAAGTCACAATTGTTTGCAAATAAATTTTATCTTAATCAAATTGTGAAAAAGCGATGCCGTTTTGCGGGAAACTTACCTATGACTTCCACGTGTCTGTATTGCGGTTCCTGTGGCTGTTGTTCAGCGAACTCTCAGATGTGACGTTCTGATATTGACGTCCTGACGACGTTACGATACTGTTGGCCTGCCTGGTAGTTGATGATCACGAACCTCGCCAAGAGCTTGCCATCGTTGAAGAAGTCTCGTAATTATCGGCATATTACTATTTAATGCCCTTGATATGGCGCGCGCTGACATAACAGCCATCAGCATGCCAATTGCGCATTGGCGCTCATTTTCAAAAAGACGTGGCATGGACAAAACAGATATTTTTTTAAAATGCTGTGTTTTATTACACCTGAGTCATACTAAAGTTCATTCGGTGTAAAATTATTGCTGAGTAACACGTGGAAAAATGTACACGTGGAAATCATTGAATTTCACCTATTGCGTCAGAGACATTTATCGCTTGAATGATTTCACAACACATTGGCAGAAAGAACAAATTGATGCACGTGCGAATGATGATATCTTGTTACCTGTTTACATACTTTTCAGGAACACGTTAAAAATAGGGTTTGAAAACGTTGCGTTTTTAAAGCGGTTGAGTGTACTTTTTTTCTCCGTCCAAAAAGATACTGTCAGCATTGACATGAATTTCGCTATGGGCGATACTAGAACGTTTTAAAAAGTGGTAACTCCTAATCAACTTTTGGCATTTTCTGTACAAGTTGCTTCCTTTTGTCCATTTCTTGACGATTTGCCACCATTTCGGAAGAGGATATTTGCCACCTAGACAATGTAAAGACGCTGTTTCTTCAATTTACTTATCATAACGTTTTTCTTTCTTTCTTTTAATATAGATATAAACAATGTGACGTCGTAAGACGGCGACGTCATTTCCCGCGTTACGTACATGTCCGCGCTAAATTTGTATTCACAACACATTTTATAAATTACGAATAAAACTATTCCAAAGCCAGGGTTGATAAGCTCGGTGTAATAAAATAAATATTAGATGTCAGTTTGACATTCAAATTGTCAACCCTCGAAAACAAGAATGTCACCCTCTACGACTCGGGGTGACATTCTGTTTCTCGGGTTGACAATTTGAATGTCACGCAAACTGCCATCTAATATTTATATAATATAACATCAGCTAAGAGTAGCAGATTTTATATGTGAGAAGATCTTGATACTGTGGATCGTCTAGTAACAGTTTACAGGGGCGTAGCTTGGCCAGAATGAAAGTGTAGGCATAACTTTTCTAGGGGGGTCCGGGGGCATGCTCCCCCGGGAAAATTTTGAGTTCTACAACACTGGAGACGCGTTTAAGGAGGGTCTGGGGAGACATTTATATGAAGAATAAATGAAATGAAAAGCTTCAAAAACCAGTCAATTTTCATTTTTGCAACAGATAATGCCTGCATCTTTTCTTTAAAAAAAAAACCATCATAGGGTCTGATTCCGTAAGTTTTTGATTAACAAACTCGATACTTTAAATTAATTGAACGTAACTTTCTTTTCGAGACAAGTTGATCGAGCACACTACATGCCCATAGGAAGTCCCAAGTAACTTCATGTATACTAATTTACGGAACACACTTTTACTCGGAGGTGTGTGTATGTTGGGGGGGGGGGGGGGGGGGGTAGTTGATTGCTAGATGACCTCTGGTTTGTTCTGAGGACGTTTCGCGCGTTCAAGACAGGTCAAATTCTGACAAAAAATCTATGTAAAAGTCGACTGAAAAAAACATACAGAACAGTACATATCGAACATAAATGACCCGTTTCATAAAACTTCGTACGACAAAAACGTCTTTGGGATCGTCTTGAAAATTTGAGAATTTAATAACCTGACTTACAACAACATTTGTCGTACGAAGTTTTATGAATCGGGCCCAGGTTAATACAATGTATTTGTTAGCAGGTTGTCTTTCACTAATCTTTAAGTTAGGCTCTAACATCATCCCACTCCGATCTTAATGCACTATTTTTACTTTTTAAATTGTTCTAAATACGAGGACAGTGTGTACGGAACAAATGGTTCATATTAACTATGGTTCATGTATACACGGTCCCTGACGCAAAATAGCGTTTGTTTTGCATAAAGGCAGCGACATGGACGTGCCTGCCAAGGGAGTGGCTAGACCAATTAATAAGTGCACGCTTTGTTACTAGGTGGGTCCGGGGGCATGCTCCCCCGGGAAAATTTTATTCCTAGATAGTCTCTAGATGCGTTCTGAGGTCTTTTCCCGCGTTTGATACAGGCAAAATAATAACATGAATCTATATAAAAATGATTGGGGTTCATCCCTAACCCCCCTTAGACGTCAATTTTATTGCTTTTTTCTTCAATTTTAGCCTTTTTTATTTTTTGACTTCTGAAAAAAAAAGTGTAGGCACGTGCCTACTTGCCTAATAGGAAGCTACGCCAATGGTTTAAGGTCATTGTGACCTTGAACTAGGCGTTTGACCTCATTTAGAAGATCTCTTGTCTGGATAATAGTTCCTGCACCTTGATATTTACATTTGACCTAAATCATAGAAGAAGCTTGTCCAGCGTACATTTCCTATATCACATCAGCAAGGAACATCGTAATTTGTGCTTGAGTACATCTTGGGATATTGCAGTGTCGCTAATGCTTTTTCGATTACTTTGACCTTGGTCATTACATATGACCTAAATTATAATAAAACTCCATAGCATATTTTCTAAACTGTACAGTTCAACCTATCTAATACGACCACTAAATTGTGTTGATTATCAGAAGTTAAAGACAGGTGATCGTGACTGCTTAAAGCAAGGTCAACGTAAAACAGAAATCTCCTACAGGAGCTTTCTGTTTTACGTTCACCATGCTTTAAGCTGTTACCTGCCTTTTATTCAGTCAATTAGCCTCCTTTTCAATGGCCGTGATAGAGATACTCTTGGGGCCAGTGGTCTACCGTGCAACCTCAAGATACATTGAACATTTTCTACGGCTCTTATTCATGACTGGGTAGAAGCATTGGTATGAGGAAATACCGGGTAAAGGTGAGAATATAAAGTATGATGAAATAAACAACGTCGGGTAAGTCATGAGAAAGCATCGCAACAAAATGAGGAAGTTATACGATATCTATTAAAAATGCCCACGTCATTCTAAAGTATAACGTAAATAACAAGATTATCCCATTTCACTGCCAATGCCGAAAACACTGACATTTGCAAACAGTTTGGATCCTGATAAGACGCCTTCTGATCATGGTCCAAAATGTTTGATACCCATTTTCAATGTTTCTTGTAAAAAACGAAGACAGGTCCAATTTTTTAAGTAAAATCATATATAAGTAGACGATAATTATTATGGCGGTGGCTGTGTTTGACGGGTTATTTCAACATAAACGCAGTGAAACCCATTAGTCAACATCAATACAGCGGAGAAGGCGTACTTCTTACCTGTTTAAACGAACCTAAACCCAGGGCTCCAGATAAGCGGGTGTAAACTGAACAAATCCAACATTTTCTCACTTATTTCAGCACCAAATCCTATGGTGTTACTACTCATTATAATCGTCTCGAAGAGACGATTCTAATGAGTAGTGACAACATAGGGTTTAATGCAGAAATAAAGATTTTAATATTTGAAATACTCCCCTTATCTGGAGCCCTGTAAACCCAAACGATTTGTAATCAAATGTAGCTTCTTGAAACAGTATACAGTTAATCAAAATCTAACAGTCCACAGCCTGATCATACGCCGAGTAACTCGACGTCTGATCTGATTCCCAATGTTTGAAACTGATAAAATTGTTTTAGCACAACAGCTTTTATTGGGAAAGAATAACGTCTTCTGTCCTGTATCATAAATGTTAAATGTAAACAAATTCAACTTTCAAGTGCTCTTAATGGCAGTGAAAATGTTAATCCCTTAACCCCGTGTAAGGTGGTTATTTGCAAACAGTTTGAATCCTGAACGTGGCATCTGATCAGGATCAAAACTGTTTGACACTCGTAATATTTCTCCGCGTTCGGGATTCAAACTGTTTGCTAAATACCTTAAATTTATATTTAGAAAATAAGAAGTGTTTAGAATTGATGACATGTTGACAGTGAAAAGCAAAGTACAGTACTCCCTCTCTACAACGACACCCAATGGGAACACACATTGTGTGTGTTATTCGGAGGGAGTCGGTCGTTAAATAGGGATGGAAAATTAAGACATTGCTTACATTTGCACACAGCTTGAATTCAGATCAGACGCCGCGTAACGCGGCGTCTGATCTGGATTCAAGCTGTTTGTCACTCGTTATTTTTTTTTTCTTTCTAAATATCCAATGTGTGACTTTAGGGAAAACAGCAGACGACGGTTTTAAGCAGACGCTATTGCAGAAGTGAAAGTATAAGGCATATAATTGTCTTGTTTGGGGAACAGTGGCAATGGTTGTTGTAAGGAGGGAGTCGTTGTTCGGATGGCTGTTGTAGAGAGGGAGTGCTGTAGAATGCCGATTACCTTTTCAGCCTTCAATCAGTTGTGGCTATGGAAAGACGGGTGCAAAACGTGTCAAGTGAAGGAAATGCAACATCTGATAACCCGTAACTGTTTTATCATTACACTGTTTACATAAATCAGATAAGCTGAATGTATCAAATCGATCAGAAATCTCAATGGAACCTTGTTTTATGCATACTGGGTAATACTCGGTACTCTCCCTTCGTAACATCATTGTTAAGAACACAAAAGTTACTTCCCTTCTTCACATTACTTGGAATTCGTATAAATTAACCAATTGCATCATAAATACGCCTTTTTACTCCTTGAATTTACTTATCCACTGAAGAAAATAGTTCCAATTATTATACAGTAATGAATGTGCACTATAAAATAGTAAAAACAGAATACGCAATTACAATTACTTATACATGTATGTATATATATTCCGGGCGGGAAACATATTAGAGCTTGATTAGCTACTTTGGTCAGGTTCAAACTGTTTTCAGTGACATATTATCATTTTTAAAGCATTTAAAGGAGTCTATTCGGAAAGAAAACCTTCTTCACTGTACGCCGTATTTTGGCATGGTAGACATTGATACCGTAATATACTCATGACAAGCAAACATGTGTTAACGGATCACATTGCAGACAACACTATTTAAACAGACGATTGAATTTTAGAACTTTGTGACTTAACATGAAGTAAAAGAGTTTTAGAATGACATATTCTTATTTTAATTTAAATCGCATATGTAAAGTGTTCGCTAATTTGGCGTAACTTTCATCTACTGTTACCATGGCAACCATATCATGTGAATAAGGTTAAAAGTGTGCATATAGTACATTCTTAAATTACCTAGCAACAAGAACCAAATACTCACATGCGTAGTTCGAGACTAGAAAACATTTTATGGATCTTTGCTCCAACTCTTAAAACCAAACAGAGCTACAATGAATGTTGTCTTGAGTTTTGATTCCAATAAACAGTTGAACAAATCTGATAACAATAAGCGACTAAAAAAGTATTTCCCATTAAAAAAGAAAATAAACTATTTTACCAAACAGACAATAATTTTGGATATTAGGTTATATTTGTTTATGACTTAATGTTATGATGACATTGGTTATTACAATAAAATATTTATTATCAAATCGATAACAAAAAATATCGACCACGACGAGACTCGAACTCGCAATCTTCTGATTCGAAGTCAGACGCCTTATCCATTAGGCCACGCGGCCAGTCGTTACTTTACCATGTTTAAATAAATCTGGATTTATGACTAACAAATACTGACTTTAATACGCAAAGATAAACCATTCAACAACAGTCGTTCAAATACATGTAACTCGCTCTAAATTACGACCGCTAAAAAGATGGCCAGTTGACTGGTGACAGCATAACCCGTTCACTCTCGATGACGCTTAAAAGCGCGTTTCCAAATAGTTCGACTCCTGATCAGACGCCGCGTAACTCGGTGTCTGATCAGAACCCAAACTGTTTGACACTCGTTTTGAAATGTCTTTAGTCATACATTGTACTGCCTTATTTTTAACTTTTAAACGACATTGTATAAAGTTGTACTATTTTCTTCAGTGGAGGAATACAGTTAAGGCGTTTTTAAGGAGTTATGGGTTAATCATTTCCTCCATAATGATGAAAGTGCAAAACACCAATGCGCGTATCCAGAGGGGGTTCTGGAACCCCTGAATAAATCTAAAAGGAAAGAAGAGCAGAATGAAACATTGCATTTATACAGAGACATGTTTGTCATAAACAGGTTCAGCTGGACCCTAATCTTCTTGAGAAAATAACTGGATCCGCTGATGTTACCTACAGTGGAACACTTCGGACGTTATTCTTTCCCAATAACGCGTTTACGCTAAATCTATTATTTTCGTTGCAAACCGTTTGCAGTCAGATCAGACTACAAACTATTTGCCACTCAGAATTACAGTGAACATTCAGAATCGTTTAAAACATGTCGTTTTCAACTTTTTATTGCCATGCGTTTGCGTTTCGTTTGCGTTTAAGCGGGAACGAATACTGTCTTCCCCATTGCATACCCAGCAGGCCAATGCTTCAAACAAGATAAAAGTAAAGCAGAAAGCTCCTATATTGTTATATTCAATACCATCCAACAAAAGGTGTCTATTTCTTAATGGTGATTGTGTAGAGGAGTGTTTGGAGGCAGACTAAGGCTATTCCTTTGAGGTGTGGGTTAAACGTTAAAACAAACAGAACTACAGTGCCCCCTCCCTACAACGGTCCCCACAAAAACAATTCCCTCCGTACAACAATGCTGGTTTCTGTTTCCAAAACAAGACAATTATGCCTAACACTTTCACTGCTGCAATACCGTCTGCTTAAAATTGTCGTCTGCTGTTTTTTCTCAGAGTTACATATTAGCGGACATTTTGACAGACATAGATCTACTATATTGCAGTTTAATGCGTGTTTTCGATAGAGTTACACTAGATATTAAAACTAAACTTTTATTATTTGATTCTATGGTTGTCCCTATTTTAACGTATGGATCTGAAGTTTGGGGGATCTATGATTACAAAGAAGTTGACAAGTTACATATGAAATTTTGTAAAAGAATTCTCGGAGTTAAGACACAGACACCTACCAATGCTGTTCTTGGAGAGCTTGGTAGATTTCCACTGTATTTAATATGTAAAGAGAGATCGTTAAAATTCTGGCTTAAGATAATGAGCAGTCAAAACTCTCTTATTATAAATTCGTACACTGACCAACTTGAGTCTATACGTGGTGATTCTTGGGCGAAAAAAATACAAAATGTTATAAATGACCTTGGTTTTTCTTATATTCTTGACAATTTTCAAATTGAATACAATTATTTTCCAATGATTAAAAGAAGGTTACGAGATCAGTACATACAAACTTGGAGTAATTCTCTAAGTAACACCTCTAAGCTTGAATACTTTTGTCAATTTAAAAAGATTTTCTGTTATGAAAAGTATTTGGATATTGTTAAAAATAACACACTCCGAAAGCAATTAACATCCCTAAGATTATGTTCACATTAATTAGAAGTAGAAGTAGGGCGCTATCATGGTATCGAAAACAAAACAGATTATGTAAACTATGTGATCAAAATGTTCCTGAAACAGAATATCACTTTATAATGACTTGTTCATTATACAGTGATCTTCGAAGAAAATATATTAAATATCATTCCTGGCCTTCAAAGCAAATATTTATTGAATTAATGTCTTCAAAAAACAAAACTGTACTTATGAACTGTGCTAAATATATTAAATATGCATTGACTTTAAGAAAAAATACCCTGGGAACAATAATTTAAATGGTTTCGTTGTATTATCTATGTAAATATGTAATTAGACCACTGAATGAATATGCATGCTGATATGTAAAGTTCAGTTCAGTTTATTGGCAACTCAGCAAATGATTGCCTTTGGCCATTTACAAATACATAGAAGGGTATGGCAAAGGCGTTACATGTGAAATGAATACATATATATGAGTATCATGATATAACCACATGTATAACATGTTATGCGATAAACACAAAAAGCTCATATGCTATAAAAAAAAAAAAAAACCACCAATTACAACCGTAGGGCATTTGTACGCATTTCGGACGCTTCTTTGATATACTTAGCAAGTAGATCTATATTTAATTTTGCTGTATTTGATGATGACATAATGGAAATAAATTTATACAATGAAGGCCATGATAGTCTGCTTAGATATTTAGTTCGTACTTCTGTATATTTTGCACAACACATGATAAAATGGTTCTCAGACTAAATAACTTGTAGATTACACAACTTACACAGACGTTGGGCTCTATCAATTCCATTGAATCTTCCAGATTCTATTTCAAGGTTATGTGAACTCAGGCGGATTTGAGAAAAAGGTTTTCGTAAGGAATCGTTTTGGATTTTATCAAGGTACTGTTCATATAAAAGACGTTTCAAATTTTGTATAATATTTAAGTTTGGACATGGTATTTATTTTCTAGGTCCAGTCCTGTAAATATTGGTCTTTTAATTTTTTCTTGTAAGATTTAAATAACAGTCAAAATCATCTAAACGATTTGTATACCCAAGATGATTAATTACAGACTTTATTTTATTGGCCCAGCAAGTTCCATTGAGAGATGTTATTTGATCAACATATAAACGATATAAAGGAGATTGCGTATTACTCATAACTTTGACCGAGAACTTGATAGATATTTCCTTTCAAACTAGTGACAATGGATATTTACCTAATTTACCGTAGACAGCCATGTTTGGCGTTTGCTTTCGAACTCCTAAAATATATTAACACAATTTAATGTATAATTTATCACATTCTTTCATATTAGATATACTCCAAACTTCTGCACCATATGTAACTATTTTCAAATAATTTGAGCTTTGTTTTAAAATCAAACTGTATTTTATCAAAGAGAAAAAGTAGGTTGTGATATGCTTTAAGGGCTTGATCTGATAATGCTACAGCTGGTGTCATGTTTCCGGTGTGCGTAAATTTAATTCCAAGGTAAATAAAAATTTCTACAATTTCAATTTTTTCTCCACCAATAAAAAATTAAACATTTCTATGTTGTTTTTTTTCTTTTAAGTAAAGCATATTTTTATTTAACTAGCTTTTATTTTGAGGCCCCATTTTAGGGAGTATTTATGAATAGGATTTGTAGTGAACAATATGTACAAGGTCATCTGCAAAAGCAATTAAATACCTATATAAAAGGTCAAGGTCAGTATCTTTCATCTAACCAATGTCTACATGTTTTACCATGTCGTTTATGAATAGGATAAAAATAATAGGAGACAACGGTTCTCCTTGTTTCAAACCTAACGTATTATTTTAAAAATCTGAATTGTTCATATCAGGCGATAATCTAACAAAACGTTTTACATTTTCATAGACATGAATATATACTTTTAATCATTCGTAACATTTTACAGCTAATGCCAGACTGGTTGAATTTTACCTATAATGAATCACGAATAACTGTGTCAAAAGCGCGCTGGTAATCAATAAAAAATTAAAAATGCACCATAGTTTAGAATTCTTCGCTAAAACTTTTTGTATTATCTCGTTTCTTCAGCTTCTTGCTGTGACCCCTTGTTCTTATTTCTTGAGACTGTGGTAAAAGCCTGTCACATTCAAGTCTTTCTTTCCTGGTTATGATCTTGTAGACCTGCATCATATCCCCTCTTTGTCCCCGGTAGTACAGACTCAGTGATGGTAGTTTCAACCTCTCAAGCATTTGTTCGTATGGCAGGTCTTTGATGTCTGTGCATAGTTTTGTTGCACGCCTTTGTTCTCTTTCCGTCTTGTCTATATCTCCTGCATATTGGTGTATGCGTGGGGCGTTTCCATACTCAAGAATGGGTCGAACCATGGTGGTGAAAAGCCTTTTGATAACTGTGTTCGCTCTGCTCGTGAAAGTTCTCTTAATGATGCCAAGGACTCTGTTTGATTTCCCGACTGCATTACTGGTGTGCTGATGAAATGTCAACTTGCTGTCGACAGATACCCCAAGATCTTTCTCTACCTCTGTGACTTCTAAGTGTCTATATTGGCCATCATTGTCTCTCATACTGTAGACATGCCTAGGGTTGTTCTGTCCAATGTGCATAACACTGCACTTGTTTGTATTGAATTGAAGTTGCCATTTATTCGACCAGTCTGACAGCTTCTCTATGTCATTCTGTAGACAAGCTTTGTCCTCCTCTGTTAATTAATGCTCTCCCATACATTTTAGTGTCGTCTGCAAATATCCTTGTCATGCTGTTAACCTATATATAGGCATGACTGTATTATTATATATTATGGAATTATTTTCTTTTGTGTGGGAATCATTATATTTCTGACAAGCGTAAAATGCGTATTTAAGGGTTATTGTGTTAATTCCGCTTTACTTTCTATAAATAACCCTTACAGCGCGGGGAACGAGTAGCCGCTATACATGCATCTATACAATTGAAGTTAGTGAAGATCTAGCTAGATTAGAGGGTTTCTGAATGAACCTTCTGGTGCTTTTGGGTCAAATCTCTGGAAAGTTAATAAAAGCTAATAAATAATTATTAGCAGAAAATTGAAAACGTCAGGATTGTAAGGGACATAAATGTTGCGCACTTGTCATCCATTGCGGCTGATTTTTGTTCCTTTCATACAGTTTAGCAAAGTTCGGTAATTCTGATTGGACCGGAAGTGAAAACAGTAAACACGCTCTCTACGTCATTTGCGAAGAACTGAAGTTTAGAAGTTTAATTTTGATTCTAGAAAAAAGATGACATAGAAGTGCCATTAAAACAATCGAGAAATGCCAGCAAAACAGAGACGAATCGCCCTGATGGGTTTTAGATCTGTTGGTATGTACGAATTCACGTCAATCAGTGTTCTTCTCGTCAAAGCGAAAGTGTTGGTTGGTGGGGCATTCTATTAGAATTTCTAATCAAGACTAATGTTTGGATTGAATGTCTTAGTTTAAACTGACAGAAACTAAACTTTCATTTTAGTTTTTGAAACTCTGAAAGAACTATTGTAAGAATTTATTTCAATAAGTAACAAAAATGTGAATTATGTAAACTCATATTTGAGAAAGATAGTTGGTAAATGTTCGCACGGTTGTTTATACTTTGTTGCCTAAATAATGACTCATTCTGAAATTTAATGACTCCTTCTCCCGGGCTGTACACTAAAACAGGTTAAATCATCTGCCGATAAATGAATGGCAGTGACTAGGGGTACGTGACCGTACCTCTAAAGTCTAATATTTGAAAGGTAGTGATTAGGGGTACGTGACCGTACCTCTAATATTTGAAATTAGCGGTACGGTCACGTACCCCTAGCGAGCCCTGTGAGGGTTGACTAGGAGTACGTGAGTCAAAAACACTATAACGCAACACTTTATTTTGTCCGCAGATACCTTAATATCGATGTTAATGTTAATAATATATCATTTCTACCTTAAATATGACTGTTTAACGCAGAAAATTAAAGAAACTTCATCAACAAAAAATTTCCAATCGGCAATTTTTTCACGGCAGCGAAAACTATATCTTTGAATTTAAAGAACGTATCTTGGACACATTTTTACAAGCATGTATAATTATCCAATACCAGCTTTGTTTAGAATTTCTGCACTGTTTAATTGCGATCTATTGTCAAACGTGTTTTCAAGGTGATTTGTCTTTAACCAGCAAACTTCTTGCATGAATCGATACCCGGTGACAGCCGATGTTTCGCTAGTTTCTATATTCTTAGATCTACCACTTTCAATTTATATTCAACGCTAAGTTAGATAGCAACAACGGCAGTAATTTCGAACACGCCTATTATATAATTATAAGTTACATTTGAATCAAATTTATAAGAAAAAGAAGAAAAAAAACATTGGGGACGGATTTCAGATATCGGGCGTATATTTAACACTATACCCTATATGCGGAATACTTCTATTCTTATCCCTGCGGTGAAAACAAGTTTGGGTGGAGAATATTTTTCGAAGTTTCTTTGTTTTTCTCCATTAAATATCCCCAAAATAAGGTAAACCTGAGAGATTAGTAATATTACCATCATTAAAACGTATCTGCAGGCAAAATAATGTGTTGCTACATAGTTTAAATAACGCACGTACCCCTAGTCAACCCTCACAGGACTCGCTAGGGGTACGTGACCGTACCGCTAATTTCTAATATTAGAGGTACGGTCACGTACCCCTAGTCACTACCTATTTGAAATTAGAGGTACGGTCACGTACCCCTAGCGAGCCCTATGAGGGTTGACTAGGGGTACGTGAGTCCAAAACACTATATAGCAACACTTTATTGTGTCTGCAGATACGTTCATATCTATGCAAATGTTAATGATATCTCATTTCAACCTTGTATTCTCACTGTTTAACGCAGAAAAGCTAACAAACTTCATCCAAAAAAAAATCCAATTGGCTTTTTTTTTCAAGGCAGCGAAAACTATACCTATGAATAAAGAACGTTCACACATTGTTACAAACATGTATAAATATATATCCAATACCAGCTTTGTTTAGAATAATAATTATTGCACTGTTTAATTGCGATCAATTGTCAATCACGTTTTCGAGTTGATTTGTGTAGGTCATTATGATTAACCAGCAAACTTACATGTTTCGATACTTGATGGGAGCCGAAGCTTCGATATTTTTTTTCTTAGATCTACCACTTTATATTCAACGCTAAATTAGGAAGCTACATCAGCTGTAGTTTCGAAAAAGCTTATTATATTAAGTTACCTTTGAATCAAATTTAAAAAAAAACCTACTTAACATTGGTCACGGTCTCACGGATTTTCAGATATCGGGCATATCTGACGATAAAATTAACCTTAAACATGTATGCGGAATACATCTATTCTCATCGCTGCCCTGAGAACAAGTTGGGTGGGGAATATTTGTCGAAGTTTCTTTGTTTTTCTCCATTAAATATCCACAAGATCAGGTAGAAATGAGAGATTATTAATATTAGCATCAATTAAACGTATCTGCAGGCAAACTAATATGTTGCTACATAGTTAAAATGACTCGCATACCCCTAGTTAACCCTCACAGGGCTCGCTAGGGGTACGTGACCGTACCGCTTATTTAAAATCTTAGAGGTACGGTCACGTACCCCTAGTCACTACCTAAATGAATAGCCCAGTTGGCCTAGTGTTTAACCCTTTACCCCATAGCATGTTTCTAGTTTTGAAGATAGATGGCTAATTAAAGCAGGTTGAAAGTAAAGCAGAATGTGCCTTAAGGCACATTCTGCTTTACTTTCAGCCTGCTTTAAGCTATAATCTGCAAGGAAACTGAAAATAATTCTTATGAATTATATTCATGACTGTATAAATTGGAACTATTTTCTTCAGCTAAAAGTCGCTTCTATTGGGGAAAGGGTTAAGGTATCTGATGCAAGTTTTTACTTTACACTCCGGGCTACGAATCTCAGACTCACCAAGCTAAATTTTTCTTGTCTTTGAAATGCTTTTTTTTTTAAAAACAATGTTTCTCCTTCTTAACTAATATTTACGTGTATAAATGTTTGACATACATTTACATATAAATATTTTGTGTCACCTGCTGTAAGCAGCTCTAGGTGACACTTAGGGGTCACTTTTCCGCCTTCTGTCTGTCCGTCACATTTTTGGCGTCATGCCTTATTACTACTGGCTTACTGAAGCTTTTAGGTTGAAACTAACTTCATTTTTGGAAAGAGCTTGACAAGTGGAAGTGTATTGCACAAGGGTCATAACTCTTGCATCAATATTTTGAGAGTTATTCCCCTTTTCAACATTTTCTTTTCATGCTGATTTCTTTGGTTAGCTCACCTGAGCCGAAGGCTCAAGGTGAGCTATTGGGATGGCCCTGTGTGCGTCGTGCGTCGTCGTTAACAATTGCTTCAAATGACATCTCCTCCTATACCGCTCGACAGAATTCAACCAAACTTTACAGAAATGTTCCTTGGGTCAAGCTCTTTCAAATTTGTTCAAAGAATTAAAAACAATGCAGAACTCTGGTTGCCATGGCAACCAAAGTGAAAAAATAAGGAAAACTTAAAAATCTTCTTGTCAAAAACTGCAGGGCCAGAGCTTAGCTATTTGATACATAGCATCATTCTACAGGTCCTCTATCAAGTTTGTTCAAATTATGCCCCAGGGGTCAAAATTGGCCCTGCCCCGGGGGTCACAGTTTTACATAGACTAAGAGTTATATAGTGAAATTTTCAAACGTCTTCCTTTCTTAAACAAATGTGGCCAGAGCTTTGATATTTGGCATGGTGACAATTCTAGATGTCCTTTACCAAAATTGTTCAAATAGTTCTCGTCGGTTGCATAACTAGGTCACAGGAGCTAAAAATAGATTTTTTTTCAATGAAAACTTAAAAAATCTTCTCGTTGAAAACTACAAGGACCAGAGCTTAGATATTTGGCACATAGCATCATCTACAGGTCTTCTATCAAGTTTGTTCAAATCATGTCTCTGGGGTCAAAATTGGCCCTGCCCCGGGGGTCACAGTTTTACATAGAGTTATATAGTGAAATTTTCAAACGTCTTCCTTTCTTAAACCAATGTGGCCAGAGCTTTGATATTTGGCATGGTGTCACTTCTACATGTCCTTTACCAAAATTGTTCAAATGGTTCTCGTCGGTTGCATAACTAGGTCACAGGAGCTAAAAATAGATTTTTTTCAATGAAAACTTAAAAAATCTTCTTGTCTGAAACTACAAGGGCCAGAGCTTAGATATTTGCCACATAGAATCGCCTACAGGTCTTCTATCAAGTTTGTTCAAATTATGCCCCTGGGGTCAAAATTGGCCCTGCCCCGGGGTCACAGTTTTACATAGAGATATATTGTGAACTTTTCAAACGTCTTCTTTGCTGAAACTAATATGGCCAGAGCTTTGATATTTGGCATGGTGACACTTCTAGATGTCCTATACCAAAATTGTACAAATGGTTCTGGTCGGTTGCATAACTAGGTCACAGGAGCTAAAAATAGATTTTTTTCAATGAAAACTTAAAAAATCTTCTTGTCTGAAACTACAAGGGCCAGAGCTTAGATTTTTGGCACATACAATCGCCTACAGGTCCTCTATCAAGTTTGTTCAAATTATGCCCCTGGGGTCAAAATTGGCCCCGCCCCGGGGGTCACAGTTTTATATAGTGTTATATTGAGAAAATTTCAAACGTCTTCTTCTCTGACTCTAATATGGCCAGAGCTTTTATATTCTGTATGGTGACACTGTTAAATATACTTTACATATTTTGTTCAAATTGTTCCGGTTTGTTGCATATCTAGGTCAGTCCAGGACATAAATCAATATCTCCATTTTTCAGCTATTCTCAGGTGAGAGAATTATGCCCCATGGGGCTCTTGTTTACTGAAGATTTTGAAATTAAATTTTTTTTATGGAAAGAGAATGTTAGACTGATGCTTGCTGGCAGGTGACACACATGTTCTGAGGAACCCATCTAATTTTACCGCTTAATCTGGTTGTCAGTCTCTTCAACCCATTACCCCATAAATACGCCTTTTTACACGTGTAATACATTCCTCCACCAAAGAAATTAGTTCCAAATTATTACAATCATGAGTATGAACCATAAGAAACATTTTCATTATCCTAGCAGATTATAGCTTAAAGCAGGTTGAAAGTAAAGCAGAATGCGCAGGCGCATTCTGCTTTACTTTCAACCTGCTTTAAGTCACTTAAAAAAAGTGGTCACATAATCTTTCATACTAGAAACAGATTATGGGGTAATGGGTTAAGATGCATTCTGCTTTACTTTCCACCTGCTTTAAGTTCAATAAGTTGTCACTCGTATGTCTTCATAACTAGAAATAGGCTATGGGCTAATCATATGTAACTAATGGGTTAAGTATGAAAAGCAGGTTGAAAGTAAAGCAGAATGCACCTTGTAAAACATTCGGATTTTAATACTTTCAACCTGCTTTAACCATTACTCAAGAAATAGGCATTTTTAATTTTTAGGCGTTTAAATTATTCCTCCGCTTAAGAAAATAGTTTAAACAGTCATAAATACGCACTATATAATTTTTGTTCTATTTCCTAGCTGAAAGAAGCTTGAGGCAGACTGAAAGTAAAGCAGAATGCACCACAAGGTGCATTCTGCAAAATAATTTCAAACCTGCTTTAAATGATTACTGTCTTCTAAACTAGAAACATGCTTTGGGGTAAAAGGTTAATTGGTCACCATTCTTCAAAACTAGGAACAGGCTATGGAGTAATGGGTTAACAAATTTTATGACACCAGTGCGCAGATTCGACTGGTAATAGTAACTAAGTTCTTGACGTAAACACTTAATATAGAATCAAGGGCTTGATGTCTACAACTCATCTTATTTGACCTAAGCATAGCGACTGAGTATTTAATTTCCTGTCAGTCATAATTCTATTTAACAATCATTATGCTGAATTTCCAAATGATCTTTCTTGTTTTCTGATCATTGAATAGTTTTTATTGTCACTAAGGGTTTGTTTATGGTATAAAATATGATCAACTGTGGCAGTGCAGACCCTGATCAGAGGGCACTTTCAGCACCACAAAATTAATGTTAAGAATTGCTCACTAAATTTCAGTCTTTTACTCTTTAGCAAACATGAAATCAAACATCTTAGATAGAATAGATGTGTTAATGTAAAAGATCATTACTTTGTCAGTAACATATACCATAAAACCCTCTATTACAACAACCAAATTGTGTTAACTATAATCTATTAGGTCCTTTATACAGGTGACTGCTTAAAGCGAGGTTACAGTGAAAACAGAAAGCTCCTCTTAATTTAATCGTCACCTGTCCTTTGTAAAAATCAATTAACTTTCTTTTTTGTGGTCATAATAGAGAGGTTTCACTGTAACTTCTATAATGACAAGAAGAAAATGTCACCAAAAAATTCCACTCAAACAGCATCAAACATTGGACAAAAACAAACAGTGCTCCCTCTCTACAATGACAAAGAATGGGAGACACAGATTGTGTCTGTTGTCTTAGGAGGGAGTCATTATAGAGAGGGAAAATTAAGACTTGGCTTACATTTGCAAACAGCTTGAATCCAGATCAGACGTTGCGTCTGATCTGGATTCAAGCTGTTTGTCACTCGTCATTATATTAATTTTATCAAAATGTCCACTTATATGTAACTTTGAGAAAAACAGCAGACAACATATTTAAAGCAGATGGTATTGCAGTCGTGAAAAGGTTAGACATAAATGTCTTGTTTGGAGAACAACGGCAAGGGTCATTGTAAGGAGGGAGTCATTGTAGGGAGGGAACACTGTATTATTAGACAAACTTGTCTGTGCACAAGTATGTGGAAAGATTTCCATTTTCTTCAATGATTGCCCAAAGACATAAAGCATCTAGATCTGCTTGTTTTTCAATTCAGGGAAGTCCAGTTTGACCATACAGTTTGTTGACAACCAGTTTGTGGATAGCTATGACCCAACTATTGAAAACAGTAAGTACGAAGTAACTGATAATTATTAACTCTAAATTACTCCATTCACCTTTTTATGTCCCCAGAATCTGTGATTCTGGGGCATATAGTTTATGCTATGTCTGTTTGTTTGTCTGTCTGTTGATCTGTCTTTGGCAAAAACCTTATCCTTGTGTTCAAATGGTTCCGGTCTGTTGCATATCTAGGTCACAGGAGCTAAAAATAGACTTTTTTTCAATAAAAACTTAAAAAATATATCTTCTTTTCTGAAACCACAGTACCCTGAGATTAGATATTTTACACAAAGCATCATCTTCAGTTCCTCTATCAAGAGTGTTCAAATTATGTCCCTGGGGTCAAATATGACCCCGCCCCGGGGGTCACAAATTTACATAGAGTTATATAGTGAAATCTTCAAACTTCTTCTTCTCTTAAACTAATATAGCTAGAGCTTTGATATTTGGCATGGTGTAACTTCTAGAGGTATACTTAACCAATATTGTTCAAATGGTTCCGGTCTGTTGCATATCTATGTCACAGGAGCTAAAAATAGATTAAAAAAAACAAACTTAAAAAATCTTCTCTTAAACTACAGTACCCTAAGCTTAGCTATTTTGCACTCAGCATCATCCAATCAGCAATTGGCACAACCATATTGTCATAATTTCTCAGCTTTCCAAGATATGTTACATGTACATCAACGGTTCCAGGTGAACGATTTAGGGTCGTATACGACTCGAGTTAGTTTCAACCTGTTTTAAGCAAAAATGTGCTAGAATATAGAAAATATTTCTTAAGGTACATATCCATAATTGTGTAATTGGAACTATTTTACTCAATGGATGAATAAACTAGAGGCATTAAAAGGCGTATTTGTGGGGTAATGGGTTAACTATTTGCATTTAGGATGAATATCTAGTTTCAGCTCTATAAGGGCTAAACAAATTTGGTAAAATATGGATTATCAACTCTGCTTGCACTCATTGCAAGATCTCTATTCAATATTATACTCTGTACATGTATTTCACTTCTCAGTTTTGTCAATGATCGATACACGTATAATACATTCCTGTTTTGTGTACAACTTACAAATCTTCATGAGATTGTATCAGAGATCTGAAAATCGACATCAAAATGCATGTACTTTGCATTATGAAAGTAATAAAAGTCGAAACCAATTTCATGATGACTCAGCATTTAGTTGAATTATCCCTTTTCCAAAAAGAAGCGCCTTTTAGTGCATTAAGTTTATCCTCCGCTGAACAGTTCCAATTAATACAGTCATGAATATGTTTCATAAGGAATATTTTCTTTAATCTAGCAGATGATAGCTTAAAGCAGGCTGAAAGTAAAGCAGAAGGCACTTTAAGGAGAATTCTGCTTTACTTTTAACCTGCTTTAAGGTAGCTTTATAGTTTCGATACTGCAAGCGGATTTTTCTTATTTATCATCATGATTTATAATTTATTCCCCCATTTTATAGCTGAATGGTTTAAGTGGTACACATGTCACCACAAAATGTCTTTTTTAAAAAAATATTTTATTTTTTTACGATTTTATAAGACAAATTTTAAAAAAAATCAAACAGCGATTTCAAAGCCGTCTTAATTTGTAACGCCTTTAAAATTGCCCATAATACACCTCAGTAACATATCTAGGGATCCGTGTCTCAGATTTTTAAAATTCCCCTTCCAACTATTATTAAGTAACATCAAAGTTATTTTACCGTTTAAAGTCGATTTCTATTACGTAATGCTTTGCTGTAAACAGCTGGAGAACCTCATCAACATTCTGAGACAAGGTTCACTAGAGAAGATAATACCCTTTCATCTGCTTTAAACCGCATGAAAATCGGACCCCTACCACGAACACAATCGTTGTCCAAAGATGCGGCGTGTTTGAAAATAAGGAGGTGCCGAAAACGTCAATTAACTGATAAGTGTGTCATTTTGACTGTCTGACACAGTGCGAATACCCCCGGGGTTCAACTATGTCCTTTTTGTTTCAACCAATAAGAAGACACATATTTCATAAGCGATTTTCCTTAGCTCCACCCTTAATAAAATATACCAATCATAATTCAATAATGATTTTAACATGCGAGACCCATAAATCACGCAACAGCAGCTGGAGAACTCCTCTAGGTTGTCACGTGGCTGGACTACGGAGTGCTTAATGAGGTGTGATTTATTGATCAGATAGCCGTGTATTGCGTTTGGTTTGGTTTTTGAGATTTTGGTAAAATGTAGAACAGAATGTCGGCTATCAAAATCGGAAAAAAGGTTAAAAACACAATTTTTGCAGTTTTAAAGCTATAAAGACACCTTAAGTAGTCACCTAGTTTAAAAAAGAAACAGGCTATGGGGTAAAGGGTTAACCCATTACCCCATAACTAAGCCTTTTTACACCATTAATTCATTAATCCACTGAAGAAAATAGTTCAATTTTCAATAGTCACAAATATGTACTATGAGAAGTATTTGACATGTCCTAGTATATTGTTGCTTAAAGCAAGTTGAAGGTAAAGGAGACATTCTGCTTTACTTTCAACCTGCTTTAAGCTATTATCTGCTAGAATATAGAAAATATTTTGTATGATTAGCTCACCTGAGCCAAAAGCTCAAGGTGAGCTATTGGGATGGCCCTGTGTCCATCGTCGTGCGTTGTGCGACGTCGTTAACAATTGATTCAAATGACATCTCCTCCTATACCGCTTGACAGATTTCAACCAAACTTTATAGGAATGTTCCTTGGGTCAAGCTCTTTCAAATTTGTTCAAAGAATTGAAAACAATGTAGAACTCTGGTTGCCATGGCAACCAAAGTGAAAAAATAAGGAAATCTTAAAAAATCTTCTTGTCTGAAACTACAAGGGCCAGAGCTTAGATATTGAGCACATATCATCATCTACAGGTCCTCTTTCAAGTTTGTTCAAATTATGCCCCTGGGGTCAAAATTTGCCCCGCCCCGGGGGTCACAGTTTTACATAGAGTTATATAATGAAATTTTCAAACGTCAGTCTTCTCTGAAACCAATATGGCCAGAGCTTTGATATTCCGCATGGTGACACTTCTAGATGCCCTTTACCTATTTTGTTCAAATGGTTCCAGTCTGTGTGTATGTAGGTCACAGGAGCTAAAACTAGATTTTTTCAATGGAAACTTAAAAAAGTCTTCTTGTCTAAAACCCTAGTACCCTGATCTTAGATATTTGGTATATAGCATCATCTACAGGTCCTCTATCAAGATTGTTCAAATTTAATAATGCCCCTCGGGTAAAAAATGACCCCGTCCTGGACATAAATCATTAACTCCATTTTGTCAGCTATTCTCAGGTGAGCGAAATATGCCCCATGGGGCTCTTGTTTTTATTTATGACAGTATTAATTGGAACTGAATTCTTCATTGTAGGAATTAATTAAAAGGGTAAAAAGGTGTATTTATGGGGTAATGGGTTAGTGGATCACCTATCTTCAAAACAGGAAACATGCTATGGGGCAAAGGATTAGATGGTAGTAGTACTATAGTGGTAGTATACTGTATGTAGGTATGTAACAGCAGAAATCAATAACCAGCAGATTGATGATAAAAGTCAAGGCATGTGGGACTGTTGAAGTTAGTTTTAAGACTTGTGGGTTGTTCATGAATAACTAATGGCCCTACAGTAAAATCTGCCTAGTAAAACCAGTACATGTACATAGATGTGTAAATGGTATTATTAAAGACAGGTGACAACTTAAAGCAATACATGTATAAAAATTAAACAAAGCTCTGATAGAAGATTTCTGCTTTACTTTTATCTTGCTTTAAGTGACCACCTGTCTTAAATGCCAAACAGTTGACCTTACTTTGGTCATCGTAGAGGGTAAATTACTGTACACTGTAGGAAGTCAGTAGTCACTGAGCTGAAGTATCAAGCAATTGGTAGACCATGAGCAATGAAGTTAGTGGGGGAAAATGGTCTTATACATATGATACATACCATAACAGGGCTCCAGATAAGAGGGAGTAAACTGAACAAATTCAAGATGTTCTCTCTCAAAATAGCACAAAATCCTATGGTGTTACTACTCATTAGAATGATCTCAAAGAGACAAATCTAATGAGTAGTGACATAGGGTTTGATGTAGAAATAAAGATTTCAAATTTTGAAATACTCTTCTTATCTGGAGCCTTGCCTTAATATAGTAATTAAATCAAGACGAGTGATGCATGATTGTATATAAGACAGGTGACAGCTTAAAGCAAGGTGGAAGTAAAACAGAAAGCTCATAAAGCAGTTTTCCATTTTACTCACACCTTCCTTTAAGCAGTCACATGTCTGAAACACATAAAAATAATCACAATTTAGTGGTCATAATAGAGATGTTTTACTAAATTATGAAACATTTTCTAAAAACAGCCTAAAAAATCATTAACTGATAATGAGTCGATATAAAAAATTCAGTATAAAAAATGCTACTATTTGTTGGGTCTGTTTAATTTTAGCTTTTCAGAAAACAATTCGACTTGGAGGACAAGAATATGCATTACAGCTCATAGACACAGCAGGCCAGGTAAGAAAAGTACAGCGCAGGCACACTAGTGCAACTGCTCAATACTATACCCATACTCAGTCTCAGGTGTATCGAAACTTTCCCCTATAAATGAGTTCAGTGTGTAAGATCAATGTGTGTTTAAAGCAGGTTGAAAGTAAAGCAGAAAACTACTTTAAGCAGCCACCTGTAAGAATACTGGAAAAGTTCCCTATGGCTCTTTACCATTACTCCATAGCCTGTTTCTAGTTTTGAAAATAGGTGACCACTTAAAGCAGGTTGAAAGTAAAGCAGAATGTGCCTTAAGGCGCATTCTGCTTTACTTTCAACCTGCTTTAAGCTACTATCTGCTAGGTTTACCATTATACAAAAATTTTCTCCTGATACATATTTATGATTGTAAAAAATTGAAGTATTTCCTTCAGTGGAGGAATGAATTAAAGGTGTTAAAAGGTGTATTTATGGGGTAATGGGTTCATGGTAAATTCTTTGAGCAATGTGTAAAGGTTTCAAGATGTGCTTATGTTGGGGAAAGGGGTAAAGAGGTCCAATATTAAAGCAGGAAACTATGTTGGCATGTTTCTGCTCTGCTTTAAATTTGCTTTAAATAAACCCTTTCCATCAATAGCTGGTTTTCAATATTGAAGACAATATGATTGCTTACATCAGGCTGAAAGTAAATCAGAATGCTCATTAAGGAATATTCTGCTTTTTAGCTCACCTGGCACGAAGTGCCAAGGTGAGCTTTTAGGATCGCTGGATGTCTGTCGTCCGTCGTCTGTCCGTCCGTCTGTCTGTTCACAATTGTTCGTTAACACTCTACCGGCTACAAATCTCATTGGATCTTCATGAAACTTGATCACAATGTTTGTCTAGTAGAAATCTAGGTCAAGTTCGAATGTGGGTCATGTTGGGTCAAAAACTAGGTCACTAGGTCAAACCATAGAAAAACCTTGTTAACACTCTAGAGGCTACAAATCTGATTGGATCTTGATGAAACTTGGTAAGAATGTTTGTCTCATTGATATCTAGGTCTAGTTCGAATTTGGGTCATGTCCGGTCAAAAACTAGGTCACTAGGTCAAATCATAGAAAAACCTTGTTAACCCATTACCCAATAGCCTGATTCTAGTTTTGAAAACAAGTAACTACTTAAAGCAGGTTGAAAGTAAAGCAGAATGCGCCTTATGGCGCATTCTGCTTTACTTTCAGCCTGCTTTAAGCAAATATCTGCTAGAATATAGAAATTATTTCTTATGGTACATATTCATAATTGTGTAAATTGGAACTATTTTCTTTAATGGATGAATAAACTAGAGGCGTAAAAAGGCGTATTTATGAGGTAATGGGTTAACACTCTAGAGGCTACAAATCTCATTGGATCTTGATGAAACTTGGTCAGAATGTTTGTCTCATTGATATCTAGGTCAAGTTCGAATATGGGTCATGTCTGGTCAAAAACTAGGTCACGAGGTTAAATCATAGAAAAATCTTGTTAACACTCTAGAGGCTACAAATCTCATTGGATCTTGATGAAACTTGGTCAGAATGTTTGTCTCATTGATATATAGGTCACATTATAATATGGGTAATGTCCGGTCAAAAACTAGGTCACAAGGTTAAATCATAGAAAAATCTTGTTAACACTCTAGAGGCTACAAATCTCATTGGATCTTGATGAAACTTGGTCAGAATGTTTGTCATATTGATATATAGGTCAAGTTTGAATATGGGTCATGTCAAGTCAAAAACTAGGTCACTAGGTCAAATCTTAGGAAAATCTTGTTTACACTCTAAAGGTTGATTGTGGGTCATGTCCAGTCATAATCTAGGTCACTATAGGTCAAGTTTGCCATGGTGTACCAGGCGAGCGATTTAGGGCCATAGTGGCCCTTGTTTCTCAACCTGCTTCAAGCTGCCATCTGCTAGGATATAGGAAATATTTTTAAGCTCGCCTGTACGTAGTACATGACGAGCTATTGCAATACCCCCGGTGTAGTCGTCGTCGTCGTGAACGGCGTAAACAATTTTAAGAAAATGTCTATATCTTCTGAGGTATTGCTTTCATAGTTGGTATGTGTGTGTATATAGACATGACCTTTCCATGCACAGAAAAATTTAGACCCCTGTTACCTTGACCTTAGGGCCTGCCTTTAGGTTTCGAAATCTGCGTTTAGGTTTCTAAAATGCCTTTAACTTCTATGTCCCTTGAGGTATTGCTTCAATAGTTGGTATGTGTGTGTATATGGACAAGACCTTTCCATGCACAGAAATTTTTTGACCCCTGTGACCTTGACCTTGAACTTAGGGCCTGTGTTTAGGTTTCGAAATCTGTGTTTAGGTTTAGAAAAATGCCTTTAACTTCTATGTCCTTTGAGGTATTGCTTTTATAGTTGGTATGTGTGTGTATATGGACAAGACCTTTCCATGCACAGAAAAATTTAGACCCCTTTGACCTTGAGCTTATGGCCTGTGTTTAGGTTTCGAAATCTGCGTTTAGGTTTTGAAAAATGCCTTTAACTTCTATATCCCTTAAGGTATTGCTTCCATAGTCTGTATGTGTTTGTATGTAGACAAGACCTTTCCATGCTCAGAAAAATTTAGACCCCTGTGACCTTGACCTTGAACTTAGGGCCTGCGTTTAGGTTTCGAAATCTGCGTTTAAGTTTCGAAAAATGCCTTTAACTTCTATGTCCCTTAAGGTATTGCTTCCATAGTTGGTATGTGTGTGTATATGGACAAGACCTTTCCATGCACAGAAAATTTTAGACTCCCTTGACCTTGAACTTAGGGCCTGCGTTTAGGTTTCGAAATCTGCATTTCGGTTTCGAAAAATGCCTTTAACTTCTATGTCCCTTGAGGTATTGCTTTCATAGTTGGTATGTATGTGTATATGGACAAGACCTTTACATGCACAGAAAAATTTGGACCCCTGTGACCTTGAACTTAGGGCCTGTGTTTAGGTTTAGAAAAATGCCTTTAACTTCTATGTCCTTTGAGGTATTGCTTTCATAGTTGGTATGTATGTGTATATGGACATGACCTTTCGATGCACAGAAACATTTAGACCCCTGTGACCTTGACCTTGAACTAAGAGCCTGTGTTTAGGTTTCGAAATCTGCGTTTTGGTTTTTCAAAATTTTTATTTCTCCTATGTCCATTGAAATATTCCTTTCATATTCAGCTTGCATGTGTATATGGACAACATCTTTCCTTACATGCAAAATGTTTGAGCCCTCTGACCTTGAACTAAGGACCCGCGTTTAGGTTTCAAAGTCTGCATTTAGGTTTCTCAAAATTTCTTTAACTCATATATCCATTGAGATATTTCTTTCATATTTGGCATGCATGTGTATATGGATACGATCTTTCCATGCATGCAAAAAAATTAGCCCAGTGTCCTTGACCTTGAACTAAGGTCGCAAAAGGTTTTAGGTTTCGAAATCTGCGTTTAGGTTTCAAAAATGCTTATAATTCCTATGTCCCTTGAGGTGTTATTTTCATATTTGATTTGCCAGTGTATATGGACAAGACCTTTCCATGCAGGCAAAAAGGTTGACCTCTGTGACCTTGAGTGTGCTTTTAAGTTTCTAAAGGTGCCGGTGGCGAGCTTTGTTGTCTCTCTGACAACTCTTGTTATGGTGTATATTCATGATTGTATGACGTGACACTATTTTCTGTAGTTGAGGAATACATAAAAAGGCGTAAAAGGCGAATCTAAGTGGCAAACAGTTAAGCAGAAATTTATCCACATTTATTAAAAAAAATACCTTCTTGTTGGTGGTTGTTAATGTACATGTTTATAAGTGATTTTGATTTATGGTGATAAATGAGTTTTGTGTACCTGTATATTATACTAAATGAGAAAATTTTATGGTTAGTGATGTAAAATAAACCTTGTACACAATAGAGGTATTACACCAACCTGCCTATAACATACAGTCAAACCTGTGTGGAGTGGGTAAATGTTAAACAGAAAGTGAAATACAGTGCTCCCTCCCTACAATGGCCCTCTGAACAACAATTCCCTCCTTACAACAACGCTTGTCCCAAACAATACAGTTATGTCCAACCTCTTCACGGCTTAAGATTGTCGTCTGCTGTTTTTATCATGTCACATATTGGACATTTTGACAGAAAAAAACCCATAATGTTGAGTGACAAACAGCTTTAATCTAGATCAGACACCGCATTATGCGGCACCCAATCTTGATTCAAGCTGTTTGCAAATGTAAGCCAACGTCCCTCCCTATAAAATTAAACTCCCTATGAACAACTCACACAATTTTTGTCTCCCATTGGGTGTTGTTGTAGAGAGGGAGCACCATAGTTCATTTGAAAACTGCAGCATAAACAGGACTGAATGGTTTGTAAGCTCTAATCATTACTTTCTACAGGTTACTATGTTTTTCTCTATATTTGCAGGATGAATATTCCATACTACCTCAGTCATATTTCATGAACATTGATGGGTATATGCTCGTGTACTCAGTCAACTCCAAACAAAGGTAAAACACTTGTTATCTAAACTCATTTCCCATATCATGTTTTCAGAGGTTAATACAAATGGTTGCTTAAAGCAGGATGTAAAAAAACAAACTCAAAGCTCCTACAGAAGCTGTCTGCTTGAAGAAACCACCTAAAGGCACATTCTGCTTTACTTTCAGCCTGCTCAAAGCTACAATCATCTACCGACATCTAGGATATATAAAATATTTCTAAATGTACGTATTCATGACTATATACATTGTAAATTTGAACTATTTTCTTCCATGCAGGAAAAAAATAATGGCATAAAAACTTTAAAAAGGCATATTTATGGAGTAATTGGTTGATAAAAGTTTCACTGACAAAGTTTTTGTTGTGTATGTTTTTTAGTTTTGAGGTGGTTCAGTTTGTGTATGATAAGCTGTTAGATATGAAGGGGAACATAGGCAGTATACCAATAGTGCTAGTAGGCAACAAATGTGATCTGGACATGGAGAGGTAAGTACAGCACAACTCACTGCATGACTGATACAGGTACAGTGGAGAAATCGTTACTCTTTCCCAATAAACGCGTAATTACGCTAAAACATTTATTTCCATTGCAAATAGTTTGGAGCCAGATCAGACGCCGGGTAACCCGGCGTCTGATCAGGCTCTAATCTGTTTGCCACTCATATCAACATAAATAGTCAGAATTGTCGGAAAATTGTCTTTTTCTACATTTGAGTGCAATGCGTTGAGTTTCATTTGTGTTTAAACAGGAAAGAATAATGTCTTTTCCCATGAAATCTTATCTCTTTACCCCATAGTCTGTTTCTAGTATTGAAGATTGATGACAAGTTTTACTGATATTAAAAAGAGAATGAGATACTCTTGAAAATTAAAAAGAAATAAACTGTTGCTTTGACTCATGCACATAAAAACTACATTTTCTCTTCAGTAAACTATGTACAGTAAAACGTCTCTATTACAACAAATCAAATCAAATCTATTACAACCACTAAAAAGAAGGCTAATTGAGTGTATAAAACACAGGTGCCAGCTTAAAGCAAGGTGACTGTAAAACAGAAAGCTCCTACCAGGAGCTTTCTGTTTTACTGTCCCCTTGCTTTAAGCAGTCATCTGTCAGAAACACCTAACAATTTACACATATTAGTGGTGGTAATAGAGAGGTTTTGCTGTAATTGAATGCTGTAATTGTATTGTTGTAATTTTATTGCTGTAATTGTAATTGTATTGCTGTAATTGTAATTGTATTGCTGTAATTGTAATGTTATTGCTGTAATTGTAATTGTATTGCTGCAATTGTAATTTTATTGCTGTAATTGTAATTGTATTGCTGTAATTGTAATTTTATTGCTGTAATTGTAATTGTATAGGGAAGTACCCAAGGAGATGGGGAAGAGGATTGCAGACAAGTGGAAAGTTCCATTCATAGAAACATCAGCGAAACAGAACCAGGTGAGTAGCCCCTTGTGGAACTTGAACAAACTATTGTGATTTAAGGTCACCTGAATGAAGACTCAGATGACCTGTTGTTTCCTGCATTAACTCATTTCCTGGGTTTAAGGTTATAAAGCGTTTGAGCTGAGTCTGAGTGTATTCTCAAGCATTTGAGTGGTTAGATTTGAGCCTAGGCTAAAATCTGACCAATCAAATGCTTGAGAATGACTTTAGACTCAACTGAAAAGCTTCATAACCTTAGACCCTGCATTAACCCTTATCTGCTCCAGACATATTGTCTGCGAAAACACCTTAAAATTAGTTTTTAGCTCACCTGAGCCAAAGGCTCAAGGTGAGCTATTGTGACCGCTCACCGTCCGTAGTACGTCTGTCCGTCTGTCCGTCTGTCCGTCTGTCTGTCTGTCCGTCTGTCCGTCTGTCCGTTCACTTTTACTTCAAACGACATCTCCTCTGAAACCCGCCGATTGTAGGGAGAGTTCAAACTGCTTATGATGTTCCTTGGATGCTTCTCTACAGAAGTTGTTCAAAAAAAAGGAAAAAAAGCACAAACTCTGCTTGAAAAAGCAAAAAAGCAAAAATCTTTAAAAAATCTTCTTGCCCAAAACTACTAGGCCCTAAGCTTTGATATTTGTACAGTAGAATCTCCTGGTGGATCTATCTATAGTTTGTTAAAATGAAATCCCTAGGGTCACATTTGACACCACCCTGCACAGTTTAAGTGCTGCTCTAGGCAGGTTTTACAGTATTTTTGATTTAGGCAGAACTGTATTTACCTGAGTTACCCTTAATATACTATGGGCAAATAGCCAATATTTGCAAACATTTTGGATCCAGATCAGATGCAACATAATCATAATGCTACATCTAATCTGGATCCAACCTATTTGCCACTCATTTACCAACTTAACAGTTTCTAAATTGTTTTTTTGTACACTTTTCACATACAGTAGGTTTTAAGCAGACATCATTTCATTCTGGTAAGGGTAAGCCCAAGCGTTCTAGCCACTGAGGTCAAATATTATGCAACTCTGAACTGGTAGTGGGTATCACAGAACTGGTCATGATCAGCTGAACATGTTGTCTGCTAAAGTTTAGATATGGTTCAGTCTGATTCATACTTAGAGAAACAGGATCTGGAAGTGATCCACTGACAGTTATGTAATTATGTCTTATGCCATATTTATACATATGTTTAATATTGGTTTTGTCAGAGTTATCTGTATGTCTTTTCAATAATTCCACTTTAAACAGTCATGAAAATGTAAGATGCAAAAGTAAAGCAAAGTGTGCATTAACCCTTAGCCCGCCAAATAAATTGTCGTCTGCTATATTTCTCGTCTGCTTCAAGTTTCAAAGTGCTTCAAAGTTGCTCAAAATTGCTGAAAATGTTGTCCGAGTGTCAAACAGCTTGGATCCGGATGAGACGCCGAGTTACTCGGCGTCTAATCCGGATCCAAGCTGTTTGCATATAAAGCTATAGTCGTGAGTGGCAGGCTAAGGGTTAAGACACATTCTGCTTTACTTTCAACCTGCTTTAGGTGGCCACCTATTTTCAAAATTAGAAACATGCTATGGGGTAATGGGTAAAATGAAATTGCCTATTTGGAAAGAGCCTGATGAGAGGAAGTGCCATTTGCAAAGGCCATAACTCTGACATCATTGTTTTTTGAGTTATTTCCCTTTGTGATATTTTCTTGTCAAGAAGACAACTTCAGTTCTACTGATGCTATTGTAATGAAATTTTATGTATGGAAAGAAACTGATGAGAGAAAATGCCATGCACAAGGGCAGCAATATTTAGTTTTTCCCCTTTGTCATATTTTATTGTCAGGAAAATAATTCCAGTTCTGTTGACGCTAGTGAAATAATTATCATTTATTGGAAATGGAAATAGCTTGATAAGAGGATGTGTCATGGATAAGGGTCATAAGCTTGGCAACAAAATTCACTTTTGTCATGTTTTCTTGTCTGGAAGATAACTCCATTTATAGTTATATTAAAATGTTGTCTTGCCCAGTCAACTTAGGTACAAACTTCAATGTCCTCAGGTGAGCGAATTAAGGGCCATGGCCCTCTTGTTTATGATTTTTATACGGAAGACAAGTAGATTATGGGTGACAAACAGTTTGGATCCAGATCAGATGCCATGTTACACATCGTCTGATCTGGATTCAAATTGTTTGAAGATGTCTGCAGTTGATGATTGTTGCAGACAAAAAAATTACCCAACATGCAAAGAATTAATACAAGATTGACTTCTTTTTTCTCCAATAACTTGAAAACATAGAGTAGCTTGTTTTCAGCACATAAAACAGGTGATTGCCTAAAGAAAATGGAAAGTAAAACAGAAATCCCCTCTAGGGAGATTTCTGCTTTAATTTCAACCTGTTTGAAGCAGCAACCTGTTAGGAGAAAAGTTTTCCATTGTTCATTTGACAAGATAGTGTAGCAGTATTTAACCCGTTACCCCCATAAATACGCCATTTACGCCTTAAACTTATTCCTCCACTGAAGAAAATAGTTCCTCTTTATACAGTCATGAATATGTACCATATGAAATATGTTATATTCTAGAAGCTAGTAGCTTAAAGCAGGCTGAAAGTAAAGCAGAATGCGTCTGAAGGCGCATTCTGTTTTACTTTCAACCTGCTTTAAGGGGTCACCTGTCTTCAAAATTAGAAACAAGTTATGGGGTAATGGGTTAACAGGCATTTCTATTAGGAATAGGTAAATGTGTGAATAGGCATTTCTCTAAGCCCATTGCTCCATAGCCTGTTTCTAGTTCTGAAGACCGATTACCACTTTAAGCAGGTTGAAAGTAAAGCAGAATGTGCCTTTAGGCTTATTCTGCTTTACTTTCATACTGCTTTAAGCTACTATCTGCTAGGATATAGAAAATATTTCTAATGGTACATATTCATGATTGTATAAATTGGAACTATTTTCTCCAGAGGAGGAATAAATTATAGGCATTAAGATGTGTATCTATGGAATAATGGGTTAAAACCATTTACATTATTTCAGAGTGTAGCCAATGTGTTTGAGCAGATAGTAACTACCATCGAGAAAGCTTCAGGGAATGTACCAGAAAAGAATGGATGTGTGGTCTCCTAGTAGATATTTCCATAACAACCACAGACAGAAAAGCTTTCCACAGACTTTTAGATAATGGAGCTGTGTCACTAAATAAAAGAGCTTCAGATGCTGCAGACAGTGTAGATCCAGAGATTTGTACTTTTAAATCCATTGAACCTTATTGAAAACTGGAGGTATCCATTTCAAGTTTCAGGGGTCAGCAAGTTTAGCTATAGTAATTCAGTGCTCCAGATAAGGGGAGTATTTCAAAAACTAAAATCTTGATTTCTTTTTTAAACCCTATGGTGTCACTACTCATTAGAATTGTCTCTTTGAGACGATTTTAATGAGTAGTGACCCTATAGGATTTGGTGCTGAAATGAATGCGAAAATGTTGGATTGGTTCAGTTTACGCCTTCTTATCTGAAGCCCTAGCAGTAATTGTAGACTAAAGGAGTAAAATCTGATGAGTGACCATAAAAAGTAAACTAAGGTTTTGCAGTGGTAAAAAGGTGCAGTTTATCTTGAACATATTGTTTGCACTGTCCAAAGAGCCTTTGTTTTGTGACCTTGGCTCCATGATGGTTTTGATGTTAAGTAACATATGACATACCATGTGTAAATTAAAAATCAATCACCAGATTGATATAGCAATATACAGTTGAACCTAGATAGCTCAAACTCGTTTTAAGTTGAACTTACTTGTTTTTCCCTCGTTGAATTTCTATAACTCATGCTCTCTGATGCCGAATATATCCATATTTTAAGTTACAAAGTAGCTAAAACACATTTTAACTTTTAAGATACGGATGAGTTGTCTTAAGCGAGTTGTAGTTCTTGAGGTTAGGTTGTACAATAAAATATGTGTTTAGGGGGTCATGAAAAATGTCTCAAGTCAGATTATTGCTTAATTCTTTTAACACCATTGATTGACCTGTTTAAAACATAATTTACATTTGCAAACAGTGTAGACCCAGATCATAGGGCTCCTATAGGAGCCCTCTGATCTGGATCTACACTGTTTGCTGAATTAGACCAGTATTTATTAAACTACCTAGAATTCCAAGAAGACCGGTTCATGTAACTAAAAAGATCAACAAGGGAACCTAATAACCCACAAGAGTTTGTGTTGAAAGAGTTAATGCAGGAAAAAAGTAATGCAGACAGCTCATTACTTTTCACCTGCGTAAACTTAAAGATGTTACCTTTCTCTAAGACTGACTAGCCATCAGGTTTAACCCATTACACCATATTGTGTTTCTGGTATTGAAGATAGGTGTCCATGTAAAGCAGAATGCACCTTAAGGCACGTTCTGCTTTACTCTGAACCTGCTTTAAGCTACTATCTGCTAGTATACAGAAATTTTTAATACATATTCATGACTGTATGAATTGGAACAGTTTTCTTCAGTGGAGGAATAAAAGTGTATATGTAGTAATGGGTTTGAAATCTAAAGTCCATCACAGAACTGCTTTATTTCTCATATTTGATGCACGTTTCTTGTGACAAAAATTTCAATGGAAGTACATGTATATGCAAACTTGTGCTTATGCTTACATTCACATGTGTGCTTCTGTTAGTGACATCTGCACATTCTTTTCTTATTTAACCCTTTACCGTATAGCCTGATTCTAGATTTGAAAATATGTGACTATTTAAAACAGGTTGAAAGTAAAGCAGAATGCGCCCTAAGGCGCATTCTGCTTTACTTTCAGCCTGTTTTAAGTTACCACCTACTGGAATTAAGAAAATATTTCTTTTGATACATTTTCATGACTGTATAGACTGGAATTATTTTTTTCCACGGAGGATTAAACGGAATGCGCTAAAAGGCGCTTCTATCAGGTAAAGGGTTAAGTGTTTTATGGTCTTTTGAATGGAATAAATCTAGATATACAGTAAAACCTATCTATTACAATCCCGAAATTGTGCTAATTTTTAGGTGATTACGACAGGTGACTGACTAAAGAAAGGTGACAGTAAAACAAAAAGCTCCTTTAGGAGCTTTCTGTTTTACTTTCACTTTGTTTTAGGCTGTCTTTTATACAACCAATTAGCTTTCGCTTTAGTGGTCGTAATAGAAAGGTTTTACTGCAAGTGTCAAACAGTTTGGATCAAGATCAGACAAGTCACTCAGTATCTATTCTAAAATCCAAACTGTTTGAAATTTCTAGTCATTTGATTCTTAGCAGAAGACTTCAAGAGGGAAATGTTGGTTGTTATGGCACTACTGAGTACTCTGTTGTGTCATTTTTATCAAATGAAAAATCAAAGGGAACAAGTCTTAAATGATTTGTTTTGTGATGAATTTAACTTTTAAATGGACAGCTGAAGATAGCTTATTTACTGCTTGTTGAATTATGTATGTTTGTCTTTTTCTGTCAGTGTTAGATTAATTCCATCTGTGTAATGGTGTTTGACTTGAATTCATGTATAAGGTAATGGAAAACCGTATAGCTTAAAGCTGAAATATAAAAGGTATATAAAAGTTTAAAGGTCCGGTTTTTGGAGTCTTCTTTCAAGGCACATAGAGGTGTTGCTCAGCCGACTTCTGACAATCAACCTCCGCTGGTCATCAGGCTTCTTATTATTGAAATTATTGTATTCACAACTTGGATATTGTTTGAAGATTTCACTGAAGTGGGTAGGTGAACATTGGTAGCATATGGATGTTTGGTAAAATATAGCAGATATTATTAAAGCAAAGCAGATTTACTCAGTGTAGAATTTTGATATTAATCATCTGAGGCCTGAGGTCTGTTATAGTGAATAATCATTTGAGAAATTGTTTTAAGGAGCAGTAAACAATCTTTTCTCTGACGACTTAATTGATGGGTATTAACTCTTTCAACACCATGGACCTGTTTGAAATATACTCATTACATTTGCAAACAGTATAGACCCAGATCAGAGGTATCCTATAGGAGTCCTCTGATGTGGGTCTATACTGTTTGGCAATTTAGACCAGTACATGTATTTATTAAGCTACCCAGAATTCCAAGTAGTCTGGTTCGTGTTTTGGTAATTATAAAGATCCACAAGGGAACCTAATAACCCAAACAAGTTACTTGTAGTTGAAAGAGTAATACAGGTGCCAACTTGAAGCTGGATGACGGTAAAGCAGAAAACTCCTGTATATGTATGTGTATTTAATTATTGGGTCAAAGTTTAGTGGTCACTGTCAGAGTTAAAATAGAACCTGTTTTAATACCTCCAATGAGTGTTTGTTGGAGTGGTTGTAACAGTTAGATTAAACTGCTTTAACCCTTAGCCTGCCACTCACGACTATAGCTCCATATGCAAACAGCTTGGATCCGGATGAGACGCCGAGTAACTCGGCGTCTCATCCGGATCCAAGCTGTTTGACACTCGGACAACATTTTGAGCAATTTTGAGCATCTTTGAAGCACTTTGAAATTTGAAGCAGACGAGAAATATAGCAGACGACAATTTATTTGGCGGGCTAAGGGTTAATATGTTATCCTACTGCAACATCACATGTTATTAGCCTTGATTGTAAGGTTTTCTATAAGCTATTGCACAGCACTCGGTGTAACCTTTCACAAACTTGTGCTTAGATACTCTCTGTGAACTAGGTATTTGTAACTAAATAACACTGCTTTTTTCACCTCCAAACTTGTTTTCAGAACTGAAGACAGATGATTAAGTAAAGCAGGCTGAAAGTAAAGCAGCATGTTCCTAAAGGAGCATGCTGCTTTACTTTCAGTCTGCTTTAAATGGTCTCTGGTCTTCAAAACTAAAAAAATACTATGGGTAAATTTATAATTGCACCTGGAAAATAGCTTTTGTGTTTAAGAAAGGTGTTAGCTTAAAGCATGGTGAAAGTAAAAAGCAGAAATCTCTCACTGGAAATTTCTGCTTTACTTTCATCTTGCTGTTAGCAGCCACCTGCCTTAAGTATCACAAAATAAAATAAACCTCATGCAGTGGTCTTATAGAGGACCTTTAAATGTAAAATAAGTCTGTAACAGTATTGAATTTTACAGTTTGTAGTATTGGAGAATGTCTAGTGAGTTGTCTCCCTTTGATCAATGTTGAACAGTTAACAAATTGTCCTAAATTAGCTCTAAGCATTCTGGGTAATCTGTTTGTCTCCAAAAACGTTGTTTGCAACTGTTCTAAAAATAGATTTTTCTCAACTTCTTTTTAAAACAGGGTCAGAGTGTTGTGTCTCATCAGGATCAAAACTGTTTTCAGAGGTAATCATTGTGGAAAATAAATTCATAGCTAGTATGGTAAGAGTTAAAAAAAAAGGGCAGTTGTTTAGGTGTGTCTTTGTTGAGGGCAGTTAAATCAGCCAAAAAAAGGGAGAAATGACTGCAAATTGCAGATTTTTGACTGGTTCCAGTGTGTTTGTTGTTTGTTTAAAGGTCATATTGTACAAAGAAACTTTAATGTATTTTCTTTTTGTTGTTGTGTTGTATAACCAGTCTCTTCATTTAACCCTTTCCTCAATAGACTTCCTTACCTATTCCTTATAGAAATGGTTTCTCATGTTTCTACCTTGTGCAGATTTAACCCATTACACCATAAGTACGCCTTTTTACGCCTTTAATTTATTCATTTACTAAAGAAATTAGTTCCAATTTATACTGTTACAAATAAGAATCATGAGAAATATTTTCTATATTCTAGCAGATAAAAGCTTAAAGCAGGCTAAAAGTAAAGTAGAATGCGCCTTAAGGCACATTCTGCTTTACTTTCAACCTGCTTTAAGTGGTCACATGTCTTCAAAACTAGAAGTAGGCTATGGGGTAATGGATAAAGAGCTTTAGGACATGATATTTGCATAAACTGACAGTTGGTTTCTTAAAGCAAGCTGAAAGTAAAGCAGAAAGCTCTTTTTCAAGCTTAGCTATCACTAGTAGTAATCACTGAAAAACAAACTACCGTATATAATGAGGTACGGGTTAATAATGAGGTACGGGTTAACCCTTTATTCCATAGCCCTGATTTTAGTTTTGAAAACTTAAGGGACATTCTGCTGTCCTTTCAGCCTGCTTTAGCTATCATCTGCTGATAAGGAAAATATTTCTTATGATACATATTCATTACTGTATAAATTGGAACTATTTTCTTCAGTGGAGGAATTAATTAAATGCATAGCAATGAGTATCTATGGAGTAAAGGGTTGAAATGTATACAGTAAAACTTGCATTCAGCGAACATTTCTTGTGTCAGGCAACTGTTTAATTCAGGACAGAAGTAATGTAAAAAGTCCTTGAAGGAGCTTTCTGCATTATTTAATAATTGTACTGAATTAAGTTGTCGCCTTTCGTCAGATCATCTTATTTATGTGGTCACTTTGCACAGTTTAACTGATTTTGATGTATCACAAGAACAACTTCCAGAAAAAGCAGACAGTGTAGGTCTAAGTCAGCAGCTGCACATGTGTCTGATCAGGCATTTTACAGCCCTAGTCTTGACTAGTGACTTAACCGTTTGAACCCTAGTCCCGCATTTGGGCGTCCTTTTCAACAGTGTACATGTGAATAGTTAACTTGTCCTATGCAAACAGTGAAAACCCAGATCAGAGGGCTCTGAAAGGAGCCCTCTGATCAGGGTCTTCACTGTCTGTCATGTCAAACATTGACAAAAACAACTCTTAAAAGTCAGAAATGGACTAGACTAAAATGGAAACTGGAATTGTCCTTTTAAAGTGTCAGGGAGGAAATAGTTAATGCCTCGATCAGCACAGAGCTTGGGATAAGTTGGTACAGGTATTTTCAAATACTAACTACTTAACCCTATGTTGTGACTTCTTAGAATGAATTTTAATGTGCTGTCACAACATAGGGTTTGATGGAGATATAAAGTAGAAAATGTCGGATATATTCAGTTTATTCTCTAATTTAGACCCTTGCAGGGCTCCATATAAGAGGAAGTGCAGTCGAAACTTGATACTTCCAACATGCGTAAGTTCGAACATACTCATATTTCAAAGTTAAAACGTGGCATAGCCACGTTTAAGTGTGTTTGAAGTATCGAGTTTTGACTCTAGACTCAAGTTTTCCAACATGTGCTCCTTCATGCCTGTGCTTAACCCTATGGTGTGACTACTCAGAATGTCTCTTCAAGACAATTCTAATGAGAAGTCACACCATAGGGTTTGGTTTAGACATATAAAGATTTTAGCTTTTGAAATACTCCCATTACTTGGGGTCCTGTCTAATGTTGAGCCCTGTCAGAGACTACATCATAACATGTCTAGCACTGGTTGGTATATTCAAAGGTCATGCATTTGTAATGCAGCTCATATAAATGTATAATGCTTATTACTTGAACTAATTGTATATAGAATGGGATGTTAAATTTGAATATGTGTATTTGAGACTTGTTAGAAGATGATATATAATCATGAGTGTGTATGTGTGTGGAGATTTGATGCTGCAGCAATTTTAAAGGTCCTGTAAGCTGTATGCATTTCAATTTGTTAAAGGTATTAAAATCATTTGTGTTGTATGCTGTATGTTGTTATTGGTTATCTTTTTATCACCTATTTTCAGACTAGAAACAGGCTGTGGAGTAAAGGGTTAAAGAGACCACTCAATAGATGACCCATGTGCAGTATTTTACCATCTACACTTTATGTCATTGTCATTTGCGAACATTATCTTTATTTTAACCCATTACCCCATAAATAAGAATTTTTATGCCTTTCATTTATTTCATCACTGAAGAAGATAGTTCCATTTTAAACAGTAGTGAATTTGTATTATATGAATTTTTTTCTTCATCCTAGCAGATAATAGCTTAAAGCAGGCTGAAAGTAAAGCAGAATGCACCTTAAGGCACATTCTGCTTTATTTTCAACCTGCTTTAAGTAGTCACATGTTTTCAAAACTAGAAACAAACTATGGGGTAATGGGTTAAAGGCATTTTCTTTCAGACAATGTCGTCAGTATCAAACAGTTCTCACAAATTCGCTCACAGCCTGCAGAAAATTATTACATGTGGTTACCTAATGCAAGATAAAAAATAATGCACATAGTGCCTATAGGAGCTTTCTGCATTATTTCCATCATGCATTAAGCAGTCACTTAAGACATCTCTATACTACATCACTGCGCGGTAGTTTAGTAGATTGACAGTATAGCTATACTTGCTGCATTTACAGAATTGACGATAATTGAGGGCCTCAAGGGAGATTAGTTGCTTGTGTTACTCTCTTGAAATAAAATCTTTAATCTTATTATTAATTATTGGGTCAGGGAGGCCTGAAAATACTGTGTAAACCCTGGTCAGGCTGCTCTCTCAGGAGCTGTCTGATAAGGGTCTACACTGTGTTTGCCATGTAGTTTTCTCCTTTTGGGCAAATTACTGTGTGTTGAAAGCAATAAGTTCCAAATTAGGGTAATTAAAGCAGTGTCCCAATTAGTACCTGCTACGTTTAACCCTTACCGTAGGGAAAATAATTATATACATAATTTGCAAATGCAAACAGTTAGGACCAAGATCAGAGGGCTCCTCAATGAGCTATCTACTAGTACTAAGGGTCTGCGTTGTTGGCCATAAATTTAAATATCTTTTAGACAAACCCCTAAGAGTCATTATAAACTGGTCTTTATATATATAATGGAAGAGTCCACTTGGAAAGTAAACAGTAATAGGGTTAACATATTCAACCTTTGCGACGAGAATACTCGTCATTTGCAAACAGTGTACCGGTGAAGAGTACCCCAGTCCTATGCAAACAGTGAAGACCCTAATCAGAGGGCTCCTTAAGGAGCCCTCTGATAAGGGTCTTCACTGTTTGTAATTTTACAATATATATTGTTCTAAACGTCCCTTATTTAGTCATAAATGAACTGGACTTGATTGGAAATTGGAATTTTCCGTTTGAAGTTTAAGGGGTTAATGAGTTTAACTCTTTGAACCCTAGTCACAAATATATGTATCATTTGTAAACAGCGTAGCTGTGAGGAGTATATTTGTCCTATGCAAACAGTGTAGACCCTGATCAGAGGGCTCCTTAAGGAGCCCTCTGATCAGGGTCTACACTGTTTGTCATTTTGATATATATTATAAAAATCAACCCTAAAAAGTCAAAAATGTACTAGACTAAATTGAAAATGAGAATTGTCCATTTGAGGTTTCAGGGAGGAAATGGTTAATCTATGTGCTACAGGAAGTGTTCAGATATTCATGCACGCTGCACTTTTCACCTAGATTGGAATGCAGTGTCAGATTTCTTACTCTGTCACTATTTTCAAACACCATCTTTTAAACCATAACTCCAATATATCTATTTGCATTTTAATGCCTTTAGTTTATTACTCCACTGAAAGAAAAAGTTCCTCTTTATACAATCATGAACAGTGTACCGTAAGAAATTTGTTCTATATCCTATAGCAGATGGAAGCTTAAAGCAGGCTGAAAGAGAAGCAGAATGTGCCTTAAGGCGCATTCTGCTTTATTTTCAACCTGCTTTAAGTAGTCACATGTTTTCAAAACTAGAAACAAACTATGGGGTAATGGGTTAAAGGCATTCTGCTTTACTTACAATCTGCTTTAATAGGTCACTTGTCTTCAAAGCTAGAAACAGGATATGGCTTAATGGGTTAAAAATTCTTCCTAAAATCCTAGCAAACAGAAGTTTTATGCTCACTTACAGTTTTTGAAGGGAAGGACATTGTCGGCGTCCTAGCCATCTGTCTGTTTATGTATCCTTGTGTGAGTGGAGACCATTCAATTTGTTTAGTTACACTCTTTCTTTTATTTAGCACCGACTTTTTAGTTCTGCGCATGCACATTTTAATCACGGTACGATTATACACCAGAGTGTGGTCCTGACTACCTTAAAGGAAGAAGAAGAAGAACCAACAGGTATCTTGATATGTGAATCTGACCAAGAAAGTGTGACCAAAAAAAATATCAGTACATGTATGATCGTATAAGAGGTGCTTGTTAAAAGTTCTGAGAAAAGATAGCAATAATATACATGTATATTGATATAACTGGAAACTGGATTGTGCACAGTTTGTCAATGGATTAAGCCATTCCTCCATGAACATGCCTTTTAACGCCATTAATTTATTCCTCCACTGAAGAAAAAAATATCTTATTTACAGTAATGAATACTTATCATAAGAAATAATTTTGTTTCTATATTCAAGCAGATAGTAGCTTGAAGCAGACTGAATGTAAAGCAGAATGCCTTTTAGGCACACTGCTTTACTTTCAAAACTGTGTTAAGTCCACCTGTCTTCAATACTAGAAACAGGCAATGGGGTAATTAATGGGTTAATACAAGTTTGACTGAAAACGGACTACTGTGTAGTCACCTCCTCCTAATATCTGGCCCATTCTGCTTTACCTTCAGCCTGCCTTAGGCAGTCACCTTTGCTCAGTCCTGTCGTGAACACCTAATAATTATCATAATTTAGTGGTCGTTATAGAGAGGTTTACTGTACTATAAATTTGATAACTCATAGAAGTAATAGGTTACTTTGTACGGTGTTTACCTAGCTGTGGCTGTCCGAGGTAGCCTACCGATGGACTAGAGAAGCATACCTATAAATAGAATTAAGGAATTCCGTTCCGGGTTTCCCTTTTGTAGATACGTCATTTTAGAGGAGCTTCCGTAAACAACAAAGATGGCGGGCGTGCCACTGGATACACGATCTCCGCTTACTCTGCTGAATAACTTGCCGAAGGAACATGAAAAGGCAATTAAACAAGCCTTTTATAACACAGCGGCGAATATTTTCATGCTAATCGCCGCTGCGTCTGGAATTGCAGTTTATTTTATTCTTGAAGCATTTCTAAGGCCCTTGTTGTGGGCAGTTTTATGTGGCGCGTTCTTGAACCCTTTCAAGCGATCTTTAACAAACGTGCTCCGGACATGGCTTAATGGAATCCGAGAATCTGAGACACCTTTCGTGGTCGGACTTGTGATAACGCCGATCAGGATCGCTGACAATACTGTGGATTCGCTGTGTCAGCTAATTTTTCAGAATATTAAATTGTTGATTGGAGTGGCTATAGGCGCCCCAGCTGCCTACATTCTCTGGCATTTCGGACCAATCCTCAGCATCTTATCTTTCGTCCAGGGCTTGTTCATCTTCCTGTATGAACTTATTGGGTACTGCGGCTCATTCTGGGTAAGTGGTATGAAACTAACCACCATTGGTCCATTGCTTGTTTCTAGTATCAAAGATGTGGGACCAGGTGAAGCAGATTGAAAGTAAAGCATAATACACCTGAAGGCACATTCTACTTTACTTTTAATCTGCTTTAGCCCATAGCTTCTTTGCAGTTTTGAAGACAGGAACCCCTTAAAGCAGGTTGAGAGTAAAGCAGAAATATCACCACAAAAAATGAAAAAGTAAAACAACTCGCATACAAATCCTTGGTCCGGCCCCAGTTGGAGTATGCCTCCACAGTTTGGCACCCACACACACAAGTCAATACCCTTAAAGTTGAAATGGTCCAGAGACGAGCGATACGGTGGGTGAAACGAGACTTCTCCTCATCTTCCTCAGTAACTGCCATGCAGAAAGATCTTGGCTGGCGTTCTCTTGAGCATCGGAGACTAGACTTCCGCTTAATCATGTTCTTTAAGATCTACCATAATTTAGTTTCCACCAGTCTCCCATCCTACATTATGAAACCTCTCAGACCAACTAGACACATGCACCCTCTTTCTCTTAGACAAATACAGGTTTCATCAGACTACCACAAGTTCTCATTCTTTCCGCACTGTATCACCCTCTGGAATCATCTCCCCTGCAACATTGTAACCCTGTCTGACCTTGACCAGTTCAAGCAGGCAGTGGTGGGGATACAGTATTAGTCACATACTAGTGTTTTTACTCTTAATCTTTTGCACACTCACTTAATTGCTAACATTTTATTTATGACTTGAACTCTGTTCTTGTCTCTCACTTTCCTGATAATTCTTATTACCAGGCTTTACCTATATAGTTACACTTTTTCCTACTAACAATTCCGACGTGCACCTTTTCCTGCCTATAACACTCGCGAGAGGGGTTGGCAGTAACCAGAGATAGATAGATAGATAGAATGCACCTTAAGGCACATTCTGCTTTACTTTCAACCTAATTTAAGCTACCATATGATAGGATAAAATCTTATGGTACAAATTCATGACTGAATAAATTGGAAATATTTTCTTTAATGGAGAATTCCATAGATACTCCTTTAAGGCCTTTAATTCATTCCTCCACTGAAGAAATAGATTAAATTCATATAGTCATGAATGCATGAGCTCCCTATGAAATGTATTCTTTCATAATCCTAGCAGATTGCAGCTTAAAGCAGACTGAAAGTAAAGGAGAATGTGCCATATAAAGGCCAAATCTGCTTTTCTTTCAACCTGCTTTATGAGATCACCTGTCCTCAAATCTAGAAACAGGCTTTGGAGTAAAGGGTTAAATGTTGTTGATTTTTTTTCTGTGACGTTTCAAGTGTTTCGCAAGTGGTTGCATTCAGCAAATGCAACAGTTTGCAGACATACTTTGCAACACATGTCCAATCTCATAAATCTGTCAAGCTTTATAGAACTGCTTAAAATGTCATCTGCTTTAATTCCTGAATCTGCTACATTTGATTTAAATGTAAAATGACAAACATTAAGATCCTGATCAGACTGAAAGTTATATTTGGCAGTTGATTTGGATGCATGCTGTGACAGTGTGTAGCTTATAAGGCTTGTATTATAGTACATGTATGACATATGTTCTTAACCCTTTCCCTCATAGAAGTGCCTTTTAGCGCATACAGTGTATTCCTCCACTGAAGAAAAGTACTCCCAATTTATACGGTCATGAACAATTGAACATGTACCATAAGAAATGTTTTCTATATCTAAGCTAACAGATGATAGCTTAACTCTTTGAACCTTAGTCACGCAGATGTGCGTCATTTGCAAAGAGTGTACCTGTGAGGCGTACACTTGTCCTATGCAAACAGTGTAGACCCTGATCAGGGGCTCCATAAGGAGCCCTCTGATCAGGGTATACACTGTTTGTCATTTTGACAAAATTATATTAAAAAATCAACCCCAAAAAGTCAAGAATGGACTAGACTAAATACTTTCTGCTTTACTTTCAAGTTTCAGCCTGCTTTAAACCTTTCCTCCCTGAAACCTCAAATGGACAATACTAGTTTTCAATTTACTATAGTAAAGCAGAATGTGCCTTAACCCTTAGCCCGCCAAATAAATTGTTGTCTGCTATATTTCTCGTCTGCTTCAAGTTTCAAAGTGCTTCAAAGTTGTTCAAAATTGCTGAAAATGTTGTGCGAGTGTCAAACAGCTTGGATCTGGATGAGACGCCGAGTTACTCGGCGTCTCATCTGGATCCAAGCTGTTTGCATATGGAGCTATAGTCGTTAGTGGCAGGCTAAGGGTTAAGAGGCGCATTCTGCTTTACTTTCAACTTGCTTTATTAAGTGGTCACCTGCCTTCAAAACTTGAATCAGGCTATGAGGTAAATGGTTAACTTTTACTGAGTATTTTTTTGATGTTTTTTAGTATCAATGTTTTATATTTAAAAGAAATTTACAAGCTTGTGTGCAAGAAATAACCCTTATCATATGATAATAAGTTAATAACCCAACCAAATTACCAATTGAAGTTAGAATTGCCACTGTGGATAACGAGAAATCTTGAATCACTTTTGTAAAGAGAACATTCACCTTGAAAATCTTAACGTTTACATACCAGAAATTCTGTCCATGCTATTTTCAGTCAAAGTGTTAAAAATGATGCCAGCATATTATAGATTTGATGGTTTTGCTTTTACCCTTTTCTACTCTGAGCATTATGTGTTTTTATAGCCCATAGACCCCTCACAACAAGGTCTAGGGATATATGCATCAATGAAACAATTTGATGTTAGAATAGAAAACTGTAATTCAGCAGTATTGGAGAGAAGAAATTTGCAGACTGATGCATTTGGCAATACTTCAAGCATTCATGACAGCCTGTAAACTGTACAGAAACTGCAGCAATTTAGCCCTCTTGTTATGACCACTCAAACAACAACTCATTGATGATGTGTAAGACAGATGGCTGCTTACAGGGCAGTGGAACCTCGCTAGCTCTTTAAATACTAACTTAACTAAATAACGCTTGTGTGTTATTAGGTTCTCTTGTGGATCTTTTTAGTTACTAAAACATGAATCAGTCTACTTGGAATTCTAGTTAGTTTAATAAATACTGCTTTAAGTAAAGCAAACAGTGTAGACCATGATCAGAGGGTTCCTTTGGAGCCCTCTGATCTGGGTGTATACTGTTTGCAAATCTAATGACTATATTTTAAACAGGTCCATTGTGTTGAAAGAGTTACATTGTAAGCTATTGTGTGTGGCATTGAAAACAAAACTTAAGTGTGGTTTGACTGTATGAGTGTGATTCATTGCAAAATACAATATTCATATTACACACTACACAGTCAAAATATTACACTGCAAGACGTCTAATATGCAACATGAGGCAGATACAGTAAAGTCAGACATGCTAACAGTGAAAACATGTTTGCCGCAGCTAAACCCTTTGAGCCCTAGTCCCGCATATAGGCGTCCTTTTCAAACAGTGTACATGTGAATAGTACACATGTCCTATGCAAACAGTGAAGACCCAGATCAGAGGGCTCCGAAAGGAGCCCTCTGATCAGGGTCTTCACTGTTTGTCATAATTCCAAACAAAGGCAAAAACAACCCTTAAAAGTCAGAAATGGACTTGACTAAAATGGAAACTGGAATTGTCCATTTTAAGTTTTAGGGAGGAAAGAGTTAAAATAAAGGGACTATTTCAAAAACTCATATCTTTATTTGTTAATTAAACCCTATGGTGTCACTACTCATTAGAATTGACTCAAGAGTAAACAATTCTAATGAGTAGCCACTTCATTAACTCATAGGATTTGGTGCTGAAATGAGTGGGAAAATGTTAGACTTGTTCAGTTAACTCCCTCTTATCTGGATCGAGCCCTAGTTTGCCCCACTGCTTGCTTGACCATGAATGCAAACACTTTGTTAGTCCATAACTGACCCAAAATGCAAAACAACTTAACCAAGGTTGCAGTCTGACAACTTCTCAAGGTCATTAAACTGCAATGCAACATGCTGTACATGGCACATAAGCATTTGAAGTTGTGTGACCCTAGCTGCAGTCCATAATAACCGAGTTCATGCACAATATTTACCTTGAGATGTAAGTATCACAGTACATTTGCACAGACACAGGCATGAACACGAAAAGCACTGTAAAATCTCTCAAAATATGACTTATTGATGCTTTAAATGGCAGGTGGTAGCCTGCTCTATCCTCTCTAACTGCTATAGTCTATTAACTTATTAAGAATGTTTGTGTTAAGGACAGGTGGCTTCTTAAAGCAAGATGAAAGTAAAGCAGAAAACAGTAAACAGCCTTTTGCCCCTTCGGCCTTTTGCCCCTTCATCAAAAACAGCAACACGGAACTTTGCCCCTTCTTGATTTTACGTACACAGCCTTTTGCCCCTTCCTGTATTTTCATACTCGGAACTTTGCCCCTTCCATAGCGGAATTCTGCCCCTTCTGTATCGAAATATTGCCCATTCTATATTGAAATGTTGATTTATAAAGTATAATTGTCTTTTAAATTTCAAATTTCTTACATTTGAAATAAGATTTCAGTATCCCTTCCCGATTTTGTGTTGAGGAGAACTTAAAATTTATTTAATCATCATTATCGCTAATCACACATTATTTTCGCGTGAAAGTTATGCAAACATATTTTTCACTCCACGCTTTGTTGGTAATTATACCGAGAGTCTCTATTGTAAAAGATAAGGGGACAATTTAAACGTTAAGGAACTAAAAGGACACCGACAAAACCGTATCACTCTTTATTCTTTAATTAGCAATTGACACATATATTGTTAACATCAAAGCAGCGACTGATGTAAAGCAGTGTTCGATTTAATTTCATATTATTAGCCTTTCGTCGGATAATTTGTTCTGTTCTGATAATGTTAAAATTGGACAGATCAGAACAGAAAACATATTTTATTCACCCAGGGTTTTAAATATATGACAAGAGGATGTATTAATATTTGTAAGTAACAATAACTTTATGTTTCCGTTTTGATAACAAGAAAAAAATAGTGTTCGGGACTAAAAATAAATATATACACGGAACCCATTAACGGATTTAATAGGAAATGACTCCGTAAAATCAGTTGATTATTGGAATTAGCCATAAATAGTAGGGGCAGATTGGACAAACTTCCATCCGTGCGAAAATAGGGAAGGGGCAAAAGCCTGCCCCTTTAAAAACTGAAAGGGGCAAAAGTCCGTGTTGGAAGGGGCAAAAGTCCGTGTTTGAAGGGTCAAAGTTCCGTGTTGCGATTTTTGACGAAGGGGCAAAAGGCCGGAGGGGCAAAGTTTCGGTATTCCAGAAAATCCTACCTGGAACAGTAGGCTTTATTTTCATCTTGTCTCAACCGTTTCCTCCCTAGCCAAAAATTGCAAATGACCAACTTCAAACTAGCTGCGTTTAATTAAAGCAGGTGCATTTTGGAAGCAATATGAAACTAAAGCAGAAAGTTCTCGTACAAACTTTCTGCTTTTTATTAACTATGCTTTGAGCTATCACTTATGTTCAACATCATCATTGAATATTATACATATTTAGGTGTAGGTAGAGATGGATCCTAAGGCAGAGGAACAGATTAAGCAGCCATTTGTCGTAACTCATTGCCCCATAGCCTGTTTCTAGTTTTGAAGAGAGGTGACCGATTAGCTCTCTCGTCCCTGAAACTTTAAATGAACAATTCCAGTTTTGATTTTAGTCTAGTCCATTTCTGACTTTTAAGGGTTGTCTTTGTCAATGTTTGGCATTGTGACAAACAGTGAAGATCCAGATCAGACGGCTCTGAAAGGAGCCCTCTGATCGGGGTCTTCACTGTTTGCATAGCACACATGTACTATTCACATGTACACTGTTTGAAAAGGACGCCTATATGCTGGACTAGGGCTCAAAGAGTTAAAGCAGGTTTTAATGAAGCAGAATGTGCCTTGAGGTGCTACCTGCTTTACTTTCAGCCTACTTTAAATTACAATCTGCGAAGGTAAAGAATTATTGTTTATGGTACATATTTATAACTGTATAAAGTGGGCTATTTTTCAGTCATGAGTGAAAAAAAATAGAGACATAAAAAGGTGCATTTATAAGTAATGGTTTACATTAAACACTGAAAACAAAAAAATATATAGCATTGCTTTATACATGTATATACTGTACATTTATATTTTATTAATTTCAGCTAACATTTCAGTCTTTAGTCCAAAGTAAAGGTTTGTATGCCCAACAGACCTTGAAAAACCTGCTGCATAATGATTTCATGAGCTGTTGCCATGGCAACTGATGATATTACCTTGTGGCCGGGATGTTAGTCAATTAACCCTTTTTGTGCTGGAAACCAGTATAGGTGGAATTTGCAAGGAGTGAAGACCCTGATTAGAGGGCTCCTTGAGGCTGACCTTTAGTAGCCCTCTGATCAGGGTCTTCACTGTTTGTTAACTTTTATTTTGCTGAAATATTTTCTAAGAACAGTCCTTAAAAACAACATGAGCAGATCATTTGCCAAAGTGGAATATAAGCGTATATAATTAAGCGTAAAAACATTAAAAACTTAAAAAATGTTGGGCTCTATGTATCAGTTACCGTAGGGAGTAGGGAACAAGTTTTCTAGGCATATCCAAACAAGTTTGGTTCCAGATCAGATCTGATCAGGAGCCAAGTTGCTTGGATTGAATTCAAGGTATGAGTCAATGTCAGAATTTCATAAGATGACAATTTAGAAGCAGACGGCATCTTTTGAGCCATAAAAGCCCTATGGATCTACCACTGGATTGTGTCAGAACAGACTGCAGAGATAGATACTCATGTTGATTATGTTGGCTTTGAAGTCACTTTACATTTGCATGTCTCCCTTGTTGTTACTTTGAACTTGTCTGGTATCGATCAAAGGCCAACTGTGTAATAAATCATGTATAAATCTTGGAAAGAAAGGCTAGTACAGTGTTTCGATAAATGTTTATACCAGTAATTGAAAATCAATTGATCTTTATTTTTTAACATCCTATAGACCTTCAATTTCAAATCACCTACGGGTATATCAAACTGATACAGCATAATACCGGTAGTGCTTCTGTGTTTGTATGAGCTTTCTGCTGTTCTTTCAACTTGTTTTAACCCATTACCCCATAAATACCTTTTTATGCCTTTAGTTTATTCTTCCAATGAAGAAAATAGTTTACACAGCCATGAATATATTTGGTAAGAAAAAGTTTCTATATTCTAGCAGATGGTAGCTTAAATCAGCTAAAAGTAAAGCAGAATGCGCCTTATGGCGCATTCTGCTTTACTTTCAACCTGATTTAAGTGGCCACCTGTCTTCAAAACTAGACATGGACTATGGGGTAATAGGTTAACCTTTGACTCCATTTTATCAATACAGGGTAGAGGCATTCTATGGTCTTATGGTGTGACTACTCATTAGAGTTACCTTGAAGAGACTATTCTAATGAGTATAATTTACACCATAGACTGTGAGAGCTTAAAGCAAGATGAAAGTAAAACAGGAGATTTCTGTTCTACCTTTACTTTACTGTAAGCAGTAGCCCGTCTTAAACACCTAATAATGAACATGGCTGTAACAGTAATAGAGAGTATTTACTGTATATGTGGCATCTGAAAGCAAGATGAAAGTAAAGCAGACAGCTCTGTTTTACTTTCATCTTGATTTAGGCAGTAGCCTGCCTTAAACACAGATACAAGTGATCTCTACCTTTGCCTATAAAGGAAAGTGTGATCAGTAAAAAGTAACATCCTCCCCACTGTTTACATGTGCATTTATTTTCAGATCTGGACACTAGCCATAGCGTATGTGGTGGCTCTAATTTTCTTCTGGACCCCAGAATCTCGTACTTTTCTCCGTTACCTGGCTATACCAGTATGGCTGCTACTGATTCTGCATATAGCTGCAACTGCAGGTAGGCTACTCTGCTTGTTACTTTACAGAATCTGGTGCTTAACCATTTACTCCATAGCCTGTTTCTAGGTTTGAAAACAGGAGACTACATAAAGCGGGTTTAAAGTAAAGCAGATTGCGCCATAAGACACATTCTGGTTTTCTTTCAGCCTGCTTTAAGCTACAGTCTGCTGGGATGTAGAATATATATTTTTTTTCCTTGGAACTTTCTGCTTTACTTTGATCTTGCTTTAAGCTGCCATCTGTATTGGACTCTTATCAGCGACTCATCAGTTTGGATAATTAAGTAGAGATAGGGCGTCAAATGTCGCTTATGCAGAGGACAGGGTTCAATTCCCATTCCTAATGACAAATGTTAACACTTTTCTGAAACAGAAATATGAATCCAAATGGCATTAATTTTGCCAAGGTTTGAAATTAAAACCAAGACATCAAATTCCTGAAGCCAGGCTGTTTGCAAAGATATGAAAGTTATTTGTATGTCAAATATTTTAATGTGCAAATCTTCCTGAAATTAATGTTACTTATATTTAGTATTAAAATACATTTATTGTCAAGCATGCCACTTGGCATCAAGCATACAATGTTTTTCTAGTATTTAGCATCAGTGAATCTAAATCCTTTGAGATGTTATTAGTGTGTGAGTTTACTGTCCAGAGTGAAATTCACCCTTCCCTCCATAGCTTGTTTTTAGCCCTTAAGACAGATGATTGCTTAAAGCAGGATGAAAATAAAGCAGAAAGCTCATTTAAAAGCATTCTGCTTTACTGTGTCTGTTTTAATCTACCATCTGCTAAGATATATGTATATAAGAAATCTTTCTTATGGTGCATATTGATAACTATAAAATGGAACTATTTTCTTTGGTGGACGAAAAAGTTAAAGACATAAAAAGATGTATTTATTGCAGAATTTTTTAAGAGATCGACATAGGGGAGGGCCATAACTATTGTTGGTAGAACTTGTGGGCCAACCCGTTTTCAAAGAATTTGAAAATATGGTAAAATTAAACTAGAGAGGGACAAGAATTGTGATGCTTGTATACCATTGCAGGTATATTACGTGTGCCTCTCCTGATCCTGATGGGAGTTGTTATTGTGGTTGGCTTTGTGTCCGAGCAGAATGAGATCCTGAGACAACAGACAGAAGGCAGAGGTAACATCACAGTCCAACATTTACACACAAAATAGAGGGGTATTTCTGTGAGGTCTAATTAACCCTTTCAACACCATGGACCTGTTTTAGGTGTATACTCATTACATTTGCAAACAGTGTAGACTGTGATCAGAGGGCTCCTACAGGAGCCCTCTGATCTGGGTCTACACTGTTTGCTAATTTACTGGTGAAAAATGACTGGTTTATGTTGATTATTAGGGATGATTTTAGCAAATATTTCGGGAAAATTAAAGTAAAACTAATATTACAGACCCTGACCAGAAGGCACCTTAAGGCTGATGTATTTATCATATTAAAAGTATATTTTTGCCATTTTGGTTTATGTAAGATTGAACCCACAGAAATTTCCCTCTATAGATTTTGAACATTTTCTAACGTTTGAGTTAACTGTTGATCTTACTTCTGAGTGTTTTTGCTGTTCTCTTCTTATAACAATTAATTACCAACACAGGTAATATTCTGTTTGTTTGATTATTTGTAACATTAACACTGATATTCTTCTCAGCGATAATTCTACAGTCAGTTTTGTATTATTATATAGAGGATCTTACATGAGTGCTCATTAATTATCAATTTTAATAAACAGGTTGACTAAAACAATATGACGTGAGCCTGGACGAGCGTTATATTTATTTTAGTCAACGAGTTTATTAAAAATGATAAATAATGAGCAAGAATGTTAGATTCTATTTATAACATCAATGTTTTAAAACCCTATTAAGTCAACTCAATCAGTAGTTTGTAGCCTCACCGCCATATGTATTTTCCGCCAAAAGTTGACATTGTTTATAGTAACGTCATGGCAAATGACGTCATTTGGCACCCCGCGGCATGCAGCGCTTGTCGAAGAACAGATAGGGACGGAGACCAAATATTGATATTTCACTATCTTTATTGAATGGCTTTATTACACTGCCAGAGGTGGTTTTATGTGATCAAATTATTATACACCACCTTAAAAGAAGACTATGGTTATCTTGAATACAGCTGATTGCTTAATGTGAGGTAAAAACAATGCATTAAGCAACTAAAAAGGTTGTTTCCATGCTCTGGATGATTCATTAATGATTATAATTTGACTTCCATTACTCAGAGTGATTAATTCTTTACCTGTGTAATTTTCCGAAGAAGTCAAATTATTTAAGAAATAATAAATTCATACCAGTGTTTTATCGTGTAATCGAACACTGGTAGGAGTTGAGATGCGTAGTAATTTAATCACGAGGCCTTTAGGCCGAGTGGTTTTATTACAAGCATCTCAACGACTACCCGTGTTCAATTGTTAGATAAAACACTGGTATTAATTTATTATTTCAATTCAAACACTTAATTTGCACCGAAGCAACAGCGCTACATTTATTGGTGTATGCATTTTCGAAGCCATATGACGTCACGTTAGAACGTTTTAGCGCGTGAGTGGTCTATTGAAAATTCAAACACTGAAACGTTCATTTTTTGTTTATATAGGGCCGTGCGTGAAGTGTGTTAGAAAATGCATTAAGCAGTCTTTGTCTTCAGATTTTTTAGACTCAAAAGCTCAGGTAAATGTTTTTAGATCCAAACGCTCAGGCAAACGCTCAGGCAAATGTTTTTAGACCCGAAAGCTGAGGTAAATGTTGTTTTTAGACCCTAACAGGAAGTCTGTGTTCGAGACATTCTTGGGTTATGTGAGTGGTGACTCGCCCACTGGCGGGGCTCAAGATGGAACAGACGAGCCAGGAGAAGGCACTACACCAGGTGCTCCAGATGTCCACACTAAAGGTAGAATTCACCCATTGACCCCTCAAATATCACATGGACAATTCCAGTTTCCAATTTAGTCTAGACCATTTTTCACTCTTTAAGGTTGGTTTTACAATCCACATGTAATACAAAAACAGCTGCTATTTAAATACATAATACTTATTATACAGTATAATAAGTATTATGTATTTAAATAGCAGCTGTTTTTGTTCCACAGGAGGTATAATTGAAACAAATAGTGTTCTAAATATTTATTTTAAACTGAGTGGCAAACATTTTTAGCCTATAGATCAGATGCCAGGTAACCTGTAAATATAGCCTGTGTCTTGTAGAGCCCTAGGCCATATTAGTAACCATACTGTCTATTGTTTGTGCAAAATTATATGTGCTTAAACACGATCACTATGCATTTAAGTTGAAGCCATTTTATAGGTCAAGAGCACATATTTGTAAGATACATACTATGTCCGTCTATACCTTTTACAGTTACAAGAAGGCAGTCAGGGGACATTTGTCAGACAAGAAGGCAGTTAGGGGGCGTTTCTTGTTTTGAAATTACAGTACTGTTGAGAATAATTATGTACACTTACATTAAAACCTCTCTATTACGACCACTAAATTGTGTTAATTATTGGGTGTTTAGGACAGGTGATTGCTTAAAGCAAGGTGACAGTAAAACAGAAAGCTCCTATAGGAGCTTTCTGTTTTACTGTCACCTTGCTTTAAGCTGTCCCCTGACTTTTATACAATCAATTAGCCTTCTTTTAAGTGGTCGTAAAAGAGAGGTTTTACTGTATGCAATATGAGAAAATAATTTAAATGAAAACCATTTAGATATTTTAACTTCGACAATTAAGGGAATGCAAGCTATAGATAAGGCTCAAACTTGCAGGTAGCTGTTACTAGTTTTGTCTGTGGTTAATTTGTCAGTCTATCTATTAGCTTTATTTCTACAATCTATATTAGGTCTTTGAGTTTTTTAAAGCAAGTTTATATCCAGATTGTAACTTTGTATGTCCACCAATTTTATTTGACATGGAAAATAATTATTCTGTTACCATAATTACTGAAACCTCTGTATTTGGACCACTAATCAGAAGGCTAATTGATTGTTTAAAAGATAGGTGACAGCTTAAAACAAGATGACAGTAAAACAGAAAACTCCTAAATAGCTACTGCTTTAACCTTTTACTCCATAGCCTGTTTCTAGTTTTGAAGACAGGTGACTACTTAAAGGAGGTTGAAAATATAGCATAGAGGCACATTCTGCTTTACTTTCAGCCTGCTTTAAGCTACCATCTGCTAGGATATAGAAATTTTTTCTTATGATACATATTCATGACTTTATAAAATGGAACTATTTTCTTGAGTGGAGGAATAATTACGTATTGGGTTAAAATGTGCATCTTTGGACTAATGGGTTAAGCAGTCACCTGTTGTAAACACCTATAGTTAACACAATTTTATGGTCATAACAGAGAGGTTTTACTGTATTTCAGAAACTCCAATGAAAACTGCTGAATCAGCAAAACCAGAGAAGCCTGATACCCTCAATGTAAACCCTGATGTCCTGAGACGACCTAAAGCAAAGCTTACCTTGACCCCTCCTGCCCCTGCAGAGCCTGCCAAGTCTCTCAGTGACCAGTGCTTCATAGCCCTATTCTGGGCGATAGTGTTGACCTGGCTATGGATGCACATGTGGCTAGTCACTATACTGTTGCCACTGCCCCTAGCTTTCTGGGCCATCAAAAAGCTGGGTAAGAAGACATATTTATCAGGGGCCTGTATTATGAAATGTCGTACGACAAAAATTGTTGTAAGTCAGATTCTAAAATTATCAATAATTATTTATTTCTCTATCTAATCCTGTCTTGTGATATCTCTTTGGAATCGTCTTGAAAAAGACGATCCCAAAGAGATGTCACAAGACAGGATTAGATGGAGAAATCAGAAGTTAGATGTATTTTAAAGTTTTGACTTACAACCGTTTTTGTCGTTGGACGTTTCACAAAACAGGCCCCCAGGCTCTAGATGAAAGTGAGAAAATTAACCATGAATCCCTAGCATTGTTTATGTATTTGCCAATCATTTTCTGTTGTTCATTTTGCATGCACACACAAAAAAAAATCATTTAATTTCTTAACTTTATTAACTGACAAACAGTACAAACCCTGATCAGAAGGCTCACTTAGGAGTCCACTGATCTGAGTTTACACAGTTTGCATTTGATATTGACAATCATTCTCTTCATAGGTTTATGGTATATAAAACATGAATATGTTTCACTATGGTTCAATAGGTTTAATTAATTGACTTTCTACCAATAGTGTCTATATTTCAGGTGGGATGTTATTGAGCCAAGATGGACCTTTTGGTGACAAAGTCAAGGCCACGCGACAGGCCCTTGGGTCCTGGATTCGGGACAGGAAAGAAGTACTAATGCCCAAATGGCTGAGGGGTGTTGGGCGACTAGTCATGAAGGGAGATCAAAATGTAATATGCTTTCACTGCTGACATATGTTTTAAAAAAATTTTTTGCAAATGTATCCAGTTTGATTAACCCATTACCCAATAGCCTGTTTCTAGTTTTTAAAACAGGTGACCACTTAAAGCAGGTTGAAAGTAAAGCAGAATGCGCCTTATGGCACATTCTGCTTTACTTTCAGCCTGCTTTAACCTTGCATCTGCTAGAATATGGAAACTTTTTCTTATAATACATATCACTGACTGATTAAATTGGAACTATTTTCTCAAGTGGAGGAATAGATTAATTGCAGAAAGGGTTGGGTTAATCCTGTTAACTCACTCATCCCTAAAACTTTTAATAACTGTTTAAAAATGGAACTATTTTCTTCAGTAAAGAAAAAGATAAAGGCTAAAAAAGACGTATTTATAGAGTAATAGGTTAGCATCAAATACAATTCTTCTTTTATGTCTATATAACTATGGTGAGTGCAAACTGTGGTATGTATACAGGAGAGAACACAGTCATTTAACACAATAAATGCAGTTGTATGTGATTGTCTATTACAAATTGGAGTCAGATCAGACACAAAGTAACTGGGAATGTGATCAGGCTCCAAATTGTTTGTTACTCTAATAGACAAAAAAAATTGCATGTTCAAATTACATATCTACTTTTTGTTGCATTGTGTTTACATTAAGTTTGGGTTAAAGAGAAAATTATAATTTTTTCTCCCGTGTAAGAACTGTATTTTCCTGTCATGTTTTCTCCCCTGTAAGAACTGTAGTTTACTGTCATGTTTTCTCCCCTGTAAGAACTGTAGTTTACTGTCATGTTTTCTCCCCTGTAAGAACTGTAGTTTACTGTCATGTTTTCTCCCCTGTAAGAACTGCATTTTACTGTCAGGTTTTCTCCCCTGTAAGAACTGTATTTTACTGTCATGTTTTCTCCCCTGTAAGAACTGTATTTTACTCTCATGTTTTCTCCCCTGTAAGAACTGTATTTTACTGTCATGTTTTCTCCCCTGTAAGAACTGTAGTTTACTGTCATGTTTTCTCCCCTGTAAGAACTGTAGTTTACTGTCATGTTTTTCAGATCATTCTGATGTTGGACTCCTCCCTTGATAAAGCCTGCAGTGTTCTCTTCATTCTTCTGCTGCTAATTGGCAGTCTTATGTTTAGTATATTTTTCGCAGTTCAGGTAAATATAGTCAAATCTTTGTATACCAAACTCCTGAAACAAATATAGTCAAATCTTTGTATACCAAACTCCTGAAACAAATATAGTCAAATCTTTGTATACTAAACTCCTAAAACCAGGAAATCTTTGAAACCCAAACAAATGTATTTCAGCACTTTAACCTTTTCCCAATAGCCAAAAGTGCAAATTGTCTATATCTAACTGTGTTCACGGCAGGATACTGTTTAAAGTGAGATTAAGTAAAGGAGAAAGCTCCTTGGTCTTTCTGCTTTTCTTTTATCTTGCTTTAACCCTTTGAACCCTAGTCCAGCATATATGCGCCCTTTTCAAACAGTATACATGTTAAAAGTACACTTGTCCTATGCAAACAGTGAAGACCCAGATCAGAGGGCTCCTTAAGGAGCCCTCTGATCAAGGTCTTCACTGTTTTTCTTAATGCTGAACATTGACAAAAACAACCCTTAAAAGTCAGAAATGGACTAAACTAAAATGATAACTGGAATTGTCCCAATTAAAGTTTCACGTAGGAAAGAGTTAAGCTGTCACATGTATTCAACACCATCAATGATAAACCTTTTTTGATGTTTATGTAGAGGCGTAGAGAATCGCATCCTGTGGTGCTTATGCAAAGGAATGGGTTAATAATTAATTCTTTTCCCATTGTAAATCTGTTATATATATTAATATTCTTAAACATTAACCCTTCTCCTTTTGAATATACATATAAATAGTCACCCACTGTGAGCATCTGAATCATTATATTGGCTAAAAAACATAAATGACAATTTACCCCAGCGGAGAGTGCAGAATCATGTAAGACAGATCCTATATAAAAACCTTCAGGATCTGTCTGATCTTGGTCTACCCTGTTTCAAATAGTGTCATGTATGCTATTAGCAGGAGAAGGGTTAAACAGCTTTAAACACTAGATATTCAATATTATATCCTTTGTAAATCTGATGCATGTATTAACCCCCCCCCCCTCCCCCATAAACATGCCTTATTACACCTTTAATTTATTCCTTCACTGAAGAGAATAGTTCCAGTTTCAGAGCACCAGATAAGCGTAGTTTTTCAAAAACTAAAATCTTTATTTCTGAATTAAACCCTATGGTGTCACTACTCATTAGAATCGTCTCTTCGAGACGATTCTAATGTCAGAGTAGTAACACCATAGGATTTGGTGCTAAATAGAGTGAGAAAATGTTGGATTTGTTGAAATAACTACCTCTTATCTGAAGCCCTGCAGTTTAAACAGGCATGAATATACAGCCTATGTCCTAGTAGATGGTAGTATAAAGCAGGTTGAAAGTTAAGCAAAATGCACCTTAAGGTGCATTCTGCTTTACTTTCAACCTGCTTTCAGTAGTCACCTGTCTTCAAGACTAGAAACAAGCTATTGGATAATGGGTTTATAGCCGGATGTTTGTCATTAAAACACATCAACAGGAAGTTCCTCCATGTCAGTGAATAAATCGGAAACTATGTTTTTCAGGTTCAACAAGAAAGTATGTACCTGGTGAAGACAAGCAGTAACCTTCTCAACAACTCTCTCCACCCTGAAATGGCCAGGTAAGTTCCACACCCTGGCTTAATTTGTCCATTCTTGTCTTTTCATGTCACTCAACTTTTTCCTCTGCATAGCTAACTCATTACCCCATTGATAACAGCTTTTTACACCTTGAATTTTCCCTCAACTGAAGAAAATTATTCTGTTTTACCCAGTAATGAATATGCAAATTCAGAAATACACATGTATTTCCTATATTCTAGCAGAAAGAAGTTTAAAGCAGGCCGAAAGTCTGCAGAATATGCCTTAAGATATATTATGCTTTACTTTCAATCTGCTTTAAGTGGTCACCTGTCTTCAAAATGAAGCATGGGCTATGGGGTTAAGTTTTAAGTCTTAACCCTTTACCTGATAGCATTGTTTCCAGTATTGAAGATATGTGACTACTTTAAGCAGGTTGAAAGTAAAGCAGAATGCGCCCTAAGGCACATTCTGCTTTACTTTCAGCCTGCTTTAAGCTATTACCTGCTAGAAAGAGGAAAGTATTAAATATGACACATATTCATTACGGTATAATTTGGAACTATTTTCTTCAGTGGATGAATAAAATGCATGTGCTAAAAGTCGCTTCTATAAGGGAAAGGGTTAAGGGCCTTGCACTCCACTGATGACTTACTGCTAGTGTTAAATACTGCATCTTAAGGCAATATGAAAGTAAAGAGGAAAGCTCCTACCTTTACTTTCATCTTGCTTTAAGTAGTCGCTTGCCTGAAACACAAAACTATCAGTTTAATATAGGTGATTTGCATTTTTGCCTATGTGTAGGAAAGTGTTAATGATTACTTTAGGAAACTCACTTTTTACTTTGCTTACAATATGCTTCTTAAGAAGATTTATATGCAGTCATAAAGACAGGCGTCAGCTTAAAACTATAGAACAGAAACAGATCCAGGTAATATCCTTTGGGAGATTTTGCATTAACCATTGCCCTACTAGTAACACCTTTTCATGCTACATGTGCTATCTTCTTCTGATAAAGATCTGTAGGAAATATATCATGCATCCTATTTTAAGGGGGAATTCTGCTTTACTTTCAGCCCATTCAAACATTTAACTGTATTAAACACTGAAAACAAACTATAGGAAAAAGATTTAATGCCAAAATATTTTGTCTTTCTAGCTGGTTGCCCAACAATGAAGACCTGCAGAGTGCCATGGACTCTATGGTTGGCAATGCATATGTGTACGGCAGAAACTGGATAGCTTCAAAGGTAAACCTTTTTCTTTTTAGTTAACTCATTAACTCCTAGTCCCATGTTTCTGTGTCATTTACAAACAGCGTACCAGTTGTATTATGCAAACAATGTACAAACAGTGTACCAGTAAAAAGTACACTTGTACTATGCAAACAGTTTTAACCCTGACCAGGAGCGCTTTGGTCAGGGTTTGCACTGTTTGCCATTTTGCAATATATTATAAATAAACACCTATAAATAGTTTAAGATAGACTAGACTTGATTGGAAAACTGATCTTGTCCATTGGAAGTTTCAGGGGTGAAGGAGGTAAATGTTAGCAACATCCTGCTACTTACCTTTTTGTCTGTGTTTGAACTTTTCTTAGGGCAAATTCTTCCTTACTGTCAACCTGCCTTAAATGGTCACATATCTTCAATACTAGAAACAAGCTATGGAGTAAATGGTTAAAGCAGGCTAATAGTAAATCAGACATGACTGTCTTCAGTAACCTGCTTGAAGTAACCACCTGACTTATGTTCTGAAAAATTATGTCCTGGCATTATATTTTGTGATAAATGAAATATAAACTAAATAGCATAACATAATGACTCTAAACACGGGGAAAACCAGTTTCAAATTAAGCAGTTATCTAATGGACAACCAAAATGAAAAGCTAAGTTTGCAGATGGATATCCGTAATCCGCAGACTCGTCGTCACAATTGACTCTGCTGTAAAGGCTCTCATGTGGACTATATCTCAGATTCCAGGTCTCATTTAACCATTTTCCCTATAGTTGCATAAACAGACTGAAAGTTAAGCTGAATGCACATTTAGGAACCAGGGCTCCAGATAAGGGGAGTATTTCAAAAATTAAAATCTTTATTTCTGCATCAAACCCTATGGTGTCACTACCCATTAGAATTGTCTCTTTGAGATGATTCTAATGAGTAGTAACACCATAGGATTGGTGCTGAAATGAGTGAGAAAATTGTTCAGTTTACTCCCTCTTATCTGGAGCCCTGGGAACTATTATTCTTCAGTGGAGAAATAAATTAAAGGCATTAAAACTTTTTAATAAAAGGTGTATCTATGGAGTAATGGGTTAATGTAGTGTGTATGCTTGATGTGATGACAGGTTCGAGATATGGTGAATGGTCCCTCAGACAACAATACAGAGATTGAGCAGCAGGTGCTAGAGATGTGGGATAGACTGTACGAGAGCTGGCTGGCCAGGGTTAGTATACATTGATTACACTGTCTAGGTCTTCACTAGCAGTATATGATGGAATTGGCAGTGTAGAAAACATCTATATACACTTTGATCAGTCACTATAGTAATGTCTTCAGTAAGAAATCTCTGCATTTATTGTACTAGAGTCAAGATATTGTAGTGTGAATGCAGGAATATTAACCCATTGTATGCTGGAAACCAGTATGTATATTGTATGGCAAACAGTGTAGACCCTGATCAGAGGGCTTCTTAAGGAGCCCTCTGATCAGGGTCTGCACTGTTTGTTTGACTTTTGTTTTTATGCTCCAGGATGTTTAGTCGAGAGGACATACTGTTTTACCCCTGTCCATCCACCCTTCTGTTCATTCATTCATCTGTCCATTCCTGTCTGTCCACATGCACAGTACATACTCTTCCTACAGTTTGCAAGCTTGAATCTTATAATTTTACAGGGTACTTTCACATACATTGTATACCACCAATTTGCATATCCTCATGATTTTAACATGTTTCAATTTCTCAAAGAATTATGGCCAGTTGTTTGCACATTTGGTACATGCAGCTTGTGGGACATCATGTATATGTCTTACAGATACAGCAATGTCTCTAGTTCTGAAATATTTCATAAAAACAGCCATAGAAATTGACATAAATTGGTTATTTTTAAAAGACAAAACAAAGGAGTAGTCTGTCAGAATTCAGCATAAAATGGGTGAAGTGAAATGCTTGGGACACAGTAGATAATGAAGTATGCATGCTCAATATTTGCACGATAACTCAAAACAATTGTATGCCTATGATACGTATTACAGGTATATAAGCTTGATATAAACATAGAAATATGTTTCTAAATTGTATGCTTAATCTGTTTAATATCATGAACATTTTATTTTGTGATGTTTTTGACAATAGTTATATGGCGGATAGGTTGGCAATTTTACAGTATGCAGTCATGTACATAGATACCTTAAAATAGACATAATGTGACGCTGTGGGCAGATAATCACATCTAGGTAGACTGTGTCATTAACTACAGAACCTATTTATAGATACTGAGGTTAAATGATGATGTTTTTGTCAGTTGAATTGAAATTACTACTATTTCTTACTTATTATTGTTTGACTGTCGTTTTATGTTATGCATATTTATGTATAGCATACAAATTCCTACTTAGATAAAGGAAAGTTATATTTTTGTTGTCAAAGCGAAGTGTTATTTACATTTTCCAAGATGACGTCTTTCTAATCAACGTCTAATGGGAGCTTAGATATTAGGTGCCTGGTGGCCATTTCATGAAGAAACGTATCTTACCTTTACTACTATTTATCGTAACTCTCTGACTTAAGACAACAACTTAGCTCAGATAATTTCAGACAATGTTTATGAAACTGGATTAAACCAGCTACGAATTTGTGAGAATGTACGATAAGTGAATGCTTAAGATAGTTTATGAAACGGGTCCAAATCTGGTTTATCTTAAGATATCTATGGTCTTGTATGACTGTACGTGTTTTTTTAACTGTTACACATGTGAATAATCGTAAAAGTCTGCACACTCTTAACCCTTTCCTCCCTGAAACTTCAAATGGACAATTCTAGTTTTCTATTTAGTCTAGTCCATTTTTGACTTGTTAGGGTTGAATTTTACAATATATGTGAAAATGACTAACAGTGTAGACCCTGATCAGAGGGCTCCTTAAGGAGCCCCCTGATCAGGGTCTTCACTGTTTGCTTAGGAAAAGTGTACTCCTCACAGGTACACTGTTAGCAAATGATGCATATATGCATGACTATGGTTCAAAGAGTTAAGGTAATACAGTATCCTGCACACTAGTTTGACAGGTGCCTTCCTAAACCTGCTACTTTCTAAGCTTAACCCTTTCCTCCACAAAAAAACCTGATAGGGTCTCTATAGGCGCTCCACATAAACACCACAAATAAATATTTATTGAAGTTTCAAATACAGGTGACAGCTTAAAGCAAGATGAAAGTAAAACAGAAAGCTTCTATAGGAGCTTATCTTGTTTTAATAAGCAGTCACTTGTCCTAAACTCAATTGGGTATGCATGTAGGTGATTTTTACTTTTGTCTAGGGAGGAAAGGGGTAATTCCACAGTTGCCTTCCATTCATGTATAGTTATGATGTTTATGATAATAGAGAATTTGTGGTACAAGTTGACGGTTTACTTTGCTTGGAACGAGTTTTATTGCTGAACTAATGGTGAACTTCTTGAATTATCTTAATTGTCGAAGATATTTATGTTTCTTGCCATTCATGTTTAGCAGACCTCATGCATGTATATGACCTCAAAGAACCTCAAATAAGTTGACATAAAGATAGTATTGCCTTATACAGTTTTCCCTTATAAAACATCAACACCACATCTATATAGAAAGAGACACAAGTTGTTTTTCAAGACAAATTCTATTAACCCATTACCCCATAGCCTGATTCTAGTTTTGAAAATGGGTGACTACTTAAAGCAGGTTGAAAGTAAAGCAGAATGCGCCTTAAGGCGCATTCTGCTTTACTTTCAGCCTGCTTTAAGCTACCATTTACTAGAATGTAGAATATATTTCTTATGTTGCATATTCATTATAGTTAAAATTGGAATTATTTTCTTCAGTGGAGAAATAAGTTAGAGGCGTGAAAAGACGTATTTATAGGGTAATGGGTTAATCATACCGCTAATTTTGTGTCAAGTGACCACTGAATAGTTGGTGTATTAAGTTGGTCTATCATTTATCTAACTCTTAACTCTTTCAACACTAAGTATTTACTGTGGGTTATTATGTTCCCTTGTGGATAATTTTAGTTTCCAACCCATGAAACAGTCTACTTTGAATTCTAGGTAGTTTAATAAATACTGCCCTGGATTAGTAAACAGTGCCGACCCTGATCAAAGGACTCCTAGTAGCCCTCTAATCTAGGTCTTCACTGTTAGCAGATTAATGAGTATATTTTAAACAGGTCCATGGTGATCAGGGTCTGCACTGTTTGCTAAATCAGAGCAGTATTTATTAAAATTACACAGAATTCCAAGTAGACTGGTTCATGTTTTTGTAACTAAAATGATTCACAAGGGAACATACTAACCAACAAGAGTGTTGAAATAGTTCAATGACTCAAACATTTCTCAATATCTATGCTTAAGTAAGTTGATAACTTAATATAACAGTATCCTTCATATGTGATGTTTATAAAACAAATTTGAGTTTCTTTGTTGTAACTTACTAGTTAGTTTCTGTTACATTAATTGTACAAATTAGATTTCTATTGGTATAATAATTATAGAATATGTAAGAAGTGATTTAATTTCATACCAAAGAGATTAAATCTAGTAATTTGGTTTTATGAAGATAATTTGTTTTATTTTTTCTCAAAGTTACATTCTAAAGGAAATCTAGTTGTGGTAAATATATTAAAGTGATATCTCATAATCTATCACCTTTATCAGATTACACCATTTGTTGTGATGTGTCTCACCATAATGGAATCCTAAACATGCTATATTTAGATAAATCTATTAATAGATTAGGAAAACCCCATTTGATGTACACATGTTGTAGCCTTTTCTTCTTATTTGATATAGAAAGAGCTCTCCTTACAGCAGGAACAGGTACTGGTTATTCAGTGCATGTGTTCAGATATGTACAAAGTTTAATGTGAAAGCATTGAGTGCACATAAGTTGAACCCCAATCTAACAAACAGTCAAAACAAAGCTTTCTCAGAGACCATCTGATCTGGGTGTACACTGTTCGCAAATGATTGATATATTCAGTTCCAGCACTACAGGTGTTAAGTTTAAATTTGTCAGATGTTTTAGTTTGTTGTGAAAATTTTGATTACTAACATCTTTTGAATACAGTAAAGCCTATGAAAACCCAAAATCTCCTGGACAGATCAAATATATCCTGCATGACGTTTCCGGATCAGGGAGGTTTAGCAATCATTCAAAACAAGAACAGTTATAAATGAAATTTTTCAGACAGATTTTAGAGGAATGCAGGACAAGAGTAACGAAGAAAGCTCTTTTCGCTGCATTAAGAAAGTATAATTATGTTCATTGAGCTGAACACCAGAAAATATTTCTTGAACCCAAACATTTGTTATACATGGTTACCATATTCTATTCAACAAAGAGATATACAGAGCTCATAGAATAGATGGCTGCATTACTGTAAAACCCGTTTTATTCGTGAGAATATAATTTAAGCGTTAATTCGCAAATGTGTTGCCTCGCGTCTCTAGTTTTGAAAATAGGTGACTTCTTAAAGCAGGTTGAAAGTAAAGCAGAATGTGCCTTAAGGCACATTCTGCTTTACTTTCAGCCTGCTTTAAGCAATATTGCATGATGTCGCGAATTAATACAAAATCACATTACGCGAAAAACACCTGTTTTACAGTATGCAGGAACAATGGCAATGCTTTCTGTATTACTATTATCCTGCATCAAGCAACAATTGTTCTGAACAGACTGGCCATTGGAACCTTTTCAATGACTGCAATCCCAATCTCTAAACAGAACATTTTTACTCAGTCTAGAAGGGTTTGAGTTTTGGAGTTTCTACTGTATTTTTAAAGCCCTGCGTGTTTTAACCCATTAAGCCATACTGACTCATTTTGACTCATTGCGCAATAGCCTCATACTAACTCATTTTGACTCACTTTATTCAACTAGCATGTATTGAGATAAGCACTGATAATTGTTAATCGCTTATGAGTTAATGGGTTAACATGCCTTGGAGTTATCAAAGGTTAAATTATTTATGATTTTATGATTTTTTCCCGTGTATGATAATTATTTCTTTGCTGGAAATGTTTTAACCCTTTACTCCATGGAGACGCATTTAAACACATTTTATTATACTCCGCTGAAGAAATTGATTTCATTAGTTCCATTTAATACATTAATGAATGTGCAATACTGGTATAAGAAATATTTTTATATCCTAGCAGATGGAAGCTTTAAGCAGGCTGAAAGTAAAGCAGAATGCACCTTAAGGTGCATTCTGCTTTACTGTCAACCTACTTTAAGTGGTCACCTGTCTTCAAAACTAGGAACAGGCTATGGAGTAAAGGGTTGAGTTGCTAATATTGAAGTCAGTATGAATTTATGATTTTTTGTGTATGTATATGATAATTATTCTTTGCTGGAAATGTTCTTAACCCTTTACCTGATGATCTATTTCTTGTATTGAAGACAGGTGACCACTTAAAACAGGTTGAAAGTAAAGCAGAATGTGCCTTAAGGCACATTCTGCTTTACTTTCAGCCTGTTTTAAGCTATCATCTGCTAGGATTTAGAATTTTTTTCGCTATGGTTCATTTTCAAGACTTTATAAATTGGAACTATTTTCTTCAGCGGAGGAATAAACTGAATGCGCTAAAAGGCTCTTCTATGGGGGAAAGGGTTAAGTTGCTGGAAATGTTCTTAAGTTGCTAATACCCGTTTTAGTTAAGCTTTTTTGTAGTGATTTGCATGTTCATTTCTAGGCCTTGCCCACCAATCTCTTGTCCGATGCTATGGTAAGAACCCTTTAGTTTTGGGAGCTAGTGGTAGGTGGACTTCTGTCTTCATCTGTAAAACATCAATCACTCATTCATTCATCTATAACCCTCCTACAGTGGCTTCACTTGGTTTTTATTTTCATCCTAGCAGACAAGCTATTTTTATGACTAGATAGATTTATTTTGGTAAAAAGTGTACATAACGTAGCAAAACATAATATATAGCAAACATGAAAGAGCCATGTAATGCACACTAGACACCAATGTGATGAGTACTAGACATTACTGATCCTGTTGTTGGGCTTTGAGAATATTAGTCCTTTAAAGCGACTCGCAACCAGATGGTGCATTAAAAATAGTAATTTGTAAATATGTGTCAAACGCTTATATAAATGGTAAAGAATTAGTTTAAAAAAATGTATTTCAATAAAAAAAAATATTGGTCTCTTGTGGGATTCGAACCCGGGGCCCAGCATTGGCGGACAGAAGGCAAAATAGGGGAAACCGCTTAGACCAATGGACCACGGAACTATCCGTTTATCTCGGATCGATTTAACGTATTTCAATGTGTAGCGATCGAAAGTGCATACAACTTCGTAATTCGGCTCGGGTTTATGTCTCAGCCCGTGTAGAGAAGCAACAACAACAACTATACCGTCTACTAGTCGGTATAGAAAAACGATGGAAAATATCTCAAATCTAAGATTCAGTGACGATTCTTGAGACTTTTTTTGGAGTGATCATATTCTTTTAATGTCAGAAGCCAAATAATGCCACAAATTTGCTTTTATTTGAGTATTTTATTTTATTTTGACAAGTACACCATCCGGTTGCGAGTCCCTTTAACCCATTCACCCCTGAAACTTTTAATGGGAAATTCTAGTTTCTAAATAGGTCTAGTCCATTTTTAGCTCACCTGGCACGAAGTGCCAAGGTGAGCTTTTAGGATCGCTGGATGTCCGTCGTCCGTCCGTCCGTCTGTCTGTTCACAATTGTTCGTTAACACTCTACCGACTACAAATCTTATTGGATCTTCATGAAACTTGATCACAATGTTTGTCTAGTAGAAATCTAGGTCTAGTTCGAATGTGGGTCATGTTTGGTCAAAAACTAGGTCACTAGGTCAAACCATAGAAAAACCTTGTTGACACTCTAAAGGCTACAAATCTCATTGGATCTTAATAAAACTTGGTCAGAATGTTTGTCTTATTGATATCTAGGTCAAGTTTGAATGTGGGTCATGTCCGGTAAAAAACTAGGTCACTAGGTCAAATCATAGAAAAATCTTGTTAACACTCTAGAGGCTACACATCTCATTGGATCTTTATGAAACATGGTAAGAATGTTTGTCTCATTGATATCTAGGTCAAGTTTGAATATGGGTCATATCCGGTCAAAAACTAGGTCACTAGGTCAAATCATAGAAAAACCTTGTTAACACTCTAGAGGCTACACATCTCATTGGATCTTGATGAAACTTGGTCAGAAAGTTTGTCTCATTGATATCTAGGACAAGTTCGAATATGGGTCATGTCCGGTCAAAAACTAGGTCACGAGGTTAAATCATAGAAAAACCTTGTTAACACTCTAGAGGCTACAAATCTCATTGGATCTTGATGAAACTTGGTCAGAATGTTTGTCTCATTGATATATAGGTCTAGTTCTAATATGGGTCATGTCCGGTCAAAAACTAGGTCACTATGTCAAATCATAGGAAAATCTTGTTTATACTCTAAAGGTTGATTGTGGGTCATAATCTAGGGCACTATAGGTCAAGTTTGCCATGGTGTACCAGGTGAGCGATTTAGGGCCATAGTGGCCCTTGTTAACTATTACTGTAAGTTGTTTTACTAGACTTAAATAGATTTTTTCAATAAAATCTTTAAAAATCTTCTTGTCTGAAACCACAGTACTTTGAGCATAGAAATTTGGCACAAAGCATCATCTACAGGTCCTCTATCAAGATTGTTCAAATTTTGTGCCTGGGGTAAAAAATGACCCCGCCCTGGGGGGGGTCTTAATTTTACATAGAGTTATGTAGTGAAATCTTCAAACATCTTTATCTCTGAAACTAATATGGTCAGAGCTTTGATATTTGGCATGATGATACTTCTAGAAGCCCTTAACCAATATTGTAAATATGGTCCCGGTCCGTTGCACATCTAGGTCACAGGAGCTAAATATAGATTTTTTCAATGAAATCTTAAAAAATATTCTTATCTTAAACCACGCTACCCTGAGCTTACATTTTTGGCACAAAGCATCATCTTTAGGTCCTCTATCAAGATTGTTCAAATTATGCTCCTGGGGTTAAAACTGCCAAGGTGCTAGGGGTCACAGTTTACATAGAGTTATGTAGTGAAATATTCTTCACATAGAGTTATGTAGTGAAATATTCTTCTCTGAAGCTACTATGGCAAGAGCTTTGATATTTTGCAAAGTGACACTTTTAGATGTTCTTTACCAATACTGCTGAAATAGTTCAAGTTTGTTGCATATCTGGGTCATATTAGCTAAAAATAGATTTTTTTCAATAAAAAATCTTCCTGTCTGAAACCATTCATGTACAAAATATTTGACAGCACACTTAATTTTCAATTTCATCAGCAAGATTTTTAGCTCGACTTTTTCGAAAAGTCGAGCTATTGTCGTCACCCTGTCGTCTGCGTCTGCGTCGGTTAAGTTTTTAGCTCACCTGGCACGAAGTGCCAAGGTGAGCTTTTAGGATCGCTGGATGTCCCGTCGTCCGTCGTCTGTCTGTCTGTCCGTCCACAATTGGTTGTGAACACTCTAGCAGCTACAAATTTCATCTGATCTTCATGAAACTTCATGACAACATTTGTCTTGATGAAATCTAGGCCAAGTTCGAATGTGGGTCATGTCGGGTCAAAAACTAGGTCACTAGGTCAAATCATAGAAAAACCTTGTGAACACTCTAGAGGCTACAAATCTCTGGGGTCTTTCACAATAGCCAGATACATGCTGTTGATAGCTGACCTAATTACACTATTCATTTATTCATTGGTTAATCGCTGCATGTTTTTGCATGTATTTTGACAATAAAAACAGAGGTCTAGCCTAATTTACCATGTTTTCCACATAAATAAAGGATCAGGTCATAATCTTGAATCTGTTTCGTCAAAGATCTTACAAGTATAAAATTTTAATATCGTTGTAAAATATACAGTAAAACCTCTCTATTTCGACCACTAAAAATAAAGCTAATTGATTGTAATAAAAGACATTACAGTTTAAAGCAAGGCGAAGGTTAAACAAAAAGCTCCTAAAGGAACTTCCTGTTTAACGTACACCTTGCTTTAAGCAGTCACATACCTTACACACCTGATAATTAACACAATTTAGTGGTCGTACTATAGAGGTTTTGCTGTTAAGTTAAAACCTGTTTTTTCCACTCCTAAACAAAGTCAATGGTTTCAGCTAAAATCAGAAAATGAAAGTAAAGATTCTTCAGAAGCTTTCTGCTTTATTTTTGCAATCTGCTTTGCAATCCCCTACCTTTAATACTTGTTAACTCTTCCAACACCATGGACTTGTTTAAAAATATATACTCATTACATTTGCAAACAGTGTAGACCCAGATCAGAGGGCTTGTATAGGAGCCCTCTGATCTGGGTCTTCACCTTTTGCTAATTTAGACCAGCATTTATGAACTTCCCAGAATTCCAATCTGGTTCATGTTTTTGTTACTAAAAAGAACCACAAGGGAACCTAATAAACCACAAGAGTTACTTAGTGTTGGAAGAGTTAAGTGGTTGAAATGGCAGGTTTTACTGCACTGTCCGAGCTAAGTCTAATAAATGGGACCCTGGAAACATCATGAACTTGGATGCATGTTTGGTTTTTCTGCTAATACTTACAGATTTTGTTTTAAACCTTTAACCTGTGAAACCAGGCTTTACTGATATTATCCCCTTTTGATTGTTTGTAATAATGATGTTATTTTATTGGGAGGACTTAAGACTTGCATGAATTTTTGAGGATTTTGGACTGGCATGTATCAGGAGGACTTAGGACTGGCATGTACTAAGAGGACTTAGAACTGGCATGTCCTATGAGGACTTTGGACTGGCATGTATTGGGAGGACTTCGGACTGACATGTACTGGGAGGACTAAGAACTGTCATGTACTAAGAGGACTTTGGACTGGCATGTTATATGAGGACTTTGGACTGGCATGTATCGGTAGAACTTTGGACTGGCATGTAATAAGAGGACTTTGGACTGGCATATACTAAGATGACTTTGGACTGGCATGTATTGGGAGGGCTTAGGACTGGCATGTATTTTGAGGACTTTGGACTGGTGTGTATATTGGGAGGACTTTGGACTGACATTGAATTTTGAGGACTTTGGACTGGTGTGTATATTGGGAGGACTTTGGACTGACATTGAATTTTGAGGACTTTGGACTGGTGTGTATATTGGGAGGACTTTGGGCTGACATGGTATTTTGAGGACTTTGGACTGGCATGTACTAAGAGGACTTAGGACTGGCATGTACTAAGATGACTTTGGACTGGCATGTATTGGGAGGGCTTAGGACTTGCATGTATTTTGAGGACTTTGGACTGGCGTGTATATTGGGAGGACTTTGGACTGACATTGAATTTTTGAGGACTTTGGACTGGCGTGTATAATGGGAGGACTTTGGGCTGACATGGTATTTTGAGGACTTTGACTGGCATGTATTAGGAGGACTTTTGACTGGCATGTAGTACAATTGAAAAGACATTATCATTTCCATAGTGCAAAGCAATAAATTTGTTGAAAATGCCAGCATTTTAAAAAATATTGACAATTTATTATAATCTGAGTGGCACACAATTTGGAGCCAGATCAAACATGGGGTTATTTGGCATCTGATCTGGCTCCAAACTGTTTGCAATGGGAATAACTGTTTTTGCTCAGGTGATGATTCAGTGGCGGTGTAAGGTTGGGATTTTTTGGACAACATTTTTTCATGTGATCCTTGCATGAAATATCATGAAGTACTTCAATGACATGTGCCTGCTTAATGCAGTATGCAAATAGCCAAAATAGTGCAGAGAGCTGCAAAAATAGCTTTACTTGTTAATTTGGTTCTACACTAGGTCATGCATACAGCTTTGAAATTGCTTTGTACTGATATTAAATTCTTATGTTCTGTGCCATTCAGATAATTAGCTATCGCCCCCAGTTGTTGTGAAAATTGTTATGAAAATCTGTGACAGTTTTCTCCCTTTGCTCCAATCTGTACATTGTTCTCTTCCTTTGTTAGTATGTACAACTGACTTCAGTTTATATGTGTGTATTTTTAGCTCACCTGGCACGTAGTGCCAAGATGAGCTTTTAGGATCGCTGGATGTCCGTCGTCTGTCGTCCGTCCGTCCGTCCGTCCACAATTGTTCGTTAACACTCTACCAGGTTCAAATCTCATTGGATCTTGATGAAACTTGGTCACAATGTTTGCCTCAATGAAATCTAGGTCAAGTTCGAATGTGGGTCATGTCCGGTTAAAAACTAGGTCACTAGGTAAAATTATCGAAAAACCTTGTTAACACTCTAGAGGCTACAAATTTCATTGGATCTTCATGAAACTTCATCAATATGATTGCCCCCAATGAAATCTAGGCTAAGTTCGAATGTGGGTCATGTCTGGTCAAAAACTAGGTCACTAGGTCAAATCTTCGAAAAACCTTGTTAACACTCTAGAGACTACAAATTTCATTGGATCTTCATGAAACTTCATCAAAATGTTTGCCTCAATGAAATCTAGGTCAAGTTCGAATGTGGGTCATGTCTGGTCAAAAACTAGGTCACTAGGTAAAATTATCGAAAAACCTTGTTAACACTCTAGAGGCTACAAATTTCATTGGATCTTCATGAAACTTCATCAATATGATTGCCCCAATGAAATCTAGGCTAAGTTCGAATGTGGGTCATGTCTGGTCAAAAACTAGGTCACTAGGTCAAATCTTCGAAAAACCTTGTTAACACTCTAGAGACTACAAATTTCATTGGATCTTCATGAAACTTCATCAAAATGTTTGCCTCAATGAAATCTAGGTCAAGTTCGAATGTGGGTCATGTCTGGTCAAAAACTAGGTCACTAGGTCAAATTATCGAAAAACCTTGTTAACACTCTAGAGGCTACAAATTTCATTGGATCTTCATGAAACTTCATCAATATGATTGCCTTAATGAAATCTAGGCCAAGTTCGAATGTGGGTCATGTCCGGCCAAAAACTAGGTCACTAGGTCAAATTATCGAAAAACCTTGTTAACACTCTAGAGACTACAAATTTCATTGGATCTTCATGAAACTTCATCAAAATGTTTGCCTCAATCAAATCTAGGTCAAGTTCGAATGTGGGTCATGTCTGGTCAAAAACTAGGTCACAAGGTCAAATTATCGAAAAACCTTGTTAACACTCTAGAGGCTACAAATTTCATTTGATCTTCATGAAACTTCATCAATATGATTGCCTCAATGAAATCTAGGCCAAGTTCGAATGTGGGTCATGTCCGGTCAAAACTAGGTCACTAGGTCAAATCATCGAAAAACCTCGTTAACACTCTATAGAGACTACAAAATTCATTGAATCTTCATGAAACTTGAACAAAATGTTTGTCTCATTGAAATCGAGGTCAAGTTAGAATGAGTGTCATTCCCGGTCAAAAACTAGGTCACACTGTGTACATGGTTACATGGTTACCAGGTGAGCGATTTAGGGCCATAGTGGCCCTTGTTCTATTGTCAAGGAGGAAACTCGTGTAGTTTAATGAGAATATGTTTTGACATAATATTATTATGCTAGTTGGTTTTACAAACACAAGCCTTGGACTGAGGTTCGTTTACTACAGTGGAGAAAACATTATTCTTTCCCAATAAACGCGTTTACGCTAAAACTATTATTTACAGTGCAAACAGTTTGGAGCCAGATCAGACGCCGGGTAACCTGGCGTCTGATCAGGCTCCAAACTGTTTGCCACCAAGATAAACATGAAATATCAAAATTGTCCAAAAGTTGTTCTTTGCTACGTTTTAGTACTTTGCGTTTGCATACGTTTGCGTTTAAACGGGAAAGAATAACAGATTCTCCACTGTAACTGATTTCTTATTGTGATACCATTATTTTTCACCCTTCTTCTGCTGAATATTCATATACAGTCAGGACTCGATACAACGACACAGTTCGTTCCCAACAAATATGTCATTCTAACGACTTTGTCGTTATATTGAATCTCATATATAAAGCTTTATGCAGGTTTGTTCTCACGGAATTCGTGTCTTTAAGTGAGTATTCCGTTGTAACGGATGTCGTTGTATCGAGTCCTGACTGTATAAAGCTCTGCCCACTATGAACATTTGTCATCTGAAGTATTATAAGAACTATTGGATTAAATAATAAAATTAGGAACATTTTCTCCAGGAAAGAGTGCAGACTCGTGTCAAACAAATTATTTAACCCATTACCCTATAAATATGCTTTTTAATGCCTTGGATTTATTCTTCCATCAAAGAAAATAGTTCCTCCAATTAATATATACATGAATATGAACCTTAACAAAAAATTTCTATATTCAAGCAGATGGTAGCTTAAAGTAGGCTGAAAGAAAAACAGAATGCGCCTTGAGGCGCATTCTGTTTTACTTTCAGCCTGCTTTAAGTGAGCTCCTGTCTTTAAAACTAGAATCAGGCTATTGGGTAATGGGTTAAGAAACAGTGCAGACATTGATCAGACAGCTGTTTGATCTGGGTTTACACTGTTTTCAAGAAGCACCAGTGTGTGGTACTAGTATGAGAATGGCTATTTATGGCTGTAAGATCTTATTGACCCACTTAAAAGTACAATTTTAAGGCAGGCAGGTGGTTGCTTTAAACTTGACTAAAGTAAGCAGACAGAAGGAGGGTAGTACTTTCATCTTGTTTTAACCTGTCACCTCTCTTTAATACCCAGACGAGACCTCTAGCTTGTCCAGGTAGTGGATGATCAAGTAATAAATATACAATATGAATAAATACAAGAATAATAAGAGCACTGCCTCAGGCATGTGTCTTCAATGGCTTTAGACTTAGAACAGATGAATGTGACGGTTTATAGCAAGATGTTGCTTTATGCAGCCAACTTCTGGTTGGTACTGTTTACCTAAAACCTTACTGCCCTCTACCATAACTACCGCAATGACAAACAGGGCAGACCTTCATCAGAGGACTCTTTCAAGATCCCTCTGATCTGATTCTACATTATTTGTATATGACAAGTGTTCTCTATGCAGATATGCTGTTTACTTGTCGCTAGGGTTGATTTTGCTAAAGATGAGAATAATCTACAAATTTAACTTTGTTGCTTTTCAAATAGGAATAAAAATTATGAAAATTTAGTTACCATACTTTCATCATCCATGTAGTTAAGTGCCTTCCTTTTGCAAAGGTTAATTGTAGGTATTATATTAGTGTACCGGTAGACCAAACTAAAAGATTAGATAAGGATTGCTTCTATTTGATTTTTTATACACAATTATAACCAAACCTGAATGTGTTATGTACCTTTCACACAAGCCTCTTGAAAGAGGCCTTAACCCTTTCCCCCATAGAAGCGACTTTTAGCGTATTTAATTTATTCCTCCGCTGAAGAAAATAGTTTCAGTTTATACCCTCATGAACAATTACCATTACAAATATTTTATATAGCCTAGCAGATTTTAGCTTAAAGCAGGTTGAAAGTAAAGCAGAATGTGCCTTAAGGCACATTCTGCTTTACTTTCAACCTGCTTTAAGTGTTCCCCTGAATTCAAAACTAAAACAGGCTATGAGGTAAAGGGTTAATTGGTAGTGAGCAAAGTTGTATTTCAGAAGAATTTCCATTTGAGCCTTGCCATGAGAAAACCAGACTTATTGAAATGCAAACAGTGTAGGCCCACATCAACTGTCACATTCCTTATATATCCCTGGGTTTTAACTCTTTCAACACTAAATAACTCCTGTGGGTTATAAGGTTCGCTTGTGGATCTTTTTAGTTACCTAAACATGAACCAATCTACATGGAATTCTGGGTATTTAAAAAATACTGCTCTGATCTGGGTCTACATTGTTTGCAAATGTTAAACAGGTAAATGGTGTTGAAAGAGTTATAGTCTCAAGCCTAAAGAGTATTTCGTTACCAACTTACCATACAATTAGACAGTGTAGGGACTGTAGACCCTGATTAGATTCCATGCCTGAGATGATGGTTAGGTTTGTAGTCTATACTGTTTGTAATGCTGGCTCTCTCATCATTGTTTTGGCTCGTGTATTGCAAGTACAGCAGAACTCTTCTATTACCACCACTGGAGAAAATACTTAGTTTAAACATATTTTATTTCCATATAAATAAGGAAATTGGGTCGGGTAACAAGTTCTCACAATGTTAGATTCGACCTTCCCCCTTAACCCTTTAACCCATAGCCTATTTCTAGTAGTTAAGATATGTGACCTATTAAAGCAGGCTGAAAGTAAAGCAGAATGTGCCCTAGGGCACATTCTGCTTTACATTTAGCCTACTTTAAGTTACTATCTGCTAGTATATAGAAAATATTTCTTATAATACATAATTATTCATGACAGTATAAAATGGAACTATTTTCTTTGGCGAATGAATAAAATGAATGCGCTAAAAGTCGCTTCTATAAGGGAAAGGGTTAAATAAGACTTAAGTGATGGTGTTGAAAAAATATGTGACGGTTTATAGCAAGATCTTGCTTTATGCAGCCAAATGCAATAAACAACTTAAAAAGTGAACTCATTTAGTGGTACTAGAAGGGTTATGCTGTTTTGTTTACATCGAGACGGTCATCTTTTTTCTTCAACACTGAAATAGTTATAAGCTTGAAGTGCAATGCTATACACCTTTACTATCTGTATATGTGCAGAGTACTGTAGATTCTGATCAGAGGGCTGCTATAAGAGCCCATTGATCTTGGTCTTCACTGTTTACATAGGACAAGTGTACTCTTCACTGGTTCACTGTTTGTAAAGGACATATATACCCATCACTAGAGGTCAATGGGTATATCTACAATACATTTACTTTTACTTTTAACCCATCTCTTGCTATATTAAAATTGTTGTTTGCTTATAAAACAAAACTTCAAATTTTGTTTAAGTGTCAAACTAGTATTAACCCTTTCCCTTATAGAAGCGACTTTTAGCGCATTCATTTTATTCATCCGCCAAAGAAAATAGTTCCAATCTATACAGTCCTGAATATGTATCAGAAGGAATGTTTTCTTAATTCTAGCATGTGGTAACTTAAAGCAGGCTGAAAGTAAAGCAGAATGCGCCTTTGGGCGCATTCTGCTTTACTTTCAACCTGCTATAAGTAGTCATCTATTTTCAAAATTACAAACAGGTTATGGGTTAAAGGGTTAAATGTAGCCAACTGAATATAAATGTTACTATTTTTTATCCTGATTTGTATTCAGAGCATAATTATTTTCTGTTCAGAAGACTACAGTCAAACATTGATCAAGCTGATTCATACATTTTGTGGTGTCGGTGGTCCAGTGGGTAGGACGCTCGACTAGGAAGCGAGAGGTTCCTGGTTCGAGCCCTGTCAGGATCACTGAAATTTTTCTGAGCAAAAAATTAACCCTACATTGCTCCACTTCACCCAGGTGATTTAAATGGGTACCTGAGAGGGAAATAAGTCAATGTGTCATGGCTGCTAGTAGCGCCGAATGTAAATGGCCGACTTATCACTCGATGAACAGGGAGGTAATTGTAAAAGTCGGCAGAATATGACATATAAATTTCAGACTTGATAAACCTATCACCTTTACCTTTACCTTTTAATCATACCTCCCTGAAACCTCAAATGGACAATTCTAGTTTTCAGTTTAGTCTAGTCCATTTTTGACTTATAAGAGATGATTTTTACAATATATGTCAAACAGTGTAGACCCTGATCAGAGGGCTCCTTAAAGAGCCCTCTTATCAGGGTCTACACTGTTTGCATAGGACAAGTGTATTTCTCACAGGTATGTTGTTTGCAAATGACGCATATATTATCCCTAACCCTGTATCTGCCAAGGCCGACAACACTGACATTTGCAAACAGTTTGAATCCTGATCAGAAGCTGTTGTTTTACTTCCAGCATGCTTTAACCCTTAGCCTGCCACTCACGACTATAGCTCCATATGCAAACTGCTTGGATCCGAATGAGACGCCGACTAACTCGGCGTCTCATCCGGATCCAAGCTGTTTGACACTCGGACAACATTTTCAGCAATTTTGAGCAACTTTGAAGCACTTTGAAACTTGAAGCAGACGAGAAATATAGCAGACGACAATTTATTTGGCGGGCTAAGGGTTAAGCTACCTTCTGCTACAATATAAAAAATATTTCTTATGATACTGTTTCATGACTGTATAAATTTTAACAATTTTCTTTTGTGGAGGAATAAATTAAATGCAAAAAAATGCATATCTATGGAGTAAAGGATTATGCAGATGCAACAGTTTTATTGTTAAGCACTAGTTTTATGATTTCTCATAAGACAATTCAATCAAGATGTTCTAGACAGATGGCAGCTTAATGCAGAATAAATTCAAGCAGACAGCTTTCTGCATTACTTACATTTGACTGTTACAAGAAGCCACCTGTCTTTAACACCATAATGAACTCTTCTTAACCCTTTCCTCCACAGAAGCATCTACCGACTTCTCCACATAAGTAACTAACTTGAATATTCATCTATATTGATGAAATTAATTGGAAGCTTAACCCATTCCCCAATAGATACACCTTTTTATGCCTATAATTTATTCCTCCACTGAAGAAAATATATCCCTTTTATACAGTCTTGAATATGTATCATAAGAAATATTTTATATGTCATAGCCGATAATAGCTTAAAGTGGTCACCTGTCTTCAAAACTAAAATCAGGCTATGTACGTGTAGGGTAATGAGTTAAAGCCATTTCATAGGAGCTTTCTGCATAAGTTTCATTTTGCCTTAAGGGTGTATCAATGTCATGGCTTTGGGAAATTTTCAAAGTATATGAAAACACTCTATGATGGTTTTGTATTGAAGAGCTATTTAAGATGAATGAAAAAATAGAAAAAGTGTACATTTTGGTGAACAACAGTTGGCTCTACGGCCATGTAAAATTTACCCCACCCACTTCCTCTTATTTTGTCCTTTTCAAACAGCCCGCTTCAATAAAATCCTTTTTAAATGAAAACAAATATGATAATTTGGTTTTGTGTTATTTATTTTCTATCTATGGTAGTATTTCTTCATACAAAAACTAATTTAAGAAAAAAAAGGCACCAAATGTGAAATTTATAAAGCTCTAAATATCATATCATATGGTACTTTTTTGTAAATTTTGTAAGGGGAGGTAACTCTTTTTACTTTAATAACTCAAAATTTTCAACACTGACCTTTCAATTTCTTTTCATATTTTGAACTGCTTTAGCATGGGCTTTTATCTGGTAGAATATAAAAAAAAGTTTAATACTAGAACTATTTCATTTTCAAACTTTTTTAATTTTTTTCATAAAATAAAAAATCTAATAAAATTATGCCCTATACAAAGCATATTTTTGATATTCAAGGATCCATATTCATTAGAAAGAAAGGTAGGATGCGAATAACTACAGGCACCGATATAGTAGACAAAATATTTTATTGATCTACCGGTTTCGACCTTATTCAGGTCTTCATCAGGATACAAAACATGAAAAAATCATCCTTAAAGTCAAAAATGTCGGTTTTTCAAGTCACGTGATTTCTCCGACAGCATAGCGTCCTTGGCAACTGTGACGTCATAGTAGACTATTGATTAACAAGGACAAAGATTCTTTAAAAAAGATGAAGCAAATGTTGATTAGAACTTGATTTTAAAAAGAATGAGTTGGCAATTAACAATACATATTAGAAATTGTAGAGTGCAAAATGAACCAGTTAAAATCAGATTCTTGTAGTTTATGGTAATATTTGATTGAAGTTTCAAAAGTTCTTCTGTCTTGGCAATTAGTGGAAGTCTATAGAAGAATCATCGTTCAATTGATGGCTATCGTCTAATTCTGTGGGTGAGTTTCAAGTCTGGTAACAAGGTGGCCCCATGATGGAAGCATCAAGCTCCTCTAATATTGGGAGATGCATCACTAGAAGGTCATCTGTGTACTGTAGAGACTGTATTTTGGACGATCTGTAGATTATTATTAGTTCAGAGGTTTTCTTGATGAGTTCTAGGTGGTTTACAGATGAGCTGGGTGCAGTTTCACTTTTATCTGGCATGTAATGGTTAACAAAGTTTAACATACCTCGATTATGGATTTCATGTCTATTTTCCTGATACCTTCTGTAAAATCCTTGTTTTAATGTTAATTCTTCTTCCTGTTGATTTTTGATGACTTCTGTCTCGGTTTTTGGGTCTTGTTGTGTTTTCTCTGGTTTGTCCATATTGTTCAAACCTGGTGCCTGCTTTGTCTAAATTTGGTTTCTATATGTGAAAATACCACCATAGACATGAAATTAATAATGAAAACCCAAATTATCATGTTTGTTTTGTTTTGAAATAAATTTTACTGAAGCTTGTACTCTGAATGGGTAAAATTTGAAAAAAAGTCCAAATTTGACATACCTTTTTCAAATCGCTGTAGCTAAAAAAAAAAGGACACCACCATATATATTTTTTTTCATTTTTTCATTCATCATAAACAGCTCTTTCAAAAAAACAATGTTAGAAAAAAAGTTAAATACTTTGAAAAATTGGCTTATGACATTGATACACCCTTAAACACAGTTACAGATGTGGCCGATGGTTATGGGGGAAAGCGTTAAATGATGCAATTGCAGGGTTTTGCCATAAAGTACATGTTGAAGAAGCTGTATTTAAAACTATTTTCATCTTTACAGAATGCGACTAGTACAGGCCTCACTAAGCCAGGGTCGTTGCCTTTCGACATTACAAACTTTACATCCATTTGGAATGTAGTGACCAAGGGAGATGGCTTCAACGTTGGCGACATTGTCCCATTTGTGAAGGAGAATATTGGGACATTTCTATCTGTGAGTATATGTCACATCTATAGGTTGTAATTGATCAATGTTTTACTTGTGATAGTAGATTTACTTTGTCAAAATTGTATTAACCCATTTCACCATAGCCTGTTTCTAGTGTTAATAACATTCTTTATGTAGAAGTAAATATTCAAGGTCATTCATTTAAGCCAAGGTTAAGGTCACAGCAAGCTAATTCTACAAGTCTTTTCTATCGTTTTCCAGTCAAAGCAGTGGACCAAATATCAATAAACTGTCATAAAAGTATTCCTTATATACAGCAAGGCTCCAGATAAGGGGAGTATTTTCAAAATTAAAATCTTTATTTCTGCATTAAACCCTATGGTGTCACTACTCATTAGAATCGTCTCAAAGAGAAGATTCTAATGAATAGTGACACCATAGGATTTGGTGTTAAAATGAGTGAAAAAATGTTGTTTCTGTTCAGTTTACTTCCTCTTATCTGGAGCCCTGTATAATACATCTCGCGATACCAGATTTGATGTCATGTGCTCATGGTCAAGGTCACAGTGAATTTATCCTACATAAGCTTGTCAGCAGCTTTTGTACCAAAGGAATCAAGTTTTACACAATTTATTCCTAATGTTAATCTTTCCAGACAGTATAATTAACTCATTAACACTGGAACTTCAAATGTAAAATTCCAGTTCCCAAGTTAGTCTAGTCCATTATTGACTTTAAAGGGTAGTTTTCTGCAATATACAGGTATTGCAAAATGACAAACAGTTATGACCCTGATCAGAGGGCTCCTTCAGGAGCCCTCTGATCAGGGTCTTTACTGTTTGTAAAGAACAAGTCATGTGTACTCTACTACAGTACACTATTTGTAGATGATGTCACTTGTGTTCAATGTGTGAGCTATTTATAGTTACAGTCGAACTTCGATATCTTGAACTCACTTAATTCGAACTAACCGATATTTCGACTCATGAATTACATTATTTCATATTCGGTTAAGTTGAACATACCCGTAGTTCAAACTTTGAACTATCGGTATGTTTGACATAACTGAGTTGGAGATATCGATGTTCGACTGTACGTGTATGTTTGACTATTACAGGTGCTGGAGTCTATATGGCTGGTACTGAAGGGTAACATGAGTCTGGTTCTCTCAGTTCTCACCTCCACAATGTCCATGGTATTTGGTGGTGGCACAGCACTCCTGAACTTTGTCATATCTTCAGTAAGCTTGAACAGGCAATTCCTTCAACTTGAAGACATGTTATTATTTAACCCTTACACAAGGCAGAATGTTTTGTTCTATGTTAACCCTTTCCCCCATAGAAGCGACTTTAAGCGTGTTAATTTATTCCTCCTCTGAAGAAAATAGTTCCAGTTTATACCCTCATGAACAATTACCATTACAAATATTTTATATAGCCCAGCAGATTTTAGCTTAAACCTGCTCTAAGTGGTCACCTGTATTCAAAACTGTAAACAGGCTATTTGGTAAAGGGTTAACCAATACCAGTACATGTACAGAGCCCCAGATAAGGGGAAGTAAAATGAACAAATTCGACATTTTCTCCCTCATTTTAACACCAAATCATATGGTGTTACTACTCATTAGAATCGTCTCTTCGAGACGATTCTAATGAGTAGTGACACCATAGGGTTTAAAGCAGAAATAAAAAATTTAGTTTTTTAAATACCCCCCTTATCTGGAGCCCTGCATGTACAGTGTTGATGCGCCCCATGTTTGTATGCAAGATAGTTATGGTGAAAAGATTGTTCTCGACTCTTTCAAATAACTGGCTAGTTTGTCCCAATAATATTATAAGGTATGACAGACTGCAGTTCCATATCAGAGGGTTTCTTCAGGAGTTCTCTGATCTGGGGCCACGATGTTTGAAAATATTGGATGTATCTGGTTTCAGATATAGATTGGAAGGTGTGAACGTGTTTGTGCTAAAACAGTCATTTCTATTGCATACAACTGGGTAGAGCAGGCATCTGATCAGGATCCAAAGTATTTGTCACTCAGATAAACATAAATCATAAATATTTACAAAACACATTTTCTTGTGTTTCCTTATGGTCTAAATGGTAAAAAATGTATATGTGTATGTGTCTTCAGATTATTTTCCTGACTACCCTGTTCTATCTACTGGCCTCGAGTGGTGACCAGTACAAGCCAGTAGAGTGGTTCTCCAGCATGAGTCCACCCACAGGGGGATCAAACACTTTCGGTCACGCTGTCCAAGACGCCATCGGGTAAATGCAGGCAGCTTTTTATTTCAACCTTCAATTTGAAATTGTGCGTTTGCAATTTATAACATTTTTGTACAATGTATGCCTTTAGAAAGATCATAATGATATTTTCAAATTCTGATTAGAATCTGCAATGTTTGCTTAACTTGAAATTACCTGTAATATTTTGAAGAAAAAAATCCCAAGAACAAAATAAATGTCATATTTTAAAAGTGGAATTGTCTATATAAAAATCATTATAAGATGGGTTAATATTATTATTTTGTTTGTGTTGCTAGTGGTGTGTTCATGGCGTCACTGAAGATGGCTGCGTTTTATGGTCTCTACACTTGGCTTACACACTCCTTGTTTGGGGTCAACATTGTGTTCATACCCTCTGGTGAGTCTTCATTTTGTTAACCCATCTCTCCATAGATACACATTTTTACACCTCAATTTATACCTACACTGAAGTAAATTGTTTGTATGCGTTCATGAATATGCCACGTTAGAAATATTTTCTATATCCTAGCAGATGAAAGATTAAAGCAAGTTGAAAGTAAAGCAGAATGAGCCTTGAGGCAAACAAACCATGGGGTAAAGAGAATGTTCATAAATAAAACTTTGCCCACATTATAATCATCTTTACTATTACCTTGTTTATTAAAATCAGGAATATTGAATTTTCTCAAAGAAAAGAGTGCAGATTAACCCTTAGCCTGCCACTCACGACTATAGCTCCATATGCAAACAGCTTGGATCCGGATGAGACGCCGAGTAACTCGGCGTCTCATCCGGATCCAAGCTGTTTGACACTCGGACAACATTTTCAGCAATTTTGAGCAACTTTGAAGCACTTTGAAACTTGAAGCAGACGAGAAATATAGTAGATGACAATTTATTTGGCGGGCTAAGGGTTAATGTCACACATATCCTATAAGAAAACAATGCAATATACTGTAAAATAATCAAAAATGGAATAGACTTAATTTGGAACTGGAGCGGTACATTTGAAGCTTCAAGGGCCAATGAGTTTGATATAAGGGAGTGGTTCTTTTGGTTATGAAGTTGTTTATTAAGACATGCTGTTAATGTGATATTGTAGCCCTGGCTGCTGTGTTTGGAGCTATACCATTCGTGGGTACATACCTGGCTGCCATCCCGGCCGTCCTGGAGCTGTGGCTGGTCCAGGACCAGTTTGTACTGGCCATATTACTGCTAGTCTTCCACTTCTTGCCCTCCTATGTCGTGGACACTGCCATTTATAGTGAGATTAAAGGGTGAGTATTACATAGTTTGTACTGGCTATATTACTGCTGGTCTTACACTTCTTGCCCTCCTATGTCGTAGACACTGCCATCTATAGTGAGATTAAAGGGTGAGTATTACATAGTTTGTGCTGGCCATATTATTGCTGGTCTTCCACTTCTTGCCCTCCTATGTCGAGAACACTGCCATTTATAGTGAGATTAAAGGGTGAGTATTACATAGTTTGTACTGGCCATATTACTGCTGGTCTTACACTTCTTGCCCTCCTATGTCGTAGACACTGCCATCTATAGTGAGATTAAAGGGTGAGTATTACATAGTTTGTGCTGGCCATATTACTGCTGGTCTTCCACTTCTTGCCCTCCTATGTCGTGGACACTGCCATTTATAGTGAGATTAAAGGGTGAGTATTACATAGTTTGTACTGGCCATATTACTGCTGGTCTTCCACTTCTTGCCCTCCTATGTCGTGGACACTGCAATCTATAGTGAGATTAAAGGGTGAGTGTCTCATAAGCTCAATTAACCATTAACCTGAGACTTCAGAAATAATCCTTTTAATGTCTTTAATTTATTCCTCCAAAGAAGAAAAATAGTTCTACTTTATTCAGTCATGAATGTGCACCATAAGAAATATATTCTGTATTGTAGCAGATGGTAGCTTAAAGTGAGCTGAAAGTAAAACAGAATGTACCTTAATTAAGGTGCATTCTGTTTTACTCCCAACCTGCTTTAAAACTAGAAAAGACTATTGGATAATTGGTTAAGCAAGCAATGAGCTCATTAAGTACAAGGATTCTTTGTTTCTGTACAGAGTGAGTGCTTAACACAAGACAGTATCTTAAATTCATTCTGTTTCGAATGATAAATCCTGTAATACCAGCAACATTTTCTAACAAGGTGTATACAGAGCTCCTTCTCTACAACAACACCCATTGGGAGACAGTTATTGTGTGTGGTTTTTTAGCTCACCTGGCACGAAGTGCCAAGGTGAGCTATTTTGATCACACTGTGTCCGTCGTCAAACTTTTTCTTCAAAGATCTTCTTCTCCGAAACCACTACCAGATTTCTTAAAATTATTTTGATATCTAAAAAAACAAGGCCGCCAGTGGGTGGGGCACATTTTCCTTATGTTACTGTATAGTAAAAACTTAAAAAATGTTCTCCTCTAAAACTACTGGTCCAAACTGAAAATAATTTCAAACAAATGGTCAATTGATGACCCTCTACCAGATTTCTTAAAATCATTTTGTTATCTTAAAAACATGGCCGCCAGTGGGTGGGGCACCTTTTCCTTATGTTACTGTATAGTAAAAACTTTAAAAATGTTCTTTTCTGAAACTACTGGTTCAAATTGAAAATAACTTTACACAAATGGTCAATTGATGACCCTCTACCATATTTCTTAAAATCATTTTGTTATCTTACAAAACATGGCCGCTAGTGGGTGAGGCAAGTTTTCCTTATATTTCTGTATAGAACAACTTTAAAAATCTTTTTTTCTCTGAAACTATTTGTCTGATTTAAGAATGAGTTTACACAAATAATGATTCATGGGTGACCCTTTGCCAGTTTTCTTCAAATAATCTTCCTAGCTCAAACAACATGGCTACCAGTGGGTGGGGGTGAATAAGTGAAAACTAAATCATTATTGGTCCATTACCGTAATCATGGGTACCAGGTGAGCGATTTAGGGCCGCATGCGGCTCTTGTTTGGAGGGAGTTGTTATAGGGAGAGAATATTAAACGGTACCATGGCTTGTTGTAAGGAGGGCATTTGTAGGGTGTAAGCACTGCTAACCCCAGATGTGTATGTTTGTGTTTTCAGTGGTCACCCGTACATGACAGGTTTGGCCATTGCTGGTGGTATGTACTGGATTGGACTGGAGGGTGCCATCTTTGGTCCTATCATCCTGTGTTTCCTGGTTGTACTGGTGAATGTGTACAGCACTATGATGAAGCCAGAATCTCCTACTTACCTCAGGTACCTACCACAGTATAACTTCTGAAAGCCAAATTCCCAGACTGTTGTAGAAAAAGGCTTTTATATCATATAGAACATCATAGGAATTTAGCATTTAGCTGACTACATTTAGCTGACTGTTTCTAGGTTTGAAGTCAGGTAACCACTTAAAGCAGGTTGAAAGTAAAACAGGATGTGCCTAAAGGCACATTCTGCTTTACTTTCAGCATGCTTTAAGCTTTAGATCAACTAGGATCGAAAAAGTATTTCTTATGATACATATTTATGACTGTATAAAGTGGAACTGTTTTCTTCAATGGAAAATAATAATAATTAAAATGGGGTGAAAAGGCATATTTATGGGGAGAAATGGGTTAACATTAGCTTTGCAAACAGTATGGATCTAGGTGTAGGCCACATACTGTACGTTTTACTTTATTTATTCTGAAAAAAAGAGTTCTTAAAACAGCTTTAGAAATATAGATAATTTGGTCTTGGTCAAAAAAGGAATATTACATAATATTATGGAAATTCAGCATAAAAAGCATTAATACCTTTCCTTTATTCATTTCCCAGTTTAGCTAATTATGTCTCCTTCACTTTTTTTTCAGATCTCACAGTGTGCTCTGATGCAGTTGAGGGGATAAATTTTGATTCTGTGTATGCAAATAGACACCGCTCCACGAAGACGTCCATATCCCAAACTTAAACTGTTATTACTGTATACATATATAGCTTCTGAACTTATTCAGTGTGTTGTAGTACTGTCTGAAGGCTTTATGTCGAATGTGTGTGTAGGATTTACCCCATGTAGCATCCATTCAATGGAAAAGTGAGATTGATCTTATAGCAGAGCTCCAGAAGAGATGAGTATTTCAAATGTGAACATCCCTATCTTTCAACCAAATATTATTATGTGACTACTCATTAACTCATTACCCCATAGCCTGTTATTAGTTTTGAAGACAGGTGACCACTTAAAACAGGTTGAAAGTAAAGCAGAATGTGCCTTAAGGCACATTCTGTTTTACTTTCAGCCTGCTTTAAGCTACCATCTACTAGGATAAAGAAATTATTTCTTACTGTACATATGCTCATGAATGTTTAAAGTAGAACTATTTTCTTCAGTGAAGAAATAAATTAAAGGCGTAAAAAGTTGTATTTATGGGGTTAATGGGTCAACATGTTCTCTTCAGGACCAGTCTAATTAGTAGTCACAACATTGGGTTTGGTTGAGAATAAAAGAGAAAATGTGGACCATATTCAGTTTACTCACTCTTATCTGAAGCCCTGGCTTCCATGTTATAATGCATTTGCGTAGAGTCAGAAGTCCTTATCAAGCATCTGACCAATCATATGCTTGAGAACAAACTCAGACTCAACTCAAAAACTTTATAACCTCGGACCCTGTTATAGCCTTATGTGTTTGTGTATTTGTAATTGTTACTACTCGCTCTAATCCAGCCATACTATGTGCAGTTTTAATTGTTTTTACTAGTTCTAACTGATTAGTCTACATATGTGTATTAATTTATTGTTATAAGTATTCATTTTCCTAAACTTTGCCTTATAATTAAATACATGTATATATAACATGTAGTAGTTTAATGATAAATTATGTATGTAAACTAACAGTCCTAAAGGTATGGTAATTCTTGATAGTACATAAAGTAATTTACACCAGTGAACCTGGGGTATAGGACAGTGCAGCACAGGGAAGCCTCTTATTACAACCACTAAAAGTTATGACAATTGATGATTTTAGAGACAGGTGACAGCTTAAACTAAGATAAAGGTAAAGCAGAAAGCTCAGCTCCACTTTCATCTTGATTTAAGCAGCCACCTGCCTTGAAGAACGAAAAACATTAACCTCAAATAGTGGTTGTAATTTTATTGTATACACTTTGGATTTAAAGTCTAACATTAAGTTGTCTTTTTTACACTATTTCTCATTGCTGTATTGTAGAACTGGTCTTGCTTTTATTTCTTCATTGTGTCAATATACATGTATCTTAATCCACAGAGTTCTTGTTTAACCAATTACCCCGTAAGTATGCCTTTTTACGCCTCTAGTTTATTTCTCTACTGAAACAAATAGTTACTCTTTGTACAGTCATGAATATGAATAGTTAGAAATATTTTCTTTTTCCTAGTAGATTGAACCTTAAAGCAGGCTAAAAGTAAAGCAGAATGTGTGGTAAGGCACATTCTGCTTTACTTTCAACCTGATTTAAGTGGTCACTTATCTTCAAAACAAGAAACAGGTTATGGGGTAAGGGTTAATTGTTAAATTTGTGTTCTCTAATAAATTTCAGTCTAGTAGAGCTTAACTCTTTCCTCCCTGCAACTTTAAATGGACAATTCCAGTTTCCATTTTAGTCTAGTCCATTTCTGACTTTTAAGGGTTGTTTTTGTGAATATTTGGCATTGTGACAAACAGTGAAGACCCTGATCAGAGGGCTCCTTTCGGAGCCCTCTGATCAGGGTCTTCACTGTTTGCATAGGACAAGTGTACTATTTACATGTACACTGTTTGAAAAGCACGCCTATATGCGGGACTAGGGTTCAAAGAGTTAAACTTGGGTATTTGACTAGAAATAAGTAAAATTTATGTGTTATTATTTTTAAAGATATAAATGTAAGCAATATAAATTGTCAATACAAACTGCTTTTAATATTTTTTTTACTGTTAAAACAATAGGAAATGGTATTTAAAGACTAGGTTAAATGCATGTATGGCATCATGGGATGGTCATAAGGAAATGTTTTAGGGAGATAATAAACCAGTGCAAGATCAAGATAGAGGGCTATATTGACTGATCTGCAATACAATTAACCCTTAGCCTGCCACTCACGACTATAGCTCCATATGCAAACAGCTTGGATCCGGATGAGACGCCGAATAACTTGGCGTCTCATCCGGATCCAAGCTGTTTGACACTCGGACAACATTTTCAGCAATTTTGAAACTTGAAGCAGACGAGAAATATAGCAGACGACAATTTATTTGGCGGGCTAAGGGTTAACAGTTTGTTCCTATAGACATTATATTTGTTGATGTTGAAATGAAACCATAAAAATGCCATGCAATAAAATGTAGAAAATGAATTGCTTTGCATCTAATTCAGCTCCATGCAATATTGCACTGGATGTTTCATTTTTACACAAACACTTTTATAGGAAAATAATAATGTATTTCCGACTGTTCTGATATGATCATTATCGAGAAACATTGGTTGTTTCAAGTTTGTTGAACACAATAACTCATTGATCCCAGAACCTTCAAAGGGACACTGCAAGTTTCCAATTAATCATGTCCATTTTGGTCTTTATAGTAACAATATATTGTCTTGCAAGATTAAAAGAATAAAGACCCTTATCAGAGAGCTAATAAAGGAGCCTTCTGATATGGGTCTACACTGTTCACATATGACAAGGTGTACGTTTCACAAATACACTGTTTAACATGATGTGTATACACATCATGAGGTCTCAATGTGTTAAATACTATATGTTATAATAAGAATGCTCTTTAGCAATATAAGTGCATAATATTTTTGCTACTCTGTGTTGTGTATAGTTTCATTTTCCAATTGATATTGTTTGGCTGTCAATGTTGTTGCTTAATACAGATATTTTTCATTTGAGGGCATTTATCAGACAGGGTATTTGCGGTCTATGGCATTCATGGGGAGGAAGGGATAAAAACAACTTCCTATGGTGGTTAGGGTTGTAATGTCTGTTATTTGTATTCAGCAACTTATTTTAAGTGAGATACATGTATAACATTTAGTCCTTGTATTACAGTGCAATATATGAGTCACCAATAGTCTGGGGCTCGTTTCATGAAACTTTGTACGACAAAAACGGTTGTAAGTCAAAACTTTCAGATACATTTAATTTCTGATATCCCTATCTAATCCTGTCTTGTGACGTCTCTTTGGAATCGTCTTTTCAAGACGATTCCAAAGAGATGTCACAAGACAGGATTAGATAGAGAATAAAATAATAATTGAGACTTTTATAATCTGACTTACGACAACATTTGTTGTACGAAGTTTTATGAAATGGGCCCCAGGTGTTTAGTTGTATTATTGTATGAGTGGTGTTGGTATTGTAAAGGCTTTTGAGAATAGTCAAGGCATTGTTAATATTACATGTACAGTGAAATCCATTTATTTATCAGTGAAAGGATTATTTACAGTTTTTAAGGCAGGTTGCTACTTAAAGATATTTGAAAATAAAGCAGAAAGCTATGAAAGGATAGTTTTTAAGGCAGGTGGATGCCTAAAGCAATATGCAAGTAAAGCAGAACGATTTTAAAGGAAGCACTATGTAAGTAAAATAGAAAGATCCTAATGAGCTTTCTACTTTACTTACATGGTGCTTTAAGCTTTCCTCTGTCAGTTACACGGTCAGTGAGTCTTCTATACAATGGCTGTAATAATTGGACATTACAGTATAGAGCAACTAAGGCCATGTAGAATTAGACACCAAAAGACTCCACTTACAAATATCTTTCCTAGTCAATACACAAAAGTCAATAGATAATTTTCAAACAGATTTGCAGAAATTAGAAAGCAAGTCATCTGCTCTAAAATTTGTCACATGAATTTATCTGTAGTTTATTTATAAAAAAAATCAAACCTTTGTTATTTAATTCATTGTGCTTAGCATGGCATGACTTATATTTTGACATTGCATACATGTACAATGTATATTTAATGTTTAGCCACCACACAAACGTCATTTTGCCATATGTGTTTTGTTCATTTTATCCAATTTTGTTATGGATGTAAGGATTAGTTTCCCATTTGAATTATTAGTTGTTGTTTTTTACTGATTTAGTTGGTGCTTCTAGGATTTAGTTCCGAATTATGTATTAAGTTTTCAGTTAAGTATAATTTTGCATTCCAAAATTGTAGATAAATTCAATTTACATATATTACTTTACTTTATTTTCTTTGTATGCTGAAAATTTGTCATGGTAAAATTGACAGGTAAACGATGATTTTTAAGGCAGTTATTTAAAAAATATTTTAGGAAAATAAAAGTAAAATAACAGTGCAGACCATTATCAGGGGGCTCCCTAAGGAGCCCTGTGATCAGGGTTTGCACTGTTTGCAAAATATATAAACATATATATATTATAATGATTTTCAGCGTAGAAGGGGTTATTTTATGTGAAATGTGTACAATGATCACTATGTGTACCATACTCAAAGTAGACTTGTCAGTAAAAGAGGATTCTCCTTAAGGAGCAAAATCATACTTGAGTTTCAGTTTGAGTGGCCAGTATAGTGGGGTTTAATATTTGTTTCCTGTTGTATTTTTTGTTACTTTTTCATTTTGCTCAATTTTACTGAATCATGGGAAATGGAAATACTTGATTATGGAATCAAATGGAAGTATGTATCTGTGTGACCTAACTTTATCCTAGGAATCGGTTTTAAAATCTGAATTTATTCACACTCTTGATATTATGGAAGACGTTAACTGTTTTCCTCAAAATCTTCACACATTTGTGACTGTCCGCACTTTGTCCCTATGTAATAAATTCCTATATGACATTGCTTGCCATATTATATATTCACATCTGTGATAGGTATGACTTTCTATAAGTATAACAAATACTGCTGGCACATTTAGCTTACCCCTCCATGTATAGGACAACTTTGCAACCTTTGATTAACCCTTTACTCCATAGATACACATTTTACACTTAGTTTATCACTCTACTGAAGAAAACAGTTCCAATTTATACAGACATGAACACAGTGGAGAATCTGTTATTCTTTCCCGTTTAAACGCAAACGAATCGCAAACGCAAACCACTAAAATGTAGAAAAAAACTACTTTGTGACATTTTTCAGTATCTATTTTTATCTGAGTGGCAAACAGTTTGGAGCCTAATCAGACGCCGAGTTACCCAGCCTCTGATCTGGCTCTAAACTATTTGCAGTGGATATAATAGTTTTAGCGTAAACTTTTGTTTATTGGGAAAGAATAACGTTTATCAAAAGAAATAGTTTCTATATTCTAGCAGATGATAGCTTAAAGCAGGCTGTAAGTAAAGCAGAATGTGCCTTAAGGCGCATTTGGCTTTACTTTCAACCTGCTTAAAGTGATAACCTGTTTTCAAAACTAGAAACAGGCTATGGGGTAATTGGTTTTAAAGGAGATTTATGTATGTCGTATCAAAAACTGTATAACTAGCCCAATGTTATTGGTATTATACTGCTTGTTTTAATTAGTGTTCAATTAGTAATTAAGATGTTATTGCCTGTGCTATCTATGAATTAATTTATAACTTTGCTTTCAATATTTTAGTGCTGTATTTATATGTTTAATAACATCCGGTATATATTTAAGTATTGTTCATGGCTTAAAATAAGTGTGTACTTTTTAGCCTCATGACTTTAAATGTGTATTTTATGGAAGTTAATTAAATTAGGCTTATAAGGATGAGAAGAGGCCTGTTGACTAATGAATTATGTGTTAATTGTGTGTGTTACAAGTATATTCGTCATTTGCAAACAGTGGAGACCCAGATCAGAGGGCTCCTGAAGGAGCCTTCTGATCAGGGTATGCACTGCTTGCAACAATTTTAATTAATTTTGAGACAAACCTCTAAAGAATCAATGAAAACCGAGCATTATTTAGAAAATGGAAAAGTCCATTTTTAAAGTCAGCAGTGTCAAAAATCAGTTTTCGTGCTCAAATCATTGAAAGGACAGGAAGTAGACCCCCCCCCCCCCTTTATAATCAACAGTTATACTTCCTGTTGTCTGCAGCCTGATTTTAACCTTTATTATGTTGAGTTTTTCAAATTGACTACAATGTACATTACCACTTTTAAAAAATTACCAGTTTGTGTTGATTTTAGTGTTGAATGTTAGAAAAGATTTCAGAAAATAAGTACACAAACCCTGTAGAGCCTGATCAGATGACTTGTTGAGCATCCCTCTGATCAGGGTCAACACTTTTTACAACATATACATAATTATACTGGTTTCAGGCATATAAAGGGTTAAGATGGCTATTTACTGTAATAGCTTTGGTCTGTACGGTTCTTGGTAAAACATGTTTATACATTCTAAGTATGTATTTAGTCAATTTACAGTAAAATCCTGTAATTATTATCACACAAAAGGATTTTCTTGGTATGTAACCCATTCCCCAATAAATACGCCTTTTTACTCCTATATTTTTTACAGTCAGGAATATGTATCATAAGAAAGATTTACTATATTCTAGCAGATAATAGCATAAAATAGCATAAAGCGGGCTGAAAGTAAAGCAGAATGCGCCTTAAGGCGCATTCTGCTTTACTTTCAACCTGCTTTAAGTGGTCTACTATCTTCACTATTAGATATAGGCTATGGGGTAATGGATTAAACAAGTGGCTGCTTTAAGCAGGGTGACAGTAAAACTGAATAGTCAAGGAGCTTTCTGTTTTACTTCATCCCACTGAACTCTAGTGATCTGGGTATATATCGTTACAAACAGTGTATCATGGAAGAGTACATTTGTCCTGTGCAAACAGTGTAGATACAGATCTAAGGGCTCATATAAGAGTCTTCTGATCTGGGTCTATACGGTGTCATTTAACAATACACTGTTAGCAACAAACCTAAGTAGTCAAATATGGTCTACCGGTAGGCTTAGTTGGAAGCAGGAAATTTCCATTTGAAGTATCAAGGTTCATCATGTTAATCCTGCTTGAGGCAGCCATCTGACTTCAACTCTTTGTATGATAGTGACAAAGCAGGGCTGCTAAAAGTTGATCATGAAAAATCCTCAATTTTCCAATTTTTTCAAGCGTGATTACTTAACCCTTTCCCCCATAGAAGCGCCTTTTAGCGCATTAATTTTATTCCTTCACTGATGAAAATAGTTCCAATTTATACAGTCATAAATATGTATCATACAAAATATTTTCTATATTCTAGCAGATGATAGCTTAATGCAGGTTGAAAGTAAAGCAGAATGCGCTTAAGGCGCATTCTGCTTTACTTTTAACCTGCTTTAAGAGGACACCTATATTCAATATTAGAAACAGGCTATGTGGGAAAGGGTTAAAGCATGTTGAAAGTAAAGCAGAATGCACCTTAAGGCGCATTCTGCTTTACTTTCAGCCTGATTTAAGCTACCATCTGCTAGGATAGAAATCTGAAGATTTTGAAAAATCCAGAGAAACGGCACCCGTGATAAAGCCATGGCATCTCACCTGAATGCTAATGCTTGTTACTCTGACCACATTTGGAAAAGAAATTCTTATAAAATTTGCATCATAGAAGCTAAGAACAAAAGTAGACAATAACTGTTGCAGACAACAATATTACACAGTGTGCACATGCTGGATAATGTTTTGGTCAGCAACAATTGCTGTCTGATATTCTAAAATTAGAATTTTTATAATTTCTTTTTAACCCTTTACCTGATAGCCTATTTCTAGAATTGAAAATAGGTTATTACTTAAAGCAGGTTGAAAGTAAAGCAGAATGCGCTTAAGGCGCATTCTGCTTTACTTTCATCCTGCTTTAAGCTATCCTGTGCTAGAATATATTGAAAATTTTCCCTACTAATATATATTAAATTATTAAATTGGAACTATTTTCTTCAGCGGATGAATAAATCAGATTCGCTAAAAGTCGCTTCTATGGGGTAAAGGGTTAAAGCAGGGTCAGAGTGTCAAACAGTTTTGATCCTGATGAGACACCGCTTTACATGTTACTGTGTTTACATAGATAATCACAATTCTTCAGCTAGCTTGCAAAGAGTTAACGGGAAACAAGGTTCTATTGTGTGATCATAATACCTGAGATTCAACATATTTAGTCATGTTATGGTAGTTATGTCATTTCAATTTGGTTTCTATAGTCATGCTTTGATTTTAGTTTTTTGTAATTTACTTATTGTAAATGCTATGTTTTTATTTTGACAGCTTTTTAAATAAATACAAATTGTAAAAGAAGTTGTTTGTTTTGTTTTGATTAATGGTACCATGAAAAATTATATAGTTATGTATTAACATGACACATGTTTTTATCACTATAAAAATAGAGGAATCTCATTGTGATATGTTGGTATCTTAGACATCTTACGAAAAACTCTCATAAGGAAGCATAGCAGAAAAATTATTATGAGAACCCCCAGACAGTGATCAAATCCAGGGCGCTTGTTTGATAGTCCAATACCATAACCTCTGAGCTAAAGAGCTCGGGAGCCCATTATTGGATGTATTTGTCACTATCACACAGAGATGAATGTGGAATATAACAAACATGTAACAATGGTGGTGAGGTAGGTCATATATGCTCTTCTCTTCCTCCCACGGTTAAATTATCTTGAATGAGTTATGTGACATCATAAATTCATTCATCACATTTTGAATTTTCTCATATTTGACGTAAATTTGCTGTGAGGACTTTAGATTCATGTAAAAGCCAAATTTTACCAGGTGATTTGGTCAGGAAAGTGCATCTGCAGAGGAAATAAACCTGAAACATTTGTTTCCCGTTCTAATCCGTTATATAAAGCTGGTCATGTTGGAATAGAATTTATCTTTATGTTACTGTTGTTAACTCTTTCCTCCCTAAAACTTTAAATGGACAACTCCAGTTTCCATTTTAGTCTAGTCCATTTCTGACTTTTAAGGGTTGTTTTTGTGAATGTTTGGCTTTGTGACAAACAGTGAAGACCCTGATCAGAGGGCTCCTTTCGAAGCCCTCTGATCAGGGTCTTCACTGTTTGCATAGGACAAGTGTACTATTCACATGTACACTGTTTGAAAAGCACGCATATATGCGGGACTAGGGATCAAAGGGTTAAACAGTTTTAGACAATGGTTCGTCATTGCATGCACATGAATTGACTCATGCCTTCATCCTTCATGGTCAGTTTCTGAGCATCGCTACTCCAAACTGTTGTCTGAAACCATTAAATAACGGTAGTTCTAAGACTATTTTATAATTAATCCTCTTCTGTTCATAAGCGCCATGAGACACCCTAACCCTTTCTTCCACAAAGGACAATACATGTACTACTATCCTTATAAATACTCTCCAGTGAGGATTCACTGATAATGCTAAATACAGGTGACAGTTAACCCATTACCCCATAGCCTGTTTCTAATATTGAAAATAGGTGACCACTTAAAGCAGGTTCAATGTAAAGCAGAATGTGCCTTGAGGTGCATTATGCTTTACTTTCAGCCTGCTTTAAGCTACAATCTACTTAAATATGGAACATATTTATTATGGTACATATACATGACTGAATAAAATGGAACTATTTTCTTCAACGGAGGAATAAATAAGAGGTGTTAAAAGGCGTATTTACGGGGTAATGGGTTAAACCCTATAGCCTTTTTCTAGTTTTGAAGATAGGTGACCACTTAAAGCAGGTTGAATCTGCTATGATATTGAAAAAATATTTCTTATGATACATATATCTGACTGTATATATTGGAACTATTTTCTTAAGTGGAAGAATAAATTAATGGTGTTAAAATGCATATTTATGGGAAAATAGTTTAAAACACACAGATGTCTGCTTTACTTTTGTCAGCAATTTGACTCCCAATTCGTCAGAAGGAGCTATCTGATTGGTCTACGCTGCTTTCTTATAGGAATTGGCCAACCTTTTGCTGATTTGTTGCCTTATTTTATGAGTCAATGTAACAGTTCAGGTAGCAGATGTTCATAGTGGGCAGAGTTTTATATATCACCATTCAGCAGAAGGGTTAAAAGAGGACTTTCCAAGAAAAATAAAATAAATATTTATTTCAGACATATTTTTTATTAGTTTTCACAACTTTCAACAATGAAAGTTAAGTAGCAGTTTCAGAAACTACCACCATGGCTTATACAACTGTCGTTAACTCTTTCCCTGCCAAGTTTTATCGTCTGCTTTAACACTCTTACCGCCAAAATATTGTCTGCATTGGTAGTGTCGTCTGCTATATTTTTAAAGCCAGCTTTAGGGCTGTTTTGACTGAATAAATGTCCATACGAGTGTCAAACAGTTTGGATCCTGATTAGACGCTGTGTTATGTGGTGTCTGTTCAGGATCCAAACTGTTTACCAAGTCACCTATTGGCGCTGTTGGCAGTGTAAGAGTTAAAATGAGATTCATTAACACTTTCTATGCTGAATTATTCATGTGGAATAATATTCTGCTTTTAAAAATAGACCAGTTTATTTGCTTGTTTTATTTTTCAAACAGTGCCCTCTGATCAGGATCTACACTATTTGAAAAATAAAACATACACTGGTTTTACAGCATTGAAAGGTTTAATTAACAATTAACAAAGTGTTTGTTTATTGCAACTGTAACGATCTTCACAACAATTTTATTAATTTAAAATGTTCACACTGGCCCTATCTTTCGAATACAGTAAAGGTCCTGCTATTGCCTCTCCTCAAGCCCATTCTGTGTTTAAAGAAAGGTTGAAGCTGCTATAAGCAGGTCATCTGCCTTAACCCTTTGAGCCCTAGTCCCGCAAATAGGCGTGCTTTTCAAACAGTATACATGTGAATAGTACAATTGTCCTGTGCAAACAGTGAAGACCCAGATCAGAGGGCTCCGAAAGGAGCCCTCTGATCAGGGTCTTCACTGTTTGTCATAATGCCAAACATTGACAAAAACAATCCTTGAAAGTCAGAAATGGACTTGACTAAAATGGAAACTGGAATTGTCCATTTAAAGTTTCAGGGAGGAAAGAGTTAAACAGCAAAAAGCAGCTCTATATGTGGAAATAATAGTGTTACTTTACTGTACCATTTAGTGGCTTTTACACACCAGCACACAGACACATAACCATGCAAACACACACAACCAACTTTGAAGGATGTTTTATGGTGCAGCTCTTTCTATGCTGGAAAACGGTATAATGTTTAATTTGTTCATCTTGCAAACAGTGCAGACCTTGATCAGAAGTTTTTTTTAAGGAGCCCTCTGATCAGGATCTGCACGGTTTGTTTTACATTTACATGTCTGCCAAGTTATGTGAAAAACACTTGGACACTGGCATACCATAACCCATTACCCCATACCCTGTTTCTAGTTTTGAAAATAGGTTACCACTTAAAACAGGTTGAAAGCAAAGCAGAATGAGCCTTAAGGCGCATTCTGCTTTACTTTCAGCCTGCTTTAAGATATTATCTACTAGTATATAATAAATAGTTCTTCTCATACATATTCATGACTATATAAATTGGAACAAGTTTCTTCAGTGGAGGAATGAATTAAAGCTGTAAAAAGGCGTATTTATGGGGTAATGGGATAATCATTCAACCAACCATCAAACACACCAACAGTATAGTAAATCTAACTCACCATATTCTCACAACAATAAATAGCACTTTTATCCATCTTTTCCAGTCTTTCTTCATGATGAAGTAAGAGAGATTCACCCCCATGCTTTCAAAAATGCATTGTTCACTTTCAATGGAATGTATACTCTGATATTACATTGTTCCTAGACATACAATTCAGTTCTTTATTGCATAAAGCATACATGTATATGGTATGGTTATAGCAAGCATTTAGTTGTTTAATATACAAGAGCCCCATGGGGCATATTTCGCTCACCTGACAAAATAGCTGAAAAAATGGCGATAATAATTTAGGTCCAGGACTGACCTAGATATGCAACAGACCCGAACAATTTGAACAAATTATGTAAAGTATATTTAAAAGTGTCACCATACCGAATATAAAAGCTCTGACCATATTAGTGTCAGAGAAGAAGACGTTTCAAATTTTCTCTATATAACTCTATGTAAAACTGTGACCCCAGGGATGGGGCCAATTTTGACCCCAGGTGCATAATTTGAACAAACTTGATAGAGGACCTGTAGGTGATGGTATGTGCCAAATATCTAAGCTCTAGCCCTTGTAGTTTCAGAAAAGAAGATTTTTTAAGTTTTCAATGAAAAAAATCTATTTTTAGCTCCTGTGACCTAGTTATGCAACCGACCAGAACCATTTGAACAATTTTGGTTTAGAAATCTAGAAGTGTCACTATGCCAAATATCAATGCTCTGGCCACATTAGTTTCAGAGAAGAAGACGTTTGAAAATTTCACTATATAACTCTATGTAAATCTGTGACCCCCGGGGCGGGGCCAATTTTGACCCCAGGGGCATAATTTGAACAAACTTGATAGAGGACCAGTAGATAATGCTATGTGCCAAATATGTAAGCTCTGGCCCTTCCAGTTTTTGACAAGAAGATTTTTTAAGATTTCCTTATTTTTTCACTTTTGTTGCCATGGCAACCAGAGTTCTGCATTGTTTTTAATTCTTTGAACAAATTTGAAAGAGCTTGACCCAAGGAACATTTCTGTAAAGTTTGGTTGAATTCTGTCAAGCCGTATAGGAGGAGATGTCATTTGAAGCAATTGTTAACGAACACGGACGACGCACGACGACGGACGCCGGACACAGGGCCATCCCAATAGCTCACCTTGAGCCTTTGGCTCAGGTGAGCTAAAAATGCATACATCCACAAAACTTTTTGGGAATAATGGAAGACTAGAGATTCTCACTACGGAGGGAAGTTAAAGGGAAATAAATTAAAAAATAAACATGAAGATTTTCCCCCCATAAACATAATTACTATGAGTGGCCTGGTTGATTCCTATAAATTTATAATACAAATAAATATGAATAAAAAACACAGGACAAACACTTATAAATGCATTAAAACAGTGTAAATATATATATAAATTAAATTTACAGAGTAGTTTGATCACAACAATTCACAATTTTAGCTTTTACAAAGCATCTGTTTAATTTTGGATATGGCAAACTCTAAATTTTTCTTGAAAATAATTTCTAGGCTTAACTCTTTGCATGCTAGCGGTGGATATATCCACCACAGTGAATACCTTTGCAAACAGTTTGGATCCAGATGAGACGCCGCATAATGCGGCGTCTCATCAGGATTCAAACTGTTTGGCACTCTGAACATGTCTTGAAAAGAAATTTAGACATTTCTATTTTTTAGAACAACAGCAGACGACAAAATGTGGCAGACGAAAAACATTACCCAGCATGCAAAGAGTTAACTCTTTCCTCCATAGCCATCAATACAGATCTCCTATATAAAACTGATATAGATCTTTCCAAGGCAGATGGTTGCTTAAAGCAAAATAAAAGTAAAGCAGAAAGCTCCTTTAGGAGCTTTCTGCTTTACTTTCATATTGCTTTAAGATACCAGCTAGCTATAAATCAATTGGACAATCTGCATTTGAGGACATTTATGATATCTGGACAGGGTAGAGGTGTCTTATGGGGCTAATGCCGAGAAAGGGATCAAAGATTCCTTTGGTGGCTTAAAGGAGGAAAAGGTTAAGCTCACAAAATTAATCCATTAAACCGTAAGAAAACAAAAATTAACACCAACAGTTAAGTTTAGACAGGAAAACTGTGCCCTGTGAGGAAGACAAGTTTATATACAAAGATATGATCAAATGTCTCATGGAGGCATTCATTAATGAAGTTACAATAAATATGGGAAATACTGCTTACTGATATTCGGTTGCAATATGCTGATTTGGTTGATAATATTAACACAAGGAATAAACATGAGAAAAACTTTGATCTAGCAAGGCATTCTCACTTTTCTATTTTCTACTTTTTTTCTTCTTTTTTTTTTGGTTCGTTTTTGGTTTGTAATTTTTTTATTCTTTTTTATTTTTTATTTATTTTTTGGTAATTTTGTATTTTGATAATTTTTCTATCATTTTTGTTATATAAAACTTTGTTTACTTAACAAAAATCTTTTTGTCCCTTAGTTTCAGACAAAACTGGTTATTGCAATGATACTGAAAACTAAGGAAGAAATTGTCTTTCATCAAAAACCATTTCAAACAATGACACTAACTGATCTTGAAATGAAATGGTATTTAAAATATAGGGTTGGTGGCAACAAAGGCAAACGTGTTAGAAACTTTTTAGTTTAAATCTATCTTGATCCCTTCTTGAATTTAAATATAAAGTATGATGAATATATACAAGATTCGATGCAGTGGTAATTTACAATGAAATAACCTGTTTTCAACACTATACAGTCAACATTGTATTAAGCAACCACTAAATAGAGAGACCCTGCGGTAATCCTATATACAGGTGGTTGCTTAATGCAGGATAAACATAATGCAGAAAGCTCCTATAGGAGCTTTCTGCATTATTTCTATCCTGCATTAAACAGCTCCTAGTCTTAAAAGGTTTCCACTCAACTTCACGGAGTCGTCGCTCAATACTAGATTGACTGTAAAATGCATGTAAACATGATTAGGTGGCAATGGTAATACCCATGAAAGCACTTGGTTTTTGTCAATAAGATACGGTAAAACCTCTCTATTATGACCACTAATATGAAGGCTAATTGGTTGTATAAAAGACAGGTAACAGCTTCAAGCAAGGTGTGACAGTGAAACAAAAAGCTCCTTTCGGAGCTTTCTCTTTCAATTTGCTTTCGGCAGTCACCTGCCTTAAACACCCAGTAAATTAACAAATTTAGTGGTCGTAATAATAGAGGTTTTACTGTATACCTAAATCTATATCCTATTTACATTTAGTAACATAATAGAGGAAGCTGCTGAAGACACCGGGGAAACATCATGAGGTTTGGGGAAGCCCGTTGTTAGTGCAGCTTGTAGTGCTACTTGTTGGTACTGCTTCTTCTTCTGCTTCTGCTCACAACACTTCAAACAGCACTTTGGGCAGCATCTGTTGAACACACTGACCACCTTCATGATCACATTGTCCACAGGTCTCAGAGACCACTGCCATGTTTGTAACCTCTCTGGTAAATATTTAGGAAACTTCTTCTGAGCGATATGTAAAAAGATGACAAACGAGACAATCAAACCAGCTACAGAACCTACAACAATACATGGTATAAAGCCAGCCAGCGTTAATGCAAATACACCCGCAGGTACAATTAGAAACATTACAAATATGTATGCCATTGCAAACCACCGGTACTCGGCTGTAATGGAACCCAGAAACTTGGCACCCCTGATTGGCAGAGCTCGGAGCTTTGGTACAGGGTAGAAGAGAAGAATTCCGCTGATGTTGAAGAACAAGTGACACAGTGATATCTGTAGAGCAATTGGTAGCTTATCACCAGAGGCGGCCATGGCTGCCAGAATTCCTGTAGCTGTAGTGCCGATGTTGGATCCCAGCGTGAGGGGGTACATGCGCTCAATCTTAATCATTCCGATTCCAACTAATGGTGTCAGGGCAGATGTAAAGACTGAACTGCTCTGGACTAGAATTGTCATGACTGCACCGACTAGTATAGCAACATACCCAGTGAATACTGAACAGTAGCCTGGGAAATCAGAATTCAGTGTTTTCTTGATCACCTTGGCAATGGATCCTTGTAGAAGGGAGTGTAGAAGCTTCACCATGGCAACCAGAACAACACACAGCACAACCAATGAAAAGACAAGCAGGATTGCCCCAGCCAACTTCTCGTTAATGTCAAGGTGACTCAGCAATGAGGGACCTGAAAGTATGAAAGTAAACAATTAGTTTTACATGTATATATTGACTTTTTGAAATATGCCATCTTCAAAATGTTTAAGCATTACTTGTCTATTTGAAATACAATTCATACCACAGTAAAAACTCAGTTAAGCAACCACTGAAAATTTATTGCTTTGGGCAAACAGTGCAGACCATAATCAGAGGGGTCCTTCAGGGGCCCTCTGATCTGGGTATGTCCTGTTTGCCCAAAGGATGGATATATCCTGTTCAAGCACTTCAATGGTTAAAACATTTAATAGCATGAATTATACTTTTAAAAAATTTCTCCCTGCACAGTAGCACTATGCAAACCAACTACATTATGCCTTTTTAACCTATTCCCCCATAGCTTGTTTGAAGTTCTCAAGACTGGTGGCTGTTTAAAGCAGATTGAAAGTAAAGCAGAAATCTCCCCACAATGGAGATTTCTGCTTTACTTTCAGTCTGCTTTAATCAGTCACCTGTCAGGATATACAATTAGTTTCATAAGGCATAAAGTAGTGGATAAATCACTGTTGACAAACAGTATTGAACTAAAAAACTAAAATCTTTATTTCTGCATTAAAACCTATGATGTTACTACTCTGACATTAGCATCGTTTCTTCCAGTCAATTCTAATGAGTAGTTACACCATAGTATTTGGTGCTGAAATGAGTAAGACAATTTTGGATTTGTTCCATTTACTCCCTCTTATCTGAAGCCCTGTATGATCTGTAATTTTCATAATGACCTTATACAGTAGTTTTGTGTTTTGACTAATCAGTACTTACATTTCTCTACAGGTATTTTCTCAGTCACCTCTGTGGTTATGCTAGTACCATTGACTTCTTCTGTTACATTCTTCACAACCTCCTCAAACACACAGAATTTCTGAAACAAGCAGATAAAGTCACATATAAATACAGCACTCACTCTCTACAAAAACATCCAACGAGAGAAGAAAATTCTGTTCATTGTTTGGAGGAAGTCGTTATAGGGAGGGAAATTTGCAAACAGCTTGAATCCAGATCAGACGCCGTGTAATGCGGCGTCTGATCTGGATTCAAGCTGTTTGTCACTCGTCATTAAGTTTTATTCTGTCAAAATGTCCATTATGCAATTAGGAGAAAAACAGCAGAAGACAATTTTAAACAGACGATATTGCAGCAGTAAAGGCGTCTGAATTAGTTGGACTCTGTAGGGAACTGCGGCAAGGGTCGTTGTAAGGAGGGAGTCATTGTTGGGAGGGCCGTTGAAGGGAGGGAACACTGTACTTGCATAACTAAATTGTGTATATAGCAGAGCTCCAGATAAGGGGAGTATTTCAAAATCTAAAATCTTTATTTTTGCATTAAACCCTATGGTGTCACCACTCATTAGAATCGTCTCTTCGAGACGATTCTAATGAGTAGTAACACCATAGGATTTGGTGTTGATATAAGTGAGAAAAAGGATGGATTTGTTCAGTTTACTCCCTCTTATCTGGAGCCCTGATATAGTATAGTGTACAGTCAATCTTGTATAAACTCTTTGCATGCCAGGTGTTGTTTTCATCTGCATCAATTGTCTGCTGATGTTCTAAAAATAGAATTTTCTAAATTTTCTTTTTAAAAAAGGATCAAAGTATCAAACAGTTTTTATCTAAGTCTTGATTTTGCTCCTTGTCTCCAAGTCATTGCAAACTTATTAAAGCAGTAACGATAAGTAACTGTTGCAATATTCAAAATCTAGGTCTACATTGGATGCAAAGTCTAATACCCTTTTTCTTAATTCTTTGCATGCTAGCGGCGGATATATACGCCACAGTGATTGCCTTTGCAAACAGATTGGATCCAGATGAGATGCCGCGTAAGGTGGCGTCTCATCAGGATCCAAACTGTTTGACGCTCTGACCATGTTTTTCTAAATTAAAAGAAATTTAGAAAAAATCTATTTTTCGAACAATAGCAGACGACAAAGGTTGCAAAAAAAATAAATTACCCAGCATGCAAAGAGTTAATGATACAGCTAAGACTAAAGCTGCCAACATGAAGATAAGTTAGTACCTTGATAATACTCTTGTCCTTGTACTCCTCGTGACCTTCAGCTATCTTCTTTATCACCTTCTTGTCAACCTGTTGCAATAAACGGCAAAACATTAGAACAAAGTAAAATATCACACATACCTGGTGTTAGGTGGTTTAATACTCAAGATCAATACAGTCAAACTTCAGGAGCCCTTTCATAAAACTTCGTACGACAAAAACGGTAAAAAGTCAAAACTTTAAAATACATTAAATTTCTGATTTCTCTATCTAATCCTGTCTTGTGACATCTCTTTGGAATCGTCTTTTCAAGACGATTCCAAAAAGATATCACAAGACAGGATTAGATGGAGAAATACATAATTTAGACTTTTATAATCCAACTTACGACAACATTTGTCGTACAAAGTTTTATAAAACGGGACCCAGGTTAGTAGTCATTCTTCTTAGAAGCAGGGGTTCACCTTTATCCTGCATTTATACTTGCAATACTATATTTTCAAATATAATTTTTTCTGATAATGTCTTAACATTGACTTTTTAGGGACTTAAAACTGGAAATATTAAAAGTATGGCAAACAGTGCAGACTCATTTCAAAGTGCACCTTTAGGTCTAAAAGAAGTTGTAAGGGTCAGCATAATTATGTGGAATGTAAATTTTAGACATTTTGTGCCATCAAAACTTCCAAAAGAATAAATATAATGCAAACTTTTATTCATTTGATATCAATATGAATTTAATTGTTATTTACATTAATAACTGCAACTTGAGTACATGTATGCTATGCCAAACTGCCAACACAACACCTCCGAGTTCCCTTCTATTTTCATATCAGAGTGGGTGATTTAAATCGATAGAAAAGTTGACACAAAATTATTACGTTTTTATTTGTGTTTTTAAATAGATGTACTGTCCTCAAAGTTGTTAATATTGGCAATGAATTTTCTTTGACACTTCTGACGAATAATAACCACCTTTCCAAACGTATCGCTAATTTCTGGTTAACATTACCCATTGAAAATGCATTGGAATGAGATTTCTGAAAACTTGTTATCACAAAATTCCATATTTTGGGGACCAAATGCCAATTCATTTTGTTTTTGTTTACCAAGAGTATTTTCCATTGATCACTCTATGAATTGCAGAAGAAATATATTCAGGATATGCACCCATTACAGAATTGACCAGACTAACTTAACCCTTAGCCTGCCACTCACGACTATAGCTCCATATGCAAACAGCTTGGATCCGGATGAGATGCCGAGTAACTCGGCGTCTCATCCGGATCCAAGCTGTTTGACACTCGGACAACATTTTCAGCAATTTTGAGCAACTTTGAAGCACTTTGAAACTTGAAGCAGACGAGAAATATAGCAGACGACAATTTATTTGGCGGGCTAAGGGTTAACACATGTTTAACATTGGAAATAACGGGAAAATCCGGGGTGTTGCGTTGGAAGTTAGGCATAGTATACATGTAATTAAATTTAGTAAATGACAGCATGAGAGAATGGTTTACCGAGATCAGCCGTTGCAGTGGAAAAGCAAAATTATGGTCTCTTTTGGTTACAACATTCTGTTTACTACCATTGCAAATAGTGTAGACCCTAATCACAAGTTATGATTAAAATGAGTGGTCAGGGCTACTGATAAGGGGGAGAAATAGGAACATATCTAACATTTTCTCACTTATACAGCACTAAATCCTATGGTGTTACTACTCATTAGAATTGTCTATTTGAGACAATTTTAATGAGTAGTGACACCACAGGGTTTAAAGCAGAAATAAAGATGTTAGTTTTTTAAATACTCCCCTTATCTGGAGCCCCTAGTGGTCACAACATACGGTTTAGTGGAGGCATAAGGATTTTAGTCTTATAATGCACCTTATCTGGAGTTCTGATTACAACAGTGTAGATTATACTGGTATACATTGTTTGCAAAGGCTAAATGTCCTTTAACCTCTCAGACATACTTTTTGGAAATAAATTATGTAAATAAGGGAGACAACTCACCTTTACAATCAGACTTGTAAATGGCTTGGTGAGGGCTTTCAGCAGTTCCTGTTTACCTCCCTTGTAACTTTCCAGCTTGAATGAACCAACAATCAGCTTTGTCAGATGGTATAGATAGCCTGTATTAGAAAATGGAAATTGATAACAACCATTCAGGGCTCACGATAAGGCAGATTAACCCATTACTAGTGGTGTAACGGTATACCGGTATATCGGTATATTGCAATACGCTCTTGAAACAATACGCGTATTGTACCTGAAGGCTCCGTACCGCACTGTATCACCAGTTTAACCACATTGTGTTTAAAACAACTTTTAGCTATAAAACAATCTCTTTATGACACAAATAAAGTTTATCTGCCTTTGCCGATGCATGCTATCGCAAATACGTCACCATTCCTGTCAATAACTAGAATCGGTAGGTGCGAATCCGTTTACAAATTCTGTAGACGCTTTGCATCGGCATCGGTTTTTAAAACATTCAAGTCCGAGTCGTGAAGGCGTTTTGAAAGCACAATTCATTAAAAGATAATGCACTTGAAACAAACTGTTACTTGGTTAATGCGGTCTTTAATAAATATCTCCCCTTCCGATGAAGTACACGAATTCGAAGGTCGAGCGTGTTTACTTGGAATAACGTGTCGCATTAGGATGTGTAGAAAGTTTCTGTTACACATTATTGAAATTACGTTTTGAACGTGAGAATCTCGCGTGATTATGCAAACTACATCCAATCTGCCAATCAATGTACAAATTTGGTTGTTGATGTAGATTTCTGGCCTAATAATAGTTGTGTTTGCTGTTGTCATAAAAGTATGACACGCGCGTGCGTCAACTAAATATGGGCGTTGTCAACCTAGTTTCGATCGTAAAATCGTAAGTTGCGTCGATAGAGTTATTTGAAAGATAATATACATTTTTCGAAATCTCGGTGAACAACTTCAGAAAAACATATTAGCACGTGCTATCAATATCTTTTTTTAATCAATTCTGTCAAGCTTTTGTGTTATATGGTAGACATTACAAATTGTCATCAGTTTTCGCGGATTTTGAAAAGAAATGGTTACTACTTCCAAGTCACGTTACCCCCACATATAAACTGTAAATACTGAAAGGGAGGGAAGTATGACAGTTGGGGATTATATAAATACATATTTTAGTTTAATATTAAAAAAGAAAAATAAGACAATTTACTTTCATTGATAAATGATAAGAACTAGATCTAATGCTATTAGATCTAGATCTACATAGTGATTCTTATATTGAGATTTGATTTTTGAAGTGAGATATATCAAACACTAGTTATAGTGTGTTGAATTCAGCAAAGTCGATCCCTTCAGAAAAACTGTCACAGTATAAAACCTTTATAAAATTTATAGTTATAATTTCTCTTCCTCCATTCTCCTTCCTTCAATTACAATGAAATTTGGGAGTGAACCCTGATCTGTTGTAAAGAAGCATAGTTTCAAAACCAGGGATCCCTATGGGATCATTGCTGATCGGTCAAACTCAGAGTTAGTGTCAAACGCTGCAATAAAATTAATTTCTTCTTAAAAAATAATGGATATATTTCACCATTAAAATATTTAATAAAATAAAAACAAAACAAAACCATCTTTATTTAAGTATTCAACATTTTAATCAGTATTGCAACTGGAATTTGTATTCCAATCTTACTGTATGGCTTTGCATATCCGTATTGCAATACGTATTGCGTATTGCTTATACCGTATTGCAATACGTATTGTATTGCAAGCAGCCAGGCAATACACAGCCCTACCCATTACTCCATAGATACTTTTTTATGCCTCTGATCTATACCTCCACTCAAGAAAAATAGTTTCACTTTATACGGTGTTGAGTACCGGTATGCACCATAGGAAATCTCATTACTGTCCTGCATTAAGCAGCAAATTGTCATCTGAACTCTTCTTTAACCCGTTACCCCATAAATACGCCTTTTTATGCCTCTAATTTATTCCTTCACTGAAGAAAATAGTTCAAATTTATATAGTCATGAATATTTACCATAAGAAATATTTTCTATATTCTAGTAGTTGGTAACTTAAAGCAGACTAAAGCGCAGTATATTCTAGCAGATGCCTGAGATAGTAGCTTAAAGCAGACTGAAAGTTAAGCAGAATGCGCCTAAAGGCGAAATCTACTTTACTTTCAACCTGCTTTAAGCGGTCATATATCTTCAAAACTAGAAACAGGTCATGGAGTAATGGGTTAAATGATTAATAACCAAGTAGATCAGATGTTTGAGACCAAGAAATATGTTTTTGAGACAACTCCCCTTTGAATTACACTGTACAATGAAACATTGCAAGATGCATTTTAATACCATAAAGTAAAATCTGTATTCAGTAGACACTCATACTTAGATATAAGATAGAAGTTCTGGATGAGACGATTCTTAACCCTTTACCTTATAGCCTGTTTGTAGATTTGAAGATATATGACCACTTAAAGCAGGTTGAAAGTAAAGCAGAATGTGCCTTAAGGCACATTCTGCTTTACTTTCAGCATGCTTTAAGCTAGCTTATGATAGAAAACAGAAAATAGTTCTTATAATGCATGTTTATGATTGTACAAATTGGAATTATTTTCTTCAGTGGAGGAATAAACTAAATGCACTAAAAGGCGCTTCTATTTGGGAAAGGGTTAAGAGTAGTTTAGTGGAGACGTAAGGAATATTCATATTAACTGGAGCACCATGTAAAAACATTATACTGTACATACCTGTGGCCCACTCTATAGGTAGGAGAATAATGACGGTCAGCCAGTTAAACATGTCATGTACTGTAGCCCCAGCAAACGCACGTCGGAACTCTCTCTTGTCTGTCGACTGGGCCATAGACACAAACGTATTGGTCACACTGGTTCCAATATTCGCTCCCATAATCATAGGAATAGCCGGACGGACATCAATGACTGAAATACAGTGAAATATACATCCATGAAGATTCTGTTTCAAGTAAATAGAATAACCAGCACTTTCTATTTTGGAAGACATGTGACATTAAATAGCAATCTTAAGGAATGGTGGCAGCTTAATGCTGTATTAAAATAATGCAGAAAGCTCCTAAAGAAGCTTTCTGAATTACATTTGTACTTTTATCTTGCATGTAGCAATCACCCCGCGTATAGGATACAGCTTCATACTTTTTGAAAGAATGGCTATGTACCAGAAGAGTAAACTACCCAATTACAGCGTTCCCTCTCTACAATGACATCCAATGGGAGACAACAATTATGTGCGTTGTTCGGAGGGAGTCGTTATAGAGAGGGAAATTGGCGTACATTTGCAAACAGCTTGAATCCAGATCAGACGCCGCTAAACGCGGCGTCTGATCTGGATTCAAGCTGTTTGTCACTCCTCATTAAGTTTTTTTCCGTCAAAATGTCCATTATGTAAAACAGCAGACGACAACTTTAAGCAGACGACATTGCAGCAGTAAAAGCGTTAGACATAAATGTCCTATTTAGGGAACAGCGGCAAGTGTCGTTGAAAGGAGGGAGTCGTTGTTGGGAGGGCCGTTGTAGAGAGGGAGCACTGTACAATGAATCCTAATCTGTTGCTCTGTTTTGTTTACTGACAGTTAGACTACCATGCCATCACAATGCACCATAATGATCTTAAGTATTAGGACAAGACAGACCTGAGCAAACAGTGTAGACCCTGATCAGACTGCTCCCTCAGGAGCAGTCTGATCAGGGTCTACACTGTTTGTCATTCAGTTTTCACCTTTTGGACAAATTATTGTGTGATTTAAGCAATTTAAACTCTATGATAAGTAAGCAGTTACACAGGGTGTGCCAATGCTGGTTGTACATTCCTTTCAACCCTACAGCCCTCTGTAGAGATGAAGGATTACATATGCAAACAGTGTAGACCCTGATCAGAGGGCTCCTATAGGAGCCCTCTGATCAAGGTCTGCACTGTTTGACATTTTCATTCGTTTTTGTCATCATATCAAAAATGCAACAGTAGACTGGTTCAAAATGCCTGTACTAGAATAGTCCAAAAGGATAATAACAACACACAAGAGATATATGGGGTTGAATGGGTTATACTTACTGCCAGATCCCACCATGGTGACAATGATGGAAGTGGAGGTGCTTGAACTCTGAACCAGCACCGTGGCCAGGATGCCAATCATCAGGCCAGTCACAGGTATTCTCAGGATTTCATTGTTTGTGAATACTTCACCTAAAATAATAAATAATAATATAATTTCATTGTATGGTTGTGAAAACTTCAACTAGAGTAATGAATTACAATAAAATTTACTGTTTGTGAAAACTTCACCTAGAGTAATAAATAATAATATAATTTCATTGTTTGTGAAAAGTTCACCTAGAGTAATGATTAATAATAAAATTTACTGTTTGTGAAAACTTCACCTTAAATAATAAATAATAATATAAATTCATTGTTTGTGAAAAGTTCATCTAGAGTAATGAAAAATAATAAAATGTTACTGTTTGTGAAAACTTTACCCTAGTGTAATGAATAATAATATAATTTCATTATTTGTGAAAACTTCGCCTGAATAATAATAATGTAACGAACAGTCAGGCATTTAATCCATTGGAATGTTCCATGTGGACTACATTGATTATGTTAATGGCATTGGAGTATGTGACTGTAATGGACTAGCCATCACCATATAAGTCTATACTGCTCAAGTCAAATTTGTCAGTCACAATGTAATGCTGTTAGAGTGAATTTGGCCTTGTGTTTATTACCTCCTGAGAAAACTCTGGGTGCTACATTATGGTGGCAGCGAAAGAACTTAAAATGAGTAAATCTGTTTAGGTTTTCATTGTGACACTTGTGGAAGAGTGAGGTGAAAAAGAAGTCATTGGGTACTGGGTTAAGAGATTCCCCTTTCCCTATGACTGTCAAAACTGTTTAACCCATTACCCCATAGACTGAGTGATTCTAGTATTGAAAATAAATGACCACTTAAAGCAGGTTGAAAGTAAAGCAGAATGTGCCTTAAGGCACATTCTGATTTACTTTCAGCCTGCTTTAAGCTACCATCTGCTAGAATATAGAAAATATTTCTTACAATACATATTCATGATTGTATAAATTGGAACTGTTTTCTTCAATGGAGGAATAAATTGAAAGCGTAAAATGTCGTATTTATGGGGTAATGGGTTAATCACATACTACTGACACTTACCTGCTGTTTTACCACCAAGGATTCGGAAAGCTGAACTCAGGAAGTCGAGCGAGCAAATGAAGATGTATAGGAGGGCAACCAGGCCAACAAACTTCCCTGCATACGTCCCAACCCTGCACAAACGCTCTGTGCATGTGAGCTCTGGAATATCAAAAGTAAACAGCATATTAATTTTCTGCCAAAATAAACAACTTTCTTCCCAACTATGTTGCTGCTCTCTGGGCTAGAAAAATAACAAACAAGATTAATACCAAGGATCTGCAATAAAACATGACATTGTTTTAACCAATTACTCCATAGCCTGTTTTACTACTTAAAGAGGCTCGCAACCGGATTTAGCATTAAAAATGGTAATTTGTAAATATATGTCAAATGATTATATAAATGGGTAAGATTTAGTTTAGGATAATAAATTCTGTTAAAAAATGCATTTCCAAAAAAAAAAAGAAGAAGCTCTGGTGGGATTCGAACCCGTGACCCTCCATTGCGGAGACAAACAAGAAAAATGAGGACACGCCTTTACCGCCTCGACCACGGACGCTCTCTATATATATGGTAGCGATAAAACGTACTTCACCGGTAGCGCTTAATACTACATTATTCGGCTCCGGTTTATGTCAGAGCCCGTGTAGAGAAGCAACAACAACAGCAAAACCGTCAGCTGACGCTATTGAAAAACGATGGAATATATCTAAAAAAACTAAGATTCGGTGACGATTCTTGAGACTTTTTTTGGACTGATCATATCTTTTTAATGTCAGAAGCCAAATAATGCCACAAATTTGCTTTTATTTGAGTATTTTATTTTATTTTGACAAGTAGATCTACACCATGATCCGGTTGCGAGTTGCTTTAAAGCAGGTTGAAAGTAAAGCAGATTGCACCTTAACCCTTTCAACCCTAGTCCCGCATATAGGCGTCCTTTTCAAACAGTGTACATGTGAATAGTACACTTGTCCTGTGCAAACAGTGAAGACCCAGATCAGAGGGCTCCAAAAGGAGCCCTCTGATCAGGGTCTTCACTGTTTGTCAGAAAGCCAAACATAGGCAAAAACAATCCTTAAAAGTCAGAAATGGACTAGACTAAAATGGAAACTGGAATTGGCCATTTTAAGTTTCAGGGAGGAAAGAGTTAAGGTACATTCTGCTTTACTTTCAGCCTGCTTTAAGCTATCATATGATAAGATATAGGAAATATTTCTTATAGTGCACATGTATTACTGTATAAAATGGAACTATTTTTTCAGTGGAGGAATACATTAAATGTGTAAAAAGGCGGATCTATGAAGTAATGGGTTATTTAATTTTAACAACTCTCCAGGCTGGGCTGCAGAAAGAAAACTGAAGATTAGAAGTAACAAGATTGTGTGTTTGGCTTTCCAAAGGACTACAAGTATATAAATTATGCAAAGGTCTACACGGTTTGCATAGAACAAGTGTATTCTTCACAGGTAGACTATTTGTGGTCCCGACTATTTGTTAATGAGAGTTTATTCACCACTTTGTTTGAATGTGTTACCAGGGCTGCCATAAGTTGACATGAAAAATCCTATGATTTCCAAATTTGCATTTTTCAAGTGCGATTTTACGAATCGTACCTTTACCCCATATACTAGAAAAAAATCCTAAGATTTAGGAAAAATCCGGAGAAATGGCAGCCCTGTTACAGTTACAAGTCAACATCTCAGTGAATCTAACAACAGATTTTTCCAAAAATATAACTCCATGTAGTCTTTTGTACTGTCAAACCTTTGTTTAGATCTGGATGTTCACTGTTTGCACAAGACAAGTTTATACTATTCACAGGCGAACAGTTTGTAAAATACGTGTATACTCGTCACTAGGGTTCTATGGGTTCATTTATATCCAAAAATGATAGTACAGTGATGTTCGCTCCCAAAAGTGGCAATATACAAATTAGCATAATTTATTGAAAACTGCGAGTGAGTGACAATAATAGTTTGTCCCTAACTGGCATTATTATTTTATCTGCAACATTGACTCTAAATTTCTTCTAAATATATCAATGTTTTAGCAATTAACGGCAGAAAATCAAATTAGCGCGCGCATGTGTAAATTTTGTCGGAGGACACGTGCCAAGTAATTAGATCTATTCAGTTTTTGACAAAACAACATTTTATAATATAATACAGAAAATACATGTAGAATTCTTGTTTTTACTGTTTGCCAAAGTAAGAAATGGAAGATGTTCAAACACACGAACACATTATATCTAGTTCTAAACTGATTTTCAGTACCCACCAGACCAGTTCGGACCGGTATCAGCATTTATGACGTCATCGTCATCCTCAGAATCCCAACTCCCAGTGCTCACACTAGAAGTGTCATCGCTAAGAGTCTGACCCTCAATATGAATGACCACCATGGGATCGCAAGGGTCCGTCTCGCAGTAGGCCGGGGGTGGCTCGTAAACCGCTCCTTTAGACACATCGGCCTTTTCATCACAGTCATTGACCAATTTAGCGAGCACCTGTCGATGGGTTGAGATTAGGTAGAATCGAATTTTATGACATAAAATAATATTAAACTATTGTCAAAAATAATGTCAATCGTTTACTTACCTCTTTGTCCTCATCCTCAGTCACTAGCGGCACTTTCCTCTCCATCTCTTCAGCAGAATAAGGTATACGTATTGGAGTATCCATGTTCATTTGACGTGCCTCCATTGATCTATACCGCGTGTTCACGAAGCCGGTAGTATTTGTAGTAATAGTAACGGTTGTATCCCTACGCCATAACCTACTTAACAGACACCTGTGATGAACAAAACTCGGTTCGTGTATTTGTGGCTGTCTTCTATTAAGAAAAAATGTAGATAGGATATACCTCAACTATTCTTAAATTGAAAAATATCTAAAGTGGACTTGATTACAGTTTAAAAATTACTTCACTGATGACTACTTTTTTCAACTTTGACCTTCTTCACTCATGCTCTCGTATGTTATTTTCATTGATCAGCTTTAAACAAGGTCAGCAATGACGAAACTTTGAATGTACGCATGCGCCTTAAGCGATCACAAGTGACTACCATGGTCTTAAAAAAGAGTAGTCAGTGTACATGAAGCTCACCGCTTTGTTCACTTTTGATGCGCTCGTGACTATTAGTCGGAACTCGAGAGCGGGAACATGTTGTTCAGCCCGCCCGTCCGTTCGTCCGTCCGTTCATATTTAGAGATCTACGGTACACTCTTCGTCCGTATAACTCGTATACTTTTCAAAGTTAACGATTAACCTTTTAGTTTTTTAACAGGCCAAGATCGATGCACATTTAATTTAATAGATATAGTATACAACAGATGATTTTAACCCCCGTTGGTTCGTTCGTCCGCGCTAACATTTTGGGTATATGGGACTAGGTGACATAACAGAGAACATAAGAGTTCATTCCGTTAGTCAATGTTGGGTTTATGTGGCATTTTTGGTTTATGTGGCTATTTTATGTGTCTTTTCACACATTGTTTATTTTAAACATATTTTATTTCCAAAATTTCAACATGGAAATGGGGTTGGGCCACAAGTTCCAAAAACATTAGTTACGGCCCTTCTCCATTGTTAACACTGGAAAGGTCACATATAGAACCTGAAATGTTAGAACGTCCGTCCATCTGTCCATATTGAAAGTTCATCTTAATTGTAATACTCGTTTAACCATATACTCTTCAGGCCAATACCGATGTACATAGATCTATACCGTATACCTCATAATTAGTGCATTTCGGACCAGGATTTTAAACATTTAAAAAATACGACCATTTGAGGCCACGGTAGAACATTTTCACATGTGAATACCGTAGTTCATGAAACTATGGGGCGTCAAATAATCTTACACACACACACACACACACACACACACACACACACACACACACACACACACACACATTTACATTTTATGTCTTTACGTTTCTTCAACAATTTGAGCATATATTTACGACAAAACTATAATAGAGTAATGCCTCGCTCTAACGACCACGGGCAATTAAAAAGGTTCAAATTGATGCTTAAAGCAGGATAAATATAAGTACAGAAGTCTCGATGATACAGAAAGTCAGTACCCCCTGTTTTCCTTTAGCGTGACTCCATTGAACCGTTGCCCATTTGTTTAACTCTTTCATCCCTGCAACTTTCAATGGACGAACTAAGTTTCCAATTAAGTCTAGTCCGTTTTTGACTATTTTCAGTTGATTTAAAGGGACTCGCAACCGGATGGTGTACTTGTCAAAATAAAATAAAATACTCAAATAAAAGCAAATTTGTGGCATTATTTGGCTTCTGACATTAGAAAAATATGATCAGTCCAAAAAAAGTCTCAAGAATCGTCACCGAATCTTAGATTTTTAGATATTTTCCATCGTTTTTCTATACCGACTAGTAGACGGTATAGTTGTTGTTGTTGCTTCTCTACACGGGCTTAGACATAAACACGAGCCGAATTACGAAGTTGTATGCACTTTCGATAGCTACACATTGAAATACGTTAAATCGATCCGAGATAAACGGATAGTTCCGTGGTCAATTGGTCTAAGCGGTTTCCCCTATTTTGCCTTCTGTACGCCAATGCCGGGGCCCCGGGTTCGAATCCCACCAGAGACCAATATTTTTTTTTATTGAAATACATTTTTTTTAAACAGAATTTCTTATCCTAAACTAATTATTTACCATTTATATAAGCGTTTGACACATATTTACAAATTACTATTTTTAATGCACCATCTGGTTGCGAGTCGCTTTAAAGAACAACATATTGCCAAGTGGCAAACAGTGCAGGTGCCCTCTTACCAGGGTCTACATTGTTAGTATAGGACTAATTAATGAACTAAATCACAGGTAGATTTGTTAATGACGAGTATACTCGTTGCTAGGGTTGAATGTGTTAATTAACAGGATTAAATGTTTTGTATGTTTGATTGTCAATCAGTATGGAGCATAAACGCATCACGTTGCTTAGGATGACTGGTCTCAGTTTAAAAGTACACTGTATTGCATAGTTTACTAAGAAGATATACATTAGTTCATTCGATAGCCCAGTCGGTATGGTATCAGACTATGGAGGCAGTCGGTTGTAGGTATGATCCATGCCTAGATTATTCAAACATGATATTTTACAGGTCCACGCCTAGCGCATACTTGACGAGGGCAAGTGTTTTGACTGAGACTGAGACTGGAAGTCGGCTCAAGTCCCATTGCGCCCAGGACAGCGGGTAGAATAACAAGAGGACTGATAGTCCTCCTCTGTGACCACAGTCCATAACCCCCTCTCTCTGTCTCTCTCTGTCTCTCTCTTACTCTCTCTTTCTCATTCCCCTCTCTCTACATGTCTGTCTGTTTAATGTCTGTCTCTGTCTATTTGTCTGTCTCTATCATGTTTGTCTGTCTGTCTTTCTATCTTTGTCTTTCTTGCTCTTTATTTGTCTGTCTGTCTGTCTGTCTCTGTCTCTCTATTTCTCTATCTGTCTCTCTGTCCCTGTCTCTCTCTCTCTCTCTCTCTCTCTCTGTCTGTCTGTCTGTCTCTCTCTCTCTGCTTCTAGTATCTCTATGTGTGAAAGAGTATTCCAAGTCAGACATGCCCCACTTCTGTAAGCCCCGCCACTACATCGGTTTACGCAACACCTACATTCATAATACTGTTCATGATGTAGAAGCACGGCATTTCCTCACATTCTGAGGTAAACTTGTTGTTATTCGTTGACGAATGGTTACCTACTTGGAACAGCTTGCATGTTAGTCACCGAATTTCACACCACCCCCCTAAGCCGGTGCCAAATCACGTACCTAGATTTCCAGGCACGCTTGAAAATTTCCATACTGCGAATGTATTACTCAATACCCCTTAGACACAGAATTATAATTCCGTGCCTTAGATACGCGTATATATGTACAGTCGAAACTCGATACTTCGAACTCGCTTAAATCGATCGTATCAGTACTTCATAAGTTAAATTTGGATATTGGTACACTGAGTGTAAAGACAGTCGAGACTCGATACTTCGATCTCGCTTCAGCCGAACATACCCATATTTCAAAGTTAAAACGTGGCTAAGCCACGTTTTAACTTTGAAATATGGGTATGTTCAATCTTACGCGAGTTCGAAGTATCGAGTCTCGACTGTATTTACAAACAATGTACCAGTGGAGAGTACACGTGTAATGTACATGGACCCTGATCAGAGGACTTCTTAATGAACCCGCTGATCATTGTGCTATATATTGTAATTTTAAATAAACAAAAATGGACCAGACTTAAATGGAACATGGGTTGTCTATTTGAAGTTTCAGGGACAAAGCATGTGATAGTAGATAAAGTGAAGACGTTATTTTTCCCCGTTTAAACGAAAACGCATTGAAATAAAATGTAGAACAAGCAATATCTTTAAAAAAGATATCCAGCGGAATGAGAGGTGGAAGTAAAACTATAGATGTGTACTTTGTTGAGTTTGTTTTAAAGAATTGTTATATCTTGGATTGAAAAGCAGAATATACAAGTACAGTGGAAACAGCGACTTTTATTTAGGATGTAGCATAACTCAGACTAAAACCTATCATGTACAGAAACGCAAAACTAATAATTCAACCTATATCCTAGCTACTGGTATAAGATCCTAGCTAGCTCCTATTAATGCACTGTTCTCTCTCTCTCTATATATATATATATATAAACGGAAATGCAAAGGTCCGACAAAAGTCGGCCCGGTACAAGTTAAAATATATATCGAATTAAAAAATAAGAAAGATTATGCCTCTGTTTAAAAAATATTTAATAAAAACATTACGCTCCTCTACTAAACTAGTTTCGCCTTTCGGCTCCTCAGTAGTATATATATATCAAACATCATTCATAGAGTTTCTTGAAACAAACTATAACTAAAGTTACTAATGTGCATGCTCATACAGCAGTGTAATAGCTGTCTGCTGTAGTTTCTCTAACACCTCATTCTTGTACAACTCAATTGTGCCTGACTCACTTGAGGTCATTCATGATATTACTATCAATGTACATGTATTCTAAATTTGAACAAATAGTAAACAAGAAGAATTGGTATAGTAAACCATAGCAAAATATTAAGCTATAAACCACTGTCTATCTATAAATAGACATCAGTTGTCATACATCTTAAAATAGAAGCAAATGATGTCATCAGTTCAATAGAAAAACAGTCTGCAACAGCCTGTGTCTCATTCAAATATTGTATAACTGTAATTGTACATAGACCTGCCTGGCTACAGTTTCAGGGCTCCAGATAAAACAGAGTAAACTGAACAAATCTAACATTTTCTCACTCATTTCAGCACCAAACCCTATGGTGTTACCACTCATTTTGTTAGCCTCGAAGAGACAATTCAAATGAGTAGGACACCGTCAGGTTTAATGCAGGAATAAAGATTTTAAGTTTTGAAATACTCCCCTTGTCTGGAGCCCTGGCTACTATCCATTCAGACAATTCAGTTTCAAGCATGTGACTTTCAATATAGATTTCTGACCATTTATCATTGGTTGAGAATTTGCAAATGATAGGTCTAAATAGAAACCATTCAGCTCCGCTGAAAAAAGAAACATGCTGTCATAGCAATTGCAGACTCTTTGCACTAACAATTCACATTCAATTACAGTAATTTTTATTTAAAATGCAAAACTATCATGTACAGAAATTCAAAACAAAAATATTATTTAAACCGTATCCTAGCTACTGGTAGGAGATCCTCACATTAATCTGCTGTTCTATCACTCTTCATTCATGAATGGAGTTTCTTAGAAAAATGATTCTTAAAATAGAAGCATGATCGCATCAGCACAGTCAGTCTGTGTCTCTAAATTTTACACTCACAATACATTGTAACTGGTAAAACTGTAATAATGCATAGACCAGCCTACAGGGCTCCAGATAAGAGGGAGTAAACTGAACAAATCGCATTTTTTCACTCATTTCAACACCAAACCCTATGGTGTAACTACTCATTTGGATCGTCTCGAAGAGACGATTCAAATGAGTAGTGACACCATAGGGTTTAATGCAGAAATAAAGATTTTAAGTTTTGAAATACACCCCTTATCTGGTATATCTAATCAGCCCATTCAGTTTTAAGCATGTGACTTTCAACCTAGATTACTGTCCAGTTATGATTGGTTGAGAATTTGCAAACTTTAATGATAGGTCTAAATAGAAACCATTCAGCTCCGCTGAAAAATACATATTTTTTTTTTTTTTTTTAAATCCTATATAACTTGTTGTTTTAATCTGAGTGGCACACAGTTTGAGATTGGCGCCAAGGCGTTTGCAATTGAAATACATGTACTAGTTTTAGTGTAAACGCGTTTAAATTGGGAATTAATAACGTCTTCTCCACTGTATGTTAAAAATCAAGGAAACATTGATCTCAACTTAACCATTTCCCCGCTCAGTTCATCTGTATTATAATTTGAAAAACGTTCCATCCCAGACCAGGCGCCAAGAAACTCGGAGCTTGGTCTGGGTCAACACTGTTTAACACTCGTATCGATGGTTCTTTCGATAGATATTCCTAACAAGAAATATCTTTAAAAAAGATATTCGGCGGAATGAGTGGTTGAACTAAGGCTATATAGATGGGTGTGCAAAATTGAATTAAATTGAGGTTTTCAAAGAATATATATCTTGGATTGAAAAGCAAAAAATACAAGTATTCAATTGAAACAGTAACTTTTATTTAAAATGCAAAACTATCATGTACAGAAATGAAAAACAAAACAATAATTTAACTCATATCCTAGCTACTGGTAGGAGATCCTCACATTAATCTATTGTTCCATTCATAGAGTTTCTTGAAACAAACTATAGCATACACAAATGTACAGATACAACAATCTACTGTACTTCACTCTTGTAAATAATGATGAAACAACACAATTGTGTTTAACTCACTTGAGGCTATTCATATATAAAATATTGCTTTTAATGTATGGCAAATGTGTACAAATAGTTAACAATTAAAACAAATTGGTTGTAAACAATTATGAAACACCTAGCTTCCTCTGTATATCTATAAATAGATTTTAGATCATAGCATAATTTTGTCAATTCTGTGGCCTAGTGTAGTAAACAGACAGCCTGTATCTCTAAATGTTACACCCACAGTCCACATCATGTAAAACTGTAATGGGACATAAACCAGCCTACAGGGCTCCAGATAAGAGTGAGTAAACTAAACAAATCACATTTTTTCACCTCTTTTAGCACCAAACCCTATGGTATTACCACTCATTTTGATTGTCTTGAAGAGACAATTCATATGTATAGTGACACCACAGGGTTTAATGCACAAATAAAGATTTTAAGTTTTGAAACAATTCCCTTATCTGGAGCCCTGGCTACTATCCAATCAGACTATTCAGTTTCAACAGGTGCTCTTAATTCTAAATTTCTGATCAAATATTATTGGTTGAAATGTGTGGCCAAATATTAAAGTGTGTCTAAATAGAAAACAGTCAGCTCCGCCGAAAAACATTAATTGGAAAAGAATTGCAGACGGTGCCATTACTCATTCACCCATAGTTCACCCACGACTTTAAATTTCAATATGGCCTATCCCAATTTGTCTTTAGACTGCCGACATTGAAACGGTGTAAACCTAGTGTCGTATCAGAGTACAAACTCTTATCGACGTTCGTTTTGTTGTTGTTGTTGTTTATTTTCAAGGAAGAGACAACTGAAAAATCTATTTAAAGTTTGGGGCGATAAGCTTAAACAGACTGCAACTCAGATGTAGAATCTAACCCCTAATACACTGCCTTACTCCGAGTACAACGGTTATTTTCTACGATTCTTTGCAAACATTTTGAATCCTGATCAGACGCCGCTTAACGTCGCGCCGTCTGATCAGGATCCAAACTGTTTGCCACTCATTTAAATATTTCTTAAGTCAAAATAACTACAATTTGAATTCGAGAAATTAAAGCAGACGACAATCGTTTAAAGCTGATGACGTCATGGCAGTGAATGGGTTTAATGTGCTAAAATGCCATCTGCTTATAAAAAACTGTCGCATATAAATGTCAATATATGTATATATCAATTATACAGCCGAAGTTGCCTTTGAAAATGCCTTAAATTAAATGTCAGATCGAATTCCCGAACAGACCAAACGTCTTGTAACTTTACATTATTATTAAATTATCAATATTATTTTTTTTGAAGAAAAAAAAATGAGTAAAATAAAATCAAAATTGTTTTCCCTCACAGCTCAGTATTTGTTTATGCACATCAAAGGTTTCAAAAGTCGGTCAAAACAAATTATTTTACATAGATCTACTTAACCAATGAAAAATCGTTACGAAACCGAGTTGCAATTACAATAACGCTTTCGTATTTTGTATACAAATATTAATCCTATTGAAACCACATGAAATAGAATTATATTAACCCTGCATATGCTGAATATTTTGCAAACAGTGTAGACCCTAAACAGAGGGTTCCGTAAGGAGCCATCTGATCAGGGTCTATACTGTTTGCATTACATTATTTAAAAAAATCCAAAAATAATATCTAAAAAGGCCTGAAAGTAAAAAAAAAAAACCACTAGTAAGTTTTCTTAAGTGGAAAAGTTCATTTGAATTTCAGCAAAGAAAGTGTTAATCAATGACTCTCCCAGGCTTAACCTTCAGCAGGCTATGGTGAACTCTTCATAACTGTTGAAACAGTTTGGAGACACATACGACATTAAGTACATTTAAGACTTGGAGTCTCTAGTACCAACTTGTTTGACACCATGGATGCAATTGCCTAATTGACATGGAATAAAAATTGCTGCAAACGACAATTTTAGCAAACTTCGTCCCAATAGAGGCTATAACTTTCTTATCCCGACGGCTTGCCTCTACATTCTTTGCAATGTAAATTATTATTTTAGCACATATGCTAAAGAATAACATCTTCTCCTCAGTATATGTTAACAAAACCCACGAGGATGTCAGGAAGTTATAAAAGTACAAAACACATGCGGTATTTGATATCTATAAGGTATTTGTTTACATATCTACTCGTCAGTCATCTACATGCAGTGGATTACAGGACTCCCTCTCGACAACGTCACCCAATATGAGACAAACATTGCGTGTGTTGTTCGGAGGGAGTCGATATAGGGAGGGGAATTGGCTTACATTTGCAAACAGTTTGAATCCAGATCAGACGCCGCGTAAGGCGCGGCGTCTGATCTGGATTCAAGCTATTTGTCACTCGTCATTAAGTTTGTTTCAGTCAAAATGTCCACTTATTTGTAACTTTGAGAAAAACAGCAGACGATAGCTTTAAGCACACGACACTATTGCAGCCGTGAATATGTTGGACATAATTTCTCTGTGTAGGGAACTGCAGCAAGGGTCGTTGTTAGGATGTAGTCGTTGTTTGGAGGGCCGTTATAGGGAGGGAGCACTGTATATGAAATTATTTATATACAGTGGAGAATCTGTTATTCTTTCCCGTTTACACGCAAACGTACGCAAACGCAAAGCACTAAAACGTAGAAAAGTACAACTTTTTGACAATTCTGAAAGTTCATCTTTATCTTGGTGGCAAACAGTTTGGAGCCTGATCAGACGCCGGGTTACCCGGCGTCTGATCTGGCTCCAAACTGTTTGCACTGTAAATAATAGTTTTAGCGTAAACGCGTTTATTGGGAAAGAATAACAGATTCTCCACTGTATATAGTTTTGTCAATTATCTTGACGTCTTTGTTGCAATTGTAATTACCTCATGGACTTGTTAGTCTAAAGGCGGAAATTAAATCTTATCTTATCTTATCTATATAAAGCCACATCCTGCCGTGATATCGTCTGATTTTATATTATTGTCGCCTGTAAAATTTGAGAAAAAATATCGGAAAACTGAAGAAACATAAGGACGAATGTTAAAGCATTTTGATCCAGAATAAACCATAACCCGTCTGATATGGAGCCATGCTGTTTGCAAATACTGGTCAAGTCGCTATCGACTGGCACAGAATTCGCATACTGATTAACCCATTATCCCATAGCCCGTATCTTGTTTTGAAAATAGGTTTTCACTTAAAATGGCTCGCAACAGGATTTGTAGCATTTAAAACAGTAATTTGTAAATATTTGTCAAATGCTTATAAATATAAATGGGTAAAATTTAGTTAAGGATAAGAAATTCTGTTAAAAAATGCATTTAAAAAAAAAGAAAGAAGAAGTTCTGGTTGGATTCGAACCCGTGACCCTCCATGCGGAGACAGACACGAAAAATAAGGAAACCCCTTAGCCCACTCCACTACGGGCTCTGTTTATTTACGGTATCGGATTAACGTTCTTCAGTGTGTAGCGATGGATAGTACATTTTTCGGCTCTGGTTTATGTCTGAGCCCGTGTTCAATTTCTGTTGCATCAGTCGACGCAACGGATAAAACGAATGGAAATACATGTATCTAAAAATGAAGATTTGAAGACTCTTCTTAAGGATGTTTTTAGACTGATCATATTTTTCTTATGCCAGATGCACGATAATGCTACACATTTGGTGTTATTTGAGCATTTTCTTTTATTTTTGCAAATACACCATCCGGTTGCGAGTCGCTTTAAAACAGGTTGAAAGTAAAGCAGAATGCGCCTAAGCCTGCTTTAAGCTTTCATCTGCTAGACTATAGAACAGAACAGAACAGAATAGAATAGATGTTTTATTTGACTTAAGCATACAAGCTCATCATCATAACATATATACATAATAACATAAAACTGATGGTACTAAAATTATGAGATACAAGGCATGTTTAACAGAAATATCAACATGGACCATGTATTCCGAGAGTGCTCATCATTAGCACAGGGCTTCTAAGAGTTGACTATATAATCCTAAGACTTTCAATTTTATCATTTTTTTTAAACGCGATTACTTAAAGCAGATTGAAAGGCGCATTCGGCTTCACCCTCAACTCGGTTTAAGCTACACTCTGCTAGTATAAAAATCCAAAGAATTTTGAAAAATCTTGAAAATGGCAGCCCTGTTAGCAACATAAGAAAAGAAAATTTTATTCTCACATTTAACCCGAAGTCAGCACAGCACCACCGCATCTGCGAGTTACGTTACTCGAGGATACGGCAGTATTGCACTGAATAGATTTAGATCTACACTATTTAAACGCATTCATACATATCTAACACAATTATAGAAACTATTTCTTACAATACATGTACATGTTCATGACTGTATAGATTAGCATTGGAGAGGACTTACATAGGCAATGCCTGTTGTCCAATCCATTTCATTATTTGAATAAAATATTGTATAAACCAACTATTTTCTTTAATGGAGGAATAAATTAAAGGCGTAAAAATGTACACGTATTTATGGGGTAAAGGGTTAAACAGGCCACAACAACACCATCACGGATGCAATTTTTATCCTGTCTTTCCTCGATAAATATAATGTCTGCTTTAAACTTTACACCGCCCTCGTTACTTGTACATGTATCTATACAATGTACATCAAGATCGAACGTATGCCATTGTATGTGGCATTCCTATGAATTATCTAAGTTTGAGAAATAAAAGCAGACAGCAACTCATACAATTACTATTCCATTACATGTGTACATTAACATTACATGTATATACATATAGCCCGAAATAATCATCTTTCAAACTACACAATAGGTTTTCAATTTCAATGCAATTTCAAGCTTTAAAGACAAACGCAAAATTAAAGCAGAAAGCTAACAATGCTTATTTTTGCTTTATAGTCATCGCTCTTTCAGCACACGTCTGTGTTCAAACCGATGACTGCCAATTCTTTCAGTTGCAGAACAATATTGTGTTAATACTGTAAATATCTATAAATATAGAGATTATCACGTCATACAATAACACGAGGCCCTTGAAAATTGAAATTCATATCCGCCCCTGGCAGGATAAAATGTACCATTCTTTGAAAAGCGGATTTGCAAACATCCACTTATACAGTGGAGAATCTGTTATTCTTTCCCGTTTAAACGCAAACGTACGCAAACGCACTAAAACGTAGAAAAGGACAACTTTTGGACAATTCTGATATTTCATGTTTATCTTGGTGGCAAACAGTTTGGAGCCTGATCAGACGCCGGGTTACCCGGCGTCTGATCTGGCTCCAAACTGTTTGCACTGCAAATAATAGTTTTAGCGTAAACGCGTTTATTGGGAAAGAATAACAGATTCTCCACTGTAGATAGAAGAGAAGACGTTATCATTTTCAGAACAAACGCGTCTGTGCTAAATGGGCTATTTTCATCGCTAAAACAGGTTGGAGCCAGATCAGACGCCGAGTAAATTGTTCTCAACAACGTGTTTGTACTAAATCAGTTACCTCACCGCAAAAAAGATTGTTTGGAACCTGATCATTCTCTGAGTAACTTTGTAGTGTCTGTTCAAGCTCCAAGTTGTTTGTCACTCAGAGTAAAACAAAATAAATAAAAGATCCTTTATTTTTATTTTTCTTCGTTTTATTGCATTGCGTTAGCGAATAACACATTTCTACTGTAATGTTGTACAGATAAATATTCAGCGAATAATCTCTGAAACATGAATCTACTCGACTTATATATATATATATAGATATACAAATGTACTCTCGTACTGTCATCAGGGCTTATAGGCGAATTTGCAAACAGTGTAGGTCCTGATCAGACACCGCATTGACCAGCGTACATGTACATTGTAGATATATTTTAGTCAAAGTGTTTTAAATCTAACTTTGAAAAAACATTAAAACAATGCATCAGTATCAATGCAGATAATATAATGGAGGTGAAAAGGTTACAGGGGTTTCTGCATTACATTGTTATAAATGATCAGTCCTAAATACGGTCGTACTAAAATGGACAAGATTTCATTGGAAACTGGAATTTCCCAGTTGACTTTTCATGGGTCAAAGAGGCATTGAAACGACATAACAACGTAGTGTGATCTTGTGAAGCAGGTTATAACTAATGGACAAAGATTCAAAGTTGATGTTAACAGTAATTACTGTTTCAAGTGACTCGCACTTACTATGAGAAAGGGTTGGAATTATGCATTTTTTGAACCGTATACATAAACTGTTTCTAATAATTTCCAAGAGCAAAATACAGAGGGAGATTTTCGAGTTGTTCTGGCCAGTAACACAAATATTCAATTTACAGAATAAATATAATCTGCCCAGTGTCCACATTTAGCATTCTAATCCTTACATAATCAATGGAGTTATTACCGGACATGACTACAGTGGAGAAAACATTATTCTTTCCCAATAAACGCGTTTACGCCAAAACTATTATTTCCACTGCAAAAAGTTTGGAGCCAGATCAGACGCCGGGTATCCCGGCGTCTGATCAGGCTCCAAACTGTTTGTCATCAAGATTAAAATCAAGTTTCGGAATTGTGAAAAAGTTGTTATTTTCTGCATTTTAGTACAATGCGTAAATGCGTTTCGTTTGCGTTTAAACGGGAAAGAATAACAGATTCTCCACTGTAAATGGATGAAGCTCACACGACTTAAATTGTGTCTAGTGACAAGTCAGTGAAATTTCCCATATTTATAAAGATACCATATTGATTAATATACCGTATAAGAATACAATTATCTAGACTATTTTTGAGTAAAGAGAATTAAACTTTCACTGCAACACGGATATTTACAAACAGTTTGGATCCTGATCAGCGGCATCTGATCATCCACACTATTTGAAATTGATATCATTGTTTTCCTAAGAAAAACATGCATAATTTTTTAAAAGTAAAAACGGACAAAAACAACAGCAGTCTAGCCAGACGATGATTTGACAGCGAGTGTGTAAGACGGGTATTTCCGTCATAATGGCAGTGAAAGGGTCAACAGCTGTTATTGACATACAGTGGAGAATCTGTTATTCTTTCCCAATAAACGCGTTTACGCTTAAACTATTATTTGCAGTGCAAACAGTTTGGAGCCAGATCAGACGCCGGATAACCCGGCGTCTGATCAGGCTCCAAACTGTTTGCCACCAAGATAAACAAGAATTATAAGAATTGTCAAAAAGTTGTACTTTTCTACGTTTTAGTGCTAAATGCGTTTGCGTACGTTTGCGTTTAAACGGGAAAGAATAACAGATTCTCCACTGTACGCGTATTAGATATTCCAAGAAACATCACAATATCGCAATCATTTTTTTTTTTAATTTTCTCTTCATAATTCAACCGTTTTCACTACCTTACCCCAAGAACGTGTCTGATTAGGAACTAAACTGGCTGACACTCATTACTAATATAAATTTCAGTCGATTTATCTAAAACTGACGTTTTAGAAATAAAACAGACGACATTTATGTGTTGCCATGGCAGTGAAGGGGTTAAAATAATTTGACGTACACAAATATATTTGTTCTCTTCCTCCTCAACCTCGAACAGTGTGCGTTTTACAGTGAAGGGGAATATGTTATTCTTTCCCGTTCAAACGCAAACGAAACGTATTTACGCATTGCAATTAAATGTAGAAAATGACAATATTTTGACAATTCTGACTATTCGTTTTAATCTGAATGGCAAACAGTTTGGAGCCTGGTCAGACGCCGGGTTACCCGGCGTCTGATCTGGCTCCAAACTGTTTGTAAACGAAATTATTGCTTTGGCGTAAACGCGTTTATTGGGAAAGAATAATGTCTTCCCTGTGGTGTAAATACTATAAATAGTCACATGTATAAAGTTAAATATAGCTTTGCGTAAGATAAAATAAATATCTATAACTGTCTCCATGGATGAGTTGTAAACAATGCATCATTGTTTAAAGTGTTTTATCACCGCGGTGTCATAGGTTCGAACACCGACTCTGAGAAACAATAATTGAATTGGTTCTTGAAATGTCTCTTTTCAAATACAAATGTTTACGTATATATTATGCCCTGCCATCCACTTTTGTGACGATGCGCATTATTTTTTGGGACCATATTGAGAATTGATTCTTGATACCAAAAAATGTGATCCACATGAAATAAAGACGTTAATATTATTATTATTATGATTATTATTATTATTATATTTATTATTATCATTATTTATTATAATAAAGAGTTAAACAGGTTTTGTCTTTACATCCACATTTTCTGTTCAATAAATGATAATACATGCATGGTTAAGTTTTAATAAGACCACTTAGAAATACATGTATGCTTTGATGCGAGTTTTTTTGCTGTTTGTTCCTGTTTTTTGTTTTGAATTGCGATTCGGGAAACCTTCTTTGAAAAATGCAGCAATTATAGGGGGAAATGTTATTCTTTCACTTTCAAACGAAATAAATGCAAGCACAATGCAAGTAATGAAGGAAACAGTTACGACTTACGTCTCCCATTATGTTATTTTTGGCACTGGTACATTTGTAATTGTTTTAACTTTTACCCTGCTGTAATATCGTCTGGTTTGAAATTGTTATCTGCAAAATTTGTTAACTCAGATGTATACATGTTTAAGTAAATAAACCAAAGAGACGAGTGTCAATAATTTATATAAAGATCGGACACCGCGTTACGCGGCGTCTAATCAGGATCCAATCTGTTTGCCAACACCAGTGAAGTCGTGATAGGCAGGCAAATGGCAAATGGTAAAACAAATATAGCCCTGTCTGTAAACAGAGAACATATCGATCACACATGAAATTGAGGAACAGTATTTCGCCATAAGTATGGTACACAACCGCCTTTAGCTGGAATTGGCCAATAGAATACGGCGGAGAAGTCGTTTGCTCTCCTGTTTAACCCATTACTTCCTCCATACATATACGCCCTTTGACGATTATAATCTACTCAAAAATAGTTCCTGTTTATATATAGACTTGAATATGCGCCATAACAAAGAGTTTCACATCATAGCAGGTGGTACATGTAGCAGGCTGAACGTTAAACAGAATGCGCATTAAGGCCTCAAGGCGTTAATTCTGCTAAATTACTTTCAACTTGCTTTCAATGGTCACCTGTCCTCAAAACAATTTTCAGGCTATTTGGTAAAGGGTTAAACGAAGCTTAATACAGAATCAATGTAATACAGTGTAGAAAATAACATCGTTTCATACAATACTGAGGATTTATTTTAATTTGAGCGACAAACACTTTTATCATATTCTATATGTCCTCTCCTTTTTTCCTTTGTGTGTTTCCTTTCTTTTAAAACTCAACTACTATTTATGTCACAGTGATATTGGTGATCACGTTTATTTCCTACTAACATTACACTGTTTGCTATGGTGTATAGCATATAAGGCGCTATCTTTTACTTACTATGTTGTATTGTCTACAGTGTTTATTGAAACCAGAGTTATCACGAAACAAAGGAGATCCCGGTGCGAGGTTTTTTTTCCATCTAAAACACTCACACCTGGTCTTCTTTGTTTACCGACTCCCACTTGTAACCTATGAAAATTGAGATATGCACCCAACACAAAAGCATTACCTCTTTTTAATTAAAATGCTTTAACATACTTTAAGGAAATATATACAGTTGCCTAGGATTTTTACTCTTACTTTTAATTTTTTGAATTTTATGCATTTTTCACTTAGAAAACATGGGTGTCAAAAAGTTTAGATCCAGATCAGATGCCGCGTTGCCGCGTTACGCGGCGTCTGATCTGGATCCAAACTGTTTGCATAAATATGTTAAATCTCGCTTGAAAATGTGAAAACGTTAGGATTTTATGAGCAATTTATGCCTGGTTTAATGAGAAAGAATAACATCTTCTCCACTGCAGTATAGTCACAGCTGTAGGGCACATTACCTATATGGACATGTAGACCAGTAGACCTATTCATAATCACATCACTCGTGATCACTGCTGTAATACATGTATTGCTTGCTATTATTATAAACTGACGACAGCCTGTATTTCCCCAGCGCTTCTCTTCTAGTCAAGGAAGCTCAGCAGTAGTCTCTCAGCAGTTTTAAAGAGACTGAAAACCAAATGGTGTATTTGCTAAAATAAAAAGAAAGTACAAAAGCATTATCGTGCATCTGATTTGGAAACAAATAACGTCTTTTCCCACACTGTACACTACAAGGTTTAATCGACGCTCGATAAATGAATGACAAATAATCTATCGGAGTTCGACTTTAGCAAATTTTCTCCAAGAGAGGGACTACTTTAGAACTACTATATATCTCTATGTCAGTAGTCTGAGTAGATTACATTTGTTTGATGAGTTTGTACTTATTAGGTGAACGAACCTAGCATGGCTGTTACCCTTTCTCAGCCGAGCCTGGCCTCGCTGTTTTTAGGAAACACATCTCTGTATGTGATATGTATTTCTATTCACGTTGTCAGAATATTAACCATTTTCCTGTTTGTCATTTTAATTGATGACTTTACAAAAAGTGTGGATCCGGATGAGATGTCGAGTATCTCTGCTTCTCGTCCCGGATTCAAACAGGTTGACACAAAGATAGTACAGCGCTCCCTCTCTACAACGACAGCCATTGGGAGACAAGCATTGGATGCCTTGTTCGGAGGGAGTCGTTATAGGGAGGGACATTGATTTACATTTGTAAACAGCTTGAATCAAGATTAGACGCCGCCTAACGCGGCGTCTGATCTGGATTCAAGCTGTTTGTCTCCCATCATTAAAAAATGTTTCTGTCAAAATGTCCATTTTGTAACTTTGAGAAAAACAACAGACGACAATTTTAAGCAGACGACATTGAAGCCGTTAATAGGTTGGACATAATTGTTCTGCTTAGGGAGCTGCGGCAAGGGTCATTGTAAGGAGGGGTCGTTGTAGAGAGGACCGTTGTAGGGAGGGAGCACTGTACTATAACAGCACTAGAGGAGAGAGTACAAAAGTATATATACATGTACAGTCTAAACTCGATACTTCGAACTCGCGTTAGTTAGAACATAGCCATTTTTCGATGTTAAAACGTGGCTTAGTAAGGAGGGAGTCGTTGTTGAGCGGGCCGTTGTAGGGAGGGAGCACTGTAGATTGACTATATCTGTTGTGGCTATGCTTTATTGCTTTCGCACTCATTAGGTGAACAAACCATCCCCTTTTTTACTTATCACTTCTGTTAACATCCTGGTACAGCTTCCAAGTATATGTATTACTACGAACACAACTATACCACACTTCTATTTTGAAGTATTTTCTCCTCATTTAATAACATTAACAGCAAACAATTACAACTGCTACTACTACTACTTTTAGTACTACTACTACTACTACGCCATTAGTTACTACTACTTCTTTAACACCAACACCTACTTCTATCACTACTACTACTACTGCTGCTGCTGCTACTACTACTGCTACTACTACTACTACTATTACTACTACTGCTGCTGCTGCTACAACAACTACTACTACTGCTACTTCTGCAACAACAACAACAATAACACTACTACTACTACTATTACTACTACTGCTGCTGCTGCTGCTACAACAACTACTACTACTGCTACTTCTGCAACAACAACAACACTAACAACAACTACTACTACTACTACTGCAACTTCAAAAGCAATAGCAACAATAACTACTACTGCAACAACAACAACTACAGCTAACAGTGTTGCTGCTGCTGCTGCTGCCAGTACTAGTACTACTACTACTACTACTACTGCTGCTGCTGCTGCTGATACTACTAATAATAACATGAATCATTACGATTTAACCGAGTTGAACTACCGAGAATTTAATATATTTCCACCGTGTTGTTTTTTTCAACAGCTACATCCTACTGTACTTTGCCCTTATCTAATCCTGTATTTTTACTGCACAGGTCATAAAGCAGGCGATAAGTGTTAAGGCCGGGACAATAAAATACAAATCTACATTAACCCTATAGCACTTTAGTCCCATCCCATAAACGCAAACATCTGCACACAACAATTGATTTATCGAAAAGAACTTAAGGTTGAGCAACACTAATCAGATAAAGCCAATGTCGGTCAATATCGGAGCTCTGCGGAGAGCGATCGGCAAATTCTCGTCAAGTGCCGGTCTGTTCCGAACCATGCTTAAAACTGTGTGCTACCAACTCAGCTCTAGTGACGAATACACGCATCATTTACAAATAGTTTAATAGTTAAGAGTACATTTGCCGTATGCAAACAGTGTAAAGAAGACGTTATTCTGTAACTTAAACGCAACACGTAGAAAAGGAAACCAGTTTCACAACTTTTAATTGGGATGGCAAACAGTTTTTGAGCCAGATCAGACACCGGATTATCCGGCGTCGGATCTGGCTCCTTACTGTGTGTAATGGAAATAATACGCTTAGTGTAAACGCGTGTAGATCTATTGGGAAAGAATAATGTATCCACTGCATTAGTCTGTATTACTCGATTGAGTCGAACCTATGCATGACAAACAGTGCAGATTCTGACAGAGGGAGCCCTTTGATCTGTGTCTTCACCATTTTCATAGGACACGTGTACTCTTTATATGTACACTGTATGCCAAAGACGCATTTTATAGGATGGCATTATTGGCCAATGATCCCGAGTTGTCGAAAATCAATTGAAGAAATTCTGTTCGAGTAAGACTTATGAATATTCGATTGTATAATTACCCATCCCCATAACATACAACTGTTCTTCAACGGTGTCCTTCTATTGACAACATTATCAACATGGCTTACAAATATATTGTTTATCTAAACAATGTCCTTCACAAACTGTTTCAAATTTAGTTTATAATGACGATATAATGGGCTTAATTTAACCCATTTGTACCTAGCGTCCAATAAATGGCACACGTAGGCAAACCGTGTAGACTCAGATCTGATTCTGCACCTTTTTGCTAACAGAAATTTTCTATCAAAAATAAAATGTGAAAATGAAACATTAGCCCAGTCACCAATTACCGGTAACTGAAAAAATAGACTCATCCAATATATCAGAATGGGATATCCAATTGGCATAAATAGGTTTAAGTTGACCACAAACGTTTGTGTATTGGACAGTAAAAGGATTAAGAGGGCGGATCTTAAACCATATGATTGCGTAGGTTTTATGCACACAATCACTGGATCTGACATCCATAACATTTGACCTTCGAATTATGTCTTAAATGAGATCAACACGGATAAGCTTTGTCAAACGCCGACATAAGTAGACGGCCTACCAGTATAATCAGACGACAATCGTCAGCCATTCGTAAAGGTTATTTATATAAGTCAATCTTGTAGTCAGCGGCCACCCTATAGAATACCTAAGTGTTGTTTTTGATACATATAGTTGCTAAATGCCGGATATAAACAATTAAAACGCTCATGTAGGAGCCTTTCTGCATTATTTCTGCAATGTGATAAGTAGTCACATGTCTTAAAAGGTATCCAAGCTACTTCGCCCAGTGGTTGCTTTCTGTAGCATTGACTGTGTATATATACTATAGAACAATTATAACCCCTTCACTGACATGACGACGTCTGCTTAAAACAATTGTCGTCTACTTTCATTTCTCAAATTTAGATTTTAGGTTTTGACTTAAGAAATATTTAGATGTGTGTTAAACGGTTTGTATCCTTATCAGACGCCGCGTGACGCGGCCTCTGATCAGAATCCAAATTGTTTGCAAACAGGCATTTCAGTCGGGGCAAGGCAGTGAAGGGACCAAGTTCTACCTGCATAATGACATGTCACTAACACGCGCTATATAACCAAACACCATGAACTAAGTCATGACTCTTTAACCTACATGTAATTATTCTAACATATTTTATGCTTAATTATGACACGGCTTATTCATTTTTTGAAACAAGATCACCGTATGCGGGTGCCAACACTAGTCTGTTTTGTTATCATACTAGATTAAGAAGGAACAGCGAGATATTCTTATTGCTTTTGTCTGACTTGACTATTTGTCAGTCTGTCTACTGTGGGGCTCTAAATGACCTTGACCTTTGTTGGACATTACCCAAATTATACTGAACTCAATCGCTTCTTGCATTGAGTACAAATAGTTTCAAATATGAAGTCACTATCACATGTTGTTCAGAGTTATGGCCAATGTTAAATTAACCATATTTTAACACTAAATGACATTGACCTTTGTCGGACATGATCCAAAGTGGTTTTGAGTTCAAGAGCTTCTTGAGTCGAGTACCAATGCCAAATATGAAGTCTCTATCACATGTTGTTTAAAAGTTATGACCAATGTTGAATTCATCCTATTTTAACTTTAAATGACCTTGACCTTTGTTGGACATGACCGATCTTGCACTGAGCTCAAGAGCGTCTTGCATTGAGTACACCCACACACCAAATATGACGCCTCTATCACATGTTGTTTCAGAGTTATGGCCTATGTTAAATCAACCATATTTAATCTCTAAATGACATTGGCCTTTGTCGGACATGACCATGGTTGTATTGAGCGCAAGAGCTTATTGAGTCTAGTAAACGTGCAAAATAAAATGTTTCTATCACACGCAGTTCAAAAGTTATGACAAATGCTAAATTCACTCTATTTTACCTCTAAATGACCTTGACCTTTGTTGGAAATGACCCAAATTGAGGTGAGTACACATACCAAATATAAAGTCTGTATCACATGCAGTTCCAATATTATGGTCAACGTTAAGATTTAGGACAAGACAAGCGACAACGACGACGCAGACGCCTTCGAAACAGACGAAGTAAAAATGACCAGTTTGTATTGGGTTTATGTTATTTTCAGATAATTTCGGTGCCGTCTACGCATGTGTTCGTATCCAGATAGAACTGATTGATATATTTTCCTTGAAATGAACTTTTTAACATAAATCCTTTCTTCTTTAAACCTACAGACATCTTCATTTTTAAAAGTTTATGCGACACATTGCATTAAAAATGGCGACGCTTCCGTAGGGTTTTAACTTTTAGTTTTTGCCGATTGCTACTCTAAAGATAGTTCCAAGTGCATGGATTAGCACTAAGAGTGCAAAAGTTGATAAATTACAACTAAAAAGTACTATCTTACCGGAAACGCATGGATGAAACCAAGGTGCGCCAAGCGTAGCCCAATCATGATTCTTTACTATCAAACACTAAATTCTCGTCATATAAAACCCTTATCGTGTCAGAAAAGTGTTTATTTAGTCCATACTGTACTTCTTCTACTACTACTTAGTACTAGATCTACTACTACTACTACTACTTCTGCTGCTGCTACTATTACTACTACATGTACTACTACTACTACTGTCGATGCTACTACTACTGCTGCTGATGTTATTACTACTACTACTACTGCTATTTTTACGGTTAGGCATGTACTACCATTACTTCTTCTACTACATGTACTACTACTTTTTATCTTCTACCTTTTCAATGTCATCCTTTGTAATTACCTATCACTGCATGTACCACTAGCACTACCATTTGTGTTACTTTTACCACTGTTATACTACTAGTGTATCTTCTGATTGTGTAGTTAGATTGATATCATGAAAATGTCGTCATTTTAAATTTCTACGTGCACTTATAATTGCAATACAGGTGACTAGTACAGTGGAGAATGTGTTATTCTTTCCCAATAAACGCGTTTACGCTAAAACTATTATTTGCAGTGCAAACAGTTTGGAGCCAGACCAGACGCCGGGTAACCCGGTGTCTGATCAGGCTCCAAACTGTTTGCCACCAAGATAAACATAAAATATCAGAATTGTCCAAAATTGTTCTTTTCTACGTTTTAGCGCTTTGCGTTTGCGTTTAAACGGGAAAGAATAACAGATTCACCACTGTAACTGACTCAGACAAGATTATTAGACTGTGAAATACAGCTTACTAAACATCCTTAAAGCATTTCATCAAGTGGTTTGTACGTAACCGTAATATTCTTCCTAAAGTGTGTATATTTGAGAAAGAGCTATTCACTCCCGTTTAAACGAAATTAAACGTAAATCAATAAAATGTAGAAAATAGCTTTCGGAAAATATAAACGAATTGCATGTACAGTCAAGTACATGCATGTTTTAGCAGCCACGCATTCAATCCAAGTCATTGTTTATACAGTAGAGCTACAATATAATAAAGACAAAATAGACAGGGACTTTCTGCATTTCTCTGTACTGTAATGAACTATCATTTTTCTAAACCCCTTGTCTGTCGATAATGACTTGACGTGTATTTTCAAACAGTTTTGGTTTTCAGCAGTTTAATCATAAATTAGTCCGTAACATACTACATGTACTTGGTTGATGAAGGGCTGTTAAAAACAGCCGTATAGAGTCTAAAGCTTGTCATGTTTCAAAAACTGAATGCATGTAGTTCAATTGGAAAAATCAACATAAGAAGGGTAAATAATCATGAATTAAATCAAAATTTAATCTCAAACAATATTCAACCACAAATGAGCTTAACCTATTGATACCTACAAAAAGTACCATTCACAAAAGTAGATGTAATAACACACAGAATAGACCCTGATGTGACGCCGCAATTTGCGGCGTCGCATCAGGGTCTGCACTGTTTGCTATTTCATATGAAACGATCTGTAATATGGCCGAACTCTGTAGTGTCTTTAATCTAATTTATCAACCAAGTACATGTAGTCGCAAAAAAGTTTCTGTTGCAATTAGTTCTACCTCAAGATCTAATTTGACTGGACTATTTATCGAGGTTAATCTGCAATAGCCACAGCATTTCGTCAGACAATATTTACGCAATGCGCCTAATGGACAATAAATTGTGTTAAACGACCAATGAAAAGAATACGTGTCTGCATATCTTACTTAACAGTTGCAGCTTTACCCTTTCACCGCCAATTTTTTCGTGAGAGTTTTACCCCTTCACCGTTTCATTGTCGTCTGCTTCAATTTTGTTGTCTGCTATGTCGTTTCAAAGTTAAGAATAAAGCAGTATGACTGAAGAAATTGCTAAACGAGTGTCAAACAGTTAGGATCCTGATCAGACGCTTGTGATCAGGATCCAAACTGTTTGCAGAACAGAACAGAAGCAAACGCGCTTTTAAACGTCTTTGAGAATGAAAGGGTTGATGAAGGACTACGGTATAATCGCTCCTATATTAAGCGTAATGTCCAATGTATTAAAATATAACGTGTATTTAGTGCCAACCATTCTTCTTCGCCACAGAACAACTTTCACATCTGTTACAGTTTGAACCCTGATCAGACTCCACACAACACGGCGTCTAATCAGGATCAAAACTGCTAGACTCTCGCATTCGTGTTTGCATTTAGGAACTAGCAAATTTTAATACTAAAGTATATAATCTATTTTGTGTTTAACAGCTTGTCAATAATTAATAATTATATGATTCGATTGATTTGGGTTTTACGTCATCGCGAGGGTGGTAGTAAAACAGATAGCCTTTTGGGAGATATCTGCCTTACGTTTATCCTCCTTTATACTAACACATGTATTAATGGCTTTTACTGATTCTTATCTAAAATAACCGCTTAACACAATTTCGACTGTATTGTTTCTTTTTCTACACTTGTGCTATTTTAACCTTTCATTGTCAAATGTATCGTGAGGTTTTAACTCCTTCACCATCATATTGTCGTCTGCTTCAGTGTTGTTGGTTGTAAGATCGTTTTAAAGTTAGATTTACGGCAAGTGTGTTTTAAACAATATCGACACGAGTGTCAAACTATTTAGATCCTAATCAGACGCCGCGTAACGCGGCGTCTGATTAGGATCCAAATTGTGTGCATATGCGCCGTTTGGCGTCATTGACAGAGAGAAGGTTAAAATGCCAATGACCAAGAACCTGTTTGATGTTTGTGATTTTTACAGTGGTGGCATTTGAAAAGTCTCGAGCATAATATTTTCTCCATTACAACTAGGCTACATGTAATATTGATTTGGTGCAGTATCAGCGACTATGATGTTGTTGTAAACAAGGTACATGTATAGACAGTATCGACCGAAGACTAGCGGCCATAACTATCAAATGGAACGGGATGGGGATGAAATGGAGAGACAGAGAGACACGTACAAAGAGAGAGAGAGAGAGAGAGACAGAGACAGAGAGAGACAGAGAGAGAGACAGAGAGAGAGAGGGGTGACATAGAAAGACAGACAGGTGTAGAAATACAGACATAGATAGAGACAGAGACAGAGGAGAGAAAAGAGAGAGAGATAAAGAGAGAGAGAGACACACACACACAGACTAAGAGATATATGGGGGAGAGAGAGATAGTATTATAACAACACAAGTTTCTGACAGGAGTGATGTTTAACACAGTTTGCAGCTGAAAGTAAAACAAAATCAATATATGCTTTATGCTAAATATTCCCATCCTAATTTATGAAGGCACCTGTCTTAAAGGGCAAAGCAAACTATTTTGTTTGTCGTAACAATTGGTGAGTGTTTCTGTACTATCTTAGCTCAGATATGTATTTTAAACATTTACCAAGTAACCTGTTTCTTCGTGTTAAAGGGACTCGCAACCGGATGGTGTTCTTGTCAAAATAAAATAAAATACTCAAATAAAAGCAAATTTGTGGCATTATTTGGCTTTTGACATTAAAAAAATATGATCAGTCCAAAAAACGTCTCAAGAATCGTCACCGAATCTTAGTTTTTTAGATATTTTCCATTGTTTTTCCATAGCGTTAGCTAACGGTATAGTTGTTGTTGTTGCTTCTCTACACGGGGTCAGACATAAAACCGAGCCGAATAATGTTCTATTAATAGCTATCATTGAAGTACGTTAATTCGCTATACGATATATATAGAGAGCGTCCGTAGCCGAGGGCGTAAAGGCGATGCCTCATTTTTCATTTTTGTCTCCGCATGGATGGTCACGGGTTCGAATCCAACCAGAGCCTCTTCTTTTTTTTTTTTGGAAATGCATTTTTTAACAGAATTTATTATCCTAAACTAAATTTTACCCATTTATATAAGCATTTGACATATATTTACAAATAACTATTTTTAATGCTTGATCCGGTTGCGAGCCTCTTTAAAGACAAGGTGGCCATTTAAAGTAAAGCAAAACAGAAGTCACATTACGGCGCACGTTGCTTTACATATAGTCTGCTTTAAGCTACCATCTGCTTGGCTATAGGACTCCATTTTAAGGTCATTATTCATTATCGTTTAAAATGGAACGATTGTTTTCAGTGGATGAATGAATTAAATGCGTTAACAGGCGTATCTATGGAGGAAAGGGTTAAACTGACACAACGCTGTGAAATATACACTGATGAGCAGGAAAAAAGGGGGACATAGTGGCATTAAATACTGATTATGTGCCGAGTAACTAACCATATTTTGTGTCTAGTTGTTGTTGTTGTTGTTGGCGTACCTGTGCTTAACACTCACAGGACAGCTTGGTACAGACATTATTGTCTGTCAAGCTGAAGGATTACGTGCATAGCTGTTTTCAATTACCTCGCCATATAGGCAGCCATGCTCCGTCTTCAGAGGATTTTAAATACCCAATAAAGGGTATACAGCTGCTATTGAATGAGATGGACCATATTGGCGCACTCCACTAAACAAGGCCTGTAACAGAGCTGAACATAGCTTCCCATGAGCAACTCCATTCTGACAAAGTAAAACTTTAAGGGTGCTTGATCTCGTATAATCCCATAAGACGATTTGAGATCGGTTCTCTCTGCTCAAAAGGATAACAACTTTTTTCTATTGGCCCCATTGGTTTCATTTCTTACCTATTGTGTTAGTGTGAAGCAACTGAACACTGTACAATGCCCAGTGAAACACACAACTAAGGTAAGAACTTCAGCCAAGGGCCGATTTTGTGTCTAGTATAAAAATCGTTATTAATTCCCGTTTAACATGAAGTCGTCGCCGAAGTCCCATAAAGTCAAGTTTGCAAACAGTTTGGATCCAAGCTGCTTGACACTCGTATCGATATTTCTTAAGTCATACTACATTGAATCTTACTTTGAAACGATCTTGCAAACAATCATATTGAAGCAGGCGACACTAAAGCGGCGAAGGGATAAAAAACATCACGATTAATTTGGCGTCGAATTTGTTAAACGAAACTAAAGACACATGCAATGCAATTTATTGTAGAATATGATATATATCAGCTTTTTTAAACGATTTATTTAAAATGAGTAGCGAATCGTTTGGAGCTTGATCAGACGCCGGTCACTCGGCGTCGGATATTGCTCTTAATTGTTTGCAATGGAAATATAACACAAACACTGCATGTTATATTTTACCCACTGTAACGGATTCTGTTAAGGTTGAGGATCCTAAATGAGATTGGGTCAATGTTGGTCCATATCTGTACTCTACGGAGACTGCAGGGCTGCCATTTCTCCGGATTTTTCCTAAATCTTCGGATTTTTTTCTAGTACATTGTAGTTTAAAGCAGGTTGAAAGTAAAGCAGAATGCGCCTTCAGGCGCATTCTGCTTTACTTCCAGTCTGCTTTAAGCAGCCATATGTCAACAAAACTAGAAACAGGCGATGGGGTAAAGGTACGGTTCGTAAAATTGCTATTGAAAAATGCAAATTTGGAAATCTTAGGATTTTTCATGTCAACTTATGGTAGCCCTGAGACTGATCGGCCATTCTCGCCAACTCTTACTTTATGACCGTCATTTGACAAAAATGAACGATCGCTCTACATTTACATTTACCAAATTAGGTCTGATCTCGTTTGGGTCCTCAGCCTTAAACAGGTACCCAGTAACTTGACGTCTGATTACGATCCAAATTGTTTGACACTCGTATCAATGTTTCTTCTGTCAAAAGGCACAAAATCAAGAAACAAACAAAAAACGACGGTTCAAACACAATTTTCAAGTACATGTTATTTTTACAGTAAAATGGTTCAGCTCGTATTTCAATGTGCATGATAATGTCAGAAATGTATCCAAACATAAAAGCGAAATGGTATTTTTCAGTGAATATGTAATTATGCGATTTAAGAGAGACAACTCATGTAATCATAATATATAATGTTGATACAGGGTTATAAAACATGACCATAGGCAATGCAGCTTTATTCATGTGAATTCGAATATATGCCCAGCAGTTGATGTTGGATACTGTTGGCCTCTTACTTATTTCCAAGATAAGGTGAGTATCTAAAAACTAAAATCCTTATACCTTCACAAATTTAAGGTTGTGACTACTCAGTAGAATAGTGAATATTCACATCATAGTGTTTTGTGGATGCCCTTACGAAAATCTCTCGAACAAAGCACGGCAGAAACATTCTAAATGAATACTATGAAAGATCCCCGGGCGGTGATCTAACCCGGGACTCCTGCGGCACAGTCCATTACCTTAACCACTGAGCTAAAACGTCTACACCCGCAGGCAGGTGTTAGGTATTCAATTAATTATTCGTCGCTATATGCTTTTTATATAACACACACAGAGCTGAGCGTGTGGGATGTACTCCTACTAACGAAGTAATTTATGATGACGAACAAAGGCATTTCGGCATTACAAAGTTCATCCCGAACGAGCTCCCAACTAAAGAGAGACTCTCTCAAGAAAGCTTAGCAGAAACATCGATATTGAATATTATGATGTACCCCGGGCGAGGATTGAGCCCGGAACTCTTGCGTCACAGTCCAATATCTAAACCCATTGAGCAACTTTATAGCCGACACTCTAACGCAAGTGTTCGGTATTAGATTTATCATTTGTCGTTATGCTATTTAAAGTATTTATAGAAAGTTCATATATATATAGTGAGTTTTCTATAAATATCATAGCGAGGAATGAAAAATTCAATACCCAACACCTGCGTTAGAGTGTGGGAATACCAGATGTAACAAGGCATAGCTCAGGAAAAAACGTTTGAAATAAGTGGTTCACTCTAAGGCTCATAGCACACTTATCTGGAGCTCTAGCTTCTTTTGGTATCAGTTTAACTGCACTGTATGGATTGTACGATCATCGTCTTTTCCTTGTTCGTTTTTCATTTCCTGCTGAATTCGCTGGAAAGTTTTCTTGATTGTTGCATAAATGTTTTCTTCGTTCGATCCCTCGTCAGTCTTCATCTCTAGCTGCAAGAAGGTTGGGTTTTCTGTTTCCGTCATTCGCCTACTCGCTCGTTGTTCACTGCTACATTTCTCTTTAGGAAATGTGCCAGATGTCCTGGGAGATTCATAGTAACCTTCCAGCGCATCTAAATCAGTTGTAATGTCATCATGCCAAGATTTCCGGCTCGAGCCGTAGCCCCTGTCTGAGTCTACACAGTGCACTTCACATTCTGCACTCAGTCTGTTTGCTCCTCCGCTATTCCTATCATAATCAGCCCCGATCCTGAATCTATGCGGTGGTATTTGATTAGATTCAGGGTGACGTAATTGCGTGTTTATGATTTCAACTTTTCCGCCAATCATACCTCGCCATGTATAATCAGAGAGGCCCGAATCAAGCGTATCTGAACGCTGTCTCTTCGGAGAATGGGCGTTTCTCCATGAATTTGCTGACCCCATGCGAATAAGTCTTTGAGTTCGCCTGAACGGCGACTCACCTTGATCGTAAACGCTGTCATAAGTGACGTCAGAGGGCGGGCTGTTTATTTGAACGGATCCGTCCCTGGAGCTGTAACTGACGCTGCTCCCGTCATTGTGAGGACGCTTGTCTTCTAACTGTTGGTGCTTGCGCGGATCAGGGGTTTTACATCTGAAACATATAAAGGTAATACAAGTCGAAGCCCACGAATACTAATTCGACTCACTGATCAATGGAATTAAAAACTGAAACTTGAGTTTTAACCCTCATAATTCTAAGTCATGAAAATCTGAAATAAGGAGATGACCGAAGAGACGCTATTGGCTAAACTGTTGAAGAAAGTATTCATGGAAAGTCTTATAGTCTTATTTTGTCATAAAACTGTTTTTTTTCGAAAGGAGACATTGTCAGAGAAATTGATGTTCAAGATGAAACGAAACACAAATGATTAATTATCAAAATATCAAGGCTGTCATAAGTAGATCTTGAAAATTCCTAAGATTTCCAAATGTTCTATTTTTCAAGCGTGATTACTTAAAGCAGGTTGAAAGTAAAGCAGAATGCACATAGAGGCACAATCTGCTTTACTTTCAGCGTGCTTAAAGCCACAATCTGCTAGGATAAAAATAAATGTTGTAAATTTGTAACTGCTTTGGTTATAATGTTTTTTTACAAAGATGTTCATATAGTTGAAGGGTGAGTACAAGGGCAATAGAAAAGTTGGATATTTCAAAAGCAAAAATCTTAAAGTCTGCATCAAACCCTATGGTGTTGAAGAGACGATCCTAAGGCAAAATAAAAAAATACCTGTGTTTCCGGTAACCCGACCGACCCTAGTTTTTCCCCCGACCCTAAACTTTTTTTTTTCATTTTTCGAAAAATGTATCAGCGAATGCCAGTAATTTTTGCGACGCTTGTGACTGCCGTTTGTTGCAGAGCGTGTAATAGAAGCTATTATCCACTTAATTGTTTATAGAGAGCTATTTTATAGACGTTTGAGCGTTTAAAAGTGATTATTAATAAGATTTAGCAACTATCTAAGTGAAATTTGATCTTAATCTCTCATAAAGTACGTTCCTTGCACATACAACGTATCTGCTAGTGAATTAACCATTGATACATATAACATGCACACAATTCATTTCATTGACACATTTAACATGCATACAACACATTTCAAAATAAAATTAACTCCATCTATCATACACATTTGTGTATGTCACTACTTTGCTGTTTTGGTACACCAATATTGAACAACAGTGATTTTAAGGTAATTTTGGAAATGGGACCTGCCGATGGAATAACAATTTTAATGGATATTCATAAGAGGTTTTATGAATAACCACAGGGCTCTGCGCAATAAAATATTTTATTATATTTTCATATATTAATATAACTATTTGAAATACTCAGTCAGAGAGTTCAATGTATTATTCTACGGTTTGAAAAAAAAAAGATTTTCCGACCTACCGTCCCTAAAATTTTTGGGCATGTAATAGGAAACACAGGCGCTTTTTTATTTGGCCTAATGAGTAGTAACACCATAGGAGTTGGTGCAGACATGTAGGAGTAAATGTTGGAAAACTGTTCACTCAATTTTTATCTTGAGCCATGGTTACGAGATATACCTGAAGACACAGTACACAATCAGACCAATGAGGAGGACACACACCATGCCTGACACGAAACCAAGGAACGAATACATACCTAAAAAGAAAATAAAGTAACAACACTGTGCTGTGGTTAAGATACTATGCTTTCCCGTTTAAACGACGCTAAACGCAACTTCCATGCAGTAAAATAGAGAAAGAGACAATTTGGTTTTAAAAAATTGAAGATTTTAAAATGTGTCTGAACAGTCTGAACTCTAACCGACAAAATGATTTTATGCCCTAAAAGCAAGCCTTGGACGCATAAAGAGACTGGATTGTGCGTGTGTCCTTCCGTCCGTCAGCTCCGACAAGGTGTGTACCCTTTTCCGGGGCATATTTCCTTTACAATGTTAGCTAGGGATATTAAATTTGGTGTACGAGTACATCTTGGGGCTGGCAAAGTGGTATATACCATATTCAGATCACTGTTACCTTGACTTTGTCCTTTGACATCAACTATAACAAGCGTTTCCGGGGATGGGGTGTATTTCCTACCGAACAACAGCTAGGGTTTTGCAATTTGATATGTGAGTACATTTTAAAATGTTGAAGTGTCCTGTAATATTTTAAGGTCACTATAACATTGACATTTTACCTCAATTATTTGAAAAAAGATTTTTTGGGGTACATTTTGTACATCTTATCATCTAAAGCTACCAAAGTTGATGTACGAGTACATCTAGAGATGACGGAGTGTTGCATATCATTTTCAAGTCACAGTGACTTTGGATTCGACAAAGCCTCGTGTGCCAAAAATATCTTCAAAACTCGGGTGGGATATTCTTATCTGACACTCACGGTGGTGTTAGATTCACTATATCACATACCAATATTTGCGCATACCGTACCAATTGGTTAAGAAAGTGCAGCGCTCCCACTCTACAACGACACGCGGCGTCTGATCTGGAATCAAGCTGTTTGTAGTCGCCATTTAGTTTGTTTTCTGTCAAAATGTCCATTATGTAACTTTAAGAAAAACAGCAGACTACAATTTTAAGCAGACAGCATTGCAGTCTTGAATAGTTTGGACATAATTGGCCTGTTAAGGAAACTGCGACAAGGGTCGTTGTAAGGATGGAGTCGTTGTTGAGATGACCCTTGTAGGGAGGGAGAAGCACTGTATGTGCGTGGTTTCTTACATATTGTTAACATGGAGCTATCACTGCGCTTGTTATCTCCTGTCTTGTTGGTGCTTGTTCTGGGAGTATCAGGGGTAGGTGTGTTATCAGACACAGGTGTCGTCACATTAGTTCCGTCTGTGTCCAGTGCTTTTTGAGCACCTGGAACTGGTCCATTTATCTCACCGATGAAACCTGCAAAATAAAATGGGTGCATTGAATTACTTTCAGAAGTAAAAAAGCTTTTTTCCGGATTGATCGAAATTAAAAGCAAACAAATTAATCCATTGACCTCTAGTGCAGCGTTTTTGCGTCTTTTGCAAACGGTGTACATGTAAAACGAACACATATGCTATGCAAATTATGAAGGGTCTGCACTGTTGCCATTTTGAAATTATTGCAGAAATGTCATAAATAGATGAGACTTAATTAGGAACTGGAATTGTGCTTAAAAGCTTCAGGGGTCAGCGAGTTAAAAGTTTGAGACTGTCGAAGATAAAAATTAATTCAAGCAGATTCTAAAGAACATTCTATATATTATTATAAGCCACGAGCTCGAGCTATCGACGTTAGACTGCACATCGTTATACGGGACAATACTGCTCAACCGTTCAAAAGGCTACAGTAAAACCTCTCTATAACAACCACTAATTTGTGTTAGTTATTAGGTGTTTATGACAGGTGATTGCTTAAAGCAAGGTGACAGTAAAACAGAAATCTCCTTTAGGAGATTTCTGTTTTACTGTCACCTTGCTTTAAGCTATCACCTGTCTTTTATACAACTTATTAGCCTTCTTTTAGTGACTGTTATAGAGAGGTTTTACTGTATATAGTCTCAATGGAGAAGACGTTATTCTTTCCCGTTTAACCCTTTCCCTTATAGAAGCGACTTTTAGCACATTCATTTTATTCATCCGCTGAAGAAAATAGTTCCAAATTATACCGTAATGAATATGTGTCATATTTAATACTTTCCTTATCCTAGCAGTTAATAGCTTAAAGCAGGCTGAACTTAAAGCAGAATGCGCCTTAGGGCGCATTCTGCTTTACTTTCAACCTGCTTTAAGAAGTCACATATCTTCAATACTAGAAACAATGCTATCAGGCAAAGGGTTAAATGCAGATGAAATCCAAACGCATTTCAGTAACCTTATGAAAAAAATAAGCTTTAAACAGTTCTGAATGATCGTTTTAATCTGAATGGCAAACAAATTGGATCTTGCTCAGACGACAGGTTACCCGGAGTATGGTATTGCCCCAAACTGTTTGCTATGAACATAATAGTTTTAGCGTATAAATGTGTTTAATAATAATAACGTATTCGCCACTGTAAAAAATACTTCATTTCTCACCGTATTGGCATAAATAATATTTCTCCTCATTGCAGTCCCTCTTTCCCAGGCCTAAATTGTCATTTATGTTCTTTACAACTGCGCACGTGCTGTTTGGTACGTTATTTCTCTCATGCCCGAAGAAGTCCAGTGTTGATACAGGGACGTCTGAAAAAACCACACGTATTACATGTTAACCCTTCCCCTTTGAAGCGTAACATGGACACTTCCACTTTCAAATGTAGTCTGTTCCATTTGACTATTCAGAGTTGTTTTTGTCAATGTATTAAAAACTGACAAACAGTGCATTCCCTGATCAGAGGAGTCCCCTGACATGGGTCTACATTGTTTGCTTAAGACAAATGTACTCTTCGCAGGTTCACCGTTTGTAAAAGCGTATTCGCGCGTGTATGTTTATTAATGGATTGGTCAGTAGCGGCAATATAGAATATTTTTCTATTAAAAAACCCTAAAAATAATATGTTCATGATTTTTGTTCACCAGTTTACAGTAGCTCTTGATGACATTGTTCCCAAAATATTGAAAATCATGACAAACAGTACAGACCCTGATCAGAGGTATCCTTCAGGAGCCCTCTGTTCTGGGTCTACACTGTTTACAAATAATGTAAAACATTCACAATAAGGGTTACAGTAAACTAGAACGTATTACCATTGGTCCATTTCCAACCCCCTTTTCGTCTTAGAGCAATCCAAAAGTTTCCGGGCGGGAATTTTCGTAAATCTTTGTAATATTCGTGTCGTGTATTATCAATTTCCGCCAAGAATCCTCCAAGTGCTCGACAAGCGTTTTCGGCATCTGCCCACGTGAAATGCATGCTTGTCCATCGTAAGCATGTGTGGAACATGCCGCATTTTTCATCGTTTCCTATAATAAGAAGAATGGCAAAGGTACTAAACTCTTCTCCTACTACTAACATGTATTGAAGCTTCTTGAAAGTAATGTATCTAGATCTAGACCTAGATCAGACAGCTCATGAAGGCGTCTGAAGAGATTCTGCATTGGTTATTGATTGTTAGATATATATAAAAAAAAAACAGTGAAAAAAGAACCAAACATTCCTTACAGCTTTCTCTTTTAAAACAACCAGTAGAAATAATATTTGTTCTTCTTTCAAGTGCAGGTAGTGGCTAAGATATCAAAACAAAGAAATATGGCACTACCTGAAATATGCCAGATAAGGTAACTTTGCATTTTTATGTAGCCATCTCCGTGTCCACAGAAAGTCACCCCAAATGTAGGATGACAAACTGGTATTCGTCATTTATGATGGACAAACTATATTAAGCGTATTATATGAGACGACAATAGTATATTCTAACTTAAAAAAAGAGCCAAAATTCAATTTACATAAAGTTCTACAAAAATATCAGTAAAACGCTTAAACTATAAATTGTGTAATGTCGATTGTGGCTTAGCTCTGCGATTAGTACAATTGTAACAATTAAGTAAAACGTCAATTGGTCCTTCTTATTTGGCATATTCGCAAAACTACCCTTGCCCTAAGTTCATTTTGAATCTGTAAACTTACTGAAGCTGCACAGAGCCCGAATCTGCAGATTACAGTTTGCTGTGGCATACTCTGGATCCGCCCCTGGCTGCTTCTTCCGTAACATAACACAGTTGTTCTCCTGGTTCGGTTCATCATCCGCCCATGTGATCATTTTCGGGGCTGAAGTATGCATTAAGATGTATTAGACGTCTTACAACAGTTGACCTTTTAATTTCAGGAGAAACTGAGTTTTTTTGTTTGTTAATGTTGTTTTTAATTATTTGTCTTGTATATAGGAGTAAGCTGTCTTCAGAGAGGTCTTCGCTGAATGACCGTTGAACACAGGGTTTATTGAATTGGACGTATATGTATTTCGCCAGTTTAATGGTGGCCAGAACATGATACAATATAAAACATTGGTAATGTGTAATCTCTTAAAGGAAAACGGACAGTTCCGGTTAAGTCGGTCTTATAATGTAGCCTTTGTCTTACAAACAACATATGTCCAAATCCCATTGTCGTTAGGATGCATATAAGCGTAAAAAATAGATAATAAACTAGCCAGGTAAGTCTTCACTAATTAAATAGGAGGCCGCCATCTTTGCATATTCGCAAGCGGAACTATTCGGTCTTTATCCTATTTGTGACGTCATATCTCCCCAATGCATGTTGTCGGGTACTTTGGATGTACAGGGTACATACAGCTTAAGTAATTATTTCTCTGATAAAAGGCCTTGAAACTCTTATTGATTTTCGAATAAATACCAGCTAAACTGTAGATAAAGTACAATTAAACTTAATGGTAGATGAGAAACTTATCAAAACTTTTTTCCACGTTTTGTTTTAACACGAAATGAATTTTACAACTAAACACACATGCAAACAATTCAGGCATTTATGTGTATAACAATGGCATGCTGCATCCAGATTGAAATTATTCAATCCCTCGAGATAATTGCTGTCCTTACCATCGGGAAAAAAAATCCAACTAATCCGATAAGTGACACTAGAATTATCAACCATAAACCACCCGTCGCGGCAGACTTGCACTTTCCCCGACACGTGGCCCGCCGCTACCGGAAATGTATGATAACGACTGCAGTCTTTACTTACCGCGCGAAAGGTCGGGACATTTGATGTCTTGATCACTTTGTTAATGACCCGTGTCAATATATATAGAGAGTATTCTGTAGAAAATTAAAGTCATTTAAACGCGATACGAAATGTAAAACTATGGTCAGTTTCGGACATTTCAAATTAGTTTTGTAAATTTTAAATGTTTTTATTAAAAACCCATCGAACTACCAGGAACGTTCAACTTACATTGGTATTTGCATAAACACCAACCGTACATGAAACATGTATGTTAAGTATTAACTTGATCAGTTAAACCCTATTAATTTCACAAACTATCTTTCTTCTTTATTGTATATATATATACCGACAGGGGAGAAATGATGTCACACAGGTAAAAAAATGGCGGCCTCCATGAAAGTTCGTTATCCAAACTAAAACATGCTATAAATTCATTATTTTGAAAGTTTTTGAGGATTTTTTTTCAATTTTGGCATTTTTAATACATGAACTTTTGTTTTAAACCAAGTTGTAATCAGCTGTCCATTTTCCTTTAAAACCTCCCCTACACCGAAAGTCGCTGCAACGAACACAATATTTGATCCAAAGACGATTATTCTACAGTCTCATATAAGAAACCCTTCTCCAGTAGAGAGGACTTACAGTCTTACATATAAAAATACATGTACTTAAATTTTGAAATAGAAGATACATTAGTTAGATCTAGGGCCTTTTTACAGGTGTTGCATCAACAAAAATGAACGTAAAGCAATAAGCTCACGTAGTACTTTGGGTTTTATTTACACTCTGTTTTAAAATTCCGCTTTTGTTTAAAACAAAATTGAGTTTTATTGAGGGTGGATGTAGAAACATGTTTTGCTGTAATTCACCACATAATTTGTCATTCAAGGTCATTCATTAAACAATCAGTTGTTGACGCCAGACTACGCACTCACCGGGTTTGTAGATAGACACACCGAACAGTCCTCCACACATCTCACTGCCACTGCCTTCACATGGTATATGGCACACCCCATATTCCACCATAGAAATGTTCACTAGCTCAGACTCACACATACAAAAATCCTTCTGTAAAGGGGAAATATGAGAAGTACAGCTTCACACAAACACGTTTTGTACAGAGGAAAGACGATAACTACAGTTTCACACATACACCTTTTTGTTAAGAGGAAAGACGGTAAATACAGCTTCACACGTGTATACACCTTTTGTACAGAGGAAAGACGATGAATACAGCTTCACGCATACATATTTTGTAAAGAGGGGAAAACGTTTAATATATTTTCACATATACACCTTTTGTAAAGGGGACAGACGATAAATACAGCTTCATACATATTTCTTTTGTAAAGAGGAAAGACGATAAATACAGCTTCCCACATACACCTATTGTAAAGAAGGAAAGACGATAAATAGAGCTTCACATACACATTTTTGTAAAGAGGAAAGACATTAAATACATTCACACGTACACCTTTTGTAAAGAGGAAAGTCGATAAATACAGCTTCACAGATACAACTCTATTAACAGAAAAGACGAGGAATACAGCTTCACACATACACCTTTTGTAAAGAGGGTAAATACTGCTTTATACATACACCTTTTGTAAAGGGAAAAGACGAGGAATACAGCTTCACACATACACCTTTTGTAAAGAGGGTAAATACTGCTTTATACATACACCTTTTGTAAAGGGAAAAGACGATAAATACAGCTTCACACATACACATTTTGTAAAGAGGAAAGACGATAAATACAGCTTCACACATACACATTTTGTAAAGAGAAAGACGAGAATACAGCTTCAAACATACACCTTTTGTACAGAGGAAAGACAATAAATACAGCTTCATACATATCACTTGTAAAGAGGAAATGTAGCCTCACAAATACAAATCCTCCTGTAGATGGAAAACCTCACACATATTGAAACTATCCCATAGAGGAAATACATATAAAAACTTGCCTGTAAAGAGAAACTGTAGCAAATAAAACCTCTTACAAATACAACTGTTCATATACATGTAAAGAGAAAATAAGTATTCCAATTGATTCTGTAAAGAGGACCTACACATTTACACACAAAAAACAAACTCGTTCTGTAAAGTTGAATTACAGCAAATACAACGTCACACATACAAAGTATTTCTGTTAAGAAGAACGCCATCAAATAACACGTACACAACTCCTCCTGAGGGAGGAAATGGAGTCTTGCATATTAATATAATTCATTCTTTAAGAGAAACTATACCAAATGTATAGCTTCACACAAACAAAATCCTCCTGTAAAGAGGGATATAATTATTGATAATCTTAGAATCTGACTTACGACAATATTTTTCGTACAACACAAGACCGGCACCGGGATATTGTCAAATTGAAGTTACATGGGTTAATGAGTTAAACCTTGCACCATAGCCTAGCTCTAGTTTTGAAGACAGTTTACCACTTAAGGAAGATTTAAAGTAAAAACAGCATACGCCTGAAGGGTTTACTTTCAACTATCAGTTAGGATATATGAATTATTTCTTATGTTTGTATAGCCATGTCCGTATAAAGTCGAAGGATTATCCTCAGTGAAGGAATAGCTAGAGAGGAATAAAATGCGTATCTATGGAGTAATGGGTTAAAGTAAAAATGGAATAGATTCACTGGAAAATTGAGTGTCAATATGAAGTTGCAGGTATCAAATGAGTTAACTCTTTCAACATGATGGGCCTGTTTAAAATATACTCATGACATTTGAAAACAGTGTAGACCCTATTCAGAGGACTCCTATGGGATCGATACTGTTTTCTCATCTATACCAGTATTTAGTTAAATCAAGAATTCCAAGTAGGCTGGTTTCTGTTTTGGTAACTAAAGAAATCCACAAGGAAATATGATAACCCACAATAGTTACTAAGTGTTTAAAAACTTATGGTCTGGCTTACTTTAAGACCGACAACTCCACTCCATTGGCACCACTGTAGACACACCTCTGGACTGAGGTTGGAGAGTTGGGAGCCGCTAGTCCAGTGTTGCTGATGGAAACAACCTTGGTTCATATAACCGTTCGTGTCACCTAGAGAAAACATACCAAGTTTTAGATATGGGCAGCGACAGAAGCAGATCATAATGCCGTGTTTGTCACCTAGAATAAACATATAAAGCATTAGCTACTAGCAACGACATAGGAAGATCATACAACCGTGTGTGTCACCTAAATAAAACATATAAAGCATTATCGGTAGCTATTAGCTACGACATAGGAAGATCATACAACCGTGTGTGTCACCTAAATAAAACATACAAAGCATTAGCTATTAGCAACGACATAGGAAGATCATACAACCGTGTGTGTCACCTAAATAAAACATACAAAGCATTAGCTATTAGCAACGACAAAGGAAGATCATACAACCGTGTGTGTCACCTAGAGAAAACATACAAAGCATTAGATATTAGCAGCGACAGAGACAGATCATATAACCGTGTGTGTCACCTAGAGAAAACACACCAAGCATGATATAGACATGAGCAGCGACAGAGGCAGATCATATAACCGTGTGTGTCATCTTGAGAAAACACACCAAGCATGATATAGACATGAACAGCGACAGAGGCAGATCATATAACCGTGTGTGTCACCTAAATAAAACATACAAAACATTAGCTATTAGCAACGACATAGGAAGATCATACAACCGGGTGTGTCATAAATAGAGAAAACATACCAAATATTAGATATGGGCAACGACAGAGGCAGATCATACAGCCGTTTGTGTCACCTATATAGAAAACATACCAAATATTAGATATGAACAACGACAGTGGCAGATCATACAACTGTGTGTGTCACCTATAAAGGAAACATACCAAATATTAGTTATGGCCAACGACAGAGGCAGGTCATACAACCGTGTGTCTCACCTATAGAGAAAACATACCAAAAATTAGATATGAGCAACGACAGAGGCATATCATACAACCGTGTGTGTCACCTATAGAGAAAATATACCAAATATTAGATATGAGCAACGACAGAGGCAGATCATACAGCCGTTTGTGTCACCTATAGAGAAAACATACCAAATATTAGATATGAGCAACGACAGAGGCAGATCATACAACCGTGTGTCACCTATAAAGAAAACACCAAAAATTAGATATGGGCAACGACAGAGGCAGATCATACAACCGTGTGTGTCACCTATAGAGAAAACATACCAAATATTAGATATGAGCAACGACAGAGGCAGATCATACAGCCGTTTGTGTCACCTATAGAGAAAACATGCCAAATATTAGATATGGGTAACGACAGATACAGATCATACAACCGTGTGTGTCACCTATAGAGAAATATACCAAATATTAGATATGGGCAACGACAGAGGCAGATCATACAACCGTGTGTCACCTATAAAGAAAACACCAAAACTTAGATATGGGCAACGACAGAGGCAGATCATACAACCGTGTGTGTCACCTATAGAGAAAACATACCAAATATTAGATATGAGCAACGACAGAGGCAGATCATACAGCCGTGTGTGTCACCTATAGAGAAAACATACCAAATATTAGATATGAGCAACGACAGAGGCAGATCATACAACCGTGTGTGTCACCTATAGAGAAAACATACCAACTATTAGATATGAGCAACGACAGAGGCAGATCATACAACCGTGTGTGTGTCACCTATAGAGAAAACATACCAAATATTAGATATGAGCAACGACAGAGGCAGATCATACAACCGTGTGTGTCACCTATAGAGAAAACATACCAAATATTAGATATGAGCAACGACAGAGGCAGATCATACAGCCGTGTGTGTCACCTATAGAGAAAACATACCAACTATTAGATATGAGCAACGACAGAAGCAGATCATACAACCGTGTGTGTCACCTATAGAGAAAACATACCAACTATTAGATATGAGCAACGACAGAGGCAGATCATACAACCGTGTGTGTCACCTATAGAGAAAACATACCAACTATTAGATATGAGCAACGACAGAGGCAGATCATACAGCCGTGTGTGTCACCTATAGAGAAAACATACCAAATATTAGATATGAGCAACGACAGAGGCAGATCATACAACCGTGTGTGTCACCTATAGAGAAAACATACCAAATATTAGATATGAGCAACGACAGAGGCAGATCATACAACCGTGTGTGTGTCACCTATAGAGAAAACATACCAAATATTAGATATGAGCAACGACAGAGGCAGATCATACAACCGTGTGTGTCACCTATAGAGAAAACATACCAACTATTAGATATGAGCAACGACAGAGGCAGATCATACAACCGTGTGTGTCACCTATAGAGAAAACATACCAAATATTAGATATGAGCAACGACAGAAGCAGATCATACAACCGTGTGTGTCACCTATAGAGAAAACATACCAAATATTAGATATGAGCAACGACAGAGGCAGATCATACAACCGTGTCACCTATAGAGAAAACATACCAACTATTAGATATGAGCAACGACAGAGGCAGATCATACAGCCGTGTGTGTCACCTATAGAGAAAACATACCAAATATTAGATATGAGCAACGACAGAGGCAGATCATACAACCGTGTGTGTCACCTATAGAGAAAACATACCAACTATTAGATATGAGCAACGACAGAAGCAGATCAAACAACCGTGTGTGTCACCTATAGAGAAAACATACCAAATATTAGATATGAGCAACGACAGAAGCAGATCATACAACCGTGTGTGTCACCTATAGAGAAAACATACCAAATATTAGATATGAGCAACGACAGAGGCAGATCATACAACCGTGTGTGTCACCTATAGAGAAAACATACCAACTATTAGATATGAGCAACGACGGAGGCAGATCATACAACCGTGTGTGTCACATAGAGAAAACTTACAAACCATTAGCTATGAGCAGCGACAGAGAAAGATCAAACAACCATTTGTGTAACCTTGAGGAAACATACAAAGCATTTGATATGAGCTGCGACAGAGACAGATCTTGGGATACTGTAAACAGTGTAGAATAAGATAAGTAGTGTTATAACTGGCATGCTGTGATATACTCGAAGCCATTCCGTAGTTTAGGGATTTTAGTTGTACGCTGCTCTACATTAACATGCACCAAATATAAACAAACTGGAATTGTCCATTTAAGGTTTCAGCAGTCGCTGTGTTCAACAGCGCAAATCAGCCGTATGCCCTTTTTTCGTCTTAACCGTGAAATGTTACTTAATACAGTAAAACTCTCTGTAACGACAACTAAATTGTGTTAGTGTGTGTTTAAGGCAGATGGCTGCTAAAAGCAATTTTCACCAGGCCTTAATCTTTTATACAATTAATTACCATTCTTTTAAGTAGTCGTTATAGAGAGGTTCTACTGTAAAAATACAAAATACCTACCTCTATATTGCATACCCATTTCTCCCTCCCATGTCCAATCATGCGTATTTAATTTTGCGCCAATCCAAAGCTCTGATCCACGGTCTAGCCCATAATCCGTCATCTTGTGTTTTTCACCATCCTTGAAATTGTCGACCGTTTGAAAGACTGCAAGACGACCTCCGAAGTTTTGGCATTGTTGGTAGGCCTCGTTCCACGAAGCTTTCTCTCTGGAGACCCGAAATGTACATTCTACAACAATAGAGATATGACCGTGTCTGTAAGACACATATGATGCACACTATATGCATGTACATTATACAGAGGAGAATACGTTATTCTATTCAGTTTTAACTTAAACGAAGCGTAAATACATTGCAATAGAATGTAGAAATATCACCTTGTTGACAATACCGACGATTCGTTTTAACCTGAATGGTAAAAAGTTTCAAGCCTGGTCAGACGCCGGAATGGTAGCCCATGCAAATAGGCTGGAGCCAGATCAGACGCAGAGAAACTCAGCATTGATCAGGCTCCAAACTGTTTGACACTCAGATTAAGATGATAACGTAAACAGTTAAACACAGTCAACCCTATCGACCCTATACAAACAGTGCAACTGTGAATATAATTTATTTTATATTATGAGCATTGGTTTTGTACAAACAGAGTAGACCCTGATCAGAAGACTCCTATAGGAGCCTTCTGATCAGGGTCTACACTGTTTGTCACAATGAGTCGTTCCGAAAGATACACTAGATAGTAGAAAATAGACTATACCTAATTGGAAATTGGAATTGTCTATTTGAAGATTTTTGGGTAATTGATTTAGCAAAAATAAATCATATTCTATATTTTATATGAAATGCGTTCGAATAGGACCTATAATCTCCATCCGCCGTACCAATGAGCAAGTTCGAAAGCCAACTAAATGGAGAAAAAACAAGAGCATTGCGTGTGCTTGACAACGCTCGTTTGTTTTTGAAGATTGGTGAAAATAAAGTAAAAAAAGGTAAAAGGTCATGGTCAATGTCAATTTGGTGAAAATTCCGGATAGGACTTGCAAAGATGAACATGCATACCAAAAACGAAGGTTGTAAAATTGAGGAGGTTATGGCCAAGGGTAAGAGTTCGGACAACGGCGACGATAACGACGACAACAACGATGCCGACGCCAGAGTGACAACAATAGCTTCGAAAACCAGGCGAGCTAAAAACTACATGTAGTTAACCTGTCTGAATACTTGTAATTTGCAATTAAATTTAGAGATGCACCACAGCAAACTGTTATTGTTTAATAATAATACTAAGTTTTATTTTGAAGAGTACTCATACCTTTGAAGAATACACTTGTCCAATGCATACAGTGAATACTCTAATCAGCATCTTTAATTACTGCTTGTAATTTTACAATAAATTATTAAAAACAACCGTCAATAATTAAAATTAGCAAGACTTAATTAGAAATTGGAATTGTCCGTTGAAAGATTCAAAGCTGAAAATAGAAAGTATATTATGTTATGTTATGTTATGCTCCGTTATGTTATACTTTTTAAAGTTATGTTATGTTATGTTATGCTACGTTATGTTAAACTCTTTAAAGTTATGTTATGTTAAGTTATGCTACGTTATGTTATACTCTTTAAAGTTATGTTATGTTATGTTATGTTATGTTATGTTATGTTATGTTATGCTACGTTATGTTAAACTCTTTAAAGTTATGTTATGTTATGCTACGTTATTTTATACTCTTTAAAGTTATGTTATATTATGTTACATAATAAATTATAAGTAATGCATGATTACCTGTCCCATACAAAACTAACAATAGCACAGCCACTTCAGAGTGCATATTCACTTAGTTTATCTCCACTCAATCAAAACACAGTATCCTCTGCACATTCGGCTTTCAAAATCTGATTTCAAGCATTGACACATCTGTGAAACGTAACCCCTTCCTTGCCATTACGTCATCATATTTAAAAAATCTCATCTGCTTTTATTTTTCAAATTTATATCTCAGGTATTTTGACTTAAGAAATATCAATTTGAGTGTCAAACAGTTTGTATCCTGATCAGACGCCGCGTGACGCGGCGTCTGATCAGGAATCAAACTGTTTGCAAATATCCGTTTTACTCGGGATAAGGCAGTGAAGGGGTTTACATACAAAACACAAAGAAGGCTAACACCACTCTTTAACAAAGTGCATCGGAACTGCTCGGTTCTTTCTCTTGTTTTCCATTCGATCAAAATTGAGGAAAAAGGTACTTATAACATTTCCTCTTCTGATATTTTCGTCGCTAATTGGTCAAAGCGAACGCCAAACCTTTGGAGAATAACCTTCTGCAAGCTGAGGCGGACTTTTTAATAACTTTTGCAAACAGTTTGTTTCCTGATGAGACGCCTAGTTACACGGCATCTCATCTGGAACCAAACTGTTTAACACTCAGATTATTTTTTCTTAAAGAAAAATGCTGAAAAATTAAATTTAAGAACTGTTGCAGCCGACAATATTTTTTGCAGACGACAGTTTCAAAGCGAACTGATGATAAGGTTTTAGTATACTCATTCACAATCCCTCATACAGTCAAGTCTTACTACAGCGCTCCCTCTCTACAACGACACCCAATATGAGACAAAAATTGTTTGTGTGTTTTCTGAGGGAGTCGTTATATGGAGGGAAATTGGCTACATTTGTTAACAGCTTGAATCCAGATCAAACGCCGCGAAACGCGGCGACTGATCTGGATTCAAGCTGTTCGCCACTCGTCGTTAAGTTTTTTCCTGTCAAAATGTCCAATATGTAACTTGAGAAAAATAGCAAACGATATTGCAGCAGTTAAAGCGTTAGACGTAACTGTCCTGTTTAGGGAATTTCGGCAAGGGTCGTAATTGTAAGGAGGTAGACGTTGTTCGGAGGGCCGTTGTAGAGAAGGAGCACTGTAATACAAACAGGAGCACTCATGAGACGCTTGATTTGATGTTTAAGACAGGTGGCTATATAAAGAAATATGGGGAAATGTGAGAGCATATCAAGTTAAAACGTTAAATAGAAATTAACTTCGAACCCTTCGTGACCGCGTTAAAAATATGTCATTCAACCCTAGCGACGAGTATACCAGTCACTTACAAACAGTACACCTGTGAATAATTCACTTGTCCTGTTCAAACAGTTAAAGCGCTTTTCAACGGGATCCTAGAGGAGCTCTCTGATCAGGGTCCGAACCGTTTGTAATTTAATAATATATTCTTCTTAATAGTAAAACAAAAGGACTAAACTTAATTTGAAATTGGAATTGTTAAACAGTTCAGGACCGTGAATGAGTTAACAAAGAGTTGTTAGAGAGACAAAAAAGCTCGCCATCGACACATTTAGAAACTTAAAAGCATACTCGGAGGTCAAGGTCACAAAGGTCAACATTTTTGCCTACATGGAAAGGTCTTGTCCATATACACTTGCAAACCAAATATGACAGAAATACCTCAATCAAGGGACATGCAATTATCAGCTTTTTACGAAACCTACACACAGATTTCGAAACCTTAACACGGGACCTAAAATCAAGGTCAATGTTACTGGATTGGTTTTATTTTGCATGCATGGAAATGTCTCGTCCATATACACATACATTCCAAATATGAAAGTAAAATATCGCAATGGACATATAGGTACAAACACAGAGATCAGATGGTTCCTTAAGAGCTTTCTGATCAGTTGCTACACCGTTTGTCATTTGCGACTTTTTTGTACCCCCCCCCCCCCCACACACACACACACACATACCAAAGAGCCCTTAATAGTAAAACATAAATTAGACTAAACTGGAAACTCGATTTGTACATTGTAGTTCCACGGGTTATCTAAAATTGATTTCAACAAGTTGTTATTTTAATTTCAGTAAATATATGATGTCGGTATAAAACATTGAATTTTGATTTTAAACCATCCAGTCTCCTTTTGATCCAGATATGTACTGCTAACAAATGGCATCTAGGAAGCGAATTGGTACAGTGCTCTCGCCCTACAACATTCCTCTGAACAACTATTCCCTCCTTACAACAACGTTTGCTACTACAGTGGAGAAACTGTTATCCTTTCCCAATAAACGCGTTTACGCTAAAACTATTTTTGCAGTGCAAACAGTTTGGAGCCAAATCAGACGCCGGGTAACCCGGCGTCTGATCAGGCTGCAAACTGTTTGCCACCAAGATAAACATGAAATATCAGAATTGTCCAAAAGTTGTTCTTTTCTACGTTTTAGCGCTTTGCGTTTGCGTACGTTTGCGCTTAAACGGGAAAGAATAACAGATTCTCCACTGTATATCCCAAACAAGACATCAACTCTTTCATTCTTGCAACATCGTCTGCTTGAAATTGCCGTCTGCTGTTTTTTCTCAAAGTTACGCATTGGACATTTTGACAAACATAAAGATGAGTGACAAACAGTTTAAACCGAGATCACATGCCGTGTTACGCGGTGTCTGTTCTGGGTTTAAACTTTTTGCAAATTTAAACCAAGTGTATTGATTTCCCCTCCCTATTACAACTCCCTCCAAGCAACACACACACTCTGTGTATCCCATTGGGTGTCGTTGTAGAGAGGGAGTTCTGTACCATAAAGGATACGCTTCAAGAGACTTATATAACCCGACTTGCGTCACTTATAAAATTGATCGTGCACATCGCACATAGTGTTGACGCGCTGCAAACAGTGTAGACTCAGATTACTCATCTCAGAGTTACCTGTAGGCTGTTTGTTTTCTTTCTCTGCATAAACACAGCGTACGTTCTTTATTCACTATATGCAATGTCTGTTAGTTATTTAGTCACTCTGTACATAATTATACATAGGTCAGGTCACGTATAACAAGGTCATACATTTGTGCATGTAAGTGGGAGAGAGCGGAAATATCATGGACTGACTCATTCATGATAATACAGTTACTCATGTATTAACCCATTAACCCATAGCCAGTTTCTAGTTATAGGTGACAACTTTAAGCAGGTTGAAAGTAAAGCAGACTCTGCTTTCATGCGCATTCTGCGTTACTTCCAACCTACTTAGAGCTACCATCTACTAGGATACAAAAATATTCCTTACAGTTAATAACTATGACTGTATAAAGTAATTAATATTTTGAATGGAGGAATACTTAAAGGCGTAAAAAGTCGTTAACCCGGTAGGTCATTGTCCCATAGCCTGTATCTAGTTTTAAAGATGGGTTCACAGTGACCTGAAAAAAGTTTACGGCACTCTGCAACCAACGGTGTACTTACACACTTTATTTGATATTCCTAGCAGATGTTGTATATGTAGCAAACATGCTTCGAACATGACTTTTCTATAAAAAAAACCCAAAAAAACCCCCAAAACATTTACATACAAGATCGCCGTGGAGTGAAAAGGGCATGCGACGCTTTCTGTCATACCAAGATGAGCTATAAAATCAAATGTGGTTTATGTAGCTAGTGTCGTGACAATAGTACCGGTATGCCCCGACACAATATTCTTTTTATAATTGAAGTCATTGGTTAATGCCAATGTTCCAATTATAATATTGGATGTTTACAATAAGATACGAATGGTGGTTAACATTTATTTCCGGTCAGGGTAAATACGCAGATCAATACAAAGACGGACAACTATAGTTGTCGTCACAATACGTTACATCTCCCTTCTTAGGTTTAATTATTAACAAATCTACTTATGAGTTTTAATTAATTGTCAATGCAGTAAAGTGTCTTAAGATCTTAAAGCTTAGTAATCTGAAACGTGTCTATTTGAACATGAAGTTCACTTTCACCAAGTCCTGGAGTTCCAACACTTAATTGAACATGTCTAAAGAAATGCAACTCTTGCAACTCTCTAATGCCAGTCTGTTTCAGTTCTTGTTTCATTATGTTATGTTACTATGTTACATGCCCATATGGGCCATAACAAGAAAAATAAACTTGTAAACTTGTAAACTTGTACAGCATTTACCTCCCTTCAATAGTCACAGTTCACTATCATTAACCCTTTTAAGTTTTTAACCTCTATAACTTGAAAGTCTTACACTTCTGCCATAATGTATCTTAATATGCTAACATAAACATGAAAAGAGAGATTACTCTTGTCAAAACATCAATTTACCCTAACAATTGTATTGATGCCTTACTTCCCTTAGTTTAAAAGTATTACTGTTTTTTGAAGTATTGAACTTTTGAGAACTTGATTTTGTGATTCTAAGTCACCAAGTCAACAATTTTCAAAAGTTCACATGACACAGATGTTTACAAACATCTATAACAAAATGACATATGATTTAAAAAATCATGTTAACCATTTTATATTTATTACAATGGAACTAGCTCAACTAATTGTTTAACTAACAAATAATTGACTAGTCTTTACTCAATTTCTGATTCTAACGTAAAGGAAAATCTGCTTGAGGCAGATTAGCAGCACGAGGTTTATTATGCCTCTTAACACAGTGCTTGCCTGATTATGAGATAGATCTTATTTCACATTTCGTAATCATTATACTTTGATGGTATTTTCACTTGTCTCCCCGACCTACAATAGTTGTTATCTCTGATTGGCCCGATGCCACATTTGTCTGTTCAACGATTTCACTACTGTGCGAGTCATTTACGGTTTGCTCACACGTGTCGTCACTGCTGTCATTTTCGCGATTTGTGTTTGAAAATGTCGCTCTTGTCGGACGTAACATTTTTCGGTTTCGTCGGTATGTGACTCCGTTGTCGTTCCTAACGATGTACGATCGCGGGGTGTCGTGCGACCAAACCACGGTTGCTGGTTCCCACCGTCCTTGGTAATCGTCTCGTCTAATCACAACTGGATCTCCAGCCTGAAGCTGTGATAACTGCTTCCCAGAATGTTTGTCGAAGTAGAACTTCTGGTTGTTCTGCGCCTCGATTAAGACCCTGTGCGGCTTTAGAGTCGTGGTATTGTGGCTGTATAAGCGGTGCAGCCACTGGTAAAGTGTTCTTCAATCTTCTTCCCAGGAACATTTGTGCTGGGGACAGTCCTGTACTTTCTAATGTAGTGTCTCTGTAGATCAACAATGATTTGTATGGGTCTTTGGTCTTCTTAAGTAGCGACTTTACTGTTTGCACACCTCGTTCCGCGAACCCGTTCGACTGAGCATATGTCGGAGAGCTGGTTACATGAGCAAATCCATATTCTTTCTGAAAGTTTTTGAAACTGTGCGACGCGAACTGCGGTCCGTTGTCGCTGTATACCTCATCCGGTATTCCGTATTTCCCAAACTGACTTTTCATGTACGCGATTGTGTTGTCGCTCGATAGATTGTCTAACTTCGCAATTTCTGGCCAGCAACTGAACCGGTCTACCGTTAACAAGTAGTTGTTACCGCGAAAGTAGAACAAATCTACACTGATCTTCGCCCATGGTCTGTCTGGTACTTCTGTCTGAATAAGTGGCTCTTTTGCATTCTTTTTCTGGTTTTCAGCACATGTTGAACATTCTGACACTGTGTTTTCTACGTCTTGAGCCATTCCTAACCAGAACAAGCTTTCTCTGGCTCTAGCCTTACATTTCACTATCCCTGTATGAGCTTCATGAATAATGTTCAGCATTTCAGGTCTCAGTTTCTTTGGCACAATTAACTTATGACCTTTAAACAGCATGTCCTCAATACACGTGATCTCGTCTCTGAAGTTCCAGTATGGTCTCAGTTCTTCTGGCACTTGCTCTTTTTTCTCTGGCCACTCTTTTTCTACTGTGTCTCTGAGCACTTTTAATTCTGGATCTTTCTGAGTCTCTTCTTGAAATACCTTTCTCTTTTCATCTGACACTGGAAGGTATGTCAACAGATTACTTGTCAGCTCTTCAGAATTCAGATCTTCCTTGCACGACTGAGGCAATCTGAAATGTACATTTCTTTGCCAGGCTTGTATGTCACCTTCAAGTCATACTTCTGTAGGCTCAGTAGAATTCTCTATAATCTGGGCGGTGCTTGGTATAGCGGTTTCGCAAAGATTGCTTGAAGCGGCCTGTGATCGGATTCCACATGTACTTCTTTGGCGAACAGATACTGATGGCATTTCGTACAGCCGTACGAAATGGCTAATGCTTCTTTTTCGATCTGTGCGTAGTTCTGCTGTGCTGGTGTTAGAGCGCGTGAAGCATACGCAACCGGCTGACCATTTTGCAGAATCACGGCTCCCAGACCTTTCGACGACGCATCCACCGAGAGAGTTACCGGCTTTTTCTCGTCGTAGTACTTCAGCACAGGTGCCTCAATGACTGCTTTCTTCAATTTCTCAAACGCTTTCTCTTGTTCTGTGTCCCAATGCCATTCAATGTCTTTCTCAAGCAGCTTTCGGAGAGGGGCACTCTTGTCGGACAGATTCTGTATGAATTTTCCGAGGTAATTCACAAACCCGAGGAATGTCATAAGCTCTTTGACGCTTCTCGGCTTCTTCATTTCTCTGACAGCTCTTACTTTTTCATCATCTGACTCTACGCCTTCACTTGTCAAAGTGTGGCCCACAAATGTCAGTCTTGTCTTTCTGAACTCGCATTTGTTTTTCTTCAGCCGAAGATTGCTTTCGTCAAGCTTTGTCAGCACTTGATGTAGAACTTTGTCATGTTCTTCCACATTTTCACCAAATATGATGATGTCATCTACGATTGACTCACAGCCATCAATGTTCATGATCAACTCCGAAATCTACTTCTGGAGCTGATTTGATGCCGTATGGTAATCGTTTGAACGAATATCGGCCAAACGGCGTGTTCATTGTACACAGTTCTTGCGATTCTTCATCTAGCGCGCACTGCCAGAATCCGCTACTCGCGTCTAATTTACTGAAGACTTTCGCTTTCGAGAGCAGTGGCAGTATTTCTTCAATTGTCTTCATCGGGTGATGTTCACGTTTGATTGCGCGATTCAGATCTTTCGGATCCATGCATATTCTGAGCTTTCCGTTCGATTTCACGACGGTAACCATGGAATTTACCCATTCCGTAGGTTTGTCTTGCTTAACAATCACTCCCTGCTTTTCCATGGACATGAGTTCTTTTCTGACTTTTTCTCTGAGTGATATTGGTACCTTTCTCGGTGCATGTACCACAGGCGTTACCGTTTTGTCGACCGTAATTTTATGCTCGCCCGGCAGCTTACCTAGCCCTGTGAACAGATTCGGATGCCGTTCTTCAATGTCGGTCTTGTCAGAAGTCACTGCGTGCACTCTCTGTATAAAGTTGAGCTTTGTACTACTTACACGCCCTAGAATCGTCTCGGCTGGTATATCAACTATGTGAAATATCAGGCTTTGGCATTTGTCATTGATCATACAATCTAATGTTCGTGTACCAGTTACGGGTATTTTATGTCCGCTGTACTATTTTAATCGTGCACTAGTTTTCTCAGGGCAACCATGTAAATCAAGTTTCTCAAGTGTTTTTATGGACATGACATTGCCTTTCGATCCTGTGTCAATCTGCATTTGCACTGTTTTCCCAGCAATTTTGGCACTTACGAACCATTCAGTGTCTGTCGACAATGCGTTTACGCTATAGTTCTCATCTGGCAGTTCTATGACCATACCTACATACAAGTCATCATCACTCTCACTTTCACTTTCGATCTGATTAACCTTATGTTGGGGTCTCTTTGGTTTCATTTTCGGTTTTGTACCTACTTTAGTCCTACATTCTGACGCAAAGTGATCATATTTCTGACATTTCAAACATTGTGCTCCAATCGCAGGACACTGACCCTTTTTGTGCGATCTACCACATCTCGTACACTTGGGATTCTGCATATCAGTTCTCTGACATCTCTCAGACCTCTGATATTTCGGTTTCTGACCTACTTTCACTTTCGGTTTCACACCTCTTATTGCATGTACATGTTCTGATTCGTCACGACTCATACTTTTTGTCTGTGCTTTTGCGATCTCATATGTCTTTGCAATTTCTACAGTTTTTGTGAATGTCAATTCGGATCCAACATTGATCAGTTTCTCTCTGATCTTCGAGTTTCTGATCCCAAAGACCACTCTATCTCTTACCATTTCTTCTGGTTTATCATATTGACACTCTTTGACCAAGATCTGTAAGTCAGTAACGAATTGTTCAAAGGTTTCGCCTTCGTTCTGTACTCTGCTACTGAATCTAAAGCGGTTGTAAACTGTGTTCGTGTGGGGTTTGACATATTTCTCGAACTCGTCAGTGTAGTTTTTTAACACTTTTTTCTCTTCTTCAGACATAGTCCATGTCTGATATATCTTTCTGCCTTTCTCACAGACCCAAATCATCAGGTAAGAACACTTTTCTTCCTCTGATTTCTTTTTTAATGGGCCGCTAAACACGAAATTGGCGTGCTCAAGAAATGTTTTCCATCCGGCCTCCAAGTCCGGCGCCTCCCAGTCCATCGCTGGTGGTGAACAGCCCATGCCGTCCATTGCCGATTGTAGCTTGATACTTCTTTTAACAAAATACCAGCTCAATTCTCATGGATGATTCTGTCTTGCACCCAGATTTGTCAGTTTTCTGACACCATATAATATTGGATGTTTACAATAAGATACGCATGGTGGTTAACATTTATTTCCGGTCAGGGTAAATACGCAGATCAATACAAAGACGGACAACTATCGTTGTCGTCACAATACGTTACACCAATGACTAGTAACTGTTACGGAACAATCTGTCTTTTCTAATATGTACTATCCAACCAAATTTCGTATCCCTGACTGATGTGGTATAGGAAATATCCTCCGAAAAAGGATTTTCCATAATTGAGGTCAATGGCCAGGTCAATGTGAACTGCAAATGGTATACGCCACGCTGCCATCAAAGGGTGTCATAATAATATATTTGATGTACGAGGAAATATGCCCCGGAAAAGAGGTACACATACTAGTTGATGGACGAGCAGACAGACATAATCAGAGGATTTGCTAATACAGCGCTCCCTCTCTATAACGGCCCTCTCAACAACGACTCCCTCCTTACAACGACCCTTGTCACAGTTCCCTTAACAAGACAATTATGTCTAACTCTTTTACTGCTGCAATATCGTCTGCTTAAAATTGTCGTCTGCTGTTTTTTCTCAAAGTTACATAATGGACATTTTGACAGAAAATAAATTAATGACGCGTTATGCGGCGTCTGATCGGGATCCAAGCTGGTTGCAAATGTAAGCCAATTTCCCTCCCTATAACGACTCCCTCCGAACAACGTACACAATATCTGTCTCCCATTGGGTGTCGTTGTAGACAGGGAGAGCTGTATCGAAAATTACTGCTCTTATTTCTTTGCCGTCACCTACAAGATACAAGATGCTTTTTTCTAAGTCGGGTTGTCAACGAGGAACATTAACTGTATCAAATCTATTTTCGACTATAGTAACAATAAAACAAAAATAATTTAAAACAAACAGCCTGTGAACTAAAGATATCAATAATCATACATAAAGAATACAGCTAAAATAATTATAGATCTAGTTTTATTACAACGAAACCGGCGCAAACGGGTGCTAGACGCTCGACTTTCTCATACTTGAGATGGCTACATATGCCAAAACTTAAAGAATTTGGCTAGGGTTTACCGTTGTTCCGACACCAAAAACTAGGGCTAGGGTAAGGGTAAACTTTAGAATCTGTCAGCAAGTCTTTTTGGTGTTTTCGTAGCAATTAACTGGCCAGGCCTTGTGGCATTAACCTGGCCGTTTATTGTGACATTAACCTGGTCATTAAAAATGAAATTTTTGGTGGCGGACCATTTGTAAAGGTTCTCCCAATGTTTGATGCTTTCTTAATCATGAAGGTTTGTAGGCAAAAACAACTCATACATACTTGGACATACATGTGTTTACTTTTGTCGTGTAATAGAAACAAATAACATGCAAGATTTTAATCTAATTATTTCTATTTTTAAAGAATTGATACCTGCATCTGCATGCCATTATAAAAGTAAATTCTAAGTCTTAAGTCAAAACAATGACAATTAGTCTGGAATGACAAATTCCAGGGTTTCCTGCCTTGTTGTAATGAGTTTCTTTTCTGATACTAAACAAGAATTCCAAGTTTGTAGTAAATACTCTCGATAGTGATGGAGATATTTCAAATTAAAAATTTCAAGGTTAAAAACGGACAACAGCTCTGAAATGCCTTGTTGTAATGAGTTGCATTTTAGATACAGAACAAGTGTTTAAAGTTTGAGGTTAATAACTTCCATAATTATGGAGAAATGTCATTACAATTTCTAAGTCAAACAGGGACTAAAGGGGTAACACTGGAATGACAAATCCCAAGGTTACCTGCCTTAAAGTAATGAGTATCATTTTGATACAAGTATTTCAAGTTTCAAGTTAATACCTTTGATATTTTTTGAGAAATGTTCAATTACAAATTTTAATTAAAAAACATAAGGGCAATAACTTTGGCATGGCACATCCCAGAGTTACCTGCCTTTTTGTAATGAGTTTCCCTTTTGAAACTAAACAAGTATTCAAAGTTTTAAAATAATATTTTTAATAGCTACTTAGATATTTCACTCGACAAATTTTAAGTAAATAAAACAAGGGCAATAACTCTAAAAATGACAAATCCCAGGATTACCTGCCTTGTTGTATGTGTTTCCTTTCTGATACTAAACAAGACTTCCAAGTTTCTAGGTAATTATAATTATAGAGATATTTCAAATTACAGAGTTCAAGTTTAAAATGGCATTAACTCTGGGGTGATAAATGCAAGGGTAACATGTCTTATTGTCATGAGTTGCCCTTTTAGTATTAAATATGTATTCAAAATTTCAAGTTAATACACGTCATAGTTACTTAGATATTTCAATTTACAAATTAAAGATAAATAAAACAAGGGCAATAGCTCTGGAATGACAAATCTCAGGGTTATCTGCTTTTTGTAATGAATTGCCCTTCTGATACTGAAAAAGTATTCAAAGTTTCAAGTTCCGTTGATAGGTACGTAGATATTTTTAAGTAAATAAAAGAAGGCAAACCTTTTCCCAGTGTTACCTGTCTTGTTGTAATGAGTTGCCCTTTTGATACTTAACAAATATTCAAAGTTTCAAGTTACTACCTTTCATAGTTACTTAGATATTTCAATTTACAAATTCTAAGTAAATAAAACAAGGACATTAAACTCTATAATGACAAATCCCACGTGACCTGATTGTTCGGTTCGGCGAAGTTTTTCCCTCGATTCAGGTAAGAAATATCGCTATAACTTTCTTTATAAAGCACGGGTCTGCACGAAATAAAGACGAGGGTCGTCTAAGAACGGAAATGCACACACGGCGATAGCCAGTTGGCTAAAAAAAAAAAAGCGTAAATAAAAAGTTATTGAAGTCCGCGTAATTCGCAAGTCAGAAAAATGTATAATTCGGTCCGATGCATTTTTATCAAAAATACCTTAAAAATGGGTTTGAAGCGACTTTCGTAGTACGGTGTGAAATAAAGATAGAGTTTTTCACATTGGCAATTCATTTGTGAACGATATTTGCAACCGACTGAACTGTTCTAATTTTTTTTTCGCAGAGCAAGCAGACTGGGAGAAATTTTGAACTTTTTCCGTCATCGAAGAAATTTCGCCTGAAATCACTGCTATTACTAAAATTACTCTTGGTTTTTCATATATATTTCGGTGGTTTAACCCCTTCTCTGCCCTATTTGCGAGCGAAGTCTCATATGCAAACATCTAAGACCCGGATAAGACACCGAGTAATTAGGATCTACGTCGATTTATACTTTGTCAGTAGCTATGTGTAGATATCTAACACGCGATGAGCAAAATAGCGGAAATATACAGCATGCGCAAGACTGGCATGATAGTGAAGGCGTTAATCCTTGAAGAGCAATTGTTATTTGCAGTTATTACGTTTTCGGAATCAGATAGACGGTCTCTTCAGGCATGCGGTTCCAAAAAAAACCTGTGAAATTTACCATTTCATTTGCAAACAAATAGGATACATATCAGACACGTGAAGACATTTACTTTACCATAAACGGCACACAAGACTATCCACAATTTCAGTTTGGCATAGCCTGACGGAAACATCAACACTCAGATGGAACACATTATCTCTAACAACAAAGGCGGTGTGAATTAAAGATAATCGAGCGATGGGACAAGCAAACGTTGTATTGAACTAACATAACAGTGGAAAAGCTGAGCTTCACGCTGAGGTTGGAAGAAACAAATGGCGACGTTTTGATGTCTCCAAATTGATAGACCCGACAGTTAAGGATAGCTTCAATGCCCTGCTGAAACATCTAATTCAGTATTGTTAAGAAGCACAAAGTAATCACTATTGACAGCTTTAGAAAAGCCATATCTGAGACAGACCATGGTTTCAAAAACAGTACAAATGTTTAGTGGATATCTGCAGACACTTTTTAAGGCAATAGAGGAGAGAAAACAGTTGAATTATCATTTTCTTGATTTGATGGTCAATGACGCAAGGCGATATCTATTTACAACAAGGGGTAAGACACTAGCGAATATTACACCCGATATCTGCTGCATAAAAACACCGCAGGCGATCTATCATGCAAGCCAGAAAGTTGTATAACTGCCTAGATTGCCATAGAGGTGACCATGACCAAGTGAATCGGGGTGGATGAAAGAGGAAAATATTTTTCTTCTAGTTTGGAGCTTTCTGTTGGAACTTTCAAAGTCGCCAAGGCGTTAATTCGTAGTTGACAGACTGACTAGGAAGCTGTTAATGTAGAGAGAACATGTACCGAGTTGTGCAGTTGTCAGTAGAAATGTTAGACAAGACCTAACAATGGATGAAGAACTGGTATCTCTATTAGTGATGTCAATATTTGTTTGTCATCGAAGTTCATAAAACAGCTCTAGATAATGTTTATATTTATTTGTTTGAGATTATAATGGTGGTCATCTTTGATTTCAAAATAGACACCATTCAATCATAATGAAGATTGCGATTTCCTGTATTACTTTTTATTTTAACTATTATGCTACTTATCCGTAATAGAGGCTCTAGAACTCAGATATGCGTTGAAATATAATTTTAATGACGATCTTGAAATTCGAATGACCACATGCAATAATAGTAAAAGTTACACCGGTTTGTTTGTTCACTCAAAGTATAGCTCATAGAACAGGAGTAAAACGGTCTCAAAACATTTAGTGAAAAGCATATTCTCTTTGTATTGTCCAAAGTGCATTGTTATTTTTTTTTATAGTCAAACCATTAAAAACAATTGCAAATTACAGAATGTTCTTGATTTTTTTTTATATGTTCACGTAGCCGCTATCTTGGACGTCATTTCGAATACCGGTATTTTGTTCGTAGATTTTAACGGTTCAAACGGTTTAAAGGGAATACTGTGCCTGTGTTGTAATGTTCAGCGTGCATTGCTGTCACTTTAGTAAAACCATTAGAAAAAATTGTTAAAGTTAGTGTGTGCGTGATAATTTTAACATTTCTGGCAGCCATCTTGGACGCCAATTTGAACTTCTTGTTCGTAGTATAATACTTAAACAGCCTTTATACACATAAAGGGAATATTGTGACTGGTTTGTAATATTCAGGGAACATGCTTTCATCTTTTTAAAACAATTAGAATAAGTGTAATAATTTGTGTGTATGATATTTTTTCGCTTCTGGTGGCCATCTTGGACGCCATTTTGAATATTTTGGTGCAGGAAAGGGATTCAATGGTCAGTATTTATATCTAGGGAAACATATGACTATTTTGTATGTTCAAAGTTTATTGTCCTCACTGTTAGTCGAACCATAAGAAAACAATTGTAATATATAGTATGTTCGTGATATCTGATGTTTGTGGCGGCCATCTTGGAAGCCATCTTGAAAAGCAATGTTGGCCCACAGATATCACGTTTCATAATATACAAACTTGTACACACATTTCGGTATATGTAAACCTTTTTCTACAGACGGATACCAGTTTGTGCTAGATTTAAGCATGCTATTGGGCCTCAGTTGTAGTACTTTAATATATGACTTTACGCAATACATATTGAAACAATTTTTAAACAGCCGCCATATCTGAATAAAAAATGGCTGCCATGCAAGCAAAGTATAAGTTGTACCAAAGTTTGTAGACGCCAATAGCATATTTTGCACCTGAAATCAGAACTTTATGTGCATTCTTAGCAGAAATTCGTCAAAAAACATTAAATTTAGGGCCCGCCATTTTGAATTCCAAAATGGCCGCCTTCCCCGGCTCAGATTTTGGGCTAGCCTTCAATTTCATAGTTTTGAGACCCCAATGAATCACTGTGCCAAGTTTCAGAATTTATTCACAATTTAAACGATTGTTTCTCTTATCGGGTCTACTACAGTACTTATTATTATTATTATTATTATTATTATTATAGAGAGACACAGATATAGACACGGTAGGGGACAGCGCCAGACAGACAGAAATAGACAAACAGACAGAGAGAGACAGATACAGACATAGAGAGAGAAAGACAGACAGAACAGAGACGGCCAAACACAGATACTGAGACTAATTTAAGAGACAGATATACATATAGACTGAAACAGAGACAGAATGAGTGAGAAAGAGAGAGAATTACAGAGAGAATGAGAATGAGCGACAAACACCAATATATAGAGACGTATACACAGATAAATCCACACGCAGTCCATGACAGTGAGAGAGAAACCGCGCGAGAGAGAAACATAAAGAGAGAGAGAGAGAGATTGAGAGAGATAGATAGATATATAGAGAGAGACGCATAACAGGCATACATAGTGACGGATTGACACATAGAGAGAGAAACACAGAGGGATAGAGGAGAGATAGTGATACAGGCCGACAGTCAGACTGACATAGATACAGATAAAGAGAGAAAGAGAGAGAGAGATGAGGGGCTAATATAACAGCCATTCCGGTCGTTGCAACAACTGACATTCTTAAGATGTTTTTTTTTAAGTCCAAACAGTCTCACACTCAAATAGATATTTATTTTGTCAGAATTTCTAAGACTTAAGTTTGAGAACTAACTGAAGACTACATTTTGTTCATGCAGATGATTTATGGCAGTAAAGTAGCACAGACTTAACCTGCTAGTAGCTTATATTGACGCTTTTTGAAAACCCAGCCGGCTTCTGAAGGAGCTGTCTATTCACGGTGTACACGTCACTTGTAAGGATCTGTCCGTAATAGTCTGCACTATTTCCTCTGAGTTATTTTCTTATTTACTAGCCGATGTAATAGTTCCAGTGAAAGTTGTTTATAGAGGGCAGAGTTTCATATATGAATCAGCACGCTAAGGGCTATAGAGAAGAAGGCTTTGTATGAACAGCACCATAGACCCCTTCACTGCCATCTCGTTATCAACTTTAAACAACTCTCGTCTGCTTTTCTTTCTCTAATTTAAATGTAGGTATTTTGTCTTCAGAAGTATTGAAATGATTGAATGTCAAACAGTATGGATCCTGACAGACGCCGCGTCACGCGGCGTCTGATCAGTAGCCAAACTGTTTGTAAATATCCTGTACTCGGATAAGGCAGTGAAAAGGTTAAATAACCACTTGATTAACAATAGAAATGTGATAATCATATGCTACTTCAATTGTTATTCAATGATCGAAGCCGACTTCTCCTCAGTCTCACGTTATACTTTCCCATTAAAAATGAAACCCAATGCAATCGCAATGTAGTAAAAGGTAGAAAATGACAGCTTTTTGAAAATTCTCACGCTTTAACCGGGTTAGCCGGCGTCTGATCTGATCTCAGACTGTTTGGAAAGGAACTATCGGTATTAGATTGAGCTCGTGTGTAACGCGTTTATTGGTACAGAATAACGTCCCCTGTGCTGCAAATAATCAGAAGATTGAATACAAAGCGAGAAATTCTCTTAAAGAGAGTTTTGCTTTACTTTCAGCCTGTTTCTTTTTCAAGCAGCCAACTGTCATGCTTTAGAAAGGCAAATACCGAGTAGAAGCAATGACATAATTTCAAAATTGAGGGCTGTTTTATCTGAAGAAATGTCGATACGAGTTTAAACTATAAAGAATAACATATTCTCAATTCTAATAAAGTGACGTTACGTAATTTACGGATTTCCCTAATAGGCTACCTTCTATGAATTTTCTGATTTGAAACGCGACAGTAGCGACAGTAGGACGGTGATCACACGACATTTCGATTTTAATAGTACGACAGTACGATGGTGATAGTACGATAGTGCAATGAGGGATATACCGATAAACCAGACACTATAAGAAAGAAAACACAAGGAAATAACCTGTCTGTCTGTGTATCTCTGTCTCTCTCTTTGTATGCCTGTATATCTATGGGTGTGTTCGTCTCTCTCTCTCTCTCTCTCTCTTTCTCTCTCTCTATCCCTCCCTCTCTCTCTCCCTCTCTCTCTCTTTCTTTCTCTCTCTCTCACTCTTTCGCTCTCTCGCTCGCTCTTTCTCAGTCTCTACCAGCTTCCGTCAGTATGTCTGTCAATCTGCTTCCATCCCTATTTATCTGTCTCTCTCTGTATCTGACTCTCAGTGTCACTGTCTTTCTTTCTGTCTGCCTCTGACTCTCTCTATGTGTCGCTCTCTGTCCCTTACTCTGTCTCACTCTCTCTGTCTCTCTCCCGTCTCTCTATGTCTTACCTTCTCTCTGTCTCCGTCTCTCTCCCCTTTCTCTCTCTCTCTCTCTCTCTCTCTCTCTCTCTCTCTGTATCTCTCTGTGTGTATATCTGTCTGTCTCTTCCTGTCTTTGTATCTCCCTGTCTCTGTCTGTCTCTCTATGTGTGTGTTTCTCTCTCTCTTTCTCTCTTTCATGCTCTCCATCTCTCTCTCTCTCCCCCCCCCTCTTTCTGTCTGTCTGTCTCTGGCTCACGGTCTGTCGGTCTGTCTGTCTGTATGTGTGTGTGTTTGCCTCTCTCTCTTTCTTTCTGTTTCTCTGTCTGTTTGTCTGTATCTGTTTGTCTGTCTGTATCATTCTCTCTCTCTCTCTCTCTCTCCGTCTCTGTCTCTGTCTCTTTATGTATTTTCTCTCTTTTTTTCTCTCTCTCTATCTGTCTGTCTGTCTGTCTGTCTCTTCCTCTGTCTCTTTATGTATTTTCTCTCTATCTCTCTCTCTCTCTCTCTCTCTGTATGTCTGTCTCTCTCTCTCTCTGTTTGCAAATCTTTGTGTCGCCGGGCTTCGCGATGAAGGCGTTAAGTTCTAATGTATAAAATGAGATGATGTAAGTAGGTAAAGCAGTCTCTACAGAAGCTACTCTCCACAAAGACATAATTGAAAAAAGAATGTTGAACGCGGGCAGATAACTACGGGGTGATCTTCTTAAATTGCCTGAAGTGTCCACATCCTGAACTTCTCTGATGGCGATTTCCGCAAGGAAATCCCATCCGAACCTGACAAACAAGAGTCGTACGTCCTCTAGACTTGCAACCAGTCAGTCCTTATATATAGAATTTTAATTAATTATACACATGTAATTATATAAAATGTGTACTTCTGTTGGCAAGACGTTGTTGTTGTTTTTTTTACAATAAAGGCGTTTGTGAAAACCCAATTACAGCGAAGTCCCTTTATCCCCGGGACTGTCCGATTTCTTTTGTTATAGCCAAATTTCGTTAACGTTCATTAGAGATAGAGAAAACATTTTGTTGTGTAATATCCAATATTTCGTTCTATCCAATTTCGTTATAACTTATAAGTGAGATTCGCTGTAATTCCATCGCAAACAGTTTGAAGTCAGACCAGACGCACGAGTGATTACCACTCAGATAACAATTTTTCTTTAAACGGCAAAGAATGTCTTCCCAAAGTTCGAATACTATTAACTAATCCTATTGTTTTCCTGTGAAAACTGTAGGATTATATTGTTTGCTTCTGACTTTAGGGGTCTACACGGCTTCCTCGACTTATTGGAAGTCTTCCACACACTATACACATGTAGATAAACTAGTATTGATAGTATATAATTATAGTGTGTAGAAGTCGGGAAAGCGGTATCTATTTGCCAAAATCAACCCTTTGACTGTCGATGGCGCCAAACAGTTTTGATCCTGATCAGGCGCCGCGTAACGCGCCGTTTGATCAGGATCCAGACTGTTTGACACTCATTTCGAAATATCGTTAGTCATACTGAATTCCTTATATCTAACTTTGAAACGACATTGTAGTCAAATATATTGAAGCAGACGACAATGTGGCGGTGAATGGGGTAAAAACCTTACAATGCCGATGAAAACTGAAGCTGAGAAGCAAAATTGTGGTCCACTTTGAGCAGACAACTTTAATGAAGAAGTTTTATGCATTTATCTAACCAATAAGGAAGAAAATATATACATGTAAAACGCTGTTAACCATTCACTTGCTGACAATTCATATAGAAATTTCCGCACTCCATCAACATTTATCATCCGAGCTAATTGACTAATAAAACAAAGATACCTTTCCAAGAAAATAATACCTGTGAACCCATGTCAAACTGATCCTATAAGAAAACACAATAATACCTCGATCAGACGGCTCCTTAATTAGATCTTTGACCTTGGTCTACAATATTTTCAAAAAGCGTCAACATTCTTTAATAGCAGGAAAAGGTTAAGGAAGATTATTCTTCAGTTTTAACATTCTATGCTGACCTACTTGCTAAAAGCAGCAAAAGAAAGCAGTCATTCTTAAAGTTTACACTGTCTTTAACTGTCATCCATCTTTAACAACACCAAATTCAAATGAGTGGCCGTATTTGAGACTTCATTGTGTACAAGCGCAGCCATCCTATCGGCACTCAAACAAGTTTTCTTTTGCAAAAGTGTAAATGTCGTCGGCAGTAATTTTCAAATTATAAAATGTATAAAGATTTGTGGTATAGTTTTGAATAATTACTCCATATATATGCCTTTTACGCACCTACTTATTCCTCTATTGAAAAAGTAGGTCCGATTTATGCAGATATGAATATGCACCATAAGAAATATTACATTATAATTATATAATACTAGTAGACAGTAGCTTAAAGCAGACTGAAAGTAAAACAGAATGCGCCTTACCTTACGGCGCATTCTGCTTTACATTCAACCTGCTTTATGCGGTCATCTTTCTTTAAAACTAGAAACATGCTATACGGAGAAAAGGGTTAAAGAAGAAACTACAGACAGAATGTCCGTTTATGTCATGATAAGATCTAGAGTCAAACTGGGTGGAAGCAGTTTACAATGGGGAAGATATATATATTAAAGACCTATAATTCTTCCCAGTTTAAACGAAACGAAATGCAATAAGATGTAACAAAAGACAGCTCTTTGAAAATTCTGACGACCTAGCTATCTGAGGGGTAAAAAGTTTAGATCTGGGTCAGACACCAGGTAAATCGTCGTCTTACCTGACTCTTAACTGTTTGCAATTGACATATGTTTTTAGAATAAAGGCTTTCATTAGGAAAGAATAACGCCATATATTCCATATTACATGGTTCCAAATTTTTAAGTCAAATATGTATCAAGCAAACATTGATGAGTATTTTTGCTATATTGAAACAGGTTTCAGTTTAATGCACAGGTACTTGACACATACATCAAGATATATAACCAAAAAAAAATTTTTTTTTTTTTTTACTATACTTCTATAATAGATACAAGGTATACAACGCAATTCGACAGGTAGTCTTAACTATCGACTTAAACTGGTGCTAAAACAGACTAGATCGCCGATATTCTCTTGTGGTACCCTCGGGAAATGATTATTTTATCAATATCTACTTTTTATTTCATCAAAGTCCGTCAAATAACGCCTCAGTACGTGAATTATGACGAAAATGTGCATCAAAAGTTTTTACGTCGTTTCGGACGTCCTCAGTGACCCTCCACAAATCAAAAATCGACGGTAATAGAAGATTGAGGAATAATAATTTATCAACAACAGCTTTTTCCACTTGCTCAAAGAAAAGTGTTAAACCACTGAAGATCACAACTGTTATTATTATTATTATTATAAAAGAAAATAACTGTTAGGATTCACGAACCTTACCGAAACTCTTCAATTCGCTGACGATTATTGATTTATACTGCGTCATCTCACTATAACTTATTCATGCATAAAGGCCAACGTCAGGTGAATTTTCCGGACTATACACGTTATGGGTATGATAGAAGGAACGGCTAAATCTTGTTAACCTCGTACGCACGGACGGACACATATACAGAGGAAAAATCAATCACTATAATGGTTAGCACCAACATTACTCAATACATGTACTACACATTTCTACGTTTTATTGTATTGTGTTTGCGTATGGTGTCAGTTGACGAGAAATAATAACCATTTGTATCCACCGACTGAGAACTGTAAAGGGTTGCTTTGTAGCCAGTCTTAAAACCCACGCATATCTTTGCAATTGGTGTGGTAAAGACAATCATACAAAGGGCATCGCTAAAGCATGCACACAATGACACAGGCCAATGACATACAGATATATTTCAGGGAAATATTAAAAGCATAGGATGTATCCGGAATTGAAGATATCAATTTTTTTGTTTCTAATGATTGGATTTTAACTTATTTGCGAGGATAAGCCTACGATGGTGCTTGTTACAACGTCTATCATAAGGATAACTTTGTTTGTTTTGATCATCTCAACCATTGCAGGTATTGTAAAGCGGTTCATTTCTGTATGTTTCTGTATTCCTTTGACATCTTTACCTATCCTTCATAAAATGTTTTTCAATCTTTCACCATGTCATATTAAACATCAATTGAAAACCTTTCTCGTAACAATATTCTTACACGTGGATGCTAAAGCCAGGGCTCCAGATTAGGGGGAAACTGAACAAATGCAGCATTTTCTGACTCAATTCAGCACCAATTCCTATGGTGTTACTACTCATTAGAATGGTCTCTAAGAGACGATTCTAATGAGTAGTGACACCATATGGTTTAATGCAGAAATAAAGATTTTAAATTTTGAAATACTCCCCTTATCTGGAGCTCTGTAAAGCAAGATGAAAACAAAGCAGAAAAGTCATAAAGCTGTTTCTACTTTATTTTCAACTTGCATTAAGTAACCACACGTCTTAAAATGAAAGCCACCTATGAGATAAAATGTTACCGTACACGATGTAAGCTTTTATTTCCAAATAAAAGTGTTTGTTTTTATACAACATCCATTGCAAACCGTTTTCATCTGCCAATTTCTGAGGCAAATATCATTAAACTTTGATTTGCAACAGATTGGATCAAAATGAGACTAAGCGGCTATACTTGATCTAAAAATATCACAACAGTAATCACTAATATACCTAAAGGATTTTAGAAGTGAACACGACTACATGTATCGTACTTATTTTTTGAAATGTAATATGTCTAAACAGTTTTGATCCGCATCAAGCAACAGCTTCTAACCCTATTTCAAATGGCATGACGTTCAAAACTGCATATTTTCTTGTTTAAGTCTTTTAACACCATGGTCTTGTTTAGAATATACTCATTACATTTGCAAACAGTGTCGACCAAGACCAGAGGGCTCCTATAGGAGTCTTCTTATCTGGACCTACACCGTTTGCTTATTTAGTCTAGTGTTTATTAAACTTTCCAGAATTCCATGTAGACTGGTTCATGTTTTGGTAACTAAACTGACCCACAATAGAACCTAATAACCCACAAGAGTTACTCAGTGTTGAAGGAGTGAAAACACATGAACTCATCGACTCATGATACATCAGACGGACACTTCGAATTTTGACTATTTAGGATGACTAATAGTGCAGACCTTGATCAGAGTGGTCATGGATGAACTCTCTAACTGGGATCTATACTGTTTGCAAGGACAGTATACACTAATACACTGTTTGTAAATGACGCCTATACCCGTCACTAGGACGTTTTTTTCAGCGGAGCTGTATGGTTTCTATTTAGACCAATCATTTGTAAATTCTCAACCAATGATAACTGGTCAGAAATCTAGGCTGATAGTCACATGCTTGAAACTGAATGGGCTAATTGGATATGGAGACATACTGATCTATTGTACCCATTTATAAGTTAACTGGAGATGAATTGTTAGTGCAAAACTATAGACACAGTCTACAATTGCTATGACAGCATGTTTCTATTTTTAGATATGACATATTTAATCTAAGAATAATCTATGAGCAACAGGATGCAGTATAAAATATCGTTTGGTTATTCTGTAGAGGATAGATTTTTAGTAGCTATATTTTACATGAAAGTTACTGTTATTGAATGTTTTGCTTTTCAATCCAAGGTATTGCAATTCTTTGAAACCCTCAATTTTATATATTTTTCACACCCATCTACAGCATTGCTTCCAAAACGCTCTCCGGTGAATATCTTTTTTTAAAAAAGTTATTTCTTGTTTCATTTATTTTCCAAGCCTCATAATACTCATAATATCACAGGGGTATATAGTGCTCTACAACAGCACCCGGATTCCAGCTGTTTGCCACTCGTCTTTATGTATTTTGTCAAAATATCCAATATATAACAGACGACAATTTCAAGCAGGCATTCTTATGACATTTTAAATACTGTTTATAATTATCCTTGCCAAGTATTAGTTTTTATGACCATTACTTTAAGTCGAAGTTGCAGTGTAGCATTTTTTTTTAATACAAATGATAAAAACAGGCTTAAAAGATTGTATACATTGGTTTATTATATCGAAGACTTTGATGGACATTTATGTGCATGTCGTTATAGACATAAATGATTAATGCATAAGAATAAGATACAGAATATTTACTACGCTACACAATCTTTTCTCATTTGTGGCATGTTAAGAAAGTAGAGCAACTTTATCGAATGTAATTTACATATCAGTCTATGAAACAGTACATATCACGCGTGACCATATAAACATGCTAAATAATTTTTGTTCATTATAACGAATATTGTTATAACGCAATCATATGTTTTCTCTCCTTGGAACAATGAATAAATATGCATGAGAAAATCAACACAGAACGTGTCGCAGTGTGTATGCCTTTAGATGTCTCTCGACCGCTATATTCTTTAGAGAGTCAAAATTACAAACTGAACTGTTTGCTAAAATTAAGAGAAAATCATGTTTTATGAACAAATCTTCCACAAAACAAAGTGATATTTTCATGTTTTCAATAATTATATAACAAACAATGACACTGTATATTAAAAGTGCTGTTTTAGTTAGGTAGACTTATAGACCTAACACTTGGAAGGATTTCGGAGGTAACGCACATTTATAATTCGTTCAAAAAGAGATTATGTACTTTATTTACCTGAAATACAATCTAGCAGACTAGCACACCTAACCTTCCTTCACATATTGTATATCGTTTTGTGTCTTTTGCCGTCACACTTGTATCTAAGAAACTTTGTAAACACACTACAGGCATCAGTCCTTGGTCCATTTTGATCAAACTTGCGGACTATGAACTGCTGGTACAGTCTCGAAACTTCACATGCTTGCTAGCTTTGAAAAATACAACATGTTGCATCACTGTTTGGTGAACTAGACCTTCAACTACACTGACATCTGTGACTTAGGCTACCTGTTTGCGTTAAGGTCATGTGTGAGCTCAAGTTTAGCAATCATACCACAGGGCATTGTATCTGTCTTTTCAGGGCTGTTGAGACCTTTGATTAATTATCTCAGTTGCATTTTAGTCGTATTTTAGTTTCAAGGATCTGAGACGCATTTAGTGAGACGCATTTTATTTACATGTTGCATTTAAATTTTTAAGGATTTAAGTCGCATTTGAGTGGGTTTCTAATCCTTGTCGCATTTTTAATTGTCTATACCGCATTTTAGTAGGTTTATTATCTGAATTGCATTTGGGGTTGTATGATATGTGTCGCATATTACATAGAGTCGATTTGTTTGGTTTGCGTAATCTATGTATCCTTTAAAGTTTTTATGATCTAAGTCGCATTTAATGTTTTTTATCGGAATGAAACTTTAGGGGGGTTTTAATGACCGAAGTCACATTTTAGGGTTTTATAATCTAAGTCGCATTTTAGGGTTTTCGAAGATTATTGGGGGGGGGGGGATTAGGGGTTTGGGATCATAGTAAAATTAAGAGTTTTACGATCTACTCATGAGGGGGGGTGGGGGGGGGGTGATCGGAGTCACAATTAGCGTTTAATGATCTACTCGTAAGTCTCGGTTTAGTTTTTGTACTATCTAAGTCTGATTTGTGTTTGAAGATCTACAGTTTAGTTTCTGTATGACTTTTATGACAGATACATAGACGATAATAAAGTTGTGAGAGCCTGGTGGCACGGACAATGCCATAACCAATGAACGGATGATTTTGTCCGGACCAGGACCCGTTTTACTAAACTACTTACGCAAATTTTTTGCGTAAGTCAAAATTTAAAATTTTAATTTATATTTTTTATTATCACTTGCTACAAACAGCAAATAGCCAGATCAGAGGACGCGCTTTTAGCGCGTTCTCTGATCTGGCTATTTGCTGTTTGCAAACGTTTATGATCGAAAAATAAGAGTTAAACGATTTTGACTTACGCAAAAATTTTGCGTAAGTTGTTTAGTAAAACGGGCCCCATGGCCGTTTCTTTGTACATTGCTGGAAAATCAACACCTTAACATGCGAGACAAACTTGAGTTATTTCAAGGTCATTACATCTTAACTTTTGATCAGGGTCCAAACAGTTTACACTCATACCGATGTTTTCTTCATTCTAAATGATTTAACCCTTTACCTGATAGCCTATTTCTAGTACTTAAGATAGGTGACTACTTAAAGCAGGTTGAAAGTAAAGCAGAATGCGCCCTAAGGCGCATTCTTCTTTACTTTCAGCCTGCTTTAAGCTATCATGTGCTATAACATAGAAATTGTTTCCTATAATACATATTCATTACTGATTAAATTGGAACTATATTCTTCAGCGGAAGAATAAATCATATCCGCTAAAAGGCGCTTCTATTGGGGAAAGGGTTAAATATATTTCAAGTCAATCAAGTACAGATGACCAATTCGCTAATTCACTGATTCACACACACTCTACTGCTATATGCGATCAGTATGGATCCTAACCAGAGGGTCGTATAACTGCATTTCGCCTACATTTGAAAAAACGTTTTTCTTTCCCAAATAATCGCTTTTTATGCTAAAAGTCATATATCCATAGCAAACAGTTTGGGACCAGATCACACGCCGGGTAACCCAACGTCAGGACAAAGCTCAAAACTGTTTGCCACTCAGATTAAAGAAAATCATCACCATTTTCCAGAAATTGCCATTTGCTACATTTTATTGCAATGCGTTTTAGTTTCGTTTTTAAACGCAAAAATAATTAATACAAAAGTGTTCTCTTTCATCAAGCTATTTTTGGATATTGTCCAATCAAGTTCATCTCTTTGAAAGGCAAAACTGGTCATCAATGAACAGTGAGATTTTTATGATAACGGAACTTGTTTGTAGGCATATCTTAGCAAATGTAACAGAAGACTCATTGAAGCAGGGGACCTCGGAGGTCGAGTGCTTTTTGGGCAGTCTGAAGGGCAGCCCATCCTTATCATACATGTTTCATTTTAAACATGAGTTACTGCGCGGCTGCTATAATCTTCTTTTGTCATTATTTAAACGCTATTTAATGTCTCATTGTTTTACTTGCATTAATTTATTACCCTACAACGCATCAAATGTTTTTTGTTTTTTTTATAACTCAAAATTATTCATAGCGAACAAGGAGTAAATTTACTCCGTGTAGCAAATCATGGATGGTTTAGTTCGCTGCGTTCGGGTTGACATGGATTATGCCAGCCCCTACCATGCACAGCAGAATCAAAACGAACTAATATCGAAAGGATATTTCGGAAAAGAGGGAGTGACAAATCATTCTGCTAAGTTCTGCCTTTAAACAGTTTTGTTTTCTAAATTACGGACTTGTTGAACCAAGAGGAAGCAAAACTTTAAATGAACAGTAAAAGGTTTGGCGAAATTCCGCATGACGAGCATTTCTCATTTTTACTGTCGGAAATGGATTACGTGAAATTGCCTTTATATCTATGAGCTACTTATTTGAAATAATCGAATATCGAACGTTTCTAAGCATTAGTTTTAGTTCAAAGTTTGGTATGAGCACCACTTTTTGAACAGATCTTATTTTTATATACTTTTATTTCATTTGTCGATAATGAAAAAGTCGCATTTTTAACTTAAAACATTAAGCACATATAAATTCTTACTGATATAAATATGAATGTGCAATGTAAGTTTAGCAATCTATTTTAATCTAGATGAGAGATTAAGTAGCATGGGAAAGTAAACACAGAGGTAGTATTTATGACAAGTGGCAGCTTCATGCAGGACACAGACATGCAGAACATTTCTTAATCATTTGTTCTGCAATCTGAAATAACCATTTAAACCCCGGTTGGTTTTATTTTTAGAATCAAGGCTATTACGTATACATCAAATAGGTAAACTCTGGGTATTGTAGTTTCTGGTAAGAAGATTATTTCGGTGGATATGTATATGCTAGATTTTGACCTACTAACCTACAGTTTTAACTAATCAGAAATTATCATAAATTCATGTCCCAATGTGCATGCTTTAAACCCAATGTTCTCATCGGTTAAGGGATCAGACTGGTGTATTCACTTTGAACAATTGTAACTATCTATGATTGAGTGCAAACTTGAGAGATACAGACTATGATAGACGTTTTACTATGTGACGATACCGGTATTAAATAAGATCTTACGGTGCAGCTAGTGACTATTATTTTCAGAAATATTTACGCTTGCAAAGTTTTAATCAGAGCCATTTTATGTGTCGGCTTTTAGACTTTCCTTTGACATCGACTTTCTTTTTATAGATAAGGCATCTGCTATCTATTTATGGTTTCACGTACGTGTAGGTAGATTGATGCGCGGATCTGTGTCAGAAATATTTTTATCTTAATAATGTACACATATACACCATTAATTCCACCAAATATAGTCTATTAAAGATATTCCTTGTTTAAGTTCTACCCATGTAATTATGTTTTATACAAAAGTAGTTACCGCCTGGGAAGGCCAATCAAGACCACTGGTAGAGCTGCGTGTAGCATGTTAGCCAATATGATAGAGCTATTCTATGTAATACTACTAGTATATACTATGCTATGCACTGTTTCATCTGTGACTTTCGTTGACAAAATTATATTTTAAAAGTTTCTGAGATAAGTCTATGTAGGTTAGTGACTATCCGGATTAAGCAAATAATGAACTAAGGCCAGGGCTATGCTATTAAGAAACTTGATTCAGATATACTAGGTGTATACGTTAAAGAAACAAGCTATGGGACATGTCGTGTTCAGCAAGACTATTTTTATGCCCCCAAAGCTAGGCTTTGGCGGCATATAGTAATCGCACCGTGCGTGTGTGTGTGGGGGGGGGGGGAGAGCAATTGTGGGGTGGAGTGTGTACAAAAGTTTGTCCGGAGCATATCTTCTATACCTTACCAGCTAGGGATTCCAAATTTGTTGTGTGGGTACATTTTGGGATGGCGGAGTGTCGCGTACCACTTGCAGGTCACTGTGACATTGACCTTGACCTTTGACCTCTATTTAACAGAAAGCTTGTCCGGAGCATATCTCCTATACCTTACCAGCTTGGGATTCCAATTTTGGTGTGTGAGTACATCTTTGAATGACGGAGTGTCTGGTAACACTTTCTGGTCACGGTGATCTTAACATTGACCTTTGAGATCGATTTAAACAAAAGCTTGTCTGTAGCATATATTCTATACTTTACCAGCTAGGGATTCCAATTTTGGTGTGTGAGAACATATAGGGATTGTGGAGTTTCGCGTACTATTTTCAGGTCACAATGACCTTGACCTTTGACCTCGATTTAACAAAAAGCTTATCCGAATCATATCTCCTATACCTTACCAGCTATGAATCCAAATAAGGTGTATGAGTATATCTTCGGATGGCGAAGTGTCGCATACTACTTTCAGGTCATTGTGACCTTGACCTTGATATTTGACCTCGATTTAACACTAATTTGTCTGGAGCATATCTTCTATACCTGACCAGCTAGGAATCCAAATTTGTGGTTTGTGTACATCTTGGGATGACGGTGTGTTGCATATCACTTTCATGTAATTGTGACCTCGACCTTGACCTTTGACCTCGATTTAACAAAAAGCTTGTTTGGACCAGCCTTACCAGCTAAGGGTGCCAAATTTAGTGTGTGAGTTCATCTTGGGATGGCAAAGTATCGAGTACTGATATTAGGTAATTGTGACCTTAACCTTGACCTTTGACCTCGGTGTAACAAAAAGCTTGTCCGGAGCATAAATTATCTCCTTTACCTTACCAGCTAGGGATTCCAAATAAGATGTATGAGTACATCTTACGATGGCGGAGTGTCGTGTACAACTTTTCGGTCACTCTGACCTTGACATTGACCTTTGACCTCGATTGAATAAAAAGCTTGTCCTGAGCATATCTCCTATACCTCACCAGCTAGGGATTTAAAAAAAGATGTGTGAGTACATCTTGGGATGGTGGAGTGTCGCGTATCTTTTTCAGGTCACTGACCATTACCTTTGACCTTGAAGTCACAAAAAGCGTGTCCGGAGCATATCTTCTATACCTTACCTGCTTGGGATCCAAATTTGGTGTATGTGAGTGCATCTTGGTATGGCGGAGTGTCACTGTGACCTTAAACTTTGACCTTGATTAAAAAAAAAGATTGTCCGGAGCATATCTCCTATGTCTTACCAGCTAGGGATTCAAAATTATGTGTGTGAGTACATCTTGAGATGGTGGAGTGTCGCATAGCATTTTTAAGTCACTGTGACCTTGACCTTTGACCTTGATTTTACAAAAAAGCTTGTCTGGAGCATATCTCTTTTGAGGAGTGTCGCATACAGTTCTGTTTTCAATGTTAAGAATTGACTCCTGGGTCATTTTAAACAGTATCAAAATTTTATGTTACACCTGCATCCCATTGTCTGGTTTTTCCCCGCCAAAATGCATTTTGGTGTCAAACACTTTGGGGCATACGCTTTATTGTTCCTAGCCAGGATGATTGATAAGCAAGTACTTGACTCTGTTTTAAGAATTATAAAGGCACATGTTAGTAACAAACCATTGAAAACACAAACATGTGGAAAATGATATTTATCAGACTTGTAACTAGTCCACGCTTTTGGCAGCCCATTTTATGCATGCGTAAAGCTTCGCTTGTTGTCCAAAACTCACTTTCAACCTGATTTAAGTCGTCACCTGTCTTTAAACCTTGAAACAAGCTATGATGGGTTTAAGAGTCATTGTTCTATTTGTATGTTTATACAACCAAATAAAGCAAAGCAGAATTGTAGGGAATGTAAAGGCTAGAACTGGAAAAAATGTAGGGATACGTTTAGAGCAGGGATTGGAGAGATGTTGGTATGGAACGCCTCGACTGTCTTATGTTAAGACCAGACTTCATATTTGGTTCATCGTGTTTATGTTTGGTCATATGCAAAAGATGTTCAGTCAAAAACAGTTATTATTTGGTTATTCTTTCGCGATGTTCGGTGCAGTGGATATTGTATGCACTTATCTGACTATTATGTCCTGTTTATAAAAATCATGTTGGGTCCGATTAGAATTGTATTGTGTCAAATTGCCATGGTGTTCTGTTGACTCTAAATTATGTTCGGCTCAGCGGCTATTATGATTGGTCATCATACCATCATGTTCAGTTATTCTTTCATTATGTTCGGTGGTGTGGATATTGAGTGTCATGTCATGTTTATAAGAATGTTGTTGGGTTAGATTAGTATTGTGTTGTGTCAGATTGCCAATGATGTTCTGTTGACTTTATATTGTTTTCGGTTCATCCGCTATTATGTTGGGTCATCATAGCATCGTGTTCGGTTATTCCTTCATTATGTTCGGTAGTGTAGATATTGCATGCATTTATCTGACTATCATGTCCTGTTGATAAAATTCATGTTGGGTTAGATTGCCATGCTGTTCTGTTGACTTTTAACTATGTTCTGTTCATCCGCCATTATGATGGACCATCATAGCATCGTGTTCGGTTATTCTTTCATTATGTTCGGTGGTGTGGCTATTGCATACACTTATCTTACTATCATGTCTTGCTAATAAAAGTCATGTTGGGTTATATTAGTATTGTGTTATGTCAGAGTGCCATGATGTTCTGTTGACTTTGAATAGTGTTAGGTCCATCGGCTATTATGTTGGGTCATCATAACATCATGTTCGGTCATTCTATCATGATGTTCGGTGGTGTGGATATTGAGTGTCATGTCCTGTTAATAAAAGTTATGTTTGGTTGGACAAGTATTTTGTTGTGTCAGATTGCCATGATGTTCTGTTGACTTCAAATTATGTTCGGTATATCAGTTATTCACCCTGAAACTTTAAATGGACCCATATCCAATTAAGTCTATTCAATTTTGACCATTGGGGGTTGATTTTACAACACTAAACTGCAAAAATTACAAACAGTGCAGACCCTGATCAGTGGGCTTATTGATACAGGAACCCCCTGGTCATGTTCTACATTGTTTGCATAGGACAAGCGTACTCTTCACAGGTACATTGTTGGTAAATTATGAGTATACTCGTCGCTATAGTTGATTGCGTTTAGATCTATTAAGGCTGAAATTTGTAACCTAAGCAATGTTTGTATATAGTTGTAGATGATAGTTTAACTCATTCACTCCTGAAACTTTACATTAGTGGCTGACATGACATGGTCAGACATGCTAAATGGGCTACAACGCAGACTAAGCTACAACATTAAGTTTTACTGTCATCTTGTTTTAAGCAGCAACCTTCCTAAACTTAGAATTTGTTTATCTCATGTAGTGATCGTTATAAAGAGGTTTACTGTGATCAAGATTACAAAATCATCTATTAATGCGGTCCACGAAATTTTCCAGAATAGCCGAAGAATTATTTATTTCCTATTACCCAAAACATTAAGAAAGTCTTTTGTGAATTTATCAAAATTCAGCTTCAATAGCTACATAAAGATTGAATCTAAGTGAAGCAGGAATCGTTTTTAAGCATTCATTTACCTGTAATATTGACTCTTCTTGATTTCCCTTTAATTTCTCATTGGTACTACAGTGTTCCCTCCCTACAACGGCCCTCCCAACAACGACTCCCTCCTTAGAACGACACTTTTCGCAATTCCCTAGACAGGATGATTATTTCTAACGAATTTACTGCTGCAATGTCGTCTGCTTAAAATTGTCGTCTGCGTTTTTCTCAAAGTTACATATTGGACATTTTGACAAAAAAAACCTTAATGACGAATGACAAACATCTTGAATCCAGATCAATTTCTTTGGATACCTGGATACCTGGATACCTATTCTACGCCTGTGGTACCCGCTCTTTTCTCAGTAAAAGTATTTGGCTGAACTGTCAACGCATGCGTGGGGGCGTGTACTGTATTGCCTTATACTCCAGTGCTTATCTAAATTGTCTTTGAAATTATTTATACTTCCGGAGTTCACAACATACTCTGATTGACTGTTCCAATTGGTTGTGACCCTGAGACCAAAAGAGTACTTCCTCACATTTAACCTAGCTCTCCTCTTTTGAAGCTTTCTGCTATGACCTCTTGTCTGTCGCTGTACATTTGGTGGTAACAATTTGTCCTTATCCACTCTGTCTTTTCCCATGAGTATTTTATATACTTGTATCATATCACCTCTTTCTCTTCTATAATACATTGATGGTAATCTGAGTGCTTTCAATCTTTCTTCATATGGTAAGTCTTTTATGTCTGTGCACAGTTTGGTTGCTCTCCTTTGTACTTTCTCTATCTTATCCATGTCACCAAGGATTTGTGAAGGTCTAAGTGCATTACCATATTCTAATGTTGGTCTCACTAATGTGGTATATAATCTTTTAATAATGTTCTTGCTTCTATTTGTGAAAGTTCTTTTGATGATTCCGAGAGTTCTGTTAGCTTTATTGACAGCAAAATTGGTGTGATGATGGAATTTAAGTTGATCATCGACTTGGATGCCTAAATCTTTCTCTAATTGTGTTTCTTCTAACTGTTGGTAAACTTTGGATTGATATGAAAAAGACATGACGAGAATGGGTTGTTATCTGCTTAAAAAACGAGTCCGCAGGACGAGTTTTTTTAACTAGATAACAACCCATTCGAGTTATATATTTTTCATATCTATTCAAAGGAATTGATTATTCTATTTATTATATATATTTTAAAGACGGTATATGATAAAGACTTTTTCTTTATCCAATATATCAAAACCGGTCATCGCCCTTAGCACACGGATAAATTTAACATAAGCATGGTCGAATTATTTTCATACTGTAGCTGAAGAAATACGGGTAGATTTGACTTAATTTGATTTGTTATGATTTTTCGTCGCTTGCAATAGTTTTTCAGTCAGATTGCGACGTCCAGCTAATGATGGATGAAGACGCAATATACCACCTACCTTCCACAAACCGGCTGGAAGGCTTCCCCGCATATGAAAAACCCGAATGACTAGACTGGGATTCGAACTCACGGCGGTGAGGAGCTAAGTGATTTAAGTCACAGTGACTATACACTTAGGCCACGGAGGCCCTTGCAGTGATTTCACCCTATAGAAATTTGGTGGTCACTCGCGTACATGTTCCTTGTTCCTTTCTGTTGAAATAACGTTTCAAAGATGTACGGAAACAAGCAATAATCCTCAATGATTCTTCTGTAACAGTCAAATGTATCACTCGATCATTTTTAACTCAATATACGATACATTTCATGTGTTTTGACAGATGACAGCTAAATGCCGGATACACGTAGTGCAAACGCGTCTAGAGGAGGTTTGTGCATCAAGTTTTTATTGAATGAAAGAGACATCAGTACAATAGCCACGCATGTGTAATAAGTTGTGACTTAACACAAGTTTCACTAGTAGATGGTGAACTGATATCACACGAATCCTATCGCTGACTACCTAAAATGGGCGGTATACATTTACACAGTGTATAAACGAACTGTACCATAACCGGATAGAGCGACTAGATTTAAAAACAAATGTTGACATTTCTTCACAGGCCTTAACTGTGATTAGAGCTGTTAATTTTGGATATTTTCTTAGAACCAATGCGAGCGAACGTAAGTAATAATCGCAATTATACCGTAGTACACTTGTAAGTATGTACGTAGAGAGGCAATGGTGATCTGATTAAAAATCAACACAGAGTGTCGATTTCCCTCTCAAATTTGGGAACAGTTCTTTGAAAATGTCCTTTGTTTTAATCGCATATGTTACAAAACTGTACTGTATGGTATCTAAATAGACTGCTAAACAAAGCCACCACCTTTTGTTTATTTTAAATCGCCATTTGATAATAAATTTATGCAGACTTTCTACATGTAGACTGTATCATATATTGCAATAATCTACTATCATTTATAGCGTGTCTGTATGATATATAGAGACTAGATTCCCCTGAAATTTGTATGACAAGTAGCGACTAGCTATACATGATTTCGCAAATTCTGCAGATTTATTGTTATGATTTTTACTTAAAAGTGATACGTATATGTACGTGCAAATATCTACTACTATTTACATGTATAGTGTGGTCATGCATGCAACTGACCATTTCGACCCAACTTTCTGAAATGTGTATAACATATTGCGATTCGCGAAACATGATTTCACCAATTCTGCATATTGTTTTGATATTATTTCCCAGGACTGCCTTTCTCCATATTTTTCCGAAATCTTCGGATATACGGATTTTTCCCCAAATCTTCGGATTTCTGCTCTAACTTTTAAATTTTGGATCTTAAGCGTATTTTGCGTTGAAAACATTGATATTGGTTTCAATGGAGCCCTCTGATCAGGGTCTTCACTGTTTGTCACCTGGACATATATTGTAAAAATGAACCCTTAAAAGTAAAAAATGGACCAGACTAAATGGAAAATTAAAATTGTCCATTTGAGGTTTCAGGGAGGAAAAGGACTTTAACTATAGATAAACTTAATCAAGGACTTCAATGCGTGTGCAACCATAAACATAATGTCGGCATCAGCTAGGGATTGGAAGGTAGCGGGTTTGATCGCCAGTTGGAACAAGCCAGTGCCGTAAAATTGTTAGGAGCAGCTCTGTTCTGGGTCTACTTTGTAATAATAATAATAAAATAAGAATTTTATTTGTGAACATGTTTATGAAAACATATGGTAATAAATACAGTGAAACTCCTCTAAACCGGAACCTCTAAATACCGGAATCCTCTCTAAACCGGACAAAAGCTTTGGTCCCGTTTCCAATCCTTTTTTATTTTTACCCATTACACCATGAACACGCCTTATTACGTCTTTGGTTTTTTCTTACACTGAAGAAAATAATTTGTACATTCTAGCAGATGATAGCTTAAAGCAGGTTGAAAGTAAGGCAGAATGCGCCTTAAGGCGCATTCTGCTTTACTTTCAACCTGCTTTAAGTGGTCAACTAACTTCCATACTAGAAACAAGGCAAAACCCCTCTAAACCGGAAACCCCTTTAAACCGGACATTTTTGTTGTCCCCACACATGTCCGGTTTAGAGGGGTTTCACTGTAAACATATTGTTGAAATTATCAAAATCTAGATTCATTTTACAAAATAGATAGCACATTAAGAAGAAAACATCACACATAGACTAGTTCAGTTGTTATTTTACGCCAAAATATAATTAGAATATTATGGACATTTAGGAAAAGAACTGGTGCACAAGATTGCCCGAGAAGTTGTGCCCATACAGAACAAAACTTGTTTCCAACAGTGTCCAAGCTATCACATAGGGATCTTGAGTGATATTGATTAAAGCCGCATTGTGTTTTTGAGAAAACCTGCATAAAACGGTTGTTTGGGGTCCCGTTTGAACTACGTGGGACGTGATTCTTTCACAAAAACCGGTTTTATCTACGAAATTCGCTTTTTAAATTTTATTTATAATATTTTGGTGCTGCACAAATTAAAGAGCCTCCCTTATGAATGGAAAGAAGGACAACTCTGTAAATACAGGGCTCCAGATAACGGAAGTATTTAGAAAACTAAACTCTTTATTTCTGCTTTTAAACCCAATGGTGTCATACTCATTACAATTGTCTCGAAGAGACGGTTTAATCAGTAGTAACACCATAGCATTCGGTGCTGAAATGAGTGAGAAAATGTTAGATTAGTTCAGATTACTCTCGCTTACATCTATAGCTGGAGCACTGGAAATGACCCTGTTAACCCTTATTCTGCTGCTCAGACGTCTGCTTTGACATTGTCGTCTGCAAAATGTGTTCAGTTTAGATGTATGCATTGTTTTAATTAAACAAACCTTAAGACGAGTGTCAAACAGTTTGGATCCAGATGAGACGCCGCGTTACGCGGCGTATTTTTAGATTCAAATAGTTTGCAAACTCCTAAAAGTTAAGACCAGTAGGCACAGGGTTAAACACTATGAGATCCAATAACAACATGTACATACTTATTCACTAGGGGTAAACGATAAAACAAACTACGGAAAATCTATACCTTGAGCTTGCTGAAAATGACTGTTTCAGCCTTGTCCGCTCTCTAACTCAAACACTTCTTTTTGGATCTTCACCAAACTTGTTACAAATGTTTATTAGTATAGAATCTAAGTCAGGTTCAATAACTAGCAAAATCGCATAAGGCATGTCTGAGTTATTGCCCTTGAATAATTAAAAAATGAAATTTTTAGTCATTCAAGGGCAATAACTCCAACATGCCTTGTGCGATTTTGATAGTTAAGATGACTGACCTAGATTTTATATTAATAAACATTTTCAACAAGTTTGGTGAATATCTGATATAAACTTTATGTGTTAGAAAGCAAAAAATGCTGAAACATTCATTTTTAATACTTATAGGGCCAAAACTCAGACATGCCACATGCGATTTTTGTAATAATCAAACTAGACCTAAATCTTATATAATTAAATATTTTCAGGGTGCAAAAATGACTGAAACAGTCATTTTTTATTAATAAAAAGGCAATAACTCAAATATACCTTATGCGATTTTAGTAGTAATCAAACTAAATCTTGTTTTATATCAATGAACATTTTCAGCAAGTTTGGTGAAGATCCAATAAAACGTATTTGTGTTAGAGAGCAAAACTTGCTGAAAACAGTCATTTTTTAATACATAAAGGGCAAAAACTCAGATATGCCACATGCGATTTTAGTAATAATCAAACTATACCTAAATTTTATATGAATAAATATTTTCAGCATGTTTGGTGAATATCCGATAAAAGCTGTTTGGTTTAAGAGTGCAAAAATGACTGAAAAAGTCATTTTTTATTAATAAAAAGGCAATAACTCAAATATACCTGATGCGATTTTAGTAGTAATCGAACTAAACCTTAATTTTATATCAATAAACATTTTCAGCAAGTTTGTGAAAGATCGGATAAAAATTAGTTGAGTTAGAGAGCGGACAAAAAAGTGTGATAGTCTAACTGACTGATGGATAGACGGGCGGAGATATATACGGTTGCCCCCAGTGAAGTTGTATTCGGCTGTATCACGTGATACTAAGCCGTGTGGAAATGTTTATGTCAGACGTTCTATTTTCGGTTTGTTATGATTGTAAATCGCCCTTTTTGGTGATTTAGGTCCGTCTTCATCATTTCATAGATCAGTTTGGCCCATTAGAATTTTCAAACATTATTATTAACCGTTATCGTATTTCAGGCACTGAGAAAAGGTCTGAAAACACAATGGGACTTTAAACATATTGTTGAAATTATCAAAAACTAGATTCACTTTACAGAATAGATAGCACATTAAGAAGAAAATATCACAAATAGACTAGTTCAGTTGTTATTTTACGCCAATATATAATTAGGATACTAAGGATATTTAGGAAACGAAATGGTGCACATGATTGCCCGAGAAGTTTTGCCCATACAGAACAAAACTTATTTCCAACAGTGTCCAAGCTGTCACATAGGGATCTTGAGTGATATTGATTAAACATATAGTTGAAATTATCAAAAACTAGATTCACTTTACAAAATAGATAGCACATAATGAAGAATATATCACAAATAGACTAGTTCAGTTGTTATTTTACGCCAATATATAATTAGGATATTATGGACATTAAGGAAAAGAAATGGTGCACAGGATTGCCCGAGAAGTTTCGCCCATAAAGAACAAAACTTATTACCAACGGTGAACAAGCTGTCACATAGGGATCTTGAGTGTCATTAATTAAACATATGTGCATTATGGTAAAACGATTTGGAAGTAAAAGTAAAGGTATCAACTGGGGGGGGGGGGGGGGGGGGGGGGGGGCATGATAATTATCTTTTACATATTATATTTAGTTCCATAACATTGCATGCCTTTCATTTTTGTAAAGTGTTCATACATGCTTGGGGCTTGGTTATTAATTTTGTTATTAACATGAATTAGTCGTAATTGTTTGCATCTATATTCCATATTTAAAATCTAAGATCTGCCACACGAAGAGATGTTCTACAATGTTAATTTTGAATGAAACGCACTTTGTTTTGTGCAACCTGTAGTTTGTGTTTGTTTTTCAGGGTTTTAGTAAGATCACAGAGCTACGAGGGGGATCGTAATCTATATGGCATTGTATTAAAGAATAGTGTCTTTCTAAGAGATTTGTTTAAACAATCTTGCTGGCGATATAAAATTTAATTCTCGAGTTTACTTTCTTGATAATTTTATTTACAATGGAATTTTCCTGACATGTCTGCATCTAAAATGAGTCCAGCTATTTAACTGCACTTGTAGATTTGATTTCATGGCCGTTACATTCACGGAAAAGTTTTTGTTTTTATTTAATTTTATTCGAGATCCAAACAAAATACTTTCTGTTTTTCCGAGATCTTTGAATCTTTGTGGGAGAATATAAGTTTCATGTGTGGATTCAACTATAAACATTTTAGCCAAATATTTGTTTCAATTTTGCAATAAAATCTCCTGTTATGTTTTGACAGTGTTATGCTTATGGAATTTTCCTTTTGTTACTTTCCTAGTTCAGTTAGTTGGTAAATAATCGCTTATATTCAAAGGAAGTGTGCCAGACTGTGATTTTTTCGGGGTGGCTTACAAGAACATAGTCTAATAAAGTCTTAGTGTTGTTAGTAATTCTAGTAGGACTAGTGATCAGTTGAGTAAGATTAAACATGTTTAGCAACTTGGTATGATTGTCTTAAAGTCCACCTTTTTTCTTGTTCTGGCAAATGTTAAAATCACCCAAAACTAACCATTCTATATTACTTCTGATTTTCAAATCATTTTTCAAATTCTTCATTAAAGCGACTCGCAACCGGATGGTGTACTTGTCAAAATAAAATAAAATACTCAAATATAAGCAAATTTGTGGCAGTATTCGGCTTTTGACATTAAAAAAATATGATCAGTCCAAAAAAAGTCTCAAGAATCGTCACCGAATCTTAGTTTTTTTAGATATATTCCATCGTTTTTCAATAGCGTCAGCTGACGGTTTTGCTGTTGTTGTTGCTTCTCTACACGGGCTCTGACATAAACCGGAGCCGAATAATGTGGTATTAAGCGCTACCAGTGAAGTACGTTAATTCGCTACCATATATATAGAGAGCGTCCGTGGTCGAGGCGGTAAAGGTGTGTCCTCATTTTTCTTGTTTGTCTCCGCAATGGAGGGTCACGGGTTCGAATCCCACCAGAGCTTCTTCTTTTTTTGTTTTGGAAATGCATTTTTTAACAGAATTTATTATCCTAAACTAAATCTTACCCATTTATATAATCATTTGACATATATTTACAAATTACCATTTTTAATGCTAAATCCGGTTGCGAACCTCTTTAAAATCATTTTGCTTTGGTGGTCTGTAACAAGAACATATTGGAATTTGTTTGGTTTTCGCTGGATATATTTCTATCCACACCGCTTAAATTTTGTCTCTCTGAAAAGAGATTTATTTAATTTTGTTAAAGTAAAAAAGGTGCGTTTTGGACGTAAAACGATCCCAGAGTCGTCTGAAATCGTTACCGTAAGATCGCTATAATTGATACAGTATAGTCGCTATAATCATTCAGATCAGCATATAGTCTGATCAATAAACGATACAGTTTCAGTTTCATCGGTGCAGTACTTTCAACGTGGGTATTTATTAAATTTCACAAGTATTGTGCTTGTACTGCTATCGAAAGAAGAGGACATAATTTTCTCAAGTTTTACGCCCGATCAGATGCCAGGATGCTTAAAGTCCCATTGTGGTTTCAGACCTTTTCTTAATGTCTGAAATACAATAACGGTTAATAATAATGTTTGAACATTCTTATGGGCCAAACTGATCTATGAAATGATGAAGACGGACCTAAATCATCAAAAAGGGCGATTTAAAATCATAACAAACCGAAAATAGAACGTCTGACATAAACCTTACCACACGGCTTAGTATCACGTGATAAGTCGGAATCAACTTCACCGTGTGCAACCGTAATTACCTTCACCCGTCCATCCATCAGTCAGTTAGACTATCACACTTTTTTGTCCGCTCTCTAACTCGAATACTTTTATCCGATCTTCCACAAACTTGCTGAAAATGTTCATTGATATAAAATCAAGGTTTAGTTTGATTACTGCTAAAATCGCATAAGGTATTTTTGAGTTATTGCCTGTTAATTAAAAAAAATGACTGTTTCCGTCATTTTTGCACTCTTAAACAAACAGTTTATCGGATATTCACCAAACATGCTGAAAATATTTATTCATATAAAATTTAGGTATAGTTTGATTATTACTAAAATCGCATGTGGCATATCTGAGTTTTTGCCCTTTATGTATTTAAAAATGACTGTTTTCAGCAAGGTTTGCTCTCTAACACAAATACGTTTTATTGGATCTTCACCAAACTTGCTTAAAATGTTTATTGATATAAAATCAAGGTTTAGTTTGATTACTACTAAAATCGCATGAGGTATATCTGAGTTATTGCCTGTTTATTAATAAAAAATGACTGTTTCAGTCATTTTTGCACTCTAACACATACAGTTTTTATCGGATATTCACTAAACTTGCTGAAAATGTTTAATTATATAAAATTTAGGTCTAGTTTTATTATTACAAAAATCGCATATGGCATGTCTAAGCTTTTGCCCTTTAAGTATTAAAAAGGAATATTTCAGCATTTTTTGCTTTCTAACACATACAGTTTTTTATCAGATATTCACCAAACTTGTTGAAAATGTTTATTAATATAAAATCTAGGTCAATCATCTTAACTACCAAAATCGCACAAGGCATGTTAGAGTTATTGCCCTTGAATGACTAAAAATTGACTACTAAATCCTTGTCAGCTTTCTGACTCAAACAGTTTTAATTGGATCTTCACCAAATTTACTGAAAATAATAGTTGTATAAAATCTTGATCCAGTTCTATAAATACCCAAATCGCCGAAGCCATGTTGGAGTTATGGTTCTTCAATTTTTAAATTTTTGCTATTTTATCCTTATTTTTGCCCTGTCCACTCTGTAAAAGGACCAGTTTTTATTCTATTTTAGCCAAATAGTTGGTCAATGTTTGCATGTGCTTCATCTTAGCCGTGTTGGTAATAAGTTAAGTAATAAATGACCACTCCATTTCTCCTTTACCTCTTGAAGGATTTTCATTCAACTGTATTTGATTTTTTCCTTGACCTAGATTTAATACCAATACACATTGTCAGCAAGTTTGGTGAAGATCCAATAACAAGTGTTTGTGTTAGAGAGCAGAAAATGCTGAAAGAGTCATTTTTTAATTATTCAAGGGCAATAACTCAGACATGCCTCATGCGATTTTGCTAGTTATTGAACCTGACCTAGATTCTATACTAATAAACATTTGTAGCAAGTTTGGTGAAGATCCAAAAACAAGTGTTTGTGTTAGAGAGCAGAAAATGCTGAAAGAGTCATTTTTTAATTATTCAAGGGCAATAACTCAGACATGCCTCATGCGATTTTGCTAGTTATTGAACCTGACCTAGATTCTATACTAATAAACATTTGTAGCAAGTTTGGTGAAGATCCAAAAAGAAGTGATTGAGTTAGAGAGCGGATAAGGCTGAAAAAGTCATTTTCAGCAAGCTCAAGATTCTCCGTATATTTTTTAATCGCTCAACCCCAGTGCATATTATTTACACGTTTTGACTGGATCGCATAGTTTAACCCTGTGCCTACTGAATGGTCGTAACTTTACGAAGTTTACAAACTGTTTGAATCTAGAAATACGCCGCGTAACGCGGCGTCTCATCTGGATCCAAACTGTTTGACACTCGTCTTAAGGTTTGTTTAATTTAAACAATGCATAAATCTAAACTGAACAAATTTTGCAGACGCCAATGTCAAAGCAGACGTCTGTGCAGCAGAATAAGGGTTAACTTCTTCATTGTCAATGCTCCAGCTATCTGAACTAATCCAACATTTTCTCACTCATTTCAGCACCGAATGCTATGGTGTTACTACTGATTAAACCGTCTCTTCGAGACAATTCTAATGAGTATGACACCATTGGGTTTAAAAGCAGAAATAAAGAGTTTAGTTTTCGAAATACTCCCCTTATCTGGAGCCCCGTATTTACAGAGTTGTCCTTCTTTCCGTTCACAAGTTAGTTCTTTAATGGAAATTATATCCATAAATTAAAAAAAAATTAAAAAGCGAATTTCTTAGATAAAGCCGCTTTTTTCTGAAAGAATCACGTCCCATGTAGTTCTAATGGGATCCCAAACAACAGTTTTATGCAGGTTTCCCAAAAACGCAATGCGGCTTTAACAATTGCGTATTTAAGACATTTGTAAACACGGCCTCGTGTAAATATTGCCAGGTGTTTGGTGATGTAATGGAAATATTTTCTTCGAAAAGTTTGATAACGGAAAAATGACAGTCAAATAAATATCTTAAATCAATGCACAGTATAATGTGCGTTTGCTTTTCTAAGTGATCTACTTAGAAAACATTGAATAGAGAGGAATACACATTCCGTACCTGTCAGCGTGTCGCACTGAATCGATAGAATCGTTACAATCTAGTCGCAAGATTCGGTTATGGAACAGTTCGTTTATACACTGTGATTTATAAAGTATTGATAAACATTCAGCATTTACCTCATTATCTCGAATTCGCTTGAGTCGACATATCCGTATTTCAAAGTAAATCTTGGCTTAGCCACATTTAAAGTTTGAAAATACGGTTGTACATGTAGCAACCTTAGTCAACAGGAAATGTAATAAAGTTTAAAATGTTATAATCTTTTGGCAAATGGGTTGGATCAATATCACGTGTATATGGACACATCCTACAACTTTATAATTCGTTAAAATCGACAATTTTATTTTCATCATTCACAAATCGACCAAGAGCGATTTATTACAATACCTGTTGTGGCCTTTAATGTAGCTTTAAGTACATGTAGTGATCGGACTATGGTGTGTGCGTGAGTTCGTGTCTTTATTGCTCGAGCATAATTTCTATCTAATGTTTGAATACATGTTTGGAATAGGCTACTATGTCAACCGGAATTGTAATATTAACATGTTTTGTAATAATAATTACAATTCCTGTTTTATTACATCTACGGTTGCTACACAGGATAAGAAACGGTTAAATGTACCAACAGCGTTGCGTTAATGATAGTCCGAATAAAGTGTTAGACTGAATAACTTGTTAAAACGGTAGAACGCCCCTCATTAAATTGGGCCAGTGTCGGTCAAATATCGGTACTCTCGACCATTCTCGTGAACGTACGATACATACATAACCATGCTGGGTTTTCGTCATTGGGCGAGAATGACCAATCGCTACATACGTAGAGTACCGACATTGATGTTATTTCAAGTTGACACATTTTAGCGGATGAAATTGTTTCTGGGAAAGGGTTAAACAGAAGGTTAAATTTGACAGTAAAAGAGCATTGTCATTGCCACCACTGTTGCTGGGAATATTTCAGTGACGTAATTACCATATGCTACCCTTGTGATGAGCATTATCCTCTTTTACAAACACTTCACGTGTAAAGAGTATATTTGTCTTATGCAAACAATGTAGACTCTGATCCGAGGACCCATCTTATCAGAGTATTCACTGTTTTGCAATAAATTGTGGAGAAACCCCCTAATTAGTCTATTTATAATTGAACAAGACTTAAATACATAACTTGACCTTGCTTTGGTTGTTACACCTAGTCATGTAGAAAGTTTAGTTTCAAGCATGATACGCATTCTTTAACTGTACCAATGTCTAGGCAAAGAATCAAAGAGGCGTCTCTTATGAGGCCCATTCCTTATCATTGATGGTTTGGTTTGAGAAACCCTTTGAATGTAAATACGTAAGGGCCTTTCTAGACAACTTGAGATGGCTCTGGCGTATTATGCACACTTTTCTCATACTTCACAGTTACTTTTACGCCTAGTGATAACAATGGGGGTCATTAAATGGGCTGGGGGTAATGTCTTCAATAGGAAATTACAGTTGTCCATCAAACGTTTCAGTGTATATTCTTATTTGTTTCAGAGTCAGGGATCCCAGACAACTTACCACCAAGGAAGATTCTTACAGTTCGTCTTGTTGACAAGTCAGACAATAAGACTGGTTTGGTGGAGATAAGACTGAGTAACGGAAGCTGGGTCCGTGTGTGCAACGATTCCAATTACAAGTCAAATAACCTGACAACCCACAGGTTATGCAGTGACGCCAAGAAAAGGTACATTACAAACCCATTCACCCCTGCAAGTTTTAATTTAAGTTATTAAGTATAGTCCATCTGTTTATATGTGATTTTTAGGCAATATATTGGCAAACAGTGACAATCTTAGGAAAGTTTCTAATCAGGGTCTTCATTGTTAGCATATGACAAATGAACCTATTTTTTCTTGATGTTGAAATATTACCCATTAAAATTTTATTGATGATATTCAGAGCCTCTTAGTTTTCAAATATAATGCCTGTTTTGTCCTTATTAAGTTTTTGTTTGTGAAAATGCTTTCATAGACGTGAATAAATAATGTAAAACCATGAATTAAAATAGTTTTACTGAATCGTGTACTTTGAATGGGACAAAATAGGAAAAATAATTCAATTGGACACGCCTTTTACAAAAGGCCACAGAGCGAAACAATGTACAACATGTTTTTCATTAAAAATTCAATTATGAGTTTAATAGATCTACACCCTTAAGTACGTACCTTACCATTATAATTAACCCAATATTTCATTGTGCTGGCGTCTGAACAGGATCTACGTTATTTGGCACGCATATCGATATTGTAACGTGCATACCGAGTGAACAGCAACAACAAAACTCGTCGATGCTAAGATTAACCTCACACCAAGAGGTGTTTGTTGCATTAAATATATTATATCACTTTCCAACATACAATGATTTGGGAAGCCTCATTTGCATATACCAAAGATCCACGAAAATAATATTTCCGAAGCCAATTATACCAAAATAACAAAACTTTGTTATTAAACCACACGAATTTCTTGGCAGTGATTATGTTGTTAATGCGGGTTAATATAGACGTTCTTTGTTTCAGTTTCAGCAAAACAACGTTTGAAGATAACAGTAACGCAGAGTTCATGGATAGTGTAACATGCCCGGGGGTAGATAACTGCACATCTGTGACTCAGGAAAACTGTCCTAACGGGCCTGTAAGGGTAGTTTGTGAATCAGAAAGTAAGTACACGTTTAATACCAATTTTCATACCTACTAAAAGGTCCTGTGGCTCACATTCAATAAAAACTAATCAACACCTGTATATAAAAATACCACCTTTTCCCGACTGCATTGGCAAGTGTAAACAGTTTTTATCCTAACCAGACCCTCTGCATTCCAATATTTTTACTTTCTCTCATTCCGATTTTTTTTATCTAATTGTAGATAGTACATTGTAAAAGCCTTTTATACGATTCTACGACGTATTGATACAGATACATAAGATTTAAATTGTTCACCGACATGTTTGTGACAGTCTGGGAAGGGCAGAATCAAATGTTGTAATAACGTGTGGCACAACCCTTTTGTTTATTTTAAACAAATTTCATGATGCTCTTGTAAAGTTGTGAAATAATTAAGCAATAAAATATTAAACTAAAAAGTGTAGACCAAGATAAGGGGGCTCCTGCATGAGCCCACTAATATAGGGGGTATGCACTGTTTGTCATTTGCAATATATTGCAGGAATCAACCGTACAAAAGACAAACATAGACTTAGCGGTAAACTTGAATGGAACTGTTGAAGCTTTATGGGTGAATAAGTTAATACAGAATCAATTTGCTGTGAATTGCAACTTGTTTATATAATAAGGACAATATACGCTAAGAGAGACCAGGGGGCCGTTTTACTAAACAACAAACGCAAAAAAATTGCGTAAATCAAAATCGTTTAACTCTTAATTTTCGATCATAAACGTTTGCAAACAGCAAATAGCCAGATCAGAGGACGCGCTAAAAGCGCGCCCTCTGATCTGGCTATTTGCTGTTTGTAGCAAGTGATAATAAAAAGTATAAATTAAAATTTAAAATTTTGACTTACGCAAACATTTTGCGTAAGTAGTTTAGTAAAACGGGCCCCTGTTTACATCCTTTCAAATGTCTTGATCAAAGGAGTACATTGAACAATATGGCATACACAGTGCTCCCGAACAACGGCCCTCCGAACAAATATTCAACACACATGACTAAATTCACTGCTGCGTGTATTCTGCTGAAAATAAAACATACTGACGAGTGGCAAACAACTTGAATCGAGATCAGAGTCTGATCTGGATTCAAGCTGTTTGCATTTGCTTTTTGCAATGCAAAGTGTAAGCCTTGTCTTGCTCAACGCTCTAACACTCCTCCCAACAACACACACAATCTTTGTTTCCCATTGGGCGTTAGCGTAGAATGGTTTAACTGTATTGAAATTTGATTATTCAGTGTGCTATTTTTTTCTTTATTTTTGTCGAATTTTACAACTGCTATCTGGGGCCTCCGTGGCCTAGTGGTATAGTCACTGTGACTTACATCACTAAGCTCCTCACCGCTGTGAGTTCGAATCCCAGTAGGGTCGTTCGGATTTTTCATGTGGGGAAGCCTTCCAGCTGGCTTGCGGAAGGTCGGTGGTTCTACCCAGTTGCCGATTTGTGCCTGAAACATGCATAAAGGGCTTCTGGGGTCTTCCTCCACCTGTAATTAGGTAGACGTCGCGATATGACTGAAATACTGTTGAAAGCGACGTAAAATAAAAAAACAAACAAACAAAACAACTGCTATCTCCAGCGCTTTCGAAAATAACGTCTTCAGTAGGAGATATGGAAATGTCGAGTATCTAGATATCAAGATCTAAATCAAGAGAGATTTTGCTTTGAAGAACGAAAGGCGTTGAGAAAAAAAGAATAAAAATGCATAAAAATGGCCCGTGTTTAATATACGCGTTACGCGGTGTCCGATCAAGATCTAGAGTCCTGAATCTACACTGTCATTAATTCATACCAGTATTTATTAAACTACCCAGAATTCCAAGTAGACTAGTTCATATTTTGGTTAACTTGAAATTTCCTCAAGGGACCCTAATAAACCACAAGAGTCACTTAGTGTTGAAATAGTCACAGTGGAGAATCTGTTATTCTTTCCCGTTTAAACGCAAACGTACGCAAACGCAAAGCACTAAATCGTAGAAAAGAACAACCTTTTGACAATTCTGATATTTCATGTTTATCATGGTGGCAAACAGTTTGGAGCCTGATCAGACGCCGGGTTACCCGGCGTCTGATCCGGTTCCAAACTGTTTGCACTGCAAATAATAGTTTTAGCGTAAACGCGTTTATTGGGAAAGAATAACAGATTCTCCACTGTAAGTTACACACGGCTCAGGATAAAACCCACCTCAATATTTCAGAGCCTACATCATCTGATGACAGTCGAACATTCCACCCCAGTTATTATGTTTATAATGGATATACTAAGCGCAACTGTACGTTCCAACATACGCTCTGGATGACCTACTCACACTGTTTCTTCGAAAAACGTATTGACTCTGATGGTATACTGTGGACATCATCTTTCATAAAAGGTAAGATTTCAAATGCGAATAAGGGCAGCACATAGTCGGAAGTGATGATATACTTAAAATAAGACTCCCCAGAAATAGTACCTAGCTGTTTTTCATTGAAACAGCATTTTGTCGTGAAATACTTACTATTTATGTGATTTTTATATTTTCACTCCGAAAACCCTCGCTCCAAAATGACACTTTTTTACAATTGATTTTCATAGTTTTGTAGCAGTGTGCTTTTTTGTCATTTGCTGCACCGAAATCACGTTTCATAATTGGTCTCGCCCATTTTTTTTCATATACAGTACGCTTACAAAAGTATAATCTCGTTATATAATTGAGACTGTTTAAAGACATTTCCTGGCCTACTTTTGGTGATAACACCTAGTCAGGCAACTCCCATGCAAAACTCGTGCGTCTTGTGCATATACCTATAACAAAGAATCACTGAAACGTATCATGCGAAGCCCATTTCTTATTTTTGATAGTTTGGTTAGAAATACCCATTGCAAAAACTCTTGCGTATGAGTATGTCAGGGCCTCTTTAGGGAGATTCAGATGTCTATGACATGTGCTGAATGCAAAGGACTGAGGAAATTATTATTATTATTATTATTATTATTATACCAGATTTATATAGCGCTCTTTTCACACAGGGATTGTGCGTTCAAAAGCGCTTTACATGAAATAACACATATGTACCTATAAATCGTGAAAAGACAAAATAACTACAATTAGATCTGAAATAAAACATGAATAAACATATAAAAGACAGTCCCCCAAAACGGCGATCACATTACCCCCATCAATCAGCAATGAACCGACCGGCTAAGTATTGCCGACTGATATAAATAATGGTAGAGCGCCCAATGCAGGCCATCGACAAAACACAAATAACTATAATTAGATCTAAAATAAATAAGAATAAACATACAAAAGACAGCCCCCAAAACGGCAATCACACTACCCCCATCAATCAGCAATGAACCAACCGGCTAAAGATTGCCGACCAATAGAAATAATAGCAGAGCGCCCAATGCAGGCCATCTATAATGTAACATAACTAGGAATAATAGCATGCGACCATAACTAAAAACTCTATAGAAGATCAATAACATTATTAAAAATGGTGAAAGCTGTCCACGAATTGCACCACAGACCATGCCAGCTGGTTTCAAAAGAGATCAGAGTTGTATCCCTACCATCAAAGATCCACCAGACAGGCATTGGTCAACAGTACAACCCCAGAACTAAAAATTAGACCCATAACATATACAGAATGAACACAGCCCTAGGGTAGCAGTCATCCACCCTCTCCACCCCACACCCGCGGGACCTACATGTTCCATGGCTGAAATTACACCCTTACTTTATAAAACATCAAGATAAGAAGCTGTCCCTGAAATGTCTTTAAGGACATACGTGCGCAATTTTTGCGACACCTTGTGGCTTTGACAATACCGATAATTCAAGAATCATTTTTCACCGAATCGTGCGTATCTGTTACCTCTCGTCGGTATTTTCGGTTTGGCAAATACTCTATCTTATAAGGCTAAGGTATAACCTAGGGCTTCAATCAAAGTAAATATGAGCGTGAATCCGAGAACACATAGCCATTAGTATATGTATGAAACTGCCTATAGTTTCAAAAGAATCGTTATAACATATGTTTTTGCCATTTTCTGATTATTAACACCTAAAGCATTTATGGATAAATTTTGATTGAGTGAGTGTTTTTATTGAATTTGAGCCGAAACAATGAAGAAAAATGCATATTTTCAGGCAACAAACTATACACTTTCCATCACGTTTTAACTGTTTTAATGTTTGTTTGTGTCATTTATTACTTTACATTACTTCAGAAAGCCAAAATAATGCATGCTCACTCTTTTCCGAGAATGGCTATACATACATTTCAAATGCCCATAGACAGAAAAAGAGCATTATAACCTATGTTTTTCTTTTTACCATGGTACTAGGATATATTTGAAGAACCTATCCAGAAATTTTGATAGAGGTCCTATGGAAGTTTTATTTGGACGCGTAGGTCCTTAATGTTAAATCATGTTTCGAATCGCTTGATATTGAGATTTATTTTAGATCATCTAATCGACTCTTTAAAGAAAAATAAGATGACGAAAATAGCCTACATGGTATACTCGTCAAATAATTCCAAGTAGACTGATTCATGATTTGGTTATAAAAAAGATTCACACGGGAACCTTATAACACACAACAGTTACTTAGAGTTGAAAGAGTTAACCCTTTTACCGTCATATTCGACTAAAGTCGACAATGAAAAACGGTGCAGATACCGATCAGTCGCCGCGTTACGCGGTGTTTGATCAGGATCCAAACATCGTATCGATATTTTCCAGCTAAACAGGTTTTAATCTTTCTTGAAATAGTTGTTCATGCAACATTTTTAAAGAAGACGTTGTAATCGAGATGAAGGGCTTAACACAGATGAGTATATTGACGGTGAAGTGGTTGACTCTTTCAACACTAAGTAACTCTTGTGGATTATTATTTTCCCTTGTGGATCTCTTTAGTTACCAAAACATGAACCAGTCTACTTGCTATTCTGGGTAGTTAAATAAATACTGCTCTAAATTAGCAAACAGTGTAGACCCTTGTCAGAGGGTGTATTTAGGAGCCCTCTGATCTGGGTATACACTGTTAGCAAACGTAATAAGTATATTTCAAACAAGTCCATGGTGTTGAAAGAGGTAATCCTGTTAGGGAGAAAAGGTCATGGGTCTTTAACTCTTTGTACGCTAGCGGCGAAACCATGAAAACATTTGCAGACAATTTGGTTCCTGGTGAGAAGCCACGTAACGCCACGTAATGTTTGACACTGTGAGCCTGTTTTTAATTTTGTTTTTAGATACTAATATATTTAGAACACTAGCAAACGATAAGTGTTGCAAACGGATTAACCCTTTACCTTATAGAAGCGCCTTTTAGCAGATATGATTTATTCATCCGCTGAAGAAAATAGTTCCAATTTAATCAGTAATGAATATGTATTATGGGGAATATTTTCTAGATTATAGCACATGATAGCTTAAAGCAGGCTGAAAGTAAAGCCGAATGCGCCCTAAGGCGCATTCTGCTTTACTTTCAACCTGCTTTAAGTAGTCACATATCTTAAGTACTAGAAATAGGCTATCAGGTAAAGGGTTAAACCAGCACAGAGTTAATACTTAACCTGCTAAATGCGACCTACCGTAAGAACCCTAACAATTGGGACATCCTGTATTGCTGTTGTGATAATCATTAACGCTTGAACAATGCTTTTATCACACAATAAGTTGTCCAAAAGTTGCAAACTGAATAGCAAACAGTTTAGAACCTGACCAAACTAAGCAGTCTGATCATGGTCTACACTATTTGTTCTGGCCAGTCTGTCCAAATACTTATTGGCATATACTCTAGTTCCAAACCATTTCATAAATGTCAAATCTCGATCCACTAGCAACGAGTAATATTTTATTAGACTGACATAAATGATAAGTCCAATTGATAGTTTGTCTTTGTTTATATTTTTCAGAAACGAATTATGTTTATAAACATAGAAGTCAACTTTGTCTAGTGAACACCACAAATGTAACATCAGTATTGGTGGACTGCATCAACTACTGTCTGAAAGCTGTTGCAAGTGACGAACCCCTGTCCTTAGTTAGCCACAATCGGAAGGTGAACATTTTTTCAGACTCTGGTGAAAGACTAAGATTATATTCCATGAACTTTGTTTTCCTTTGATAGGTATTCTAAATTTAATATGCAATTCTTGTAAACGCTAGTCGTGCTGTTAAAGTTGTCAACAAGCTCCTATTCAAAATTGGTTTCCCGGTCGGAACTTTCTGTTTTACTTTAATCAACCTTTTCACTTCATACCGTCATGACGCTATAATCTGAATTATACATTAACCCTTAGCCCGCCAAATAAATTGTCGTCTGCTATATTTCTCGTCTGCTTCTAGTTTCAAAATGCTTCAAAGTTGCTCAAAATTGCTGAAAATGTTGTCCGAGTGTCAAACAGCTTGGATCCGGATGAGACGCCGAGTTACTCGGCGTCTCATCCGGATCCAAGCTGTTTGCATATGGAGCTATAGTCGTGACTGGCAGGCTAAGGGTTAACTGCCGTATTATCATCTGCTTGCAAACATATCGTCTGCTTTTTATCTATAAAGTTTATCATTGTTATCAGTTTTACTCAATAGCATTTGCATGATTGTCAAACAGTTTGTATCCTGATCTCGCGCCAAATAGATTGCATATTTATAAATGTATTATTTTGTCAAGATTGGTACTGAATGGGTTTCAAACAGAAAAACTCAGCAAAAAGTGAAACTTTACATGGGATGCTGATGCGTATAATTTTGTTTACAAACGCAATTTTGCAGACAGCTTATTGGTATTCCAAACTTTAGATCAATATCTGCGAGTTCACGACAATGGTGATGAAACAATTCCAAAAGTCACATATAATTTGACGTCAAAATGCATGGGGTCAATTTCAAAATTCACAGATACGTGAACGTGTTTGCAAGATGTGTTTTATTCATTTTCTGGTTTCATTTTAAGTGCCTTTGTGCATGAAGTCACTTCAGTAGCATGCAAGTCCACCGTCACGCCTAATGCAAGCAACAGTCCGTCTCTGGTGTACCGTCGAATGACGTCATTTGGGATGCCATGTCATTTTCGTAATAGATCATGGCCGTTTGTCGTGGCAATCTGTAAATTGTTCCGCAGTCGTCGTCCAGTTCACCCCATTCATGCTCTATTGGTTTCGGATCTTATTAGCATTTATCAACGGATTAATCAGGATTCAACCTAAGACAAAACAAGTGTGACAACATTTAACCCTCATCCGGACCTTGCACAAACTTCCATTTTGATACTTTTGGGGTCCATTGGACCCCATTGTGCATTTTTGTTATTTTTTCTAAGTCAAGATAGGTATTTGTGACATAACTGATGCCGCATTATAAATTGATGTGTTTATGCTATATGGTAATGATAATACCGAAACGTTGCTCTCACTGTTACCATGGCAACCAGTGACCATAGTAACACAAGAAACTAAGGTTTTTGCTATAAAATCGAATTTTATCTAATAACTTGTGCAGAAAATGTACAGATGGGGAAATGTGGACATATTTATGACAAGATATACCTTTTGTTACATTAATGGTGTGTCTTTTACAGAACTATGTGAATATATAGAAGAAAATGACAAAAATATGGTTGGGGTCCAGTGGACCCCAAATAATATTTATGCATATTAACATGGGTTACTATACAAATTTTAACCACAACTGATTTAAAAACCTTATTAGTGGAACTTATGTAATCAAAACAGCTTCCCAGCTGATCAATATCTTCAATTTGTTAAGCTTTGTTTCTGCTTCCAATTATTTTATGGTAATGGTTGTCCAATTTATTTGACCTGTCACCGTGCATGTCTTAGCTCCGTGTAGGATTCATGACGCTGAAACTGTGACAGAGATATGTCAAATATTTGTGATAAAACTAAGTATGGTAAACACATGTAATGAAAGTAACACACACATAACTTCAAATGGTAAAGAAATAAGAGTTTTGAATATAAATTGCTTAACACCATGTCTTGAGTACGTTCTCATAACTATGTCTGCTTCACATCATCACATGTCTGATGAACTGCACGATAGTGTCCTAGACGCAGTTACAGGTGGAACCACGGTCCGTTTGGGTCACTGGTGTAGACCAGATTTTTGTATCAGTGTATCAAACATTAGGTTAAGCCACTACTGAACAAGCGTTTGCCACATATCCTAATTGGAGCATGTTTGTCTAATGTATGTATTTCTTCCCCTGTAGCTATAGAAATGAATCTGATGTACTTAAAATGGCAATGAAGCATTGAAATAAACGCCTTAAATACCCACCGATCATACCTCGTTGGCCAACGTTCAATAGGGTCAAGGTCAAAGGTCAATGTCACCAATCTTGGCCCATGACTGCTATGAAAACTTCCAGAAAGGACCAGAACCAAAAATAATACAGTAAACTTATTTGAATCTTGAAATCATTTGCATAATTTGAGGTCAGATAGAATTGTATTCGTTCCATACAGTGTGAATCCCTTGGACTCGTGGTTCGCGCTCCGGGGGTTACAATATCCAAGGGAAATAACTCGATCACAAGACCATGAAAGATATATTTATATGAGCAGTTGAGGAACAGTATTATCGGGGTTATCTAGTATTCAATAACATGATTTATTATATACCTGTTTTAAAAACAAGCAAATACAGGCCCAACAATCTTTTTCCGTATCAGATGGTCCGTATCAGATGGCATATATGCTACACAATGTTGACGTCACTGCTTTTATGCACACAAGTTGTACACGATTTATTTATAAAAAGAAGCGTTGCGCGTGAAATTTCGGAATTCCCGGTTCCGATGCTATTTAAAAAAAACGAAACTAAGCGTTGATCAACTTTGAATAGTCGATAGTTAATTTCCATTTTAATCGTCAATAACACACAACATCCATTTTTACTAATGTTTTCCTTATTGTCTCGGCAGTGATCCCAAACCGTCGAACAGTAACAGTTGTTGGGATGTAACGGTGCGTAATAGTGTGGTCGTCTCTACGCGACGTTTCCTTTTTTGTTAAGTATACATGAAACTCACTTCTAAACAATTGCTTGCGCGTATTCACATCCCGCATACTGGACCATTATATAGTCCAGGAAACAACACCTAATATATGCTACAAACTACATAACCTACATGTTTTTCATTTGTTTAAAAATAATCTAGACTTATAGATATAGTGGAGAATATGTTATTCTTTCCTAATAAACGAGTTTACGCTAAAACTTTTATTGCTAACAGTAGTTGCTAAAAGGTATAAAAATAATAACAGGCAGCTCATGTAATCCACTAAATATCTCCAACACCCGTTAAATTGCGGACAGCGGTTATCCCGTAGTTGTAAAACATTTATTCGTGGACATTTTAATATGTTTTTCAAACAGATTGCAAATTCCTAAATATTTTTAAATTTTTTTTTTTTTAAATCTATGGTCCTGATTGTCAATGTAACTGTCAATCACCTTCAGCACAATCTCAGTTTACCTGGTGAGGTCCAGATTATACTCATGCTCTAGTGATTTCAATGGTTATTTCTAACCAAACTATCAAATATAAAGGTCGGGTTTCACTTGAGAATGGTTATTTCTAACCAAACTATCAAATATAAAGGTCGGGTTTCACATGAGAAGCTTTAGTGGTTCTTTGCTAATGACATGTTCATAAGACCCATGCTTTTTGCAAGGAAATTGTCTAGCAAGGTGTTATGATCAAAAGGTCGTCAGGAGATGTCTTTAAGCTGTTGCGGTAAACGTTTAGAAAGATTAGTCTTTAAACACATGTACAACTTCCTTTTAGACAATAATTTACTATACAAATACCAGTCTGGTTTTTTATCAAACCACTCAACCACATACCAAATTATTGATATCTATCACCATCTCTGTCAAAGCTTTGAGCATAATCAATATTCTTGTATGCTTTTTTTGTGACATTTCAAAAGACTTTGACAGAGTATGGCACAAGCGTCTACTCTTCAAGCTTAAACAAAATGGTATAAACCTAAACTTAATGAATTGGATTTCAAGCTATTTAAATAACAGACACCAAAAAGTAGTAATTCAGTCAGCTGAATCTAACCTAAAGCCCTTCAATGCGGGTGTTCCTCAAGGTTCCGTTTTAGGGCCGTTACTCTTTCTCATTTATGTGAATGACATAACCGATTCATTACTTAGCTTAACAAGGCTGTATGCTGATGGTAGCTCACTTTACTATTCTGCAAGCAATATAAATGATATCGAAGGTATTATCAACCATGATCTAAGTTGCATTTCAGTTTGGGCAAAACAATGGTTGGTTAACTATAATCAAAACAAAACAGAAGCCATTCTATTCCCTTTAAAAAGGCAATCTCCTTTACCCAGACTTGTCTTTGATAATAAATTTTGTTGACCACCATAAACACTTAGGGATGACACTCAGCAAACATGGCCAATTGACTAACCATATAGAAAACATCATAGAGTCAGCTTCTAAAGTTATCAATATCATGCGCAAAGTACAATTTACTCTTTCAAGATCTGCACTAAACCAAATATACTTATCATATGTAAGACCATTTTTTGAATATTCTTCAATTGTATGGGATGGATGTCCTGATTTACGTACTTACACTATAGAAAAAATGCAGAATGAAGCTGCGCGTATTGTCACAGGACTAACGAGATCAGTTTCCCTTGAAAAGCTATACGATGAATTTGGATGGGAGCCTTTGTTCAAGAAATGAGAAAATCAAAAACTGTTTTTCATGTATAAGGTCTCACATGACACTGTTCCACAGTACATAAGTGATATAATTCCCCCATTAGTGGGTGAAAAATCAAACTATCCTTTAAGAAACCGAGGAACTTTTGAAATGCTACCCAATAGAACTTCTATTTTTCAAAACTCAAGTATTCCATCTTCTGTAGTGCTCTGGAACTCTCTGGACTCCTATCTCAGACACGTCCCTACCTTCTCTTCTTTTAAAAGTAATATAGTCTCGAGAACAAAGCCAGGGAGAGTTCTAGGGTACTTCCTAGTTGGAAATAGACACGTTACGATATTTCATGCAAGACTAAGAAACAATTGTAGTATTTTTATAAACCACTTAAAAATTGATCCGTACTGTTCGTGTGAGAATGTTTCTGAAGATGTAGAGCATTACTTTTTTAAATGTCCTAAATATATAAATTTTCGACATACCCTTTTTCAGACCACAATACCTTACCATCCAATTAATATAAATATTCTTCTTTTTGGAAGTAATAATCTAACTTTCGAACAAAATTGTCTGATTTTCACAGCTGTCCAAACTTTTATAAAAGAAACAAAACGTTTTTAGATCTTGACATTTTCTGCTTTTACCTTGTTACTTTAACTCAGACTTTTTTACTAATCCCCTAATACATGTCCTAGTACTACTATATAACAAGAGTCAAAGTATAAGCTTGTACCATTATATATTTATCTTTTGCCAAACTCAAACAGTTAGACCTCTCTATTACGAACAGCAAATTATTTTATTATTAATTTGTGTTTGAGGCGGGTGAATGCTTAGAGCGGGATGAAGGTATAGCAGAGGACTCTTTCGGAGCTTTCTGTTTTGCTTTCGCCTTTTATGGGCTGTTGTCTGTCTTTTATACAATTTCTTATACAATCAATTATCGTTCCCTTTTAGTGGTCGTAATAAAGAGGTTGCACTGTATGCAAGGGAAGACACCGAGGATGCAATTCTTGTTATTTGCTGTATGTATAATTTGATCTGTTTTACAGTTGACCTGTATTTGGCGGCTGCCAATATGTTATAGACCAGTGCTTCCTTGTTGCAGGAATGATAATAATGCGGAGAACCCCTGCAGGGGCTTTCTGCATTGGATCTATCGTGCATTGGGGGACCACTGGTCACTAAATATCAACACATCTCTAAATCTGGTTAATTTCTTATTACGGGTTTAAACTGTTTTCACAGTCAAATATTTGGTGGCGGATTAAATTGTGTAATATTGTACTCGCATATAATTATCAACATTATGATTATGGAGGCACCTGTACTCATACTCTCTCTCTCTCTCTCACTATATCTCTCTCTTTCTTTCTCGTTCTCTCTCTCTCTGGCTCACTAATGCCCGCTCTCTAAAAGACTTTGCATTTGTAAAACTGTAGGGGAAGGGCCGTCTCTAAGTTGATAATGTGGCCCAACCCCATTTCATGTATATAATTGAAAAAAATATATGTTTAATAATAAAAAAAATAAACTGATTTTTTCGGCGTTCAGGTGAAATAAACGACAGCAAGTTATCGGGAACTGATTTTTTCGGCGTTCAGGTGAAATAAACGACAGCAAGTTATCGGAAAATACCATGAGTCGCGCCAGCGATTCATGGTAAACTTGCCAAATTAATTTTTGTATCGTTATTTCGCTTGAACGCCAAACAAATCAGTTCATTTCTTATATTTACAATATACCGTACTTGCTGTCATTTCTAATATAAAAAACATTTTGTTAGTACGCATGTACTATTAGAGGTTGATAACACGGATAATGTGTACCCTTTAAGGAACAGTCATGACCGAATTACTGAAACTGTGTGCAATCAAAAGCAAATGTTTACATTCTAACAACAACAACTTGACAGTTTGGCGCAAAAATGCCGATTTGAAGTCATTTGGAAATGACATCATTTTTAAAGTAGGATAAATATATCGATTTTTTTGTCATAAAGAAATACAGACAGCTGCTGTTTATAAGGTACATGTATATCGATTTTCTTGCAATTTATCTCATTAATAAATATTTTAGTCGTTAATCATGGTTTCCGCTAATAAGAAGGAAAGATTAATTCGCGAATGAAAGATGCATTTGAAAAAACCGTCAAATGGTTGCTGTCGGAGTTCCAAAGATTAATTCGCGAATGAAAGATGCATATGACCCGCATCCTCTACGAAACTTTTCCACAAGTCCCGCCCTCTCGAGAAATAGCGTTTACACGAATTGAACGTCATTTTTTTCAATGGAATTGAATGGGGCGAATGTTAACCCTTAGCCCGCCAAATAAATTGTCGTCTGCTATATTTCTCGTCTGCTTCAAGTTTCAAAGTGCTTCAAAGTTGCTCAAAATTGCTGAAAATGCTGTCCGAGTGTCAAACAGCTTGGATCCGGATGAGACGCCGAGTTACTCGGCGTCTCATCCGGATCCAAGCTGTTTGCATATGGAGCTATAGTCGTGAGTGGCAGGCTAAGGGTTAATATTTCATTCGCTGCTGTAATATCTCATATCCCTCAAATATCTAAAAATCGTCGCCATTTTTAATGGTTTCAATCTTTGAAGCCACCTGAAATCAGCGTCGAGTTTCCAAATATTCTACTCAGTCTGCATCCACTCCATTATATCGTTGGATAATCTGTTCCTAAAAATCGAAACATTGATTAATTTTGAGAACTGTATTAGACGAAACAGCTAAACAATTTAAAATAATAACCTTTTAGAGAATAAACATTTCACTCTAAAGTAAATATGGTGATCACAAAATTTTTTAAATAAACTTTCACTTTGCTTTGTGTGCGAAGGATTTCGGGACTATGAAAGTTGCACACTGCTTTGAAATACGGCGGCACAGAGGAGTGTCTATTCCGCGGCTCTGCTCTTGGAAAGGCTTCATTGAGATTAAACACAAAGGCCATAATTATGTATAGATACTCTCCAAATATACCTAAATAATATTCACGTACATTAAATCATTTTCAAGTTAGAGTCTATGTCGAATCCGAGGTTCAGACTCTTTACAGTTTTGCTCAATGCTACAGGTTCTCTGTACATGAATATAAAAAAAACAGTTTCATTTAAGGGTTTATCAATGTAATGAATTTAAGAAATTTTTAAAGTATATGGAAACACTTTATGATGGTTTTGTATTGAAGAGCTATTTAAGATGAATGAAAAAATAGAAAAAGTGTAGTGTACATTTTGGTGAACAACAGTTGGCTCCATGGTCATGTAAAATTTACCCCACCCACTTTCTCTTATTGTGTCCTTTTCAAACAGCCTTTTTCAATAAAATCCATTTTAAGTGAAAACAAATATGATAATTTGGTTTTGTGTTATTTATTTCCTATCTATGGTAGTATTTCGTCATACAAAAACTAATTTAAGAAAAAACAGGCACCAAATGTGAAATTTATATAGCTCTAAATATCACCGATATGGTACTTTTTTGTAAATTTTGTAAGGGGAGATAACTCTTTTTACTTTAATAACTCAACATTTTCAAAACTGACCTTTCAATTTCTTTTCATATTTTGAACTGCCTTAGCATTGGCTTTCATTTGGTAGAATATAAGAAAAAGTTTAATACTAGAACTATTTCATTTTCAAACTTTTTTACTTTTTTTTTCATAAAACAAACTATTTAATAAAATCATGCCCTATAAAAAGCATATTTTTTATATTCGAGGATCCATATTGTTCAAACCTAGTGCCTGATTTGTCTAAATTTGGTTTATATATGTGAAAATACCACCATAGACATGAAATAAATAATGGAAACCCAAATTACCATGTTTATTTTGTTTTGAAATAGATTTTACTGAAGCTAGTACTCTGAATGGGTAAAATTTGAGAGAAAAAATTCAAATTTGACATACCTTTTTCAAATCGCTGTAGCTCAAAAAAAGGACACCACCATATATTGTTTTTCCATTTTTTCATTCATCATAAATACCTCTTCCAAAAAAACAATGATAGAAACAAAGTTTGATACTTTGAAAAAATCGCTTATGGGTTGGATACACCCTTAAAAGTATTTTTTCTTCAGAAATTTCACTAGTAATCGTCTGCTTTTCATATCATTCCATACCTGTGTACGTGTATTTCAATTTGAAACCATCATTAGTAATCTCAAGTACTTTGATTTAATTGAAGTTTTATACAATTTGACTGAGAAACATCGATATGATGTCAAACAGTTTGGATATTTGTCAGACGCCGAATCCCAACTGTTTGCATTGCCAATGTACTCGGGCTCAACAGTGAAATGCTTAGTCTTAACATAACTATTCGTAAACCTTACTATAGACTGTCCATACTCCGTTATCGTTAGGCTTTCGGGTACGCTGAATGTAGTGAAACTTGTGACGACATTTAGTTAACATTATACGCGTCATTTACAAACAATGTGATTGTCTTGAGAACAGTTGTCCTATGCAAACAATTTAGACATTGACAAGGGTCTGCATTGATAGTCATTTAGCAATACATGTATATTGCAACAAACATTAACACAAGCCTATATTCGACTTGATTGGAAACTGAAATTGTATATTTGAAGTTGTTAAAGATGTCAATGTGATATCTACAGGTTTACTAGTCTGAACAGTCACATGTTGGGTAGTTAACTCCTTCACTGCCGTGACGTCATCAGCTTTAAACAACTGTCGTCTACTTTTCGTCTCATATTTCATTTTTTATGTACATGTGTGTATGTTTTTTTAACCCTTTACCCCATAGCCTGTTTCTAGTTTTGAAGATATGTGGCTACGTAAAGCAGGTTAAAAGTAAAGCAGAATGTGCCTTAAGGCACATTCTGCTTTACTTTCAGCCTGCTTTAAGCTATAATCTGCACGGAAACTGAAAATTATTCTTGTGAATTATATTCATGACTGTATAAATTGGAACTATTTTCTTCAGCGGAGGAATGAATTAAATGCGCTAAAAGTCGCTTCTATTGGGGAAAGGGTTAAGAGATATATAAGTGAGTGTCAAACCGTTTAGATAGTGATCAGACGCCACATCGCGTGGCGTCTGATCAGGATCCAAACTGTTTTCAATAACGATTGTACTCGGGAGAAAGCTGTGAAGGGGTTCAACATGTATCGTCTTTTATATACATGTATGAATAAGAGACAAGTGTCTTCTTTTTATGTTCAAGAATAGGGTTTGCCAGTGCTTTACGACCCAAACAAACTGCGATGACCGTCCTGAAACAATGACAAGGGTGTACACAATTGTTACGGCAAAGCGATTAAGAGCCAAACCACTGGAGATGAAATACTGCATCGCCATTGGAATAAATGGAACCAACAATATATTTAGGGTTGTTGACTGTAAACAGCTCCTGCCACAGCAATGTGGTTACAGTAAGTAGAGTTCAATGATATTCCATGGTTATTTGGTGAAAGTTTACGATTTACTCGGTCCTTCGTTAAGTATGTTTCTTAGTTTCAACATGGTTAATATGTGGTCACAATAATTAAATGACCATGATATTTCAGGATCATGCTGTTACACCGAAGTTTAGGCTTTGACTGACGGATTTTTACGACTTATGCGAATAAGAGATTATGGAAGAGTATCACTGCAAATATTCCATTATGCTTGATGCTTTGTTTCTAATTATAAAATACATGCTACCTTGCTTCATTCTTTCTCCACATATTCCATTATGCTTGATGCTTTGTTCCTCATTGTAAAATACATGCTATCATGCTTCATGCTTTATTTACAATGTTTGGTAAATAATTCCTCATTCTACTTTGCAGTTCCATCATGACTTCAACAATTCCACTTCTTATTGTGCTTTATGCAGTATGCTTGATGCTTGGTGGTTTATTGTAAATTTCACTCTATCTTGCATTATGCTTTGTTCATAATGTTTGGTGCTAAGTGCTTACTTCTATCATTACTTCAAGAATTCAATATCACTTTGTGCTTTGTGCTTCATGCTAACTGCTTTGTGTGTCGTGAATAATGGTTTTTAACATTTCAAATCTCCTTCTATCCATGACTATAACGTGGAAGTACTTTCTTTAGTGAAGGAATAAATTAAATGCTTTATGGAGTAATGGGTTATGGTACATAACTGAAGAGAACTGATAGGAGACATAAATTAATTGTATGAGATTTTGGATTAACTTTAGTCCTGCTTTAAGGTGCCATTTTTCAGGAAGTTGTAAAAGTATGTAATGGTACTTTATCTGGAAAAGTAGTTCTGAGGCGGAATAAATAGGTAATGGTGTATATGACAGAAAGGTGTTACCATAATGCCATAAATACACCTTCATGACTGTATAAATTGGAATTATTTTCTTCAGTGGAGGAATAGATTAAATGTGTATGTGTATCTATGGAGTAAATGGTTAAAAACATTTATGGTCCCTTAGGGGGTAAAAGAATCAGAGTCAAACCACAGTGTCTCAAACTAGCTAAAGTTGAAAGTACTTGTTTTTCCACCAATGAAACTACTTAATTTGAAAAAGCTTCAACATATCCGTATTTCAACATTAAAATTTTAGTCATATTTGAACTTTGAACTACAGATATATTCCACTAAAGTGGAACCAAGATGTCAAAGATTGACTGTAGTACAGTCAAACTTCGATATCTGGATCTAACTTAGTGGAACATAGTGTATTGTTCCTTTTAGTGTTTAATACCTAATCCTGTTTCTAATATTGAAGATAAGTGACCACTTAAAAGCTCATTGAAAGTGAAAAAAAAGTACCTTAAGGTGCATTATTATTTACTTTTTGCCCGCTATAAGCTACCATCAATAAGAATATATAAATGTTTCTATTGAAACTATTTCATGACTGTTCCAATTTTGAAACTTTTTTCAACGGAGGAAAAAATTACAAGCATTACAATATCTATGGAGTAATGGGTTAAAAGCAATAATGCAGCAATTGACTATTTTCAATGGAGGAATAGATAACAGGCACATATATGGAGTAATGGGTTAAAAGTGACAGGCAGTAAAGTGTTCATATTGAAAACACATATTCATTCTTATTCCATGTATTTAAAAGCACCATCTGAGTCTGATCCTCTCATTAGTTTAAACATATTAAGGTCAATGATGCCATCAATGTCATTTTATGTTTTGGGTGTGGAATTTCTTGGTGAATGAATTGAGAATCCTTGGATCCAGATTTGCTACATCAGAAATTTCTCCTGAGATCACTCAAAACATTAGTCTCATCAATGAACCCCTGTGACGACAAGCTAACTGTTGACGGGTGCCATCCTCAGTCCTCGGTCTAAATTAGCTCGCTGTCTATTACTGTACACAGAGTGGACTATCAAAACATAAACTTGGCAGCATGTTCACCCTGAAAAGACAAATATACACAAATTATACATAATGATAAATGAAAACTTCGATCAAGGTCTACACAGTGATTCAAAACAACATAATTTATTAAATTCCAAGTGTACCAGAAGCCAGGTAGCTAAATATTGATAAAAACAGTAGTAATGTTCATGAGACAAATAAGTTTACTACAGATAGGCCTAGTTAAATAAAGGTTAATGAAAAGACTAAATACCCGCTCCAAACACAATTACAAACTTAAATTAACACATCAGGGTCTGCACTGTTTGTCATTTTGAAATCTAAAAAATTAAAATCAACCCAAAATAGTCAAAAATAGACTAGACTTTTTTTTTTTAATTGGAATTGTCCATTAAAAGTTTAAGGGGTGAATGAGTTAATCAGAGCTCAAGATCAGGTGGAGTATTTCAAAAACTAAACCGTTTAATCTTCATTAAACCTTATAATGTCACTCCTCATTAGAATCGTCTCGACGTCACGATTCTAATGAGTAGTGGCATCATCGGATTTGGTGCTAAAACGAGTGAAAACATGACGAGGGAATGTTGAAGTTGTTGAGTTAACTCCATCTTCCTTAAACAACGTTACCGGGGGGGGGGGGGTTTGCTGAATGTGTCGTCCGCTTCGATCAAATTTACATTGTAATCTAGTCTGGGTCTATTGTAAGGGTAAATAAGCAACGATATTACACTTTACCTTCACGGCAATGTCTTTAGACATCATCTGGTGAAGCGTCGTGGTGTAGTTCTGTCTGACAAAGTCATTTTCATTATTTCTATAACTTCAAACCATCAATGCTGTGCATTGTCTGCCATTTTGAAATTCTAGTACCCTGCTTTGTATAACTAAAAAATTGCCCCGGCTTCACTGTATTCTTGATTTGTAAATTCTACACTTGTAAGTGCGATAATGCTTACTACTTAGTGCTTAGTTCTAGATGCAGTATTGGTTGTTGGCGATACTGCAATGTTTCAATGAGCAACGAAGCATGAGTCACAAGGAATAAAGCAATGTCGAATGTTTGAAGTCATGATGGAACTGCAAAGTAGAATGAGGAATGAAGCACCAAACATTGTGAATAAAGCATGAAGCATGATAGCATGTATTTTACAATGAGGAACAAAGCATCAAGCATAATGGAATATGTGGAGAAAGAATGAAGCAAGGTAGCATGTATTTTACAATGAGGAACAAAGCATCAAGCATAATGGAATATTTGCAGTGATACTCTTCCATAAGAGATATCGATGTTCGGCTGTTGATCGCTGCTTTGCTCATAAGAATCTGCAGACAACATTTGATTCAAATGAAATGCCTAGTAAATCGGGTTTTTTTGGCAGAAGTTTGGTATTTTCAGTGAAGCACACAGTATAGTATGCATGCTGTTTTGTGTTTTTAGCTCCCTGTTGGCCCGTGCCGCCGTGCCAAGATGGCGGAGTCTGCAGACTGAACAGAAATTTCACCTTCTCTAACTGTGAATGTGAGTATAAAGTTAAACCATTGATTCCTACGTGTTGCAATGAACTCTCACTGTTTGCTTGCTGGACACATCATGATAAACTATACACTGTACTATTCGGTTGTATTGACTAACAATAAAATAGCAAACGGTGTGTGACGCGGCGTCTTATCAGGGTCTACACACTTCAGAAGACATTGTGCAGATGGGTTCACTTTGGTAAAGCGACCAGTGAAAGCAGAAGCACGATGAGTTCTGCCCATTGAACAAGTGACACAAATACGCGCCGGTTACATATAACCTACACTGCATACTAGTTCAAGGTGAAACATTGGGTCCTACGAAGAGAGTAAATTTCAAGTTTTTGGCATTTTATATATTAGTCTAATTTACATGCATGGTTAATTTTAACGTGTGCATTGATAAAACAATTAATTTAGGTCATAGTCTGTTATTGATACCTATTAACCCATTACCCATATAAACGCCCTTTTATGTCTTCATTTTATTCTTCTTCTGAAGAAAATAAATCCGATTCATATGTTTATATCCTAACAGATGGTAGCTTAAAGTATGATGAAAGTATAGCAAATTGCACATACAGCGCACTCTGCGTTACTTTCAACCTGATTTTTTCAAAACTAGAAGCAGGCTATGGGGAAAAGGGTTATTTCGGGTAAGTTTCTGTTATTGAAAACTATTAAGAGTAACAGTGGGGTAGACTGATTTAATATAATCCGCAGAAGCTACATATCATATCATTTAGCATTCAATTCAGATTCTACATCATTTCCCATTATTCATGGAAGTTTCCCGATAATAACTGTTAATATGGGTAATTTGCATTGTTTACCCTACTTGTGGAAAAAATGCCTAAAAAGGACTAGCCTCTAGTATCCTACGAGGATAGAAAATATTACAAGTATGATTACAAAGTTTAAACTTTATGCTGCATTTGTGCACAAGATATTGTTTTATTCGAATATAAAGAGAAAAATGAAAATGTTCGCTCAATAAAAAAGGCTCATTGCTCATAAAAATGAAATCTAGTGTGGCCATATTTGGCTGCACCCTCCTTATATCTTTACAGAACTGGGGATTTCATATACATAGAGAATTGGAAATCCTAGTAGAATAGCTAGAATTTAAGTGATATGTCTCTAACATGGGAAAAGTTTACCGTCCAAAACTTGTGTTTCAGAGGGTCAACATTTGTGAAAAAGCAAAATAAATGGACAATGCAATTTGTTACTCGGAATATGTACTTATGTTTGCAAATACTTGTTTCGATCACTAAAACGTACTTTTTCATAAAGTGTCTGTTTATCAGATTTCTGGAAAAAAAGACAATATCCACCAGCCAGAACTACTAAAAATAAATATTAGGATACTACATGAGTGTTTATATTTTAATGGATTTAGGAATGGAAAGAACGAGGCTTTGTCGAGGTTTTTTGTTTGTTTTTTGTTTCGTTTTCTTAAAAGCGGGTGTGATAAATCGAATAAATAATAAACACGAATGTATTATTATTTTTAAAAAAAAACCGCGACAAATTGAATCCGTTTCATTCGGCACATATTTGCCTTTAAATATAGGTAGAAGCGATTCCAAGATAACTCTATTTATTCAGTAGATATATTGACCGTTTGCTCTAGCTTGCCAGCCAATGAAAGTGCTCCATTTCAGCGAGAAATGAAAAAATATATCGCATATTTTTAACTCACCTGGCACGTAGTGCCAATGTGAGCTATTTTGATCGTCCTCTGTCCGTCGTCCGTCGTCGTTCGTTCGTCCGTTCGTTCGTCCGCTTGTCGTCAACAATTTCTTTAAACGACATCTTCTCCGAAACTACTGGATAGATGTTTACCAAACTTGGCCTGAATGATCCTTATATGGTCCTCTTTCAAAGTTTTTCAAACATTTTCGGTCCGTTGCATATCTAGGTCACAGGAGCTAAAAATAGATTTTTTCAATGAAAACTTAAAAAAACTTCTTGTCTGAAACCACAGTACCCTGAGCTTAGATATTTGGCACAAAGCATCGTCTTCAGATCCTCTATCAAGATTGTTCAAATTATGTCCCTGGGGTAAAAAATGACCCCGCCCCGGGGGTCGTAAATTTACATAGAGTTATACATGTATAGTGAAATCTTTAAACATCCTTTTCTCTATAACTAATATGGCCAGAGCTTTGATATTTGGCATGATGATTCTTCTAGAAGTCCTTAACCAATATTGTAAATATGGTCTCGGTCCGTTGCATATCTAGGTCACAGGAGCTAAAAATAGATTTTTTCAATGAAATCTTAAAAAATCTTCTTGTCTGAAACCACAGTACCTCGAGCTTAGATATTTGGCACAAAGCATCATCTACAGGTTCTCTATCAAGATTGTTCAAATTATGTCCCTGGGGTAAAAAATGACCACGCCCTGGGGGTCGTAATTTTACATAGAGTTATATCGTGAAACCTTCAAGCATCTTTTTCTCTGAAACTAATATGGCCAGAGCTTTGATATTTAGCATGATGATTCCTAATATGGCCAGAGCTTTGATATTTAGCATGATGATTCTTCTAGAAGCCCTTAACCAATATTGTAAATATGGTTTTGGTCCGTTGCATATCTAGGTCACAGGAGCTAAAAATAGATTTTTTCAATGAAATCTTAAAAAATCTTCTTGTCTGAAACCACAGTACCTGGAGCTTAGATATTTGGCACAAAGCATCATCTACAGGTCCTCTATCAAGATTGTTCAAATTATGTCCCTGGGGTAAAAAATGACCACGCTCTGGGGGTCGTAATTTTACATAGAGTTATATCGTGAAATCTTCAAACATCTTTACTTCTGAAACTAATATGGTCAGAGCTTTGCTATTTGGCATGATGACACTTCTAGAAGCCCTTAACCAATATTGTAAATATGGTTTTGGTCCGTTCCATATCTAGGTCACAGGAGCTATAAATAGATTTTTTCAATGAAAATTATGTCTCTGGGGTGAAAAGTGGTCCCATACCAGGGGTTATGTGACCCTTGTGTTGGTTTTTCCAGGTGAGCGATATTTAGGCCCGCATGGGTCTCTTGTTCAGTTTTGTAACTGGGTAGGGCAGAAAGATATAAACCGGTTATGGACACCGCGTGCTAAGGTGGAGCGTGGCGCATCATGACATCATACAGCAACCGCCAGCTTGGATTCACAGTATAACCTGTGTACTGCGGCCTTTCAATGAAGAGGCATGAATAAATCAAATCAAAGAATTCTGTAGACAGGCGACTTTAGTTAGTGCATAATGAAATTGCTATGAAACGCTCTGAACTGTCCTACATTAACTCATTGCACCCTAGATGACGAGTACACTCGTCATTTATAATGTACCCGTTACACTTGTCCAGAGAAAACATTGTAGAACTACATCGTAGAGCTCCTATTACAAAATTGACTTGACCCGAATTGTTCATTGTATAAGTGTTGGGTTGAAATGGTTAAGCAGCCGACCTGTGGGTCTAGTCTTCTTTTATGTAATCGCTTTACAAAGATTTGAATATAAAACGTCTCGAAAGGAATGCGTTTATTTTCAATATTGTACTTAAATACGGTTTCTTTTTATCAATGCATTAGGTAAGCAATACAGAGGCTCCTAAACGCGTTTTATTCTTGATTTAAACAGCCACTTGTCTTCAATCCCACTTCGCTGTCATAGGCATTTTGTCATTAATAGTATAATGCACTAAACAACACAGTCCAGATCAGTGTCATTTAAAAACCAAGAATAGATTATGCACTTGATTAAGGGTGTTTTCACCCTGTAATTTGTGTTTTCCTATCTTTCTTAACAGACTCTTAACAATTATTGCTTGACTTCATTAGTAGGGTAAATGGCTAGAAGCTTGGTTGATCAGGTGATGCTTAATATTTGTTGACTGATTTTTACGGCCAATTTTATTTACGCAAATCAATTGATCAAGCATTTTCATGTCACACCAGTCCACAGCTGCCCGTTCACGCCATTTTCCAACACTATACTGTCGGACCACGATTTTCTAGTTGTTTGTGTGACGTCATGAATAAAAGTGAAATCGCCGGCTTCTGAAAATACGAAGCACCGCCCTCCGAAATAGAGTCCCTTTCATTGGCTGACAAATTGGGACGAGCGGTAATTTGGGTTGAGCCATAACTAAGTATAGGTAAAGTAGGTTGAACGGTTACTGACATACACTGGCCTGCGTGCCATATTTGAGGCACACGGTAAATCAGTTATAGTTCATTTGTTTAAAAATTATACAAGATAACCTGTTCGCTCCCTACGGTCGCTCCAGGTTATATTGCATAATTTTCAAAAAATGAACTATAACTTATCTTGTCAATAAATCCTCGTAAGTAAATGGCTCATTCAAAACTAAGGGAAGTAACTATTTTAACATTCACAGCGACCGATATCTATCCTCCCTTAAAAAAGTATTTTGCGCACTTGTTTACAATATAATCGGAGGCAATATCCGTCTTTCCTCCGTAAATAAACTGAAGTGGCGATAGTCACCACTTGATCCAGATGAGACGCCATGTAAATCGATGTCTATCTAGGATCCAAACGTTTTCACACTCGATTTATCTGTAGATACGTGTAAACAAAGGAGACGAGCTGTCATTTACAAGTGAATTACATAAGTGAAACTGTAAAAGCAATTAACCCTTTGTCTGTCGATCACAACTTGTTTGGTATTCGCAATATGGACTACCTCCCTTTAAACGAAAAACAAAAGAGAAAATACTTGGATTTATCACTCAAATGTCTTTTTATATATTTTTCTTCTGTTTTTTATCATTTTAGATATAACTAATGTTTATATTTCCAATGGCGGTAAAGCATACATTATATGTATTCATTTTAGTAACTGTGTTCGGAAAGACCTGATAAGTTTTTTCACTTACCTAATACGTTATTTATGGTTGTTTTAGAAATTAGTAGGAGGTAAGAAAACAGATGTTAAGCTTCGCGTGAGAATACTGCAATATACGAAATCACAATGAGTGATTTTACAACCTACAGTATAAATAAACTAAAGAGGTTTAAAAACTGTTCATGTTATAAATAGAATCTCACACTCGTGCTCTTTACTTACTTTTTTCCTATAAACTCGTTGACTAAATTAAATATGCTCCTTGCAAAGGCTCGTGTCATAGTGATTCAGTCAATTTGTGTATAAATAATTATAAATAATGAGCACTTGTATACAATCAAAAATTGATAAAGAATTGTACATGTAAACGCAGTTCTATTTTTCTTTTTTTAGACCCAGACCCAGAGCACCGGTAAGCCTTTTTTCTCTTTATACAGTCAATCTGGTATTAAGCGATCCAGCGAAAGAAGACTCAATATATATGTTATACATATATAATACACCTGCTTGATTCAACTACTAATACGGGATAACATTAATGCAGAAAACCCTGTTTCTGCATTAAACATGCAGAAATATTTTCACTAGTTCAACTAGTGGTTGATTAACACATTTTGACTGCACATTTCAAGCTTAAAGTCCTGCCTCTTCTCTTATTAATGAACTGTTTGTATGTGTAAATTGTAAGCCATCACTTATACGCCTCTAACTGTTTTGTAACTCTTTCAGGCCATCGGTACTCCATAAATACGCATTTTATGCCTTACATTTATTCATCTTCTGAAGAAAATAGTATAACTTTATACAGTCATGAATATGAACCATAAGAAAAATATTTTATATGTTAGCAGAAAGTAGCTTAAACATGCTGAAAGTAAAGTAGAATGCGCCTTAAGTCTCCTTCCACTTTACTTTCAACCTGTTTTAAAGGTCACGTGTCTCGACATTGGAGACAAGCTATTGGGTAGAGAGTTTGAGAAGACTACAATTAAACATCCTATTATTTTTTGCCGCTGTGATTGATTATTTCATAAACAACTCTTCCGGATTGAGCAAAACAGGTTAAGTTAACCTGTTGAACCCTAGCCAAGAAAATATATGTCCTTTGCTATATATACACACGTAAAGAGTATACACATGTCATATACATACATTGAATGTCGCGACTGAAATGAGCCCTCTGATCAGTCTACACTGTTTGTCATTGCGATAATAGACATTGACAAAACTCAAACCTAGATTTATATTCATGTATATGTCAAGGGATTAAACTATATATTTTTCACGTATACATTGTTTGTGATTTTATATATGTTACACATCTGCTACGCATGTAAAAGAGTAAATACAAATACTTTGTTAAACATTAAATATTTTGCTAATGTACTGTGTAAATGACATTGTATGTAAGTATTTATAATTTGCACATATTATTTAAGGCCCAAGTCACGAAATAAGGATGACACGGATGACAAAAACGATCGCTCATGTAAGTTAACAAGCACGTAACACATTGGAGAATATATTTCTATTTCCCAACAAAAGGGTTGGTATAACAATCTTGACTGTAATCACGCAATCTGTGGTACAGCGGTATACCGAAAGTACCGTATTTTCACGTGCATCCTCCTTTGTATGACTACCCCCATGAAGGCTGATATGAATTAATAATTTTTAAAAAAAATCTGAGATAATTTTTACTAGGAATTATTTGAGGTCAAAGGGATAAGAGATCAAAGTTTAACACAGGTTTTGCATGGTAAACAACTAAGTTATCTATGTGAAGCAATACCTTGGTCCAAGGTTTATAAAGAGTTTGAGTGGAGTCTCAACACAATTCTTAATAACCGTTGGTGCTGGTTTCTATTGCAAACATCCCGGTGCCAGATCAGAAGCCGAGTAACTCGATGTCTTATCCAGCTCAAAACTGTATAACATTCATATTAGTTATCATGCAAGTGGCTGCATCGTGAAGAACGCTACACAAAGGGGGCTGTGATGTGCCGCACGGGGGTACGTGGTTAAGCGGAATTTGATTAGTAAAAACGAATATTTTGTCTTTTATAGAACTGCTAGTTGTAAATATGATATGCAGCAATCATTTATCAATTGCCATTTAACAAATTTTATAACTTTGCTCTGGTTTTTCAAACTCTTCAGCACAAGGTGAATGTCGCACGGGGGTCAATTCTTGTGGCGCAGGGGAGAGAGACGCGTGTGCAATACACCACTTATCTTGCAATCATTAGCTTCATTAGACTCAAACTATTCACTATATCAACGTGAATGTATCGATAACATCGTACTCATTCATTTCGTATAAAAATTGTTTGAAAACAGCTCTTTGAAACCAAAGAAAAATACCGCAACTAGTGTTCATTATGTCTGAAAGATGTGACCACGAATATTGTGTTTAGGTTTTTTAAAAATCACTCCAAGTTATCAAATTGGTAAGCTGGCAATTGATAAATGATTGCTGCATTCCGTGCGATGTAGTATTTACCACCAGCAGTTCTGTTAAGACAAAATATTCGTTTTTACTCACCGAGTGTCTCTGTTTGTCGCTTAACTCTCATTGGGTGTCGTTCTAGAGAGGGAGCGCTGTACATCTTAAGGGTGTATCAAACTCATGAATTTGGGAAAATTTCAAAGTATATAACAACACTCTATAATGGATTTGTATGAAGAGCTATTTAAGATGAATGATAAAAATAGAAAAAGTGACATTTTGGTGTACAACTTTTGGCTCTACGGCCATCTTAAAAATTGTAAAATTTACCCTACCCACTTTTTCTTATTTTTTCTTTTCATACAGCCCGCTTCAATAAAATCCATTTCAAATGAAAACAAACATGATTATTTGGTTTTGTCTTATTTATTTAATGTCTATGGTAGTATTTCATCATATTAAAACTAATTTAAGACAAAACAGGCACCAAATGTGAAATTTTTAAAGCTCTAAATATCATAGATATGTAACTTTTGTAATTTTTTAAAGGGATAAAACTCATTTTTCTTCAATAACTCAAAATTTCAACGCTTACCTATCAATTTCTTTTCATATTTTGTATTGCCTTTGTGTGGATTTTCATCGGGTACAATATAAGAAAAAGTTAAATACTAGAAATATCTTCTTTTTTTTTTTTTAACTATTTCTCAAATTTTTTTGTTTTAAAAAAATATCATCAGCCATAAAACCCATGTTGTTGATTCCGAGATTCATATTTTCCAAATCTGGTACCTATTTGGTCTTGATTTACACGTAGTTTCCTTATGTCAAAATACTTCCGTAGACATGAAATACATAATAAAAAACAAAATTACCATGTTTGTTTTTATTTAAAGTAGATTGAAGCTTATACATTAAAGTTGACACAATTTGAGAAAAAGTCTGAATTTGACACATCTTTTCCAAATTGACGTAGTGCAAAATAATGCACACCAACATATGTTTTTTCGTGATTTTTCATTTATCATAAACAGCTCTTTCAAAATAAACATGAAGGAAAAAAGTTTAATACTTTGAAAAATTTGCTTATGGGTTTGATACACCCTTAAACATGTAATAAGTAATTTCTCTGGGTTGTACACGTGTACATCACACTGGGAAGACGTTATTCTTTTCCAAATAAATACGCTTATGAAAAACCTAAAGTTCTTTGCAAACTGTATGGAGCCAGATCAGACGCCGGGTAAAATGCCTCTGATAAGGAATCAAAATGTTGACCAGTCAAAATAATACGATTTTCCAACAGTTTCAAGAAATTCATGTGGTTTGTTCTTTAAAAATCAGTGCATTGCATTTGCGTTTCGTTCAGTTCTGTATCTGTATTCTGTTTCTGTATCAATACGTCGTAGGATCATATAAAGGCTTTTAAACGACGGTTTAAACGCAAAAAATAAGGTCTTCAACTAGTAAATATCGCTGAATAATTCGATTTCTAATCATACGAGTTGTTCAATTATCGATAATTATGATTGTGTTCCCTCCCTACAACGGCCCTCCTAACAACGATTTGGACCAATGACTCACAATCATACGCGATTACGGTCGACTTTGTAAACAGTTCGGCTCCAGATCAGCGATAGTGTGTATAAACGGTTTTCACTCGTATTGATATTACCATAGCCATACTACATTTAACTCTTTGCATGCTGTGTAGTTTTTTACTACGCTACATTTGCTATTGTTCAAAACAGAGCCAGCGTGGCAAACGAATTGGATACGGAGATGCCGCATTATGCGGCGTCTCATAAGCATCCAAACTATATGCAAGGTTGTCATGGTTTCACCGCAAGCATGCTATTAGTTAATAATATAATATTTAAATTGCAGAAAAGTTTAAACTTACACTAATTTACTAGTTCATAAGGCTTAGCGGTGGTCGAACGTTTGAAACGGCCTATATATAACTAGACCCCAAATGTAACTACGCGGCCCTACTTGTAACTAAACGGCCCTAAATGTAACTAAACGTCGAAATGACATCGAGAAAAAAGTGGCCCTACTTGTAATAAAACACTGTCCTATATGTTCCTCCGGTCCTATATGTAACTACGCGGCCCTAAATGTAACTATGACAAATGGCAACAAGTACCTTGTATTAAAGGTGGATTATTTACACAATTGTAATGGCGGTTAGGGTTAGGGTTTATATTGACTTTAGTGATGACTGGAGGTGGATAGGGTTAATATTTACTTTTTGTGTAATGGAGGTGGTTAGGGTAAGGGAAAATATTGACTATTTATGTACGGAGAGGGTTAGGGTTAGGATTGATATTGACTTTATTGGTGTATGGTGGTGTCTATGAATAGGGTTATTATTGACTTTATTGATTTATTGCGCTGGTTAGGGTTAATATTAAATTTATTTATCTATGGTGGCTGTTCGGGTTAGGGCAAATATTTACTATATTGATGTTTGGTGGTGATTAGGGTAAGGGTAAATATTGACTTTATTGATGTATGGAGGTGGTTAGGGTTAGGGTTAATACTGACTTAAGTGATGTATTGAGCTGGTTAGGGTTAGGATTAATATTAATTTATGGATTGTGGTGGTTAGGGTTAAGGTTAATATTGACTTTATTGGTGTATGCATGATGCTAGGGTTATAGTTAATATTGACTATATTAATGTTTGTTGGTGGTTACGGTTCGAGTTAGTATTGACTTTAGTGATGTAATGAGGTGGTTAGGGTTAGGGGAAACATTGTCTATATCGATGTATGATGGTGGTTAAGGTTAGATTAAACATTGACTTTAGTGATGGGTGGTGGTGGTTAGGGTCTGGGTTAATATTGACTATATTTAGGTGTGGTGGTGGTTAGGGTTACGGATAATATTTACTATATTGGTGTATAAAGGTGTTTAGGGTTAGGGTTAATATTGACTTATGTGATGTATGTAGGTGGTTAGGGTTAGGGTTAATATTGACTATATTGGTGTATATTGGTGGTTAAGGTTAATACATACTTTATTTATGTATGGAGGTGGCTAGGAATAGGGATAATATTGACTTTATTGAAGTATGGTGGTGTTTAGGGTTTGGATTAATATTGACTTTATATGTGTATGGAGGTGGTTAGGGTTAGGAGTAAAATTGCCTTTACCAATGTATGAAGGTGGTTATGGTCAGGGTTAATATTAACTTTATTGGTGTATGAAGGTGATTAGGGTTAGGGTTAATATTGACTTTGGTTTATTTGTGTATGAAGGTGAATAGGTAAATGGTTAATATTGACTAAGTTGATGTATGGAGGTGGTTAGGGCCAGGGTTAATATTGACTTAGGTGATGTATGGAAGTGGTTAGGGTCAGGGTTAAATTTGACTTTATTGATGTTTGAAGGTGGTTAGGGTTAGGGTTAATATTGACTTTATTGGTGTATGAAAGTGGTTAGGGTTAGGGTTAATACTTACTTTATTTATGTATTGAGGTGGCTAGGATTAGGGATACTATTTACTTTATTGAAGTATGGTGGTGGTTAGGGTTTGGATTAATATTGACTTTATATGTGCATGGAGGTGGTTGGGGTTAGGGTTAATAAATTGATGTATGATGGTGTCTATGGTCACTGTTAACATTTACTTTATTGCTGTATGGTTCTAGTTAGGGTTTAGGGTTGATATTGATGTAAATGATGAATTGAGGTAGTTATGGTTAGGGTTAATATTAACGTTATTGATGGATAGTGGTGGTAAGGGTAAAGGTAAATATTGACTTTACTGGTGTATGCAGGTGACTAGGGTCACTGTTAACATTGTCTTTATTGCCGTATGGTGCTGGTTAGGGTAAGGTTAATTTTGACTTAATTGATGTATGGTGGTGTCTATGGTCACTATTAATATTGACACTATTGCTGTAAAGTGGTGGTTAGGATAAGGGTTGGTATTGATTTAATTGATGCATGGGGTGGCTAGGATAAGTGTTAATATTCACTTTACTGATGTATGGATCTGGATAGGGTTAGGGTCAATGTTGTCTTTATTGATGTATGGTGGTGTATAGGGTCACTGTTAACAGTGACTTAATTGATTTATGGAGATAGCTAGGGTTGAGTTTGATATTGACTTTATTGATTTATGAAAATGGAAAGGATCAATATTGACGTTATTGGTGTATAGATGTGACTAGGGTTATGGTTTAGGTTAATATTGACTTTAGTGATGTTTGAATCCTAAATTTCCAATTTTTCTATTTTTCAAGTGATGAGTCATTTAATATCATACCTGTTAATAGTTCAATTTCCCTATGCAAGCAGTGTAGACCCTGATCAGAGGGCTCCTTATTTTGCAAAATATTGTTTAAATCCACCCTAATTTAATTTAATTTAAAATTTATATGGCCTAGATTTAATTGTAGACTGTAATTGTCTATTTAAAGTTTCAGGGGTGAATGAGAAAAAGCAGGTTGAAAGTAAAGCAGAATGCGCCTTAATACGCATTCTGCTTTACTTTCAGCCTGTCTTAAAGCTACCATCTGCTAGGATAAATATCCGAAGATACCGGAGAAATGACAGCCCCGCGTCCCTACTATAATAGGTTAATGTTGACCAGGAGGGGTGTTAAATCTCACAATACCGACTCGTTCACTCGCTCATTCAGAGAAGACCTTATTCTTTCCGAATAAACGCATTTATGTTAAACTGTTATTTTTCCATTTCAAACAGTTCGGGGTAGGTCAAACGCCGGGTTACCCGGCATCTGATCACGCTCCAAACTGTTTGCGATTACGACTAAAATAAACCGTGATAAATTTCAAAAAGTTATAATTTTCTACATTTGACTGCAATGTGTGTGCATTTCGTATGTGTTGAAACGGTAAATAATAACGCCTTGTCAAGTGTAATGAAGCAAAAGAAAGTGTATTTTGTCCCGGTAAACGCGGTTGTGTTGAAACAATTACATGAATGTCAATATGCAAATAGTTTTTAGTCAGATCAAACTCCATGTAGAACTTGGCGTCTGATCAGGCTTCAAACTATTTATCACTCAAATTTTAAAACATCGTCACACGTTTGTAGCGGACCTATATGTAACTAGGACAAAAGTGTAACTACGGGGCCCTTCTTGTAACAAAAAGATCCTAACCGCGTTCATACATCACTAAAGTCAGTACTAACCATAACCCTAGTCACCGCCAAACACCAATAAAGTCAATATTAAACTTAACGATCTCCATACATCAATAAAGTCAATACTAACCATAACTCTAGTCACCTCCATACATCAATAAAGTCAAAATTAACCCAAACGACCTCGATACATCAATGAAGTCAATATTAACCTTATGCTTAGTCACCTCCATACACCAATAAAGTCAATATTAACCTAACCCTAACCACCTTCATAAATCAATTAAGTCAATATTAATCATAACCCTAGTCACCTCCATACATTAATAAGTCATCATTAATCCTAACCCTAAACACCTTCATACACCAATAAAGTCAATATAAACCCTAACCATCTCAATACACCAAAAAAGTCAATATAAATCCCAACCCTAGACACCCCCGTACATCAATAAAGTCAAAATTAACCATAACCCTAGTCACCTCCATACATCAATAAAGTTATCATTAATTTTACCCCTAACCACCTCCATACACCTATAAAGTCAATATTAATCCTAACCACCTCAATACTACAAACAATCAATATTAATCCTATCCCTTGACATCCCCGTATATCAATAAAAACAATATTAACCATAACCCTAGTCACCTCCATATATCAATAAAGTCATCATTAACCCTAACCCTAACAACATGCATGGCCCAATAAAATCAACATCAACTCTTACCCTAAACACCACCATACAACAATATTGTCAACATTAACCCTGACCCTAACCACCACCAAACATCAATTGAGTCAATTTCAACATTAACCCTAACAACCGACATACATCAATAAACTAAATATTAACCCTTACCCTTAACACCAACATACAGCAGTAAAATCAATATTTACCCTAAGCCTTAACAGCTTCAATAAATAGAGTCAATATTAAGCCTAAGCCTGAGCCTAACCACCCCCATACATCAATAAAATTCAATACTAACCCTAATCCTAACATTAAGCATACAACAATAAAGTCAATGTTTAAAGTGATCCTAGACACCACCATACATAAAGTCAATATTAACCCTAATCCAACTTCCATACACCAATCAAGTCCATATTAACGCTTACTATTTTCATACATCAATAAAGTCATTATCAAACAAAACCTTAGCCACTTCCATACATCAATAAAGTCAATGTTAACAGTGACCTTATACACCACCATGCATCAATAAGGTCATTATTTACCCTAAATATAACCAGGTCCTTACATCAGAAAAGTCATCATTAACCATAACCACCTCCATTAATCAATTAAATTAATATCAACCCAAACCCTAACTAGCACCATACAGCATTAAAGTCAATGTTATTAGTGACCCTAGACAGCAACATACATCAATAAAGTCAATATTAAGCCCAACCCTATCCACCTTCATACATCAGTAAAGTCATTATTAACCCAAATGCTAACCACCACCATACATCAATAAAGTTAAGATTAATCCTTACCAGCTCCATACATCAATAAAGTTAGGATTACCCCTAACCATAACCACCTCTTTACACCAATAAAGTCAATATTAACCCTTACCCTAACAACCACCATACATCACTTATGTCAATATTGTAATGTTCTGGTTTTAGGTTGACAAAAACGTTTGTTGTTTGTCAGCATTCATATTTATAACGTCAGCCTATGTGGCTGTTTCCAAGTGTCATTTCATAATAATAGTTCCCAATTGTAATATTTATGATATAAACTACCTCTATATCGTGTTAGCTCCCGCAGCATCTTTTATTCAGCATGTATTTGTATTTGTTATGCTTCATAAGTGTGAGAAGGAAGTGCTTGGAGGCTATCTTTGTTTATACTGAAGTGATGCATTGTGGGTTGTAAGTCTTGGTTACATGTACATAGTACAGTAGCGGCAAGACTTCAATCCACAATAGCTCTTTAAAAAGTAAATTATTCCATATTTTAACAATGAATGTCCCTTTTAAATATATTCCCCTCATGTTTATAGCATTCTTGTATTTTTAGAAAGGGAATTTGGTATTGTTTTAGTCATTTTAGGTCGGTGCAGTGCCAGCGTCTTTGCACACCATATTTGGTGCTCAGACGACGTCATGGCACCGATTCTTGAGTGCACAGTTTGGTGCGATTTATGTGCAACAGATTTTTGGTGCACACCACGTGACCATGCTTTCTGCATAAATAGCTCGCTCGCAGACGGAGCGAGGGACTCTCAAAATTGAATTTCAAAATTGCGGTACCTTATTGCCTTATTTTTTTTAGAATAGAATTTTTTAGAAATAGAGGAAGTCTAGTGACTTAAGGTTTTATTATTGAGTAGGATTTAAATAAAGCATCACGTAAAATTTGATTAAGCCTTTACTTTTTATTTATTTGCCGCACGAGAGAGTCCATTTTAGTTAATATTTATTTGAGAGAAAGAGAGAGAGAAGAAAGGGGGCGATCCTGAATCACGCTACCAATTTGGATCCAGATCAGACCCTTGACTTGACGTGTATTGCCGCTCGGCACGTGACAATATTTACTCTAACCATAACCAGCTCCATACATCACTAAGTCAATATTAACCTTAACCCTAACAAGCTCTACATCACTAATGTCAACATTTACCCTAACCATAACCAGCTCCATACATCACTAAAGTCAATATTAACCCTAACCCTAACAAGATCTATATATCACTAATGTCAATATTAACCATAACCAACTCCAAGCTTCACTAAAGTCTATATTAACCCTTATCCTAACCATCAGCATATATCAATAAAATAAATATCAAGCCTAACCCAAACCAACTCCATACACCAATAAAGTAAATATTAACCCTGACCCTAACAAGATCCATACATCAGTAAAGTCAATATTAACCCTAACCCTTACTACAACCAATCATCAGTAAAATCAATATTAACCCTAACGCTAACCAGCTCCATGCATCAATAAAGTCAATATTGACCCTAACCCTAGCCACCACCATACACTTAAAATTCAATATTGACCATAACCCTAGACACCACCATACATCATTAAAGTCAATATTTATCCTAACCCTAACCCCCTCCGTACATGAATAGTCAATATTAACCCTTACCCTAACCTTCTCCATACATAAATAGTCAAATTATCCCTTACCCTAGACACCTCCATACATCACTTAAATCATTATTAACCAAAACAATCCATACGTAAATAGTCATTACCGTTCGCCCTAGTTTGCCAGCCAATGGCTCTATTTCAGCGAGAAATGAAAAAATATATCGCATATTCGTTCAACTTTGTATCGGGTATGGAAGCAATAAAGCGAGTTATGAACGTTATGGACGTCGCGCGCTAAGGCGGTGCTAAACGCATTATTACGTCATACATCAGCTGGGAAATCGACGAACAACGTACATGTACATTGAAGTTATTACGTCATACAGCAACCGCCCAGCTGGAAATTACAGTATAACCTGTGTACTGTGGCCTTTCAATGAAGAGGCATAAATAAATCAAAGAATTCTGTAGACAGGCGACTATAGTTAGTGCATAATGTAATTAATATGGAACGCTCTGAATTGACCTTTCTGCATTACTCATGTCCCGCATTAACTCATTGAACCCTAGGTGACGAGTACAATCGTCATTTATAATGTTCCCGTTACACCTGTCTAGAGCAAACATTGTAGAACTACATCGTAGAGCTCCTATTACAACAATGGACTAGACCCGAATTATTCATTGTATACGTGTTGGGTTGAAAGGGTTAAGCAGCCGACCTGTGGGTCTAGTCTTCTTTTGTGTAATTGCTTTACAAAGATTCGACTATAAAACGTCTCGAAAGGAATGAGTTTATATACTAAGCCAAACTTCCAACGCAACACCCCGCCCGGATATTCCCATTACTTCCAATGGTAAACATGTCTCAATTTAGTCTGGTCAATTATGTAATGTGTGCATATCCTGAAAAGATTTCTTCTGCAATGCATAGAATGATCAATGGACAATACTCTTGGTAAACAAAAACAAAATGAATTGGCATTTGGTCCCAAAAGCATGGAATTTTGTGATAACAAGTTTTCATAAATCTCATTCCTATGCATTTTCAATGGGGAATGTTAACCAGAAATTAACGTTACGTTTGGATAGATGGTTATTATTCGTCAGAAGTGTCAATGAAAACTCGTTGCCAATATTAACAACTTTTAGGACAGTACGTCAATTTAAAAACACAAATAAAATCATTTAATAATTTTGTATCAACTTTTCCATTGATTTAAAACACCCGCTCTGATATGAAAATAGAAGGGAACTCGGAGGTGTTGCGTTGGCAGTTTGGCATAGTATATTAAATATTGTACTTAAATATGGTTGGTTTTTATCAATATATTAGGCAAGCAAAACAGAGGCTCCTAAAAGCGTTTTATTCTTGCGTTAAACAGCCACTCCTCTTCAACCTCTTCAGTGTCATAGCCATTCTGTCATTAATAGTATAATGCACTAAACAACACAGTCCAGATCAGTGTCATTTAAAAACCAAGAATGGATTATGCACTTGATTTAGGGTGTTTGCACCCTGAATTTGTGTTTACCTATTTTTTCTTAACAGACTTTAAAACAACTCTTGCTTGGCTCCATTAGTGGGTTAAAGGACTCGAATCTTCGTTGATTAGGTGCTGCTTAATACTTGGTGACTGATTTTTACGGCCGATTTTATTTTAGCAAATCCATTGATTTAGCATGTTCATGTCACACCAGTCCTCAGCTGCTCATTCACGCCATTTTCCTACAGCGAGCCATACACGCGTACAGGGTTCCCGGTCGATTTTCTAGTTTTTTGTGTGACGTCATGTGTAAAAGTGAACTCGCCGGCTTCTGAACATACGAAGCACCGCCCTCCGAAACAGAGTTCTTTCATTGGCTTACAAACTGGGTCGGGCGGTAATTTGGGTTGAACGATAACTTTTTATAGGTAAATTAGGTTGAACGGTAACTGACATACACTGGCCTGCGTGCCATTTTTTAGGCAAACGGTAAATCAGTTATACTAGAAGTTCATTTGTTTGAAAATTACACAACATAACCTGTTCACTCTCTATGGTCGCTCAAGGTTATATTGCATAATTTTCAAAAAATGAACTATAACTAATACATATTTACCCAAACAATAACCACTCCCAAACTTAAATAGAAACAATATTAACCTTAACCTTAACCCTAACCACCACCATACGGACCTAACACCAATAAAATCAATATTTATCCTTGCCAATTCCACCTAGGTAACACGAATAGGTAATATATTATCCCTAATCCTATAACCACCTCCATACATAAAAAAGTCAATATTAAACATAGCCCTAACCACCATTATAATTATGTAAATAATTCACCTTTAATATTAAGAACTTGTTGTCATTGGTTCTTGTTACATTTAGGGCCGCGTAGTTACAGAAGGGGCCGGAGTAACATATAGGACAGTGTTTTGTTACAAGTAGGGCCACTTTTTTCTCTACGTCATTTCGACGATTAGTTACATTTAGGGCCGTTGAGTTACAAGTAGAGCCGCGTAGTTACATTTGGGGCCTAATTACATATAGGGCCACTACAAACGTTGATTGTATGGTTTCTATATTTCAGATATCGTTTTGGGCGTTTTGTGTGCCGTTGTCGTTTTCATTGTGGCAGTCGTTGTCATCTGTTGGTTCGTCTTTGTAAAACGGTAGGGTTGTTTAGGGCTTCTTTATGTTTGTTGATATAGTCAACACTCCTCTGATAAACACGTTTTCCCTGCAACTTCAAATGGGCAATTTTAGTTACAAATTAACCTAGTCCTTTTTAGCTCACCTGGCACGTAGTGCCAAGGTGAGCTATTTTGATCGTCCTCTGTCCGTCGTCCGTCATCGTCCGTTCGTTCGTCCGTCCGTCCGTCCGTCCATTCGTTCGTCGTCAACAATTTCTTAAAACGACATCTCCTCCAAAACTACTAGATAGATTATTTCCAAACTTGTCCTGAATGATCCTTATATGGTCCTCTTTCAAAGTTGTTCAAATGATTTCGGTCCGTTGCATATCTAGGTCACAGGAGCTAAAAATAGATTTTTTCAATGAAAACTCAAAAAATCTTCTTGTCTGAAACCACAGTACCCTGAGCTTAGATATTTGGCACAAAGCATCGTCTTCAGGTCCTCTATCAAGAGTTTTCAAATTATGTCCCTGGGGTAAAAAATAACCCCGCCCCGGGGGTCGTAAATTTACATAGAGTTATATAATTAAATAGTCAAACATCTTTTTCTTTAAAACTAATATGGCCAGAGCTTTGATACTCTTCTAGAAGCCCTTAACCAATATTGTAAATATGGTTCCGGTCCGTAGCATATCTAGGTCACAGGAGCTAAAATAAACTTTTTCAATGAAATCTTAAAAAATCTTCGTGTGTGAAACCACAGTACCCTGAGCTTACATTTTTGGCACAAAGCATCATCTTTAGGTCCTCTATTAAGATTGTTCAAATTATTCCCCTGGGGTTAAAACTGCCAAGGCCCTAGGGGTCGCAGTTATACATAGAGTTATGTAGTGAAATATTCTTCTCTGAAACTACTATGGCATGAGCTTTGATATTTAACATAGTGGCACTTTTAGATGTTCTTTACCAATATTGCTGAAATGGTTTGGGTCTGTTGCATATCTGGGTCATATAAGCTAAAATTAGATTTTTTTCAATGAAAGTCTTCCTGTCTGAAACTGTCCATGTACAATATATTTGACAGCACACTTAATTTTCAAGTTCATCAGCAAGATTTTTGAAATTATGTCTCTGGGGTGAAAAGTGATCCCACCCCAAGGGTAATGTGACCCTTGTGTTGGTTTTTCCAGGTGAGCGATATTTAGGCCCGCATGGGCCTCTTGTTTACTTTAAAGGTGGGTTTGTTTGCAATATATATTTCCAAAATCATAAATGGCGGTAGTGTACACCCTGATCAGAGGGTTCCAATAGGAGCCGAGCCTTCTGTTTTGGATCTTCACTGTTTGCATAGAACACAAGTACTTTTCATAAGTACAATGTAATAAAGAGAGGTCATTCAACCAAAATGTATTATCATTTAACCCATCACTTCATAAGTTCGCCTTTTAAGCCTTTAATTTATCCATCCACTAAAGAAATAATCCCACCTTATACAATCATTAATATAAACCATAAGATAGTTTCTATATTCTAGCAGATTATAGCTTAAAGCAGACTGAAAGAAAAGCAGAATGCGCTTTAACCCTTTGAACCCTAGTCACATATATATTCGCGTCCTTTGCAAACAATATACATGTGAAGAATACACTTATAATAATTTATGCAATAAGTGACGTCCATGATCATATCCAATGCAATTATAACGTCTGTTTACATTATAAAAATCTGAATTCACACTTTTTAGCATTATGAGTTAACCCTTTACCCAATAGAAGCGCCTTTTAGCGGATATGATTTATTCATCCGCTGAAGAAAATAATTCCAATTAAATCAGTAATGAATATGTTTTATAGGGAATATTTTCTATTTTATAGCATATGATAGCTTAAAGCAGGCTGAAAGTAAAGCAGAATGCGCCCTAAGGCGCATTCTGCTTTACTTTCAACCTGCTTTTAGTAGTCACCTATCTTAAGTACTAGAAATAGGCTATCAGGTAAAGGGTTAAACATATGTGTATGTATCAGTGTCAAACAGTTTGGATGATTATCAAACGCCGCGATACACAGCATCCGATCAGAATCCAAACTGTTCGCAAATGCAAGTGCATACAGACTTGAGAGTGAATGAGTTCAAAGTTTAGTGATGGCCGAGGTATAACAGCAACCGGAACTCGCCAGAATAACTTAGACCATTCTCATAATGGAGTGCACTCTATATGGGGTCAAATCAAATTGCGTAGTGTTGTTATTACCTTAGTAACAATTTCCATGTTTTACACTGTGTCCTCCCTATAATTAACGACCCTCTGATTAACTTTTTCCTTTTAACAACAGGTGTTGCCAATGATTTTCACTAACATTATTGTTTCTTTCTTCAGACAACCGAAAGGTGAAGGTCAACGTCAGAATTCTGTGTTCAATCGTACATATGGAGATTCTGTCAATAGAACGTCGACGGAACACCTGGAAGACTGCGAAACATATGACTTAATTGATGAAGAGAGGCTCGATAAAAGTGGCAACAAGAAGACTGACACTTTAGATAAAGGTGTGTCTGTCTTAGGTGGCTACTCCAGTCCTAATGACGCCATATCATCCCGAGATAATAAAGGTGATGAATATACAACAACCTATGATGACCCAATCAGAAAACTCTCAAATCATACAGAAGATCTTCGGTTAAATGGTGACCCTGTGCGCGAAAAGAAATGTGATGTTGGTGTAATGACTCCGTCTGATATTGAATTAGAACTGATAAAAGGTCAGCCTGGGGTTTCTGAAGGAAATGATAAAGGTACAGAAGGTAGGAAGAACCAATTTACAGGCTGCCTGTGCTCACTGAATGTGAGTGCAGAATCAGATTTAGAACCTCCATTTGACCAGTCCCAAAATATATTGGTACATAAGAATGGTGACACACCTGCAAAGGAAAGACCGAAACTTGATATTCCACAGACTGGATCTCTTAAAGATGAACGTTCGCTAGAAACAGGGAAGGACCAAAAGCGTTACTATACACTTGCTCCTGGCAAGGCGACAGAACCTGGATATATTAGAGAAATTGGACAAACTGAGGACAGTAATTCAGACAACGACAGTGGCTCGGACTATGAAGACACAACCATCGTTTCAAATGTGTCGAGTCGAGTAAAGAAAACAGGTGTGTCCAATCAGGACAGTACCTGTCATAACCAGACAAGAGACACCGAAGAGGGCTCTGACTACGAGGACTCTTTTGTACGAGGAAATATGACGGCATCCAATGACGACGAAGACCTATGCCTTCACAGCCCTCCGGAAGAACTATTGCAAAAGTTAAGAATTCGGATAGTGCCTTCGGAGTCAACCTACGAAACGTATTCCGCTCTGCCCAAAAGTAGAGCAGATTGGATGAATCCTTACTACGCGTATGTTCGTGATCAAAGTAATAGCGGTGGGATGAATAGGACTGGTGACGTCAGCGTGGGACCGAATGGCAATAGATATAACACAAATAATGGCAGTAGCCAGAACTCAGATAACCAGTACGACAAGATTATTAATATTAAAAAGTTTGAACAAATCACAAACAATACATACGATCACATTTCCGGTTTGTGGAAAAACCAAACTTCAAGAAAACGGTTAAATTCTTGTTGACGTACCTTAGTGGTATCAATTACTTTACGTTTAACCTTTCCTCCATAGACACCTCTTTTACGCTTTTAATTCATTCATCCGAAGCAAATGGTTCCACTTTATACATATATGAATGTGCAACATAAGAAATATTTTCTATATCCTAGTTGCTGAAAGCTTAAAGCAGGCGAATTCCGCTTTACTTTCAACCTGCTTTAAGTGATCAATTGGCTTCAAATTGAAGAAACAGGCTATGGATAAAGGTTTAAAGGTAGTTTATTCCACTAGCACCAGAGTTATGAACTTAAAACACTTTTTCTATATGTATGCCTCTACCGGTCTGCCATGTCTATTATATGGGATTTAAAAATAAATAAATAAAATATGTAGATATGTGTGTAGACTGTATGTCTCTACCGGTCTGGCCTGTCTTTTATATGGGTCGTTATGAAAAATCAGCTATCTTGGGGACTATTAACAACAGCGTTGCGTATATAGCGTCATTAACGTCATGAGAGGTCAGCTGGCCGCTGTGGTGTAGTGGTTAGCATGCTGGACCGGCAATCCAGAGACCCGTGGTTCGATTCCCGGCCGCGGCGGCTGATTTTTCATAACGTCTTTTTCCGATATTTATTTCCAGCATCGAGTTCCTTCTTCATTTATATATCTGTTTACCGATGCTTGGGGCATTATATGCACAATGGCCACCCGATTTGGTAACTAAGAAGCCATCTTGGGGACTATTAACAACGGCGTTGCGTATATAGCGTCATTAACGTCATGAGGGGTCTGCTGGCCGCTGTGGTGTAGTGGTTAGCATGCTGAACCGGCAATCCAGAGACCGGTGGTTCGATTCCCGGCCGCGGCGGCTGATTTTTCATAACGTCTTTTTCCGATATATATATATATGTGTGTGTAGACTGTATGTCTCTACCGGTCTGCCCTGTCTACTATATAGGATTTACAAAATAAATAAATAAAATATATAGATATGTGTGTAGACTGTTTGTCTCTACCGGTCTGCAATGTCTATTATATGGGATTTAAAAAATAAATAAATAAAATATTTGGGATCGGCCAACGGTTTTTGATCGGCCCACGATTTTCGAATCGTCCCTCGATTTGGGACCGACCCACGATTTGAGTCTTACATATATTCTACGGCAGCCGTACGAGGCCGTACGGTGGCCGCACCGTGTATCCAAATATTTCATAGGCCGTAGAGCTCGTCGTAGAATTATAACGCGGAGTTATAACATTTTTTAATTTCAACGGCGGCCACCGAAACTCAATTGTCACTTTTCCTATTGTGCATTTGTACTTTTGTTCATACATGTAAAACATGTGTATTATCTAAAAATGGATTTAGATGTTCTTAGATGCTGTCTAAATGTGTCCTTTGAGTTCACGGTGTAGTTTGACTGATATGAGATGTTTGAACATGTAGCAAAACCAAGTTATGTAGCAGGAGCAGCATTTTGATTGCAGAGCATCAGGTGGAGCTTCAACGGCTGCTGTACAGTGGCCGTACGGCGACCGCACGGCGACCGCAGGTTTTTTAACCTAAAAAATAAAAACTCGCCGTGCGGCAGCCGCAGCAAGTGTGAGCGCAACACATAGCGACCGAAGCAATTCTCGCCGTAGAAATAACAAGCCGTAGGGAGGCATAATCATCACTTTTTAACTGTCTTAATGTTTTTTATGCCAATTATTACTTTCCATTATTTTAGAAAGCCAAATAATGCATGCCGACTCTTTGCCGAGAATGGCTACATGATACATTTCAAATGCCCATAGACATAAAAAAGAACATTACAACTTGTTCTTTTTTACCATGGTACTAAAATATATTTGAAGAGCCTAAATAATATATCGATGGACTGCATAAGATTTGGTTTCGATTGAATGTGTTTTAGTTGTTCGTGCGGTCGAAATGACACAGTGTAGAATCGGTTGTATACCATGTTCCTATACTAATAGGCTCGTGATTATATTTGAACTCAATGACCCTAAAAACAGAGGTATAGATACCAACATTAACTGTCTACCCCTATTATTAAACGAGCTACATGGATTTGAAATTTGAAATGGCGGCCATTTTTAAAATGGCAGCCCAAGCCACCATGGGTCAAATCTGACTGGGGTCCCGTTTTTAAATAAAGCGTAATAGGTCAAAGTAAGTGTGGGCCAACTTTCATAGGTGTATCAAAAAATACACGATTCGGCCCTAAACCGGCCTTAATCCTCCGGACTATAATAGATAGCAGGCCGAGGTATAGATTCTACACACATAAAACTTTTACCGTATAACCCCATATACATTACAGACCAGTAGAGGCATACATACAGTCAAAACATAAGGAGAAAAAATGGTTTTATAGAATCTAAAAGATAAATCTTATCTGCCTTTTTGAGTTTTGCAAGGGTGTCTCTTTGGGGGAAAGAGGTCTGGAGTCTACACATCTAGTTTTTTGTTGTTGTTTTTCTTTCTTTTTTTAAAAAAAAACGTACGAGCGTAACAAACCGGTAGATACATAAAGCGAAAGGAAAATAGTCTTATGATAGAGGTCTACAGACCGGTACACAATAACAGTCTACACATCTAGATGTTTTACTCCCACATTATAGAAAAGTCTTACAATAGATGGAATACAGACCGTTAGAGGCATAGTCTATAGATCTATATACATTTTTTTTTCAATCCCATATATATAAAGACCGGTACAGGTATACATACAGTAAACACATAAAAATAAAAATTCCTCTGGTGCCAATGGTACCAATATTGGTAATATTCGTGGAGCTATCATGCGTCCTCGTAAACTGACCGCTCGGGCCGAACTATACTAGAACCGATCTCATTGGAGGCGTACTGCCTTAAATACTAAACGAACGTGACAGACTCTAAATGTATGCTGATGAAATTATAAAGCTAATTCTTTCTTTTATGCAAATGAGTAGGAATACTATCAGATTATAATCAGTCTGACTCCTGATTAGGTCTCACATTTAGTGGGTCCTGATCTGGATCCAAACTGTTTCTAAATTCTTCATTATTAATCTCTAGATATCAAACGGTTAAGAATATTAATATAGGGTCTGATTTCTATAGAGCATTGCCATTGTAAATGTTTGTCATTTTTAATTATATTCTTAAAAGCATCCCTCGCTAGTACTTCAGTGGAGAATCTGTTATTCTTTCCCGTTTAAACGCAAACGTACGCAAACGCAAAGCACTAAAACGTAGAAAAGAACAACCTTTGGACAATTCTGATAATTCATGTTTATCTTGGTGGCAAACAGTTTGGAGCCTGATCAGACGCCGGGTTACCCGGCGTCTGATCTGGCTCCAAACTATTTGCACTGCAAATAATAGATTTAGCTTAAACGCGTTTATTGGGAAAGAATAACAGATTCTCCACTGTAAATAACCGTTTGAGGTGTCAGGGGTGAATGAGTAAATGACATTGCATTACAGTGCTCCCTTTCTTCAACAACACCAAATGGGCGACAAAGAGTGTGGGTGTTGTTCGTAGGGAGTTGTTATGGAGGGAAAATTAAGACTTGGCTTACATTTGCTAACAGCTTGAAATCTGATCAGACGCAGCATCGCGCGGCGTCTGATCTAGAGTCAAGCTGTTTGTCATTTGTATTTATACATCCTCTGTCAAAAAGTCCACTTATATGTAACTTTGAGAAACAACAGCAGACGACAATTTTAAGCAGACGATATTGCAGCAGTGAAAAAGTAAGACATAATTGTCTTGTTTGGGGAACTGTGGCATTCATTGTTGTAAGGAGGGAATCGTTGTTCGGAAGGTCGTTTTAAGGGAGGGAGCACTGCAATAGGCTAACGTTGCCTTTTCTTGCATGGGTATGGTTAAAACATAACAAACACACTTATAGTATTAAAATAAATAGTATCTTTCAAGTTTTATATCCATGCTCATTAACAGTGAAGTTAAAGCAAAATTAATGTTACCTGGGGTGGGGGGTTGAAAAGACATGTTAATATATTCATAAATTACCAGATGGGGATGCGATACAGGGAGGTGTCGAGACGAGCTGAATATACATCTATACTCAATTTTAAAAAAAAAACTGTGCACTTTAGTTTTCTGTAATTATTTATTAACTATTGTCCTTAAAGCCTATGTATTTGGTACCATAATTTAGATCAGTACACGAACAATATGGCAGTTATTTCAGATTTTGAGATTCTGTCGTTTAAAGAGGATTTTTTTAAACGAGAAAAGACAAAATTTAAATATCAAAGTTGCAAAGTAATTCTGTGAATCAGACTGTGTTCAGTTGGGAATTCTATTTCGGTTTAGTTGTTATCTTATGTAAAAAAAAATTGTAAGTATCGTATTTGTCTATCTTTGCTTATGATGCAAGCGGCAATGAGACCTCGCGTAGACCTTCGTGACGTCTAATAACGACGTCGGGAATAAAAAGAAAACCGCGTGCGAGCATCATCGTGAATAAGAATATTATTAGACCTATCAGAGAAAAGACACGAGTCCACTACCGTCGCCCAAAACGGAAATGACGTCAAGCTCGCTGCAAACGAGCAGCGCAATGACGGATTGTTGTCCGAGATTGCCGGAGGTAGCACTAATAGAATCAAGCACGGGTTTTTGGTAAAGACGGAGGATTCTATACCCGATGTTGGTCTGTTCCCATTCGGAAGCTAGCTTAAGCGAGTTTCCGACAGGAACAGACCAACCGAGGCTATAGAATCCCCCGTCTTTACCAAACACCGTGCTTGATTATTGTTCTCGCTTAAAATTACCCTTTAAACAAGTAAATTAACGGAATTGTAAAAACATACTTTTGTCCTTATCGCACATTCGATATCCAATAGCAACAGCTGTTAAATGGTCGCGCTATTTCAACTTTGCTTTGGCATTTATGTATACACATGTTTTAAGAAGAAAAACATGTCACGCATTAGATCAAAACTCAGAAATACAAACCGTTTTTATTGAATCCAACCGATTTTGTAATAGTAAAAGTTACAACCATAAACAAGCCATAACAACAACCGACATCAATGACGTCACGTAAGAACGTGACCTTACGCGTATACTCGATCATGTAAAACAATCAACAACAACAACATAAATTAAGAAATAATAAATTCATACCAGTGTTTTATCGTGCAATCGAACATTGGTAGGAGTTGAGATGCGTAATAATTTAATTACAAGCATATCAACGACTACCCGTGTTCGATTGCACGATAAAACACGGGTATTATTTCATTATTTCGATTCTAAGACATAATTTAATCATAATTTGCACCAAAGCAACTGCGCTACATTCTTGACGTACGCATTTTCGAAGCCATAAGACGTAAAGTTAAAACGTTTCTATTAGCGCGTGAGTGTTTTATTGAAAATTCAAACACTGAAACGTTCGTTCTGTGTTTACATAGGGACGTGCGCGAAGTGTGTTAAAATTACTGTTTAAACATCGAATCATTGAATTGTCAAAAGCCACAGACAAGTGTAGTGTCTACTGTAAAATTCTCGATTTCAGTTCTCTCTGTAAATGTAGCTTGTGGTCCATTATAAGATTTAGGGTATTTCTGTATTTCCCGTTCCTTTGCTTTTATCTCAATAGGGCGGAAGATACAGTGCCAGACAAGGTTTATTGTCTAGTACCCCTGAAAAGCGAGAAAATAGGTCTATCTGCTGGTACCGTACTGTCTTACAGTACTAGGCGCTGTTTGAAAAATACGTCACAGCAACGTCAACGTAACACATTCGTTTGTTAATCTGCTGTCCTAGGTACCTGTGCACTGTTTGCTGCGATATTTCACTCTACTTGTATATGTTGAAAACGTTTCCGCAACCGAAAGATTGTGTTTCTTTGGTATCCTAGCGTCCTATTCACTAAAGCGACGCTGTAGTTATGAACAAGCCTCGAAAAGACTCGAATTTGCATATTTTCATTCAAGTTCGTGTTTTTTTCTGTGTATAAGGCATACGTATTATACTCATGCCCATTTTCCTTGAGTTGCACGTGCAAATCATGCAAAATAACGTCTTTCCGAATAAAATAAAAACCTCTCCATACCAAGTATATACATGTATACCGATGGATGGCAAATATACACGAGCTATATAGTCTGCTAAAATTTAAATTAACACGTCTCCTAGATATTTAAATGTTTGAAATTTAAAGACTTATCGTCAGTCCTTTGATGGACTATCCCCCCCCCCCCCCCCCCCCCCATTGTCTGGAGAGGTGTGAATTTTAACTGTCAAAGCCTGCACCACATGCTATCCCAATCTCAAATTACCTGGTGGGGCTCAGATTATACTCATGCTCTAGTGATTTTCAATGGTTATTTCTAACCAAACTATCAAATATAAAGGTTGGGTCTCACACGAGAAGCTTCAATGGTTCTTTGCTACTTCATGTCCATAAGACCCATGCTTTTTGCAAGGAAATTGTCTGGCAAGGCGTTATGATCGAAAGGTCGTCAGGAGATGTCTTTAAATAGTGCACAAATTCCTTTTGAATTGAGTATAACTGTATCGGATGACCAATGGGTAATGTGTATTGGTACGTCAATAACAATAACTCCTTAATGTTCTTATTTGACTGGAATTTACAGTGGAGAAGGCGGTTTTCTTTCCAAATAAACGTGTTTTCGCTTAAACCATAACTTTTCATTGCAAATAGTTTGGAGCTAAATCAGACACCGGGTTACCCGGCGTCTGATCAGGCTCCAAACTCTTTGCCACTCATGTTAAAATGAATCGTTCGAAAATTCTAAAATTCGACGCTTAACTTTTTCAACGCCATTGACATGTTTAAACTATACTCATTACCTTTGCAAACATTGTGGCCCAAGTTCAGATGTTGGTTACTAAAAAGTTCCACAAGAAAACCTAATAACCCACAATATTAACGGAGCGTTGAACGGGAAAGCAGGACGTTTTTCCCACTGTACAAACAATTAGAAACCAACTTAACCTCGAGTAAATCGGTGTCTGAACACGAGTCGTTTAACTATTTCACACTCGTATAAATTGGCTTTTGGTGTGTGTTTCTTTTGTTTTTGTTTTTTAAATGCTATACAATAAAAAACCTTACTAGTACGACCACTAAGCAATATTTTGGTGTTTAAAGCAGGTGGCTGCTAAAAGCAAGGTGGAAATATAAAAGAAATCTCCTTCAGGAGCTTTCTGTTTTACTTTTATCTTGCTTCAAGCTGTCACCTGTTTCTCATACAATCAAATAGCCTTCATTTTAGTGGTAACAGACCGTTTCTACTGTATTTATAAAAGCAGACGAGATTTTGCAAGCAGATGCAAGGCAGTGAATGTCTTAGACAGGCTATGACGTCATGTAACGGTAATGAAGCTTTGGGTATGTTATCGCATAGAGAGTATGATACTCGTATTAACATGGCACACAGAGTTCGTTTAACACAGTCGAACTTCAAAATCTCAAACTCACTTAACTCGAATTTTTTCCAGATTTTACACTTGAATATCATTAGTTTTGGCACACTATTAAAAGTTAAAATGTGACTAAGCCTCGTTTGATGGCATATTGTGTATTAAAGGGGGTAATCAGATAAACTCACTGGTTGTGAAGCAATTCTATTGAGTGGTTTAGCTACCAGTCTGTTGTTATGCAATGTATGTCTTAGCTAGGCGCTGCTGCCGTATCCGACTGATTAGGGAATGAACTGTATAAGAGTGGTTTACTGCATATATATGAGTTATCTGATTATCTCCCTTTAATACACAATATGCCATTCAATGCGTATCCTATAGATACATCAACTCTCGTATGTAGTGTATGTATATAGCATATGTTAGGTAAAATCCCATAACAGGGAGCCTACATAATGACTATAATTGGTAAAGATGCAAATTCCCCTGGTCAGTTCGGAGTGTTAGGACATCCAGTGTATACTATATAGCTGGTGGTGAAGCAAGTCTATTGAGTTGTTTAGCTACCAGTCTGTTGTTATACAATGTGTGTCTTAGCTAGGCGCTGCTGCCGTATCCGACTGATTAGGGAATGGACTGTATAAGAGTGGTTTACTGCATACATATGAGTTATCTGAATAATGTTTCACCCATATAACAACTGATATCAAATCATGATATACGAAAACAAAAGAAGAGTTCATTTCTTTACTGGGCAATCATGTTGAATCCATTTCTTCGTATTTTCCAAATATGTTCGGTCTTGTGGAGCACTGGAAAAGACAAACAGCACAATTAATATACGCAGGTTGAACTTTGATACACAGTCTTCCCTTCCCAACAACGGCCATCTGAACAACGATCCCCTCCTTACAATAACCATTGTCGTTGATGGCCCAAACAAGACAATTATGCCCAAACTTTTCACGGCTGCAATATTGTTGTCTGCCTTTTTTCTCAAATTTACATTTTGGACATTTTGATAGAAAAAAAACATAATAACGAGTGACAAACAGCTTGGTTCCAAAGAGGCGGTAATTATAAATACGTAGACAAGGGGGCAAAGAACGATCTATTTCAATGATGGGTGAAGCATTGAATGCATAGAAAAGACTAATTGATTCAGCCACACGTGTATTCAAGGCTTTAACCCAAGTAAATGCAGACAACATGATTATACAGTAACTCTTCGTCTGTCAAAGTTGTTTGTAGTTATTTTCCAAAGATGTTTTTAAAGCCATTCAATCTTTGCATGAGTAAACAAGAAATATCTTTTGCGCTTTTGAAGAAATGCTGTAGATGGGTGTGAAAAATGTATAAAATTGAGGGTTTCAAAGAATTGTAATACCTTGGATTGAAATGCCAAACATTCAATTACAGTAATTTCATGTAAAATATAGCTACTAAAACTCTATCCTCTACAAATTACCAAACAATAATTTAAACCGTATCCTGCTACTCATAGATTATTGCATAAATCTACCGTTCTATCACACTTCATTCATGAATAGGGTTTCTCAGAACGAAGATGTCATACCTAAAAATAGAAACATGCTGTCATAGCAAATGCAGACTGTGTCTATAATTTTGCACTAACAATTCATCTCCAGTAAAACTTGTAAATGGGTACACTAGATCAGTCTGTCCCCATATCCAATCAGCCCATTCAGTTTTAAGCATGTGACTTTCAACATAGATTTCTGACCAAATACCATTGGTTGAGAATTTGCAAATGATAGGTCTAAATAGAAACCAGCTGAAAAAAAAACGTTTATGCCTTAACACTTTCTCAGTCAAGGGCGCTAAAGGGCGCCTTTGCAATCAATTTTGATCGTGACGTCTGATCAGGATCCAAACTGTTTGAAACTCGTTTCGAAATAACCTCAGTCATACTTTTTATACGCCTGTCTTCAGACGGGACGTATTATGTTATGGCGCCGTCCGTCTGTCCGTCCGTTAACTTTTTCAAGTCCGCTCTCTAACTCAAATAATTTTATTTCAATCCTTTTGAAACTTGGTCAGCATTTGTATGACCATAATATCTCGGCAAGATTGCCGTAGACATTCAAGAGTTATGCCCCTTTTTTCGTCAAAAACTAGCATATTTTAGTTTGTCCGCGGCCTTACTCAAACTTCCAATCCTTTCGAAACTTGGTCAGCATGTGTATGACCATAATGTCTCAGTCAAGTTTGATAACCAGCAAGATTGCCCAAGACATTCAAGAGTTATGCCCCTTTTATCGTCAAAAACGGGAATTTTTTAGTTTTAGTTTTAGTTTTTTAGTTTGTCTCTTACTCAAACAAATTTATTCCAATCCTTTTGAAACTTAGTCACCATATGACCCCTAACTTTCAGGGTTCTTCCCCTTTTGCTCACTTTACCTTGATAGGGTTTTAGTATGACTACATTCTAAGATCGATTTGACGAGTGTATAATGTGCCCGGCTTGCGGTGCTCTTGTCTTGTTTCAATTTAACTTTAACCCTTTACCTGATAGCATTGTTTCTAGTATTGAAGATATGTGGCTACTTAAAGCAGGTTGAAAGTAAAGCAGAATGCGCCCTAAGGCGCATTCTGCTTTACTTTCAGCCTGCTTTAAGCTATTAACTGCTAGAATAAGGAAAGGATTAAATATGACACATATTCATTACGGTATAATTTGGAACTATTTTCTTCAGCGGATGAATAAAATGAATGTGCTAAAAGTCGCTTCTATAAGGGAAAGGGTTAAAGCGATGTTACAGACAACACTTTTGAAGCAGAAAAATCGAACAGTAGTGAAAATGGAATTATTTTCCATTCAACCGTAACAAAATTAAATGAAAAACAACAGCGTCTTGATTGATGTTTTAGTTCAATCTACAGGTCAGATAGTTTGGAGCCTCGTTAGTAACCAAGTTACTTGTCGCCTGATCTGGTTCCAAACTAAGTGCAATAGACATCAGTATTTCAAGCAGACATTAGTTGTGTTGTAAAATAATGGTATTGATCCTCCCTCGCAAAGTGGATGAAACCTTGTCATGTATACATACTTTCTTTGTAAAAGTATCCATGCAAAGACAACACAAGTATGTTCTATGTAAACAGTCTACACGTGAAGACTATACTTATTTTGAGCAATGTTGCATAATTTCATATCAAAATGTTTGTATTGAAATGAACTAACTTATGAGATAGCTTACAATTTGAAAGGAAAACTGTGTATTTTGATTTTGAACAATATGTTTGGATTTACACCAAAATGTGAAGCAAATTTTCTGTACTGAAATTCAACAAATCCTTCCTCTATATTGAAGAATATACTTTACATGAGGTAGTAGGACCAAAATCCGGACAAAATCCACCCAAATAACAACAGAAGAAGTCATGAAGCATTTTAAAATTTTCAAGGACAACACTATTTTGCCATGGGGGACTACTTATTTTTTCCAAAGTATGGTGGACAACAAGAGCCCCTGTCACACATTATTACATGTATAAATATACAGACGGTATTATTATTTTCATCCTTTTTTATAAATTTGATTAACTGAATTATACCATGAGAATACATTGAGAATCGTTGTTGGGCTCTCGCGGGAGGATCTGCTTCTTTATAAGCCCATCCTCTTCCTAGAATTCTTCTATAACTGTGTTTTAACGAATGTTGCCAGATTTATACATGATCATAACGATTTCATTGCAGATAACGATTACACAATTGCTATTCAAATCCCAGGTCTCTTTATGCGTCTAAGCTTGCAAACGTGTTCCTTACTTTGCACGTGCGCAGATACAGGTGTTTCACTGTAAACAGCGCTACATTCATTACCGCGAAGGCAAGAGAACCTCTCGCCACGGTCCGCTTGCCTCAAGGCGCACAAAGGAGGATTGACCATGGAGAACGATATGTTTTAGAGAGACAGAATGGGCTGTGGCAGCGCTATGGTCTATGTTGGGAAAATGGGAACTCTGGAAATTGACTTGGTTATTATTCAATAAAAAGCCAATGCTCAGCGTTACATCAATGTTTTAGATAACACAGTGATACGAGTCATGCAAAATAAAGGAAGGACCTGGCATTTCCAGCTTGACAATACATGTATAAGCATCACACGGCGCGTATCACCACACACTTTCTTGCTAAAAATACATTAACGTCCTGCCTTGGCATGTTTTATCCTCGGACATGAGCCCCATAGAACACATATCGGATGTATTTGATAACAAGGTCGGTCAAATCATCAAATTTATACCATAAGGACCTCCAAAGTGCATTTTGGTTAGAATGGCAACGTATTTGAAACGTTAACGTAAACGTAAAATCAATGAGGGGACGTATTCTGCAATGCATCCGTAAAATGGAGGGCACAGTGGTTACTAGTGATTTTTTTAACATCACTTTAAATGCGCATCAAGTAAATATTTGTTTCCAGATGGTGTGTGGTCATTCTAATTATTAAGAATATTTCATTTCGATCCTCTCAACTGAATTATTCGTTAAACAGTATGCAATATTTGATTCTAATCCAATGAATTACACAGACACATGAATATAACATTAAAGCTTCGATTACAAAAATAATTCATCCGGCATGTAAATGTATCAACAAAATATATTCTTTTTAATTCTATATAAACTGAAATGAAATCCGGTTGTTTATAATTCTTTGTGAAAAATGTTGCAAACTTAATGATGTTTTTTAATTCCAAAAAGATTTGTTATGTATAGGATATAAGACGATAACGATCCAGTATGTAAAATATTGTACTGTGTGAGGCGCGTAGCGCCGAACACAGTACAATATTTTACATACTGGATCGTTTGAGGCTTATATCTTACTTAAAACACGTTTTCTGAAAGCCATACGTTTATATATTCAAACCTAGTTTAATATTGTCTTGTTAAAATAAAAGCAAATTCGTCAGTTTAAGATATAACCCTATTGATCCCTTATCCTTTGCACGGGTGGCCAGTCCTGTGGTATACGAGTACCTTGATTTGCACGTGCCTTTCGCCTCGGTAATATTGGATTGCTTCGCTTACACCGTCGCGTGTCGTGCACTCATTGCCAATAAAAATGTCGGAACGTGTAGACGAGGTATTCACATTTTCTGGATATTAACCTAATGGAAAAGTTTACAGTGAATTGGATATTAGTGTATCGGAAATTAGTATATCCACAAAGGGAAATCTAATTTATGTTTCTCAAACTGTGTATACCCTACACAGTCGCACGGTTTGTCAGAATCGTAAACCTTTTCCGGCTCAAATACCGTCTACTTCAAAAATGGCATCTGCTTAAATATTCACCTTTGATAAGTTCTTGAACAAAAGAAACAGAGGTCCTTCTAGACAGACCCTTCATTTGGCAATTTTTACCATTTCACATTCATAACTGTGATTTTTGTTTTTTGGTTTGTAGCGAAAGCAAACTTGATTTGCCATTCAAATAACAATTGATAAACATTCACGCAATTATACGCCCTACTTAAATGGTTTAGAGAAACAGCAGAAAAGTATTGAACAGCATGTTCTTGTCAGATATAGTTGCTTCTTATGAGAAGCTAAACAATTACTAAATGCTTGTTTTAGTCGATTATAGCAGTATAAGGGTTTTGACCGTTGTCAGTGTCACAAGTGGGACAAATGTCCAATTTGATAATAGTGTAGATCATGCTTAAATGCCGCTCGGGAAAGTTTAAGTGCTTGTTCTATTCTTGGTCTGCACTGTTGGCAATGTGATCAGCAAATGTTGTTCATATCCCCGTAAGCCGGGACAAAGATTTGCAATTTTGAACGTTTTTTCCCCTGTTTAATGACAATTACAAAATATAATGTAGTTGTTTTCTCCTATTCGCAATGTATGCTAACAGTGTCGATCAATTCGAATACTTTGTCGTCTCTAGACTAGTCAAAATAATTAGGACGCGTGAACAATCTATCGTCTAAAGTCACTTGCTTAAATCCCATAGTAAATGCAAAACAGTCAAAACTTGCGAAACTTCCTACTGAAAAATAGTGTAAAAATGATAAACCCTGGTTCCGCTGAAATGTAAAATGTTAAAAAACACTATGATGAACGTGAAAAGGATAAAGTTCAAGGGTTTTTAAAGAAAGACAATGTCGTTCTAGGCTCTGAAATTGAGTTTGGTACACACTGCCACATATTGTATAATACTATACTGTTTAAAAATCTTGAAGTTGCTTGTGAGTGTCAAACAGCGTATATCTTGTACAGTCATCGCGTCTTTGAAGCCGTATTTGGTCTTAATCTACTCTGTTTGCAACGCAATACATGTACATGTAATGACACTGCTAAAAAACAGTAAACCCTCTCTTTTACGACCACTAAAATAAATACGGCTAATTGATTGTATAGCAGTCAGTTGACAGCTTAAAGCAAGATGCGAGCAAAATAGAAAGCTCCTGTAGGAGCTTATAGTTTTAATGTCACTTTACTTTAAGCAGTCACCTGTCTAAAACACTCAATAAGTACAGTGGAGAAGTCGTTATTCTTTCTAAATACACGCGTTTACGCTTAAACCATTATTTCCAATTCCAGAGCCAGACCAGATTCCGGGTTTTCCGGCGTCTGACAAGGCTCAGATTTAAATAAGTAGTCAGAATTGTCAACAAGCTGTCATTTTCTCCATTTTAACGCAATGCGTTTGCGTTTCCTTTGCGTTTAAACGGGAAATAAGATATTCTCCAATATACAGTGGAGAAAAGTTTTCTCAGAAAACGTTATTCTTTCCCGTTAAATGCAAACAAAACGCAAACACAAATCGCTAAAATGTAGGAAATTACCATTTTTTGACATTTTTATTATTGTTTTTTAATCTGAGTGGCAAACAGTTTGAGGCCTGATCAGACGCCGGGTTATCCGGCGTTCGATAAGGCTTCAAACTGTTTGCAAGGCGTAAACGCGTTTATTGGCAAAGAGTAACGTTTTAACCACTGTAGTTCACACATAGTTTATTGGTAAACAAAACAGAGGTTTTACTGTATTTTTGTGTGTCTCACAAGCCATCCTAGCAATACAATATTAGTGTGTAGTACAATATTAGCTTGCTTACCGTACCGTATTTGTGCACGTGCAGTCCAATATTAGTAATATTGGACTGCTCGCGCACAAATACGGTACGGTAAGCGCGAATACACTATTGATACCCGTCCAGTATTGAAAACGACAGTACTGCGAGGATAATAGAATGACGTCATCATCGTGTTTTAAGGTAAAATCTTTCTGTATGTATATCCTCCATCTCTTAAATTATTTTCAACACTGTATCATGTCACCACGACTTCGTCGATGACCAAGCAATTTTTAAACCAATCTTTCGGTATATGTAAGGTTGACAATCCATGAGACGCTTATTGGCAGGCTTACATAATTTTTCAACGCTTCTTTTAAGAATGGATACCATAATACATGATAATAGTGTTTCCATATTGACCTGACGAGTGCTTTGTATAAATTTATGAAAGAGCTTTTTGCAATGTAATTATATATTCTGATTATTAAGGATTGATAATACACTGATGGATTTGTTATCTTTTTCAGCTACATGACTTCTTACTTTTAAGTTCTGTTGAAAGATGACCCCTAAATCCCTCTTTGCTCTAGCAGACTCAGTGTCTTCAAAATTCAAAGTAAACTGGTAATCTTGGTTGTCTCTACCATAGTGTAAGGTCCTGCAATTTTTCACATTAAAACGCGACTTCCACAAATTTAACCATGTGTAAGGCATCTAAGTGGTGTTGGATGCTGTCATTGTTAATGTCTTTGTTATATAGTTTGGTATCATAAGCGAAACTTTCACAATACTTCTAAAAAAGGGAGATCATTTATAAACATATGAATAATATGGGTCCCACGACTCAACCCTGGGGTACCCCACTTCAAACGTCTTCCCACGAAGAATACTCTCCTTTCACTGATACATATTGTCTACGGCTAGTAAAAGTTCGCGTTTCCATGACAAAACCGATCTCTGACACCAAATACTGATACTTTGCTAAGAAAACGTTAATGTACTGTGCAGTCAAAAGCTTTGGCAGAGTCTAGATATACTATATACTGTACCAACTTTCACCACCCTCAATGAAGTGTGACTATTCCTCCACGAAGTCAATTAACTGTAAAACGCAGGATCTTCCAGAGCGAAAGCCGAATTGAGCATCAGATAAACTGACATATAATTGTTTCTGACTAAATGTTCAAATATGTGGGCTCTAATCATAATTTCTAAACACTTACAACTTCTGGAGTAAGGCTATCAGAGTGGCAGTTTAATATACCCATTAACCATTACAATATTTCAATGTATGTGTGTGTGTGTGCGTGTGTGCGTGCGTGTGTGTGTGTGTGTGAGTGTGAAATGCAGAAACAGAATATACGTGAAAGAATAACAAGGACAAAAAAAATTGCGTGTCTCTGCATTACGCAATCGTCTGTTATGGCACTACTAGCACACCATAGTAACAAAAATTAGAATTTAAGAAAATCATCCGGGCAATTATACATGAAGTACCCACCAGTAGCTGGAATACTTTTCACAACATTTTAAGCTTTTATAAGAAAGATCGCAATGCAAAGTGAAATATTAATCAACATTACATTAGTCGGAAACATGAGGAATACTTGAAAGGGTGTATTAAAGATGATCTAAAGACAAAACATCCAATTACATCTCACCAACCCTGGAACAATAGTCAGCAGTGATATGGCCGGAGGTGTTTTCGCGCAAGTAGTCCGCTGAAGAATCGTGGCATTTGGAGGAATTTGTGATCGAAAGTGATGTGCAATGGACTTATTTTATTGATAAAATCTAAAAAAAACAGTAATATACGGAAATTTACGATTAAAGTATGGATGTTAAAAAAGTGTGATAATGCGTAGTAATTTTAGAGGTCATACCTCTGACAATATGTCAACAGTGATATAATTTAACGGATATATGGTCCAACTGCAGTTATTTGGGTGAGTGACATTTCATTGATCTTATTGCTTATTGTTTTCTCTTTCCGCACGTATATATCAATCGTCAATCGGTTTTGTAGATTTGGAGTAACTTGATTATAAATGTTGAAACACCTTGAGCATGCAAATGGCGGCCCTCAATGGCCTCATGTCAAAAATTTGAAGGACAAACTACATTTTTATTTGTGCCTATACTGAGATGTTCTATGTATGACTACCTAGTATTTAAAGGGTTCTTTGTATGTATTCTACTAATTTTCCGATAATACGTGCCATTTAGTGGTTTGATATTGTCTGCTGAAATGGTTATTTTCACTCTATTTTCACTATATTTTGAGCTTCTGACAACACAAGTACACCCAAAATTGACATGTTCCTTTTCAATGACTGATTATTTATACTGTGTGAAAATATTTTCAGGCAATGTGGTATAGTTATTGAGTACTACAACTTTTCAAATTTCAGTATTTTTTCTCGTACAGGGACATTACATGAACCTTAACATTCTACATGCAAAGACTACACATGTTTGTCCTATATAAACAGTCTTCACGTGGAGACTACACAAGTGTGTGCTATGTAACATTCTACATAAGAAGACTACACGAGTTTTTTCTATGTTAACAGTCTACATGCAAAGACTACAGAAGTTTCCTAAGCAAACAGTGAACACCAAAATCAGAGGGTTGTCCTATGTAAACTGTTTATATGCGAAGACTGCATAGGTTTGGCCTATGCAAATAGTGAATACAACGATCAGATGGCTCCTTCATGAGCGCTCTGCCATGGTCAGGGTATGCACTGTTTGCCATATTGCACTACCCTGACAAACACAACCCTACATACACTTAACGAATCTTCTAACTGTGCACTCATATATGGTATCATAACTCAGGCGCTAATGAACAAATCGTGTTCAAACTTTGCAAAAATCAAGAAGACATATTTCTGATGGTAATATGTTTACCTTATTTAATATAAAACAAAAAATGTATCAATTTGATTAAAAAATATGAGTGAGTAAAAAAAGTTGGTTTCACAAAGAGAAAGGGGGGGCCTATACAGAAAACTCAGTAGCGATTCCCTACTCTTATTTGATAGTTATTTCAGATACCCAGTATAAATAACTGATCAATATATTAGGCTTCGGATTTTATAAAGTTATCCGAAGGAATTGATCGGGCGGCGGATCGATCTCACGACCCCTGGTATAGTAGTCGAGCGCGTTACTCCTCGACCACGTCCGATGGTGAGTGTAACAAAAAATCATTAAAACAGTATTTTATTGTCAATTTAGACAAACAAATAGAGGATAATCGTTTTTTTCAGTATAAGATGGAAATTTAATCCATTGAGTGAACATCAGACGTTATACATGTATTTTCACGAGTGGCGAAGCCACGAGTGAAAATATAACAGTCTGATGTTCACAAAATGGATTAAATTCGATCTTATACTGAAAAAATACAATTATTCTATTTATTTATGCTTTTAAGCCACTTTTTAAACGAAATTGTTCGACAATTGAGAAAGCGAAAGTAAATGATTTACCCCGTGTTGAGCCCCAACTTTATATCGAACACATTTTCGAAACAGTTTCCCGTACGATGACGTCACTTATTTATTGATTTGACGTCATCCGAATTACTTCGTTGCTCCCGAGTTTGGATTCGTGCTCTTCCGGTGAGTAGTTCGCGACAAATCGGACTGCCGGAATTTAACGATAAGACACGATTGGCTACGATTATTGGGGAGCCCTACGGGGAAAATTCATAATAAAAGCGATTGGTGATAATCCACTGCAGTGGATTACCAAGTGATAATCCACTGCTATTTCGTGGTAATCCACTGAAAAGCATAAATAAATGGTGTTAATTCAGTCACGCCTTTGTCCAGCATCGTTTATAACAGTCTGACGTCGACGTCAAATCGACGTTACGCATAGTTGAACGGCTATTCAACGTCGCTCGATCAAGATATTCGTCCAACAACATGTTTTCCGAATGTGCGGCTTAATAGCAAATGCACAAGAAAAGTATCGAAACAATGTCCCTCCAGTTCTCGATTTTCTCGTGCAAATTGAGTATTTTGTCGTTTCATGGTTCACTGATAAATACGAAAGACTCAAGCAGGAAAACGCAACACAAACAATACACCCACCTCTCAAGCAGAACACACACACAGTCATACCATAACAAACACACACACACGCACACTCCCATTCCTTCATCTACACACTAAATAGAAAACAACACGCAAGACAAACATAAAGCAAAGTGAACATAGGAGCCCGCCTTGGTACGGTCAGTAGCAATCAATAATTAATTATAAATTAATCAATAATTTTTTCAATATTCCAGATAGGGAATTAAATTAATATTAATATATATACTGCTCTTTTCTAATATTTCGACCTCTAAGGGCCTTTTTCAAAGAAATTCACGTCAAAACACACGTCACATTTTTGTTACATGCATTCAGCCATAAAATCAAAGAGAATAATGTTAACAACATTGTTTGTTATTGCCGTTGTCATGACGTCGTTATGACGTCATCTTCATGACGTCATGTGTGCAATGGCGTCATGCATGCATTAGCGCATTATCCTCCTTGACATTACAGCCAAATGGTCTGTACGTTCTCAGCTTCCAAATCCAATCGGTTTCATAGATCTGTCTTTCAATTCTACTTCCATTAAACATTCTCTTCAAAATGACAAACCTAACATCTTCACTACTATGTCCTCCGACTCCAAAATGCCTATTAATTGGCTTCTCTCCCTCATGCCTTATATCACTCAAATGTTCTTTCATTCTCTCTCTGATTTCTCTCTCAGTCTCGCCTACATACACCATGTATGTAGGCGAGACTGAGAGAGAAATCAGAGAGAGAATGAAAGAACATTTGAGTGATATAAGGCATGAGAGAGAGAAGCCAATTAATAGGCATTTTGGAGTCGGAGGACATAGTAGTGAAGATGTTAGGTTTGTCATTTTGAAGAGAATGTTTAATGGAAGTAGAATTGAAAGACAGATCTATGAAACCGATTGGATTTGGAAGCTGAGAACGTACAGACCATTTGGCTGTAATGTCAAGGAGGATAATGCGCTAATGCAAATGTCGTGTATGGAATAAGATGTAGTAAATGTAATAGGATGGTGTATGTAGGCGAGACTGAGAGAGAAATCAGAGAGAGAATGAAAGAACATTTGAGTGATATAAGGCATGAGAGAGAGAAGCCAATTAATAGGCATTTTGGAGTCGGAGGACATAGTAGTGAAGATGTTAGGTTTGTCATTTTGAAGAGAATGTTTAATGGAAGTAGAATTTAAAGACTGATCTATGAAACCGATTGGATTTGGAAGCTGAGAACGTACAGACCATTTGGCTGTAATGTCAAGGAGGATAATGCGCTAATGCATGCATGACGCCATTGCACACATGACGTCATGAAGATGACGTCATAACGACGTCATGACAACGGCAATAACAAACAATGTTGTTAACATTATTCTCTTTGATTTTATGGCTGAATGCATGTAACAAAAATGTGACGTGTGTTTTGACGTGAATTTCTTTGAAAAAGGCCCTTAGAGGTCGAAATATTAGAAAAGAGCAGTATATATATTAATATAAATTAATCATTAACTATCACTGGGGGGTTAAACCTGGGTTATGGGGCGCCCAACCTCACACTTATCTCCTATATTCACCTATAAAGACGAACAGTGTACATAAAATATAAACCCTGTTCCACAACCTCACAATCAAAAAGACCGCCAGCACAGTAAGTAAATACATGTAAAACATTTAAAAAAAATTCTATGACAAGATCATTAGTAATATGGGAAAGAATTAAACATTCAATCCCGTGTTAAAAATAACCCACTATGGCAACGGTCAAATTGTACTGAGTCTTCAAACATATTTTTTTTAATTTGATAACGATATGACATTTCAATGTCCGTCAATAGCTAACACGCAAAAAATTGTGTAGAAATTTTTATAAATAAAATATATATAGCGAAAAGAAAATTGCACAGTTAGAAACTTCGTTAAGTGTAGTCAAGAATGAACTTGACCTAATTGGAAACTGACATTGTCAATTTGAAGTTGCATGGAGCGAAGAGTTAAACTTACCTTTTGAATAATCATAAAAACAATCATGTTCAATACAGACACGGCACTGAAGGCCCAGAATGTCATTTTAGCGCCAATTATTTCCACTGAAATTCCACCTATCATGTGACCAGATCCCGCCCCTAATCCCCAGTATACGCCGTGCACGATTCCTTGAAGAGTTCCAAGGTATTCCGAAGGTATATGTGAACAAAGGTATTTCACATACACTGACCATATACCCGCAAACGTTGCACCTGAAAATAAGATTTAGCCATTAGCGGCGTCTAACCATGGTCAATACTGTTTAATGTTTGTTGTCTACAATTAACCCTTAGCCCGCCAAATAAATTGTCGTCTGCTATATTTCTCGTCTGCTTCAAGTTTCAAAGTGCTTCAAAGTTGCTCAAAATTGCTGAAAATGTTGTCCGAGTGTCAAACAGCTTGGATCCGGATGAGACGCCGAGTTACTCGGCGTCTCATCCCGATCCAAGCTGTTTGCATATGGAGCTATAGTCGTGAGTGGCAGGCTAAGGGTTAAATCAGGTTCAGCGACGTACAGAATTAAGATGTATTTGCAAAACTAGTTTGCAGCGGAGAAGGCGTATTTCTTTACCGTTTAAACCCAATCTAAATGCAAACTGAAGAAAATTACAACTTTTTGAATTAATTTACTGAAATATTTAACTTTTTATTTAAACCTGAGTGGCAAAAAATTTGGCTAACTCCAAACTGTTTGCAGTGGACAAAATAGTTTTAGCGTGAGCGCGTTAACGTCTTTTCAACTGTATCAGGATAGTTTTTATTATTCAGCCACTTGAATCTTCTTGTTCATGTACAGTACTTTAGTTCGAAATGGTATACGATCTTTGCATTTGCATGAGGCAAGCACTTAACCCTTTTACCGCCAAACTACCGCCTGCTGTAACCTTCTATCTGCCAATATATCAAATACTGTAACCTTTATCGTGCTAAGCGCTACTTGGCCAACTTTTTCAAACAGTTTGGATCCAGATTAGACGCCCCGTCACGGGGCGTCTAATCTGGATTTAATCTGTTTTGCACTCATATTCAATTTTTCTTCAGCTTATAAACAGTTTAAATTTTGTTTCGATGATTTTCGCAGACGAAACATTTGAAGCAGAATACAATTCAGCATGATACGGATTATAAAGCGTTCTATGCACTTTCCCATACAAGGAAATTAACCTGCAGCAATATAGATGTAGGTGATCTGATTCAGAACTGTTTGTCCCAAAATCCGCATATGGCGTTGAATGGCTTGAATTTGTAAGTACAATGTAGGTTAAGCTCTGCAACTGAGTCAGCTGCTACGGCAGACGGTATTTTCAAACGGTTTCGATCAGTATCAGACGGCTAAAATCTCGTCGTGTGATCAGGATCAAAACCTTTTAGACTCGTGTCAATATTAGTACAATTAGAGCACCTTAATTTTAAATACGCACAATTCAGAAACCAATTTTAGGCAGACTGTGTTTTGGTGATAATAAAGTGTGCTTGCTGAACAAAACTTGTTATCGAACATGTAAAACAAAATGAAATCACTGGCTCGTGTTGATAGTTCACGCCAGGCGGCGCTTCAACATCATGTTATGACAATACATGACATACAGTGGAGAAAACGTAATTCTTCAAGTTTAAACGAAACTAAACGCAAACGACGTTAATTCTATCGTATGCAGACTAAAACTCATATTTGAAAATCTTAACGATTATTTTATCTGTGTGGCAAATAGTTTGGAGCCTGATCAGACGCCGGGTATCCCGGCGTCTCTTCAAGCTCCAAATTGATTGCAATGAATTCCATTGGTTAAGTACAGACGCGTTTATTGGGTAAGAATGGCGACTTCTCCCCTATACAGTAAAACCTCGCTATTACGACCACTAAAACGAAGGCTAATTGAGTGTATAACAGACAGGTGACAGCTTAAAGCAAGGTTACAGTGAAGCAGAAAGCTCCTATAGGAGCTTTCTGTTTCACTGTCACCTTGCTTTAAGCGGTCACCTATCGTAAACACCCTAATAATTAACATAATTTAGTGGTCGTAATAGCGAGGTTTTACTGTAATGAAATCAGTGTTACGCGGTCATCCAAAAGAAGGCGTAGAGTGCACGACAGAAACCCTTAAAATAATCATTTTAACCCCTTAACTGGCTGACCCGAGTACACATGTAATTTGCAAACAGTATGGATTTTGATCAGACGTCGCGTAACGCGGTGATTTATCAGGATCCAAACTGTTTGACACGCATTTCAATATTTCTTAAGTCACAAAACATAAAATTTAAATATGAGAAACAAAGGCAGACGACAATTATTTGAAATTGATGACGTCATGGCATTGAATGGGTTTAAGGTCTTGATTGTATCTGTTACATGTACATGTATATTGTAATAAAAAGAAATACGTGTAGTACAGCCTCTGATCATAAGGATCCTTTGGGAGCAATGTAAATAGTCTACACGGTTTACCAAGGATATAAGATCGGTTTCCAAATACAAATTCAAATTCTAATTCTTTATCTAACTCCTTTTCCCCGAATAGTAAGGACCAAACATTGGCCAGCTTAACGCCTTCGCGTTGCCAAAAGGTAGGTTTTTTTTCGCAAACAGTTTAAATCCTGATCAGACGCCGCACAACACCAAAATCGATATTTCTTCAATCTTAGTGCTTTTGATGGGGCTTTAAAATAATATTAAAGACAAAAGTAGACACAGTTTAACAAGAGCCGCATGTGGCCCTAAATCGCTCACCTGGTACCCATGATTACTGTTATGTAAATGGACCAGTAATGATTAAGTTTTCACTTATTCACCCCATCCACTGGTGGCCATGTTGTTTGAGCTAGGAAGAGTATTTGAAGAAAACTGGCAAATGGTCACCCATGAATCATTATTTGTGTAAAATCATTCTTAAATCAGACCAATAGTTTCAGAGAATTGTTTTGGAAAGTTTTTCTATACAGAAATATAAGGAAAACTTGCCCAACCCACTGGCGGCCATTATTTTTTAAGATAACAAAATGATTTTAAAGATATCTGGTAGAGGGTCATCAATTAATCATTTGTGTAAAATTATTTTTAATTTGGACCAGTAGTTTTGACAGCGGAGAAGATTTTTAAAGTTTTTACTATTCAATGACATAGGGAAAACATGCCCCACCCACTGGCGGCCATGTTTTTTAAGATAACACAAGAGCTATCGGAGAACAGCAAAGCTCGCCTAATGAAACCTTTCTTAAATAGGTAACTATCAATAGAAAAGTGTATCAGTAGATTCATATTCAAGCCCCAGGAAACCTCCATTCAAAATATCAACTTCCTAATGCAAAAATATCATGAAGTATAAGTGCATTCCAACACTTACTCCATAACTAACTTTGAAATTTCAGTCCAAAAACTCTAAGTCCTCAACAGGGGAAATTTTGACTAAATTCAAACTTTTTTTTAAATTTTAACAACGCAACATCAATGTTCAACCCACAGGGCACCTTGATTCCCAATATCAGCTTCTTGATACAAATATTTCATGTAGTATTAGAGCATCACAACATTTACCCCAAAACTTTAACCATGAGAAATCAGCCACAAAAGGTGTAATTTTGACTAAATTTAAACTTTTTTTAAAATTCTAACTACGCAACATCAATGTTCAACCCACAGGGCACCTCCATTCCAAATATCAGCTTCCTATTATAAATATTTCATGTAGTATTCGTGCATTACAACACTTACCCCAAAACTTTAACCATGAGAAATCAGCTGAAAAACCTAAGTCCACAAAAGGTGTAATATTGACTAAATTTAAACTTTTTTTCAAATTTAAACTACGCAGCATCAATGTTCAACCCACAGGGCACCTCCATTCCAAATATCAGCTTCCTATTATAAATATTTCATGTAGTATTAGTGCATTACAACACTTACCCCAAAACTTTAACCATGAGAAATCAGCCAAAAAACCTAAGTCCACAAAAGGTAAAATTTTGACTAAATTTAAACTTTTTTTTAAATTTTAACTACACAACATCAATGTTCAACCCACTGGGCACCTCCAATCCAAATATCAGCTTCCTAATGCAAATATTTCATGATGTATTAGTGCATTACAACACTTACCCCAAAACTTTAACCATGAAAAACCAACGCCGACGCAGGTGAGCTAATAAATGATGTCTTCTCCACTTAAGTTGGTAAATATGCGAGTATAATTTAATATTGTTTGCTTTCATTACTTTTGGTGAGCTGTGATTAGACTGGATACTCTCACTTGACTTTCAGACATAGGGACAGGCAAAGGGTAATAATGGCGGCACCCATGAAAAAGAGTAAACCGGGGACCATAATGATAAATGGTGGATAGAGTTATACATGTATAAGCTTAATAGGGCGTTTTCTTATTTTAGGTGGTTCACGATAAGTCATTGTCGCGCATGGGAACAGTTTTATACAAAATTACATTATCAATTCAAAAGCACGAGCGAACCAGTTGAATTCAGTATTAATTCGGGCAACGAATTTATCTTAAAACTAGCCCTATTATCGGATATTATATAGGTCCGTTGACATTTCGGATACATGAAACCTCGCCAGATTGTATGATTATTGTATTAAGGACACACGCGCCAAAATGAAATTTCCGTAGGATCTCTATGAAAATATCTACATAGGTTATTCAAACATACCTAAGTATTATGGTAAAAAAAAACATAGGTTATAATGTTCTTTTTTTCGTCTAAAGCCATTCTCGGCTAAGAGTCGGCATGCATTATTTTGACTTCTGAAATAATGTTAAGTAATAATTGGCACAAACAGTCATTAAAACAGTTAAAAAGTGATGCTTACTAAAAGTATGATGCAAAGTGTATGCATTGTAGTTTGTTGTCTGAAGTATGTGCATTTTTCTTAATTGTTTTTTGGCTCAAATTCAATGAAAATACTTAATAAATCAAAATCTATCCATAAAAACTGATCAAACTTCACAAATAGATCTAAATGCTTTAGGTGTGAATGATAAGAAAATGATATAAAATCATATGTTATTAAAAACGCCCAGAACGCACCAAATACCATATAGAAATAAAAGATTTCCCGGGAAGCATGCTCCGGACACCCTAGTAAAAGTGTGTATACTTATCGGAGGGGGTAGAGGTAGACTAGGCTGATAGCCGTAAGACAACGTCAACAAAAATGATCCTATATCATTAACAATTTGTTATTTTAAGTTAAACATTTACATGGGTTTTTATTAGTATTTTACCTGTTTTAAATGCGCAGCACGCCCCCTGAACGCACCAGAATTTAAGCAATCTGAGAATAAAAAATTTCCACGGGGGAGCATGCCGTTAGAGGAAGTATACTAATTTGAGTAGATGTATATATGGTAGGAGTTGGAGCTTAACATCTGGAAATCAACCTGTCGAGAAATGTTGTCCAAGATTTAAACATTTTGGGTCATTTGGAGTATTTTTTTACATATACTGAGCAAAGGTAGAGACGTCACACACGATTGCAGGAAAGTTTGCTGGAAAATTTTAATATTGATGGTCTAAAACCTATACCGAAATTGAAGTTCATCATTTTTAATCCATACCAGTTAACTTCATACTACTGGTATGAATTTTTTTCGAGTGATCTAATGAAGAAGTTGGTAGGGGTCAAAATGAAAAATCTGAATAAATGTTGTTGTTTTTAAAAATGTTTAGGTGTTTAATGAATTATCAAAAAAAGTCCAAAGTTGTATTCAGTATGATTAATATCGTGAATGGCCACTATTTGCACCACACACGCTACATTTCTACAGCGTAGCATAACGTTCAAGTACGTCAGTCCTCCACGCGTGCTGTGAAGCCCGTCTCAAATTTTGACTGCTGAATATTGAATGTTATAAATTATCTGCATTGTTCGGTGAGATTCAACAGTAGAGAGAACTGGGTGCCAGTCAGCCTGCTTCCAATTTAAATGACGCCGTGACCACAATATAACCTAGCACCACTTGTATAAATTTTGACCGAAATATTGGCGTCGTGCTCTGACTGGTTGAGCAAGTGATTTCTAAGGTATGTGTGTCTGTATGTGTTCTCGGGTTCACACTAAATTTCACGTTTATTATTTAAGATTAATAGAGATTGTTTGAAACCGAAAGTATCCATGGGAGGTAACCGACACGCACGATTTTGTTGAGTATCGATTCTTGAATTATCGTACTTTATTAGCACGAATTGGGCGCGTTTGCCCATAAGTTGTCTTATTTGTTGGAACACTAGCCTTATTTTCGGCTATTATATATATCAGTTTGATGTAACATCTATACTGAGCCTTTGATTTATTTGGTAGGATCCCCACTTCTCGTCCAGGCGGCCAATGTTCGATTCCCGTCGCCGGAATGTATTTTTCTTTTTTGGTCACAACCTTTTAAACGCAGTAAATGATAAATATCATCTATTTTACTGATTTATTTTTCGGAAAACCACTAAACAATAACTAAACTTATATTTGATATACAACTCAAAGTTTAACTAGCACAAAGGGTATACGTCTTCATAGATTGGCTACCAATTAATGCAATGACCCTATCACTGTCTCACTGTATACCTCAATTCCAACCAAACATGGAGAAACCAATGCTATAGGTTCATTTTATTGATTCTGATACATATCACGAATGAATAGCGTCGTTATTCATTCTTGTACATGTAGCCAGGTAAAGTTTTCATGTTTTATTTGTTATTTCCTAGTTTCGTATTGTTCGGTTAAGTTCGTCTTCGTTCGGTTTGGTCCGTGCTTCTCCGTAGTCCGCGGTTGACGTCGGCAGTTTACGTCAACCGGGGAATGCTGGGAGATCACGTGATAACTGAGCGAAATTTACAATTGTGTCAGATCTGGTCGTGTAAAGAAGTCGTTCATTGTTTTGGATCCTTCGTTTGAAGATTTATTGGTTAGTATTGGTTCAAATCGATTGTATTTGATTCGAGAGAGGTTGAAATTGTATATATGCTTGACACGCATTAGTCTTTTGTATTTCGGCATTTTATCTTTAGTGTAACATGTTTTCGCGCCTTTCGAAACGGCAGCATATTTGGCATTTTTGTTGTTCTAAAACCAATTTGACGTTGTTCTTAACCTTTCTTGCATGTTTTTAATCCCACAGAATTCACCAGCTACGAGTGTATGTGAGGAGAGGAGAAGCGGAGAGTTTGGTTGTGTTCCATGTACTTGGTTCCACAAACTGGTGAGTTATTGTTGTTGTCGTGAACCATGTCTATCTGTATGGTAATGTGTTATATGTAAGAACTTTTAAAATAGGTCCAAGACCACTAGAACTGAAAAGGCGTTATTATTATATATGTAATATACTGTTTCAAGGGCTGTTTATCATGATTCTTATGTTTAGCTATATGGCATCTATATTTCAGCCTATATAGAATGCTCATAACCTGTTACTTAATGCATTTGCATTCTATTGCAGGTACAGGATTGTCACATCCAGCTTGGGATTGACGTGTAACATATAAGTATAATAAAAGAGATAACCTTACTACGTTTTCGTCCGTATGTACTAGCCGGTAATATACATATTCATCTACACTTTCACATTTGTTCAGGTTCCGTAGGGGATAATTGAGGAATTATTGAGATTTTATCACAATTTTTAAACTAAATGAATTTTACATTTTACTGTTCTTAGAGGTGTTTTTCGTTGTTAAAACTATTTAATGTTTTATATTGAAAATACGTTTCCAAATAAAGAGTACAAAACTATTGAGTCGGCTGGGATTCGAACCCGGGACGTCTGGACGAGAAGCAAGGGCACTAACCACTACACCAACGATACTATATATAAATTATAACCAACTTATCTATTTAAAAGCCGAAAATAGAAGTGCTTTAAAATGGTTCGTTGCACGAATTTCTGCTGAATTCAGTCGCTAGCCATATATTTTTTGAATTGGTAATTTAGTTTTGAATAAAATTGAACCCATATGTAACAACAAGACATTGCGAACCACCTCAAATAAGAAAACCCCCTATTACAGCTCATATAACTCCACCCACTTCCCTCTATTTCATGGGGGCGGCCATTATTGCGTTTTGCCTGACGTACTTTCTAAGTACGACGGGAACCAGACTAAACTGTGATTGACTGTATCTTATTTTTCATATCCCAATGCAAAAACAAGATCTGATAACACTTAAGTAAGAAACCACTTTGCCTTTTTTAAAAGGTGTGACAATGATTTTGTTTTTATATTTCCACGAAAACAACCCATATTCTATACATGTATCCATTAACTTATTAGAATCGTGACCGCAACCGGCCCTGCGTTCATTACTGCGAACTATACAGAACATCTCGCCACGGTCCAATCGCTCGAAGGCGCACAAAGGCGGAGTGCCCATGGAGAACAACAAAAGCATGCAATGTTGAAGGCACGTGAACCTGTTGGCGCCCTGAGGCGAGCGGACCGTGACGAGGGGTTCTGTAGAGTTTGCGGTGATGAACGCAGGGCAGGATTCGAACCATAACTGTATGATTTAGACCAACTATATGTGGTCAGTCGATTTAATGTATGAGTAAAAGAATGCGAGATGGCCTCTCAAGTGGTCATCTGACAATACAAGAAGTGGCTTACTATGCTTCTCATTATGAATAGCCGGTCAACATAAGATGTTTATGTACTCGTACAGTGGGGAAGGCGTTTTTTTCCACGTTCGTAAACTAAACGCAAACGAAATGGATTAAAACGTAAAATATACAGGTCCTTGAACAGAATTCAAATTAGTTTTACCATTGTCTGATCTGGCTCTAAGCGTGAACCTTTACAAGGGGTGGTGTTTGTGAACATAATCATGTGCTAAGTTTTGTGGTAAAGGAAAAATACAATTACTCCGGACAAAAAGCTTTTCTTTATACTAGAGGTCAAAGTCAAGGTCAAGGTCACAGTACCCTGACAGTTGTATGGGACACATCACCATCCAACGATGTATTCACACACCAAACTAGCTATTCCGAGTTGATAAGGTACAGAAGATATGCCCCGGATAAGGTTTTTTTTACAATTGAGGTCAAAGGTCAATGCCAAGGTCACATTGACCTACAATTAGTATGGGACACTCTCCCATCCCAAGATGTACTAACACACAAAATGTGCTACCCCTAGCTGATAACATACAGAAGATATACTCCGGACAAGCTTTTTTACCATTGAGGTCAAAGGTCAAGATCGCTGTCACAGTGATCTTCAATTAGTACACGACACTCCGCCATTCCAAGATGTACTCAAACACCAAGTTTGGTGTCCCTAGTTAATGTGAATAAGGAAATATACTCCGGACAAAATGTTTTACATACATACATACACATACACATTTTACAATTGAGGTCAAAGGTCAATGTGACTTGAAATCAGTACGCGACACTGCGCTATCCAAAGTTGTATTCACACACCATCTTTGCTAACCCTAGCTGATAAGGTATAGAAGAGATGCTCCGGACAAACTATTTTTTTACAAATTGAGGTAAAATGTCAAGGTCACAGTGACCTAAAAGTAGTAGGCTACACTGCGCAATCCCAAGATGTACTCACATACCACATTTGCTATCCCTAGCAGATAAGGTAGAGAAGATATGCTCCGGGCAAGCTTCACTATACCAAACGTACCTACGGCCAGATCCCTATATACCCTCGACGACTGGTATATAATTTCAACTATTTAGTGATCGTTATAGTCTAGAGGCGGTAAACAAGAGTTGAGTTTGCACGCACGCGTTCGGTGAGAAAGAAAAACTATTCCAAACTCTGTAAAGCTTTTTGTCATGAGCGTATTTCGTTTTAGGAACGTTTTATATTTCAGACATAAAGTCAAAAGTGTTCTATAGCTGAACCCAAATCCACTTAAATCAAACCAACCCTTGTTTTCTTCAGATAAATATCGATAACTCGGTCTCGATAAAGTCGAACATCCATGTATTTCAAAGTTACAGTTTTAACTTCAATATACGGATAAGTTCGACTTGAGCGAGTTCGAGATTTCGAGGTTTGACCGTAAATGCCAATTCAAAAACACATGAAATAACTACTTCGAACATTCACAGCTGAACTAAGGATCATACATAAGGATCCTAAAGAGTTTCCTGCAATAAAATGTAGAAAGTGACATGTCCATTAAAGTTTTAACTGTTTATTTCAACCTTGGTGGCAAACAGTTTCGAGCCTGATCAAACGTCGGGTAACCCGGTGTCTGATCTGGCACAAAAATGCTTGCGATGAAAATAATTGTGTAAGCACAAACACGTTAATTGGGAGAGAATAACGCCATCCCTTCTGTATCAAGTAAAATTGCATACCTTGAAGCACCTCAAACGGTAACACCAGCCATGGATTTTCTATCAGTGCATATGCCATGAACCGAATAGTATAACCAAGAAGCCCGATACCCATAAACGGAAGGTAACTCGTCTTGCTAAGAATACGGAACACTATAAGGAACATCAGGGCCTCAGAAAACAAGCTAACCGCATTGGCCACCCCAAGCACGAACTGTGTAGCGCCTGAAAAAAGGTACATGTACATTAAACTAATGTTTGCTGTGCGTTTACGAATGATAAAGATTTTATACAATGTAGAATATGCAATAAACACGCATGTATGCTAAAACAATGATATAATTGCAAAGACTTTGGATCCTGATCAGACGCCGGGCAACCCAGCGTCTGATCAGGCTCTAAGCTGTTTGCAACTCAGATTAAAATAAATCGTTATCTGGCTGATCTGGCTCAACACTGTTTGCAAAGTCGCATTTTGGCGCCGTTGGCAGTGAAAGAGTTAAACAAACTAACGTTTCAAAAATCGTGTTATTTTCTACATTTGAATGCATTGAATGTTTTTAACATTTCCCATCATTATAACTTGTTTATAGTATTGACGACAGGTGGTTGCTTAAAGCAGGATGAACGTAAAGAAGAATGCTCCTGAATGCACATCCTATTTTACTTCAGTTTGGCTTTAGCTCCCATCTACTAGGATATATTTAAGAAATAATCTATGTTCTACCGTTGTGAAACGGTATTTTACAACGGCTGGGAGTTGTGTTGCGCACGAATTGACCACGAAGGCCGAAGGCCTGAGTGGCCAATTCCTGCGCACCACAACGACCGACCGTTGTAAAATACCGTTTCACAACGATAGAACATAGATTATTTCGATTCTAACATGACCAGATTTAAAGAAATTCATTAGAAAGGAAATCAAATGTTCCATACTTATTTCCTCAGCGGATGCAGTTTTTCGACCGAATAACTACCGCGGAAGGAGCGGGGTAGAGAAGAGCGTTGTAAAACGTCTCAGGTATACCACGATGAGCTTGTTCTACTTTTATAGTGAGCAAAACGCGTGTCATGTTAGAATGAGATTTCTTTTCGCATATTCATGACTGTACATGTATTACGTGGAACCATTCTACTTACCTATATTTTCTAGATGCCAAAACAGAAATCCTAAAATTACACCATTGCAGACCCCAGTTGTGAATATAGTAAAGAGCCAAGAACCATAGTGCCACGAAATAAACATTTTTAGAACCTTTAATGGATTCGGCCGTGGTTTAGCCGTCTGATGATCGTCCGCTTGTTTCTGAAATATATACCACCTAACGTTAATCTTATACCGTGCACAAAAAAAGACAATATCAGTGTAGTGACTATGAGGTGTGGCACATTACGGCGTCTGATCAGGGTGAGCGTTGGTCGGTACTCCATGGACAAACATTGCGGTGACTATAGATCACTAGTGTATCTCTGTAGTGAAATATTCCTGGGTCTAAGGTTATGAAGTGTTTGAGTTGAGTCTGAGATCGATCTCAAGCATTTGATTCGTCAGATTTGAGCTTCATGGACAAACATCGCGGTGTATATAGACCAGTCTTATTGATCGGTAATGAAATTTTCCAGCAAGTATAAATAAGAAAAGTGTATTGCAATAACTGTCCAGGCATACACAAGTTTAACTTGCTATCTTACATGAGGTGCGCTATTCTTATCCAACGAAAAATTATACTCTCCGAAATAAATTACAAGTACAGTCAACCTTAAACCGGTATGAAGTCAGATCAAACTCCTAGTAACTCGATGTTTAACCAAACTCAAAACTGTTTGACAGTAAGTTAGATCTAAATTTCATTTATGGAAAAGCCACAATGCTTAAAAGTCACAACTCTGAAAAGTAGTCCTCCAAACAACTAGTGCTATTGATGTGCGGATACTGTATTGATAAGAAATATTTATTTTAGTGTCAAACAGTTTGCAAATTTATATTAGTTTTCGGCCTTGATTTTACCTACCTGAAATTTGAATGAAAATGACGTGAGAAAGCAACAGGACATGCACCCAGCGAAGAAGTAGAATGCGATCTTGTAGTTGCTAATGACAACGGGGACGCCACAAAGTACCATGTCTTCACGTGTTGTACTAATAAATCCACCGGTTATCATCGAACTGAAATAACATAATAATTTTTACAACTTTTACTATGCATATTCTTACATTAAAGTCATATGGAAATTAGTGTTACTGGTCATTTAAAGCCGCATTGTGTTTTTGAGAAACCTGCATAAAACGGTTGTTTGGGGTCCCATTTGAACTACGTAGGACGTGATTCTTTCACAAAAACCGGCTTTATCTAAGAAATTCGCTTTTTAAATTTTATTTATAATATTTTTGTGCTGCACAAATTAAAAAGCCTCCCTTGTGAATGGAAAGAAAGACAACTCTGTAAATACAGGGCTCCAGATAACGGAAGTATTTCGAAATCTAAAATCTTTATTTCTGCTTTTAAACCCAATGGTGTCATACTCATTAAAATTGCCTCGAAGAGACGGTTCAATCAGTAGTAACACCATAGCATTCGGTGCTGAAATGAGTGAGAAAATGTTAGATTAGTTCAGATTACTCCGGGTTACATGTGTATAGCTGGAGCACTGAGAATTACCCTGTTAACCCTTATTCTGCTGCACAGACGTCTGCTTTGACATTGTCGTCTGCAAAATTTGTTCAGTTTAGATTTATGCATTGTAATGTCAAACAGTTTGGATCCAGATGAGACGCCGCGTTACGCGGCGTCTTTCTTCTAGATTCAAACAGTTTGTAAACTCCCGTAAAGTTACGACCAATGGGCACAGGGTTAAACACTACTTGATCCAGTGACAACGTGTACATATTATTCACCATGGGTAAGCGATTAAAAACATTACGGAGGATCTATACCTTGAGCTTGCTGAAAATGACTGTTTCAGCCTTGTCCGCTCTCTAACTCAAACACTTCTTTTTTAATCTTCACCAATCTTGCTACAAATGTTTATTAGTATAGAATCTAGGTCAGGTTCAATAACTAGCAAAATCGCATAAGGCATGTCTGAGTTATTGTCCTTGAATAATTAAAAAATGACTGTTTCAGCATTTTCTGCTCTCTAACACAAACACTTTTTATTGGATCTTCACCAAACTTGCTGACAACGTGTATTGGTATTAAATCTAAGTCAAGGAAAAAAAGTATTTGTGTTAGAGAGCAAAAAATGGTGAAACAGTCCTTTTTAATACATAAAGGGCAATAACTAAGATAATCCTTATGGGACTTTAGTAATAATCACACTGGACCTAGATTTTGTATAACTAAAGCATTTCAGCAAGTTTGGTGAAGATCCGATGAAAACTCATTGTGTTAGAGAGCAAAAAAGGCTGAAACAGCCATTTTTTAATAATTAAAGGGCTATTACTCAAACATGCCTCATGCGATTTTAGTAGGATTCAAACCTAACCTTGATTTTATATTAATGATAACTTTCAGCAAGTTGGGTGAAGATTAAAAAAAAGTATTTGTGTTGGAGAGCAAAATTTGCTGAAAACAGTCATTTCTAATACATAAAGGGCAAAAACTCAGATATGCCACCTGCGATTTTAGTAATAATCAAACTAGACCTAAATTTTATATGAATAAATATTTTCAGCATGTTTGGTGAATATCCGATAAAAGCTGTTTGTTTTAGAGTGCAAAAATGACTGAAACAGTCATTTTTTATTAATAAACAGGCAATAACTCAAAAATACCTTATGCGATTTTAGTAGTAATCAAATTGAACCTTGATTTTATATTAATAAACATTTTCAGCAAGTTTATGGAAGATCGGATAAAAAATATTCGAGTTAGAGAGCGGACAAAAAAGTGTGATAGTCTAACTGACTGGTGGATGGACGGGCGAAGGTAGATAACGGTTGCACACGGTGAAGTTGAATCCGGCTGTATCACGTGATACTAAGCCGTGTGGTAATGTTTATATCAGACGTTCTATTTTCGGTTTGTTATGATTTTAAATCGCCCTTTTTGGTGATTTAGGTCCGTCTTCATCATTTCATAGATCAGTTTGGCCCATAAGAATGTTCAAACATTATTATTAGCCGTTATTGTATTTCAGACATTAAGAAAAGGTCTGAAAACACAATGAGACTTTAAAATGTTCAACCCTGGAAACTTCAAATAGATTTTCCCAGTTTCTAATTAGATTTAGTCTATTTTTTTTACTTTTAGAATGGTTGTTTTTACGATATTCATGTACTGGAAAATGACGAACAATGCAAACCCTAATCAGAGGGCTCATTTAGGACCCCTCTGATCAAGGTCTACGTATTAATTTTGCTGAGAACACGGGTAACTAATGTTTTGTTAATAAAGTGTCGTTTACAACAATTGACCCATTAAGCCCCTAGTGACGTCTATATCCGTCCTTTACGAACAGGGTGTTTGAAAAGTGTATACATGTTCTCTGCACATAATGTAGACCCAGGTCAGAAAACTCACATAGGATAATGGTATGCACTGTTTGTCATTTTGCAATATATTTAAAAAAATAACCCTATAGAATCAAAATGGATAAGACTTAGTTGGAAACCGGAAGTGTCCATTTGAAGCACAAGTTTGACACTCAGTTGTACAAACTGACCTACTAACAGGTATAAATTTGCACACAGCGAAGAGAGCGGAGTTATTAAACCCTTCATCAACACAATATTGTCTACTTTAAAACTGCCGCCTGTACCACATGTATATACAGGTAGTTCAGCTCCAGATTTTTAACTACAGTCAAACTTCGATGTCTCGAACTCGCTTAACTCGACTTTTTCCCGTATTTCTACTGCTAAATTTCATTATTTCTACCTCGCTTAAGTCGACATATCCTGTTTCAAAGTTAAAACGTGGCTATGCCACGTTTTAACTTTGAAATAAGGATATATTCGACTTAAGCGATGTCGAGATATCGAAGTTCGACTGTAGTTACATGGAGTAAACTTGGATAACGTCTACTCCACTGTATTGATTCGATAATTAGTTTTTCGATGATTCATCAAAGCATTTCACGAATTGCCACATATAGAAGCAGTAATTGAAACCATCAGAAACTTTGTATAAACTGGAAACAGCTGTACAGGGTGTCACAGTGTACAGAGGGCAAGATGGTATTATTTCCTGTTTAGCGCGCAATTGAAGTTTCTACAAGATCTTTATGAACATATCTGTATAGATTCTTCAAAAGAAAACCATAGGTTATGTTGTTCTTTTTTTGGTCTATGAGGGCTTGAAATGTACAATGTAGTCATTCTCGGCAAAGAGTCGGCATGCATTTTTGACTTTCTGAAATCATGTAAAGTAGAAATTGACACAAACAAACATTAAAACAGTTAAAAAGTGGTGCTTACTAAAAGTATGATGCAAAGTGTATAGCTTGTTGCCTGAAATATATGCATTTTTCTGAATTGTTTTTGGCTCAAATTCAATCAAAAACTCACTCTATCAAAACAAACTTATAATTTTTTTTATCAAACTTTACACAAAAAAATGTTTAATAATTATGTTAAGAACAGAAAATGGTAAAAAGGCATATGCTTTAATGCTTCTTTTGAACCTATTGATCCTTTAATATATCTACTAATGGCCTAAATGAGCAGACGGCTTCTTCATGTGCTCTCGGGTTAAAGCCAATATACACTATGATCGAATTCCTATGTTTTTCCCATTAGCTTTATAGATAGAGCTCGAAGTGTTGCATATTTGCCAGGTTTTGCATAATTCTTTTTCCAGTGTCGTTTATGTGTCGCAATTAATAGAGACTGTTTGAGTCAGACGACATACCGACTGAACCAGCGCGCCATCCAGTTAACAGCGGTTAAATTAACCTACTTGAGTGTACAGCGAGGGAGAAGACGATATCCTTTCCTGTGTTTACATCTACTTGCGCAAACGATGTGAAATAAATTGAGACAGCATAGTAGACGGACTTGAAAAAAGATACGGAAAATATCTAAAATACTAAGATTGGAGACTTGTCTTGACTCTTGAGGATGCTTTAGACTGGTCTTATTTGGGTAATGTCTAATAGACGGTAATGCTACACATTTGCTTATAATATAGTATTTCCTGATATTTGTGCAAATACACCATTTGGGTTTCAGTCTCTTTAAAACAAGGTGACAATATACCTGATACGTCTTTCTTAGGTATGATCGAAAATAGAGTTCTTTTGATGTGTCAGAATAGAGAGATTTTATAGGTGAGCCGTGCAATGAGAAAAACATACTTTTTTATTCCAATCAGTGTTGAGCCTGACCAGCCGCCGCGTCAGAGACATACCAGCTAGTTATTCACTGCGAACATAATTCAGTAATGTATATGTAGCGCTGTTGTAATTGCGAAAAACGCCAGTAATCCCTTGTAACCAATCCTTACCACGACTACAATAGTTATTTGCAAATAGTCTGGATCCTGATCAGACGCCGCGTTACGCGGCGTCTGATTAGGATTCAAACTGTTTGCAAAGTCGCCGTTTGGCGCCGATGGCAGTGAAATGGTTAATATTCTTTAAGGGGAAGATCTGGTGAGAGAGGTTAACTTACAACAATCCGAGACCAATTGACCCCCACACTCTCTGAAGGCCGTATTTGTTCATGTTCCCCATTTCTTCAATACACCCAGAGTCAGCAAGAGCACCACAAGGCGATTGTACAATTTCCCCAAGGACTGCCAGAATCATTATCACATAGAAAACACGATCCAAACCGGAAGTGGAATACATCCATCCACGTGACTCTAAAAGACTTTCTTCCGGTGTGATATCAGGACGTAGTTTATGTTCGTCATTAAAAAGTTTGCGCAATCGTTCTTCTGGCGGCGGTGTCGAAATTGTAAGGTTAGTTTCGGTGTTATTTACCGTTACACCCATGAAATTTGTTACAAGTGGACACATTAACTGAGAAAAGTCGGCGGGAGGTACGAACCCTATACTAGTCATAAAAGCCAGCCAACCTAGAGCACTGAATGCCAACATTATTTTACGTATTCTAAACCGATCGGCTAAAAGACCCCATAGCGGCCCGCTACAGAAACCAATTAAAGGTCTTACACCAGATATTAGTCCAATTTCGTTGGGACTGAGGCCAATTTGTTTGAAGTATATAGACATGTAAGGAAACACACATCCTATAGCGCCGCCAAAAAAGAAGAAAAAAGATTTGAACTTTATCAATTTTGGTTCGATTGTGCATGCTTCTGCGTGACGTAAATCAATGCACTTTTGATAGCAAGTTTTGTCTTCCATTACTTCCACATCGTGGCCATGTGTGTTGATGATTCCCGCGCGCTCTGAGTTGGTGCGTATGTTGGAAAGCTCTCCTAGCTCTAGAATGGGATCTTGCATTGTGTTGGTCCGTTTTGGATGGAATTCAATCTCCGGGACTGGATCACCGAGATCTGAAATAGAGGGGAAGTAACATTCATCACCGCTTGTTAACAGACACAGTGGAGAAGACATTATTCTTTCCCAATACAAATGTTTACGCTATAACTAGTATATCCATCGCTAATCCGGCGTCTCATCAGGTTTCCATCTGTTTGTCTTTCAGATAAAGATAACTAATTTCAATTTTTAAAAAAATGTATTCTTCCTTAAGTTTGGTGCGTTTACGTTTCGTTTGCGTTCAAATGAGAAAGAATAAAGTATTCCCCACTGTAGTAAGATATAAGCTGTTCCAAAAAAAGGCCAAATGTTTTTTGGATGAAGTCGGTTGCTTACGTTGGGTGTTGCCTATGGAACCGTCTGCCACAAGATATGAGGGATGTCTCTTCTATCTCTTCTTTCAAATTTAAAGTTAAAGATCATTTTAGTATTAATTTGATCTTTACTTTGATGCTTTTTTATGCCTTCTTAGCATGGCACTTTTTTTTTTTATAATATTTAAATGTCTAAACCCCTTCATCAATGTACGAACAGTCGAAGTAAAACCAACTGTTCAAAGGCAACACTCCATAATTTTGTAAGTTATAACTATTCACCCAGCGTGTGATATATAGAGGATAATCAATTCCTTCGGATTGATATGAAAAGTGTATTACGAGAAGGGATGTTATCTGGTTAAAAAACGAGTCCGCAGGGCGAGTTTTTTTAACCAGATAACAATCCATTCGAGTGATATATTTTCATATCTATTCAAAGGAATTGATTATTCTATTTGTTATATACATTTTATTGACGTTTTTACAGAAAACACACAAAATGAGATGTTTATGCGCGACGTCACTAAAGATATTGTGACATGACGTCACAAAAAGTGATATCATCCCTAGTGACGATATCAACAGTGATGATATCAAATTTATCTAACTGAGAAATCTCTATAAATCATCTGTTGGTATATAATAAATAATGATGCTCTGGTAGTTATGGAATTCCATATACGACAGCCAACTGCTAGCTGCTTACTGCCAACTGCTTCCTGTCAATTATTCAAAATGCATGTATAGGGATTAAAAATAGAGGATCTTCTGGTAAAATTCTACATGTAGAAAAATCAACCCAAAAAAGCTAAAAAGCCGAGATTCAGTGATTTCTCTTGACGGTGTTTAATTATATCGATACTATTTTTTTCAATGCTATATGTCACAAAACTGTCACAAATCTGCTTTTATTTTCAAGTATTTTCTTCTTTTTGCAAAACATATCATTTGATTTTCAGTCTCTTTAAAGGGGTTAAATCAGTGACTGCTCAAGGGTGAATAAAGGCTACTGACCGAGCTTAAAGGTCAACGCCTGTCATTACCTCTATAATAGGCATATCTAAACCACTTTATGCTGAAATTGTCTCATAGACTATTCAACTTTGGCAATATGCCCTATTTAAACTGATTTAAGGGTTGTAAAATGGGAAACTGAAAGAAACACCGCAGATCCTGATCAGGGGACTCCTGGGAACCACTTTGATCAGGATCTACGCTGTTTGCAAAATTAAACGTGTAAGGATAAACTAAATTCTTGCAATGTCTATTTAATTAAATGGCAGGCTCCAGCCGAGACACAGTAGTATGGCTCGATTTCGTCACTCGTATAAACCGCTGTTTATTCACATGTTACAGTAGAGATCTTATTATTTCCCACTCACAGCGTTTACGCTAAAACTAATAGTTCCATTGCAAACATTTTGGAGCCAGATCAGACACCGGGTCTACCGCCGTCTGACCAGACTCCAAACTGTTTGCCACTCAGATTAAAATAGATAGTCAGAGTTGTCAAACTGTTATTTTCTACATTTTATTCGCAGCAATAAGTTTGCGTCTTTTGCGTTTACACGGTAAAAAACGTATCCCCACTGTATGTATACGACACGTATACTGAATATGTACATATATATCTAAATAGAGGCAGACGACAACGTCCGAGCATGTCATATCAGCGGTTTTTGAGGACCCGTTTCCAATTGAAAGCAAGGGCTTTCCCCCCAAAAAAATGAGCATTCAACGACGGAACACCCTTTTAAATGAGCCTTTTACGGCTTCCCCCCCCCCCCCCCCCCCCCCTCCGAAATCAAGTATTTTACGACTTTTCATGGTACATGTATAATGTTCAAAACCACTTCATATTGCAGGCAACGTGTACGGTTGAATGACTTTTAGTAGAATGTATGTTAGATATTGTGGTAACTATTGCAAACAGTTTGGATCGATATCAGTTACTCGGCGTCTCGTCTTGATTCAATCTGTTTCAAACTCTGGTGATATTTTCTTCAAAAGATGGGGATTAAATCATTAATACAGATAACAAAATTTGCAGACGACAACTGCAGTAAAACCTCTCTACTACGACCGCCAAATTGTGTTAAGTATAAGTTGTTTACGGCAGGTGACTGCTTAAAGCAAAGTGACAGTGAAAAGAGAGTTCCCTCATGAACTTTCTGCATGTTTTACTATCACCTTGCTTTAAGCTGTCATCTATTTTTTATTCAACCAATTAGCCTTCGTTTAATTGTCGTAATATAGAGGTTCTACTGTACATAAACAGCGTGTAAACAATTTAACGAGAATATTAGTCCATGTGGCATTTATAGCCAACTGTTAAAACGTCAAACTGGATTGTGACGGAGAAATAAATTAGAGACAGTAAATGAGCTGTCTGATCAGTCTCAACTGTTTTTACATAGGATCTGTCTGCAGGGTAGCAACAGTCACTTTTTCCTGGGGAATTTTTCCTAATTCTATTAGCTAATTCAATTGTTCAAAGTCATGGTAAAAGAGAAGTACATGTATGTTTGAACTTTCAGCAGAAGGTATAAATCTGTGTTTAATTGGTGGTTTCAGTGGGCTTTTATTGTACAGTGGAGAATCTGTTATTCTTTCCCAATAAACGCGTTTACGCTAAAACTATTATTTGTAGTGCAAACAGTTTGGAGCCAGATCAGACGCCGGGTAACCCGGCGTCTGATCAGGCTCCAAACTGTTTGCCACCAAGATAAACAAGAATTATCAAAATTGTCCAAAAGTTGTACTTTTGTACGTTTAAGTGCTCTGCGTTTGCGTACGTTTGCGTTTAAACGGGAAAGAATAACAGATTCTCCACTGTAGCAACAGTCACTTTTTCCTGGGGAATTTTTCCTAATTCTATTAGCTAATTCAATTGTTCAAAGTCATGGTAAAAGAGAAGTATGTTTGAACTTTCAGCAGAAGGTATAAATCTGTGTTTAATTGGTGGTTTCAGTGGGCTTTTATTGTACATACTGTGCAGTAGACGTTATTCTCTCCCATTTAAACTAAACTAACATAAATATGCAATACAATTATACAACTAAATGTAAACTATGACGGCGGATTTTGACAATTTATTAAATCTGAGAGTAAACAGTTTGGAGCCTGATCAGACGACTTTTATCCGGCGTCTGATCAGATTCAAAATTGTTTTCAGTGAATATAATTGTTTTAGCATACACGCATTTATTGGGAAAGTAATGTGTTTTCAACTGTATTGAAGCCGAACACACCGAAACACGATTTTTTGGGGGGGCTGTAAACCACATTTAGAATATTCATGTCGCCACTCATATGTTTAGTGTATTATAATCCGATCAATTTACATGCGTTAACCCTTTACCCCATAGCCTGTTTTTTAATTTTGATAATAGGTGACTACTTAAAACAGGTTGAAAGTAAAGCAGAATGCGCCCTAAGGCGCATTCTGCTTTACTTTCAGCCTGCTTTAAGCTACCACCTGTTAGAAGAAAGAAAATATTTCTTATGATACATATGCATGACTGTATAGATTGGAACTATTTTCTACAGCGGAGGAATAAACTGAATGCGCTAAAAGGCGCTTCTATAAGGGAAAGGGTTAAATGGATTTCTTTTGTTAAAATAGATGGGCTGGGGTTGGTTGTACGGCACTGCGACACAAAATACGTCATATAGCATCATGACGAAGGGTGAATAAATGAGATGATGAGATGATGATGATTTCAGAAAGATGATTCCCGGCTTCCTTTTAGTTCTGGACAGAGGAGGTACTCTCGGTCAAATAAACATAAAATTCCCTATTATATGACATTTGAGCCACAGGGAGGTAAGATGGTATTTACGTCTATACTAAATTTGAAGAAGAAAAACCAGATAATTTTGAAGCAGACGACAATTTAGCATTTGACTGTGTACGTCATATTTACTGTATGTATAATATTTGTTCTTATATGCTATGTATGTACACAGATGAGACTAAACCCTTTACCTTATAGCCTGTTTCTAGTTTTGAAGACAGGTGACCACTTAAAGCAGGTTGAAAGTAAAGCAGAATGTGCCTTAAGGCACATTCTGCTTTACTTTCAGCCTGCTTTAAGCTAAAATCTGCTAGGCTATATAAGATATTTGTAATGGTAATTGTTCATGAGGGTATAAACTGGAACTATATTCTTCAGCGGAGGAATAAATTAAATACGCTAAAAGTCGCTTCTATGGGGTAAAGGGTTAAATAAAAAAAAGATATGAAAACTCTATTACAATGACAATTTTATCTATTCAGCAACTTAGGCCATTGGCCCATAATACAAACTGACATAATTGTGTGTAATATATGGGCTCCAAAGAGAGGGGCGGATAAAGAAAAACCGGCCGCGATGCCCTACTCTTGTTAAAGACATTTCCTCAGTCCTTTGATGGACTCCCCCAATTGTTCTCACTAGGCGTGAAAATACATGTAAAGGAGGAGTAAATGGTGCTTAGCCAATGTCACTAATCTCAAGTTGTCTAGAGAGGCCCTGACATACTCACACTCAAGGGGTTTTCCAATAGGTTATTCTAACCAAACTAACAAATTCAAGACAGGGTCCCACATTAGACGCTTCAGTGAGTATATCCCTAGACAAGATAACAGTAAGTAGGTCAGGCAATGTCTTTAACGACAAAGTTCTCTGGTTGTTTCGGATAGCCAGTGTAAAGCACTGATACATCGGACCTCGGTTTATAAGTCTCGTCCGAAGAACTTGGTCCGGCTGGGGATCGAAGTCACGATCCCTGGTACATGTACGAGTGTGCTATAAAAATATAACCTACTGAACCATGTCAGCCGATTGTCTGAACTGGAGACATATGGAAATGTTTTTAAAACAGTTTGGATCCTGATCTGACGCCGCGTTTACGCCTATAGCGGTGTTGCTGTTCTTGCCTTTAGCGGTGAAAAGGCTACTACCCATGTACAGAAAGACGTTATTCTTTCCCAATAAATACCCTATTATTATTGTTTCAGATGCAATCAGTTTGGAGCCAGATCAGTCACCGGGTAACCCGGCGTCTGATCAGGCTTCAAACTGTTTGCCACTAAGATTAAACGAAAAAGAGAGAAATTTAAAAATGTTGCGATTCTCTACAGTTTAATGCATTTTGCGTTTGCGTTTCGTATCCTTTTTTACGGCAAAGAATAACGCGTTCTCCACTGTATAAACTAACGAACTTTAACCTTCAATACATTTAACGATACAAGGAAACGAACCTGAAAATATCCGAACTTGTTTGAATCTTTCATTTCCACATTTCCGTACGTTATTAACAACATTAAAGTGCTTTAACATCTGTCGCACCTGTCACGTGACTGAATTATAGCCACAACATGTGTTAAACCCATTTGTGCCCAGTGGATTCTTCCATGCATATATAATGGATTAGTCTATTTTGTAGCTAAGGGGTGCCTGATCTAATTTTTCAGTTTCATTTTGTTTTATATTGAAATCCCTATCAGCAAACAGTGTAGACTCTGGTCACATGCCGCATGATGCGGCGTCTGATCAGCATCTACATTGTTTACCCATGTCCCATATATGGGATCGTGGGGCATAAATGGGTTCACGAAAAGTCGACGAGTGAAACTATACCTAAAGACACGGACATTCAAAATGCAGAACAAATAAATTCCGGGAAACTCCTGTACGATATTGATGTGCATTATTTACAGTAAAATATCTCCATAATGACCACAATTTGAGGTTAAAATTCGGGTTTTAATGCAGATGGCCGGTCAAAGCAAGATGAAGGTGAAGCAGACAGCTCCTTCTGTTTCACGTTGATCTGACTTTTAGTGTCACCTCACTCACCTGTCTTTAATATCATCGTTCGGTGTAATATTTAGTGGTGGTTATTGAGGGGTTACTGTACATGTTGTATTTTTCAGCGGGCATAGGTTGTAAACAGCACCAATTCATCTCATTTTGATTAAGCGAAATGTTCTCTTTGGCCTGTTTATTTGTGTATAGATGAAACGAGCAATACAAGGTATCATACGTATATACGGTGATATATTACGTACTTCAGTAATAGTGATCATCGTAATATCACATTTTACGGACACTCAGCTCTTTCGCAATCTTGTTTATTGGCACCTTACGTCTATAGAGAGATCGACCATCCTCGTCATTTGACGTCTATTCAGAGCTTTGCTCGAGCAAAGTTCGCAATCGGTACGTTCCGTCAGTTGAGGAGAATAATCGATCGGTCTACGTTAGAACCGATATTAACAGAAAATATCACCGATCTCATTAAAGACGTAGGCTAATTCCTAAAAGCATGCACATTCTGACTTTGGTCGGCATTTCAAAGGAGGTACAATAGAATTAAACCTGCCATATCCGATATCCTTCGGTACAGTGGAGAATCTGTTATTCTTTCCCAATAAACGCGTTTACGCTAAAACTATTATTTGCAGTGCAAACAGTTTGGAGCCAGATCAGACGCCGGGTAACCCGGCGTCTGATCAGGCTACAAACTGTTTGCCACCAAGATAAACAAGAATTATCAGAATTGTCCAAAAGTTGTTCTTTTCTACGTTTTAGTGCTTTGCGTTTGCGTACGTTTGCGTTTAAACGGGAAAGAATAACAGATTCTCCACTGTACCAACTGATGATGTCGGATAAAGCAGTGTGCCGGTTAAAGCAGGGTTTAGATATACAGCCGAACTTTGATATTCCATACTAGTTTAAGTGGAACATACCCGTATTTCAAAGTTAAAACGCTGTTTTGCCACGTTTTGACATGTTCCATGTAGGCGAACTAGATATATAGACATTCATCAAAAGAAAAACGGGTTAGTTCGGTTTAAACATGTCGAGATAGCAAAGTTCGACAGTAAGATTTGACCTTTGGGTCCGAAAATCATTGTCAGATAAAGCAGGTTTCCGAATTAACCGACTGTCGAATAAGTCAGGTTATATGATTATGTACTGTATATGGACAATGTTCAAGCGAACTTATTCACTCCTTAAATTCAAATAGACAATTTTATTTAGACTAGTAATGGTTGCTTCTACAATTTGTTCCAAAATGACAAATAGTACAGACTCTAAACAAAGTGCTCCTTTAGGAGCCCCCTGCCATATTATGTGTTGTCTTTCAGGGACTTACACACATATTGAAATCCTAAGGTCTATTGGGTGGATGTTTGATAGGTATCCGGATGTTTCGTCAGGGTTTTTCTGACTGGGCTAACACTGTTTGCACATGATCTAACTTGGTTCCCGCTCTGCAAGAGTAAAAGGTTTCGATGTAGTTTCCTACGATGACCAGGTAGATAGGAATGTGAAAACTGTTTCCAAAGGAGAGAAGCTCTAAACAGAATCAATTCTCTATCATACTGGGAGATCTACCATCAATAAATATATATATACATATATCAGCTAATTGATCCATGGCATTGTACAAAGTGACAATGTCCCGCAGCTGTCGAACTGATTCTAATCCATATGGCCGTGTATGGCAAAAGATAACAGTTTTATTTTGGTTGTTGTCAGATATCTGAATCATTGCATTGATAAACACATTTTATTAAGAATAAAAGTACAGATACCTAGTACATAAAGCAAACAGGCGTTAATATTTCCTGTTTAAGCGCAATTAAACGCAAACGCAGAACACTTCAATAAAATGCAGTTAGAAAGACGTTGACTATCTATTATAATCTGTGAATCAAACGTTTTGAAGCCTGATCAGACGCCAGGTAAAATTTATTTAGCATACACGCGTTAATTGTGAAAAAAGTCTTCACCATTGTATATCCTTAGCAAGCCTGACCGATTTTGTACACATAACACAGACACTACCGGACTAGTTTGGAGCTCATTTTCTGAATAAACACTACACTCTGACATCTCAAAACTACTCTGACGTGTCAAAACGAAACTGAAAGTGACAGTCTATTTTAGAGGCGCTATATTTAAATCGCGTTCACGCAATGCGCGAATTAGTTTTTAAAAAAGAAGAAAAAAAGGATCTTGAGCTTAGTTTGAGCTCAGACTGAGCTTTGTGAGCTTTGTGAGCTTTGTGTTGACATGTCAGTGTTACTGAAATCCAGCATGAGTGCTATTATAACGGGTTTTGACAAAAAAGGTCGCGTACATTTTAAACCGAAAGTAGAAAGATGGGCCGTTTCGGCCCCTCTGGTATTCGCATTTTTCCAATCTTGCAAATGTGTGTCTTGATCCATTTTCGATGCTGCCTGAATGTGACACATTTTGCAGTAGACCATTGATATTCTAGAAATAGGGAGTGCCGAACCTGGCCTTTCAGAAAAGTCTTCCAACGCGATGTGCGAATCATAACTTTTCATTCTACGGAAGCCAAAATGTGCCATAAACGTCAAAACGTTTTAATACGTTATGGGCGTGGAAAGGATATCTCGTATTGTATGACAATGCAGTAGTTCTTTGTTAATTATACGGACAAAGAATACAATTATAGATTTTAAAAGAGACTGTCTCTTATGAGTGTGTCATACATTGTCGAAACCGCTTAATATGTATCATAGGCATTGGAGTACATTGTCTCTTCTGTTTATGGCTTGAACTATAAACATGTATTTGCACATTTTTATGAACATTATGCTAATTTTCAAACAGAGTTTGTGAATGCTAAATTCTATGAGTGTTTATTATCAGCCATGAAAGAAACGAGTCTTACTCTTAAACAACCTTTTATCATTTAATTTTAAGAAGCAAGTATTTGTACTTACAGTGTATTTTAACATCGACATTATTACATGTAACTAGCATAAAATGTGCAGCTCGTACATGCTCTGAAGTCTTTATTATAGGTCAATAACATATGAAACAAAGTACAGCAAAACCTCTCTATTACGACCACTAAATTGTCTTATAATATAGTTAGCAGGTGTTTAAGGCAGGTGACTGTTTGAAGCAAGGTGAAGGCTCATCATGCTTTGAGCCGTCACCTGTATTTTATGAAATCAATTAGCCCTGCATGTTTCTTTGGTCGAAATAGAGAGGTTTAACTGTATATAAACCTCTACTCAGCTGCATTATAATAAAGAAGCCTGGAAATCTCTAAAGAAATGGTTTAGTTTCTTTAACTCTTTCCTCCCTGAAACTTTAAATGGACAATTCCAGTTTCGATTTTTGTCTGGTCCATTTTTGGCTTTTAAGAGTTGTTTTTGTCAATTTTGGCATTACTGACAAACAGTGAAGACCCTGATCAGAGGGCTCCTTTCGGAGCCCTCTGATCTGGGCCTTCACTGTTTGCACAGGACAACTGTACTATTCACATCTACACTGTTTGAAAAGACGCCTATATGCGGGACTAGGGTTCAAATGGTTAACTTGACATTGGATGATCATTGTACTATGTTTGTTTACTGTAAAATGTTCAGTGCTCCCTCTCTACAATAACACAATGAAAGACGAAGATTGTGTTTGTTGTTCGGAGGGTTGTTCTTACCATTACAGCTCTTCACGTGAATGTTTTGTTTGATTTTTTCATGTATTGTCATTAATAATTTGTACTTTATATGGCGTGAAGCAAAGTACTTTGCTTAAAGCTGAAATAAAGAATTTGAGCTTGTGTTGTTCGGAGGGTTGTTATGTTATAGGGAGGACAACTTAATACCCTTAGAGGGCTGAGCATGACATGGCTTAAATTTGCAAACAGTTGAAACCAGATTAGACGCCGCGTGACTGTTTGTCACTCGTCTAAGTATTTATTTTGTCAAATTTCCAATACGTTACTTGGAGAAAAAACAGCAAACGACAATTTTAAGCAGACGATATTGCAGCAGCGAAATCGTTAGACATAACTATCTTGTTTTGAGAACAGCTGCAAGTAGTGTTGTAGGGACGCACTAGTTGTTCAGGGACCATTGTAGGGAGGGAGCACTGTATATATTTTATAGTAGTTATCCAAATTATCAATAAGAGTTGTTGAAACTAAGACTAATACAGAAATACAGAACGTTCCTCTTAAAGACATTTCTGACCTACTTTAGGTGGTAACACCAAACCAGGTATAAAAGCATGCAGCACTGTGCAAGTTGTGCAGTAACTGTTATCTCGTCTAGGGATATACTCATCGAAGCGTCTCATGTGAGACCCGTATCTTGAATTTGTTAGTTTGGTTAGAAAACCCCATTGAAAAAATCCTTGAGTGTGAGTATATCAGGGCCTCTTTAGACAACTTGAGATTAGTGACCTTGGCTAAGCACACTTTACTCCTGCTTTTCCTGTATTTTCACGCCTAGTGAGAACAATGGGGGTCCATCAAAGGACTGAGGAAATGTCCTTAAAACATTGCTTGACCTAGCTAGGGTGGTGACACCTAGCCCCGTAGAATGTTTTAGTCAAAGTGTGCAGCATACTTTTAACAGTACGTATGTCTAGGCAAAGAATTAGTCAGGCGTTTAATGTGAGGCCCGTACCTAATATTTGATAGTTTGGTTAGTAAACCCCATTGAAAAAACCCTTGACTGTGAGTAAGTCAGGGCCCCTATAGACAACTTGAGATTGCTGACATTGGCTAAACACAAGTTTCAAGTGCACAATTGGTGTCACGCCTAGTGAGAACATTGGGGTGAATCGATGAATGGACTGTGGTAATGTCTTTAAGGGCTTTCTGTATAAATTGGTCAGTATTGCCATAGTTCAGGTATCACCTTTATGTAATATAGCTTAAAAAGTAAAGTACCAGTTAAAGTCTACTTTCAGTCCAAATGACCGCTCAGCCGACTATACATTTACTCCCTGATCATTGAGCCATCTTGCCTACAATATTGAGCACTGCTAACATATGGCACTAAAGCAGCCGCAGTACCGGCTCAGACCCTCACAGGTACCCATTTTAACCCCTGGGTGGAGAGGAGCAACTCGCGGTAATGTCTTTCTCAAGGACATTCCTGTACATCATCAGGGATGCGGAAAAAATCCCCTAATCAGAACGCTGGTCCGGCGGGGATCGAACTCACGACCCCTGGTACCGTAGTCCAACAGTGTTACCACTGGACTACTACCGCCGGTAGAGCGACTGTGTAAGCCTATTTCTGCCGATCGTTACCTGACTGGTATTTGCAAATAGTCTTGAACCAGCGTAATACAAATACAAATACAAAGCATTTATATAGCGCAAACGTGTATAAAATATTCGGTTGCGCTGTACAATATCAGAAAAGAAAAAAAATCACATAAAACATTCACAAACTTCTAAATAATCTAGCAATAATGTTAAAGACATGTACTACTACAAATACATTCATATTATACAAATGATTTTAAAGAAATTGTAGACGCCGCGTAACGGATCTGATCTGGATCTAAAATGTTTGCTACTCGTTTTTAAGTTTCTTTAACAAAAAACATTTAAGAGAATACTTTTGGCAGACGACAATTCCAAAGCATACAAGACAGTATGACAAGGCAAGGGTTAAAACAGTTTTTAATGTATTCTATACAAAAGGAGAAATGGAGATTGTTCACCACGAAGATCTAGTACATGTACACTAGATGCGTGTACGGTTCACGCCCTTCAACAACGAACATAACATGTACATCTATGAATATCTAGTGACAATTCAGTAACTTCTATTACATCTCTAACCATGTGCATTCTTGCCTATAAAAATAAACAAAATGAGTTACCCTACTATACGTAAAGCCCAATGACATGTCCATAGCGGCATATACACGTATACAATACTTAGTTCATGTAGTTTGTAGTAAATCAAAATAAAGACAACATTTGTATTAAGAGACCATCCACGTTATAGGATTTAACTCATTCGCCCCTGAAACTGACACTTTACTTTACATTAAATTTCCTATTCAATGCTATTTATGCCAATTTATAGATATTTATATACAATGCAAAATGACAAACAGTGTAGACACTGATTTGAGAGCTCTGTTACACTGTTCAACTTTGTATAGGATAATGTACTTTTTACAGGTACATTGTTTGTACAGTGGAGAATCTGTTATTCTTTCCCAATAAACGCGTTTACGCTAAAACTATTATTTGCAGTGCAAACAGTTTGGAGCCAGATCAGACGCCGGGTAACCCGGCGTCTGATCAGGCTCCAAACTGTTTGCCACCAAGATAAACAAGAATTATCAGAATTGTCCAAAAGTTGTTCTTTTCTACGTTTTAGTGCTTTGCGTTTGCGTACGTTTGCGTTTAAACGGGAAAGAATAACAGATTCTCCACTGTAAATAATAATAACGAGTATATATACTCGTCGCTATGCGTTTATTCATCTGACATTTACAGTTATTAGTAATAACTTAAAGGCGGGTATTTGCTTAACACAGTAAAATCAACTAGACTTTATTTAGCAACCATACATTAGCAGTATTTAAGCCAGGCTGTAGCTTAATGCAAAATTAGAAATAACCAAGAGACATGGTATGAAGGACAGTTGCCAGTTTAATGCAATGTATATAGATAATCGTAAGACAGGTGATGCTTAATGAAGGGGAAAACTAATGCAGAAAATACTTAAGAAGCTTTCTACTTTTTGTCCTTCTTTAAGCAACCCCACAAGGCTAAGATACAAACATCTTTATTTAATAATCGCTTCTCAAAGTTTAAGTAGAACATATATATCTCGATTAAGTCTCTGTTACTTGTACTTCTACATTTAATTTCATTCTTTCAAAATTGCTTAAAGACTTTTCCTCAGCCCATTGAGGGACCACCAGCCCATTGTTCTGGAGGTGTCAATGTAACTGTCAATCACGTGCAGCACAATCTCAGTTACCTGGTGAGGTCCAGATTATACTCATGCTCTAGTGGTTTGCAATGGCTATTTCTAACCAAACTATCAAAATAAAGGTCGGGTTTCACATGAGAAGCTTTAGAGGTTCTTTGCTAATGACATGTTCATAAGACCCATGCTTTTTGCAAGGAAATTGTCTGGCAAGGTGTTATGATCAAAAGGTCGTCAGGAGATGTCTTTAAGTCGAACATATCCGCATGTCAAAGTTAAAACGTGATTCAGTCGCATTTTGACGTTAAAATATGGTTATGCTCGACTTAGTCACGTTTTTAACTTTGAAATACAGATGTGTACCACTTAAAGCTAGTACGAGATATTAAAGTTTGACTGTACTTCGAAATCATATAACTTTAAGGAAGCCAAGAAATGTATTTACCTTTGTATATATAACATATCACTGTATACCTTTAAATAAATTCACTTTTTTATAGTCTCAACTAGCACTAAACTAATCATACACAATTCAATGTGTTTGTTTTTGCACATGACCGGTTAGGATCCACACTATTTCCATGTTTACGTGGGCATATATATAACACTCGTGACAGAAAAAACAGCTTTAACCTCCCTCAGCGTATTGTCAGAACACACTTGATAGGCAACCTTACAGGCTCAACCAACCGTATCCAAGTGCAGATCTATGTCTGGCCAAACAAAACAACTTAGCACACAGCCAGGCTGAATATACGGTCGTATAAGGAGCTTCCAAGCTGTGGTGTTAAACTAATCTAATTAAGCATGGTGGCTAATGAACAGGAATGACATTGGCAAACAGTGTAGACCCTGGTGAGATGTCGTGTTACAGTGGAGAAAACGTTATTCTTTCCCAATAAACGCGTTTACGCTAAAACTATTATATTCGCTGCAAACAGTTTGGAGCCAGATCAGACGCCGGGTAACCCGGCGTCTGATCAGGCTCCAAACTGTTTGCCACCAAGATAAGGATGAATGATCAGAATTGTCAAAAAGTTGTACTTTTCTACGTTTAAGTGTTTTGCGTTTGCGTACGTTTGCGTTTAAACGGGAAAGAATAACAGATTCTCCACTGTACGGGCAAAAACTGCAAGTCTTTAGGTCGACCTGGTATATCTACACAAATAATGAAATCTTCCAACAAACAAATATACATATGGAGAATTTCGGAGTAGAAAATAAAGAGATATGACCATACCGATAGAAATGTTGCTAAAGGGGCGTCAAACCTAATATCGACCAACCAACTATACCCCGCCTATCTACGATCGCTTCATTAACATTCCGTAGGTCACCGGCCGCTTGATGGGGAAAGCGTTGCGTACAGTCCTGCTCACACTATTTAACCTACATATTGCAATAAACTCACCCTAGATGCAACTTGTTTGTCCATGCAGCAGAACATACAGTGGAGAATCTGTTATTCTTTCCCGATAAACGCGTTTACGCTAAAACTATTTTTTCTTTTACAAACAGTTTGGAGCCAGATCAGACGCCGGGTAAACCGGCGTCTGATCAGGCTCCAAACTGTTTGCCACCAAGATAAACATGAACTATCAGAATTGTCCAAAAGTTGTTCTTTTCTATGTTTTAGCGCTTTGCGTTTGCGTACGTTTGCGTTTAAACGGGAAATAATAACAGATTCTCCACTGTAACTGTGTAGTCTAATGAGATGTCGAGGAATGCGGAGTCTCATGAGGTTCTCAACTGTTTACCAATATCCTCTTTAGATGACACTATATAGGATACAATGGTACACGGTCATTGTAACTAAAGGTTTTACGAAAAACAGCGAAGGAAAATAGTTTCTGATCTAAGTCTACAGTGCTCCACGCTGGGCTTGATCTCAGTGTTTCAGACAGAGAAAGAGAGCACTAAATCAGGCAGGCTCGTCTTTTGGGGGCGTTTTGGCTCATCTGAGCACATTTGTTCTCAAACTTGTTTAGATAATATGACCATACGTTGTCAGATGAGTTCGATTATGATTGATGGATGGATGGATGAGTTGGGTTTTACGGCACTGCGACACAAAATAGGTCATATAGCGCCGATGATTGATGAGGGGTGATGAGATTATGATTGAAAGAGGGCCAAAAAGTCAAGAGCTATATGCCCTTGGTATGTGTTTAACAATATAATAACTACAGTTTTCAGTAGAATTAGATACTACTTGCACACAATGATAAGCATAAGTTTGTGAACTCGTGCAATTATTAGTGAAATCGTATCATTGTGTCAAATGTTTTCTGCCCTTGATGTACTTACACATGATAGAAAACGCTTTATTTCAGTCAGTGTTTAGTGTCTATAATTTAAATGGGTTTTGATAATACTTTGTAAAACTATATATGGCTATAAGTTCTAGAATAAGATCAATTATGGTCGAAAGCAGGCCAATTGATCAAGAGTTGTCTGCCCTCGGTGTTTTGAAAAAGTCGTATTTACATGTAACAGTGTTAACACTATAATTGCACGCACAATTTATAAGTACACAATTGTGAAGGAATGCGATTATTTTTTAAATCAGATCTTTGGGTGAAGAGTTATCTGCTCATGATGTACTTAGATATGTTGGAAAAGTATTGTTTCGGCTTAGTTTCTACAAAGAACGGATATTGATAAAACGTTTTAAAACCATATTGGTTATAAGTCCTCGCAATCGGACTAATTGGTTATCTGCCCTTGATGTGTTGAAAATGTCATATTTAAATGTACTTACACTCTAGCAACTACAGTTTGGTTCGACTTTGATTATACTCGCACACAGTGCATGCTATATGTACATGTAAATGTGTTTGAAGGAATACGCCTACTGTTGAAATATGATAATAGGTCAATACTCAATAGTTAGTTTGATTTTGATAAAACTCTGTAACACTATATATGGCTACATGTATACGTGCTCGAACGAGTTTGAGTATGTTTGCAATAGGGCCAATTTTTCAAACCGTATCTGCCCTTGATTGGTGGAAATTATCATATTTAACAGTGTTACTCAACTGCAGTTTAAAATTCAATGTATATGAGTTCAAGCTCTTAAATCAAATAAAATTTGGGTAAAATCAGACCATTGTGTTCAGAGTTGCCCATTCAGATTTTGTGTTAAACATCATAATGGTTTGCCCGTTCATTGTAATGCTGGATCTGTCCCTGGTATGGGTAACATACTATATTTGCCAACGTATAGCCCGTTTACTCATCCACCTCGGAAACTTCAAACTAACGATTTCAAACTAAGTGTAGTCCACTTTTAAATATTTAGGGTTGGTCTATACAAAATATTGCAAAATGATAAACAGTGTCTCACCTGACCAGTGGCTCATGTAGGAACCCTGTGATCAGGGTTTGCACTGTTTGCATAGAGCAATTGTACACTCCAGATTTGTATCAGTCGGGTATTCTCGTCTCTAAACGTCTCTAGCGTCAATGAGTTAACTAATTCAACACCACGGACTTGTTTAATATACACTCGTTATATTTGCAAATAGCGTGAACCTAATTCAGAGGGTATCTATAGGAGCCACTAATCAGGGGCTATACTGTTCATCGTTGTAGGGTCTGTATTGTTTGCTAATGTAGAGCAGTATTTGTTAAACTACCCAGAATTCGAAATAAACTAATTCACTTTTGGTAAAAAAAAAATGATCCACAAGGGAAACTAATTACCCACAAGAGTTACTTAGTGTTGAAAGAGTTAACCGAAGACTAGTTGATGTAAAAGAGTAAGGCGCCAATGACGCCTAAAGGTGCTTTTGCAAACAGTTTAGATCTTGATCAGATGCCGCGTGTCGCGGCGTCTGATCAAGAATCAAACCGTTTCGAAACACTCGCTTCGAAATTTCGTCAGTTGTGCTGCCTTAAATTTTACTTTGAATCGATATTGAAAACACAAATATTGAAGCAGAAGACAATTAACCCTTAGCCCGCCAAATAAATTGTCGTCTGCTATATTTCTCGTCTGCTTCAAGTTTCAAAGTGCTTCAAAGTTGCTCAAAATTGCTGAAAATGTTGTCCGAGTGTCAAACAGCTTGGATCCGGATGAGACGCCGAGTTACTCGGCGTCTCATCCGGATCCAAGCTGTTTGCATATGGAGCTATAGTCGTGAGTGGCAGGCTAAGGGTTAAGCGGGTAAGGGGTAAAAACTGCACGATCGAGGTCTAAACCGTTTGTGAATCGATTTAAAAAGCTTCAAGTTCTGGAACCGACACAAAAATTTTGGGACAGACGACGTCTATACCCTTCATTGGCATGACGTCATCTGCTTTAAACAATGGTCGTCTGCTTTTATTTCTAAAATTAAATTTTAGATAATTGGACCAGTGCAACATCGTCACCGGTGTCAAACATTTTGGATCCTAATTAGACTCCGAGATACGCTGTTTCTGATAAGGATCAAAACTGTTTGGAAATAACTGGTGTTCTCGGGGTAAAGCAGTTTATAGGTTTAGCAGACGATTTATTAACATTACAAACGCCAGGGACACTATACATGTATCACTTTAACCATATTGCATCCAATGGATTCTTCCATGCGTATATATTGGATTAGGCCTTTTTTATATTAGGGGTGCCTGGTCTAAATTTTCATTTTCGTTTTGTTTTCTCATGAGATGAGATCAATGCATGGAAGGCAAGAGAGAAGGCGAGGTTGGACGTTATTAAATCTAAAAAATGGCAATCTTTGCAAGAACTTAACCATGCAGTGACCCCAGAGCCGGAATACAGAGTCGTTAGTATAGTGAAAGATGGTAATTGTTTCTATAGGTGTTTAAGTCAGTATTTCTATGGAACTCAGTTTCAACACGAGACCATCAGAAAGGAACTGATTCAATACATGAAAGTGAATAAACCATCATATAGTCACTTGGTGGATGGTGATATTGATAATCACATCAGGAATCAGACTTTTTCTGATGGCAGAGTGTCATCATGGGCCACAGAGGCAGAACTTCACGCTGCTACAGATTTAATCGGCGTAGCCATCATGGTGACATATGATAGAAAAAGTATTAATTGGCACATGTTTGTAAGTGAGAAGTGTGAGAGTGGAGAAAGTAAGGCAAGAGTTTATCTTTTACTAGAAAATCACCATTTTAGTTTAGTTTTTAAGGATAGTTCTAAACAAAATTTCCACCCGTTTGTAGCTAATAACTCCACAGGTTCAGTAGATTGGTTTGAAAACCCTACGGTTTTAGGAAATTTAGACTCTGCAGAAAATGGATTGGTACCAACTGAGGAAGACAATCAATTTTCAGTAGAAGCTAGAAATGTATTGTTAGGGGAAAACAGTCAAACTACAACACCATTAGTTCCAAACATATTGACAAAAAGTAGTAAGGATAAAAGAGGCAAAAAGAAATTCTCTCATGTTAAAAATAATGTTAAGTCAGATCATGACGTCATGACAACGGCAATAACAAACAAAGTTGTAAACATTATTCTCTTTGATTTTATGGCTGAATGCATGTAACAAAAATGTGACGTGTGTTTTGATGTGATTTTCTTTGAAAAAGGCCCTTAGTGGTCGAAATATTAGAAAAGAGCAGTATATATATTAATATAAGGAATAAACAACATCTTTTTGCCGCTCATGACGGTATGATTACATTAGCTTCGGGGGGGGGGGGGGGGGGGGGGTAAGTTTACAAAACTTACCCCCTGCGAAGCTAATGTAGTCATACTATCATGAACGTCAAAAAAAGATGTTGTTTATTCCTGTAAAGAATGTATATGCGTGCACCTATATTTTGCTGTGCAGCATGTCCCCTTCTTTAAAACGTGTAGCTTCACGGTGTGAATCACCCAGTCAGTAATTGTATCACCATTCTTCTGATGTGAGGTACATTTGGTTATTATCTTACTCTTTCCCCCACATAAGCAGCTAGGTGCCTTTAAACATCAGTTGCTTTAGAATATAATAGAAAGTTGAGTATTTGCTATTCCACCTCTCATATTTTCAAAAAACATTTATATCTTTTCATAACTTTGAGACAGTCTGTCTCATGTCATTTGTGTGTATATGTCTTGAATATATATAATATTGATGTAATTACTTGCTGATGTATCCCGTTATACGGGACTTTGCGGTTGATATCAATAAAAAAACTTGAAAGCACTTTTAATCGCGAAAGAGATTTGAGACCAATGGAGTATCACCCACTCTGCAGTAAACAACTGATTGCCGTCGACCTAGCGATTATCGCTCCACCACTAGTTATAATATATAGATATATAGTTCGTCCGTCATAAATGACGAAGACCACTTTTGTCATCCTACAATTTGTGTAGCTTTCCGTGGACACGGAGATGGCTTGTCAAGCCAATCCTTGTCCGGAAAGTTCTCTGGCAGTGCGGACAAGGAATTGTTTCAGGGGGAGGGGATATGTTTGCGCTGTCTTTCCTTTTCTGTCTGCGCAGTTCAGCGGCTACAGTCCTGTTTGCTTCGCACGACTTGGCACCCTTGTGAACAGCTGAACGCCATTTACCTCTGTCAGATGCAGACTGTTCCCATGTGTCAATATTAATATTAAACACCTTCAAGGAGGCTTTCAGCGTGTCTTTGAACCGCTTCTTGGGGGATCCAATGGATCGTCTTCCTTTTTGAGTTCGCCAAAGAAGAGCCTTTTTGGTAGGCGGTTGTCCGGCATTCGTACCACATGCCCAGCCCAGCGAAGTTGAGACTGCATCAGGATATATATTATAGTACATTGATAAACAGTAGGAGCCCTCTGACCAGGGTCTGCACTGTTTACATAGGACAAGTATATTTTTCACAGATACACGGTTGGTAAACGACACATATACTCGTCGTTATGGTTGAAGTGGTTAAAATAATATATCGAGGACAATTTAGTTACAATAGTACATACACAGACTTCAGAACAATATGCTGGTGGTCCCTCAATGGACTGAGGAAAAGTCTTTAAAGTGCAAAATTTCAACACCATAGACCCGTAGGGTGTTCACTTACCTCTGTTTGCTGTTTAGAATAGCCATTTTTGCACCGTGTGCAGTGTGCAGAGTACAGTAGAGAAAACGTTTTATTTCCAAATAACCGCGTTTACGCTTAAACTATTATTTTAAATTGCAAACAGTTTGGAGCCAGATCAGATGCCGGCTCCAAACGTTTTGCCATTCAGGTTAAAACTGGTAGTCAGAATTGTTAAAAAATTGTCATGTTCTATATTTCATTGCAAGTAATGCGTTTGCGTTTGAACGGAATAATAACGTTTTCTCCAAGGTATGGCAGACCGGTAGCCAACATGAAGCAATAGGAATTTACTTCCTCATCTATCTAATTTTTACTTTGATTTCCATTTTCTTCAAAATGCCTCAGAATTAACGTATGTATGATCGAAACAATCCAGCTAAAGAAAGTAATTTCTTTTCAAATTAGGTGCGGGCGTTTCGGAATGATACCGTTACATGTCTCCGCGCATATTTCATTCTTAACCTTTAGCCTGTTGTAAAATAATGTCTGCATAAACGCCTGCGTTTATTCATCTTTCTATCCTGATTATGTGCAATGAGAGTCGAGGTCCAACGAGAAAAGTTCTAACGATATGCTTTAACTCCATTTAATGTTTTAAAATTCAACAGCTACAATGGTTGTATTCGAATCAGGACAATTATCGCGTTAGTTGGAATAGTTAACAACAAGTTCTATTCGAATCACCACTTGATGTTTTCCGTTGACAAAATGTTGTCAAACCCTAAAATCGAGCGTTGATTTAGTCACGTGACCGTGTGATTAGTGTTACTAGATAAAACAAACATGAAGACCCTCTCAATTAATCGAATGGATCCAGATCACATGGCATTATATACGTATATAAAAATTGGGAGCATTACGACTGTTTTAACGGGTGTTTGATTCATTTCCATTCGTCCGGAAGTACAAAGTTTTCGTTGACTACAATTTCTATTCGAGTCGGGCCAAAATCGTTGACATCAGTAAATCTTCGCGCATTTGCTCCGCCCACTTTTCGTTGACAACAAACTAGATGATTCGAATACGACCAATGAAACGTTCAAATATGGATAGGTATTGCCTGCCGCAACAATGCAGGTTTTAGGCTTTCAAAACTTCTTTGAGATGGACCCTGCTTGAAAGTCGAGGTCCGACAGTCGCAGTCCGACATCCGACCTGCGCGTATACACTCTAATAGGTGCCTTTCGAAACACGGATAATTGATATTACGTTCCGATATATGGCTGTCACATGTGGCATGTTCTTACATGTATCATTTGGTGTCGTTTCTGATAACTGGCTGTCAAAACAATAGAGGGTTGGTTCTAGACCAGATGCAGATGACGCGTAATTTACTGTAAGTGAATACAGTCGAAACTCGATACTTCGAACTCGCTTTAATCGAACTTTCCGTATTTCATATACTGAATTGTGATAACTCGACCTCGCTAAAGTCGAACATACCCTTTTTCAGAGTTAAAACGAGGCATGTTAAAATATGGGCATGATCGAACTAAAGCGAGTTCGGATTATCGAGTTTCAATTATATATGTATACGTTTGGGCAATTATGTACCCTCCTATTAAACCCTGTTACTTCAAATGGACAATGCCAGTTTGCAATTAAGTTCAGCCCATTTTTTGACTATTTATGTTTGTAATATTGAAATGTGTTATAGGAATAAACAACATATTTTTGCCGTTCATGACGGTATGAACACATTAGCTTCGCAGGGGGTAAGTTTATATTTATATTCTTTATTTTCTGTCTTGTCCATTTAATGTGTATTTGACCAGATTTGTTTTCATGTATATGAATATATCATATACCGGCCAAATAGGTTTGATAGATGTAATCCTGGATGTAACAGCCATTCAATCTCTATGATATGCGGTATGAAAAGTAGTCCAAAATACATGTTTCGGAGTTAATTACAAAGTCAAGCTTTTACCCAGAAAACTGTCGCTATGTGCTATGTGCTTAAAAATAAACAATACAATTTAAATAAAAAATTATCTATTTTTAAAGCACATTTTAAAATTAAGGTCGCGTATGTTTATTTCAGCTTAGTTACACGCCATAGCAACCATTGGCTGGTCGCTAGGTCGGTATCTCTCCGGCGGAGACTCCGCCCTCTTTCTAACTGGCTGGAACCAGTTTCGATGTGTAGGTTCATTGTGGGAAGACCTGCATATTTTTATACGATTACATAAAGACTTTACAGGGTGAATGTAAATATTACAAAATGACGAGCAGTGCATACCATGGATAAAGAGATCCGATTGGAGCCATGCGACCAGGGTCTACACCATTTGCATATCACAATCGTACTCTTCATAGATACGCTGATTCACTAGGATTCGATGGTTTAAGGAACAATGGATTGGAGAAAATAACAACATGTATCTTCCAAGACAGGGGACAGCTTATTTTAGGGCAGGAGTAATACTGAAACAGTTCAATTCGCGGCATCTCATCAGGATCGCCCCTGGATTTTAGTCTCTATTTCATATGTTAAATTCTGTTTTATGGGAATACTGCGGTGGTGTATAGTATTTTTGCTGTTGCGTCGAATGTCAGCAACATACAATTTGTAGCCAAAGTGCGGTTCAACAGGCATTCAAATAACAATACGATCACTGCTAAACATAGTTTACGTCAAGATTAATCCAACACGAGTAAGGGAGATAATTTAGTTTGACGTCCCAATACAATATAACATTCATCTCTTCCCTTTACATAAGCAAGCTAAAAAATGTAAACCCATCCTATATCCTAGCCGTGATCTCATAATTGGCAGCAGATCGAAAGTTTATATTATACCCGATTTATATAGCGCTCTTTTCCCACAGGAGTTATAATATATGCGTTCAAAAGCGCTTCACATGAAATTAAATAAATGTACCTACAAAGCGAGAAAAGACAAATTGCTACATTCACAATAAATAGGATACATTATAGAGTTACATAGAAACCGTGATGGCAATTCTTTCAATATTATTAAAAAGATTATTAAAATTGTTATAATAAGTTTGTCAAATCAACTTTAGAATGATTAAAGATAGTGATTATTATTATCTTTTAAATTATGTTTCAGTGTAGAGCCGGAGAGCAGTTCATATATCGTAGAACGAAATGTTTTAAACGATACTCTCCGTATTTTTTTTGCTGAGTATTGCATAATCCATGACTGAGGTACACCCTTAATTTGTAGAAAATAAAGATAAAAACTGTCCAAGAATTATACCACAGACCCTCAGCCAACTGGTATCAAAGCGATTGGGCAATCACTACCATCAATATCCACCAGACAGGCACAAGGTCAACGGTAAAACTCTAGGACTCCTATTTAGACCCACATCATTTACAGGAAGAACACAGCCCAGAAGTAGCAGTCATCTATTTCCTACTTTCTTCTAATTACAGATATTAAAGAAGAGCATTTTCAGACGATTTTTTAAAAACTGCAACTGATCTTGCATCTCTGATGTCTGATGGTAGAGTGTTCCAGAGCTTTAAATCTTTCTTGACATGTATACGTTTAAGGTTAAAAAGCGTTTGAGTTGAATCTGATATCGTTCTCAATCATTTGATTGGTCAGAGTTGAGCTTTTGATTGGACTGCCTGAGAACGATCTCAGACACCACTTAAAAGCTTAATAAGATTGGGACAAGAAGTAACATCGATATTTCATGAATGTGAAGTTCAAATAGTTTGGGTCCTCTGATCAGACACCAACGTTCCAGTTCCAGTAAAGTTAAGTCTGTAATATAAAGGGAACGGTGTCACCTTATCGAAACCATGACTGAGAATAGAAGATTCAGGTTTCCATAAATGAGCTCTCTAATAAGTTCTTTGCAACGTGTTTCCAGTTACTTAATCGTAAAAGGACATTAATATAACATATCTGATCGTTGGCACGTATTTGTCACCAGAATGTGTGTTAAATGAGCACTTAAGTAACGATAAATTTACATTCTTTAAGGCGACATCTTGAAGGGACTGATAACAATATTATGGAAAATTGGCTCTTTTGTTGAAAAAAATAAAAAATAAAATAACAATAAAAACAATGACATGCAGTTAATAATGTAGAAAATGTATTGCAATTTGATTGCTGACATGAATTAAGACAAATATAATTTCCACAAAAAAATTCAAGAGTTGTAGCAAGTTCTTATGTAGTTCTACAAGTTCTAATGTAATTAACACATGTAAATGTCCCATACAGGTGTACTGGTAAAAACGATAAAATATCACTTTTCACAGAAAACTGCAAAGATTACAAATTGTGTTTTGAGTTAACGAACATGCTTTAGAATTCAAATAATGGATACAATTGAACATTAAAGGTAAAATATTGATTTACTAACGGATAACATCTCTAAGACTATTAAAATGTAGATCAAATATTTTGGAAGTTATGTGATGAGAAAGTGATAGGGTCAATTCATAGGTACATGTACCTATGAATGTGTATACCTTTGGTGTTTAGCAAACTTTGAGTAGTATATTTATGCAAGTACCAAACAGTGTTCAGGCAATATATGAGTGTCAAACCGTTTGGACCCTACTCAGATAACGATTAACTCAACGTCTGATCTGGTTCCAAAATGTTTGTAAAGTCGACTCCACCTATGGCGAAAAAAGGGTAAATTGTTTTGATTGTTTTGATTATAACTATATTCGAATTTGTGACTCAAATCTGAGACTTCAAATAGTTATTGTGTTTGAATGACACTGTTTAATATGTATTTAAGCTTTGCCTATGGACGGAAAAAAGCAAAATTGTACTAATGAAAACGGAATAGATCTATCTCCAGTGTGTGATCAGCGCTCTTGTATCAGTTCGTTGTGTATTCCAGATCACACTCGAGGCTACGCCTCTCGTGACTGAGATCTGGATTACACAACCGACTCGAACTTTTATTATAAACCTAAATTGTTTGGGACAAGATCTATATGTTGTTACCCAATAATCAAATAGATATATAAGTGTATACAATGTTAAAAGTTAAAACTCCTCCGTACAGCTATATTATCAGGGCTGCCATTTCTCAGGATTTTTCCTAAATTTCCGGATTTTTTCCCAGGTTATGGTAGCTTAAAGCACGCTGAAAGTAAAGCAGAATGCGCCATTAGGCGCATTCTGCTTTACTTCCAGTCTGCTTTAAGTAGTCACATGCCAACAAAACTAGAAATCGGCTATTGGGTAAAGGTACGATTCGTAAAATCGCGCTTGAAAAATGCATATTTGGAAATCTTAGGTTTTTTCATTTCAACCAAGTTATTAGATGGCAGTCCTGTATTATAATTGAATCTGAAACTATTTTTGGAAGTCATATGACCACCAATAATGACGTCATTATTTATATTGATGACGTGTTGGTAAATCCGTTATTTTTATCGGTTCGATTGAGAAGTAGCTTTTTGCAAATAACGTTCATTTTTAGCGTTAAAGGGTATGAATTGAACTGTTTGAAATTTTGTCATTTAGGAGGAAATCAGTACAAGTGAGTGTTGTAGGTTATTCATTCTTAAACTGGTTTAAAAATATCACCGAAATCGGGAATTCCGAAACGTCACGCACAATTCTTCGTAAAAGCCGTGACGTCATCATCCAAGATGTCAGCCCCCATGTGTTGTAGTTGCCTAGTTTTGAGGAAATTATTCACGCGCAAATCAAACACTTTTCAAAGTCTGTCAGTGATTGAATAGAATTGGAATACCTTTGATTTTATCACGCATTACTTAAGAACGGAAAAAAGGCAAGCCTTTTTTCCGTATTATATATATATGTATTTTTATAATGATAACATTTATTAATATCAGAATATGTGTTATATATCACTATATTACATATATCTTATTCTATAGTGAACTACTTAATATGCATGATAACAAGTAAATCATTGGAACTGGGGTTCACAAATAGAGGCCGCTGCATGACAAACCGTCAGACTGACTGGGTGACTCACTGCCGTGAGTACCGGGCTAACTTACTGAATGTCATTACCATCTAAATTGTTCTAATAAACAATAAAGGAACAAGTTGTGCGAACAACATTCTTTTTGAATAACACGTGATTCCATAAACTAGGAAAAACGTATATATAAAGATACATTGCATCCCTTGGTTATGATGATTAACCCTTTCAACACGAAGTAACTCTTGTGGGTAATTAGGTCCCCTTGTGGTTCATTTTAGTTACCAAAACAAATGTGTCTACTTGGAATGTCTTAATAAACAAATGGTCTAGACCTTGATGAGAATGTTCTTATAGAAGAGCTCTGATCTGGGTCTACACTGTTTGCAAATGTAATGAACATATTCTAAACAGGCACATGGTGTTGGAAGAGTTAATAGCAATGATGGCCAACTGTTGTACATCATTCGAACAAAACGAGTTTGATGAGAGTATTTATATTTATGTTGTCACTAATTGTAAGGGAATATTTCCTATCATTGTAAACACATTCAGACCAGGCGCTCCACTGGAATAGCTGGTTTTGTATAATCCATTACCCCATAAATACGCCTTTAAACGCCTTTTATTTATTTCTCAACTGAAGAAAACAGTTCCAACTAATACACTCAAGAATATGATTTCAAGATTCAAGATTTCTTTATTCAGTAATGTAAACACATAGTGTTTCTTATTACATCAACATAATCATGATAATAATAATCATAGTCACATGACAAGAACTTCTTAACAATCTTTATTTGCATTAACATATATACAATTGATACTGAAATCGGAAAAAGAGGTTGAACTCTAAACTGTTAATTCCATTCCAGCCTCTCTATGTTTTACACAGGGACAATGAAACTATTACAAACTATTGAATAGTATTTGTAATCGCCAATCGTCTTTTAAATGATTCAGATAAAAACTTACCCAAATTGAAAAGTTCTTTAGTATTTTCAGATTGCATCAGTGAAACAAATTTAAAAACGCTAGGTCTATTATAATAGAATGGTTTGATAAACGTGCGACGAATATCATCATATACCGGACAAACAAGTACAAAATGATATTCGTCTTCTAAGTCGCGACTATCACAATGCAAACAGAACCTTAAATTACGTTCAGTTCTCGATTGAGAATAACGACCAGTTTCGATTCTTAAGGTATGTGACGATAATCTTAATCGCGATACTGGTGTTCTCAACTTTTTAGGTAATTTGTCCAAGTATTCCTCACATTCAAATATTGTTTTATAGTTTTTATATATGTACAAAGACTGACTGTTACTTAATGATACATACCATTGTTGTTTAAATACGTCGACAAGACGTTCTTTAAACAACATATGTAATTTATTGAGATTTACTTCGTTTGGATTTTGCCAAACATTGGAGAATCCATATTCGTCCAACAAATGTTTTATATTGTTGGCCCAGTTCTTAATACCTATGCTGCTATCGTATACTAAACTCTTATATATATAATTTATAAGTACATTTTCAGAATTGACTATCTTACTCCAATACTTTATCATTCTAACATACCTGTTAATATAAAGTGGGTAACGCCCTAACTCTCCATACACTGCCATATTACATGTCGAAGTTTTAACATTCAATAACAATTTACAAAATTTAAGATGAATTCTCTCTATCTCTTTAGATTTACTAGACCCCCAAACTTCACAAGCGTAATTTAACGTGCTTCCGACAAAAGCATCGAATAGTTGACATAGTGTTTTTGGTTTGAAGTTAAAATCTTTTGTGTGTATCATATGAAATATGTTTTTATCCTAACAAGGGGTAGCTTAATGCAGACTGAAAGTAAAGCAAAATATACCTTAAGGCACATTCTGCTTTACTTTCAACATGTTTTAAGTGGTCAGCTACCAGTATCTTCAATACTAGAAATAGGCTATTGGTTTTGGGGTTAAGTGTTTTCATTGCTGTTGGTCAACACTCACTTATGTAACATTTAGTGGTAAGACAGGTTGTAGCTTAGATCAGAATATAACTATTACAGAAAGTTTGCACATAACTTCAAACTTGTTTCAACCCTTTACTCGGTAGCTCCATAGCATGTTTTAGTCTTGAAGATAGTTTACTATTTAAAACATGTTGAACATTAATCAGAATGCGCCTTAAGGCGCATTCTGATTTACTTATCACCTGCTTTGAGCTACCATCTGCTAGGATATAGAACATATGTTTACTGTACATATGAATTACTGTACAATATTGTTTTCTTCTGTGGAAGAGTTAATTAAATGCATAAAAAGGCGTATCTACATGGGCAATTGTAAAATATCTTATATTAAACTACATTTAGACATAAAACGTACTGTAATAAAAAATAACCTAGCAAAAATGCATGTTTCTTTCTGTATTTTTTTTATTCAAATTTTCAATTTTTTCAATAAAAATGTATGTTTTCATATTTACATTCGATAGAAAAATTGTATGTATGTTAGAAATATTATTTAGTTTTTGACGATTCTTCATGAAAATTACGTTATATTGGTATTTTCTACTTATACTACATGTAAAAATATGTATGGATGTATTATATGTGAATAAAATTATTGAAAAAAAAAAAAAAAAAAAAAAAAAAAAAATTATTTGCAGTGCAAACAGTTTGGAGCCAGATCAGACGCCGGGTAACCCGGCGTCTTATCAGGCTCCAAACTGTTTGCCACCAAGATAAACATGAAATATCAGAATTGTCCAAAAGTTGTTCTTTTCTACGTTTTAGCGCTTTGCGTTTGCGTACGTTTGCGTTTAAACGGGAAAGAATAACAGATTCTCCACTGTATGACTTATTTTTTCAAACATGTCGTCTGTGCACAACCATTTATTTCAATTGCTTGAGTTACAATTACAGTTAAACTCTTATCATGCTGAATTGTCATCTGCTTCAATTATATCGTCTGCGAAAAGAATTGTTGGAGCTTTTTAAACTAGCGAAAGGTTGAAGATGGGTCGTCTGATCTGGATCCAAACTGTTGCAAATGTAATCCAATCCGCGCTTAGCATGATAGGCCGGTTGCAATAATTTCATAATACAGTAAAACCCCTCTATTACGACCACTAAAAAGGCTAATTGACTGCATAAAAGACAGGTGAAAGCTTAAAGCAAGCTGGACGTAAAACAGAAAGATCCTTTATGAGCTTTCTGTTTTACGTTCACCTTGCTTTAAGTAGTCACCTGTCCTAAACACCTGATAACTAAAACAATTATATGGTTGTGATAGAGATGTTTCCCTGTATCACGGTATGTCCTAATATTATAGGACATTGGTATACTTAAAGTAAAATCTGGATGAGACTTTTTTTTAACGTAAGTTAAGTCGCAATTAGGCCTACTTGTTACTAGTAGGTCAGTCTTGCTGGGCGTTATTTATAGACTTTCCAAAAATTGTGAGTATAAATGTTTTGGAGATCTTTACAATCAGTTAAGATCCATATCCGGCCCAATTAATGTGAGGCCTGATCAGGATCCAAACTGTTTTCCAATCAGATCCTGTTTCTGCACTTGAAAAGAAAAAAACAGTACCAATATGAGAATTTTAACAGACGGAAATTTAAGCAGGGCACAGTTATTCAGTTATGCGTAACAGCTTTGTATCGGACAAAAAGATACATATATAATTACAGTCGAAACTCGATACTTCGAACTCGCATTACTTCGAACATACCCATATTTCAAAGTTAAAACGTGGGCTATCCACGTTTTAACTTTAAAATATTGGTCTGCTCGACTTATGCGAGATCCAATTATCGAAATTCAACTTAGAAATACTGGTACGATTGATTTAAGCGAGTTCGAAGTATCGAGATCTTCGTTTTAATAGTTAAGGTTGATGACTCTTTATGAGATCGGACCAAAATCGGCATTCTACGTACAGTGATCGGCCATTCACGTCAACTGCCGATCTGCTTTAGCATGTTTCGGAACAGATCGGCAGTTGACTGGAGTGGCCGATCGCTCTCCATAGTGTTCCGATAATGACCGAGATTAGCCCGATCTCATTAGGGGTCATCGACATTAAAACATTAATACATTCACTTCTGATACTAACGATGAATAATTCCAATTACCAATTACGTCAAGTCACTGTTTAACTATTTTGTGTTGTATTTTAACAATATATATTGCAAAAACATAATAAACAGTGCAGACCCAGATCAGAGGGCTCCTGCAGACATTCTTATCAGTCTTCACTGTTTGCAAAGGACGCATATTCACGTCACTGGGATTAAACGTGCTAAAAGATAAAAAAAAAAAAAAAAAAAAAAAAAAAAAGGCGTATCTATGAAGAGAAAGATTAGCAGTCACTTGCCTTCATTCAACAAGCATTCTTTTGAGAAACAGTTACAGCGGACTTTTATTGTATTCCCGATACGTATAGTATACAATTACCAGTAAGGTAAAGGCCGTGTGCAGCGACCACTCAAATGAGAATAAATGTGTTGTCTTAACCCATTACCCCATAAATACGCATTTTACGCCTTTAATTAATTCCTCTGCTGAAGAAAATAGTTCCAATTTATACTATTACAAATAAAAATCATAAGAAATATTTTCTATATTATTCCAGATAATAGCTTAAAGCAGGCTGGAAGTAAGGCAGAATGCGCCCTAAGGCGCATTCTGCTTTACTTTCAACCTGCTTTAGTGGTCACATATCTTCAAAACTAGAAACTGGCCATGGGATAATGGTTTAAACTATCATGACTGCTTAATGCAGGGCCAATGTAATGCAGAAAGCTCCTTTAGGAGCCCTTTGCATTACACTGTCCTGTTTTAAGCATTTATTTGTGTTTTAAGAACGCCATGGGTTATGGCTTTACTGAGTAACCACTGTGATCAGGAAATAATATATAAAAAGGCACTAACCGCATTCCACAACATGAACGTGTAACGCGCCCATCTTCCTATTATATGCCGGGGTTTTATGTTGGTCCATCATCTTGGCCTTGTTTCACCTGTGTCCTTTAAATAATAATCGAAAGTCACACAATGGCAGCCACTGAGTATAGATCGCAGAGCGACTCTGTGAATCCTGGGTATATGAATAAATGTAGGGCTCCCTGTATATAGCCTGAATAGATCGATAGAGACATGACAACAACATAGATCCTCCCAGTCTCGCGTGTTAGTGAGAAACTATGGTTGAAATATATCGCACCTGTACAGTCATACCTGTATTAAACCTTTAGCAATCGTCATATTTATCGTCTGCTTTAAAGTGTCGTCTGTTTTTTTCTTAATATTCAACGTTCGTTGATACAACTGTAAAACAGTCCAGCTCCTGGTCTAACGCCAAGTTACTCGGTAATTGATGAGGATGATTACTACACACGGTAATTGATTAGGATGAAAGCTGTTTGCAAGTGTTACTGTGGAGAAGACTATTACCCGTTTGAACGCAAACGAAACGCGATGCACTAAAATGCAGAACATTCTAAATATTAATCTCACAATTTATTTTTATCTGAGTGGTAAACAGTTTGGAGCCTGATCAGACGCCGGGTTACCCGACGTCTAATATGGCTCTAAACTGTATGCAATGGAAATACGGATTTTAGCGTAAACGCGTTTATTGGTAAAGAATAACGATTTCTCCACTGTAGTCATGTCTCGCTCAATGCTCAAAGGCTTCAACGTCACGCAATTAATGAGCATGACGATATGTACACATATATGTGACAGCGGTATGATTGGAATACGTAATGCAGAAAGCTCTGTAGGAGCATATTTGCCTCGGAACACATTTGTCTCACGAGGTGTGACCGATGTGCTTCGTAAACATTCATATTTGCGACAAATTGGAAATGAGACAAATGTGTTCGCCTAACAAAAGAAAGGACACTCGAAGCACATTTGTCTCTCATTCTTTCATAAATTCTTACCGAATATTTAGCAGACCTTAAACTGCCAGACAACACTGGTGGTGCAAAAACAAACAGACAGGTAGGAACAGAGGGAAATGTGGTTTTTTTTTAAATAAATGCGAGCAGACGGCATGTTAAGTGATATGGGGTAAAAAGGGTTGTTTTTAGAAGACTGAGAAAGTGTAATGCAGGCGTTAACTTTTAAGCAGACAGCGCTATGTGAGTACATTAAACAAGAGTATATTAAGGTAATTAATTAACTAATTATTAATGGAATCAGGATACAAGAATGGACCTAGAATATAATTGGGGTTTATAACTTTGTGCATTGCGTCTGCAGTTTATTTGCACAAAGTAAACAAAAATACCTATAGTGGCCAGATTGGTAAATAATTTCATCTGTCCTAGCCAGGTGTGTTTGCACAAGAGAATAATCCTTTTCTATCCTTTACAGGGGAATGCACTTTCTCCTTTACATTCAACCTGCTTTAAGTAGTCACCTGTCTTCAATACTAGAAACAGTCTATGGGGTAATGGGTTAAACCTGTAATCGGACCACTCCAGTTTCCAATTACGTCTAGTTCAGTTTTGACTGTTTATGCTTGCTTGGTGGGTTTATTTACAGTGTATTGCAAAATGACAAACAGTGCAGGCTCTGACCAGAATTTATTACTTATTTTCTACAGCGGTTGACGTTTTGAATTAAAAAATATTTGCACTAAAATTCATTTCTAGTGGTAAAGGGCTAAGAGAGAGAGAGAGAGAGAGAGAGAGAGAAAGAGAGAGAGAGAGTGGCTGAGAGAGAGGGGGTGAAAGCGAGAGAGAGTGAGAGAGAAAGTGTGTGAGAGACAGAAAAAGAGAGGGAGAGAGAAAGAGGGAGAGAGAGAGGGAGAGAGAGAGGGAGAAAGAGGGAGAGAGACAGAGAGAGAGGGAGAAAAAATGAGAGAGAAAGAGGGGAGAGGTAGAGAGAGAGGGGAGAGAGAGAGAGAAAGAAAGAGATAGATAGAGAGAGAGAGTATGTGAAAGAAAGAGAGAAAGACAGAGAGAGAGAGAAGAGAGAAAGAGAGAGTGACTGAGAGAGACATAGAAAGAGAGGGACAGAGACAGACAGACAGACAAACAGACAGACAGACGGACGAACAGACAGACAGATAGAAAGGGAGAAACAGATGAAAATGGCTTTTTGAAATTAATGCAAGCAGACGGCATGTTAAGCGATATGGGGTAAAAAGTATTAAATGTAGAATACTGAGAAAGTATTAGGCAGACGTCAATTTTTTAGCAGACTGCACTATGTGAGAACATTTAGCCGGAGTATTATTCTGTTTGTTATGGATGGCTATTGGTCAGAGTGGATAAAATGCTAACATACGGACTGACTGTCAATTACAGTCATTGGGAGCGTTCTGCTTTACTTTCAGCCTGCATTAAACAAATATGCGAGTTACTGTAAAGTAATGTGTTAATAAATTGGTTTGGGGAGAGGATAAAGATAGGCTATACGTGGTCAGTTTGAACATTGGTGTCAGGTGATTATAGAGTATAAAAGCTACAGGAATGTTTTAGTCAAGTTTTGAGGCCTGTCGGTAAACGGCGTTAGGAAAAGTACATGGGTTATGTCACCTATAATTGGCTCTATTTAGACTATTTAATCATGTCTGTACTTGTAAAGAGCTAGGTGTTAAGGTTTTTTGTTGTCAATAGTGCTAAGGGTTTGTTGACTCTGACTAAATACTGGGTATACAATTTTGACTATGCATTGTGTCTTAATTCAACAGTGCACAGCGTGTGTTGACTCTGTCTGAATAGGGTCTGTCCCTTCGTGTACTTTTCATTGTGTCCTAAATCAATAGTGCATAGGGTTTGTTGACTCTGTCTGAAGATTGTGTGCTTTCCATTGTGTCTTAAGTCAACAATGAGAGGTTTGTTTTTTGAAAAGGTGTTATTCTAAAAACAGCATACACTCTCAATGTTCATGCGCACTGAGATCATCTCAGTCATTTGAGCATGGGACGTCAAGGAGTAGACATGGTAGAGATGTACCTTATTGGGTTATTTAGTTGTTATTTAAAGTATTTGTATTAGAAGTAGTGGTGTTAATAGTAGAAGTAGTAGTAGTGTTATCATTAGTCTAGTGCGGTAGGGAGATTCAATGTCTGCGGTATACAACTCAGCTCTGTATACCATATAGACCACGATCCAGCATGGCTCACATCCGAAAATATCCAACATGGCCGCTCTGCCTCCGCGAACATCCGCTTTGGCGCGAACATCCAACATGGTCGCTCTACCTCCGCGAACATCCACTATGGCGCGAACATCCAACATGGCCGCCGTCACATCCGCGAAAACCGGTGACATCCTTATATGCAAATGAGTTCCTCACTTGTTACTAAAAATAGTAACCACACCACCGAAAGTAGGTCAAGTTACGCAATGTTACGTCCATGGCGGCCATCTTTGTTTGCAAGCAAAGTGACCCCTATACTACTTATCCAGACCAACCTTTTAAGTCTCAATCAATTTGTCTGAGCTGAATAAATACTTGCATTATTATTCCATTATTAATTCATTTAAATGTTTTGTTCCTTAACTGTGACACACTGTAATAACGGTATTGATAGCTGTGTAAGCTGTGACTCTGCATGGTTAGAAAGGGTTTGCTTGGTTCTACACTGATTCTGGTTCGGTTCTGTGATTCCCGTTTGCCAGCATTTGACACAACATCACTCATCTATTCCTTTTAAATTCATGTTAATATTGAAACACATATATATAAGCGCATTTACAGCAGTTGAAAACACACATATTGAAAACGAAATAAAAAATTGAAAATTGTTCTCTCAAGATACGAACTCATAACCTCAAAAAGTGAGAAACATTACTACTAGGCCATCAAGTCAAGAAATTTGCTTGAATTTACCTATACAACATTTCTCAGTAATATTTATTGTCAATAGTGTTTGTTTACATGTACATGTACAATGTTTTGTAAACAACGCTATCTGATCGTTACACTACTATACATGTAGTTAAAACCGTATATTTGATTTATTGTGAAGTGGAATTTTAAAAGTGTTCAGAAATCAAAGGTTTCACTTTATAAATAGTAATGATTAAATTGGTATATCGACATTCTTGCTCAAATCAAACATACTGTTTTGCGAAGCTCAGAGCTTTAAAATACATGCATGTTTGACTAAAGCCTGCTAGAGAAGCTGCACGTAGCATTACCGACATTTCCTCAGTCCTTTGATGAACTCCACAACCCCATTGATTTCAATAGACGTGAAAGTAACTGTACAAGCATGCAGCATATGCTATACCAATCTCAGTTTGCCGAGTGAGGCCCAGACATACTCATACCAAAGAGGTTTTTCAATGGGTATCAAATATAACAATAGGGCCTCACATGAGACGCTTCAATGTTTCGCAGTGATACAAGTACAGTAAAACCTCGCTATTACGACCACTAAAACGAAGGCTAATTGAGTGTATAATAGACAGGTGACAGCTTAAAGCAAGGTTACAGTGAAACAGAAAGCTCCTATAGGAGCTTTCTGTTTCACTGTCACCTTGCTTTAAGCGGTCACCTATCGTAAACACCCTAATAATTAACATAATTTAGTGGTCGTAATAGCGAGGTTTTACTGTATGCACAAAAAAGCATAATTTGTGTTAGGGAACTGCCTGACTATGCGTTATCACCAAAAGTAGGTCAGGAAATGGCTTTAAAGACATTTCCTAGCCTGATTTCGGTGACAATCCCTAAACCGGCAGCTCCCTTGCTAAAACCATGAGTTTCATGCATACCTGTATTACAATTTACTGTGAATCATTGAAGCGTCTGATGTATGCAGGGCCTCTCTAGACAACTTGAGATTGGTGACATTGGCGGGGCACACTTTGCTCCTGCTTTACAGTTACTTTCGAGAACAATTGGGGGTTCATCAAAGGACTTAGGAAATGTCTTTAAGGCAGACCATGGGGGGGGGAGAATTGGAGCTGGCAGAACCCGACGACCAATTATTGGACTTCTAACCATTGATGTACTATCTTCGAATGGTGCAAAAGAAGGAACCTGAATGACTTATAAAATCAGACACTCAGATGCTGCACGAGTAAAAGAACAGCAAACGCACAATCTAACTCACCCCGTCGGTGCAAGACCAGTGCATGCAAATAAATACAATACATCACCGTTGTAAGCAAAGGTGTCGGTGATTCTTCTTGTGGGACTCTATTCAAAGGAGTCAACTATTGTACGTTCAATGAAATTGCGTATAGAGAAATATATAATATGTTATATATAACAATTTTTTATACTGCTTCGAGCTTATTTCACATAGATGAAAAAATGGTGCTTATAATTTTGCAATTATCGTATATCCAGAACAGCCCTTTAAGTCTCAATGAAAAAGTGTGCTTATTAATGTATTGCATTATTAATTTATTCTTGATTCAGTTAACTGCTTTTTTAATTGTGACAGTTTATTTAGGTACGGATGACGGGTAAAATTTCAGTATTTACAAAACGTCGACAATGATATATCTGTCGTCGATAATCACGTGTGCACCTTCTTGACGTGTCGCCGAGTACGACGGCACATCACTAGTTAAACTGTTACAAATAACACTGTAGTCGTGATTGACAACAGCAGAGTGACCGTACCAAGGCGGGCTCCTATGTTCACTTTGCTTTATGTTTGTCTTGCGTGTTGTTTTCTATTTAGTGTGTAGATGAGGGAATGGTATTGCGTGTGTGTGTCTGTGTTTGTTGTGGTGTGGCTGTGTGTGTGTGTTCTGCTTGAGAGGTGGGTGTATTGTTTGTGTTACGTTTCCTGCTTGAGTCTTTCGTATTTACAGTTCCTGGCATATACTGATTTCAGACAGAAGGTGAAACATGTTCCACAGCTCCAGGTGAGTGGAATGAATCAATATTCCTCTGCTAGAAATATAAATAAAACATTAACCTTCCACCTGTCATTCGTAACTTGATTTGCATTCACAAACAGCGTAGATCTAAATCCAGATAAAATATTTGAAGTCACACGAATCGAAAGCGTTTGAAACTAATATGTAGGTGTGTCTGAAAATTGAAATACATACAAAACAAAAAAAAATTGATAAAACACTTTTAAAACAGATGGCAAATTATCCCCTGCGTTGCCTCTCCCTAGTACAATGGTAATTTGAAAACAGCTTTGATCCTGAACAGACACCGCGTAATGCGGCGTCTGATCAGGATTCAAACTGTTTCAATATTTCTTCAGTAAAAAAGCCTTTAATTTAAATTTGAGAAATAAAAGCAGACGGCAATTGTTTAAAACCGATGACGTCATGGTAGTGAATATGTTCTGGTAGGATAATGGTTAATCGTTGTTCACCTTCTGTACGTGACGTAATTGTCGTCTATGAACTATGTCGTCTGCAATAGTTTGCAAAAAAAAACATTTTTTAGGCCTTGTCCAATGCAGGACCTCGTTTATTGTCCATGGCATAGGTGTGCTGGGGTCGGGGTTCCGTCCTCCTGCACTCCTTACAAAAAAAAAAAAAAAATTTAAATGTATTTTCTTTCGGAAAATATCATCAGCAAGTTGTCTATCATTTTTGATCCAGATTAGACGCCGAGTTACTAGGCGTCTAATCGGGATAAAAAACTGTGTGTTATAATTATCACAAAGTCACCCGCAGATACTCCCGAAGGTTAAGCCTCATCGTTATTGCTCGTAATTGGAATATGTTGTCTGTATGTTGATTTATTTAAACCCTAATCCTGCCATTGAAACAATATAACATACAGTAGACCCCCTCTTTCCCCCCCCCCCCCCCCCCACCCCCCGCCAACATCGTTCTAGAAACGTTCATACCTTGTCGTGGTTCTCAATTGTCATAGGAAATGTTTTCTGTTTATTATACCGAAATTATCCCCTCTGCCAGGCAGGTCAGGTCGGTGGTTTTGATCCCATGCACTGCTTTGCAACGAATGAGATTAGCCGAAATCATCTTCCTGGAATCCCATCATCCCGCATCATTCATGGGCGGTATATGACCTACTTGTATTCTGTGTCACGGTGCTATTAAATCCATCTCATCCATCCATCTACAGTCGAACCCTGGTAGTTCGAACTTACCCGTATTTCCTTCGCTGAATTTCGATCAATGGGACTTGCTTATGTCGAACCTGCCCTTATTTCGAATTCAAAACGTAACCATAGGAAACAATATAAAACAATATGATTTAGCGTTGAAATGGTTTTAACTTTTCCTAGGCTATGACAGAATGAGATATAGCTAAGCATTTTGAATGGTTTTGACTTCTATCAGTAGAGATGATATTTAACCCTTTCACCACCATAAGCGACTTTTAAAATCTTAAAATGCTGAATTGTTGTCTGCATCAATTATATCGTCTATGAAAACAATTATGAATGTTTATCATTTTTTAAACTTGAGGAAATATTAGCATGACTGTGGCAAATAGCTTTGATCCAGATCAGACGTACATGGATCCAAGTTGTTTGCAAAAATTAGCCAAGCTGTGCAAAGCAGCATAAGGAATAAGTCGATATTGCAAACCGTCGGACGCCGCACTCATATAAATCATTCTTCAATAAAAAAAACTTTCAAAGACAAAAAAATTGTAATCAGATTACAGACGAAAGAAAATAGACGGGGGTCATAGTACATGTATACTCAAAATACCATCATGGGAATCCGATTCTGGGGAATTAAAACCATGAAGTATTGATTTACATCGTGAATATTATTGTTTACAGCTTGGATTCTGTTCAATAGCCAAGTTGAAAGGCAACCGATCAGGATCAAAACTATCATTTATGGTAAAAGAAACTTTCAGAATTCGACGACCATATGGCGCATTCAAACAACACCGGCTGAAAGGTTAATTGGTCCCACAAAAGAGACATATTTTCTTTACTAAACAGTAATGCTTGTATTAGATCGCATTTACTTTATATCCAAACTCATAATAATTTTGAAATATTTACTTAATCATCGAAACGCTTAAATAAATACATGTATCAAACTTTTGCAAACTGTATATTTTTAATGTTTGGTTATTAGTATTCGATCGTTTTATTCTTTATCCTTCTACTTTTTTCAAATTTATTGAATAGTAATGCGTTGCCATGTTCGTATTATACACGTTTTGCAATGAGTATAAGTTTTCTCATTTATCCGGATTAACAAAACCTGTGTCGAGAAATGATATTGTGATTGTTATCAATAGGTAGAAAACTTAAATATGCGTCGCCCTTTATATCATTATCAGCTTCATTTCATGGTTTCTAATTATTATCGACAATGATTATGCAAATACTCTTGACCATCTACATGTATATGTTTTCTAGAATGCGAATCATATTATATATTCAATTGTTTACTTCAATAATTGGACAAAATGTCGGAAGCTAATGGATACTATAACTTTCGAAGATTTCGGGGAACGCCCGGGTGGTTATTCGTTATTTTAAAAAAAATAAGTAAGAAGGGATAGGATAGGATAGGAGAAAGTGAAAAGAAAATGAACAGTGAAAAAGAAGTTTAAGCTGTTTCAAACACAGGCACTCGGGATCAAGTCAGTCATTCGAGATTCCCTTTTGTCCCTTCCAATTTTCTGAATTGACATATATGCTTTTCCGTTCACATTGTCAACACAAACCGTATTGAATATATACTCGCCCAAAAAAGAAAGTACCCACTTTTCTATTCTAACTTATCAGCGACTCATACATAAACTGTATTCAAATTATATTTTAAAGAAAATAACAGACATCATGATATCATTGTGGCTAAAAAAATCTGGCAATTTGTATTAAAAATAAAAGGTCTATAACTCTTTTTCCTGAAAACAGCATTTTCGCTTAGAATTATTTTTCCATAGTAGAGAAACAATTGTAGTCATATTCAACAGCTAGATCTTTTTCTTAAAGAAAATAAAATCACATAAGACTTTCATTCATAACAATATTTACGGCGTTATTAAGACTAGAAAATCATAGAATATCAAATTACCTCCCTTTGATATGAAATAAGAATGAACTTTAAGTGTTTCATTTTCGTTGCATGTGTCGTTTAATCTGAATGTTTTTACTGGAATACATTGGTGAGCGTATGAGCATTTAAAACCTCAAACAAAACTGGAGTTGATAAAGTAATTTAAAAGATATGGAGCTTGAAAATTTACTTTATTTAGAGTAAATGTAACAAGTGGGCAGCTTCCTTTTGAGTGTATTATACTGACCTGTGAATAATCGCGATTTATGTCCTAAAGAACATGTGTGGGATGGACTAGGGCGTAATGTTCGAATAAATCACACAATCAACACTGTAAATGACATGGCAACAGTGTAGCAAGTTGAATGGAATAATTTGCCTGCGTCATGTAATGGCATTTATACAGCGTTACGTCAACAGCAAACACCGCCGCATCATGCCATGCATTGGACAAAATGGTGGACGCATGAACTACTGACTCCAAATTCAAGACTTACTGTCCGTTGTGGGTGCTTATACCACATTCAAAATGAAATTAAACCTTTCTTTTTGGTAAACCAAGTCTTATCAAAGAAAGTGTCATTTTTGCAATCGATCCCTATGTCATTTCGCTCAAAATTTTACATTAAAAAAATATCGCGGCGACTTTAATTTTTCACAGAATGGCACTATGGAATTGTTCTTCAATCCAGACAAAAAATATATAGTCAGAATATATTCGAGTTCCTAGTATATCGATAGAAGTTGTAAACAATAATATTCACGATGTAAATCAATACTTCATGATTTTAAATCCTCAGAATCGGATTCCCATGATGGTATTTTGAGTATATTACAGGGCTCCAGATAAGGGGAGTATTTAAAAAACTAAAGCCTTTATTACTGCTTTAAACCCTATGGTGTCACTACTCATTAGAATCGTCTCGAAGAGACGATTCTAATGAGTAGTTATACCATAGGATTTTGTGCTGTAAGAGTGAGAAAAGGTTGGATTTGTTCAGAATACTCCCTCTTATCTGGAGCCCTGATATTATGATCCCGCCCCTATTGAAAACATGTTTATATGGGTGCGGCGTCTGACGGTTTGCAATATCGACTTATTCCTTATGGTGCTTCGCACAGCTTGGCTTATATTTGCAAACAACTTGGATCCATGTGCGTCTGATCTAGATCAAAGCTATTTGCCAAAGTCATGCTAACATTTCCTCAAGTTTCAAAAGGATAAACATTCATAATTGTTTTCATAGACGATATATTTGATGCAGACAACAATTCAGCATTATAAGATTTAAGGCGCTTATGGTGGTTCGATGGTTAAATAATATCTCTACTGATAGAAGCCCCTGTTTTTTGTAGCAGATGGCCATTTTTACTTATTGCAAAGTATGCTAGCCTTGATTTGGATTTGTTATGATTTTACGTCGCTTTAATATTATTTCAGTGCTATCGTGAAGTCCAGCTAATAACAGGTGGATGAATCCCTCTGAAGCCCTGTTTCAGGCACAAATCGACTCTGACATTCCACAAGCTAGCTGTGGAAGCCTTTCCCGCATAAGAAAACCCGAATGGGAATCGAACCCACATCGGTGAGGAGCATAGTGGTTGTAAGTCACAGTGACTATAACCACTTGGCCACGGAGACACCGGCTTACATAGAATCCGTCTTTGAAATAACAGCCTAATGTTGATAACTAACTTAAATCAAACTTTAATCTAAAGTTGAATATCGATAATCCAGTCTCATTTTAATTAGTTTAACATATCCGTATTCTAAGTTAAAATTTTGCAAGCTGAGCTAGAAAGACTGTTTCTATTCATTGAACCTAGTGTCACGTTTTTGCTTGTGCTGCAGGCGACCTCCTATAAGAGTATACACTGTTTGTCATTTTGCAATTTATTAAAAAAAACCACCCATTAAAGGTCATTATGAGCTAGACTTAAAAAGAAAACTTGAATGGTTCATTAAAAATTGAAATAGGTATATAATCGACTAAACTGAGATCTAGTTTAAACATATACATGTATGTATTTTATTGCCCAATATTTGTACAGACGTTCATATAACAATTTAATTCAAATTATGGTTATTTACATACTGACAAATATATGTGGAAAAGGGTCGGGCTACAAGTTCCCCCAACGGTAGAAACATCCACCCCCTTCTAATAGGTTAACATTATAGGCGTCTGCTTGTTTACAATACTGCTATGTACATTTTTAAATGACAATAAAGATGAACAATATCAATGAAAAAGAAATGTATTGAAACATAAAAAAGAAACAATGTTATGATAGACTCAAGAAATAGGAAACCCAAAACGAGATAGAACCATACTTGAACCCGTAACCCCATAAATAAGCCTTTTATGCATCTCATGTATTCCTCCACTGAATAATTTAGATCCAATTTATACCATGACTGAATTAAGACTAATTTACCATAAAATGTTTTTTTTAGAATTGCCTATGATGGCGTAAGGCAGGCTGAAAGTAAAACAAATTACGCATTATGTTTTACTTTACAGGCTATTGCGTAAAGGGATGAACAGGTGTTCTTGTATCTCAAATAGGGGGCTAATATACTCAGCCAAAAATATCGATATACTAGGAACTCGAATATATTCTGACTATACTTAACAAAATTTCTAATCGGTCACTTTTTAAAGCAACATATGTTTTTAAATAATACGTTCGTTTTTATGATATTTCACACACTACATGATGGGTGCTCAGTGCTCCTTATTTTTGAATTTATACACGTTGCACTACTTCATGAACGTCATAGCAGCCACGTGGCTTGTTTGACCTAATTTGCACGTGTACAGTATGGAAGAAAGTCGCTGCCCACAAGATTACACGAGTGTAATCTCCGATGACTGTCTAGCCTGAAAAAAAAACACTTAAAATAGTGAGATAAACTCGCGAAGAAAACGACAGAGCCGTCAGAATGTTGCACGCTAGTGCGGCAAAGAAGATTCAACCACCGACAAATCCCGGAAGTGGAAACAAAAAAGACTAAATTCCGTGTATTCCATATTAGGAAATGTTTCCGTCCATTTGAATGTGGCTATAACTTTCAACCGGATACTTTCGATCACTTTTAGGCTTTAAAGCGGAAATTATATTGTATATTTTTAATATATACAATCGTTTACTTCAATAATTGGACGAAATGTCTGAAGCTAGTGAACGCCCGGATGATGGTTGCAAAAACTATGATTTTCGTTATTTTAAAGTTAGTAAAGAAGGGGGGAGTGGTAGGAGAGGAGGGAGTGAAAAGAAAATGAACAGTGAACAAGAAGTTTAAGTTGTTTCAAACACAGGCACTCGGGATAAAGTCATGCTTTTCCGTTCACATTGTCAACACAAGCCGTTTGAGCAAATTAAAGACATCTCCTGACGACCTTTCGGTCACAACACCTAACAACTACAACTACTACAACTATTACTTTTTATTTTTCTCACTACATAACAAGCTATCAAAGCAAGCAGCCACGTGCAAGTTTTGTCCTTACTGCTATCTTGTCTAGGGATATACTCTTCCAACGGGTACATGTGAGACCCGTACCTTAAATTTGTTAGTTTGGTTAGTAAAACCCATTAAAAAAACCTTGAGTGTGAGTATAAGAGGGCCTCTCTAGATAACTTTAGATTAGTTACCTGGATTTTCACACCAACTTAGATTGGTGACACCTTGTGATTCACGCTTTTTCTCACCTTTCAAACAATGGAGGTCCCTCTTTGGACAGAGGAAAAGTCTTTAAGTAGAAATAATATAACATCTACAGACGCGATAGAGCATTGTTACCATACTGTAGTTGACCGTCTTCTTTGTGCGTCTGATATGTTTATTCCAAAAGCTCGATTCCGTCGATATTTAAAGCCATATTGGACGAACGAACTTACGGAAAGACATAGAGATGTTGAATTATGTCGGCGTGTGTGGGTAGAAAATGGCAGACCAAGGGGTTCGAACTTTGACACATTTTCTATATAAACGTGCTATTTAAGCTTTATTTAGGAAAGTTCATAGGCGAACTCTTTAAATCGAGAAATTGACGAGTCTTCTGAACCACAGGGAAACGACACTATTTATTTTTGAGAGAGAAAACTTGTCAAAAAGTATATATAGAGACAAGGGGTACAACTGATCGTCAGCATTTTCTCACCCTATCTCGACAAAATCGGGCTCTCATGAAAAATAATTCATGAAACGACACCCTTTTTGCATTTCTGTCTAGCTAATAGGATACCCTTCGATAAAAACATAACATAAAGCCAACTATAAGCATGCACTTTCAACAGTAATTGCGTCTACTCACTGACATCACGGATTTTCGGAAAACAGGACAGGTGTTCGTTCACAGCCGACACAGCATTGACCACTACTGTACGCTTGTTTCGGTGGTAATATCGAGCATGAGTCATTCAGTTCCATAGATACCTGTTTTTGACACCCATCAAAGCTGTTTTCTTCTCAAATCATTGCCGTACCAACAACAAATTCTCACGTTTACACCACAGGCACCCGACACGATTGAATTTTGAAAGAACAAATTGTCAGAAGGTATAATTATATAGAGTCTCTATATATACCTTCTGACAATTGTTTTTTTTCTTCTAAAAAATCAATCGTGTCGGGTCCTTGTGGTCAAAAACGTATATCTATGGAACTGTATGACTGTAATGCTCGATATTACCGCCTAAACAAGCGTGCAGTAGTGGTCAATGTTGTATCGGCTGTGAACGAACACCTGTCCCGTTTTCCGAAAATCCGTGATGTCAGTGAGTAGACGCAGTTGCTGTTGAAAGTGCAGGCTTACAGTTGGCTTTATGTTATATTTCTATGGAAGGGTATCATATTAGCTAGACAGATATGCAAAAAGAAAGCCGTTTCATCAATTATTATTCATGATATGCCTGGTTTTGTCGAGATAGGGTGAGAAAATACTGACGATCAGTTGTACCCCTTGTCTCTATATATACTTTTTGACAAGTTTTCTCTCTCAAAAATAAATCGAGTCGTTTTCCTGTGTTCTGAACTTGATTCAAGAACATTTTGGAAACTTTTTAATGGGAGAAAAAAATTGAGTCACAGTTTTGCAGGGGGTCAACTTATATTTGACGGTGAAATTATAAAAAATAGCAGGGATATTGCCAATAACTGGGGAAATTGTTTTAAAGTGCTTTATAGTCCTGATGGGAATCATAAGTATGATAACGTATTTTTCAACGAAATTACTGAAAAAATGCAAAGATTGAGAAACTCACTATTTAACGAACATTTGTCGTCAGCAAATAATAATGAAATTTCGGAATCTATAATAGCCACTCTTTTGAATGAATGTAAGAAGTTATAGGCAGCCGGAAATGACAAATTTGTTTACGAGCACTTAATGTATGGTGGCACGATAATCCGAACAGTCATACGTAGGCTTTTTGATGCCATGTCCAGATTTTCTTACATACCTTTAGGCATGAAAAAGGGTCTCATAACATTATATATGGGAGGTAATACGCCTAAATCTGATCCAAATAGTTACAGGGCAATTACATTAAGTTCAGTTGTTGTACGTTTATTTGAAAATGTTCTACTGCACAAATAAATGTAACTAAATCACTGAAATTAAGTCACCTGCAGGGTGGCTTTCAGAAAAATCTTGGCTGTTTGATGACATCATTCTCACTAAAAGAATGTATTTACATGTCTCAGGAGTTCGGATCTAAACTATATGGGGGGTTTTTTTAGACGCAAAAAAGCAAGGATTTGACAGAGTTTGGCACGATGGTCTTTTTTTGTAAGTTGTATGACATCGGTATTGACCCAACAATATTATACTCAACAAAAAAAGTTAAGGAATTTTCAGAAAATCATCGCAAAAAAGTACACCGAAACTAACAAATATCATTGTTTTATTTATTTTATTAGATCCATTTCTTCGCTTGAAAAAAATATTTCCTTTAAGTTGATATCACTTATATCCTTGCTGTAACACTGTTTCAAGTAACCTAAGGGTCAATGTCATTTTTCACAAAATAAGTGTTTACATTAGTGTTATTTAAAACAATCGAATAAGCTTTGAAGATCAGTGAAAAGTACATAAAAATAGGGTCAAAGATCAAAGTCGCTCATTGGACATGTCACCCATTTAACATGGATAGGATATTCTAAGACAGAGGGTCCGCAGAGTACCGACAAAAAGAACCCTCAAGGCTCATACGACGGCTCTGCAGGAGAAATGGAGACTGGTTCCTCAGCATAATTTCGCCATAACTTCTTCAATTGTTCATCTATAATCTTCATTTTTGGTATGCGTGTTCATCGTGATATTGCCTATCCAGGCATATCAAAACATTTAACAAAATGATATTGACCTTGACCTTACACCTAATCTTACTGTAAATTTTAACTGATTTTCAAAGAAACAGACGGGCGATGAAACTTGCATGCATGCTCTTGTTTGAATATTCTCATCTTCCATGCGTGACAATTGATGTTATTTGGAGAATAGACATACGTTAATGTCATTATACATTCAAAAGAACTGAATTTCACTTTATAAAAACTCACGACTCATTCATGTTTTTTTTGCATAGCAAGAGGAATTACTCTGTAGACACTAATTTTGTGAAAAATGACTTTGACCCTTAGGTTACTTGAAATAGTGCTACAGCAAGGGTATAAGTGATATCAAACTAAAGGAAACATTTTCTTCAAGCAATGACATGTATCTAATCAAATAAATAAAAATAATGATAATGGTTAGTTTCGGTGTACTTTTGTGTGATGATTTTCTAAAGATTCCTTAACTTTTTTTGTTGAGTATATATATAAGGCATTTTTAAGTATGTATACAGGACTGCAAAACCGTCAAATTTCGGGGCTTCCTGTCTGACTGGTTCCCTGTATTACGCGGGACCAGACAGGGTGATGTTAGTAGCCCGAAACTTTATCTTTTGTATATTGACGAGTTAATACGTGAACTTGAAGAATCGGGACATGGGATTTGTCTATTTGATAGACATTTTGCAAGTCCCACTGTAGCAGATGATATGTGCTTGATTTCCCTATCTAAAACTGCTATGGATCAAATGCTAGATATTTGTTTCAGATATTCTTGTCGTTGGAGGTATGAATACAATGCAAAAACTGTGCGGTAGTGATATTTAATGAATCTAAATCAGTACACCAGATAGCCAATCGTATTTGGAAATAAGGGCCTGAAAGACTGATTGTTATACGCATTTAGGAATACGGCTTGGTAAGATGTTAGATAGTGAATCATGTTGTGAAGATGCAATTAACAAACTGCGAGGTACTTTCTTCAGCTTGATTGGTTGCGGTCTGCACAAACATGGTCTCCATCCCCTAACTTCTCTTAAGTTCTGAATAAGGGCAGATCCTTTGAAAGCACAGAAAACAAAGCAAATACTGAAAATTGCAGACTCGGTCTAATTGAGTCTGTTCATGAGCAATACTGAAATATGCAACAGTGCTCACGCCCCCTTGCACCAGCTTAAGCGGAATTCAAATTTCAACTGTAAATGCACTGAAATAAATGATTCCAAAGGACCAGAAAGTATAACAACACTGAGAATGAAGTACGGGGCGACTTTTTACAGTCGCCACACAAGCACTTAACATCTGCTGTTGTGAATCATATAAGTTCTGAATAAGGGAAGATAATGTGTATAAATCTGTAGTTCTTCCTAAGGCACTTTATGGCTGTGAATTGTTGAATAATGTTTCTTACATAACTACCCTTGTTTGCTATTGCGAACAACGATGACGAATATCCTTATCTCCAACATGTGTAGATCACTTTGATGACGTCACTATAACGTCATTATTTATAAACGGCGTTTTGACGTCACCGGGGTTCCAAAAAAATGTGTATTGCTTTAAAAATAGCTTAAATCGCTGGTAATGTGAGAAAAAGAATCTGTCACTCGTCGATGTTTAAGACAAGTTGATCTCAAACTCGTGTAGAATAGAAAAGTTGTTTAGCTCGCCAAGGTTCGCTAAATAACATTTCAATTCTAGACTCGTTTGAGATCAGCTTGTCTTGAACATCGACTCATGACAGATCCTATATTTCTAAGACACAAATGCGTATATCCAAAACTGCACTAAATCTAATGCTATTTATTCTATTTTTGCCACACTTATGGTATTTGACTGTAGAGAGAAGGCAAGGTTTATAGAAGAGTAGACTTTGTGCATACGGACACAAAGTGTACATCTCACTAATCAACCAGAACGAGTATGGTCAGATAACCCATTTATGCTATGGCCTTTGTCAGTTTATTGACAATGATTTAGAAAGGGAAAAATGCTCAAAACATGTGGCAAAAACGTTTCATAGAATGATAAAATGACACTTGGCCATTTTAATATTGACTATATTACAGTGTAAAACGAGTGAAACAGTCAGCCTTGTATTGAGCGACAGCACAGTGGTTTAACACAGATACCTCAAAGACAGATAGATGACTGTTTAATGCGCATTTAGAATAATGCAGAAGGCACTTATATGAGCTTTTTGCCCTATTGTAAATACTGCACGCGAGTCTTCTATTGTACTGTTGGAGAATGCAAGATTGACTGTTATAATAACAGTTTCTAATTAAGAACAGTTGTGTGCAGATACAGTGGTGATATATATGTATCTGAATATTTTGGTAAACGTTTTATGTGGTAAATAAGTGTTAATTCTTTATTTCGATTGTAATAAAACTCTTGGTTATGCTTCTTAAGATAATTAACGTTTATCAGCGGAGCTGTCTATTATCTATTTAGACACAAATTTCAACCAATCATATTTGATCAGAAATTTAGAATTAAGAGCACCTGTTGAAACTGAATTGTCTGGGCTCCAGATAAGAGAATTATTTCAAAACTTAAAAACTTTATTTGTGCATTAAACCCTATGGTGTCCAACTCATTTGAATTGTCTCTTTGAGACGATAAAAATGAGTGGTAACACCATATGGTTTGGTGCTGAAATGAGTGAGAAAATGTTAGATTTGTTCAATTTACTGCCCTCTTATCTAGAGCCCTGAAACTCTAGCCTGGCAGATTTATGCACTGATGTGAGTGTAAGGCAGTGTGTAATACTGAGCTGATGACATCATGTTTCTATTTTAAGATATGCTAGCAGATGTGACTGTCTATTTATAGATAGACAGTGGTAGCTAGGTGTTTTGTTTAATAATGGTTTACTCCCAATTTATTTTAATTGTTAACTATTTGTACAAATTTACCATACATTGATAGCAATATAATAAATGGCCTCAAGTGAGTTAAACACAATTATGTTGTTTCATCATTCATTTACAAGAGTGAGGTGTATGGGCATGCACAGTTTATCTAGTTATAGTTTGTTTCAAGAAACTCCCCATGAATGAAGTTTGATATATAGAACAATATAGTTTAATCTGAGGATCTCCTACCAGTAGCTAGGATATGGGTTATATTATTGTTTTGCATTTCTGTACATTTATAGTTTTTTAGTCAGAGTTATGCTATATCCTTGAATGTGTATTTTTTGCTTTTCAATCCAAGATATTACAATTCTTTGAAAACCTCCAATTTCATACAATTTTGCACACACATCAACAGCATGAATTCCACCACCCATTCCGCTGAATATCTTTTTTAAAGATATTTCTTGTTAGTTATTCGTTTAGCTGGAGCATTTATTATCTTCAGTGCATACTTTGATTCTTTATATATATATGCTACATGTATGCATATGCACAATGTTATCTTTTGCTTCTTAATCAGTGCTTTATTTGGTTAAGTGTTCTAGTTTTCGTTTCGCTAGAACACTTAACTTGTTTAGTGCAGAATTTGCTCTGTTGTTACTATTATTATCAATACTGATAATAATGGTGATAATGACTATTAGTTGTTATAATAATGGTGATAATAATAATGGTAATAATAATAATAAACACTTTCATGTAGATCTAATATTGATTAATTACACCAAAAATCTATAAATTGAATCTACATGATGGAATGAAAACGTTGAAAATTGAACGCACATAGAACGCATTTTAACGACGTCACAAGTAAACGACGTCATGGCGTACCTCATTTGCATAGTTATATAACTAGTTATATATGACATTTAAACAACGGGTGTTATTCAACGCTCACGCCGTCTGTTATGATATAAAAAAAAATTCTTATGGTTCGACTAACAGTGAGGACAATGAACTTTGAACATTACAAAAAGAGTCATATTATTCCCTAAATATAAATACTGATCATTGAACCCTTCTCCTGCGACCAAAACTTTAACAATGGCGTCCAAGATGGCCACCAGATGCGTAAAATATCAGGAACACACTTATTAAACAATTACAATTATTTTAATAATTTTACTAAGAGTGATGGTAATTCAAACTGAACTTGTCATTTCAACATAGTCATTATATTCACTAAATGTGTATAAAGGCTGTTTTAATCTTATACTACGAACAAAATGTTTAAAATGGCGTCCAAGATCATCGCTTCAAATATAAATATCACGGAAACACTTTCTATTAAACTTGTGTTTATGGTTTGACTTAAAAAGATGCCAATGCACATTGGACAGTACAAAGAGCATAATTATGTTGTTCACTAAATTTTCTTATTCCCTTACTACGAGCCCAATTGTCAAGATGGCGACCAAGATGGCGACCACAGAAGAAAATGTAACGAACATACTATTTCAAATACATGTATTTTCTAATGGCCTGGCTAAAAGTTAGGACAATGGAATTTAACCCTTACTAAAAATAACATGTTATTCCCTAAGCGTGGATCAAGACCGTTTAACCTTTCTACTCCCATGAAAGTATTCAAGATGGAGGCCACGATGGCTGCCACAGCTATAGAATATCAGGAACTACTACAAATGTCTTCTTATGGTTCGACTTAAAGTGATGACAATAGACTAACCCATTACAAAAGTGGTAAACTATTCATTTCATGTATATAAAATCTCTTTATTCCTTCTACTGCGAACAAAATATACAAAATGGCGTCCAAGATGACCGCCACACCATTAACCTAACATATCACTAGCATGCAGACTATTACAACTTGTTCATTATGGTTTGACTAAAAGTGGTGACAATTGACTTTGACCATAACAAAATTGAGGTATATTTATATGTGTTAAATAAATACGAAAGACTCAAGCAGAACACACACACAGTCATACCATAACAAACACACACACACACACACACCCACACACACGCGCAATACCATTCCTTCATCTACACACTAAGTAGAAAACAACACGCAAGACAAACATAAAGCAAAGTGAATATAGAAGCCCGCCTTTGGTACGGTCAGTAGCAATCTATAATCAATTATAAATTAACTATTAACAATCACTGGGGGTTAAACATGTGTTTAGGGGCGCTCAACACCACTCTTATCTCCTATATTCACCTATAAAGACGAACAGTGTACATAAAATATAAACCCTGTCCCACAACCTTACAACCAAAAAGACCGCCAACACAGTAAGTATATACATGTAAAACATCTAGCAAAAAGTTTATGACAAGAAGATTATTAGTAACACGGGAAAGAATTAAAAAAATATTCAAGCCCGTGCTAAAAAAAATAACCCACTATGGCAACGGTCAAATTGTACTCAAGCGACTAGTCCGTAGTCACGAGTAACTGTAAGATACGGATGGGTTCGGGGGTACGACAGAGAGGGAGAGAAAAAAACAAAGCACGAAAATCCGACATAACTCTCCCGGTTAAGGACGGCTTTAAAGATACATCATCATGTAGTGCTTAGCCCTGTCTGTCGTCGCACAACCAAAGAGGAAAGCATAGTTATCATTTGTAGATTGATCGATAAACAAACGTGAAGTGCGCAGCAATATAGTTGGATCATAATCTTTTTAGAGGAAAGATCTAATACGTTTCACAAACAGGTTTTGAAAATGTATATGTCCAAGAATCTTACGAAGTCTGTAAATTACATCACCATAAAACTCCGGATGTGAAATACCTTGCCGCAGAAAAGACTTTAAGTTACATTTATACTTGTTAATGAGAGGAAGATTTCTATAAAACAATTTAGAAAATGTTTTACGAAGTTTATGAAATCTGTACCCCTGTTTAAGAAGCTTTTCAGTAATTGTTTTATTACGAATGTGGAAGTCCTCAACAGAGGTACAGGCCCTAGCAAAACGAATAAGTTGTGAAATATAAACCCCGTAAGATGTGGAACGGGGAACATCGCCATCTAGATGAGGATAATTTACAATACTAAAATCAAAGTCATCTCGTAATCATAATCCTTTTACTTAAAACAAATATTAAAGATGGCGTCCAAGCTACATTATTCGGCTGCATAGCACAGTGGTAGACGGTGCGCTTACAGCTCGGGAGAACGCGGTTTCAATTCCCGGCCGAGTCAAACCACAGACATTAAAAATTGGTAGTAAAAGCTTACATTCTTGGCGCTCAGGATTTCGGGTTAGCATAACGACTGGTTCGTCGGTATCAGGATACAGTGACCTGCCGGGTTCAGTCCGTAGTTTACCTCATAATTGCCCCCTCTCATAAGCATCTGTCTTGATGGAGAGAAGTTATAATAAAAAAGAAAGAAAGAAAGATGGCATCAACAACAAAGAGTACCATAGAACATAAATAAAAGACATGGTATTCATTTAATGTGTATAGCAACTGTTTAATCATTTTTATTGGAGACAAGTTATTCCAGATGCTGACCAAAATAACCGCCACTCCTTATACCTAAAATATAATTAACATACTTTATGACAATTGTTTTCTCATGGTTTGACTAAACGTGACGAAAACAGACTTTGAATATTATAGAAAGGAGATGTTATTCGTTTAACTCTGACTTTAAGGGTTGTTTTTGTCAATGTTTGGCATTATGACAAACAGTGAAGACCCTGATCAGAGGGCTCCTTTCGGAGCCCTCTGATCAGTGTCTTCACTGTTTGCATAGGACAAGTGTACTATTCACATGTACACTGTTTGAAAAGCACGCCTATATGCGGGACTAGGGTTCAAAGAGTTAACGTGTATAAAGAATATTTAAACCATCTACTGAGAACAAAATATACAAGATGACGTCCCCGTTTGCCGCACAAACCTAAAATATCATGAATATACTATTAGAATTGTTTCTTACGGTTTGACAAAAACTGATGAAAATTAACTTTGAACATTACAAAAGAAACTACTATTAACTTACTGTGTAGTATTGTCTGCTTATTTTCGTCTTTGGTCCAAATTTGAAAATACTTTATATTTGTTCGTTGTAGTTAAAATGTTTCCTGTGAGTAACAAGGGTTGACTTCTCGTGAGAAGCATAGTTACTAAAAGTGTCATCCATATCAAACCCGTTTGCATAATTGTGATATATAGCGTCAAAAACTGAATGATAATGATTTAAATAAGATGATACACCAACAGACCGAGAAAAGGTATAGGACAACTTCTACAGTGTACTTCATGTAGTTCTAAATGATATCAGAAGACATGATGGCATACTGCTATTGGATGACTTCAACGCATGAGTTGGATGGAAAAGAACTTGCTGAGAGGATTCCTAGGTTGACATGATGGAACAAGCAACTTAATTTACAGTTACAGTGAAATAAAAATATTGGACTATGTGAAGACGTTAACTTCACCATAGACGGCACACAAGACTATCCACAAGTTCAATTTGGCATCGCCTGACGGAAACATCAACACTCAGATAGAACACATTAGCTCTAACAACAAAATGCGGTGTGAATTAAAGATGATCGAGCGATGGGACAAGCAAACGTTTTATTGAACTTAACCTAGCAGTGGAAAAGCTGAACTTCACGCTGAGGTTGGAAGAAACAAATGACGACGTTTTGTTGTCTCCAAATTGATAGACCCGACAGTTAAGGATAGCTTCAATGTTCTGCTGAAACCCTAATTCAGTATTGTTAAGAAGGACAAAGTTGTCACTATTGACGGCTTCAGAAAAGCCATATCTGAGACGGACCATGGTTTACAAAACAATAAAAATGTATAGTGGACATCTGCAGACACTTTTTAAGGCAAAGGAGGAGAGAAAACAGTTGAATAATCATTTTCTAGATTTGATGGTCAATGACGCAAGGCGATACCTATTTACAACTAGGGGTAAGACAATAACGAACATTACCCCCAACATCTGCTGCATATAAACACGTCAGGCGATCAATCATTAAAGCCAGAAAGTTGTATAACTGTCTAGATTGCCATAGAGTTGACCATGACCAAGTGAATTGGGTAGGATGAAGGAGGAAAATAATTTTCTACTAGTTTGGAGCTTTCTGCCTAAACTTTCAAAGTCACCAAGGCGTTAATTCGTAGTTGATAAAATGACTAGGAAGCTGTAAATGTAGAGAGAAGATGTACCGAGTTGTGCGGTTGCCAGGAGAAATGTTAGACAAGACCTAACAATGGGTGAAGTACTGGTATCTCTATTAGTGATGTCAATATTTGTTTGTCATCGATGTTATAAAACAGCTATAATGTTTATATTTATTTGTTTGAGATTATAATGGTGGTCATCTTTGATTTCAAAATAGCCACCATTCAATCATAATAAAGATAGCAATTGCCTGTATTACTTTTTTTTTAAACTATTATGCTACTCACCGTAAAAGAGGCTCTAGAGCTCAGATATGCGCTGAAATATAATTTTAACGACCTTCTTGAAATTCGAATGGCCACAGACAATAATAGTTAAAATTACACCAGTATGTTTGTTGACTCGTAGTATAGTTCATGGAACAGGAGTAAAACGGTCTTAAAAACATTTAGTGAAACGCATATCCTCCTTGTTCTGTCCAAAGTGCATTGTTATCTTTTTTAGTCAAACATTAAAAACAATTGTAAAAGACAGAATTTTCATGATTTTTTTTTATATATTCCCATAGCCGCCATCTTGGACGCCATTTCGAATACCGGTATTTTGTTCGATTTTGTTAGATTTGAACGGTCCAAACGGTTTAAAGGGAATACTGTGACTGTGTTGTAATAATATACCAAGTTAAAGTCTACTTTCAGTCCGAATGACCGCTCAGCCGACTGTACATATACTCCCCTGATCATCGAGCCATCTTGCCTATGAGCACTGCTAACATATGGAGCAGTCAAATGCAGCCGCAGTACCGACTCAAACCCTTCACAGGTACCCATTTTAACCCCTGGGTGGAGAGGAGCAATTCGCGGTACATGTCTTGCTCAAGAACATTCCTGTACATCATCGGGGATTCAGAAAAATCCCCTAGTCAGACCGCTGGTCCGGCGGGGGATCGAACTCACGATCCCTGGTACCGTAGTCCAAGGTGTTAACCATTGGGCCACTACCGCCGGTTGTAATGTTCAGCGTGCATTGCTGTCACTTTAGTAAAATCATTAGAAAAAATTGTAAAAATTAGTATGTTCGTGATAATTTAACACTTCTGGCAGCCATCTGTGACGCCAATTTGAACTTCTTGTTCGTAGTATAAAATTTAAACAGCCTTTATACACATAAAGGGAATATTGTGATTAGTTTGTTATATTCAGGGTGCATGCTTTCACCCATTTTTACGCTTCTGGTGGGCATCATGGACGCCATTGTTAAAGTTTTGGTCGCAGGAGAAGGGTTAAATGGTCAGTATCTATATCTAGGTAATAATGTGACTCTTTTGTAATGTTCAAAGTTCATTGTCCTCACTGTTAGTCGAATCATAAGAAAATACTGTTAGTCGAATCATAAGAAAATAGTTGAAATATATAGTATGTTCGTGATATTTAATGTTTGTGGCGGCCATCTTGGAAGCCGTCTTGAATAGCTATGTTGGCCCACAGATATCACGTTTCATAATGTACAAACTTGTACACGCCATTGGGCCTTAGTTGTAGGACTTTAATATATGACTCTACACAATACATATTGAAACAATTTTTAACAGCCGCCATATTGAAATTAAAAATGGCTGCCATGCAAGCAAAGTATAAGTTGTACCAAAGTTTTTAGAACCCAATTGCATATATATATATATATATTGCACCTGAAATCAGAACTCTATGTGCATTCTTAACCGAGATACGTCTAAAAACATTAAATTTAGCGTCCGCCATTTTGAATTCCAAAATGGCCGCCTTCCCCGGCTCAGATTTTGGGCTACCCTTCTATTTCATGATTTAGACACCCCAATGAATCACTGTGCCAAATTTAAGGATTTATTCACGGTTTGAACGATTGTTTCTCTTATCGGGTCTACTATAATGTCAACTCTGATTTCCTTTTACACTTTACTCCATAGATACGCATTTTTACGCCTTTAATTTATTCCTTCACTGAAGAAAATATTTCAAATTCAAACAACTATGAGCATGTATCATGAGAAGTAGTTTCTATACTCTAGCAGATTGTAGCTTAAAGCAGGATGAAAGTAAAGCAGAATGCGCCTTACGGCACATTCTGCTTTTCTATCATCCTGCTTTTAGAGGTCACCTGTATTCAAAACTAGAAAGAGGCTATGGAGTAAAATGTGTTTATTCGATCTCGTGGATGTGACCGGACCAAACTGCCTACACGCCGACGGCACAATTATCAAAGAGTTTCACGACCATTTCCCCGGCCAGAAGACCTGGTGCCGATGTATCATAATGTGGTCCACTGTTAACGCCCAACAACCATTGCGCCCACCTCGACCATCACTACCACAGTGGTTAGATGCTTTGGATTCCTCGACAGATATCGCTTATCCTCTGGTTGCTGCGCTGAACATGTTAAGCCTGTCAGATATGAAACATGGTATATCATGTATGAAAACAAACAAATATATTTTACGGAAATAAAGTTTTAAATACGATTGCTTTTTCATTTTACTTAGAACAGTCAAACTTGTATTTAAATACGATATATTGGTTATTTATACTTGAGGCAGGTTGTAGATTTATGCAGGACAAAGGTAATGCAGAAGGTTCCTGCAAGCTCAATTTTTTTTCCAGTTGAATCTCGCTTTAGTGGGATTTTCAACTTTGAAATACGGGTTAGGTCGACTCAAGAAAGTTCTATTTATCAATGTCAAACTATGCTAGTGAGAAAATTTGTGTATCTTCAAAGGTAGGGGACAGCTTAATGCATGATGAAGGTAATATAGCAAGTTTCTGTCTATAAGGATTGTCAAGAGTACCGCAAACGGTAAATAATGCGCCCTCCGGCAATCACGAAATGAAGGAACACATCAAGGGCATATAACTCTTGACCAATAAGCCCAATATTCACCATAATTAAACATATTCGAGAACTTATCGCTATATACAGTTTTACAAAGTTTTATCAAAATCCTTTCAATTTGTAGACACTAGAGCATAAACAATACTGAAATAAAGCCTTTACATGCGTATCTGGGTTCACCAAGAGCAGATAACCTTTGACACAATACAATCCGAATTCAATAATAACCAACCCCCTTTCATTAATTATTTTTTTATATAAAATATATACCGGTATATATATTGTTGGCAAATATATTCAAAATACATTCAATACTAGTGGCTAAGGGTGTAAACAAGGTTTAACAAGAATATCGTTCCCAACGATGGATGCTCCCAACAAAGAACAAGGGCCACTTTGGCCCTAAATCGCTCACCTGGTAACCATGTACACCGTGTGACCTAGTTTGACCGGGCATGACCCTCATTCTAACTTGACCTCGATTTCAATGAGACAAACATTTTGTTCAAGTTTCATGAAGATTCAATGAATTTTGTAGTCTCTAGAGTGTTAATGAGGTTTTTGGATGATTTGACCTAGTGACCTAGTTTTGACAAAAGACATAAGCCACATTTGAACTTGATCTATATTTCATTGAGGTAAACCTTTTCATCAAGTTTTATAATGATCAAATGAAATTTGTAGTATCTAGAGTGTTAATAAGGTTTTTCTATGATTCGACCTAGTGACCTAGTTTTTAACCGGACATGACCCACATTTTAACTTGACCTAGATTTCATTGAGGCAAACATTTTGATGAAGTTTCATGAAGATCCAATGAAAGTTGTAGTCTCTAGAGTGTTAACAAGGTTGTTCGAAGATTTGACCTAGTGACCTAGTTTTTGACCGGACATGACCCACATTCAAACTTGGCCTAGATTTCATTGAGGCAATCATATTGATGAAGTTTTATAAAGATCCAATGAAATTTGTAGCCTCTAGAGTGTTAACAAGGTTTTTCGATAATTTGACCTAGTGACCTAGTTTTTAACCGGAAATGACCCACGTTCAAACTTGACCTAGATTTCATTAAGGCAAACATTTTGATGAAGTTTCATGAAGATTTAATGAAATTTGTAGTCTCTAGAGTGTTAACAAGGTTTTTCGAAGATTTGACCTAGTGACCTAGTTTTTGACCGGCCATGACCCACATTCGAACTTGGCCAAGTTTCATCAAGATCCAATGAGATTTGAACCTGCTAGAGTGTTAACGAACAATTGTGGACGGACGGACAGACAGACGACGGACGACGGACATCCAGCGATCCTAAAAGCTCACCTTGGCACTACGTGCCAGGTGAGCTAAAAAGCCCAAGGTATAGCATGTTTAGTAGGTGAACACAGTAACAAGTTTCAACAACTTACGATGTAACATTCAGGAGATATGCTTCGGACAAAAATGAACTTATTATGAAAAAGGGAGGCAATTCAATATTTGGAGATGACAGAGTTATAATTCTTGTGTACTACACTTTTTTTTGTCATCCGCTAACACAGTATCAAGGTTCAAGTTACAGTGCGGCAGAAAAATTTGATTTTTTTTTAAATTTATGTAGAACAAGAGCCCCATGGGGCATATTTCGCTCACCTGAGAATAGCTGAAAAAATGGAGATAATGATTTATGTCCAGGACTGACCTAGATATGCAACAGACCGGAACAATTTGAACAAAATATGTAAAGAATATTTAAAAGTATCACCATACCGAATATAAAAGCTCTGGCCATATTAATGTCAGAGAATAAGTCGTTTGAAATTTTCTCTATGTAAAACTGTGACCCCCGGGGCGGGGCCAATTTTGACCCCAGGGGCATAATTTGAACAAACTTGATAGAGGACCTGTAGGCGATGCTATGTGCCAAATATCTAAGCTCTGGCCCTTGTAGTTTCAGACAAAAAGATTTTTAAAGTTTTCATTGAAAAAAATCTATTTCAGCTCCTGTGACCTAGTTATGCAACCGACCAGAACCATTTGAACAACTTTGGTATAGGACATCTAGAAGTGTCCCCATGATAAATATCAAAGCTCTGGCCTCATTAGTTTCAGAGAAGAAGACGTTTGAAAATTTCACTATATAACTCTATGTAAAACTGTGACCTCCGGGCGGGGCCAATGTGAGCTATTGGGATGGCCCTGTGTCCGGCGTCCGTTGTCGTGCGGTGTGCGTCGTCTGTCGTCGTTAACAATTGCTTCATATGACATCTCCTCCTATACCCCTGAACAGATTTCAACCAAACTTTACAGAAATGTTCCTTGGGTCAAGCTTTTTCAAATGTGTTCAAAGAATTAAAAACAATGCAGAACTCTGGTTGACATGGCAACCAAAGTGAAAAAATAATGAAATCTTAAAAAATATTCTTGTCGAAAACTGCAAGGGCCAGAGCTTAGATATTTGGCACATGGCATCACCTACAAGTCCTCTATCAAGTTTGTTCAAATTATGCCCCTGGGGTCAAAAGTATGCCCATGGGGTCAAAATTGGCCCCACCCCGGGGGTCACTGTTTTACATAGAGTTATATAGTGAAATTTTCAAACGTCTTCTACTCTGAAACTGATATGGCCATAGCTTTGATATTCGGCATGGGGACACTTCTAGATGTCCTTTATCTATTTTGTTTAAATGGTTCCTGTCTGTTGCATATGAAGGTCACATGAGCTAAAATAGATTTTTCAATGGAAACTTTAAAAAATATTTTTGTCTAAAACCCTAGTACCCTGATCTTAGATTTTTGGCACATAGCATCATCTACAGGTCCTCTTTCAAGATTGTTCAAATTATGCCAATCGGGTAAAAAAAAAACTGTCCTGGACATAAATCTTTTTCTCCATTTTGTCAGTTATTCTCAGGTGAGCGAAATATGCCCCATGGGGCTCTTGTATAGTATATTTGAGTACATCAAGGGCAGATAACTCTGTAACGACACATCGAAATGACCTTCAATTTGATTCAGCTTCAGATCTTGATGTATATAACAATTATGTGAAATTCCATTAATATCCTTATATATAATAGTTTTCCGAAAAATCTCCGGACAACCAAATGTTGACGGACGAACGAACGGACGGACAAGGCCACGCCAATATACGACCACCTTTAGAGGTGGGCAAATATGCATATTTTAAGTTTGTTTTGTTTGTTATCGTTAGTTTCTGCAATATATGGGCTAATTGGGCGCCCCAGAGAGAATGGAGTTGATACGGAAAACCCGAGCGCGATGTCCTACTCTTCGACAGAGTTCGTTCTTTTGGATGCCCAGTGTAAGACACATCGGACCTCGGTTTATAAAGTCTCATTCGAAGGACTTGGTATTAGAGTATTTGAGGTTTTCAAAATTCTTTTTTACGAAAATGACTATATTTTATCAGTTCAATGTCTCTGGCTTTTGATTAAAACATATATATGTGTTAACAATGTTTTTCTATGATTTGACCTAGTGACCTAGCTTTTGACTGGACATGACCCACATTCGAACTTGTCCTAGATTTCTACAAGAAAAACATTGTCATCAAGTTTCAGGAAGATCGGATGAAATTTGAAGCCGCTAGAGTGTTAACGAACCAATTGTGAACTGACAGACAGACGGACAGACAGTCGACAGACATCCAGCGATCCTAAAAGCTCACCTTGGCACTTGGTGCCAGGTGAGCTTAAATGTGACCTGTAGTTCACTTAAATTGTTAATGAGAAGCAACATATGCTGAACATTCAAGGATTGCAAAAGTTCACCATGAGCAAGCGCAGGTGAGCGTATTCAAGGGCCACAATGGCTCTAAATCACTTACCTGGTACACCATGTAAAACGTTACCTATAGTGACCTAGATTATGACTCGACATGACTCACAATCAACCTCTACAGTGTGATTTGACCTAGTTTTTGACCAGACACAAGCCACATTTGATTTTGATCTAGAATTGATGTACATGTAGGCAAACATTCTGACCATATTAAATTTTCATTCTTATCTAATGAGATTTGTAGCCTCTATAGGGGGTTAACACTATTTTCTTTTGTTTGACCTAGTGACCTAGTTATTGACCGGACATTATCCATATTTAAACTAGGCCTAGATATCAATGAGGCAAAAATTCTGGACAAGTTGCATTAAAATCTAACGAGATTTGTAGCCTCTAAAATGTTAACAAGGGTTTTCTATGATTTGACCTAGTGACTTAGTTTTTAACCGATCATGACCCATTCAAACTTGACCTAGATATCAATTAGGCAAACAGTTCAACCAAGTTTCATTAAGATCCAATAAGACTGATAGCCTCTAGAGTGTTGACAAAGCTTCCCTATAATTTGACCCAGTGACCTAGTTTTTGACTCTACATGACTCATATTCGAACTTGACCTAGATATCAATTAGACAAACATTTGGAGCAAGTTGCATTAAATTCAATTAAGATTGTAAGCCTCTATAGTGTTAATAAGGTTTTCCCATGATTTGACCTAGTGACTTAGCTTTTGACCAAACATGACCTACATTCAAACTTGACCTAGATATAAATTAGGCACACAACTGGACCAAGTTTCATTAAGAACCCATGAGATTTGTAGTCTCAAGTGTTAACAAGGTTTTTGTATGATTTGACCTAGTGACCTAGTTTTTGGCCTGACATGACCCACATAATAACTTGACCTAGATTTCATAAAGACAAACATTGTCATCAAGTTTCATAAAAAATCAAATGAAATTTGCTAGAGTGTTAACGAACCAATTGTGAACGGACGGACGGACCACTTAAATGATATTTAGGGCCAGCTGACAAGGGGCTATTTATAAAGGGCCTTTAAAGTTCAAGGGGCCATAAATAAAGGCCCGTTAAAGTTCAAAATGGCCCCCATACTACCGGACAAGCAATTTTCAAAACACCATTTTGCCCTATGGACGTCCAAAAGTCCAAACCTGGACAGGAGTTTCTAAGGGCCATTTCTCTAATGTATTTTTCCCATACCCCCATGACCCCTTGATACCTTTAAGACAACAAGAGGGCCATGGCCCTTAATTCGCTCACCTGAGGTCATTGTGCCTTAGCTTAATAGGCAAGACAACATTTTAATATAAATGTAGCTGTAAATGGAATTATCTTCCAGACAAAAAAAACCATGACAAATTGGAATAATTTAAAAAAATATTGTTGGCAGAGTTATGGCCCTTATCCATGACACTTCTTCTTATCAAGCTACATGTAATTCCATATGATTATTCATTGCCCATTCTGCTTTACTTTCAACCTGCTTTAAGTTATCATCTACTAAGATATAGATACTATTTCTTATATCTTACAGTTTTATGACTGTATAAAGTGGAATTATTTTCTTTAGAGGAGGAATAAATTAAAGGCATAAAAAGGCGTATGTATGGGGTAAAGGGTTAACATCAGTAGAACTGGAATTATCTCAAAGACAAGAAAATATGACACTGTGAAATAACTCAAAAATGACATTGACCTTTGTAGAACATGACCTAAGTTATAAAGTTTCTAACTTTAACAAAGTTATGGCTAAGATTAAAGTTGTGGACTGACAGACAAACAAATTGACAAACAGACAAAAAAAGCAGACAGACAAAACAATATGCCCCCAACTGCAGGGGCATAAACAAGGGCCACTATGGCCCTAAATTGCTCACCTGGTACACCATGGCAAACTTGACATATAGTGACCTAGATTATGACTGGACATGACCCACAATCAACCTTTAGAGTGTAAACAAGATTTTCCTATGATTTGACCTAGTGACCTAGTTTTTGACCGGACATGACCCACTTTCGGACTTGACCTAGATATTAATGAGGCAAACATTCTGACCAAGTTCCATTAAGATCCATTGAGATTTGTAGCCTCTAGAGTGTTAACAAGGTTTTTCTATGATTTGACCTAGTGACCTAGTTTTTGACCGGACATAACCCACATTCGAACTTGACATAAATATTAATGAGGCAAACATTCTGACCAAGTTCCATTAAGATCCATTGAGATTTGTAGCCTCTAGAGTGTTAACAAGGTTTTTCTATGATTTGACCTAGTGACCTAGTTTTTGACCGGACATGACCCACATTCGAACTTGACATAAATATTAATGAGGCAAACATTCTGACCAAGTTTCATTAAGATCCATTGAGATGTGTAGCTTCTAGTGTGTCAACAAGGTTTTTCTATGATTTGACCTAGTGACCTAGTTTTTGACCGGACATGACCCACATTCGAACTTGACCTAGATATCAATGAGGCAAACATTCTGACCAAGTTTCATTAAGATCCAATCAGATTTGTAGCCTCTAGAGTGTTAACAAGGTTTTTCTATGATTTGACCTAGTGACCTAGTTTTTGACCGGACATGCCCCACATTCGAACTTGACCTAGATATCAATGAGGCAAACATTCTGACCAAGTTTCATTAAGATCCATTGAGATTTGTAGCCTCCAGAGTGTTAACGAGGTTTTTCTATGATTTGACCTAGTGACCTAGTTTTTGACCAAACATGACCCACACTCGAACTTGACCTAGATATCAATGAGGCAAAGATTCTGACCAAGTTTCATTAAGATCCATTGAGAGTTGTAGCTTCTAGAGTGTTAACAAGGTTTTTCTATGATTTGACCTAGTGACCTAGTTTTTGACCGGACATGACCCACATTCGAACTTGACCTAGATATCAATGAGGCAAACATTCTGACCAAGTTTCATTAAGATCCATTGAGATTTGTAGCCTCTAGAGTGTTAACAAGGTTTTTCTATGATTTGACCTAGTGACCTAGTTTTTGACCGGACATGACCCACATTCGAACTTGGCCTAGATTTTATCAAGACAAACATTGTCATGAAGTTTCATGAAGATCGGATGAAATTTGTAGGCGCTAGAGTGTTAACGAACATTTGTGAACGGACAGACGGACGGACGACGGACATTCAGCGATCCTAAAAGCTCACCTTGGCACTTTGTGCCAGGTGAGCTAAAAATGTAGCAGACAACACCATATGCTGCTGTTACAGTGGACCTCAGCTGACCTGAGTTCAATTATGTAACTCTGCCAGTAGGAAATGTGGCTAGGGTCTAACTCTTATAATGCTGAATTGCTGTCTGCTATACATATATTGAATGTGAATTATGACCTAGATATTCAACCTACCAGAACCATTTGCACAAAATAGGTAAAGGACATTTAGAAGTGTCACCATGCCAAATATCAAAGCTCTGGTCATATTAGTGTCAGAGAAGAAGACATTTGAAATTTTCACTATATAACTCTATGTAAAACTGTTACCCCCGGGGCGGGGCCAATTTTGACCCCAGGGGCATAATTTGAACAAACTTGATAGAGGACCTGTAGGTGATGATATGTGCTCTGGCCCTTGTAGTTTTTGACAAGAAGATTTTTTAAGATTTCCTTATTTCTTTACTTTGGTTGCCATGGCAACCAGAGTTCTGCATTGTTTTTAATTCTTTGAACAAATCAGAAAGAGCTTGACCCAAGGAACATTTCTGTAAAGTTTGGTTGAAATCTGTTCAGCGGTATAGGAGGAGATGTCATTTGAAGCAATTGTTAACGACGACGGACACAGGGCCATCCCAATAGCTCACCTTGAGCCTTTGGCTCAGGTGAGCTAATAAAACAGGGGACCATGGCCCCCAAGTACAAACGGCCCCCTCCCATCCACTGGGCATCATTTTAGGCCCCTAGTTATCGGACAATCGCACGTACTGACGATAGACATCCAGGGATCCTAAAAGCTCACCTTGGCTCTTCATGCCAGCTGAGCTAAAAATTGCCTTAATCTAATATTTTAACCTAGGGCCCATAGCTCTATGTTGAAATATTATAACAGAGCAGTTTTGTAATTTAAAGCTGAAAACGAATGATTTAGTGAAGGGATATAATCCAGAATAAAGGCATATTGTGATGAAATAAGTTATGTACCTTTGTCTGGTCATACCATTGTTAGGAGTAAAGATTTGTAAGATTGAAATGATATAGGATCTAATGATTTGATCAGTATCATTTTGGCTTTGACATTGATCTCATGACTGATTTAATTAATCCCATTGTATTGTCTTGGATTAGTTCCTGCAGGGGTCCCTGTTTCATGTAAAACAAATGGAATGATTTAACTAGCCCTAAAGCAAATCACATGTTTTGAAGTACTTTAAAACTCATAAAACTTAGGATACTATGTGTAATTGCTGTAATTATCATAAAATTGGAACAAGTTGCTTTCAAATATCACAGTAATTCGTCCAAAAGGTGTAAAACTAAATGGCAAACATTGTAGAAGCTGATCAGACCCTTCAGGCTTGTCTGGCCCAATACTTACGATCATCATACATGTAAGTAAGTTGATACTGAATAGAACATGGCCAATATGAAAATAGATTTCAGTTTACTTGTGCCATTGTCATTTTATGGGGCATGTATTACTGAATCCAGCTTAACACTTCCTTTGCTGGAAACCAACACATGTATGTACATTTTCTAAACAGTGTAGCTCCTGAGGGAGCCCTATGATCAGAGTGCACTCTTTGCTTAACTTTTATTTTTCTCAAATATTTTCTTTAAATTCTAAAACATAGAAAGAGTTAACCCATTACCCCATAGCCTGATGGTTCCTAGTTTTAAACATAGGTGACCAGACTTAAAGCAGGTTGAAAGTAAAGCAGAATGAGCATTAAGATGCAGTCTGCTTTATTTTCAGCCTGCTTTTAGCTGTCATCTGCTAGAATATACATAGTAGAAAATATTTCTTACCATACATTCTCCTGACTGATTAAATTAGAACTATTTTCTGCAGTGGTGGAAAACTGAATTGAATGCGTTAGAATGCATATAAATTGTATGGAGTAAAGGGGTAATATGGAGGAATGGCTTACTACATTAATGTGGAGGAAATCACCTATATCTATCTGTGTTTAAGGCTTGTTTTGAAGACAGGTGGCCACATAAAGCAGGTTGAAAGTAAAGCAGAATGTGCCTTAAGGCGCATTCTGCTTTACTTTCAGCCTGCTTTAAGCTACCGGTACTATCTACTAGGATATAGAAAATATTTCTTATGATACGTGTTCATGACTGTATAAATCAGAACTTTTTCTTCTTCAGTGGATGAATAAATTGAATGCGGGACAGACGGACAACGGACAGGATTGGATAACAATAGCTCAACCCTTACTGGCCTTAGTGTCTCTTCTCATTAGAATCATCTCTTTGAGAGGATTCTAACAGGTAGTAACACCATAGGATTTGGAATTGAAATGAGTGAGAAAATGGATATGTTCAGTTCACTCCCTCCTATCTGTAGCCTTGAGGATGAAGACAAAGAACAAGAAAACATGCTACTAGTTGTTCATATTATTTTAATGTGTCTTCAGCACATTTCTTTTCTCCAGGACTAACAATAAACCACATTGCACTGAACGTTAACAGTTTTCACAAAGTCCTTGATGAATATATTGCCAAGGCAATAACCCAATAAAACAAAACAAAACTATCATCACATAAGCATTATTCACCAGGTTAGCACATCTGTTGACACATAATAGACTTCTCTAAAATAGTTAACATAATTAAAGTATTTAAAGAAAATAAGAAATTGAGTACATTATTAATCTGTTTGAATATATGACTAAATGGGCAAGTAAACCAAATTTCAACAACAATTAGCTTGAGTTCATCTTAACTATTATGTTGGCTAATAAAGTATTAAAACTTTTCCACAAGTAAAGAGTGTAGACTCGTTTCAGTTTCCTATCAGAAAACCATGCTAATCCTGATCACACTACTCTTACAGGATCTGTCTGACCTGGATCTACATGGTTTTCAAACAGTGTTAACCCTTTGAACCCTAATCCCGCATATAGGCGTCATTTTCAAACAGTGTACATGTGAATAGTACACTTGTCCTATGCAAACAGTGAAGACCCAGATCAGAGGGCTCCGAAAGGAGCCCTCTGATCAGGGTCTTCACTGTTTGTAATAATGCCAAACATTGACAAAAACAACCCTTAAAAGTCAGAAATGGACTATACCAAAATGGAAATAGGAATTGTTCATTTAATGTTTTAGGGAGGAAAGAGTTAATATACACTATAAGCACAAAAGTAAACATTAATTTGTGCAAGTATGACCTAATACAATGTCTTATTTGATATTATCTCCTGAACAGGTCTTTTAAAATTAGATTTTAAACAAGTTGTCTTCCTGAAATAAAAGCTATTTTTGTATATCTGAAGATGAATTTTCTAACCTTATTGCTAGGTATACAAGAGCCCCATGGGGCATATTTCGCTCACCTGAGAATAGCTGACAAAATGGAGATAATGATTTATGTCCAGGACGGGGTCATTATTTACCTGAGGGGCATAATTTGAACAATCTTGATAGAGGACCTGTAGATGATGCTATTTGCCAAATCTAAGCTCTGGCCCTTGTAGTTTTTGACGAGAAGATTTTTTAAGTTTTTATAGAATAAATCTATTTTTAGCTCCTGTGACCTAGATATGCAACCAACCGGAACCATTTGATCAAAATAACTAAGGGATATTTAGAAGTGTCACCATGCAAAATATCAAAGCTCTGGTCATATTAGTGTCAGAGAAGACGTTTGAAAATTTCACTATATAACTCTATGTAAAACTGTGACCCTCAGGGCCGGGCCAATTTTGACCCCAGGGGCATAATTTGAACAAACTTAATAGAGGACCTGTAGGGGATGCTATGTGCCAAATATTTAAGCTATGGCCCTTGTAGTTTCAGACAAGAAGATTTTTTAAGTTTTCATTGAAAAAAAATCTATTTTTAGCTCCTGTCACCTAGATATGCAACAGACCGGAACTATTTGAACAATATTGGTATAGGACATCTAGAAGTGTCACCATGCCGAATATCAAAGCTCTGGCCATATTAGTTTCAGAGTAGAAGACGTTTGAAAATTTCACTATATAACTCTATGTAAAACTGTGACCCCCGGGGCGGGGCCAATTTTGACCCCAGGGGCATAATTTGAACAAACTTGATAGAGGACCTGTAGGTGCCAAATATTTAAGCTCTGGCCCTTGTAGTTTTTGACAAGAATATTTTTTAAGATTTCCCTTTTTTTGAGTTCTGCACTGTTTTTAATTCTTTGAACAAATCTGAAAGAGCTTGACCCAAGGAACATTTCTGTAAAGTTTGGTTGAAATCTGTTCAGCGGTATAGGAGGAGATGTCATTTGAAGCAATTGTTAACAACAACGGACGCCGCACACAGCACGACGCCGGACACAGGGCCATCCAAATAGCTCACCTTGAGCTTTTGGCTCAGGTGAGCTTAACATGGCAAACATTTTGTATCTGAATGAGATGTGAAGTTACTATGTATCTAAACTCATCAATATATGATACCAGCAAGAGACTGAGAAGGGTTTAACTCTTTCCCCCATAGAAGCGCCTTTTAGCGAATATGATTTATTCCTCCGCTGAAGGAAATAGTTCCAGTTTAATTAGTCATGAATATATATTATAGGGAATATTTTCTATATTCTAGCACATGAGAGCTTAAAGCAGGCTGAAAGTTAAGCAGAATGTGCATTCTGCTTTACTTTCAACCTGCTTTAAGTAGTCACATATCTTCAATACTATAAATAGGCTATCAGGTAAAGGGTTAAAGTAACCCCCCCCCCCCCCCCCCCCCTTAAAAAAGAGTTATCTCTCAGGGCTGTGACTGCTGATATTTGGTTTACTACTTCATTGAGACCATATATTCAATACAAAAAATGTTCTTTCACAATAAGTCAATAATATAAAATGTTTTCAGTAATTGTTCACACCTAGCACTTACTCTACACACATCCCTCTAGTCACAGTCATACTTTAATGTACACATTCACATAGACTCATGGACTCCAGATAACAGGGAGTTAACTGAACAAATCCTATGGTGTCATTACTCATTAGAATCGATGATAATGAGTAGTGACACCATAGGGTTTGATGCAGAAATAAAACTTGAAATACTGCCCATATCTGGAGGCCAGTTAAATCATTTATACACATCTGTAATAGTGTATACAGTCACCATTGTGTTAAATAGCCACTCTTTAACTCATTCATCCCAGGAACTTTTTAATTTTTCAATAAAGTCTGGTCCATTCGTAAACATATGGATCCAATTCCAACAATGGACTGCAAAATGACAACCAGTGCATACCCTGATCAGAGAGCTCATATAGGAGCCCTCTGATCAGGGTCTACACTGTTTGCAAAGAACAAGTGCATTCTTCACAGGTACAATGCAAACGATGAGTATACTCATCACTAAGTTTCAATCGTTTAAAGAAGCATGCAGACCTTTCAATACAGAATACCTTATAGTGCACAACATAAGTAAAGCAAAGAGCTCCTGTATGAGCTGTGTGCGTTCTTTTGTCTTGCATTAAGCTGCCATTTGCTTCCTCATCTCCTACAGAGTGGTAGCTGAGCACAACTGTGGCTGTATTTCTGAGACTCCTCTGATTGACACAATACTTCTATATACATGTACACAGAACGCACCCTGCATGCGAGAAATGTATCCACAGTAAAAAAAAAAATTCTATTACGACCACTAAAATAAAGGCTAATTGATTTTTATAAAAGACAAGTGACAGCTTAAAGCAAGGTGACAGTTAAACAGAAAGCTCCTAAAGGAGCTTTCTGTTTTACTGTAACCTTGCTTTAAGCAGTCACCCGTCATAAACACATAATAATTGTAACAATTTAGTGGTCGTAATAAAGAAGTTTTACTGTGTATGTACTTAATTCTGAGAAAAACATTGTTACTCTACCTTATAAAACCCACCAAAAGATTCCAACATTGATGATTGAACTGCTGAAAACACCATACTGTTAGTGTTACACTTAAAGAAATGGATTTATAAAAGGTTTATAGCTTGTTTTCAAATCCTGCACTTTAGAATGTCGTTGTATGTATATGACAATTGGAATAAATACTGTTTTAACTAAAACTTTCCTATGGTGGCACGGTTCTGACACCAGTTACTACTTAGCTTTTCTGAAAAAAATCCAGTTAATATCTGACATAATTATCTTGTAAGTGGAAAGTGGATTTTTTTCGTGAAAACCTGATAATTATCGTAACTGTTTTAATAGTGCCATATACTGTCACCACAATTTAATATATCCCGGATTTAGTGATGTTCGGTGATATTCATTGCAATAATCACCCTCCTTCTCTGAAGAGTCATATGAGTCCTAATAAAGGTTCTACACCACTAAAATGCACTAATGATATTCATTAAGTATATACAGTGGAGAAAATGTTATTTCCCAATTAAGGCTTTTATGCTTAATATATTATTTCATTTGCAAACAATGTGGAGCCAGACCAGACGCCAGGTAACCCGGAGTCTGACCGGGCTACAAACTGTTTGCCTTCCCAGTTTAAATTAACATTTGGCAAGAAGTAGTCATTTTTTACAGTTCATTTGCCTTTAAACGGGAAAGAATAATGTTTTCACAGCTTTATCTGACCTATGCAAACATTGTAGATCCAGACCGAAAGGCTTTTAGACTTCGTTAATACATGTGTAGTTTGTTTTGTTAATCAGGTGGCTGCTTGGGGCGGATGAAGGTAAAACAGTAGCCTATGAGCTGTCACCTAGCTGTGTTAACTCAATTGACCCTTGCGACGAGTGGACTCGTCCTTCACAAACAGTGTACCCTATTGGACCGAGGTCTACGTTGTTTGTCATTTTGTAAATAGGCCTACATGTGTATTTTTCAAAAGAATCCGAAATAGTCAAAGTACGAATACAATGTTTCTATTTTTAGATAACTGGTAACACGAAACTTTTCTAGTTAACTATCTAGTTAAGTAACTAGATAAATCCATTAAGTGGTGGCCGTTTAAAGCAGTATCATGACAAAGTTCTTGTTCAGATATTTATCTGGTTATCGTGAAAAGTTTCCACATTCCACTTACCCAATACTTATCTGAAAACTAACGCGAAAGTTTTCTAGATAAGTAACTAGTTAAATATTTATGTGAGATATTAACAGGAATCTATCATGATAATTAAGTGGTTAACTGGTGTCAGAAATATGCCACCATACTTTCCTTATTCTTTTAGTTTTTATTTTAAATCTAAGACAGTCTGAAGACATAGTTATATAAGTGACAAACAGTTTTGATCCTGATGAGACACTAAGTTATTCTACAACTGATTTGTATAGTGTGGCACCTCATCAGGGTCTGCATTGTTTGCTATGAAATGGTGTCATCAGGGACTTCACTTAGGTAAGATAGCTAGACATACACTTATTCACCTGGGGCCCGTTTCATAAAACATCTTATGTCGTAAGTCAAAACTTTAAAATACATTTAATCTCTGATTTCTCTATCTAATCCTGTCTTGTGACACCTTTTTGGAATCGTCTTTTCAAGACGATTCCAAAAAGGTGTCACAAGACAGGATTAGATGGAGAAAAAAAAGAAATTGATACTTTTATATTCTGACTTACGACACAATTTGTCGTAAGAAGTTTTATGAAACGGGCCCCTGAAACTTCTAATGGACAACTCTAGATTTCTATGAAGTCTAGTCCATTTTGAAATATTTTGGGCTGATGTTTACAATATATTGCAAAATAACGAACAATGTTGATCCTGGTTAAAGGGCTCCTTTATGAACCATCTGATCTTGGTCGGCACTGTTTGCATAAAACAAGTGTAATCTACACAGGTTCACTGTGGAGTATGAGTATACTCATCACTAGGGTTCAAGTATTAAACACTATATTACAAGACATCACAATAGATTACCATACATCTTGGTTAGTAAACAGAATACAAAGCTAAACGTTTTGTGTCAAATAGTAGAAACTATGTAATACAGGAAACCCCTCAATAAATAAAGGCTAATCACAATGACTTCTGCTCTACTTCCAACATCTCATCCTTCCACTCTCCCATTCTAGTTTTAAGACAGAAATAGTTTAACCCATTACCCCATAAAAACTCCTTTACACACTACTAAATTATTCCTCCATTGAAGAATATAGTTCCAATTTATATGGTCATGAATATGTATCATAAGAAAGATTTTCTATATTCTAGAAGCTGGTAACTTAAAGCAGGCTGAAAGTAAAGCAGAATGCGCCTTAAGGCACATTCTGCTTTACTTGTAACCTGCTTTAAGGCATCATGTATCTTTAAAACAAGAAAAGGCATATGGGGTAATGGGTTAAGCAATCAAACATAAAACAAGAAATAGAGAGAATCACTAGATCTTATGATAACCTATATATTAACACATTAACCCATTACCCCATAGCCTGTGTCTAGACGTGAAGACAGGTGACTACTTAAAGCAAGTTGAAAGTAAATCAGAATGTGCCTTCAGGAGCATCTGCTGGTATATAGGTAATTTTCTTATATGTTCATGACTGTTTGTACTACAAATTAATTGGTGTCATTCAATACAAGAGCTTTCTAAAGAAGCTTTCTGCTTTATTTTCATCTTGCTTTAAGCAGTATCCTACTTCAAATACAATTCAATATAGGTGATATTCACTTCTGGCTATGAAAGAAACGGATAATGCATCAAATATGTTTTGAATCAACAAATATTCCTAAAAACATACACAACACTTTTGTGTCATCATAACAAATCAAAACAACACTTTTGTGTGACCCAGGTCAGAGCCCACCAGCCTGAAGAAAAATAGTCCAAAGAAAAGGTGATAAAAATATCCTGTGATGGAAAACCATTCAAATGACCCCACTGAACCTTAGTGGCACATATACAGCTCCTTGACAATGTAATTTGTTCTGTACAAACGGTGTAGACTCAGATCAGAGGGCTCTGCATGGTTTGTCAATTTGCAAAATATTGTAAACAAGAGGGCCTTGGAAAGTCAATAAAATAACCAGAAACAGAACTTGTGTGTTTGAAGTATGAGGGGTCAATGAGTTCAGACAGTTGCTACTTAGTAATGACCAAACAAATGCACAATTGGTCTTCTGCACTGACCACTTACCAGTTTCCAATTTTGAAGACAGGTGATCACATAACCCAGGTTGAAAGTAAAGCAGAATGCACCTTAAGGTGCATTCTGCTTTACTTTCAGCCTGCTTTAAGATACCATCTGATAGAATATAGAAAATGTTTCTAACAATGCATATCCATGACTGTATAAATTGGAACTATTTTTTTCAGTGGTGGGATGAAATAAATGAGTAAAAAAGCATATTGATGGGGTAATGGTTTAGGCTTCTATAGGTCTATCAAACTGCCCATGCCTATTTTTTAAATGGTTGATTAACACAGGTGATGTAGTCAAACTATGGACCAGCCAGATCTTAGTAGAAGAATAAATGTATGAAGTAAGAAAACAATAGTAACAATTGTTATAATACAACAAATTCTAGGAATAAACAGACTCTGAAATCATGAAAAACAGACATTGAAACCTTGAAAGTCATAAAAGATATGCAACAAGTGTGTATGCCTTGAATTCCTCTATTTGTATTGGTTTCAAATAGAGATACAGTCAAACCTCTCTATTACAACCACTAAAACGAAGGATAATTGATTGTATAAAAGACAGTCGACAGTAAAACAGAAAGATCCTTCAGGGCTCCAGTTAAGAGGTAGTTTTTTCAACAAATCCAACATTTTCTCACTCTTTTTAGCACCAAATCCTATGGTGTTACTACTCATTAGAATCGTCTCGAAGAGACGATTCTAATGAGTAGTGACACCATAGGGTTTAATTCAGAAATAAAGATTTTAGTTTTTGAAAAACTACCCTTATCTGGTGCTCTGTTCCTTTACTGTCACCTTGTTTTAAAATTAAGCAGTCATCTGTTATAACACCTAATAATCAATACATGTTTGTGTTCGTAATAGAGAGGTTTTACTGTACTATTCACATATAAGTCTATTGCTTGTTTTTGGTAATAATAAGATGGAATTTATCTATATGACTACTCAACACACAGTTTATTGTCCGTGTTAACTCTTTCAACACCATGGAAATGCATAAAATATACTCATTACATGTGCAAACATACCCAGATCAGAGGATTTCTGTAGGAGCCTTCTGGGTCCAAGGTAATAAAGCTTTTCAGATGAGTCTAAAGTTGTTCTCAAGCACTTGAGTGGTCAGATTTGAGCCTAGGCTCAAATCTGACCAATCAAATGCTTGCAAACACGCTCAGACTCGGCTCAAAAGCTTTATAACCTTGGACCCTGATCTTGGTCTACACTTTTTGCTAATTTAGACCAGAATTTATTAAACTACCCAAAATTCCAATTAGATTAATTCATGTTTTGGTAACTAAAATGATCCACAAGGCTTACTTAGTTTAGAAAGAGTTAAAGACACTATATGATTGCTTTACCCTTTCCTCCATAGCCAAAAGTGCAACTTATCTATATCCAACTGGCAAGGCAGGATCAACTTAACCCTTAGCCTGCCACTCAGGACTATAGCTCCATATGCAAACAGCTTGGATCCGGATGTGACGCCGAGTAACTCGGCGTCTCATCCGGATCCAAGCTGTTTGACACTCGGACAACATTTTCAGCAATTTTGAGCAACTTTGAAACTTGAAGCAGACGAGAAATATAGCAGACGACAATTTATTTGGCGGGCTAAGGGTTAAAGCAAGACAAAAGTAACAAGAGGGCCTGAAGACCCTGATATTGCTCACGTGCTGAAATGAAGCCTGATAGCGTGAACTTTGAATTTCACTCGTTTTATTCTAAATCCATCCAAATTTGTAGGGTAGCATGTTTGAATACTACCTATGTACTCTAGTATAGTAGAGTACATCAAGGGCAGATAACTAGAGCCTAAAAATGCCTTTCTAGCATTTCAAAGTATATCAAGGGCAGATAACTCTTGCCACAATGATCAGATTTCAACAACAAGAGGGCCTGAAGGCCCTGATATCGCTCACCATTAAAATTTTGTAATGAAGCTTGATAGCTTAACCTTTGAATTTCACCTGTTTTATTCTAAATCCATTCAAGTTTGTTGACCTACTCTAGTATAGTAGAGTACATCAAAGGCAGATAACAAGATTCTAAACAATACTGAAATGAAGCCTTTTTCTAGTATTTAAAAGTATTTCAAGGGCAGGTTACTATTGCCACAATGATTAGATTTCAACAATAATTGCACCTCCTTCGAGAATGTATAGCTGTATACTTTGTGTACAAGTATAATCAAAATCCATTGAAAACTGTAGTTGCAAGAGTGTAAACGCTGTAAAATATGGCATTTTCAGCAATTCAAAGGTAGATAACTCTTGATCTATTTGTCAGATTTCAACCATAATCACCCTTTTCAAACTCTTATGGTCATATACAATCTGGGCAAGTTTGAGAGAGCTTGGATAAATAATGTGGCCTCTAGAGCGTAAACACTGTTAAATATATCATTTTCAGCAATTCAAAGGTAGATAACTCTTGACCTATTGATCAGATTACGACCATGATTAAACTCATTCGAAGTCTTATGGTAATATACAATCTGAGCAAGTTTGAGAAAGACTGGATAAAATTTGTGGCCTCTAGAGTGTAAACACCCTTAAATATGGCATTTTCAGCAATTTAAAGATAGATAACTCTCGACCTATTAGTCTGATTTTAACCATAATCAAACTCATTTGAACTCTTATAGTCATATACAATCTGAGCAAGTTTGAGATAGATTGGATAAAAATTCTGAACTCAGGAATGTAAACACCGTTAAATATGGCATTTTCAGCAGTTCAAAGGTAGATAACTCTTGATCTTTTTGTCAGATTTCAACCAAAATCGAACTCACCCGAACTCTTATGGTCAGATACAATCTGTGCAAGTTTTAGAAAGATTGGATAAATATTGTGGCCTCTAGAGACTAAACAGTGTTAAATATGGCATTTTCATTAATTCAAAGGTAGGTAACTCTTGACCTATTGGTTTGATTTCAACAATATTCAAACTCATCCCAGCTCTTATGGTAAAATACAGTCTGAGCAAGTTTGAGAAAGACTGGATAAAAATTGTGGCCTCTAGAGTGTAAATACTAAAATTGTTGACGACTACGACGAACGCCGGACATTCAAGGATTGCAAAAGCTCCCCCTGAGCTAATTTAGGTGAGCTAAAAACAGAAAGCTTATTCAGGGATTTTCTGCTTTATTTTCATCTTGGTTTAAGCTGTCATCTGTAATCAAATATATCTATTAACATTCATTTGCGGTGCTGATGTAGAAGAAAGGGTAAAAGCATCCCAAGGCATTTCTATGGGGTAACCCTTTCCTCCATAAAACACTGAGGGTTGCTCAGTGCTCGTTTGACATTACATGATAAATGTCTGGCTATGTTTAATAACAGAAACTTAACACTGAAACAGACAGGCAGCTTTCATTCCACTATCTATAAGAGCTCCAGATAGATGAGCACTTTAACCCTCCCTCCATAGAAGCACCTTTTAGCGCATTTAATTTATGCCTACATCAAAGAAAATAGTTCCAATTTATACAGTCATGAAAATGTACCACAAGATATTCATTCTAAATCCTAGCAGGTGGTAGCTTAAAGCAGGCTGAAAATAAAGCAGAATGCATATTTTGCTTTTCTTTCCACCTGCTTTAACTCTTTCAACACCATGGACCTGTTTTAAATTTACTTATTATATAAATTTTGCAAACAGTGTAGACACTGTTTGCTAATTCAGACCAGTATTTATTAAATTACACAGAATTCCAAATAGACTAGTTCATGTTTTGGTGACTGAAATGATCCACATGGGTACCTAATAACTCACAAGAGTTACTTGTGACGTCACCTGTCTTCAAAACTAGAAACAGGCTAAAATGTAAAGGGTTATATATTAAGTGCTTCATGTCTGCACCAAACCCTATGCCCTGACTACTCATTATATTCAAAACATACACTATGGTGGTGACATAACGACTAAAACCTCAGTTCTGGAGCCCTAGGGTGCATCTCACGAAACGTTGTATTATAAAAAGGATTGTAAGTCACAAATACATATAATTTCTTGTTTCTCCATCTAATTCTGTCTTTTAACATCTCTTTGGAATCGTCTTTTCAGGATGATTCCAACGGGATGTCACAAGACAGGATTAGATGGAGAAATAAATTCAAATTGAGAATTTAAGAATTTGACTAACAGCAATATTTGTCTTACAACGTTTTGTAAGACGGAACCCTGTATCCCAGTGATCCAGCACTCCCCGTAAGATTTTGTTCCACAACAGATATCTATATACAAGCATTTACAAAAAGTTCAATTGTCAAATTGAGCAATTGGATATTCCTTAAACAGTAGCCTACTTGTTTTTCTCCACATCAACTGAGATACAGTCAAACTCTAGTTAACACATTACCACAGAAGTTATGATAACTACCTATTTTTACGCCTTTAAGTTATTCATCTACGGAAGAAAATAGTTCAATTTTACACAGTCATGAATAAACACAATAAGAAATATTTCATATATCCTAGCAGATGGTAGGTTAAAACAGGCTCCAACTAAATCAGAATGCTGCTTAAGGAGTATCATGCTGCTTAAGGAGTATCCTACTTTACTTTTAGCCCGTTTTAAGCAACCATCTTTCTTCAATACTGAAAACAAGCTATGGGGTTAAGGGTTAAGCAGTCACTCATAAAAAGCAAACTAGCCACTCAAAAACAACTAACCGTTTAGTCTTCCTTTCAAGTAACAGCTTAATGCTGTATAAAGCTAGAGCAGAAATCTCCTATAGGAGCTTTCTGCTTTTGCTTTATCCTGCATTTGACCCATTACCCAATCAAGTATTGAAGATATGTGACCACTTAAGCAGGCAGATTATGGTGCTTTCTGCTTTACTTTCAACCTCCTTTAACCAGTACATAGAAAATATTTCTTCTGGTATATGTTTTTGACTATATGAATTGAAACCATTTTCTTGCGTGGAGGAATAGATTAAATGCTCTAAAAGGCACTTCTACAGGGTAGAGGGTTAAGTAGTTTTCAAGTGTGCACAAAGAAAGGTAGATAAATACAGAAACTTGACAGCATATAGGATCTTACACATGTTGCAATAAACATTTATTAAACTAGTTTTATCAAAAGAACATTAATCTTAATAACTTTATTTGTTTAATAACAAGAAATTTATCTCATATAACATATGCCACATTTTATCACAGTCAAGCATGTGTTAAACGATATGCCGCCTACTTCATTCCTCCGCTCAAGAAGTTCATTCAACTTTATAGTCATAAATACTCACTGTATGAAATATTTTCTATATCCCAGCAGATTGTAGCTTAAAACAGGCTGAAAATAAAGCGGAACGCTCCTTAAGAAGCTTTTTGCATTAATTTTGTCCTGCATTTTGTAGTCATGTCTCTTGACTATTAAGTCACTCCTTTATCAAATACTTGCTAAAACATGCTTGACAATAAGACATCCTGATTCTTTCCAAAATAGCTTGTATTCAGTCTTTAAGACAAGTGGTTGCTTATAGCAAAGTGAAAGTAAGCAAAAGGCTCCAGTAGTAGCTTTCTGCTTTACTTTTAGCAACCACGCGGCTGGATGCAAGAAAGAATTTCTGCCGATCTTTTATCAGAACAAGATGAAAGCAGGGCTCCAGATAAGAGGGAGAGCATTGTATACTGAAAATATCCAACATCTTCTCACTCATTTCTGCACCAGAATCCTATGGTGTCACTACTCATTAAAATTGTCTCTTCGAGAGGATTCTAACTAGTAGAGAAACCATAGGGTTTAATGCAGACTTTAGTTTTTAGATTTTTTCAATACTCCCTCTTATCTGGAGCTCTGGAATAGGTACAGGTGTCAAAAGACGTTTCTATTGGAACTAAGAGTTAACATGTCAATTCACAATCATCATGATTTAAATTATAATGTGATAAATACTTGAGATCTTAACTTTAATAACAACCTGCACTTCATTTTGATAAGCATTAGAGCTTCTATGAATAATGTTCTACTTTCATAAGGTATTCATTACAGCGTTCCCTCCTTACAACGGCCCTCTCAACAACAACTCCCTCCATACAACGACACTTGCAAAGTTCCCTAAACAGGACAATTATGTCTAAAGCTTTTACTGTTGCAATATCGTCTGCTTAAATTTGTCGTCTGCTGCTGTTCTCAAAGTTACATATTGGATATTTTGACAGAACAAGGGCCACCATGGCCCTAAATCGCTCACCTGGTACTCCATGTAAAACATGACCTATTGTGACCTAGATTACGACTGGACATGACCCACAATCAACCTTTAGAGTGTCAACAAGATTTTTCTATGATTTGACCTAGTTTCTGACCAGACACAATCCACATTTGATTTTGACCTTGATTTGATGTAGGCAAACATTCTGGCAATATTTCATTCAGATCTAATGAGATTTGTAGTCTCTAGAGGGTTAACAATGTTTTTCTTGATTTGACCTAGTGACCTAGTTTTTGATCCGACATGGCCCATATTGGAATTTGACCTAGATATCAATTAGGCAAACATTTTGACAAAGTTTCATGAAGGTAAGGTGAGATTTGTAGCCTATAGAGTGTACACAAGGTTTTCCTATGATTTGACCTAGTGACCTAGTTTTTGACCCATATTCGAACTTGACCTAGATATCAATTAGGCAAACATTCTGAATAGGATGCATTAAATTCCAATAAGATGTGTAGCCTCTAGGGTGTTGCAAGACGTATATTCGAAGGTGACCTAGATATCAATAAGGCAAACATTTTGACTTAGTTTCATTAAGATCCAATAAGATTTGTAGCCTCTAGAGTGTTAGCAAGATTTTTCTATGATTTGACCTAGTGACCTAGTTTTTGACCCGACATGACCCACATTCGAACTTGACCTAGATTTTTATCAAGACAACATTGTCATCAAGTTTCATGAAGATTGGATGAAATTTGTAGCCGCTAGAGTGTTAACGGACGGACGGACAGACGACGGACATCCAGCGATCCTAAAAGCTCACCTTGGCACTTTGTGCCAGGTGAGCTAAAAGACTTGATTAGGAGTGACAAACAGCTTGAATCCAGATCAGACACTGCGTTACGCGGCGTCTGATCTGGATTTTAGCTGTTTGCAAATGTTAACCAATTTCCCTCTATATAACGACTTCCTCCGAACCACGCACACAATTTTTGTCTCCCATTAGGTGTCGTTGTAGAGAGGGAACACTGTACTATCCCAAGTGGTCGCTTTATATGATACTGACTATACATAATTTCAGTCATTCAAATCTTTCTTTTATTGCCATCCTAAATATATCAAAACAAACTTTAAAACTTAATAAAAATTATAATTCAATTATCACTATTGATCAAATATCATTCTCATTATATCTGAAAGCACTAGGAAATGTTCTATCTGGTACCTTTGTTAAACTCTATACCCATAGCCTGTTTCTAGCTTTGAAAGATATGTGACCATTTAAAGCAGTTTGAAAGTAAAGCAGAATGTTCCTAAACAAGCATAATGCTTCACTTTCTGCCTGCTTTAAGCTACAATCTACCAGGTTATAAGAACTATTTCTTATGATGCATATTCATGACTGTAAAAAGCCTATTTTCTTCAATGGAGAACAGGATATCTATTGAGTAATAGGTTGAACTGCTGTTTCAACATATTTAACCCTTTACTCCATAGAATTTGTCTAGTATTGAAGACAAAATACCACTTAAAGTAGGTTGAAAGTAAAGCCGAATGTGCATGATAGCTTCTATTGACTAATATATAGATATGTATTCACGACCGTATAAATTGGAACTATTTTCTTCAGTGGAGGAATAAATTAAATGCGTTAAAAAGCGTATCTATGGAATAATATGTTCCACAAAAGGAACCCTGACATATTATTCAAGGCTAGTTTGACAAAAATCTTTTGGCAGTATCACAAATAGATACAGACTTGAAGACATTGTAAATAATCAAGACCTTAGATCAGCTGCTGCAAGTAGAACACGATATTTGACCAGCTTTTACCCTCTTATGTCAACTATCACTGCACACAGAGCAGATCCCTGTGTGCAGTGTCAGTACATGCCCTTTTCTCATGATGCTGCTCATTTAACAGTCTCTACTTATGGCCTAATACAGAATTTTCTCCCATTTTCGCCTATGTGGGATTTTCCCCATGTGGAATCACTCTATCCTCCATATCACGTGACATCGTTTATTGTTTGCCCACCTTATACCACAAGCGCTGCATGACGCGGATAACTAAATGACGTCATTTCTAATGACGTTACTATAAACAATGTCACCGTTTTGGCGAAAAAAGTGCACACAAAACGCATTTATTTAGTTATTTGTATCATGTTTTAACAAGAGGGCCTGAAGGCCCTGATATCGCTCAGCATTTGTAATGAAGCCTGATAGCTGTACCTTTGAATTTCACCTGTTTTATTCTAAATCCATTCAAGTTTGTCGACCTACTGTAGTATAGTAGAGTACATCAAAGGCAGATAACTAGAGCCTAAACAATACTGAAATGAAGCCTTTTTCTAGCATTTCAAAGTATATCAAGGGCAGATAACTATTGCCACAATGATTAGATTTCAACAATAATTGCACTCCTTCGAGAACTTATAGCTATATACTTTGTGTGAAAGTATAATCAAAATACATTGAAAACTGTAGTCGCAAGAGAGTAAACGCTGTTAGATATGGCATTTTCAGCAATTCAAGGGCAGATTACTCTTGACCTATTAGTCCGATTTCAACCATAATCGACCTCATATGAACTGTTATGGTCATATATAATCTGGGCAAGTTTGAAAAAGTTTGGATAAAAATTAAGGTGAGATTTGTAGCCTAAAGAGTGTAAATAAGGTTTTCCTATGATTAGACCTAGTGGCCTAGTTTTTGACCGGACATGACCCATATTTGAACATGACCTAGATATCAATGAGACAAACATTCTGACAAGGATGCATTAAATTCCAATGAGATTTGTAGCCTCTAGAGTGTTAACAAGGTTTTTCTATGATTTGACCTAGTGACCTAGTTTTTGACCGAGCAAGACGTATATTCGAACTTGACCTAGATATCAATGAGGCAAAAGTTTTTGACCCGGCATGACCCACATTCGAACTTGGCCTAGATTTCATCAAGACAAACATTGTCATCAAGTTTCATGAAGATCGGATGAAATTTGTAGCCGCTAGAGTGTTAACGAACCAATTGTGAACGGACGGACAGACGGACGGACGGACATCCAGCGATCCTAAAAGCTCACCTTGGCACTTCATGTCAGGTTAGCTAAAAAGTTTTTGTGGGTGAATGAGTTAATGTTTCACTATATGTCCCTTCATGTCTTCACCAAACTATGTCGTGACTCCTTAATGGAATTATCTTCCAATGATTCTAATGAGTAGTCACAATATAGGGTTTGATGGAGACATAAGGATTTCAGTTGTTCAAATACTCCCTGTATCAGGAACTATACCGTAATCAATATATCCCATAAATAAAACATACAAAACATTACTTGTGTTTGAGACAAGCAAATGAAAGATCTGATATAGTATTTCAAACATACACCAAGGTCTGGCTATTACAATTCAAACGAACACTCATTTTCAGTGTTTAGAAGGCTTTTTAACCTTTCACTCCATACATAAGCCTGTTTCATTGTTAAGATGATAGGTGACCACTTAACGCAGGTTGAAAGTAAAGCAGAATGCGTCCTAATTAAAGATGCTTTAAGCTATCATCTGCAGAGATATAGGAAAGTTCAAACATTTCTTATGTTGTACATTATTAGTAGAAAGTTTCTATACCCTTGCCACCTGTTATATATACTATAAATGAGTTTTCCTTGGGGTGGCCAGAGCTTCAGATAAGGAGAGTACATGTATTTCAAAACCTATAATCTTTATTTCTGCATTAAACTCTATAGTAACATACTCATTAGAACCCTCTCTTCCAGACGATTCTGATAAGTAGTCACATCATAGGAGTTGGTGCTGAAATTAGTAGGAAATGTTTGGATTTATTCAGGTTACTAGCTCTCTCTTATCTGGAGATCTGGGTGGCTGCAATGGCAAAACTTAATTGTATATAGAAATAAATAGGAAATGAAATTGTTATACATCTGTATCTACCCTGTATACCATTATTGTACTAGTCACTGACTGGCTGATCACACTGATTACAGCTGCCAATCACTACAGAAACAAACTCTCTAAACACAGACAGCTGTTTAACCCATTACCCCATAATACCCCTTTTGACGCCTTTAATTTATTCCTCCACTGAAGAAAATAGTTCAAATTTATACAGCTATGAATATAATAACATAAGAAATATTTTCTATATTCTAGCAGATGGTAGCTTAAAGCTGGCTGAACGTAAAGCAGAATGCACCTTAAGGCGCATTCTGCTTTACTTTCAACCTGATGTAAGAAGTCACTTGTCTTCAAAACGAGAAATGACTTATGGGATAATGGGTTAATGCAATGTTAACTCCTTGCATGCTAACAGTGTAACCATGGTTACCCATGCAAACAGTTGGATCCAGATGAGACACCAAGTGATTCTATGCCTCATCAGGATCCAAACTGTTTCACACTTTGACCATATCTATTGATTTTTCTAATTTTTTTTCTAAAACATAAAACATTCTGATTTTAGACCAGTAGCAGACAATATTACGTAACATTAAAAAAATTACCCCATTGAACCCTAGCAACAAGTATACTCTTTTGATACAGTGAACCTATGAAGAGTACAATTGTCCTGTGTAAGCAGTGTAGAACCAGATCACAAGGCACCGAAAGGAGCCCTCTGATCAGAGTCTGCACAGTTTGTCTTTTTCCAATATATTGTTATAAAACATCCTAAATAGTGAAATATTGGCAGGACTTAATTGGAAATGACTTCCATAGTGTGTATTTAAGGAATGAATGAGTTAACGGTGGATATGTCCACAGTCATTACCTTTGCAAACAGTTTGGATCCAGATGAGACACCGCATGTTGCGGTGTCTCATCAGGATTCAAACTGATTGACACTGACCCTGTTTTGAAAAGAAATTTAGAAAAATCTTTTTTTAGAACTATAGCAGACAACAACTGTTGCAGACGAAAAAATACCCAGCATGCAAAGAGTTAATCTACTTTGTTTTTCTCTGACTTCTAGTAGTGCGGTCCCAAACAAAAGGTAAATTATGGCGCGCTTCACCTTTTCCTACATTAACCTCTTTCATTTGCTTATCAACGAACATGGCCTCCTTTGTAGATGTAATTTCTGTATTCTCCACACTGTCTGCTTTTAATTTCTCCACACTTTTTGTATCTTCTGCTTCTGAAGAGTCACATTTATATCCTACACAAGGAGTTGTTGAACTTGAAACTGGCGGTGCAAGTTCTTGACAAGTGCTAATTTTTGCTTGCTTTGATGGGGTGCTGTCACTGGAATGGGTTGAAGGATTTTCACGTTTTCTGTGTTGTGAGAACTTTTTATGTTTATAGACAAAATTGTCCTCACTTGATTGGAGGTCTTCGTTACTTCCTGAATTAGAGTCAAGGCTTTTCTGCCGTGCAACAGAAGCAGCAGGTTTTTTATCGCAGTTTTCAATTAATTTATTATCATCAAGATTCAGCATGGTATTGCTACCAACACTAGAAGAATAGCCAGAATCTGTATTTTCATCTTGTTTTTCATCGACAGGTGTTGGTATTGACTTGTTAGAATCATCCCAGCTGGAGTCGGGACAGACTTGAGCAGTCATCGACTCTGCAGCTTGCTTCACAATGCACTGACTTGGAATAACACTCAATGTATTACTAGAGGTGGCCACTGAATGACCTGCTGCACTATCTTTCCTTGTGTTCAGTTCAATCTGTGGACTGAGCTTTGGGGGCTGCTCATGAACAAGTTTATGACTATTGTATTCAGCAATGTTAGTAAACTGTTTATCACACTTGACACACCCAAAGCAGTTTCCCGGGGAAGTAGTCTTCACGGAGTTCACACTCTCCCCTATTTTAGAAGTGTCTGAATTGCTTATATGAGATTCATTATAATGAACTTGATGGTGCTCTTTGAGAGCCTTTTGATCAGGGAATGACAAATGACAATCAGAACATGTATATGGGCTGACCTTCACCGTATTATGCTGCCGACAATGTCGTTTATAAGAACCAAAGTCATTAAGCTGGAACGTTTTCCCACATTCTGGGCATTCCAGACATCGTCTTTCACTTATTTCACCTTGAGCAATTTTCTTACATTTTTCTTCATTACCAGAGTTTTCTTCAAATGATTCACTACACAGTTCACTTGGGCTTTTCCTGTTTGGAGGAGACCCTGAGCCACTTTTTCTGTCAAAGTTTGGATTGGTATTTTGTACTACGATTGCACTGTTTTCTTTTGTTTGTGATTTTATTACAGGTGGGGAACTGGTAGGGGGAGATTGAAAATCTGATGTGGCTACACTAACAGGTATTGGTCCATGAAGAGCAGTTTTTGTAGCAGAAATAGTTTGAACAATGGTATGCTCTGCGCGGGGCTCAAAGCCATGTTGGTTGCGGAAATGTTTCCTAAATCCATAAGGACTGCCATAGGTCTGAGTGCAGATAGTGCAGATCAGGTATAAAATGTCATTAGGATCATGGTTCCCTATTATGTTCTGAATTGGTTCATGTTTAGAAATAGAATTTATATTTCGCTTGCTGTTCATATCAAAGTTTGTTGGTGCTGTTGTTATAGCGACCTGACTGTTTTGAGCGGGTACTGTTGATGTTTGTGACACTTGTTGAGGGGCTGAATTGCTATACTGCATTTCTACAGATCTCTGAATAATCTGCTGGGACCTGCTCTCCACCAGTGGTTGTCCCATGGTTATTCCTCCAGTAAACTGGGGTGATGGCAGCTTCCTATGTTGAAGATTGTACACATTGTGAGGAGAGGGCAGTCTAGGGCTTTGAGCGGTGTATTGTAATACATGCTTACTTTCATTTGGTGTAAGCGATCTGTTCATTTGCTGGCGAATGTGTTTGCCAGGAGATTCCATTGGTCCTGATAACTCCTGACAGTATTTATCTACACTGTTTTCTAAGTGTCTAAGGAAAGTGTTAGAAGGATTAAGTTTCTTGTGGCTCTGACTGTGTTGGGCCCCACTGCTGTAGCTGGAGGAGCGGGGCCGCTCAATGTCTTTTTTGGGCTTTTTTACACTGAGATCAAGTGGGGCCTCTACTGAGATATCTGATGAGTGAGATCCAGAGTCACTGATAGCTGGGGACCTTCTCATGAACATACCACCTTCATGGCTTGAGTGTTCCTGTGATGGCATTGATGACGGTCTCGCAGGGTATGGTGAATGGTTACCTCCCCTACCTTGAGCATCCATTCGACGAGCAAAATCCTCAGGCTGTTCTGAATGGTTGTATTCTCCACCTCGGCCCTGATGGGTAAATGGCTTGTGAGGGGAGTTTTCTGGTAGACTTGGCCTACGACCCTGTGGGTACCCAATGCCAGGCACCAGAAGCTGACTCCCATACTCCTTTGTTGAGGTTATGGGTGGCTGTTGAGGTAACAGTTTTGGCATGGTTTGGTATGCAGCAGAAGGGCATGGAGGCATTTTAGAATGTGATGGGCGCATCATAGCTTGAGATGAGTCTAAATGATGTCCCCTCATTTGTATCTGGTGTTCATGGGAGACCATATAAGCAGGTATGTTTGGGGAGCGCCGCTGGGAACTATAGTCTTTCTTTGGATCTCTGACATCCAGTGTCTGCCTTTGATGAGATAAGCATACGGGGCACATACAGTGGGGATGATGATGATGACTTGGTCTGCCGTGTGGGCTTCGTTGTTCTTCAGACACACCAGTCTGTTGCACTGCCACAGGTGGAAACTGAGCAGGAGCTACTGAAGTTCTTGCCGAGTATGGCATAGGATACATAGCTCCATGCATTTGCTGATCTAAAGTCGTCACTGGAATATTATGGTCTACACGTTGGTGATATCCTGGATGTGCAACAGACTGATGATGGCTATGTAGATTTTCTGTATTGAAATCCACTGGATAATGTCGACTATAGGGATAGTCCCGTCGACCATCATCAGTCATTCTTACATGATGATTGGCCCTTATATCCTTCACATGTTTATTCCCATCACTACTTGACACACTCATTTGTCCCGGTGACAGTTGAGCAGGGTGTGCTCCCGGCACAGGGTGTACTCCTGGCGCTAGGTGTGCTCCCGGCCCATGGTGTACTCCGGGCGCTGGATGTGCTCCTGGCACAGGAACTCTTGGCCCTGTATTTTGGTATCCATTATTTCTCATTACTCCGGCATCAGGCTTGTATGGCACATTCTGTACCTGTTTTTCTGACTTGATGTCTTTCATTTGATTTTTCATAAATTCATTCCTTTGATATTCTGTACAAACACGAATGTCAGGAACTCTCTGTGGGTTCTTTGAATGGTTGACTACAATGGGTGGTGACAGGAGTTTATTTATCTGTAAGCCTTGAGTGATCATATTGTTAACAAGTCCCTGGGCATTAAAATTCTCAAATCCATTCTTAGCTCCACCCACTTCTTTTTTCCTATCACTACTTTCAGCACTGCCTTTCTCATGAACACCAATTTCATCGCGAAAACTGGATTCTAGAAATCTCTCAATATGATCCTTTAACGTTATTTTCCTTTCTGGCTTTATTTTTGTACAAGATCTATCAAACTTTGGTTTTGTTACTGATTCTGAGGCAGTTGTTTTTGTTGGCATGGGCTTTGAAGCCTCTGCATTTGGCTGCATTGATTCTTGACACAGCTTAAGAATGTTAGTTGACCCATTGTCTTGATCAGGCACTTGCTTCAAGGAACTATCAAGAACTTTATCAATAAAAGTCTGGAAAGTTGTCACTGTTCTATTATGCCTCTGAGCACCTTCTTTTGACGCTGCCATGTTTTCAGTTGTAGATTCACTTTTGATCTCTACACTGTAATTGCCTTCAGGTTTGACCTCCTTGTAAGGTGTCTTCTTTGCACCTTGTTCACTTGTAGTTCCACCATTCTTGTCAACTACCTCAGCTGCTGTGTTGGACACTTTTTCACTACACTCACTAACTTGTTTATCAGAATCATCAACAGTCACATGATCCTCACCCTGTTTCACATCTTCACTGCTTTCTACTTTTTTATTATCTGCAGTCTTGTCTGGTGACTGATCACTTTGAGCACTATTATTTGTCAGTTTTTTCTCGTCTTTGTTGGAGTCTTCACCACTGGAATCTCTGACATTGAGACAGTCCTCAATCAGCATATCAATCCTTGTCTTCACACACTGAACAGCTTCCATGGGTGTTTGTGAACCATCCACTGACACATTGCTGCTCCTAGAATCATCTTCACCATTAGGAACACCAGCAATGTAATTAGACCCTGGTTCTGCCCCATTTTCACCCTCTGCACCAGGTGTTGTGTTGATCTGACCCATGTTTAGTACCAGTCTGTCCTCTGGAAATACACAGAAATCAGCATTATAACCTTATATTCCAGTCATCAATTACAACCAGGGCTCCAGATAAGAGAGAGTAACCTGAACAAATCCAATATTTTCTCACTACATCATCATCAAATCCTATAGGGTTTAATGCAGATATAAAGATTTTAATTGTTGAAACACTTCCTTATCTGGAGCTCTGATGTCAACTATCTGTACCAAACTGCTACAGCATTGGTTATATTACATGTTTAACCCATTACCCAATCAACACACATTTTCATGCCATTATTTTGTTCCACCAATGAAGACATTCGTCCACCTTATACTGTTATGAAGTTGGTCACCATATGAAATATTTCCTACATAAAATTATCCTAGCAGATGGTAGCTTAATTAAAGGATTTTTCTAGTTTTGAAAACAGGTGACTACTTAAAGCAAGATGAAAGTTCAAAGCCAAATGCTCCCCAAGGCACATATTGCCTGCTTGTACCATCTGGTAGGATATAGAAAATATTGATTATGGTATATTCATGACTGTATGAAGTGCAAGTATTTTCTTCAGTGGAGGAATAAATTTAAGTAATGGGTTAAAGGAGACTGAAAGTACCTTCAGCCTTCTTCAATACTGCAAGCAAGCAACTGGGGATAGGGTTAATGTAAGTGGTAACAGTGCTCGACACTTTTCTCTATACACTGATTCTACGTATCTACCGACTATTCAGGATAGAAAAAACATTGAAGTTCGATATGGTGTCAAACATTTTTTCAGCCTTCTATATCACTATTCAAACATTGTAATACAAAACAAGAGCCCCATGGGGCATATTCGCTCACCTGAGAATAATTGGAAAAATGGAGATATTGATTTATGTCCAGGACTGACCTAGATATGCAACAGACCGAAACAATTTGAATAAAATATATGTAAAGTATATTTAAAAGTGTCACCATACAGAATACAAGGGCCACTATGGCCCTAAATCGCTCACCTGGTAACCATGTACACCGTGTGACCTAGTTTTTGACTGGGCATGACCCTCATTCTAACTTGACCTCGATTTCAATGAGACAAACATTTTGTTCAAGTTTCATGAAGATTCAATGAATTTTGTAGACTCTAGTGTTAACAAGGTTTTTCGATGATTTGACCTAGTGACCTAGTTTTTGACAAGACATAAGCCACATTTGAACTTGACCTATATTTCATTGAGGCAAACCTTTTCATCAAGTTTTATGAAGATCAAATGAAATTTGTAGTCTCTAGAGTGTTAATAAGATTTTTCGATGATTCGACCTAGTGACCTAGTTTTTGACTAGACATGACCCACATTTCAACTTGACCTAGATTTCATTTAGGCAAACATTTTGATGAAGTTTCATGAAGATCCAATGAAATTTGTAGTCTCTAGAGTGTTAACAAGGTTTTCCAAAGATTTGACCTAGTGACCTAGTTTTTGACCTGACATAAGCCACATTCGAACTTGGCCTAGATTTCATTGAGGCAATCATATCGATGAAGTTTCATGAAGATCCAATGAAATTTGTAGCCTCTAGAGTGTTAACAAGGTTTTTCAATAATTTGACCTAGTGACCTAGTTTTTGACTGGACATGACCCACATTCGAACTTGACCTAGATTTCATTGAGGCAAACATTTTGATGAAGTTTCATGAAGATCAAATGAAATTTGTAGTCTCTAGAGTGTTAACAAGGTTTTCCAAAGATTTGACCTAGTGACCTAGTTTTTGACCGGACATACGCCACATTCGAACTTGGCCTAGATTTCATTGAGGCAATCATATCGATGAAGTTTCATGAAGATCCAATGAAATTTGTAGCCTCTAGAGTGTTAACAAGGTTTTTAAATAATTTGACCTAGTGACCTAGTTTTTGACCGGACATGACCCACATTCGAACTTGACCTAGATTTCATTGAGGCAAACATTTTGATGAAGTTTCATGAAGATCAAATGAAATTTGTAGTCTCTAGAGTGTAAACAAGGTTTTTCAAAGAGTTGACCTAGTGACCTAGTTTTTGACCGGACATGACCCACATTCGAACTTGGCCTAGATTTCATTGAGGCAATCATATTGATGAAGTTTTATGAAGATCCAATGAAATTTGTAGCCTCTAGAGTGTTAACAAGGTTTTTCTATGATTTGACCTAGTGACCTAGTTTTTGACCGGACATGACCCACATTCGAACTTGACCTAGATTTCATCAAGACAAATATTGTCATGAAGTTTCATGAAGATCGGATGAAATTTGTAGGTGCTAGAGCGTTAACGAACAATTGTGAACGGACGGACGACGGACGACGGACATTCAGCGATCCTAAAAGCTCACCTTGGCACTTCGTGCCAGGTGAGCTAAAAAGCAGGTTGAAAGTAAAGCATAATGTGCCTTAACCCATTACACCATTGCATATTTCTAGTATTGTATATAGGTGATCACTAAAAGCAGGTTGAAAGTACAGCAGAATGCGCCTGAAGGCGCATTCTGCTTTACTTTCAGCCTGCTTTAAGCTACCATCTTCCAGAATATAGAAAATATTTCTTATAATGCACATTTCTTATTGTATAAATTTCAACTATTTTTTTCAATGGAGGAATAAATCAGAGGGGTAAAAAGGCGTATTTATGGGTAATGGGTTAAGGCACATTCTGTCTTACTTTCAGACTACTATGGAGTCCTACAGAGCCATTGGTGCCACTCATGTATATCCAACTAATAAAGCATAATATACTGTGGTACTTCGGGACTAATAAGCAGGTGGCTGCTAAAGCAAGATACAGCAGAGAGCTTAATCATGCACTTTTAACGTCATCAGTCACAGTATCTTCATCTAATCCTTTCATGTACATGTACTTTCAGTTGCTTAATTTAAAGCAGGCTGAAAGTAAAGCAGAAAGTTCAAATTCAAGAGCCAAAAGATCTGGTATTTTCTTAAATGCATAAATTGCCTGCTTTTACCCTTTATCCTCTATAATTAGCCTGTTTCTAGTTTTGACAACAGATGACCATTTAAAGCAAGTAAAAGTTACAGCAGAATATTCCTTAGAGAGCATTTCACTTTACTTTCAGCTTTTATTAGTCTACCCTCACAGCTTTGACTTTAAACTAATTAAGGCAGAAGTCAATGTCAAGGCAATTGCTTTTATCTTGTATATTTACAGCAGTCATATATCAAATTATCTCACTGAATATTCATATATAAAACTATACAGCTATATAATATGAATCAACAGACTCAAACATGTGTGCTTCTCTTTTATTATACAAATCTGATATACTGTTATCTTTATAGTACACAATAGATCTCGATATGTCATGATGTTTCGGTACAGATCTAGATCTATATATATCGGTTACGATACTACTCTCATACTTTGTATAATATATCTACCAATACCCTATATGCCATAAAATTAAATTGCAATTAGATCTTTCCAAATATAATCAAAATGAGATTTCAATACCTACCGGTATTTTAGGTACAATAGATCTAGAGTAGATATCACAAATGAATTTTTTTATACAAAATTATATGTAATTATGCCAAAGCTATATCATTATACTGTTGTGTCGCCATATTTGCATATATGTTTGATCATTCCTCATGGGTCTGAAACCTTTTGAAAGAAATGGAAATAAACTTATAAACTATATATATAGAAGAGGGCCTGAAGGCCCTGATATCGCTCACCATTTGTAATGAAGCCTGATAGCTTTACCTTTGAATTTCACCCGTTTTATTCTAAATCCATTCAAGTTTTGTCGACCTACTGTAGTATAGTAGAGTACATCAAAGGCAGATAACTAGAGCCTAAACAATACTGAAATTAAGCCTTTTTCTAGCATTTCAAAGTATATCAAGGGCAGGTAACTATTGCCACAACGATTACATTTCAACAATAATTGCACTCCTTCCAGAACGTATAGCTACATCCTTTGTGTACAAGTATAATCAAAATCAATTGAAAACTGTAGTTGCAAGAGTGTAAACGCTGTAAAATATGGCATTTTCAGCAATTCAAAGGTAGATATCTCTTGATCAATTTGTCCGATTCCAACAATAATCACCCTTTTTCGAACTCTTATGGTCATATACAATATGGGCAAGTTTGAGAGAGCTTGGATAAATATTGTGGCCTCTAGAGCGTAAACACTGTTAAATATATCATTTTCAGCAATTCAAAGGTAGATAACTCTTGACCTATTGATCCGATTACAACCATAATTGAACCCATTCGAAGTCTTATGGTAATATACAATCTGAGTAAGTTTGAGAAAGATTGGATAAAATTTGTGGCCTCTAGAGTGTAAACATCGTTAAATATGGCATTTTCAGCAATTCAAAGGTAGATATTTAACTCTCGACCTATGAGTCCGATTTCAACGATAATCAAACTCATCTGAACTCTTATAGTAATATTCAATCTGAGCAAGTTTAAGAAAGATTGGATAAAAATTGTGATCTCCAGAGTGTAAACACCTTTAAAAATTGCATTTTCAGCAATTCAAAGGTAGATTTCTCTTGATTTCTTTATCCGATTTCAACCAAAATCAACTCATCCGAACTCTTATGGTCATATACAATCTGGGCAAGTTTTAGAAAGATTGGATAATAACTGTGGCCTTTAGAGTGTAAACACCGTTAAATATGGCATTTTCAGCAATTCAAAGGTAGATAACTCTTGATCTATTTGTCAGATTTCAACCGAAATCGAACTCTTCCGAACTGATCTTATGGTCATATACAATCTGGGCAGGTTTTAGAAAGATCGGATAAATACTGTGGCCTCTAGAGTGTAAACACTGTTAAATATGGCATTTTCAGCAGTTCAAAGGTTGATAAGTCATGACCTATTTGTCCGATTTCAACCATAATAGAACTCATCCGAACTCTTATGACAATAAACCATCTGAGCAAGTTTGAGAAAGATTGGATAAATATTGTGGCCTCTAGAGTGTAAACACTAAAATTGTTGACGACGAACGACGCACGACGGACGATGCACGACGGACATTCAAGGATTGCAAAAGCTCACCCTGAGCTAGCTCAGGTGAGCTAAAAACTCAGTCTACTTTAAATATCTATCAATTAAGGAGCTTTCTGCTTTACTGTCATCTAATCATGCTTATTAGCGCCATAGGATGCTGACAAGCCTGTTACTCCTTCATTATTATTATGGATTATTATTCATTGATGCTGTTGAATACAGGTGGCAGCTTAACTCTTTCCTCCCTGAAACTTTAAATGGAAAATTCCAGTTTCCATTTTAGTCTAGTCCATTTCTGACTTTTAAGGGTTGTTTTTGTCAATGTTTGGCATTGTGACAAACAGTGAAGACCCTGATCAGAGGGCTCCTTTCGGAGCCCTCTGATCAGGGTCTTCACTGTTTGCATAGGACAAGACTTAGTGTACTGTTCACATGTACACTGTTTGAAAAGCATGCCTATATGCGGGACTATAGGGCTCAAAGAGTTAAGGAGCTTTCTGCTTTACTTTCACCATGCTTTAAGCATAATCCTGCCTTCAGCACAGTTGGGTATGGGTGTTTTGCACTTTGGGCTATGGAGGAAAGGGTAAAACAAACGGCTACATTATAGCACATGTTAAAACTAGTTCAAGGATTATGATTATTGAACCAGAGGAATTTAGGATAGTATACATGTAAGTAGCTATTACCTTGCAACAGTTGGATAAAATTACATCCTTAACCACACCTTGGCTATAAAACGCAAAAACCTCCTACACTTAACTGAAAATATCATCTGCTTGTAAAATACTTTTAACCCATCACTCCATAGCCTGTTTCTAGTTTTGAAGAGAGGTGACCACTTAAAGCAGGTTGAAAGTAAAGCAGAATGCACCTTCAGGCACTTTACTTTCAGCCTACCAGTACTTAAATATAAGCTTCCATTTGCTAGAATATAAAATGTATTTCTTTTGGTGCGTATGCAGATATTACTGTATAAATTGGAACTATTTTCTTCAATGGAGCAATAAAACTAATGGCATGAAAAGAGGAATTTATTGTGTATTTTTATGGGTTTAGTTAAACTTTTTAATTGCCAATGGCCACTTCGTTTGCAGACAGTTTATAATAGCCAGATCAGACTGTTCAGAATTCAACAGTTGGTAAATTTGGCTTCTTTAGTCAAAATGCATTTTAATATCTCAATTGGAAGTTAAAGTGTTGATTTTAACAGTTATGGGGAATTTTAGGAAGTCTTACTAGATCCAAGACAAACAAGTTTAGAAGAATCAAGCTGTTTTAGCGGAGTTGAAGTGGGACCTCAATCGGTGCCTCAATAACAGTGTATCTTATGACAAATAGTGTAGACCCAAACCAGGTCTTTAAGGAGCTCTAGTCTACTGGTCTGCACTGTTTGTACTGTAATACTATGCATAGTATAATGTACATGAATTGTATACACAGTAAAACCTCCTTATCATGACCACTGAATAGTTTTTATTAAATTTTTTTTAGGAAAGGTGACTGCTTAAAGCATGATGACAGTAAAACAGAAAGCTCCAATAGGAGCTTTCTGTTTTACTGTCACCTTGCTTTAAGCTGTCACCTGTCTTTTATACCATCAATTAGCCTTTGTTTAAGTGGTCGTAATAGAGAGGTTTTATAGCTGTACTGGTGTTTATAAACAGTAAGTGCTACAGCCTTAAAAACTTGTTGACCTCATTCGTCTTGTAAATTATGACATTTCTACTATAAAGATATTTCTACCCTGCATACTACTGTAATGACACCTCTCTTTGACTACAAGGCAGCGTCAAATTTAATAAAGGGTTACACTATTTGCTACTGCTTAAATTCATAAGTCAGCTTGATGTAACAATTAACACTATAAAAGCACCGTCCCTATAAAATATTACTTTAATCGTCATGAAAACTTCCACACCTTAAATGAAAGAAACCATTGAAAAAACTAAAGCATAATTGCTAAACATTATTATTTGAACACGAGCCATTTCAATGAATGCCTTTATTCAGCCTTGCTAATTCATTGCCGCTCCAATCATGTTGTCATTCACTTTAACCTGTCCAATTATAGCAAACATCTTCTCAAAAGAGATTTACTACATCGGTCCCGAATTTCTGTTAATAGTACCAACAAATGAATAATCCAAATAGCTAACAATTTCTTTTTGAATTATGAAAGCCTTCGTTCTATTTTTAAACTACAATACAGCCTCAATCAAGTAACCTACCAGTCATGAAAAATGGAGATCTTTAACTAGGGAACAGCTTAATGCAGAATGAAAATAATGCAGAAAGCTCCTCTAGGAGCTTTTTGCATTATTTTTATCCTGCATTAAACAGTAGCCCGTCTTTACATATCCCCATGCTACTTGAATGAGTGCTTGCTTAACACAAGGTTGAGTTGTAACCTAAAAGTTCACAAACAAGTGCCGTTCTGGAGTCCTATATTTGTTCTTCTCGGTCATTATACTCCGGTCATTGTATATTAACTTATTCAGTATAATAGTCCTTATACAGAACTAAAACTCTATTGTCATAAACTTGAATAAATCTTTTCAATTCACAGCCCCATAACGCTTCCAATCAAACATTGTAACAACCTTCACAAACTGAAAAGCTTGTACCTAAAAGCAATTTATACAATATCCCCTTTTTTATTGATCTCTAAGACAAGTGACGGGTAAATTTAATGCAGGACAAAAGCTAATTTTGGAGCTTTCTGCATTACTTTGTATTCTGCATTTACCTGGCTTTCTGTTTTAGGCGATCTACAACTTGGTCTAACTGTAATTGTTCGACTTTTATATCAATTTTCCAATCTAACAGTATGACATGTTTATATTTATATCTAAGCTGGAGCAGATTTAATTCTGCTCTAAAAATCAGCTAAATATCCAAATTCACAGATTCTTGTGATTTTTTTGATGAAGAAGTTTCATCAAAACGGTGTCTGATCAGGATCCAAGCTATGGCTGCTGAAACCATGACTTTACTCCATAGCCTGTTTCTAGTATTAAAGATAGGCTACCACTTAAAGCACCTTAACCCTTTACCTGATAGCATTGTTTCTAGTATTGAAGATATGTGACTACTTAAAGCAGGTTGAAAGTAAAGCAGAATGCGCCCTAAGGCGCATTCTGCTTTACTTTCAGCCTGCTTTAAGCTATTAACTGCTAGAATAAGGAAAGTATTTAATATGACACATATTCATTACGGTATAATTTGGAACTATTTTCTTCAGCGGATGAATAAAATGAATGTGCTAAAAGTCGCTTCTATAAGGGAAAGGGTTAAGGTATGTTCTGCTTTACTTTCAGCCTGCTTTAAGTAGTCAGCTGTCTTGTGTACTCTTCACGGGAATACTGTTTGTAAATGAAGAGTAATACTCGTCATTAGGGTTCAATGTGTTATGGAATATGACAATCCTTAAGTGTACAAAGGGTTTGGATCTTTTTATCAGGACACCGATCTAGTTTGCATATCAGCCCACGAGATGCATTCGAGCTGTTTGCAAATATCAGTCAGTTATGTTAATTTGTGCAGAGGGATATGTGTTTTCACAGTGCATGCTTGCATGAATGAAATTGATTTCCAATAAACCTACAACCAAAAGTGCAAAAAAGCCACATATGAGAGAGCCGCTATTTTATAGCAAATCCATAACACTGAATACAGAATCTCCAATACAGTGAAACCCACATGAGCCTGCCTGCTCAGAGACACGATCTGAATTAGCCGATACTTAATATAGATGAAAGTTAGACAACATTAAAGCAGAGAGCTCCTACAGGAGCACCAAGCTCTCTGCTTTAATGTCTTCCTGCATTAAGCAGTCATGTGTGTTTACAAGGTAAGATGCTTTTTTCCCTCCATTAATGGTCACATCATACAAGTTTGTTGTAGCCATCAGATATACACAATCTGAGTCTGGAAACAGGTCCAAACAAACAACTCGATATCAGCCTTTGATAAGATGACAATACAGTTTGGAGTGTCATGTTCCACTGTCTTACCTCCTATCATACTATCTACATAACCAGTGACTGACATTTGGTAAACAGTTTGGATCCAATTCTGAAGCCAAGTAACTTGGAGCTTTATACCTCCATTCCACTGGACGGCGTTTCCACTGCGCTCATGGCGATTCTCCAAAATTATCCAAATCGCCGTAGAAGCGCCGCCATGTGCATAATTTTGGGACTTGGGGCGTTTCCAGTACGCTTTTAGTACGCTTTAACTACGTCCTCGCTGCGCTCATCATGATCCCACCACGCTGTTATACTGCGCTTCTATGGGCGCTTTAAGTTTCTCTAAGACGCTTCTACTACGCTTCCACTACGATAAGGGATTTCTGACTACGCTTCCTCTACGTTTACTACGCTGCTACTGCGACCTTGCCACGACCTAAGCGCAGGGGCTACGCTTCTGTTGCGCTTTGGAACTTTTCTATATCAAATATGCTGTTTCACTGCTTTTGCAACAGTGGACCATCACCCTTCCAAGGAAATGGATCAAAATTAGCTTTTTGACAAACAGTACCTTGTGGAGTAGAACATTGGGGTTGCACCAAGTGAGGTTCATACTGCGTGACAATAGTATGTGCAGGCCTTGATTCTGACGGGGTGGTATTTTGAATTATCGATATGGACAGTTTTAAGCGCAAACAAATAATGAAGATAAAGTAAAGAAGATGCATATTTATACACTGATCAGCAAGCGCGAGGGTGAATCGCCATGGTTGGTAGCTCAGTTGTCAAGAGCGTAGCAGAAGCGAAGAGGAAACGCACTCAAAGCGTCAACAGCGCAGTGAAAGCGTAGTAGAAGCGCCGTGGTTTTGTGAACCATAAATGGTCGAATCGCCATGAAAATGCGTTGATCGTCGCTAGAGCGTACAGAGTGTAGTGTGATCGCCCAGAGCGTACGAGAAACGTAGCGGAATCGCGGGCAAATATCTCAACGCTTTTAGTACAATGCGACTTCTCTTGCGCTACGTCAACCACGCTGCGGCTACGTTACTACTACGCTCCTGAATTTCTTAGTACGCTTCTACTGCGCTTCGAGTCCACGGCGATGCTGCTACGTAAATTTTGAGCAGGGTCAAAACATTCGCCTTGAGGTGGCGATCAAGGCGCTTCTATTACGACCATGGCGTTTCTACTGCACTGTTGCCGTTCCTACTACGATTCGCGGAGATTTTCCCAAAATTTCGAAGCGTAGAGGAATCTCCGCTCAGTGGAATGGGGGGTATTAGGAAATTTATCTGCTAAAGACACTAAGTTGCTCTGATCAATCGAGATTCAAACTATTTGGGAATGATAAGGATTAATAGTATTTAAACAGACAGCTTATTAACCTATTACTCCATTATAGACCCCTTTTGAATTTATTCATCTGCTGAAAAAAATAGTTCCACTTTAAACAGTCCTGAATGAGTACAATAAGACATATTTTCTATATTCTAGCAGATGGTAGTTTAAAGCAGGCTAAAAAGTAACCATAATGTGCCTCAAGTCATGTTCTGCTTTATTTTCAACCTGCTTTAATTAAGTGCATGATCATCTTTCTCCAATACGTAAAACAAGAATATTGTTCCAAATGATGGATGCTCCCCACAAAGAAACAAGAGGGCCTAAATGAAGGCCCTTATATTGCTCACCTGTTGTAATAAAGCCTGATAGCTTTAACTTTGAGTTTCACCCGTTTTAATCTAAATCCATTCAAATTTGTAGTATAGCATGTAAACAATTTTGGAATACAGCCTCATAATTCTAGTATAGTAGAGTACACCAAGGGCAGATAACTAGAGCCTAAACAATACTGAAATGAAGCCTTTTCTAGCATTTCAAAGTATATCAAGGGCAGATAACTATTGCCACAATGATTAGATTTCAACAATGATTGCACTCCTTCAAAACTTATAGCTAACCATAATCAAACTCATCCGAACTCTTATGGTAATAGACAATCTGAGCAAGTTTGAGAAAGATTGAATAAATATTGTGGCCTCTAGAGTGTAAACACTAAAATTGTTGACGACTAACGACGGACATTCAAGGACTCCAAAAGCTCACCCTGAGCTATCTCAGGTGAGCTAGACAAGAATATCGTTCCCAACGATGGATGCTCCCCACAAAGAAAATGCCCAAGGTATAGCATGTTTAGTAGGTGAACACAGTAACAAGTTTCATCAACTTACAGGAGATATGCTTGGGACAAAAATGAATTTATTATGAAAAAGGGAGGCAATTCAATATTTGGAGATGACAGAGTTATAATTCTTGTGTACTACACTTCTTTTTCTCATCCGCTAACACAGTATCAAGGTTCAAGTTACAGTGCGGCAGAAAATCCTCTATCACTGTTACAAGTTTCATTAACTTTCAGTGTAACGGTCCAGAGATATGCTCCCGACAAAATTGATTTTTTTTAAGAGAAAAAGGGAGATAATTCAAAATTGGGAGATGAGAGAGTTACGGTTCTTGTGTACTGCACCTCCTCCTGTCATTCTCTATCACTGCATCAAGTTTCATCAACCTACGGTGTACCGTTCAAGAGATATGCTCCGGACAAAAAAGCGTGACGGACGGACAAAGCAGCGACTATATGCTCCCCCCCCCCCCCCCCCCCCCCCTAAAGGGGAGCATAAAAACACAAGGTATAGCATGTTTAGTAGGTGAACACAGTATCAATTTTCATTCACTTATGATGTAACATGTTCAGGAGATATGCTTCGGACAAAACTGTAATTTTTATGAGACGAGAGCACCGCAAGCGGTACATTATACGCCCACTGGCAAAGAAATATATGGTTTTATCAAAATTTATTCTTACTTGTAGACACTTAGAGCTCTGGGAGCATAAACAATACTAAAATAAAGCCTTTTCTAGCATATCTGAGTACACCAAGGGCAGATAACTGGACACAATGATCCAATTTCAATAATAATCAATCTTTTCATGAACTTATACTTCTATAATTATACTGTGGGCAAACATATAATCAAAATCCATTCAAAACTGTAGTTGCTAAGTGTGTTAACACTGTCAAATAAGCCTTTTATAACATATTTGAGTACACCAAGGGCAGATAACTCAGTAACGGAATCTCAAACTTTACTCAGCTTCAGATCTTGATGCATATAACCTTTCTGTGAAGTTTCATTAATATCCTTCAAATAGTTTTCCAAGACAACTCTGGACAAGCTTTTTATAGCAAATTTGAGTACATCAAGGGCAGATAACTCTGTAACGAAAATTCAAATGAACCTCAAACTCGACTCAGCTTTAGATCTTGATGTATATAACATTTGTGTGAAGTTTCATTAATATCCCTTCAATAGTTTTCCCAGAAAACTCCGGACAAGCTTTTAATAGCATATCAGTACATCAAGGGCAGATAACTCTAACGAAAATTGGAATGAACCTCAAACTCAACTCAGATTTAGATCTTGATGCATATAACATATGTGTGAAGTTTCATTAATATCCCTGTGATAGTTTTCCAGAAAAACTCAGTACAAACAAAATGTTGACGGACGAACGAATGAATGGACGGACGAACGAACAAACGGACGGACAGGGCCACGCCAATATACGACCACCTCTAGAGGTGGGCGTATAAAAAAAGGAGATGATTCACTATTTGGAGATGACAGAGTTATGGTTCTTGTGTAGCAACCCTCAGGTAAAAAAGTTAGATGCCACACTGGTTCATCTCATTCATTCTGATGAGTCCAAACAAGGACGAAACTAGTCAATGATAATTATGTGACACCAAAGTAACATTCCAGCAGGGTTTTCTCTTGTCAGTCTTCTATATTTTTGTACAGGTTAAATTATGTCACAAGAAATGGCCAGGTTAATGTTTTTCTATTATGGAGCTAAGAATTTTAGCCACATAAGTATCCTAGTGTAGGCACGGACTGACAGACAGATGGACGGATAAAGCGGCGACTGTATGCCACACCCTTAATGGGGAGCATAACAAGCTGTGAGTGGAATGGGTTAAAGGAAGATGAATGTAAATCAGAAAGCTGGTGTTGGTGCTTTACTTCTTGACTTTAACCCTGCTTTATGCATGTCATGTCTCATCATTATAGGACTGGTGGGAAATGGCAATGGCAAGTCGTCCAAATGTGTTTCTGTGGAGGATAGAGTTAACCCTTTCACTTAGGCCATCCTGACCTTCAGAAACAGTTTCAATCCAGATCAGATGCCAAGTAACTTGGCATCTGATCTAGATCCAACCTGTGTGCTGCTTAGATCAAGCATCTGCACATGCAGAGAAGGAAGAGTAATTTTATTGTGAAGAAAGCAGATGACATTTCCAGCAGACGACAAGTCATGTATTCAGCATGAACAGGGTTAGCAGTAGTCTCCTAAAAACATCTTATGTTGATGCAATAATCAATACCAACCACTACCATGTTCTAACATATTATCCTTGCAGCAAACAAATGAGGTCTACATCAAGATGATGTCTGCCTAATATATGTCGTCTGCCTAATATATGTCGTCTGCTTAACAAGATGGCTGGTTCTCACCCACTCATTCACTCCTACTGTAGCAGTATATATATAATTATATAACCCTAATTAACTATTTGAACCAGGGGCCAGCCCCAGATAAGGGGAATATTTCAAAAACTTAAACCTTCATTTCTGCTTAAACCCTATGATGTTACTACTCATTAGTATCATCTCGAAGAGACGATTCTAATGAGTAGTAACACCATAGGATTTGGTGCTGAAATAAGTGAGAAAATGTTTGATTTGTTCAAATAACTCCCTCTTATCTGGAGCCCTGCTTTGAACATTCAGTAATATTGTCGTCTTAGCACACACAAAATGTTGTCTGCTACTGCTATACAATACAAGAGCCCCATGGGGCATATTTCGCACACCTGAGAATAGCTGAAATAATGGAGATAATGATATATGTCCAGGACTGACCTAAATATGCAACAGACCGGAACCATTTGAACAAAATATGTAAAGGATATTTGAAAGTGTCACCATACCGAATATAAAAGCTCTGGCCATATTAGTGTCAGAGTAGAAGACGTTTGAAATTTTCTCTATATAACTCTATGTAAAACTGTGACCCCCAGGGCGGGGGCCAATTTTGACCCCAGGGGCATAATTTGAACAAATGTGATAAAGATCTGTAGGCGATGCTATGTGCCAAATATCTAATCTCTGGCCCTTGTAGTTTCAGACAAGAATTATTTTTTAGGTTTTCATTGAAAAACATCTAATTTTAGCTCCTGTGACCTAGTTATGCAACCGACCAGAACCATTTGAACAATTTTGGTATAGGATATCTAGAAGTGTCACCATGCCAAATATCAAAGCTCTGGCCATATTAGTTTCAGAGTAGAAGACGTTTGAAAATTTCACTATATAACTCTATGTAAAACTGTGACCACCGGTACGGGGCCAATTTTGACCCAAGGGGCATAATTTGAACAAACTTGATAGAGGACCTGTAGATGATGCTATGTGCCAAATATCTAAGCTCTGGTCCTGGCAGTTTTTGACAAGATGATTTTTTAAGATTTCCTTATTTTTTCACTTTGGTTGCCATGACAACCAGAGTTCTGCATTGTTTTTAATTCTTTGAACAAATTTGAAAGAGCTTGACCGAAGGAACATTTCTGTAAAGTTTGGTTGAATTCTGTCAAGCGGTATAGGAGGAGATGTCATTTGAGGCAAATGTTAACGACGACGGACGACGTACGACTGACGACGGAGGACGCCAGACACAGGGCCATCCCAATAGCTCACCTTGAGCCTTTGGCTCAGGTGAGCTAAAAACAAGAGGGCCATGGCCCTAATTTCGCTCACCTGAGGACATTGTACCTAAGTTGACTGGGCAAGACAACATTTTAATATAACTATAAATAGAGTTACACACTGCACGATGTTAAGTTTCTGTGTTTAAGGCAGGTGGTTGCATAAAGCAAGAGGAAAGTAAAGCAGAAAGTACCCTTAAGCGGTCAACTGTCTCTAACACAATCAAACAGACATGTTTTTTGTGGATGTATTAGAGGGGTTTTACTGCAATCCTCATATATTGGCCTGCTACTCTATTTTCTGTTGAGTGTCTGCATAACACACTGGTTTTACTTAATTTTCTTGTTTCAGCTCTTAGCTTCTAGCGGCGAAACCATGATTACCTTTGCAAACAGATTGGATCCTGACGAGGCGCGGCATAACACTGGGTCTCATCAGGATCCAATCTGTTCAACACTCTGACCCTGTTTTAAAAAGAAAATTAGACAGTTCTATTTTAAGAACAACTGCAGACAACAATTGTTGCAAGTGAAAATATTCGCCAGCTTGCAAAGAGTTAATGCTGGAAGACGAGTGACTACACAAAAATCAATAGCTATCTGCAAGTAATTTCAAACTGGGTCATGTCTTTAAAAAAAATAAAACAATTAGACTAGTATCAAGCAGTTTGGATCATGATGAGATGCCAGGTTATGATATACATTGTACAATCAAGTTCCACTAAACACATTGGCAAATCTTCAGTTTAACCTACTTCTTGGCATTAATATTCACCCGATATTTCCCCCTCCCACATCCAGCACGAACTAAAAACACATGCTCTAAAACTGTCCGTGTAAAAATCATCAATACGTCTTTCGATTCTTTCCGGTATCCAATAATCATGCCTGCATAACAAACACAAACATTCCACACAAAAAAACAATCACAAATCACCTTTAAATCTGTCCATTTCATACAAAAACAGCAGCGATGCCTCTAAACCACATATTTCCACGGCAACAAGTTAACAACCACTTCAATGTCAGAAGAAAAATTACGATCTGCCCTTCTGTCACATGACAAGTAAATATGTCGTCTGCAACAGTTGAGAATGCTATTAAATGAAAACATAAAACGTATACAATCAAACTCAGCTAATCCACCATTGAAAAAAAGTTCATACCCAGTCTATAATAAGACAGGTGACAGCTTAATACAAAACAAGTAATGAAGAAAGTTCATAAAGGTGCTTTCTGCATTACTTTTGTCTTGCATTAAACTATCAATTGTATTTAAACCTTACTTATCAACGAATGGTGGGTTGATATAGGTTTAGCTATATTATACCATACTGATCGAGCTAGCTGGAAGGGTTTATAATTCGGTCTGTTGACTGGGAGTGAATAGAAAATATCAGTCTATTCATAACAACCACAATGACTGCCTTGTGTTGAATCAATCCCAGAGTATTTTCGTCTGGCATGACTTTTTGTAAAGCAGTGATACAATAGGTGTTCTGGGTTGTATTCAATAGTGTTACAAAAGCTCTGAAGGATTGATACAATTTCCATGAATAGTTATTTCATGGCTGACAGAGTACAGAAATTATTAGCCATTCAGTGCAAGGAGAGTACATTGAACAAACATATCATAACGTCATTATAGTAATACAGTTAAACCTACATACCTCAAACTGGCTGAAATTGAAACTACCAGTATATTTCATAGTTACAACGTGGCTGGGTCATGTTTTAACTTATAACAAGAGCAGTATAAGGCCCTAATTCGCTCACCTGGAACTGTTGATGTAAATGTAACATATCTTTGAAAGCTGAGAAATTATGATAATATGACTGTGCCAACTGCTGAGTAGATGATGCTGTGTGCCAAATAACTAAGCTCAGGGTACTGTGGTGTATGACAAGATCTTTTAAGGTTTCATTGAAAAAATCTATATTTTTCTGTGACCTATATATGCAACAGACCAAAACCACTTGAACAATATTGGTAAAGTACCTCTAGAAGTGTCACCATGCCAAGTATCAAAGCTCTGGCTATATAAGTTGCAGAGAATAAGATGTTTGAAGATTTACTATATAACTATGTAAATTTGTGACCCCCGTGGCAGGGCCATTTTTTGACCCCAGCAAGATAATTTGAACAGTCAGGATAGAGGACCTGTACTTGAGAGGTGGGGTGAGGGGCAACTTTGACCCAAGGCGCAAAATTTGAAAATCTTGATAGAGGACCTATAGATGATACCATGTGCTAAATATCTAAGCTTTGACCCTTGTCTAGGAGGTTTAAAGAAATTGTTGACTGACGGACCAGACAATGGATTGATGCCGTTAATAAGGACAATCATAATAACTCACCATGGCACTTTGTGCCAGGTGAGCGTAAAACAGACAGTTTGATTTAAGATTGATTACGAGATACTGAAATTCAGTTATTGATAAACGGGTCATTTTGAAATTACATGCATTCCAAGTTATTGCGTCTCAATCTACTGTATTTTACAGGGCTAAAGGCATAACCCTTTACCCCGTAGCCGGTTTCTAGTTTTGAAGACAGGTGACTACTTAAAACAGGCTGAAAGTAAAGCAGAATGCACCTTAAGGCTTTAAGCTTTGATCTTTTTTTTTCTTATGATACATAATTATTCATGAGAATCATGACTGTCAACAAGAGCCGCATGCGGCCCTAAATCGCTCACCTGGTACCCATGGTTACGGTCATGGTTATGAACCAGTAATGGTAAAGTTTTCACTATAAGCCATCATTGGTAAATTCATCCCCACCCTCTGGCAGCTATGTTTGAGCTAGGAAAATTATTTGAAGAAAACTGGCAAAGGGTCACCCATGAATCATTATTTGTGTGAAAATATTCTTAAATCAGACCAATAGTTTCAGAGAAAAAGATTTTTAAAGATTTTCTATACAGAAATATAAGGAAAACTTGCCCCACCCACTGGCAGCCATGATTTTAAAGATAACAAAATGATTTTAAGAAATCTGTTAGAGAATCATAAATGGATCATATGTGTAAAATTATTTTATATTTGGACCAGTAGTTTCACAGAAGAAGATTTTTAAAGTTTTTACTATACTGTAGTAACATAAGGAAAATGTGCCCCACCCACTTGCGGCCATGTTTTTTTAGATATCAAAATTATTTTATGAAATCTGGTAGAGGGTCACCGATGGATCATTTGTGTGAAATTACTTTCAAATCGGACCAGCGGTTTCAGACAAGAAGATTTTTAAAGTTTTCACTATAAAGCCATATAAAGGAAAATCTGCCCCACCCACTAGCGGCCATGTTTTTAAAGATAGGAAAATTATTTTAAGAAATCTGATCACCAATGGCACATTTAGGTAAAATTATTTTCAATTCTGACCTGTAGTTTTTGACATGAAGATTTTTAAAGTTTTTTTCAATTGGTTGCCATGGCAACCACAATTTCAATTGGATGACCTATATTTGAAGAAATCTGAGAGAGTACCCTACAAGGAACAATCCTATGAAGTTTTGAAGAAATTGGCCCAGTTGTTTCCAAGAAGAAGATCTTTAAAGAAAAAGTTTGACGACGGACGGACTGACGGACACAGGGCGATCACAATAGCTCACCTTGGCACGAAGTGCCAGGTGAGCTAAAAAGGATCTATTTCTTCAGTGGAGGAATAAATTTGAAGCATTAAAGGTGTATTCATTTTATGAGGTAATGGGATAAGATTGCCTATACCAAAATTATGAATCTGAGTCCTGTGGGTACCCTGTAATCTGACTTTCTTTAGGTCATACTAACCACACTTCCTAGGTCATGCGGCATTAACATAGCTATGAATATCTTAGTTACAATCCATGAACATCCATTAACCCTTTCCTTCACAGATATGTTCAGTGTAAAACAGGTGGATACTATGAGGCTTTCCGGTTTTGAACAAATCCAACATTTCTCACTAATTTCAGCATGAAATCCTATGGTGTTACTACTAATAAGAACCATAGGGTTTAATCCAGAAATAAAGATTTTAATTTTTGAAATACTATTCTTAACAATACTGCAAAATTGAGATTATAAGTTCTGTTTTCAGTTGAAGCATGACAGAGTAAGTTGCATTCTGCTTTACTTTCAGCACCTTATCTTCAATACTAGAAACAGGCTATGGGGTACAGCTATGGGGTACAGGATTAAGCTTGCAACTTTCTTCCCTGTGATAATAATTTTGACTTTTACAATCTTGTTGGTTATCTCACTTGACCAAGACATTTTGGTCATATACATGCTGATTAATGTTTGAGTAAGACAGCGGACAAGCCAAAATTCACTAACAAGAGGCCCATGCGGGCCTAAATATCGCTTACCTGGAAAAACCAACACAAGGATCACATGACCCCTGGGGTGGGATTATTTTTTACCCCAGAGACATAGTTTCAAATATCTTGCTGATGAACTTGAAAATTAATTGTTCTGTCAAATATTTTGTACATGTGTGGTTTCAGACAGGAAGACTTTTAGCTAATGTCATTTTTGACTCCAGGGATATAATTTGGAACAATCTTGAAAGAGGACCTAAAGATGATGCTTTGTGCCAAATATCTAAGCTCAGGGTACTGTGGTTTCAGACAAGAAGATTTTTAGCTCCTGCACCTAGATATGCAATGGACCGGAACCATAATTACAATATTGGTTAAAGACATCCAGCCAGTCCTTTCATCGATTCACCCCCCATTCTTTAGTTGGTGCCAAAATACAGGTATATACCGGTATACAGCATGAGACAAGAGGGCCTGAAGGCCCTGATATCGCTCACCATTTGTAATGAAGCCTGATAGCTTTACCTTTGAATTTCACCCGTTTTATTCTAAATCCACTCAAGTTTGTCGACCTACTGTAGTATAGTAGAGTACATCAAAGGCAGATAACTAGAGCCTAAACAATAATGAAATTAAGCCTTTTTCTAGCATTTCAAAGTATATCAAGGGCAGGTAACTATTGCCACAATGATAACATTTCAACAATAATTTCACTCCTTTGAGAATGTATAGCTACATCCTTTGTGTACAAGTACATGTATAATCAAAATCCATTGAAAACTGTAGTTGCAAGAGTGTAAAGGCTGTAAAATATGGCATTTTCAGCAATTCAAAGGTAGATATCTCTTGATCTATTTGTCTGATTCCAACCATAATCACCCTTTTTCCAACTCTTATGGTCATATACAATATGGGCAAGTTTGAGAGAGCTTGGATAAATATTGTGGCCTCTTAAGAGCGTAAACACTGTTAAATATATCATTTTCAGCCATTCAAAGGTAGATAACTCTTGACCTATTGATCAGATTACAACCAAAATTGAACTCATCCGAATTCTTATGATAATATACAATCTGAGTAAGTTTATGAAAGATTGGATAAAAGTTGTGGCCTCTAGAGTGTAAACATCGTTAAATATGGCATTTTCAGCAATTCAAAGGTAGATAACTCTCGACCTATAAGTCTGCTTTCAACCATAATCAAACTCATCTGAACTCTTATAGTAATATACAATCTGAGCAAGTTTAAGAAAGATTGGATAAAAATTGTGAACTCTAGAGTGTAAACACTGTTAAAAATGGCATTTTCAGCAATTCAAAGGTAGATTACTCTTGATCTATTTGTCCTATTTCAACCAAAATCGAACTCATCCGAACTCTTATGGTCATATACCATCTGGCCAGGTTTTAGAAAGATTGGATAAATACTGTGGCCTCTAGAGTCTAAACACCGTTAAATATGGCATTTTCAGCAATTCAAAGGTAGATAACTCATGACCTATTTATCCGATTTCAACCAAAATCAAACTCTTCCGAACTCTTATGGTCATATACAATCTGGGCAGGTTTTACAAAGATTGGATAAATACTGTGGCCTCTAGAGTGTAAACACTGTTAAATATGGCATTTTCAGCAGTTCAAAGGTAGATAACTCATGACCTATTTGTCCGATTTCACCCATAATCGAACTCATCTGAACTCTTCTGGCAATATACCATCTGAGCAAGTTTGAGAAAGATTAGATAAAAATTGTGGTCTCTAGAGTGTAAACACTAAAATTGTTGACGACGCACGACGGACGACGGACATTCAAGGATTGCAATAGCTCACCCTGAGCTAGCTCAGGTGAGCTAAAAAGTCTTCAGGCAATGGCTCAGCTTTGAATAGAGGCCCTTACATAATAGATATCAATAGGTTTTTCTATGAGTTTTACTAACCAAGCTATCAAATATTAGGTGCGGGCCTCACTTGAGACGCCTGAATGATTCTTTGCCTAGATGCTACCACTGTTAGTGCATGCTCTGCATGCTTTGACTCAAACTATATACGGGGTAAGGTGTTACCACCCAAGCTTGGTCATGTGATATCTTTAAGGGCTTCTAGAAGTGTTACCATGCCAAATATCAAAACTCTGGCCATATTAGTTTCAGAGATAAAGATGTTTGAAGATTTCACAATATAACTCTATGTAAAATTACAACCCCGTGTGCAGGGTCATTTTTTTTTTTTAGCTCCTGTGACCTAGATATGCAACAGACCGGAACCATATTTATAATATTGGTTAAGGGCTTCTAAAAGTGTCACCATGCCAAATATCAAAGCTCTGGCCATATTAGTTTCAGAGAAAATGATGTTTGACATTTCACTATATAACTCTATGTAAAATTAGGACCCGAGGGCGGGGTCATTTTTTACCCCAGGGACAAATTTGAACAATCTTGATAGAGGACCTGAAGATAATGCTTTGTGCCAAATATCTCCAGCTCAGGGTACTGTGGTTTCAGACAAGAAGATTTTTTAAGTTTTCATTGAACAAATCTATTTTTAGCTCCTGTGACCTAGATATGCAACGGACCGGAATTATTTGAACAACTTCAAAAGAGGACCATACAAGGATCATTCCTGCCAAGTTTGGTAAAAATCCACCCAGTAGTCTAGGAGGAGAAGTCGTTTGAAGAAATTATTGACGACAGATGACGACGGACACAGCACAATCAAAATAGCTCACCTTGGCACTATGTGCTAGGTGAGCTAAAAAGTGCCCAATTTTTGCGATAAAAGGGGCATTACCCTTGAATGCCATGGGCAATCTTGCTGGTTATTAAAAATGACCCAGACATTATGTTCCTATACATGCTGACTAAGTTTCAAAAGGATTGGAATTAGAGAGCGGACAAGCCAAAATTCACTAAAATGTGTCCAATTTTGACGATAAAAGGGGCATAACTCACGAATGTTTGAAGCAAACTTGCGTGTGATCAAACTCAAGCGAGACATTATGGTCATATTCATGCTGACCGAGTTTCGAAAGGATCGGAATAAATTTGTTTGAGTTAGAGAATGGACAAGCCAAAATTCACTAAAAAGTGCCCAATTTTGACGATAAAAGGGAAATAACTCATGAAAGTTTAAAGTAAACTTTCCGGTTATCAAACTGGACTGAGACAATTTGGTCATATACATGGTGACCAAGTTTCAAAAGGATTGGAATAAATTTGTTTGAGTAAGAGAGCGGACAAAAAAAATGAAAGCAAACAGAAAACTCCTGAAGCTCTCTTTTACTTTTAATTTTGCTTTAAAGCATTCACATGTATACCTGCAACACTCACTCATTTTAGCATTCTCTCCAGAAATAATAATAGGTCCAGCTTTTTTCTGAAGCCATTCAAAATCAATCTTCAAACTGCGCACGGATGAATAGACCTAGACCATACAAACAGTGATATAACCTGTCTAAATCCATGAGGTCAAATAACTTCAGCAATACCTATTCAGACTGTCACACAATAGACTCTATTCATTGCATTGAAATGCTTGTGAATAGCCTGTAAATTATCCTATACAAGTAGCTTGGGACAGGCTCAACCAGGCAGAAAACTAGGCCAACCCGGGACAAGTAAGTCAGGACACACAAGGCACAGCATTAAAACGTAAACAATTATACCATCATTTGCCAGCTAAAACTAAGACGGAGGAATGTGAAAAAGGGTGCTGTGCCAGAGTGTGATCTTGGTAACAAGTGACTGCATTTCTGTGTTGTAACCTATAATATACCAACAACACCCTTCTTTCCATGCAATGTGATATGCTACCTATTTAACCCTTTGAAGGTTTAGTATTATTTTCTATCTGCAAAAACTGGCATCAGCTACTGTTCTAAAATCAGAAATTTTCCCAAAATAGGTTATGGGTGTCATACCGTTTGGATCTCGAAGAGACACAAAGTAACTCTACACCTCATCAGGCTTATAATTGTTGTCAAACGTAATCATAGTTTCACTGATGGCATGCAGAGTTAATAAGTCATGCCCATTTGCCAACACAGGTAAGCCAGGCTATGTTGTAAACATCAACTTGGCAATTTGCCCAAGGTTAGGGTATTTATGTTACCAACAATAACTAGTAGCTGAAGTCATTGCTCTACTTGACATTCAACTGGCGAGTGATTGGCTGTGAGGGAAATTATGTAGACTAAGATCTGGGGTGATATGCACCAATAATTAGGCAATTCATAAGCCAACAAGTTGTCTTCTTTAAAAAAAGAAGCCAGGGAAGCCGAGCAGTTTTAATGAAGTGACATGTATATATTGTAGGAAACAAAACTATGTAGGGGTTGGGAAAAGAGTAATATAGGTGAAAGGTATACTTGAGAAGATGTTTTATGTAAAATGAACCTCTCTATATATAGCGACCAGTACATTGTGTTAACGTCAATTCTTGTATTCTCAGGGTTTCTCATAATCTCGTGCCTAACAAAATCAGATGAAATGGGCATTCCTGACATCCAGAAATATATCAACCTTTTTTCTCCAATAAATTTCTGTTGGAAAATGTTGCATGGACCCATAAATCATTCAATTGGATTTGAATTCTCTATTTTCGAAATTTCGCATGTAAAACCTGCTGCACATTGTCATTTATTTAATACTTGTGCCTCAATAAACAAACAAAAAATGATGCCACAGATGCAGAAATCTTCCATATGATAGATTTAAAGTGACGCTAAAAATACTTATCTGAACTGAAAGAGTTTACCCCCTCCATAGCAAAAAACCTTGATAACCAATCAGAAGGCTCGAGGATATGGGGAAACATTTGACTAATTTAGATTATGCAGGTTGGTGTATTAAAACGTAGAAATGACCTAGATTAGATTTTATTATTATTATTTTTATTGATGTTATACTTTAATCAGCGTTACTACTGACTTTTAAGCCACAATGAAGAATTCTTAATAACAATTTATGTGCTTTAAATATATTCTAAGGCTTAACTTAAAAAACTGAAAAAAGGCGACTTAAAGCATTATTTCAAAAATACTGTGTTTTTAAATGATATCCTTAATGCATGGACAGATATATTTTCAAACCAAAATAAAGAAGTCAATGCAAAGTCTATAATTTGGAATAACTCTGTGATAAAAGCCGGAGGCAAACCACTGTTTTATCAAAGCTGGCTTCAAAAAGGTATAAAAAATCTTGAAGATATTTTCGATAAGAGAACAAATTCGTTTTACACTTTCGACTTTATGAAATATCTGTACCATCTACCTGACACTGATTACCTAAAATACCTATCCTTAATCAACAGTATTCCAGTAGATATAAAACAAAGGCTAGCAAATGAAAATGCTGAAATTGCACCATCACCATTGAACGATATCTTAACTTGCCAAAAGCCATCAAAATTTATATATGCATACCAAATTAGTCAAACAATACCTGAAATAAAACAAAAACAAAAATGGGAAGAAAGTCTTGGAAAAAATAATATCGCATGGAACAGAACATATAAATTAGCCATTGATATAACAATAGACAACACACTCAGAAACTTCAATTATAAATATTTGATGAGAATAGTTAAAACAAATAAAGAACTTTTTAAATACAACATAGTAAATTCTACTTTGTGTGATTTCTGTTGCCAAAACACAGAGAACATTTACCATCTTTTCTGGGAATGTAGATACGCACAAGAGATCTGGTCAAACATACTGAATATGTTCAAAGCAAATAATCTATCTATAATTTTAAATTTTGAAACAATTTCATTAGGGCTACCAGAACAAAAAGTATACAAAACACCTGTAAATTATTCCATCTTACTGGCAAAATATTACATTTTTCGATGCAAATGTTTAAAAGAAAGACCAAACTTCAAACTCTTTAAAAAATACATGCAGGACAAAGTTCATACAGAGAGACATATTGCCCAACGAAAAGACAAACTTGCCCTGCATCGTGCAAAATGGGATGGATTTTTTACTGTAGCTTAAAAAACAATAGCTGTTTTCTCACCTCTCCATATATTTTTCTTTCTCTTTTACTGCTTTTCTTTTTTCGTCTTTCTCCTTTTCTTCTCTTTCTTTGTTATCTACTTTTTTTCTTCTTCAACTATTCCAAGACTTATGTTATATTGAATAGCACATTTACTTAAGCTTAGATGTTTATGGTCTATTATCTCTCCAGATACGTTTATGTAAGAATACTACACAAAGTATGTGTTTGTGCTGTACGATGCAATATGAGAAATAAAATGATAAAAAAAAAAAAAAAAAAAAAAAAAAAAAAAAAATACTTATCTGAACTGAAAGAGTTTACCCCCTCCATAGCAAAAAACCTTGATAACCAATCAGAAGGCTCGAGGATATGGGGAAACATTTGACTAATTTAGATTATGCAGGTTGGTGTATTAAAACGTAGAAATGACCTAGATTAGATTTTATTATTATTATTTTTATTGATGTTATACTTTAATCAGCGTTACTACTGACTTTTAAGCCACAATGAAGAATTCTTAATAACAATTTATGTGCTTTAAATATATTCTAAGGCTTAACCACACGAGAATAGGAGACACCAGTATAACACAATGCTGCTTATAAGCCAAGGTGAAAGTAAACAGAGAACTCCAGTAAAAGGTTTAAATTTTACTTTCACATTGCTTGAAGCTGCCTACTGTCATTCATACAATCAATTAGCGTTCGTTTAGTAGTTGTAAGCGACTTTTACTGCCGCCACACAGGCATTTAACTTTTATTCCTTATCGATGTGATAAGTTCCGGTACGGGTTTTACTCCTAACCACAATATTGATTTTCGTAGAAATTGGTTGCTGCGTAAAATGTATGCAACCCAGTTACAGGCATGCGCAGACAATGCATTTTTGACTGGTTGTACAATATTGCGCCAATTATTTTTACCATTTCACAATAAGCAGAAAGTCCTTCCAAGAAAATGGCTACATTCAACCTAAACACTGAGGAAGCCCCCTGAAGGGGCTGCGTAAAATGTATGCAACCCAGTTACAGGCATGCGCAGACAATGCATTTTTGACTGGTTGTACAATATTGCGCCAATTATTTTTACCGTTTCACAATAAGCAGAAAGTCCTTCCAAGAAAATGGCTACATTCAACCTAAACATTGAGGAAGCCCCCTGAAGGGGGTTTCCAATAAAGGCTCCTGGCATGATGACCTAGATCAGTCTCCATGTATGACAATATTGCACAATACTCTCCATTTTAACCCTTTATTCTATAGATACCCCTTTTTACGCATTTATTTCATTCCTCCACTGAAGAAAATATTTTATACAGTAATGAATGTACAATATCAGGATTACTTCCTATTTCCTAGCATATCGTAGCTCAAAACAGGCTTTCCCCCATAGAAGCACCTATGCGCATTAATTTTAATTTATTCACCCACTGAAGAAATTAGCTCACATTTATAGAGTCAAGAACATGTACCTAAAGAAATATTTTCTATATCCTAGCTGATGCCTGATGGTAACTTAAAACAGTCTGAATGTAGACAGAATGTAGTTTAATGCCCATTCTGCTTTACCTTAAATCTGCTTTAAGTGGTCATCTGTGTTGAAATGGAAGAGACAGACTATGCACTGTACAGTATCGCTCCTGATCTTGTTTCCACCCTGCAGGTTATTGAACTATTTGAACATGACATCTGACAAGCTAATACATGTACATGTATGATTAAACCTCTGCATATCAAAAACAAAATTAACACAACCATAAACAAAATCCATTCAGTTGAGACTTTAGGTTACCCAGCCTCTAATCTGGATCCTAACTGTTTGCTACTCTAATGACATTATTTAACAGAAAAATACAAATAAATCAGGGCTGCCATAAGTTGACATGAAAAATCCTAAGATTTCCAAATTTGCATTTTTCAAGTGTGATTTTACGAATCGTACCTTAACCCCATAACCTGTTTCTAGTTTTGTTGACATGTGACTACTTAAAGCAGGCTGGAAGTAAAGCAGAATGCGCCTTAAGGCGCATTCTGCTTTACTTTCAGCCTGCTTTAAGCTACCATGTACTGGGAAAAAAATCCGAAATTTAGGAAAAATCCAGAGAAATGGCAGCCCTGATAAATCATAGTTGTAACTTGAGATTTGTTGTAGCTGACAGTGTTCAGAGCCTGGTGATGTGTAGCCACTGGCAGGTTTATGTACAAATAGGTCGCTCATACAATGTTTTCTGGTCATAACAGGATATTTTTAGCCATATGGTTCACCTATAAATACAGTACACAGGTATTGACGACTTTTGCATACAGTTTGGATCCAAATCATGTGGGGCCTGATCTGGGTCCAAGCTGTTTGTCACTTTTTTTTATATAATAATTGTAACGACCAGAAATTTCTCAGGAGGCAATAAACACGTACAAGTCGTAATAGTATCAATCAGTTATAATTCCAAATCCCTCTAACAGTATGACATTTTGCAAGTATAATCAAAATCCATTAAAAACTGTAGATATGGCATTTTCAGCAATTCAAGGGCAGAAAACAGATAACTCTTGACGTATTGGTCAGACTTCAAATTATGGTCATATACAATCTGAGCAGGTTTGAGAAAGATCGGTAAAAGTGTGGCAACATCATTGTTACAGCCTTAGTGTAAAACACTGTTAGATATGGTATTTTCAGCAATTCAAGGGCAGATAACTATTGACGTATTGGTCAGACTTCAAACTTAATCGAACTTAATTAAATGAAATGGCATTGAAAGAGCATTTTTTAAAACCATTGAATAAGCATTGAAAAAATAATGGAAACCCATTTTCCAATATGCTTCTTCAGTTATACAAACCATTGAAACAGCATTTAAAGACCATTGAAACATCATTGAAAGAGCATTTAAAAAGCCGAATTATGTAAATTAGAATTATGTAAATTAGCATTGAAATTTGGACCAAAAACTGGTGTTTAAATGGTTTAATACTAGAGTAATTTCGGGTAATTCCGACACCTTAAGAGAAAAAATTATTTATAGATTTGCCGAACGTTCCTAAAATACCGTAGAGGTTGGGGTTACACGAACATACCATTTACCCTGAAATCCATGAATACGATTTGTGCCGAACTATATTAAATATGTGTGTTACTTTCGGTTTCATGTATAACTTACTGGCGGGTAACCCCGACACCATTCGGGTAATCCCGACACCAAATCAGAGTTTTAAAAAACAATGACATAAACCCTTTATTTTCTAGCTGAATCAAACAAATAAGATATACAAAGGTATGTGTGCACTCTTCGCAGCCAAAAGGGTTCTATATTCTCTGCGGATATGTCAGACATACAGGCTAATTGTCTGCAACACAGTAAATGTGTCATTTCTGTGGACATGATCTGCATCTTACGCACTCGTTTTAATCTCTATATCTATTTGAATCTGCGAATGTTCGTACAAGTGAGAAATTACACGTAGATTCTACGCTTACCTTTCAATATATAACGGTGAAATTGTGATAACTTTTGCAACATTTTCAATCCAGATAAGGGGGCAACATATTATAGTCTCACCTTTTCTAACTGTAAGGAATTCACTTAAAAAACAAAATTTCAATTTTAGCTCATGCCGTATTTAGCTGACATGTATCATTTGTTGTGGTATTCACTGACGTTCAGTGACAAAGCCGTTGGTAAAACTATTCACTCACTCATTTGAATCTCTCTCCCTCGTAATATTCTATCAATAGGCATGCAGTTTGGGTTTTTTCTTTTGTGAATAGTCACATGACACAACAGAAGGGTTTTCTGCCAATTAGCTGTTACTGAGCTATGAGAGGTGTAAAAACACTGTGATGTTTTGATATTCCAGTACAGTACCAGGCAATAGTTTTCCAGTCCTGACATGGACTTTTAAAAATCTCATGACTGCCAATTTCACGATAATTGTCAGCAGTATCTACCTTTTGAAAGAGGGTACTAAATTCCTTTGTCCTGAAGCGTCTATATTAAATGATTTAGCTAGATATGAATTAGTGCCTAACTTTCTATGAATTTAGGCATTGATTTTCTTTTCCTTTTTAAAGACGTAGATGTACAGATAAGACCAACTCGAAGAGCTTTAGATATAGAATAATTTTTTATTAGACTAAAATTCAGTCAGGTCTTAATTGGCGTTCAATTTCATTAATTTGAATATATCACGGCTAGAGAGTATAATTATAATAATTAATATATATGTGGCTAGCTCTACCATATTTTCAGATGATACGTCTTTAAATAGTATCTAATGAATGGAGTTGATATATCTAGGTGTTTATGACGTTGAGGAAGTAGGAAAACAGAATTAAAATTAATTATGTAGGTCAGATCATAAAGGTGACGGAATTAGCCTCCACACATATTTATTGTCGGGTAATTCCTACACCCCCAAAATCTGTTTACAGAGTTTATGAAGCTTCATTTCGTGACTTTTACAAAGAAGCTAAATAGATACCTTTGGTATTGTTACTCCAATACACACCACTAGATTGTGAAAAACAATAACTTTGCACACCTTATTTCAGCGACTAGCTTATGGAATTACGTAACGTGGCATTTTTTGGGGGTCAAAAATGAGGTCGCTGATTCAAAGAGATTGATACTCAGAAAGAAAGCTCTTGAATGAGCCGATCAATTTTATGACGTTACGTTTATATATGACGTCATTATTAAAATCAGGTAATCCTTGAATATGGAGTGGTAACACTATGAATTTAAGAGTCTTTAAAAGGGTGACGGGATTAGACGACTGTCGGGATTACCCGACATCACTCTAGCATTTAAATTTGGGCAAAAACTGGTTGATTAAATGTTGTTTCAATGGTTTACTAGCATTGAATTTGGGCAAAAAACTGTTTAATTCAATGCTGTTTCAATGGTTTACTAAATGCTTTAATCCATTTCTCCATATAAATGACTTCTTACACTTTTATTTATTAGTACGTACATTAGGGAAAGTAGTCCCCATGAAGTCCTGTAAATGTCATTTAGAATATTTCCATAGGGTAGCTAAAAGCAGGAAGAAAGTAAAGCAGAATGCTTTTAAATGAATATTGTGCTTTACTTTCAACCTACTTTTAATGGACACTTGCCTTCAAAACACAAGCTATGGAGTGATGGGCTTTAAGCATCAAACCCTAGCAATGAATATACTTCACAAGTATACCAGTGAATAGTACACTTGTCCTATACATAGAGTGTAGAATCAGATACAAATAATGCAGACCAAGGAGCCTTCTGATCAATGTGACCTTCACCAGAACTTTTCTGCAATGCCTTTCTGTGCTTATCTGCATAAAATATTACTCACACATTTTGAAATACAGCATTTGAACACCTTCTCATAAACCCTGGAACAAACAGTGATCATTTACCTCATTAATTGTATCAAAAACACAGATGAAGACTAGTGAATCCACAACAATAAAACCATGTGCCAGATTCAAATTCATGGCGGCGGACATCTTGGTTATAATGGTTCAGACTAAAACACTGACTTCTCTAAATTAAATGGTAAATCATTCTTTTTTTCAATGGCTTTCAATGGTCTTGTATGCACATTCCCAGACAAGAAAATGGTTGAGGAGAATAAATGCTATATCAATGCTGTTTAACTGGTCTGTCCTCACTCAGACCATTTATTCTACCATTTAAAGACCATTTTTATTTCAATGGTGCGCTAAAACCTTTAAATCAGTTTGTTTAAAGGCTGTTTCAATGGTTTTCTCTTGAAAAATGGTCTTTCAATGCTAAGTCAAGGCTCTTTAAATGGTTTTTATACCATTTCATTTTGCTAAGGGATTATCTGAACTCTTATGGTCATATACAATCTGAGCAGGTTTGAGAAAGATCGGGTAAAAAGTGTGGCTTCTAGCATGTAACACTGTTAGATATGGCATTTTCAGCATTTCAAGGGCAGATAACTCTTGACCTAATGATCTGATTTAAATCATAATCAAACTAATACGAACTCTATTGGTCATATACAATCTGAGCAAGTTTGAGAAAGATTAGATAAGAATTGTGGCTTCTAGAGTGTAAACGCTAAAATTGTTGGGAGGAGGAATGCAGGACATTCAAGGATTAAACAAGCTAACCCTGATCAAGCTCAGGTGAGTTAACTCTTTCCTCCCTGAAACTTCAAATGGACAATTCCAGTTTCCATAGTTATTAGTCTAATCCATTTCCGACTTCTAAGGGTTATTTTTGTCAATGTTTTGCATCATTACAAACAGTGAAGACCCAGATCCGTAAGGAACCCTCTGATCTGGGTCTTCACTGTTTGCATAGGACAAGTGCACTTTTCACATGTATACTGTTTGAAAAGGATGCCTATATGTGGGACTAAGGTTCAAAGGGTTATAATAATAATAATAATAAATAAAATACTCAAACTCTTTTTTTTATATTAAACCAGGCTATAACTGAAGTAGTTTTATGTTTTAAAATCAAAATGTAGATAATATATACTGAGCTAGAAAATTTGCATAGGGTTTGAAACAAAAGTCGACTTTAAAAGTCGTAAGCAAAATAAGACATTTTATTTGTGAAATATTGAGATCTTAGAAGACAGTTATCCCTTTCAGTTGTATTGAAATTTTATTTACGATACAGACATTAGCTAGGTCAAATAATGTCTTTAACAGCAAGTTGTTTCTTGTGACTTAATCCCAGGCCCACAATAGGCTTGGGCTTACCACTAGTCGTTTGTTTTCTCCATGTTCTTAAGCTTGTGCTAAAGTTTAAACAAATCCATTCATTTACACTGTAAGGCTTGTGCTAAAGCTGCCTTTCAAAGAACACTAGCAGACACTCCCTAAGACTGGTGGCATCTTAATACAGGACAAAAGTAATGCAGAAATACCCTGACAGGAGCTTTCTGCATTTCTCTTGCCCTGTCTTAAGCAGTCATCAAACTTTAGATGTCCATACTGGTTCAATGAGTGGTAGCTTGAGATGACCCTAACTCTTTCAACACTAAGTGACTATTGTGGGCTATTAGGTTCTCTTGTGGATCTTTTTAGTTACAAAAACATAAACCAGTCTACTTGGAGTTCTGGCTAGTGAAATAAATACTGCTCTATAAATAAGCAAACAGTGTAGACCTTGATCTAATCTGGGTCTACACTGTTTGAGTATATAATAAACAGATCAATGGTGTTGGAAGAGCTAAACATTCATTGTGGTCAAGCCAATTGTTCCATAAATTGATACATGTATTATTGTATAGATTTGAAGACAGGTGATCACTTAACCCTTTACCTCATAACCTGTTTTTAGTTTTGAAGAAGGCAGGTTGAAAGCTACCATATCTTTGCTGATACAAAATATTTCTTATGGTGCACATTCATGACTGTATAAAGTAGAACTATTTTCTTTAGCGGAGGAATAAATCAAAGGTGTAAAAAGGTGTATATATGGAGTAATGGGTTAATGTAGATTTCTCAGCAAAATGTTTGTCTCACCATGGTGTTCATTGTTTGTTAATATTTTGTTTCGTTCTCATTTGTATACATATAGAAAACTAAGACAATTCCTAAGTAATAGCCTGTAACAGTTAAGTACAGGCTGTGTACCCAATAATAGATAATGACCGGTTCTTACAGGCCAAGTGGAAGGGTTCATTCACTACAATATGGTTCAGTCCCAGCCAAAGGGTAAAAGTACACACAATACGGTTAATCACCTGGCTGTAGAGAGTGACCCACAGGTAACCTGTACTTATTGTGAACTGTTTACCTTTCCACTTGCCAACATAGAATGAAAGACATATACAAACAATTTAGATCAAGATCAGGCCCCACATAACACAGTTTCTGATCTTGATCTAAATTGTTAACTATTGGACTCAAATTCTGCAAGTAAAGAGAGGAAAGAGAAAAATTTCAGACCATTTTAGAAGACGTTTTCTGTAGGTGACGTGTATTCTGTGCATTAAAGGGTAACCTAAAAGTACTAGTTGCCTTGGAGCATAACTTGTCTCTTAGATTCTCTAATAAATAGTTAATTTTACAATTCTTACACTCATTACAATCCATGGGACAAGCACTTCATGTGAAATTGAGAAGACGTTATTTTCCCCCTTTAAATGCAAAAGAGTGGCAAACAGTTTTGAGCCTGATCAGACGCTTGGTTACCCAGCGTCTAAATCTGGCTCCAGACTGTTTGCAATGGAAATAGTTGATTTAGCATAAACATGTTTGTTTGCAAAGAATAACATCTTCTCCACTGTACAAGTCTGTGTTTCGCAGTATGGCCCTATTTAAGGAGAAGAATTTATATAAGTTTTCAGGGCGCAAACTCGCAAAATGCGAGTGGAATTTTGAAAAAGCGAGCTGAAAAATTCAGCACTTGAAAAAAATTGCGAGTGAATATTTTATGTTCAGACGTTCCAAAATGTATGGTTAAATTGGTAAAGACGAACACAGTGTCAAACCCTTCTAATCTTGCAGTGATTTAAATAGCTCTCGCTGTTCGCCCATCTTGTTCTTTTCATATCTCGGCTATTTATAACTTCAGGAAACCCAGCACTTAAAGCAAGCGCTTGATTGATAGTCCGACTTCATAGGTACCAACGCCGAATCAGCACCAGAAAAAGGGGAACCAGTCTATTAGCGAGTGACTGCGAATTGCGGATGTAAATTAAACTCATAAATCAACGTTTTCCAGTAAACTCGTCCTTCTAGCGTTTATAAACGGAAGGCTGACGAGACATTTTAGGAAGAACAGCCGAAAACAGGCTGAAAGCTAGCCCAAACCAAGTTACGAAACTCACGAAGTAATTGGGTTTTATTGCTTTGTGCGAAAATGGGACAAACCAAGGCATCGCTAAATTCTGTCCTAAAAATGGTAGAAAGAAATGCACATCTTTCTCGAACATAATATTATGGAGGATAGTGAAAGCGTTATTGAAATATAGTGTACTGTCTGCCGACTGTCTTCACGAAAGATAAAAAAAAATCATCCATAAACATCGAACTCTGAAAATATAACACGGCCATTTCGCCCCCTTGACAAAACGACCCTGTTACAAAGTTTTAGCTATAGTCCGTTTTTAATTATTCAGCGAACCTTGCTGTTTTGAATGGAAATTGACTTTATTGGATGGACTGCCAATAAAGACTTATTTAGAGTTAAGAATAGTAACTGTACAGTTTATACACAAAAAGACACACTAATTATTATTTTTGAAACTTTATTTACATGAGTAATCTAGCACAGATTGAGATACAGACTGAAAAGTTCAACAAAGTAATGTTTATGAACTTTATTTTATAATTTTGATCAAAATGATGTGAAACGTCAATTTTTAGATAATCGTATTGAAATAGCAAGTTGGAACCTAGTTTTGCAAGACAGTAGAAAATATGGGCACTTGCAAAAAAATGCAAGTGGGAAAAAATCTAAAGTTCAAGTCCTGGTTTTGAACCAAAACTTAATTAACAAGAGCCCCATGGGGCATATTTCGCTCACCTGAGAATAGCTGACAAAATGGAGATAATGATTTAGGGCCAATTTTTACCTGATGGGCATAATTTGAACAAACTTGATAGAGGACCAGTAGATGATGCTATGTGCCAAATATCTAAGATCAGGGTAGTAGGGTTTTAGACAAGAAGATTTTTTTAAGTTTCCATTGAAAAAATCTATTTTTAGCTCCTGTGACCTACATATGCAATAGACTGGAACCATTTGAACAAAATAGGTAAAGGTCATCTAGAAGTATCATCATGCCAAATATCAATGCTCTGGCCATATAAGTTTTAAGAGCAGAAGACGTTTGAAAATTTCACTATATAACTCTTCCTAAAACTGTGATCCCCCAGGGCCAATTTTGATCCCAGGGGCATAATTTGTACAAACATGATAGAGGACCTGTATGTGATGCTATGTGCCAAATATCTAAGCTCTGGCGCAAGTAGTTTTTGACGAGAAGATTTTTTGATTTTTTAAGTTTTCATAGAAAAAATCTATTTTTAGCTCCTGTGACCTAGATATGCAACAACCTGGAACCATTTGAAGAAAGTGCGTAAAAGATATTCAGAAGTGTCACCATACCAAATTTCAGAGCTCTGGCCATATTAGTGTCAGAGGAGAAGAAGTTTGAAAAGTTCGCTAATATAGAGTGTAAACATTGTTAAATATGGCATTTTCAGCAATTCAAAGGTAGATAACTATAGACCTATTTGTCCGATTTCAACCATAATGGAAATCATTCAAACTCTTATATTCATATACAATCTGAGCAAGTTTGAGAAAGATTGGATAAATATTGTGGCCTCTTGAGTGTAAACACTGTGAAATATGGCATTTTCAGCAATTCAAAGGTTGATTACTATTGACCAATTGGTCTGATTTCAACCATAATCGAACTCAACCGAAATCTTATAGTAATATACAAACTGAGCAAGTCTAAGAAAGATTGGATAAATATTGTGGCCTCTAGAGTGTAAACACTGTGAAATATGGCATTTTCAGCAATTCAAAGGTAGATAACTCTTGACCTATTTGTCCGATTTTAACCATAATCGAACTCATCCAAACTCTTAATATACAATCTGAGCAAATTTGAGAAAGATTGGATAAACATTGTGGCCTCTAGAGTGTAAACACTAAAATTGTTGACAATGCACGCCGGACATTCAAGTATTGCAAAAGCTCACTCTGAGCTAGCTCAGGTGAGCTAAAAAGAAAGAAAATATTTAATGTTATAAAGTGGGTGGGGTAATTGTACCCCATATTTTATCATTCAAACCCTGAAATATCAATATAAAATAAATTTTACTGGAAAGAGCTCTTATATATGATAAAGTGTTATGCATATTCTTGTAATAAATGAACGGAAAGGGAGTCAATTATTGTTTATTGTCTATTTTCCTATAACTCTGATTGAATATTGTGTCCGCCAAAATACAATCAGGTACCAAATTCAGACCCCCAAAAAATGAATTTCCCATCTAGCTACGGGTTGGGACTTTTAGTATGATAAAGAGTACACCTGTGTGATATAAATACAGCAAAACAAGTTTCTGTTGCAATTAGTTCTAGGTTCGACCCTTTTTGGGGCTAATTTGACTGGACTATTTCTAGCATGGAAAACTCTGTACCTATGTTACTTATGGTATGAAAGTTTTCTCACATAGAATTTCTGACCTGACTGGGTAAATGAGTCACAGGAAACGTTCTCACCATTCTGACAGGTGATGGTGCTTAGACCTTCTTCTCCTATCATTAGCATTATATTGACTTGTTCTTAAAGCAGTGTAAACCCAGATTAGACAGACAGACAGACTGTTTTTTATTTAGAATATATATCTGTTTGACACAAGTACACTCTTCCCTCTGGAAATTGTTCACAGCACTTGGTCAAAACTTAAAGAAAGCAACGATCTCCTTTACTCTCAGCCTGCTTGGAACAGCCAGCTATTTAACTCTTTGACCCCTAGTCCCGCATATAGGCGTGCTTTTCAAACAGTGTACATGTGAATAGTACACATGTCCTATGCAAACAGTGAAGACCCAGATCAGAGGGCTCCAAAAGGAGCCCTCTGATCAGGGTCTTCACTGTTTGTCACAATGCCAAAAATTGACAAAAACAACCCTTAAAAGTCAGAAATGGACTTGTCTAAAATGGAAACTGGCATTGTCCATTTAAAGTTTCAGGGAGGAAAGAGTTAAAGCACTGAATCAAACAAGGAGCTAGTGTAGCTTTCTGCTTTAATTTTGTCACCTGCCCTAAGAGAGTCAAACTTTAACAGTTACCACTTGACAAAAGAATGAAGAAATACTATTAATAACCATCTACTAGAACATAGAAAATATTTGGTATGATACATATTCATCACTGTACAAATTGGAATTATTTTCTTGAGTGGAGGAATAAATCAAATGCGTAAAAATGTGTATCGATGGAGTATAGGGTCAAGACTGATATTTTGTATTATTTTAGTCACTAAACCCATGTTTGACGTACATGTTTCCAGTGCCTGGCAAATCAACTGGGATTAATATTGATTATTATGTATATATACTGTCAGGCCTGGACAAAAGATAAGGCATCACGCAATGCCCTATTTAACCTTAACCTCCTTACAAGGGCATTAACCTACTCATGTTGAACAAACACAGCTTTAACTTTGCCAATAATAAATTTTGTATTTGAAACATCCAGTTTCTAATAAATAAAGGATCTATCCTGAGTCAATATTTGAGACAAGCTCATCTCAACTGAGTCTAGAATTGAAATGTTATTAGGCGAGCTTAATAACTTTTCTATTCTAGATGAGATTGAGATCAGTTTATCTCACAGATGGATGAGTGACTGATTCTTTTTCTCACAAAACCTACAATTTAAAGCTAATTCTTTTTAAAGCAATAGGCCTTTTTGGGAATCCAAGTGAAGAAATGGTGTGACAAAATTGTGACATCATCAATGTGATCTCACGAGCACATGTTGGAGAAAAGGATATCTATGATTGGTGTTCCATTTTGAAAATGAAATGAAAATTAGTTATTTCAGAAATTAACAGTTTACACCGACTGTCTACGCTGTCACAGCTATAATTACAAAGCAGTTGAAAGTACACATGTGTACAGTATGTAAACCCAGATGAAAGGGCTCCAACTGTTTGCATAGATCAAGTGTACTCGTCACAGGTACACTGACACTATTTGAAAACAGTGTAGACACAGATCAGACAGCTATTTCAGGCACTTTCTGATCACGGTCTCTGACAAGAGTCTGCATACTGTTTCTTGTTGTATTAGCCAATGTAATAGCTCAGTCAGACGATAGTACAGTCATGTACTGTTATTCATATTGGATTTTATATTGATTTCAGACTTAAAGACAAGTACTTGTTTCAAGCAGGCTGAAAGTAAAGCAGAAAGCTCCTTATGGAGCTATCTGCTTTACTTTGAGCCTGCTTTAAGCAGCTACTTGTGAAGATATCGAAACACATTTCCTATTGCTTAGTATCAGGGGAGTGTAGAACCATGAACGAGTAATTTCTATGAGATTGTGTATGGGCATGAAAAGGTGTTACAATCAAGGAAGCGGTTGACTAGTGGAAATACATGTATATTTACCTGGAGTTTCAGTTCAACACTTCCGCCACATTATTGCATCATGCACGATATATCAGGTTGTTTAGCCTCTCAGTCACTGCTGTAAAAAACAGAAAACAATCTCAATTCTGTGAAAAGGAATTACAGCGCTCCCTCTCTACAGCGACACCCAATGGGAGACAAAGATTGTGTGCGTTGTTCAGAGGGAGTTGTTACAGGGAGGGAAATTGGCTTGCATCTGCAAACAGCTTAAATCCAGATCAGACACGGCGTCTGTTCTGGATTCAAGCCGTTTGTCACTGGTCATTAATTTATTTTCTGTCAAAATAGTCATTATGTCACTTTGAGAAAAACAGCAGAAGACAATGTTAAGCAGACGATATTGCAGCAATAAAAGCGTTAGGCCTGTTAGAAAACTGTGGCAAGAGTCGTTGTAAGGAGGGAGTCGTTGTTGGGAGGGCCGTTATAGGGAGGGAACACTGTACCACTATAGACATAGAACTCCAATGGCTAACAGTGTAACCTCGGAAGACCTGGGGCCCGTTTTACTAAACTACTTACGCAATTTTTTTGCGTAAGTCAAAATTTTAAATTTTAATTTAAATATTGTATTATCACTTGCTACAAAAAGCAAATAGCCAGATCAGAGGACGCGCTTTTAGCGCGTCCTCTGATCTGGCTATTTGCTGTTTGCAAACGTTTATGATCGAAAAATAAGAGTTAAACGATTTTGACTTACGCAAAACTTTTGCGTAAGTTGTTTAGTAAAACGGGCCCCAGACTCCCAATAAACAGAGTACTGTGTAAACAGGACAATAACACTCCAGATAAGGGGGAGTAACCTGAACAAATCCAATATTTTCTCACTCATTTCAGCACCAAATACTTAAGAGTTACTACTCATTAGAATCATGACTCTTCGAGTCGATTCTAATGGGTAGTGCATGACACCATAGGGTTAAATATATACAGAAATAAAGATTTTAGTTTTTAAAATATTCCCCTTATCAGGAGATCTGTCTCAAACACTTATAACCAATCTTTCAATGAACTGAATGAAGAGGCATTCAAAGCTTAAAGGACAGCTGACTGTGTAATGCAGGGCAGTAGTTAATGCAGAAAGCTCCTATAGGACTAAGTAACTCTCCTGCAGTAAGAAACAAAAGCTACAACATGTCTTACAAAGACTGACCATTGGCATTAAACTCTTTGCATGCTGGGTAAATTTTTTTGTCTGCAACATTTTGACGTCTGCTATTGTTCTAAAATAGATTTTTCTAAAAAAAATTTCAAAACATGGTCAGAGTGTCAAACAGTTTGGATCCTGGTGAGATGCCGCATTACGCGGTCTCATCTGGATCCACACTGTTTGCAAAGGCAATCACTGTGGCGGATATCCGCCCCTTAAAAGCATGCAAAGAGTTAAAAGGTTGCCAAACCTCTCGAAAGCGGACACCTCTCTATACAGAACAATTATGATTCTGGGTCTGTAAGGGTTCAGTTTCCTGAAGTTCTAATCAACATACATGTATATCTGCCTCAAATGGACAACACCCAGGCTGCCAAATTAGTAATTGTCCTGTTGTCCCACAAACTAATAATTATTAATATGCCACAACCATCTAACGTGTCAAGAGAAAACATGGAGGAACCTTCTTTACCTCATGGCTACTGGAACCTTCTTTACATGCTAACAGGTGGCTGCTTTACCTAATATTTTACTCCACAGATATGCATTTCATTCATTCCTCCGCTGAAGAAAACAGTTCCAATCTATACAATCATGAATATGTATCATAAGAAATATTGTCTTTTACTCTAGCAGATGGTAGCTTAAAGTAGGCTGAAAGTAAAGGAGAAACCTTCAGGCGCATTTTGCTTTACTTTCAACCCGTTTTAATTGGCTATCTGTCTTCCATACTAGAACAAGGGCCACTTTGGCCCTAAATCGCTCACCTGGTAACCATGTACACCGTGTGACCTAGTTTTTGACCGGGCATGACCCTCATTCTAACTTGACCTCGATTTCAATGAGACAAACATTTTGATGAAGTTTCATGAAGATTCAATGAATTTTGTAGTCTCTAGAGTGTTAAACAGGTTTTTGGATGATTTGACCTAGTGACCTAGTTTTTGACAAGACATAAGTCACATTTGAACTTGACCTATATTTCATTGAGGCAAACCGCTTCATCAAGTTTTATGAAGATCAAATGAAATTCGTAGTCTCTAGAGTGTTAATAAGGTTTTTCGATGATTCAACCTAGTGACCTAGTTTTTGACCAGACATGACCCACATTTTAACTTGACCTAGATTTCATTGAGGCAAACATTTTGATGAAGTTTCATGAAGATCCAATGAAATTTGTAGTCTCTAGAGTGTTAACAAGGTTTTTCGAAGATTTGACCTAGTGACCTAGTTTTTGACCTGACATGACCCACATTCGAACTTGGCCTAGATTTCATTGAGGCAATCATATTGATGGAAGTTTCATGAAGATCCAATGAAATGTGTAGCCTCTAGAGTGTTAACAAGGTTTTTCGATAATTTGACCTAGTGACCTAGTTTTTGACCGGACATGACCCACATTCGAACTTGATCTAGATTTCATTAAGGCAAACATTTTGATGAAGTTTCATGAAGATCCAATGAAATTTGTAGTCTCTAGAGTGTTAACAAGGTTTTTCGAAAAATTTGACCTAGTGACCTAGTTTTTGACCGGACATGACCCACATTCGAACTTGGCCTAGATTTCATTGAGGCAATCATATTGATGAAGTTTCATGAAGATCCAATGAAATTTGTAGCCTCTAGAGTGTTAACAAGGTTTTTCGATAATTTGACCTAGTGACCTAGTTTTTGACCGGACATGACCCACATTCGAACTTGGCCTAGATTTCGAAGATCCAATGAAATTTGTAGCCTCTAGAGTGTTAACAAGGTTTTTCGATAATTTGACCTAGTGACCTAGTTTTTGACCGGACATGACCCACATTCGAACTTGACCTAGATTTGATTGAGGTAAATATTGTGACCAAGTTTCATGAAGATCCAATGAGATTTGAACCTGCTAGAGTGTTAACGAACAATTGTGGACGGACGGACAGACAGACAGACGACGGACATCCAGCGAACCTAAAAGCTCACCTTGGCACTACGTGCCAGGTGAGCTAAAAAGACTATGTAGTAAAGGATTAAAGGATGTAAGATTGTCTGTTGTCAAGACAAAACATAGGAACCTTCTTCATATCTTATCAAGTGGCTGCTTAAAGCAGGCTGCAAAGGCATTCTAAGAGTTGAAAACAAGACTTGTTGCTTTGAAAAATATGGAACTTGCATGAATAAATTATGTGGTGTTCTAGTAAATATTTTTTTTGAAATCAAGCTGTCCTGTTGGGCAACTAGGTTGATATATAACTTGTCCTGGCTTAATCTTTATAGTTGTTTAAAGAAATTACTTGTCCCAGACAATTATCACTTGAAGAAGCTGTTAGCCCATATATGGCACTAACAGATGTTAACTAGAACTATCACTAAAGCTGATGAATACCCCACTGCAGCTCCCTGAAACATGTTTAGAACAGTTTTCAATAATCAAGGTCAGAGTTCAAGGTCAAGGTGACCTGAAAGTGGTATGTGACACTCTGCAATCCTAAGATGTATCAACACACTAGTTTTGGTAATCGTAGATGGCGTAATATAGAAGATATCCTCCGGACAAGGTTTTCAATAATCAAGGTCAGAGGTCAAAAGTGACCTGAAAGCGGTACACAGCACTTTCCAATCTCCTAACAAGGTTTTTTAATTATCAAGGTGAGGTCAAGACCAAGGCCAAAGTAACCTGAAAGTGTTACGGAAACTGGGAAATCCCAATGTTTCCACACACCAGGTTTGATAATCCTAGATGGCATAGTATAGCAGATATCCTTTGTAAAAGATTTATAATAATAAAGGTCAGAGGTCAAGTTGACCTGAAAATGAAATGTGACACTCCTCCATTTCAAGATGTATGCAAACAGCAGATTTGGTAAGTAATCGTAGATGACATTGTATTGGGAGTTATGCTCCTGACAATGTTTTTCAATCATCAAGGTCAAATTAATCTTAAAGTGGTACGCGACACTGAACAACCCCAATATGTTACCAGGCTTGGTGATCCTAGATGGCATAGTCAAGGACATTTGCGCTCAACAAGGTTTTTTAATAATAAAGTTCAAGGTCACAGAGGCCTGAAATTTGTGTCTTGCACATTTACTACTACTGCGTAACATTTATGCCAAGTATCAGGCGAATCAGATCGAAAGTGAAGGAGGAGTTCACCACACAAGATTTTGCAGACAGACCGACCAATGGTCAAGGAGACCTGAAATTTGCATTTTGCACTTCTACTACTCCTGATTAACATTTATGCCAAGTATCTGGCAAATCAGATCAAAACTGAAGGAGGAGTTCAAAGCACAAGCTTTTGTAGATAGACTGTTTGTGGGGGTATATAACTAACAAACCTAACCCAATAGCTTGTTCTAATTGTGATAATAGGTTACCATTAAATTAAGTAGAAAGCGTCTTAAGATGCATTCTGCTTCACTTACAGCCTGTTTTTATTTAAGCTACTGGAATAAAGAAAATATTTCTAATGGTGTGTAATCGTAACTGTATAAAGTAAAATTATTTTCTTCATTTGAGAAATAAGTTAAAGGTGTAAAAAAATTGTATACATGTATATGGAGTAATGGGTTACAGACAAAACTTAATATTGAGTCCTGTGGATTTGGCATTAATTCTTTCAACACTATGGACCTGTTTAAGTATACTCATTACATTTGCAAACAGTGTAGATCCAGATCATAGAGCCCTCTGATCAGGGTCTACACTATTTTCTAATTGAAAGATTTTATGAAACAACCAAGAAATTTCTAAGTAGACTGATTCATATTTTGGTAACTAAAATGATCCACAAAGGAAACCTTATAACCCACAAGAGTTACATAGTGTTGAAAGAGTTAAAAAAAAGTTTCTGACAAAGGTTAGGTGTGTTCAATGCTCATCATGTGAAGTGAATAGTGCTGACTCAATCATCCCTAGTACAATAATAAGTCTCCACATGAATTTTATACCCATGATGTCATAGAGGGGCGATATAAAACTGTGCATCATAAACAGTTTCCTACTACCAAACACCACCGTAGGCGTTCTTGTGGTTTGATGCAGATGAGTTTAACCTTCGCTAACTCAAGTTAGTAATTGTTCTGCACTCAAACTATATCTGCCCAAACCTCATTACTGTGCTTCAAGCCCACGTCTAAGCCTTCCTTGTAACTGTCGGTACACCATAGCTTCTACTAACTCATTTCTACTCTACTTCTGTCATAACTAGGTCTATTCAATCACAGTCAACATAAAGTCAAATTGAATTTATGGTCATCTTTAGATTTTTGGTCACATGTCACAGAGCTCCAGATAAGAGGGAGTAAACTGCACAAATCCAACATTTTCTCACTTATTTTAGCACCAAATCCTATGATGTTACTACTCATTAGAATCGTCTCTTCGAGACGATTCTAATGAGTAGTGACACCATAGGATTTCAAGCAGAAATAAAGATTTTAGTTTTTGAAATACTCCCCTTATCTGGAGCCCTGACATGTCATTGACGGGGGATTGAGACAAGGGGATGTGGTAAGTGTATGTAATTGTATACCAGGATGTGCATGATGTAGGATTACTACTGCACCGTGGGCTGTGTGTGTGTGAATAGATTGAATCATTACAGTCATAATTGTGTTATACCGGCCACTCGAAAAAACATGAAATATAAGTCTTTTAAGGTAGTTCCCAAGCGGGCTAGATTTTTTGTAATTTGACATTTAGTGACTTTTTCAGAATTTGACTTTTTTTTAAACATTGATATCCAGAAAATAATTCATGAAATAATTTTTTTGGGGACATATTGTCAGTACAGTTCACTTGATTGTAAATAAATTATTGAGTTACATGTCCAAACTCGTTAATCCAAACTCGCTTAAACCGAAATTCTCGTTAAACCAAATTTTTCTCCCGGTCCCGATTTTCCCCCTTCTTATTCTATATAAATCAACTCCGCTTTATCCAAATTTCGTTTATCCGAATTTTCCGTTAATCCGAAGTATTTATCTGGTCCCTTTGAAAAGACTTACCCTCAAATTGACACGCTTAATCCGAAGTGCAATTTTCACACCTCGATCGGGTGTCAGACTGGTCATAATTATGGTCGCCAAACACTCGCGAAAACTAATTACACCACCTAAAGACTGTACACAATGTTTGCAGTATTGGCCAATTAAACACATTTGTATCCAATAGAAACCGTATAGATCTTTATAAACACAAGCGGAAGGTGTTGACATACGTTGCTCAAATGTTTGTAACAATTCTCTTCTTTGCGATATTGAGATCGCTACTTCACTTTGAACGTTGTGTGTACATGTACGTACGTAAATCGTTTACAAATGCGAAAAAAGTATTATCGCTGTTTTTCGAAGTTTCAAGCTATTGTTACGATTTAATATTTATGACATAAATGTATTAGAAAATTTTTAATGTATTTCATGATTTGTGTTATCAAAACCATTGTCGTAAAACGTGCCGGTTTGTATGCATGTGTGTAATGTCTTTATGAATACACACATGGGTACGGATGCGGCGTATGTCCGTAAGTAGCAGAGAGTAAACAAAGGTTTGTGTTTAGTTGGTTTCATTAACTAGATTATGGGATTAAACAAAGTTATCAAATTTAAAGCACATCATTATTATTGCATAAGTATTAAACCAAAACAAACAAAAATACTTTTTTACGTATATGCATTAACTGAAAAGAAATATTACGGGAAGGACATCCTATCAAAAAACGATGACCGGAGATGACAAAGTTGATACAAGATGACTGTAATCGATCCAATCGCTTAATTCGTACTCCCGTTAATCCGAATTATTTTTCTTGGTCCCATGAAATTCGGATTAACGAGTGTGGACTGTATATTATTTCATAAAGAAAATTTTCCTGTTTATTAAAAAATGGAACTTTTCTCCAGTCAGAAAAAAACGGTACTGTAACTTGTTTTAATTTTAACAATTTTTCACTCTCCATATCCTTAGCAAGCCTGACCGATTTTGTACACATGGCAACAGACACTACCGGACTAGTTTGGAGCTCATTTTCTGAATAAACACTACACTCTGACATCTCAAAACTACTCTGACGTGTCAAAACAAAACTTAAAGTGACCATCTATTTTTAGAAGCGCTAGATTTAAATCGCGTTCACGCAATACCACAACAAGAGGGCCTGAAGGCCCTGATATCACTCACCTGTTATAATGAAGCCTAATAGCTTTATCTTTGAATTTCACCCTTTTTATTCTAAATCTATTCAAATTTGTAGTATAGCATGTAAACAACATTGGAATACGACCTACTCTAGTAGAGTAGAGTACATCAAGGGCAGATAACTAGCCTAAATAATACTAACATGAAGCCTTATCTAGAATTTCAAAGTCTATCAAGGGCAGATAACTCTTGCCACAATGATCAGATTTCAACAATAATTCGCTAAGGGCCTGGCTATTAAATTTTTCAGTAGCAGGTCAACAACACTCTATTTTTAAAATACACCTACTGTATAATCCCATTCAAAAATTGTCCATTATTTTTAGGAATGGGTAGTTTGGAACAATAGGTCTCCATTACTTTTCCATACACATGTGTGTAATATGTGCATATTTGTGTTGGAAAAGATATGGAGACGTATGGCCCAGCAAATCTCCATTCCTGAATACAAAGAGACTGCGTTAAGCAACCACTTACCGAAGATGAAGTGTAATCTTGAAAGAGAGGTTGCCTCTACAAATGCAGAACTAAAGAAATGCAGAAGGCTCCTATATTAACCTTCTGCATTAATTTTGTCCTGCATTAAGCCGCAACATGAATTGAATACTACACATACATGTATACCGATTTTTAGTGGTAGCTTAAGACAGGTTTGAGTGTGCATACAGTAAAACCTCCCTATTAATACAACTAATTATTTTTTTACTATTTGGTGTCTAAGACCGATGACTATATCTATTTAAAGGAAAGTGAAAGTGACACAGAAAACTCATTTCAAATCTTTCTGCTTTACTTATTGTTTTCGCCTCCAGCAAGAAAGTTTTGAATGTACGTTATAAGACACCGACAAATTTAGCGTCTTAACAGAATCCAATTATTTTGCATCAAATTATAATATAATTTGCAAACAGCTTGGATCCAACCCTGCCACAAAATACGTCAGTGTCTCATGTGAATCCAAACTGGTTTACACTTGATAAATATATCAATATCCTCAAATATACACGTAACTGATATTGGTTAAGCTTTAAGAGTGAAGCAAACAATAACTTAAGCAGACATTGCTAAGTTTGGTATACAAGAACACTTCTTTATTGCGTTGACTTGACCAGGCTATTTTAATTGTTTTGTGTTTAATGCAAGTACAGTCGAACCTGTCTTATGTGACCTTCAAGGGGAGAGACACAATAAGGTCACATAAGACAGGTAGTCACATAAGTCAGGTTATCAGTTTTCAGTGGTAAATTAGTATACAAGAGCCACTATGGCCCTAAATCGCTCACCTGGTACACCATGGCAAACTTGACCTATAGTGACCTAGATTATGACTGGACATGTATACCAACAATCAACCTCTAGAGTGTAAACAAGATTTTCCAATGATTTGACCTAGTGACCTAGTTTTTGAACGGACATGACCCATATTCTAACTTGACCTAGATATCAATGCGACAAACATTCTGACAAAATTTCATTAAGATCCATTGAGATTTGTAGCCTCTAGAGTGTCAACAAGGTTTTTCTATGATTTGACCTAGTGACCTAGTTTTTGACCTGACATGACCCACATTCGAACTTGACCTAGATATCAATGAGACAAACATTCTGACCAAGTTTCATCAAGATCCAATGAGATTTGTAGCCTCTAGAGTGTTCACAAGGTTTTTCTATGATTTGACCTAGTGACCTAGTTTTGACCGGACATGACCCACATTCAAACTTGACCTAGATATCAATAAGGCAAACATTCTGACCAAGTTTCATTAAGATCCATTGAGATTTGTAGCCTCTAGAGTGTTAACAAGGTTTTTCTATGATTTGACCTAGTGACCTAGTTTTTGACCGGACATGACCCACATTCGAACTTGACCTAGATACCAATGAGGCAAACATTCTGACCAAGTTTCATTAAGATCCATTGAGATTTGTAGCCTCTAGAGTGTTAACAAGATTTTTCTATGATTTGACCTAGTGACCTAGTTTTTGACCGGACATGACCCACATTCGAACTTGACCTAGATATCAATGAGGCAAACATTCTGACCAAGTTTCATAAAGATCCATTTACATTTGTAGTCTCTAGAGTGTTAACAAGGTTTTTCTATGATTTGACCTAGTGACCTAGTTTTTGACAGGACATGACCCACTTTCGAACTTGACCTAGATTTCATCAAGACAAACATTGTCATGAAGATAAGATGAAATTTGTAGGCGCTAGAGTGTTAACGAACAATTGTGGACGGACGGACAGACGACGGACGACGGACATTCAGCGATCCTAAAAGCTCACCTTGGCACTTCGTGCCAGGTGAGCTAAAAAGTGAACACCATATGGATGTTACTCTGAATAAACTTTTAAACTTTTTGAATTCAAGAATTTGATCTTTAAGCACTTTTCTTCCTTCCTCTCTTTCTCTACTCTTTATGATAATATTAACATGGCAGTTTGTTTTCAAATTGCTATGCTATTTATACTGAAAATAGTAATGTTACCTCTATTATTGTCATGTCACTGTTTTGTTAATATCTGGGGAGCGGGCATTATATAATGTTGTAAAAACTTGTAGCCCAATCCCCTGCATGTATATTATATGCAATAAATATGTTTAAACTAATAAACTTATATATTAACCCTTTATTCCAAAAGCAATAATTAAGATCATTTTCTATATTTTCAGACAAAATTGCATTGCATTCTTAAATAACTTGTTGACTATTCATCCCCAAATGATCAAATACTATAAAAGATCCAATCAAACACCTGAAATATTTGTCTGTCTGGTGTTTTTAGAGATTTTATTCTGTAACATGTTCGACGAAAAAGTTCAAATTTGTCCTTCAATTCTGTTGTATCTGATAAACATGTGTCCAATTAATCAAATATGACAGCACTATTTTTAACGTCGTTTTATTTGTCAATTAAGAACAATCTTTTTTACTTGTAACACACGTAATACACATATGCCAAAAAGCGAGTGTTCGCAACGGCTTATAGAAATGTGCATAGAAATTCTGCTGCGCAATTTCGGCATATTGCTTTGTTTTCTAATAGGATTTTTCATAATGTATCGTTGGAAAATCAATTCAAGAAGTTAAGTGTCGTTCACATTCATATAAAATGTTCATTACACGGGTATTTTCGCAGAAATTTACGATTATAATACGCCGGCGTTTATACGACATAATTTCCCCCACCAGTTCTTTCGTAATTGAGTGTTGGATTGGGAACGACTTTTTAACCCTTTTAACCGTAAATCATCACCGGCATAGTTATTTTCGGGGTAAGAAAAACATTATTAGTCAAGTTCTAATAATTCTTTTTAAATTTAATTGCTTTTTTGGTAGCTCAATTCTCCAAATTCATTCCCAAATCCCGATCGCCGTTGGACCATTTACCACAATTGTCTACTCACAAATTATAATATGCAGTTTTGAAACGTGAATTACATGTTTATAAAGCAAAATTTCGGAAATCTTTTTTCAGAATGGAATATAATTAAGTATAATTTAAATGAATATTAAACAAAGATGTTGTATATCACTTTTTTATATAACTAAATAAACACTTAAAAGTAGAAATGTTGATCTAACATACAAACAAAGGAATAATCGCCTCCCGGAAATGAAAACTGAAAAATTGATAATGACCGGCAATTATCGAGTAGCTGCAAACAGGTGCGTTTAATAGCAAGATTGGGCTTTGGGAGCGGCATATTACGGTCGTTATGTCACGTAACACAGGTTTGTCGGTATACACTGTCTTAACATAGAGGGAAATGTGTTGGGAGGAATTATAAGGGTCGCCTAAGACAAATAGTCGCTTTATAGGGACGGTCGCTATGACAGGTTTGACTGTAGCTGCTTAAAACAAGGTAGTAGTAAAATAGAAAGCTCCTTTTGGATATTTCATTTTTGCTTTCATCTTTCTGTAATCCCCATTTGTATTTGATAGATCTACAATCTATTTAGTAGCCGTTTCGTCGATCTGTTAAGTAGTCGTGATAGATGTGGTTTACTGTATAAATTGGTCAAGTAGTGTCTGGTATGGATTTTAACCGTTATCCTGTAGATTGTGGCCATTATAACATGACCACATAAATGAGATCCAGATCAGATTCCGAGTAAGTTGACCACGGGTCTGGATCTAAGATGCTTGATAATCGTCTCCATTAACTCTCAGGAATGGACAGATGCTCGACCATTCTCCCTAACAGCATCCAACATCACTGTCTTTCCCGCTGTATTTAATCTGGGTTAACTATCTCTCGCAATCATGTTACCTAACACTAGCCATTGAATCGGTAAATAGATACTAGCACACAGTACAGTACTACTTCGAGGTTGCCACCCTTATCCTGGATATTTCTGGTGATTTTCTCTTTCCTGTATATCAATCTAAAAATCGTTTGGTTGTTTTCATAAACAAGAGCCGCATGCGGCCCTAAATCGCTCACCTGAGGAATATTGTGTTATATATTACTCAATGCAAAATGAAGTTTTGTCATTGCATGTATGTGGACTGTTGCATGAAGAAGTAATTCTGAATCTGTTAACTTTGTCATTATATTACTATTTTAGCAAAAGGGAAAAATATGGCAATGATATAAATAGTGCTAATAATCTTCTTGTCTGAAACCACAGTACCCTGAGCTTAGATATTTGGCACAAAGAATCGTCTTCAGGTCCTCTATCAAGATTGTTCAAATTATGTCCCTGGGGTCAAAAGTGACCTCGCCCCGGGGGTCGTAAATTTACATAGAGTTATATAGTGAAATCTTCAAACATCTTTTTCTCTGAAACTGATATGGCCAGAGCTTTGATATTTGGCATGATGACTCTTCTGGAAGCCCTTAACCAATATTGTAAATATGGTTTCGGTCAGTTGCATATCTAGGTCACAGGAGCTTAGATATTTGGCACAAAGAATCGTCTTCAGGTCCTCTATCAAGATTGTTCAAATTGTGTTGACATGTCAGTGTTACTGAATTCCAGCATGAGTGCTGTTATAACTGAAAGAAGAAAGATGGACCGTTTCGGCCCCTCTGGCATTTGCATTTTTCCAATCTTGCAAATTTGTGTCTGGATCCATTTTCGATGCTACCTGAAAGTGTCACATTTTGCAAGGAGACCATTAATATTCTAGAAATAGGAAGCTCCGAACCTGCATGGGCTTTCAGAAAAGTCTTCCAACGCGATGTAGGAACCATAACTTTTCATTCTACGGAAGCCAAAATGTGCCATAAACGTCAAAACGTTTTTATACGTTATGGGCGTGGAAAGGATATGGTATATTTCAATTTAATCACGGTTTCAATGAAGTTTGACAGGGAATAAGCAGACCTGCAAACCACCTTAATTCATAAAGCTAAAGGAAGCTTAATATTAGATGAAAGTACAGCAGAAAGTTCCTACAGGAGATTTCTGCTTTACTTTTTCCCTGCACTAAGCAGTCATATGACTTTGGAGAGTTCTGTGCTTCTACAAAGAGTCACAAGACCTTTACACAAGTCTAAATACTTTAAGAGTAGTCAAACCTCATAGTGTTGAGGAGCTGCTAATTGATGAGGGATGGGCATTTTCTAAAAACAAGTGACAGCTTTAAATCTTTGCTGAACAGCAATAATGCAGATAGCCCATTTAAGAAGTTTTCTGAATTACTTTTGCACTGCATAATTAAAGCTGCTGCCCGTATTGACAAATATTCATGTGTCGGTATTTTCCTTTGAAAGCTGGCCTTTAAAATTATATCCAATATATATATTTCTAGTTTTGAAGACATGTGATCACTTAAATCAGGTTGACAGTAAAATAGATTGCCCCTTTCAGCCTGCTTTAAGCTGCCATCTGCTGGGATATAGAAATTATTTCTTACGGTACGCATTCATGGCTGTATAAATTGGAACTATTTTCTTCAATGAGGAATAAATCAAATATGTGTAAAATCAGTATCTATGAAATAAAGGGTTAAATTTATTCGTCTAACTGTGCCATTCTTCTACGAGGTGGTGCTGTTATCTCAGACCTGTTACTCAGTGCTCTAATACATGAAGGTGCACCAAAGTGCAGTCTACAAACTGCCTTTGTTGTTTAAGTACATCATGCACTGTATATGTAGCTATTATGCATGTCATTACCCTAGTAATATACATAATTACACTATGTGCATCAAACCATTCAAAATGGAGAATAATAATGCTACATGACTTTCAACTGACACAAATAGATCCAGATCTGTCCCAAGTCTAACCTGTATGAGCTGTTTCCTTCAAACCTTGTTTAAAGTCTTTATGGCAGGTGACTGTTTAAACAGGAAGGAAGTAAAGCAGAAATTTCCCTTTTAGAGATTTCTGATTTTCTCATGTCCAAGAATGCAGGACATATTTGCATAGTTTTCTCCCTTGATCAGCCGTGTTGGTGATACGTAAACCATTATCTCCCTTGGTCCGCGATATCAATAATCGATTCGTTAGGCATACTATGGGGCACCGCTTGTTCGCCTTTAACCTTGATAAGAAATCACTAATGCTCCGTTATCATTCGGCTGCCTCCGGAACACTGCTTCCGATGTCTTTCTTGTTCTCAGCGGGGTCTCGTGTATAAATGCTGAATAAGTTACCACCAAACATTCGCGTTTTACAACTATTATACATGTACCCCGACCAGCATTATCGATTGAATCGATCAAACGGTGGAAATGAATAATGATCAATTGATCAGACTAAGTATTTTTTCATACGTCAAGTTGCAAACTGTTTACCAATCTGATAAAAATTACTTGATAGCAAAAATGGTGAAAGAAAAAGCAATTAAAACATACAATTTTAGAATTTCTTTTGAACGATAGATTTACATATATAAGAAAAATATGATTGAAATGTTATGTATAAGTTTTGATATTTTGATATGTTTTGTATGAGATAAATTTGTATTAAAAAAGCAGATTTTTTTAAATTTCTGTTTTATTGCAAACAGTATGTAATAAGATAAGACTTTAGCGTTTTGGGGTGGTTTTTTTGGTTTATTGTGTGTGTGTGTGTGTGTTTTTTTTTAGATGGGACCCGTTCCTAATTGAAAACAAGGGCTTTTTCCCAAAATGAGCATTTCACGGCAGGCTTTCATTTTCCCAAAATTAGAGTTTAACAACTGAATTTTTCCCCGAAATCAAATATTTTACGTTGATTTACCAACCCATCCCCCATGGCTCCCAGATGGTAATAAGCCCGCCGGCAAGTTACAATTACACAATACTATGACTGCAGATATGCCAGACCGTTCTCTTAACCCTTATCCTGCTAAGCGGGACTTTGTGAATATTTTGTAAACAGCCTGGATCCAGATCAGATGCCGCTGAACATGGCGCCTGATCTGGATCCAAGCTGTTTGACCCTCTAATAGTTATATTTTCTCAAGATTAAAAAATATCAAAATTAATTATTAAATTTTTCGCTGACGATATATTTGAAGCAGACGGCAATTCAGCACCATAAGAGTTAAGTTGTGACACTTTGTCCCTGTAAAATTCAATGTTAATGGACAATTTTGATTTCCAATTTAGTCAGATTGGTCTAGTCAATTCTTGACTTTTTACGGTTGATGTAAACAATATTTCCAAAATACAAACAATGCAGACCCTGATCAGAAGAATTCTGCTAGCATAGGACAAGTGTACACTTCACAAGTAGTGACAATGGGTTAATATATTGTGGCACACAGTTGTATAAATCCGTTATTAAGCAAAGCAATGGTTAACAGGAAAGAAGAGTCGATTTGGAAACGAATCTGTATCCGAACTTTTGGCAAATATAACCACGGAATTGTATTCTCTCTTTCTTTCATTCTCTCTCACTCTCTCTCTCCATGTATGTATACAAAATATCAGTCTATAATTCTGTGATATAACAGACTCTCTCTCTCGCGCGCTCTCTCTTTCTCGCACGCTCTCTCTTCATGTATGTACGAATCTCTTTGTTCCTCCCCTCTCTCTATCAATGATCTGAACTGAATAACAAATTGAGGCCTGATCATGATCTAATCTGTCAGGTGATATACATATATGACTGTCTATGGAACGAATTTCGGTAAACATCTATAATATTCAAGTGTAAAACCTTTTTTTAGATAAATTACAAAATTTCAAAACGTTTTCTCAATCCCAACTTATGACCTCCCTATTTATATTCATATTTATTTAATATTTGTACATTGTTAATGCTGTCCATAGTAAAGTGGACCTTGTACAATTATAATAAATAAAAGTTTGAAAGTTTGATAAAGTAAAGTTTGAATTCATTCAATCAAAATATTCGGTACCCAGAAAACATGTATAATAGACATAAGTTTCTCGGGTCCTATATCCCCTGCGGCAGTGACATCAGCCCCAATCAACACACAGCGGGAATCTGAACAGTGAGATCACTGCCCCAGAACAACAACGATTCTGTTTTCCGGTAAATTACGGAAATAGCCGATTATGGGATGTGGGGAAAAATGACTACGTCCGATTACAGCATTACGATATTTCTCAATATTCAAATCAATTTGGAAGCAAAAAGACGTAATTCAAATTCAAAGCAAAAGAGATTTTTTATTTGTTCAGAAAACATTCTTTCACCTCATAATTAACTGCTTAAATATTCGCAGATATTAAAAAGGATGTTTTATTTGCGTTCAAAATCAGCAAACTACACACTTTCATTTTGTTTTACTATATGTTTAATGTGTCCGACACTTACCATTTTCAAATCAAAATGGAAGCAAAAAGTCGTTAAAATAGAAAATTAAAATTTACACCATGTGAAAAAGAAGAAAATAAAGTTTATTGCTGTAACTGCTAAAATATTGACAAATATATGCAACACCTTAAAATATGACTTTAAAAATTATTCCCCTATATATTCCATATATGGCAGTCAGGCCAGAAATTTATCGGTATCGACTTTATCGGCGTTTTTCAAGGGGGACAACCTACTTGATTAAGCCAGTCAAAATGGACTGAAAGTTGGGTATGTTTCAGCCTGCTTAAAGTCAACCCTTTGAAATATAAGAATTTTGCTTTAAGCATTGACCTAAATAACAGTATACAGTTATTTCATGTGTGTTTGGGGAACAGTCAAAACTATTGGCCCGAGGTATCAGGGAAGACATTTCGAACTGTTGCCGAGGGCAACAGTTCGAAATGTCTTCCCTGATACCTCGGGCCAATAGTTTTGACTGTTCCCCTAACACACATGAAATAACTGTTTTATTACCTAATATTCTATTTAAATAGAATTTCGAAAAGAACTAATCTGGGTGAAAATACAAATGAAATACAATTATATTAGTCATTTTGAGTTTTTGCACCAAGGAATAACACATTATTTCCAGCCATCATAAATTCTTGGACTCTAATAGGCTGAAACTGCACATGTGACCACTGTGTATGGGACCGTACACATTGCTTTAGCCGGGAAGTACGGGTCACGTGCCTAGTTAGATGTCGATTCGCGTAAACAATCTCTCTTTTTCGGTTTATTAAGCAGTTGTTTTCCAAGCAATCAGAAGAAATCTTAATTAAAAAATGTTTTGAATCGATCATTATGTGTAAATGTAATTCAGATATCGATAATATGCTAGTTACTTGCTTGCTTTCCCTGATTACCCCAACCACGTCGTCACCATGATAAACAAACGACGGGACAAGAAATGAACAATGTAAAGTACAACCGCACTTGTCACTGGTCTATAGTGAAATTGACATTGGATTCAGATTTATTTAGATCAATATGTTTATCGAAATCAACCAAAATAGGCAGAACTCGATATGCCTAGACACTGACCTACATTTTCATTTGTTCGTTCCTGATTATTTCCGTTCATTTGTTATAATGAATCGTTACAGCGTTTCATAAAACGTAAATGTCCTCCGAGAACTATCCGTTCAAAATACCCTGGTAATGAACATTTTAAGGATGTTCACATTCCAATGTGATGACGTAACCATGTTAGATACAGTCGATCTTCGATAGGGTCTATCTTGATTTCATTTTAGTCGAACATAACCGTAATTCAAAGTTAAATGGTGGCTTAAAAAAAATAGTGCCACCTTTTACACTTGAAATACGGAATATGTTCGATATAATGCGGTTTAGAAATTATTGACTTAAATTGTAGGAATGCAGATAAATTCTTATGCGAGTTCCTGATATCGTCGAAGTTTAACTGTATTACTATTGTACTAAAACATCGAATAGCGCCCGAGTTTGAAATGTACTGATGTCAATTTCAAGTGTCAATTTTAGGGTCAAGACAGTAAAACTTTGTCAGATTATGCATGTTTTCTTTCTTGAATTGGATCTAGACTGGAAATAAATTTGTTACACGACATTTCAGCAGGGTGTACGGGCTTGTATGACGATTTCGGATTCCGTATTTTCCGAATACCGTGTAACTAATAGTGTTTGTTATTCATTCGTTGCTTTTGACTGACGTCTGATGAATGATCACCATCTTCTTGTAAGCGCTTGCATGTTTACATCCGCACATTATTGAAACGTGCGTGTCCGTGTTGTTTTTCGGTATAAAGGATAACGTTGATGTGTATTACGACTTTGTCTCAATGATTATAGTAAATAATAATAAAGCATGAAATAAAGTATTAACCCTTTCCCTTATAGAAGCGACTTTTAGCGCATTCATTTTATTCATCCGCCAAAGAAAATAGTTCCATTTTATACTGTTATGAATATGTACCGTAATAATTTTTTTCGATATCCTAGCAGATAGTAACTTAAAGCAGGCTGAAAGTAAAGCAGAATGCGCCCTAGGGCGCATTCTGCTTTACTTTTAGCCTGCTTTAATAGGTCACATATCTTAAATACTAGAAATAGGCTATGGGTTAAAGGGTTAAACATTTACCAGACAACAATCAATGACAATTATTCAATACTGTTTTATTACGATGCAGCAATCCCGGGTATCGAAAAACTTCTCAATGAACTTGATTTCAAAACTTCTACGTACCTTTTTTCGCGTAGGGTAAACAGTTCTTCCTAGCAGTCAATAGTTAAAACTATTGCCCCGGATTCGGCAATGCCAGAACAGCACAGCCAAACAGTCAAAAATAACGAATTACAAGTTATATAGAGCATTAGGTAATAATATGTTATAGGGGATTTGTACTTTTAGCAATGGAGGCAAAAGTTAATCAATGATGAAATTATGGAATAGATCAAATACTAGGGATTCCTTTCATCATCATAATAATACTGCCAATTTACCCATGCTTGTAAAGTACAGCTAGAACAGAATGCTCTCTAACACAGGGCTGCCATAAGTTGACATGAAAAATTTGCATTTTTCAAGTGCGATTTTACGAATCATACCATTACCCCATAGCCTTTTTCTTGCTTTGTTGACATGCAACTACTTAAAGCAGGCTGTAAGTAAAGCAGAATGCGCCTTAGGGCGCATTCTGCTTTACTTTCAACCTGCTTTAAGCTACCATGTACTGGGAAAAAATCCGGAGAAATGGCAGCCCTGCTAACATGTCATATGTATCTAAATAATAATTCATATTACAGATGTCAACCAATAGGGATTTTGGTATTCAAATATTCAATTACTATTTCAATATTTGAATATTTGTTTACCCGTGACTGTCATGATGACTTAATTAAAGATGTTTTAAAATTGTGTAGTTGAATCTACATCCGAGCCTGAGTAAAAGTGTTTAAAACTTTGGAAAGATTTCTAATGCAAGCTGTTTTACCATGGAACATTGTAATTAAAACGTCATTATACTGTTAAAGTGATCCTGGTTTGCATATATGTGACATCGCTGGTCTATTGTAAATGTTGTGGGTCACCGTCATGGCACAGCAATAAAATCACCACTGAGCAAAGTTTTTGTTTTCTGTTATGTATTTATAATACGCACTCATGTTAAATACCCATCTGTTTTTTATGGTTAAAAGGAAAAACTTATTTCCATAGATAATATGTCTTTCAAATAAGCGCTTAAAAATCAACCTTGGAGATTGTCGCAATCATTATTAAAACTAAACACCCGCCATTGTTTTTCATAGGCATACTTTATTCACATTTCAAGTGTTGCACTGAATAAGAGAATCTACAAAATCTTTGAAAGTTGGTAGTTGCTTTTATTTTGATTAAAATAAACAAGAGGGCCTGAAGGCCCTGATATCGCTCACCATTTGTAATGAAGCCTGATAGCTTTACCTTTGAATTTCACCCTTTTTATTCTAAATCCATTCAAGTTTGTCGACCTACTCTAGTATAGTAGAATACATCAAAGGCAGATAACTAGAGCCTAAACAATACTGAAATGAAGCCTTTTTCTAGCATTTCAAAGTATATCAAGGGCAGGTTACTATTGCCACAATGATTAGATTTCAGCAATAATTCCACTCCTTCGAGAACGTATAGCTATATACTTTGTGTACAAGTATAATGAAAATCCATTGAAAACTGTAGTTGCAAGAGTGTAAAACACTGTAAAATATGGCATTTTCAGCAATTCAAAGGTAGATAACTCTTGATCTATTTGTCCGATTTCAACCATAATCACCCTTTTTCGAACTTTTATAGTCATATACAATCTGGGCAAGTTTGAGAGAGCTTGGATAAATATTGTGGCCTCTAGAGTGTAAACACTGTTAAATATGTCATTTTAAGCAATTCAAAGGTAGATAACTCTTGACATATTGGTCCGATTACAACTATAATTGAACTCATTTGAAGTCTTATGGTAATATACAATCTGAGTAAGTTTGAGAAAGATTAGATAAAATATGTGGCCTCTAGAGTGTAAAAACCCTTAAATATGGCATTTTCAGCAATTCAAAGGTAGATAACTCTCGACCTATTAGTTTGATTTCAACCATAAACAAACTCATCTGAACTCTTATAGTCACATACAATCTGAGCAAGTTTGAGATAGATTGGATAAAAATTGTGGTCTCTAGAGTGTAAACACTGTTAAATATGGCATTTTCAGCAGTTCAAAGGTAGATAACTCTTGATCTATTAGTCTGATTTCAACCAAAATCGCACTCATCCGAACTCTTATGATGATATACAATCTGGGCAAGTTTTTAGATAGATGGGGTAAATATTGTGGCCTCTAGAGTGTAAACACTGATAAATATGGCATTTTCAGCAATTCAAAGGTAGATAACTCTTGATGTTTTAGTCCGATTTCAACCATAATCAAACTAATCCAAAATCTTATGGTAATATACAATGTGAGCAAGTTTGAGAAAGATTGGATAAGTATTATGGCCTCTAGAGTGTAAACACTAAAATTGTTGACGACGGACGACGGACGCTGGACATTCAAGGATTGCAAAAGCTCACCCAGAGCTAACTCAGGTGAGCTAAAAAGAAGTAGATATTTTATTGGCTGTACAACAATAATGACAATAATGACCATGAGCACTAACCTTCCAATACCAGCCATATACAGTGTTATATGTACTAGATATATCCATAGCCAACTTGACGGCCAGCTGCCATTATTCTCAGGCCTCATGATCTGTACTAAACCATTTCAATATGCATCATCGCCTGCAGCTTTCATTCCCATCACACCACTGATTTTACATTACATAATGGTTGCTGTGTAGGAATGGCTGGTTTTAAGCTTATTGGGTTTTCTCAGGGAATTTTCAAGTCCATAATATATCGATGGCATTCTCTAATACAACCAAAAAATCAATAGAGCGAGTTTTAGTCCCCCCCCCCCCCCCCCCCTTCTCTCTCTCTCTCCTCTCTCTCACAGTCAGCTGTTAACTTAGTGCACTTCCACTTCAGCTACATGTATGATCTGAAAGCCCGATATATATTTTGTAAGAGGGAGGAACTGTTGTACAACTATACCAAAGGGAGGTAATTGTTTATATATACTGTGTAATCTACATGTTGAAACAACCATTCAAAACTGAAATACAGTGAAGCTCACTTACACCGAGTCCTCCCGACCTTCTCATTCCTTTTGTTATATCCAAATTTCGTTATACTACCCTAATTAGAGATTGGGAATAAATTTTGTTTGTAGTTATATCAAAAACTTTGTCATAAATTCATTATAAAATAAGCTAAACTGTACAGATTTCTTGACCCATTACTCCATAGTTATTTTACGCCTTTACTTTATTCCTCCAATGAAGACAATAATACCATACAGTCATTAATATGCACTATATGTAATATTTTAGCAGGCTTAAAGCAGGCTAAAGGTAAAACAGAATGCGCCTTAAACAGGGCTGTAACGATACACTCAAATATTTGGAGAACAGAGTATTCTGATTTTGGTGAATACGTACCGTATTCTTGTGTTCAAGAACTGAATATTCGCCAGTATAATAAAGATAAGAGCCACTATGGCCCTATATCACTCACCTGGTACACCATGTAAAACTTGACCAATAGTAACCTAGATTTTGACTCGATATGACCCATATTTGAACTTGACCTAGATATCAAAAAGGCAAACATTTTGACAAAATTTCATCAAGATCAAAATGAGATTTGTAGCCTCTAGTGTTAACAAGGTTTTTCTATGATTTGACCTAGTGACCTAGTTTTTGACCGGACAAGACCCACATTCGAACTTGACCTAGATATCAATAAGGCAAACATTCTGACTAAGTTTCATGAAGATCTAATGAGATTTGTAGTCTCTAGTGTTAACAAGGTTTTTCTATGATTTGACCTAGTGACCTAGTTTTTGATCGGACATGACCCACATTCAAATTTGATCCAGAAATCAGTAGGGCAACCATTTTCACTAAGTTTCATGAAGATATTATCAAACTCTTGAGCCTTTCTTCCGATCTTAGCCATAATTGTACTCATCCAAACTCTGAAGGTCATGTACAATCTGAGCAAGTTTGAGAAAGATTGGACGAAAATAGTGGTCTCTATAATGTTAACAACATAAAATATGGCATTTTCAGCAACTCAAGGGTAGATAACTCTTGATCTATTCGTCACATTTCAACAATAATCAAAGTCATTCCAACTCTTATGGTCATATACAATCTGAGCAAGTTAGAGAAAGATTGGATAAAAATTGTGGCCTCTAAAGTGTAAACACTACAATGTTGACAACAAAAGCCAGACGCCGGACATTCCAGGATTGTAAAAGATCACCCTAAAATATACGCCCCCCCCCCCCCCCCCCCCCCCCCCCCCCCCCCCCCAGAAAATTGAGCAGACAAATCTCATGTCATACAGATCTCTAATAAGAGAGCTTATTTATGAGCTGCTTGGTCTGGGTCTACACTGTTTTCAAAAAGCTTCAGTAAAGTGTAAACACTATAGCAGGAGAAAAATTAATAAGATATCAAGTTACAATACATTATGTCATATTATCTTTAAGCTTGTTTCTTATCTGAGCAAGAAATTAAGTAGCATAGAAAAAAGTAAGGGACACAAACACACACCAACCACTGAAGAACCATAATATCTAAAATTGGATATGGCTTGTCAAGTTGCCATGGTAACCAAATGAAAAAGACCTGAAATTATAACTTCAAAGGCTTCTCCTGTATGCCTTATAGTGTTTCAAATAGACTCTGCCATATCATGATAAACGACAAGTACACATGTAATTGCAGACTGAGACTCTGAACAGAAGACTCTTGAAGGAGCCCTCAGATCAGGTTCTACACAGTTGTAGTTGTTCAAAGTTTTCGGCATTGTAAAGATATCCTGGCATTGTCATGGGTAATTTTACACACTGTTATCAGCAAATATTTCTAAGAATGTCAAAGCATAAATGCATTCCAAATTGGTCTCCGATCCAATATGGTTCACGTCAAAAGCTTAAGTTGCTAGCAGCATTGGAAATAATAATACAAAACAAGACAAAGCTGAAATAACTAGGAGTAATATTGTTGTCATCTGCTAGTCTGTCTTAAAAATAGAAACTTTCTTTTCAAACAGTTTGGATCTTGATGAGATGCTGGGTTACTCAGCCTCTTATCTGGTTCCACACTGTTTGCATAGGTAATGTTTTTGCAGTTAGCCTACAAAGAGTTGAGGGACATTCAAAAGAGAGGTATTACAGTCTTATAGACTGCCATAAACCATTCTCCGCCAGAATACCCATATATACACAGTAAAACCTCTCTATTCCATTACAACCACAAAACTGACTTACTATTAGGGGTTTACGACAGATGATCAACTGCTTAAACATTTTATTTGATTTGTTATGATTTTACTTCCCTTTTAAGAGTAGTTTAGTCATATCTCGACATCCAGCTAATTATAGGTGGAGGAAGACCCCAGAAGCCCTTTATGCAATGTTTTATGGATAGAACCACTTATCTTCCGCAAGCCAGCTGGAAGGCTTCCCTGCTTTAAGAGCTTTCTATTTTACTATCACCTTGCTTTGAGCTGTCACCTGTCTTTTATACAATCAGTTAGCCTTTGGGGAAGCGAGCTAATGTATATCAGACATAATGCTGTGAGTACAGAGTACAGACCTGATGTATATCCGACATAACCCTGTTAGTATACAGTGCAGACCTGATGTATATCCGACATAATCCTGTTGGTACACAGTGCAGAGCTGATGTATATCCTACATAACCCTTTAAGTATACAGTGCAGACCTGATGTATATCCAATATAACCCTGTGCATACACAGTGCTGACCTGATCAGAGCTGATGTATATCCAACATAATCCTGTTGGTACACAGTGCAGAGCTGATGTATATCCTACATAACCCTTTATGTATACAGTGCAGACCTGACGTATATCCAATATAACCCTGTGCGTACACAGTGCTGACCTGATCAGAGCTGATGTATATCCGACATAATCCTGTTGGTACACAGTGCAGAGCTGATGTATATCCTACATAACCCTTTAAGTATACAGTGCAGACCTGATGTATATCCGACATAACCCTGTGCGTACACAGTGCTGACCTGATCAGAGCTGATGTATATCCGACATAACCCTGTTGGTACACAGTGCAGAGCTGATGTATATCCTACATAACCCTTTATGTATACAGTGCAGACCTGATGTATATCCAATATAACCCTGTGCGTACACAGTGCTGACCTGATCAGAGCTGATGTATATCCGACATAATCCTGTTGGTACACAGTGCAGAGCTGATGTATATCCTACATAACCCTTTAAGTATACAGTGCAGACCTGATGTATATCCAATATAACCCTGTGAGTACACAGTGACTGTGCTGACCTGATCAGAGCTGATGTATATCTGACATAACCCTGTTGGTACACAGTGCAGAGCTGATGTATATCCTACATAACCCTTTAAGTATACAGTGCAGACCTGATGTATATCCAATATAACCCTGTGAGTACACAGTGCTGACCTGATCAGAGCTGATGTATATCTAACATAACCCTGTTGATACACAGTGCAGAGCTGATGTATATCCTACATAACCCTTTAAGTATACAGTGCAGAGCTGATGTATATCCGACATAACCCTGTTGGTACACAGTGCATAGCTGGTGTATAGCTGGCCCAATATTGGGCTTAAAATATGGCAGCTTGAGTGGCAAATTTTTTTCCCACATTCATGTATGACCTAAATCTAATTAAGGTCATGGCACTGACAAAATTTCATATAGATATAAAAAAAAAAAAAAAAAATTCTAAAAGGTTCTTCAACTTTTCATTCGATATAACCCAACACGGAAAATGACAACACCCTCTGGCGGCCATGTTTTTAAACGGATCAAAATTCTTTGAGAAGCATTTCAGTGAAAAACCAAACTGAAATCGGACCTGTGGTTTTGGATAAGAAAATGTTTGTAGATATTGTGCAGAGGGGCCATGGCAACCAGACAAAATACCCCACCCACAAACTTTTAACAAATTTTCATTCCCTCACCCTACTGATGCTTCTGATGAAGTTTGGTTACACAGGAGCTATTTGGCTTCAGAGAAGAAGTCGTTTGCAATTGTTGACGGACAGACCGACGGACAGCAGGGGTATCACAAAAGCTCACCTTGAGCACTTAGTGCTCTGGTGAGCTAAAAAGGCTTCTAAACCATCTAGTACACACATCAACATTATCCTGACTCATTTGCTTTTTGTGATAAGGCGCTAGTTGGGACATTAATCACCTTAACCCTTTGCGACCTAGTCCCGCAAATTGGCGTTCTTTTCAAACAATGTACATGTGATAGTACAATTGTCCTGTGCAAACAGTGAAGACCCAGATCAGAGGGCTCCAAAAGGAGCCCTCTGATCAGGGTCTTCACTGTTTGTCATAATGCCAAACATTGACAAAACAACCCTTAAAAGTCAGAAATGGACTTGACTAAAATGGAAACTGGAATTGTCCATTTAAAGTTTCAGGGAGGAAAGAGTTAAATGATAAGTCTAGTTAAATCTGGGAACTTTGTACTCTGGTGAGTGCCTTAGAGTCCATTGGGCTCTTGTTTAACCAATTACGTTACCTGTTGTGTTTTACATTGTTCTGGCTTGTTTCATCTAATGTGTGTTCTATTTCAGATGGTTTGATCGATAAATATGTCGTGTGTGTGTGTGTGTGTGTGTGTGTGTGTGTGTGTGAAATTCTCTGCTGTACCGTACAGTCTTCGCCTTAACCCACTTGCCTGAAACCCGGGGCAACTGGTTTCTGAATCGGGCAAGTGATATTTACATCAGAATTAGTGATATTTGCATCAGAATTTGGCATATGACAGTGAAAAAGGCATTTTTTTCAGTTTCGGGCATGTGGTCTGAAAAACCTAAGGCGAAGACTGCTGTACCCAAGTTTGAAGTGGGGATGTTAGATTCTTGTTAAAGCCATAGGGAAGTAATTCCATGGGAAAACTGCATCCAGAGGAAATAAACGTGAAACATTTGTTTTCCTTTCTAACGATTCTTTTAAAGCTGTTCATGTTATAATTGAAATAATCTATGTTCTTCAGTGTTTAAACTGTATAAGATAATGGTTGATTGTTGTGATGTGTAGGAATTGACCACACAGACCTTTTGGCCTTTGTTGATCTGAGATCAAAACTTTTTGAAAATATTTTATGAAACTGGTGTCCCAGAATGCAATGGGCACCCCTCTTTACTACCACTTGTGACAAGCGTCAGAGCACAACACAGGAGTGGCCATGTTACACAAACTGATCACTCAGCACCCTGGGTGCTGCAGTTGTAGTTTTCCAATATGGCACCAGATACAGTATTAGTGGAGTCTACCAAATGCAATAAGAACACCACAACAACAGCTTTTTTTTCTTATTTTACCAATGTCCTCAAACTAGGTCTATATCAGGGCGGCTATAAGTGAAACAAGAGGCCCATGTGGGCCTAAATATCGCTCACCTGGAAAAACCAACACAAGGGTCACATAACCCCTGGTATGGGATCACTTTCCACCCCAGAGACATAATTTTCATTGAAAAAATCTATTTTTAGCTCCTGTGACCTAGATATGCAACGGACCGGAACCATATTTACAATATTGGTTAAGGGCTTCTAGAAGTGTCATCATGCCAAATATCAAAGCTCTGACCATATTAGTTTCAGAGGTAAAGATGTTTGAAGATTTCACTATATAACTCTATGTAAAATTATGACCCCCAGGGACATAATTTGAACAATCTTGATAGAGGACTTGTAGATGCTTTGGGCCAAATATCTAAGCTCAAGGTACTGTGGTTTCAGACAAGATTTTTTAAGATTTCATTGAAAACATCCATTTTTAGCTCCTGTGACCTAGATATGCAACTGACCAGAACCATATTAACAATATTGGTTAAGGGCTTCTAGAAGAATCATCATGCCAAATATCAAAGCTCTGGCCATATTAGTTTCAGAGAAAAAGATGTTTAAAGATTTCACTATATAACTCTTTGTAATATACGACCCCCGGGCGGCAGTGTTACTGCAGCACTAAACTTTTAGAGGGTCATTCTTGACCCCCTTGATGAAAATGTGGGGGTCATTTGGAAATTTTGGGGGTCACAGGATTGTTTGAACTTTTTTGACATTTATATAGATAGATATTGAACAAGAGCCCCATGGGGCATTTTCGCTCACCTGAGAATAACTGACAAAATGGAGATAATTATTTATGTCCAGGAAGGGGTCATTTTTTACCCGAGGGGCATAATTTGAACAGTATTGTAAGAGGACCTGTAGATGATGCTATGTGCCAAATATCTAAGATCAGGGTAGTAGGGTTTTAGACAAGAAGATTTTTGTAAGTTTCCATAGAAAAAAAATCTATTTTTAGCTCCTGTGCCCTACATATGCAACAGACTGAAACCAGTTGAACAAAATAGGTAAAGGATATCTAGAAGTGTGACCATGCTGAATATCAAAGCTCTGGCCATATTAGTTTCAGAGAAGCAGACGTTTTGAAAATTTCACTATATAACTCTATGTAAAACTGTGACCCCCGGGGCGGGGCCAATTTTGACCCCACGGGGCATAATTTGAACAAACTTGATAGAGGACCTGTAGGCGATGCTATGTGCCAAATATCTAAGCTCTGGCCCTTGTAGTTTCAGACAAGAAGATATTTTAAGGTTTCATAGAAAAAAAATCTATTTTTAGCTCCTGTGACCTAGTTATTCGACCGACCAGAACCATTTGAACAATTTTGGTATAGGACATCTAGAAGTGTAACCATGCCAAATATCAAGGCTCTGGCCATATTAGTTTCAGAGAAGAAGACGTTTGAAAATTTCACTATATTACTCTATGTAAAACTGTAACCCCCCGGGCGGGGCCAATTTTGACCCCAGGGGCATAATTTGAACAAATTTGATAGAGAACCTGTAGATGATGCTGTGTGCCAAATATCTAAGCCAAAGCTCTGGCCATATTAGTTTCAGAGAAGAAGCCGTTTTGAAAATTTCACTATATAACTCTATGTAAAACTGTGACCCCCGGGGTGGGGCCAATTTTGACCCCAGGGGCATAATTTGAACAAACTTGATAGAGGACCTGTAGGCGATGCTATGTGCCAAATATCTAAGCTCTGGCCCTTGTAGTTTCAGACAAGAAGATTTTTTAAGGTTTCATAGAAAAACAAGACTGCGTTCAATAAACGCTTATGCCCCCGGTGGCATCCTTGACAATATATTCTGAATCTTTTCTAAGTCCAAATTAGGTCAAGGTCAAGGTCAAATTGAGCTTGGGTATAACTGGTGGGTTGGTAATGGTCCAAGGCAATAACTGTATAAGTATAGAAGCATTGTAGTAAGTAGTGTTGATGCTAGACGAAACGGTAAAATCTAGTTAACCAAGAAATAGCCTATTCAAAATATTCTAAGTCCAAATTAGGTCAAGGTCAAGGTCAAAATCAAGGTTGGGTGATATTGGTGGATAGGGAATGGTCCAAGGCAACAACTGTATAAGTATCAAAGCATTTGAGTAAGCGGTGTTGATGCTAGACGAAACGGTAAAATCTACTTAACCTGTTACGGACGGACGGACAGGACGATTACTATATGCTGTCGATGCCGGGGGCATAAAAATCTATTTTTAGCTCCTGTGACCTAGTTATGCAACCGACCAGAACCATTTGAACAATTTTGGTATAGGACATCTAGAAGTGTCACCATGACAAATATCAAGGCTCTAGCCATACTGGTTTCAGAGAAAAAGATGTTTAAAGATTTCACTATATAACTCTATGTAAATTTACAACCCCCAGGGCAGGGTCATTTTTTACCCCTGTGACCTAGATATGCAACTGACCAGAACCATATTAACAATAAGGGCTTTTAGAAGAATCATCATGCCAAATATCAAAGCTCTGGCCATAGTAGTTTCAGAGAAAAAGATGTTTAAAGATTTCACTATATAACTCTATGTAAATTTACGACCCCCAGGGCAGGGTCATTTTTTACCCCAGTGACATAATTTGAACAATCTTGATAGAGGACCTGAAGACGATGCTTTGTGCCACATATCTAAGCTCAGGGTCCTGTGGTTTCAGACAAGAAGATTTTTTAAGTTTTCATTGAAAAAATCTATTTTTAGCTTCTGTGACCTAGATATGCAACGGACCGGAAATGTTTGAACAACTTTGAAAGAGGACCATATAAGGATCATTCAGGCCAAGTTTGGTAAAAATCTATCCAGTAGTTTCGGAGGAGATGTCGTTTAAAGAAAGTGTTGACGACGAACGGACGGACGAACGAACGGAGACGGACAGAGGATGATCAAAATAGCTCACCTTGGCACTACATGCCAGGTGAGCTAATAAAAGGCAGGGTGCATTGTGTATTTTGTAGATATTTTTGTTGCGGTCTGTCGTATTGAAAGAGTTAATGTTTGATTTGTTTGAGAATGTCTGTTTCAATTTGAAAATGTCTGTTTCAGTTTGACAATGTCTGTTTCAGTTTGTCAATGTCTTTTTGATAATGTCTGTTTCAGTTTGACAATGTCTGTTTCAGTTTGACAATGACTGTTTGACAATGTCTGTTTCAGTTTGACAATATCTGTTTGATAATGTCTGTTTCAGATTGACAATATCTGTTTCAGTTTGACAATGTTTGTTTGACAATATCCGTTTCAGTTTGACAATGTCTGTTTCAGTTTGACAATATCTGTTTGACAATGTATTGAAAATGTCTGTTTGACAATATCTGTTTGAGTTTGACAATGTCTGTTCGAGTTTGACAATGTCTCTTTGAGTTTGACAATGTCTGTTTCAGTTTGACAATGTCTGTTTGACAATATCTGTTTGAGTTTGACAATGTCTGTTTCAGTTTGTCAATGTCTGTTTGACAATATCCGTTTCAGTTTGACAATGTCTGTTTCAGTTTGACAATATCTGTTTCAGTTTGACAATGTCTGTTTCAGTTTGACAATATCTGTTTCAGTTTGACAATGTCTGTTTCAGTTTGACAATGTCTGTTTGACAATATCTGTTTCAGTTGACAATGTCTGTTTCAGTTTGACAATGTCTGTTTGACAATATCTGTTTCAGTTTGACAATGTCTGTTTCAGTTTGACAATATCTGTTTCAGTTTGACAATGTCTGTTTCAGTTTGACAATATCTGTTTCAGTTTGACAATGTCTGTTTCAGTTTGACAATGTCTGTTTGACAATATCTGTTTCAGATTGACAATGTCTGTTTCAGATTGACAATGTCTGTTTCAGTTTGACAATGTCTGTTTCAGTTTGACAATGTCTGTTTCTGTTTGAGAAATGTCTGTTTCAGTTTGACAATATCTGTTTCAGTTTGACAATGTCTGTTTCAGTTTGACAATGTCTGTTTCAGCCATCTGATGGGCTAAATGGATGCCTAAGAGAGAGGGTCTGGGGAGCGGATACAGAAAACCCAGGCGCCATGCCCGAGTTCTCTGGTTCTTTCAGATGCCCAGTGTTAAAGCACTGATACATTGGACCTGTTTTTATAAAGTCTCATTCAAAGTACTTCAGGTCCGGCGGGTATCGATTTCACAACCCCTTACTCTAGTATCATGGTTTGTTACTCCTGAACCACATCCACGGTCACCAGTAAACCTATATTGAAGGCATCAGCAAACAGAAAAATCTGTTACCTGTCAAGGATCAAGCATAGAACCCCTATACTAGCCTACACTGCCTTATCTTTCATGCTTTGTGAACCTGCCTTTGAGCTCTTACAGCCACACATAAATACTGTAGAACCTCTCTATTATGACCAGTAAACTCAGGGCTGCAGATGACAGTGTATAAGCCACTTATTTCTAATATTTTCTCCTTTATACAGTGTTAAAAGCTCCTCAAAACCCTACCTTTGACAACTTATTAGAATCACCCCAAAGCGATGATTCTAATGAGTAGCCCTACTTTAAGAGAGACCTGATCTGGATTCAAACTGTTTGCCAATTTAAGGTGTTCAATACAATTTTTCATGCTGATTTGGTTTGTTTATTAAACAAGGGCCACCATGGCCCTAAATCGCTCACCTGGTTCGCCATGTAAAACTTGACCTATAGTGATATAGATTACGACTGGACATGACCCACAATAAACCTCTAGTGTTAACAAGAATTTTCTACGATTTGACCTAGTGACCTAGATTTTGACCAGACACAATCCACGTTTGATTTTGACCTAGATTCGATGTAGACAAACATTCTGACAATATTTCATTCTGATCTAATGAGATTTGTAGCCTCTAGAAGGTTAACACTGTTTTTCTTTGATTTGACGTAGTAACCCAGTTTTTGACCAGACATGACCCATATTTGAACTTGATCTAGATATCAATTAGGCAAGCATTCAGACCAAGTTGCATTAAAATCCAATGAAATTTGTAGCCTCTAGAGTAATCACAAGGTTTTTCTATAATTTGACAGTGACCTAGTTTTTGACCGAACATGACCCACATTCACACTTGACCTAGATATCAATAAGGAAATCATTTTGACCAAGTGTCGAGATGATCGGATGAGATTTGCAGCCTCTAGAATGTTAACAAGTTTTTTCTATGATTTGACCTAGTGACCTAGTTTTTGCCCAGACATGACTCATATTTAAACTTGACCTACATATCAATTTGGTAAACATTCTGACTAAGTTGCATAAAAATCCAATGAGATTTGTAGCCTCTAGACCGTTAACAAGGTTTTTCTATGATTTGACCTAGTGACCTAGTTTTTGGCCGGACATGACCCGTATTTGAACTTGACCTAGATATTAATTGGACATGACCCGTATTTGAACTTGACCTAGATATTAATTAGGCAAACATTTTAACAAAGTTTCATTAAGATCAAATGACATTTGTAGCCTCTAGAGTGTTCACAAGGTTTTTCTATAATTTGACCTAGTGGCCTAATTTTTGAACCGTCATGACCCACATTCCAAGTTGATTAGATTTTATCAAGACAAACATTGTCATTAAGTTTCATGAAGATCGGATGAAATTTGTAGCCGCTAGAGTGTTCACAACCAATTGTGAATGGACGGACAGATGACGGACATCCAGGGATCCTAAAAACTCACCTTGGCACTTCGTGCCAGGTGAGCTAAATAACAGTTTCTGCCATCTATGGGCTAATTGGACGCCCCAAAAAGAGGGGAATGGATACAGTTAACCTGGGCGCAATACCCTACTCTTTATATAATTATCAACAGGAGTTTCTGGTATTTTTGGATACCCAGTGTAAAGCACTGATAGACCTCGGTTTATAGTCTCATCCGAAGGACTTGGTCCAGTGGGGGATCTAATTCTCAAAAAGAGCTTTCTGTTTTACTGTCACCTTTGCTCTGCTCTAAGTTGTCACCTGTCATTTATACAGTCAATTAGCCCTGGTTTTAGTGGCTGTTATAGAGAGGTTTTACTGTACTAGTTTCCAGCCTATAAAGGATTAATGCCTTCTAACAATATGTCTGTGACCTTCAATATCTGTTTAGCTTTTCTTTGGTTTCTGTTTTTGTTGTTATGAAGTCTTATGATCGTCACAGACAAACAAAGCAATTTGTGTCACAATAATTTTTTAGGTTTAAATAGGGTTTTCCCCTGGAAATCTAGAAAAAAAGAATTTACCCTGTACAGTCCATCATGTGCTTACCTTTTTCATCCAATAATTGTTTTAGACAGGTGGTTGCTTAAAGGCATTTTTATCAGTTTAAGGCCTGATGTGTTAATTGAAAGGAAAGGTTGAATTTTCCCCTACTATTAGCATGTCAATTATATACTACTCAAAGTTTGCTAAGCACCAAGGGTAAAATCTCCATAGGTACCAATGCATTGACCCTATCATATCTCAACTCATATAACTTCCAACAATTTTTGTTCGATTTCTACCAAATTTGGAGTTGTTTAAGCCAAAGGTTAATTTTACAGATTCTAAAAGATTTACATTTATTCAGGTTCTGTAGGCGAAACCCGAGGAAATTATCAAAATGTGAAATTTCTGAGAATTCACCCAAATTTTCCAATCCATTGAATTCTACATTGTAATGCTCTGAGAGATGTTTTTCGTTGGTAAAAACAATGTTTTATCTTTTAATGTTCAATTGTACCCATTGTAACATCTCTAAGAACATCAAAATCTAGAATTCAATGGGTTTGAAAAAATTGGTAAATGATCGAATGTGTTTTTTTTTCAAATTCTGAAATGCTCCCAGACAGCAGACTTTCTTTTCTGGAATTTCATTTATAACCAAATTGTCCGCCATGATGGTAACTTACAGGATATGGTATATAAAGGTGCCAGTCGACAGTATCAGACAAAGTTCTTATCTGATAAATCACAATTTTTTTTAATGAAGAATTATTTTCTAAAATGACCCACACTGTCATTATTTGATACATATTTGTTAGAAAATATACGTTTTTCATTTTGATATGTTATCTTTTCTCATTTTTGATAAAGATATTAAATGTGGTATACACAATGATCAGACAGTGACTCATTGGTTAATTACCATGCCCTGTGCTAAAAACAAGGGAGAAATCCCCCTTCCCTGCAAGTGTCTTATTTAGCTCAAACAAAACATAACTGTGAATAGTTTTAGTTGTGAAACAAAGAGAATTTAAGAGCAATTCTCTGTAACTATCAACGAGGTTATATAAGGGGGTCGGCACTAATAGTCACCGATTTGCATAAAACTTTCACTATCTGTACCTCTCTACAAGAAATGAAAAAAAATACTCCGAAAATTTATTTCCGATATCCGGTTGCCATGGCAACGTGCAAACCAGTGTTTTGGGTGAGTAAAATATGACAAATTCACTTACTTTTTAGAGACACCTGTACATATTTCAGATAAAATGACATTTGTGTGTTGGAGTAAGACACATTGACAATAAAATAACATTGTAGGATTCACCTCAAAATTACACCCGATTGGTACGCACGTGCGAGCTTAAGGGGCTAATATGCTGAAAGTAAGAAATCATGATTTTGGCATATTTCAAGGACTGGTAGAATATCTATGCATCGATGCTGAACTTGAATATGATCACTAATAACAAGTAGCATATGTGTTGTTTACTTTCTGGGAAGAAAACCTTTGGGATTCAGGTTGCTAAGGGGGTAACCATGGCAACGAAACGATCAACTTTTTAATGTTGTAACTTCCTATGTAACTGAGCAGGATTGCTTAAAAGGTACCAAGACCACTCTTAAATTGCTATAACCATATATTTTAGTGTTATAAAATGAAAGTAAAAGACAACACATGCAGATATTAGTTGGTTACTATGGTAATGCCTGCCAAAAGAACGTTATTTGCTTATCAGTTTTTCATAGAAAATCCTTTAAAAATCTTCTTCTCTGAAACCATTAGGCCCAGATCATTAATATTTTACATGTAGCTTTGCCTCATGGTATTCTACCAAGATTGTTCAAATTATGACTCACGGGCCAAAAATGGCCCCTCCCCTGGGCTTATCAGTTTTACATTGAATTATATAGGAAAACCTTCAAAAATCTTCTACTCTGAAACTGTAAGGCCCAGATCATTAATATTTGACATGTAGCTTTTGCCTAATGGTCCTCTACCAAGATTGTTCAAATTATGACCCCCGGACCAAAAATGACCCCGCCCTCGGGCTCATCAGTTTTTCATAGAAAAACCTTTAAAAACCTTCTTCTCTGAAACCTTTAGGCCCAGATCATTAATATTTTACATGTAGCTTTGCCTTATGGTCCTCTACCAAGATTGTTCAAATTATGACATATTGATCATAACTTTATTTTGCCCTGCAATTTCCTCAGGTGAGCGAAATGTGACCCTCTGGGTCTCTTGTTATAGGAAAACCTTTAAAAATTCTTCTTCTCTTAAACCGTAAGGCCCAGATCATTAATATCTGACATGTAGCTTCGCATTGTGGTCCTCTACCAAGATCAAATTATGGCACCTGGGTCATAGCTATATCAAAATGTTGTCTTGCCCATTCAGATTCTATGGTACAGTGTCCTCAGGTGAGCGAAATGTGACCCTCTGGGTCTCTTGTTTCTTAAAAAGGCTTGAATTTGACTCACATTTTCAAAACAATGCTCTTATTTAGATAACTCTTGACCTATAGGCTATATGTCTGATTACAACAATAATCGAACTCATCCGAATTCTTATAGTCATGTTGAAATTGAGCAAGTTTGAGATAGATTTGATAAAAATTGTGGCCTCTAGAAGGTAAACACTGTTAAATATGGCATTTTCAGCAATTCAAAGGTAGATAACTCTTGACCTATTGGTCCGATTTCAATCATAATCAAACTCATTTGAACTCTTATGGTAATATACAATCTGAGCAAGTTTTAGAAAGATTAGATAAAAAGTGTGGCCTCTACTGTGTAAACATTGTTAAATATGGCATTTTCAGCAATTCAAAGGTAGATAACTCTTGACCTATTGGTCAGATTTCAACCATAATCAAACTCATCCGAACTCTTATGGTCATATACAATCTGAGCAAGTTACAGAAAGATTGGATTAAAATTGTGGCTTCTAGAGAATAAACACTAAAATTGTTGACGATGGACGACGGACGCCGGACATTCAAGGATTGCAAAAGCTCACCCTGAGCTAGAGCTAAAAATGTTTTGGAACGAATGGGACTCAAACCTAGAACCTTTGGATTGCTACAAATGTAGTCAATCACTCTACCAACTGAGTTATTAAGGAAGACACTGAAACTTTTCAAACAGTTCTTAACGTAATTGTCTAGTATAAGCATGTGTTGAAAAAGATCATGTGAAAATCAACAGCATTTCCGGAACTCGAGATCGGGGGCCCTGCTTGCGATCCACCTTAAGCGGAGTTTACTGTATTGATAATTAAGGTATTAATGAATTGATAGATAGGGGCATAAATACATTGACAATTACGTCATAAAGTTGTATATTTGAAACCTTTGTTGCTTATAATGTCTTTCTTTAAAAGCAATAACAAATACATATTTAATAATAATCGTCGTGTAAAAGCCTTTAAGGATTCTACGACGTATTGATACAGATTGATACAGAATAATAATAGAATTATAACAATAGAATGATATACTATCACTACATGAAGTTAAGTTTTTGGTGTTTAGCACAGCCTGGTAGCTTCTTAAAGACTTTTCCTCAGTCCATTGATGGACTATCCCCCCCCCCCCCACCCCCCATTTGTTCGCGATAGGCGACAAAAAGCATGAATCACAAGCTTTCACAGGGTTTACCAATCTAATTGGTGCGAAATTACAGGTAACTAGTCTGAAGTTGTCTAGAGAGGCCCTCACATACTCACACTCAAGGGTTTTGTCAATGGGTTTTACTAACCAAACTAACAAATTTAAGGCACGGGCCTCACATGATAGGCTTGGATGAGTATATCACTAGACAAGATAGCAGTACTTAAGGACAAAACTTGCACATGGCTGCATGCTTCGATAGCTTGTTAGGTGTTATGACCGAAAAGTCGTCAGGAGATGTCTTTAAGGCCAGATGAAAGTAAAACAGAACACTCCTTTAGGGTTATGGATCTTTCTGCTTTACTTTCATTTGCTTTAAGCCTTTAAACCCTTCAATTAAGACATTTTAGAGGATAAAAAGAGGGGTCCTACTGTACTAATACATTCTGGCATAAATGGGTCAGAAAAAAACAACCAAACCAGATAAAACCTGTGTGTTCATACCTGCTCAAGTTATTCCGACTCAACATATAATTATTGTATTTACTGTATGGTTTGTAAGTCCAGGAAGGTCCAACACTCTTGTAATCTCCACACTAATGCTACAACCTCTTATCACATAGTTCACTACTCATCCTAGTCAATCAAGCTTCTATTCCCACCAAATAATTGACATGCGTCTAGGTGATACCGATTCCAAACCTTGTTTTCTCCACCTACAAGTCAATGACTCTAGACTGGCTTTCTCGGTGTGTGAGTATAGCTGACACAAATATCGCCCACCAGCTTATACAAGTGGACTGTACATACCAGCTTGTTACCGCAGTAAACTTAAACTTGCCATTAACTTTTAGCATGCTAGCCGTGAAACCATCATAACCTTTGCAAACAGTTTGGATCCTGATGAGACACAAAGTCAAGCGGCATCTCATCAGGATCCAAACTGTTTGACACTCTGACCCAATTTTGAAAAAGAAATTAAGAAAATTCTCTTTTCAGCACAGGAGCAGCGGACAATTGTTGCAGTCAACAAAATTAGCCAGCATTGAAACAGTTAATTCGTACCTGTACATTGGCCATATGATTTGTCTCACCTCAATAAATAAGCCTACAAACTGACCTCTCTACATGCCTGACCTCAGTCCTCTCCTCGACTATCATACAGCCCACTGAAGCGTCCCAAATCACATATATTATCTGCACTACTTTTGTAAACAGGCATTGTAGACTACTTATCACGCCAAGTTAAATATAGCCCCTGTAGCTATGGCAACTAAAGTGCTTTGCACTCTTCAGTGCAGTAACACCAATAGGCGGGTTGAACCCTTATCCCGAGTCCCTGACGTAATATCTATTGATTTAACTGCCATCTGCAAACATTTTGAATTGAAGAAACTTAAAGATAAGTGTCAAACAGTTTGGATCAAGATCAGACATGGTGTTACGCATATCTGATCTGGATCCAATCTGTTTGTAAACGCCATTCAAGTTGCGATCAGCAAGGAACATGTTGCTGATCTACCGGTACTTTACTAACTTGGTATTCAAAGTTAATAAAAACATGTTTCACTGTTAACTCTCACCTGAACTTTACAATTGCAGTCTACAATTTTAAGTTGACTCGTTACCCCATAGCCTGTTTCTATAGTTTTGAAGACAAGTGCATGCTTAAAGCAGGTTGAAAATAAAGCAATTCTGCTTTACTTTCAACCTGTTTCAAGCTTCCATCTATAAAGATACTTGAAATAGCTTCTGTGATTTATGTTCCTATGTGGTGGACTACTTTCATTGGTGTATAAATCATAAGAGGACTAAAAAGGTATTTTTATTGAGTAATATGGTAAATAAAAAGTTCTATGTACTGTTAAGTGTGTCCAACATTTCACATCCGTTACCTATATAACTCACAGAAACACTTTCCACGCCTTTATCACTTTTTGTTTTGAACCTTACCTATATCACAATGATTTTCACACCTTTATCACTTTTTGTTTTGAACCTTACCTATATCACGATGATTTATCACACCTTTGTCACTTTTTGTTTTGAACCTTACCTATCTCACAATGATTTTTCACACCTTTATCACTTTTTTGTTTTGAACCTTACCTATATCACAATGATTTTTCAGACCTTTATCACTTCTTTTTTTTCAACCTTACCTATATCACGATGATTTTTCACACCTTTGTCACTTTTTGTTTTGAACCTTACCTATATCACAATGATTTTTCACACCTTTATCACTTTTTTGTTTTCAACCTTACCTATATCACAATGATTTTTCACACCTTTATTACTTTTTGTTTTGAACCTTGCCTATATCACAATGATTTTCACACCTTTGTCATTATCTGACTGAAACTTTTTTTACGCCTCTAGCAATCGATGTTTCACAGAAACACTTTTCCAAACCTTTACCAATATCTTACTTTTTCAAACCTTTCACACCTTTACCAATTTCTCACAGAACACCTTTTACACCTTCATCCATCTCACAGAACACCTTTTTACACCTTTACCAATTTCTTACAGAACACCTTTTACACCTTTACCCATCTCACAGAACACCTTTTCACACCTTTACCAATTTCTCACAGAACACCTTTTACACCTTTACCCATCTCACAGAACACCTTTTTACACCTTTACCAATTTCTTACAGAACACCTTTTACACCTTTACCCATCTCACAGAACACCTTTTCACACCTTTACCAATTAATCACAGAACACATTTTACACCTTAACCCATCTCACAGAACACCTTTTCACACCTTTACCAATTTATCACAGAACACCTTTTACACCTTTACCCATCTCACAGAACACCTTTTCACACCTTTACCAATTTATCACAGAACACCTTTTACACCTTTACCCATCTCACAGAACACCTTTTTACACCTTTACCAATTTCTTACAGAACACCTTTTACACCTTTACCCATCTCACAGAACACCTTTCACACCTTTACCAATTTATCACAGAACACCTTTTACACCTTTACCCATCTCACAGAACACCTTTTTACACCAGTTCAAAAAAACACGATAATTTTCAAATTTCTCCATAAGATGACAACGCAGACAAATGGAATTTTGCATAGATGTATGATATACCTATACCAACTCTGACAAAAAAGAACGTTTTTCTCTTTGTAATAAAAAAGTTTTATTCATAACTTCTATATAAAGTTGACACTTCTAAGGGACACTTTTCCGAAGGGTGATTTCAAGTTATTCAACAGCCTATCTTTCACGATCCGGTAACGCATCACAGAGTTGGTATAGGCACATCATAAGTGTATGCAAAATTTCATTTAAATATGTCCACTAGTTTTAAAATTATCTAAGATTTATCGTGTTTTTTTTAAATGCAAACGACCTATACCAATTTCTTACAGAACACCTTTTTACACCTTTAAATACCAATTTCTTACAGAACACCTTTTACACCTTTACCAATTTCTTACAGAGCACCTTTTTTCACCTTTACCAATGTCTCACAGAATCAATTTTTTACTCCTTTATCTATGCTTTAGCAATATATTTTCACAGCTTTACATTTACCTCATAGAAATGTCTTTTCATGAGTCTACCCCATTCTTATAATTAATGAACAACATGAAATTCTTCCTTCATCTTAACAGAGAGAGCTACCAGTATTGACACAAGGCTGAAAATAAAATGTTTATCTGTATGGAAATTACAACATTACTTTCAGTCTGTTTTCAGCAGCCATCTGTTCTAAACACATTAACTCTTTCCTCCCTGAAACTTAAAATGGACAACCCCAGTTTCCATTTGATTATAGTCCATTTCTGACTTTTAAGGGTTGTTTTTGTCAATGTTTTTCATTCTGACAAACAGTGAAGACCCAGATCAGAGGGCTCCTTTCGGAGCCCTCTGATCTGGGTCTTCACTGCTTGCACAGGACAAGTGTACTATTCACATGTACTCTGTTTGAAAAGGACGCCTATATGCGGGACTAGGGTTCAAAGGGTTAAATTAACTTTGAAATGATGAAATAATCCTTGGTATAAAGGGAATAAGTATTACACACCATTGCAAACAGATTGGATCCAGACCAGTCCTCATACCATAATGATATACAAATAACAGAAGCATAGAAATCTTGAATTTCAAGCAGACAACATTTTACTGTGCTCAGCATTCAGGGGGTTAAGTCGAGACGTTTGACTGACATCACCCCGACCGAATTATCTGTGTCTGAACTGCTGTACTGGCATTTGGCCCCTTGCCATCGGCACTCTGCCATGAATAAGTAGTAACACATCCGATAGGTGTACAATACAGGCATGCTTGTGTCAAGCGACCCATATAGATGTACAGGAATGGGGAGTGTTGTATTGAACTTGAAAAAACATGTCCACTTAATGCAGGGTAACAGTTATGCAGAAAAGCTCCAAATGAGCTTTCTGCATATCTGTTCTCCTGCATTAAGCAGTTGCCAAGGAAGCCTTCTTGCCTTTTAATTGCTAATCACAGGCTTGGTTTTACTGACTAAGGGCTGGATTTAGGACAAGGAGACAAAAATGCAGTCTGCTTGTTAGCATGTTGCTTGCTTAGCCCTGGATCTATTTGGAATTCAGTAATAAGATAATAGAGCTCCAGAGAACAGGTGTATTTCAAAAAGAGGCCCATGGGCCATATATTGCTCACCTGAGAATAGCTGACAAAATGGAGATAAGCCTTGGCCCTTGTTTGTTTGTTTCTTTTGTTTATTAACGTTGGTTTCTGCCATCTATGGGCTAATTGGACACCCCAGAGAGAGGGGAGTGGATACAGAGAACCCGGGCGAGTTGCCCTACTCTTATCATCAAAAGAGTTCTCTGGTTCTTTTACATGCCAAGTGTACAGACGTGACACGCGATGTTCGTACAAATTTTAAAATGACGCTTACTGTATCAGTATAAAAATCAATAACAAGAGGGCCTGAAGGCCCTGAAATCGCTCACCATTTGTAATGAAGTGTGATAGCTTTACCTTTGAATTTCACCCGTTTTATTCTAAATCCATTCAAGTTTGTCAACCTACTCTAGTATAGTAGAGTACATCAAAAGCAGATAACTAGAGCCTAAACAATACTGAAATGAAGCCCTTATTTCTAGCATTTCAAAGTATATCAAGGTCAGGTAACTAAGTGTAGTTGCAAGAGTGTAAACGCTGTAAAATATGGCATTTTCAGCAATTCAAAGGTAGATAACTCTTGATCTATTTGTACTATTTCAACCATAATCACCCTTTTTCAAACTCTTATGGTCATATACAATCTGGGCAAGTTTGAAAGAGCTTGGATAAATATTGTGGCCTCTAGAGCGTAAACACTGTTAAATATATCATTTTCAGCAATTCAAAGGTAGATAACTCTTTACCTATTAATCGGATTACAAGCATAATTGAAGTCATCAGAAGTCTTATGGTAATATACAATCTGAGTAAGTTTGAGGTAGATTTGATAAAATTTGTGGCCTCTAGAGTGTAAAAACCCTTAAATATGTCATTTTCAGCAATTCAAAGGTAGATAACTCTTAATCTATTTGTCCGATTTCAACCAAAATCAAACTCATCCGAACTCTTATGGTCATATACAATCTGGGCAAGTTTTAGAAAGATTGGATAAATATTGTGGCCTCTAAAGTGTAAACACTGTTAAATATATGGCATTTTCAGCAAGTCAAAGGTAGATAACTCATGACCTATTTGTCCGATTTCAACCATAATTGAACTCACCCGAACTCTTATGGCAATATACCATCTGAGCAAGTTTAAGAAAGATTGGATAAATATTGTGGCCTCTAGGATTGCAAGGATCTATACATCAAATTAATCAGCAGAAAGTAAACAATAACATCACAATACTTATCTAATTCTAATTATTTTGAAAAGTTTTGAAAAATAAAGTTAAAATGTAATTTTTACCAAAAATTGACGATCACACGTAACAACAAGAGGCCCAGAGGGCCACATTTCGCTCACCTGAGGACATTGTCCCATAGAAGCTGACTCGGCAAGACAGCATTTTGATATAGCTATGAGCCATGTATCAAAATTTGATCTCAGTAGAGGACTACAATGCGAAGCTACATGTCAGAAATTAATGATCTAGGCCTTAAATTTTAAGAGAAGAAGAATTTTAAAGGTTTTACTATATAAGTCGATGTAAAACTGATAAGCCCCGGGGCGGGGCTAAATTTGATCCAGGGGTCATAATTTGAACAATCAAGGTAGATGACCATAAGGCAAAGCTACATGTCAAATATAAATGATCTGGGCCTTACAGATTCAGAGAAGAAGATTTTTAAAGGTTGTCCTACGAAAAACTAATAAGCCCGAGGGCGGGGCCACTATTTGCCCAGGGGTCATAATTTGAAAAATCTTGGTAGAGGACCACAAGGCAAAGCTATATGTCAAATATTAAAGACCTGGGCCTTACAGTTTCAGAGAAGAAAAGGTTTTACTATACAAGTCTATGTAAAACTGATAAGCCCCGGGGCAGGGCCAATTTTGACCCGGGGGTCATAATTTGAACAATCTTGGTAGAGGACTATATGGCAAAGCTACATGTCAAATATAAATGATCTGGGCCTTAAAGTTTCAGAGAAGAAGATTTTTAAAGGTTTTCCTAGGAAAAACTGATAAGCCCGAGGGCGGGGCCACTATTTGCCCGGGGGTCATAATTTGAACAATCTTGGTAGAGGACCACAAGGCAAAGCTATATGTCAAATATAAAAGATCTAGACCTTACAGTTTAAGAGAAGAAGATTTTTAAAAGTTTTCCTATATAAGTCTATGTAAAACTGATAAGCCCCGGGGCGGGGCCAATTTTGACCCGGGGTCATAATTTGAACAATCTTGGTAGAGGACCATAAGGCAAAGCTGCATGTCAAATATTAATGATCTAGGCCATACAGTTTTAGAGAAGAAGATTTTTAAAAGTTTTCCTAAGACAAGAGCCCCATGGGGCATATTTCGCTCACCTGAGAATAGCTGAAAAATGGAGAAAATGATTTTTGTCCAGGACGGGGTCATTTTTTACCCAAGGGGCATAATTTGAACACTCTTGATAGAGGACCTATAGATGATGCTATGTGCCAAATATCTAAGATAAGGGTAGTAGGGTTTTAGACAAGAAGATTTTTTAACGTTTCCATTGGAAAAATCTATCTTTAGCTCATGTGACCTACATATGCAACAGACTGGAACCATTTGTACAAACTAGGTAAAGGACATCTAGAAGTGTCACCATGCGGAATATCAACGCTCTGGCCATATTCGTTTCAGAGGAAAAGACATTTGAAAATTTCACAATATAACTCTATGTAAAACTGTGACCCCGGGGCGGGGCCAATTTTGACCCCTGGGGCATAATTTGAACAAACTTGATAGAGGACCTGTAGATGATGCTATGTGCCAAATACCTTTTCTCTGGCCCTTGTAATTTTTTACTAGAAGATTTTTTAAGTTTTTAAAGAAAAAATCTATTTTTAGCTCCTGTGACCTAGATATGCAACAGACCAGAACCATTTGAACAAAATACGTGAAGGATATTTAGAAGTGTCACCATACCAAATATCAAAGCTCTGGCTATATTAATGTTTCAGAGGACCTGTAGATGATGCTATGTGCCAAATATCTAAGCTCTGGCCCTTGTAGTTTCAGATAAGAAGATTTTTTAAGATTTCCGTATTTTTTCACTTTGGTTGCCATGGCAACCATAGTTCTACATTGTTTTTAATTCTTTGAACAAATTTGAAAGAGCTTGACCCAAGGAACATTCCTGTAAAGTTTGGTTGAAATCTGTCAAGCGGTTTAGGAGGAGATGTCAATTGTTAACGACGACGGACACCGCACGACGACGGACACAGGGCCATCCCAATAGCTCACCTTGAGCCTTTGGCTCAGGTGAGCTAAACAAGAGGGCCAGAATGGCCCTTGATCGCTCACCTGACCATGGTGACACTAGGATGGGTCGCGTGATTTCAGAAAAGAAGATTGTAAAAGGTGACCCCCAGGGCGGGGCGAATTTCGAACAACTGAGATAGAGGACCTGTAGACGATGATATGTGCAAAATATCTAAACTCAGTGTACTATGGTTTCAGACAAGAAGATTTTTTAAGTTTTCATTGGAAAAAATCTATTTTAAGCTTCGGTGACCCAGATATGCAACAGACCAGAACCAATTCATCAAAAGTTACATCATGCCAAATATCAAAGCTCTGGCCATATTGGTTTCTGAGTAAAAGATGTTTGACCATTTCCCTATGTAACTCTATGTAAAACGGTGACCTCCGGGGCGGGGCCAATTTTGACCCCAGGGACAAAATTTGAACAACTTTGATAGAGGGCCTGTAGAATATGCTATGTGCAAAATATCTAAACTCAGTGTACTATGGTTTCAGACAAGAAGATTTTTTAAGTTTTCATTGAAAAAATCTATTTTTAGCTCTGGTGACCCAGATATGCAACAGACCATAACCAATTCAACAATATATGTGAAGGACTTCTAGAAGTTATACCATGCCAAATATCAAAGCTCTGGTCATATTGGTTCCAGAGAAAAAGATGTTTGAACATTTCACTAAATAACTCTATGTAAAACTGTGATCCCCGGGGCGGGGCCAATTTTGACCCCAGGAACAAAATTTGAACAAATTTGATAGAGGATCTGTAGACGATGCTATGTGCAAATTATCTAAGCTTAGTGTACTATAGTTTCAGACAAGAAGATTTTTTAAGTTCTCGTGGTAAAAAATCTATTTTTAGCTCCGGTGACCCAGATATGCAACGGACCGGAACCAATTCAACAATATATGTCAAATACCTCTAGAAGTTATACCATGCCAAATATCAAAGCTCTGGTCATATTGGTTTCAGAGAAAAAGATGTTTGAACATTTCACTATATAACTCTATGTAAACGGTGACCCCCGGGGCGGGGCCAATTTTGACCCCAGGGGCAAAATTTGAACAACTTTGATAGATATAGATGATGCTATGTGCCAAATATCTAAGCTCTGGCCCTTGTGGTTTCAGACAAGAAGATTTTTTAAGATTTCCTTATTTTTTCAATTTGGTTGCCATGGCAACCAGAGTTCTGCATTGTTTCAAATTCTTTGAACAACTTTGAAAGAGCTTGACCCAAGGAACATTCCTGTGAAGTTCAGTTGCAATCAGACCAGTAGTTTTGAAGAAGAAGATGTTTGAAGAAATTGTTGAAACACGAAGAACGACGCACGACGACGGACGACGGACAAAGACCGACCACAAAAGCTCACCTTGAGCACTTTGTGCTCAGGTGAGCTAAAAACTGATAAGCTCCAGGGCGGGGCCAAAAACCAGGGTCAAAATTTGAACAACATTGGTAGAAGATCATTAAGTAATGATACATACCAAATATCAAAGGTCTTGGCCTAGTGGTTTCTGAGAAGAAGATTTTTTTAGATTTTCTTATGCATTAAAAGTTATCCATACGGTCATGTTAGAAAATCTGGTCCCACGGCAAGGGGAATAACTCTTGCCAAAAACTTTGAACATTATTTCGTTCCCCCTTGTCACTGATGCTTCTGACAAAGTTTGGTTGAAATCGGGTCAGTGGTTTCTGAGGAGATGTTGTTTGAAAATGTGAACGGACGACGTACGACGTTCCTGAGCCTTCGGCTCAGGTGAGCTAAAAATCAATATTCTCTAACCAGCAGGACAAGGGTTACTGAATTTTGCCTCGAGTTTTACTATATATAAGCTTGCACTAAGATCCAACCCATGGTGTAACCCTCACATAAGAAATCTGTGATTATCAGTATTTAATCTTTTATGTTTCAATGATTTTCATCAGCTGTGACCAAGGTAGTATAACATAATTTATGGATAATAAAAGAAAGTCAATCTATATTTAGCATTGATCAGTGTGAACTAACCTCCAGTGTATTAATGTCAGGTTAGATTATAAAAGTTACTTATACAGTTAAAACCTTTCTAGTCAACAACCTTAGCTGCAGTCAAGTAAAACTGCATGCAGCCCTAAGTCGCTCACCTGGAAAAAACACCCTCTGCTTGATCATTTTTTCACCAAAGGGGAATAATTTGTTCATTAACTTGATAGGCCCTAGTTATGAATTTTACTCTGTTTTAAATAAGTTGAAAAAAAATATTTTTAGCACCTGCTAAATATGAAATTTTCAGCAATTCAAAGGTAGATAACTCCTGATCTATTAGTACGATTTCAAACATAACAATCCTTATGGGAATTCTTATGGTAAAATACAATCTGAGCAAGTTTGGAAAAGAATGGAAAAATATTGTGGCCTCTAGAGTGTAACAAGAGGCCCAGAGGGACACATTTCGCTCACCTGAGACATTGTACCATAGAAGCTGACTGGGCAAGACAACACTTTGATATAGCTAATATAACTGATAAGCCCCGGGGCGGGGCCAAATTTGATCCAGGGGTCATAATTTGAACAATCTTGGTAGAGAACCATAGGGCAAAGCTACATGTCAAATATAAATGATCTTGGTCTTACGGTTTTAGAGAAGAAGATTTTTAAAAGTTTTCCTATGAAAAACTAATAAGCCTGAGGGCGGGGCCATTTTTGGCCTGGGGGTCATAATTTTAACAATCTTGTTAGAGGACCACAAGGCAAAGCTATATGTCAAATAATAAAGATCTGGGCCTTACAGTTTCAGAGAAGAAGATTTTTAAAGGTTTTCCTATATAAGTCTATGTAAAACTTATAAGCCCCGGGGCGGGCCATTTTTGACCCGGGGGTCATAATTTGAACAATCTTGGTAGAGGACCATGAGGCAAAGCTACATGTCAATTATTAATGATCTGGGCCTTACAGTTTCAGAGGAGAAGATTTTTTAAGGTTTTCCTATATAATTCAATGTAAAACTGATAAGCCCAGGGGCGGGCCATTTTTGGCCCGGGGGTCATAATTTGAACAATCTTGGTAGAATACTATGGGGCAAAGCTATATGTCAAATATTAATGATCTGGGCCTTACGGTTTCAGAGAAGAATTTTTTTAAAGGTTTTCCTAAGAACAAGAGGGCCATGGCCCTAAATTCGCTCACCTGAGGACATTGAAAATTGTACCTAAGTTGACTGGGCAAGACAACATTTTAATATAGCTATAAATGGAGTTATCTTCCGGACAAGAAAACATGACAAAAGTGAATTTTGTTGCCAAGCTTATGACCCTTATCCATGACACATCCTCTTATCAAGCTATTTCCATTTCCGGTAAATGATAATTATTTCACTAGCGTCAGCAGAACTGGAGTTATTTTCCTGATAATAAAATATGACAAAGGGGAAAAACAAAATATTGCTGCCCTTGTGCATGGCATTTTCTCTCATCAGTTTCTTTCCATAACAATAGCATCAGTAGAACTGGAGTTGTCTTCTTGACAAGAAAATATCACAAAGGGAAATAACTAAACAAGAGGGCCATGGCCCTAAATTCGCTCACCTGAGGACATTGAAGTTTGTACCTAAGTTGACTGGGCAAGACAACATTTTAATATAGCTATAAATGGAGTTATCTTCCGGACAAGAAAACATGACAAAAGTGAATTTTGTTGCCAAGCTTATGACCCTTATCCATGACACATCCTCTTATCAAACTATTTCCATTTCCGGTAAATGATAATTATTTCACTAGCGTCAGCAGAACTGGAGTTATTTTCCTGACAATAAAATATGACAAAGGGGAAAACAAAATATTGCTGCCCTTATGCATGGCATTTTCTCTCATCAGTTTCTTTCCATACATAAAATTTCATTACAATAGCATCAGTAGAACTGGAGTTGTCTTCTTGACAAGAAAATATGACAAAGGGAAATAACTAAAACAAGAGCCCCATGGGGCATATGTCGCTCACCTGAGAATAGCTGTACATCAAAATGGAGATAATGATTTAAGTCCAGGACAGGGTCATTTTTTACCCGAGGGGCATAATTTGAACAATCTTGATAGAGGACCTGTAGATGATGCTATGTTCCAAATATCTAAGATCAGGGTACTAGGGTTCTAGACAAGAAGATTTTTTTTAAGTTTCCATTGAAAAAATCTATTTTTAGCTCCTGTGACCTACATATGCAACAGACTGGAACCATTTGAACAAAATAGATAAAGGACATCTAGAAGTAACACCATGCCGAATATCAAAGCTCTGGCTATATTAGCTTCAGAAAAGAAGACGTATGAAAACTGTGACCCCCGGAGTGGGGCTAATTTTGACCCCAGGGGCATAATTTGTACAAACTTGATAGAGGACCTGTAGATGATATGCAATCGACCAGAACCATTTGAACCTTATTGGTATAGGACATCTAAAAGTGTCACCAAGCCAGATATCAAAGCTCTGGCCATATTAGTTTCAGAGGAGAAGACATTTGAAAATTTCACTATATAACTCTATGTTAAACTGTGACCCCCTGGGCGGGGCCAATTTTGACCCCAGGGGCATAGTTTGTAGTTTGATAGAGGACCTGTAGATGATGCTATGTGACAAATGTCTAAGATCTGGCCCTTGTAGTTTCAGACAAGAATTTTTTTTAAGATTTCCTTATTTTTTCACTTGGTTGCCATGGCAACCAGAGTTCTACATTGTTTTTAATTCTTTGAACAATTTTGAAAGAACTTGACCCAAGGAACATTCGTGTAAAGTTTGGTTGAAATCTTTTCAGCGGTATATGAGGAGATGTCATTTGAAGCAATTGTTAAAGACAACAATGACTGTATAAAGTGAAATATTTTCTTCTGTGGAAGAATAAATTAAAGACATAAAAAAGAATATGTATCGGTTAATAGGTTAATAAATATCATTATTTACATTTTCTAAATATAAGAAACTATATGTAAATGAGTGGCAAATAGTTTGGATCCAGATTAGAAGCAGCATTATGTGGCATCTGACCTGGATCCATACTGTTTATGGCCAAGAATTAATTGTGGACTGATAGACAGAAAGATAAACAAACAAACAAAACACAAACAAACAAACAGACAGACCAAAAGTAATATGCCTCGAACTAAGTTGTGCTTGAGCATAAAATAGCAGACATCACTTTCATTTCTGTTATGTATCTCAGTGACCTGAGTTCAGAGCTAGCTATGGGTCAGTTATGCAATTGGAGACGGTCTCAGAGAGAAATGACTATTATTATGCTGAACTGTTGTCTGCTCCAAATGTTTGCATGTGAAATATGTAAAAAATAATAACTTATATTTTCTAAATATAAGAAAATATGTAAATGAGTGGCAAATAGTTTAGATCCAGATTAGATGCAGCATTATGTGGCATCTGACCTGGATCCAAACTGTTTGCAAAAATGTTGCATTTAGTATAAGGGTAGCTTCTTAGCCTGGAAGATACAATGCGTCTGTATAAAACGGATCATTAGAGAGTTTTTACTGTCAGACCTGCATCAAAAAGCACTGATATGGCCAGGGTTGAGTCAAATTTGATCCTAGGGTTTTGATTTTTTACAATTTTGAAAGTGATTTAGTAGAAGATACTATTCATGCAATATCTAAGGTGTGGGAACAGTGGTTTTTTACAAAAAACTTGTTTAAAGTTTTTCACTTTTTTTAATAAATTTCAATAAGTAGTCCACTTTAAAGTTTCATTTTAACAATTTCTGTAGAGAAGCATCCAAGGAACACCGTGAGCAAATTAGTTTTTTCCTCAGACTCGCGGTTTCAGAGGAGTTGTCGCTTGAAGTAAATTTGAACGGACGGACAGACGGACAGACGGACAGACGGACAGACGGACAGACGGACAGACGGACAGACGGACGACGGACGGCGGGCGATCACAACAGCTCACCTTGAGCCTTCGGCTCAGGTGAGCTAAAAACAATGATGTCAGAGTTATGGCCTTTGCAAATGGCACTTCCTCTCATTAGGCTCTTTCCAAATAGGCAATTTCATTTTACCCATTACCCCATAGCCTGTTTCTAGTTTTGAAAATAGGTGGCCACCTAAAGCAGGTTGAAAGTAAAGCAGAATGGGTCTTAATGCACACTTTGCTTTACTTTCAAACTGCTTTAAGCTACCATCTACTAGGATATAGAAACTTATTTCACATCTTACATTTTCATGACTGTTTAACCCTTTCCCCCATAGAAGCGCCTTTTAGCGCATTCAGTTTATTCTTGCTCTGAAGAAAATAGTTCCAATTTATACATTCATAAATATGTATAATACAAAATATTTTCTATATTCTAGCAGATGATAGCTTAAAGCAGGCTGAAAGTAAAGCAGAATGCGCTTAAAGCGCATTCTGCTTTACTTTCAACCTGTTTTAAGTGGACACCTACATTCAATACTAGAGATATGCTATGGGGGAAAGGGTTAAAGGGGAATTATTTTCTTAAGTGGAGGAATAAATCAAAGGCCTAAAAATGCACATTTATGGGGTAATGGGTTAACAAACGTCAGTTTTTATTGGGGGGAAGGATTGAATCCTGGACAAGAAAAAATGACAAAACATGCAGATAACTGTGACAAAACCAATATTAAACATATGTATAAATATGGCATAAGACATAATTACATAACTGTCAGTGGATCACTTCCAGATCCTGTTTCTCTAAGTATGAAGAAGACTGAACCATTTCTAAACTTTAGCAGACAACATGTTCAGTTCTGTTGGCCTGATCACTGAGGTCAACTATTATGCAAGAGTACTGTAGCATTAGCAGCACTGCTGATGGTGGCGTACCCTTACCAGACTGAAATGATGTCTGCTAAATACCTTCTGTGTGTAAAAAATGTACATCTTTTTTTTTTAGAAAATGTTAAGTTGGTAAATGAGTGGCAAATAGTTTGGATCCAGATTAGATGCAGCATTATGTTGCATCTGATCTGGATCCAAACTGTTTGCAAATATTGGTTATTTGCCCATAGTATATTAAGGGTAACTCAGGTAAATACAGTTCTGCCTAAATCAAAAATACTGTAAAACCTGCCTAGAGCAGCACTTAAACTGTGCAGGGTGGTGTCAAATGTGACCCTAGGGATTTCATTTTAACAAACTATAGAGGGGTCCACCAGGAGATTCTGCTGTACAAATATCAAAGCTTAGGGCCTAGTAGTTTTGGGCAAGAAGATTTTTTAAAGATTTTTGCTTTTTTGCTTTTTCAAGCAGAGTTTGTGCTTTTTTTCATTTTTTTTGAACAACTTCTGTAGAGAAGCATCCAAGGAACATCATGAGCAGTTTGAACTCTCCCTACAATCGGCGGGTTTCAGAGGAGATGTCGTTTGAAGTAAATGTGAACGGACAGACGTACTACGGACGGTGAGCGGTCACAATAGCTCACCTTGAGCCTTTGGCTCAGGTGAGCTAAAAAACAATGATGTCAGATTTATGGCCTTTTGCAAATGGCACTTCCTCTCATTAAGCTCTTTCCAAATATTACCCATTACCCCATAGCCTGTTTCTAGTTTTGAAAATAGGTGGCCACCTAAAGCAGGTTGAAAGTAAAGCAGAATGGGTCTAAATGCACACTTTGCTTTACTTTCAAACTGCTTTAAGCTACCATCTACTAGGATATAGAAGCTTATTTCGCATCTTACATTTTCATGACTGTTTAAAGGGGAATTATTTTCTTAAGTGGAGGAATAAATCGAAGGCCTAAAAATGCACATTTATGAAGTAATGGGTTAACAAACGTCAGTATTTATGGGGAGGAAAGGGTTGAAGCCTGGACAAGAAAAAATGACAAGACATACAGATAACTGTGACAAAACCAATATTAAACATATGTATAAATATGGCATAAGACATAATTACATAACTGTCAGTGGATCACTTCCAGATCCTGTTTCTCTAAGTATGAAGCAGACTGAACCATTTCTAAACTTTAGCAGACAACATGTTGTTCTGTTGGCCTGATCACTGAGGTCAAATATTATGCAATAGTTTGGGACTATGGTAGCATTAGCAGCTACTGGGGGCTTACCCTTACCAGACTGAAATGATGTCTGCTAAATACCTACTGTATGTGAACAAGAGCCCCATGGGGCATATTCGCTCACCTGAGAATAACTGGAAAAATGGAGATATTGATTTATGTCCAGGACTGACCTAGATATGCAACAGACCGTAACAATTTGAACAAAATATGTAAAGTATATTTAAAAGTGTCACCATACAGAATATAAAAGCTCTGGCCATATTAGAGTCAGAGAAGAGGACGTTTGAAATTTTCTCTATATAACTCTATGCAAAAAACTGACCCCCGGGGCGGGGCCAATTTTGACCCTAGGGGCATAATTTGACCAAACTTAATAGAGGACCTGTAGTCGATGATATGTGCCATATGTCTAAGCTCTGGCCCTTGTAGTTTTAGACAAGAAGATTTTTTAAGTTTTCATTGAAAAAAAATCTATTTTTAGCTCCTGTGACCTAGTTATGCAACGGACCAGAACCATTTGTACAATTTTGGTATAGGACATCTAGAAGTGTAACTATGCCAAATATCAAAGCTCTGGCCATATTAGTTTCAGAGAAGAAGACGTTTGAAAATTTCACTATATAACTCTATGTAAAACTGTGACCCCCGGGGCAGGGCTAATTTTAACCCAAGGGGCATAATTTGAACAAACTTGATAGAGGACCTGTAGGCGATTCTATGTGCCAAATAACTAAGCTCTGGCCCTTGTAGTTTCAGACAAGAAGATTTTTTAAGTTTTCATTGAAAAAATATATTTTTAGCTCCGGTGACCTAGTTATGCAACGGACCAGAACCATTTGAACAATTTTGGTAAAGGGCATCTAGAAGTGTCACCATGCCATATATCAAAGCTCTGGCCACATTGGTTTCAGAGAAAAAGACGTTTGAAAATTTCACTATATAACTCTTTGTAAAACTGAGACCCCCGGGGCCGGGCCAATTTTGACCCCAGAGGCATAATTTGAACAATCTTGATAGAGGACCTGTAGATGATGCTATGTGCCAATTATCTAAGCTCTGGCCCTTGCAGTTTTTGACAAGAAGATTTTTTAAGATTTCCTTATTTTTTCACTTTGGTTGCCATGGCAACTAGAGTTCTGCATTGTTTTTAAATTTGAAAGAGCTTGACCCAAAGAACATTTCTGTAAAGTTTGGTTGAATTCTGTCAAGCGGTATAGGAGGAGATGTCATTTGAAGCAATTGTTAACGTCGACGGACGACGCAAAATGCACAACGCACGACGGACGACGACGGACACAGGGCCATCCCAATAGCTCACCTTGAGCCTTTGGCTCAGGTGAGCTAAAAATGTACAAAAAAACCAATTTAGAAAATGTTAAGTTGGTAAATGATTGGCAAATAGTTTGGATCCAGATTAGATGCAGCATTATGTTACATCTGATCTGATCCAAACTGTTTGCAAATATTGGCTATTTGCCCTTAGTATATTAAGGGTAACTCAGGTAAATACAGTTCTGCTTAAATCAAAAATACTGTGAAACCTGCCTAGAGCAGATCTTTAACTGTGCAGGGTGGTGTCAAATGTGACCCTAGGGATTTCATTTTAACAAATTATAGAGGGATCCACCAGGAGATTCTACTGTACCAATATCAAAGCTTAGGGCCAAGTAGTTTTGGGCAAGAAGATTTTTTTAAAGTTTTTTGCTTTTTGGCTTTTTCAAGCAGAGTTTGTGCTTTTTTCCTTTCATTTGAACAACTTCTGTAGAGAAGCATCCAAGGAACATCATGAGCAGTTTGAACTCTCCCTACAATCGGCGGGTTCAGAGGAGATGTAGTTTGAAGTAAATGTGAACGGACAGACGGACAGACGGACAAGACGGACAGACGTACTACGGACGGTGAGCGGTCACAATAGCTCACCTTGAGCCTTTGGCTCAGGTGAGCTAAAAACTGATAAGCCCCAGGGCGGGGCCATTTTTGGCCCAGGGGTCATTATTTGAACAATCTTGGTAGAATACCATTAGGTCATGATACATACCAAATATTTAAGGTCTGGGCCTTTCAGTTTCAGAGAAGAAGATTTTTTAAGATTTTCTTATGCATTAAAAGTTGTCTATATACGGTCATGTTAGAAAATCTGGTCCCACAGCAAGGGGAATAACTCTAGCCAAAATCTTTGAATAAGATTTCGTTCTCCCTTGTCACTGATGCTTCTGACAAAGTTTGGCTGAAATCCGGTCAGCGGTTTCAGAGGAGATGTTGTTTGAAAATGTGGACGTACGACGGACGCCGGACGGAATAGAATCACAATAGCTCATCCTGAGCCTTTGGCTCAGGTGAGCTAAAAAGTGTTAAATATAGCATCTTCAGCAATTCAAAGGTAGATAACTCCTGATCTATTGGTCCGATTTCAACCAGAATCTATCTCTTCCGAACTCTTATGGTAATAAACAATCTAAGCAAGTTTTGGAAAGATAGGATAAATATTGTAACCTCTAGAGTATAAACACTGAAACTGTTGACGACAAAGACTAACGATGCAAATTCAAGGATTGCAATAGCTCACCCTGAGCTAAAAATTGACACTGCATGTCATTAAAGACCTTTATTTTAATTCAATATCACAATTTTCTACCTGTAAAGGCAGGGCCATTACTCTAACCAATATTGAATAATAACATACGTTCCAGGATTCAATCCAGGTCTGTACCTTTTAATAAGTTACTGGCTCCTTAAGGACATGGGACAAGTGTAATTCTTACAGGTACACTGTTTGTACTTGACGTCGCTAGGGTTGAATGTGTTAAACAACCATCTGTGTTCAATACTGTAAGCAAGCCATTGGAGAAAGGTTTAATTAACTCACTTAAATAATGTCACCTGCTTCAAAATTGTCATTTGCTTAAAGTCTCATTTCTAAATTGCATTTTCTGAAATAAGATCAGGGTAGCAAACAGTTGTATCCCCATCGGATGCCAAGTAATACCACATGGTGATCTGATCTGGATCCAAACTGTCTGCAAAATGTTTTAAGCACTCTCACACATAATCCTTCTCTGAATATTGACATACATGCATAATTATGATAAAACTGTGCCCTGTAACTATTTACACCTCAACTGTTATATTGGTCAATTAAAGCTGTCTGACCTGGATCTACACTGTTTCCAAAAAGCATCAATACATGGTTAGTAAGAGAAGGGTTAACCCATTGCCCCATAAATACCCCTTATTCCTCCATTGAAGAAAATAGTTCCCTTTTATCATGTATCATGTCATAAATATGTATTAAAAGATATATTTTCTATAATGTATCCTAGTAGATAATAGCTTAAAGCAGGGTTTAAAGGGACTTGCAACCGGATGGTGTACTTGTCAAAATAAAATAAAATACTCAAATAAAAGCAAATTTGTGGCATTATTTGGCTTCTGACATTAAAAAAATATGATCAGTCCAAAAAAAGTCTCAAGAATCGTCTCCGAATCTTAGATTTTTAGATATTTTCCATCGTTTTTCTATACCGACTAGTAGACGGTATAGTTGTTGTTGTTGCTTCTCTACTCGGGCTCAGACATAAACACGAGCCGAATTACGAAGTTGTATGCACTTTCGATCGCTACACATTGAAATACGTTAAATCGATCCGACATAAACGGATAGTTCCGTGGTCCATTGGTCTAAGCGGTTTCCCCTATTTTGCCTTCTGTCCGCCAATGCCGGGCCCCGGGTTCGAATCCCACCAGAGACCAATAATTTTTTTTATTGAAATACATTTTTTTAAACAGAATTTCTTATCCTAAACTAATTCTTTACCATTTATATAAGCGTTTGACACATATTTACAAATTACTATTTTTAATGCACCATCTGGTTGCGAGTCGCTTTAAGTGATCATCTTTCTTTAAAACTTATAGAAACAAGCTATGGGGTAATGATTAAAGTGTAGCCCATTTTTTAAAGGTCAATTTTCTAATTGCAAATAAGTTCAGAAACTTATGAGTGACTGACACGTAGACATGACAGAGAACATAGTGATGGATTTCCGAGTTACAAAATTGCCATCCATAATCCTCACTTGCTATATTGTTCTCTGCATAATTATGTTTGGAAATTTAATTTTGATCTTATCTTTATCTTTCCCATCATACTTTTGTAAGATGGGTAGCTGCTTGAAAGCAGAAATTTGAAAAACTTTCTGCTTTACTTTCAACATGCTTTAAGCAGCCTCCTGTCAGGATTTAGGTAATACTTCCTTCTACTCTATATCAAGACAGGTAAGAAGTATGACCAGGCATCTCTATGAGGAATAGGAAAGGGTGTGAAAAGGCAGTTTATGAGTGAAAACGGGCTCGACATAAACATCAGTATGAACCAGATCCTATTTGCCAAACCCTGTAAAATTTTGCTAAGCAGGAGACAAGTTAAATGTAACAAGAGCCGCATGCGGCCCTAAATCGCTCACCTGGTATCCATGATTACGGTCATGTAAATCGACCAGTTATGATTAAGTTTTCACTTATTCACCTCCACCCACTGGTGGCCATGTTGTTTGAGCTAGGAAGATTATTTGAAGAAAACTGGCAAAGGGTAACCCATGAATCATTATTTGTGTAAAATAATTCTTAAATCAGACCAATAGTTTCAGAGAATTTTTTTTTGAAAGTTTTTCTATACAGAAATATAAGGAAAACTTGTCCCACCCACTGGCGGCCATGTTTTTTAGATAACAAAATGATTTTAAGATATCTGGTAGAGGGTCATCAATTAACCATTTGTGTAAAAAAAATTTGAATTTGAATAAGTAGTTTCAGAGAAGAAGATTTTTAAAGGTTTTACTATACAGTTACATGCCCCACCCACTGGCGGCTATGTTTTTTAAGATAACAAAATGATTTTAAGAAATCTGGTAGAGGATCATCAATTGACCATTTCTGCAAAATTATTTTTAATTTGGACCAGTAGTTTCAGAGAAGAAGATTTTGAAAGTTTTTACTATACAGTAACATAAGGAAAACTTGCCCCACCCACTGGCGGCCATGTTTTTTTAGATAACAAAATGATTTTAAGAAATCTGGTAAAAGATCATCAATTGACCATTTGTATTAAATTATTTTTAATTTGAACTAGTAGTTTCAGAGAAGAAGATTTTTAAAGTTTTTACTATACAGTAACATAAGGAAATTTTGCCCCACCCACTGGCGGCCATGTTTTTTTAGATATCAAAATAATTTTCAAAAATATGGTAGAGGGTCACCCATGGATCATTTGCATAAAATTACTTTCAAATCGGACCACCAGTTTTTGACAAGAAGATTTTTTAAGTTTTCACTATATAGCCATATAAGGAAAATCTGCCCAACCCACTGGCGGCCATGTTTTTCAAGATAGGAAAATTATTTTAAGAAATCTGATAGAGGGTCAACAATGGCACATTTGGGTAAAATTATTTTCAATTCGGACCAGTAGTTTTTGACAAGAAGATTTTTAAAGTTTTTTCAATTGGTTGCCATGGCAACCACAATTTCAATTGGATTACCTATATTTGAAGAAATCTGAGAGAGTACCCTACAAGGAACAATCCTATGAAGTTTTGATGAAATTGGCCCAGTGGTTTCCAAGAAGAAGACCTTTGAACAAAAAGTTTGACGACGGATGACGGACGACTGACGACGGACGACGGACACAGGGCGATCACAATAGCTCACCTTGGCACTTCGTGCCAGGTGAGCTAAAAACAGAACTCCAGATAAGAGGGAGTTAACTGAACAAATCCAACATTTTCTCACTCATTTCAACACCTAATCCTATGCTGTTACTAGTAGTCATGTGTCCACCTACAATATTACACCATGCAATACGTCATCATGTATATTGATGACGTATTGCATCGTTCTCGGCTTGATCACTCACGAGTGAGGACGTGTTTCATCAACCCTCTTGATATGGAGGAAAAGTTGGACAATTTCATCCAAGAAATTACAGGAAAGTTAAAAAAATTGGAAACTAAGATATCGAACGGAGGGCACTCCAGGCAGGATCACCTAGATCATAGGCGTAGTTGCTAGATAGAAGACATTTTGTCAGACTTGGCCCACGTGGTCTTCAATTCCGCGTCTGTAGGCGCCATTGGAGATATTCAGGATATCCAAGGAGATTTTCAGTATCTGCGAGACTGAGACTCTTTGGCGTATTTGGATGGTTGCAGAATTTAATGTGTAACTATGAGAGATGAGTGATCGATTTGGGTACATGGCATTTCTAGTTTATATTTTCATTAAAATTTAAAACTGTTATTGTTTGGTGGTCACTATGACGTACATTTCCCAAAATACTCATTTGAATAATCTTGAAGATCATAGGGATTGATTTGATATTTTGAAATACTCCCCTTATCTGGAGCCCTGTAAAAGATTCCTAAGCCTACTTTATCTACATATATGTTTCATCTGCTCAACAGCGTAGATTATGAACCATTCTGATCATTATATAATTGCCATCTGTCATTTCTATCTCTCTCTATCAACCCAATAACTTATGTACAAATGTAGGATAGTTTACTAATTGCTTTGAAATGTATTTCTAATTAACCCATTTATACTGCCTGGATATTGCAATTACCTCTTCATTATAGATAATCAAGGGTGATCTAAAGGCACTGTACATAGTGTTTGCCCATACAGCGGAACAATTCATATGAAATAACAAACACTGCAGACCAAGATGAGCCCGCGTAATGGTCTACACTATTTGCCAATGTCAATAGACTAATATAATAGTTGAGCTGATAAATATTCATAAAGGGCCAAATTTTATGTGAATATTTGTGATGATGATGGTTTTGGGTCATTATTTATTCTATCATATTTTTTCAAGTATTCCGGCTTTTTCGTGCCGAGCTCAGGAATAAGCCTTACCTTTTTGGTATAATAAGGAGCATGTGACAGACAACTTCCTTTCCGTACTATAATTCATAGCGAAGAGACTCAGGGCATTGGTTGTTTAAGAAGTTGGAGTTTGGGTGGTTAAAAGTTATGTCGACTTGACGACTAACAATGTCAAAGGTATTTATTCTGCTGTATTACTGAAAAGGTTTTAATTGAATTGGAATTGTTTTTAGACGTGTCGGTCGGTTTAGCGAGCTTGCGCTTTTTAAAGGTGTTCGTCTGGAATTCTGTAATGGCGGCGTGGGTTTGTCACATGGTCAGAATAATCTTTTCATTTCGGCTAACCATAGTTTCATCTTTACAGTAATAGAATACAACACGACGACACAAGACTGCAGATGAGATACTTGAAGCAAAGGACGCCCTTGGTACCTTATACCTGGTAAGCAAATGTACACGAGGTTGAATATTACGGCGAGAAGGTTTGGACTTCACTGACTGACTCGTTAGCTCAGGCGCGAGTCTCGGTCAAGTCACAACTTTGTAGCTATAATATTTCGTCTGCTTTGCACATGAAATTATAAAATGTATAATAAAGTAAGGAAAGTTCAGGCATATGGGAGAATGTTCATTTACTAGTGAAGAGAGATAGTTCCGGAGCCAGTAGCATTGTATTTCTTACAAACTGTATTTATCTATTATATTTTGAGTGGTCACATACCATAAATTATTATTAAAGAATGCTTAAATTATATTATTTAAAATGAAAGCATTGAAAGCTCATATATATTATAATGTGAATTTCAGGGACAACATGCAATTATTACCCTGTACTTAATTATATATATGCTATTTCAGGGCAGGGTTGTCTTCCCCTGTTGTGTATCACCAAATAAAGGACGAACCTACGTTCCGGCTTGGTTTAGTTGTTTATCCCCCTAAGCAAGCATGGTTACATATTCAGCAAGAAAAGGGTTAAAATTTAGCATGCAAATATACTCCAATATCTTCTTCAAACTTAACATCTTGCAATACAGCATAAAACTAAGAATTTTCCCCATTTCTTTGTTTTTATTTTAGGGAATATTAATGAAAGAGCTTCAATTTGATTCTAGATAATAGTCATCTTGATATCCAGGGCTTGAACTTTAGATTTTTTCCCACTTGCATTTTTTTGCAAGTGCCCATATTTTCTACTTGCAATACCAGGTTCCTGCTGGCTATTTCAATACTATTATCTACAAATTAATGTTTCACATCATTTTGATCAAAATTATAAGATAAAGTTCATAAACATTACTTTGTTGAACTTTCATTCTGTATCTCAATCTGTGCTAGATTACTCATGTAAATAAAGTTTCAAAAATAATAATTAGTGTGTCTTTTTGTGTATAAACTGTACAGTTACTATTCTTAACTCTAAATAAGTCTTTATTTGCAGTCCATCCCATAAAGTCAATTTCCATTCAAAACAGCAAGGTTCGCTAAATAATTAAAAACGGACTATAGCTAAAACTTTGTAACAGGGTCGTTTTGTCAAGGGGGCGAAATGGCCGTGTTATATTTTCAGAGTTCGATGTTTATGGATGATTTTTTTTTATCTTTCGTGAAGACAGTCGGCAGACAGTACACTATATTTCAATCGTCCATAATGTTATGTTCGAGAAAGATGTGCATTTCTTTCTACCATTTTAGGACAGATTTTAGCGATGCCGTGGTTTGTCCCATTTTCGCACAAAGCAATAAAACCCAATTACTTCTTGAGTTTCGTAACTTGGTTTGGTTTCAGCCTGCTTTCGGCTGTTCTTCCTTAAATGTCTTGTCAGCCTTCCGTTTGTAGACGCTAGAAGGACGAGTCGACTGGAAAACGTTGATATATGAGTCTAATTTACATCGCAATTTGCAGTTTGCTTTCACTAGCTAATAGACTGGTTCCCCTTTTTCTGGTGTTGATTCGGCGTTGGTATGTATGAAGCCGGGCTATCAATCATGCGCATGCGTTAAGTGCTGGGTTTCTCGAAGTTATAAATAGCCGAGATATGAAAAGAACGAGATGTGCGAACAGCGATAATTATTTAAATTACTGCAAGATTAGAAGGGTTAGACACTGTGTTCGTCTTCACCAATTTAACCTTACATTTTGGAACGTGTGAACATCAAAATATACACTCGCAATTTTTTTCAAGTGCTGAATTTTTCAGCTTGCTATTTCAAAATTCCACTCGCATTTTGCGAGTTCGAGCCCTGATATCTGATCTGATCTTTTTTTTTCTTTTTTGTCGATAAGTTTTTCTATAAATATTTAATTTAACCCTTAGCCTGCCAGTCACGACTATAGCTCCATATGCAAACAGCTTGGATCCGGATGAGACGCCGAGTAACTCGGCGTCTCATCCGGATCCAAGCTGTTTGACACTCGGACAACATTTTCAGCAATTTTGATTAACTTTGAAGCACTTTTAAACTTGAAGCAGACGAGAAATATAGCAGACGACAATTTATTTGGCGGGCTAAGGGTTAATATTTACATTTGTCCCATTCAAATCCATTGAAACAAAATACTTTTAATTTGTATAAACGCTATTTCTCGAGAAGGTGAAACTTGTGAATAAACGTTTGTATTGAGCAGAGGTGGCAGATTTTATGAATCTGCTCTCCACAAATTATTTTGTTGCGTTGCTTCAGTAACGACCTTTTGGCTGTTCCTTTCAGGGTACACATTATTCAAGTAAACAACCTCTAATGTGGATTAAACATACATGCATACTAATAAAATGTTCATTTAATATTAGAAATTACACCAAATATAATGTAAATATAAGAAATGAACTGAATTTTGTCCATTCATTTCTTAATCATATAAAGAAGAACTGGTCACAGAAATGAAGTACATGTCATTACATTTAGGCCGACCATAAGTTTCCAGTAGTCAAAAGGTTACAGGGACACGTTTCATAAAACTTTGTACAACAATTTTTGACGACGTAAGTCAGATTATAAAAGCCTTAATTATTATTTATTTCTCCATCTAATCCTGCCTTGTGACATCTTTTTGGAATCGTCTTGAAAAGACGATTCCAAAGAGATGTCACAAAACAAGATAAAATAGAGAAATCAGAAACTAAATGTATTTTAAAGTTTTGACTTACTACCGTTTTTGTCGTACGAAGTTTTATGAAATGGGCCCCGGGTTACTGTAAGTACTATTCATTTGTTTATTACTAAACCCATGAAGCAGAAAGGTAGATGATGTACAGACATAGCATTAACCCTTAGCCCGCCAAATAAATTGTCGTCTGCTATATTTCTCGTCTGCTTCAAGTTTCAAAGTGCTTCAAAATTGCTCAAAATTGCTGAAAATGTTGTCCGAGTGTCAAACAGCTTGGATCCGGATGAAACGCCGAGTTACTCGGCGTCTCATCCGGATCCAAGCTGTTTGCATATGGAGCTATAGTCGTGAGTGGCAGGCTAAGGGTTAATCGACCAATTTATGAAGGATAAACTTGTACATATAAAGTACAATAGGCTATTTAACGCAGGACAAAAGGAATGCAGAAAGCTCCTTTAGGCATTACTTTTGTTCTGCATTAACCCATTCCCCATCTTTAACCCTTTCCCCCATAGAAGCGCCTTTTAGCGATTTCAGTTTATTCTTGCTCTGAAGAAAATAGTTCTAATTTATACATTCATAAATATGTATAATACAAAATATTTTCTATATTCTAGCAGATGATAGCTTAAAGCAGACTGAAAGTAAAGCAGAATGCGCTTAAAGCGCATTCTGCTTTACTTTCAACCTGCTTCAAGTTGACACCTATATTCAATACTAGAGATATGTATTGTGGGAAAGGGTTAAAGATAACCACATAGCTTAATTGAGTGGTTGCTTAACATATTTTTTATTGTAATAGGAAAGTTCAGTTTGTCATGCATGCTGAATGATGGTTGATGTAACAGTGTGTGATGGCTTTGTAAATTAATTGACTTATTCACATAGACTTGATGAAGATTGATTACCAACTTTAACTGCACTGCAAATAAACCTCAGTTGATGTCTGCTTCATATTTTAAAGTTTATTAATTCCCCAGTTTGTTTCTAGAGATATAGATCCTCTCACAAACAGCATTGCTGAGGCCAAGACAAAGCAACACCAAAATAGCCCATTTAATTCAAATAGGTGAGCTTAATTCAGTATATTCTATTTGTGGCTTTTAACATAATATTGTTGCTAAATTTCTTTGCTTTTTGTTACTCCTTATTGTGATAAACAATTGTTTTTTTCTACAATTTTTATTGGGTAAATACCCCAATACTCACCTTATCTGTAAGCCTGGTTCATTAACCCTTCACTCCATATATAGATACACATAGAAATTTAATTTATTCCTTCTCTGAAGAAAATAGTTCCAATTTATATGTTGGGTTTTTTGTTAACATCCGTTTCTGCCATCTATAGGACTAGAATGGGTTTTTGAGAAATATGCATATCTCCCCCGGGTTTGATTAAAGGGAAGCCAAAACAAAGTCAAAAATCTATTTATAGTAACAGATCATAATTATGACCTTTGACCTACTGACCTGAAATGCAATCCCAAGCATTCCCTCCTCATAAGCAACCAGTTCACCAAAAATGGATGTGAAAGATACAGAAAACCAGGGCATGATGCCCTTATCTTCCTTTCCGGTTCTTTTGGATGTCCTGTGTAAAGCACTGATACATCTGACCTCGGTTATGAAGTCTCATCCGAGGACATGATCATGCGGGGGATCGAACTCACGACCCCTTGTACCGCAGACTCGTGACGAGTCTGCTACCACTGGACCATGTCCGCAAGTCCAATTTATACAATCATAAATATGTTTCATGAAAAATATTATGTATATTCTAGCAGATGGTAGGGTAAAGACTGCTGAAAGTAAAGCATAAAACGCCTTAACCCATTCCCCCATAAATATGCCTTTTTACGCCTTAAATTTATTCCTCCACTGAAGAAAATAGTTTTTTACAGTGATGAATATGTATTATAAGAAATATTTTCTATATTCTAGCAGACAATAGCTTAAAGCAGGCTGAAATTAAAGCAGAATGCGCCTTAAGGCGCAGTCTGCTTTATTTTCAACCTGCTTTAAGTGATCGTCTTTCTTTAAAACTAGAAAAATGCTATGGGGTAATGGGTTAAGGCAGATTCTGCTTTACTTTCAACCTGCTTTAAGTAATCACCTATACTCAATACTAGAAACAGGCTATAGGGTAAAGGGTAAGCCTTAATGTACATTCTGCTTTACTCTCAGCCTGCTTTAAGTTACTATCTGCTAGAATATAGTAAACATTTCTATGATACATATTCATGACTGTATATGTATGAACTATTTTCTTCAGTGGAGGACTGCATCAAATGCGTAAAAATGTGTATGTATGTGGTAAAGTGTTAAAGCAGACAGTGTAGGTGGAGGTCACTGTGGGTTTGAATGGAAAAGAGGGCATGATACAAACTACCAGTAATGGAACATGTACAAATTCCGTTATCTTTTACACGACTTCATGTCCCACGTAATCTCATAACAGTCCACGCAACTAGGACATCACATAACTCTTTCAACACCATCTACCTGTTTAAAATATACTCATTACATTTGCAAAAAGTGTTGACCCAGATCAGAGGGGTCCTATATGAGCCTTCTGATCAGTCAACACTGTTTGCTTAAGTTAGACCAGTATTTATTTAACTACCCAGAATTCCAAGTAGACTGGTTCATGTTTTGGTAACCAAAATGCTCCACAAGACAGACGGACAGCACAAAAACAACAATATATGTCTCCCCGCTAAGTGGGGACTGGGGAGACATAATTATGTGTTTCTATTCTGAACCTGGCTCATTCTTACAGATATATAATGACAAGCAGTTTGGATCCAGATCATCGATTGCAACTCAGTGTCAGATCAGAATCCAAACTAACTGCAAAGATCGATACAGCAACTTGGTTGCTAGACTTGAAGGTTTAACTCTTCGCTGCTACGATCAGATGTCAAGTTACTTAATATCTGATCTGAATCCAAACAGTTTGGAAATGTCGGTCAAAACTCAAAACAAGAGGGGTAAAATATAGCATGATCATACCGGTAGTTAACAATGAATGCTGGAGACCAAGAATGAAGACTATTGCAAACAGTTGGGATCCTGATCAGGTCTAACAAAATGTGGGACCTGATCAAGATCCAAACTTTTTGTCACTCTGATACTATTTAATAAGCTTATACAAAATAAAGAGTAATATTTCAGCTGAGAATATTTCGAGCAGATGGCACCTTTAACCCTTTACCTAATAGCCTATCTCTAGTATTGAAGATAGGTAACCACTTAAAGCAGATTGAAAGTAAAGCAGAATGGGCCCTGAGGCAGTCTGCTTTAAGCTACCATCTGCTAGGATATCGAACATTTTTCCTATGTTACATGTTCATGACTGCAAAAATTGGAACTATTTTCTTCAGTGGAGGAACAAAATGAATGTGCTAAAAGGGAAAAGGGGAAAGGGTTGCTTTCAAAGGGTGAAGAAACTAGGACATGAAAAATAACTTTCATACCTTTATGAGTTGGTATATGAAGTGGGTTAAGTGTTCATGATGGGGATCACAGTACACTATACTCGGCTGGTGGCTTCAGACCTCTGTACCCAGTGGCATGACTTCAGGCAGCAGACACCCCGGATAAGATAATATACCTGTGAAAATAACAACACAAGGCTGTTATATAGGCCATCTAACAACACTTACAATCCAGCTTGTTGTAACACACTGAAACCTAGCTTAACCCTTTACCTCATAGCCTGTTTCTAGTTTTGAAGACAGGTGACTACTTAAAGCAGGTTGAAAGTAAAGCAGAATGTGCCTTAACCCTTTGAACCCTAGTCCCGCCTATAGGCGTCCTTTTCAAACAGTGTTCAAGTGAAAAGTACACTTGTCCTATGCAAACAGTGAAGACCCAGATCAGAGGGCTCCGTAAGGAGCCCTCTGATCAGGGTCTTCACTGTTTGTCATAATACCAAACATTGACAAAAACAACCCTTAAAAGTCAGAAATGGACTAGACAAAAATGGAAACTGGAATTGTCCATTTAAAGTTTCAGGGAGGAAAGAGTTAAGGCACATTCTGCTTTATTTTCAGCCTGCTTTAAGCTAAAATCTGCTAGGCTATATAAAATATTTGTAATAGTAATTGTTCATGAGAATTTTAAACTGGAACTATTTTCTTCAGCAGATGAATGCTTTAAGTCGCTTCTTGGAGGGGAAAGGGTTAATGAGTATACTCAGCTTTTTACAAACTGTGAAACTGTAAACAGTACAGTTGTCCTATGCAAACAGTGTAGATCCATATCAGATAAGAGGACTATTAATTCTTATCCCGCTTAATTGTTACCGGCTACAAATATATCTTCTGATACACTTTAAGTGTTTGCGTTGCATTGGCGCGGCAAGACCAATAGATGGCAGACCACTGACACAGGTTGGTACAGGCGATGACAAGCTGGAAGTAGTGACAGACTTTTGTTATCTTGGAGACATGCTGTCTTCAGGTGGAGGCTGTGAACTTGCTGCAGCTACATGTTACAAGTCTGCCTGGAAACAGTTTAGAGAGCTGTTACCAATCCTAACTAACAAGTACCTGCCAACTGCTACAAGGGGTCGTGTCTACTCCTCATGTGTCAGAAGTGTGCTTATGTATGGCTCCGAAACCTGGGCTGTCTCTGCTAACACTCTAAAGAAACTGCAGCGTAACGACAAGGCTATGATCAGATGAATCTGTTTGGTGAAGCCTGCGCAAAGCATTCCCTTTGAAACCCTTCTCGCTCGAGTCAACTTGGAAAGCCTCGCAGTCATTATGCAGAAGAACAGACTGCGTTGGTTGGGGCACGTTGAGCGCAGCACAGGCTGGATTGCTAAAGTCCGACAGATGAATGTTCCAGCAGGGAGGACCACCGGCAGACCCAAGTTGTCTTGGGAGGATGTCGTTAAACATGACAGGAAAACTCTGGGTATGGATCCCGTCAACCCTCATCACAGACAGGAATGGAGAGGAAGACTCAGATCGAGACTGGACAGTCAGGCCCCACCCTCAGCAGAGGATTAATTGTGGCCTGATCAACAAATAAACCAGATAGTGAGTGAGTGAGTGACACAACTAACAAGAACTGTCAAAGTAGTGTGACGTATGCCCCCTCAATCATGACAATGCCTTCTTGTCCAACAGAATTGTACACATATCCTTGACTTTTGACTTAAGGATAATGCAGTTGAACATTACACCTCAACTAATTTGTTATATGGAGACATTGCCTATGCTGCTGGACATGAAATTCATGCTCTACGACCTTGACCTTTGACTTATGGCAATGAGAAGTGAAAGGGACACTTTGTCATCCTAAAGTGAAAATTTGTGCCAAATCATTTTGAAATCCATTCATAGATTAAAGAAATGACAGACTTACAACTTGACACAAAATTTTTGATAACCAAATCATAACACATGAGAGTTGAAAGGGACATTTGTCTTTGTCTGGTAAACATTGTGCCAAATTATCTTAATTAAATTTACTAATAAAGAAATTAAAAACACAAAATTTGTGACAACCTAATAATACCCTGTGACCTTGACCTTTGATCCATGGTCAAAAGTTAAACACAACAAATTGTCTTTGTCTGGTAAATATTTGTGCCAAGGTATTTTGTAATCTATTCAAAGATAAAGAAATAGCAGACTTTTACATTTGACCCATTGACAAGGGAGTTAAATGTGACACATATCCTTTCGAAATTCTCTGGTGAACATTTGCGCAAAACAGTGTTATCATACCCTGCAACCTTGACCTTTGAGTCCATAAGGCACAGCTACATGCCAAATATAAAAGGGTTAGGCCATACAGTTTTAGAGAAAAAGAGTTTTAAAGGTTTTCCTATGAAAAACTGATAAGCCCCGGGGGTCATTATTTGAACAATCTCACTAAAGGTTCACAACATGATGCTACATGTGAAATTTGGTTGTCCTAAGACTTATAGTTATTGACAAGAAGATGTTTAAAGTTTTGACTTTAGTTGTCAATATTACGTAAATACGGAAAATGACCACGCCCTCTGGCGGCCATGTTTTTTGACGGATCAAAATTCTTTGAACAATTTTGAAAGTATATAAATTGAGAAACATTTTGGTGAAAACCAAATTGAAATCGGACGAGTCGTTTTTGAGAAGAAGATTTTTTTTAGATATTGTGCATGGTTGCCATGGCAACAAGACCGATTGCCCCACCCACTTTTTTTTAACAATTTTTGAAGCTCACAACTACAGTATGTATCTGACCAAGTTCGGTTAAAATTGGGCAATTGGTTTCAGAGAAGAAGTTATTTGAAACAAATTGTGAACAGACGACACGGACACCGACGTACGACAGACGGCAACCGCTCACAATAGCTCACCTCAGGTGAGCTAACAAGACCCCAACGGGCTCTATGGCGCTCACCAGAGTACAAAGTTCCAAGATTTAACTAGACTTTATCGCTCAAGGGGATTAATACCCCCACTAGCGCCTAATGTCACAAGAAGCAAATGTGTCAGGATAATGTTGATGTGTGTACGCCATATAAACTAAAGGGTTCAGAAGCCTTTCCTATGATTTGAATAAATGACCTAATTTTTGACCTGACATACCAGTAACTCACATTCATACATTGCCTAGATTTGTCTAGGTGATTATTTTCAGCAAGTTTCATGAATTTGGGGCTAAAAACCTAGCCCCATAAGTGTTCAGAAGCCTTTTTTTTTTCATTTGACCTACTGACCTACTTTATGACCTGACATGACCAATATTTAAGTATGACCTAAACTTAATCAAGGACATAACACTGGAAATTAGAATCTCATTAAGATATAGCCAAAAATATTACTTCTAGAAGGTTTTTAACTTTCAATTCCATATTTCTAAACAAGGAAAATAATTTTTTTTAAACAATCTATTTTTAGCTCTGTGGCCTAGATAATTTTATGCAACAAATCAAAATTATTTGAATAACTTTAAGAGGACTATATAAGGATCATTCCTGCCAAGTTTAAGAAATCAGGAACCAGAAATGGGTGTCAAAGCCACCTGACGCTCACCTACTTGAAATTTAAGTCTAAAAACATCTTGTATCCAAAACAAACCAATTTTCAGTTAAGAAAAATTATTAAATGAATCCAAAACATGTCAAAAAATGAAAAATGAAAATCAATTTTAATTACAACTTTATAGCCTCAATGTTTGTTCCCAAATGAAGCTCCATACATTTTTACATTTCAGCACCCTAGCACAAGTATTAAACCTTAAAACAACTCGTCCAAAAAATTTTAAACTGGTGATTGCAGTATAAAAGCTAAGTCCAAAACATGTTACAAATTGACTAATATTAAAATTGTTTTTAAATTCGAACTCAATAACATCAATGTTTGATCCAGAATATAGCTTCACACAAAATTTCAGCACCCTAGCACAAGTATTTTACTTTAAAACAACCCGTCCAAAAAACTTTAACCTGGTGATTGCAGTAAAAAAGGTAAGTCCAAAACATGTTAGAAATTGACAAATATTAAAATTGTTTTTGAATTCCAACTTCATAACATCAATGTTTGTCCCCAAACGAAGCTTCATATAAAATTTCAGCAGCCTAGCACAAGTATTAAACTTTAAAACAACCCGTCCAAAAAACTTTAACCTAGAAATTTGTAGTCGAAAAACCTAAGTCCAAAACATGTCGAAAATTGATATAAATTAACATTATTTTTAGATTCCAACATCATAACATCAATGTTTAACCCCAAATGAACCTCCATACAAAATTTCAGCCACCTAGCCCAAGTATTAAACTTTAAAACAACCCGTCCAAAAAACTTTAACCTGGTGATTTGTAGTCGAAAAACCTAAGTCCAAAACATGTTGAAAATTGACATAAATTTTAATTATTTTTAAATTCCAATTTCCTAAAATCAATGTTTACCCCCAAATGAACCTCCATACAAAATTTCAGCACCCTAGCACAAGTATTAAGCTTTAAAACAACCCGTCCAAAAAACTTTAACGTGGTTATTTGTAGTCGAAAAACCTAAGTCCAAAACATGTTGAAAATTGACATCAATTTTAATTATTTTTAAATTCCAATTTCCTAAAATCAATGTTTACCCCCAAATGAACCTCCATACAAAATTTCAGCACCCTAGCACAAGTATTAAGCTTTAAAACAACCCGTCCAAAAAACTTTAACGTGGTTATTTGTAGTCGAAAAACCTAAGTCCAAAACATGTTGAAAATTGACATAAATTGTAATTATTTTTAAATTCCAATTTCCTAAAATCAATGTTTACCCCCAAATGAACCTCCATACAAAATTTCAGCACCCTAGAACAAGTATTAAGCTTTAAAACAACCCGTCCAAAAAACTTTAACCTTGGCCACGCTCACGCCCACGCCCACGCCGGGGGTATGACATTAGCTCTGCTGTTCTACGAACAGGCGAGCTAAAAATGTAAGAGTGATGATGGATTTTACTGTAGGACAATAGACTACTTAATGGCCAGTTAACTGTAAATGCTTTGAGTTAAATTTTAAGACAATTGTAGGCCTACTTGTTGAACAGTGAATTGTTGAACTGACATGAGTGAGTCAAGTTATTCAAAAACAGAGCATGCTGAAAGAGCCTGCCCCTGAGAGACATATTTTCAGGTAATAATTTACTGTAATTTTGTTCAAATTGGAGTGTCCCATTAAGTTTTGAAAATGCCCAATCTTTTGCCCCACCTGTTCAAAAACCTTGGCAGATCATTGCATACTAGTGCGGGTAACCGTTAACGGTTATGAACTGCCGATTAACCGGTAACAAAGTCGGTAGCCGGTTACTCGGAAGCCATTTTGAATAACAATCAAAGTACTGTAGTACTGCAGGCTCGGACTTTCAGTTTAATGTAGAATAAAGTAATGCAGAAAGCTAATTATGGAGTTTCTGCATTACCATTGCCATGCATTAAGCAGAAACCTGCAGCGCTTAAAGACCCTAAAGAATTTTGTAATGTGCAAGTCTTATAATGCATCGTCTGCTATGACTACTAGGTGAATGTTTACTACAAGGGAGTAAATACGGTGTTTAAATCACCACAGGTACAGACTCAGGATCCTGAGTTTAACTCAGTGCTGCTACTACACGGTTTATCTGATAGTGACGTATCCAGCAACTGAAGCTCCGTTAGATAGCATATGTAAACCCCGTATTACAGGATTTGTTTGTAGGGGGAGCTAGACTCGCACCAATATATTTCTGAAGGATTCGATATAGGCTCTCGGAGCCAAAAATGAAGCCCCATTTGTCGGGAGCTACCGCCTTCAGATCTTTTTTCCGTTCACTTGAAGTATTTTACTCTAAGATATACATGATATTTAAGTTTTAAAATACAGTAGCATCTTGATTGATAAGGGTAGGGCGTTTCCTGATTTTTGTAAACATGTACACGGAGCTCAATACACAAAACGATGCCGTTAACAAAGTATTTTATGTGCACAATTCAATATACTTTTCAGGTGTTCTCAACACTGAATACTCGCTGCATGGTGTCGTTTTATTTTAAGTTGAGTTAAAGAACCCTTATTTCACCTGTATTTACAATAAATGCCGATTGAACAGTTTTAATTTACAACAAACTTGTCTTCGAAATATTGTTTCCTTCGCTACTTTGACAGTTGAACTTGACACGCTTACTAACCTTCTGACCTCAAAATATTCGGTTTGCTTTGGATTTCTACCCTAGTAGCTATATATGACGTTCGTGTAGGGAAAACGTAAACCAGGATTTCCAGGAATTTCAAATATATTTTCAGAACACCCAATCAAAAATGATAAAATAATAAAACCCGGTTAGCTGAATCTACACTTCAATCGGATCGTCTCATATTTTGTCAAGGTTTAAAATAAGACAAGAATGGGACCAATTAATTATCTATAACACAATGCGGGATACAAGGTCTTCATATTCGGCCGCGCATAATTATTCCGTGTGTTAAACGATTGATGAACAGATTCATGCAGTAAACATGTAAGTTCATTTTATAAGATCAATAGATCTTCTTTTCTCTTTGCAATTCATTAAAGACCTACGTCGGCATGCATGGTAAAATAGTTTGAAAAAAGTATAACATTCATAAACAATTCTTTGGCACCAATACTCTATTATTGTATTATCGTTTACACACGCAAAACGGTCTCCAAATTTGTAATTGTTTATAGGTAAAACAATTGATCGTTACTGTGTACACGTGCAACGTCCAACCCTTACTGACTAATGATGTGTCAGTCGGCATATTAAAGTTACGATTTACCGGTTAACCCCGGTTACGAGCAACGATTAACCGGTTACAAATTTCTGGTAATCGTTTCAGCACTATTGCATACTGCATCTGTCTGCCATACAGTCAGTGTAACATCATGGAAGCAATAATCTGTATCAAACACTGATGAAAGAAAAGGGTTAAGCCGGTCACCTGATTATTGTTTTAAAGCACTCGAGTCGATGGGGTAAAGGGATTAAATCTTTCTCCTGCTATTACCATAATTATTCTCATGTTTTTTGAAAACAGCATAGACCCAAATCAGAAGCTCCTGAAGGCGCTGTCTGATCAGGGTTTTTACCGATTTCCTATAGATTCTGTCTGAAACATCATGCAGTCTTTCCTATAGAAAGTTTTCCTTATTCTGTTAGCCAATAGTTATGATTATGATTATTCATATGTACAGTATATGTACAGTCGGCTGAGCGGTCATTCGGACTGAAAGTAGACTTTAACTTGGTATATTACTTTATTCATAGTAGGGAGATTTTCATAGAATATTCAATGGGTGAAGGCTTAAACAAGCAATTGGAAATAGGTGTACAAAAACTGGGTCTTAAATCAAGTGATCTAGTACATGACCCAGTATCGAATAATTTTTCTGTTCACTTTAGGAATAAGACAAGCTGATAAGGCTGAGAACATGTCCTTAATGTCCTGAATGATTAAAACATTTGAACTGAAACACAGGTGTAGGCCAACAAGGTTGGTTGATAAGGAAGGACTGGTAATCATCCCTTACATAAATTGTCATAAACCTAGTTTCTGATGATAATAGATTTTGTCCAACATTAGGCCAGTATATCATGGAATCAGATATTTCATGATTCCATTCAATTCTCGATTATTGGCTTGCAGTTTAATTTATTTCTATACAATTATTCAGGCTTTAAAAAAGCCATATTGATGCTTCAAACCAAGAATCAAATTATTACACAATTTTTAAGTGTATCTTGGCATGGCGACGTGTCCTCCAACATTTTCAGGTTGCGGTGACCTTGATTTTGACATTTGATCTCAATCAAAGAGTGAAAGTTTGTTTTTTTACCCCATAAATATGCCTTTAATTTATTCCTCCACTGATGAAAATAGTTTATAGTCATAAAAACCTATGATAAGATATTTTCTATATATTAGATGTTTGCTTAAAGCAGGCTTAAAGTAAAGCACTATGCGCCTTAACCCTTAGCCCGCCAAATAAATTGTCGTCTGCTATATTTCTCGTCTTCTTCAAGTTTCAAAGTGCTTTAAAGTTGCTCAAAATTGCTGAAAATGTTGTCCGAGTGTCAAACAGCTTGGATCCGGATGAGACGCCGAGTTACTCGGCGTCTCATCCAGATCCAAGCTGTTTGCATATGGAGCTATAGTTGTGAGTGGCAGGCTAAGGGTTAAGGCGCATTCTGCTTCACTTTCAACCTTCTTGAAGTGGTCACCTATTTTCAAAACTAGAAACAGGTTATGGGTTAAGCAGTCACCTACCAAAAGAATTATCAAAACAGCCACCACTGTGCTATACCATTAGGCAAATAATTCCATAACCCTAAATTACCCCATAGCTTGTTTCTAGTTTTGATGACAGGTGAACACTTCAAGCAGGTTAAGCAGAATGCGCCTCATGCTACGATCTGCCAATACATAGAAAATTTTCTCATGATACAATACAGTCATGAATATGTATAATACTTATACATATTCATGACTGTATAGATTGGAACTATTTTCTTCAGTAAAAGAATAAATTAAATGCATAAATATGTCTAGGATAAAGCAAGAAATATGTATATGGAGCTTTCTACTAAACTTATATCCTGCTTTAATCTGAAACCTGCTTTAAACACCACCAGTGAGGTACCATTTTTTCAAGTACATGATGTACTTATTTATGAAGAGGAATAGGTACAGACGTACCAATGGCACAATGTGGTGAAAAAAGGTTTAAAAGTATTTTAGTGCTAAGTAACAGTCAAAGTGCTAAAAAATATTACCGTTTGCCCTAGATTGCCAGCCAATGAATGGGTTCCATTTCATTGAGAAATGAAAAAATATATCGCATATTCGTTCAATTTTGTACTTGGGTATGGCAGAGAAATAAACAAATCATGAACCGGTCAAGGACAATGCGTGCTAAGGAGGAGCGTAGCGCATCATTACATCATACAGCAACCGCTCAGCTGGGAATTACAGTATAACCTATGTACTGCGGCCTTTCAATGAAGAGGCCCGAATAAATCAAATATTTCTGTAGACAGGAGACTATAGTTAGTGCATAATGAAATTAATATGAAACGCATTAATCAAGTCCTGGATTAACTCATTGAACCCTAGGCAATGAGTACACTCGTCATTTATAATGTACCCGTTACACTTGTCCACAGCAAACATTGTAGAACCACATCGTAGATCTCCTATTACAACAAGAGGGCCTGAAGGCCCTGATATCGCTCACCATTTGTAATGAAGCCTGATAGCTTTACCTTTGAATTTCACCCGTTTTATTCTAAATTCATTCAAGTTTGTCGAGTCCCTACTGTAGTATAGTAGAGTACATCAAAGGCAGATAACTAGAGCCTAAACAATACTGAAATGAAGCCTTTTTCTAGCATTTCAAAGTATATCAAGGGCAGGTAACTATTGCCACAATCATTACATTTCAACAATAATTGCACTCCTTCCAGAACGTATAGCTACATCCTTTGTGTATCAAAATCCATTGAAAACTGTAGTTGCAAGAGTGTAAACGCTGTAAAATATGGCATTTTCAGCAATTCAAAGGTAGATATCTCTTGACCTATTGATCCGATTACAACCATAAATAAATTCATGTGAAGTCTTATGGTAATATACAATCTGAGTAATTTTGAGAAAGATTGGATAAAATTTGTGACCTCTAGAATGTAAACATCGTTAAATATGGCATTTTCAGCAATTCAAAGGTAGATAACTCTCGACCTATATGTCTGATTTCAATCATAATCAAACTCATCTTAACTCTTATAGTCATTTACAATCTGAGCAGGTTTGAGATAGATTGGATAAAAAGTGTGGCCTCTAGAGGGTAAACATCGTTAAATATGGCATTTTCAGCAATTTAAAGGTAAATAACTCTCGATCTATTTGTCCGATTTCAACCAAAGTCCAACTCATCCGAACTCTTATGGTCATATACAATCTGGGCAAGTTTTAGAAAGATTGGATAAATACTGTGGCCTCTAGAGTGTAAACACTGTTAAATATGGCATTTTGTCTTCTTTTGTGTAATCGTTTTACAAATATTTGACTGTAAAACGTTTCGAAAGAAATGTGTTTATTTTCAATATTGTACTAAAATACGGTTGCTTTTTATCAATGCATAAGGCAAGCAATACAGAGGCTTCTATAATTGTTTAATTCTTGCGTTAAACAGCCACCGGTCTTCAACCCCTTTGGTGCCATGGGCATTTTTGTCATTAATAGTATAATGCACTTAACAACACAGTCCAGATGAATGTCATTTAAAAAACCAAGAATGCTCTTGACTTAGGATGTTTTAACCCTATAATCTGTGGGTTTTTTTTTTTCTAAACTGACTTTAAAACAATTATTGCTTGGCTCCATTAGTGGTTTAAAGGACTCGAATCTTGGTTGATCAGGTGCTGTTTAATGCTTGGAAATTTTAGCAAATCAAATGATCAAGCATTTTCATGTCACACAAATCCACAGCAGCTCGTTCATGCCAGTTTTCAACACTTTACTGTCGGAACACAAATAAAAATCGTCCTCAATTGAATCTATTTTTAAATTCCATTTGGGTGACTCGCTAGCTCATGCTTGATTTTGTTTTTAAATGGAAATGCCTACAGCGAGCCCTACACGCATACAGGGTTCCCGGTCGTTTTTCTAGTTTTTCTTGTGACGTCATGTGTAAAAGTGAACTTGCCGGCTTCCGAAAATACAAAGCATCGCCCTCCGAAATAAAGCCCTTTCATTGACTGACATTGGCCGCCCTCCGAAATAAAGCCCTTTCATTGGCTGACAAACTAGGTCGAGTGGTAATTTGGGTTGAGGCAAACGGTAAATCAGTTATAGTTCATTTGTTAGAAAATTATACAACATAACCTGTTCGCTCCCTACGGTCGCTCCAGGTTATATTGCATAATTTTCAAAAAATGAACTATAACTAATACATATTGTCTGCTTAATCAACATTCTTATACATTCTAACCTTTCCCCCTAAATATTCATATTTAAAACTCACACCCAATTGTTTTCTAATTTTAGCACTCTTGGCCAATTTATGAAACTGGGCGGAACTTATAACATATTAACTTTTGAAGATGATCATAAAACCATCATTTCTATGAAATTATTTTGAATTAAAACATTTCAAGAATTTTTTTGAAAGATCATTCTTTCACCATTTAAAGCTTATAAACTGACCTATACTAGCACACTATCAGTAAACAGTAGTGGTGACATTCTAATAACTAACCTTCACCTTTAACCATGCTGTCTACTGAACATTTTGTCACCTGAAATACTGTAAGTGGCCTCTGATCTTTGTTATATTTCAGAGCTCCAGATAAGAGTAGTTTTTCAAAAACTAAAATCTTTATTTCTGAATTAAACCCTATGGTGTCACTACTCATTAGAATCGTCTCGAAGAGACGATTCTAATGAGTAGTAACACCATAGGATTTGGTGCTAAAAAGAGTGAGAAAATGTTGAATTTGTTGAAAAAACTACCTCTTATCTGGAGCCCTGATATTTGCCAAACATAGGAACACAACAACAAACAGTTTGAATCCTGTTCTGGAGCAGGCCTCATTTAGTGTGGAGCCTGATCTGGAACAAAACTGACTGAAATCTTTTGAATACCATTTTTTAGTGATGAAAGGGCTAAGCCAAACAATGTATACATAATATGTACAGTAAAATCTCTTACCGGTTTTAACTACGACCACTAAATTGTGTTATTAATTAGGCCTTTAAGACATGTGACAGGTAAGTGCTTAAAGCAAGGTGACAGTAAAACAAAACAGAGCTGTCACCTATCTTTTAAACAACCAATTAGCCTTCTTTTTTGTGGTCGTAATAGAAAAGTTTTACTGTATATGGTATAAACGTCAATCTCTAACATAGTTCTGGGTGATGGCCAGGCAAGTTTGACCCCTGTGATCTAATAATTACAATTACATTGTAACAATCATTGTAAAGTAAACATTGGTCTAGTCTACTATAGTTCAGTCCAACTTAGGTCAAGCAACTACTCAAATAAGGCAATACACGTCCAGCTTTTAATACTGGTTGGGTTACTGGGTAAAAGTCAAGCAACAGGCTCCTGTAGGATATTTCTTCTTTACCTTTGTCTTGCGCTGAACCGTCATTCTATTTTGAGATTCGTGTTTCTTTGAAAAGTGGCTCTTAAACAACCTCGGCTAAACAAAAGTTTGACTGTTGCTCCAATACTGTGAACTCATGCTCCTGAAAACTGACTAATGTTTACAAATACAGTCTGTTGATCACTGATCAGACCACAGTGAAACCTCTATATTATCATCAATACATTGTATAAAGTATTGAGTGTTTAAAGCTGGTGGCAGCTTAAAGCAAGGTTAAGGTTAAACAGAAGCTCCCAAAGGAGCTTTCTGTTTAATTTCCCCTTGCTTTAAGCTGCCATGTATTTTTTATAATAATCAATCAGCCTTCTTTTTAATGGTTTAACTGTACATGTTATGAACTTATCTAACGGTATAATCTATCTGTCCTTTAGTTTATATAACCCAACCTTGAGCTAAGCAACCATTTCTCCATTAACCTCATAACTGTTTCTAATAACCACTTAAAGCAGGTTAAGTTTCAAGTTGAAAGTAAAGCAGAAGGCATTCTGCTCTACTGTCATCCTGTTTTAAGAAATATTTTCTATATTCTAGCAGATACTGTTGCTTAAAGCAGGCTGTAATTGAAGCAGATTACACCATTCTTTTAACTTGCTTTAAGTGGTTACCTATCTTTAATACTAGAATCAGGCCAAGGGGTAATGAGTTAAAACAAGATTGACTGACCTTAGATACACATGTGTGTATAAATAGATTGACTGTCTATAGTTTATCTTCTGGCAATCTAGGTTAAAATAGGCCAAGCATATAGTAATGGGACCTGAACCAGATAATAACAATCTATAGCCCAACACCACTATTGACCAATAATCAATTAAAAATCAATATCTAAATAGATTAATCTTTACATCGTAAATATGTGACTACCAGAGACCTTGGCCTTTTAACCATTCTTCTGTTAATAGGCTTAGCTGTTTAGCCTGGTAGGTGGACATGAGCCCCAAAACAGGCATGGGGCTCGCGGTGTCCGCCAGCGCAAAATCTGCCAGGGGGGCTCATGTCAGTCAATTGTTTAGCGTTTACCGACACTTACTGAAACAAGTGTAAGACCCTTCAGAAGCTGTCTGATAAGAGTCTACACAGTTTTTATAGGATTACTTGTATTGTTTACCATGAATATGACATTATTTAACTCTTTCCTCCCTGAAACTTTAAATAGACAATTCCAGTTTCCATTTTTGTCTAGTCCATTTCTGACGTTTAAGGGTTGTTTTTGTCAATGTTTGGCATTATGACAAACAGTGAAGACCCTGATCAGAGGGCTCCTTTCGGAGCCCTCTGATCTGGGTCTTCACTGTTTGCATAGGACAAGTATACAATTCACATGTTCACTGTTTCAAAAGGACGCCTATATGCGGGACTAGGGCTCAAAGGGTTAAGAAAATAAAAATTGCCTTGACTTTATTAGCCAATGTAATAGTTCAGATTATACATGTAGATGTTCATAGTGGACATTAGAAGGAGAGAGGTTAAATAGCATCATATCTCAGATTACACAAGTATAGGTAATATTGCTCAACACAATCAGAACAGGTGATCAAAGATTACAAAGCTCACCTGCTCCTGCAAGGAACAGACCTTCACGTTGACCCTAGAGGTCATGGTCACCAATCTGCGATACATAGTGGTCTACTCATTGAGACGCATTAGGATATGAAGTTTCATGATCATAGGTGCAGTCGTTTGCTCAGTACAGACATCAACCCAAAACCTGAATGTGACACTTTCAACCAGCATTGAAAATGGATCCAGACACAAATTTGCAAGATTGAAAATATGCTAATAACAGAGGGGCCAAAACTGTCCATCTTTCTAATGAATGCGATCTCTTTGTCAAAAAACGTTTAAACAGCTCTCATGCTGAAATTCAGTAACACTGAGATGTCAACACAAAGCTCAAAAAGCTCAAATTTAGCTCAGAATCGATTTGATGTTTTTTATGCGCTGATACTTCAGAGTAGTTTTGAGATGTCACAGTGTAGCGGTTATTCAGAAACTGAGCTCCAGGTAAGTCCTATAGTGTCTGTGTTATGTGTACAAAATGGGCCAGGCAAGCTTCCTAAAACGTACACAAATAAACATGTCAACTTTCCCAATTATTTTCGCCATACACACCAGAGTTATTAAAAACTTATTATTGTACACTATTTTCTGCTTTACTTTCAACTTGCTAATGTGATCACCTGTCTTCAAAACTACATTTCATTACTGGTAAATGAACAAAGGGAAGTAACTTCATTAATTACAAACCTATCAAACTAATGTCCAATCTATTGTGGTAATGGTTCTTTAAATCATATAAAGTTTGCAAGCTGGGTTATGTTTTCATCTGCCATTATTGTCATCTGCTGCTGTTTTAAAAATAGATTTTTCAAAATTTCTTTTAAAAACAAAGTCAAAGTGTAAAGCAGTTTGGATCCTGATGAGATGCAGCATTATGGGACGTCTCATCAGGATCCAAACTGTTTGCACAGATAATAACAATTCTGCCACAAGAAAAGACTTATAGGCCACAAGTATCCCAACAGCAGGGCTCCAGATAAGAGGTAGTTTTTTCAACAAATCCCACATTTTTCACCATTTTTAGCACCAAATCCTACGGTGTCACTACTCATTAGAATCGTCTCGAAGAGACGATTCTAATGAGTAGTGACACCATAGGGTTTAATTCAGAAATAAAGATTTTAGTTTTTGAAAAACTCCCCTTATCTGGTGCTCTGAACAGGTGTCCTCTTTAACAAAATTATCAGAGCTTTTTGCTTTACTTTAATCTAGCTTAACAAAGACACCCTAAGGAGGAAAGGGTTAACCCTTGGATTCTGGTTTTGAAGATAAGGTAATCAGCTGGAAGCAGGGAGAAAGTAACCATTAGTAGATTTCTGTTTTACTTCAAGTCTGCTTTAAGCTGGAGTCCTATCTTCCTGTGGGAGAAAAGGTTAGCCCTTTAGTCCATAGTCTGTTTCTACTTTTGAAGCTGTGACCACTTAAAGCAGGTTGAAAGTAAAGCAGAATGTGCCTGAATGCACATTCTGCTTTACTTTCAGTCTGCTTTAACTACCATCTGCTAGGATATAGAAACTATTTCTTGTGATACATGTTCATGAAAAATATACCCACCTTGACAATCTGTTCAGTCTACTGAAGAGAAATACCATCAACAGAACACAACAGAACTGCTTCCCTTCAATCAACCTGCAATACAAAATTCAAAGCAACTTGTAATTTAATCAATATATTAAAGAACCTGCAGATCAGGGCCATTTTTATAACTTTAGTTTTCTGCAAATATACTTTTTTTTCTTCAAAAAAAGGACCTAAATTTCAACAAAACAAGATGTGTTTGTGAACCACTATGCCCACTGATGTGACAATGACCTCTAAATGATCTTGACCTTTGTCAGATATGACCCACCTTGCAGAGCTAAAGAGCTTCTTCCGTTGACTCACTGTTGAGTACACGTACGAAAGTTGTTATTTAAGTTTGTAGACTTTTGTCTTTATTTTTCTATGTCAACCATTATGTGGTATTTACTATTTACTGGTTTATTATTGATAACTTATAGTCATTTTCATAAAATTGTTTACGCCGTTCACGATGACGACAACAACGACGACCACACCGGGGGTATTGCAATAGCCTGTCTTGTACTTCGTACAGGCCAGCTAAAAAATGTGAAAATATAGTATAAAATAGTTAATCAATAGTTAATAATATATAAATATAATATAGTTAAACTTGGAAGAAAATTATATTTTCAAAAAACAAAAATCAAATTTGATCACATGTATACCTTATTTTTTTAATGTCCTTTTGTAAAATGAAGTTGAATAACAATTTTTTTTATATAACTCTAAATGTTTATTATATAATATTACATGTAGCGAGTGTCTGGAAATTGACCTAAAATTTCACATGCAATAAACAGCGGTATAAATTCTGAAATTTGTTACTCATCCTGCATAAAAGACAATGAAGGCGATCCAAAAAATACACTTGCCCTGCACATAAGACAAAGAAGGGAAAAAGCATGCAGGATAAGTAGAATGTTTTTACCCCTGGGTATAGATTTGACCTGTTTATGTACAAGCCCCTTTACTACCCGGATGATGACGTCAAGGGGAACGGTGCAATGGGAATTTGCAGCCCTGCATTTACAGCCTAAGGATAGTTTAAATAACTGGTAGTTGTTTAAACGAGAAACCGCCAATGTCGGTATGGCCGGATTGTCTGCACTTTTGCTTTGAATATATATATAATATAGTTACCCATGGCATGTGAAGATGAACTCACTACAACTGTACATGCCAAATTTGGTTGCTGTAGGACTTAAACTGACACTAACAAAAAGGTAAACCAAGACGCAGTGCTCCAGATAATTTTTGCATGCAATGAGTACGTACTCGCACTATTTTTACTTCAATGCTGAAAATCAAAATCAAATGCTGAAAATCTACGCAGAATACAAACAATGGAAAACTTTAACTAAATTTAACTTTTACTGAATTGAACAATGCAGGCATGTACACACTTCTAAATATGTTAATGCCATCATCTGAGCCAAACACTGGGCCATATGTGCATTCCTGTTCATATTTGAACACTTGTAGCTTATGCTGTTTTATACATGCCTGTCAACAGTATTTCTTTGCACGATTATTTTAGCCAACAAGGTGTCTACCTTTCCCTCAATGCATAAATAGGACATTTCAATACTGTTTCTCGATCTTGTCCCTTATAGTTGATATTTAAGCAGGGATAAGTCATTTCCAAGATTCTATTAAATTTCATTTACCTGGGCACCGTTGTGTTTTCTTTTGATAATTTTTGCGGATTTTTCTAAACTTGGGTTGTCCTCGCGATTGACGCTATTAATTAACATTCAATGATAGATTTGAATAAAAGCTCACGGCATCCTCACGTTTTCCAAATTGAATAGTAACCAGGGTTCGACATTAACTTTTTTTTTCACTAGACATTCGGTCTTGTATCCTGCAAACATTACTAGACCAGACCAAAAAGTTGGTAGACCAAACAGAAACAACTGAATATTTGGTAAACTTTATAATTTCGCAAAACTTTCTCTGTCTTTTTTGCTTTTCATAGCGTGTCTTTGACTCCGCCGTAGCTGTACTCGCCCCTTTCTCTTCCTTTTTCTTACCATTAAAACCGAAGCTGAATAAATCTGACATGATTTGACATTACGATGTACACAAACAAAAAAGCGTTCGCTGAATGTCGTACTTATACTTGGCAGAAAAATGGATATTTTCGTTAACAAAACAAATAATATATCAGAATTGGGATTGATTTCGGTTTCGCACGTAAAAATTGATACAAAATTGTGTTTTAGGTAAAATAATTGCATTGAAGATACTTACGACAATCATGGTAGTGAAAAGCGTGGGAAAGTGTAATATCCGGTAACTACCGAGAAATATCGGTTCGCAGAATAAATTGTCATTTTCAATCCCAAAAACTGAGACTGCAGTTACCTTTTCGGATATTGTACCTTTCTAATTAAAAATGATAAATTCTAAAAACATTCAAAACGTAACTGTTATCAACACAATCAGGTGTTTTAAGTATAGCGCGAGATGATCAATTAATCACACCGATATTTTTCGTAACTGAACCGGATTTTACTCATCGCCCTAATTACTGCGGGATAGATACTATTGCTAATTTTAGAATAAGGATTTCCCGACTGCGTGCTTTATTTAGATGCGGAAACAGTTTTGAGGTCTGAGCAACCTACTTGTCTGAAACCACAGTGACGAACTGGGTAGGATTTTTAGCTTGAACATAATGATGTCATTTTCTAAATGCGTGAATTTTAAAAAAACATCCTCAGATTTTAACTAGACCATTCGGGTTAGTAACTGCGAGGGATCACTAGATCGAACATCGCCGTTACTAGTGAATGTCTATCGGACGTAGGCCAATGTCGAACCCTGCTTCCATATCCTGTTTCTCGAAGTATGAAGCAGACTGAACCATATCTAAACTTTAGCAGACAACATGTTCAGCTGATCATGACCAGTTCTGTGATACTCCCCAACTGTTGCATAATATTTGACCTCAGTGGGTAGAGCTCTGGGGCTTACCCTTACCAGACTGAAATTATGTCTGCTTAAAACCTACTGTATGTGAAAAGTGTACAAAAAAAACAATTTAGAAAATGTTAAGTTGGTTAATGAGTGGCAAATAGGTTGGATCCAGATTAGATGTAGCATTATGATTATGTTGCATCTGATCTGGATCCAAAATGTTTGCAAATATTGGCTATTTGCCCTTAGTATATTAAGAGTAACTCAGGTAAAATACAGTTCTGCTTCATCAAAAAAACTGCGCAGGATGGCGTCAAGTGTGACCCTAGGGATTTCATTTTAACAAACTTTAGAGGAATCGACCAGAAGATTCTACTGTAAAAATATCAAAGCTTTGGGCCTAATAGTTTTGGGCAAGAAGATTTTTTAAAGTTTTTTGCTTTTTTGCTTTTTCAAGCAGAGTTTTTGCTTTTTCTCTTTCATTTGAACAACTTCTGTAGAGAAGCATCCAAGGAACATCATGGGCAGTTTGAACTCTCCCTACAATCGGCGGGTTCAGAGGAGATGTCGTTTGAAGAAAATGTGAATGGACAGACGTACTACGGACGGTGAGCGGTCACAATAGCTCACCTTGAGCCTTTGGCTCAGGTGAGCTAAAAACTGATAAGCCCTAGGGCGGGACCAAAAAGGCCCCAGGGTCAAAATTTGAACAATCTTGGTAGAATATCATTAGGTCATGATACATACCAAATATCAAAGGTATGGGCCTTTTGGTTTCTGAGAAGAAGATTTTTAAAGATTTTCTTATGCATTAAAAGTTGTCTATACGGTCATGTTAGAAAATCTGGTCCCAAAGCAAGGGGAATAACTCTAGCCAAAAACTTTGAACAAAATTTCGTTCCCCCTTGTCACTGATGCTTCTGACAAAGTTTAATTGAAATCGGGTCAGTGGTTTCTGAGGAGATGTTTGAAAATGTGGACGGACGACGGCAGACGGACGAAGAGCGGTCACAATAGCTCATCCTGAGCCGAAGGCTCAGGTGAGCTAAAAAGTAAGTCATTATTTTTAAAAGTAAGACTACCAATAGATTCAGGATGCAAAAATACACCAACCTGGTATAAAAACAAGAGGGCCAGAATGGCCCTTGATCGCTCACCTGTCCATGGTGACACTAGGATGGGTCACTTGATTTCAGAAAAGAAGATTTGTAAAAGGTGACCCCAAGGGCGGGGCAAAATTTGAACAACTTTGATAGAGGACCTGTAGATGATGTTATGTGTAAAATATCTAAACTCAGTGTACTATGGTTTCAGACAAGAAGATTTTTGAAGTTTTCATTGAAAAAATCTATTTTTAGCTCCGGTGACCCAGATATGCAATAGACCAGAACCAATTCATCAAGATATGTGAAGGACCTCTAGAAGTTACACCATGCCAAGTATCAAAGCTCTGGCCATATTGGTTTCTGAGTAAAAGATGTTTGAACATTTCACTATGTAACTCTATGTAAAACGGTGACCCCCGGGGTGGGGCCAATTTTGACCCCAGGGGTGAAACTTGAACAATTTTGATAGAGGACCTGTAGACGATGCTATGTGCAAAATATCTAAACTCAGTGTACTATGGTTTCAGACAAGAAGATTTTTGAAGTTTTCTTTGAAAAAATCTATTTTTAGCTCCGGTGACCCAGATATGCAACAGACTGAAACCAATTCAACAATATATGTGAAGGACTTCTAGAAGTTAAACCATGCCAAATATCAAAGCTCTGGTCATATTGGTTTCAGAGAAAAAGATGTTTGAACATTTCACTATATATAACTCTATGTAAAACTGACCCCAGGGACAAAATTTGAACAACTAAGATAGAGGACTTGTATATGAGGCTATGTTCAAAATATCTAAGCTTAGTGTACTATGGTTTCAGACAAGAAGATTTTTTAAGTTCTCATTGAAAAAATCTATTTTTAGCTCCGGTGACCCAGATATGCAACAGACCGGAACCAATTCAACAAATATGTCAAATACCTCTAGAAGTTATACCATGCCAAATATCAAAGCTCTGGTCATATTGGTTTCAGAGAAAAAGATGTTTGAACTTTTCACTATATAACTCTATGTAAAACGGTGACCCCCGGGGCAAAATTTGAACAACTTTGATAGAAGACCTGTAGATGATGCTTTGTGCCAAATATCTAAGCTCTTGCCCTTTTGGTTTTTGACAAGAAGATTTTTTAAGATTTCCTCATTTTTGCACTTTGGTTGCCATGGCAACCAGAGTTCTGCATTGTTTCAAATTCTTTGAACACCTTTGAAAGAGCTTGACCCAAGGAACATTCCTGTGAAGTATGGTTGCAATCCAGCCAGTGGTTTTGGAGAAGAAGATGTTTGAAGAAATTGTTGACGCACAACGCACGACGCACAAAGACAGACCACAAAAGCTCACCTTGAGCACTTTGTGCTCAGGTGAGCTAAAAATCTTTAAAACGCTTAATTTGACTTTTAATCCAGATATTTAATATTCTCTGTGGACAGCGTGTACTACACTGGGGGAGACGTTTCTTTCGTTTTGCCACCGTTGTGTCGAAATACGGCTCATTGTGATAATAGCATTATCCGGTGTACGTTTCCAACCAGTGTACTAGCTGCCATGTAAACACCGCTGCTCAAGTATTTTGAAAAGTTTAAAATTAGATGAATAGCAACCTGAAGCTTGATTTGAGGTCAGAAATTGTTTTCAAAATGACTTTTGCAATAATTGTGTGATTTTAACATGTTAATGTGACTCAATCTGAGAGTTTAACTCTTTGAAACCTAGTCCCGCAGATTTACAGACGTTTCGGTAAATGACCAGTTCGGTAAATTGAATTTATATAGTGAAAGGTCTGGACGTTTCGGTAAAAAGGTAAATCATAGTATTTATAGGATTAAGTATATCACACCTCTGGCAGTAACAATGAGACTCTGTGGATATGTCAGACATACAGGCTAATTGTCTGCAACACAGTAAATATGTCATTTCTGTGGACATGATCTGCATCTTACGCACTGAGCGTCTTAATCTCTATATCTATTTGAATCTGCGAATGTTCGTACAAGGGAGAAATTACATGTAGATTCTACGCTTACCATTCAATATATTATGGTGAAATTGTGATAACTTTTGCAACATTTTCAATCCAGATAAGGGGCCAACATATTATAGTCTCACCTTTTCTAACTGTTTGTAATTCGGATAAGGAATTCACTTAAAAAACTTTTTTTTTCAATTTTAGTTCATGCCATATTTAGCAGACATCATTTATTGTGGTATTCACTGACGTTTCAGTGACAACGCCGTTGGTAAAACTATTCACTCACTCGTTTGAATCTCTCCCTCGTAACATTCTATAAATAGGCTTGCAGTTTGGGTTTCTTCTTTTTGTGAAAAGTCACATGACACAACAGAAGAGGGTGTTCTGCCAATTAGCTGTTACTGAATTCAAAATGCTATGAGAGGTGTGAAAACACTGTGATGTTTTGATATTCCAGTACAGTACCAGGCAATAGTTTTCCAGTCCTGGCATGGACTTTTAACAATCTTATGACTGCCAATTCCACGATAATTGTCATCAGTATCTACCTTTTGAAAGAGGGTACTAAATTCCTTTGTCCTGAAGCGTCTATATTAAATGTTTTAGCTAGATATGAATAAGTGCCTAACTGTCTATGAATTTGAGCATTGATTTTCTTTTCCTTTTTAAAGACGTAGATGTACAGATAAAGACCAACTCGAAGAGCTTTAGATATAGATTATTTTTTTATTAGACTAAAATTCAGTCAGGTCTTAATTGGCGTTCAATTTCATTAATTTGAATATATCACGCATCTATAATTATAATATATGTGGCTAGCTCTAGATACCATATTTTCAGATGATACTTCTTTAAATAGTATCTAATGAATGGAGTTGATATATCTAGGTGTTTATGACGTTGAGGAAGTAGGAAAACAGAATTAAAATTAATTATGTAGGTCAGATCATAAAGGTGACGGAATTAGCCTCCACACATATTTATTGTCGGGTAATTCCGACACCCCCAAAATCTGTTTACAGAGTTTATGAAGCTTCATTTCGTGACTTTTACAAAGAAGCTAAATAGATACCTTTGGTATTGTTACTCCAATACACACCACTAGATTGAGAAAAACAATAACTTTGCATACCTTATTTCGGCGACTAGCTTATGGAATTACGTAACGTGGCATTTTTGCGGGGTCAAAAATGAGGTCACTGATTCAAAGAGATTGATACTCAGAAAGAAAGCGTCTTGAATGCGCCGATCAATTTTATGACGTTACATTTATATATGACGTCATTATTAAAATCAGGTAATCCTTGAATATGGAGTGGTAACATTATGAATTTAAGAGTCTTTAAAAGGGTGACGGGATTGGACGACTGTCGGGATTACCCAACATCACTCTATATTAAAATGGAAACTGGAATTGTAAATTTTAAGTTTAAGGGAGGAAAGAGTTAAGGAATGAGGCAACATTTATATTTTCCTCCCTGTTTTTTGCATATTGCATTGAGACCCTGAGGACGGCACCTGTCAAAAGTTAACTTGTCGTCACAGGGGTTCATTGATGAGACTACCTTCTCATAATCATCATCTTGATGGAGAAAAGAATTATCATTAGAAGAAGAAGATAAACAGGTCCTCTATGGTCCTTTTCGTCAGACTCTGGATTAAGATTCCTCAATAAACTCCCTAAAATTTACGATCAAGAAGAACATCTTACTTACCAAAATTAAAACAAACAAAATCAGATTTAATCAGCATGTGCTGCTAAAACATTTCTGGGTTTACCGCAAAGCTTCCCATCCCCTCCCACACGTGCGGAGAAAAGTTTATTATTGAGACGCAAGGAACTAGAATTACCGGAATGAGGCTATGCGCAATACACAGATTATTCCAATAATACATAGAAATATAAATTACGAAATTATATATACTTTTCTAGGCGTAGTTCCGAATCTTTCAATATGTGTTTATATATTTCTCATATATTAGTAAAAAATCTGTTTTTACTCCGTGGCTGAAGTTAACTCCTCCTGTTTCACTCTCTCATCGGTGAGATTAAAAAATTCTTGGGACTAGGTAAATAGCTGGCGCGTGGCTGGCATAAAGCAAATAAGAACAACTTGACAGGCAGAGGCAGGCACTGGTTAGATTATATAGTGGCCAACGGGCCGTGACCTACCTGGCTGATACCTGGTCGATATGGGTGATGGTGTGTTGCACAGGGTTTGCAGAATTTAATCTGCTAATCACTGTTGATTATATATAATTACGAAAGAATAATTACAAACTGACGAGATTTTGTTTTTGATAATGAACAATTGAAAAAAAATTAAATAAAAAAAAATTCCTTAATTTTTTTTTTATTATTAAAAATTCCTAGGTTAATTATACCTAATTAGTAAATGTAATAGCTATTTTTTTCGAAATGGCAAACCACATAATTTTGCTAATGATAAGATAGCGAACATTGATAGGCAGGCAATAAATAGGGAGTGCAGACGAACATTAAACTAAGAACAACTTGGCAGGCATAAAGCAAATAAGAACAAACTGACAGGCGTTGGTTAGATTATATAGTGGCCAACGGGCCGTGACCTACCTGGCTGATACCTGGTCGATCTAATATGGGTGATGGTGTGTTGCACAGGGTTTGCAGAATTTAATCTGCTAATCAATGTTGATTATATATAAATACGAAAGAATAAATACAAACGGACGAGATTTTGTTTTTGATAATGAACAAGTGACACAAAAAATTAAAAAAAAAAAATTCTTAATTTTTTTTTTATTATTAAAAATCCCTAGGTTAATTATACCTAATTAGTAAATGTAAGAGCTATTTTTTTCGAAATGGCAAACCACATAATTTTGCTAATGATAAGATAGCGAACATTGATAGGCAGGCAATAAATAGGGAGTGCAGACGAGCATTAAACTAAGAACAACTTGGCAGGCATAAAGCAAATAAGAACAAATTGACAGGCGTTGGTTAGATTATATAGTGGCCAACGGGCCGTGACCTACCTGGTTGATACCTGGCAGGCAGTATTAAACTAAGAACAACTTGGCAGGCACTGGTTAGATTATATAGTGGTCAGCGGGCCGTGACAAACCACGCTGGTATTACAAGGCAATAATGATTGACTTTCTTTCTGTAATCTGATGCAGAAAAATTGTTTTAAGAAAAAGATGAAAGCATTCGTTACACACTGTTTATGTTTTATAAACGTGTGTATCCGGGACTCGGGACGTGGACCCTGCTTTCATGAGTCCCATTTTTGAAAAGAAAAATTTAAGCCAAAAGTATTTCCCTTACCTAGTAAAACTTTTTAAAAAAAATTCCACATCAGTACTTAGAAAATCCAATCAATTTTTAAACCAATAAAAGGTAAATAAGTGTACCTAGCACAAAATGACCTGTACTTAATTAATTTATTTATTTCTGTTATTATTTATTTATTTTTGTATATTATTTGTTTGTGTGTTTGTTTGTTGATTGATTGATTAATTGAATGATTGATTGATTGATTGATTGATTGACTTATTTATTGACTTATTTATTTATTTATTTACTTATTGATATTGATTTTTTGATTGATTGATTGATTTGTATTTGTTTTTTATTTATTTAATTATTTAATGTAGAATATCATGATGTTTAGAGATTATGTGCACGCGTGTCATCAGCATTAGCGTAATAATTATAGTTATTAGTTAGAAGTATTAGAGGTAAAGCAGATTAAAGATGACGCGTGTCTGCTGCCCGTGCCAGAATTTACGGTTCACTGAGCAAAGTATCGGTCGGAAACAGAATTACTAACTACAAAAACCACACTGGAATTCACTACTTACGGTTGAAATATTTGCAGGTGCATTGACACAACTGTAATGAAACCAGCTTTCACATCTAGAGCACTCTACCATGTTTTCCACGCATTCCGGTAAATTACAGATACAGTAGTTATCAATAGAAACGTCACGCATCTTTTTTTGTCGTCTTAAACTTATTTTTTTATTTGTTAAAGGGAATTCCTGCATTGCATTGTTCTCAAAACAGTTTAACAGATGTGTCCTAAGTTTAGTTGAATCAAAAATAGTATCAAAACATGTTTTTTTCCTGAAACAATAAGAGGTGGCGAAAGCTATCGCATATAGGCCGCAATCCACGGAGTTAGTTTGCTTCATTACAGCTGGAAAATGTATATTTAAAGTCTTATCATTTTTACTATAAATTTGAGAAAGTTGTATTTTCAAACCATTGGGTATTAAATTGTCATTTGATCTGTTTTCAGTACCTAAACTGTCAACCATGAAAATCTTTTCGTTGTCAGAGAAAGAAGCTACCCAGTGATCTTTATGATTATGATGTATCTGACACGAAGGGGAGTTTGCTGGTTTCATGGGAACGGACATAACCCATTTGCGCTTTGCATCATTATAAACTGGTACAGTATCCACGAATTGAAGACCGCCAATTGAGGACCCTACATGTTTCTTTAAGAGTATATTAACTGCTTCCATATGATTTGAGTTAAGTTTTTTGTCATTAATCAAATCCAGTTTATCTTCCATTGTTAGTCCTAAATTTTGTATCCAATAGTCAACTTCTTGAGGTAAGTTTTCAGAAACGGAAATAGGGGATGTCTCTAAGTCTGATTTGATTTCGTTATCCGATTCGTAACTTTCTATTTTAGAAATTTTTAAATCATTTTCAGATGCTTCCTCAATGAAATTCAGTTTTCTTTTCCTACCTTTAGATTTTGGTGTATTTAAAAGCAAAGGTTTTTGATCTTTGAGTATTGATCTTGGCGTAGACCGAAATTTATTTTGCTTCCGTGTCTTTTCCTCAGTTTCACCGTTTTTAATAGTATTTTTACAAGTAGGCGTGTCAAATGTTTCTTCATGTTTTGGGCATTTAATAGCCGAGTCAGGGGCAGGATTAATTGTGACATCGCCATCATTATCACCCTTACGTCCCTTTTTTGTACCTAATTTTTTTTTATTTCTTGGTCGTGCCTTTGCTACGATTTTTGTCATATTTAATATTCTCTTTTTACTTTTAACCTCCATACCTATGGATAATTTGGCCAAGTTTATAAAATTTAGAAATTACCTATGAAACAGAATTAGTAATTAAAATTTAATCATATTTTTGAATTTGCATAAATAATGATACTAATACTTAGCTAACGAACGGTAGTCAAAATAACAAGTATTTTTTTAACAAAAATAAATAAAAACATTTATATCTAACTATTATAACTAAGCTTAGTATCTTACTGTAATATTTAAAAGAAACAAGTGTTATAATTATGGCAGGTTACTGAATCAGATTGCAGAACGAAAGTCATTCATTATTGCCTTGTAAAACCAGCGTGGTTTGTCACGGCCCGCTGACCACTATATATTCTAACCAACGCCTGCTATTTTGTTCATAGTTTAATACTGCCTGCCTTTCACGGCTCGGTGGCCACTATATAATCTAACCAGTGCCTGCCAATGTGTTCTTATTTTAATATTTTTCACCCATATTAGATCGACCAGGTATCAGCCAGGTAGGTCACGGCCCGTTGGCCACTATATAATCTAACCAACGCCTGTCAATTTGTTCATATTTGCTTTATGCCTGCCAAGTTGTTCTTAGTTTAATGCTCGTCTGCACTCCCTATTTATTGCCTGCCTATCAATGTTCGCTATCTTATCATTAGCAAAATTATGTGGTTTGCCATTTCGAAAAAATTAGCTATTACATTTACTATTTAGGTATAATTAACCTAGGGACTTTTAATAAAAAAAATAAAAATTTAAGAATTTTTTTTTATTTAATTTTTTTTTTCAATTGTTCATTATCAGAAACAAAATCTCGTCAGTTTGTAATTATTCTTTAGTAATTATACATAATCAACAGTGATTACCAGATTGAATTCTGCAAACCCTGTGCAACACACAACCACCCATATCGACCAGGTAGGTCACGGCCCGTTGGCCACTATATAATCTAACCAGTGCCTGCCTCTGCCTGTCAAGTTGTTCTTATTTGCTTTATGCCAGCCAAGTTGTTCTTAGTTTAATGCTCGTCTGCACTCCCTATTTATTGCCTGCCTATCAATGCTCGCTATCTTATCATTAGCAAAATTATGTGGTTTGCCATTTCGAAAAAATTAGCTATTACATTTACTATTTAGGTATAATTAACCTAGGGATTTTTAATAATGAAAAAAAAAAATTAAATTAATTTAAATTTTTTTTTTTATTTAATATTTTTTTTCAATTGTTCATTATCAGAAACAAAATCTCGTCAGTTTGTAATTATTCTTTAGTAATTATACATAATCAACAGTGATTACCAGCTTGAATTCTGCAAACCCTGTGCAACACACAACCACCCATATCGACCAGGTAGGTCACGGCCCGTTGGCCACTATATAATCTAACCAGTGCCTGCCTCTGCCTGTCAAGTTGTTCTTATTTGCTTTATGCCAGCCACGCGCCAGCTATTTACCTAGTCCCAAAATTCTTCATTCGAACGCTTCGAACATTATCCTAAAATTTGACGAGACAATGCCAAAATTGTGCTAGATTTGAAGCTTTAAATTAATATTTTGAAAGGCATAAATCATAACAAAATGCCTTTAGGCGTGAAACCCGTGTGCTCTTCTTGTAGCAGTAGCAACTCTACAATGTGGAGCAAGAATGATAAGGGAGAAATCGTTTGTAATGAATGCGTCACCAAGCTGACCCAAGTTGGAAAGGAGGCAGATGGAAATGGTGTAATTCAAGGGAAAAAGACCATGGCAAGCGTTGAAAATGTCCAGGAACGTGTTTTGCGAAAGAGCTCTAGAAATAAGCCATCGAAGTACAGAGTTGCAACGTCAAAACCACTGGCAACAAAAGGGAAAAGCAGAAGGATAATTTTCAAGAAAAGTGTATGTGTAAATTTATTTGGGTGACCAATCAAAGTTGCATACCAATGCACAAGTGAACCATTTGGGCAATATCCTGGAATAGCCCCAGCAGTCACGTGATGTGGTTCATTCCGTATATACGGACTGAGCCACAATGGTGTCCTGCTGGGGTTATTCCAGGATATTGCCGTTTTCATACACCCATCTTCTAAGTTCTTACGGGATGTATAATTGGAGAAAGTGTCAAAGGGCATGACAGTCGTTCCGATAACAGTTCTTATTCTAACGACTGTCATGCCAATAAGAACTCGTATCCCCAACATGGTTGTGCCTTTAATATCTCATGATTGCTGTGCAGATTCTACAGCTTATTGCATGACAGTCATCATCGTCAATTTTTTTTAATTAAATGCAGGGGTGGGAGCATTATCCACAACAGTGGGCTCCCTCCAAGGTAACTGGCTTGCTGCACGCATGGCGATTCTTACACAGGATTTCTATCATGTGGTCCAACTGCTGCGAGTCCCAATTCTATGCGGTTCTGGATCTGGATCTGTTTCATGATCTTGGGCCTTCCAGGCACACGCTTTTCTCTGATCCTTCAGTATGTCCTCTTATTTTAAACTAACAGGACCTGTTTATAGCTGGCATTCTGAATCTGAAATATTTGGTAACTGGAGCAATGTTTTAAGTCATTATTATATCATGGTATCTGCACTTTTTGACCAGTGATGGAGACATAAATTTTCTAGGTAGACAAAGAAATCAAGTTCAATATATACACCAAATTTTTTTTTAATATTCTCAGCTCTTTCTCTCTCTATATATAATATATATATATATATATATTTTTAATATATTTTATGGGGGGAAAATCTGTTTAGGTCGTACCATTGCCTATGGGCCTGATGAGCGAGTGACATGACATCAGAGCTGTTGATAAGCTGTGTATTTGCGTATTTACGCAAAAAAAATTGACCAGAAAGCATAAAAATCAGTCGAAGCAAATCCTTTAAAGTTAAGTGCGTAATGAAAACAAACGATCGTACGCCGTTACTTTCTTTCTTGTAAACAGACAGCCTATGAATTACGTCATCGGTCAGTGCGCGTTATTTGTATTGTTAGACTGGTATAAAATCATATTCTTCGCAGCGTTCCGTGCTGCATATCAGAACATAGGCAGTCCATTTCGCTCATTTTGGCTCTTCTTGTGATAATTGTGAACCAGTCTTACATAAAAATTCTGTTTCCGCTTTCGGTTTTCAAGATGCCGCAAGGTCGACGAAAACAATCACATTACTTGGCTACATCTCTCAAGTCCCGTGGTGAAAAATAGTGAGAACAGTTGTGACCGTTCTCTCGTTGACTATCTTTTGAAAACATTCTCTTTCATAGCGAAACGGGTGTGAACAGTAAAGCAAATTTTAGACCGGGTTTGCACTCTAACTTCTAAGTAATACTGAAAAGAAACGCGATCCATGTCGAATAAAAACAAACATTTGGAAGATCCAATTCTGCGTCTAGGTGACAAGCAGTAGTTTAATCTTCATAGTTTAAGCTGGGGATTGCTAAAGAAGGTTGAAAGTTAAGCAGAAAGCTACCAAAGCTTTTCTTTTAATTGTCTAAACACTTAAACAATCTATAAGTGAAAGAGTTCAGAAAATCACTATGAGTTGCTCTTTACGCAATTAACCAAATATCAGTGGGGTAAAAAAAAAAAATGTTACTCAATAAAAAAACGAAAAAAGCAATTACCTTAAAACTAGTGGGGTAAATACCCTATTCTAAGAAAAACTTATCTACAGCTCTGACATGTCCATACTTTCTCAGCTTCCTTTTACTTACTTTATTGAGAAGCTCTTCAGAGGGACCAATCAGTGCCCGAAACCCTTCATTAGTAACTGAGTCCTTGTAGGAGATGTTAAGAATCGATCTGTAGCATCTCATCTCCAGAGATTGGCATCTACTGCCAGGGTCCACGTCTCAAGTTTAAAACATTGTATAGAAGAATCAAGCATATTGTTATATCCCTAGTAGGCTACCATATCATAGTGGACAGGGATAAAGACTTTATTAAAGTGTTTGCCCTTTCTGTCTGTCTGTCCATCCCTCGATATGAAATCTTGAAAAGAGTTTGTGTTAAGCTCTTGTTAGACTGTGCATTTAATGATTTAGCAAAGGCATGTTACATTTTACAAACATATTCTTTTTAAGAGTTTGACAATGCAATCCACTTGCTTTAAAAATTAAATCCAATGTGGTTTAGTTTGAATAAGTATATTTTTATTATGCTCCGCTCAACTCAGTCAAGGACAAATTGTTTTTGGTCTGTCTGTCTGTCTGTATGTCTGTCTGTTTATCTGTACACAACTTTAACCTTGGCCATAACTTTGCAACTACAATGGATAGATTCTTTATATTTGGTATGTGTACCTACCCCAAGGAGCTCTTGAGCTCAGTGCAACTAGGGTCATGTCACACAAAGGTCAAGGTTATTTAGAGGTCATTTAGCAATAATTATCAGGTGAATTTAACGTTGGCAATAACTTTGGAATTGCATGTGATAGAGACTTTATGTTTGGTATGTGCAATCAACTCATGGACTTTTTGAGCTTGGTACAACTTGGGTCATGCCAAGCAAAAGTCAAGGTCATTTAGAGGTCAAATACAGTTAATTAGATATTGGCCATAACTCTTTAATCATGTGATCATTTCTAAATTTAGAAAAATAGTCCTCAATATGACAAAGGTTGTTATTTTTGTAATATCAACTTTAATTTTTCCAAATTTAACAGTTATTATGTGAATTTGATTTTTTTTATGGTGAAACTTTTGTTTAGAATAGAAATTAGAATATTTGATCCTGAGAGTGAAATATATTATTTCAAGTGAATAGGAAAGGAGATAACTCATCCTATAATACATATGATGAGTTATTTCCCTTATAATGTTTGTATGTATTTATGTAACCTTAATATGACAAATGTTGTTATGATAATGATGTCATCATGACGTTATCATTACATCAAGATAATGTCATGAATCACATGATGCTATGGTGATGATGCATCTGAATAAGAGGTTTCTAGATTTGCCAGACTGTTTGTTTTACATAGTTTAAACCTTTTGAACAAAAACATAATTTAAGGAGTAAAATACCTGCTGTTTGATTTTATTTTACAGCCAAAAGAATACACAGCAGTGGCAAAACACCTCGGGGCATTTGTCACTTACTGTGACACCGTTCTTGTTTATAACTTATAATATGATTTTCTTGAATTGTTTTTACAGCAACCTGTTAAAGCACCAACTGCCGTGTCAACAGCTGTAACAGGGGATAGTATTTTTTTTGATGTAAGTACACGTAACCAAAATTTTAGCTTGCCTGTTTGTAGAACAGCAGAGCTAATGTCGTACCCACGGGGTGAGGGTGGCCAAGGTTAAAGATTTTTGGACCGGTTGTTTTTTAACCTTAATACTTGTGCTAGGGTACTGAAATTTTGTATGGAGGTTCATTTCGGGTTAAACATGATGTTATGAAGTTAGATTTTAAAAAATAATTTTAATTTATGTCAATTTTGGACATGTTTTTGACTTAGTTTTTTTTACTACAAATCACCAGGTTAAAGTTTTTGGGACGGGTTGTTTTAAAGTTTAATACAAGTTTGTGATACGGTGCTGAAATTTTGTATGGCGGCTCATTTGGTGTAAAAGATTTATGTTATGAAATTGGAGTTTAATTTAAAATGTCTTCAAATTTATGTCAATTTTGGACATGTTTTTGACTTAGTTTTTTTTTACTACAAATCACCGGGTTAAAGTTTTTTGGATGGGTTGTTTTAAAGTTTGATACTTGTGCTAGGGTGCTGACATTTTGTGGTTAATTTGGTGTCAAAGATTGATGTTATGAAATTTGAGTTTAAAATTTCTTTTAATTTATGTCAATTTTGGACATGTTTTCGACTGAGTTTTTTTTAGCTCACCTGTGCTAGCTTAGGGTGAGCTTTTGCAATACTTGAATGTCCGTCGTTCGTCGTCAACAACTTTAGTGTTTACACTCTAGAGGCCACAATATTTATCCAATTTTTCTCAAACTTGCTCAGATGGTATATTGCCATAAGAGTTCGGATGAGTTTGATTATGGTTGAAATCTGATCAATAGGTCAATAGTAATCTACCTTTGAAATGCTGAAATGCCATATTTAACAGTGTTTACACTCTAGAGGCCACAATATTTATCCAGCAATTCAAAGGTAGATAACTCTTGACCTATTAGTCGGATTTCAACCATAATCACCCTTTTTCGAACTCTTATGGTCATATACAATCTTGGTAAGTTTGAGAGAGCTTGGATAAATATTGTGGCCTCTAGGGCGTAAACACTGTTAAATTTATCATTTTCAGCAATTCAAAGGTAGATAACTCTTGACCTATTGATCAGATTACAACCATAATTGAACTCATCTGAAGTCTTATGGTAATATACAATCTGAGTAAGTTTGAGAAAGATTGGATAAACTTTGTGACCTCTAGAGCGTAAACATTGTTAAATATGGCATTTTCAGCAATTCAAAGGTAGATAACTCTGGACTTATGAGTCTGATTTCAACCATAATCAAACTCATCTGAACTCTTATAGACATATACAATCTGAGCAAGTTTGAAATAGATTAGATAAAAATTGTGAACTCTAGAATGTAAACACTGTTAAATATGGCATGATCAGCAATTCAAAGGTAGATAATTCTTGATCTATTTGTCCGATTTCAATCAAAATAGAACTCATTCAAACTCTTATGCCAATGGTCTTATACAATCTGGGCAAGTTTAAAAAATATTGGATACATACTGTGGCCTCTAGAGTGTAAACACCGTTAAAATGGCATTTTCAGCAATTCAAAGGTAGACAACTCTTGATCTATTTATCCGATTTCAACCATAATCGAACTCATCCGAGCTCTTATGGCAAGATACCATCTGAGCAAGTTTGAGAATGATTGGATAAATATTGTGGCCTCTAGAGTGTAAACACTAAAATTGTTGACGCCGGACATTCAAGGATTGCAAAAGCTCACCCTGAGCTAGCTCAGGTGAGCTAAAAATGGGTGAAACAGAAAGGTAAAGGTATCAGGCTGCTTCAGTACAAAAGGTGAGCGATATCAGGGCCTTCAGGCCCTCTTGTTTTACTACAAATCACCAGGTTAAAGTTTTTTTGATGGGTTGTTAAATATTTGTGCGAGGATGCTGATATTTTATATGGATGTATTTTATAGGTCAATCATTGATGCTCTGAGGTTAAATCTAAAAGATGTTTGTATTTATTCAATTATGTATGTGTTTTGGACTTAGTTTTTATTTTCTACAAACACCAGGTTAAAGTTTTTTGTTTTAAAGTTGGTCATTTCTGGAAAGGTCAAGGTCATTTAGAGGTCAGATAGGCTGAATTCATGTTTGGCCATAACTTTGGAACTACCTGTTATTATATAACTTATAGATACTTCGTATTTGGCATGGTTCCTCAAATTAAGAAACTCTTAAACGCAATACAACTTAGGTCATGTCAGACAAAGGTCAGGATTGATCATTAAGAGGTGTGAGTGTGACATCAGAGATAACATGTTTCAATAAATTTTTGGGCCAAACTTAATACACCAAGACTCACATTTCATTTAATAATCTTTCTCAACTGAAAATTGATTTGCTTTTGATATGAAAAGTATTGACACTTAAACAGGTGAGCATCAGGTGGCTTTGACACCCATTTCTGGTTATGCCTTCAGTTTATTCCTCCACAGAAGAAACTAGACTCACTTTAATCTGGTAAGTTTGTTTTAAGCAAGTTCCAGTTATTGGGGTATGCACTTTGGAGTCCTAAGTTAACCCTTGCATTAAAGTCAATGTTACAATATGTTTGTATTCCCATGTTAGGACTGTTGTTTGAACTTAACAGGCTTGGGATCACTTTAGGATTGATGGAACACATTCAAAAGACGGTCTGGTTATTTGCCTGTTGTATCACAATTAAATTCACAATGGTCTCTTAACCCTTTGAACCGTAGTCCCGCATATAGGCGTGCTTTTCAAACAGCATACATGTGAAAAGTGCACTTGTCCTATGCAAACAGTGAATACCCAGATCAGAGGGCTCCTTACGGAGCCCTCTGATCAGGGTCTTCACTGTTTGTCACAATGCCAAACATTCACAAAAACAACCCTTAAAAGTCAGAAATGGACTAGACTAAAATGGAAACTGGAATTGTCCATTTAAAGTTTTAGGGAGGAAAGAGTTAAGGCCTCTTTGAATGATTTTCCTTGCTGTACACAGACTTGTCGTTTCAGGGTATCTATTACCAAATTGGGGACATTGTGTCATTGGTGGATGAGGATGGGGATATCTTTTATGCTCAGATACGAGGATTTTTACAAGACCAGTACTATGAAAAGAGTGCTGTTATAACCTGGCTTCTGCCCACAAAAATGACAGTTCCAGGAGCATTTGATCCATCAACATTTATCCTAGGTAAGTAGAAATATATTGTTTGTTTTAATGTGCAGATATATATATATATTGTGTTTTTAAAGCCTATAATACATCATTTATTTTTTTTAATTAATATATATATATATATATATGTGGGTTAATAAACTGTGGTGCACAAACTTAACGTTAATTCTACATGTAAATCTGACAATCTTTTGCTTCTTTCCCAATCAAACACATAGTTTAACCCTTAGCCTGCCACTCACGACTATAGCTCCATATGCAAACAGCTTGGATCCGGATGAGACGCCGAGTAACTCGGCGTCTCATCCGGATCCAAGCTGTTTGACACTCGGACAACATTTTCAGCAATTTTGAGCAACTTTGAAGCACTTTGAAACTTGAAGCAGACGAGAAATATAGCAGACAACAATTTATTTGGCGGGCTAAGGGTTAACCTACTACTAGTCATTTACAAACATTGTACATGTACCGGTACTAGTAAAGACTACATAAAATGCACTTTGAAAACTGTGTAGACCCTGCTAGTCTGGTCACCATTTATATCTCCCTGACGTACCAAGCAGTATGAAGGGCATCCAGGATCTTCCTCCACCTGATATTAGCTGGTTAAATAGGATTGAAATATTGTTAAAAATCAACAAATTGAAAACCAAACATTATTGAGCAAGGGACATAAGCCAATCTAAAACTATCTTTACTCTTTGTCTTATTTTTGAGCAGCCACCTGCCTTAACCAATTACCCAATAGCTTGTTTCTAGTTTTGAAGACAGCTGGCCACTTAAAGTAGGTTGAAAGTTAAAGGCCCATTCTGCTTTACGTTCTGCCTATTTTAAGCTACCATCTGCTAGAACATAGAAAATATTTCTTACGATATATATTCATGGCTGTATCAATTGGAAATATTTTTTTCAGTAGATGAATAAATTGAATGCATAAAAAGGTTTATTCTATCTATTTATAAATACAAGTAACTACAGGACCAACAATCTTTTTCTGTATCAGTTTGTAGTGTATCAGACGGTCAATATACTACACAATGTTGATGTCAATGCATGCTTTTATGCAACACAAATTATACACAATCTATTTATATAAAGAAGCCTTGCACATGACATTTTGGAATTCCAGGTTTTGATGGTATATTTTAATTCAAACCCAGCATTGATGAACTTTGAACATTTCATATCCATTTTAAGCGTGAATAACACACGACACTCACTTGTACTAGTGTTTTCCTCCAAAGGTTAAAGCTAATAACATTCAATTCATACTTTGAAATGCTTAAATGACCGTTATTTGCAAAAAGCCACTTCTCAATCGAACCAATAAAAATGGTGGATTAAGTCGAGAACAAAGCAATACCGTCATCAATATAAATAATGACGTACTGCATGGCTTAATTATTGGTGGTCATGGTCATATGACTTCCACAAATATTTTCAGATTACACAGGAGTTTAACATAAAGGAGTCTACATGTATGGTCGGTTCAACAATTTATAGATCTAGTCCCGAACAGTTTAGGTATACATGTATAATAAAAGGAATATCACCACAGTGTGTGATCCAGGGTCTTTTATCAGTTCTCGTCTGATCGTGGTTACACAACCAACTCAAACCGATACTGTACATGACCCCAGATCACACACTGTGGTGATATTCCATTACAAGTATCTATGGAGTAAAGGGTTAAGCACAGTTAGTTATAGATAGTTTGCAAATACTGATGTGGATTTCAGAAAAAAAAGATTATTGAATGGTCACTAGTTTGACTTACTTTTCTTTTCAGGGCCTGAAGAAGATCTGCCGAGGAAGATGGAATACTTAGAGTTTGTCTCTCATTCCCCATCCAATTACTTTAAGTCTAGTAGAGCCCCATACCCAACTCAGGACAATTCACCAGAACTTTGTTATGTCTGGTCTTCTTTAGGGCCAGAAATCAAAGTGGCCCCTAAAGAAATTGATAAGGTATTTGGACCAATGGACACAGATTTGACTGAGACAACCACAACTGTTGTCCCACCAGCTAAGAAGTCAAAAGTTGAAAAAGTGAAAGTTAAAGAAGAGAAACGGTTCATAGTAGTAGAGTGATGAATGTGTAACAAAACTGCAGACAGTGAATATGATTTAGGATCAGTGCATAGGACAACATCAATGATCAAGGGAACTAAATCCAGGGAGTATTTATTTGGTGCTGAAATGAGTGAAAAAATGTTGGATTTATTCAGTGTACTCCCCCTTATCTAGAGCCCTAACTAAATGCTGTAGAATGCGTGTTCAGCTGACAGTCAATAACAAACATTCTCTATACCCCCTCAAACGAAGTTTGGGTAGGTACACTGGAATCACCATGTCCGTCCGTCCGTCTGTCTGTCCAGAAGATAACTTCTAAAGTATAAGAGCTATGGACTTCAAATTTCATATAGATAGATCTCATTGACCACAGGTGCATTGCTTAAGAACTATTAATTCCAAGTCAGGCTTGTCCGGAGCATAACTTCCAAAGAATAGGAGTTATTGACATCAAACTTCATATACAGATATATCTCATTGATCAGTATTGCAGTGAATAAGTGGCAAACATTGTTTAAAGGAGGGAATCGTTGTTCAGAGGGCTGTTGTTGGGAGGGAGCATTTAAGTACATACATCAACTTTATCCTGAAACATTGACATTTTTAGCTCGACTTTTTTGAAAAGTCGAGCTATTGTCGTCACCCTGTCGTCTGCGTCTGCGTCAGCGTCTGCGTCGGTTAAGTTTTTAGCTCACCTGAGCCAAAGGCTCAATGTGAGCTATTGGGATGGCCCTGTGTCCGTCGTCGTTAACAATTGCTTCAAATGACATCTTCTCCTAAACGGCTGAACAGATTTCAACCAAACTTTACAGGAATGTTCCTTGGGTCAAGCTCTTTCAAATTTGTTCAAAGAATTGAAAACAATATAGAACTCTGGTTGCTATGGCAACCAAAGTGAAAAAATAAGGAAATCTTAAAAAATCTTCTTGTCTGAAACTACAAGGGCCAGAGCTTAGATATTTGGCACATAACATTATCTACAGGTCCTCTATTAAGTTTGTTCAAATTATGCCCCTGGGGTCAAAATTGGCCACGCCCCGGGGGTCACAGTTTTACATAGAGTTATATAGTGAAAATTTCAAACGTCTTCTCCACTGAAACTAATATGGCCAGAGCTTTGATATTTGGCATGGTGACACTTCTAAATGTCCTTTACCTAGTTTGTTCAAATGGTTCTGGTCGGTTAAATATCTAGGTCATAATTCACATTCAAAATATGTATAGCAGACAGCAATTCAGCATTATAAGAGTTAGACCCTAGTCAAATTTCCTACTGGCAGAGTTACATAACTGAACTGAGGTCAGCTGGTCAGCTGATGAGGTTCACTGTAAACAGCAGCATATTAGGGTGTTGTCTGCTATATTTTTATGCCCTGCAGTTGGGGGCATATTGTTTTTGTCTGTCTGCTTTTTTGTCTGTTTGTCCATTTGTTTGTCTGTCAGTCCACAACTTTAATCTTAGCCATAACTTTGTTAAAGTTAGAAACTTTATAACTTGGGTCATGTCCTACAAAGGTCAATGTCATTTTTGAGATATTTCCCAGTGTCATATTTTCTTGTCTTTGAGATAACTCCAGTTCTACTGATGTTAACCCATTACCCCATACATTTGCCTTTTTACGCCTTTAATTTATTCCTCCTCTAAAGAAAATAATTCCACTTTATACAGTCATAAACATGTAAGATATCAGAAATAGTATCTATATCTTAGTAGATGATAACTTAAAGCAGGTTGAAAGTAAAGCAGAGTGCACAATAAATAATCATATGGAAATACATGTAGCTTGATAAGAAGAAGTGTCATGGATAAGGGCCATAACTCTGCCAACAATATTTTTTTAAGTTATTCCAATTTGTCATGGTTTTTTTTGTCTGCAAGATAATTCCATTTACAGCTATATTAAAATGTTGTCTTGCCTATTAAGCTAAGGCACAATGACCTCAGGTGAGCGAATTAAGGGCCATGGCCCTCTTGTTTGCTTAAGGTTTTTGTAAGAGTCCATTTCTCAATAACTATCAAAGGTATCCATTTGAAACTTGGAATAGTTGTTCAGTATTAAAAGGGCAACTCATTACAACAAGGCAGGTAACCCTGGGATGTGTCATTTCAGAGTTATTGCCCTTGTTTTATTTACTTAAATATTATAAATTAACATATCTCAATAACTATCAAAGGTATCCATTTGAAACTTTGAATAGTTGTTCAGTGTCAAAAGGGCAACTCATTACAACAAGGCAGGTAACCCTGGGATTTGTCATTTCAGAGTTATTGCCCCTGTTTTATTTACTTATAAATTATAAATTAACATATCTCAATAACTATCAAAGGTATCCATTTGAAACTTAGAATACTTGTTTAGTATCAAAAGGGCAACTCATTACAACAAGGCAGGTAACCCTGGGATTTGTCATTTCAGAGTTATTGCCCATGTTTTATTTACTTAAAAATTGTAAATTAATATATCTAAATAACTTTGAAAGATATTAACTTGAAACTTTGAATACTTGTTAAGTATCAAAAGGACAACTCATTACAACAAGGTAGGTTACTCTGTGATTTGTGATTCCAGAGTAATTGCCCTTGATTTATTTACTTAAAACTTGTAAATTGAAATATCTTAATAACTGTCAAAGGTTTTAACTTGAAACTTTAAACACTTGTGTTATAACAAAAGGGCAACTCATTCAAACAAGAAAGGTGACGGGGGATGTGCCATTCCAGAGTTATTGCCCTTGTTTTTATTTACATAAAACTTGTAAATTGAAATTTCTCAATAATTACCATAGGTATTAACTTGAAACTTTGAATACTTGTTCAGTTTCAATAGGGCATCACCTTTCAACACAGCAGATAACCATGGGATTTGTCATTGCAGAGTTATTGCCCTTGTTTGACTAAGAATTTGTATATGAAATTATTCAGTAACCGTACAAAGTTATTAATTTCAAACTTCAAATATATTTGAATACTTGTTTAGTTTCAAAAGGGCAACGCATTACAACAAGGCAGGTAAAGCAGGCAAAGATATTGTCCTTCTTTTGACTTATAGTTTACTTTAAGTGGAATGTAGACTGTCCAAGTATGTTTAAGTTGTTGTTGCTTACAAGCTTCTATGATCAATAGGGCATTAAACACCCATACACATTCTTTAAGTTTGAAAAATATAGCCGTCTCAAGTATATGAAAGTCGAGCGTCCAGCACCTGTTTGCGGTGCTCTCGTTTGACAAGGCCCTACTGAGGGTTTGAATCACCATTTGGCATTTGTGATAGGTCTACATGTAGTTTGCCATCCAAGACTTCACTTACTTGTGCCTAACCCTTCTGCTGAATATTCATAAATGAAACTCCACCCACTATGAGCATCTACAGTGTATCAACTTAACTATTACATTGGCTAACAAAATAAGGAAACACTGACCCATAATGAGTGAGGTCTCATATCAGATATATGGTATAAGAAAACAGTGCAGACCCTGAACAGACAGATCCTTCAGAGCTGATCTATCAGACAGGAGCTGTCTCATCTGGGCCTACACAGTTTTAAAATGTATCAATACATGATATATTTATAACAGAGAAAAACCCCATAAAATGAACATAAGTTTCTTTTATTTCTTACATGTTTTGGCCTGTGGCCTTTTTCAAAGATAAAAAGTAAACAAATAATGCTTATGACGTCATATATCGTTAACGACGTCGTCATGAATACATGATGTAATTTCTAACAGCAGCAGATTTGCAGGAACACTTATTCTATGCTGAATATCCAATCTTTCTCAAACTTGCTCAGATTGTATATGACTTTAAGGTCTTGGATGAGTACACTCTAGCAACTACAGTTTTCAATGGATTTTGATTATACTCGTACTTGCACACGGTGTAAATAGCTATAAGTTCTTGAAGAAGTGCAATTATTGTTGAAATCTGATCATTGTGGCAAACGTTATCTGCCCTTGAAATGCTAGAATGGGCTTCATTGCAGTATTGTTTAGGCTCTAGTTATCTGCCCTTGATGTTCTCAACTATCATAGAATATAGGTCGTATTCTAATATTGTTTACATGCTATACTACAAATTTGAATGGATTTAGATTAAAATGGATGAAACTCAAATGTAAAGCTATCAGACTTCATTACACGGTGAGTGATATTAGGGCCTTCAATGTCCTCTTCTTCTATTTCTAAAGGCAGGTAACCATGTAAGCAGCTTGAAAGTAAAGCAGAATTCGCCTTAAGGCACATTCTGCTTTATATTCATCCTGCTTTACTTTTAAGCTACCATCAAGGATGAAGAAAATATTTCTTATGGTGTTTGGCCATAGCTGCATAAAGTGAAAAATTTATGGGGTAATGAGTTGACTCTTTCAACACTAAGTAACTCTTATGGGTTATTAAATTTTCTAGTGGATCTTTTTAGTTACCAAAACTTGAGCCAGTCTACTTAGAATTCTCGGTAAAACTGGTATAAATAAGCAAACATCTACATCTACATTGTACGTCAAACAGTCAACCTTGACTATACTATGACGGTGCGCTAAGAAGAGAAAGAAAAACAAAGCGAAAATAGTAAAGGTAGAAAAAGTGCGGTCAAGAAAACGGCCTGCAAAAGTTAAAAGGTAGAAAAGGAGAGATCATCCAACTAAAACACCCCATCAGAGAGACCAATCCGGCTTGCGTGGCGCTACCAGGACACAAGGTCCCGCCGGCACAGCTCACTCCAAATACTGAGGTGCTTTAGTTGGGATGGGAGTTCCCCTTAGAAGGGCTGGGTTGACATCTCCCTCTTCATGGATGCCAAAGAGGGAGCCTCAGCTATTCTAGCTGGGAGTTTGTTCCACATGGGTATGACTCCTGGGAAGAAACTATGTCTGAAGTACTCTGTAGATGTTGAGTATTGGTGGAATCGCAGATTGTGAGTTGCTCTTGTCCTGGAGGAAACTTCCGACAGATAGTCTGATGATGAGATATCCACTAGTTGATTCACGATCTTATACAGCATGGTAATTTTGGCCTTTCCTCGTCTGTATTCTAAAGATTCCCACTCTAGGTAGTCTAGCATGTCTGTTACGCTGCTTGTATTTCGATACCTATTGGTGACGAAGCGGGCTGCTCGGCGCTGTACCATTTCAATCTGAATCATATCAGATATATAACAGTTCAGACTCTGATCAGATAGCTGATCAGGGTCTACATTGATTGCAAATGTAATGAGTATATTTTAAGAAGGTCCATGATGTTGAAATTTTGAATGAGTTATATTTAAAATCATAACAAATCAAAGAGTTAGGTTCAAGCTTACCCCTCACAGTGCAGAAATCAAGTATAAATAGCATTTGCAAACAGTGTAGACTCGGTGAATCAGAGGGCTCATTTTGGATACTTTGATCATATTCTACATTGTTGGTCTTACTTTTAAATAAAAAAAAAGCCTTCAAAAGTCAGTGTAAACCTGTAAATTATTAGAAAATGGAAAAGTTTAGTTGCTTAATTCAGCATTATAAGCGTTACTAATATGCTCATGTACCCCCTTGTTTACATTGTGTAATATTTGAAGCTAAGCTATGTGTTGATTGCAGTCAGCATGCACATGAAAAATCTCATTCTTTTCTTCATAAAAAATATGATTAAGATGCTTTGAATGTATGTTTTATACCAGCTCAAAGCTGGTCCTTAAATGAGATGTATGCATATGATATTGTAGCCACTGGCACAGACAAGACATACATGTTACTTTTTCAACTTGCAGATTGTTTGAAGACTGCCTTGTTATATTAAAGATGTGGGTAAAATATGTGAAACTGTGTTGTTAACCTATTGATCCAAGTGACATGTGTAACATGCATCCTTTACAAACAAGGTACACTCAGTGTAGACCCAGATAAGTGGGCTCTTCCTATAGGAGCCCTCTGATCAGAGCCGAAATTACTTCTTTTTTTTAAATATATTTTGAACAAGAGGCCAATGGGAGCATAAATATTGCTCACCTGGGGTGGGATCATTTTTTTACCCCAATGAAATAATTTCAAAATTCTTGCTTTTGAACCTGCCAATTAAGTGTTCTATCAAATATCTAAGCTCATGACTTTGTACATGGTTTCAGACAGGAATCGACTTTTCATTGAAAAAATATATTTTTAGCTTCTGTGACCCAGATAATTATGCAACAGACCGAAATCATTTCAACAGTATTGGTAAAGGATCACTAAAAGCATCACCATGCGAAAATCAAAACTCTGGGCATATAAGTTTCAGAGAAAAAGATGTTTGAATATTTCACTTTACTGTTTGCCCTAGTTTGTCAGCCAATGAAAGGGCTCCATTTCAGCGAGAAATGAAAAAATATATAGCATATTGTTCAGTTTTGTACCTGGGTATGGCAGAAATAAACAAGTCATGAACCGGTTATGTGACAGAGTGTAGCGCACCATTACGTCATACAGCAACCGCTCAGCTGGGAATCACAGTATAACCCATTACTCCATAACATGATTCTAGTTTTGAAAATAGGTGACCACTTAAAGCAGGTTGAAAGTAAAGCAGAATGCGCCTTTAGGTGCATTCTGCTTTACTGTCAGCCTGCTTTAAGCTACCATCTACTAGAAAATAGAAAATAATTGTTATCATATATGATTCATAAATGTATAAATTGGAACTATTTTTATCAATGGAGAAATAAACCAAAGGCGTAAAAAGGCGTATTTATGGGGTAATGGGATAACCTGTGTACTGCGGCCTTTCAATGAAAAGGTATGAATAATCATATTTTCTGAAACTAATATGGCCAGAGCTTTGATATTTGGCATGGTGACACTTCTATATGTCCTATACCAAAATTGTTCAAATGGTTCTGGTCGGTTGCATAACTAGGTCACATGAGCTAAAAATAGATTTTTTTCAATGAAAACTTAAAAAATCTTCTTGTCTGTAACTACAAGGGCCTGAGCTTAGATATTTAGCACATAGCATCGCCTACAGGTCCTCTATCAAGTTTATTCAAATTATGCCCCTGGGGTCAAAATTGGCCCCGCCCAGGGGGTGACAGTTTTACATAGAGTTATATAGAGAAAATTTCAAACGTCTTCTTCTCTGACACTAATATGGCCAGAGCTTTTATATTCGGTATGGTGACACTTTTAAATATCCTTTACATATTTTGTTCAAATGGTTCTGGTCTGTTGCATATCTAGATCAGTCCTTGACATAAATCAGTATCTCCATTTTTTCAGCTATTCTCAGGTGAGCGAAATATGCCCCATGGGGCTCTTGTTTTTCTTAACAGACTTTAAAACAATTATTGCTTGGCTCCATTAGTGGGTTAAAGGACTCGAATCTTGGTTGATCAGGTGCTGTTAATACTTGGTGACTGAATTTTAAGGCCAATCTAATTTTATGCATACAGCGAGCCCTACACGGGTACAGGGTTCTCGGTCGATTTTTCTAGTTTTTTGTGTGACGTCATGTGTAAAAGTGAACAGGCCGGTTCTGACAATACAAAGCACTGCCCTCCGAAATAGAGCCCTTTCATTGGATGGCAAACTGGGACTAGCGGTTATTTGGGTTGAGCGGTAACTTTGTAAAGAAGGTTGAACGGTAACTGACATACACTGGCCTGCGTGCCATATTTCAGGCAAACGGTAAATCAGTTGTAGTTCATTTGTTTGAAAATTATACAACATAACCTGTTCGCTCCCTACGGTCGTATATTGCAAAATTTTCAAAAAATGAACTATAACTAATACTTATTAGCTCACCTGAGCCAAAGGCTATTGAGATAGCCCTGTGTCCGGCGTCTTGAACAATTGCTTCAAATGACATCTCCTATACGGATTGACAGATTTCAACCAAACTTTACAGGAATGTCCCTTGAGTCAAGCTCTTTCAAATTGGTTCAAAGAATTAAAAACAATGTAGAACTCTGGGCCCGGGTGCATGACAAATAGTTAGTGTCTACCTGTAAGGTAAGCACTTCGCCATTAGTTTATCTATACTGAGTATAGTAGTAAAAAATCAATATTTAACTCTCAGCGATGGAGTTAGCATACAGGTAGACACTAACTATGTGTCATGCACCTGGGCCCAGGTTGCCAGAGCAACCAAAGTGAAAAAATAAGGAAATCTTAAAAAATCTTATTTCCTGAAGGTCATAATTTTACATAGAGTTAAATAGTGAATTTTTCAAACGTCTTCTCCTCTGAAAGTAATATGGCCAGAGCTTTGATACAGTACTGAACGTTATTAAATTAACAATTTTTGCGATTCGCTTGCAATTTGATGGTAATTCGCTTGTGAATATTTTCCTACGCAATTAACGCGTTAAGTTTGCCTGAATTTTGTATCTCACCAATATTCGCAAATATGCCTTCGTTAATGTTTTTCGATTCTATTTTTGTAACAACCGCTTCGGAAAAATCGCGTGAAATGACTCAAGCACACGGTTTGCTTTTTGTAGCGCCCGATTCGATGGCGATTCGATGGCAATTCGCTTGCGGTTATCAATTTAATTTAATAAGGTTCAGTACTGTATTTGGCATGGTGACACATGGTGTCCTTTACCAATATGGTTCAAATGGTTCAGGTCGGTTGCATATCTATGTCACAGGAGCTCAAATAGATTTTTTTCAATGAAAACTTAAACAAGAGCCCCATGGGGCATATGTCGCTCACCTGAGAATAGCTGTACATCAAAATGGAGATAATGATTTATGTCCAGGACGGGGTCATTTTTTACCCGAGGGGCACAATTTGAACAATCTTAATAGAGGACCTGTAGATGATGCTATGTTCCAAATATCTAAGATCAGGGTACTAGGGTTCTAGACAAGAAGATTTTTTTTAAGTTTCCATTGAAAAAATCTATTTTTAGCTCCTGTGACCTACATATGCAACAGACTGGAACCATTTGAACAAAATAGATAAAGGACATCTAGAAGTAACACCATGCCGAATATCAAAGCTCTGGCTATATTAGCTTCAGAAAAGAAGACGTTTGAAAACTGTGACCCCCGGGGTGGGGCTAATTTTGACCCCAGGGGCATAATTTGTACAAACTTGATAGAGGACCTGTAGATGATATGCAATCGACCAGAACCATATGAACCTTATTGGTATAGGACATCTAAAAGTGTCACCATGCCAGATATCAAAGCTCTGGCCATATTAGTTTCAGAGGAGAAGACGTTTGAAAATTTCACTATATAACTCAATGTTAAACTGTGACCCCCCCCCCCCCCCCCCCCCCCCCCCCCCCCCCCCCGGGCGGGGCCAATTTTGACCCCAGGGGCATATTTTGTACAAACTTGATAGAGGACCTGTAGATGATGCTATGTGACAAATGTCTAAGATCTGGCCCTTGTAGTTTCAGACAAGAAGATTTTTTAAGATTTCCTTATTTTTTCACTTGGTTGCCATGGCAACCAGAGTTCTACATTGTTTTTAATTCTTTGAACAATTTTGAAACAACTTGACCCAAGGAACATTCGTGTAAAGTTTGGTTGAAATCTTTTCAGCGGTATATGAGGAGATGTCATTTGAAGCAATTGTTAAAGACAACAATGACTTATAAAGTGAAATTATTTTCTTCTGTGGAAGAATAAATTAAAGACATAAAAAGGAATATGTATGGGTTAATAGGTTAATAAATATCATTATTTACATTTTCTAAATATAAGAAACTATATGTAAATGAGTGGCAAATAGTTTGGATCCAGATTAAATGCAGCATTATGTGGCATCTGACCTGGATCCATACTGTTTATAGCCAAGAATTAATTGTGGACTGATAGACAGAAAGATAAACAAACAAACAAACAGACAGACCAAAAGTAATATGCTTCGAACTAAGTTGTGCTTGAGCATAAAATAGCAGACATCATCATTTCTGTTATGTATCTCAGTGACCTGAGTTCAGAGCTAGCTATGGGTCAGTTATGCAATAGGAGACGGTCTCAGGGAGAAATGACTATTATCATGCTGAACTGTTGTCTGCTCCAAATGTTTGTATGTGAAATATGTAAAAAATAATAACTTATATTTTCTAAATATAAGAAAATATGTAAATGAGTGGCAAATAGTTTAGATCCAGATTAGATGCTGCATTATGTGGCATCTGACCTGGATCCAAACTGTTTGCAAAAATGTTGCATTTAGTATAAGGGTAGCTTCTTAGCCTGGAAGATACAATGGGTCTGTATACAAGAGGGCCTGAAGGCCCTGATATCGCTCACCATTTGTAATGAAGCCTGATAGCTTTACCTTTGAATTTCACCCTTTTTATTCTAAATCCATTCAAGTTTTGTCGACCTACTCTAGCATAGTAGAGTACATCAAAGGTAGATAACTAGAGCCTAAACTACTGAAATGAAGCCTTTTTCTAGCATTTCAAAGAACATCAAGGGCAGGTAACTATTGCCACAATGATTACATTTCAGCAATAATTGCACTCCTTCGAGAACGTATAGCTACATCCTTTGTGTACAAGTATAATCAAAATCCATTGAAAACTGTAGTTGTAAGAGTGTAAACGCTGTAAAATATGGCATTTTCAGCAATTCAAAGGTAGATATCTCTTGATCTATTTGTCCGATTCCGACCATAATCACCCTTTTTCGAACTCTTATGGTCATATACAATCTGGGCAAGTTTGAGAGAGCTTGGATAAATATTGTGGCCTCAAGAGCGTAAACACTGTTAAATATATAATTTTCAGCAATTCAAAGGTAGATAACTCTTGACCTATTGAACTGATTACAACCATAATGGATCTCATCTGAATTCTTATGGTAATATACAATCTGAGTAAGTTTGAGAAAGATTGGATAAAATTTGTGGCCTCTAGAGTGTAAACATCGTTAAATATGGCATTTTCAGCAATTCAAAGGTAGATAACTTTCAACCTATAAATCTGATTTCAACCATAATCAAACTCATCTGAATCCTTATAGTCATATACAATCTGAGCAAGTTTGAGATAGATTGGATAAAAATTGTGAACTCTATAATGTAAACACTATTAAATATGGCATTTTCAGCAATTCAAAGGTAGATAACTCTTGATCTATTTGAATGATTTCAACCAGAATCGAGCTCAACCGAACTCTTATGGTCATATACAATCTGGGCAAGGTTTAGAAAGATTGGATAAATACTGTGGCCTCTAGAGTGTAAACACCGTTAAATATGGCATTTTCAGCAATACAAAGGTAGATAACTCTTGATCTATTTATCCGATTTCAACCAAAATCGAACTCTTTCGAACTCTTATGTTCATATACAATCTGGACAAGTTTGAGAAAGATTGGATAAATACTGTGGCCTCTAGAGTGTAAACACTGTTAAATATGCATTTTCAGCAGTTCAAAGGTAGATAACTCATGACCTATTTGTCCGATTTCAACCATAATCGAACTCATTTGAGATCTTATGGCAATATACCATCTGAGCAAGTTTAAGAAAGATTGGATAAAATTTGTGGCCTCTAGAGTGTAAACACTAAAATTGTTGACCCCGGACGACGGACAATCAAGGATTGCAAAAGCTCACCCTGAGCTAGCTCAGGTGAGCTAAAAAACGGATCATTAGAGAGTTTTTACTGTCAGACCTGCATCAAAAAGCACTGATACGGCCAGGGTTGAGTCAAATTTGACCCTAGGGTTTTGATTTTTTACAATTTTGAAAGTGATTTAGTAGAAGATACTATTCATGCAATATCTAAGGTGTGGGAGCTGGTTTTTTTACAAAAAACTTGTTTAAAGTTTTTCACTTTTTTTTATAAATTTCAATAAGTAGTCAACATTTGAATTTATTTTAACGATTTCTGTAGAGAAGCATCCAAGGAACACCATCAGCAATTTAGTTTTTCCCTCAAACTCACGGTTTCAGAGGAGATGTCGCATGAAGTAAATTTGAACGGACGGACGACGGGCGATCACAACAGCTCACCTTGAGCCTTCGGCTCAGGTGAGCTAAAAATCTTGGTCTGAGTCCTCTATCAAGATTGTTCATATTATGCCACTGGGTTCAAAATTTTGCCCCGCCCCAGGGGTCACAGTTTTACATAGTTATTAAGTGAGAATTTCAAACGTCTTCTTCTCTGACACTAATATGGCCAGAGCTTTGATATTTGGTATGGTGACAATTCTAAATATCCATATACATTCTTTGATAGCTCACTTGAGCCAAAGGCTCAAGGTGAGCCATTAGGATGGCCCTGTGTCCGGCGTCGTGCGTTGTCGTTAACAATTGCTTCAAATGACATCTCCTCTAATACCGCTCGACAGATTTCAACCAAACTTTACAGAAATGTTCATGGGTCATGCTCTTTCAAATTTGTTCAAAGAATTAAAAACAATGCAGAACTCTGGTTGCCATGAGTGAAAAAATAAGGAAATCTTAAAATAATCTTCTTGTCAAAAACTGCAAGGGCCAGAGCTTATATATTTGGCACATAGCATCATCTACAGGTCCTCTATCAAGATTGTTCAAATTATGCCCCTCGGAAATCACTTGACCCATCATAGTGTCACCATGGTTCCGGTGAGGGATTAAGGCCCATTCTGGCCCTCTTGTTGACTACTTAGGGTTGATATCTGCCACATATGGCAAATGACAAATGGTGCAGACAATGGGTCTTCTGCTCTTGGTCTACACTGTTTGCATAGGACAAGAGTACTCTTTACAGGTATGGCTAGGGTTGAATGTGAATAAACGAATGTCTCATACTAGTACATAGTGTGAATATGTTTATTTTACAATGAGACAGTTTAAAAAACAAGTCAAATCAAATTTATACGCCTGTAGTTGAATACTAGCTTTGGACACTAGGCTTTTTGGAACTCTCTTCTGCATACATTTGCATCTGAAAATATACAAAGATAATTGTGTTACAAATGAATCCTTTACCTGCTGTTTTGTCTGGTATTGTTGCCAGATGGGTGCTAAAAGAATGTAAGACCTTTCTGTTTTTATTTTCATCATGCTTTAAGGAAACACGTGCTAGAACAAGAGGGCCATGATGGCCCTGAAATCTCCTACCCGAGTATAATGAAACATATTAGTTTTACCTTTTTCACAAATAATCAAAATCATCCTTGGACTTATAGCCATATACAGATAGTCAAAGTTTGATCAAAATCCATTCCAATTTATAGACTCTTGAGTGTATCAATGTTGTGAAAATCTTGCCTTTTGGACCATATCTGAGTACATCAAGGGTGAATAACTCTCGACCAAACCTTTCAGTTTCACCAAAATTTCATCTAATGGATGAACTTACAGTTATATACATTGTATGCCAGTATTATCTGAATTTTTCTGACATGACCAAGTTTTTTTTTAGAACAGTATCGTTTTTATGGTAAATATGATAGCATCGGATATTTATTCAAACACTTTCCTACTTGAGATAAGCATGATCCTTGTGCAGCATGAGACTGCTGCGCTAATTTTACTAATATGTCATTATTTCCCAATAAACGCATTTAGGCTAAAACTTTTATTTCCATTGCAAACAGGTTGGAGCCAGATCAGACACCGGGTAATCCGGCATCTGATAAGGCTTCAACCTGTTTGCCATTCAGATTTAAAAGATAGTAGAACATTTCTAAAAGTGATTTTCTATTGTTTAGTGCATTGCGTTTGCGTTTAAACGGGAAAGAATAACGTCTTCTCTACTGTACATTTAGCATAAAATAAAATAAAATACAGCCATCCATATCTCTAATTGGCTGTATGGAAATCATTGAGCACAATGATCATCCCATTTTCAGTTTTAAATTGTTCTAATCTAAAAATAACTTGGCCATGCCAGAAGAAAACACTTAATAACACTAACCCTTTCACCCATAGAAGTTGTAATTGTTGCCGCTAAGGTTTATAGTCGCGCATACGCTTTATCAGATGTGTCATCCCATTGTCTCAGGATTGGGACAATGGTCTGCATCATGCCTATTGTTGAATGGACTTTACCCATAGAAGTGCTTTTTAGCTCATCAGTTTATTCCTCCACTTAAAATAATAGTTCCAATTTTTACAGTCATGAAAATGAACCTTTTGAAATATTTTCTAAATCAAAGCAAATATCAGCTTAAAGCAGGCTGAAAGTAAAGCAGAATGTGCCTTAAGTGCATAATACTGCCCAAACTTATGTTTAAAACATGCATTTTCTTATATATGTGTGCATTAAAACTAAGAGAAATCAGCTGCAACATGCCTGACATTATGCCCCCCATTTCATTAAGAGTCATTCATTAATGTTTTGATTTCTTATCGAGATGGCTACTTATTTGAACTCTTATGGTCATATACAATCTGAGCAAATTTGAGAAAGATTGGATAATAAGTATGGCCTCTAGAGTGTAAACACCCTTCAATATGACATTTTCAGCAATTCAAAGGTAGATAACTCTTGATCTATTGGTCTGATTTCAACCATAATCGTACTCATATGAACTCTTATAGTCATATACAATCTGAGCAAGTTTGAGATAGATTAAATAACAAGGGCCACTATGGCCCTAAATCGCTCACCTGGTAACCATGTACATGTACACCTTGTGACCTAGTTTTTGACCGGGCATAACCCTCATTCTAACTTGACCTTGATTTCAATGAGACAAACATATTGTTCAAGTTTCATGAAGATTCAATGAATTGTGTAGTCTCTAGAGTGTTAACGAGGTTTTTCGATGATTTGACCTAGTGACCTAGTTTTTGACAAGACATAAGCCACATTTGAACTTGACCTATATTTCATTGAGGAAAACCTTTTCATCAAGTTTTATGAAGATCAAATGAAATTTGTAGTCTCTAGAGTGTTAATAAGGTTTTTCGATGATTCTAGTGACCTAGTTTTTGACTAGACATGACCCACATTTTAACTTGACCTAGATTTCATTGAGGCAAACATTTTGATGAAGTTTCATGAAGATCCAATGAAATTTGTAGTCTCTAGAGTGTTAACAAGGTTTTTCAAAGATTTGACCTAGTGACCTAGTTTTTGACCGGACATGACCCACATTCGAACTTGGCCTAGATTTCATTGAGGCAATAATATTGATGAAGTTTCATGAAGATCCAATGAAATTTGTAGCCTCTAGAGTGTTAACAAGGTTTTTCGATAATTTGACCTAGTGACCTAGTTTTTGACCGGACATGACCCACATTCGAACTTGACCTAGATTACATTAAGACAAACATTTTGATGAAGTTTCATGAAGATCCAATGAAATTTGTAGTCTCTAGAGTGTTAACAAGGTTTTTCGAAGATTTGACCTAGTGACCTAGTTTTTGACCGGACATGACCCACATTTGAACTTGGCCTAGATTTCATTGAGGCAATCATATTGATGAAGTTTCATGAAGATCCAAATGAACTTTGTAGCCTCTAGAGTGTTAACAAGGTTTTTCGATAATTTGACCTAGTGACCTAGTTTTTGACCGGACATGACCCACATTAGAACTTGACCTAGATTACATTAAGGAAAACATTTTGATGAAGTTTCATGAAGATCCAATGAAATTTGTAGTCTCTAGAGTGTTAACAAGGTTTTTCGAAGATTTGACCTAGTGACCTAGTTTTTGACCGGACATGACCGACATTCGAACTTGGCCTAGATTTGAACTTGGCCTAGATTTCATTGAAGCAATCCTATTAATGAAGTTTCATGAAGATCCAATGAAATGTGTAGCCTCTAGAGTGTTAACAAGGTTTTTCGATAATTTGACCTAGTGACCTAGTTTTTGACCGGACATGACCCACATTCGAACTTGACCTAGATTGCATTGAGGCAAACATTGTGACCAAGTTTCATCAAGATCCAATAAGATTTGAACCTGCTAGAGTGTTAACGAACAATTGTGAACGGACGGACAGACGGACGACGGACATCCAGCGATCCTAAAAGCTCACCTTGGCACTACGTGCCAGGTGAGCTAAAAAGTGTGGCCTCTAGAGTGTAAACACTGTTAAATATGGCATTTTCAGCAATTCAAAGGTAGATAACTATTGACCTATTGACCCGATTACAACCAAAATCAAACTCATCCAAACACTTATGGTAATATACAATCAGGGCAAGTTTGAGATAGATTGGATAAAAAGTGTGGCCTCTAGAGTGTAAACACTGTTAAACATGGCATTTTCAGCAATTCAAAGGTAGATTACTCTTGACCTTTTGGCTTGATTTCAACCTTAATCGAACTCATCCGAACTCTTATGGTAATACACAATCTGAGCAAGATTGAGAATGATTGGATAAATATTGTGGCCTCTAGAGTGTAAACACTGTTAAATATGATACTAGTGACCTAGTTTTTGACCGGACATGACCCATATTCAAACTTGACCTAGATATCAATGAGACAAACATTGTGATCAAGTTTCATCAAGATCCAATGATATTTGTAGCCTCTAGAGTGTTCACAAGGTTTTTCTATGATTTGACCTAGAAACCTAGTTTTTGACTGGACATAACCCATATTATAACTTGACCTAGATATCAATGAGACAAACATTCTGACTAAGTTTCATCAAAATCCAATGAGATTTGTAGCCTCTAGAGTGTTCACAAGGTTTTTCTATGATTTGACCTAGTGACCTAGTTTTTGACCGGACATGACCCATATTCAAACTTGACCTAGATATCAATGAGACAAACATTGTGATCAAGTTTCATCAAGATCCAATGATATTTGTAGCCTCTAGAGTGTTCACAAGGTTTTTCTATGATTTGACCTAGTGACCTATTTTTTGACCCGACATGACTCACATTTGAACTTGGCCTAGATTTCTACTAGACAAACATTGTGATCAAGTTTCATGAAGATTGGATGATATTTGTAGCTGCTAGAGTGTTCACGAACCAATTGTGAACGGACAGACGACGGACATCCAGCGATCCTAAAAGCTCACCTTGGCACTTCGTGCCAGGTGAGCTAAAAAATAAGATCCAGAAAGCAAACCCATTAGACCTAGATCTATGATTCTATATTAAAATAACCCCTACTGTACCCTGTCGATCCCGAACATAGTCCCATAAGTAAGCTATCTGGATGCGGATGAAAAGCCACGTAACTTTACATATCTAGATCCAGGCTCTTTGACACTTGGCAACATTTTTACATTGTTTGAGTGACTTTGAAATGGACGAGAAATTTAGCATAGGCGACAGCTTTGTCGCCACTTTAAGGGTTATCTACATCTTATGAGTTCCAGTAATTGCACTACGAAACATGTTATTGATTTGCTGTTAGTGTAGACTCTTGATTATCGGCACGTCTAAAAGAAAGTAGAGTTCTATATTGTTTTTTCAAAGATCTAGATCTCGATTTCATTTGTCATGAACCCGTATTTTCGGGTTTTGAAATTTCATGACGCGCGTCTAGGTTCTAGATCTTTTACATTCATTTTTTTTTTCATAGTTGATGATCTATGGATTGCTGACATACTTAAATAGATTAGTCTACTTTGTTTTCAGGATCCAGAAACATTGGAGGAGTATTTTGGACAGCCTAGCATCTACATTGCTGCCAAGTTAGAGCGTGGTCTATATAACAAGTGCATCTAAAGAGCGTGCAGATGAGGGGAATGAAGATGGAACAAGCTATTTCCATGTAACGCTTGACTGCAGCCAAAATGTAACCATTCCACATTATGGAAGTCAAGTGGACCTTACCCTTTGGAAAATACATGGTGTGCGATTCGATTAGAATCCCAAGGCACCTGAATTTCCTATTTGGGGAACAAGAGACGATCAGAAAGAATGGCTTTATGATAATGGACCTAATGCCGTCAACAGCATGATTGACTGGGTGTTGGAGAACTATGCCAAGGATGATCCAACATGTACCCTCCTCACTGATAACTGGACAGGTAAAAGCACTTCTACTTACATATACTTTAAAACTTTGAACCCGGTAATGTCGTACGCGTATAAAACATAGATAGATCTAGGTATAATCGGTAAAGTTAAGTCCTGTTTTCACTGTCCCGGACTTGAGCAGACCTGGAGTCACCGGTTGTACAAGCATTGCGACACCAGGGACGACCGGGAGGGTCCAGGATGAACCATTTTGAACCAGCTCAGACCGACAAGCAGCACCGGATGCTTTAACACGTTTAATACAACCGGGGATCACCGAGACAGATAACCAGAACCGGCATTATCCGGGCAATGCCGGAGCTTTACCGGTACAGGTCCGGGTCTCTACCGGGAACAACCCGGGTGTTGGCGAGCATATCTACATTTTCAAAGAAAAAAAATTGCTATGTTCTATATTTTATTTCCTATTGTTTGCGTTTTGTCTACGTTTAAATAGGAAATATTTTCGTCTTCTCTACTGTACATATACAGTAAATATGATACAATAAAACGGAGATGATTTTTTCTAAATAAATGGCTCCGTCCTAAAGTCTTTATCTCCACTACAAACAGTATGGGGCCAGATCAGAAGCCGGGCAAACTTATTGTCACTCAAATTAAAACGAATATATAATAGTCTACAACATTATAATGATCTACTTGTGTTGCATTGCGTTTGCATTTCATCTCATTTACCCAGAGAGACAAAAGAGAATTGATGCTGATCCACGTTTGCCCCGGTTCATACCTTTCCGGTGAACACCGGGTAACGTCGGCGCGTCACCGGTGCCCAACCGGGGTAGAACGGGACGGTACTAGTGGTTATCGGGAAACCACTGGCGACGGCCTGGGTTTCACCCGGATTAATCGGGAACAGGCCGGCCCTGCACCGTAATTATACCGGTCCAAACATAGAGTATATAAGTATCTGCTCATAGTCATTCAAAACGTGTCAACAGTTATAAGCAACTGATTTAAACCCTATTCTGACCATGGTACTTTTTATAGGGGTTTCGCTTTCTTTCAGGAATTACCAGTACTGTATATGTACTTCAAATTAATTATTGACGTCCAAAAGGTAGTGACCTTAGGCTACAATACTAGGGGACGGAGTCGACCATCCGCACGCCTGGTGACAACAGCATCTTTGGGAATGTGGTGCCAAATGTGATGTTTCATGCAGGACTATTACATGTACTAGGGAGTTGAGCCTATCTACCGTGCTGTACGACCCTATGTGACTAAGGCAGCACAGACATCACATGCCCTGTTCCATAATGTGCACAGTAAAAAGTCATGAAAGATGAACCTGTCTCCATTTTCCATTTCGCTTGTTGTACATTATTAGATCTAGTACATCTGCCCTACTCTCTCTCTCTCTCTCTCCCTCTTACACACTCTGTCTATCTGTGTCTATCTGTCTGCCTGTCTCTCTCTGACTGTCTCTGTATGTCTGTCTCACTCTCTCTCTGTCTCTTCTTCCATCCTTCTATCGACCTCGACTATGTTGAAAATTAATACTTATCCTGTCGTTAAAATTGACACTCGCTAAATATCTTCTCTCCTTCAATTTTCAAGGTCGCTCAAAGTTGATAAAATGTAGTCAAACAACTTGGATGCGAATAAGACTCTGAGTTACTCTGCGTTTCATTTGGATCCAAGCTCTTTGCCTGTGGTCTTATGGTTACGATCGACTGGATAAGGATTAATAAATTACGTCCTTGGTTCAACTAGTAAAGCAATAATGCCGAGTATTGTTATGACGTTCTTTCCTTACTTTTGACGTCATGGTCTATTTTTGTATATCCCTATTTGATGGGTGTGCGAAAATCGATGTAATTTTGTTAAAAATCTATATTTTTGAAAAAATCTTTCAGATTTTGATTTAAAAATGAATATTCTTTCAGAAAATGAAAAAAAAAAATCGAAATTTTTTGCCATAAGTCAAACTGTGGAAGACCATTTGTCTGCCGATCACAACTTGATTTGCATTGGCAAAAAGTTTGAGTAAAGATAAGGGGCAGAGCAACACGACAAATCTGAATGTGGATCCCAGTTAACCCATTCCCCCATAAATACACCTTTTTACGCCTTTAGTTTATTCCTAGACTGATGAAAATAGTTACACTTTACACAGTCATGAATACTTTTCATAAGAAATAATTTTTACTTTCTAGAAGATGGTAGCTTAAGCAGGCTGAAAGTAAAGCAGAATGCACCTTAAGGCACATTCTGCTGTACTTTCAACCTGCTTTAAGTAGTAAATTCAATACTGGAAACAGGCTATCGGGTAAAGGATTAAAGACGAGCTGTGTGTGTATTGAGTTTTTTTCTCTCACAAGTTTTCTCTCAGGTCACATCTGGGTCCAACCCTTGGTACTTTCAAAAGTAATCACAAATGAAAAAGGTAACAGTACCTGTGGACAATTGATTAAAATACAAGAACATTCTGGTGTTTTACATAACCGTCTCTCTATTACATAAACAAGCATGCCGTCCGAAATAAGAACACGGGAACGAAATACATGTAATGGTGAATTGGTTTATGAAATAAGCCAAGTTGTGTTTTATATTCTTTTATTTTCTTTAATGCTGGTTCAACACAGAATAGCCTTGTGATTAATCTGGATCTAGACTGTCAATGTGAATAGATTTTTAGCTGACAAACTACCTCCAGTGGACTTTGCTGCCATAAATGAAATGAAGAAAGATACGAATATTTGGCGGATTGGATTTAATACACGAGTTTGATACACACGCGAAAATAGCGAAAAATGTCCTTCTCGCCAAAACCCCCCACTTATACGGTATATACTTAGAGAATACCCGGTAAGGGTTAAATGTATCCACAATAACTGCTGTCCAGCCAGACATTACCTTTAGTACATCAGTAGTCATGTTCTTCATTGGAACCATGGTGGCGTCTTTCAGCTCTGTTTGCTGCAAATCTGCTGGCACCCAAGGGAAGTCCTGGAAAACAAAAGAAACACCTGGTTGTCATATCCTCAACCAATACAAATCACTTACAATACTTCCTTGATAACTCAAGACTCATTTATGTCAAACTTTCCCTTTATCTTCACATACAGTTTAATACCAGTAACTCTTGTGGGTTATCAAATTCCCTTGTTGATATTTTTAGTTACCACAACATGAACCAGTCTACTTAGAATTCTGTGTAGTTTAATAACTACTGCTCTAAATAAGCAAACAGTGTAGACCTTGATCAGAGGACTCCTTTAGGAGCCCTCTGATCTTGGTCTACAGTGTTTGCAAATGGAATGAGGTCCATGGTGTTGAAAATGTTAAGTCTAGCATATCTGTATTTCAATGTTAAAACATGGCTATGCTACGTCCTAGCTTTGAAATATCAGTAGGTTTGACTTAACCTATTACCCCATTGCCTGTTTCTAGTTATGGAGACAGGTGACACCTTTAAGCAGGTTGAAACTTAAGCAGAATGTGTCTTTAGGCACAGTCTACTATACTTTCAGCCTACTTTATAAGCTATTTGCTACAACATAGAAACAATTTGTTATGGTGCATATTTATGACTGTATAAAGTGGAACTGTTTCTAGTTTTGAAGACAGGTGATCACTTAAAGCAGGTTGAAAATAAAGCAGAATTTGCCTTTCAAATTGCTTTAAGATACCATCTGCTAGGAAATAGAATATATTTCTTATGTTACAAATTCATGATGGTATGAATTGGAATTATTCATTATTCTTCTTTAGTTGAGGAATAAATTAGAGGCATAGAAGGACATATTTATAAGTAATAGTTTAACACATTCCCCCATAGCCTGTTTCTAGTTTTGAAAATAGGCACTTTCTGCTTTACTTTCAGCCTGCTTTAAACTATTATCTACTAGAATATAGAAAATATTTCTTATGATTCTTATTTTTAACAGTATAAATTGGAATTGCTTTCTTCAGTAGAGGAATAAATTAAAGGCGTAAAAAGGTGTATTTATGGGGTAATGGGTTAAATAGGAATTCCATTTACCTGCACCAGCTCATTGCCTGTAAATCTGTCTGCTGTAGACTCCTTGGTGTGAACATGTACAACCCACCTACAGTCTGAAAAAAATAAATACACACCCACAGTCAGGTCAAACTTCTGCTAAACAGCCAGTATAAAGTATGATGAAACTTCTGCTAAGCAGCAAGTATTAAATGCAGGTCAAACTTCCGCTAAACAGCTAGTATAAAATATGATGAAACTTCTGCTAAACAGCAAGTATTAAATGCAGGTCAAACATCCGCTAAACAGCTAGTATAAAATATGATGAAACTTCTGCTAAACAGCAAGTATTAAATGCAGGTCAAACTTCTGCTAAACAGCTAGTATAAAATATGATGAAACTTCTGCTAAACAGCAAGTATTAAATGCAGGTCAAACTTCCGCTAAACAGCTAGTATCAAATATGATGAAACTTCTGCTAAACAGCAAGTATTAAATACAGGTCAAACTTCCGCTAAACAGCTAGTATAAAATATGATGAAACTTCTGCTAAACAGCAAGTATTAAATGCAGGTCAAACTTCCGCTAAACAGCTAGTATAAAATATGATGAAACTTCTGCTAAACAGCAAGTATTAAATACAGGTCAAACTTCCGCTAAACAGCTAGTATAAAATATGATGAAACTTCTGCTAAACAGCAAGTATTAAATGCAGGTCAAACTTCCGCTAAACAGCTAGTATAAAATATGATGAAACTTCTGCTAAACAGCAAGTATTAAATGCAGGTCAAACTTCCGCTAAACAGCTAGTATAAAATATGATGAAACTTCTGCTAAACAGCAAGTATTAAATGCAGGTCAAACTTCCGCTAAACAGCTAGTATAAAATATGATGAAACTTCTGCTAAACAGCAAGTATTAAATACAGGTCAAACTTCCGCTAAACAGCTAGTATAAAATATGATGAAACTTCTGCTAAACAGCAAGTATTAAATACAGGTCAAACTTCCGCTAAACAGCTAGTATAAAATATGATGAAACTTCTGCTAAACAGCAAGTATTAAATACAGGTCAAACTTCCGCTAAACAGCTAGTATAAAGTATGATGAAACTTCTGCTAAACAGCAAGTATTAAATGCAGGTCAAACTTCCGCTAAACAGCTAGTATAAAATATGATGAAACTTCCGCTAAACAGCAAGTATTAAATACAGGTCAAACTTCTGCTAAACAGCAAGTATTAAATACAGGTCAATCTTCTGCTAAACAGCCAGTATAAAATACAGGTAAAACTTCTGTTAAACTGCCAGTATGAAATACAGGTCAATCTTCTGCTAAACAGCCAGTATAAAATACAGGTAAAACTTCTGCTAAACAGCCAGTATTAAATACAGGTGAAACTAGCTTAACTGCCAGTATAATAAGAGTTGTCAGAGAAACAACACTTTTTTTTACCCGGGGTCATAATTTGAACAATCTTGGAAGAGAACCACAAGACAAAGCTATGTATCAAATATTAAGGTACTGGTCCTTACAATTTCAAAAGAAGATTTTAAAGATTTTCCTATATTAGTCTATGTAAAACTGATAAGCCCAAGGGCGGGGCCATTTTGACCTGGGGGTCATAATTTGAACAACCTTGGTAGAAGACTATTAGGTTATGGGTCATACCAAATATCAAAGGTCTGGGCCTTTCAGTTTCAGAGAAGAAGATTTTTAAAGCTTTTCGTATGCATTTAAAGTTGTCTATTATGGTCTGTTGTATATTCCAATTAATGAAATAGACTATAGGTCTATGAATATGCATACCGCGGCTAGCTCAGAGCCCGGGCTAATTACATACTCTGGCTCCGGCCTCATTCTCTTGAATAAACTATTAAGACCAACACGCTTGTGTTCTTCGTCTTAACCCTAACAGTCATTAGACTTATATCAATCCATTAGTATTTACTAAAGAAGAAATATAAAACATGGTCATGTTAGAAAAACTGGCCCTAAAGCAAGGGGAATAACTCTAGTTAGAAACGTTGAACGTTTGGTTCCTACTTGTCACTGATGCTTCTGACAAAGTTTGGTTGGAATCGGATCAGTGGTTTCAGAGGAGATGTTGTTTGAAAATGTGAACAGACAACGGACGCCAGACACCCGACGATGGACGGAATGGGATCACAATAACTCATCTTGAGCAAACCGTTGGCTCAGGTGAGCTAAAAAGGATGGTCACTGAAGACAGTGGCAAGATAAGACTTCGCTTCAAAGAAAGCATTTTAAAGAACTTAAGAGTTTTTGTCAATAAAGATACTTGAAAATCAGTTCACCTTAAGCTGAAATTCGCTCTAACAAAATTCCCACTAAACAGTATAAACCAGTATAAAATTAATGAAGAGATTAGCCGGGGAAAGAAATTTAGTTTGCTATATGCCAAAATTCGCCTTATCAGATTTCGTAATAAATAAGTATTACTGTATTGCAAAATATGACAAACAGTGGTTAGAGGGATGGTCAGGGTCTACACTATTTGCATAGGACCAGTACATTCTTCACTAGTACACGGCCTGTAAATGATGCATGATATATATGTGGCACTAACTGTTAACAGTATTATAGTTACAGTACTAATTCTAGTAAAGATCAGCTATGACACAAGTCCCAGACCATATATTATATATTACCTTGAGGTAAAGGTTTAAGGACGGCATCACATACATTCAGCTTCAGCACAAAAGCCCTGAGCGACTCCTCTAATCTGAATAGGTATTTATCCTCTCTGGAAAAAATTAAATTCAGAAGAAATATATACAGTTGAAACTCGATACTTCGAACTCACTTAAATCAACCTTACAAGTATTGCATACCAGTAAGTTGAATTTAGATAACTTGTTCTCACTTAAATCAAACATACCTGTACACCCAAAATACAGGTATCACTTTGTTCGAACTAAAGTGGGTTCTAATTAACGAGTTTCGACTGTACATGTTAAACAGGGCATGGGTCACCAAAACAGCTCTCCTATATAACTTATATAAAATGCATCATTTCCAAGGTCAAACAAGACTACGTGTTCAATAAACTCTTATGTCCCCGGTGGCAGCCTTGACAACATTTTCTTACATTTTTTTCAAGTCCAAATTGGGTCACGGTCAAGGCTAAATTGAGGTTGGGTAACATGGCTGAAATGGTATTGGTCTCAAACAATAACTGTTTTATGTATTAAAGCATTGTAGTCAGTAGTGTTGACACTAGATGAAACTGTAAAATCAAGTTAACCAATAATATTCAAAGTCCAAATTAGGTCATGGCCAAGGTCACTATCAAGGTTGGGTGATATTGGTATATGGGGAATGGTCATAGGCAACAACTGTTTAAGTATATAAGCATTTAAGTAAGCGGTGTTGACACTAGACAAAAGGGTAATATCTAGTTAACCAAGAAATGGCCTATTTACAATATTCTAAGTCCAAATTAAGCCAAGGTCAAAGTCACGGTTGGATGATATTGGTGGATTGGCAACAACTGTATAAGTATCTAAGCAATTGTGTAAGTGGTGTTGAGGCTAGACAAAACGGTAAAATCTAGTTAACCAAGTAAAGGCCCATTTACAATACACTAAGTACAAATTAGGTCAAGGCCAAGTTCAAAATCAAGGTTGAGTAATATATTGGTGGACTGGGAATGTTCCGAGGCAACAACTGTATAAGTAATAAAGCTTTTTCTAGCATTTCAAAGTACATGTACATGTATATCAAAGGCAGATAACTCTAGCCACAATGGTCAGATTTCAACAGTTACTGTAGTTGTTTAGAGTGTAAAAACGGTTAGATATGGCATTTCAACACATCAAGGGCAGAAAACTCTTGACCAATTGGTCTGATTTCAAACATTTTCAAACTGATTCAAGACCTTATGGTCATATACAATCTGAGCACGTTTGAGAAAGATTGGGTAAAAACTGTGGCCTCTAGAGTGTAAACACTGTTAAATATGGCATTTTCAACAATTCAAAGGTAGATAACTCATGACCTATTAATCCAATTTCCACCATAATGGCACTTATTCGAACTCTCGTGATCATACACAATCTGAGCAAGTTTGAGAAAGATTGGATAAAAATTGTGGTCACTAGAGTGTTAACACTAAAATTGTTGTTGACGCACTACGCACGCCCCACGATGGACATTCAAGGATTGCAAAAGCTCACCCTGAGCTAGCTCAGGTGAGCTAAAACCAGCAGACAACAACTTTAAGCAGATGATATTGCAGCAGTAAAGGGTTAGACATAATTGTTGTCTTGTTTGGGGAACAGCTGCAATTATTGTTGTAGGGAGGGACTGTTGTTCGGAAGGCCATTGTAGGGAGCAATGTGTCTGCTTCCTTAGGGGTTAATGTGTAAAAGTGCACCTTTGGTTACTTGGAGGTTTTCCTAGCTCAAATACAAATCTCTCCATTGGTATCTGTGAAGAGTCTAGGATCACCATGGTAACAAAGTTAACATCTCCACCCTCAACCATGAATTTGACACTGTCTGTGACCTTGGATATGTACTGTACCACATCTGGATGGAGACATGTCTGGAAAGGAGAGGAAAATATCAACCATTCTAACCCTGTACTCCATGGATACACATTTTAACATCTTTAATTTATTCCTCCATTGAAGAAAATAGTTCTAATTTATTCAGTCATGAAAGTGTATCGTAAGAAATATTTTCTATATCAGGTAGCTTAAAGCAGGCTGAAAGTAAAGCAGAATGCATTATAAGACACAATCTGCTTTACTTTCAACCTGAATTAAGAGGTCACCTGTCTTCAAAACTAGAAACAGGCTAGGGAGTAATTGGTAAACTCGTATTCACCACAGGAACTTTAAATGGACATTTCCAATTAATGGTGGCTCTGAAATATAATGTATATATATAGCTGGTATTTTCTGTGGGGTAAAAATTTCTGCCATTCTGCAGTTTCATCATTGGATCGCAGAAAAAAATCGGCAGAATAAAATTACCATACTATTTTATCACGTAAAAATAATTAATAATCCTTCAGTAGCCTTCTTCGATAAGTGATCGGTCTTTGCACTCACACAGACATTTGTTGATTTTCAGACACCATTAAAAAACCACAGAAAATACACACTCAGCAACTAAGACCATTGAATTTGAGCTGTTATTTAGTTTCTATCAAATTCCTTATATTAGACGCTGGAAAACCCCTAACAAATCGTTACCATGACAAAGCAAATTTTGACCGAATAAGTCCAAGGTACTCCGAATACAACAAAAGCAGGTACATATAATTATAGGTAATTATCAGTCCAAGCTGTTTGCTATTGTTAGTGTTGTGGAGTAAGGTCGTGATAGGTATATGAATTATCTGCCATATATTTATTTTTTGTGATAATTACAGATGTTATTCATGTTATAAACATACTTGTTCAGATATTTATCGTATTTGTTTCAAAAAAAGCCCAATTTCAAATAATCGTAGATCTACACCCCGCTACTTTATACATGAAAAGCTGATTTTATGATTAGGTTTTAGCCCATATCGTAAGTACGGTGAAGCTTACGTACATGTAAACAACAGCGAGCATGTAAGTGGATTAGCTTTTAAAACTATCTTAAGAACCAATCCACAGAATTTCATAATGCTGCTTTCAAAGAAGTGTAGGAATAAAAATAGAATAAAATTCACCCTGCTTTTTCATAAAATCTCAAAATATTATGGCAGCAGAAAATACAAGCTATACGGTATTATATAAATATTAGATGGCAGTTTGCGTGACATTCAAATTGTCAACCCCAGAAACAGCATGTCACCCCGAGGCGTAGCCGAGGGTGACATTCTTGTTTTCGAGGGTTGACAATTTGAATGTCACGCAAACTGACATCTAATATTTATTTTATTGTGACGCTCACGGGGCTTAGGTCGATGTCATTGTTTTATCTATACTACCGGAAGAATCAATAATAGCAGATGGACCCAAGTAGGTTCGTACTAAAGGTGATTCCTTTGTAACTCTCTGTTAATTCTCAAACATAAGTATATTTGTATAGCATTAATCAGAAAAGGAACAGTTTGCCTTTATTTAATTAGTTTGTTATGGTGTATACATAAACTTTCCAAAAGAGACGATGCTGATTCTGTTCTTTTGGCGCATTCTATTCTAAACAAACACTGCCTTCCAAAAGTTATAAAAGTCGGGTGCTCTGTAGTTTTGATTCAGTTTGTAGCAAGCTCCCGAAGGGTTAACTTCGGATCTAACAGTAGGCAATAAATAAGCCTTTAATAATATTCTGTACTTTGTTATCTTAGTAGCGTTTGGGTAGAGCGAACAGTTGACTAGTTCAATCTCAGTAGTCTCTATCCCAGGCGTGAACAGTAGCTCATGAAGATATTATTTCAACGCTGAACGCATTGCTGATGCTGGTGCATTCTGGCTTATAGTTTGAAGCCAGGGGTCTCGTCTATACGCCGAGCTGAGAGATATAGCTGAGCAACAGTTGATGCTGGCTGGTCGAGCCAGGTGTCTCGGGTATAGGCTGAGCTTACAAACTCTATTATAACATACAGCTGATGCTGTCTGGCTGGTCAAAGCCATGAGGCTCGTCGATACGCCGAGCTGTTGATAGTTGGGAATAGAAGCCCATCCACTTTATATAGTTTGAGAGTTGATTCTAATTAGTTGATCACACTTGATTATTGTCCATCCAATCATTTTCTAATCATTGTTAATCATATTTACTGGGTTTTGTATATATTCGCCCATCATTAGGTTCAACAATTATTGGTCAAAGTAGACCCGAGGAAACATTATATATAGTATTGTTTATGTTATTATATGCTCATCGGTTCAGCTGATCAACCATTTTAGTAGCTGAGCTTAGCCCAAACACGTTACATTATTACACCGAGCTTATCAACCCTGGCTTTGGAATCGTTTTATTCGTCTTTTATAAAATGTGTTGTGAATACCAATTTAGCGCGGACATGTACATAACGCGGGAAATGACGTCGCCGTCTTACGACGTCACATTGTTTATCATTATATTACAAGAAACAAAGAAGAACGTTATGATAAGTAAATTGAAGAAACAGCGTCTTTACATTGTCTAGGTGGCAAATATCCTCTTCCGAAAGGGTGGCAAATCGTTAAGGAATGGACAAAAGGAAGCAACTTGTACAGAAAATGCCAAAAGTTGATTACAAGTTACCACTCGTTAAAACGTTCCAATGTATCCAATAGCGAAAGTCATGTCAAGGCTGACAGTACGTTTTCGGACGGAGTAAAAAAGTAATGTCCTTTAGAGTGACGTCACAAAAAGAATATCATAAAGAGGGACAGTATATTTTGAATAGATGTAAAAGACATGCAAAATGTTAACTGTAAGTCTATGGGAATTTAACATTGTAACTCAAAGCGAGGTGTAATAATATAAAATAACGAACAGTGTAGAACCTGGTCAGAGGGCTCCTTAGGATTTCTCTTATCTGGGGCTATGTTCAGTGCATGCATAAGACAAGTGTACTGTTAGCAGGTACACTGTTAATGATGCAAATATGTGTTGTTAGGGGTTGATGTGTTAATAACTTATCATGGAGGACAAATTAGCCTTCAATACCATGGACCTCTTGAAAATATACTCAGTACATTTGCAAACAGTGTAGACCCTGATCAGAGAGCTACTACACTATTTGCTAATTTAGAGCAGTATTTATGAGACTACCCAGAACAAGGAAACCTAATAATCCACAAGAGTTATACTTAGTGTTGATAGGGTTAACCTTAATGTCATTGCAATGTCTCTCCAAGTCCTGGCATAGTCTCCATAGAATGTCTACCTTGTTCAGATGAGTTATAGTTATTTCGTACCCGAGTCATTTCGTAGCCGGTAAAATGAGTCATTTCGTAGCCGGTAAAATGAGTCATTTCATAGCCAAATTTGGAGTCATTTCGTAGCCGCGCAAAACCTAAAAGTTGTTTCGTAGCTGATTTTTTGATAATTTCGTAGCCGACAAAAAAGTTGAATGAGTCATTTCGTAACCACCAAAAATTAAACAAGAGGGCCTGAAGGCCCTGATATCGCTCACCATTTGTAATGAAGCCTGATAGCTTTACCTTTGAATTTCACCATTTTTATTCTAAATCCATTCAAGTTTGTCGACCTACTGTAGTATAGTAGAGTACATCAAAGGCAGATAACTAGAGCCAAAGGGCGTTTTCGTTAAATTTACCCCCCCCCCCCCCCCCCCCCCCCCCCCCCCCCCCCCCCCCCCCCCGAAGCTAATGTAGTCATACCGTCATGAGCGGCAAAGAGATGTTGTTTATTCCTTATATTTATATTTTCTGTCTTGTCAATTTAATGTGTTTATTTGCCAGATTTGTTTTTCTGTATAAGAATTTATCATATACCGGTCAAAGAGGTTTGATATATGTAATGTCCATGTAATAGCCATTCCAGTCTCTAAATATGGTGAGAAAGTAGTCCCAACTACATGTACTCTAACTGTATTAAAAATTCAGGATTTTTTCCAGTAAACTTTCTCTCTGTGAATGGAAAAGACTTACAAGGCAAACAAATAACAGTGCAACTTGAATATCTATTGCCAAAGCACATTCTAAAAATACAGGTCGCGGTTGTTTTCTTTACCCATGTACACACATAGCAACGACCTATGGGTCTGTGTCACTCCGCTAGTGTCATATTACCGTCGACCAATGGGAGCTTACTGTTAAGTGCCCGATGTAGTCTATTTGAAGAAGTCCACGGATAGCACGGGCGAAATCCGAACTGGCTAAAACCAGATTCGAGTTGTAGGTTCATCGGGGGATGACCTTCAAATTTTTAATAGGATTACATAAAGACTTTACAGGGTGAATGTAAATATTGTAAAATATGGCATTTTCAGCAGTTCAAAGGTAGATAACTCTTTATCCATTGGTCCGATTTCAACCACAATTACACTTTTTCGAACTCTTATGGTCATATACAATCTGGGCAAGTTTGAAAGAGCTTGGATAAATATTGTGGTCTCTAGAGCGTAAACACTGTTAAATATGTCATTTTCAGCAATTCAAAGGTAGATAACTCTTGACCCATTTGTCCGATTACAACCATAATTGAACTGATCTGAACTCTTATGGACATATACAATCTGAGCAAGTTTGAGAAATATTGGATAAAATTTATGGCCTCTAGAGTGTAAAAACCAATAAATATGTCATTTTCAGCAATTCAAAGGTAGATAACTCTTGACCTATTGGTCCGATTATAACCATAATTGAACTCATCCGAAGTCTTATGGTAATATACAACTCTAGAATGTAAACACTGTTAAAAATGGCATTTTCAGCAGTTCAAAGGTAGATAACTCTTGATCTATTTGTTCGATTTCATCCAAAATTGAACTCATACGAACTCATATAGTGATATACAATCTGGGCAAGTTTTAGAAAGATTGGGTAAATACTGTGGCCTCTAGAGTGTAAACACTGATAAATATGGCATTTTCAGCAATTCAAAGGTTGATAACTCATGAACTAATTGTCAGATTTCAGCCATAATCGAACTCATCCGAACTCTTATGGCAATATACCATCTGAGCAAGTTTGAGAAAGATTGAATAAATATTGTGGCCTCTAGAGTGTAAACACTAAAATTGTTGACGCCGCACGACGGACGACGGACATTCAAGGATTGCAAAAGCTCACCCTGAGCTAGCTCAGGTGAGCTAAAAATGAATGGCCCTAAAGAAGGCATAAGTCATTTCGTAGCCTCGGAAAATTGTTAAAGTCATTTTGTAGCCGAATTTTTTTTCTTTATTTTTTTATAATTTTTTTGTGCAGTTTCCTGACATTATTTCAGGACTAGTTCAATCTTTTATTCCTACGTATTCTAAATAGCCAGTTCAATTATAGGCAGATCACTGCTAAACCCTTTGAGCCCTAGTCCCTAATATAGGCGTCCTTTTTAAACAGAGTACATGTTAATAGTACCCAAGCCTAAAGAGAGTTCTGCTTTACTTTAACCCATTACCCAATGGTCTATCTCTAATTCTGAAGAAAGGTGGCCTGTTAAAGCAGGTTGAAAGTAAAGCAGAATGTGCCTGAAAGCAGAATGTGCCTTCAGGCACCTTCTGCTTTACTTTCAGCCTGCTTTAAGCTATAATCTGCAAGGATATTGAAATATTTCTAATGGTATACATTCATGACTGTAAAAACTGGAACTAATTACTTCAGCTCATGAATAAATTAAAGGTGTAGAAAGGTGCATTTATGGGGTAATGGAAGCCTGTTATAAGTAACCACATATACTAAACACTGCAAGTGCTAGGAAAAAATATGAAGTAGGCTGAGTGCTAAGCAAAAGCTCCTGAGCTTTCTGATGTACTTCAAGCCTAGGTCATCCTTTTCCTAACAGTGTTCAGAGGAATATCATGCCTTTAATATCCATCAGTTTTAAACCATAACCCCATAAATACACCTTTTTCTACCTTTAACTTATTCCTCCACTGAAGAAAAAAGTTCACTTTTGTACAGTCATGAATATGTATTAGAAGAAATGTTTTCTCTATTCTTGCAGATGGTAGCCTTAAGGAGAATTCTGCTTTAGTTTCAACCTGCTTTTAGTGGTCAAATGTCTTCAAAACTAGGAACAGGCTATGGGGTAATAAGTTAAACAATGAAACATGCTAATGGAGACTGTTTTAAGCTGGAAGACCTAATGAGATTACGGTAGGTCATTGTCAGTCAATATCGGTACTCTACATAGAGTGATAAGCCATTTTCGTCAAACGATGACCGTACAACCCATGCTCAAGCAGTTGACGAGAATGGCTGATCACTCTATGTACAGCACAGATATTTACCAACATTGGTCTCACCTCAATAAGGGTTGTCAACCATACACCTCTTGATCCTACATACCTGTAAAGGTACATTGTATTTCTTCTTCCTCTCAAACACTCCTGCTGGATATAAGCCCCTATTGTACAGTATGCTATGGATTGCAACTTCCAGAAACTCTGAAAAAATGTCAGGTCCAACTGAAACAGAGTAAAAACAAACAGACTTATAACAAGAGTTTTCAGAGAGACAACAAAGCTTGCCTTCGGCACATTTAGAAGCTCAATGGACATAGGAATTATATGCATTTTTCGAAACCAAAATGCAGATTTGAAAACCTAAACATGGGCCCTTAATTCAAAGTCAAGGTCACTAGCAGTAGGCTAAAAAAATTTGTATGCATGAGCAGGTATTGTCCATATACATATGCATGCCAAATATGAAAGGAATATCTCAATTAACATAGGAGTTATAGGCATTTTTCAAAACCTAAACACAGATTTCGAAACCTAAACACAGGCCCTAAGTTCAAAGTCAAGGTCACAGGGGTCAAACTTTTTATGTGCATGGTAAGGTCTTGTTCATATACACATGCATACTTGATATGAAAGCAATATGTCAATGAACATAGGAGTTATAAGCATTTTTCAAAACCTAAGCACAGATCTCGAAACCTAAACGCAGGCCCCAAGTTCAAGGTCAAGGTCACAGGGGTCAATTTTTTTGTGTGCATGGAAATGTCTTGTCCATATACACACACATACCAAATATGAAAGCAATACCTCAAGGGACATAGAAGTTATAAGGATTTTCTTGAAACTGCTAACGCAAACGGGAAGGCCGACGCCAACGACTGGGTGAGAACATAAGCTCTTGGACACAGTCTGGCGAGCTAATAAAATCAAGTGTGTTTTACATTAACAACTTCTGTTTTGACTTTTCTCCTTCTTTATATATTGCCATTTCAAGTTGTAAACAGACTTTTTTCAACCATGCATTTCGCAACTCATTATTTCACTACTCTGACAGTTTAAGGGCTGACATTTCTCAGCATTTTTCCGAAATCTTTGGATTTTTCTTAATTTCCCCAGACCTATTGATTTTTTAAGAAATCTTCTGATTTCTGTTATTATTAGAAACATGGGTATAGGTGTCAAATAGTTAAGATCCAGATCAGACGCCCTGTTTTTTGGCATCTGATCTGGATCTAAACTATTTGCATAATTATATTATTGTTACAGAGCTTCCTTACAACAAGCCCAATACTAAAAGACAAAACAGCCAGAACGGAATGGAAGGGCTCAGAATACAATCATAACAGAACAGAAAACAATACAAGAGGGCATGAAGGCCCCAATATAGCTCACCTGTTGTACTGAAGCCTGATAGCTTTACCTTTCTGTTTCACCCATTTTAATCTAAATCCATTCAAATTTGTAGTATAGCATGTAAAAACAAGAGCCGTATAAGGCCCTAAATCGCTCACCTGGGACCGTTGATGTAAATGTAACATATCTTGGAAAGCTGAGAAATTATGACAATATGATTGTGCAAATTTCTGATTGGATGATGCTGAGTGCAAAATAGCTAAGCTTAGGGTACTGTAGTTTAAGAGAAGATTTTTCGAGTTTTTTTTTTTTTAAATCTATTTTTAGCTCCTGTGACCTAGATATGCAACGGACCAGAACCATTTGAACAATATTGGTAAAGTATACCTCTAGAAGTTACACCATGCCAAATATCAAAGCTCTAGCTATATTAGTTTCAGAAAAGAGGGGGTTTGAAGATTTCACTATATAACTCTATGTAAATTTGTGACCCCGAGGGCGGGGTCATTTTTGACCCAAGGGACATAATTTGGACAATCTTGATAGAGGAACTGAAGATGATGCTTTGTGCAAAATATCTAAGCTCAGGGTACTGTGGTTTCAGAAAAGAAGATTTTTTAAGTTTTTATTGAAAAAATCTATTTTTAGCTCCTGTGACCTAGATATGCAACGGACTGGAACCATTTGAACAATATTAGTAAAGTACCTCTAGAAGTTAAACCATGCCAAATAGCAAAGCTCTAGCTATATTAATTTCAAAGAAGAAGAGGTTTAAAGATTTAACTATATAACTCTATGTAAATTTGTGACCCCGGGGCGGGGTCATTTTTGACCCCAGGGACATAATTTGAACAATCTTGATAGAGGACCTGAAGATGATGCTTTGTGCAAAATAGCTAAGCTAAGGGTATTGTAGTTTAAGAGAAGATTTTTTGAGGTTTTTTTTTAAAATCTATTTTTAGCTCCTGTGACCTAGATATGCAACGGACCAGAACCATTTGAACAATATTGGTAAAGTATACCTCCAGAAGTTACACCATGCCAAATATCAAAGCTCTAGCTATATTAGTTTCAGAAAAGAAGGGGTTTGAAGATTTCACTATATAACTCTAAGTAAATTTGTGACCCCGCCCTTTTTGACCCAAGGGACATAATTTGGACAATCTTGATAGAGGAACTGAAGATGATGCTTTGTGCAAAATATCTAAGCTCAGGGTACTGTGGTTTCAGAAAAGAAGATTTTTTAAGTTTTTATTGAAAAAATCTATTTTTAGCTCCTGTGACCTAGATATGCAACGGACTGGAACCATTTGAACACTATTAGTAAAGTACCTCTAGAAGTTAAACCATGCCAAATAGCAAAGCTCTAGCTATATTAATTTCAAAGAAGAAGAGGTTTAAAGATTTCACTATATAACTCTATGTAAATTTGTGACCCCCGGGCGGGGTCATTTTTTACCCCAGGGACATAATTTGAACAATCTTGATAGAGGACCTGAAGATGATGCTTTGTGCAAAATAGCTAAGCTTAGGGTACTGTGTTTTCAAAGAAAAAGATTTTTTAAGTTTTTATTGAAATGATCTATTTTTAGCTCCTGTGACCTAGATATTCAACGGATCGGAAATATTTGAACAACTTTCAAAGAGGTCTATATAAGGATCAATCCTGCCAAGTTTGGTTAAAATCCATCCAGTAGTTTAGGAGGAGATGTCGTTTTAAAGAAATTGTTGATGACGGACGAACGGACAACGCCGGAAGATCAAAATAGCTCACCTTGGCACTTTGTGCCAGGTGAGCTAAAAATTGGACTACAACCTCATAATTCTAGTATAGTAGAGTACATCAAGGGCAGATAACTAGAGCCTAAACAATACTGAAATGAAGCCTTTTCTAGCATTTCAAAGTATATGATATCAAGGGCAGATAACTATTGCTTTAATGACTAGATTTCAAGGTTTATGGTCTCAACGTCCCAATACCTCAACGTACCAGACGGAACGTCCCATATATCTGGATGGAACGTCCCACTTTATAAAAATTATAGAAAATCAGTTTTATTATACTATTTTTGTATAATTTATTGTTTTTGAGATTATTCACGATATATAATCTGATTGATTTAGGATATCTGTTATTACAAAAATGAACACCCGATCGTAGAAAAAATTGCAAATAGTACACTCCGACGGCCGTGACGGCAGCTAAAGCTAATCTCCTGATAACCTTTTCAAACAGTTTCATCCAGATTAGAGACCAACTCAATTCTCATCATATATTCCAAACTGTTTGTAAATTGGATATTAATAAAGTCACATATAGAGGATATATTGATTTAAGCAGGCGTCATATTTAGCAGAATTCATTTTCTTTGTTTTCATCGACGGGCGACTCGAAATGCAGAGAACACCACAGGAAAAGGGTTTTATGTTGTAATAGCGTATTTAAAGGTATCTGTGCACCAGTTTATAAGTCATGTATGAATTCCCGCTCAAAAAGATACTTTTATTGTCCAAAAATCGGCGACGATATGAAAAATGCCGATCCTACCTAACCTTCGTAAACACCAACTAAAATAAATTTGATATCGTATTAAAGGCATATATATATATTGTTTAAATAACTGTGTCGACACCCCTGTTAAAAAAGGTGGCTTTTCTTGGTTTACCGTAAATCGTCGATAATTTGAAAATACTCACCTTCCTTAACCTATTCATCCCTGAATGGACAATTCCAGTTTCCAGCTAAGTTTTGTCCATTAATGACTATTTAGGATTGAATAAGACAATATATTGCAAACTGACATACGAGCAGGCATTGGGCAGAGGAGCCCTCTGATCAGGTTCCGCACTGTATTCGTATGACATGTGTACTTTTCATAGGTACATTATTTGTTAATGACGAGTATACTCGTCGTTAGGGCTGAATGTATAAACCAACGAAAAGCGCCCCGAGTTCCCCATTTAAAATGGGGGTTATGCATTAATTCTATTTTTGGACTTTTTTCGACACTCCGATACCGAATACAACATTTGAAATAGGTTTAAGATATAGTCTTGATACTTATTATATCAATTAAAATTTATAGTATGAACTGGTCGAACATTGACGACCATATAAAAGTGCCGAGATTCCCGGACATACGAAAACATAAAGCCGAAATCATCATTTAATATGTACATAATATTAGCTCGTTCCCTTGTGAATATTCTTTCCAGACTCCACCCACTATGAATAATTAACTAAATTTCCACTCGGTTATAATTAACAATCGTTTTTGCTAAACAGTTGTGACAACTCTGATCTATGATAACTCTATAGACAGGTATAGTAGGCCCTGACCTATATCTGCTCTGTTTGCAGAGGCGTTAAAAGGCTAATTTGGGAAAGGGGTAAAAGACCTACAAATTGGTGTTAAAACAAAAATCCCCTTCAAAATGATTCTTTTATTGGATTAAATGCGGCTACACTTAAAACTGAATTCTCAATCTGCCGTTAAATTCGAAAAATCTCATTTATGAAATTTAACTTGGTACTTTTATATTGACACCGATTTTAACAGTCCACAAAGGCATCTTTTTGAAACTTGACTGAAATTAGTCGCATGTTCGAAAACACATGTAATTTAAAAGAAATCGTAATACATCAGTAAAAACTTACACATACAGTGAAAAAGACGTTATTCTTTCACGTTTAAACGCAAACGAAATGCAATTGCAATAAAATGTAGGAAATGACAACTAGTGGTCAATTCTGAATATTTATTTTAATCTGAGTTGCAAACATTAAGGAGCCTGATCAGACGCCGGGTTACTCTCCAAAATGTTTGCAATTTCAATAATACGTTTTAGCAAAAATGCGTTTATTTGGAAAGAATAATATGTTCTCCACTATAATTACCTAACAAATCAATAGTCCAGTCAATATCTGTAACAAAACTGATTCGACTCATACACACAAACACGTAAGGGACGGGTGATTGACAGGACCAGGTCTTTTGAAGTTATAACGACACAGCTTCTTACAGGTTAACCGCCTTCTGACGACATGTACTGTTTCATCTGTTTCTGCAGACTTTATTTTCGGCAGCCGGCTCCACTTCAAAGTCTTTGATGTTGCCGCGCAGAGGGCGATTTTTTTTGTTTTTTAAAAAGGGACCACCTGATGAGAAGAATCACCAGTCAAATTATCAGAACACACTGTTTAAATGTTATTTAAAATAATTATAATAGTTATGCACCCATGCAAACCTGGCCTACTAAACTACCGCTGTACCCCGACCATTTAGCCTTTTCTATTTTGTTAAGTTAACAGTGTAGACACTGCTCAGATGAATCCTTCACGAGTTCTTTGATCAGAATCTGCACTATTTGATGCCCCCGGTATCTATAGATGCGAATGCGTATAGCGTTGTCCTGTCCGTGTGACCGTCCGTTAAGTATACTTTACCGTTTCCTCCAGCATCAATACCACTTACTCAAATCCCTAGATACTTATACAGTTGTTGTCTTTAAGTTGGTTTACGGGTAAAATATTTAACCCTCATCATGTTAAGTGCGACTTGTCTAATAATTGCAAACAGGTTGTATCCAGATCTGGATCCAAACTATTTGTCACTCATTTCAACTTTTCTTCTTTTTCAAATGCATGAAAACTAGTTTTCAGCTTATCAGACAATATGTTTAAAAAAGACGACAATTCAGCATGAACACGTTAAAAACTCTTTGATCAAATCTTCAAAGTTAGCCGACTTCGCTTCCCCGCTCAACATATTCAACTCACAAGTAGAGTTTGTTGTTTTCTAAAAGTGATTGACAGCGGATTTTACTAATAATTATCCAATCGAAATACACCTTTTGGGAGCATGAAACTTTCCTATTAGGGTCCAGATGTGAAATTAACAAATGGATAACGTTTTCTAAATCTTCGAGTTACGATGTTCGTGTGTATGTAATGAGTTAACACGCAGTGATCTGTGAATGATTTTCTGGAATTTTACGAAAAATGCTGAAGATAAAAAATAAACTTAGCGTAAACAAAACACTTTTCATGGGAGTATAAGTATAAGGTAAATCGTTAATTTCATTCAAGTGTCATATATAAACCAATAATTTGCTGTCTAATTATGATCTTTTATGATATCAATATCTTTTTTTTTATAATGGCAATTTCGAATTGGAATTGAACGTTTGCTAAATAAATGAAACAAGTTGGAAGTTGGTTTCTGTGTGAATCAATCAGACATTTAAAAACGTTAAGAAAAGTTAAGAAAGTCGCAAACATTTGAACAATTTATCAAAGCGTGCCGATGTTCACACCCTCGCGAAAAACATGCTATGCGATTATCAGCGCGTGCCGAATACACAGTCAGTGGCATATTAGACTTGACACGTGTATGTGTTACGCCTCTCGTCTGCAACTTTTCCCTTTCATGTATGCCGACATTTCAAAGAGTGTAATCGTAGACATGAAACATATACACAGTGAAAAATGGTAGCTACTTGGGCGTGGCATTAGCGAAAGGAAACTTATCTTCTACGAAATACGAAGATTAATGCGATGCTATAAGTGGATAAAACAACCCCGACTAACGGAGGATAATACTCACATAGGAACATCGTATGTACACAGTATGTAAGCAAAAAATATTTCATTTAATCCCAGTTACTCATTTAAATCACTTTTTCACTTTTGCATCAATTAATAATTGTCAAATACGAGTGATATATATAATTTTTAAAAAATGGCACGTTGGATCCACAAATGGTACGTTGATGTAGTGGGGCGTTGATGCAATGGGGCGTTGAGACCAGACACCGATTTCAACAATAATTGCACTCCTTTGAGAACTTATAGCTATTTACTTTGTGTGCAAGAGTGTTAACGCCGTTTGATATATGGCATTTTCAGCAATACAAGGGCAAATAACTCTTGACCTATTGGTTCGATTTCAACCATAATCACACTTATTTGAACGCTTATGGTCATATACAATCTGAGCAAGTTTGAAAAAGACTGGATAAAAAGTGTGGCCTCTAGAGTGTAAACACTGTTAAATATGGCATTTTCAGCATTTCAAAGGTAGACAACTCTTGATCTATTAATTCGATTTCAACCATAATCGAACTTGATTTCAACTATAATCAAACTCATCTTAACTATTATGGTAATATACAATCTGGGCAAGTTTGCTGGCTAAAAATCGGAATAGGTGCAAAGAGAAGGAACAGACAGAACATTAAAGCAAACAAATAAACCGAACAGACAGAAAGTGACGAATGCAAGCTAACATAAGGCGGAAATTAAAAACAACTTGAATAACCCATTTTTGAATAAAGGTGTTCAGAAAGATATTATCAACTTATTTAAATGTTTCATAAAAAACTTGAATTAAATAAAATAACTCATTCAATGTTTATTTTTTCCAATTCTATTAACAAATATGGTTGGTGAAATAGTTCAGTAATATTAGAAAATCTTTGTCTCCCATTGGGTGTTGTTGTAGAGAGTGAAGTGAGCACTGTAGCATCTGTAGAATGGTATAAATTCTTGACATTATGTAACATGTGCACAAAAGTTATTGTAGAGCTGCACAGGGAATGAATGCCAAAATCACATACACATCTAAAATTATATTATGATTATAATGAGTCTTCTTTTGAGATAGAGATTAACTTTTCTGAATCCAAAATAATTTAATAACATGAGAATATTGGAATATGAGTAAGGCTAAAAAAGATTGTAGGATGACTGGATGGGCTTTACCCTTTACTCCATACAGGTGCTTTCTGTTTTACTGTCACCTTGCATTAAGCAGTCATACTGTCATCTGTGGTAAACACCTAATAATGAACACAATTTAGTGGTCTTAATAGAGAGGTTTTACTGTATAAATTACCTTGGCTTTTGCTGACAGATGAAGTTGAGGCATCCATGGCCTTTCACAAGCTTCTTTGGTGTCCAGTTATTTATGAATCATTATTTGGCTTAATTTATCCTCTCTCCTGAAATATGGAAGATATCAACCATTAGCAAAATGTTCAACAATAATAACAAGTTAACCCTAAGCCTGCCACGCACGACTATAGCTCCATATGCAAACAGCTTGGATCCGGATGAGACGCCGAGTAACTCGGCGTCTCATCCAGATCCAAGCTGTTTGACACTCGGACAACATTTTCAGCAATTTTGAGCAACTTTGAAGCACTTTGAAACTTGAAGCAGACGAGAAATATAGCAGACAACAATTTATTCGGCGGGCTAAGGGTTGTATGACCAGGAACAAGAACTCTCTTCCTTAGGCCGTAACACATTCAACCCTAGCATAGAGTATACTTATCATTTACAAACAGTGTAACTGTGAAGAGTACACTTGTCCTATGCAAATATATTCAAAAGTATGGTGTAAGATGATCAAGTTCTCTGAGCTTTCTCAACAATAGTTTGTTATACGAGTGTCAAAGCTTAGGTCAGAGTCAAAGGTAACACCCAGGTCTTTTTCATAATTGACAATTTCAGTAGCTGTCAGGGGCGTAGCCAGGCTTAAATCAATGCCACGCACAACGGGGGGAAGGTGCAGAAGGGGAATATGAACTGAAATGGTGAGCTCTGCCGTGTATTTGAGACACTGAATACGATCTATATAATGTCACTGAACCATACAATTTTGTTCAAAGCTCAACTATATTAGACAAGTAACATATTTTTGTGACAAACATTTTTTTCTGCTACTAGTGCTAGAATAATTTAACTTAAATAGACATACGAGAGGTAGCTGAAGCACCATTGATTTCAGGCTGCCAACTCTGTAGATACTTCTAAAGGTTGCTTGAGTATCTGTATCAATACAGTGAATTAGGGACGATGTGAACCACCGCCGATGTGAACCGATTTACCAGACGATGTGAACCACCCTATAAGACGATGTGAACCTATTTTTTTTTAGTTTTATAAGTGAAATATCAGATTATTTGTAACAATTGGAAACTATGTATACTTTTTAATGTTCATTGACCTGTTATTACCCTATTTTAGCGACTTTAAGTTGACAAAAAATTGGTAAATTCTCATTGGATACAAGACGATCGACATATTAGGATTAGTTAAACTGGGCATACATCTTGACCAACATATCTACATAATTATATATATTGTTTAAATTGAGTTTACAGCAATGCATTAAAATGGCTAAAATGACACGTTTATGACACAATTGTATTAACATTTAACATTGAAAAGCAACTGGTTTAAAACGTAATCTTACGTCAGGTTACCCGGCGTCTGATCTGACACCAAACTGTTTGCGAAGTATTTAAAAAGAGCATACTTAGTCTTACTCCATCCAAGAATATGCGTTATTCTATCTTAATGAACGTCTAAAGCATTTTTGCCACTGACGGTTATGCAAACTGTCAAATTCTTCAACCATTGCCAGGTGCGTCGGTCATATACATCAAAAGCTTCTGCCGATTTAACATCGTTAAAAACATGCTTGTAAATATTTCTAATTGGAGCAATTATATTCACATCGTCTTAATCATTAAGGAATGAACACACAAACTAATTCATGTATTTTATTATACCAAACTGAAGTACGGTTTCTTATAAAAAATAAGAAGTCTTGGGTCATTTAATTAAGGGTCACATCGTCCAATAGGGAGGTTCACATCGTCCTGAAAATCGGTTCACATCGTCCAAAAATCGGTTCACATCGTCTAGGTTCACATCGTCCATATACCTGCTTGAGTTTGCTGAAACTTGACATTGACAGATTGTGGTGGGATATGCTACCCCAGGAGAAAAATCGATATTATAACTGAAATGGTGAGCCCTGAAGTGCATTTGGAGATATATCAAGGGGTGTTTTGACCAAAATGAGAGTGTTTTGACTTGTGGGCATGTTGACAATAAATCGTCACACAGATTATCCAAGTCCTTTTGTAGAGTTTCAGAATGAGATTCATTTTAATAGATGTACTAAGCAATGCCAAAGGCAAAGGAGTTTTTAAAGATGAGTAAATTTTACTGTCGTCTGCAAAGATTTTGACAATTCCTTCTGTTACATCTGGCAGATCATTAACAACGACAACGCAGACGCTAGAGTGATGACAATAGCTCGTAGTTTTTTCGCAAACAGACGAGCTATAAGTACATGTAGTTACTTTCGGTTTGTAGCGCGAAAACACATGAAATATAGAAAAAAAAAGTATCGCGCTACTTCGTATAAAGCCAGCCCTCAACAAGAAGTAAAGTATACTTGTATAAACACTGTTATGCTAGATTATTAACCATAAAATCAAGCGTCTGACCATTTTTACATCTAAATGTATATGCACCGGATGAAGCCATTGGAACAGGTATAAAACCTGGTACTCCAGGGCGATAATCCATAATGATTCCGGGTAAAAACGGCCCCTCTGATATTGTAGCCTAACATACTTAATAAAGGATAAGGAGAAAAGAACAAAAATTGATCAAAAAGAAACAAAGACTATGCTCGCAAAACATTTTCAGAAGTGTCTCACTTCCTTCGTCAGCACGGACTGTTTGACTAGTGCTGAGAAACATTTTGGTGTAAACCAAATAGAAATCGCACCAGTACTTTCGGAGAAGTTTTTTCTAGATTTTGTGCACAGTTGCCATGGCAACAAGACCATTTGTCCCACCCACTTTATTTGAACAACTTTTGAAGCTCAAACCAACAGCATGTATCTGACCAAGTTTGGTTACACTGGGGCTATTGGTTTCAGAGATTAGAAGAAGTTGTTTGCAATTGTTGACGGATGGACGGCCGGACGCCTGACAGAGCGGTATCACAAAAGCTCACTTTTCACCTTGAGCACTTTGTGCTCTGGTGACCTAAAAAAAGTTTTGAATCGAATGGGACTCAAACCTAGGACCTTTGGATTGTAAGTCAATCACTCTACCGACTGAGCTATCAAGGTACACACTGAAACTTATATATGTAATTGTCTAGGTATAGGCACATGACGAAAAAAGATCATGCGATATTTATGAGCATTTCCGGATGTGAGATGCATGGTGCCCGCTAGCGAGTCACCTTAAGCAACCATCTGTCTTCAATACTGCAAACATACTATGAGGGAAAGGGTCAATACTAAATGACCCAAACAAAAAACACAGAAGATAACGGAGGTATTTTTACAATTTTTATGTTAAAGATTTTATTACAATAATGACCTGACACAAGTTTCCTGTTCATGATCACATATTTGGCAATATTGATGAAAAAGTACTAGAATTATAGTCAAACCTGTGTTAAGCCACCACTGAATGAGGATGTATAGTGATCTTTAAAGACATGTGACCACTTAATGCAGGGCAAAAGTCATGCAGAAGGATACTTTTGCCCTACATTAAGCTGCCACCTGTCATAAAACTACAAAATTTAATATGTCTTCTTTTTAGTGGTGGCTTAAGACAGATTTGACAGTACATAACATGGAAAAATAACAAGAACCCCATGGGGCATTATCGCTCACCTGAGAATAACTGACAAAATGGAGATAATTATTTATGTCCAGGAAGGGGTCATTTTTTACCCGAGGAGCATAATTTGAACAATCTTGTAAGAGAACCTGTAGATGATGCTATGTGCCAAATATCTAAGATCAGGGTAGTAGGGTTTTAGACAAGAAGATTTTGTAAGTTTCCATTGGAAAAAATTCTATTTTTAGCTCCTGTGACCTACATATGCAACAGACTGAAACCAGTTGAACAAAATAGGTAAAGGATATCTAGAAGTGTCACCATGCTGAATATCAAAAGCTCTGGCCATATTAGTTTCAGAGAAGAAGACGTTTGAAAATTTCACTATATAACTCTTATGTAAAACTGTGACCCCAGGGACAGGGCCAATTTTGACAACAGGGGCATAATTTGAACTAACTTAATAGAGGACTTGTAGGCGATGCTATGTGTCAAATATCTAAGCTATGGCCCCTGTAGTTCCAGACAAGAAGATTTTTTTTAAGTTTTCATTGAAAAAAATTCTATTTTTAACTCCAGTGACCTAGTTATGCAACCTACCAGAACCATTTGAACAATTTTGGTATAGGACATCTAGAAGTGTAACCATGCCAAATATCAAAGCTCTGGCCATATTAGTTTCAGAGAAGAAGACATTTGAAAATTTCACTATATAACTCTATGTAAAACTGTGACCCCCGGGGCGGGGCCAATTTTGTCCCCAGGGGCATAATTTGAACAAACTTGATAGAGGACCTGAAGGCGATGCTATGTGCCAAACATCTAAGCTCTGGCCTTTGTAGTTTCAGACAAGAAGATTTTTTAAGTTTTCATTAAAAAATCTATTTTTAGCTCCTGTGACCTAGTTATGCAACCGACCAGAACCATTTGAACAATTTTGGTATAGGACATCTAGAAATGTAACCATGCCAAATATCAAGGCTCTGGCCATATTAGTTTCATAGAAGAAGACATTTGAAAATTTCACTATATAACTCTATGTAAAACTGTGACCCCGGGGCCGCGGGGCCAATTTTGACCCCAGGGGCATTATTTGAACAAACTTGATAGAGGACCTGTAGATGATGCTATGTGCCAAATATCTAAGCTCTGACCATTGCAATTTTTGACAAGAAGATTTTTTAAGATTTCCTTATTTTTTCACTTTGGTTGCCATGGCAACCAGAGTTCTGCATTGTTTTTAATTCTTTGAACAAATTTGAAAGAGCTTGACCCAAGGAACATTTCTGTAAAGTTTGGTTGAATTCTGTCAAGCGGTATAGGAGAAGATGTCATTTAAAGCAATTGTTAACGACGACGCACGACGGACGACGACGGACAGACGTTCTCACAGTTGGACATTTGTTGGGTATATTTTTTGTTTAAAAGTACCCAACAGTACACTAAAATACCCAACAATAACAATAGGGCAATCACGGAATGAATGGAATCTATTGTTCTCCCTACCCAACAAAGGACCTTTCGTGCGCTCACAGGGCCATCCCAATAGCTCACCTTGAGCCTTTGGCTCAGGTGAGCTAAAAACAATACTCAAACCAGTACTATCCATCAAGATTATGTCAATGAGAAGTAGTACAGTCAAACCTCATTATTTCAAAATATTTAAAGATGTTAAGATCTGTTCACTTTCATACACAATGTTTTCTAAATCAGTTTATGATCAGTCTGATTAATCGGGAATAATGAAATAGCATCAGTCAATCACCACCTATTGAATAACGTTAATGTATGACAGTAAAACTTTCTATTCAATAACAACTGAAATACTGAAAAGAAAGGACACCAAACTTAAATACAAAATTAACCCATTACTCCATAATTATGCATGTTTGCACCTTTAATTTATTCCTCCACTGAAGTGAATAGTTCTACTCTATACACTCATGAAATATGTAGCTTAAAGCAGGCCTGCTTACTTCCAACCTATTTAAACAGGTTAAGCAGTCAAAAATACAAGTCTTCCACCTTTCCAATATAAGATTTATGAAATAAAATACATTTACAAAGAACTAGCACATACATATGTATGCATGTGTATATAGCTGAATATAAGCACCTTTGGATGTCTGCCTACTGCACATGCATGCCTTAGAATACATCTACACCGTCTTGATAAATGCACATTCAACACCATGGATCTGTTTAAAATACACTTGCAAACAGTGTAGACTCAGATCAAAGGATTCCTATAGAAACCCTCTGATCAGGGTCTACACTGTTTGCCAATGCTGAGCAGTATTTATTAACAAAACCCAATTGTTGTGGCAACAAGACAAATTACTCCTCTATTATTCCTCTACCGTAACCCTACTGATGCTTCTGATGAAGTAATGTTGAATTTAGGTTAATGGCTTAAGAGGATGAAGTTGTTTTATAAAGTGGACGGACGTCGTACTACAAATGACGGACACTAGACACTGAACAAAGAGGGTCACAATAGCTCATCCTGAGCTGTTTGCTCAGGTGAGCTAAAAATGAATAAGCAGTCTCTAAAACAGGTGTCAGATTCACCCTTCCCCCTTAGAACCACCTTTTAATGCAGTTACCTTTTCCATACAGAGATCCATACTTCTACAAGGCCTTCATTCTGACAGGTTGATGTTTAAAGTCCGCTTAAAGTAAAGGAGGGACTACTATAGCAGCTTTCTGCTTTTCTTTCTGCCTACTTTAAACAACCACCTTGGCTAAACACTGACAAGAGGCCCATGCGGGCCTAAATATCGCTCACCTGGAAAAACCAACACAAGGGTCACATAACCACTGGTATGGGATCACTTTTCACCCCAGAGACATAATTTTCATTGAAAAAATCTATATTTAGCTCCTGTGACCTAGATATGCAACGGACCAGAACCATATTTACAATTTTGGTTAAGGGCTTCTACAAGTGTCATCATGCCAAATATCAAAGCTCTGACCATATAAGTTTCAGAGGTAAAGATGTTTGAAGAATTCACTACATAACTCTATGTAAAATTACGACCCCCAGGGCGTGGTCATTTTTTACCCTAGGGACATAATTTGAACAATCTTGATAGAGGACCTGAAGACGATGCTTTGTGCCAAATATCTAAGCTCAGGGTACTGTGGTTTCAGACAAGAAGATTTTTTAAGATTTCATTGAAACAAGAGGGCCATGGCCCTTAATTCGCTCACCTGATGTCATTGTGCCTTAGCGTAATAGACAAGACAACATTTTAATATAGCTGTAAATGGAATTATCTTCCAGACAAAACACCCATGACAAATTGGAATAACTTAAAAAAATATTGTTGGCAGAGTTATGTCCCTTATCCATGACACTTCTTCTTATCAAGCTACATGTATTTCCATATGATTATTTATTGCCCATTCTGCTTTACTTTCAACCTGCTTTAAGTTATCATCTACTAAGATATAGATACCATTTCTTATATCTTACATTTTTATGACTGTATAAAGTGGAATTATTCTCTTTAGAGGAGGAATAAATTAAATGCGTAAAAAGGCATATGTATGGGGTAATGGGTTAACAACTTAACATCAGTAGAACTGGAGTTATCTCAAAGACAAGAAAATATGACACTGGGAAATAACTCAAAAATGACATTGACCTTTGCAGAACATGACCTAAGTTATAAAGTTTCTAACTTTAACAAAGTTATGGCTAAGATTAAAGTTGTGGACTGACAGACAAACAAATTGACAAACAGACAAAAAAAAGCAGACAGACAAAAACAATATGCCCCCAACTGCAGGGGCATAAAAATGTAGCAGACAACACCATATGCTGCTATTATATTGAACCTCAGCTGACCTGAGTTCAGTTATGTAACTCTGCCAGTAGGAAATATGGCTAGGGTCTAACTCTTATAATGCTGAATTGCTGTCTGCTATACATATATTGTATGTGAATTATGACCTAGATATTCAACCGACCAGAACCATTTGAACAAAATAGGTAAAGGACATTTAAAGTGTCACCATGCCAAATATCAAAGCTCTGGTCATATCAGTGTCAGAGAAGAAGACATTTGAAATTTTCACTATATAACTCTATGTAAAACTGTGACCCCCCGGGGCGGGGCCAATTTTGACCCCAGGGGCATAATTTGAACAAACTTGATAGAGGACCTGTAGGTGATGCTATGTGCCAAATATCTAAGCTCTGGCCCTTGTAGTTTTTTACAAGAAGATTTTTTAAGATTTCCTTATTTTTTCACTTTGGTTGCCATGGCAACCAGAGTTCTGCATTGTTTTTAATTCTTTGAACAAATCTGAAAGAGCTTGACCCAAGGAACATTTCTGTAAAGTTTGGTTGAAATCTGTTCAGCGGTATAGGAGGAGATGTCAATTGAAGTAATTGTTAACGACGACGGACTACGCACGACGACGGACGACGGACACAGGGCCATTCCAATAGCTCACCTTGAGCCTTTGACTCAGGTGAGCTAAAAATCTATTTTTAGCTCCTGTGACCTAGATATGCAACTGACCAGAACCATATTTACAATATCCCTTAAGGGCTTCTAGAAGAATCATCATGCCAAATATCAAAGCTCTGGCCATATTAGTTTCAGAGAAAAAGATATTTAAAGATTTCACTATATAACTCTATGTAAATTTACGACTTCCGGGGCGGGGTCATTTTTTACCCCAGGGACATAATTTGAACAATCTTGATAGAGGACCTGAAGACAATTCTTTGTGCCAAATATCTAAGCTCAGGGTACTGTGGTTTCAGACAAGAAGATTTTTAAAGTTTTCATTGAAAAAATCTATTTTTAGCTCCTGTGACCTAGATATGCAACGGACCAGAAATATTTGAATAACTTTGAAAGAGGACCATATAAGGATCATTCAGGCCAAGTTTGGTAAAAATCTATCCAGTAGTTTCGGAGATGTCGTTTAAAGAAATTGTTGACGACGAACGGACGAACGAACGGACGAACGACGACGGACAGAGGATGACGTGCCAGGTGAGCTAAAAACAAGCTGATGGGAGGGCTTATGCACAACAGACAGCTGAAAGCTTCAATGGATGATTTCTGTTGAACTTTTGTTCAGCATTAAGCAATCACCAGTCTTTAGAGCCATGCTTTTCCTAACAGTAAAGTCACATCAGAAAACAAGGGTCAAAGGTTATAAAGTATTTGAGTCGAGTTTGAGATCATTATCAAGCATTTGATTTGGTTAGATTTTAGCAAAAGCTCAAATTTGAACAGCTCAAGTCTGACCAATCAAATTCTTGAGAATGATCTCAAACTCAACTCATATGCTTTTTAACCCTTGGGCCTGGATGCCTTTGATACTAAAAAGTAGTAAAAACCAAAATCAACCACTGTGCATGGAGTCGTAATTCAGCTTGTAATCAGCCCAGTTTCAATAACATTTTGACTATTCACTGAGCAAACAAGGCACACCCTCATCTCATCTCAAACATGATGAGTTGTACAGGGAGAATGGCTAACATTTTCATTTGAATAGGCAGCATGAGTCACAACAGAAGGGAAATGCATAAATAGAACAAGGCTCCAGATAATAGGAAGTAAACTCAACAAAACCATCAATTTCTTACTTATTTCAGCACCAAACGCAATGGTTTTACTACTCATTTGAATCCTCTCAAAGAGACGATATTAATAAGTAGGACACCATAGGTTTCAATACAAACATAAATATTTTAGGTTTTGAAATACTCCCCTTATCTAGCACCTTTATAGACCTGTAATCACATGAACTCTGGTAACTGTAACACAATCACATGAACTCTGGTAACTAAGATTATCACATGGAATTTGGCAATGAAGTAACAGCCAGTCTTTTTCCTCCATACTAACATGATTAGATACTACATGTATACTGTAGTGTGGTAGCATGATAATACTAATAGTCTAATAGACTAGTAAGTTAACAGATATTTCAAACACAGTCGTACACGTGTCAGCTCACTGACTGGTTGGCCAGATTTCTTTCGTGGAAGAACGACTTGCAGAACTCGTACGTGCTGATCATGATAGCACAGGCAGGAGCCACCTTTATTACCCTTGGTGTGAATCCTGAAATACACACAACACCTCGTAACGCTTTCAACACTAAGTCACTCTTATGGGTTATTAGGTTCCATTGTGGATCTTTTTAGTTACCAAACATGAACCAGTCTACTTGGAATTCTGGTTTAAATTAGCAAACTGTGTAGACCCTGATCATAGGGCTCCTATAGGAGCCGCCTCATCTGTGTCTACACTGTTTGCAAATGTCATGAGTATATTTTAAACAGGTCCATGGTGTTTAATTAACCCTTAGCCTGCCACTCACGACTATAGCTCCATATGCAAACAGCTTGGATCCGGATGAGACGCCGAGTAACTCGGCGTCTCATCCGGATCCAAGCTGTTTGACACTCGGACAACATTTTCAGCAATTTTGAGCAACTTTGAAGCACTTTGAAACTTGAAGCAGACGAGAAATATAGCAGACGACAATTTATTTGGCGGGCTAAGGGTTAAGTATATTGACATTGGAAATATTAAAATGAGTGTCAAACAGTTTGCATTCTGTTCAGAAGCCGCATTACACAGCGTATGATCAGGCTCTAAACTGTTTGCAAATAACTGTTGTACTCGGGGTAAGGCAGTGAAGGAGTTTACAACTGATTCAACCTTGTCCTGCTGATAAACTATATTGTGGCTCCTTGAAAACAGTGACCCAGATCAGACAGCTCCTCAAGCTTCTGTACAAACAATGAAGACCAAGACCAGAGGGCTCCTAAAAAGGCTTTCTAATCAGAGTCTGCACTATTTGTCATACCCGATATAGTGTAAAAACAAGCCTAACTAGAACACTAACCAAATTCCATATAATGCTGTCAGTAGGAGAAATCAGCGCAGGGGAAACAAGTTCTGCACATATAAAGTGTCACTGGGGCACACATTTAAACAAACTTTAGCCCACTACCCCATAGCATGTTTCTTATTGTGAAAGCTAGTGACCATTGAACGCAGGTGGAAAGTAAAGCAGAATGCAACTTACAGTGTATTCTACTTTAACTCTCAGCCTGCTTTAAGCTACCATCTGCTAGGGTCTAGCAACTTTTTCTTATGCTGCACATTTTTAGCAGTATAAATTGGAACAATTTTCTTCAGTGGAGGAATGAATTAAAGGCGTAAACTGTCATATTAATGGGGTAATTGGTTAATGAAACACCTACAATATACAAAGGAGATGCAGATCTGTTCAAATTTTTGACCTTCCATTGTGACCTGATGGTTGTAATATGGACTCTGTACATAGTCAACGCAAATTTTAAGTAATTCAAGGGCACATAATCCTGACATGCCTTATGCAATTAGACTTGCTATCAAATGTTGGCCACGATTTTACAACAGTGAACATTGTCAGCAAGTTTAAAGAAAATGATAACTGGTTGATTTAGAGAGTTCAATATTTGATTTTTATGCTTTTAAGTCATTTTTATCAGTATTTTAGCAGTATCTCAATGTCCAGCACACTACAAGTGGAGGTACGCCCAAGATGCCCTTCATGCACTGTTTCAGGCACAATACGACAGCTGGCTATATCCATGGACTTTCTGACATCCAGCTGAAAACCAGTTTTAAGATAGAATGCTATTCTTGCTTTACTTTCAGCCTGCTTTAGGCAACAATGTTTCTTCAATTTTAAAATCTAACTTATTCCTCAATTGTCTGGTTTAAGGTTTAACTATGTATATACATACCCACAAACAGAGCTCTGAATCCTTGTTCTCTGTACAAGTTTTGTATTAGAAGCCAAGTGGATGTTACCTGTTTTGTTTCTGAAAATAAATAACAACTTCATAATTCTAGTATAGTACATCAAGGGCAGATAACTAGAGTCTGAACAATACTGAAATGAAGCCTTTTCTAGCATTTCAAAGTATATCAAGGGCAGATAACTATTCCCACAATGATAAGATTTCAACAATAAGTTGCACTCCTTTGAGAACTTATAGCTATATACTTTGAGTGCAAGTATAATCAAAATCCATTGAAAACTGTAGTTGCAAGAGTGTAAACGCTGTTAGATATAGCATTTTCAGCAATTCAAGGGCAGATAACTCTTGATCTTTTGGTCCAATTTCAACCATAATCTTTCTTATTCGAACTCTTATGGCCATTTACAATCTAAGCAAGTTTGAAAAAGACTGGATAAAAATTGTGACCTTTAAATATGGCATTTTCAGCAATTCAAAGGTAGATTACTCTCGGCCTATTAGTTTGATTTCAACCATAATTGTACTCATCTGAACTCTTGTAGTTATATACAATCTGAGCAAGTTTAAGATAGATTGCGTAAAATTTGTGGCCTCTAGAGCGTAAACACTGTTGAATATGGCATTTTTAGCAGTTCAAAGGTAGATAAATCTCGATCTACTTGTCTGATTTCAACCATAATTAAAATCATTTGAACTCTTATGGTAATATACAATCTGAGCAAGTTTGAGAAAGATTCGATAAATATTGTGGCCTTTAGAGTGTAAACACTGTTAACTATGGCATAAGTGACGACTCACGACGGACGACGGATGCAGGACATTTAAGGATTGCAAAAGCTCACCCTGAACTAGCTAAGGTGAGCTAAAAATAGTTCCAATGTATGCCATCATGAACATGTCCTATATCATAGCTGATGGTAGCTCAAAGCAAGCTGAAAGTAAAGCAGAATGCACCTTAAGGCACAGTCTGCTGTACTCTCAACCTGCTTCAAGTCACCTATCTTCAAAATCTGGTAATCTAGTAAAGAATTAATATATTCCACCACTAAAGAAACAATAGTTCCACTGTAAAGAATCATGATCAACAAACAAAATATTATCTAAACCCTAGCAGATGGCTGAAAGTAAAGCAGGACATTCCTTAATGAGCCATCTGCATTATTTCTGTAAGCTAAAGCAACCAACTTTCTTCTATACTGAAAACAAGCTATGGGGAAATGGGTTAACTCTTTCCTCCCTGAAACTTTAAATGGACAATTCCAGTTTCCATTTCAGTCTAGTCCATTTCTGACTTTTAAGGGTTGTTTTTGTCAATGTTTGGAATTATGACAAACAGTGAAGACCCTGATCAGAGGGCTCCTTTCGGAGCCCTCTGATCTGGGTCTTCACTGTTTGCATAGTACAAGTGTACTGTTCAAAGGTACACTGTTTGAAAAGGACGCCTATATGCGAGACTAGGGTTCAAAGGGTTAACCTATTACCCCATAGCCCATTTCTAGTTTTGAAAATTGGGGAAACACTATAAGCAGGTTGAAAGTAATGCAGAATGCACTTAACATCTGCTAGAATATAGAAAATAGTTATTATCATACATAGTCATTACTGTATGAACTGGAATTATTTTCATAAGTGGAGAAACAAGAGGGCCTTGAAGGCCCTGATAACGCTCGCCTGTTGTAACGAAGCCTGATAGCTTTACCTTTGAGTTTCACCCGTTCGAATCTAAATCCATTCAAGTTTGTAGTATAGCATGTAAACAATATTGGATTACGACCTATTCTAGTGCAGTAGAGTACATCAAGGGCAGATAACTATTGCCACAATGTTCAGATTTCAACAATAATTGCACCCCTTCGAGAACTTATAGTTATATACATTATACATTGTGAACAAGTATAATCAAAATCCATTAAAAACTGTATTTGCAAGAGTGTAAACGGTGTTAGATATGGCATTTTCAACACATCAAGGGCAGATAACTCTTGACCAATCAATCCAATTTCAAGCATTTTCAAATTCATTCAAAACCTTATAGTCATATACAATCTGAGCAAGTTTGGGAAAGATTGGATAATATTTGTAGCCTGTAGAGTGTAAACACTGTCAGATTTGTCATTTCAACACATAAAGGGAAGATAACTCATGACCTAATAATCCAATTTCAGTCAAAATGAAACTCATTTGAGAACTTATGGCTATATACAATCTGAGTAACTTTGAGAAAGACTGGATAAAAGTTGTAATAATAATAATTGTGGTCTCTAGAGTGTAAACGCTGTCAGATTTGGCATTTTCAGCTATTTAAGGGCAGATAACTCTTGACCTTTTGGTCCAATTTCAACCATTATTGAACTCATCCAAACTTTTATGGTAATATACAATCTGAGCAAGTTTGAAAAAGACTGGATAAAAGTTGTAGCCTCTAGAGTGTAAACACTAAAAATTGTTGACTTCAAACAACTAACGACTAATGACAGATGCCGGACATTCAAGGATTGCAAAAACTCACTCAGGTGAACTAATAAATTAAAGGCGTAAAAATGCATATTTATGTGGTAAAGGGTAAAGTATAATCTGTATATGTATATAAATATCACAGCTAATTATTTTGCAAACAGTAATTAATTTAACTCTAACCATGCTAACAGTGGATATGTCCAAGTGATTACCTAAAAGCAAACAGTTTGGATCCAGATGAAGCGAATATGGCGTCTCATCAGGATCCAAACTCATTGACCTTCTGACCCTGCTTTGAAAAGTGATTTAGAAAATTCTACCTTTAGAATAATAGCAGGCGACAATTGTTGCAGACAAAAAATTAGCCAGCATGTAAAGAGTTAACATCTTTAAAGTTGAGACAAGGAAATTAACTATTATACCTTATACACTAGCATGAATGCATGGCAAAATAGTTTCAGGGCTCCAGATAAGCGGTAGTTTTTTCAACAAATCCCACATTTTCTCACTAATTTTAGCACCAAATCCTATGGTGTTACTACTCATTAGAATCGTCTCAAAGAGACGATTCTAATGAGTAGTGACACCATAGGGTTTAATTCAGAAATAAAGATTTTAGTTTTTGAAAAACTACCCTTATCTGGTGCTCTGTAGTTTGGTATGTCGGGATAGGACTTGTCAAGATGAACATGCATACCAAAAATAAAGATTGTAAATGAAAAAGTTAAGAACTTATGGTCAACGTTAAGAATTTGGATGACAATGTCTAACGGCGACAATCACAAACGATGACAACAAGGCAAACTCTGGAGTGACAAAAATCACTTGCTTTTTTCTTCGAAAAACAGAAAAGCTAAAAATAACCATACAATGTTGATTGTTAGAAAAATAAAAGCAAAGCTAACAATCAGAAATAGCTCAGAGTGGTCTTTAAGAAACCTTCTAATCTGGGTCTACACTGTTTTCAAAATATAAGATAAGATTTTATTTTCACCTTTAGACTAACAAGTCCATGAGGTTATTAAATTTCAATAATCCATTATGCTGTTTCAGATATAGAAAAGTTTAAACAACAGCCCCATGGGGCATATTTCGCTCACCTTGGAATATCTGACAAAATAAAGATAATTGATTTATGTCCAGGACGGGGTCACATTTTACCCAAGGGGCATAATTTGAACAATCTTGATAGAGGACCCTGTAGATGATGCTATGCGCAAAATATTTTTAGCTCCTGTGACTTACATATGCAACAGACTGGAACCATTTGATCAAATTATGTACAGGACATCTAGAAGTGTCACCATGCCGAATATCAAATCTCTGGCCATATTAGTTTCGTCGGAGAAGACATTTGACCACATTTCACTTTATAACTCTATGTAAAACTGTTACCCCCGGGGTGGAGCCAATTTTGACCCCAGAGGCATAATGTGATCAAACTTGAGACCGGACCTGTAGATAATGCTAATGTGCAAAATATCTAAGCTCTGGCCCTTGTAGTTTTTTATGAGAAGATTTTTTAAGTTTTTATAGAAAAAATCTATTTTTAGCTCCTGTGACCTAAATATGCAACAGACTGAAACCATTTGAACAAAATACGTAAAGCATATTTAGAAGTGTCACCATACTGAATATCAAAGCTCTGGCAATATTAGTGTCAGAGAAGATGTTTGAAAATTTCACAATATAACTCTATGTAAAACTGTGACCCCGGGGATGGGCCAAATTTGACCCTAGGGGCATAATTTGAACAAACATGATAGAGGACCTGAAGGCGATGATATGTGCCAAATATCTAAGCTCTGACCCTTGTAGTTTCAGACAAGAAGATTTTTTAAGTTTTCATTGAAAAAAATCTGTTTTTAGCTCCTGTGACCTAGATATGTAGCCGACCAGAACCATTTGAACAATATTGATAAAGGACATCTAGAAGTGTCACCATACCAAATATCAAAGCCCTGGGCAAATTAGTTTCAAAGGAGAAGACGTTTGAAAATTTCACTATATAACTCTATTTAAAACTGTGACCCACGGGGTGGAGCCAATTTTGACCCCAGTGGCATAGTTTGAACAAACTTGATAGAGGGCCTGTAGATGATGCTATGTGCCAAATATCTAAGCTCTGGCCCTTGTAGTTTTTGATGAGAAGATTTTTTAAGATGTCTTTTTGTTTTCACTTTGATTGCCATGGCAACCAGAGTTCTACATTGTTTTTAATTTTTTGAACAAATTTGAAAGAGATTGACCCAAGGAACATATATGTAAAGTTTGGTTGAATTCTGTCAAGCGATATAGCAGGAGACGTCATTTGAAGCAATTGTTAACGACGACGCATGACAGACACACTGGGCCATCCAAATACACTGGTTAGGAACTTGGTTACATTGGGGCGAGGGTCCTCGCGACAGGTGGTATCGGAGTCCTGACTATACATGTTTCAGAGTCTCGTCGTGAAACAAAACTTGGCAAGCTGAAGTGAACGCAAAAGAGGTAATTAAAGGTCAAATTGACATAAACATTGTAAATCGTTATTGTCACCATATAGTCCGATGTTTTTCGAAGCGTTGTGCATGCTTAATTCGTTCCATTTATGGAATTTACGCTTGAAATAGTTAATAAAACGACGCGGTAATCAAGGTTTTTGTTCACAACGATCAATTCTTATAAATGGCTGCATAATCTCGCCTGCAATCAATGTTTCTGGCAAGATTAATACTTAAACTGCATCTTTGCAAGAGAATCGCATTAAGAATATCGTATATCAATGAAATTTTCTTGATTTCAAGTGGTTAATAAGGTTACAGAGTCTAACAGAGAGTGTTACAGGTTCTCTAACAACAGGTTATTAAACGTTACAGGTTCTTATCGACATTTTTGTTTTTGTTTGAGAGAGAATGGATCTAAAGTGCATGTATTGCAAGAGGTCCTCTATCTTTTACAATGCTTTAAGCTGTCACCTGTCTTTTATACAATCAATTAGCCCTCGTTTTAGCGGTTGTAAATGAGATTTACTGTAATTATTACGTATTACTGCGTTCGGTTAGTGCCTACTTGATATTTTATCATATGTAAAGAACCATCGTTGTATTTAATAATTTCGAAATAGTTCACACGATGCAAAAATAATAAAAAGTACTCAATTTCAAAGATTCTGTTGCTGTATTTATTTCCCAAAATGAAAACCAGACTCTTAAAAATTAAATATATACTTGCAAATATCTCTTAAGCGATCACTGAAATAATCTAACGTGTATAACATCTCCAAAGGCAAAATATAACCGGTCTACATGTAATAAAAAAGAACCTGCAAAATTATCGTATGGGTTATCTCAGTCCATTACATGACTTGTCAACCAAAGCATAGTACTTAATGCAAAAACTGAAAGCCACCTTTAATTTAGACATTATGGTGTGCAAGGTAAATTCTTCATAATAGGCAAGTCTCATATCTTGCCACAGACGAACTCTGGTCTCGATTTGGACTATTTGTGCTCTTTTTGAATGCAAATTTTCACAATAAGTTGCTCAATATTTTCAGTTTAATTAATAACTTTCTAACTATTTCTCAGACAAATAAATCATATGTGCAAAACGATCCGTCATATATCAAATATATGTTTAACCCGTTCACTGCTTTACTCTGACAGTATAAACACAGATAAACAGGTTAGTTTCGAATGAGAAGCTGAATAATTATGTGTCTGAATCAGATCAAAGCTGTTTGACTATCTTAGAGATCCTTTTTTCATATTTGATCCTGGTGAGACATCGAGAAAGTTGGCGCCGCACCAGAATCTTAACTGTTTGCAAATACAACTGTTAGTCTATTTAATGTATAAAACAGAATGCGTTATAGATCTTCCACCGAGAATAGGATCGAACCGCACTCGAACCCGTGCATATTATCAACTTTGCAAAATTTAATAAGTAATTCAAATCTCAAGCGTGAGTAAATTTGCATTTTTCTGGTGTCATCTAACGACGGCCTACATGAAAATGAGTTCCACAAACAAAGACCAGATTCTTTGGTCCATGTTTGTCTTCGACATGTTCAATGAGCGAGGCTTTGGTATTGAGTTCTGCTCCGCAAGTGTCACATTCAAAGGCACTATTTTGCCAAGAATGATAAACATGCCGATGTCTTGCCAGAGTTTTCCGATTATTAAATCGTCCACTGTATAATTAATAAAGCAGTTTTATTTTGTTGTGATACGCCATTACGTGTTAATTAAAGTCATAGACTTAACTGAAAGATTTATTGCACAAAGTGCAATTTACCTTTCTTTTCGATGAAAACTACCCCTGTGAAAAGTGTTCAGGAATTTTAGAATACACATGAACGTTAAATAGAATAGTTCTAGGGCTTCAAAAAATACATTACAAATTCTACAAAAGGAGTTCAAGAACTTGTGCAATTCTAGAACAATGGTTCTAAAAACACCAAATTCCTAGACTTATTGCAGCATATTCATGAACGTTTAATGGCCACTTCTACTATTTTTCATGAATATTCAAGAGATCATTCTCGAATAGTTCTAGAATAATTCAATACCTTCCCACAGGGGTATTTTTGTGGCGTTAAAGAATGCTTGAACTTGTGGTCATGTACTGATATTCTTTACAAAGAATGTACTGATATTCTTTACAAAGAAACTGCTTTTTTCATCTGCTTTTACGACATTTGCACGGGAGTCCGGCTGCTGGAAGTGTCGCATATATTGTTATTGCCGTTTACTTCAATATCCAGACTTATATCGAGTAAACTGGGGTCTTCTAACGAGATCTCGCACATTTCGAGATTCGTGAATACTCTGTAACACTGTTAAGAAGAACCTGTAACACTTATCAAACAGTCGTCAGGGACCTGTAACCTCTACATCATATTGATAAGTAACACCAAACTTATGATAACATTAAAAATCGGACATATTTCTTTAAAAAAATGCTTCAATATTAGAAAAACACGAACAAATAGATTATCTTATTGTGTTAAATGCTGCAATTTCTTACGTAAATTTAACTTTATAACAAAAATATGTGCATATTCATGTAGGCAGTGGGGACCACTTGCTTTTATTTCCTCTATTTACCTGAATTCTAACGCAGGCGACGTTAAGTATCGTCTTAAAAAGAAGCCAAAAGCTCTTTCCACGTTTTAATGAAGAATCCTTGTTATGAGGCTGTGTAAACTCGCTGAACAATTATTTGTTTGCATGTACACGCGAGAAAGAGTCATGACTCTGAAACATTTTTCGAAACGACCCCTATACCACCTTTCGTGAGGACCCTCGCCCCACTGTAACCAAGTTCCTAACCAGTGAAATAGCTCACCGGCTCAGGTGAGCTAAAAAGAAAATGATTGTGTAGGCCTTACCTTTGGCTAGCACTTTACCCAACTCAATCTGCCTGTGGGTTTTTATGACATCAAACGGTAAGGTGAGTATCCCTGCAGTCTGTTGGGAGAGAATATCTATTACTACATGCAGTCTGTTGGGAGAGAATATCTATTACTACATGCAGTCTGTTGGGAGAGAATATCTATTACTACATGCAGTCTCATTGTAAAAAACATTATTATTACTTAGTTTTTATTATTATACCCAATTGATATAGCGCTCGACCTTTTCACACAGGAGTTGTAAAAATACCAGAAATTATAAACACATTGCTCCATACTCCTTTTTATCCCTTTCATTTATTCTTCCACTGAAGCAAATAGTTCCACTTTAAACAGTCAGGCATATGCAATGTCAGAAATGTTATATCCTAGCAGATGATAGCTTAACTCTTTGAACCCTAGTCCCGCATATAGGCGTCCTTTTCAAACAGTGTTCATATGAATAGTACACTTGTTCTATGCAAACAGTGAAGACCCAGATCAGAGGGCTCCGAAAGGAGCCCTCTGATCAGGGTCTTCACTGTTTGTCATAATGCCAAACATTGACAAAAACAACCCTTAAAAGTCAGAAATGTACTAGACTAAAATGGAAACTGGAATTGTTCATTTAAAGTTTCAGGGAGGAAAGAGTTATAGCAGGCTGTAAATAAAGCAGAATGCACCTCAAAGTGCATTCTGCTTAACTTTTATCTAAGTAGTCACTTGTTTTCAAAACAAGAAACAGGCTATGGGTTAATGGGTTAATCATCTCTACAATAATTCCTTTTAAAAAGATGTACATGATGATGTACATCACTCATTAAGGAAAGTGTGAATACATGTATCTGCATTTTCATCTAGACATCTACCCTTATTGACTCTAGTATTTAACGTATATCGACACATTTTGACAAAGTTCTGTAAAGACCCAGATTAGATAGCTCCTGAAGACTTAGATAAGACAACTTCTGAAGAATCTGCCTGATCACAGTCACAACTGTTTGCTTATAGGATCCCGGGTAAAAATTCCTTATTATATACAAGAGGGCCTTTAAGGCCCTGACATAGGTCACCTGTTGTAAAGGAACCTGATAGCTTTACCTGTTAGTGTCAACCATCATTGAAACAAGCTTAATCTAAATCCATTCAAATTTGTAGACTTAAGAGTGTAAACAATATTGGAATACGACATCTTCTAGTATATTCAAATACATCTAAGGCAGATAACTCTAGACACAATCATCTAATTTCAACAATAACTGCACTTCTTATGCAAGGGACCTGAACCAATTCAACAATATTTGTAAAGGACATCTACTAGAAGTGTCACCATGCCAAATATTAAAGCTCTGGCCAGTGGCCATATTAGTTTCAGAGTAGATGTTTGAAAATTTGAATATATAACTCTGTGTAAATTTGGGACCCCTGAGACGGGGCAAAAGTTTGGTTTGAGCTAAAAAATTGAAGCCGACATCAAGGATGATGGAGAAGCAACACCTTAGTGTATTTTTTGCTTCTTTGTCACTGCAAAACAACATTCTAGGCCATGGTTAACAACTTACACTGCCTGCTAAGGCTCCAGCTAGAAAGTTTTCCATAAATGTCATCTTTGTATTGTTCCTCTCCGACATTACTTTCATTTTCATGGTTTCATAAGAGCCCCAGTATAATGCTGAAAATGTAAAGCATTTCAAATATCAATTTTTTGTATTTTTTAACCATTCAATAGATTATGCTAAAAAGTTTAAACTAAAACACTGAACAAGTCAGAAAGTGTCCAACAAAAATAGTCAGAAGAGCAGAAAGGCACAGAGAAACAAGAGACTCATTGGGATCCTGTAGATGATGCTATGTGCCAAATATCTCAGCTCTGTACTAGGCTTCCAGACAAGAAGGGGGCCTCCGTGGCCTAGTGGTATAGTCACTGTGACTTACATCACTAAGCTCCTCACGGCTGTGAGTTCGAATCCCAGTAGGGTCGTTCTGATTTTTCATGTGGGGAAGCCTTCCAGCTGGCTTGCGGAAGGTCGGTGGTTCTACCCAGTTGCCTATTTGTGCCTGTTACAGTGCATAAAGGGCTTCTGGGGTCTTCCTCCACCTGTAATTAGCTGGACGTCGCGATATGACTGAAATATTGTTGAAAGCGACGTAAAATCAAAACAAGAGGGCCATGGCCCTAAATTCGCTCACCTGAGGACATTGAAGTTTGTACCTAAGTTGACTGGGCAAGACAACATTTTAATGTAACTATAAATGGAGTTATCTTCCAGACAAGAAAACATGACAAAAGTGAATTTTGTTGCCAAGCTTATGACCCTTATCCATGACACATCCTCTTATCAAGCTATTTCCATTTCCAATAAATGATAATTATTTCACTAGCGTCAGCAGAACTGGAATTATTTTCCTGACAATAAAATATGACAAAGGGGAAAAACTAAATATTGCTGCCCTTGTGCATGGCATTTTCTCTCATCAGTAACTCGGCGTCTCATCCGGATCCAAGCTGTTTGACACTCGGACAACATTTTCAGCAATTTTGAGCAACTTTGAAGCACTTTGAAACTTGAAGCAGACGAGAAATATAGCAGACGACAATTTATTTGGCGGGCTAAGGGTTAATGCACACTTTGCTTTACTTTTGCATCTTACATTTTCATGACTGTTTAAAGTGGAATTATTTTCTTAAGTAGAGGAATAAATCAAAGGCCTAAAAATGCACATTTATGGGGTAATGGGTTAACAAACGTCAGTATATGGGGTGAAAGGGTTGAATCCTGGACAAGAAAAAATGAAAAGACATTCAGATAACTCTGACAAAACCAATATTAAACATATGTACAAATATGGCATAAGACATAATTACATAACTGTCAGTGGATCACTTCCAGATCCTGTTTCTCTAAGTATGAATCAGACTGAACCATATCTAAACTTTAGCAGACAACATGTTCAGCTGATCATGACCAGTTCTATGATACTCCCTACCAGTTCAGAGTTGCATAATATTTGACCTCAGTGGCTAGAACTCTGGGGGCTTACCCTTACCAGACTGAAATGATGTCTGCTTAAAACCTACTGTATGTGAAAAGTGTACAAAAAAAAAACAATTTAGAAAATGTTAAGTTGGTAAATGAGTGGCAAATAGGTTGGATCCAGATTAGATGTAGCATTATGATTATGTTGCATCTGATCTGGATCCAAAATGTTTGCAAATATTGGCTATTTGCCCTTAGTATATTAAGAGTAACTCAGGTAAAATACAGTTCTACTTCTGCTTCATCAAAAATACTGTGAAACCTGCCTAGAGCAGCAGTTAAACTGCGCAGGGTGCATGGCGTCAAGTGTGACCCTAGGGATTTCATTTTAACAAACTATAGAGGGATCGACCAGGAGATTCTACTGTAAAAATATCAAAGCTTAGGGCCTAGTAGTTTTTAGCAAGAAGATTTTTTAATTTTTTTGCTTTTTTGCTTTTTCAAGCAGAGTTTTTGCTTTTTCTCTTTCATTTGAACAACTTCTGTAGAGAAGCATCCAAGGAACATCATGAGCAGTTTGAATCAGCCCTACAATCCGCGGGTTCAGAGGAGATGTCGTTTGAAGTAAAAGTGAACGGACAGACGGACAGACGGACAGACGTACTACGGACGGTGAGCGGTCACAATAGCTCACCTTGAGCCTTTGGCTCAGGTGAGCTAACAAAACAAATCAAACCAGACAAGAAGACTTTTGAAGTTTTCATTGAAAAAAACTATTTAAGCTTCTATGACCTACATATGCAACTGACAGGAACTATTTATTCAATAGTTGAAAAATGACATTTTAGAAGTGTCACCATGCAAAATATCAAAGATCTGGCCATATTAGTTTAAGAGGAGAAGATGTTTGAAAATTTCACTATATATCTCAATGTAAATTGTGCACCCTGGAGTTGGGCTGATTTTGACCCCAGGGGCATATTTTGAAAATCTTGATAGAGGACCTGTAGGCAATGCTATGTGCCAAATATCTAAGCCTTTAGCCCTTGACACTTTTGACAAGAAGATTTTTTAAGATTTCCTTATTTTTCACTATGGTTGCCATGGCAACCAGGTTCTGCATTGTTTTTAATTCTTTGAACCCATTTGCAAGAACTTGACCCAAGGAACATTTCTGTAAAGTTTGATTGAAATCTGTCCAGCAGTATAGGAGGAGAGCATTTAGATTTGTCATCTAACCAATCAAATGCTTGAGAACCATCTCAGAGTCAACTCGAAAGCTTTATAAGCTAATTGGGCATGGTAAAGCCATGGTAAGGTATTTCTATAATGGAAAGTGTTAATTCCTTATGTTTGATTGAACTGTTTTACCTGAAAAGGGAAGATCCCTGAGTAGTGTGGGGCCCAACCCTCTCCACAGTGAAGTGAGACCGCTCTGCTGCACTGTGTTCCGAATGGCAACACCTAGCTGCTTGTAGGAGAGCTGCTCTGACTGTAGCTTGGTACGTATCAACTCAAGAGGACTAATAACTGTCACTGCAAACACTGAAAACAGATAGATCAAGAGTCTATCACATAGTCAACAAAATGAAATTAATTCTTTCACCCCTTAAACTGCAAATGGATAATAATAGTTTCCCATTTAGTCAATATTTGACTATATAGGATTGCTTTTACAATGTATTACAGAATTATAAACCATATTGACCCTGATCAGAAGGCTTCTGAAGAACCTCTCTGATCTGTATTAAGCAAGTGTACTCCTCACAGGTACTCTTTTGTAAAGAATGAGTATACACACTGTAATGTTTCAAGAAGATTCACAAAAGCACTTGTTCTGGCATGTGTGACCTGCTTACATCATCGTATAACATCGTTTCCTGTTGTAAACAAACACCTGTCATCAATAGAGCCAAAAAAATTAGGAACAAGAGGGCCATGATGGCCCTGGGTGGCTCACCTGATTGAATCGGCTTGATTGAGCCAACAGTTGAACCCTCTCATTTCCTCTCATTTGAACTACTTTATGATCCCAAATGAACCACATTCGAAATTGACTTAGAAGATTTGACCAAGTGACCCACTTTTTAAACCCTCATGATCCATATTCAGACTTGACCTAGATTTTGTCAAGATGATCATTCTGGTAAAATCTGAGAAAGATTTGTTTATAATGGTGGTAACTATAGTGTCCATCAGCTTTTTCTAAGATTTTACCTGTCAAAAATGGTTATTCTGACCAAGTTTATAAAGATTTGGTCAAATGTGTGACTATACTATTGTGTTCATAATAAAGAGTTTTCAAAGATTTGACCTACGGCCTTCCTTTTGACCCAACATAACCCATACGCGAACTTGACCTAGATTTTGTCAATGGCGTCATTTTGACAAATATTGATAAATATAGGGTTCAAATTATGGCTACTAGAGTATTCACAAGCTTTTTCTAAGGTTTGACTAAGGGACCGCCTTTATGACCCCAAATAGCACATATTCAAACTTGACCTTGATTTTGTCACGATGGTCATTCTAACCAAGTTTGTGTTCGTATTTTAGTTTTTTTCTAAGATTCGACCTATTGACTTAGACCTATAAACTTTTGAACCCTCATAACCCATACTCGAACTTGACCTAGATTTTGTCAAGAGGGTCATTTTGACAAAGATTGATAAATATAGGGCTCAAATTGTGGCTACTAGAGAGTTCAAAAGCTTTTTATAAGATTTGACCTAGTGACCTACTTTTGACTCGATGTTAACCAAACCCAAATTCTACCTAGACTTTTTGTCAAGATGGTCATTCTGACATAGTTTGATAAAGATAGGGCTCAAATAGCAGCTACTAGGATGTTCAAAAACTTTTTATAATATTTGACCTAGTGACCTACGTTTTGATCCCACATAACACATTTAAACTTGGCCTAGATTTTCTCAGGATGGTCATCCTGACCAAGTTTGATAAAGATAGGGTTCAAAACGTGGCTGCTAGAGTGTTCATAAGCTTTTGCTAAGATTTGACCTAGTGACCTAATTTTTAAACCCATGTGACTCATAAACAAATATGGCCTAGATTTTGTCACGATGGTCATTCTAACCAAGTTTGTGTTCGTATTTAAGTTTTTTTCTAAGATTCGACCTATTGACTTAGACCTATAAACTTTTGAACCCTCATAACCCATACTGGAACTTGACCTAGATTTTGTCAAGAGGGTCATTTTGACAAAGATTGATAAATATAGGGCTCAAATTGTGGCTTCTAGAGAGTTCAAAAGCTTTTTATAAGATTTGACCTAGTGACCTACTTTTGACTCGATATTAACCAAACCCAAATTCTACCTAGACTTTTTGTCAAGATGGTCATTCTGACATAGTTTGATAAAGATAGGGCTCAAATAGCAGCTACTAGGATGTTCAAAAACTTTTTATAATATTTGACCTAGTGACCTACGTTTTGATCCCACATAACACATTTAAACTTGGCCTAGATTTTCTCAGGATGGTCATCCTGACCAAGTTTGATAAAGATAGGGTTCAAAACGTGGCTGCTAGAGTGTTCATAAGCTTTTGCTAAGATTTGACCTAGTGACCTAATTTTTAAACCCATGTGACTCATAAACAAATATGGCCTAGATTTTGTCATGATGGTCATTCTGACAAAGTTTGATAAAGATAGGGCTCAAATTATGGCTACTAGGGTGTTCACAAATATTTGCTAAGATTTGTCCTAGTGACCTACTTTTTGAACCTATGTGACCCATATACAAACTTGATCTAGATTTGGTCATGATGGTCATTCTGACAAAGTTAGATAAAGATTCGATCCAAAGTGTGGCTAATAGAGTTTTAACACATTTTTTCCCCTAAGATTTGCCAAGTAATTTACTTTTTATGCCCGCATAATCCAAATAGGTAAAAAATATGTACATGTATAAAGAGATTGAGTTAGATTTTCTTTCATTTTTTAAAACAGGAAAGTTCTAAATAGTATATACAGTCAAACAAGTTGAAGAATTAACCTTTCTCCCACTGAATAGTCATCTATAAAACTCCACCCACTATGGTTATCTATCATATGAACTATCAAATTGGCAGATGGATTCAAGAAACTTTTCCCCAGGGAAAGAGGGCAGACTCATGTCAGACAGACCCTATAAGCAAACAGTAAATTATATGTATGTGTAGGAGGTATTTATATTTGGAAATAAATACAGTATAACCTCTGTCGATCGACACCTCTCTTGACCGGAAACCTCTGTTATCCGACCCTGCTGTTTGGTCCCGGCAATTTCCTTATATATTTTATGTAACCGAACTCTCTCTTGATCGGATCCTCTGTTAACCGTTATCCGACATACCTTGACGGACCAAGAAGGGCAAATTAGATGTTTTTCACACCCCGTTATCCGTCGGTATGCTGACCTTTGATCATTGACAGACTATACACGCGCAGGTGATAATGACACATATTGCTCGGATGACCGTATAAGACAAAATGTATTGTTTATAATGTGAGGGTTAATAAGATAACTTCACCCAACACTGTAAGCAACCCATTCAGGGCCACAGTGCCGAAAAGACCAACTCATCCATCCTTTCCAACCATATAGCTAACCATTATTTCGTGTTCAAATTGGACAGGTATCTGCCAATCGTCCTCACCGTCAAGTTGTCAACATTAGAAGTACAAAATATATATCTAATGCGCCTTGCGCATAGGTCGAGTTTATAGTAATAATCGCAGGCGTAAAAATCTATGCTCAAGTTATATTGGGAGAAAATAAAAACATTCCCGCGTTTTGAAGTTTTTGTTAATTTCACGCTAGTTCGACATAACGAGAGAAGACTGTACTTGTATATAAAATGTAAATACGAATGTGCCGGTGTTTTAGTCGATCCCTTAATATCTACATGTATACTGTACACGTTTATGCCTACTGTAGAAAGAACAATGGGAAAACCATGTAGAACCTATTTTAAACTGGAAAAAACTGACAAGGATATGCTGCAATCATGCAAGCATGTTTAATAAGTCAATTGGCATCGAGAAATTCGCCTCGCAGCGACAATCTTTGGGTGTGTAAGGCTTGTGAACTTAGGCCTAATTCCGTTAACCGACAACCTCTCTTAACCGACTTACAAACATGGAACCATGGGGTGTCGGATAACGGAGGTTATACTGTATGTTAAAACTAAAACAGTATAGACCTTGATCAGACAGCTCCTTCAGGAGCTCTCTGATCTGGGTCTACACTTTTTAAAAAAAGTGTCAATGTACAGGATATGTAGGAGAAGGATTAAGGTTGAGGACCTCTATTAATGATCTCCGGCCAATGTCGATCAATATCAGTACACAAGGGAGAGCGATCAGCCATTCTCATCAATTGACGGTCAGTTCAAAACCATCCTAAAGCATGGTTCAGAACAGACTGTTAGTTGATAAGAATAGGTTAATTGCTTTTATAGAGTACCCCTTTTGGTCTTATCACATTAGGAGTCCTCAACCTTAAATGAGCACTGGTTTCAGAAGCATGGTAGACGTACATCTTGCAGTGCAGCCTGCCGCTATAGGTTTCCACCAGTTTTCTCTGTATGATGATGTGTATGTGTGTCCTAAGGCTGCCTTCAGCTGTTCATAGGAAGTGAAGTAAACCACAGTGGCTGGCACAGCCATCACTCTGTAATATAGACACACTTTATCATAGTCAACATGAACCAATTTTGGACTACATGTATTTAGAGTTGGGTTTTTTGTCAATGTATTGCAATATGAACATGTCAGATTACAACAATAATTGCAGTCCTTCAAGAACTTGAATGGCTATACATTACATTGTGTGCAAGTATAATCAAAATCCATTGAAAGCTGTTGTTGCTAGAGTAAAAACACTGTTAGATAAGACATGTTCAACACATCATAGGCAGATAACTCTTGACCAAATAGTCCAATTTCAACCATGTTCAACCTCACTTGAGACCTTATAGTCATATACAATCTGAGCAAGTTTGAGGCAGATTTGATACGAGAGCACCGCAAGCGGTACATTATACGCCCACTAGCAAAGAAATATAAAGTTTTATCAAAATTTATTCTAACTTGTAGATACTTCGAGCTCTATAGCATAAACAATATTGCAATAAAGCCTTTTTCTAGCATATCTGAGTACAACAAGGGCAGATAACTCGACACAATGATCCGATTTCAATAATAATCAATCCTTTCATGAACTTATAGTTTTATAATTATACTGTGGGCAAACATAATCAAAATCCATTCAAAACTGTAGTTGCTAACTCTGTACCAAAATATCAAATAAATCTCAAACTTGACTCAGCTTCAGATCTTGATGCATATAACCTTTCTGTGAAGTTTCATTAATATCCTTCAAATAGTTTTCCAAGAAAACTCTGTACAAGCTTTTTATAGTATATTTTAGTACATCAAGGGCAGATAACTCTGTAACGAAACTTCGAATGAACCTCAAACTCAATTCAGCTTTAGATCTTGATGCATATAACATTTGTGTGAAGTTTCATTAATATTCCTCAAATAGTTTTCCAAGAAAACTCCGGACAAGCTTTTCATAGCATATTTGAGTACATCAAGGGCAGATAACTCTGTTACGAAAATTCAAATGAACCTCAAACTCGACTCAGCTTTAGATCTTAATGCATATAACATTTGTGTGAAGTTTCATTAATATCCCTTCACTAGTTTTCCCAGAAAACTCCGGACAAGCTTTACATAGCATATTTGAGTACATCAAGGGCAGATAACTCTGTAACGAAAATTCAAATGAACCTCAATCTCGACTCAGCTTTAGATCTTGATGCATATAACATTTGTGTGAAGTTTCATTAATATCCCTCAAATAGCTTTCCAGAAAAACTACGGACAATCAAAATGTTGATGGATGAACGGACGGACGTTCTCACAGTTGGACATTTGTTGGGTATTTTTTTTGTTTAAAAGTACCCAACAGTACAGTAAAATACCCAACAATAACAATAGGGCAATCACGGAATGAATGGAATCTATTGTTCTCCCTACCCAACAAAGGACCTTTCGTGCGCTCGGACGGACAGGGCCACGCCAATATATGACCACCTCTAGAGGTGGGCGTATAAAATAACCAGACTGCGCGTTCAATAAACGCTTATGCCCCTGGTGGCATCCTTGACAATATATTCTGATTTTTTTCTAAGTCCAAATTAGGTCAAGGTCAAACTGAGCTTGGGTATTATTGGTGAGTTGGTAATGGTCCAAGGCAATAACTGTATAAGTATCAAAGCAGTGTAGTAAACAGTGTTGATGCTAGACGAAACGGTAAAATCTAGTTAACCAAGAAAGAGCCCATTTAAAATATTCTAAGTTAAATAAGGTCAAGGTCAAAATAAAAGTTTGATGATATTGGTGGATAGAGAATGGTCAAAGGCAACAACTGTATAAGTATCAAAGCATTGTAGTCAGATGTGTTGATGCTAGACGAAACGGTAAAATCTAGTTAAGTCAAAATTAGGTCAAGGTCAAAATCAAAGTTTGGTGATGTTGGTGGATAGGGAATGGTCCAAGGCAACAACTGTATAAGTATCCAAGCATTTGGGTAAGCAGTGTTAATGCTAGACGAAACGGTAAATTCTACTTAACCTTGTTACGGACGGACTGACGGACGATTACTATATGTATCCGCATCTGTCGATGCCGGGGGCATAAAAATGTGGCCTCTATAGAGTGTAAACACTGTCAGATTTGGCATTTTCAACACATCAAGAGCAAATAACTCTTCACCTATAGGTCCGATATCAACCATAATCAAATTCATTTGAACTCTTTCAGTCATATACAATCTGAGCAAGTTTGAGAAAGATTGGATAAAAATTGTGGCCTCTAGAGTGTAAACATTGTTAAATATGGCATTTTCAGAAATTCAAAGGTAGATAACTCTTGACCTATTCGTCCGATTTCAACCATAATCAAAATCATCCGAACTCTTATGGTCTTATACAATCTGAGCAAGTTGAAAAGGATTGGATAAAAATTGTGGCCTCTAGAGTGTTAACACTAAAATTGTTGACGACGGACGACTGACACTGGACATTCAAGGATTGCAAAACCTCACCCTGAGACTAGCTCAGGTGAGCTAAATATTGGTCAATAAATGAAGGCAAGAGAGCGCTAACAAGAAAAACCTTGATGGACGGAAAAATGGACAGTGCAGGGTATACCATAATACGACCCGTTTTCAAGGGCGTATAAAAACAGTGCTAACCCTAAAAGGAGCCCTCTGATCTGGGTCTACAGTATTTGCATATAGGGAAAGTGTACTCATCACAGGTACACGGTCTCCAAAGGGTACATATCCTTGTTGCATGGGTTCAATATGTTAAAGTAGGGGAGACAAATACTTACAGGGTTGGTGGAAGACCACTCCATAATGATGCTACACCCTCATACCTCCCGATCTGTATGAAGGCATCCTGAAAGTACAACCCTTCATTATAAACCACTGTAACATGAGAGAGCCTCTAGCCAAGAATATAGTCATTGCTTGTCTAGCCAATATCATTTTTGAGCCACTACCCCATAAATATGCATTTTAATAACTTTGACTTATTTCTCTATTGAAGAAAATAATTTCACTTTAGACAGTAATGAATAAGTATCATGATATTTTTTTCTATATTCTGGCAGATGGTAGATTAAAGCATGCTGAAAGTAAAGCAGAATGTGACTTAACCCTTCCCCATAGCCTGTTTCTAATTCTGAAGACAGGTTATTTAAATTATTACAGCGGGTTGAAAGTAAAGCAGAATGCGCTTAAAGGCACATTCTGCTTTACTATAAACCTGCTTCAAGCTACCCTCTGCTAGAATATTGAAAATATTTCTTATAGTACATAATGACTGTATAAATAAGAACTTTCTAATTTTGAAGACAAGTGATTTACTTATAGCAGGTTGAAAGTAAAGCAGAAACTGGATGCAAATGAATGTTTATTCTGCTTTACTCTAACCTGCTTTAAGCTACCATCTGCTAGGATATTGAAAATTTTTCTTATTGTACATAATAATAACTGTATAAATAAGAACACTTCATCAGAGGAGGAATAATTTAAACGTGCTTAACCCATTAACCCATAGCCTGTTTCTAGTATTTAAAATATGTGACCTATTAAAGCAGGCTGAAAGTAAAGCAGAATGCGCCATAGGGCGCATTCTGCTTTACTTTCAGTCTGCTTTAAGTTACTATCTGCTAGGATATAGAAAAAATTTCTTAGGGTACATATTCTTGACAGTATAAAATAGAACTATTTTCTTTGGCGGATGAATAAAATGAATGCGCTTAAAGTCGCTTCTATAACGGAAAGGGTTAAAGGCACTTCAATAGGGGAAAGGGTTACGGCACATTCTTCTTTATTTTTGACCTGCTTTAAGTGGTCACCAGTCTTGAATACTAGAAACAGGCTATGAAGTAAAGGGTTAGTTCATTTACCACTGACACTTCAAATGCACAATTCCTGTTTCCAAAGAGGTCAAGTACATGTACATCTTTTGCTATTATTTAGGGTTTTCTACAACATTTTGAAAGTTACAAACAGTGCTGATCCTGAACAGAGGAGTCAGGAGCTCTCTGATCTGTATCTGCATCTACACTGTTAGCATATAAATGTAAACAACTCTCTCTCTTCATATGTATGTTTATACAGGACGAGTTGTTGCTAGGGTTCAATGAGTTAATGCCAAAGCCGGATAGAAATATGACATTCCACGGTGAACAAGCATATCTCACTACAACTATAGCCATAGACTATTTACAATACCGAAATTGCACACACAACCAAACAATTTTTAGTAAATTTAATGTTCCATTTTAGTTAAATTGTAATGATTTGTTATTCAACATTTTTTTGGGCATCTAGGAAGTCCCCAAAACATTTATCTGCCTTTTAATGGCATTTATGGTACCGTAAACTTGTCATCTGCAACTTTATTATCAGAGTTTCCGTCCTTGGAGTTGTCTGATCTGTCTTTACTGTTTTCAAAACCACCAGCATACACTATTTAACCCTTCACCCAATAGAAGCATCTTTAAACGCATTCAGTTTATTCCTCTGCTGAAGAATATACATGTAGTCCCAATTTATAAGTTATGAATATGTATCATAAGAAATATTTTTTATTTTCTAGCAGATGTTAGCTTAAAGCAGGCTGAAAGTAAAGCAGAATGAGCCTTAAGGCGCATTCTGCTTTACTTTCAACCTGTTTCAAGTGGTTACTTATCTTCAAAACTAAGACAGGCTACAGGCTATGGGGTAATGGGTTAAGCAAGAGCTCTCTTTAGGTTTTATTGGTAAGACTGAAAGTAGCGGGCGATATTTCCTACCGTCATGCCAGTAAAGTTGCCTGGTCTTCTGTACCACTGTTTGAAGCTCACTGCTGCTCCAGAGTTCCCATTCTGACAAAAACATGTATGATCCATCAGACCATTGCAATACAAATAACATTGTCCCTTTGTAAAGTTCTGTGGCTTCTGTTGAGCCTGCATACGGATCTTGACAACATCCAGAGGGGTCACTGTAAACATAAAGGTACAGCCAAACACATGTTAACCCATAAATCAGAGCACCAGATAAGGGTAGTTTTTCAAAAACTAAAATCTTTATTTCAGAATTTAACCCTATGGTGTCACTACTCATTAGAATCGTCTCGAAGAGACAATTCTAATGAGTAGTAACACCATAGGATTTGGTGCAGAATAAGTGAGAAAATGTTTGATTTGTTGAAATAACTACCTCTTATCTGGAGCCCTGGATACTCTGATTTATTCCAAACCACTGAAGAAAATAGCTTCCCCTTATCCAGTCATGAATATGTATCATAAAATTAAGATATATTTTCTATCCTTGAAGATGGCAGTATTTATAAAGCAGGCTTAAAGTGAAACAGAATGTGGCTTATTATGCATATTCTGCTTTACTTTCAACCTGCTTTAAGAGGACATTAAGAGAAGTGACCCCTTAACCCTTTTCTCCATACCAAAAGTGCCAAGACACCTATGTCCAACTGTAAATAAGCTCGGAGGAAACTCAAATGTGTTTTCCTCCGAGATGTAAGTCAAGATACTGCTGAAAGTAAGATTTAAATAAAGAAGAAATCTCCTTCAGAAGTTTTATATTTTACGTTCATCTTGCTATAAGTTGTCACCAGTATTAAACTGCCGAACACCATAAATGAATATTAGTTTGTGGCAAATCTGTTCAGGTACAGGTCAGAGGCACTCTAAGGCTTTTCTGTGGAAGAAAGGGTTACTTCAGGACTAGAGTAATGCACTACATTTGTCCTGCACTAAGCTGCCATCAGTCTAAAATACTTCAAATACTATTGTCCTTTGAATGGTCATTTAATATAGGTTTTACTACCAGGCTAGTAAAACTTGTGTTCAGCAGTAACTCATCAAAAGATATTGCAGTCTTGAATAAAGGTGTACGTTAAAGCAAGACTAAAGTAGAGGAGCATTCTGCATGACTTTTAGGCTACATATTGCAGAATTATGATGTGTCTTAACCTTTTACCCCATAACCTATTTCTAGTATTGACAATAGGGGACCACATAAAGCAGGTTGAAAGTAAAGCAGAATGCGACTTAAGGCGCATTGCCGCATTCTGCTTTTCTTTCAGTCTGCTATAAGCATCCAGCTACTAGAAAATCGAAAATATTTCTCTTGATAAAAATTCATAATTGTATAATTTGGAACATAGGTCATCAATACTCACCATGTCTTTAATTAGTGGCTGGTACTCACATCACATAACACTGTTAAATCATGTGGGTGCTTAAAGAAGGCTTAAAGTGAAGCAGAAAGTTAAAATAGTTCAAACAGTCTGCTTTATTTTCAGCCAACTTAACCCTTTACTCCATAGCCTTTTTATCTTTTGAAGCCAGGTACCACTTAAAAGAAAATATTTCTTATGACACATATTCATGACAGTATAGATTGGAACTATTTTCTTCAGTGTTTGAATAAATTAAATGTGCTAGAAGGCACATCTATGGAGTAGAGGATTTAAGCAACACCTGTCTTCAACATTGAAAACCAAGCTGTGGGGAATACTTATTCTCCAATCTTACTTATTCACCAATCCAACTAAAACACTAAAAAGAAGTGAACATATAACAACAGAACATAAATAAATACAGACAGATTTCACTATCTTGACTTCCTTGGTTTTGGTTGTTACATCCATTTCTGCCATCTATAATGAGCTAATTGGACACCCCAGAGAATGGGGAGCGGATACAGAAAACCCGAGTGCAATGCCCTACTGTTACTATCAACAGAGTTCTCTTATTCTTTTGGATTTCCAGTGTTAACGCATAGTCACTGAATGACTCATTGACTGCAGGGTTTTTCTTCAACCAATTGGGAATTACTCCGGTACCGAGCCAATTGGGAAAATTTTTCGTCACTTTTAGTCAAATTGGGAAAAATAAGCGTCGTTTCTAGTCAAATTGGGAATTTTGCATGGGTCAAATTAAACAGTTAACTATACAAAATTTAAACTGAATTTGACTGCTAGCAATACATTGTCCCATGTATACCCTCTGTAAGGTTATCATGATCTTCAGCTGGTATTAGCAGGATTTGTTTAAAGATGCTTAAAACAAACTCTTCTTGATCAAAACTCTCCAAATTGGGAATTTTATTACCACAGATTGGGAAAAATGGTCAGTTTTGGTAATTGGGAATGCCTCCGTTTATATGTACCAGTAAACACTGGACCGATACATTATGCCTCAGTTTATAAAGTCTCATCTCAAAGACTTGGTCCAGCAGGGGTTCAAACTCACGACCGGGTATCGCAGTAAAGTGTGCTACAACTGGACCATGTCCGCCTGAGTGACTGGATTCAGTCAAATTAACCTGTATGTTTACAGTTTATATTCTAAATCTTAAACTCACTTTTAAAAGTCAATTATAATTCGTTTAAAAAAATAAAGTTTAAAGAGCAGTCGTTCAAAAAATAGTTTGCTGTTCTTTGGGGTTTTTTCTTTCTATATACTGCTACACACCACTTTCGGGTATTAACCCTTTCCTCCCTGAAACCTCAAAAGGACAATTCTAGTTTTCAATTTAGTCCAGTCCATTTTTTTCCTTTTCAGGGTTGATTTTTACAACATGTCAAAATGACAAACAGTGTAGACCTTAAATTGATATGGGTCACTTTTTGCATATGACAAGTGTACTCCTCACAGGTACACTGTTTGCAAATAATGCATACATGTGTGACTAGGGTTCAAAGAGTTAAGAGCAGGGGCACTTTTAGGTGCATCATTCACGGCATTGGGACAGTACCCTGTCGGTCACTTTATCCTGACACTGACGAACCATTTGTAATGCTAACCCAAAATCCTGAGCCCCAAGGAGGGAAGCCATTGCTACCAATTTTAAAGTCTTTGGTTTGACCCTGTCTGGGATTGAGCCCACAACCTCTACCACTAAGCCACACAGTATTCTGTAACTGTACAGTTAGAGGTGGACTAGGCCACGTTTTAACTTTGAAATATAGTCATGTTCGCCTTAAGCATGCTCGAGATATCGAAGTACGACTGTATCTTAATTTTTCAACAGAAGTACATGTATTTATTTTACTGTACAGAGTTGGGCCGTCTAAGCTATGGACGTATAGGTTTGGGCCGCTTTGATACCACACGCTGAAAATCGCATCTAGTGATCTACGTTCTGATTTCTTGGTAGGGAATCTTCAACAGTAACTTTCGTCATATGTTACGATAATAGTGATTAAATTGCATCACATTAAAGAGACTTAAACAGTAGCAGAAATCAGAACACCAGCACTGGCAGCAGTGTCAAAAATGATGTCGAAAGTCCTAGATTTTTTTTGTGTGTAAACTTACCAAACAACGAAGTTAGCATTGCCCCCGAACATGACGATATCATCTGCTGGACAGGCCTAAGGCTGATCTGTCCTGGATCCTTTTCAGTTGACATTTCCTTCAGTTTAGCCCATTTCCCTGAACAACATATTTGGCTTTCTCACATGTTTACTCTGTATGTCAGCGAGCGGAAGTGATCTCCCTTTGAAATTGCATAAGAATGTCTGGGTATTTTCGATAATCGTTACAAATATTTTCCTCTTTTTCAATTGAGTTGTCTCGCTTTACACTAATACCAATGAATTTAGCTGTCATTTTTTAGCAGACATAGACCTATACAATAACAATAAGCAGTGAGCATAACTCACATGCTCGTCAGATGACGTAACGTTAGTAATGACATCATTTCCGGAATAATGGTTGACGTTCTCAATAGATGTTTAGTGATATTTACATTTCTAGTTTTCATTTGCCCAGAGTCGTATAAGATGGGTGAGAACACAGTTTTTGTCTAAGGGTGTTAAAAACCTAAATGATAACTTTAAAAACTTAACAACACGAGATTCAACATTCAAGACAGAGTTCATTTTTTCCTACAACATTTCAGTTTAACCGTTTTCAAAGTAAAGATCTAGTCTATAGATGATAACTTCCTTCGTCTTCTTCTTCTTCTTCCAATACTCTGCATCACCTCCTCTGGAGTCTTTTCGCAGACTTTGTGCTCATGCCCAGCAAGTAACGTGCCATTAAAATCCAATAGGTACAATTTAAAAACCAATATTTACAATTAAAAACATCCCTGTACTTAGTATGCTGGCTGGAGGTGGTGCAGTTGCTCCTTGAACCCCTCTAGAGTAGAGGCTGTGTCAACGCTGTCTGGTAGGTTGTTCCACAAGCGAATTGTAGAGGGGAAGAAGTACTGCTGATGGTTCTGCACTCGAGAGGTATGGGACCTGGAAGCGTAGGCTGTGGCCTCTGGTTGCTGTTAAGGTTCCTCTGGGTACCAGGTATGGCTGTGATGGTACTGCCACTAGTCCATAGATGACTCGGTACAGCATAATGAGTTTCAGTTGTTGTCTGCGTTGTTGCAGTGTTTCCCACTGAAGTCGTTGGAGCATACATGTAGATGGGTGATTCCTCAAAAATTGGTAATTTTGCCTACAAAATTTTCTAAATAATTTTGCTGATAAAAGCGCTTGCTTAACACATATATACCATGCCTACGAACTGTCTTTGACTTATAAAGAGTAATGTGAATAATGTCCGTGCTGATTGTTCACTAGAAAACTGAATTTTTACATTTTATCATGGAGAAAGGACTCCATGATTTTATGAATTGCCAATTACCTGAAAATATCATTACCGCAACGATGTAAAATTGGAGCTCGTAATCTCTAAATATTTAGTTAAAAAGTGTTTTTCGTTCAAAATGTGTGTAAATTATGAATATGAATAACGTACTTCTCTTTATTTTTGTAAGGCATCTTGCAAAATCATACATTTGCTCATAAGATGATGAAAACAGCTAATTTTTAAGATATTGATGTATAGAAATTGTCTCCAAAGTGTTGCAAAATTTCTTTTAATTAACTAAAATCACGCCTTATACTACCTTTAGGACTACTTTATTAGAAAAGTATACAGTTCAAACATTTTCATTAATCAACTTTTAAAAATTGTCAAAAAATGTAAAAAAAAATGAATGAAAAACGTTTCGGTAATAACGTTTAGGTAAAGACGTTGCGGTAATGACATCAAAAACTAAAGCCAAATGGTACTGACTTTATTTAGAAATATTGTTTATTTTGTTTTTGGATGTAAGTTAAAGCACGGAATTATACAAAATTCAGTGAATCAGTGTATAATTCTGTGGTTAAAGTCGTATTTTTAAAAAAGAGTTGTTCAGATACCAACTTAATTAAGGGTAATGTCATTACCGTAACACAGACCGTTTCGGTAATGACCGTTTCGGTAATGACAATTTTGTTTATTTTTCATAATTTCACGCATTTACCCAGTTAATGATGCATTTAAGCACCGTGTACACACAGCCTATACAAGGTCTATTAACATGAATTTATAGTTCAGCTTGCCTGGTTTTAGGGCGTTACGGTGATGACAGCCTGAAAACATACTCAACAAATAATAGATGTTTGGGAGGCCATTTCTTATAGGCAACCCAGGTTGCTAAATCGAAGTTTACCCTATATGACTGCATAGGGGAAACCTTCTGATGACTTCAGAAGGGATTTCCCTCAGTGTCAAGATAAAATAGATACAGGCTAAAACACCATGCCGTTTCGGTACTGACATGAAAACAAGGGACAAAAGTCAGCAGCTGAAAAGCCGCTAACGGTTAAACTAACAGCTATATTTTGTATTCATTCATTCTATGGTAATATAATGACATTATAAATAGAGACAATTTATCAAATTTAAGATAACTTAATATCAAGACATCTCATTCTATTATGTTCAGTATGATTTGGGACAAGGGCATTTTGCTATGGAGGGGAATATCCGCCTTTTATTTTTAACTTTGCTATTTTGATTTTCTAATTCTTATTCTTATTTTCAACTTTCTATTTTGATTTTCTAATTCTTATTATTATTTTAAGCTGTTTATTTTGATTCTCTAATTCTTATTCTTATTTTCAACTTTCTATTTTGATTTTCTAATTCTTATTATTATTTAAAACTGTTTATTTTGATTCTCTAATTCTTATTCTTATTTTCAACTTTCTATTTTGATTTTCTAATTTTCATTATTGTACCAGGTGCAGATCCAGGATTCTTAGTTAGGGGGAGGGGGGGGGGGCGTAAAACATATTCTTAAGCTGGGGGTCAGGGGAACGCCAGGGTCCCCGGTGAGTCCAGGACAACGCCCTGGTAGGGGATTCAGGGGAAGGGTGCACGAAGGGGTATCCCCTCCTGCAGGTTGAGCTTTGAAGTGTATTTTGGACACTGAATACGATCTATGTGATGTCACTGAACCATACAATTTTGTTTAAAGCTCCGTTTTATTAGACATAACATAATTTTGTGACGACCATTTTTCTTCTGCTAGAATTATGCAACTTTAGACGTACGAGAGGTAGCTGAAGCACTAAACATTTCAGGCTGCCAACTCTGTTTCAGGCTGCCAACTCTGTAGTTACTTTCCGAAAGGTGATTGAGTCTGCTGAAACTTGAAATTTTCAGATTGTGGTGGGAGGGGGGTCCGGGGGTGCTCCCCGGAAGAAAAATGGAAATTAGAACTAAAATGGTGAGCACTGAAGTGTACAGTTGGAGATATTTGGGACACTGAATACGACTTATGTGAACCATACACTTTTATTCAAATCTCCGTCATTTTATACATAAAAATATTTTGTGACTAACATTTTCTTCTGCTAGAAATATTCTACTTTTAGATGTACAAGAGGTACATGAAGCACTGTAGTTTTTAGGCTGCCGACTTTGCATAGTTACTTATTTCTTGTATATTTCTGAAACCTGAAGTTGTTAAATGCTAGCGGGGGTCCGGGGGTCCTCCCCTGCGAGAATTTGGAATTTAGACTTGAAATGGTTAGCTCTAAAATGTAGTTGGAGGGATTTGGGACACCGAATACGATCTACTAGTATGTGAACGATACAATTTTGTGCAAAGCTCTGTTACAGTATATATAACATTATTTGTGTGTGACTAACAGTGATTTCTGCTACAAATATTCAACTTTTAGACGTACGAGAGGTACATGAAGCACCATAGGACTGCCATTCTGGTACATGTAGTAACTAATTTTTTGAGTTTCTGAAACTTGAACTTGATCAAATCTAGGGGGTATGGGGTCCTCCCCGGGAGAAAATTGGAAATTAGAACTGAAATGGTGAGCTCTGAAGTGTATTTGGAGAGACTTGGGACACTGAATACGACTTATGTGAACCATACAATTTTGATCAAAGCTGCGTTATATAAGACATAACATTTTTTTGCCACTAATGCCCATTTCTGCTTAAGAGCTATTTGACCTTTAGACGCACGAGAGGATGTAGTTACCAAGTTCGTAAGATTCTGAAAGTGGATATTTGACAAATGCAGGTGGGGGTCCGGGGTTCTCCCCCGGGAGAAAAATGGAAATTAGAACTGAAATGGTGAGTTCTGAAGTGTGTCTGAAAAAAAACTTACCTCGACAGATTTTAGGGGGGCGTACGCCGCTCCCCCCTCTAAATCCGCCCTTGGTAAGAGGATGATATTCATGCTCCCCATATCTCTGCCATAAAGAAGCTTGAACTGATAACAGGTCAGAAAATTGGCCTTTCCGAGAGACAATTTGAAATGTGACCCCTATGAGCTGACAGTATTCATGTTAATTAACATTGTACAATTTAACCCTTTGCTTGCATAAAGAAACTTAACTTGTATAATTATACAAATAGTTGATCTCCAGATCAGACACAGAGTAACTGGTATTCTGATTTCTTCATTTAAAATAAACTTAAAAGTCAATTATTATCAACACTAAACAGCAAATTCTAAGCAGACAACAATGTAATAGACACAGCTTAATTTGGAAGCAGTGTACAACACTAGAACTGTAACCCTTTTTATGTTATATACAACTTGACAAGAATTTTCAAACAGTTTTAATTCAGATCAGACTGAGTAAATTAACGTCACCTTGAAACCAGCAGTTTATATGTAACTTGTGTTATGCAAGGAGTATTCTTTTCACATATGAACAGCCAAGAGTTAATCGCTATACTAATGACAGCACTAACATTCATTTGGCAAACCAAACAGTTTGGATCCTAATCACACACCGCATAACACAGCGTCTGATTAGGATTTGAAATGTTTGACAACCTTATAAATGTTTCTACAGTTATAAAAACATATCAAATTCAAAATTCAAACATAAAACAGACGAAACAATTAAGCAGAAAATATATATGACAGGGGATGTGTTAGGCATGTTATTACGTCATAATGGCAATGGAATGGTGACCCAAGTCCTGGGTTAAATGATGTAAAAAGGAAACTGCAAGTAGTGAGGATTTACATTGGTTGTAGTGTTGGAAACACTATTTCTGTCCGAGCAGAGTTTGTAATATACAGTAGACAAACGAAGTTTAGACACTGATCATATGCCATGTTTTATCTGTGTAGCAACTACAGTTTTCAATGAATTTTGATTATACTTGCACACAATGTATATAGCTATAAGTTCTTGAAGGATTGCAATTATTGTTGTAATCTAATCATCGTGGCAAGAGTTATCTGCCTTGATTATCTGCCCTCGAAATGCTAGAAAAGGCTTTATTTCAGTATTGTTTACGCTGTACTGTCCCGTGTCCACAAATTTGAAGGGATTTTGAAAAAGCCATATTTGATTGTGTTTACACTCTAGCAAATGCAATTTAGCTTTGAATGCATTTTGATTATAACTGCCCTGGCCCCACAATGTATACCAGACCAAAAAAAGAAACGTCTACTACAATATATAGTGTTAGACTTCAGAGCACCAGATATAAATAAATACTATATATTTTTCACTAAAGTTTTCTTTTTCTTATGCAGACATTCTTTTTCTGTATCAAAATGACACTGAAGTTTAATTGTCTTATTGATACATGTGGCTCGCAATACTCACCAAGGTGTTGAATAAAAAATAATGAAAGGCACACACTTTACATTGAAGACGTTTCTGATTTTGCCTGGTATACATGTATATAAGTCCTTGAAAAATTGCAATTATTTAAATCAGGTCATTGTGTCAAGAGGTATCTGCTCTTGATGTACTCAACTATACTAGAATATACCATATTCCAATATTGTTAACACTCTACAGTCTACAAATTTGAATGGATTTAGATTAATTTGGGTGAAACTCAAAGGTAAATCTATCAGGCTCCATTACGAAAGGTGAGCGATATCAGGACATTCATGGTCCTCTTGTTTTTGATGGTTTGGTTTGGGGAAAAAACACCTTGAATTTGAGTATGTCAGGGCTTCTCTACTTTAGACAATATGAGATTGCTATCCCACAGTTTTCATGCGTTTACAGTTACTTTCACGCCTAGTTAGAACAATGTGATGGAAGCATTTAATAGACTGGGGTAATGTCTTTAACGCATTATTCAAAAGCCTGTTTCTAGTATTGAAGATACTGCTCTTAGCGATCATCTGCTCATCTGCTCATCTGCTAGGATATAAATTATATTTCTTATTGTTCATCTTTATAATTGTATAAAGTGGAACTATTTTCTTCAGTGGAGAAATAAATTAAAGGTGTAAAAAGGCGTACTTATGGGGTAATGGGTTAAGAACAAAGGACCCTTTACTTCAAAACTAAGAAAAGTCCTGCCTGAACACAGACTTATTTCAGTGACGCTAAACACAGACTGGTATGGGCTGCTTGCCTCTAATGGTGTGCCTTATCGAAGGCATGTGTGCAGATACTGTAACTTGAATACTTGATACTGATATGAGGGCCTGTATATAACAATAAGCTGTCAAGGCCTAAAACTAGGGGAAATTCGGCAAACTTACAGTAAAGTGTAAAATGCATAGAAAGTTTAAAATAATAATAAGAATTAGAGAATCAAAATAAAAAGTTTAAAATAATAATAAGAATTAGAAAATAAAAATAGAAAGTTTAAAATAAGAATAAGAATTAGAAAATAAAAATAGAAAGTTTAAATCATAATAAGAATTAGAAAATGAAAAAAGCAAAGTTGAAAATAAAAGGCGGATATTCCCCTCCATATTTTGCACCCCCTTTCATATTTGAAAGTCGATTCCAAGATAATGAACATAAATTCTCACTGTTTATCACTATATACTTACTAAGATATGTCATATTACACAGGCAAAGATAAAATATTCTTTTAAAAGTAAATTCTTATGACTTTTAAACCATGTGAAAGGTGAGGGACAGCAAATTACAAATTTTCAAGGAATCACCCAAATGTTACGCTGCTGGTTGTTCTGTAGTCTCCATAGACAAAGCGTGCAGCTCTCCTCTGGACCATCTGATTCTCTATCGTGTTGGTACCCTTCTGTGTTATGGGGTCCCACACAACACAGGCATACTCCATAACTGGTCTCACCATGGTTCTGTAGCACTGTTCTTTTTTTTTGCTGGGACAGGTGTTGATGTTGCGACGGAGAAAAGCGTTGATGTTGTTTGCCTTCTTCGCTACATTGTCTATGTGAGGGGTCCAGCTCAAGTTGGTACTGATGTTAAGTCCAAGGTACTTAGCTGTTTTAACTGAGGCCAGTGGTATTCCATGGATGGTGTAGGTAGAGATGAGTGGTTTCCTCTTGTTGGTGACTCTCAGGACTTCACACTTGTCTGCATTAAAGCTCATGAACCAGTCATCCTCCCATTGTTGCAGGCTGTCAAGGTCATTTTGAAGGATCCTAGAGTCCTCTGGTGATCTGATTTTCCTGTATAATAAACAGTCATCTGCGAACAATCTTGCTGTTGACGATACTAATTCTGGCAATTCGTTAATGTAGACAAGGAAAAGGAGCGGTCCGAGCACTTCACCTTGGGGTACACCGGATGTCACTGGTGACCTACCTGACTTGACCCCTTCGCATACTACTTCTTGGGTTCGATGTTGGAGGAAGCTAGCTATCCACTGTAGGGTTTTACCCCGGATTCCGTAGTGGTGACACTTGAGTAGAAGTCTTTGGTGTGGGACCTTGTCAAAAGCAGTAGGACGCAATCAACTTGGTCTCCTGTATTAAGGCTGTTTTGTAGCTCTTGCATGGTGATGACTAGCTGACTCTCACATGACCTTCGTTTCCGGAATCCGTGTTGACTGATAATGGTGCTATGTAGAATATGCTCCATTACCTTGCAGGTGATTGAAGTGAGGGATACAGGACGATAATTTGATGCCTTCCCTCTGTCGCCTTTCTTGAAAAGGGGTGTCACAGTAGCTTCTTTCCAGTCGTCAGGTATTCTCCCCTGATGCAGTGATGCTCTGAATAAAAGGGTAAGTATTGGTGTGACTTCCTGTGCAACCTCCTTGATTAGATGACCTGGAATGTTGTCTGGTCCTGTTGCTTTATGTGGATTGATGTCCTGTAGTAACTTCCTGACACCATCAGGGTGGATGGTAATTTCTGGTAGATCAGGGTAAGGGCTGTCTCCTTTGTCAGGTAAGTTGTGTGCATCCTCCTTTGTGAGCACAGACACAAACTGGTCATTTAAGATGTTAGCCTTGTTGACTGGGTCACTGTGTAGGATTCCTTCTTTGTGTAGTGGTGAAACTCCTACATTTTCGGATCTTTTGCCCTTGATGAAGCTCCAAAATTTCTTGGGGTTGTTGTTGTTGTCCTCCTCTAGCATGTTGGCAATGTAGTTGTTGTATGATTGCTTGCAGGAGGCCTGTGTTTCATGCTTCAGTTGCCGAAACTTGTCCCAATCCTTTTTTTCCAGATTTCTTGGCTCTTTTGTAGATCCGCTTTTTCCTTGATGTCTCTGTTTACCCAGACCTGGCTGAAGCGTTCAGATGTCCATTTTGTTGGGATGTGTAGGTTCATCAGATGGGTACACTCTTCAGCAAAGATGTTCCATAAGGTGTTGATATTTGTGTCAACAGTATGGCTAGTTGTGAAATGGTGACTGAGAAAAGTTCTGCATCCCTGCATACCTCGATGTCCGCCTTTTTCCACAAGAAAATCTTCCTTTTAGTTGGTCGTTTATATTTTGCTTTTAGGCTGGATTCAATGTATGCAATTGTATCATGGTCACTGATGCCAGGTATAGGTGTGCATCTATTTACAAGTCCTGGTTTGTTGGTAAAGAATGTTTCCAAAATGTTATTGTCCCTTGTTGGAAATGTGATCATTTGTTCTAATCCTGTGTTGTTTTTCATCTGTATGAATGATTCGTTGATTCCTTTGTGTATCTGGTCCCACTTATGGTATCTGTGTTCCAGTCTATATCTGGTAAGTTTGCGTCACCTGCAATCCAAATAGTGGCTTTTGGATTTCCTCGGACAATGCTATTGATGTCTTTACAGAGGTTCTGGGCGTGATCTGGGTCTCTGTTTGGTTGACGGTAGAAGGAACCAACTACCAGTGGTGTGTTGCCTGTCCCAGTGATCTGTACTGCTACTATCTCACTGCTAAGGTCAGTGTCAATTTGGCTGCTACTATACCCTGATTTAACTGACACCAGCACTCCTCCGTAACCACCCATTCTGTCTTTCCGGTAAGTATTATAACCGGTGGGCATGACCTCCTGTGAGCCTATAGATAGGTTCAGCCATGTTTCGCAGCCTAATATCACATCGGGGTTGCACTCTTCCACTAGATTCCAAAAAGTTTCTCGCTTAGATTTAATGCTCTGAAAGTTTATGGTCAGTACTGTCATGTAATCATCTGGCTTGCGATTTTGTTTGCTCTGCTGTCTGTTCTGTTTTGGAGAGGATGCACTAATTAGGTCACCTAGGTCAGAAGATACGATATATCGAGTTATTGCCTAAAGATTCAAATGTGTTTGATAATACTGAAATGTCTGATGACTGGAAGAGAGATGAGCTGAAGTTCGGTAAGCCACATGAACAACATATCCACGATGTACTACTATTGTTGAGACCATGATAAACACAGGGGAAAAGAACTTGTGACATGTCCTGCCAGTGTCAAATTTCAGACGCCTTCCTAACCAACTCTTGCACTGGCCTGCTAGGCGGAGAGATTATTTTCCCCTGCACCACCTAGTAAATAGCCTACACACGAGTAAAATATAACCTTTACGGGTGCTGGTGAATTCGTCTAGAGACAAACTCGCCTATAATTAGATATATTGTAACCCAAATGGTGAATTCGCCTAGAAAGTAATTATATAGAGGATAATTGTTTTTTTCAGTATAAGATAGAAATTTAATCCATTGAGTGAACATCAGACGTTATATTTTCACGAGTGGCGAAGCCACGAGTGAAAATATAACAGTCTGATGTTCACGAAATGGATTAAATTCGATCTTATACTGAAAAATACAATTATTCTATTTATTTATGCTTTTAAAGGGATACTTGCGTATTTGAAAAAAACCGACAGAATCTCATGCAAAGTTCTACAAGTTGAATTAAGGTTTATATAAGCAAATTGCTAAAAAGACATTTGGGGGTTGCCATGCTTTTTTAGCTCTAGCTGGCTTTGAAAAGTGTGCCGTTTGCCGCATTTGCTCATTGTCAGAGCAAAAAACGTCATGAGGGACAAATGCACTTATATTAAACAAAATAACATATTTCTAGTACACCTTTTAACTTTCTAGCATTCATTCATCACAAGCAAGTGTGAAATCAATTTTTTAAAGCTCTTTCTTGTGTTTTTAATGAGCTTTTGGGCTAAAATGAATGCAGAAAACAGGAAAAATAAGACATTTTTTCTTGCAAATGTCTCACAAAAACATAGATTATGTAAAAAGTTTACTATAAAAATTCTTTAATCTTTCTAGGCATCTAGGTTAAAGTATTCCTTATCAAATGATGTAAAGAAACCTAGGTGTCACCATGCTCATTTACGAAATATGGTAAAAATTCTAACCCTACCCCCCTTAGATTTTATGCAGAAAATACCTCCCCCAATAGCCAAATTGGGTCTCTGTTGGCCTAAAAATGAGAAATATTCATCCAATATTTGCTTAAATTGGTAAATATATGAGTGTATGTGAATACAATAGCATTTAATAAAGTTTTAGTTACTTAAAGCATTTACAGTGCTGCTGATAAAAACATAAACATAATTTCTTCAAAAACTGCTGCTCGGGACAGTTTTTTCAAATCTTGAAACAGTGCCTGTACGGAAAGGACTATATTTTACATAATTTACCAATGAGAACTTTTCAAAATTCATTTTTATGGTAATAAATGTATTACAAATCAGAAAATATATAGTAATCAAGGTATTTAAGAAGTTTATTTTTCAACATTTTTACTATGTCTTTAAAGGGATACTTGCGTATTTGAAAATTCAACAGAATCTCATGAAAAGTTCTACAAGTTGAATTAAGGTATATATAAGCAAATTGCTAAAATAAAAATTGGGGGTTGCAATGCTTTTTTCAGCTCTAGCTGGCTTTAAAAAGTGTGACGTTTGCCGCATTTGCTCATTGTCAGAGCAGAAAACGTCATAAGGGACAAATGCACTTATATTACTACACAATAACATAGTTCTAGTACACTTTTTAAGTTTCTAGCATTCACTCATCACAAGCAAGTGTGAAATAAACTTTTTAAAGCTCTTTCTTGTGTTTTTAATGAGCTTTTGGGCTAAAATGAATGCTGAAAACCGGAAAAATAAGACATTTTTTCTTGCCAATGTCTCACAAAAACATCAATTATGTAAAAAAAAAATCCAATGAAAATTCTTTAAACTTTCTAGGCATCTAGGTTAAAGTATTTCTTATCAAATGGTGTAAAGAAACCTAAGTGTCGCGTTGTTCATTTATGAAATATGGTCAAATTTCTAACCCTACCCCCTTAGATTTTATGCAGAAAATATACCTCCCCCAATAGCCAAATTGGGTCTCTGTTGACCTAAAAATGAGAAATATTCATCCAATATTTGCTTAAATTGGTAAATATATGAGTGTATGTGAATACAACAGCATTAAATAAAGTTTTAGTTACTTAAAGCATTTACAATGCTGCTGATAAAAACATAAACATAATTTCTACAAGAACTGCTACTCGGGACAGTTTTTTCAAATCTTGAAACAGTGCCTGTACGGAAAGGACTATATTTTACATAATTTACCAATGAGAACTTTTCAAAATTCATTTTTATGGTAATTAATGTATTACAAATCAGAAAATATATAGTAATCAAGGTATTTAAGAAGTTTATTTTTCAACATTTTTAAGATAGGCGAGTATGTCTTTAAGCCACTTTTTAAACGAAATTGTTCGACAATTGAGAAAGCGAAAGTAAATGATTTACCCCGTGTTGAGCCCCAACTTTATATCGAACACATTTTCGAAACAGTTTCCCGCACTATGACGTCACTTATTTATTGATTTGACGTCATCCGAACTACTTCGTTGCTCCCGAGTTTTGATTCGTGCTCTTCCAGTGAGTAGTTCGCGACAAATCGGACTGCCGGAATTTAACGATAAGACACGATTGACTACGACTCTTGGGGAGCCCTACGGGGAAAATTCATAATAAAAGCGGTTGGTGATAATCCACTGCAGTGGATTACCAAGTGATAATCCACTGCTATTTCGTGGTAATCCACCGAAAAGCATGAATAAATAATGATTGTATTTCACACCATATATTACAGGTATATCTACCGATTACAAGTCAACAAAATGAAAGATCAACTTGCCTTATTGTTTTCTTATATTAAACACAAAATTGACACATGCATTTGATGATCAGGGGCTACACTCATTATCCAATCTTAGTCAACATTACCTGAAAAAATGTTTTGTTATGTTCACGGTACCTAACAATAGGTGCAAAATACAATCACTCTATAATTGCTTTCTAGGCGAATTCACCATTTGGGTTACTATATATATATCTAATTGTAGGCGAGTTTGTCTCTAGGCGAATTCACCATAAAATATTATACAAGCGGTTTCTACTGACTTCCTCTTGTGTTTGACCATGAGAGTGACAAGACAACATGATGTCAGTACCGATCTTGTTGTTGTTGTTGCTGCTAAGGTTTATATTCCTGCATAAGCTTTATCAGATGCGTCATCCCATTGTCTCAGGATTGGGACAATGGTCAGCTTCATGCCTATTGTTGAATGGACTTTGCTGTGATGGCCCTGAAAACGGCCGTTTGTTGCCGCTGGTCGGCGGGAAGGAGGGGATGCTGTCTTGTCCTGTATTTGTTGTTGTTTCTGGTTCCCAGTGGATGGCCGTTAATAGATCCATGATGCACCTTATCCGATTCGGGGCTCCCATCGGAAACCTGTCAGGCTATTGCTCAGATTCGACCATCCAGGCGTCTAAATGCAATCCCCCTTTTACATGTACCTTTCTGGATCCTGGTGGCCTGTGCAGCGCTCGGCCCGTTCCCACCAGCCACAGCGCGCCCGATCGCCCATAAGGTGGTATTCAAACCATCCCCTGTTCGGCCGTGCACCCCAGGGGCCTCCAGCCCGAGCGCAACACATGCCCGGATACTGGCTATATAGCTTAATTGCTATAAGCATACGATGTATGTTGTGATGCAATAAAGAAATTGAATTGAATTGAGTATCTTGCTGCTCGTGTTAAGTGCTAGTAGGCTCATCTTTAAAGGTCACACATTGTCGGAAATGGTACGTTGTTATGAAGTCACACTGCCTGCAACACAGAGACTCATAGGATAGGGGTTCTGAGGTATTTGTTTGGTTTTGGTGCTAGGGGGAGGGGTGGGGCTAGACCACGGCTTGATTGCCGTTTTTACCTGTTGAGTTTGGTCCGTTAACCATTCTCACTCATATGGGGTTGGGTTCTGTACTAGTTTGATTTGTTCCCTATGTTGCACGCAGTGTTCTGGTTTTTTGATTTCCACACAGTGTTACATTTGAACTCTTTAGCACATGATTTGTATGTGTGTTTCCTGCTCGAAGGTGTCAGTTATTTGTCCTTCGTTCAAGTTTCACACATCAATTTCTGATTTGGAGTACCGATCTGTTATGCTTTCCTCAAATTCATTGAGCCCTAGTACCGGCACGCGTATACAAGTTCTTTACAAAGTGTGTAAAGTGTATAAAGCTTTTGAGTTGAGTCTGATATCGTTTTCAAGCATTTGATTGGTCAGAGTTGAGAAGCTCAAATCTCACCGATCGAATGCTTTAGACTTCGAGCTACTGAACACCCCCCTCCCCCCATGTGGGGACTTTTGAACACCATACTTTTCTGAAACCTCATGGTCTTCCGAGTACATTCTGTTTTTCTGCACTTTGAACGTTGGGGCTTTACCTTGTCAGTGCAAATTGAAATTACCTCCCCTTTGTGAAAATTAAATTCTGATAGATAATGTAATGATGACTTGTTTTAGTCGCAAAATAGCTGTTCTTCACTGATATCACCATTGTTTTTATGGAGACATAATATCTATCCCAAGAATCGATCGAAACGAGTGTTTTTCTTACTTTTTACTGAATTATCTCCCTTTGAATATATCAAATACCATAAAAACTAGTTATTTCAGTTTTATTACATTTAAAGCTTCTTTGAAAACCTATTTTTTCTTTAAATGATGATAAAGTATTCAACTGGGTATAGTGAGGATGTTTTCTAGCATACATTTATTATACTTTCGCGGAAAATATTGTCTTAAATTATGAAATAACAAAAATACCGACAAAGACTTAAATACAGTTAATAACTGTAAGAAATAAGATTCGGATAATTACGTAGTAATCATGAATCATGGAAATGGATAATACACGGATACAGTGCTAAAAAACCTTTTCTAGAGGCGGCCCACCGACCAATACAGTGCTACAACCCTTTTGTAGAGGCGGTCAATTAACGGATACAGTGCTATAAAAGTTATCTAGAGGCGGTCCACCCACAGATACAGTGCTAAATTCCTTTTCTAGATTCGGGCCACCAGCGGGAACAGTGCTACAAACCTTTTGTAGAAGCGGTCCACAAACAGATACAGTGCTATATAGGTTATATAGAGGCGGTTCACCAACGAATACAGTACTAGAAACATTATATAGATGCGGTCCATTCATGGATACACTGCTAGTAAAGGTATCAACAGACTGTTCACCAACGGATACTAGTACACTGCTATTAACAGTATCTTTAGGTGGTCCAACAACGGGTATGTACAGTGCTAGAAACCCTTTCTAGAGGCGTTCCACTAACATAATTATACAGTGCTAAAACGTTATCTAAAGGTGGTCCACCTATGGATACAGAGCTAAAAAGGTTATCTAGAGGCGGTTCACCAACATATATAGTGCTAAAAAGGTTATCCAGAGGCGGCCACCAATATATACAGTGCTTTAAACGTTATCTAGAGGCGGTCCGCCGACAGGTACAGTGCTAAAAAGTTATCTAGAGGTGGTCTACCAACATATACAGTGCTTTAAACCTTATCTACAGGTGGTACACCAACCGATACAGTGGGAAAAGTTATCTAGAGGGGGTTAACCATTATATACAGTGCTTTTAACCTTATCTACAGGTGGTCCACCAACAGATACAGTGGGAAAAGTTATCTAGAGGCGGTTAACCATCATATACAGTGCTTTAAACGATCGGGCCACCAACAGGAACAGTGCTACAAACCTTTTGTAGAGGCGATCCACAAACAGATACTGTGCTATATAGGTTATCTAGAGGTGGTCCACCAACGGATACAGTGCTGGAAACGGTATATACAGGCGGTCCACCAACAGATACAGCGCTAAAATGTTATCTAGAAGCGATCCACCAACAGATACAGTGCTTTAAACGTTATCTAGAGGCGGTCCACCAACTGATACAGTGCTAAAAAAACAACAAAGAGTCGTTCCACCAACGAATACAGAGCTAGAACCTTTACCAGAGACGGTTCATAAACCGACACAGTGCTTGAAACCTTTTGTAGAGGCGGTTTACTAATGGATAGAGTGCTAGAAACGTTATATATATGGGATCCCCAAACGGATACATTGCTAGAAACGTTTTCAAGAGGAGGTCCACCAACAGATACAGTGCTAGAAACGTTATCTACAGGCAGTCTACCAGCGGATACAGTGTTACTAAAGTTATCTAGAGTTGGTTCACCAACGGATACAGTGCTAAAAAGGTTATCTAGAGGCAGTCCACCAACGGATACAGTGCTAGAAACGTTTTCTAGAGGCAGTCCACCAACGGGTGCATTGCTAGAAACGTTATCTAGAGGAGGTCTACCAAACAATTTAGTGCCAGAAACGTTATCTAGAGGCGGTCCACCAACAGATACAGTGCTTAAAAATTATCTAGAGAAGGCCCACCAGCGGATACAGTGTTTTAAACGTTATATAGAGGCATTCCACCAACGGATACAGTGCTACTAAAGTTATCTAGAGGTGGTCCACCAACGGATACAGTGCTAAAAAGGTTTTTTAGAGGCAGTCCACCAACGGATACAGTGCTAGAAACGTTTTCTAGAGGCAGTTCACCAACAGATACATTGCTAGAAACATTACCAAGAGGAGGTCCACCAACAGATACAGCGCTGCAAACGTTATCTAGAGGCGGTCCACCAGCGGATACAGTGCTAAAACCAAATGTAGAGGCGGTACACCTATGGATACAGTTCTTTAAAAGTTATCTAAAGGCGGTCTACCAGCAGATACAGGCGGCCCACCAGCAGATACAGTGCTAAAATTGTTATCGACAGGGGGTCCACCATGGGATACAGTGCTAGAAATGTTATCTACAGGAGGTCCACCAAGGGATACAGTACTAGAAACGTTATTAACTGCCGGTCCACCAGCGGATACAGTGCTGGAATTGTTATTGATAGGGGGTCCACCAAGAGATACAGTGCTAGAAATGTTATCTACAGGAGGTCCACCAACGGATACAGTGCTAAAAACGTTATCTACAGGAGGTACACCAACGGATACATTGCTAAAAACGTTATCTACAGGAGGTCCACCAACAGAGAAATGTTATCTACAGGAGGTCAACCAACGGATACAGTGCTAGAAACGTTATCGAGAGGACGTCTACCTATGGATACAGTGTCAGAAACCTTTTCTAGAGGCCGTGCATCAACGGATACAGTGCTAGAAATATTTTTTAGAGGCGGTCCACCAACGTATACAGTGCTTAAAACGTTATCTACAGGCGGTTCATCAACGGAAACAGTGCTTTAAACGGTATCTAAAATCGGTCAACTAGCGGAAACAGTGCTAGAAATGTTATTTTCAGGCGGTCCATAAACAGATACAGTGCTATGTACAACGTTATCTAAAGGCAGTCCACCAGCGGATATAGTGCTAAAACCCTTTGTAGAGGCGGTCCACCAACGGATACAGTTTTATAAACGTTATCTAGAGTCGACCTACCAACGGGGGGTACAGTGCTGGAAATGGTATATACTGGCGGTACACCAACAGATACAGTGCTAGGAACGTTATCTACAGGCGGTCCACCAACGGATACAGTGCTAGGAACCTTTTCTAGAGGACGTCCACCAATAGATATAGTGCTTGAAACCTTTTCTAGAGGTTGCCCACCAACGGATACAGTGCTAGAAACCTTTTCTAGAGGTTGCCCACCAACGGATATAGTGCTAGAAACATTATCTAGAGGACGTCCACCAATGGATATAGTGCTTGAAACCTTTTCTAGAGGCCATCCACCAACGGATACAGTGCTAAAACTTTATTTAAAAGCGGTCCATCAACGGATTCAGTGCTAAAATGTTATCTACAGGCTGTCCACCTACGTATACAGTGCTAGAAAGGTTATGTAGAAGCGTCCCCCAACTGATATAGTGCTAAAAAGATATCTAAAGGCGGTCCACCAACGGATACATCAACACCTCTATACATGTATAACTTTTCTAACACTGTATCTGTTGGTGGACCTCCTCTAATTTTTGTTCTTGTTTTGTTTGAAAGGGAGGCAATAATCTTACTCCCATCAATTTTTTTTCTTTAAAGCAACCATCAAATTGAATGCTTTTACACTTGATAATGTTGTAAAATAACATGTAATTGGCAACAAAGGACCTACATTGTATGTTAATATGCAACTAACAATATACATGTACATGTATATCATAAAACTGCTTTTAACCCTAAATTAAGGGCAGATAATTCAAGCAAAAGAAGACTTTTAGTTGTAAACATTATCATTTTCTATCAATTATGTGTAAATCTAGAATTGCCAGTTAAAATTTATAAATTGAAGTGTCTCTTTCTGCCCCAAACTAATGTACGACATAATAGCAATATAACAGAAATTAAAAAGGGAGGTAATATTTTTGTTCAATTACACACAAAGACTGTGCTGTATAACCCAAAGGTTATTTATTTAGTTTGTGGACAAATAAGGCTTTCATGTAAAGAAGGTTTCGTGATTAGATCTTGTTTCTATGATATTTATGCAACATTAATAAAGGGAAACGTGACTTGTTTTGTATAAAAAATGAATTCTGTACTTTTAAGGGGAGATAATTTGAATAAAATTAGAGTTATGTCCAATGTTTTTTTGCATTTTTTGCTTTCAGTTAGTTATGTTGCATAAATGAATCATTTTGTGTTAGATATGTAAGTTTAATAAAAAAATTATAATAGTGCAACAACTACACATAAAATTACGTATTTCTCCATTTATGCAAGGGGAGGTAATCTTCAAAGTCAAATTTTTGACTAAAGCCCCAACGCTCAAAGTGCAGAAAATAGGATTTGAACCTACAGACCCTGGACTTTCAGAAAAACATAGTGACCAAAAGTCCCCCTATGGGGGGAGGGTTTACATTATTGGCCAGCAGCCTACTTGACGGAACGATCTCAGACTCAATTCGAAGTTTTGATGCCTTAGGACATTTCTATGCAAAGTCGTGCAGACTCAGATCAGTGGCTTTCAACTGAACATATGTCCTTTTACCAGGGTCTGTGTTTAAGACATGTGACTCAGTGCTTAAAGCACGATCAACGAACAACAGAAAACTCTTTTATGCAGACAACCGGCCTCCATTTTAGTAGTAATGAGAGGTTTTACTGTATTCTGTAAAAAACCAACCAAAAAACCCAACAACAACAAAAACCCAATTAATAAGATCTAGCAAGCTGGAATTCGGGTCCATTTGAAGTTTCAGGGTTCAACGAGTTAGGCCTACTATAAGCTAATTCAATGATTGTCTGTTTTAGACGTATTGTCAGCACATCCATGTTCTCCCAACCCCTGCAAGAACTCTGGGGTGTGCCATATCGATGACGAAGACGAACACGATTTCCATTGTGCATGTCCACTAGGATATAGAGCCAAAGTGTGCAGTGAAAGTGAGTAGATTAAACTCTACCGGTTACTGAGTTGTGAGAAGTCAATATACATGAAGTAAAACCTCTCTATTACGACCACTAAATTGTGTTAATTATTAGGGGTTTACTACAGGTGGCTGCTTAAAGCAAGGTGTCAGTAAAGAAGAAAGTTTTCTGTTTTACTGTCATCTTGCTTTAAGCTATCACCTGTCTTTTCTGCCACCAACCAGTCTTTATTTTAGTGGTTGTAATGGAGACGTTTTACTGTATGTACATGTATATACAGTTGAAACTCGATCGACTTCAATTTTAAATGCGAGTAGTATATATGTATGACTTGAATAAGCGATTTCGAATTATCTATATTCGACTGTATATTCAGGATTTTTTTTATAAACCTTATAAGTTAATGATTATATAAATGCACGGTTCCATGAGAGAACCAACTTTAATATTACATTGCAAACAGTACAGACTGCATCTATCAGTCGCCGAATCAAAAACACGACGACTGGTCTGGGTCTACACTGTTTGACATACATCAACATCTAGAGTATTTTCTTACTTAATCAATTTGCTAGAATGGATACACCTTGAATAGACGCCCAAGCGGAGAAGACGACGGGTTTGGACCTACAGCCTGTACACTGTACTGCAATACATTAACCCATTAATTTACACCCAGTAAATTCTTCTATGTTTATTTATTGGATTAGTCCATTTTTTATCAAAAAGGATGCCTGGTCAAACATTTTATTTTCATTTTGTTTTATATTGAAATTCCTATCAGCAAACAATGTAGACTCTGATCAGACGCCGCATAATGCGGCGTCTGACCAGAGTCTACACTATTTGCCTTTGTCCCACAAATGGGATCGTAGGCACAATGGGTTTAATCTGTTTTCTTATGGAACGACATAAATGATGTGTTTTATTAATCCCCAATAACGACACTACGACGAAGACTGGTTGATAGTTTTAAAATATGTTGGCTCTTATTTCAGGCTTGCTTCAACCACAGTGACCCCACACGATTGCTTTTTGAGAAAAAAATCGTCAGAAGGTATATATAGAGACAAGGGGTACAACTGATTGTCAGTATATTCTCACCTTATCTCGACAAAACCGGGCATATCATGAATAAATATTGATGAACCAACACTTGTGTTGCATTTCTGTCTAGCTTATAAAATACCCTTCTTTAAAACATAACATAAAACCATCTGTAAGCATGCACTTTCAACAGTAACTTATTTTACTCACATAAATCAATGTAATTTGGAAAACGGGACAGGGGTTCGTTCATAGCCGACACAGCATTGACCACTACTGTACGCTTGTTTAGGCGGTTTTATCGAGTATTACAGTCATTGACTACTATTGGACGCTTGTTTAGGCGGTAATATCGAGCATGACAGTCATGCAGTTCCATAGATATACATTTCTGACATCGATCAAAGCCGATTTCTTCTTAAATCATTGCCGTTCCAAAAATGCTTAAATGTACAAGATTAGCTTTACTGCCAATGAAAACATGCGAATTTGTTGTTGGTATTGCAATGATTTGAGTATAAATCAGCTTTGATCAGTGTCAAAAATGGATTTCTATGGAACTGTATGACTGTTATGCTCGATATTACCGCCTAAACAAGCGAGCAGTAGTGGTCAATGCTGTGTCGTGTGTGAACTGTCCCTGTCCTGTCCCGTTTTCCAAAATTAGTTGATTTCTGTGAGTAAAAATAGTTACTGTTCAAAGTGCATGCTTACAGTTGGTTTTATGTTATGTGTTTTATTGAAGGATATTATATAAGCTAGACAGAAATGCAACAAAAGTATCGGTTCATCAATATAATATATTATATTCATGATATGCCCGGTTTTGTCGAGATATGGTTAGAAAATACTGACAATCAGTTGTACCCCTTGTCTCTATATATACCTTCTGACGATTTTATTCCATCAAAAACAATCGTGTCGGATCCCTGTGGCTTCAACAGTCATATACAGTAAAACCTCTCTATTATGACCAACATATTGTGTGTGCTGCTAAAGGGTTGTTTTTCTTTTGTTTTGTTTTTAAGCAGTTTTGTTTTTAGTGGTGTAACGGTATACCGGTATATCGGTATATTGCAATACGCTCTTGAAACAATACGCGTATTGTACCTGAAGGCTCCGTACCGCACTGTATCGCCAGTTTAACCACATTGTGTTTAAAACAACTTTTAGCTATAAAACAATCTCTTTATGACACAAATAAAGTTTATCTGCCTTTGCCGATGCATGCTATCGCAAATACGTCACCATTCCTGTCAATAACTAGAATCGGTAAGTGTAAATCCGTTTACAAATTCTGTAGACGCTTTGCATCGGCATTGGTGTTTTTAAAACATTCAAGTCCGAGTCGTGAAGGCGTTTTAAAAGCACAATTCATTAAAAGATAATGCACTTGAAACAAACTGTTACTTGGTTAATGCGGTCTTTAATAAATATCTCCTATATATCCCCTTCCGATGAAGTACACGAATTCGAAAGTCGAGCGTGTTTACTTGGGAATAACGTGTCGCATTAGGATGTGTAGAAAGTTTCTGTTACACATTATTGAAATTACGTTTTGAACGTGAGAATCTCGCGTGATTATGCAAACTATATCCGATCTGCCAATCAAGGTACAAAATTGGTTGTTGATGTAGATTTCTGGCCTAATAATAGTTGTGTTTGCTGTTGTCATGAAAGTATGACACGCGCGTGCGTCAACTAAATATGGGCGTTGCCAACCTAGTTTCGATCGTAAAATCGTAAGTTGCGTCGATAGAGTTATTTGAAAGATAATATAGATTTTTCGAAATCTCGGTGAACAACTTCAGAAAAACATATAAGCACGTGCTTTCAAGATCGTTTTTTAATCAATTCTGTCAAGCTTTTGTGTTATATGGTAGACATTACAAATTGTCATCAGTTTTCGCGGATTTTACCGGCGGATTTTGAAAAGAAATGGTTACTACTTCCAAGTCACGTTACCCCCACATATAAACTGTAAATACTGAAAGGGAGGGAAGTATGACAGTTGGGGATTATATAAATACATATTTTAGTTTAATATTAAAAAAGAAAAATAAGACAATTTACTTTCATTGATAAATGATAAGAACTAGATCTAATGCTATTAGATCTAGATCTACATAGTGATTCTTATATTGAGATTTGATTTTTGAAGTGAGATATATCAAACACTAGTTATAGTGTGTTGAATTCAGCAAAGTCGATCCCTTCAGAAAAACTGTCACAGTATAAAACCTTTATAAAATTTATAGTTATAATTTCTCTTCCTCCATTCTCCTTCCTTCAATTACAATGAAATTTGGGAGTGAACCCTGATCTGTTGTAAAGAAGCATAGTTTCAAAACCAGGGATCCCTATAGGATCATTGCTGATCGGTCAAACTCAGAGTTAGTGTCAAACGCTGCAATAAAATTAAGTTCTTCTTAAAAAATAATGGATATATTTCACCATTAAGGTATTTAATAAAATAAAAACAAAACAAAACCATCTTTATTTAAGTATTCAACATTTTAATCAGTATTGCAACTGGAATTTGTATTCCAATCTTACTGTATGGCTTTGCATATCCGTATTGCAATACGTATTGCGTATTGCTTACACCGTATTGCAATACGTATTGTATTGCAAGCAGCCAGGCAATACACAGCCCTATTTGTTTTACTGTCACCTTTTTTTTAAGCAGTCAAGTATTTTTATACGCCCGTGAAAACGGGTGGTATAATGGTTTACCCTGCGCTGTCCGTCCGTTTACTTTTACTTGTTAGCGCTCTCTTAACTTCATTCAATGTCCACTTTTAATTTAACTCACCGCAAACATTCCTTACCACAATAGCTCGGACGAGTTCGCGTTTCAGTCGTTTGCGACTCTTGGTAGACATATGCCCCTTTGTTGTCAAATATGGGACTTTAAAATAATACCAGAACATTTTGTTCTATGTTCAATTCCTTTCAAATATGGCATAGTGATACGGGGAGTGAAGCGACTTTACATATATTACGGTTTTTGTGTGTGTGTGTGTGCCTCAGAATTTCTGAGTTATGCCCATTTACACTTTTTTAAGTTGTTTTCTGTAGTTTCATTTGGCCTATTGTTATCACATTTCACATTTAGCTTTCTCAGTATACATGTAAAATAATCTCCAATTTTGCTTTCAGTCGGGTGATTTTATCTGGAGTTATGCCCCTTTAACACCCCCTTTTTAAAGCAGCTATGTTCAGATTTGCATGCCGTCTGATGTGGAACAACACCGTTTGCATAGAGTGAAAATACATATTTATATGAAGTAGAGGATTGAGCAAAAGGCATAGCATCAGGACAAACTTCCCTGAAAGTAGTGTTCAGTTTTGCAGTTAAGTCTAATGTGTTTATTTCCTAGTGATGTCCAACTTTCATACTATAGTCAGTAATACAGTGTTGTAATAAATAATTTTGGAGATTCATGTCAATGATGGGGCAGTTTGACTCGTTTCCATGATTTTGCTTACCCTCTACTTCATAAATACACTTTGCAAACAGGGAAGACCCAGATAATAGGTCTCCTCGATCTACGCCTGCTCTGTTTGCCAAGTGTAGATATAGACTATTTATTTTGATAGAAATTTCATTAGCTTTTGTCACGATATTTAGAATCACAGCCAGATGCAGTTTTAAGCATTCATCATTATACGCCCGTCTTCAGACGGGACGTATTATGTCGTGGCGCTGTCCGTCTGTCCGTCCGAGCGCACGAAAGGTCCTTTGTTGGGTAGGGAGAACAATAGATTCCATTCATTCTGTGATTGCCCTATTGTTATTGTTGGGTATTTTAGTGTACTGTTGGGTACTTTTAAACAAAAAATATACCCAACAAATGTCCAACTGTGAGAACGTCCGTCCGTCTGTCCGTCCGTTAACTTTTTCATGTCCGCTCTCTAACTCAAACAAATTTAGTCTAATCCTTTTGAAACTTGGTCAGAACGTGTATGACCATAATATCTCGGTCAAGTTCGATAACCAGCAAGATTGACCCAGACATTCAAGAGTTATGCCCCTTTTTTTCAAAAACGGGCATATTAGTTTGTCCGCTCTCTAACTCAAACAAATGTTTTTTAATCCTTTTCAAACTTTGTCAGCTTGTGTATTACCATAATGTCTCGGTCAAGTTCGATAACCAGCAGGAATGCCCCAGACATTCAAGAGTTATGCCCCTTTTTCGTAAAAAACGGGCATATTTTAGTTTGTCCGCTCTCTAACTCAAACAAATTTATTTTAATCCTTTTGAAACTTTGTCAGCATGTGTATGACCATAATATCTCGGTCAAGTTCGATAACCAGCAGGATTGCCCTAGACATTCAATAGTTATGCCCCTTTTTTCGTAAAAAACGGGCATATTTTAGTTTGTCTGCTCTATTACGCAAACACATTTATTTTAATCCTTTTGAAACTTGGTCAGCATGTGTATGACCATAATATCTCTGTCAAGTTTGATAACAATCAGGATTGCACCAGGCATTCAAGAGTTATGCCCCTTTTTTCGTAAAAAACGGGCATATTTTAGTTTGTCCGCTCTCTAACTCAAACAAATTTATTTCAGGCCTTTTGAAACTTGGTCAGCATGTGTATGAACATAATGTCTCGGTTATGTTTCATAACCAGCAAGATTGCCACTGACAGTCAAGAGTTATGCCCCTTTTTTCATCTAAAACTGGCATTTTTTAGTTTGTCCGCTCTCTTACTCAAACAAATTTATTCCAATCCTTTTGAAACTTGGTCAGCATGTGTATTACCATAATGTCTCGGTTATGTTCTATAACCAGCAGGATTGCCCTAGACATTCAAGAGTTATGCCCCTTATTTTGTCAAAAACGGGCATTTTTTAGTTTGTCCGCTCTCTAACTCAAATAAATTTATTCCAATCCTTTTGAAACTTTGTCAGAATGTGTATGAACATAATGTCTCGGTCAAGCTTTATAACCAGCAAGATTGCCCCTGACATTCAAGAGTTATGCCCCTTTTATCGTCAAAAACGGGCATTTTTTGTTTGTAGCTCTCTTTCTGAAACAAATTTATTCCCATCCTTTTGAAACTTGGTCAGCATATGACCCCGTACTTTCAGGGTTCTTCCCCTTTTGTTTTTACCTTGATAGGGTTTTGGTATGACTACATTCTAAGATCGATTTGACGGGCGTATAATGTGCCCGGCTTGCGGTGCTCTTGTTCTCATTAGCTGCCCAATTACGCTCTTGAATTACCAATACATTTTGTCAGGGAAATACATCTTTAGCGAATAGATCCAGATCAGACGCCGCATAACGCAGCGTCTTATCTTGTTATATATATACTGTTTAAAGTTTCTTGAATTTAGAAATGCGTCTAAATTTAATAAAAAAATGCAGACGATAATTCAAAAGCAGACGGTATTTCGGCAAGATAAGGGTTGATATATCATCATCTAGTGCAGGTTTGACAGTGTAACAATTCATTACTATTTATATTTGTATTTCAGGGCTAGACTCTACCATAAGTTGCTCATAAAAAATCATGGATTTCCAAATACGTGTATTCAAACTGCGCGATTTTAGGAATCGCACCTTTAACCCTTTCGCAGCCAGGCTCTATAACACTAACATAATTATGCAAACAGTTTGGATCCAGATCCGACGCCGAGTAACGCGGCTTCTGATCTGGATCTTAACTATTTGGCACCCATATCAATGTTTTGATAATATTTAAAAACGTAGGTAGAAAATTCCAATTCTTAAAAGTAAGAGCAGAAATACGAATATTTCGGGGAAATTATTTATGCCCGGAAAAAAAATCCGAAGAAATGGCAGCCCTGTTATTTTCATTTAAGCTGTGAAGCACTGCGATGCACTTACCTGCCAAGACAGACGAGACTGTATATCTTCACCAAAAGGCGCCATCTGTATCTGTGTTGGCAGTATTTCCGGAAGATTTTGTCATCTTGACCTTCACAGTCCAAACCCATGGGGTAGATTTTAACTCAATCATTATACATCAAATCTAAACTAATAATGCGAATATTTCAAACCATTCAATAATCATTCACTAATCATAATAAACTCATTTTAAACCCTAAACTTCATAATTACTAGACTACCATTTTTAACTATCAATTAATCTTTAAGCAGTCATTTTAAACAAAAAAATAACATAAACTCATTAAGTCTCCATTTTTGTGTCACCTGCTGTAGGCAGAGGTGACACTTAGGGATCCCTTTTCCGGCATCTGTCTGTCTGTCCGTCCGTCTTACGAGACGGTATTTATGTGGCTATTCCTAATGTTTTCTGTTGCGTGGCTAGCCACACAAGAGAACAAATCTTTTTAATGTAACTTTTGAATAGAATGATCTGGAGGCTAACCCTATCCCTAACCCTATGTCCAACAACTGGCCAGGTTAATGTCACAAGAAATGGCCAGGCTAATGTCACAAGAGACGGCCAAGTTAGTGTTTTTCAATTCTGGGGCTAAGAATTTTAGCCACATTAGTACCCTCTCGTAAGCACGGACAGTCTGTCTGTCTGTCCGTCACGTTTTTTGAAGCCGAAACTTTCTTTATGGATAGAGTTTGACAAGTGGAAGCGCATACAAAAGGGCACTAACTCTTGCTACAATATTGTTAGAGTTATTCCCCTTTTCAACATTTTCTTTTCCTGCAGATTTCTATTATACTAAAGATTTTGAAATGAAATTTCTTTTATGGAAAGAGATTGATGAGTGAAATTGTCTCGCACAAGGTTGATAACTCTTGCAGCAATACTATGAGAGTTATTCTCCTTTCCCATATTTTCTAGTTTCAGCATTATAACTTCTGTGCTACCCATGCTTTCCAGATAAAATTTCATCTACTTAAAGACTTTTCCTTTCCTCAGTCAATTGATGGACTAACCCCCCCCCCCCCCCCCAATTGTCTCGATAGGTGTGCATTTTAACTGTCAAAGCATGCATCACATGCTATACCAATCTCAATTTACCTGGTGAGGCCCAGCTTATACTCATGCTCTAGTGATTTTCAATGGTTATTTCTAACCAAACTATCAAATACAAAGGTTGGGTCTCACACGAGAAGCTTTTTGCTACTTCATGTCCATAAGATCCATGCTTGTAGCAAGGAAATTGTGTGGCAAGGCGTTATGATCGAGAGGTCGTCAGGAGATGTCTTTAAATAATTTGATGAGTGGAAGTGTCTTGCAAATGGTTCATTTCTCTTGCATCAATACCATAAGAGTTATACCCTTTTCTACACTTTCTTTTGCGGCAGATTATTTCTGCTATAAATTAATGAAGTTTGTCATTTTAACTTTAACTCTTGTTCGACTGATGGTTGCTGGCATGTGACACGCGTGTTCCGAGGAACATCCCTTTTTTATACGCCCGTCTTCAGACGGGACGTATTATGCTATGGTGATGTCCGCCCGTCCGTCCGTCTGTTGCATCAGTTTTTATGTTGACTTTCTTTTCCTATTTATTTTCAGACCAGATAGAATACATATTTTCCAGTGAGAGTCAGCATCAGGTGGAGGCTTTCCTTGGTGCCGTTGTTGCAGTTACACTTGTTATATCACTGTGTCTAACCATTCACTGCTGTAGAGTAGGCAAGAAACGGTAATGAGGAAATATTATTAGTTATACAGCTTTTCCCTAGGGTACGTGAGGATTTATTCCCGACTGAGGAAAATCATGTTACCCAAACCGTTCGGCGAGGGTTACATGCTTTTACTTTGAAAGTAACGACGAAGCAGTGGCAAAGTGTGCCCAGCCAATGACACAAATCAAGTTGTCTCTTCCAGACGATCCAAATGAGTAGTAACACCATAGGATTTGGTGCTGAAATGAGTGAGAAAATGTTAGATTTGTCCAGTTTACTCCCTCTTATCTGGAGCCCTGAAACTGTTGCCAGGCTGGTCTATGTACTATTACAGTTTTACCAGATATGAATGGTGGGTGTAAAATTAAGAGACACAGACTGAATTTACTACTGAGCTGATGGCATCATGCTTCTATTTTAAGGTATGACATCAGATGTCTTTTTATAGATAGATAGTGGTAGCTAGGTGTTTTGTTATGGTTTACTACCAATTTGTTTTAATTGTTAACTATTAACCATACATTGATAGCAATATAATAAATGGCCTCAAGGGAGTTAAACACAATTGCGTTGTTTCATCATTTATTTACAAGAGTGAGGTGGTAGAGATGTACAGCAGACTGCTGTTTCATACTACAGTGTCTGTATGAGCATGCACAGTAGTTTTGTTTCAAGAAACTCCATGAATGAAGTTTAATATATAGAACAATAGATGATCTCCTACAAGTAGCTAGGATATGGGTTAAATTGTTGTTTTGCATTTCTGTACATTAAAGTTTATTAGTCAGAGTTATGCTATATCCTTGAATGTGTATTTTTTGCTTTTCAATCCAAGATATTACAATTCTTTGAAAAAACCCAATATCATACAATTTTTCACACCCATCTACAGCATAACTTCCACCATCCATTCCGCTGAATATCTTTTTAGAAGGTATTTCTTGTTTCAACGGGTTTTCCTAACCAAATTATCAAATATGAGGCGCGGGCCTCACATGAAACGCCTGACTGATTCAAGGTAATATTACAGGTATGGACAACAATCATGTCCGAATAGGGTTTATCACCGAAAGTAAGTCAGGAAATGTCTTTAAGCTATATCTGCTATAAGAAATATTTTTATGATACATAATCCTATATTCACTGCATAAATTGAAACTATTTTCTTCAGTGGAGGAATAAATTTATATATATTTGATGATGTGGAAAGTAAAACCCGTTGGAAAAACTATTGAATGTGAGTATGCAGGGCCTCTCTAGACAACTTGAGCTTAGTGTCATTGGCTGGTCTCACTTTGCCACTGCTTCACCGTTACTTTAACGCCTATCGAGCATAAAGGGGGGTAGTCCATCAAAGGAAATGTCTTTTAAAGCAGACTGAAAGTAAGCATCATGCGCATGAAGGCGCACTCTGCTTTAACATCCAACCTACTACAAGGGGTCACCTATATTCAATACTAGCAACAGATTATGGAGTAAGGGGTTAAACCGTATATACACATCCCACCAAATCATAAAGACTAGATCAAATTTGATGTTTAGTATACGTGACAAAACTTTATATTAGTGCATAAGTGATGAAAGCAATCCACTTGTTATTAGAAAATAAGCAGACGACAAGAAAAAGACGATAATTTCAATTGAAAAATAATTAGGTCCAACTTTATTGAGAAACCCCTCTCAAACTAGTCGCGTACCGCGCCTCGCTACTCGCAATCAGCGGCAGCGAAAAATGTCTAGTAAGGACAAAACTTGCACGTGGCTGCATATGCTTTGATAGCTTGTCAGGTGTTATGGTCGAAAGGTCGTCTAGGTATGTCTTTAAATAAAGGGGGTTGCACGATTGGAGTTCATGCACAAACGACCAAAATCTCACTTGATTTGGCAAAATTATTTTTAGACTTCAAAAAATTCAAAATAAAGCATCTGGTATAACATGAAAATTCTAATACAGCGATCAAGGTTTAGAAATGACTGAAATAAGATATGAAATAAATGTGGTGTTTTGTGCATGAACTCTTTTTGAACTTAAAAAAAATGGTATATCATCATAAATTGTATAATAAAAGGACTATGTGAAAAGTTAATTTCACAGATCGACTAGCCACTTCGTAAAATGACTGATTACACAATCGAAACTCGACACTTCGAGCTCGAAAAAACCGTACCAGTATTTGATAAGTTGAACGTCGACCCTTTGATATCGCTTAAGTCGAACATACTCGTATTTCAAAGTTATACCGTGACTTAACCACTTTCAACTTTGAAATATGGGTATGTTCGACTAACGCGAAATCGATTTTTTCCGAAATATTCGGATTTTTATTTTATTTTTCCGGACCTAATTCTACGGATTTTTTTTCAAAATCTTCAGATTTCTGCTCTTACTTTCAAAATTTGGAATTACATATATATTTTTTCTACTTACGAAAGGCGGAACGTGTTTCTCGGCGTCTGATCTAGATCTAATCTGGATCCAAATTGTTCGCATAGTTGTGTTAGTATTATAAAGCCTGGCAGCGAAATGGTTAAATGTACAATCCCCAAAATCTCGATTGAAATTTGGAAATCTAAGGATTTTTATGAGCAGCAGCCCTGAGGATCCCAACTGTTTATTGACGCGAGTAACAATGGGGTATAATGAGATTGGCTATGATTAATCCAAACTTATTGCGTGGCGAACAGTGTATACACAGATCAACCACTGCATCTTTAACGCAGTGGTATGCCTGGGTCTACAATGTTTCATATTCCCAAGCATAAAGGACATTAATTTTTGTTATCTATCTCGTTAAATAGTGTAGATCCTGATCACATGATGTGCATGTGATGGCGGCTAGACTTAGTCTACAATATTTATCGGTGTTCTAAAACAGGTTTTCTAATGATAAAGCTCACATAATTATAAACTATCGAACATTAACCTGGGAAGTCTCGTGGCTGATTCAAGGAAGCCATTTTAGTGGTCGTTATAACAAACTTTACCTATATGTTGTTTGTAGGAAAACAATTCTGAAAGAGTACAAGAAGCAGTTGGAAGACGGAAAAGTACCAAAAGACCTCCCACCAGACTGGTTTGATGTCAGTAGCGCCCTCTGTAAACATACCTTATGCTGTAAAAAAGAAACCAGTCAAGAAAAAGAAGGTCGCCAAAAAAAGTCTGACACGAATCTCAGATCTACTTCAAAATCAAAGATTGAAGACCTCTCTGAAAGAGAAGGTACACTATTAAAACAACACTATAAACCATCGGCTATATGTTGTTGATATTTATACTGTTTACTACTAGAGTCTCTTTCTCTTAACTCGCTCACGCCCTATTACTAGTACAAAAATGTATATTGTTTACCTTATCCCTTCCACTGCCATAATGTCGTCTGCATTGGTACAGTGGAGACTCTGTTATTCTTTCCCGTTTAAACGCAAACGTACGCAAACGCAAAGCACTAAAACGTAGAAAAGAACAACTTTTGGACAATTCTGATAAGTCTTGTTTATCTTGGTGGCAAACAGTTTGGAGCCTGATCAGACGCCGGGTTACTGCAAATAATAGTTTTAGCGTAAACGCGTTTATTGGGAAAGAATAACAGATTCTCCACTGTACCTTGTCTACAATAACTTTTCAAGGTAAGCTTTATGAATTTACTGAAAAATACTAAAATAGTGTTCCGCACCAGCGAGTGCGTGGTTGTAGGTTGCTAGTTAGATTTGGATCAGCCCAGAACACATAGATCTCATACCACGGGCTAGAGAACAAACGACAAGACCAAATCTCAATTTTCTGACTGTTTTGGACCCTTCTACAGTTTGTGGAAGCGGTCGTTTCTAAGTTGAGCCGCAGTGTAACGCATAATATTCATATTCTATCTAGATATCACGTAGACTGACAATCAACGTAGACTGACACTCAGAAAAACGAATCCCGAAAATGACGAAGTTTAAGAATTTAAGGATAAACGTCAATAGCCTGGCTTGTAATATTGCAAATGAGTAACAAAATATATCAGGACATGAAGTCGAACACTTTTATTTGCTATTGGGCTGGTTATCTGACCTAACCCCAATGGTTTTAGAATGAAACTGCTTCTCGCTTCTCGACTGCGAGTCCTTTTATATCCGAGGATTTGAACGTTACCATTTCGGGTAAAAAAAAAGTGGTAACAAGTACATGTAGTTGGTTACCGCTTTTGGTCACAATATTGGTTTAAGCAATATTTTATTCAAAATAATGAAAAGGATTGGACAACAGGCATTGCCTATGTAAGTCCTCTCCCGTGGCACAAGGTAATTACATAGCATAACAATATACACGATTATTCAATAGTTGAAAAAAGATACATGAATACGGTGGTTGTGATCAACATAGCACTAAGTATTGCTTTAATGTAAATAACATTTGAGTAATTCAATGTTAACCAAGTAAACTAAAGAAGGAAAAAAAAACACGAAAATAAGCTTCATCAATCAACCAATCAATCAAATCTCTTGGTGCTTCTGATATAGCTGGTCACTATATCATTAAGTTCACAGGTAGACTCAGTGTTCAGACCGTTTCCGCCATACAATAAGATATTAAGAGTTATCTCGCCTAGGTTTAGAACATTATCAAGTGCTCTGAACATGTTATGTCTCTGTAACTGGAATGATGGGCAGACAAAAAAGAAATGGAAATTGTCTTCGCAATTATCGGTACAACTTTGGCAGGAAGATGACTGTGTATGAAAATGGTCGAACAAATGTTTATTCAACGAACTGGCGTTGTTACGTAATTGACAAAGAATTATATTTTTCGACGTGAGCCTAGGATAAAATAAGTTGGAGTCTTTGTCGTATTTTTAAGTGAATGCAATTTGCTTTTGAATTGATCAACAGACGTCGCCGATTTAACTGTACTTGGAAGAGCATTCAACTCTCTAATCGTGCTTGGTAGAAAGCTATTCTGGAAAGAAGTTGTTCTGCCTCTTGGGATTTGAAGTGATTGCCCATGAGAACGGAGATTATATGTTGTCTCAAGAGGTAAGAAAGGAGAAATAAGTTCTGTTAAATATTGTGGGCAGGATCATTTAGTATTTTGAACATGTTTATAAGTTTGTGGTTTTGCCTTCTCTCAAAGAGAGAAACAATTCCCAGTTCATTATAAAGACAAGATCGCGATGAATTTCGGCGCAGGCCAGTAATGATACGTGCTGCTTCGACTTGGGCACTTTCTAATAGGTCTGACTCTTGCTGCGTGCAGTTTGTCCAAACAGAATTAGCATATTCAAGAATGGGACGAATAAATGAGAGATAGATAGTAATTAAAGAAGAACGATTTACAGAGTGTTTAAGTATTCGTAGTATGTTTAGTCTTTTAGAGGCTTTATTATAAATAGTTTCAATATGTTCTGACCAGGAAGCAAATAGATTGAAATGTAACGCCAAGGTGTGTATGTGAATTAACTTCCTGTACTACTTCCCCAGCAAAGTAAACTGGTGGGTGGTAAGTGTGTTTTCTTGTAAAGACAAGTGACTTTGTTTTCTGTGGATTAAAGGAAACAGCCCATGTTTTGCTCCAATTGTTGATTAAGTCAAGGTCATTGGATAAAGATGCAGCACATTCTGCCTCTTCTTCTTTATCTACGATAATAAATAGGGAAGTATCGTCTGCAAAAAGGCTTACATTGTTTATTAAATTATCAGTGATGTCATTAATGTAGAGTAAAAAGAGGAAAGGACCGAGTACAGAACCCTGCGGCACCCCGGCCTCAACAGCTGAGAATCCAGAAGAGAAACCCTTAGTCACTACTTTTTGTTCCCTATCCCTGAGATAACTTTCAACCCACCCAAGTATATTACTCTGTATTCCGTATTCCCTAAGTTTAAGTAGCAGACCATTGTGCCACACTTTGTCAAATGCCTTCGCCACACCACAGAAGATAAAACGTACGTCTTTACCTTTATCAAGGTTTGATATTATTGAGTTATAAATGTCAATTAGTTGGTTAACAGTACAGTCGTTTGGTTGGAACCCTGACTGACGATTACATAATAGATTATTATCTTTGACATAGTTGAAAAGATGTTTAAATAAAATCCGTTCCATTATCTTACACACAACACTGTTAAGAGAAATGGGACGATAGTTATTTGGTAAGTTTGAATCCCCTTTCCCTTCATAGATCGGGGTTACATGTGAGCGTTTCCATTGATATGGGACTTCGTGATGAGTGAGGGACAGGTTACATAGTTTAGTTAAGGGTGCTGAAATTGAAGGGATCACGTTTTTTAAGATTTTTTGGCTGATATTGTCCGGACCCGAGGGTTTTGATGTATTTAAGAGTTTTAATTGGTCTATCACTTCCGTTTCAAGTACCGTTATATTTTGAAGCTTAGATTGTGTGCGGGCATTCAGGGCCGTAGCTTGGCCAAAATGAAAGTGTAGGCATACCTTTTCTAGGGGGGTCCGGGGGCATGCTTCCCCGGGAAAATTTTGAGTTCTACAACACTGGAGACGCATTTAAGAAGGGTCTGGGGAGACATTTATATGAAGAAATAATGAGATTAAAGCTTAAAAAACCCGACAATTTTATGTTTTTGCAAAAGAAAATGTCTGCATATTTTTCTTGAAAAAAAAACAACAACCCCGAAATTATTTGGACGAAACTTTCTTTTCGGGACAAGTTGATCTAGCGCACTACAGGCCCTTATGAAGTCTATTTAGTACATGTAGCTACATGTATCACTCACTCACTCACTCATGTCGAGCCGTCTGCTTCCGCCGACATCCTCGGGTAGACATGGACCTCCAAACTTCTTTGTCTAGCATACACTTTGCAACTTCCTCGGTGTTAATCACTGGTGTCCTCCAAAAGACCGTCTACGTATGTCTTTCTTTGCCCACCCCTACTACGTGTTCCCTGTCTTGGCTGCCATAATACAAGGTGGCTAGTTGGAAGTTCTACATGTTGGAAGCTACATGTATACCAATTTATGGAACGCACTCTTACTAGGAGGGGATGGGGTGGTTCCTAGATGGCCTTTGGCTTGTTCTGAGGACGTTTTGTGCGTCCAAGACAGGTAATCTATGTAAAAAGTCGGCTGAAAATAACATAAATCGTCTGTTCCAGGTTATCTTCAACTAATCTCTAAGTTAGACTCTAAAAAACACCATCCTATTCATTCCTATTTTATTGCAATTTTTTACTTTTTAAATTGTCGCCAGTATGAGGACAGTGTGTACGCAGTTAGCGTGTGTTTTGCATAAAGATAGCTTCATGTAAAAATGTACGTGCGTGCCAAAGGGGTGACTAGACCAATTAATAAGTATACGTTTTCTTACTAGGGGGGTCCGGGGGTATGCGCCCCCGGAAATTTTTTATTCATAGATAGTCTCTAGATGCGTTCTGATGTCTTTTCCCGCGTTTGATAATGGCAAAATACTAACATGGATCTATGTAAAAATAATTGGGGTTCACCCATAACCCCCCTGAGATGTCAATTTTATTGCTTTTTCTGCATTTTTAGCCTTTTTTATTTTTTGGACTTCTGAAAAAAAGTGTAGGCACGTGCCTACTTGCCTAATAGGAAGCTACGCCAATGGCATTACATTCAGGTAACGGTGGCTCGCTATTTAATTTGGAGACCGAACAAAAGTATTCGTTGAAAGCCTCGGCTTTTTGGGTAGGGTGAAACATTATTTGACCATTTTCAATTAAGGGTGGGTTACAAGTATTATTATTGTTAAGTTTAGCTATAGATTTTGTTATACGCCACCATTTACCAGGAGGGATATTTTTATCAGTCAACTGAGAGCATAGCTTGTTTTTGTAGTTATCTTTAGATTGTGATGACGTAATTTCTCAATTTGCGGAATTTTTCCCAGTGGTTCGGATTGTTAGAGGTTTTTGCTTTTTGGTGGGCACGATTTCTTTGACGCATTTTATGACGGATTGTGTTATTTGGTCACAATATGTGTAACTTGTTACTTCTTTAAGTAATAATGGAGGTAACAAGTTACCTTCTTTTGGTAACAAATCGAACCAAACGATATAGTCATTTAATATTGTAGAATTAATTTAACTGATGATTAAATGATGATTTTCTTTTCGATATCATGAATGATATGGAAACCCCCTTAGTAACACTGTATAGACTAGTATAAACAACCCATAATGCACTCACTCACTATCCGGTTTATTTGTTGATCAGACCACAATTAATCCTCTGCTGATGGAGGGGCTTGACTGTCTAGCCTCGATCTAAGTCTTTTATTATTATTATTATACCATATTTATATAGCGCTCTTTTCACAAAAGCGCTTTGAACACATGAGATTACATAAATGTACATACAAAGCGAGAAAGACAAAATAACTACAATTAGATCCAAAATAAACATGAATAAACATACATAAAACATACTTAAAATAATAATAATAAAGTAGATCTGAGTCTTCCTCTCCATTCCTGTCTGTGATGAGGGTTGACAGGATCCATTACCTGGTTTTTCTACGCTCGTATCACGTTTAATGCAAGTGCGAAAAATTGCCGACGGGCTGCTTCAGCTTCCCACCCGCCCGCATGGACTTCAGTAGCAGGTTGAAGTCTTTTCGGGAGATGTGCGTAATGCTGCATGGCTGAAATTAAATTGCAATTAACTCTGCATGTTTTCTGATATTTTAATAAACTGGTTGTTGCCATATAATGCTCATATCAATCTCGCGAATGGAGATTGGTAATGTATATGCGCAACTCGCGGACACCACATTAGTATTGATCCTGAAGACGTTTATGGCAGTGAAAGCGTTAACTTACATGAAGAAGTGTCCATGAAACAACTTGTCAAATATTTCACCAGCATTCTTAGTATGACGTTAACTTACATGAAGAAGTGTCCATGAAACAACTTGTCAAATATTTCACCAGCATTCTTAGTATGAATAAGATAATGACACTACAACACAGTATACCATTTCAGCAGCGTTCATAATACATGTACATGTATATCAGAATACCTGAATCAGATATTGCCTGCAAAATTTGTCTTTCCCATAATGTAGCATTTTCCAGAACTGATGGTTTGCTTGGCCAGCTGTTGAGACGAGACGAGTACATTGAGGAATATCCAGAGCTGCCATTTCTCCGGATTTTTCCTAAATCTTTGGATTTTTTCTAGTACATGGTATCTTAAAGCATGCTGAACGTAAAGCTTTACTTTCAGCCTGCTTTAAGCAGCCACGTGTCAACAAAACTAGAAACAGGCGATGGGGGGAAAAGAGAAAAATGCAAATTTGGAAATCTTAGGATTTTTTATGTCAACTTATGGCAGCCCTGACTTTCCTGTTCTGACCGTACATGACACTTGTTTTCAATCTGTTTCAGATGCCTTCAACCGTCTCATGAATGATAGATCGGACTTAAATATAATTAAAAATCGCGCATCAAAGCGGCTGAAGCGCCATGCACCAAGCGTGAGTTCGCGCAGAATAGTCGCCAAGAATAGAACCAACCACAGCAAACCGACACACTATGACATGGATTCTGAGCTATCCGATAGCTATGTAATGAGCATACATGGGGATAATTCCAACATTGTAGATGAATCATTAGACGAATATGAGCAAGAAGGTGAGTTATGGGAACAAATAGGTGCGATATACGAGCAAGAAGGCGATCTATATGCACACGAAGATTTGTTAAGAGATAAGTATATTGACGGAGATTTGAAATACATGTACACTCATCCTAGTGTCTATCGCAAAGGGTTACTTATGGAAAGTAGCGAGGAAAATGGGACCGATGAAGAATGTAATGAGACGAGTTTAGAGTATCTGCAGGGAAGAAATCTCAAGCACAAACGTGATAACACAGAATACCAACAAGGAAGAAAAGAAGAGAATAATAGAGCACCTGTTCACAATGACATTTACACGTACATGGAAGAGAAACATAACGATATTAGTACTTCAACTGATGAAGATATTCCCCTGTTACCATGTAAACCTTCAGAGAAAACACGCAAATACAGGGCCTATAGCTATATAGAGCAACCACATTTCATTGAAATCTCTTGCAATGAAGCAAGCGAGAAAGATTTCTGTTCTCACAATCGCCGTATTTCTGACTTCCGGTACCAAAAGAAAGCGCCATCGCGCAGTTATCCAAAGAAATGTGAAAGGGCGAACTTAAGCTACAGTACCAGCGGCAAATACCGGCGCTTTATGCTCTCGAAAGCTGCGTATTCTGCAAGTGCTGAGAACCCATGTGTTACCAAGACACATAAACCAAGGAATTCGTGGAAAGGAAAGTTAGTGTTTAACAGAAGAATAAGAAGTGCTTGTGAAACCAAGTCTAATGCCAATCCATTATTACAAACCGAAAATGATTTTTGCAATAATGATCTGTACATTCCAGGGCTATCAACTAAAAGAGGAAATCGCACAAGAGCTAACAAAAGTCAAAACTGCTCCACAAACCATTATTCGATACAAGAAAACAGTGACAAATGTATATATGATGCATTTGGAGGTAATTTTTACGTCCAAAGACGCAACAATAGTTTTGACGGCGAAAACGATGTTAAATTGTATCAAAAGAATATTTCGAACGAAAATGACCTAAGGCATTGTGAGCCCGTTTTCAAAGAAGCTGTTGGTGAGTTTCTAGACGAACCAATAAAGACACTATGTGTTGAGGACGAATCATTGACTATAAAAAATGAGGAACTACCCATGGCATCGCCGTCACGTACACCTTTAACATTTAAATCAGAAAATAATGGTTTTGATAGTGAGCACTTGGAAGATACGTGCATTACAGAAAACAGTGACCTCCTCACCAAAGAAGAACAACGTGGTAAACCCTCATTGAAAGATATTTCCGATAATTGTAAAAACTGGCTTGAACAAACTGAGGCTTTACTATCGGATTTATCATACCGGTATCCAACACCCTACACAGCCAGTCAGAAACACTGGGGTGAAAAAATACCGTCTACAAATAAACCATCCCCTTTAAATTCTCGTACTAGAGTCAGGGAAAGAGACTGTGATAGGAAAGGAACATCTGCAATTATAACGTCCACTTTAAACTCTCCTTCTACAATAACGGAGTCGACTTGTTCTGACGAGGGCGATTTCACAGTAGTAGCATCAGATACGTCATCAACAGACTGTTCGACAGTAACACTCATACCTCACATGAACACTGATTAAATTTCATTCTCCCATGAACCATCGAATGGACAGTTCTATTTCCAGTTTAGTCGAACCCTCTATCTGTCCGGCTAGCTCAAAATGGTTTCTATATGATAACCATTTTATACGCCCGTCATCGACGGTCGTATTATGGTATACCCAGCGCTGTCCGTACGTACGTCCGTCCGTTAACTTTTCTTGTTAGCGCTCTCTCACCTTCATTTATTTACCGATTTTGATTAAACTTCCTACAAATATTCCATACCACAATAGTTCGGACGAGTTCGCGTTTCAGACGTTGGCGGCTATTTTTAGCAGAGTTATGCCCCTTTATTGTCAAAAATGGGCATTTTTAAAAAAAAAACAGAACTTTTTTTTTTATTATTCAATTGATTTCAAATTTGATATGATGATACAATGAATGAAGTTACTTAACATATATTACGGGTTTTTGGTTTGACTCCGTATTTTCAGAGTTATGCCCCTTCACACAATTTTTTTAACAATATATTGTTTCCTGATAATAATTTTACTTACATTTTGTCTATTGTAACCAAATTTCATATTTATCTTTCTCATCATGCAGGGAAGGTACCTGAGAATTTTGGTTCCTGTTAAATTATTTTTCTATGAGTTATACCCCTTTACATACTTAAAATTTAAAATAAGCCACACTTCGTCCGTTAACTTTTCTTCTTATAGCGCTCTCTCACCTTCATTTATTGACCGATTTGATTAAACTTCCTACAAATATTCCATACCACAATAGTTCGGACGAGTTCGCGTTTAGACGTTGGCGACTATTTTTAGCAGAGTTATGCCCCTTTATTGTCAAAAATGGGCATTTAAAAAAAACCCAGAACTTTTTTATTTTTTATTCAATTGATTTCAAATTTGACATGGTGATACAATGAATGAAGTGACTTAATATATATTACGGGTTTTTGGTTTGACTCCGTATTTTCAGAGTTATGCCCCTTCACACAATTTTTTTTAACAATATATTGTTTCCTGATAATAATTTACTTACATTTTGTCTATTGTAACCAACTTTCATATTTAGCTTTCTCATCATACAGGGAAGGCACCTGTGAATTTTGGTTCCTGTTAAATTTCAGACGTTGGCGACTATTTTTAGCAGAGTTATGCCCCCTTTATTGTCAAAATTACCGTGATATATCCAAAGTATGTAAATACGCCCAAAGAGCATTTGTTTATGAAAAAACAGGTGGTAGAAAAACTATCGTGATAGTATTGCAATAGTTTCTTGACTATCGCAATACTATCGGGATAGTACTTGAGCTATCGCAATACTACAGCATAGTCTTTTTGAGATCGATAGTCGGTTCTACACTCCGGGCGACTTTTTCCAGTCGGCCTGAGTCCGGACGACTTTGACCGCCGCCGGCCATGACGGGCGTATTTTGCCGCACTGCGGTGCTCTTGTTTCTGATTGTCTTATTGAAACTTCCACATCATACAGGAAAAACACCTGTTGATTTTAGTTCCGGTCTGGGTTTTTTTTTCTGACTAACTATTTCACCAACCATATTTTTGAATAAAATGAAAAAAATATACATTGAATGAGTCATTTAATTTTTTTTTATGAAAAATTAGCATTTTGCAAACTTTAAATAGTTGATAACATCTATTCAAAATTTATTTTCCTTTCCTTGTAATGAATGTTGTAAACTACTTATTGCGCGAGACTTATAGTTATTAGTTTTCTTTATTTTTGAGAAAAATAAAATCAAAATTCCAGGGTTTTGTTAAAAAAAGAGATCTTAAAGACAAACCAAACGTTAAATGTTGCCTATATTTGCATACATTGTTTCTTAGGCTATAATTATTCTTCAAGAAAAGTTTCATAACACCTTTCATGAAAACTAAGCTCACCCGCGAGCTACCTTAAAACGCGGCTTAAACAGTTTCCGGGTGTCCAATGAAAACAGTATGGACCCAGATCAGAGAGTTCCGTAACGATCCCTCTAATCAAGGTCTGCACTGTGTGTGATGTTTTTATTCATAAATTGACAGGACTTAATCGTAAACAGGAATTGCCCATTTGATGTTTCAGGGGAGAATAAGTTAATAAAACCTAGATGAACATGATTATACGTGTATTTGAAATACGGATCCTGATTGCCAGATTAAGTGATAACTGTTGGCATTCGTGCAGAAATAAAACAAACACTGACCGTGACCAACAGTAGCCCCAGTCCATTTCTTGTTTTACTGCAGCTGGGAAGAATAATTAGGGTGAAACATGGACACAGCTTCGGGTGAAAATATTAATGTATGCTCTGATTGTTTGTGACACGGTCAGGGTTTTTGTAATACGAGATGGGAAATACTGATACACTTAAGCAAGCACGAAACAGGCGGACAATACGTGACGAGGTCATAAAGGACTGTTATTGTAGATTTTAGAAGTTTTCAGATTCCTGTTTACAGTAAAGGAGACGTTATTATTTCCCGTTTAAACGCATACGCAATTCAATAGAATAGAATGACATTTGTTGACAATTTTATCTGAAATTTTCACCATGCTTTAACACATTCAGCCCTAGCGACGAGTATACTCGTCGTTCACAAACAGTGTACCAGTGAAAATTACACTTGTCCCATACAAACAGTGTAGATCTTGATCAGAGGGCTCCTTAAGGAACCCTCTGATCGGGGTCTACACTATTTGTCATTTCGAAATATATTTTTAAAATCAACCCTAAATATTAAAAATGGACTCGACTTATTTTGAATTTGGAATTGTCCATTAAAAGTTTCAGGGGTGAGAATGAGTTAAGCGTCAGCATGGCTTTAACCCAAAATAAGTAAAATAGTTTAATTGTCGTAATAGATAGGATTGACTGTAAATGTGAGAGATGTGATTACAATGTATGTCTCTCATATTGAATGAAAAGGTAAACTGTGGGGCGAAAAGCCATACACTAAAGGGGTACGGGTGTTTATGATTGCAGCGATTGTTTGGTTTAGGACAAATAAACAAATAAAAACAACTTTTGTAACGTTCTTGATTATTTATGTCCTGTAGTATTGCTTATTTCAACTCCGCATGCTAATAGCGGAACCCTGATGACCCTTGCAAACAGTAAAGGCGAAAGTAAGACGCCGAGTAACTCGGCGTCCCACCAGGAGCCAGTATATTTGATACTTTAATCCAATTTTGAAAATGTTTTGAATCAACTCTTTGTAGCACAAGAACCGGTGAACCATTGGCGGAGGTGACACTATTATTTAGCGTCAAATAAATCAAATAACATATGTTATACTATCCAATATTAATATCACCATTGTGGGATCAGGGTTGGGTCAAACGCTTGCTTTAAAAATTATCGCTGGAAGGGATAGTGGCCACTATTGGTCAGATATTATCGTAGCAGGTGCCTGTTATTAGATCGGAACAGCCGTTAGCAGTTTTGTTTCATAGGTAGAATAATGATTTTATCTGTAACCCAATCACTGCCTTACCCCGAGTACAATAGTTATTTGTAAACAGTTTGGATCCTGATCAGACGCCGCGTGACGCGGCGTCTGATCAGGAACCAACCTGTTTGACACTCATTTCAGTATATATTAAGTCAAATAGGTAAACTTTGAAAAATAAGAGCAGACGACACTTGTTTGAAATTGATGACGTCATTGCAGTGCAAGGGGATAAAATAAATGTGCTTATTTGTACTATCATAGACGGCAGACTTGCACTGGACTAGCAAACATGATGTTGTTGTACGTATTATTTTTTCAGATTGTAATGTATATATCTTTATAATTTTATTGTCTTAATAAATCACATGAAATTAAATATTTTATAATTTAAATGAAAGTTATAATTTAGATGTCTTTCTAAATCACATGAAATGTATAATTTATACATCATCGGCATAAATCACGTGACATTTATCTCTTAACTATAATTTTCAAAAGATTTTAGGCATATTGTTTTTATTGCTGTAACCCTTTACGCCATAGTCCGTGTATAGTTTTGAAGACAGGCGCATTAAGACGAATTCTGCTCAACTTTAAGCCTGCTTTAAGCTACTACATGCATGTATCTGCCAGAAAATATCGCATTTCTTACGTTCTGTATCAATTGGAGCTATCATTTCTTCATTGAAGGTATAAATTAAAGGCGTAAAATGCGTATTTATGAAATAATGTGTTAGATAATGGCAGTATACTGTATGGCTCTAAATATGCTAAAGGTCTGCATTGTTTGTCATTTTTGCAATATTTTGTTAAAGTTAAATAGTCAAAACGAATTACACTAATTTTACAACTTGATTTTTCATTTGAAATACCAGGGGAAATGAGTTAAGACTATACAGACTTTCACGCATTAGTTGTGTTTAAACACATCCAGTTAAAGCATACTGAAAGTAAAGCAGAACGCTCCTACATGTATGAGCTAAATTGTATCAGCATTATCTTCGTCTTGCTTTTAGACAACCACCGAACAAAAACACAGACATTTTTACAGAGTGATCTTTATAGTGACGTGGCTGTCTTCGTACGACAAATGTTGTCGTATAGTGGTAAATACGCTATTCATACCAATTTACGCGTTAATCTATGCGTAAGAAACGCATATAGTGAACGGTAAAAGAACGGTTAACGTCTAACGATTTAAACGCGTTAATAAACGATTATACCGATTTATTTATGCTTTTCGGTGGATTACCACGAAATAGCAGTGGATTATCACTTGGTAATCCACTGCAGTGGATTATCACCACTCGCTTTTATTATGAGTTTTCCCCGTAGGGCTCCCCAAGAATCGTAGTCAATCGTGTCTTATCGTTGAATTCCGGCAGTCCGATTTGTCGCGAACTACTCACCGGAAGAGCACGAATCCAAACTCGGGAGCAACGAAGTAATTCGGATGACGTCAGAGCAATAAATAAGTGACGTCATCGTACGGGAAACTGTTTCGAAAATGTGTTCGATATAAAGTTGGGGCTCAACACGGGGTAAATCATTTACTTTCGCTTTCTCAATTGTCGAACAATTTCGTTTAAAAAGTGGCTTAAAAGCATAAATAAATAGAATAATTGTATTTTTTCAGTATAAGATCGAATTTAATCCATTTCGTGAACACCAGACTGTTATATTTTCACTCGTGGCTTCGCCACTCGTGAAAATATAACGTCTGATGTTCACGAAATGGATTAAATTGCTATCTTATACTGAAAAAAACAATTATCCTCTATGTAGTCTCTGCTAAGGGGTCCGTCGGGTAAGTGAAGAAACGGCTAGGAAACGCGTTTAACGAAACGTGTAAAGTGGGTAGGAATAGCGTATTTACCACTGTTAGTCAGATTATAAAAGTCTCATTTATTATTTATTTCTCCATCTAATCCTGTATTGTGATACCTCTTTGGAATCGTCTTGAAAAGACGATCCCAAAGAGATGTCACAAGACAGGATTAGATAGAGCTATCAGAATTTAAATGTATTTTACAGTTTTGACTTACGACAGTTTTTGTCGTAAGAAGTTTTATGAAACGGACCCCTGATTGTTAAAAAGCAAAAAAGCATTTTTCGTAACATTGGTCAAATCACTAGTAAAGGACCCTCATTTTTTTCAAACACTCGCAATGCTCTTTAATCCTTTACTCCATAACCTGTTCCTAATTTTAAAGACAGGTGGTCACCTAAAACAGGTTGAAAGTAAATCAAGCTTCGCGTTGAGGCGCAACCTGCTTTACTTTCTATATGCTTTAAGCAACCCACCTGCCAGGATACAGGATACAATTCTTTTAATGCATATTTATTACTGTATAATATTGAACTATTTTAAAATTGAACTATTTTCTTCAATGGAAAAATGAATTCAATGCCCGAATTTGCGTATCTATAGGGTAAATGGTTAATCCATTTATGCCCACGATCCCATATATGGGACATATATTTGCAAACAGTGTGGACTCTAATCAGACGCCGCATAATGCAGCGTCTGAACAGAGCAGAGTTGTAGATAAGCAGAGTATCTGAGTATTTACCCAATTGAAATTGTTGAAATACCCAATTATTTCAAAACTAATGGGTGACAGTACCCAACAAAAGCAAAAGGAAACCCAATTCCTTGAAAGTGATTGGGTAAAAACCAAACGAATACTCAATTGCTTTTTAATAATAAATTAATTTCATTGGGTTATCAACTGAACTTTTCCTTTATTCCAACGTGTGTTGTAAACGAAAGTTGCATATAGAACTATGTAAGGTAAACACTGAAAGTTAACAACAATACCCTGAATGCACTGTTGAAAGGACAAGGATAGGAAATCCAAGTTTATTTTCCTACTGATATTAAATTATATTACAAATCATGGGTTCTAGACTGTGGATACCCAATTGAATTAGAAACCATGGGGTTGTGGTCAATGCAATACCCAATGAATTTTCCAAAAACCCAATTCATTTAAAATCCATGGAGTAATACCCAATTCCAAGACAAAGCTTATCTACAACTCTGACAGAGTCTACACTGTTTGCTGATAGGAATTTCAATATAAAACAAAATGATAATGAAAATTTTGACCAGGCATCCCTTTGATAAAAATGGTCTAATCCAATATATTAATTTAACATGGAAGAATCCACTGGGCGTAAAAGGGTTAATATCGCTGTTGCTGATATGAGTTTACAGTGTTTGGAGTGCCCTAAATCTCTGTGATAATTAAAGTGATTCAGCTATAACCAATGGTAACACACGGACATAGCATTTACACAACGACTTATACATCAAAGTTGGTATTAAAATAATATAAATACCACTGCAGCCCTTTGTCGAGTTCTTATTATTTACAATAAGAAAATCTGAATAAGGGGAGATCCTTTGAAAGCACAGAAAACAAAACAAATACTGAAAATTGCAGACTCGGTTTAATTGAGTCTGTTCATGAGCAATACTGAAATGTGCAACAGTGCTCACGCCCCCTAGCACCGGCTTAAGCGGAATTCAACCTTCAACTGTAAATGCGCTGAAATCAATGATTCCAAAGGAATCAACCTTACTTTCGCAAACACTTTTTATTGTGATGAAATGCCGAATTACATGTTTGACAAATGAACTACATGTATTGAACAATTTCATTTTAAAACACAAGCTGAATGCGGATGGCGAGTGAAAGCAAGACGAAAGATTAGCAGAACATTATTTCGGTTCACGGTTTTTCATGGTTTATATAGAGGATAATTGTTTTTTCAGTATAAGATAGAAATTTAATCCATTGAGTGAACATCAGACGTTATATTTTCACGAGTGGCGAAGCCACGAGTGAAAATATAACAGTCTGATGTTCACGAAATGGATTAAATTCGATCTTATACTGAAAAAATACAATTATTCTATTTATTTATGCTTTTAAGCCACTTTTTAAACGAAATTGTTCGACAATTGAGAAAGCAAAAGTAAATGATTTACCCCGTGTTGAGCCCCAACTTTATATCGAACACATTTTCGAAACAGTTTCCCGTACGATGACGTCACTTATTCATTGATTTGACGTCATCCGAATTACTTCGTTGCTCCCGAGTTTGAATTCGTGTTCTTCCGGTGAGTAGTTCGCGACAAATCGGACTGCCGGAATTTAACGATAAGACACGCTTGACTACGATTCTTGGGGAGCCCTACGGGGAAAATTCATAATAAAAGCGATTGGTGATAATCCACTGCAGTGAATTACCAAGTTTTAATCCACTGTTATTTCGTGGTAATCCACCGAAAAGCATAAATAATATGTTATATTCTATTATGTTACATGTTTCTGGGAATCTTGAAACCGAGTGTGTATGTCCAAAACCAAACAACAGGCGCCTCTGTGGCATATTGTTGAATTTGTTTGCACCTGAACAATTCCGGTACCATATTGAGAATATGATCCGTTTTTTACCAGTTTGTTTTTACAATATATTTTGGAAAAAACAGAAAGCATAAACGGATCAAAGATCTCATGCAGTAATCCTCTGAATTGGGTTTACACGCTTTCAGCTCTCGTCACGTGGTACATGTATTTTACTGTAAAGGATAAGGGGTCACGCTAATCCACGTGCTTTGTGGCACAGCCCGGGTGTTACGGATTTGATTTAAAGACATCTCCTGACGACCTTTCGATCATAACGCCTTGCCAGACAATTTCCTTGCAAAAAGCATGGATCTTATGGACATGAAGTAGCAAAGAACCATTGAAGCTTCTCGTGGTGTGAGACCCAGCCTTTATATTTGATAGTTTGGTTAGAAATAACCATTGAAAATCACTAGAGCACGAGTATAATCTGAGCCCCACCAGGTAATTTGAGATTGGGATAGCATGTGCTGCAGGCTTTGACAGTTAAAATTCACACCTATCCAGACAATGGGGGTCCATCAAAGGACTGAGGAAAAGTATTTAAAGACTTTTTCTCAGTCCTTTCATGTCATGGACTAACCCCCTCCCCATTGTCTGGATAGGTGTGAATTTTAACTGTCAAAGCATGCATCACATGCCAATTTACCTGGTAAGGCCCAGATTATACTCATGCTCTAGTGATTTTCAATGGGTATTTCTAATCAAAACTATCAAATATAAAAGGTAGAGTCTCACACGAGAAGCTTCAATGGTTCTTTGCTAGCGACATGTCCATAAGATCAATGCTTTTTGCAAGAAAATTGTCTGGCAAGGCTTTATGATCGAAAGGTCGTAAGGAGATGTCTTTAACCAAGGTCCCATCCCGATACAGCACTATCGTTGAAAGGGGTGTAAAACTAATAAATCCATCCTTCGCTTCAATTTCTGGGTTCAAGGTTATAAAGCGTTTGAGCTGAGTCTGAGTGTGTTCTCAAGCATTTGATTGGTCAGATTTGAGCATAGGCTCAAATCTGACCAATCAAATGCTTGAGAACGACTTTAAACTCAACTGAAGTGCTTTATAAGCTTGGACCCTGCAGTACATTGCAATCCGTTTTGAACTACATTAGACGTGGAGTAACTCCGTTTGTGAAAGCTATAGAGCGATATATATAAATCTGAAATAATGATGAAATAATACCTCCAGATTCACTGGTTAGGAACTTGGTTATAGTGGGGCGAGGGTCCTCGCGACAGGTGGTATCGGAGTCCTGACTATACATGTTTCAGAGTCTCGTCGTGAAACAAAACTTGGCAAGCTGAAGTGAACGCAAAAGATGTAATTAAAGGTCAAATTGACATAAACATTGTAAATCGTTATTGTCACCATATAGTCCGATGTTTTTCGAAGCGTCGTGCATGCTTAATTCGTTCCATTTATGGAATTTACGCTTGAAATAGTTAATAAAACGACGCGGTAATCAAGGTTTTTGTTCACAACGATCAATTCTTATAAATGACTGCATAATCTCGCCTGCAATCAATGTTTCTGGCAAGATTAATACTTAAACTGCATCTTTGCAAGAGAATCGCATTAAGAATATCGTATATCAATGACATTTTTCAAGTGGTTAATAAGGTTACAGAGTCTAACAGAGAGTGTTACAGTTTCTCTAACAACAGGTTATTAAACGTTACAGGTTCTTATCGACATTTTTGTTTTTGTTTGAGAGAGAATGGATCTAAAGTGCATGTATTGCAAGAGGTCCTCTATCTTTTACAATGCTTTAAGCTGTCAACTGTCTTTTATACAATCAATTAGCCCTCGTTTTAGCGGTTGTAAATGAGATTTACTGTAATTATTACGTATTACTACGTTCGGTTAGTGCCTACTTGATATTTTATCATATGTAAAGAACCATCGTCGTATTTAATAATTTCGAAATAGTTCACACGATGCAAAAATAATAAAAAGTACTCAATTTCAAAGATTCTGTTGCTGTATTTATTTCCCAAAATGAAAACCAGACTCTTAAAAATTAAATATATACTTGCAAATATCTCTAAAGCGATCACTGAAATAATCTAACGTGTATAACATCTTCAAAGGCAAAATATAACCGGTCTACATGTAATAAAAAAGAACCTGCAAAATTATCGTATGGGTTATCTCAGTCCATTACATGACTTGTCAACCAAAGCATAGTACTTAATGCAAAAACTGAAAGCCACCTTTAATTTAGACATTATGGTGTGCAAGGTAAATTCTTCATAATATGCAAGTCTCATATCTTGCCACAGACGAACTCTGGTCTCGATTTGGACTATTTGTGCTCTTTTTGAATGCAAATTTGCACAATAAGTTGCTCAATATTTTTAAGTTTAATTAATAACTTTCTAACTATTTCTCAGACAAATAAATCATATGTGCAAAACGATCCGTCATATATCAAATATATGTTTAACCTGTTCACTGCTTTACTCTGACCGTATAAACACAGATAAACAGGTTAGTTTCGAATGAGAAGCTGAATAATTATGTGTCTGAATCGGATCAAAGCTGTTTGACTATCTTAGAGATCCTTTTTTCATATTTGATCCTGGTGAGACATCGAGAAAGTTGGCGCCGCACCAGAATCTTAACTGTTTGCAAATACAACTGTTAGTCTATTAAATGTATAAAACAGAATGCGTTATAGATCTTCCACCGAGAATAGGATCGAACCGCACTCGAACCCGTGCATATTATCAACTTTGCAAAATTTAATAAGTAATTCAAATCTCAAGCGTGAGTAAATTTGCATTTTTCTGGTGTCGTCTAACGACGGCCTACATGAAAATGAGTTCCACAAACAAAGACCAGATTCTTTGGTTTATGTTTGTCTTCGACATGTTCAATGAGCGAGGCTTTGGTATTGAGTTCTGCTCCGCAAGTGTCACATTCAAAGGCACTATTTTGCCAAGAATGATAAACATGCCGATGTCTTGCCAGAGTTTTCCGATTATTAAACCGTCCGCTGTATAATTAGTAAAGCAGTTTTATTTTGTTGTGATACGCCATTACGTGTTAGTTAAAGTCATAGACTTAACTGAAAGATTTCTTGCACAAAGTGCAATTTACCTTTCTTTTCGATGAAAACTACCCCTGTGAAAAGTGTTCAGGAATTTTAGAATACACATGAACGTTAAATAGAATAGTTCTAGGGCTTCAAAAAATACTTTACACATTCTACAAAAGGAGTTCAAGAACTTGTGCAATTCTAGAACAATGGTTCTAAAAACACCAAATTCCTAGAATTATTGCAGCATATTCATGAACGTTTAATGGCCACTTCTACTATTTTTTCATGAATATTCAAGAAATCATTCTCGAATAGTTCTAGAATAATTCAATATCTTCCCATAGGGGTATTTTTGTGGCGCTAAAGAATGCCTGAACTTGTGGTCATGTACTGATATTCTTTACAAAGAATGTACTAATATTCTTTACAAAGAAACTGCTTTTTTCATCTGCTTTTACGATATTTGCACGGGAGTACGGCTGCTGGAAGTGCCGAATATATTGTTATTGCCGTTTACTTCAATATCCAGACTTATATCGAGTAAACTGGGGTCTTCTAACGAGATCTCGCCCATTTCGAGATTCGTGAATACTCTGTTACACTGTTAAGAAGAACCTGTAACACTTATCAAACAGTCGTCAGGGACCTGTAACCTCTACATCACATTGATAAGTAACACCAAACTTATGATAACATTAAAAATCGGACATATTTCTTTAAAAAAATGCTTCAATATTAGAAAAACACGAACAAATAGATTATCTTATTGTGTTAAATGCTGCAATTTTTTACGTAAATTTAACTTATAACAAAAATATGTGCATATTCATCTAGGCAGTGGGGACCACTTGCTTTTATTTCCTCTATTTACCTGAATTCTAACGCAGGCGATGTTAAGTATCGTCTTAAAAAGAAGCCAAAAGCTCTTTCCACGTTTTAATGAAGAATCCTTGTTATGAGGCTGTGTAAACTCGCTGAACAATTATTTGTTTGCATGTACACGCGAGAAAGAGTCATGACTCTGAAACATTTTTCGAAACGACCCCTATACCACCTGTCGTGAGGACCCTCGCCCCACTGTAACCAAGTTCCTAACCAGTGAGATTGGTCAAGTTAACAAATAGATTAAAGAATTAATATTAATTTTCAAGAATTACATTTCTTCATTGTATGTTTCGTTACGTTTAAATTTTAGAATTTATTTTACTTCTATTAACCCATTTTCACCAAGATGATTCGCCCATGCTTATATAGATCTATTGGATTATTCAATTTTTATGTAAGGGGTGTCTGATCTAAATTTTCATTTTCGTTTTGGTTTATATTGAAGTTTCTATCAGCAAACAGTGTTGACTACAATAGGTCAGATGTCGCATTTTACGGCGTCTGATCAGAGTATACACTGTTTGCCTATGCCTCATCTATGGGACAGGCACACATGGATTAAAGTCCCATTCTGTTTTCAGACCTTTTCTCAATGCCTGAAATACGATAACGGTTAATAATAATGTTTGAACACTGATTTATGAAATGATGAAGACGGACCTAAATCACCAAAAAGGGCGATTTAAAATCATAACAAACCTAAAATAGAACGTCTGACATAAACATTTACACACGGCTTAGTATCACGTGATACAGCCGAATACAACTTCACTGGGGGCAACCGTATCTATCTCCGCCCGTCTATCCATCAGTCAGTTAGACTATCACACTTTTTTGTCCGCTCTCTAACTCAACTAATTTTTATCCGATCTTTCACAAACTTGCTGAAAATGTTCATTGATATAAAATTAAGATTTAGTTCAATTACTACTAAAGGTATTTTTGAGTTATTGCCAGTTAATTAATAAAAAATGACTTTTTCAGTCATTTTTGCACTCTTGAACAAACAGCTTTTATCGGATATTCACCAAACATGCTGAAAATATTTATTCATATAAAATTTAGGTCTAGTTTGGTTATTACTAAAATCGCATGTGGCATATCTGAGTTTTTGCCCTTTATGTATTAAAAAATGACTGTTTTCAGCAAGTTTTGCTCTCTAACACAAATGCGTTTTATTGGATCTTCACCAAACTTGCTGAAAATGTTCATTGATATAAAATCAAGGTTTAGTTTGATTACTACTAAAATCGCATGAGGTATATTTGAGTTATTGTCTTTTTATTAATAAAAAATGACTGTTTCAGTAATTTTTTCACCCTAACACACACATTTTTTATCGGATATTCACTAAACTTGCTGAAAATATTTGATTATATAAGATTTAGGTCTAGTTTGATTATTACAAAAATCGCATGTGGCATGTCTGAGTTTGGCCCTTTAAGTATTAAAAATGAATGTTTCAGCATTTTTTGCTTTCTAACACATACAGTTTATATCAGATATTCACCAAACTTGTTGAAAATGTTTATTTATATAAAATCTAGGTCAGTCATCTTAACTACCAAAATCGCACAAGGCATGTTGGAGTTATTGCCCTTGAATGACTAAAAATTTCATTTTTTAATTATTCAAGGACAATAACTCAGACATGCCTTATGCGATTTTGCTAGTTATTGAACATGACCTAGATTCTATACTAATAAACATGTGTAACAAGTTTGGTGAAGATCCAAAACGAAGTGTTTGAGTTAGAGAGCGGACAAGGCTGAAACAGTCATTTTCAGCAAGCTCATGGTATAGATTCTCGGGAGCTAGTCATTTCGTAACCGAGTCATTTCGTAACCGGTAAAATAAGTCATTTCGTAGCCGAATTTTTGGTCATTTCGTAACCGCGCAAAACCTAAAAGTCATTTCGTAACCGATTTTTCGGTCATTTCGTAGCCGACAAAAAAGTTGAAAAAGACATTTCGTAACCACCAAAAATTAAAAAATGAATGGCCTCAAAGAAGGCATAAGTCATTTCGTAGCCTCGGAAAATTGTTTAAGTCATTTCGTAGCCGAATAGTTTTTTCTTTATCTTTTTTATAACTTTTTTGTGCAGTTTCCTGACATTATTTCAACAAAAATGTGCAAATATGCAAAGTTAAAAAATATATGTTAAGACAGTTTGGGGTCCGAAATAATTATTACCTTGATTAATAGAATTGTAATCAAGTTGTTGAATGTTTTTTAAAACAGGAATATTATTACTTGTCTATAATTCAATTAAATGGTCAATTTGTTAACAATGAACATGTATTATCGCTCAATGTATGTGAAGCGTGTCAAACATTAACTTGTATGTTGTTTTAACAGTTTACACATCGGATAAACACTCATACCAAGGCAATTATCGCCTCCCGCACGTGCCGGAAATGTGGAAAAAAATCACTTTTATTTTCACAAATGACAAGAAAAATGATATTTGTTATTACAATCAATAAGCACATATAAGTTCAACTGTTGACAGCATAAATACAAAATGACGGTTAAATACAGTGGTGCAATTTTCAATTCAGTCTAGTCCATTTTTGACATTTTAGGGTTGACTTTCACAGTATATGTCAAAAGAACAAACAATGTAGACCCTGATCAGGTGGCTCCTTAAGGTGCATAGGACAAGTGTACTTATCACGGATACACTGTTTGCAAATGACGCATATATGCGTGACTAGAGTTCAAAGAGTTAATATTTGATTGAAATAATGACAGGTGGCCGTATTAGAGTGGTTTTACTGTAGCTGGTAGAAAAGATACTATGTATTGATAAATATCTTGGGATAAACATTTGCAAAAACGGGAATTGGTTCCGAACACAGCAAAAAATAGCAGAACGTTCACTACTTGCTATGCATAATATATTCATAATTTTTAACAAGCTAGACCTAGCTGTAAATGATAAATGTAAACTTTTTATGAATATGCTTATGCTTATGCTATTTCATGCCGAATAAAGATTTGTATCTGATAAGAGTGAACGGTGTTCTATTTTAGGCATTACACACCAAATTATAGCTATTTAATATTAATATATAAAAGCATTTTATTACAGATGGCCTGCATCAAATAAATCTTAGAAACGAATGTCTACATAAAAAAATGAAGAATTACTGAATCTAAGTAAACTTATTTATATTTCAAAGAAACTACAAAGTTCACTTACTTTATAAAAAATTAAAAACAATCGTATTAATTCGTTTGCATCAGGTTATTCTTTCAAACCAATCAAATACATCTATATCATAAACCACACCCAATATCTAATTTTTATTGTTCGAAGTCTACAGGTTATTGTTCTCAAAACATTCAACCAATCAAATAAATCTTCTTCATAAGCCACACCCACTACCAATTTTTAAATGTTCGAAGTCTACAAGTTGATATCTCACACCTTTCAACCAATCAAATAAATCTTCTTCATAAGCCACACCCAATACCTACTCCTACAGCGATTAGATTTGTCACGGTCCATTACACTTATCTCGCTAAATTAGACTAAAGCATCTCATTCACATTTACTTTTGTACCTGTAATTCAATTAAGCAATCACATTGCTTTAAGCTGCCATCTGTCTTAAATACCAATAAAAAATATTTGACCTGTTTTTCAACTAAAGTGCATATGTACAAGCGGCTGCTCAAGAATGAATTTAATGCACAACTAGTTCAATCTTTTATTCCTACGTATTCTAAATAGCCAGTACAATTAGGCACATCACTGTTTAAAGCAAAATAAAAGTAAATCAGCAATCATTTATTTACTTTAAACTCAACTCTTATTCATATATACTTTTGGACCTGTATTTCAACTAAGGTGCTTACAGTGGAGAAAACGTTATTCTTTCCAAATAAACGTGTTTACGCTTAAACTATTTTTTTCCATTCCAAACAGTTGGGAGCCAGCTAAGACGCTGGGTAATCAGGCGTCTGACCAGGATCCAAACTGTTTGCCATACGAGTATATACTACCCGGGATGAATTAAAGTATGAAAGAAGAATACCCGAATAGTTTGTAAACCGTTAGGTTAGGTAAATTGTTATTCATCGAACAGTTTGCATTGTGGAATACATTGTACATGAAGAGTAAATCCACCACTTTGATCACGTTTGAAGAATCCTACAGTAGAAAAGACGCATTTCTTTCCCAATAAACGCACTAAGCTAAAACATGTATTTCCACTGCACACAGTATGTAGCCTATGTAATCTAACCAGGTTACACATTGTTTCAGAAGGCTCTATATTGTTTTGGAACAGTTATTTTCAACAGTTTGCTTTCGTTTAAGGAAAAATATTCCCCACTGTACTACACAGACGATTGAAAAAATGTCACAAGGCAGGATTAGATGCAGAAATTAATAATAATAGAGACTTTCAGAATACTACTTACGACATTATGTTAGGTTCTATATTGTTTACTTGGGTTTGACTAAAATCTCAAAAAAATGAAAATATATGACTAGGAAAACATTAACTCTTTCACTGCCAACGGCGCCAAAAGTCGACTATGCAAACAGTTTTGAACCTGATCAGACGCCGCGTCACGCGGTGTCTGATCAAGATCCATACTGGTTGACACTCGTATCAACATTTCCTCAGTCACAACATCCCAAAAGCTGACCGCTTCAGACGACATTTTCAAGTGTGTCAAAAATTAAAGGTGTGGACAATATACCTCTTCGTGGTATAATGAGCGATTAACGATAAATTAAACATCCAACTGTAAACCAATTTGTGTCGGTGTTGGGTTTCATCTTAAAACACGCGTAACATATAATGAGCGATTAATTATCAATTATACACCTTTTATATATCTATTTATGTCGGATGTCGGGTCCAATTTTAAAGAATAGAACACTCATATGAATTTAATTGCATAGAGACACGTAATATTATTTCTATTTAAAACAATATTCAACAACTTGATTATAATTCTATTAATCAAGGTTTATAATAAATTCGGCCCCCATTACACTCTTTACATAATTTCTTAACTTTGCATGTTAGCACATTTTTGTTGAAATAAGTTCAGGAAACTGCACAAAAAAATTATAAAAAAAACAAAGAAAAAACTATTCGGCTACGAAATGACTTAAACAATTTTCCGAGGCTACGAAATGACTTATGCCTTCTTTGGGTCCATTCATTTTTTAATTTTTGGTGGTAACGAAATGACTAATTCAACTTTTTTGTCGGCTACGAAATGACCAAAAAATCGATTACGAAATGACTTTTAGGTTTTGCGCGGTTACGAAATGACCAAAAATTCGGCTACGAAATGACTTATTTTACCGGTTACGAAATGACTCGGTTACGAAATGACTATAACTCAGATTCTCCGTAGTTTGTTTTATCGTTTACCCCTAGTGAATAAGTATGTACATGTTGTTATTGGATCTCATAGTGTTTAACCCTGTGCCTACTGGTCGTAACTTTTAGGAGTTTGCAAACTATTTGAATCTAAAAAGATCATCTGGATCCAAACTGTTTGACACTTGTCTTAAGGTTTGTTTAATTAAAACAATGCATAAATCTAAACTGAACACATTTTGCAGACGACAATGTCAAAGCAGACGTCTGTGCAGCAGAATAAGGGTTAACAGGGTCATTTCCAGTGCTCCAGCTATAGATGTAAGCGAGAGTAATCTGAACTAATCTAACATTTTCTCACTCATTTCAGCACCGAATGCTATGGTGTTACTACTGATTAAACCGACTCTTCGAGACAATTTTAATGAGTATGACACCATTGGGTTTAAAAGCAGAAATAAAGATTTTAGTTTTCGAAATACTTCCGTTATCTGGAGCCCTGTATTTACAGAGTTGTCCTTCTTTCCATTCACAAGGGAGGCTCTTTAATTTGCGCAGCACCAAAATATTATAAATAAAATTTAAAAAGCGAATTTCTTAGATAAAACCGGTTTTTGTGAAAGAATCACGTCCCACGTAGTTCAAATGGGACCCCAAACAACCGTTTTATGCAGGTTTCTCAAAAACACAATGCGGCTTTAAAGATACTTAAAACTATAATTTTAAATTGGCATATATATTACTATATTACAAACACGTAAATATTAGTGCTTGAAAAGGCTTTTGTAAAAAAATACATTCAAAGAAAAAATACTATTAGCTCCGTCTGGATTTGAAGCTGTACGGAGAAGACAAATAAAAACATTGTCATAAAATATAAACACTTTCTCTAACCTATCGTCTACCGGGCCATTATTATACAAAAGTCCAATTAATCCTATAACAGTCGAACTTCGATATCTCGAACTCGGTTATGTCTAACATACCCGTAGTTCAAAGTTAAAACATGGCTTAGCCACGTTTTAACTTTGAACTACGGATATTTTCGACTGAACCGAACATGAAATAATGTCAATCATGTGTCAAAATATCGGATAGTTCGAGTTAAGCGAGTTCGAGATATCGAAGTTCGACTGTATAAACTACTTAAAGTTTGCTAAGCACCAAAGGTAAAACCTCCATAGGAACCAATACCTAGACCCTATCACTTTATAACTTTCTACATTTTTGTTCAATTTCAACAAAAAAATCAGGAGTTGTAGCTAGAGGTCTATTCTACAGGTTCTGATTTGAAATCTCCGAAATATCACAATTTTATCATTTCCTCGGGGTTCGCATGCAGGACCTGAACAAGTGTAAACGTTATCGAAATCCTGAACCCTTGGCTAAAATATCTCCAAGTATGGAAGGAATTGAACAAAAATGTTGGAAGTTATGAGGTGTACAAGTGATAGGGTCAATGCATCGATACCTATGAAGGTGTTTATAAACTCTTGGTGCTTGGCAACTTTTGAGGAGTATATAAAATTGAACATGTATGCGAACTATTTGGAACGGAGTTTATAATAGACCTTACCCTGAAGACGAAGTACAAGATCTAAAAAGTATTAAGAACCGGTGATGTTTTACACCTATAATATTGGAGTGAAATAAATATACAGGATGATCCAGCAAGTTTGCGTTTATTTTAGTACAACAGGGCTGCCATAAGTTGACATGAAAAATCCTAAGATTTCCAAATTTGCATTTTTCAAGTTCTATTTTACGAATAGTACCTTTACCCCATAGCCTTTTTCTTGTTTTGTTGACATGCGACTACTTAAAGCATGCTGTAAGTAAAGCAGAATGCGCCTTAGGGCGCATTCTGCTTTACTTTCAGCCTGCTTTAAGCTACCATGTACTGGGAAAAAATCCGCAGATTTAGGAAAAATCCGGAGAAATGGCAGCCCTGGTACAAATGTTTTTCCTCTTGTTTTGCTATTAAAACATTTGGCTCTCAGTCTCTTTAACAAGTTTACAAAGTTTATCCATATAAGCCAAGGCCTAATATTGGCATGTGACACAGAACATGTTAGCAATATTATATAACAGTGTTTAACCTTTATCATGCTAAATTGTCGTCTGCTTTAAATGTGTGTCGTTTGCGAATTTAGTGCGAAGATATTTAAGCTGGAGAAAAATTTAATATGAATGTCAAGCTGTTTGGATCCAGATTAGATGTCGTTACACGGCGTCTAATCTTTGTCCAAACTGTTTGCAAACTCTTGCATAGTTGAGCTTTGCACGATCAGGGTTAGCATGAAAATACAGTGCAAAAAACATTAATCAAATAAAACTATAGGTAAACTAGAATCAAATAATAATTTAAGTTTACACTAACTTGCAAAGCAGTGAAAATGTTTGTTTTTTTATTGTTTTGCAGAATAATGACAGTTTCAATAATATTAAGTTATTTTTTCATTCATTAGATAATTGACGTTGACTGTGTTAGGAGATTTCCAGAAACTACTATTCAAATATTTGTTTCTGCCTTCTTTGAAAAAGGAGCACTCAAACAGATAATGAAATTTATCACCAATTGCATTTTTATCACATAAACTTTAAACTCGTTGATTTCTTACGACATTACAATATCTTCTACTTTCAACGGGCATGTTATGGTTTGTACAACGAAATACAAATGTGCAAATAGTGATAGCAAGCTTTAATGGTAAAATATTGAAATAACTTTCATATTGTAAATTAGTTTTGTAATTTCTGTAAGTAATGCACTTACCAGATTCGTGAACAATATCGTGCTAGGTTTTTAAAAACTGGTCTTTCAGTATTGTACTAATAACTGATTTAAAAACGAATAAGAAGGTCAATTGACTTATGCACTGCCTTATCCCGAGTACAATAGTCATTCGCAAACAGTTTAAAACAATGAGCGTGTGCCACGTGGTGCGGCCTCTGATCAGGATCCAAACTGTTTGACACTCCGACATTCAATTTTCTCTAGTCAAAATATCTGAAATTTAATTTTTTGAAATAAACACGGTGAATAAACGTACACAGGATATAGACACCGAAGTGATTAGGAATTGAAAGTGAAAGTAGCGAGGTGGGTACTTTTATTACGTTTATCTCTAAAATCTTCTTACAAATAAAGTAAACATGAATTGCAAGATAGTGTGTAGACATATGTGACCGCACTGATGCCAGGAATATAAATAAATTCACCTGGAAGACTGAATAAAAAGGCTTTAATCACTGGCCATAGTCGCACCTTCGTCAACATTTGTCATTATTTTCGCTGTTTATACACGTAATACAAAAAAGTGAATCGACAGATCTGTTTATTTTTCATTAAATGTAACTATGCAAAAGCTGCTTAAAATCGACCAACAATAGCTAAGATATACCATGTCAAACCGACCGCCAAATGTACTGGGGATAGTGTCCAATGGTTATTTATTGTACTGGGTATAGTGAAAGGCTGTACTGGGGATAGCCTCACGAAAACGTATTGTTTTGTGTCGTAAAATGGTATTATGGTACATTGCGTTTGATTTTCATGGCAAACTACATGCTGTTACGTTTCCAGCATATGAAATAATGGATAATCTTCATTTTTCTAGGAAGTTAAGTCCAAAGCCACTAAATTTATTACATATCATTTTCCCTTCTTACACCTTAATGCGATGGTAGTAGTTTGTGGTGAAATACATGTCGAATGTATTTAACAGAGTAAACTATAAATAATCAAAGCATTCTTGAAAGAATCACTGCTATTTGGACTCGGCTATACTGTAGTAACTCATATACCAACAATGCGCAACCCTTCACACAACACTGGTTTTCAAGGTAAAAACATACAACGTGTTCATCTATATATGTATGAGCCAAATTTAGACTTTACCTTTGCGACCAGTGCATATCCGGAGCAGCCTGCACATCCGCATTTTGATCAGGATCTGCACCGTTCTCCTTTAAGTTTCTAGATGTCGTCATACTACTTCTATTACAATAAAAACAGCCATTATTAAGCATTGACAATGCACAGTTTTCTTAGTACTTGCACTTGCCGAAAGGATTACGAGGAGTGTTGCCAACGATTTTCTTCGCTAAGACCGGTTTCATTGAACATTGTTGTCAATTAATCTTTGGTTGATGCTGCTTCAATGTATGTGTGTGTGTGTGTGGGGGGGGGGGGGGGGGGGGGGGGGGGGGAGGAGGTTGTATCTGTATACCTGTTTTGCTAGCACATAAGGCTCTAAAATATTTTACAAAACAATGTTGTTGCCTATATATGCGATAAACCAAAAATATTTTCTAAACTACTGGTTCAGTTGCATCAAAATTTACTGTCAGTTATCCTTGGGTAATTTCTTCGTCTATTTTCATAACAAGTCTGATTAGGCTCCACAATGTTTTAAAGCCGCATTGTGTTTTTGAGAAACCTGCATAAAACGGTTGTTTGGGGTCCCATTCGAACTACGTGGGACGTGATTCTTTCACAAAAACCGGTTTTGTCTAAGCAATTCGCTTTTTAAATTTTATTTATAATATTTTGGTGCTGCACAAATTAAAGAGCCTCCCTTGTGAATGGAAAGAAGGACAACTCTGTAAATACAGGGCTCCAGATAACGGAAGTATTTCGAAAACTAAAATCTTTATTTCTGCTTTTAAACCCAATCGTGTCATACTCATTAAAAGTGTCTCGAAGAGACGGTTTAATCAGTAGTAACTCCCGATTTCATGTTTAGCTGGAACACTGAAAATGACCCTTATTCTGCTGCACAGACGTCTACTTCGACATTGTCGTCTGCAAAATGTGTTCAGTTTAGATTTATGCATTGTTTTACTTAAACAAACCTTAAGACGAGTGTCTAATAGTTTGGATACAGATGAGACACCGCGTTACGCGGCGTCTTTTTAGATTCAAATAGTTTGTAAACCCAGTAAAGTAGGCACAGGGTTAAACACTATGAGTTTCAATAACAACGTGTACATATCTTTCACGGTGTGTAAACGGTTAAAATAAACTACGGAGAATCTATACCTTGAGCTTGCTGAAAATGACTGTTTCAGCCTTGTCCGCTCTGTAACTAAAACACTTCTTTTTGGATCTACACCAAACTGTATCTGTATACCTGTTTTGCTAGCACATAAGGCTCTAAAATATTTTACAAAACAATGTTGTTGCCTATATATGCGATAAACCAAAAATATTTTCTAAACTACTGGTCCATTTGCATCAAAATTTACTGTCAGTTATTCTTGGGTAATTTCTTCGTCTATTTTCATAACAAGTCTGATTAGGCTCCACAATGTTTTAAAGCCGCATTGTGTTTTTGAGAAACCTGCATAAAACGGTTGTTTGGGGTCCCATTCGAACTACGTGGGACGTGATTCTTTCACAAAAACCGGTTTTGTCTAAGCAATTCGCTTTTTAAATTTTATTTATAATATTTTGGTGCTGCACAAATTAAAGAGCCTTCCTTGTGAATGGAAAGAAGGACAACTCTGTAAATACAGGGCTCCAGATAACGGAAGTATTTCGAAAACTAAAATCTTTATTTCTGCTTTTAAACCCAATGGTGTCATACTCATTAAAAGTGTCTCGAAGAGACGGTTTAATCAGTAGTAACTCCCGATTTCATGTTTAGCTGGAACACTGAAAATGACCCTTATTCTGCTGCACAGACGTCTACTTCGACATTGTCGTCTGCAAAATGTGTTCAGTTTAGATTTATGCATTGTTTTACTTAAACAAACCTTAAGACGAGTGTCTAATAGTTTGGATACAGATGAGACGCCGCGTTACGCGGCGTCTTTTTAGATTCAAATAGTTTGTAAACCCAGTAAAGTAGGCACAGGGTTAAACACTATGAGTTTCAATAACAACGTGTACATATCTTTCACGGTGTGTAAACGGTTAAAATAAACTACGGAGAATCTATACCTTGAGCTTGCTGAAAATGACTGTTTCAGCCTTGTCCACTCTGTAACTCAAACACTTCTTTTTGGATCTACACCAAACTTGCTACAAATGTGTATTAGTATAGAATCTAGGTTAGGTTCAATAACTAGCAAAATCGCATCAGGCATGTTTGGGTTATTGCTGAAAAATGCTGAAACAGTCATTTTTTAATACATAAAGGGCAAAAACTCAGATATGCCACATGCGATTTTTGTAATAATCAAACTAGACCTCAATTTTATATACTTAAACATTTTCAGCAAGTTTAATGAATATCCGATAAAAACTGTATGTGTTAGAGTGCAAAAAGTGACTGAAACCGTCATTTTTCATTAATAAACAGACAATAACTCAGATAAACCTTATGCGATTTTAGTAGTTATGAAACTGAACCTTGATTTTATATCAATAAACATTTTCAGCAAGTTTGGTGAAGATCCAATAAAACGTATTTGTGTTAGAGAGCAAAACTTGCTGAAAACAGTCATTTTTTAATACATAAATGGCAAAAACTCAGATATGCCACATGCAATTTTTGTAATAATCAAACTAGACCTACATTTTATATGAATAAATATTTTCAGCATGTTTGGTGAATATCCGATAAAAGCTGTTTGTTTTAGAGTGCAAAAATGACTGAAACAGTCATTTTTTATTAATTAACAGGCAATAACTCAAAACTACCTTATGCGATTTTAGTAGTAATCAAACTAAACCTTGATTTTATAACAATGAACATTTTCAGAAAGTTTGTGGAAGATCGAATAAAAAATACTTGAGTTAGAGAGCGGACAAAAAAGTGTGATAGTCTAACTGACTGATGGATGGACGGGCGGAGGTACAGATACGGTTCCCCCCAGTGAAGTTGAAATCGGCTGTATCACGTGATACTAAGCCGTGTGGTAATGTTTATGACAGACGTTCTATTTTCGGTTTGTTATGATTTTAAATCGCCCTTTTTGGTGATTTAGGTCCGTCTTCATCATTTCATAGATCAGTTTGGCCCATAAGAATGTTCAACCATTATTATTAACCGTTATTGTATTTCAGGCATTAAGAAAAGGTCTGAAAACACAATGGGTCTTTAAATAGAGATACTTTTGAGAGAAAAATTAAGATCTTCAAGCTCCGAAACTACGGTTCGAGTAGCAACATATACCGTATAGCTGGTATTTTCTACGGGGTAGAAATTTCTGTCATTCTGCGGTTTAATCATCGGATCGCTGAAAAAAAAATCGGCAAAATTTAAAATTACCATACTAATTTATCACGTACAATAATTGATAATCCTTCAGTACGCTAATACACCATTATAATAACAACAGACAATACCAACTTAGACCATTAAAATTGTGTTTGGTTTTTAGTTTTTATCAAAATTCCTTATATTAGACACTGGAAACCCACTAACAAATCGTGTTTAAAATTTACCGATATTTACAACGACAAAGTAAATTTTGAGCGAATGAGTCCAAGGTACTCAGAGTACAACAACAGCGGGTATGTATAATTATAGGTAATAACAGTCCAAGCTGTTTGCTATACTGTTAGTGCTGCCGGGTAAGGTCGTGAAAGGTATGATCTGTCATATATACTCGTATTTTTGTGATAATTACTGATGTAATTCAATTCAATTCAATTCAATCATGTATTGTCTAAAACATACATCAGCATGTTTAGAGCGATCAAATATGTACATACAAGCAAAACATGAATTTACAGAAGATATATAGAGTCGTGAACGGTTATCTATGGTTTTCAGAAGTGTTTTAAATATACAATGAATTGATTTGTAAGTTTTTTTCGTGTATCTGTATTCAAAAGTCAGGCATTGCTATCGAGATGTATAGTAATAGCAGACGTTTGGATCCGATCAGCACTATTTTCTTTTAATTATATCACATTTACTTATTCAGAATTTTTAACATTATTCTTTTGACTCGTACCCGTTGGCAGACACTATATACATGATAAATGAATCCATGAATGAATGAACGAGTGTTATCCAATCAAATCAGCCCGTGTTGCTCGCTTTGGCCGTGCGGGTGTAAAAAAGGCACATGGTATTCATTGAAAACCTACTGTGTGTGTGTACACACGTACAGGCTACATGTATAATGTGAAAATTCCCACGGATTGTTTTGTAAATAAATTTAAAATTAAAGCAAGGAATATTGCCACCGTTGCTGTTTTGATTGCATTACGCTATTCGCTTAGTAAGTAACTATATCTACACATATACAGTAACATATACAGTTAAACCCATTACCCTATAAGTACGCATTTTTACGCCTTGGGTTTATTCCTTCATTGTAGAAAATAGGGCAAATTTATACAGTCATGAATATGCCTCATAAGAAATATTTGCTAGATCCTAGCAGATGATAGCCCAAAGCACGTTGAAAGTAAAGCAGCATGTGCCTATGGCTATGGGGTAATAGGTTAAATAGGTCTCACTCCGCATTACCAGGTGTCTCCAAACCGTTTGATTGTAGATAATTTGGTATCCATGATACTCAATTATCCGCAATCAGACTTCAAATTTGTGATATAAATGTATATCATTATAAAGTTACAAACTCTGTAAATTTGCGAAATATATATATTTAGACAAATTTATTATTTTCAGTTTAGAGGATTCTGATAGCAGACTGGTAAATTTCTGTAGTGTACTGTGTACTGTGAGGGACAGCGCCTAAAGTCTAACATTAGCTCGCTGTCCCTAACTGTACACATCTGATGGACTATGAAGATGTGTGTATTGTTTATACACGCTGACTATTATTGAAATACTTCGTACTTCTCGATAGGTGGCCCTAGTTTCATATTTTATATTCGTCTATCCTCAGTACAGTAATATATTTGGAAATGCTATCCCCTGTACAGTAATATACTATCCCCAGAACAACGTCCTATCGGTTTGACGTCAACTATCTCAGCTACTGTTGGTCTAATTTTAAACAGATTTTGCACAATTACTTTGAATTGAAAAATAAATCGATTCACTTTTTTGTATAACGTGTATAAACAGCGAAAATAATGACAAATGTTGACGAAGATGCGACTATGGTCAGTGATTAAAGCTTTTTATTCAGTCTTCCAGGTGAATTTATTTATATTCCTGGCATCAGTGTGGTCACACATGTCTACAGACTATCTTGCAATTCATGTTTATTTTATTTGTAAGAAGATTTTAGAGATAAACGTAATAAAAGTACTCACCTCGCTACTTTCACTTTCAATTCCTAATCACTTCGGTGTCTATATCCTGTGTACGTTTATTCACCGTGATAAAAGCAGACGATAATATTTTAGCAGTGAAGGGGTTAAACTGTCGTAACATGGCATTTCTATTTTCAGATATCGAGTCGCTATCGCTTTCTTCCTATTCACGTATGCATATGGAGAATCTGAAGTGAAAATAACAAGGGCTGTACCGAAGTCGAAAAATCGAGTACTGTTGAAAGCTAAATGTATCTACAAGATGAGCGAAAAGTATCTGGCAGGTGAAGCAGAATTCACCATAGCAATGGACACGGCGCTCACAAGGTTCAAGGTATATTTCCCGTCTAGTACAGTAAAACATCTCCAAGCCGGATACTCAATAAAAGTTTGACCACATAAGTTAAAGTCCTAATATTACTGTCAAATTGCCAAAATCGAGCAATTTTAAAACCTGAAAATGTAGGCACATTCGTAATCTAAACCTATAAAAAGAAGTAATTCCCGATGATTATGGAGGCAACATTGCTTACAAACCCGTGAAATTGGTGAAAAATAAGTCGACTTTAAAATCTGTTTTGTTGCCATTCGATCAAAGACGAATCATAACGGAAATGTTCGACTTCGTTCGGATGACGTCACATAGTGTATACTTAGTACCAATCGCGTGACCTTTACGCAATTCTACGAACCAGTCCGTTAGTCTTATTTGTAAACAAACCCGCTTAAAATGTAAACCAACACGATAAGAATTCGACACATTTAGGTAGGATTCTTTACAAAGTGGGCGTATACACGCGATTTCACTTAGATTTAATACACAGAAAATGCACGTATATATGAAATTGCTCGTTTTAACACACATTTCGGTAGTATTGTCCCTTTAATGCAATATAAAAGTGACGCAGAAACCTCCCAGCTATATTAAGATGCCACATGTAACCAACTGATTCTGATGGAAGTTTAACTATTTGGACTATATTACTGTTCAGTATGAGAATTTTAAAACTGTTTAATTTCACACACAAATTATCGAAAACTCGTGCCTCGAAGCTTTCACCTGACCGGCGGTAGTGGCCCAATGGTTAACACCTTGGACTACGGTACCAGGGGTCGTGAGTTCGATCCCCCGCCGGACCAGCGGTCTGACTAGGGGATTTTTCTGAATCCCCGATGATGTACAGGAATGTTCTTGAGCAAGACATGTACCGCGAATTGCTCCTCTCCACCCAGGGGTTAAAATGGGTACCTGTGAAGGGTCTGAGTCGGTACTGCGGCTGCATTTGACTGCGCCATATGTTAGCAGTGCTCATAGGCAAGATGGCTCGATGATCAGGGCTGAGCGGTCATTCGGACTGAAAGTAGACTTTAACTTGGTATATTACTTTATATTACCTGACTACTTCAGGCTTCATCAGCTATATGACGGTACGTCATTCACACAAAATTCTCAAAATGTTACCAACTTGTTTAGATACCGAACATATCGTTTTAAAGGTAGATATATCCGGTTTCACTGTATTTTAAAACATTTTGACATTACACCCAATGGGGCCCTACCGATATACAGAGTTACCCCGCATCGAAAGTGTGATAAGAGTAGCGCCCCCTGAATGAGCGGTTGTTTCCGGTTCAATAGTGAAGTACACATAGTATCGAAAATCCTTTATCCTCAAACACGAATTTGAGGAGATCGTCTGCTTTTTAGTGTAGAGCTTATATTATATACAGTAGAACATGGCTATACATTATTGAAAGCACAATCTCTCATATTGTTCAAAAATAGAATTAAGACATGCATTTACTTTACCTACAATAAAACTTACAAAAACTTCCATAGATATACCGTTCTATGCATATCATTTATTCATATGTTTATTAAAATAAGTCATCAATCTGCACCTCAATAAATATGTTATACCTCCCAGCAGATGATAGCTTAAAGCAGAATGTACCTTAACCTGCCTTAAGGGGTCACCTATCTTCAAAACTAATACCAGCTATTGGGTAAAGGGTTAAACCCCGTTACATGGATGGTTGCTGTTAATCAACCATAAACCCTACCCGCTATGAATACCTATCATTTAATTTATTACTTTAGCTGATTAAATAAGGAAAAATACCGTAGGAATGATCAATAATGCTAATAGCATGATAAGGGTTAATATTTAAAAAAAAAATACTGCCTACTTTCTTGATAAAAGTTTAGAACATGATATCAATTTTGACTTAAAACATATATGAGTGTGAAACAGTTCTACCCCTGATCAGCCTGTTAGTATATATGCTGCATCTTATCTGGTTCCAAACTTTTTATAAATGATAGTGTTTTAAGCCTATTATAATTAGTGAACTGGTAAAAGATCAACAGAAATAAAGTTTTAATCTACTAAAACGATGGAATACATGCTTTACTTTCAACATTGAGTTTTCAATATAGTACACATTTAATGATAGGAGAGGGGTTCTAAAGTATTTATGTTGTTAAAACGGTATGTATTTCCTATTAACCCTTTAAATACGCCTTTGGTTTATGCCTCCATTGAAGGAAAGAGTTCTAATTCAAAGTTTTTATTAGCATGAATGTGCAACATTAAAAATATTGAATATCCTAGCAGATGGTAGCTTAAAGCAAGCTGAAAGTAAAGTAGCATGTACTTTTCAATCTACCTTTAATGGACACCTGTCTTTCCAGGTAGGAACAGGCGATCGGGTAATGGGTTTACCCATTACCTAAACCAATTACCCCACAGCCCGTGTTAAGTATTGAATATAGGTCACCTCTTAAAGCAGGTTGAAAGTAAAACATAATGCGCCTTAAGGTGCACCCTGCTTTACTTTAATCCTGCTTTAAGGCACCACCCACTACGGCATAAAATATCACCTATGTTTCATAATTATGACTGCTTAGTGCATGAAGAGGATTTAGTTGCTTATGAAGGTGGAATTCATTAAAGGAGTAAAAGGCATAATGATGGGGGTAATGGGTTAAGCTTTTGCACATGAAGGAGTGCATGGTATAGGAGATTAAAATTTATTCCCCACATGAATAACAATGTGGATCCTATATAAAAAAAAATAGTTGGGTGTGTTTTGATTCCAGCCTGTGTACCCAAGACTTAAGCTTCCGTTTTATGGCTTGTCATAGCAGAGATGGCAGCTGCACCCCAAAGGGGGGGGGGGGGGGGGGTCAGTATACAATTCGATTTCTAGCTAATTGGTTACTTCCTGTTGTTAGTTGTGATGATGCTTTGCGCTCTATGGCCCCTGGGCAGAAGACTTGAGAGGTGAAATCCATGTGCGCTATGAGCATGACAGGCTGAACTATTTCTATGAAATTTCTGTCAACTACAATCTGCTGGTATATAATGGACAAACAAAATATACATATTTGAAGAAACTGTTTACCATTCAACATATTTTAAAAGATCAGTTTAACCCTTTGCCTAATGAATATTCATGTCATTATTAATAACTGAATAATACAAAGTTTATGTTTAATACCGGTAATGTCTTAATAAATATCCCCTTTTTCGCCTGTAATAGGCAGCATTTATAGACCTATAATGTCATTTAACAACCAGAGAGGACAGTCATTGATTATAGAGACTGTTCCTATATAGTAACCATCTGATCAGGATCTACTTTTAATCCATGTTAACGTTCTTTTACCGAGGTGAAAACCCGTGTCTGTTAAGTATGTTAAAAGTCAGCTTCTTTGTTATACATGTATAGAAAAAGTATGATCAGTGCTACTTTCGGTTTGCTAAAAACGATGAAATAAATAACCGTCGCATTTGACATTAAACAAAATTAATACATTAAAATACATAGGGATAAACGGGAGATTGACTGCATATAGATATAGGTATCAAACTAATAAACCGCATTCGATCTATTCTTTTCCGAATCGTTTATGACCGTTATCGACACCGTCTCAATGATGCGTTAACTAAACCGGAAACAACCTTTTTCCTTATCAGGGGAGTTAACTCGTGATGAAAATTGGGATAACTCTGTAATGCGGTAGGGCCCCATTCCCTTAGCCAATAAGATATCATTTAAGGGTGTATCAAACTCATGAATTTGGGAAATTTTTAAGTATATGAAAACACTCTATGATGGTTTTGTATTAAAGAGCTATTTAAGATGAATGAAAAAATAGAAAAAAGTGTACACTTTGGTGTACAACTTTTGGCTCTACGGTTATTTTTAAAAGGTGTAAAATTTACCCCACCCTCTTTTCTTATTTTGTCCTTTTCAAACAGCCCGCTTCAAAAAAAAAAAAATTTCAAAAGAAAACGAACATGATAATTTGGTTTTATGTTATTTAGTTCATGTCTATGGTAGTATTTCTTTATACAAAAACTAATTTAAGACAAAACAGGCACCTATCATCGATATGGTATTTTTTGTAAATTTTGTAAAGGGAGATAACTTCTTTTTCTTCAATAACTCAAAATGTTCAACACTAACCTATTAATTACTTTTCATATTTTGAATTGCCTTTCTAAGGATTTTCATCTAGTAGAATATAAGAAAAAGTTAAATACTAGATTTTTTTTTTTACTATTTCTCTTGTGGCGGTTTGAACACAGTAATCTCAGAACTGCCATTTCTCTGGAGTTTTTTCGGCGGAGCTGAATAGTTTCTATTTCAACACATTTTCCAACTGTTATTATTTTCAACCAATCATATTTGATCAGATGTTTAGAACTAAGAGCACTTGTTTAAAACTGAATTGTCTGATTGGATAGTAGCCAGGGCTCCAGATAACGGAAATATTTCAAAACTTAAAATCTTCATTTCTGCATTAATCCCTATGATGTCCAACTCATTTGAACTGTCTCTTCGAGACGATCAAAATGAGTGGTAACACCATAGGGTTTGGTGCTGAAATGAGTGAGAAAATGTTAGATTTGTTCAGTTTACTCCCTCTTATCTGGAGCCCTGATAAACTGTAGCCATGCAGGCTGGTCTAATTGTGAGACACAGTGCAGATTGCTAACTATACTGAGCTGATGACATCATGCTTCTATTTTAAGATTATGACGATTTGTCTTTTTATAGATAGACATTTGTAGCTCTAAGGTGTTTTGTTACAGCAGACTGCTGTTACAAAATTACTACAATATCTGTATGAGGGTTAAATTATTGTTTTGCATTTCTGTACATTATAGTTTTTTAGTCAGAGTTATGCTATATCATTGAATGTGTATTTTTTGCGTGTAAATCCAAATATTACAATTATTTGATTTTGCACATTCATCTACAGCATGACTTAATTCCATCACCCATTCCTCCGAATATCTTTTTTAAAGATATTTCTTGTTATTGAATAAAATAACAAGTAAACCTATGTTATACATAGGTCATGACTGTCAATGGTGTGATATATTGTTTTGAAAAGATGTCTTTGAACAAGCGCATACGAAGAGTGCGCTTTCACCTGTTTTCATGAATATGCATTATTAGAAATATTTTTTATTCTTAGCAGATAGTAGCTTAAAGCGGACTGAAAGTAAAGCAAAATGCGCCTCAAGACGCATTTTGCTTAAGTTCCAACCTGCTTAAAGTGTTAAAGAGGTCACATGTCTTCAAAACTAGAAACAAGCTAGGTGGTAAAATGTATATTAAGGTACGATTCCTATAATCGCGCTTGAAAAATAGACTCTGAAATTTGGTTTTCTTCGTAATTTTATGATCAACTTATGGCAGACCTGTATATTCTTTAGCATATAAAACTCACGCAGCTAGGAAAGACCCTATGTGTCTTATAGGCTAGGTATTTTCTTATCTCTAGTGTGTCTTTAAGTTGAGACAAACTGACTTAGAAACTTCTCTATGAGCATTAAACAGTTTTAGTCTGGACCTGACATCGAATATGCAAATACTTTTTTTGAAACTTTATTGATCATTATTGTGTCAGGTCCTTTACCGTGGATTGCATTAACAATATTCAAATAGTAGATACATATGAGCGGTGTAATGCGAAAAAATGACTTATTGCAATTGCAAACAGTGAAGATCAAGGCCAGCCGCGGCGTCAAAGACGAGGCGACTTGTCTTGATCTACACCGTTTGACACCCACGTGCATCTGAAGCATTTCATGTAGCTGTATTATAACACGGTATTTGGCAATGTAGACCAAACTCAGACACAGAACCTGGGATGACAACGATGCCTGGTATCTACATTATTGCAATGCAATAAGGCTGGTTTTGTTATGGCATTGCTCATATTAATAAATAAGGAAGGCTATTTGAAACTTCATAATTTAGCTCAAGCCTTCATAAAGATTTACATTTTATTATATTGATGTTTTCAAAATTTCGTCCCATTGATAGTCAGGCAATTTAGATCATGATCAGGCCCCCCTATATGTTCATAGTCTATGCTGCCTCAAATTCACTCTTTCAATCTTTATATTGATTTGTAATAATAACTCAATGTTGGAGAATGAATAACTATATCCCTTTGACATATATCACAGTTCCATTCCCAAAATAACATTCAACAGTTTCGCTAAATACATTTCTATTTTCCTTGACTATTCTGTAGTCAAAACAGGTAAAGGTTCTTGACTCAACGGACACAACGTTTACCGTGGAGAATACCAAGACTATGAAACCTGCTAAGTTCATAGCCAAATTCTCCGTGTGGTACGATGGTGATGAAAACACGCCGGTACCTAAAGGAACTTGCTCTGACCTGCGATTTCCGGGAACCACAGCAGGTAGATTGATAAATTATATCTTATTGCCATGACAACCCGTATGATGGAGTTTCATACATCAGGCTTGCAGATTAGATGTTAAATAGTAACATATGCTGTTAAAAGTCGAGGACCCCCTAATGAAATCGGACCAGAATCAGGACTACGGAGAGCGATCGGCTATTGTCGCCAACTGTCAACCCGTTCCGAACCATGGTAAACTATGGTAAGGAGCGGGTCGACAGTTGACAAGAATGGCCGACCATTGTCTGTACAGTACCGATATTGGCCCTCTTCCATTAGGAGTCCTCAACAGTTGTATGTGTCATAACCTTTCCCAAATAGAATAGCTTGTTTATTTCTCCACTGACGAAACTAGTCGCAATTTACTCAGTCATGTACATGTACCAAAAGATATATTCTAACAGATGGTAGCTTATTAAAGCCGCATACTGAAAGTAAATCAGAATTCGCCTTAAGGCGCATTCTGCTTTACCTTCGACGTGCATTAAAAGGTCAACTGTCTTCAAAACTAGAAACAAGCATTGAGGTAAATATATTTTCTATATCCTAGCAGATGGTAGCTTTTAAAGCAGGTTTGAAACAAAACAGAATGTTCCTTAAAGCGCATTCTGCTTTACTATTAACCTGTTTTAAGTGGTCAGCTGTCTTCAAAACTAGAATCAAGCTCTTTGGTAAAGAGTTAATTTATGTAGTTACCAGTCCTTTTTTTGCTACTCACATATTTGATGGTACACGATCAAGTATAACACATTGTGTGGACTGTAACAATTTTTGTTTACAACGTACGTCGAAAAGACATTTCCTGACCTACGTTCGGTGATTACACCCAGTCAGACAGTTCCCTTGCAAAAAAACATGCGTCTTGTGCATTTACCTATAGCAAAGAACTATTGAAGCGTCTCTTGTGAGGCCCGTTTCTTATATTTGATAGTTTGGTTCGAAATACCCTTTGAAAAAGCTCTCGGGTATGAGTATTTCAGGGCCTCTCTAGGGAGAGTGAGATGGCTATGACATGTGCTGCGGGCTTTTACAATTACTTTCACGTCTGTCGAGAATAATTGGGAGGGGGTCCATCAAAGGACTGAGGAAATGTCTTTAAATGGTGACTGGTCGTTTATAGAAATGTTATGATAAGTATATGCGCTAGACAATTATTGTATGCAAATAATAATAAGCCGCTGCGCAGTAACTAGGACTAGCTATATAGCGGGCACTATTTCTAACCGACGAACGCTAAAAATCACTTGTCCCTTGAACTCTGCGTTATTCGTGACTGACAGCTGGGTCCAAGGTTAAAAAGAGTATGAGTTGAGTCTGAAATCGTTCTCAAGCATTTGATTGGTCAGATTTGAGCTGTTGCTCCAATCTTGCCAATCAAATTATTGAGAACGACTTTAGACTCAACTCAAATTCTTTATAATCTTGGGCCCATGTCAATAAAAAAACATTGAAAAAACGTTTTGACTCAATTCGGACTCGAATCCAAAGCCTACTATGCAAGCGGTCTCACCGACTGGGCTATCAACCTACACAACAAAGTCTGTCAACCTTTCCAATATGTAAAACATAAAATACAGTAAATATTAGTAGCAGCATAAAGTGCTTTTATAAAATGGATTTCTAGGATAAAAAAAAAAACATTTGTTGTGAACATTTCACAATCGAAAGCAATCGATTTATTCAAGTTTCCTATTGAAAAATGGGTCTTGAATGGAAACGTATCCACCATAAAGTATATGTAGCTCAATTAAAATATATCAAGTATCCACTTCTTGATTATACTGTTTTGAGTTCGATCCTTAGTCTGAACAATAGAGAGAGGGAGAGAATAAATTGGTTGCCCTTTTAGACAAATGAGTCCCCCTTACACCCCGATTTCCTCCCTAATAAATGGCCACGTGAGCCACCGCGCAAGACCAATCTCATTCACAGAACAGTATTACAGCTCCCCTCTCTACAACGACACCCTATGGGAGACAAACATATGTGCGTTGTTCGGAGGGAGTCGTTATAGAGAGGGAAACTGGTTACATTTGCAAACAGCTTGAATCCAGATCAGACGCCGCGTAACGCGGCATCTGATCTGGATTCAAGCTGTTTGTAACGCGTCAATAAGTCTTTTTCCTTTCAAAATGTGCATTATGTAACTGAGAAAATTAGCAGACGCCAATTTTTAAGCAGACAATACTGCAACAGTAAAGGCGTTAGACATAATTGTCCTGTATAGGGAACTGCGACAAGGGTCGTTGTGAGAAGGAAGTCGTTGTTGGGAGAGTCGTTGTAGAGAGGGAACACTGTACTTCGTTCCTCAACATACATCTTTGTCACAGGCTACATCTCAAAGTATTTAAGGCAGACCATGTGACTTTTAACGAGTGTCGCTAAATATTACTGTGATTGACTTATCTACTTATCTTTATGGGATACAGCTACCACGTCGACAACAAGCTCAACAACTTCACCAACTACGTCTTCAACGTCATCAACTACATCTTCAACAACTTCATCAACTACATCTTCAACAACTTCATCAACTACATCTTCAACAACTTCATCAACTACATCTTCAACAGCGCCTTCAACGACACAGCCAGGCTTAAGTATGTTATTACAATTTTAAAGACGATATTATTTCTAGTTTAAGCAAAACGTTGATCAAAATCGATACAACAGAATATAGAAAATGACATTTGTTTTGAAAATGTTAATAGTTTATTCTAATCAAAATTACAAACTGTTTGGGACCGTGCGCTGGGAAACAATAAGGTATCCCGTCCAACGTACATGTCACATCTATGAACTCATTTGTGAAAAATGTTAAGGACAGTAACAGCTTGGTCCAGATGATACGGTGACAAGCTCGGCGTCTCATCAGGATCTTCGTATATTTTTATCTTCTCTTGGACTGTCTTAAAGGAATGACATAAGACAAATGTTTTGATATTTCGAATTCGTTTAAGGCGAACATATTGGTATTACAAAGTTTAAATTACGAATATGTTAAGTTTAATCGACTTCATTCTGATGCAATTCAACTGTAAAACATGTACATTTTGACTTAAGCGAGTTTGATATACCGAGGTTTGACTGTATATCTACCATTGCCAATCAGACGATATGACAATCAATCATTAAATATAACCTACACATGTATATATAAAGCAGCTTCTCAAAGGTACCCAGAAATAATTGTCTTGACATATTCTATACTGAATGGTTCCAATGAAACATTTCACTTAAGAAAAATGATAAAGTCATATTGGTTTAAAAGTTACTTTTAAAATATTTGTAAAAAAAAACCCCAGTTTTTTTTATCAAAGGGTTCTCTCAGAGTCTACAATGATTACAAAACAGGCATAAATTTTCTAATATATTGGTTTCTAGCGTTAAACGATATAACAACTGTTCTAGTACGGTTCAATATGTGTGTATGTTACTCTTTAGCTTCAGTTGATGCTTGGGTATACAAGACGTGGCCCGAGGGAAGTTGTACGCGTGTTTATGGAGTCTGTGATTTCCCCATGGATACAGTAATGGATGCCAACACTGTCTTCTTTAACATCACATTTAGCACGCCCGTCCAAAGGTTTAAGGTAAACGCTCATCGTTCTTTTCCTGTAGCATGTAAAGTGACAGAACTATGGTTTGTAAATAAAGTATTCGATAACTCCAGCTCGTTTAAACCAAACAACATACAATGCATTATTTTTGTAATCGAATTTCCACCGCTCGAAAATATCTGTATTTCAAATTAAATTGAGACTAAGCCTCAATTTAACTTTTAAATACAGATATGTTCGTTTTAAGCTCGATTTATTTACTCGGGTGAACTTACGTACGCCAAGATCCACCGATACATAGTAGGGAAAACAAACAATAAACTTATTATACGAGTATGTTCTTTCCATAACCATTAGTGGGAATAGGGCTCCTAGACCATTTCATTCCAAAGGTACAGCCACTTTAAATGTCGGTTATGTGGCTATCTTCCTAAAGCAGATCAGAGAAATGTAACTCATTGACATTTTCTACACTGATAAAGAATGAAATAAGGATGTACAGCGCACACTTACCTAGCTTATTCAAAATTAAATTATCTCCCCTTTTCTTATTTAAATACATGTAGTTCACTTTTACGGCAACTGCATGACAATATTATCTGACATGATTCAATGTAATAAGATGAAACTTTTCAACAAGCAATACAATATAACAAAAGGAAGTGCAATACACATGAACTATAAATCTTTCATCACCCAATATTGAATAATCTCCCTTTTTATTCATTTTTGTCTTGATGGTATCTCTTAAAATGTCAAAGATAACTCTTTAATACCTTGTAAACGGATAACAGATGACATCAGGGTATGCAGCGTACAAGAAATATGATCCATTTTTGTCCACAATTAATCGTCTCCGGATTTCTAAATTATTGCTATTTCCAGTGCATTACAAACTTTTTGGACCCATATCTTTTCAATGATTCAATGTAACTCAAAGAAACGCGAAAGGGGTATAACAAGAGAAAATGCAACACACAAGAACCATAAATCTGACCCGTTTTTTTTCTTTATTTATCTCCCGTCGATGTACAGTCGAACTTCTATATCTCGAACTCGCTTAACTCGAACTATTCGATATTTCTAAACATGAATTTGCCTTATTTCAAGCTCGGTTTTAGGTGAACATACCCGTGTTTCAAAGTTAAAACGAGACTTATCCGCGTTTTAACTTTGAAATACGGGTATATCGTAGTAGATATCAGCGTATTTACTGTTCAAAAACTTCTCTGCAGTGTTTATGCTCCCAATTATCGTATTGTCCGTCCGTCACACAGTTTCTTGCTAGTTTATTATCATTTACTGTTCAAAAGCAAAATTTGGAATGTGATTAACTGAATCATTTTACTTGATGCAAAATTCATATCTTAAACCTAGTATTAATATGAATGTGCTCGTTTGCTTAACATGCTTAACCTGGGGTATTTCTTTTTGGGGAGCACCCATCAATTCCAACAATGTTCTTGATATTTGCAAACGGATATTTGCCCGATAAAAAGGCATCTTTCTTTAACTGTATAATTCCAGTTTCCAATTAAATCTAGTCAATGTTTAATAATTAAGGGTTGTTTCAACAATGTGTGTCAAATGGCAAAGTGATCCCGACCAGGAGATCCAATCAAGGTCTTTAATTACTATTCGCATAGCACAAGCGTACTTTTTCACATATGTACGTAACAAGGGTTCAATGGATTGAATGAAGCAAAACTCAAAGGAAAAGCAATTATATTATATTGATTTACCGATCACAATATCTGCACTACCAACTTTTACTATCTTGCAGCAATGGGCGGGAGAAATGATTTCCTCGGACAATGGGAATAAATGGTTCATCACCTTGAACAAGTATTCGATGTCACCCCCTACAATGCGCTACACTTTCGAAGCCACCTACAACTCTAACAATATACCGAAGATGGTGTGCTTTGGGTCCTTCAAATGTAATTTTTGCTTACTACTTACTCTTTTTTTCAAACAGACCTCTAACTTGTATTTAATGGTAAATCTAAAGGAGACTAATTGGCAATATTTGAAATAAATACATTCATATAAGGTATATTTGTACAGTGATACCTCTTTACAACAACACCCAATAGGAGACAACGATTGTGTGTGTTGTTCGGAAGGAGTTGTCATCGGGAGAGACATTAAATACCCTTAGAGTGCTGAGCATGATTTGGGTTACATTTGCAAACAGTTTGAACCCAGAACAGATGCCGCGTAACGCGGCGTGTGATCTGAGTTTACTTACTGTGCTGGCGGTCTTTTTGATTGTAAGGTTGTGGAACAGGGTTTATATTTTATGTACACTGTTCGTCTTTATAGGTGAATATAGGAGATAAGTGTGAGGTTGGGCGCCCCTAAACCCAGGTTTAACCCCCCAGTGGTTGTTAATAATTAATTAATTTATAGTTTGTTATTGATTGCTACTGACCGTACCAAGGCGGGCTCCTATATTCACTTTGCTTTATGTTTGTCTTGCGTGTTGTTTTCTATTTAGTGTGTAGATGAAGGAATGGTATTGCGTGTGTGTGTGTGTTTGTTGTGGTATGACTGTGTGTGTGTGTTCTGCTAGAGAGGTGGGTGTATTGTTTGTGTTACGTTTCCTGCTTGAGTCTTTCGTATTTATTTATTGATTGAACCATTTGGGATAGAGGGTACGGGGCGATATGTGTTTTTCTCAAACACGGAGTCTAGTTGATTTTCATTTTTTTGGATAAATATATATTTTAGCAAACAGAGCACACACAGGTCAGACCCAGCATTATATGGCGTCCGTTCTGAATGTGCACTGTTTGCTTTTGTTCCATTTATGGGACGCTGTCCAGACACATATGGGCTAACTTAAAACACATTAAGGACGTAACACTTATTTGAATATATAATATGATGCTTCAGTAATCCGAATGCAAAAAGTCGAACCTAATTTGCGTTTTTCCACCTCCACTTGTTTGCTACTAATGGCTTTTGCAGTCGACTTTACAAACAGTTTATAGTCAATGTTTCTGGAGCCCAACTATAATATTGCTTAGGACCGTGTCTCGTAAGTCTTTAATTGTGTGCTTACAGCCGGACTAACAAGTTCGTCAACAATGTCTTCAACAAGTTCTTCACCCAGCCCTTCACCAAGTTCTTCAAGCTCTTCCACAAGCTTTTCAACAAGTTCTTCAACAAGTTCTTCAACAAGCTCTTCAACAAGTTCAACATCCAGCACAACATGTGAGTGTAAAATTTAATTCATTTTGTTAAATAAATAGTATTTTGTTTTTTGAATTGAAGAAACAAAAGCAATGGCAGTACTGTGTCAATTTTTGTTTGATGCATAACTATCATCGTTTGCAATGGGCGTGGAAACAGTTCATATATACTTCCACCTGTAACACGGTTTTACTACCCCTGTGCCTCCTACAGTTGGATAATCGTAAGCAGTTACAGTAAACTGTTACACGGGATTTCTGTGCGCTTTACTGTATGTAATTGCAGTTTACCAAAATGAAAGGTAAAACAACTTCAAGTAAGTGACCCTTTTTAAAAATAATAACACTTATAATTTGTTGATAATTGGACAAATGAAATGCGCATACATGTATATAATTATCTATATATGTGTGTTACAGGGAAAATGTGTAATCAGAGATTTCATGAAATCAGTAAAAAAAAGATTTCGTGTAATTCCTGAACCCAACCAGGGATTACATAAACTTCCTAATATGCACTAGTGATAACATATAATCACTGCGTTTTTCCTTCAGTTTTATACATATTCCCTGGCCGGGTATGTGTAGCTTTCAGTAACAGGTTTCATCAAGAGAACTGACCATTGTTTAAGCTTTACAGGTATAGGTCCAAACAAAGCTTTTTCATGATACAGTGAGAGATGATCACTGTAAATAATAGCATTGTTGCAGGATATAAAAGTGATATGCCGATTTATCGTGATACTCGGCGATCTCGTCACGAAGGTGCCGATGTGATTATCGACGACATATGTGTCATCATCGACGTTTGAACATTACCTTGGGGTAACGGTGTTCTGAAATGTATTCCGTACCTAAATAAATAATACTGTTATTCTGTCACAATTAAACAATAACGCAGTTAAATGAACTAATAATGCATTAATAATCCAGGTCATTATTAAGATCAGACATGTTGATTGAGACTTAAAATACAATAATTGCAAAACCGTAAGAACCATTTGGCATTTTTGGGAAATAAGCGTGAAGTAGAATAATTAAAACAAAACAAAACAAAAAACAAAAAAACCCACACTATTTTTAATCCAACATGTGCCGTTGAACGATTGAAGTTTTTGAGTCATATTGCCAACTCTAGCAAATAATAGCAGTTTCATTTTTAGTCTAAACTTTTCAATTTCACACACATATTGTAGAAATAATAGCAGTGTTCTGTCGAATACAGTAAGGATTGCTCACTTTAAGACCTCATTGCTTATCTAATGTTTTTTGTTAAAAATGACAAAGCAACAAAGAAGTCCTGGGGTGATTATTATATCCAGCAAAGATGATAAACCCACTGCGTTAAGAAGTACAGTAAGACTTATCTATATCGGTTATTAAAACAATGACCTAAATTGGTCTTTTTTAGATCAGGTGGCAGTTTAATGCAGATTTAAATTAATCGAGAAAGCTCCTTATGGAGAGTTCTGCATTATTTTCAACCTGCATTATGCAACCACCTGCCTATATATTCCAGACTTTGTTAAAACGTGACTGCAAATGAGAGGTTCGACAATACATATTGTTTAACCTATATATCATCCCATTATCCCATATCCTGTTTCCAATTTTGGAAACAGATGACTACTAAAAGCAGGTTGAAAGTAAAGCAAAATGTGCCTCATATTCATATATGGTCAGAAACATAGAAAAAATGTTTGAGCCAATAAAATGTGTTATTTATGTTATGTTATATGGGGATATATTGTTTTTGTCAGGTTTGTCTGTCCGTCCGTCTGTCATACATTTTGTCCGGAAAATTACGACAGTTCTACCAATGCTTGTGAAACAAAATTGCATACATGTATATGGAAAGAGCTTGATGAAAGTGCCATTTACAAGAACCATAACTCTGGCATCAACAGTTTTGCAACTATTCTCTTTTTTCATATTTAACTGTCTGGAAGATAAGTTCTGCTGGTGCTTGCGAAATGAAATCTCACAGATGGAAATAGTTTGATGAAAAGAAGGAACATGAAAAGTTTTTCCCCACAGTAGATCTATCTGTGTGTTTGTGTTGGTTGCTGAAAGTGTAGGGATAGGGATTGGGGAGGAGGGGAGAGAGAGACATCTGTTTTCAGTGTAAACAAATCTCTAGTTTTCATTTGCCTTGTATTGGCTTTGCAAGAAACGTGTCTCACAACAACTTTGAGATGACCCCCGTTTATAGTCCGTTTGTTCACTTTTCACTATCCGAAGAATACAATGTCTACCATAACCAGCTATATAGCGGACACTATTTCTAACCGACGAACGCTAAAAATCACTTGTCCCTTGAACTCTGCGTTATTCGTGACTGACAGCTGGGTCCAAGGATAAAATGAGTTTGAGTTGAGTGCTCTCAGTCATTTGATTGGTCAGAATGGGGCAAAAGCTCAAATCTGACTAACTAAATGCTTGAAAACGACTTTAGACTCAAACTCTTTATAATATTTGGGCCAGGTCAATATAATCGTACAGAGTAAAAACTCGTTTTGACTCAACTTGGACGCGAATCCAAAGCCTTTTGACTTACTATCCAAGCGGTCTCGCCGACTGGGCTATCAACCTACAAAATAAAGTATGTCACCATTACCATCGTGTGAAACACAAAATACAGTAAATATTAGTCGCAGCATAAAGCGGTTTTATAAAATGGATTTCTTGGATAAAAGAAAACAAACGTTTTTAGGTGAACATATCACGATCTGTAATGTTCAAATCATTAATTGAATCCAAAGCAATCGATTTATTCAGGTTTCCTATTGCAAAATGGGCATTGTGTGTTCAATCTACATATTACAAGTATCCACTTCTTAATTATACTGTTTCATGTCCAATCCCTAGTAGGAACTATAGAGAGAGGGAGAGGGTAAAGTGTCTGCCCTTCAAGGCAAATGAACAAGTCTCCCTCACACTCCGGTTCCCTCCCCAATAAATGGCCACGTGAACTACCAATCGACACCAATCTCATTCACAGAATAGTATTACTTCGTTCCTCAACTTTCACCTCTGTTACTGGCCTGGTTTAATGGAGTGCGCCAATATGGTTCATCTCATTCAATAGCAGCTCTATACCCTTTATTGGGTATTTAAAATCCTCTGAAGACGGAGTATGGCTGCCTATATGGCGAGGTAATTGAAAACAGCTATGCACGTAATCCTCCAGCTTGACAGACAATAATGTCTGTACCAAGCTGTCCTGTGAGTGTTAAGCACAGGTACGCTAACAACAACAACAACAACGTTCCTCATCATACATCTTTGTCACAGGCTACATCTCAAAGTATTTAAGGCACACCATGTGACTTTTAACGAGTGTCGCTAAATATTACTGTGATTGACTTACCCACTTATCTTTATGGGATACAGCTACCACGTCGACAACAAGCTCAACAACTTCACCAACTACGTCTTCAACTTCATCAACTACATCTTCAACAACTCCATCAACTACATCTTCAACAGCGCCGTCAACGACACAGCCAGGCTTAAGTATGTTATTACAATTTTAAAGACGATATTATTTCTAGTTTAAGCAAAACATTGATCAAAATCAATACAACAGAATATAGAAAATGACATTTGTTTTGAAAATGTAAATAGTTTATTCTAATCAAAATTACAAACTGTTTGGTACCGTGCGCTGGGAAACAATAAGGTATCCCGTCCAACGTACATGTCACATCTATGAACTAATTTGGGAAAAATGTTAAGGACAGTAACAGCTTGGTCCAGATGATACGGTGACAAGCTCAGCGTCAAATCTTCGTATTTTATCTTCTCTTGGATTTTCTTGAATGAAGGCGCATTTTTTTATATTTCGAATTCGTTTTAGGCGAACATATTGGTATTACAAAGTTTAAATTACGAATATGTTTAGTTTAATCGAATTCAATCTAATGCAATTCAACTGTCAAACACATGTACATTTTGACTTAAGCGAGTTTGCTATACCTAGGTTTGACTGTATATCTACCATTGCCAATCAGACGATATGACAATCAATCATTAAATATAACCTACACATGTATATATAAAGCAGCTTCTCAAAGGTACCCAGAAATAATTGTCTTGACATATTCTATACTGAATGGTTCCAATGAAACATTTCACTTAGTCATATTGGGTTTTAAAATTACTTTTAAAATATTTGTAGAAAAAACCCCAGTTTTTATCAAAGGGTTCTCTCAGAGTCTACAATGATTACAAAACAGGCATAAATGTACTAATATATTGGTTTCTAGCGTTAAACGATATAACAACTGTTCTAGTACGGTTCAATATGTGTGTATGTTACTCTTTAGCTTCAGTTGATGCTTGGGTATACAAGACGTGGCCCGAGGGAAGTTGTACGCGTGTTTATGGAGTCTGTGATTTCCCCATGGATACAGTAATAGATGCCAACACTGTCTTCTTTAACATCACATTTAGCACGCCCGTTCAAAGGTTTAAGGTAAACGCTCATCGTTATTTTCCTGTAGCCTGTTAAGTGACAGAAATATAGTTTGTATATAAAGTCTTCGATAACTCCAGCTCGTTTAAACCAAACAACATACAATGTATTATTTTAGTTATCGAATTTCCACCGCTCGAACTCGTGTAAGTCAACATATCTGTATTTCAAATTAAAACGAGACTTAGGCTCAATTTAACTTTTAAAAACAGATATATTCGCCTATAGCTCGATTTATATATTGAAATTAGGAGAGACGGCGATTTGATTTTACCTACAGTTATACTTCTCCCTAAGGGATGGGGATGGATTTTACGCTTTGTCTGTTCGTCCGTATTTCCGGGCGCATAAAAAGATAGTTGGGTAGCCAAAATAATCAGTCACTTAAGGGTGTATCCAACCCATAAGCGATTTTTTCAAAGTATCAAACTTTTTTTCTATCATTGATTTTTTGGAAGAGCTATTTATGATGAATAAAAAAAATGGAAAAAAAATATGGTGGTGTCCTTTTTTTTTTTAGCTACAGCGATTTGAAAAAGGTATGTCAAATTTGGACTTTTCCTCTCAAATTTTACCCATTCAGAGTACAAGCTTCAGTAAAATCTATTTCGAAACAAAACAAACATGGTAATTTGGGTTTTCATTATTTATTTCATGTCTATGGTGGTATTTTCACATATAGAAACCAAATTTAGACAAAGCAGGCACTAGGTTTGAACAATATTGATCCTCGACTATCAAAAATATGCTTTTTTATAGGGCATGATTTTATTAAATTTTTTATTTTATGAACAAAAAGTAAAAAAGTTTGAAAATGAAATAGTTCTAGTATTAAACTTTTTCTTATATTCTACCAAATGAAAGCCAATACTAAGGCAGTTCAAAATATGAAAAGAAATTGAAAGGTCAGGGTTGAAAATTTTGAGTTATTAAAGTAAAAAGAGTTATCTCCCCTTACAAAATTTACAAAATTTACAAAAAAGTACCATATCGATGATTTTTAGAGCTTTATAAATTTCACATTTGGTGCCTATTTTTTCTTAAATTAGTTTTTGTATGAAGAAATACTACCATAGATAGGAAATAAATAACACAAAACCAAATTATCATATTTGTTTTCATTTAAAATGGATTTTATTGAAGCGGGCTGTTTGAAAAGGACAAAATAAGGGAAAGTGGGTGGGGTAAATTTTACATTACCATGGAGCCAACTGTTGTTCACCAAAATGTACACTTTTTTCTATTTTTTCATTCATCTTAAATAGCTCTTCAATACAAAACCATCATAAAGTGTTATCATATACTTTGAAAATTTCTTAAATTCATGACATTGATACACCCTTAAGTGAAAAATGATTCACCTGACAATGTTGTGCATTAACATGACCATTAGTGAGAAACTGAGAATAGGGTTAGAGTAAGGGTTAGCTTCGAGATCATTCAATTCCAAATGCACGATCATTAGAAATGATCAGAGAAGATAGACACAGAGGACAAGGGTTTGAGGACGTCCGTCCGTTCTTCCGTTATTTACTCGCCATCTTTGTAGTATGTGGCCATTTCCTTTGATATTTTTTCCTAGGCTAACCACATAACCGACATTTCTCTTGGCTCTTACTTCAGAATATATTTATTTATAAGCTTATATATAACCTAAACCTAACCCTAATCGCACTAATGACAAGGTTATTGACAAAAATGACCCGGTTAATGTCACAAGAGGTGGCCAGGTTAATATTTTTCACTTATGTGGCTAGTTCCATCCAAAATTATCGCTTTATGCGCCCGGACGTCCGGACGTCCGTTCGTCTTCCGTCCGTCCAACTTTCTTGTCCTGAGCATATCTCTTGAGCGCTGCAAAGACGATGAAACTTGATACAGTGATAGAAGGACAGGACACAAGAACCATAACTCTTTCATCTTCTACTTTTGAATTATCTCCGTTTCTTATTCTAAATTCCAATTGTTTCCGGATGATATTTCCAGAAATAAAGAATGTATTTCATTGACACTTTGTACACTATTAATGGATTAGATAAGGATACACAATGCACACGAACCTTAACTCTTGCTCTATCCAAAATAACATTACCTCACCTTTTCCGATTTTAAAACATGTAGTTTATTTTTATGTCCAGTGCGTGACAATATTGTCGGATCTATATTTCTTTAAGGATTTAAGGAACATTATAACTCAATGAAACATGAAACACAAAAGACGTATAGAAAACAAGAGAAAATGCGACATCGGAGCCCTTCTATTTTTATTTATCTCCCGTTGATGTTGTTCATTTCAGTAAACTATTACTAACAATTTACTATTTAAAATATTGTCCGCAGTGTTTATGCTCCCCAATATCGTCTTGCCATCTGTAACACACTTTCGTGCTAGTTTATCATCATTTTTTGTTATAAAAACATTGGTATGCGAATATCTGATTAATTTTATTTGATGCAATACTTATGTTTTAAACCTGGTATTTATAGGAATGTGCTCGTTTGCTAAACATGCTTAGGTATTTCTTTTTGGGGAGCACTTATCATTTCCAACGATGTTCTCGTTATTTTTAAACGGGCCTTTGCCCGGTAAAAGGGCATCTTTCTTTCGCATTGGCCCTTTCAAATATATAATTCAAGTTTCCAGTTAAATCCAGTCCATGTTTGACTATTAAGGGTTGTTTCAACGATGTGTTTCAAAATTTATTAACAAAGTGATCCCGACAACAGGATCCAATCAAGGTCTTTAAATACTATTTACATAGCACAAGTGTACTTTTTCACATATACACGTAACTAGGGTTCAATGGATTGAATTTAGCAAAACTCAAAGGAAATGCAATTATACTATATTGATTTACCAATATTGATTTACCAATCACAATATCTGCACTGCCATTTTTCTACTATCTTGCAGCAATGGGCGGGAGAAATGATTTCCTCGGACAATGGGAATAAATGGTTCTTCACCTTGAACAAGTATTCGATGTCACCCCCTACAATGCGCTACACTTTCGAAGCCACCTACAACTCTAACAATATACCGAAGATGGTGTGCTTTGGGTCCTTCAAATGTAAATTTTGCTAACTCTTTATATATTTTCACAGACTTTCAACTTGTTTTTATTGTAAATCTAAAGAAGACTTATTGGCAATATTTGAAATAAATGTATTCATATTAGTCCGGCAGCTTAAGTGACAAATACTTCGCTTGATGATACAAGCGTCAAATTTCGCACATATATGCTTCATGACATTCTTTCTTAGAAAAGCACCAGATCCAAGTGAAAAAATAAAATGGTCGCCATTTGAAGTGCCTTTATACTGTGTTTCAAGTAGATTTTGATTGAATTATCCTATTTTGAAGATTTTTACATTAAAATATATGTTTTTGAGGATGAGAAAGCCATTTTTGAATTTTAAACATCAAAATTATTGAAAATAATGACGATATATTATAAATTAAATAAAAAATGCAGTTTTATTGAAGTTTTAATGGATAGTGCCGCAGATGATTAAAACAGTACTTAAGTTGGTGATACAAGCATCATATTTTGCACACGTATGCTTCATGACATCCTGGTTTGGAAAATCACGAGATCCAAGTGCAAAATCAAAATGGCCGCTGATTTTTAGCCTAGCAGAATTTCGTCTCTGTTTGCGTGTTGCCAGACTACCACAAGTATTAAGACTGTCTCATGTATTTACATATATGTTTATGTAAACTGAGATTTGAAATGAAGCGATTTGTATTATATTGTATATATGACATGCTTTATTGGAAAAGCACGAGATCCAAGTGAAAAAACAAAATGGCCGTCATTTTTCAAGATGGCCATTATCCGAAGTGCCTTTATACTGTGTTGCAAGTAGATTTTGATTGAATTATCATATTTCGAAGATCTGTACATCAAAATATATGTTTTTGAGGATGAGAATACCATATTTTGAATTTAGAAAATCAAAATTAGTGATAGTAATGATGATTTAATATGAATTAAATGAAAGATTACTGGCTCTTCTAAGTTTTAATGGATAGTTCCGCAGATGACTAAAACAATACTTAAGTTGGTGACACAAGCATCAAATTTTGCATATGTATGCCTCAAGACGCGCGGTTTTTTTTTAAAAAAAAAAGATTACGAGATCCATGTGAAAAATCAAAATGGCCGCCATTTTTCCAATATGGCAGCCATTCGAAATGCCTTAATATTTACTGTGTTTGAAGTAGATTTTGATTGAATAATCCCATTTTGAAGATCTTTACGTCAAAATATATGATTTTGATGATGAGAAAACCATAATGTAATTTAGAAAACCAAACTTATAAAATCATGGTGATATAGCATGAACTAAAAGAAAAAAATTCTCTCTAAGTAATGATTTAATTTAATGCCCAGATATAGTTTAAACTTATTTTATTTCGAATTTTTACAGAAATGGGGTCGGGCTACAAGTGCTCACCACTTAGTTACAGCCCTCCCCTAATGTATGAAGACACAAAGAATGGACAATAATGGCATTGTTAAAATAAATATATAACAAAACAAAAATTGCAATATAGGTAGGAAATGCAGCGAATTAAGGTATCAATAAGGCACAAAAGTACTGTGTGACCATCATGGCATGTATGCCCAGATATGTGATTACTCAATCTAAAGACACGCGTTAGGATAGTATTTGATCTATTGTGCACATTGCAGTTTATAGATGTGCAGATGATGTAAAATAACTTACCGCAAAGTTAGCAGCAGTTTGTATACACTGACATAGAACATATATAATTCGGTCAAACTTTGGAAACCAGTGTAGATCTAATACAATAGTACAACAAGGAATGCGATGCTTCAAATGATTGTTTCTTCCGTGAAACGCGTCCAATGATTTTACCTCATCAACATTGTCTGGTCATAGCGATGCTATTAGCATACCAAGTACTTAGTGATGACATGATTTTGAGGTCTGCATGGTTTAGATCTATGTATGTAGGGTATTAACTAATCTTTTCAAAAGCAGGGATTGCTTAGGAAACATAGGAAAGACAGGGAAAAATAAATTCATTAAATGCAGTTTAAAATAACTTAGGAAATGCAGTGTTTTCTTGCAGTTTCGAGACTTGAGGGGTTTGTTTGAAATCATATGTTCTCCTTTGGTCAAAGCAATGATATTTTTGAGACACAGTGACAATGTTCTGTTTTGATCCCAACTAGATCTACGACATTGTCTGGACACGGGGAAAAGAGTAAAATCTCCTCAGTTTTGTTGTCACTGTATCACAGAAAGCTTCTCCAGTCCAGTGGTTACTTAGCTGTGGATGTCACTGTTTATCCTGCATTAGTTTTCAACGTTCAGGCTTGTAGTACGAGCGCCTTCACACACTTTTAGAGTATATTTGTATATTTTAAACCGCCGTTTGGTCAGCATATTCTCCAAAGCCATTTGATGTCTGAAGAGACAACTAAAACACGTGGTGACCTGTCAGTAATAATGGCTGTGTTGCAAAAGGAGAAACGGTAGCTTCTAAATTTTTCGCAAACTGTAAATTTAGAACAGTGAAGATTATGCCAGAGTCTCTCTGTGCAGCAGGCAAATATTGATGTTCATGCCGAAAGAACTATTTGTTTGTTAACGTCCGTTTCTTCAAACTATGGGTTAATTGGACGCCCCAGAGAGAGGGGAGTGGGTACATGATATCCGGACGCGACGCCCTACTCTTATTATCGACAGAGTTATGTGGTTCTTATAGATAACCAATGGATATCACTGAAACATCGAACCTAGGTTTTTATAAAGTCTCACCCGAAGGACATGGTCCGGCGGGGGATCAAACTCACGACCCTTGGTATCGTAGCCGAGTTTCCTACCACTGGACTACGTACGCCGGTCCCACGAGATCTGAAGCAGATTATACTCTCATGTTTGACAAGAAATGAAGAGATTAGAGAACAGGCCATAGCCGCCGTTAATAATCTGCTTTTTAATACCACTGTATCTAGGTGGAGAAGTCTGCTATGTTATTTCTGATAGGCCTATTGAAGGAATAGTTATCACTCAGACCATTGAAAACAGTCTACGAAGGCTACACTACTTTATATATTATAACAATTCGGCAGCACTCATGCAGTTCACGTGCGATTATGTTTAGTCTAACGTTTACAGATTGTCCCTAAAGGGATTGCTCAGCTCCTTTGGGTCCTAAAACGTCTTGACCTTGTCAGTAAATAACATCTGAAGCTACCCGGCCTAGTTACGATGCCTGTCACCTTGGCTTATTGGATTTTCAATACCAACTCGTACTTGTCGACTTACTAACATACTTCTTGTTCAGACGACTTCAGTCGACTCTGAGTGTTGATATGTCTTCGGTAACTCTACCGATATGACCACTGCGTTTGACAATTACATTGGCTTGCTCGTGAGCTTGATCGATTGCTAACCTCAGAATTGCAACCTTTCTCAACTGTTACTTATTGTACACATGTGACTGGGTTTGCTCCAAAAGATATTACCTGGGATGGATGGGAAGTCATCTAGCATACCTGACAATGTTGTTTTGCAAAAAGGTAAAAGCAGACCATGTTTGAAAAACAAAAATAAAGTTAGCTTCTCTGAAAAATATGACCAAAAAGAAAACCACCAATTCAGTTGCCAACACAAGTTATCCGTATCGAAACTAATGACACCGCTTGTGTGTGTTTTGCACCAGTCATCAAAGTTCAGAGCTTTTCAGTCTTCTCTGCACAATGATACCCACATGCCTCCCTACTGAGCAAGCAGAGGCAACGCGCTGTAACTTGGTGCGTGTATATGGTGCGTTCTTGTGACACTTAAAGCAAAAATGGGCTCTGCTGTACCAGACAATGCCACTTAGCCTCTTCATGAGCGCTTATTCAACTGAACTCTAGAAGGGTTGCAAGTGATGAAAAAAGTATCATCTCTACGTGGGAATCACCAACATTGACAGCATATTTTTCTTCACCATATAAATCAGGCCAGTGTCACTTGAGTTGTTTTGTAAATGCTCCTGGGCCAAAATCAATGCAGTGAACTTTGAATCCATCTATATAGATAAGAATCGTTTTCGTGTTGTCATATAAGTAATGCTCCTATGTAAAATTTTCGAATTTGGCCGTTTTAAATCAGTACTGAGTGAAAAACTGGTTTTTACTGGTTACTAATAATCTTATCATTGAATTTTTGTTAGATGTTTTACATGTATTTACTTACTGTGCTGGCGGTCCTTTTGATTGTAAGGTTGTGGAACAGGGTTTATATTTTATGTACACTGTTCGTCTTTATAGGTGAATATAGGAGATAAGAGTGAGGTTGGGCGCCCCAAAACCCAGGTTTAACCCCCAGTGGTTGTTAATAGTTAATTTATAATTAATTATTGATTGCTGCTGACAGTACCAAGGCGGACTCCTATATTCACTTTGTTTTATGTTTGTCTTGCGTGTTGTTTTCTATTTAGTGTGTAGATGAAGGAATTGGATTGCGCGTGTGTGTGTGTGTGTGTTTGTTATGGTATGAATGTGTGTGTGTTCTGCTTGAGAGGTGGGTGTATTGTTTGTGTTACGTTTCCTGCTTGAGTATTTATAAAGAATTTTTAAACAAATATGAAATAATATAAGTATAAGTAAAATTGGCGTGTTTCTCGTCGTCATTCTATATTGTCATTCTATGTTATTATTCCAAAACTGTAGCCTCCTTACACGTTTTAGCATACGAAAGTTATATACCAGTAGTCGATTCTTAAAAGCATAGCTTATATTCTTTATTCTTCTTTTCTTATACCGAACCGCTAATTTTGAGTCGTTTAATAGCCATCATTTTGACATCCTGATTCTATTGAGTATTTCCTGTCAAACGTTGTTCAGTTCGGTGTTTGCATTATTAACGTATTTCTATTCATAGATGTTCTACTCTGAAACGTATTTTCAGATTTATATGTGACGAATCTGTCATCTTGAAAAAGGCGGCCATCTTGAACTGTTCAGGAGGATAACGTGTTCTTTTTTACAGTGATATCTTTGCCATTATTTGTACCAATTTTGGTGCTTGTATCTTTAAGTGACGGTTCCTATTGGTATTGCAAGTTTACATAATAAAGTAGATTTATACCAATAAACGCTAATTTTGAGTCATTTAATGGCCACCATCTTAAAAACTATCAGTCTTATTGGATTTCAATTGACAGTATTAAGCTATCCAAGTAAATATCCATTCATGTTGATGTTTGGACCATTAGAACACTTCTATTTATACATTGTTATTAACATTCTTCTCGGCAAAGATATATTTACATATTTACATGTAACGAGGCGGCCATCTTAAAAACGGCGACCATCTTGGAGTTTTCCGGAGGATAACCTATTTTTCTTAAAACATATATATTGGATATCATTTGTGCCAATTTTGGCAAACATGTATTTTCATATTTAAATGTAACGAGGCGGCCATCTTAAAAACGGCGACCATCTTGGAGTTTTCCGGTGGATAACCTATTTTTCTTAAAACATATATATTGGATATCATTTGTGCCAATTTTGGTGCTTGTATCTACAAATAAATGGAACGAATAGGCATTGTAAGATTACATAATAAAGTATATTAATAACAAAAAGGTTAATTTTGAGTCATTTAATGGTCGCCATCTTGAAACTATCAGTCCTATTGGATTTCAATTGACAATATTAAGTCATCCTAGTCAAAATACATTCATTTCTTCATTTTGATTATTAGCATACTTCTATTTATTGACATTCTACTTTGAAAACATGTTTTTTCACATTTACATGTAATGAGGCGGCCATTTTGAAAAAATGGCGGCCATCTTGGATTTTGCAGTATGATAACCTTTTTGTCTTAAAATGTAGATGCTGGATATCATTTGTGCTAATTTTGGTGTTTGTTTCTACAAATAAACGGTTATTATAGGCATTTTAAGATTACATAATAAAGTACATTTATACCAAAAACGCTAATTTTGAGGCTATTAATAGCCGCCATCTTAAAATTATCAGTCCTATTGGATTTTATTTTATTATTTGAGTTATCTAAGTTGAAATCCATTAATTTAAATGTTTGGATTATTAACATACTTCTTTTTATTGACCTTCTACACTAAAAAAATGGTTTGCGTATTTGACGAGCGGACATCTTGAAAAATGGCGGCCATCTTGGGTTTTCCAGGTGGATCTCGTGCTTTTTTAAAAAATTACATCCTGAACATTATTTGTGCCAAGCGATGTATTCTGTTCATAAAAGTGACTTAAGCTGCCGGGCTATTTAAGGTTTTTAGTACAGTGCTCTCCCTTAACACCACCCAATAGGCGACAACGATTGTGTGTGTTGTTCGGAAGGAGTTGTTATAGGGAGAGAAACTTAACACCCTTAGAGTGCTGAGCATGAATTGTCTAACATTTGCAAACAGTTTGAACCCAGATCAAACGCCGCGTAATGGCTTGTTTGTGAAACAGCAGCAAGCATAGCTGCAAGAAGTCGTTGTTCGGAGGTAGGGTAGGGAGCAATGTATTTGAAACAATACTCATATAGGATATTTTAGTATAATTTATTTCCTGCATTATGCAATCTCCTATCTTTATTGCTCTACATTTCAATGCCTTGAGTAATTGTGGTGTAATGGGTTAGAATAAAGAAGGGTTGGAAACGGGACCAAAGTTTTTGTCCGGTTTAGAGAGAATTCCGGTATTTAGAGGTTCCGGTTTAGAGGAGTTTCACAGTATCTACTCGGGTACACATTTACTTTTTTATAACTAAATGTAGATCTACTAAACCAGTTTGAATCAAAACTGTTTGGCACTCCAGTGGTATTTATGAATGCAAATGTAGACAAATAAATCCAGTTAATGCAGACGGCACATATTTTGCAAACAACATAGATCTAGCTACTAAATTGTATGTAGTACTCTATATAAACGAAGAAAACAACCCTTCTATTTGGGTGACAGTGATTAAGTGGATTTGGATTTTCTCTATTTGTTATACCATGTTTTAGTTAACCCAATTATTCCATGCTTATATATTGAGTTATTGTTATTGGTCCCTGGTCTAGTTTTTTCCGTCGAACACGGAATAGTTTTCATTGGGGGCCTCGCACTAAGAGATTTTCAACAAATCAGAAATGATCAGGAAGCTAGGTCAATGCTCACTTCCTTCAAACACAGAATTCATATTGGCGAATGGCCCAGGTTTGTGAACTGACTTCTCACAAATGGATTGAAAACCTTGACAAATAATGATATACAGTCGAACTTCGATATCTCGAACTCGCTGTATTCGATCTATTCTATTTGTCGACACATTGATTGAATTATTTCATGCTCGGTTAAGACAAACATACCCGTATTTCAAAGTTAAAACGTTGCTAAGCCAAATTTTAACTTTGAAATACGGGTATGTTCGACCTTACCTAGTGCGGGATATCGAAGTTCGACTGTGTACAATATAAATCAAGGTTAATGCTATGCCGTCATTTCTAAAAAAAAAAAAAGCTTGTATCATCTCCAAATTTAGCGTGTGGAGAAACCAGTTTTCGAAAATTCTTTTTATAAATCAAACAAAACCAATATTGATACAGAAATGTTCATTGCGATGTTACCTGTATGGTCGTCAAAAGTTTAGACAGTCCAAGATGGCAGACGCAAATCAGCCTGTATGTATGTTGTGTCTTTTGATACATATCTGGTATGTTGAAATGGTATAAAAGAAAAAGTGTGGTAGATGATTACTGGGGTCCAACTTTTACAGCCACTAAAACACACGCTTGATTTTTTACAGGTGAACGCCTAAGGGGGGAGGGGGTTAAGGTGTAGAAGAAAACCTATGAATTTGCTTTCTCTTTCTCTTTCACCTCTAATCTAAGCGAAAATTTGCCTTAAAAAACAAATATTAACCCTTAGCCTGCCAGTCACGACTATAGCTCCATATGCAAACAGCTTGGATCCGGATGAGACGCCGAGTAACTCGGCGTCTCATCCGGATCCAAGCTGTTTGACACTCGGACAACATTTTCAGCAATTTTGAGCAACTTTGAAGCACTTTGAAACTTGAAGCAGACGAGAAATATAGCAGACGACAATTTATTTGGCGGGCTAAGGGTTAAACAATTATTCAGTGGTCTTGTCGGAGGGATTTACAGTAGTAAGTTGTATGCCCATGTTTATTAGTTTGCAGTAAACTAGTACACAGGCCATCTTCAACATTGAAACAATTGTATATTGCGCTTCAATAGGTATCTTGCAAAAGTATTTTTCATTTCTTTTAACATGTCAGTATTGTATAGTTTTCTTTTGTTATTTGACCCCTAATTTATGTACCTTGAAAATCTGTGGTTGCAGATGACTGGTGGATATAAATGATATAGAGAGCCCCGTAGGAACTCTGTGCATTGTTTTGTCCAGCACTCGGTGGTCATCTGTATTCTGTATTTAAGACTCTCCGCGCATCTTCTATCAGGTGGCCGCTTAATACAGGATTAGCTAACGTGGTTGGTTTTGTTTCTCTCTTCTCAAGTTTTGCTTATTTCCATAGCGCGTGTCTCTCTAGATTTAACATTGTTTCTGTATTGCTCATTAGTTGTATTTTGCTCACCAAAGATGGTGGAAATAAAGATACTGCTGATCTAACTGTAAAAATCATATAAAGAGCTGTAATTTATGTGAAACAAAAATATGATAATATCCCTTATAGGTGCATCACTTGGTAGCAGACATTTTTTCAGTTTTATGATAGGAATGATCTTTAAAAGTGCAGAATCCGAAAGACCAGAAGTCGAATTGAGGGAAGGGACATATTTAACACTAACGATCCAGCGACTTAGATGTTGATATACATGGAAGCTTTTAAACCCGATCATCACGCTGAGCTAATTTGTTTTGTCTGAAAATATGTATATTTGCTATCATTGACGAAATGCCTGACTGTACGGTTTAGACAACATAGTGATAATGTAGGGGTATTTGTCACATTCGTTGACAGTTATAGTTTTCACAAAAATCATGATACCAAAACTTTATTAGGACATGTCTGAAAATTAGGTTCTGTGTATGAAAAATGATTGGTAAAATTAATGTTTCTTGTGCATTTTCAGATTATTTGCCTGTGAATACTGTGTAAAAGAAAAGCCTTATAAAGAAATCATTAACTACAGTGGAGAATCTGTTATTCTTTCCCAATAAACGCGTTTACGCTAAAACTATTATTTGCAGTGCAAACAGTTTGGAGCCAGATCAGACGCCGGGTAACCCGGCGTCTGATCAGGCTCCAAACTGTTTGCCACCAAGATAAACATGAAATATCAGAATTGTCTAAAAGTTGTTCTTTTCTACGTTTTAGCGCTTTGCGTTTGCGTACGTTTGCGTTTAAACGGGAAAGAATAACAGATTCTCCACTGTACACTTAGGAGCAACGACTATATAAAATCCTTAAACTGAAGTTAAAAGAACTGCATTTTACGACAGGAAAGCTTGGACACTGAACTTTGAATTCCAATGTCATACCTAACATTCTAAAAGCCACAGAGAAATGCAACATTCCAAATAAGGAAGGCAGACAAAAACATTTAGACGTTGAAGATGGTTGTGGACTAACCTATATTTTGACGACACAGACGATTTTTTTGCAGTTGCCCATTTAGCGTATAAAACGCCAATGCCACATTATAAACTTGCACAGAAAACGGTAACAAACTCGCTCATGATGTTTTAGTTTGACAACGATAGCAACGACGCAAGTGGCGGCAAAGTCATAGCAGAAATCACTAAAACGGTTATAATGAACTGAGAAATGTTGGTCAATTTTAAAATTGGAATGTTTTTCATGAACTGGTTAAATGAGGACCGTTTCAAATGCAAAACACTGCCTTTCACACTTTCTTGGATGTTTGTAATTCTTATTTAATAGAGAATATCAGACTAATCAGAGTCAATCCAAATGTAATGTAAAGAGATTCTGGAGAATATGTTATGCTTATTCTATGGAGAGTAGCTAAAATCGACAATTTGACTAAAACGCTTGAGCAAATAAATAGAAACACCAGACTATTATTTGCTAGCTGCAGATGCTGATATTAGCTTTACTGTTTTCAAACAACTCAGAATCAGGGGGAACAAGATTTGTTTCTTTTAACCGATAAAAAGAATGTATGAGTGTGGTACCGTACATCCGTATAATATAGACACTTGTGTCACTGAATAAGGACTTCGGTTGTTTTATGCCCCTAAAATGTGGAGGTATCTATTATGATTTGAAATCTAAAACCATCTGAATTTTCTTCAATTTATTGCGGCTGTGCAATCCCGCTTAGATTAGTCATATACTCGAAGTGTGAACTCAAAATTGCTTTTATTGGGGGGGGGGGGGGGGGGGGGGGGGGGGATTTGAAGAAGCAAAGCAACACGGAATACTTTAGTCGATAAACTACTTGTTTTAATCAATTTGCTTGTTTTCTAAGAAATTGAAAGATTATATAAACTTTGTATTATAACGATTGTTAAGATTTTTCCTGTTTTGCAAAGCAAACGACAAATTGGAATTAGAATTTCATCCATAAAAATGATACATGAATATTATCATGTACATGTATATATATAAATGAACAAACTATCACAAAACAGTTTTTATTGGTTTAATTTACCAAAACAATTAAACGTCTCTTGTGTAAACCTTTAAATCTCATATTCATTCACAGTCAACTGAAGAAAACTCCCAGAGAAAACAATGTACAGTAAAACCCCTCTATTACGACCACTAAATTATGTAAATTATTAGGGTGTTTACGGTAGGTGACCGCTTAAAGCAAGGTGACAATGAAACAGAAAGCTCCTAAAGCTGTCACCTCTTTATTATACAATCAATAAGCCTTCGTTTTAGTGGTCGTAATAGCGAGGTTTTACTGTATTAGTCATGCTATACTGTTGCTTCTTTGTCTGATGCTTTATGCATTTTGTGCGCCCGTTAGCTTCGTCGCCAATTGTATCGTTTGCCACATTTTCCACAAATGTATCTCGAATTGTTGACACAGACGCATTTAACATGTTCTAATATGCCTTTTCTTGAGCACACTTGACTGAACTTTGTGCACTTGTATGATGGGCGTTTGGTACTTGTTATGTAATGTCGTTTCCACAACACAACCAGTTTGATGTCTTTTGAGTGAGATGTAGATCTAATGGCAATATTGGCAGATACAGTTTTTACATAATTTTAATATTTCTATAGTATATTTCTGATTACTGTGACTTCTCATGTGGCCTTCCAGAGGATGCATCTCCATAAATCACATATTCACTGAGCATTTTTCAGTCATTGCGTGCATACACATAATCTTTTCGTATAACACTACGAAATCTTCGAGCGGATAAATTGCAAACTATGATGTCTTTAATATAAAGAACTGGGGTTGTTTTACATAAAAGCACATTTTGGTATAAAAAAAATCTATTTTTGTTATCAACATCATATGATTGTGAAACACTATGCCTCGGTGGAATCCCACTGACCATGACTAGGCATGAATTAGGTCCCATCGTTTCACTGTATCTAGAGGACACATGCTAGATATCATACACATGTAAAATCAGTATATTTGACCTGTAAATGACCTTGACCTTTTTGATATGACCGAAGACGAACTGGGCCCGTATTCTGAAACAATCTAAGATATTAAATGAACATAAATGATCGCATCTAAACCGAACAGTATCATGTTTACTAGGTGATCTAAACCGTACAGTCAGGAATTTTTCAAATAGTACAGTAGTTAATATCGTCGCTATATGACATATCTTGTGTCGCAGTGCCGTAAAACCCAACTCGCCCATCAAATCGTTAATAATAGCAAACACATGTATACTTATTTTCAGATAAAACAAATTATCTCAGCGTGGTGGTTGATTTCAAATGCTTCCCTTTATATCAACATCTAAGTTTAATGGTTAGTTTTTCTCTCGATCCGATTTCTGATCTTTCGGATTCTTCATTTTTACAGACCATTCCTATCGTAAAACTAAAATAATGTCCGCTACCAAGTGGTCCACCGATAAAGGATATTATTATATTTTAACACATATTACAGCGCTCTATATGATTCTTACGTCAGATCAGTATCAAACACATCACCTACCTTTCACACCCCACCTACACACACACACACACACACACACACACACTACCCGATCAACATCAACTTACTTGTACGCAGATCGTTTTTGTGCTGTCAGTCGGTCTGTCTGTCACGATTTGATTTTCGAACAACAACTGATGTTCTAATTTGTTTATCCATGCCTATATAATATTGTATTGATTGTTTATGCAGTAGGGAATTCGGGATGCTTGAAATTATATTTTAGATCAGTATGCCAAAGGTCGTATGCCCTATTACTAAACTATCGATTGTTGGTTTTGTGTTTGCTTCCGGAAATTAATTTGGTTCTAATAGGGCAACCATGACCATATTTAGCGTATTTGAGATCAAGTTAGGTCAGAGTTCAAGTGATATGTTACTTATAAAAGAAATTTGGTTTCCGGATAATAATTTCTGTTTTCATGGGATGATCATCTGAATAATTTTGTACTTATTATGGAGAAGTGATGATTTGGATTGCACTTGAGAGCAGTGGGTCAACTGTCACGTGATCGTTACTATGAATTAAAGTTTAGTTTTCCGACAATTAATTCGGTTATCGGCTGATCTTTATATTTAGTACAAATGTTGCTTATAGCAAATTGATGCTTTGGATTGCTTTTGAGGTAATGTAGGTTCAAGGTCACGAAAAGTTTTCGGCAAACAGAATTTTGGTTTCCGGACCATTGCTACGTCGTACAGTTTTAATAGGGCGAACATTACTCGCATAAGTTGCGTATGCGGAAAGGATGCTCGGCATTGTAGTTGAGTTCAATAGATTTAAGGTAATGTGATCTGTAACTAAAATAGAATGTTAATTGCCGGAAAATTACGATTGTTTTCAATGGCCGATCATCTTCATATTTGTTGTACATGTGGACTATGTTTCGATAACTTTTGAGGGCCATAGGTCAAATGTCACGTGATCTTTTACTTAAAAAGGATATTTGGTTTCAGGACAATCAGTTTTCTTTTCATGGGACTTTGGCAGCAGTAATGTCCCTTTTAATGTTTTCATACATATATTTCATAGGAAGAAATCTTGTGCAGCTTACTGCCCCTACAATAGTAGAGGGATTTGAACCAATCTTTCACAGAATAATAACTTTAGCTAATGTTGTTTGTGTGATTTTGAATTTGGACTGCCGTCTCTTTGATTGAAGATATTTGTGATAGAGGGTACGGGACGATGTGCGTTTTTCTCAAACACGGAGTCTAGTTGATTTTCATTTTGTTTTTGATAAACATATCTGTTAGAAAACAGACCAAACACAGATCAGACGCCGCATTCACTCACTGTTTACTTATGTTCCATTTATGGAACGTTGGACACATATGGACTAACTTAAACAAATTAAGGACTTAACAATTGTTTGAATATTTAAATGTTGCCTTAGTAACCTGAATGCAAAAACATGAACCGATATTTGCTTTTTCCACCTCCACTTGTTTGCCGCTTAAGGCTTCTGCGGTCGACTTTACAGTTTAACAGTTTATAGTCAATGTGTCTTGAGCCCAACTATAATATTGCTTAGGTCAGTGTCTCGTAAGTCTTTAATTGTACGTTTACAGCCGGACTAACAAGTTCGTCAACAATGTCTTCAACAAGTTCTTCACCCAGCCCTTCAACAAGTTCTTCAACAAGTTCTTCAACAAGGTCTTCAACAAGCTCTTCAACAAGCTCTTCAACAAGTTCAACATCCAGCACAACATGTGAGTGTAATATTTAATGCATTTTAGCTCACCTGGCACGTAGTGCCAAGGTGAGCTATTTTGATAGTTCTGCGTCCGTCGTCCGTCGTCGTTCGTTCGTTCGTTCGTCCGTCCGTCCGTCCGTTTGTCGTTCGTCGACAACAATTTCTTTAAACGACATCTCCGAAACTACTGGATGCATTTTTACCAAACTTTGCAGGAATGATCCTTGCATGATTCTCTTTCAAAGTTGTTCAAATAGTTCTTGTCCGTTGCATATCTAGATCACAGGAGCTAAAATAGAATTTTTCGATGAAAACTTCAGAAATATTCTTGTCTGAAACCACAGAGCTTACATATTTGGCACAAAGCATTGTCTTCAGGTCCTCTATCAAGATTATTCAAATTATGACCCTGGGGTAAAAAATGACCTAGCCCCGGGGGTTGTGATTTTGCATAGAATTATAGTGATATCTTAAAACATCTCTATCTCTAAAACTAATATGGCTAGAGCTTTGATATTTGGCATAGTGACACTTCTAGAACCCCTTAAATAATATTGTAAATATGGTTCCGGTCTGTTGCATATCTATGTCACGGCCCTAAAATATATTTTGCAATGAAAACTTGAAAAATCTTCTTGTCTGGAACCACAGTACCCTGAGCATCATATTTGGCATATTTGGCATCATTAAACGCATCATATACAGGTCCTTTATCAAGATTGTTCAAATTATGCCCTTTGGGTAAAAACTGCCAAGGCCGAAGGGGTTGCAGTTTTACAAAGAGTTATATAGTGAAATATTCTTCTCTGAAACTATTATGGCAAGAGCTTTGATAATAAGCATTATGAAGTGACACTTTTGGATGTTCTTTGCCATAATTGCTGAAATGGTTTGGGTCTGTTGCATATCTGGGTCGTATAAGCTAAAAATAGATTTTTTTCAATGAAAAGTATTCCTGTCTGAAACCACCCATGTACAAAATATTTGACAGAACACTTAATTTTCAAGTTCATCAGCAAGATATTTGAAATTATGTATCTGGGGTAAAAATGATCCCACCCCAGGGGTCATGTGACCCTTGTGTTGGTTTTTCCAGGTGTGCGATATTTAGGCCCGCATGGGCCTCTTGTTTAAATGAATATCATTGGTTTTTTTAAAATTGAAGGAACTGAAAGAATAGGGTCAGCGTCGACTGATCTAATTTCAAACTGTTGTAAAAATCAAAGTTCTTGAGAGCACTGATGGTGGATTTCAAACTGAGCTACAGAGGTATGGGGTGAATTCGGGGAGGAGAGAAAACCAGGAGTTCACTCATAGTAAAAATCCTGAGAGAACAATATTTCTTGAAAAAATGAACAGTACTGTTATGAGTCTGAATACAGGATTTGGCATAAGTCTTATTTTGTATATGATTTCATGAAACAGGTGACTATTTTTGCAAGCTTAATTAAACATGTATAAGTAAGATCTCTTTCTCCCATGCGCCAATCAGTTTCCATTTAGTACAGAAGCAGACCAGATGCTGAAAAACACTAGCAAAAATAGGCCTAAACGACCTAGGTCGAAACAACCTAGGCCGGAGCGACCAAGGGCCAACAAGACCCATTACCATTAATCGTCTTTGTTGAGCGGATGAGCACTGAGTCAAAGTTTGGGAAACGACTCTGACTATAGATGGTTTCAAAGATTTACCCATCACAATAGTGATGCCTCGATCTGCAGGCAAGCATAAGTAGTCTATAACTCTATATGCATAAAACAAATTCAACTTATCCTCCATTTTAGTTTAAACATATTTTATTTCAAAATAGTAACACATTTTATAGTCATACGTACATAAATATACATAAGAATGAGAACGAAAGCAATGGTTGCTTATTAAGTTCTTCTCATAGTTTTGATGTTAACCTTACGTACTAGTGAAGTCTTGTGAAAATGTTTTTATGAGAGTTATACGTACACGCGTTTGTTTCTATTTCAGCTGCACCAACAGTATCGACACCACCCCAGCCGTCAGGTAAACATTTTACACCATTAACCCTTAGCCTGCCACTCACAACTATAGCTCCATATGCAAACAGCTTGGATCCGGATGAGACGCCGAGTAACTCGGCGTCTCATCCGGATCCAAGCTGTTTGACACTCGGACAACATTTTCAGCAATTTTGAGCAACTTTGAAGCACTTTGAAACTTGAAGCAGACGAGAAATATAGCAGACGACAATTTATTTGGCGGGCTAAGGGTTAATCAATGTCGAATTATGTGCTACTTATAACAGTTTAACTGAACAAACAGTTTTGATAAATTTGACAATTGTTCTTTAAAAATAAATGGCAAATCAGAAAGATCATGTTTTACATTCATCATGTTTACCTGCATTGTTTCTGGAATACTGACATGTTGGCCAAGCACTTGATAAAATCCATTCACCGCATCAAGTGTTGTGATATGCCCTGGACGGTCAATACTTAAGACTATCTTCTAGTTAGACAAAGCTACAGAGTTTAGTCCTTGTTGATAAACAGATACTGCATTGGCACTTGTCCAGCTTTCTACCTTAATTTTGCCCTGCATTTAGTGGTAAAATGTCTTTAAAGACCATCATTCTTCTTCGTTCAAGGGTTGCTTAAAGCCGTTCAAACTTCAATACAATAACCATCTCTAATGTTTTGCAAACAGTGTAGATCCTAACTAAACGGCATTTCCCCGGGTTCTACACTGTTTGTTATTCGCCAACACGTTTGGTGCTGTCTTACCTGACCAGTTTGACAATATGAACCATTGTAAGACGCCTAGCCTGAGCTGGCGGTTGGGCTTGGTCTACACATGGTTTTGCAATACAGAAAGCCGAATTTACTAAGTTTCTTTTATGTTTTTACAGAGTCTGTGACAGCCACAGTCCATAAGCAATGGCCTGATGGAAATTGTGATCGTGTCTATGGTGTTTGTGACTTCTCTTTGGGCAGTGAACAGGCTGCTGGCAGTGTTTACTTCAACATTACTTTTAGCTCCCCAGTCATGCGATTCAAGGTAAAGGGTCATACGTGCTCTTTTTGCGTTTCATTATGTTCTCCTGATTTATCGAATGATAAATATAATTCGTTAATAACTCGAAAATATTCAATCAGTACCATGAAAATACTTATTACAATACAAATCATTATACACCAAATATGGCCGTCATCTGAGTGTCGACCCCTGATCAATGTAAACACTTTAACCCATTATCCCATATCCTGTTTCTATTAGTGAAGATAGTAGAACACTTCAAGCAGGTTGAAAGTAAAGCAGAATGTGCCTTAAGGCACATTCTGCTTTACTTTCAGCCTACTTTAAGCTACCATCTACTAGAAAATATAAAATATATCTTATGATAAATATTCATAATTGTATAAATGTGAACTATTGTCATCAGTGGAGGAATATACTTATGGCGTAAAAAGGCGTATTTATGGGGGGAAAGGGTTAAAACATATAAGGCAAACCTTTATTTTGGCCATGCCGATCATTGTCAAACAATTTAGACCAAGATATTTCGCAACGTCTATGTGGCGGTGGCTGGCCATGGCCTATACTGTTGGCGATGAAATATGTATGGTTTTCTCATACCTTGGCTCTAGTGTATTTACATTGAGTTTTTAGAATAATTCAAATATAAATTGCAATGTATAACTTGTTGTACGCAAAACGGAGAATCTGTAATTACAATGGCAATCAGTCTGGATCCAGATAGGAAACCGAGTCATTCAGAGTCTCATCTGGATCAAAACTGTTGGTCATATTCTTTCAAAACATAGTATAACATCTTCATTTAAGAACAGTAGCAGACGATCATTGATGAGACAACACTGTTCCTCAAAGCTAAAAGAGTTTAACATCATTATGAGCTATGCTTATAAAGGTCTTTATATATGATGTTGAAAATAGATTTGAATGAGTTGGAAATAGAACATGTTGATCTTTTAATAAGCGACACTTTTTGTTGTAGCAAGGAGTTATATCAATACAGGTGACTACTCAATATCAAAATGAAACAGAAAGCTCCTTACATATCGTCTTAATTGTGTTTTCAAACTGAGTCATTTGGCATCTAAGTAGGATCAAAATTATCTGCAGAAGTATACTACTTCATCTCTAGATTTTTTAAGGACAATTCCAGTTTCCAATTAAGTATTGTCCATATTAACCAGTTATTGTTGATTTTTGTCAATGTATTGTTATATCACAAAAAGTTCAGACCGTCTGATCTGGGTCTTTGCTGTACATAGAGCAATTGTGATTTCCACGGGTAAACTATTTGCAGCGGACGGGTATATGACTGGATAGGATACAAAGGGTTAAATGATTTTAAAAATTCTAACAAAATTCTATATGATATTCCGCAAGAACTAATCGCAGCATGAATTATTGTAAATTTCAATATTGGGAAACTAAGCAGCTAACAGTGATGTCCCTGATTACAAAACACTGCCTATAACCACGTTTCTTTAGGAAAATAATCATTGTTTGCTAGTAGGTCTGTGGGATGTCTTATAAAATGTATGTGATAGCTCCTCTTATAAAATGTATGTGATAGCTCCAGCAAGTGGGTCCAGGTCAATTTTAGTGCCACACCGATATGTCTCGGGCCTATTATATGATATGGTCCACTAGCTATGCTTAAAGTGTGAATATTTAACTTTAAACTTCTAATATACATGTACCACAGTATTGCATAAATATTTATATTTAAACTGTGATTATACTTATGAGCTTATCTTATAGAAAGCTCTTAAATGCATATTTTATTATAGACTTCATATAAACTTGATATGTAGGGCAATAGCTTGTAGCTAGTGTTAATATGTTGATAAAAAACCGACACTAAATAAAACTGATCTTATCTTATCTTATTTTGTAATTGGCGATAATCGTTAACCCTTTACCTGATAGCATTGTTTCTAGTATTGAAGATATGTGACTACTTAAAGCAGGTTGAAAGTAAAGCAGAATGCGCCCTAAGGCGCATTCTACTTTACTTTCAGCCTGCTTTAAGCTATTAACTGCTAGAATAAGGAAAGTATTAAATATGACACATATTCATTACGGTATAATTTGGAACTATTTTCTTCAGCGGATGAATAAAATGAATGTGCTAAAAGTCGCTTCTATAAGGGAATGGGTTAAATGCATATTTTATTATAGACTTCATATAAACTTGATATGTAGGGCAATAGCTTGTAGCTAGTGTTGATAAAAAAACCGACACTAAATAAAACTGATCTTATCTTATCTTATTTTGTAATTGGCGATAATCGTTAAACAATATTGTTATAAATGCTTCCAATGCCATTATTGCGTTGGCCAAATCTAACTCTTTTATAATTTTAGGCAATTTGATTTAACCCTTTCACCGCAAAATTATTTTTGAGTTTTTTACCCCTACACCGTTATTGTGTCGTCTGCTTCAATATTATTGTTTGCAATATCATTTCAAAGTTAGAATTAAGACCGTATGACATAAGAAATATCGAAACGGGTGTCAAACAGTTTTAATCCTGATCAGACGCCGCGTAACGCGGCGTCTGATCAGGATCAAAACTGTTTGCAAATTCGACTTTAGGCGATTCTGGCGGTGAAAGGGTTAAAGCATTTTCATGAGTGTCATACAATTTAAATCATGCTTAGACACCGCTTTACGCTAGGTATGATCTGGATCAAATTTGTTTTCGTGTAATGTTAGTGTTTACGAGCTTAGCACGAAATGGTTTACTTGAGAATTGTAACATCTTGCAGCAATGGATTGGAGAGGTAATTTCGAGTGACGAGGCAAACGGCTGGTATTATACCAGGAATATGTATACACTGATGCCACCGATGCCGAAGTACACGTTTGAGGCGAGCTATACTACTAATAACCCGCCTGTAATGGTCTGCCAGTCGACAATGCCGGGTAACATACACTTTATATTCCCTTCCATTTTATCCAACAACTAACGTTTTTTCAGTCAGATTTGAAAATATGATAACATGTTTAGGTTAACCCTTTACCTCATAGCCTGTTTCTAGATTTGAAGGCAAGTGACCATTTAAAGCAGATTGAAAGTAAAGCAGAATGCGCCCTAAGGCGCATTCTGCTTTACTTTCAACCTGCTTTAAGTCAGTATTTGCTAGTATATAAGTAATATTTCTAATTGTACATGTCTGTATAATCTTGAACTATTTTCTTTGGCGGAGGGATAAATTTAAATACGCTAAAAGGCGCTTCTATCAGGTAAAGGGTTAATGGAAAAAAAGTGATTATGATGCCGCCAAAGTGTTTACACCTTCAAAGCTAGCATTGAGCATATATAGTAATTGAACCGTGTGAATGTCCGTCCGTCTTTGTGCTCGTTTCTATTTTCATTCATATTCTGCATACGCTTGTGTACCAAACATGGAGTGTGAGTACATATTAGGACGGCAAATAGACGTTGACCTTTCCCATCATTTACGGCAAACTAGAATTCTCATCCGGATGATATTTATCATAAACAAAAGTTATAATAGGCGTATTTGTTGTGTGTATATATCAAGGGATTGCGGAGCATCCGAAATATCTTGAATTGATTTTGAAAATGTACTTTTACCTGATTTATAATAACCATCTTGGACGTACATGTAGGTGAACATACCTGTGTTTCAAAGTTAAAACGGTAAAATACGGGTATGTTCGAGTTCGAGATATCGAAGTTCGGCTGTATGTTAATAGAAGGAGAAGGGTTAATAAGTGTTCTGACTCGGGTTATTGTTTTATCTTTTTCAGCCCTTCAAGTCTGATACCCCCTTCCAGTCGGATACCTTCACGATGTACTGTGTACAACTGTTGCATGTTTCCCTGAATTCACTTACTTCTGCATTTAAGGATAGCAAACGGTATGCAGTTAATGAATAACTGGCATTCTTTACAAGGAACACCCTTCTGTATGACACTCACACAATATTCATCCTTTATAATTCTTTGTAAGCTAATTACATGTACTTTCATGGGTAATTTTTCATCGCCGTTTTCTTTTTAAAATTTAATTGTTTTTAACTTCAGTTTTTCTGGTAATTATAAACATAAAAATTCTTTGCCAGTATGCAATGCTTCGCTTAAACCTTTGCCTACTGATCGCGACTTTACTTATTGTTGCAAACAGTTTAGATCCGGATCAGACGCCGCGTTACGCGTTTACTTAAAAATATATAAATCTAAATTTTAGAAAAATTTGCAGACGACAATTTTGAAGCAGACGATATAACCACAGGATAAGGGTTAAGATGTAAATCCATGTACTTTACAGTGTACGTATCTACCTTATGGAACGAGAACAGTCCCTACTGCATTTAAGTTGAGTCTGAGATCGAGTAGAGTCTGAGAACGTTCTCAATCATTTGATTGATCATATTTGAACAAAAACTGAAATCTGACCAATCATATGCTTGAGAACGATCTAAGACTCAACTCAGCGTTTTATAACATTGGATCCCGGCATTCAAGGGTGTCATTGAGAGGTATTGTGGTATTCTTGTGTTGACCAGTCCGCCGGGCGTCGTCGTCATCAGTTTATCCCTTTCCCTTATAGAAGCGGCTTTTAGCGCATTCAGTTTATTCATCCGCTGAAGAAAATAGTTCTAAATTATACCGTAATGAATATGTGTCATATTTAATACTTTCCTTATTCTAGCAGTTAATAGCTTAAAGCAGGCTGAAAGTAAAGCAGAATGCGCCTTAGGGCGCATTCTGCTTTACTTTTAACCTGCTTTAAGTAGTCACATATCTTCAATACTAGAAACAATGCTATCAGGTAAAGGGTTATTCTTCAAATAGCTTCTTGGATATAACTTTAGAAATTTGATTAAATCAAAAGTTAATTATTGACAAATACTGTTTCACATTTAAGGTGAACAATTCAGAGCCATCATGGATCAATGTATATTTTATGACTGGTGACTGCTTTTGTCAAAACAAAAGTAAAACTGATTATTCCCGTAAGGACTCTCTATGTAACTTTCATCCTCATTAAGATGCAATCTGACTCTAATACTTTCAACGAGTCTACATCAAATAGGATGAAAACGGGCTATCTGTTTATATATTTTGTATGCCAATTAGTATCAGAAATTTTCAGTTATAAAATGTTGCTGAAATCTTTCTTCAGAGTTCAGCAATAATAAGTTCTCGAATTCGTGTAACATGTAATATTAGTACTGGATATGACAAAAGTATAAATAAATTTTTGAGCATTGAATGGTTTTGTTTGATTTTTCTGTTGATCTTCAAGACTTCAGAGTATTCTATAACATCAGATGACCCTGGTGACGCATATATGCGTCCTCTACCAAACGTGTACATGTGCCTATTAAGAGAACAATGGTCTAATGCAAACAGTGAAGTTCCTGATTAGTGGGCTCCTGCAGGAGCCCTCTAATCAGAGACAACACTGTTTGGTATTTTGCAATATATTATAAAACAACAACCGTAAATAGTCTAAAATGGACCAGCCTTTATTGCAAACTGGAATTGTCCATTGCATGGTACAGGGGATAATGAGTAAAAGGAAAAAAATAAGGGGTTTTTAATCAAGCAAAATGTTTATATGAAAATTCAGAAAATACATTTTATTTCGTAATTAACAGAACGGACATCCAGATGGCAAATCAATGACAGATGGCTGCTTAATGTAAGATGAAAATAATGCAGAAAGCTCAGAAAGCTCCTATTCATTGTTTAATACTATCCTGTATTTTGCAGTCACCGTGCCTTTACAGATCAGCACGCTACATTACTAAGTGGTCCCTTAATACAACTGAGGCTTTATATTGAGTTGGATCGGACTTTTTCAAATCTGACGGCATGACTCTAGATAAGAGGGGGTAAAGTGCACAAATCCAACATTTTCTCACTTATTTTAGCATCAAATCTTATAAGCTATGATGTTACTACTCATTAGAATCGTCTCTTGGGAACGATTCTAATGAGTAGTGACACTATAGGGTTTAAAGCAGAAGTAAAGACTTTGGGTTTTGAAATACCCTCTTTTCTTGAGCTCTGTCTGTATGTCTATTCGTTTCACATTTAAAAGGACAGTTGATTTAAAATGATCAGGGTCTTCACTGTTTGTCATTTTGGCAAACATTGACAAAAACAACCCTTAAAAGTCAGAAATGGACAAGACTAAAATGGAAACTGGAATTGTCCATTTAAAGTTACAGGGAGGAAAGGTCAAGATTCAGATTCAAAAGTTTTATTGTAACTTAAACATATAATGTTTCTCGTTACATACATAATACACACACAAATATTACAACATGATAAGATATTATTAGAATATAAACATGTTACTGAATCACATAAACATATTTGTAATTTCATGATTTAACCTGTTTGAACGTGTAAGACACATTCACGAGGTTGAGCTCTCATATGAATGTATTTTACCCATATAATTTGGATAATATACTTAATACAACGCCTATAACAGTTCATCAGTTTTCATCAACACATTTATCTAAATATATTTTTTATTTAACTCACTACAATGTGTATATCATTTAACCCTTTGAAGATAAATACAATGCAATCCGCTTTTAGAACAAAGACAAAGAGTGTGGATTCTGATCAGACCCCACGTATATGTAGACTGGCCTGGGTCTAAACTGTTTATAAATGTTTCCGATACCGGTGTGAAATGGTATTCATCTTCTATGTCGCGTGTATTACATAAGTTGCAGAACCGTTGATTACGTTCAATTCTGTTTCGATCGTAACGTCCTGATTCTATTCTGAGCTGATGAGAGGACAGTCTCAGTTTCTATAAAGCTATTCATTATTTACGTGGCAAATAATTTAGATATTCCTAAAAAACAATCAATGTTTTAAAATTCTTCTACAAATACAGACTATTCGATACAGAAATAGAATGGGTCCACTGTTGTACAAAGACATCAATCATCCTTTGTTTAAATATCAAGTGAAAGGAGGTTATGTCTAATGAGTGGGGGGGATTCCCAAACATATGTGAACCCATGACTATTTAAAAGCCCCTTAACATTATATAACCAATTCTTAACCCCATTGGTACAGCCCTCAAGCAGCGATCTATACAAAGAAGTCACAATTAAATTATCAATTGTTTGTAGTTTACACCAATATTTTATTATGCGTACATATCTATTAACATATAATGGATATCTCCCTAGCTCTCCGTAGACTGCCATATTACAAGTTGATGTTTTAGCACCTAATAAATATTTGCAAACTTTTCAATGGATTCGTTCTATTTCTTTTGATTATTAGTAAACCCCAATATCTATCCAGCATAATTTAAAGTTGATCCTACAAATGCATCGAACAATTGAAATAACGTTTTTGACTTAAAATCAAACTTTCGTGTATTTGACCATAATGTATTCAAAGCTTTCAGCGGGTTAAGGACCATTGAAGGTAAGGCTTGTTTTGTGCCGAGTTTTGACAGAACCTGGTGGCTACTTAACACTTTCATTTCAAAATCAGCGGCTGTTTTCATATTATCATCTGCATTCTAAATGAAATAAGAATTTGACTAAAAATTTAACTAAATGAATATCGAATTGACTGTTAAACAGTTTGAATCCGAGTGGAACGCCGAGTGTCATTGCGTAACATGTTAGCACAAAGTGTATGGGTATGTAGATCTAGGTGATGTCTCAGTGAAAGTATTCGTTTTCTATATAATATATGAATTGCTCTTTTCTAATATTTCGACCTCTAAAGGCCTTTTTCAAAGAAAATCACGTCAATACACACGTCACATGTTTGTAACATGCATTCAGCCATAAAGCAACTATCTTTGATTTTATGGCTGAATGCATGTAACAAAAAGATGTGACGTGTGTTTTGACGTGATTTTATTCGAAAAAGGCCTTTAGAGGTCGAACTATTAAAAAAAAGCAATTCATATATTAAAATTAATCTAATTCCCTATCTGGAATATTGAAAACAAATATTAGTTTTTCTGATTTTTCTTTCATCGTCAAATATTTACAATCGCTCCATTCAATTCCATAGACAAAAACGGTGTTCATTTCGTATAAACACCACTTTTCGAGAGGGCGAGACTTGTGGAAAAGTTTCGAAGGGGAGGCGGGGCATATGCAGTTTTCATTCGCGAATTAATCTTTGGAACATGGGAAGCAAACACTTGGCGGAATTTTTCAAAATTTGTTCTTAACCGATATATGCCTTCCTATAAGTGGAAACCATGATTTCCGACTAATATTCTTCTTTATTAATGAAATCAATTGCAAGAAAATGGACATACCTTATAAACGGCGGCTATCTGCGTTTCTTTATGACAAAAAAGCCGATATATTTATCCTACTTTAAAATGACGTCACTTCCAATGACGTCAAACATCGGCATTTTTCGCGCCAAACTGTCAAATTGGTGACTTCGAATGTAAACAATGGGACTTATTTTTCTGCTTTGGAATGTACACAGCTTCAGTAAATCGGTCATGCCTGTTCCTTATAGGGTACACAGTTACCTCTAATATGGATTAAACATACATGCATACTAACAAAATGTTTATTTAATGTTAGAAATTACAGCAAATATATGAAATGAACTGATGTTTTTCGGCGTTCAAGCGAAATGAACGACAGAAAATTATCGGCAAATTTAGCATGAATAGCTAGCGCGATTCATGGTATTTGCCGATAATTTTCTGTCGTTCATTTCGCTTGAACGCCGAAAAAAATCAGCTCATTTCTTAATTAACCTTCACTGTGCGGAAAACGAGTACAGTGTACCTTCTCTACAACAACAGCCACTGGGAGACAATGAGTGCGTGTATTCTTCAGAGGCAGTTGTTATAGGGAGGGGAAATTAGTACCATTTGAAAGACGAGCTTACATTTGCAAACAGTTTGAACCTAGATCAGACGCCGCGTAACGCTGCGTCTGATCTAAGTTCAAACTGTTTGTCACTCACCTTCATGCTTGTTCTGTAAAAATACTAATAGATCTACCTTACTTTGAAAAACAAACCAGCAAACGATAATTTTAAGCAGACGATATTGCAGCAGTGAAAGCGTTATACATAACTGTCTTAGTGGTGAGCGTTGTTGTAAGGGGGGATTTGTTGTTCGGAGGGCCGTTATAGGGAGGGAGCACTGTATATAAACGGAACATCTCCACAGTGTGTGATCCGGGGTCTTGTATCAGTTCGAGTTGGTTGTACAATCCAGATCTCACGAGAGGCGTAGCCTCGAGTGTGATCTGGTTTACACAACCAACAAGAAGTGATACAAGATCCTTGATCACACACTGTGGTGATATTCCTTTTATTATATACCTAAACTGTTTGGGACTAGATCTATATGTTGTTTGATCGCACCTCCATACATCACTAAAGTAAATATTAACCCTAACCCTAACCAATTTCATACAACAATAAATTCACAAATAACCTTACCCTAACCACCTGCATACATCACTAAAGTCAATATAAAACTTATACCTAACCACAACCATAAATCAATATAGTCAATATAAATCCTAACCCCTGGCCATCACCATGCATAAATAGTCAATATCAACCCTAACCCTAACCCTAACCAACTTCATACATCAATAAGTCAACATTAACCCTAACACTAACCAACACTATACATCACTAAAATCAATATTTACCCTAACCCTAACCACCTCCATACATCAATAAAGTCAATATTAACCCTAACCCTAACCACCACCATACATCAATAAAGTCACTATTAATCCTAACCCTAGCCATATCAATACATCACTAAAGTCACTATTAACCCTAACCCTTACCACTACCATACATCAATAAAGTCATTATTAACCCTAACCCTAAACACCTCTATATATCAATAAAGTCATTATTAACCCTCACTCAAACCACCTCCTTACATCATTATTATGTCACTATTATCCCTAACCCTATCCACCACCATACATCAATAAAGTCAATAATAATCCTAACCCTAGATATCTCCATACATCACTAAATTCAATATTAACTCTCACCCTTACCACCACCATACATCAATAAAGTCACTATTAACCCTAACCCTAACCACCCCATACATCATTAAAATGGCACTCTAAACATTAAACCTAACCCCCTCAATAAATCACTATAATCAATATTAACCCTAACCCTAAACAACCCTAACCCTAACCACATCCATACATCACCAATATCAATATAAACCCTTACCCTAACCACCTCCATACATCACTTAGGTCAATATAATCCTAACCCTAATCACCACCATACATCACTAATATTTACCCAAACCCTAACCACCTCCATCATTTAATAAAGTCACTATTAACCCTAACCTTAACCACCTCCATACATCAATAATTCATTATTAACCCTAATCATCACCATACATCAATAAAGTCATTATTAACCCTAACCCTAACCACCTCTATACATCAGTAAAATCATTATTAATCCTAACTCAAACCACCTCCTTACATCACTAAAGTCAATATTAATCATCACCCTAGCAATCTCCATACATCACTTAAGTCAATATGAACCCTAACCCTAACCAGCTCCTTACATCAATAAAGTGACTTTTAACCCTGACTCTAACTACCTCCATACATCAATAAAGTCATTACTAACCCTAACCACCTACGTACATCAAAAAAGTCACTATCAACGCTTACCCTAACCACCTCCATACATTAATAAAGTCATTATTAACCCTTACCCCTCCATACATCATTTTAATGTCACTATTAAACATAACTCTAACCACCATCATACATCAATAGAGTCACTATTTATCCTAACCCTATATTAACTCTAATCCTAACCACCACCATACATCAATAAAGTCAATATTAACCCTAATAAATACGAAAGAAGACTCAAGCAGGAAACGCAACACAAACAATACACCCATCTCTAAAGCAGAACACACACACAGCCATACCATAACAAACACACACACACATACACGCAATCCCACACACCAAACAGAAAACAATACGCAAGACAAACATAAAGCAAAGTGAACATAGGAGCCCGCCTTGGTACGGTCAGCAGCAATCAATAATTAATTATAAATTAACCATTAACAACCACTGGGGGGTTAAACCTGGGTTTAGGGGCACCCAACCTCACACCTATCTCCTATACTCACCTATAAAGACGAACAGTGTACATAAAATATAAACCCTGTTCCACAACCTTACAATCAAAAAGACCGCCAGCACAGTAAGTAAATACATGTAAAACATCTAACAAAATTCTCTGACAGGATTATTAGTAACACGGGAAAGAATTAAACTACCCTAACCACCTCCATACATCACCAAAAGCAATATTAACCCTAACCCTAACCACCTCCATACATCACTTAGGTCAATATAATCCTAATCCTAATCACCACCATACGTCACTAATATTTACCCAAACCCTAACCACCTCCATCAATTAATAAAGTCACTATTAACCCTAACCTTAACCACCTCCGTATATCACTTAGGTCAATATAATCCTAACCCTAATCACCACCATACATCACTAATATTTACCCAAACCCTAACCACCTCCATCAATTAATAAAGTCACTATTAACTCTAACCTTAACCACCTCCATACATCAATAATTCATTATTAACCCTAACCCTAATCATCACCATACATCAATAAAGTCATTATTAACCCTAACCCTAACCACCTCTATACATCAGTAAAATCATTATTAACCCTAACTCAGACCACCTCCTTACATCACTAAAGTCAATATTAATCCTCACCCTAGCAATCCCCATACATCACTTAAGTCAATATGAACCCTAACCCTAACCAGCTCTTTACATCAATAAGTTACTTTTAACACTGACTCTAACTACCTCCATACATCGATAAAGTCATTACAAACCATTACCCTAACCATCTACGTACATCAATAAAGTCACTATTAACGCTAACCCTAACCACCTCCATACATTAATAAAGTCAGTATTAACCCTAACCTCCCCCATACATCAATTAAGTTACTATTAACCCTAACCCTAATCACCTCCATACATAAAAAAATCAATATTAACCCTAACCCTAACCACATTCAGACATCAATAAATTTACCATTTACCCTAACCCTAACCCTAATCATCACCATACATCAATAAAGTCATTTTTAACCCTAACCCTAACCACCTTTATACATCAGTTAAGTCATTATTAACCCTAACTCAAACCACCTCCTAACATCACTAAAGTCAATATTAATCCTCACCCTAGCAATCTCCATACATCACTTTATTCAATATTAACCCTAACCCTAACCACCTCCTTACATCAATAAAGTTACTTTTAACCCTGACTCTACCTACCTCCATACATCAATAAAGTCATTACTAACCCTAACCCTAACCCTAACATCCTTCATACATCAATAAAGTCATTATTAACCCTAACCCCCTCCATACATCAATTAAGTTACTATTAACCCTAACCCTAATAATCTCCATACATCAATAAAGTCATTATTAATCCAAACCCTAAAAATCTCCATACATCAATAAAGTAGCTATTAACCCTAACCCTCACCACCACCATACATCAATAAAATCATTTTTAACCCTAACCCTAACCTTCTCCAAACAAATCTTAAGTCAATATTAACCCTAACCCTAACAATCTTCTTACATTAATAAAGTCAATATTAACCCTAACCCTAACCATCACCATACATAAAAAAGTCAATATTAACCCTAACCCTAACCACCTCCATACATCAATAAATTTACAATTTACCCTAACCCTAACCACCACCATATACCAATAAAGTCAATAATAAACCTAACCTTAACCAACTTCATTACTATTAACACTAAACCTAATCATCTCCATACATAAAAAAGTCAATATTAACCCTAACCCTAACCACCTTCATACATCAATAAATTTACCATTTACCCTAACCCTGACCACCACCATACATCAATAAAATCATTTTTATCCTTCATCCTAACCTTCTCCAAACAAATCTAAAGTCAGTGCGGATCATGTCATACACCCTCTGGACTGGAATAGAACAAATCTGTTCCAGAGATCAAGCCAGCTTGGAAAATGTCCCATAAGGCATCGCTTATGGATCTCATTCGTGAAAACCAGATATATTACAATAGGTTCATAACATAGAAGATGCCCAAGCTTCTAAGGCGGCTCGGCATCAGCTCTGATGAATCTGATTTATTTGATTTGTTTGTTTTAAACAGAATGAAGTTGATGAAATTAAGAGATTCCGATAATGATGATTCTGTCTCCCCCGTATTTATATGGGGGATATTGTCTTTATCAGAGTTATCCGTCCTTCTGTCACACATTTTGTCCGGAAGACAGTTCAACTGATGTTATAGGCCGATTTTTTTCACCTGGCACGGCGGAGCTAACCTTTGCTAAGATAAACTAATTTACTTTTGATTTTAGGAGTGCTAGGTGTAGTTCCGTATTAAATCGTTATTGTCCGATACTTTCAAAATGGAGAAACACAATTTATACGTGCAACCATATCCATTTGAAAAGGTATGTACAGTGCTCCCTCTCTACAAAAACAGCGAACCGGAGACAAAAATTGTGTATGTTGTTCGGAGGGACTTGTTAATGGGAGAGAAAATTAAGAATTGGTTTACATTTGCAAACAGCTTGAATCCAGATCTTGATCTGGATTCAAGATGTTTGTCATTCTTCATTAAATTCCTTCTGCCAAAATGTCCATTGATATGTAATGTTGAGAAAAAACGGCAGACGACAACGGTTAATTCCGATTATAAAAGAGCGTGCTGCCGCCACCAAAGTTGAAATACAAAGGTCCGCATCGAAACTCCGCCCTGTCAGGTCAATAAGATCGGTCTATACTGGAAAGAACTTGATGAAAGTGCCAGTTTCAAGAACCATTACTCTTGCATCAATAGTTTGGGAGATTTCCCCCTTTTGTTATGTTTAACTGTCTGGAAGATTACTCCAGTTCTGCGTATGCTAGTGAAATAAAAGTTCACATATGGCTTGAAAAGAAGTGCAATGAACAATTTATTTCCATAGCATCTGTGTGTTTGTGTTGGTTGCTGATAGTGAAGGGTTGAATTGAGAGATGGGTCGGGGAGAGCTGTTTAAGTGAAAACAAATCTCTAGTTTTTATTGACCTTATATTGGCTTTTGTAAGAATTGCATGTCACAAAAACTTTGAGATGACCCCCATCTATAGTCCATTTGTCCGAATCCGCCGAAGACTACAATGTCTAGTACATACTTCTTTACTCTGAAGTTACATGAAAATTATCTCTGTTCCGTCGTTTTTGTAACAAACTACCAGAGACAATTCTTAATCTATTTTATCATTGCCAAAAAAACAAACTACTTCTTAAAAGTAGTTGAACGAATCCTAAATAATGCCAATGTAAATATACAACTAGATGAAGTGTCCATCCCATTTGGAAAGAAATATGAAATGTTAAATTTCTTATATTTATCCCTGAAATAATATAGCTATAATGCAAGAAAATACCATTACATTATGTGTATTGACTCCTTTAAAGATACTTGGAACTCGTAATAGATACAAATACAGCGTTCCCTCTCTACAACGGCCCTCCGAACAACGACTCCCTCCTAACAACGACATTCGCCGCTGTTCCCAAGAAAATTATGTTTTATGCTTGCACTAATGCATCATCGTCTACTTAAAATTGTTGTCTGCTGTTTTTCTTACATAAATGACATTTTGACAGAAAAACCATAATGACAAATGACAAACAGCTTGAATCCAGATCAGACGCCGCGTAACGCGGCGCCTGATCTGGATTCAAGCTGTTTGCAAATGTAAAATAAGTTCCCTCCCTATAACGACTCCCTCCGAACAACGCACACAATCTGTGTCTCCCATCGGGTGTCGTTGTAGAGAGGGAGCGCTGTAGTTTAATAGCAATAAAAATAATACAGAGGAAGACTTTGAAGTCAAATGGGAAATAGTAAGAAAACTTTATCATTCACTGGCATAAGAAGCTATCAAATTACAAACGATTGAAACACTCTTGTTAGAGAATAGAGACATGGCTTCACATCATGAATCCACACCTTTCGTGTAGATTTCAACACACTCCTTTGTTCTTTACTATACATACACACAAAATTCATGTTCAGTATAGATTTAGATTAAATATTGTGACGTGTAGATTGGAATGGATCTTTGACTTACATACACCTATTCACGGAGATGATAAAATTGAAATGAAGATAAAACGTCAGAAAAAATAGAAGCCGGTGCAACCGGCGTTTGATCAGGATCCAAGTTGTTCTATTCAGATTATATCTAATCAGTAACTTTTTTTTAATTGGCTAAAAAAGTAAGGCAAAATTTCCCTATGGCAGGAAAGAGTGCACTCATTTCACACATACATTTCTCTTACATGGAAATAGTGCAGACGTTATGTTTTTCCAATAAATGCGTTCATGGTATAACAATGATGCCAATTTCAAAACGTTTGGAGCCAGACCAGACGATACTTTCAATATTTTTATCCTGCCTTAACCCTTTTACTCTCAATGACGCCAAAAGGCGTCTTTGCAAACAGTTTGGATCCTGATCAGACGCTGCGCAAACATTTTGACACTCGTATCGAAATGTTGTCAGTCATAATGCCTTAAATTTTACTTTGAAACGATATTGCAGACAACAAAAAATAAGCAGACGACAACATGGCGGTGAAGGGGTAAAAACTCACGAAATATTTGGCGGTGAAAGGGTTAGGCAACCACATGTTCTAAATGCTGCGCATAGGTGTTCTTTTCAGTGATCGCGTTAATCAAGAGTGACTGTGTCTGGTATAGAACCAGGTAGTCCTCTGTCAAGATTGTTCAAATGGGTTCAATTGTCCGCCGCCTTATGGGTAACTTCTTTTTGCATAGAGTTATACAAGAACATCTTTAAAATATTCTTGTTTACAAAGAGCTTGACTATTAGTGTACATCTGCATCACCCAGTACTTCTACATATTGTTTTAAATCATTACGCTGGATGACATTAAATTTACTTAGATAAATAAAAGAAAATGTTTTTAATTCTGTTTGACAGACCAATCGGTGGTCATGTATTTTGAGCCAAGGAAATTGTTTGAAGAAATCTAGCAGACTGTCACTCAAAAATAATTTGTGAAAATTATGTTGAAATTAGGCAAGTAGTCTCTGACAAGCCGAATATTGATAACATGTTTTCTTATAGTATGAGCCAAATAATGAAACCCAGTCCCACCCAGCAGTGAACGGGTATTTTAACTTATGCAACTATCTGGCAGTCTTAGTTTTAAGGTGGTTCGACAGCGGGCGGCCCGCATCTCGAGTTCCGGAAATGCTGATGACTTGCACCTGATCTTTGCGGCACGTGCTTATAGTAGAAAATTTAGATAAAGAAAAGTTTGATCTGCTTCAGTGTATTCTCTGTAAGCGCAGTTGGTACGGTGATTGACTAGCAATCCAAAGGTTCTAGGTTCGATTCCCACTCGCTTCAAAACTTCTTTTTGTTTAACAAATTGTCCGATTTTAGTGACTAGTCAATTCATAACGCAGTGATCAAAGGACAGGCTATGTTTAGTCTAGTAATAATGAATAATATCAGATGCACGTATTGTCAAGTGACAGCTAAATTTGTGAGGATTTATAGCCTATATAACAGACGGTAGCTTAACACAGGACAAAAGTAATGCTAAAAGATAGATCCTAAATGAGCTTTTATGCATTACTTTTGTCATGCATTAAGCAGTCACTTGCCTTTAAAGATCTACAGGCTACCATATTCAATGGTCCCTTATCACAGGTTTGACTTATGGTATTATTTACAGCTGACGGCATTTTTAAGTTGAACTCAAGGGAGGTTACTCCTTTGTGTTAACATTTTGTCAGAATTTCAGGAAATCATGTATAAAATGTAAATTCTACTGTAGATTTTCATTAAATTTTTGTGACTAGTAGAATTAAGTTATATCTATCTAATAAGAGTAAAATTAGTGTATGTTAAACAGCTAGATTTTTTGTAATTTGAGATTTTCAGAATTTGACTTTTTTAAAATATTGATATTTCCAGAAAATGTGTCATGAAATACTTTTGTTTGCCCAATATCTTATAGTCTCATGTACAGTTTACTTGAATGTACAGAAATTATTGAGTTATATCATTCTATAAAGAAAATATTCCTGTTTATTAAAAAAGGAGCTTTTCTCGACAAAAGGTCCTGTCAGAAAAAAACCGGCACTGTAACTTTTTTTATTTTAACGATTTTTCACTCTCCATATGGTATATTTCAATTTAATCAAGGTTTCAAATAATTCTGACACAGAATAAGCTGACCCGCGAACCACCTTAAGACAGGAAAACTATTTTAACTTATTTAGTAAAACGTCAAAATTTAACCGTTTGTGTAAAATTATTGTTCATTGCTCGTCAGTAGTTCTGAAATAAATATTGTTAAATTTCCGTTAAAGCGGTTGCCATGACAATCGCACTTGTAACTAGATGGCATATATTTGACAAGAAATCGGAAAGCATGTCATTTATGAAGCATTCCTGTGAACAGGGGCCCAGAAGTTCTACGGAAAAGTTCTTTAAACAAATATGTAGCGGATGACGGACGGACTACACAATGGAGACACCGACGTCTATTTTTATTCAAACCACTTGCAATAGTTGTTGCAAATTCACCAAAACCGTACAGAAGATCATGACAGACGGACAAATATGTAGACGGGAATGCATAAATAATGCTTCTCCTGTATCGACAAGTTTGGTTCGAGATCAGTACCCATCGTTCTCAAGACCTTGCTTAATGAGATTGGAACATTCTGCTCATATCTGACCGAGCAAACGCTTGAGAACGTACTCAGACTCATCTCAAACGTTTTATTACTGATGTATGGGGTCAGACACTGCTTTATTCGGCTTCTAATCTGAATTAACTTTACAATCGTAAATTATACTTAATTAATTTGAAATACAGAAACATCAAATTTTAAAATATTTGCAACATTTGTGATGGACGATAATACGGCAAGATAAATGTCAAATATACTCAACAAAATAATTAAAGGGGCAAAGGTATAAGTTCATATATCTTTTTCAAAAATGCATACATTTTCAAGTTAAAATAGTGAATGCGTGTTTATATGCTTTAGAATAAAAAAATAAGAAACAAACGTCACTATGTGCAAAAATGGTCATGGTTGAATGAATTGAATCGGACAAGTATCAAAAACACGGTTTTTAACGTGCACTGGATTTTTGCACGAAGTGTCTGCCTTTTCTTCAACGATTATTTTTATAGCTGTTTTCTTTATATCGAGTGCATATTTGTATCTTAAGCAAAAATAGATTGCATATTGGTACAAAATTTGAATACTATGCCCCTAAAGACGTCATTTGTCGTTTTCCAACGTCATGTTCCGACGGAGTTTAACGTTAGCAAGGGTGTCGTCGACAAGTTGTGGTAGTTGTACCTGGACACTGGGGTGGTTAATTGGAGATCAGGTCAAGGTCGTTTGCAGGTCAAATTTGAAGTAGAGGACCGATATTGTCACTTATGGCATGACGTCAACGGCTCATTGCCCTCGTTATGCTTAATAGTGTTTATAAACAGACGTGTGTTTACAGGATTTCTGTTCAGATCGTCGGGAATAGACTTCATGCTGCAAACCTATGGGCTAGAAGACCTGTCGTGTGACCGGCCTTGACCCCAGACTACCGAAAACGTCATCTAGCAGTTTGCCAGAAATCATGCCATTTGAACGTTTACGTTTTCGCAATGTATTGTGACTAGTGCGTCAAATTTCATTTTGGATTTAAATGACGACTGCAGACGAATGTAAAGACAGCGAAACGAATGTTTCTTCGACTGTTATGTGGCAGAGCATGACGGACTCAGAAAGGGGTCAGGGCTCCTATGGGTGGGTATATCCTACAACGGTTGCACGGGCATTTACGTCATTAGGAACTGGACTCTGACTAGTTTGGGGTACAGGGACGAGACCCTAGACGCTATTGCACGCGCTGAAGCTGGAGCTTTGGGTTCAGGCTTCATTCCGACAGACGACAAATCTCGTCCGTACCGAGCACGTTTGGTAGACCAGTACTTGGAACACGAGGGCATAGGGCAGATGGACTGGCCAGCAAGGTCAACACACTTCGGTCACATTGAGGATGCTTAGGACATGCGGCAACGCCGGATATCCGGTCGAGATCGTCACCTTAGAGGCTAACAGACATGCATATTGAAGAATGGCACAGAATGTCCATTGCATACATCCTTAAGCTAATTCTCCGATTTCCATGTAGATGCAAGGAAGTGATTAATGCACGTGGTGAACACATATGATACTAGCTGTAGTTTAAGATAGGTAACCTGAAAGGTGGGGCTGTTGGTCAAGTTGTTTGTTACCCCACCCACCTAGTCTGGCACACTGTAATTTTAGGGTGGTTGTGTTTGAAGGGGAAGTGCGATATATATTTCTACTTTTCGAAATACAGTTATACTCTACAACGAAGTTAACATGTAATTTAACATGAAACTGTTAAAAAATATTGTATAAACTTATTTTTATATATTGGGCCTACCCAATATATTTGCCCCTTTAATTGTTTTGTTGAGTATATATATCATTGTAGAATATGTTTTATTGAAGTTTCTTATTGTATCCATATTTTAGGTTCGAAATTCAATGATCATCGACAATAATATTCGACATGTCAATCAACGTACATGTACAGTTGTAGTGAACGTACCGTAAAGACCAATCAACGTTTATAATATAGTAAAGACGTCAGTAAATCCCATTTAAAAATTTCACTGCCATGACATCATACTTTTTAAACAATTGTCTCTGCTTTTACTCCTCAAAGGACAAGGTTCAGGATGCCTCCGTTTTGACCTTGTTAAAACCATGTTCAAACAAAACAATTATCTTCATTTTCTCAAAAATATAACACTTCAAAATTTAGATATGTTACTTCAAATTAAATAGTTATGGTGTACTTAAAATATAGTTGTGTTGCGTTAGTGCCTTCATTGTTTATTTTCGGATTTATACCGTGAATTGTACAAAAATCTAGATGTTATTTTTGCCTTTTTTTGGCCTCTCGGTTCATTTACAAGAAACTATAAATTTGTCAAAACTTGGATCGGGTTTTGTGTATACTATGAAGTATTAATATCTGAAAATGACAAAGGATAAACTTATTTTGGGAATAAAAAAATAATTTTTACAGGGCCAAAACGAAGGCTTTTTTAACCTTATCAATAACATTCTAGGTATTTTGACTAAAGAAATGTAAAGCTGAATGTCAAACAGGTTCAGACTATGCAGTGATACAGTGCTCCCTCTCTACACGGCCCTCTCATCAACAATGCCCTCCTTAAAACGACCTTTGTCGCTGTTCCCTAAACAAAACAATTATGTATTAAAAGCTATTCACGGCTGCAATGCCGTCTGCTTAATATTGTCGACTGCTGCTTTTCTCAAAGTTACATAATGGACATTTTGACAGAAAAAAAATTAATAACGAGTGACAAACAGCTTGAACCCAGATCAGACGCCGCGTAACGCGGCGTCTGATCTGGATTCAAGCTGTTTGCAAATGAAAGCCCATTTCCCTCCCTATCACGACTCCCTCCGAACAACGCACATAGTTTTTGTCTCCCACTGGATGTCGTTGTAGAGAGGGAACTCTGAACCTCCCTTTTGCGACCACTATATGAGATTATGGTATCATTGTTTCGGTCAGGTGGTAGCTGGAGGCGGTATGAAAGTAAAGCGGATAGCTCCTTTATAAGCTTTCCGCTTTCCTTTCATCTTCCTTTGAGAGGTCCGCTGTCCTTTAAACTACAAACTGGACAATTTAAGATGGTCGTGATGGAGAGGTGTAAATGTACAACAGTTGTGCCACCTTTTGCAAATATACATGTATCTGTGAGTAGTATATGGGTCACTTTCCCTGTAAACAAAGATGACGTAACATTGCGTAACTTGACCTACTTTCGATTGCGTGGTTACTAATTTTAGTAACAAAAGAGGAGCTTATTTGCATATAAGGATGTGACGGGTTTTCGCGGATGTGAGGGTGGCCATGTTCGCGGAGGTAGAGCGGCCATGTTGGATGTGATCGGGGTAGACCGGCCATGTTGGATTTTTGCACCATATTGGATGTTCGCGGAGGTAGAGCGGTCATGTTGGATTTTTGCGCCATATTGGATGTTCGCGGAGGTAGAGCGGCCATGTTGGATTTTTGCGCCATACTGGATGTTAGCCGAGGTAGAGCGGCCATGTTGGATGTTCTGGAAGGTAGAGCGGCCATATTTGATCAGGAGCTAAACGGTAATACAGATAGGTCTACACGGTATACAGAGCTGACTTGTATACTCTCTGGTAGGTGTTTGCTATTATTGAGGGTCAAATCTTCCCTACCAGATATAACAACACCAACACAACTTCTATAGATAATAACAACAACAACGACGACGACAACGACATGACAACATAAGAGCATGTATGACTTTTACTACAACTGATGCCGCTACTACTACTTCTTTTATAACCATTATTATCATTTTAACTAACTACAACTACTAACAACAACAACACGACTTCTATAGATAATAACAACAACAACAACAACAACAACAACCACGACAACGACAGGACAACATAAGAGCATGTATGACTTTTACTACTACTGATGCCGCTACTACTACTTCTTTTATAACCATTATTATCATTTTAACTAATTACAACTACTAACAACAACAACACGACTTCTGTAGATAATAATAACAACAACAACAATGCTATTACTACTACTACAATAAATAAATAAAAAGGAACATTAAAACACTACTAAAAGTACTACTACAGGTACCTCGGTCTACGATGTGTACTTTCTGACGTCCCTTGCTCAAATGACTGAGATAACCTTAATGTGCATGTACATGACGCTGCTTGCGCATGCGCAGGTAGAGGGTGTTGCGTGTATAGCTATTTTTAAAATGACATCATTTCGAGAATAACATCTGTTTAATTAACAATCCTCTCATTGTTGACTTAAGACACAAAGGAAAGACATAAACAGCTGGACTGTATTCAACCAAAGTGTACACACCCTGTGCACTTTTGATTTAGGACACAAAGGAAAGTCAACACTGAACACGAACAAAGACCCTATTCAAATCACATATCTCGTTTCAAATCGTCACAAGTACATACATGTATATAAACATTATTGATTTTCGATACAGACTGTATAGTGTGATCAACAGATAGAATGGTTGTCATAGAGATGAATGCCTTTAGGCTTTTATTGACATCCATAAAAATCGATAACGCTGTACTGAACGTACACTTTAAATTCCTTAGAAATGTCGTCTGCATTTTGTGTTGCTATTTGCATGTTGTGTCCTCTGTCTCTCTGTCTGTCTATCCGTCTGTCTATATATCTCTCTGTATCTTGTCTGTCTGTCTTTCTGCCTGTCTGACTCTGTTTCCCTTTTTCTTTCTCAGAAAGATGCTGTCTGCTTAAACTGACGTCTGCATTAATTTCAAAAAGCAATTACCCCTCTGTCTTCTCTGTCCCTAAATCTCTCTCTGTATCTCTCTCTCTAGATGTCTCATTTTTTATTTCTCTACTACTCTGATTCAACTTTCTGCCACATTCAATATCTCACAACATGATATATACTGTTTCCATAGGACAGATGTACTCTTTACAAGTACACTGTTTACATAGGACAAATGTACTCTTTACAAGTACACTGTTTGCATAGGGCAAGTGTACTATTTACAAGTACACTGTATATGAGGAGTATATTGGTCGCTAAGGTTATCTGGATCCAAACTGACATTCAATTACTGTATGTTACCCATATTTGGCGGAAAACTGTCGTCTGCATTTTTTTTCAAAGCAAAGGTCATTTGAACTGAACAAAGTCAACAGTTTGGACCCGGGTCAAATATCTAGTTAATTCGGCAAATTTCACTGAAAGACAACTGTTTAATGCTTTGTATATAAACATTATTGATTTTCGATACAGACTGTATAGTGTGATCAACAGATAGAATAATTGTCATGGAGATGAATGCCTTTAGGCTTTTATTGACATCCATAAAAAATCGATAACGCTGTACTGAACGAACATTTCATATTGCTTTATATTGTCGTCTGCATTGTGTGTTGCCGTCTGCATGTTGTGTCCTAACGACAACAACACCTACTATTACTACTACTGTTACTAATTCTGATGCTGCTACTACTATTTCTTTTATTATCATTATTCAATACTACTACCACTACAACAACTACAACTACTAACAACAACGCTACTAATGCTACTACAACTACTAACAACAACAACACGACTGCTAGTAATAACTAAATGAAACAATTACTACTACTACTACTACTACTACTACACAATATAAAGCCATATGAAATGTTCGTTCAGTACGGCGTTATCGATTTTTTATGGATGTCAATAAAAGCCTAAAGGCATTCATCTCCATGACAGCCATTCTATCTGTTGATCACACTATACAATCTGTATCGAAAATCAATAATGTTTATATACAAAGCATTAAACAGTTGTCTTTCAGTGAAATTTGCCGAATTAATTAAATATTTGACCCGGGTCCAAACTGTTGGACTTTGTTCAGTTCAAATGACCTTTGCTTTGAAAAAAATGCAGACGACAGTTTTCCGCAAAATATCGGTAACATACAGTAATTGAATGTCAGTTTGGATCCAGATACCGGGTCAACCTTAGCGACCAATATACTCCTCATATACAGTGTACTTGTAAAGAGTACACTTGCCCTATGCAAACAGTGTACGTGTAAAGAGTACATTTGTCCTATGTAAACAGTGTACTTGTAAAGAGTACATTTGTCCTATGGAAACAGTATATATCTTGATCAGAGGACTAAGTAGACGCGAGTACGCGTCCTTACAAACGGTTGCCAAATGCGTGTCCTGTGCAAACAATGTAGACTCTGATCATGTTGTGAGATATTGAATGTGGCAGAAAGTTGAATCAGAGTAGTAGAGAAATAGAGAATGAGACATCTAGAGAGAGAGATACAGAGAGAGAGATATGGACAGAGAAGACAGAGGGGTAATTGCTTTTTTGAAATTAATGCAGACGTCAGTTTAAGCAGACAGCAACTTGCTGAGAAAGAAAAAGGGAAACAGAGTCAGACAGGCAGAGAGACAGACAAGATACAGAGAGATATATAGACAGACGGATAGACAGACAGAGAGACAGAGGACACAACATGCAAATAGCAACACAAAATGCAGACGACATTTTTTAAGGAATTTAAAGGGCTCGTTCAGTACAGCGTTATCGATTTTTTATAGAAGTCAATAAAAGCCTAAAGGCATTCATCTCTATGACAACCATTCTATCTGTTGATCACACTATACAGTCTGTATCGAAAATCAATAATGTTTATACACATGTCTGTACTTGTGACGATTTGAAACGAGATATGTGATTTGAATAGGGTCTTTGTTCGTGTTCAGTGTTGACTTTCCTTTGTGTCCTAAATCAATAGTACACAGGGTGTGTACACTTTGGTTGAATACAGTCCAGCTGTTTATGTCTTTCCTTTGTGTCTTAAGTCAACAATGAGAGGATTGTTATTTGAACAGATGTTATTCTAGAAATGATGTCATTCTGAAAAAAGCTATACACGCAACACCCTCTACCTGCGCATGCGAAAGCAGCGTCATGTACATGCACATTAAGGTTATCTCAGTCATTTGAGCGAGGGACGTCAGAGAGTACACATCGTAGACCGAGGTACCTTTTACTTGTAGTAGTACTTTTAGTAGTGTTTAATGTTCCTTTTTATTTATTTATTGTAGTAGTAGTAATAGCATTGTTGTTGTTGTTGTTGTTATTATCTATAGAAGTCGTGTTGTTGTTGTAGTAGTTGTAGTTAGTTGAAATGATAATAATGGTTATAAAAGAAGTAGTAGTAGCGGCATCAGTAGTAGTAAAAGTCATACATGCTCTTATGTTGTCCTGTCGTTGTCGTCGTTGTTGTTGTTGTTGTTGTCGTTGCTGTTGTTGTTGTTTTTATTATCTATAGAAGTCGTGTTGTTGTTGTTAGTAGTTGTAGTTAGTTAAAATGATAATAATGGTTATAAAAGAAGTAGTAGTAGCGGCATCAGTTGTAGTAAAAGTCATACATGCTCTTATGTTGTCCTGTCGTTGTCGTCGTTGTTGTTGTCGTTGTTGCTGTTGTTGTTGTTGTTATTATCTATAGAAGTCGTGTTAGTGTTGTTATATCTGGTAGGGAAGATTTGACCCTCAATAATCGCTAACACCTACCAGAGAGTATACAAGTCAGCTCTGTATACCGTGTAGACCTATCTGTATTACCGTTTAGCTCCTGATCCAATATGGCCGCTCTACCTTCCAGAACATCCAACATGGCCGCTCTACCTCGGCTAACATCCAGTATGGCGCAAAAATCCAACATGGCCGTTCTACCTCCGCGAACATCCAATATGGCGCAAAAATCCAACATGGCCGCTCTACCTCCGCGAACATCAAATATGGTGCAAAAATCCAACATGGCCGGTCTACCCCGATCACATCCAACATGGCCGCTCTAGCTACGCGAACATGGCCGCCCTTACATCCGCGAAAACCCGTGACATCCTTATATGCAAATGAGCTCCTCTCTTTTTACTCATGATCGCTGCAAATGAGCAGCTCAATGACGTACTCTCAATGACTGTCCCACAAAGGGTCCTCTAGCACGGATGGATGTCCGAGCTTGCCGGAGACAACAAAATACGATCTGTATGCTGATACCGTACTCTCTTGCAGTACTAGACGCTGTTTCAAAACCACGTCGAAGTTACGTCAACGTAACACATTCCTTTGTCTTAGGTATCTAAGCACTGTCTGAGGCGATCTGCCACTCCAATTGTATATTGAAAAACGTTTGCGCAACCGACTAATTGTGTTTCTTTGGTATCCTAACGCCCTACTCACGTAAGCGACGTTGTAGTTATGAACAAGCATTGCAAATATTTAATTTGTCTACTTTATTCAAACTCAGCAAGATCGTTGTGTACCGATGTTAAGTCAAATGTGGTTTTTTCTTTGTATAAGGCATACTTATTACACTCATGCACGTTTTCGGTGGCATGTGCATTTTTCTTGAGCTGCACGTGCAAATCATGCAAAATAACGTGTTTTCCGATAAACTAAAAATCTCTTCATACCAAGTAATAGATTTTGTTATCGATGGATGGCAAATATACATGAGATAAATTGTGCGAAAATTTAAATCGATACGTCTTCTAGATATTAAAATATTTGAAATAAAAAAGTGCACAGTTTCTTTTTAAATTGAGTATATTTATTTAGGGTCTTATATTACCTTATATCACCTGACGTGTATTGTGCAGCCTATAGTTTTGTTCGCACAACTTGTATTTAAAGTTACCATCCGTATTCAGCAGCATCTTGCCATTACCAAACTGGGTTTAAGGCTAGTGAAGTCTTAAAGCCGCATTGTGTTTTTGAGAAACCTGCATAAAACGGTTGTTTGGGGTCCCATTTGAACTACGTGGGACGTGATTCTTTCACAAAAACCGGTTTTATCTAAGAAATTCGCTTTTTAGATTTTATTTATAATATTTTGGTGCTGCACAAATTAAAGAGCCTCCCTTGTGAATGGAAAGAATGACAACTCTGTAAATACAGGGCTCCAGATAACGGAAGTATTTCGAAAACTAAAATCTTTATTTCTGCTTTTAAACCCAATGGTGTCATACTCATTAAAATTGTCTCGAAGAGACGGTTTAATCAGTAGTAACACCATAGCATTCGGTGCTGAAATGAGTGAGAAAATGTTAGATTAGTTCAGATTACTCTCGATTACATCTATAGCTGGAGCACTGGAAATGACCCTGTTAACCCTTATTCTGCTGCACAGACGTCTGCTTTGACTTTGTCGTCTGCAAAATGTGTTCAGTTTAGATTTATGCATTGTTTTAATTAAACAAACATTAAGACGAGTGTCAAACAGTTTGGATCCAGATGAGACGCCGCGTTACGCGGCGTCTTTTTAGATTCAAATAGTTTGCAAACTCCTAAAAGTTACGACCAGTAGGCACAGGGTTAAACACTATGAGATCCAATAACAACATGTACATACTTATTCACTAGGGGTAAACGATAAAACAAACTACGGTGAATCTAAACCTTGAGCTTGCTGAAAATGACTGTTTCAGCCTTGTCCGCTCTCTAACTCAAACACTTCTTTTTGGATCTTCACCAAACTTGCTACAAATGTTTATTAGTATAGAATCTAGGTCAGGTTCAATAACTAGCAAAATCGCATAAGGCATGTCTGAGTTATTGCCCTTGAAAAATTAAAAAATGAATTTTTTAGTCATTCAAGGGCAATAACTCCAACATGCCTTGTGCGATTTTAGTAGTTAAGATGACTTACCTAGATTTTATATTAATAAACATTTTCAACAAGTTTGGTGAATATCTGATATAAACTGTATGTGTTAGAAAGCAAAAAATGCTGAAACATTCATTTTTAATACTTAAAGGGCCAAAACTCAGACATGCCACATGCGATTTATGTAATAATCAAACTAGACCTAAATCTTATATAATTAAATATTTTCAGTAAGTTTAGTGAATATCCGATAAAAAGTGTGTGTGTTAGGGTGCAAACATGACTGAAACAGTCATTTTTTTTTAATAAAAAGGCAATAACTCAAATATACCTTATGCGATTTTAGTAGTAATTAAACTAAACCTTGATTTTATATCAATGAACATTTTCAGCGAGTTTGGTGAAGGTCCAATAAAACGTATTTGTGTTAGAGAGCAAAACTTGCTGAAAACAGTCATTTTTTAATACATAAAGGGCAAAAACTCAGATATGCCACATGCGATTTTAGTAATAATCGAAGTATACCTAAATTTTATATGAATAAATATTTTCAGCATGTTTGGTGAATATCCGATAAAAGCTGTTTGTTTTAGAGTGCAAAAATGACTGAAAAGGTCATTTTTTATTAATTAACAGGCAATAACTCAAAAATACCTTATGCCATTTTAGTAGTAATCAAACTAAACCTTAATTTTATATCAATGAACATTTTCAGCAAGTTTGTGAAAGATCGGATAAAAATTAGTTGAGTTAACTTAGAGAGCGGACAAAAAAGTGTGATAGTCTAACTGACTGGTGGATAGACGGGTGGAGATAGATTCGGTTGCCCCCAGTGAAGTTGTATTCGGCTGTATCACGTGATACTAAGCCGTGTGGACATGTTTATGTCAGACGTTCTATTTTCGGTTTGTTATGATTTTAAATCGCCCTTTTTGGTGATTTAGGTCCGTCTTCATCATTTCATAGATCAGTTTGGCCCATAAGAATGTTCAAACATTATTATTAACCGTTATCGTATTTCAGGCATTGAGAAAAGGTCTGAAAACACAATGGGACTTTAACCCTTTCTCTTCATAGACTGTTTCAAATTTTGAAGACAGGTGTCGACTTTAAACATGTTGAAAATAAGGCAGAATGCGCCTAAAAATAATTCAGAATGCGCTTTAAGCATTCTGCTTTACTTTCAACTTGATTTATGCAACCATCTGCATGGATATAGGAACAATGTTTTTGACGGGGAAGTTTATAGGACTTTAAAAAAAAATCATAGACATACAAAGTCTTATCTGTCGGGAGTTAGGTTCAAAGAAAGATGAAAGTAAAACATAAAGCTCCTGTAGGAGTTTTCTGTTTTTCTCCCATTTTGTTGCGAAGCTACAAAATGTATTCAATGCTATTCAATATATATGCAAAATTGTGTTTTAGACAAGTGATTGCTTGAAGCAATTTGAAATTAAAACAGGAAATTCCGTTAGTGGATTTCTACTTTACCTTCATCTTGCTCTAAACTGTCACATGTATTCACCATAGTCAAAGTCCCAAAGCGTCGAAGTTTATAGGGCTTACAGTGGAGAATCTGTTATTCTTTCCCGTTTAAACGCAAACGTACGCAAACGCAAACACTAAAACGTAGAAAAGAACAACTTGTTGACAATTCTGATAATTCATGTTTATCTTGGTGGCAAACAGTTTGGAGCCTGATCAGACGCCGGGTTACCCGGCGTCTGATCTGGCTCCAAACTGTTTGCACTGCAAATAATAGTTTTAGCGTAAACGCGTTTATTGGGAAAGAATAACACATTCTCCACTGTAACCTATTTGTGCCTAGCGTCCTATAAAAGGGACATATGCAAACAGTGTAAACTCTGATCAGACGCCGCATAATGCGGTGTCTGATCAGAGTCTACACTGTTTGCTGATAGGAATTTCAATATAAAACAAAACGATAATGAAATTTAGATCAGGCAACCCTTATATCAAAATGGACAAATCCAATATATAAATAAGCATGGAAGAACCAACTTTAGGACGTTAATGGGTTAATACGGAAAGCAGGCAGAGGCGATCAAAGGAACCTCTATGAAGATATTTCGGTATCTATTTCGGATCCCAACCTGGCTGACACTCAGACTGTACTAGTACCTACTTGTACTTCTCAGCCATGTGAAGGGAAATGTTATTTCCAAGTAAAATACAGTCGAACTTCGATATCTCGAACTTTTTTAACTCGAAATAACCGATATTTCGAAATATGAATTTGCCTTATTTCAAGCTCGGTTAAGCCGCGTTTTAACTTTGAAATACGGATATGTTCGACTTAACCGAGTTCGAGATATCGAAGTTTGACTGTAGTAATATAGTGGGGGGGAGGGGGGGTTCAAGAAATATAACGAAAAATATATATCATCAAAACATACATTCTCTTCAAAGTACCGCCTGATTTAAATCTTATATTGCGATGATCAAGAAATTTTAATCCCCGAGTTAAAAGTTTTTACTGTGTGAAAATAAATAATGCTCTTAATTAGCAAACTGTGTAGATCCAAATCTTCAAAAAAACCGCCTGATTTAATTCTTACATGTATATTGCGTTGATCTTTTTTTTTAATCCCCGAGTTAAAAGTTTTACTGTGTGAAATAGTAACGCTTTACCCTACATCCTGTTTCTAGTTTTGACGACAGGCGACCACTCAACTCTTTCAACACCATGGACCTGTTAAAAACATACTCATTACATTTGCAAACAATGTAGACCCAGATCAGAGGGTCCTATGATTTGTGTCTACACTGTTTGCTAATTTAGAGCAGTATTTATTAAACTAAAACGAATTCCAAGTAGACTGGTTCATGTTTTGATAACTAAAATGATCCACAATGGAACCTTATAACCCACAATAGTAACTTAGTGTTGAAAGGTGTCGTAATATCGTCTGCTTTGAAATTTTTGTTTTCAAAATTTTGTCAATTTAACTGGTTTGTATTTGTCAATAAAAGCAATTTAAAGACGGTTGTCAAATAGTTTTGATCCAGATCAGACGCTGTGTTACTCGGCGTCTGGTCTGGATGCCAACTGTTCGTACACCACTAGTCAAGTCGCGATCAGCAGGATACATTTAAGGGTTAAAGCAGGTTGAAAGTAAAGCAGAATGTGCCTTAATGTGCATTCTGCTTTACTTTCAGCCTGCTTTAAGCTACCATCTGCCGCTTAGTTAGATAAAGAATATATTTCTTAAGGTACATATCCGTGACTGTATAAAAACGGAACTATTTTCTATAACGGAGGAATATATTAAAGGCATAGAGAGGCGTACTTATGTGGGGAATGGTTAAGATGAAAATATGACACCTGGTTTAGCGTATACATGACATATCTGCACCATCGTAGTATATCAGTATTTCATATCTTTCATACAAGTTTATGACGACCAATCAGAATGATTCATGTATTGAATGCAACAAATATTGTCATTATTAAATGCCTGCAAGCGCCAGATTTTGGGAATCACAACAGATGATCTAAGGGAACGGTTATTGTTTTTAGTCCTTACTATTCTATAGTATCGTCTGCTTTGAAACGTGTCCGCTATAAAACAAAATAGTGATTTAACATATACATGTATTTCAAAATGCAAATACAAAGTATGATATCATAACAGTTTGGATCGAGTTATATGTGGAATAAGTTGGCATCTGGTCGGAATACCCAAGTCAAGCCGGGTAGTGCATGGTACAGGGAAATATTGACCAATGTACGGCCGTCTACGTCAAATGTAACCTAAACTACAGTGGAAACGTGATCTTTCTTGAAAAGAAAAACAAGATTTATGTCATAAGACAGGCGACTGCTTAAAGCATGATGAAAGAAAAGCAGAAAGCTCCCGAAAGAGCTTTCTGCTTTTCATTCATCTTGCTTTAAACTGCCACCTTACTATAAGAATCATCAATAAATCTCAACAGTGGTGTTTGTTGGGGCGTGATTTATGGTACAAACCTTGTCACGATACACGAAATGCTTAAGGGATAAACAAGCGTTTATCTACAGAGATCTCACACTAAATGACCGTTATCTGACCAGTCCTAGAACAACATGTCTCTTTTTGTAATATATATCCAAGAGCAGGTTTACCCCAGTAAACAGTTCAATGCGAAAGTGTTAAAATAAAATTTACAGAGAGATGAGGTTTATGTATGTATAAAGTTTTCCATTTTCAATACTTTTCTTTCTCAGTTATGTTGTCTGTTTTCTTCTCTTGCTTTCAATTTCAAATCTTATTTTCATTTTTCGGATTTTGCATATTATGACTTACTAATTGTTTATTCTTGTAAAAGTATAGCTTGTTGATTTATAGTGGAAATGCGGCTCTTCTTTACCATCAGATGCATTCAACTCCAAGAACCTTTATTCTAATTGCAAAATGTTTGAAGTCATATTAAAAGCCGAGTTTCTCGGCGTCTGAACAGGCTCCGAATTGTTTGATTCTTATATTAAATAAAAAGGAAACTTTTTCAAGAAATAGTTATTTCTACATTTGATTCCCTTTCGTTCCGTTTAACCAATTACCCTTATAGCATGTTTCTAGTTTTGATCTACAACTTTAAACAGGTTCATTGTAAAGCAGAATGCGTCTCGAATCCATACGGAGAAGCAACAACAAAACAGAAAGTTGTATGCTCTAACCCCTCGTCCACTGGGCCATATTTTGATGGTTTCAACCTTTGAAACAATCTATAGTCAGAGTCGTTTCAAAAACTTTGACTCAGTGCTCATCCGCTCAACAAAGCAATACTCAGTAATATTGCTTAAAACGAAAACTCGATTTCTTTTGAAAACTGTATTAGAAGACACGGTAATGTGATTTAAAATAATAAACTTCTAGTGAATAAACATAAAACAACTCTGATGTAAATAAGATGATCACACAATTAATAAAAAAGTACTTTCACTTTCGTTTGTTTACGAATGGTAACGGCACACTCTTTCAGGAAGGCCGGTGCGCCATGCTAAATGCTACATGCGACTTGCTATATGCGAAATGCTAAATGCGAATCGCGAAATGCTAATTAAGTACAAAACTCTATTAGGGTGTGTTTAATGCTTAATGCTATTTGTAAAATGCCAAATGCTAAATGCTGATTGCGAAATGCGTTTTGTGAAATGCCATTTGCGAATTACAAAAATGCTAAATGCGAATTGCAAAAATGCTATTCGCAGATTCCTTAATGCCAAATGCGAATTGCTGTACTAAGGCCAAACAAATACCTGTTTCCGGTAACCCGATCGACCCTAGTTTTTCTCTCCGATAGGCTTTTGAGTGTTTTAAAAATTGATATTAAGATAAACAAATATCTAAAAGAAGTATGATCTCAATTTGCCATAAAGTACCTTCCGTGCAGTTATGATATGCTAGTTAATTAACCATTGACATATTCAACATGCTGACAATGCATTTTATTGACATATTTGACAAGCATACAACACATTTCAAAATATTATTTATCCCACTATATATAAGTCACTACTTTGCCGGTTTGGTATACCAATACTGGCTAACAATCATACCAGTTTCAATTTTAAGGTAATTTTGGTACTGATGGGACCTATCAATTAATAATTTGAATTGATATTTTTAAGGGTTTTTATGTATAGCCCAGGGCTCTGCAAAATAAAGTACATTTGTACATTCATATGTTTTCATATATGAATATGATTATATTAAATGTCATAACTGTTTGTTTGTTTATGTATTACATGCCAATGTTTGTTTCAACATGCATTACATGCCTCATTGACTTGTTAGTCTGAAGGAAGAATAAAATCATATCTATCTTACTCCATCAGAAAAGTTTAATAGACTATATCATTATATGATTGTGTTAAAAAAAAGATTTTCCGACCGTCTGTCCCTAATTTTTTTTTGCATGTAATAGGAAACACGGGTAATTTTTTATTTGGCCTAAATGCGATTTGCTAAATGCTAAAAGCGATTTGCTGAATGCCAAATGATTGAGAAAAACTGCCATTTGAGGAGTCCGCCAAAGCATTTGGCATTCGGAGCAAATAGCATTAAGCATTTGGCATTGGCAAATAGCATTTCGCAAATAGCAATTCGCATATAGCAAATAGCATTTAATATTTTACAGATAGCATTTCGCATTTAGCATTTCGCATTTTACAACTAGCAATTAGCATGGCGCACCGGCCTTCCATAGATTTATGGTAACGGGTCATTTCGGCTCTTGGTAATCCGGCCTTAGCTGTTTCGACCCAGATCGGTTCGGTCTATTAATAGGAATAGGTCGTTTCGGCCCATTTGGTGGTTCGTTTTCGGTCAAACATTTCCTTACCCTATATCAATATATAACGCATATACTCGGCCCTGCATTGAAGTGCTGTACAAACAGTGTAAACCTTGATCTTGAAAATCAAATATATCAATTGATGATATTATTAATGTAATAAATATTCTTTTAAGTAGTAAAAGTCCGAGTTTGATATCAAATCAAGACTGCAGAACTACGGCATTTAGAAGTCCTTGCATCCAGACCAGATGCTGAACACAACTCTGCAAGAGTTTTTCAGCATCTGGTCGTGAGTCTGATCAGAATGAAAACTGATTGACGCTTGGGCGAAAGAAATCTTACTTGTACATGTTAATAATAAAGCTTGAAAAATAGTCACGTGTTTCGTGAAATCATTTACAAAAATGGATTTATGCCAAATCCGATTTTCAGACTCTTTTCAGTATTGTACAACGTTTTAAGAAATATTGTTCTCTCAGAATATTTACATTTTGTAAACCTCTGGTTTTCTCGCCCCAGCAACTCCTCACCTCATACATGTACCTCTGTAGTTAAGTTTGAAACCAACATCAGTGCTCTCAATAACTTTGATTATGATCTGTCTATTTTATGTCATTTGTGTTTATGCGAAATATTTTGGGCGAAGTTTAAAAAGATCGGGCAGATATATTCCGTCTTAACACTTTTAGGAAAAACTAAGATTTAGTGATTTTCCTTGAGGACGTTTCTTTTTATATATAAATTGTTGTCTCCTATTCCCATGGGGCTAAGTCTTAGAACATATATAAACCACATAAATAGAGACACTTTTAAAAAGAATCAACCTTCAGCTGCGCATGTACAAAGTTTTAAACCACATCGCGAGTATGCTCTGAACAGAGCCCTGCGATTACGAGAGATGGTGATGAATGGCTATTAAGAATTCTTCTTTGTGGCTTAAAAAACGTTGAAACTCCAAATTAAGTAAAACATCCATAACAAATAATAAAACAATAATATCTAGGTCATTTCTACGTGTGAATACACCACCCTGCATGATCTGAATCAGTCAAATGTTTTCCCTAGTATTCTCGTGCCTTCTGATTTGTTTACCAACATTTGTTGCTATTGAAGGGGTAAACTCTTCAGTTCAGATAACTATTTTTTTAGAGTCACTTTAAATCTATCATATGGAATATTTATACGTCTGTGGCATCAATTTTTGTTGGTTTATTGAGAATAACTATGCACTAGTATTAAATAAATAATAATATGCAACAGCTTTAACACGTGAAATTTCGATAAATGAGAGTTCAAATCCAATTGATGTTTTATGGGTCCATACAACATTTTTCAACAGACATATTTCCGGATGTCAGGATTGTCCATCTCATCCATTTTGTAAGCCCCGAGATTATGAGAAACCATGAGAATACGAGAATTGGCGATACCGATTACATTTGTATATCTTTTTCATGCCATATGCACAGTACTGCCACAAATACATGTACGCTTCTCTTTGAGTATTCTCACATTTTTTTTAGCAAAATTAACCCTTAGCCCGCCAAATAAATTGTCGTCTGCTATATTTCTCGTCTGCTTCAAGTTTCAAAGTGCTTCAAAGTTGCTCAAAATTGCTGAAAATGTTGTCCGAGTGTCAAACAGCTTGGATCTGGATGAGACGCCGAGTTACTCGGCGTCTCATCCGGATCCAAGCTGTTTGCATATGGAGCTATAGTCGTGAGTGGCAGGCTAAGGGTTAATATAACATCTGTTTTTCAGTCTTTTTAATCATTGACAAAAAACGAGTGTCAAACAGTTTAGATCCTGATTATTAGTTTAATTAAAAAACAATCTTTATTGAAGGAAGAAAATACTGGCACGGTGTATGTATTTTCTCTTGTTTTAGATATCCGTCCGTATTAGTTCTCTTCCTGGTGACATGTACGTATGGCGACCAAGACGTCAAGATTACTAAAACCGTTGCAAAGAAGAATGGTAAGGTGCTCATGAAGGCAAAATGCATCTTCAAGATCAGCGAAAAGATAGAGGTTGCCGGTGCACAGTTCACAATAACGATGGACACGGCATTAACGAAGTTTAAGGTAACTAAATAGTGAAACTCAGTGTACAGTGACCAAATAAAACACAACACCAGTTAACTCATTTGTGCCCACGATCCCATATGTTTGACATAGGCAAACAGTGTAGACTCTGATCAGACGCCGCATTATGCGGCGTCTGATCAAAGTCTACACTGTTTGCTGATAGGAATTTCAGTATAAAACAAAATGAAAATGAAAAGTTTGACCAGGCATCCCTTTGATAAAAAAAATGGACTAATCCAATATATAAACATGGAAGAATCCACTGGGTTAACCATTCAAGCGCCAATCAATATCGTTTCATTTAACCCTTTCACGCCATGTTGTCGTCTGCTTTACAACACTAAACAGTTTGGTTCTTGATCAGACGCCGCTTATAAATAAGTCAAGAAGCGATCGACAAGCAAAAGGGTTAACTCGTCCTTGGCAAAGAGTGTTACCTGTGAAGAGGGTACTCATAATGGAGACATTTGATCAGGGTCTGCACTGTTTGTAAATTTGCTTTGTATTGTAGGAAACATCCTAAAATAGTCAAAACTAAACTTAATAAGAATTTGGTATTTAACATTTGAAGTTTCAGGGATGAATAAGTATACTCGCCATTTACAAGCAGTGTATATGTTAGGAGTACACTTGTCCCGTGCAAACAGTGTAGACCCTTATCAGAGGGCTCCGATCAGGGTATTCATTGTTTGTCATTTGAAAAACCGGTATATTGAAAAAATCAACCCTAATCAGTAAAAATGGACTTGACTTATATTTGGAAATAGGAGTTGTCCATTTAATGTTTCCGGGGTGAATGAGTTAAGACATATTAAGATATAATACTCCCTCTCTACAACGGCCCTCCCAAGAACGATTCCCTCCTTATAGTAATGTCGTCTGCTTAAGATTGTTGTTTGATCTTTTTTCTCAAAGTTACATATTGAACATTTTGACAAAAAATATAATGACAAGTGGCAAACAAACTGCTTGAATCCAGATCAGACGCCGCGTAACGCGGCATCTGATCTGGATTCAAGCTGTTTGCAAAAGTAAGCCATGTCGTACTTAGCCCTCTAATGGTAACTATAACAATCTTTCGGAACAGCACACTCAATATTTGTCTCCAATTGGGTGTTGTTGTAGGGAGGGGGGCACTGTACAATTATTTTACCGTCTGTTTTATTATACTTGTCCACTCAATTCCAAAAGAAATTGTGCACTTCGTTTTCTGTAATTTTTCATCGCTTTTTTTCCTGAAAGCCTGTATATTTGGTACCAACATTTAGATACATTCACGAGCAATATGACAAATAGCATTAGCAAAGGTTAGCGGCTATTCTAATTTTAACATTGGTGTTAAATAGTGTGAGTATCGTAAGTGTCAACCTTTGCCTTCATCTACACTGTTGCAATGCAATAATGAAGGTTTTGTCATGGCACGGCTCAAATACATTTCCCATCTATATTTATTTAGCCCGTTACATCATAGTCTGTGTACTTGTTTCGCAGACCGGAGGCCACTTAAAGCAGGTTGAAAGTAAAACAGAATGTACCTTAAGGCTCATTCTGCTTTACTCTGAGGCTGGTTTAAGCTGCCATCTATTAAGGTGTAGAATATATTTCTTACGATACATTTTCATGATTATATAAATTGGAACTATTTTCTTTAGTGGAGGAATAATTAAAATACCGGTACGTAAAATGCGTATATATAGGGTAATGGATCAACAAAATATTCTTCTGTATCTTCAACTGGATCGGATCTCGGTGCAATTGGTGAATTGTCTGAACCTGTGTGTCTTATTTTAGTCAAAGCACGTGAAAGTTTTGAGCGAGGACGGTAACTCTAGGCTAGTGGAAAATGCCAAGCCTATGCGGCCAAACAAGTACGGCGCCGTATTTTCCGGATTTTACATTGGCAATGACAGCACACCAGTGCCAACAGGAACTTGCACCGATCTCACCTTTCCTGGATCAACAAGTATGTAGATTATTTTGTTAATATTAAATAATTTAATGATGTCCAGCTGCTCATCATAAGCGCTGCATGAAGCAAGACGCCAAATGACACGGAAAATATATAGCACGGAGGGACTACAACCTATGTTATAAATGTGTTAAATAGTGAACACTCGAGTCAGATTCTCTAACTACTTTCTTAAATTCAGTAGTGATATTAAATTAAAGGGACTAATTCGGAACATTTATTGTATTCATTGGGGTATGAAAAATATTGTATGAAACCGCTTCGCAAATATTCGAATTATTCCTTAACAAAATTACTGATGGTCTTTTAGATGGGTACCAATTTAATGCAGGACTAATGGAATGCAGAAAGCTCCTGAGGATATACCGGTATAATGAATAAATAATGAAGGACTAATTGGTGCAGAAAACTCCATAAGAATACAAATGTATAAAATGAATATAAATATATATAATGAATGTATAATAAGTACTAATGGAATGCAGAATGATTGGTCAGATTATTAGTGGTAGACATGAATAAGAAGAATAAGAAGAAATATTACCATAGCAAGTCAAGATAAAAAAAAACTCTTTATTTATACTTTTCGGTAGATTATTAGGAAATAGCAGTAGATTATCACTTGATAATTTCACTGTTTCAAGCAGTGGGATTATCGTCGCGCGTGCTTCTTTTATGAATTATCCCCGTAGGGCTTCCCAAGAATCGTAGTCAATCGTGTCTTATCGTTTAATTCAGGTAGCACGATTTGTCGCGAACCACTTAACGTAAGAACACGAATGCAATATCGGAAATAACGATGTAATTCCTATGACGTCAAATCAATAAATCAGTGACGTCATTGTACGGCAACTGGCACGAAAATGTTCGATATAAACGTGGGGCTCAGCACGGGGTAAATAATGTACTTTCGCTCTCATTATTGTCGATAAAGTTCGTTTAAAACGTAAAGAAATAGAATAACTGTATTTTTTCAGTGTAAGATCGAATTTAATCCATTTCGTGAACATCAGGACTTGGTCGGTATCTCTCCGCCGTATGGAAGATTTTTATAACTAGTTAGAACCAGATTTGAAGAAAGGGTTCACTGAAAATTGAACCTCACTTTTTCCTTAGATTTAAACAAAGCGAATGTAAATATTAACTATTATTTATGCTTTTCGGTGGATTACCACGATATAGCAGTGGATGATCACTTGGTAATCCACTGCAGTGGATTATTACCAATCGCTTTTATTATGAATTTTCCCCGTAGGGCTCCCCAAGAATCGTAGTCAATCGTGTCTTATCGTTAAATTCCGGCAGTCCGATTTGTCGCGAACTACTCACCGGAAGAGCACGAATCCAAACTCGGGAGCAACGAAGTCATTCGGATGACGCCATTATCCCGCCAACTGTCACGCGCATGTGTTCGACATAAAACGTGGGGCTCAACACGGGATAAATAATGTACGTTCGCTTTCAATTTTTAAACAATTTCGTTTAAAAAGTGGCTTAAAAGCATAAATAAATAGAATAACTGTGTTTTTTCAGTGTAAGATCGAATTTAATCCATTTCGTGAACATCAGACTGTTATATTTTCACTCGTGGCTTCGCCACTCGTGAAAATATAACGTCTGATGTTCACTCAATGGATTAAATTTCGATCTTACACTGAAAAAAACAGTTATCCTCTATATGCTTGCAACATATATACACGACAATTCCATGTACTATTAATTACACTGCATCTACAAGTACGACTTCAGTAACTAATGCTTACAACATATATACTACAACAACTCCATGTACTAGTATTTGCACTGCAGCTACAAGTACGATTTCATTAACTAATGCTTACAAGATATATACAACAACAATTCCATGTAATATTAATTACAATACAGCTACAAGTACGACTTTATAAACTAATGCTTATGACATATATACAACAACAATTCCATGTACTATTATTTACACTGCAGCTACAAGCTTATGGTTACAAGATATATACAACAACAATTCCATGTAAAATTAATTACAATACAGCTACAAGTACGACTTTATAAACTAATGCTTATAACATATATACAACAACTACTCCATGTACTATTATTTACACTGCAGCTACAAGCGTATGGTTACAAGATATATACAACAACAATTCCATGTAATATTAATTACAATACAGCTACTACTACTTCTACTACTACCACTACTATCACTACTACTACTGATTACTACTACAATTATTGCTACTACTACTACTCCTACTACTACTTCTACTACTACTACTACTTCTACTACTACTACTACTACTACTAACTACTACTACTACTACAATTATTGTTACTACTACTTCTACTATGTGGATTGCTCTTTTTCAGCTGCGGCTCCTAGTACTAGTAGCACACCAACAACCAGCACACAAACTCCGAGCACTTCCAGTACCAGTAAGTTCTAATACATGTGCTCATAAGTTTACTAAACCATGCACGAATTAATAGTTAACACGTTTCATGCTGAATTGTCGTCTGCCTCAAATATATCGTCTGCGGAAAAACTGCAACAGTAGTTTTAATGTTTTTGAACAGACGAACAGTTGACTATAAGCAACAAACAGTTTGGGTCCAACCCAGTTACGCGGCGTCTGATCTGGATCCAAATTGTTTACGAATGTAAACCAAGTTGCGCTTAGCATGATAACAGTGAAGATGTTCTGATGTTTTGATAGGATCATTTTGTTTACAAAAATCCTTTAAATATACCCAGGTTTCCTATTTTCGGCCTCTGTGGTCGGTTGGTTTGGTCTTGTATACGAACAACCGGCGCTGTGAGTTCTTCTTCTTCTTCTTCTTCCAATAATGTCCACATTCAAGCTAACTGAACATCCCGACAAGGTTGTGCGAGAAGGAAATCTAAAGTAAGATGTATGGATGAGTTGAGTTTTACGGCACTGCGACACAAAATATGTCATATAGTGCCGATGAATGATGAGGAGACGATGAGATGGGACGATGATGATTTCAGGGAGATGCTTTCATCTCATTCGCTGTGAAACAGCTCATTGGATAAAAACCACCAACCTGCCTCCCTTTTAGTTTTTGGCAGAGGGGATACTCTCGTTCTTGAAGGTCTCGTAGGTAAAAGGTGAACGTATGCACAGTGTAAGATAAAAGTTAAAAACAGGATAAAGTGTGAGAAGGAGTTTGTAGCTAGTACAGCATTGAAGGCATCAACTGTGCCTGTTGACGCTATGTCTGGTGGAAGCTTGTTCCATTCCTGAGAAGGACTGCAGACTGTAGGTGTGGTATCTTTTACCATGGAAAGGGAGAAATAACTCAACAAACTATTCTTTAAAGAGGCTCGCAACCGGATCAAGAATTAAAAATAGTAATTTGTAAATATATGTCAAATGCTTATATAAATGGGTAAAATTTAGTTTAGGATAATAAATTCTGTTAAAAAATGCATTTCCAAAAAAAAAAGAAGAAGAGGCTCTGGTGGGATTCGAACCCGTGACCATCCATGCGGAGACAAAAATGAAAAATGAAGCATCGCCTTTACGCCCTCGGCTACGGACGCTCTCTATATATATGGTAGCGAATTAACGTACTTCAATGATAGCTATTAATAGAACATTATTCGGCTCGGGTTTATGTCTGACCCCGTGTACAGAAGCAACAACAACAACTATACCGTTAGCTAACGCTATGAAAAAACGATGGAAAATATCTAAAAAACTAAGATTCGGTGACGATTCTTGAGACGTGTTTTGGACTGATCATATTTTTTTAATGTCAAAAGCCAAATAATGCCACAAATTTGCTTTTATTTGAGTATTTTATTTTATTTTGACAAGAACACCATCCGGTTGCGAGTCCCTTTAACAGTTGCACATGTTATTGTTATTCATTTCTAACGGAAGTCTAAACATGATTATCTACCTTGACAATAATACATATTCGTCCCATGTATGTTTCACTACTAAATATTTTAGTCCTACACCACATTCCTCCCTCTTTAGATCTTCACTACTCTCTATGTAATTTTCAAAACCTCAACGCATCTAAACAATAACTGTTTTGAGTTCTAAACAATTTGTTTAGGAATCCAAACATACTGCTTAGACAGAAACTTACTCATGTTAGCAACTCTAAGGTGAACTTTTTAAAACATTATTAAATGCATGAAACTGTTAAAAGTTTTTCATTTTTCTTTAAACCTTAAACTAATGAACTAATAAACAGTCTTCTCAGTCACTTCTAGTACCCTTATTGTCCTAGCTGTTAAACCTTACATCTTATTAACAACATGTATGAATCAGACATTCATTACACAATCTTTGTACTTTGTGGGTACTCTCCTTTCTCTTTGCGGTCTTGGTGTTTGTATTACAACCTGAGTGTCATGTTCTTGACCACCACCACTGTTTATCATACTGGATGTCTCACTTTCAATGTTCGGGGAACCATTTTGATTCACATTTCCCTTCGAATGACTTATCTCATTCTCTATTACCGGTGCTATCTTCAAACACAACTTCACAGGGCAATACAACCTTATTTTTACACTTTTTCATCTGCTCAATGTGTTTCTTAACAACACTTTCCTCACTGAGCCTTACTTTATATGAAACTGGCCATGTTTGCTCTTCTACTAGCCCTTCTAACCACTTTTTACCATGTGCACCATAATTTCTAACATGGACAGCATCACCAACTGTGATATCACTACGCTGTTTACACGGGTGGTTTCTCTGTTGGTCATACTGCTTTTGCTCAACTTTACCACGCACATCAGGAACCACTAGATCCAAACGCGATTTCAGTTTCCGTTGAAACATTAATTCCGCAGGTGTTTGTCCTGTTGTCCCGTGATATTTGGTTCTGTACTCAAACAGGAACCTCGAAACTTTAGTTTGAATCGAGCCATTTTGCTGTTTCTTCATTCCTGTTTTGAATGTCTGCACCGCTCTTTCAGCCAATCCGTTTGTTGATGGGTGGTATGGTGCACTCCTAATATGCCGAATTCCATTTCTTGACATAATTTCCTTAAACTCTTCACTCGTAAAACAGCTTCCATTGTCCGAGACGACTGTATCAGGTAGTCCGTGTGTAGCAAACGACTGTCTCAACAGTTCCACAGTAGCTGATGTTGTTGCTGATGAAGTTGGATATACATCCATCCACTTTGAATGTGCGTCTATAATTATGAGAAACATTTTCCCCATAAATAAACCCGCATAATCAATATGAATTCTGGTCCACGGTCTTCCTGGCCATTCCCATGGGTGTAATGGAGCCTTGCTCGGAGTTCTGTTCTCCTGCTGACATGAATTGCACCTTTTGACACACATCTCAATGTCTTGATCAATGTTCGGCCACCACACATATGACCAAGCTACTTTCTTCATTTTGGTCATACCAACATGTCCTTCATGCAGTTCCTCTAGTAGCCTTTTGCGCACTTTCAGTGGAACGATAACACGCGAACCGCACAATAAACAATCGTCCAACAGACTGATTTCACTTTTGCGTGAAAAATAGGGTTTTAGTTCTGTGTCTTCAGTTTGTTCTGGCCATCCATTTTGTACAAAAAGTTTAACGCGACTGAGCACACTGTCATTTGTTATTATACTGGCCAATCTGTTTAGCTGTGACCGGTGTGGTTTCTAGATGTTCAAGAAGTAACATTGCTTCCCCTGGTATGGGTGGTTCTGAAACTTCCACACTCTCCATTGGAAATCTGCAAACTATCTGCGTGTCCAATACATGCTCCTGGGCGATACTTAATGGTATAGTTATAAGCACCCAGCAACAGTGACCATCTTTGAATCCTGGCTGATGCCATTGTTGATGTTCCTTTTGTTTCCTAAAACAAACCAAGGAGCGATTTATGGTCAGTCACTATTTGAAACTGTTTCCCTCCATACAGATACTGGTGAAACTTTTTCACTGCGAACACTACCGCAATACCTTCTTTCTCCACTTGTGCATAGTTTTTTTCACTGACTGTAAGTGTTCGCGACGCGAAAGCAATTGGGCGTTCTGTACCATCCTCCATTGTATGCGCAATCACTGCTCCAACACCATATGGTGAAGCATCACTGGTTAAAATGACCTCTTTGTCTTGGTCAAAATGCACTAATAAATCGGAGTCAACCAGCAGTCTCTTAGATTTTGCCCACGCGTTTTCTTCTGCATCTTCCCACCTAAACTGCTCGCCTTTCGTTAACAAATTGTATAGCGGCGCGAGTACTGTCGACATGTTTGGTAGGAACCTTGAATAATAGTTTACTGACCCAAAAAGCTCTGAAGCTCTTTCTTATTTTTCGGCCTGTCCAATACTTCAATTGCTCTTTTTTTGTCCGCCAATGGTTTTACTCCGTCCTCTTGGATAGAGTGTCCTAGATACACTATTTCTTTTGCTAAGAATATGCACTTATTTTTCTTCAGTTTCAGTCCAGCATTTTTCAATTTTGTCAGAACTTCTCTAAGGATTCTATTGTGGTCTTGCACAGAACGTCCTTCAATTAAAATGTCATCAACTCGCACCCTTACGCCTTCTATCCCTTGTAGAATATTATCCATCACTCTTTGGAATATTCCTGGGCTCGATGATATTCCAAAACACAAGCGATTGTATCTATACAGGCCTTTATGTGTTGTGTATTGCTTGGAATCTTCGTCAAGCTCAATTTGTTGGTACGCATTACTCAGATCTAGTTTGGAAAAATACTTCCCTTTCAGATTTGCAAACAAATCGTCTGTCTTTGGAATTGGATAATTATCAAGCTGCGAAAAGCGTTTACAGTCACTTTGTAATCACCACAGATTCTGATTGTTTGGTCCGATTTCACAATTGGTACAATGGGGGCTTCCCACTCACTATATTGAACTTTTTCAACTGTTCCATCTTCTTCAAGCCTATCGAGTTCTTTCCCTATCTTGTCTTTAAGGGCGTATGGCACCGATCTTGCCTTGAAGTATTTCGGGGATGCACCCTCGTCCACATGAATCTTTGCTTTTGCACCTTTGTACTTTCCCAACTTTCCATCGAACACTTCATCAAATTCTTTTAGAATCATTTCGCTCTCATCACATGACTTTGCATTAAAAAGCTCATTCCAATTCAACTTAATCTGGTTAAGCCAGTCTCTACCAACCAAATTTGGTCCGTGACCTTCAACAATTATCACTTTTAGTGTCCTTTCATCCCCATCGGCGTACTTTACGCGAACTTCACTTTCACCTATGATGGGAATTCTTTCTCCTGTGTAAGTTCTCAGATTAATGTGAGTAGATTTGTACTTGATTCCAAGATCTCGACAAGTTTTCTCTGACAAAACTGTTCTAGATGCACATGTGTCCACTTCCATTGGCACATTGAACCCATTGATGTCAAACGTAGCAATTACTGGACTTTCTTTTTGTTCTTTCATCTTGTAGAATGTGTATACGGAATCATTTTCTTCCTCATCATTGGTCAAATACTTCTGATTTGCACCCTGTCTTTTGAACTGTTCTTTCGGCTTACTGCCTCTCTGTTTGGGTTTCAAACACTTCTTCGCGGTGTGACCTTTACCTCTGCAATTATAACACTCAGCGTCCTTGAAATAGCAGTCTGTATGCACATGGTTTTTTTCCCACCACAGCGAAAACATTCCTTACCATCGCCTTTGCAATCAGATTTCCCCGTTGCTGCTCTTGCATAGCCTTTCTGAAAACTACGCGAACCTTTCTGTTTCATATAGTTCACTTCACTCCTCTGCAGATCTGCCGCATTTTTACTGGCTTGTTCCATTAAAGTAGCATTCTTCAATGCCTTTTCAAAAGTCAGATCACTCTCTGCCAATAAGCGTCTCTGTATTATGTCATCATTCACCCCACACACTAGTCTATCACGTAACATAAGGGACAGGGTTTCACCAAAATTACAATCAATAGACAAATGTCTTAACTGGGCTACAAAGTCTGAAATGCTCTGGCCTTTAGCACGGAATGCACTATGAAAGTTGTACCGTTGTACGATTTCTGAAGGTTTCGGCTGTAAATGGCCTTTTACCAGCGTTGACAGTTCTTCAAATGACTTGTCATTTGGTTTGGCAGGTGCCAACAGATCAACGATGAGTTTATATATCTTACTCCCACATACTGAGAGAAAAATTGCTCTTTTCTTACCGGCATCGTCGATTTCATTTGCCGTAAAATAATGGTCCATTCGTTCGATATACTGCGACCATTCTTCTTCTTCTTCCTTGTATTCATGGATTTTACCGTAAGTAGCCATTGCTACAGGTTCCGAGAGAGTTCTTTTTAAAACCTCGTCGCCAATTTGTGGTATCTTTTACCATGGCAAGGGAGAAATAACTCAACAAACTATTCTTTAACAGTTGCACATGTTATTGTTATTCATTTCTAACGGAAGTCTAAACATGATTATCTACCTTGACAATAATACATATTCGTCCCATGTATGTTTCACTACTAAATATATTCGTTCTACACCACAGTAGGTAGTGGAGCTGTTTTAAGAAATGAATTGATTTTTTTCGATGTTCAAGCCAAATGAACGACAGAAAATTATCGTCAAATACCATGAATCGCGTTAGCGATTCATGGTAAATTTTCCGATAATTTTCTGTCGTTCATTTGGCTTGAACCACAGGTACTTGACACATACTTTATTATCTATTAACCCCCCCCCCTTTTTAAAAAAAATCTATCTATTATAGATACAAGGTAAACAGCGCAATTCAACACCTAGTCTTTACTATCGACTTAAGCTATGCTAAAATAGACTCGATCGCCGATATTCTCTTGTGGTAGCCTCGGGTAATGATTAATTTATCAATATCTACTTTTTATTTCATCAAATTCCGTCAAATAACGCCACAGTATGTGAATTATAACGAAAAAAAAAATTTTAAGGGGGGGGGGTGTTAATAGATAATAAAGTATGTGTCAAGTACCTGTGGCTTGAACACCGAAAAAGTCTGTTCATTTCTTATATTTACATTATTTTATCTTTATATTTGTTATGAAAAAAATTCAAACTTTCAGTTATTAAAGGAGAAATTGGGTTTTAAAAAGAGAAAAGTACGTCGAAGAAATAAACTTGAATGAACAGCGTTTAACGAAGTTAACTCCGCCCCCTGTAACCAAATAACATAGCTAGATCTATACTGCGCGGATAATATAGTTCTCAAATTTACTTCAGGTTTTTACTAGTAAAAAATACTTTTAAGTACATCCAAGTACGTTTTCTTATCCTCAATCGGGTTTTTAATTCATGCAACGGTGCAAGCAATCGTCAAGTGTGAACGCTAATATCGTATTTTTAACGGGCGCGGGCAGTATAGAAATCCGAAGCTGAGAGGCACCATATGGGGAATTTATGGTTTTGGGGCCAATACTCGGAGCCTAAGTTGGAACCAGACAGGAGCTGAGGATTACAAGTGTTTTGTGATTTTTTTCTATCATTAGCGATATTTACCAGTATTTCAGTGATTATTCTGTAAAGTTTCTCTTCTTCTTCTTCTTCCCATTAAGTACAGGGCCCCTCTGGAGCATCGACGCACTGTGCACAAGTTTCGCTGAAGTTGTCTGGGGAGTATGTCTTAGTATATATGTATCTGCTAGCCACTGACCTAAGTGTTAATTTGTTCGTTCCTGATTATTACCGTTCATTTGTTATAATTAATCGTTACAGTGTTTCATAAAACGTAATTGTCCTCCGAGAACCATCCGTTCAAAATACCCTGGTAATGAACATTTTAAGGATGTTCACATTCCAATGTGATGACGTAACCATGTTAGGTACAGTCGATCATCGATATTGTCTATCTTGATTTTATTTCAGTCGAGCATATCCGTAATGCAGAGTGAAATGGTGGCTCTGCCACCTTTAAAACTTGAAATACGGAAATGTTCGACATAATGCGGTTTAGAAATTATTGCATTAAACTGTAGGAATGCAGATAAATTCTACTTATGCAAGTTTCTGATGTCGTCGAAGTTGTATTGTACTGAACCATCGAATAGCGCGTGAGTTTGAAATGTACTTATCAATGTCAATTTCAAGTGTCAACTTTAGGGTCAAGACAGTAAAACTTTGTCAGATTATGCATGTTTTCTTTCTTGTATTGGATCAAGACTCAGGAAATACGGAATCCAAAACCGTCATACAAGCCCGTAAACCCTGCCGAAATACCGTGTAACTAATAGTGTGTAGGTTTATTATGACTTGAACGGCCTTACAAGTGCGCTTTTATGGCGACGTGGTAGAGTGCATGACTGCGAACCTGGCGACCCGGGATCAAACCCGGGTCGGCGCGGGTGTTTCTTTATAAAGAACACCCGGTTACATTGGGCGCCAAGAAATTGTTTGCGGGGGGGTATAAAAATCGTAGCAGACGGACAAAGTTTCGGAGCGCTTCCTACTGCATTTTTTTCACAATGAGTGTAAATAATTTATATCAATATGAATATAAAATCTATATATATTGGTATTTAGTGTTTAAAAAAGATTGGGAAATAAACTAGATTCAATCTAGGTCAAATACAACGTGGATTTCTAATTTTATAGTAGTGAAGATTAATGCGCAACGACTTAACCCTAAGCTCCGCCTCCTAAGGTTTGAGTGTCTATATGAAATGAACACCGACTTTTACAATGGAGAGAGATATGGCGAATGTAAATATAGGAATTTGGAGGATGTGGCTGTGCGACTTAGAATATGTTCATTGTTCAGGATGGTTTATGGAGATGGTGATATGTGTCGATAGCAACGATGTCGTTGTTAATCTTGAAGAGCATGGTTAGTCGAGAGTCACGCCGACGGTCTTGGAAAGGGTTCCATTTCAGATCATTTATCATGGTTGAGACGAATGTGTAGCTCTAGTTCTTCTTTTACAAATCGTGCTCCTCTTCGCTGGACCATTTCCAGTCGCTGGATGTCGCCTTTTTACATAGGGGTCATAGATACAGCTAGCATACTCGACATTTGGTCTGACAATGGTGGTGTATGCAGTTTCCTTTGCTTTGGTTGATCCGGTAACACCCCCCCCCCCCCCCCCCCCCCCGAGGTCTAGACAATTGTTCGAATCCTTGATTGGTGGTTCTATTGGGATATTAATCTGTGGTATTTAATCCTAAGTGAAGTGAATTTGCGTATTACATAGTGTATTAATAAAGAGTAGTTACCGGAAACACGGGTATTTTTTATTTTGCCTAAGTGAAGTGTTTTAAGTATCATTTTCTTCTAAACACAGCACTAAAATTTCACTTACATTTGACGGTTTCGTCTCTCACTGGAGACATCATCAGAAGTGCCAAAAGTGTTTGGCACTTCTGATGATGTCTCCAGTAAGAGACGAAACCGTCAAATGTAAGTGAAAATTTAGTGCTGTGTTTAGAAGAAAATGATACTTAAAATATGGATTTACCAGCATAATGAACTCATTCAAAGATCTAAGTGAAGTGTATTTGCGTACTACACAGTGTATTAATACAGAGTATTTTGTCCTATCCAACACTGTGAATCCAGATCCGAAGGCTCCTACATGAACCCTTTGCATGAGCAAGATCTACACTGTTTGTCACTTTACAATATAGATACACAAATTCAAATTCAAAAGCATTTATATGAGTACAAAAGAGTTTGGATCCTAATGTGTATTCCTTGTGAGGCAGCCAACTGTCTCTGTTATTTCCCCCAAGCTTTACAACAGTGGAAGTCATTGCGACCATATTATCAACTGGGACAGAAAATGTGCCATCTGCATTATTCAAAGTTAGAATTTTAGATACAAATAAAAAAAACAGGCATATATTCGAATGTCGAACGGTCGGGCTCTGTTAAGACGCCAAGTTTTACGGCGTCTGATTTAGATTCTTACTTTTCAAATTTATGTCAGTGTAGTCGAACATAGGTTTGAAAACAACTTGGGTTTATTTATGAGTATATATGTTTCTTTTCAGCCACAGATTCCAGCACCCAGAGCACTCAGGGTCCTGATCCAGGTAAGTAAGACGCTGTTGAATCTTAAACATTTCACTTTGAGATATGAAAGCAGACGACATTTGTTTCAAATCGATGACGTCATGGCATTGAAGGGGTTAACCATCCTCATGCTGCACAAGTCTCCTTTGCAAAATACATACTGTCGAATATCGATATTTGCTGAATTCGCTTAACTGAATTAAGAAGATCCAGAGCTTACTCAAATTTCTTCAGTTGAATTTCGACAACTCAATTTCGCTAAAGTCGAACGTACCCGTATTCCAAAGTAATCCAATTACCCCCATTCTAACACCTTTTTACGTTTCTGTACAGGTTTCCTCTACTGAAGAATAATGTTCCACTTTATACAGCTACGAATATGCACCATAATAAATATTTTCTATATCCCTGCATAAGTCAGTTTTAAGTAAACTGGAAGTAAAAACAGAAGGTGCTTTTCTGCTTTACATTCAACCTGCTTTAAGTATTCAACTATCTTCAAATCTAGAAACCAGCTAACCACTGAGTATAGGGGTTAAAACGTTGCAGTCATGTAGTAAAACCGTGAAATTAAATATACAGCAGTCAGCTGTGTACAATGTACTGTTAACGGCATACGCTACCAATTCGTGAGACACCTAGTGGCATTTTACGAAGTACGATAAATCATGCATCGTTACTCAACGAAATCGTGCATATTGGCTACCTCCCGTAGATACTTTCGGTTTCACACAATCTCCATTAATCGTGTAATATAGACGTTAAATGCATAAATTGTACTTGATAAATGAAATTACGTGAAACTAGGCAAATACTCTATCTAATAAGGCAAAATTAATAACCCAGAACTTCAATCAAATTGAGTATAAGCGTGAACCCGAGATCACATAGATAAAAGCCGTCTGCTTATTTTGGCCGTTAGTATATGTATGAAAGTGCCTATAGTTTCAAAAGAAGCATTATAGCTAATTCCTTTTTTACCATTGTCTTATTATTCACACCTATAGCTTTTACTCAATTTATTTCGGGCAGATTTTGATTGAGTGAGTGTTTTCATTGAATTGGAGCCGGAAAAAAAATGAAGAAAAATGCATATATATCAGGCAACAAACTATACTATTTGTATCATATTTTTAGTGAGCATCACTTTTTAACTGTTTTAATGTTTCTTTGTGCTAATTATTACTTTACATCATTTTAGAAAGGCAAAATAACGCATGCCGACTCTTTGTCGAGAATGGCTACATCATACATTTCAAATACCCATAGACAAAAAAATAACATTATAACCTATGTCTTTCTTTTTACCATGGTACTTAGATATGTTTGAAGAATTCATAGAGATCCATCGGAGATTTTATTTGGTCGCGAATGTCTTTAACTGGCAGCTGTTTACTGTATATTGATATCTGCCAACTCCTTACAGCTAACTCGAATTAGTATACGGTATTTGAAAGTAAGCAGTTGGCAGTTAGAAGGAAACAATTGGCTGTCGTAATGTTGAATTCCATATAAAAGGCCGATTAAATCGTAACCTGGGCTGGGTAATGGTCCAGCTGTCCACGTATCTGGATGGGTGTCCGAACTTGCACTACGGTCTGTCTGCTGAAACCGTACTGCCTTGAAAATAAGATATGAAACAACGTCGAAGTCACGTTTGTTGACTTGTTGTCCTGCAGTAGGTTTATGTCAATTTCTGCGGCGATATGTCACTCGACTTGTATGTTAAAAACGTTTACACAACCGAAGTATTGTGTTTTGACATAAATGTCAAATCCAGGGCTGCCATTTCTCCGGAATTTTCCTAAATCTTCGGATTTTTTTCTTGTACATAGTAGCGAGTTAGGTCGTTACCCACTTTATCCCTTTCCCCTATAAAAGCGACTTTTAGCGTATTTAGTTTATTCCTCCGCTGAAGAAAATAGTTCCAGTTTATACCCTCATGAACTCTTACCATTACAAATATTTTATATAGCCTAGCAGATTTTAGCTTAAAGCAGGCTGAAAGTTAAGCAGAATGTGCCTTAAGGCACATTCTGCTTTACTTTCAACCTGCTTTAAGTGGTCACCTGTCTTCAAAACTATAAGCATGCTATGAGGTAAAGGGTTAAGTAAATAGGTATGTGCAAATAATTAAATATTGGTTCAAGTTAATGAATTAGGATAGCATTATATTGCAAAATATATATCGTCATGCTTACGAACAATGTTTAAAGGGGAACGATAATTGGGTAAAGCGAGTAAAATCGTTATTAGATGATTACGGGTTCTCACATATTTGGACTCATCCGTGGAATATAAATTTTAAATCCTTCATTTTGCTTTTCAAACAACGAGTAATTGACGGTTTTTGCCAAAAACGGTATTCTGATTTAGAGACTAATAGGGTATTAAATACTTTATATACTCATATTAAGCCCAGTTTTGCTATGCGAATTATCTAAATGTTATCCCCTCCAAACGCTTAAGGCAATGCCTTACAAGAATCCGCATATCCGCGCACAGCTTACGTATTCAGACTGGCAGATACGGTAGAGATAGATTGGATCGTAACTTAAGAATATGTCAGCTGTGCCATGTATACGATATTGAAGACGAATACCATTTTATTATTAAGTGTCAGGCATTTGTTGATTTAAGAGAAAAATACATAAAACCGTACTATAGAATTAGACCAAACATGCACAAGTTCGTCGAATTAATTATGTCCGAAAATAAAACAATGCTTTTAAACTTATGTAAATATATCAGTCTTGCAAATGTTAAACGCAATGAGATGTTACTAACGATATAATTATTAATACCATTTGTTCATTGATTAACTCATTGACCCCTCATTCTTCACTTCTATTGCACTTTCAGTGTCTAATGAAGTCTAGCATTTTGTTGAATATCTGGCGGAGGGTTTTGTAGTGTTGTTGTTGGTGTCTTCGCAATGTTTTGCAATTGACAGACATTGCAGGTCCAGATCGGATGCCCGTGTGGGAGTCATCTGGTATGGGGTTGAATTATCTCCATTGCATAAATACACTCTCCATATGTAGCTTTTTATTGAGGACGCGTATACACGTCAGTGGGGTTCAATGAGTTATTCAGATACTGTCAGCGTCATATTAAACAAGTCATTTTAGAAACGTGTATTGGAAAAACAGTTTTCAACCCAGATTAGTCCATTTTTACAATTTAAGACTGATTTAACAGATTACAAATTGACAAACTGTGCGGAACCTGACTAGGGGGGGGGGGGGGGGGGGGCTCTGCATGCAGGAACCCTTTGGTCAGGATTCACACCTTTTGCATTGGACAAGGACACTCTATACAATTACATTGTTTGTTAAAGGCGAGTATACTCATCGCTAGTGTTGAATGTGTTAATTAGCGCTTCCCTTTTCTTGTGTTTCATTTTACTTAAGTCGAAACACATGTATTAGTAGGGATCCATTTGTAATTTGTTTTACCCAGTGCAGTAACCGTGTATCAGTATTTTAAGTTGTTTCATTTCGCCCATAGAAAGAACATGCTTGAACGACTGTTATATTGGTAGATATGTACATGTATGTTACAGGTAGTACGGTGGGTGATTATTAGTCTTTCTCTAATTTCAACGGTTTGGAGCCTGTCCTTACGCGGAGTAACTCAGCGTTTGATCTGGCTCAAAATTGCTTGCAATAAAAACGTAACTGATCTTGTATGCGTGCTTTAATTTATAGAATGGTATATCCCACCGTGCTAACCTATGTTGTTACGTATAAGTTATAATATGATTATAAACATATAGAATTATGCAAAATGTGCCATCGCTCCTACCTTTCCCCAATAGCATGTGTTCAGTATATAATACAGAGAGTGTCTGGGGCCCGTTTTACTAAACTACTTACGCAAAATTTTTGCGTAAGTCAAAGTTTTAAATTTTAATTTATATTTTTTTATTATCACTTGCTACAAACAGCAAATAGCCAGATCAGAGGACGCGCTTTTAGCGCGTCCTCTGATCTGGCTATTTGCTGTTTGCAAATGTTTATGAGCGAAAAATAAGAGTTAAAAGATTTTGACTTACGCAAAAAATTTGCGTAAGTTGTTTAGTAAAACGGCCCCCTGGAGTAGATGGAAAGTTGAGCGGAGAACTCGTTTAGGAGACTTCTGCTTTGTTTCTGCCTGCTATAGGTACACACACACCACGATGCAGGAAATCACTTAAAATTCGCATTGATGGGGAAAAGGATTTAATTAACTGAAAAAATTAAAAATAATGACCACTTCGTAACAGGTGTTCATTCTCCTCATATTTTACCCGAGGAACATTCTTTTTAGATAGATCTCAAACATATGATCTACTTTTGTTTTGGTTTATACATACAATGTATATACTTATGCATGTCACGTGATATGATTTGACCTGTTAAACAATTTGATTTATATATGCTGATGTAACGAGATACAATGTATATAAGTTACCAAATAAAATATGTCCTAATATGTCCTTAAAACAGGCTGAAAGTAAAGCAGAATGCGCCCTAATGCATATTCTGCTTTACTTCCAGTTTGCTTTAAGCAGCCACATCACATGTCAACAAAACTAGAAACAGGCGATGGGGGTAAAGGTACGATTCGTAAAATCGCACTTGAAAAATGCAAATTTGGAAATCTTAGGATGTTTCATGTCAACTTATGACAGCCCTGCAAATCTACGTCGAGTTAGTGACGTTGTAGTTACATGTACGAGCAAGCATCTCAAAGATTTTAAATTCGTTTATTTTCAATCAATTTCAGCAAGTTGGTTGTATACCAATGTGATTTCATATGTGTTTCTTTTGTATAAGGCATACGAATTACACTCATGTACATTTCCGGTGACATGTGCATTTTCCACGAGCTGCACGTGCAAATCATTCAAAAGCGCATCTTTATAATAATAAAATAAAAATCTCTTCATTCGAAGTGGTATATTTATTAATTGGAGGATAGCACATATACATGTACATGAGATATAGTGTATGAAAGTTTAATCGATACCTTCTAGACATTGAAAGATTTAAAATTAAAAAGTACACACTTTCTATTGAAATTGAGTATATACAATTATACATGTTACACTTTAGACGTCACACTTTATTTATCAACTCTCTACAAATATACATGTGTATACACTGAAATACACTTCTAACGCAACACCTACATTTTTTATGTTCGGGTTACTAGGGAATTGTTATTGACAATATAGATCAATCAACCCCTCATGAATGTTGCCTGAAAGTTTCATTTCAATCAATTAACAAAGAAGCCCAAAATGTAACAGAAATAAAACATGACTGTAAAAGACTCAGGTCACCTGAAAATATACAGACAGGACTAATAAAAAATTTGGTTATTTAAAATTAAATTCATCTTTTGAAATGAAAAGAATGTTTACCACGAAAATCTTACATAAAGCAATATCAACAGTAAATTATACGTATAATTAAGACTTTAACTCAAACGTTCGTGTCTGATTGAATGACCTGCCTAAATCATGCCGATGGCGCGCGCGCTCTTGAAGTTCCATGCGGATCATTTGATGTTTTTCCAGTGTGGCTCGATAATTTTCACCCAGATTACCTTTCTCGTGCATAAATGTGAATCGTTACGTAATCTACGTGCAACATTGATCATCATTCACGGTTGAATGATTTCATTAAAAAATGTGCAGAAAGTGGTCAAACCAGTTCTGGTGAATCTGAGTAAGATTTGTGTAAAATATTTCCCCACTGTAGCTCGTATGTTATTTATGTCAATATAAGTGTTTTCACTACTATATCGTGCAGGCATGCAGTCTGTAGCTGCTGTGACTGAGAGTGACATATCAGAGGGCAAGTGTCACACCATTCAGGTGGCCTGTAACCTACAGGTACACTCTACGCATGCTCCCGATACCGTATACTTCAACCTTACCTTTAGCAGGAACGTCGGTAGATTTCAGGTATGTATAATAGACAGAATTGATTATATCCTACTATAATCAGTTCGTATGATTGTATTCTAATATAAAACCTGGCCATAGCCCCGCACATTCAGCTTTTTGGTTTTCTTTAACTCAATAAGATTGACCCTTGACAATTCAAATGAACAATTCCAGTTCCCAATTAACCCATTTGCGCCCAGCGGATTCTTCCATGTTTTATATTGGATTAGTCCATTTTTATCAAAGGGATGCCTGGTCAAAAGTTTCATTTTCATTTTGTTTTATATTGAAATTACTATCAGCAAACAGTGTATACTCTGATCAGACGCCGTATAATGCGCCGTCTGTTCAGAGTCTACACTGTTTGCCTATGTCCCATATATGGGATCGTGGGCACAAATGAGTTAGGTCAATTTGGTCAGTTGATCGTTGCTTTACAATATACATGTATTGCAAAATTTCATAAAAGCGAGGTTTACTGATACTTTTGTTGTGTGTTTTATAGAATCGGCATTTTGATTAAAAAAGTAAATTCGGTTGTTTTTAAGTGTTGATTGCCGCCCCAGATTAGACTTGACAATCGATGAGAAATCGATACATTGGAAGTTGCTTTATAAAGGAATACTTTGTAGCAAATATTTGTCTGTTGAAAATGAGTTCAACAACAACAAAAATAAATACATGACGTCAATAAAAACGGTGCTTTATACCTTTTTACATTCCGAAAGTTTGCCTCAAAACTTAATTCTTGGTTAAGAATAGACAAAGCTTGATACTATATATAGAGCATGTGTATGTGTGTCGTTTGGTCATTCAAACATGTTTTTCACGTCCGGTCGATTATATAGTCAAGCCTGTATTAGGCGACCACTTCAATGAATGTAGCCTGTTGATCTTTAAAGATAGGTGGACGTGTAATGTAGGATTATATGATCTTTCTGCATTATATTAATCTTGATACAATTCAAATACAGTCCTACACTTTACTGTAAGTTTGCCAAAATGTCCCTAGTGTTAGGCCTTGATAGTGGAGCATGAATATCATGCTCTTACAAACAGTAGTGGGTAGGACTGAATAGTCCGAGTTTAAGGTTGTCGCTCGGTACACGTTTGAATGTACCAGGACTGCCATAAGTGACCATGAAAAATCCGAAGATTTCAAAGTTTGCTATTTTTTCAAGCGCAATTGCCATTTTCAATTTCTACTAATTTTCTAGACACGTGACAGCTGAAAGCAGGTTGAAGGGAAAGCAGAATGCGCATTTAGGCGCATTCTGCTTTACTTTCACCCTGCTTTAAGCTACAATCTCTAGGATAAGAAGAGGCCCATGTGTCATATATCGCTCACCTTATAATACTTTACAAAATGGAGAAAGTGATTTATGTTCCGGGCGGGGTCATTTTGACCCAATGAGCATAATTTGAACAATCTTTATAGAGGACCTATTGATGATGCTATGTGCCAAATATCTAAGCTTTATGTACATGTATTAGGGTTTCAGTCAAGCAGATGTTTGAAGTTTTCATTGAAAACTATATTTCTAGCTCCTGTGACCTAGATGTGCACCTGGCAGGAACCAATTTTTCAATTGTGATAAATGACATCTAGAAGCGTCACCATACCAAATATCAAAGCTCTGGCAATATTAGTTTCAGAGGAGAAGGTGTTTACTATATAACTTTATGTAAAACTGTGACCCCTGGAACTTTATGTAAAACTGTGACCCCTGGGGTTGGGTAAGCTTTGACCCCAGGGGCATAATTTGAACAAACTTGATAAAGGACCTATAGATGGTGCTATGTGCCAAATATCTAAACTAGATAGATAGATAGATAGATAGATCATAATAATATGAACATGTGATAGATACATGCAAACACTGAAACCATTTCCCCATAAATACGTCTTGCTACGCCGTCACTTTATGCCTCCGCTGTAGGAAATAATTCTGCTTAATATGTACCTTTACAATTAAAGTTTTCTATATCCTAGTAGGTGGTAGCCTAAAGCAGGCTGAAAACAAAGCAGAATGTGCCTTACGGTACTTTCTGCGTTACTTTCATCCCACTCTAAGTTATTACCTTTCTTCAATACCAGAAACAAGGCTATGGGACAATGGGTTAATACACTGTATTTCTTATTTCCTATCAATCAAATACATTAAGATTTTTTACTGTTGAAGTAGAAATATGACTCATTTCAGAGAATAAGATTTTTAAAGTTTTCATTGAAAAAAAATCTATTTTAGCTCCTGTTACCTAGATGTGCAACCTACCCAAACCATTTCAAGACTATTGATAAAGGACATCTAGAAGTGTCACCATGCCAAACATCAAACATCTGGCCATATTAGTTTCAGAGAAGAAGATGTTTGAAAATTTCACAATATAACTCTATGTAAAACTTTGACCCCCAGGGCGGGGCTATTTTTGACCCCATGTGAATAATTTGAACAAACTTGATAAACTACTTTTAGGTGATGCTATGTGCCAAATATCTAAGCTCTTTCAAACAAGATTATTTTTAAAGTTTTCAAAAAAAAATTTTTTTTAGTCCCTGTGACCTAGCTATGCAACGGACCGGAACAATTTCATCCCTATTGGTGTCACCGTGCCGGATGTCTAAGGTCTGGCCGTATTAGTTTCAGAGAGAAAGATGTTTAAAAAATTCACTGTTTAAACTTTATGTAACACTGTTACGCCCAGGGCGGGGCCAAATTTGACCCCTGGGGCATAAGTTGAACAAACTTGATAGAGGATCTGTAGGTGATGCTATGTGCAAATTTGAAAGAGCTTGACCAAAGGAACATTCCTGTAAATTTTGGTTGAAATCTGTCCAGCGGGGTAGGAGGATATGTCATTTGAAGCAATTGTTAACGACGCCGCACACCACACGACTGACGACGACGGACAAAGGGTCATCCCAATAGCTCGCCTTGAGCCTCTGGCTCAGGTGAGCTAAAATTCCAAAGTGTTCGGAAAAATCCGGAGAAATTGCAGCCCTGGTGTACCTTTGGCAACTGGTGGATTACACGGACTCATATCGCGATGATGCTCATTCGAATTCTTGATTATTCGGCGCCATATGACCATTTCATGTGTCGCGGTGCCGTAAAACCCAACTCAATCAATCGAATTCTTGGTAAAGTAAAAATAGTCTGATTATTACCATAGGTCGGAAACGGGACACACCAATTTTGAGGTTAAAACACTTAAACTGTGGGCATTTTTACCAATAGTTTCAAAACATATAAAATCATCAATATATTTTCGAATTAGGTTTTTGTACATTAAAGCGATCCGCAACCAGATGGTGTATTTGAAAAAATAAAATAAAATTCTCGAACAAAACCAAATGTGTAGCATTATCGTGCATCTGGCATTAGAAAAATATGATCAGTCTAAAAACACATTGTAGGAAATTCTTCAAATCTTAGGGTTTTTTTAGATATTTTCCATCGTTTTATACGTGGGCATTGAAAGACTTTATATAAATTGATAACGGGCTCAGACATAAACCCGAACCGAATTATGTACCCTCCATCGATACACACTGAAGTACGTTAAATCGATACCAAAGATATGAATAGCCCGGTGGTCAAGTTGGCAAAGTGGTTGAATTATTTTTTCTACTCTATCCCCACATGCCGGGTCCCTGGTTCGAATCCCACCAGAGCTCAATGGTGTTTTTTTTATTGAAATACATTTTTAAACAGAGTTTCTTATCCTAAAATAGTTCTTACCCGTTTATATAAGCGTTTGACATATATTTACAAATTACTATTTTTAATGTTAAATCTGGTTGCGAGTCTATTTAAATCGGAGGTCACAAAGTTTAATTAATTCAAAGTTAAGCAAAGTTGAACGTCAAGTGGAGATTGCCGGGGAGATATGATGGAATGGGTTTATGGTTGAAGCAATAACAGTATTGGTACCCAAACGTTCTAGTAGCGGCGATATTGATAGTTTTTAAAATCCCATTAACGTAGTAATAGCTAATATAAAATATTATATGTCCAAACTTATGTCATGCGTGAAAACATGGCGAGATTGTGAATGGTCCAAGGCGACAACTGTTTAAGTATCCAAGTGTTTTAATAAGCAGTATCAGTGCTAGACGAAACGGTAAAATCTGGTTAACATCGCACGGCAGGACGGACGAGAAAATGAACGGACTGGACAATCACCCGTTCCTCCTTCCAATATTAGTGGGTGCCGAAGCACAAATCTTAATGAAGAAAAGTATATTCTGGTGACATACCGGTACCTGCTCAATTGTGTAAATGTACTACAATGTATTAACTAAAGGGCATTTCTATTTCGCATTACAGGACAATTATGGAAACTACGTTTCACAGGCTAGCGAACCCGGGATGTGGATTTATACGTCCAACAAGTTACAGTTGGAACCCCCTTCGTTCAAATATGCTTTCCAGGTGTCTTACCATGGTGACACGGAACCGGAAATCTATTGCAATAGTATACTTCCGGCAGCTGACAAAAGGAAATAAACATGTATTCTATGACAATGAACATGACAAGTGTTTGTTACTTTACATTTCCCATCAATGAGTGCTATATATGTATATATTTATAGGAGCTTACATGAGTGCTCATTATTTATCATTTTGATAAACGAATTGACTCAAATAACATGACGCGAGCCTTGGCGAGCTTCATATTAATTTTAGTCAATGAGTTTATTAAAAACTGATAAGTAATGAGCCCTAATGTGAGATTCTATTTATCACATAACAATTTTAAAACACCTATTTTATAAATCGAAGCCGTAGTTTGTAGTCTTTCTGCTATTATATATATTTTTCCGCCAAAACCTGACGTTGTTTGCAGTAACGTCATCGCAAATGACGTCATTTGGTGTCCCGATACATGCAGCGCTCGTGCATGAAAAGGTTTGGCCGGAGTCCAAAAGAACGATAGTTCACTAGTGGATTACGATATATATACATGTAATGGCTTTCTTGTTTTTTCCAAGAAAAAAATATAAATTATGTGCATCTTAACCCATTCAGTGCCTTACCCAGAGTACAGTGGTTATTTGCGCACAGTTTTGATCCTGACCAGACACAACGTTACGCGGTGTCTGATCAGGATCTAAACTATTTTTGCGGTCTCTGATCAAGACCCAAACTGTTACGTAACGTTAAAAGTTTTTTCCTTGCGCCGCATTGTTTAGTTCCGTCTAAACGGAAAAGAATAACGTGTTCCGCGCCAACTGTACAACAGGGTCCAGGGTTATATCGGGAAAAATCGTTCTCAAGCATTTGATTGGTCAGATTTGAGCCCAGGCTCAAATCTGACCAATCAAATGCTTTAGAACAAACTCAGACTCAGCTCAAACGCTTTATAACATTGGACCCAAGTGTATGGAACTCGTACATCGGAAAAAACGTTATTCTTCCCAATAAACGCGTTAAGAGCCATATAAGAAATGTTTGTCAATCATATTAAAATAAAAACATGTAGTCAGCGTTGTCAACATTTTGTTATTTTCTACACTTGATTGCATTGTGTTTGCATTTCGTTTGCGTTTAAACGGGAAAGAATAACGCATTTCCCACTACAAGTATATGTAAGGTTATTAGGGTACTCAAAAGAGTGTGATTTCTCTGTCGGTTGGTAAAGCCGCATTGTGTTTTTGGGAAACCTGCATAAAACGGTTGTTTTGGATCCCACTTGAACTACATGCTAAAAAAGTGGCTTTATCTAAGAAATTCGTTTTTTTTTTGTTTGTTTTTTTAATTTATTTGTGTAGTGCTATTACAAGAGTTCGCCTTGTGAATGGAAATAAGGACAACAGTTACTGTGTAAATGAAGTGGTAAACCCATCTGCAAAATTTGTTCAGTTTAGATGTATGCATTTTTTTAAGTAAACAAACCTTAAGACGAGTGTCAAACAGTTTGGATCCAGACCAGAATCCGCGTAACGCGCCATCTGTTCTAGAAACAGACAGTTTGTAAACTCAGTGAAGGCGCGACCAGCAGGCAAATAACAATGAGATTCAGATATAACTTGTAAACAAGAATCACTGGGTGTAAACGTCAGTCAGCCAGTCTGTCTGTTTTTTGTTCGCTCTCTAACACGAACAGTTTTTATCCGATCTTCACCAAACTTGCTGAAAATTTTAATTGGTATGTAATTTGGCATGTCTGAATTATTTTCCTTGAACTTTTTTATTACTTTTTAAAAATGACTGTTTCAGCCATGTCCGCTCTCTAACACAAACCATTTTTATCGGATCTTCACCAAACTTGCTGAAAATGTTTATTGGTATAAAATCTAGGTCAAGTTCGATAATAATTAAACTCGCATTTATATAAGGCATGTCTGAGTTATTGCCCTTAACTTATTAAAAATGACAGTTTCAGCCTTTTTTGCTTTCTTACACAAACACTTTTTATCGGATTTATAAAATTTTTTATTTATATTTAAAATATAGGTCAGGTTCGATCACTTCTAAAATCGCCTAAGGCATTTCTGAGTTATTGTCCTTGGATTATTAAAAAATAATTGTTTCAGCCTTATTTGCTCTCTAACACAAACACTTTTTATCGGATCTTCATCAAACTTGCCTAAAATGTGTACTAATATTAACTCTAGGTCCAGTTTGATCACTGCTAAAATATCATAAGGCATGTCTGAGTTATTGCCCTTGAATTATTAAAAAATGACTGTTTCGGCCTTTTTTGCTCTCAAACACAAACCATTTTTATCGGATCTTCACCTAACTTGCTGAAAATGTTTATTGGTATAAAATCTAGGTCAATTCCGATAACTACCCAAATCGCACATGGTATGTCGGAGTTATTACCCATGATAAGTTTTCCATGTGTGGTTGAACACGAGTCAATGAGTTAAAGTATGATAAAGGCAACGCAGAAACTGCTTTTGAAGATTATGCTTTATATTTGTTCTTCATACAGTATAGTCTGTCTAAGTGTATTTACAAAAGTAGTTTTCCTGTAACAGACAAATCGCGACAACTCGAGCACATTTTATTAAATTTAACCCATTACCCATAGGCAGTTTTGAAGACAGGTGGCCACTTAAACTGAAGGTTTAAGGTGAAGCAGAATGCTGAGATAAAGAAAGTTCTAACTATTTCTTCGGTTGTATATTCTTGACTGTATTTATAAATTGGAACTCTTTTCTTCTTTGAAGGATTAATTAAAGGCATGAAAGGCGTGTTTATGGGTTAACCCATTTGTGCCCACGATCCCTTATATGGGACATAGGCAAACAGTGTAGACTCTGATCAGACGCCGCAATATGCGGAGTCTGATCATAGTCTACACTGTTTGCTGATAGGAATTTCAATATAAAACAAAATGAAAATGAAAATTTTGACTAGGCATCCCTTTGATAAAAAATGGACTAATCCAATATAAAACATGGAGGAATCTACTTGGCATAAATGGGTTAATGGGTTAATGGAATGTGTACAGTGACATTTTGACACCTCGATCTTATATCAATATCGTCATTTTTCAGCGAACTCGAGTTATGGCGGATCGACTGTAGGCTACACCGACTTGGTTTAAACCCATTACTCCACAGATATAATTCATTCCTCCACAGAAGAAACTATTTCCACTTTAATATACAATCATGAATATGCTTCAAGAGGCTGAGAGTAACGCACTTTACTCTCTGTGTCAACTTACTATCATCAATTGTTTTCGCACTTTCGCCATGATTTGAATGTAAACTAGTTTGTGTTGAGGAGAAGATCAATAACCTTTCAGTATCAAATACTTTACTTTATATGTATGTATTTTCATGTCAGTTTGACAATATCATTGAAATAAAATATGTCAAACTTTAAACTAAACTAACATGTTTTAAGTGGCCCCCTGTTTCAAAACTAGAAACATTATTAATGAAAGGGGTATATAAAGAATTAAACAATAAAGTTGTATTGTATATTGTGTTTCTTTCCTTGCATACATCTAATGTAGTATTCCTGTCGTGTAGTCTAACGCGCGTCTCTTTTTTGCCTTCTGCGCACGGGTTCGAATCCGTGGGCGCCTGACACTTATGCATTTACAAAAAAAGTAATATCTTTTTAAGATGCGGTAGATATATTCTTTCACGTTTAAACGCAAACGAAATGCAAAAGAATTGCAATCAAATGAAGAAAACAACATTTTGACAACGCTGACTACATTTATTTATTTTAATCTGAGTGGCAAACAGTTTTGAGCCTGATCAGGCGCCGGGTTACACGTATGAGTTTTGAGTGTATGTCAAAATCCCCTTGGTCAAAATCCCCTTGGTCCAAAATGACAGGGTAGTCAAAATCCCCTTGATGAAAATTACAGGGTAGTAAAAATCCCCCGTAGACGAAAAGTGCAAGGCAGTCAAAATCCCCTTGATGGGTAGTCAAAATCTCCTTGGTCAGGAAATAAACTTAATAATACTCAATTACGTTAGAAAAATTAAGTAGTATTAATCAAACTTATAGTTATATATCTGAAGATATGCATATACCAAAACAATTACTCTTTTTCCCAATGCTATGGCAGTAGCCAAGTAGGCACCAATCAGATAATTGATAACAATACATGTACATGTATATGCCGTAGGCCATATTTGGAATCTAGGCAGATTCCGGATCTGCCTAGGCCATATTGGAATTCTGATATGGACTAGCCATATTGGAATTCTGATATGGCCTAGGCAGATTCTGGATCTGCCTAAGCCATATTAGAATTCCATTATGGCTAGGCAGATCTGGAATCTGCCTAGGCCATATTAGAATCTACTTTTTAAAGTAGTAAAATAGGTTGTATTTTAACAATTCTTGGTTGCTTAAGTAATAACAGGTATATTTTAACACTTCTTGGTTATTTAAGCTAAATAACATAGGTATTTTCAAACAATTCTAGCATTAGAATCTAGTTGAATCAGAAATATCATTATAGGCAATTTTTTTTTTTTACAAATCTAACATTATCAAATCCATGATTATCTATAAGTCTTTTTCTTTATAGTTTTCTGTCTTTTTAAAATTTAGTTTACTTTTAAAATTTAGTTTGACACAAGTAGGTGTGGACAGTGGAATACACTAAAAAATGAATGGTTCAATGGTATAAAACCACTATTGTATCACTACTTTAATCTTCTTCTCAAAACCAAACTAGATTTAAACCTTTATCTGGCTAAGCTAGAAAGGTGTGAAGTACAATTGTTAAAGTAAATGGTTTGTTGTTATAAAGACGCTACTTTTGCTTCTTCCAAAACCAAACTAATTGCTTCAAATATTCCATTTTTTAGAATTATCCATACACTGTTATTTTATCATATTCACATAGTACTGTAGCTACCCATAGTATTACATAGAGAAAATAATCAAAATGTTACTTATAAATTTTACTGTTTAGTTTCTTGTTTTAAAACCTAGCTAGGTCCTTTGAATTTGGTATATGCTATATTGTTACTTAAACAACTAGATTCTAATATGGCCTAGGCAGATTCCAGATCTGCCTAGCCATACGAGAATCTTCATATGATTCTAATATGGCCTAGGCAGATTCGGAATCTACCTAGGCCATATCAGAATTCCAATATGGCTAGGCCGTATCAGAATTCCAATATGGCCTAGGCAGATCCGGAATCTGCCTAGGCAGATTCCGGATCTGCCTAGATTCCAATATGGCCTACGACATATATACAGTTCACATTTTCACAGTCATGGTATCCTTATAAATTGTTGTCTGTATTTTTTGCAAATATAGAAATTAGTGTCAAATGATTTTGATGATTTCAGGACGTTTCGCTTCCTGGATATTCGCTACCCTAGCATGTTCGCTACCTTGTGGCTTTCGCGGCTGGTCTTTTCGCTACCTAGACTTTTTCGCTACCCAGTTTTATTTTCCACACATTTTATTTACTAATATGCAGGCGCCGTGCGCCTACATAATGGATCTTTATTTACTGATCCGGATCAAATAATATTGACGAAATATGTGCACAGACGCCACACGTCCACATCAGAGATTTGTATTTACTAAGCTGGATCCAAACCAATGCTAGCTACATAAGGGGTTTATTTATTAATCTAGATCCCAACTCACGGGATGAATAGAAGAGATTTTGATATACTAATCTGGATCTAAAACCATGACATGCAGATATATTTATAATTTTGACGCAATATTTGTGAAGACGCCACATCAACATGAGAGATTTATATTTATTACATGTAACCTGGTTCCAATCCAATAGATAGATAGATAGATTTATTTCAACATAAAATGTACAATAACATGGCAATCTGTTATTAAAAACATACACAGTAAACAATAAGCAACACTATGTATGATTTAATACAGCTATGTCACTCAACATTATATGCCAAGGATAACACAAAAAGAGTAAGAAATTACTCTTATTTCCATTGTGGTCCTTAGGATATAGCATTGTATGACATAGGAAAGGTATCACAATCAGATTCAAAATCACAGCATATTGAAATGTAAGACTAGATAAAGTTAAAGTTTAAATTATATTTAAAGAATTAAAGATGACAATTCAATATACAAACTTATATTTCTATCACAGAATAATTAAATACCACATGCTGTATTAAAATACCTGTATGTATAGTTACAACTCAATTAAACGTTAAAAAGTTTTGCCTTGAAACAGTTAGACCTACTAAAACACATTTTCTATTTTAAAACATTAAATGAAAACAACTATAATCACCATGCTAATAATGAATAAAGAAGCATAGTAAAGATCAAATTGATGATAAAAAATGTTCTTTAACCTTAGATTTAAAAGAAGAAATAGAAGTTGCATCTCTCACATCTTGTGGCAAACTGTTTCATAGGCAACACCCATTGTATGCAAATGCCTTCATGCCAAAACCTTTGACCTTTGGAATAGCAAATCTTTTACTGTCTGACATGGAGTGAACTGACTTATCAGATGTAGTGACTACCTGTACGCTAAATCTGGTTGGATACTTATGTACAGTACTGATAGGGGTAAAATGTTCAACTAGATATGAAGGAGCTAAAAATGAATTAAGTTTAAAAACATGACACATACTTATATGATTTACTCTGCTTGCAACAGGCATCCTATCCAGTTAAGACTTAAAAAATGCTCTTTCCCAATATGTGACCTAGAATCTAAATTCAACACAAATCCTATGAGCTTATTTTGTGTGACTTGCAGTTTGTGTTTTAGTCCCATTGTCAAACTGTTAAACCAGGCAGACGAAGCATAGTCAAAGTGACATTGAATCAGCGAAGTAACCAACAGCTTTTTAGTATGTGCAGTGATAAATTCACTTTTACGATATAGGAACTTCAGCCTGTCATTGGATTTCTTAATAACTGACTTGGCCATAGACTCGAAAGACAAACTTTGATCAATTGTTACGCCAAGGTATTTAACAGATGACTTGGTTTCAATGTTTTAACCATTACAACTTATTTCAAGATTAGACGGGGAGTTTAACCTTTGCTGGGACCCAAATAATATGGACTCTGTCTTACCAAGGTGTAATGACAATTTATTATCCACAAGCCACTGATTAACTATGTCTAATTCGTGACTTAGAATATGTTCTATGTCATGCTTGTTTTTGGCAGAGACCAATATTGCAGAGTCATCTGCATAAAGTAAGAGCTTATTACTTACTACAGAGGACATGTCATTGACATAAATAAGGAAGAGCAGGGGCCCTAAGATTAATCCATGGGGCACGCCACATGATATGTTAGCTGAAGATGACAAGGTGCCTGATACTTCAACTAACTGGCGTCTGTCTGACAGATATGATGAAAAACAGTCTACGGCAGAGGTAGAGAGACCAATTGCTCTTAATTTCGTTAAAAGATTTGAATGATTGACCGTATCAAAAGCCTTTTGCAGATCCAGTAAAATCATTCCTACTAAGTGACCTTTGTCCATCTCAAAACGAATGTAGTCTGTTAAGTGAACAAGACAGGTTTCTGTTGAGAAGCCATGTCTAAATCCGGACTGAAACTCATATAAAAGATTGTGTTGAGTTAGGTATGATTCTAACTGATCATATATGACTCTCTCAATAATCTTAGATAAAATACTTAAAATTGGAGACTGGGCGGTAGTTACCAACATCAGTCTTATCATTTTTCTTATATAATGGAACTACACGAGCTTTCTTAAGATCATCAGGCACAACGCCTTGTATAATGGACAGGTTAATAATATGTGAAAGGGGACCTGCAATAATTGGTGCTGAGTCGTTAATAAAACGAGAAGGGATCCCATCTAACCCGGTTGCCTTATTAGGGCAAAGGTTGTTAAGATACTTCAAAACTTTTCTTTCGGACACAATTGAAAAAGAAAAGCTATCAGGCCTAACACCTTTAGAAGAATAGAAATTGGAAACAAAACTTTTACCAAATTTGTTCATACCATTCGACAATTTACTTACAAGTTTATCTGCAACTGATGTGTAAAAAGAATTAAATTTTTCTGCAACCTTAAGCTTGTCAAAACAGATGTTGCCATCAATGTTCAGTCCAATGTTACTTGAGCATTGACTGTTTTTACTTGGTAATCCTAAGCTTTTAAGACTTTTCCAGAGAGACTTTGAGTCATTTCGGTTTGTTTCAAGAGATGTTTTAAAAAAGTTCTTTTTTGCATTCATTATAACATAATTGGCTTTGTTCCTCAATGACTTGAAAGTATCAAAATTTTCTTCTGAATTATTTGTTTTAAAATTATAAAAAGCTTTATCCCTGGCTTTAATGCATTCCAGAACTTCAGAGTCAACCCATTCTTCAGTTCGCTGTTTTATGCGTACTGATTTAACAGGAGCAATGGAATCTAAAGAGGATATGAAACTTGACTTAAAATTAGTCCAAGCATTATTGGCATCATCACAACATAAAACTGACGTCCAGTCAGTACCTAATAGAGTTTGCTGAAAACTTTCTTTGGTATAATGTTTAACAGAACGAACAAAAACAGTTTTGTGTTTTCCAATAAAATCACGAGAAACTTTCCTTGTACAAAATGTCATCATATGGTCACTGATGCAGCAATCTACAACACCACTTTGTGAAATCTTTTCTGGGTCAGACACCCATAAATCTCCATAAAAGAGAATTTTATTTTATTTACACTTCTCACTGCGGAAAATGATTTACTGGTTGGATTTTTGCGGCAGCTGATCTATATCACACAAAGAAATGTAATGGCATAAAATTAAAATTTCAGAAGCGCCTTTCAAAATTTCATATTCAACTGCAACATTCAGATCATTCAACTTTTTAATTAAATCATTTTAAATGCTCGTATATTATGCTTCAATTTAAAGTACTAAGGGTAAATAAACTATGATAAGTCATTAACAAAAATTATATTTATAGTTGGGTAATAAAAACTGTGGGGTGGCGAAAATTTACGGGTAGCGAAACGTCCAGTGTAAAGACACCCTGGGTAACGAACTGACAGGCGCGAACGCAACAGGGTAGCGAAACGTCCAGTAACCATTTTGATCAAACAAACTTGAGTATGATATGAATGTGACAATAACCATGCTTTTGCATGCTTTTAAAGGAAATTCAACACTTGGAAGAATCAACAAACTTGTCAGTTTTTAACTAAATTGTCAATTATTTGACGATAAAGTTTGAACCCTGGAAATAACCTAGATCAATTGCACTAGATCTACCAGGTTTTTTTTTCAGCAAAGGACAAGGTTCACGAAGCCTCCGTTTTGGCCCTGTAATTTTTTTTTTTTTTCAAATTTATGTTTTAGCTATATTTTCTCTTTATTTGTCAATTTCAGATATTAATACTTCATATTATACATAAAGCTCAACCCAAATTCAAGTTTTGACAATTTTATAGTTTCTTTTAAATGGACCACGGGGCCAAAAAAGGGCAAAAAGGCAGATTTTTGGTACAATTCAGGGTATAAAACATAGAAAATAAACTATGAAGGCACAAATGCGACACAAATATATTTTAAGTACACAATAAATATGTAAGTTGAAGTAACATATCCAAATTTTGAAGTGTCACATGCGTGCCTTCATAGTTTATTTTTAGGATTTATACCGATAATTGTACCAAATATCTGCTTTTTTGTCTTTTTTGGCTTCTCGGTTCATTTACAAGAAACTATAAAATTGTCAAAACTTGAATTTGGGTCGTTTGTGTATATATTATAGGAATAAACAACATATTTTTGACGTTCATGACGGTATGACTACATTAGCTTCGCAGGGGGTAAATTTCGTAAACGCCCGAAGGGCGTTTTCGTTAAATTTACCCCCCGAAGCTAATGTAGTTATACCGTCATGAGCGGCAAAGAGATGTTGTTTATTCCTTATATTTATATTTATATTTTCTGTCTTGTCAATTTAATGTGTTTATTGGCCAGATTTGTTTTTCTGTATAAGAATTTATCATATACCGGTCAAAGAAGTTTGATAGATGTAATGTCGATGTAATAGCCATTCCAGTTTCTAAATATGGTGAGAAAGTAGTCCCAACTACATGTACTGTAACTGTATTAAAAATTCAGGATTTTTTCCAGTAAACTTTCTCTCTGTGAATGGAAAAGACTTACAAGGCAAACAAATAACAGTGCAACTTGAATATCTATTGCAAAAGCACATTCTAAAAATACAGGTCGCGGTTGATTACTTAACCCATTTACACACATAGCAACGCGATGGCAACGACCTATGGGTCTGTATCACTCCGCTAGTGTCATATGACCGTCGACCAATGGGAGCTTAGTGTTAAGTGCCCGATGTAGTCTATTTGAAGAAGCCCACGAGTAGCACGGGGGAAATCCGAACTGGCTTAAACCAGTTTGGAAGTGTAGGTTCATCGGCAGATGTACTGCATATTTTTAATAGGATTACATAAAGACTTTACAGGGTGAATGTAAATATTTGAAGGTGCCCTCTTATATGAATCTGCTCTAGATCTATTTAGACATCTACCATCCTATGCATTGAAAAATGACACTGCCAATCACATTGTGACAATGTTCAATGTAGTTATGCAAACAGCGTGAAAGAGGATCAGACATTGAGTTATTTTGAAGCTGATCTGGTTCAAAGTTGTTTATGCCCAGCTTAAGGTTTCTTATCATTCAATGGCGTATATTAAATAATATATAGATCTAGATCTAGATCTAGATCTATATACGCTCCTGTTCTTATGAAGAGGCAACAATTTTTGCGTTTAGTTTTTCAAGCAGGTGACACATCATGGCAGGGCTACAGCCGGATAATCCTGAGAGTGTCAGTCATCAGACATTGAACTGAACCCAGGTCCTACAGGAGGAGAATCACAGTACCCATGCGGTAAGTGTGGTGAAAATGTCTCATGGGCACATAAGGGTATCATATGCGATACATGCGAACAGTGGTTCCACTCAAGCTGCCAGAGAATTGGAGATGAGACCTATGAAAAATTGTCAGAATCCCAGTTTAGTTGGCACTGTCTCATCTGCAATAGCACAAACTATGCAACATCTTTGACTGTATCATTGAATTCTCTTAGTGACCACAATATGTACAGCCTTCTTAGTGAAACTTCACTTGAGACCACCCATGTCTCCACCACATTAAGTGGCTCTCATATATCACATCTGAATTCACCAGGCACACCTGACAAGCTCGTTCCCCCACTGGCATCTTCCACTCCTAACTCTAAAAAACCTCCGAAAAAACGTGATTCGTCAATTAAAGGTCAACGTATCACAGTACTGAACATTAACTGCCGCTCTATTAAGAATAAAATACCTGACCTTCATCTTGTGATTGGCCAAACCAAACCAGATATCATATGCTGCACTGAAACTTGGCTTAAACCTGAGGTACATTCCTCTGAGATTTTCCCTGACACACTTGATTACAATGTGTACCGGGATGACCGCACACATTCTAAAGGCGGAGGTGTCCTCATTGCTGTCTCACGGTCCCTTGTAAGTCAGGAGATGCCAGAACTAAAGACAAATTGCAACATATGCTGGACAAAAATATCAATCCCTGGAGTAATGTCAATTTATATTGCATCCTACTATAAGCCACATGAAGATGACAAAGAATCCCTCACAGAACTCTGGTCATCACTTACACAGATCCCCAAGAACAGTATCATATGGCTCCTTGGTGACTTTAACTTACCGGACATAGACTGGACAAACGAATCTCTCAAGCCTAACTGCAAGCATAAAGACCTCTACAGCGACTTCCTGGAACACATAGTAAACTTTAACTTGGAACAAATGGTCAAAATCCCCACTAGAAACATGAATACACTGGATCTCTTCCTCACAAACCAGCCCTCAGCTGTATTCTGTACTAAAACACTTCCAAGTCTAGCAACATCTGATCATGATATTGTATTCCATGAAATAAAGGTCAACCGGGGACGGATCTATCAGCCAAGGCGGAAGATCCAATGTTTCAAAGTTGCAAACTGGTCAAAACTAAAAATGGATATGAACTCCTTTAAGACATACTTTCTAGGTAACAATTACAGTGACCCTGACCTTGCCTGGACGGACTTCAAAGTCAAACTTAAGAATCTCTGCGATGTTCATATCCCGACAAAAACAACAAAAACTAGACAAGACCAGCCATGGATTACCCCCTCCATCATCAGACTAATCAGACGACGTGACAAACTCTACCAACATATTAAACATAAAACTTCAGCAAACCCAAAACTCCTTGGTCATTTCAAAGCGCTGAAGTCCACAATACAGAGACGGATTAGGAACTCTTACTTGGACTACCTTGACTCAGTTATTTTTTAACACGACTCCCAACCCGGCAAGAATAAGAAATTTTACAGCTTCGTGAAACACAACAAATCTGAAAATTGTGGTGTAGCACCCCTTAAGAAAGATGGCTTGACTTTCACTGACCCGGCTGAGAAAGCCAACATTCTCAATAAACAATTTGAATCTGTATTTTCTCATCCCCAGCCCCTCAGCTTAAAGCAACTCTCTTCTGACCAAACTAGAAACAATTGTGTCCAAATGCCCTCCATATCAATTACAGTCCCCGGAGTACAGAAACTTCTTTGTGGCCTATGTCCCAACAAAGCCTCTGGACCAGACCAGATTTCGCCCAGAGTCCTCAAAGAGTTGCACTCCGAGATTGCCCCAGTCCTATGTCACATCTTTCAACTGTCACTAAATGCAGGTTACGTCCCCCTAGATTGGAAAAAAGCCATTATAGCACCCGTGTTCAAAAAAGGCCCACGGTCAAAGCCCAGTAATTACAGGCCAATTTCACTGACCTGTATTGCATCTAAGCTGATGGAGCACATCATTGTCTCCAATATGATGTCTCACTTTGACAAACATCAGCTTCTCTCCCCTCTCCAACATGGTTTCCGGTCAAAAAGAAGCTGTGAGACGCAGCTTGTGAGCTTTACACAAGAGATTTTTGACTCTTTGGAAAAGGGAGAACAGACTGACGTTATAGTGATGGATTTTTCTAAGGCCTTTGATAAAGTTGACCATCTTAGGCTGATCCACAAACTGTCTCTCTTAGGCATTAACCCCCAGGTCACAAAGTGGATTAAGTCTTTCTTACATGGCAGGTCCCAAAGAGTGGCAGTAGAAGGAACTACCTCTGACGAGCTACCGGTACTGTCCGGAGTTCCCCAAGGTTTTGTCCTGGGACCTTGCCTATTTTTAGCATATATTAACGATCTACCGGACAGTGTAAAATGCCGCACTCGACTATTTGCTGACGACACTATAGTGTATCTAACAGTAAGATCACTAAATGACTCAAATAAACTCCAAGACGACCTAAACAGACTTCAACGTTGGGAAAGCGACTGGTCAATGGAGTTCAACCCTGACAAATGTGAAGTATTACAAATCACAAAGAAAAGGTCAACAGTCAAATTCCCCTATACTCTACATGACAAGTTACTCAAAACCACTGACAATGCTAAATATTTAGGTATCACGATAAATAAGGACTTAAACTGGACAAATCACATTAATAATACTGTAGCCAAAGCCAAAAACACACTTAGGTTCATAAAAAGAAATGTCAACACAAAAAATGCCAAGGTCAAAGAAGCAGCATATACCACCTATGTCAGACCCCAATTAGAATATTGTGCTGTGGTGTGGCATCCCTGGCAAAATTTCCTAACAAACAAGGTTGAGGGGGTCCAACGAGCTGCTGCCAGGTATGTCCTTAATGACTTAAGGCTGCGTGGCTTAGTGGTAGAGCGTCCGCTTGCAGTGCGGGAGGTTGTGGGTTCAATCCCCGGCCGGGTCAAACCAAAGACTTAAAAATTGGTAGTAATGGCTTCCCTCCTTGGCGCTCAGGATTTCGGGTTAGCATTACAACTGGTTCGTCGGTGTCAGGATAAAGTGACCGGCCGGGTACAGTCCCATTGGTGCACCTAAAAAGTGCCCCTGCTCGTAATACCCGAAAGGGGCGTGTAGCAGTATATAGAGAAAGAAAGAAAGAAAGACTTCAACTTCACCAGTAGCGTCACCCAAATGCTGATCACCCTTGAGTGGAACACCCTTGCCCATCGCAGAATTCTTACCTCTTTAATAATGCTTTACAAAATACAGCACCAGCTTGTCTATGTAGACCACAGCCACCTCACACTTATCAGAAACCAAAATTACCTAATCCCCCATTCCAGGACACAATATCACATGAATTCATTCTTCCCTCGTACCATAAGATACTGGAACAGCCTGCCAAGTCAACTGAAATCATGCCCCAGTCTGGATGCTTTCAAGAGTGGACTGGGAGCTGTCAACCTCTAGCCTACCCATGAATTGTTTTTATTTTTAACTTTGCACCTCTGTTCTTTTACTTGTCTAAATTATCTTTTATCTCATGCTTTTATTCTTTTATTTTGCACTTAACAGACTAATTCCGTCTATTTCCCTGACAGCGCCTTCCGATAATGATCTGAACTGATCGTCTGGAAGTAACGAATTGAAGTTGAAGTTGAAGTAAACTCAATATAATCATGGAGAAATTACATCTGTAATTTCTCCATGATATAATTATTAGATCTAGATCTGCTAACATTTTCTATTTTATAAAACCCAACTCTATTTCTGTTTCTGTTTCATAATCGGTGAGATTATGGTGAAACTATTCATTAGAATCATGTCAACCACACGATTCCAATGGGAAGTCACACCGTAGGTTTAAGATTTTAGTCTTCAAAATAGATTCTAGATCTAGATTGGATTTCAGTTGCCCATAAGAACAAGAATAAATGCCACGGAATGTCAAGCACTGGTAAGTGGATCCGCACGTGTAGATGGCAGGACGGTTTGGATCTAGAGCAGAATGATGTAGGCCTACATAATGTGATTATGATCAAAGGGAAGAAATCAATTTGCTCATATTTCATTAACTCCCCTGTACAAATTACTTCCCGCCATTACTGTTGCATCTTGGGAACACGTGAAATTTCCAAGATGGCAGAAAAAGACGAAGATGGACCGACTCCTGCTGAGGATATTGTTGTCACCAAGTACAAAATGGCCGGTGACATGGTTAACGGTATATACACTTATTTAAAAACTAAATGCGCGTTGAATTACCAAAATGAATGTTTGAAAGGTGTTTTTATATTATAACCTAGTCTGATCTGAACCGGTGCGTTCGTCAACATGTGGTCGGCTGATTTCACAATCATAATGAAAAACAAAGACGATATGTTTCATTCCCTATAATTGACACTCTACTGTTTTTAAGCATGAACATTTCATTGTAGGACATATTCTGACTCTGATTCTTGATGTGGATTCGTTTGACAAAGCTTTTTTCTTCATTTTTTACAAATTTTGTAATTGGCATATGCGACATTCCGGATAGTATGCTTCTGTCTCCTATTACCGGTGGTCTTAGTGTAATCAAAAACTTAAATAATTACAAAGACCTTTTATACTTGCTTCCCTGATTATTTTCAGTTGCTGGACGTTTTATTTATGAAATGCAAACGTCAAAACAGCAATAAATTCCATAAGTTTTCTGATGTTTTACCTAACTTCAGCCGATACACACTATAAAGGGTATGCTGTTGTCTCCTATTCTCGTGTGGCTAAGCCTTAAAATATATATAAAGCACATACATTGCTTTTAAGAATTTTTCTTTGTGGCTTAAAAAACAGTTGAAACTCCGACTAAAGTATATCATCCATAAAAATAATAATAATAAAATAATATCTTGGTAATTACTTCGTTTGAATACACCTCCCTACAGGATCTGAATAAGTCAAATGTTTCTCGTATTCTCGTGCCTTCTGATTGGTTGTCAACGTTTGTTGCTATGGAGGGGGTTAACTCTTCAGTTTAGAGAAGTATTTTTAGAGTCACTTTAAATCTATCATATTGACAAATTTCTAGTCTGTAGCATCAATTTTTGTTTGTTTATTTATTTTTAACTATACACTAGTATTAAATGAATTACAATATCCAACACGTTTTACATTTGAAATTTCGGAAAAAGATAATTCAAACATAAAAGATGTTTTATTAGCCTTTACAACATTTTCCAACATAAATTTACCCGAGGAAAAGATTTGACTTATTTCTAGATGTCAGGAGTGTCCATTTAATCCGTTTTCGTAAGACACGAGATTATGAGAAACCACGAGAATACGAGAATTGACGATAAACATCATTTCTTATGTATTACCGGTGCATCAGCCGCAAATTCCTATAGAAAAATATCTTCGTGTAAAATAATGTCCAAGATGTTGCGATTTTAGTCAATGACCGGAAACAGTTTTGTAAGATGCGCAGCAGCAGACAGAACTTGTATGCAGAGAATTTCAGGCACAACAACAAAATGGACACTTGAAAATGTTAGAAACGAGTTGGAATTTCTTTGCAAATGTGACCTTTTATCGAGAAAAGTGTACATTTACATGTAAAAGCTCATAATAGACACTTTTGATGGATTTGGCAGTTGACGCGGGAGTTTTACTGTTGTCTGTGTAAATTTCCGGTATGTAAATGAAGTGACGTCATTGCTATTTGGATTTTTCGGATTACACCAGTATAACATATACACCGGTATTAGGTTGCTTGACTATATTAAACAACACTAGGCAGCGTTTTTTTTCACCCAATTGGGAACGGGTCCGGTACCCCTCAGATTGGGAATTTTTCAAGTCAAATTGGGAAAAACGAGTTTTGAAATGATGACAACGCAGAAATTGGGAATTTAATTTACTAAACCGTTAGAACTGTTTATGATGGTAAACATGGTGTAGAAACTAAATCTACGCTGGGTGTGTTACTCACAGTAGACGCTGTTGCGGCCGAGACAGAGTTGATGACTTGGTAAAATCCAAAATCTTATCTTATCTATCTCTGGATACTGCCAACATGGAGAAATCACAGATGGAGAAGAAACTTATACTCAAATCTGTATTTTCCCGAAAATGCTGTCATTGATTACCTGTATGCGCGATAATACTTAATCACAGAATTATACACTGACGGAATCGAAACCTCGCGCTATATCGTAAATCTCGTGCGGCGGATACGAGACTCGCGAGACTTGATAAGAGACTGTATTATTGTATAGCGGTAGTCAATATGATAAATGTGTGTTTTCGAAGCATTGTTCACAGGTTTTTATTCCCGTGAATTGAAAGGAATGTCCACCAAGTCGTTTAAATCCTATAAAATGTCAATAAAAACACTCGAGTCGGTAAATTTCACGCCAGAAATGGCGGACAACGAGGCAAAAAAGTGAAGATGTCGTCACGTGACACATAATCTCGCAAAATTCAAACGCCGCGAGAGCTCAGATACTCTCCTATTCAACTTCGCTTAGTTGCTCTTCCGTTTTGTATAATTCCGTGGCTTAATCGATCGATAATTCAACTACACCGATACGCCAAAAGCGGGCTATCACGTTTTTTATCGTGTTGAATGGTTACCTACTGTTAGTTTAAGTTACATAAAATCCTTAATTTTCACCTGATTTTCATTATAATGGTCTTAAAAGAAAGCTAAGATATTTATCTTTCACTTGTAAAAATAACAGATTTGATTTTTATGCTCCCCTTTAGAGGGGGAGCATATAGTCGCCGCTTTGTCCGTCCGTCCGTGTTTCCGTCCGTCTGACTGTCCGGAGCATATCTCTTTTTGATGAAACTTGATACAGTGATAAGAGAATGACAGGAGGAGGTGCAGTACCCAAAAACTGTAACTCTTGTCGTCTCCCAATTTTGAATTATCTCCCTTTTTCTCATTTAAAAAATCAATTTTGTCCGGAGCATATCTCTGGACCGTTACACTGAAAGTTGATGAAACTTGTAACAGTGATAGAGGATGACTCAAGGAAGTGCAGTACACAAGAACGGTAACTCTGTCAACTCCCAATATTAAATTATCTCCCTTTTTCTAAAAATACAAAACAATTTTGTCCGGAGTATATCTCTTGACTGCTACACAGTAAGTTAATGGAACTTGATACAGTGCTAGGTGATGACATAAGGAGGTGCATGCAGTACACAAGAACCATGACTCTGTCATCTCCCAATATTTAATTATCTCCCCTTTTCTATTTTAAAAAATCAAATTTTTTCTGGAGCATATCTCCTGAGCATTGCATTGTAAGTTGATGAAACTTGATACAGTGATACGAGATGACAGAAAAAGTGCTGTACTCAAGAACCATAACTCTGCCATCTCCCAATATTGAATTATCTCCCTTTTTCTACATAATTTTTTTAAAAAAATCAAATTTTCTGCCGCACTGTAACTTGAACCTTGATACTGTGTTAGCGGATGACAAAAAGAAGTGTAGTACACAAGAATTATAATTCTGTCATCTCCAAATATTGAATTGCCTCCCTTTATCATAATAAATTCATTTTTGTCCGAAGCATATCTCCTGAATGTTACATCGTAAGTTGATGAAACTTGTTACTGTGTTCACCTACTAAACATGCTATACCTTGGGCTTTTTCTTTGTGGGGAGCATCCATCGTTGGGAACGATATTCTTGTTTAAATTGATAAGTTTTATGGCGAGTTAAAGAGTGGTTACCAAATGAATTTGCCGATAAAAGGGAGCAAGCGCTGGCGCATAAATATATCACGCCCCGTTACAAAACCTTTCATAAAACCCTCAATTTTCGACCGATTTTCAAAACAATGGTCTTAAAGGAAAGCTTAGATATTTTTCTTTCAGTTGTGGAAATGCAAGTGTTTATTTTTGAAATGGACAAATTTTATGGCGAGTTAAAGAGCGATTGCCAAATGAAATAGTCGATAAACGAGGGCAGGCGATCGCGAAATATATACTACGTCCCGTTTCAAAAACTTGAAATTAATCCATAATTTTCGTCCGATATATATATTTTAAAAAGGTCTTGATATAAAGCCGTGACACTTATCTTTCGGTTGTAAAGATACCAGGGTTTTTCTTGAAGCGAAAAAAGGAATGATGACCTACAAAGGTTGCTGGCTAATGAAATGACTAGACCAAATCGCGTAAGAAAATAATTCCTTCCGTATAAAAACTTAAGCAAACTTCTAAACTTCTAAAAGTGCGCGTCAAAATCCAAAACGGCCAAAGTTGTAACTGTATTATTATATCGTATGTGATCATTATTATTATTGAAAGGAATTTTAGAATTATTAACATATTACTTGAAAAAAAAGAATTTAGGGTTAGTTTTACATCAAGACTAAAATATACATATTATCCGTCCCATTTCTATGAAAGAGGTAACAGTTTGCATTATCATCAGAAATTAATTGCAAACATGATAACATGAGATCTACGTTTCTTTCTGCTTTACTTATGTCTTATATAACGGAGTATATTATAAAGCAGTCAATGCCTTAAGCAATCTATTTTAGTGACTGCTTAACTCTTTGCTTGCTGATCGCGACTTCACTTTTTTTTTTTTTTGCAAACAACTTGGATCAAGATCAGATGCCGCGTAACACGGCGTCTGATCTGGATCCAGACTGTTTGACACTCGTCTTTAGCTTTATTTACTTACAAAATGTACAAATCTAAATTTTAAAAAAAATGCAGCCGACAATTTCGAGCGATAAAAAATTTCATTGGATCTTCATGAAATTTCATCAAAATGTTTGCCTTAACCCTTTGAACCCTAGTCCCGCATATAGGCGTCCTTTTCAAACAGTATACATGTGAAAAGAGCACTTGTCCCACTGATCTGGGTCTTCACTGTTTGTCATAATGCAAAACATTGACTAAAACAACCCTTAAAAGTCAGAAATGGACTAGACTAAAATGGAAACTGGGATTGTCCATTTAAAGCTTTAGGGAGGAAAGAGGTAATGTAATCTAGGTCAAGTTCGAATGTGGGTCATGTCCGGTCAAAAACTAGGTCACTAGGCTAAATTATCGAAAAACCTTGTTGACACTCTAGAGGCTACAAATTTCATTGGATCTTCATGAAACTTCATCAAAATGTTTGCCTCAATGAAATCTAGGTCAAGTTAAAATGTGGGTCATGTCTAGTCAAAAACTAGGTCACTAGGTCGAATCATCGAAAAACCTTATTAACACTCTAGAGACTACAAATTTCATTTGATCTTCATAAAACTTGATGAAAAGGTTTTCCTCAATGAAATATAGGTCAAATTCAAATGTGGCTTATGTCTTGTCAAAAACTAGGTCACTAGGTCAAATCATTGAAAAACCTCGTTAACACTCTAGAGACTACACAATTCATGAATCTTCATGAAACTTGAACAATATGTTTGTCTCATTGAAATCAAGGTCAAGTTAGAATGAGGGTCATGCCCGGTCAAAAACTAGGTCACACGGTGTACATGGTTACCAGGTGAGCGATTTAGGGCCATAGTGGCCCTTGTTCATTCACTTATATCAATTTAATTCGTTCCTGTCATTGAGTGCCTGTGATCACACGCTTTTCAGTCATGCACCTACCTTGTTGCCAATAAAGTATGCTTGTACAGCAAATTTGTACAAGTGTGATGAACCTCAGCAAGTTGAAATTCGTCCCGAATTGAGAACCACTGGGAATTGAACTCAAAGCACATACAGTCACAGTCCCTGGTTGGGTGCCAAATATAACTGGGTGTTCTTATAAAGAAACATGCCCGGGATTGAACCCAGGTCGCCAGAAAAAGATCTGTTGGCTAGATTTTCCACCATGTGTTAATTATTTTTGAGGTGATTTTAACTTGTCAGGAAACAACCAGTATCAGAAAAATAAAATCCAGAATTGGGAATTATTTTTGAAAGAATGTGATTGGGAATGGTTCCATTTACAAGACCCGTGGATGCACCAGATACCTGGTATATTTTAGTACTGATGACAAGACTAAATATTTGAGAACCGATTTGTTTTTGTGGGAATTTGCCACTATTATAATCTTCAATTTGAGAGAGGGTAAGCAACAAATGCCTGAATCTTTAACCCTAGATGTGCTGAAATCTGAATATATGAAGGTTCAGCACTGTGTTGCCTACCCTCTCTCAAATTGAAGAATTCCCACAAAAATAAATCGGGGTTGGCATGGTTACTGTGAAGTTTTTAGCTATGGGGAGTATGACATTATTATGTGGATTTATTTTCATCTAGGTATCCTTAAGCAGGTGATTGGGAAATGTGCAGTGGGAGCCTCAGTACTCTCAATATGTGAATTTGGTGACAGCAGACTTCTTGAGGAAACCACCAGGGTTTTCAAAAAAGATAAAGAGATGAAGAAAGGTAGATGTTCTTATGATCTCATATACAGTCAAACTTCGATATCTCGAACTCGCTTAACTCAAACTAACGGATACATGTATTTCGACACATGAATTACAATATTTCATGTTCGGTTAAGTTGAACATACCCATAGTTCAAAGTTAAAACGTGGCTAAGGACGTTTAAACTTTGAACGACGGGTATGTTTGCAGGGTTAGACACTAACCTTTCAAAGCAAGGAGTCCACCTGAAAATTTAGGAGTCCGAATGAAAACTCAGGAGTCCAAATGAAAAACATAAAATAAGCATGTATATTTGGATGTATACTCTGATCACCTTTTCAGAGTTATATTTTCCTGTACTAAACTTTCTTTAACTGTTTAAACCTCAGTCAAAGACTCAGTATCACATGAATCCCCCACCCCCTCTTCCCTGATAAATTAGGTTAACTTAACACTATTGGAATGGCCTATCTAGTCTAGCACCAGCCTAGATGCCTTTAAGGGTGGGCTAAGTGTGGTTGACCATTAGTCAATAATGGTTTATATTCTTAGCAATCCAACTAAAAACTTCTATCTCTCTCGCGTACCTGCCTAAAAAAAATTGACCTCTTCTTCATGTCACAGATTTTACTTTTTCCTACCCTGACTGTACATCCAAGAATTAGATTTCAAAAAAAAATATTTGAAAATGTTTAGTCCAACATGTAGATCAATGTTCAAACGTACCACTACAAGTAAAACTTATAGTGCTAATATGGCGAAACATCAAAAAGAAACTTCGGCATCTCTAAACTACTGTTGCTTTCCCATACCACTGAAAGTTTTATTAATTTGACAGTAAAAAGTATAAAATAAATAATATCAGTTAATCACCTTGAATGTTTGCCTCTAATAGCATTCAAAATTATCCTCTCTATACATGATACTTTTCATACTGAGTTACTCAGACACGATTTACACACAAAGTGTTAAAACATCTCAGCATAATTGAGGAGCCCCGCCCATTTGATTCAATGACCTCTGGGTTCACTTATATATATTTATCTAGATATATATCTTACACATGACAAAATCTGCAGCTGCAGTTTGACACTGTAATCGACATAGGGTTGAAGACGGTCACCATAGTCTAAACCCTTTGAACTATACTCGTCACTTGGGTTGAAGACAGTCACCAAATTTTTATTCTTTGATGTTGTCGACAAGGCGCGACCTGTTCAAAATATTGGCACAAGGGCCTGAAACACAAAACTAGGGAAACAGCCACAGGGACCCGGCACGATTGATTTTTGAGAGAAAAAATTGTCAAAAGGTATATATAGAGACAAGGGGTACAACTGATTGTTAGTACATTCTCACCCTATCTCGACAAAACCGGGCATATCATAAATAATAATTGATGAAACGACACCCTTTTTGCACTTCCGTCTAGCTAATATAACACCCTTCCATAAAAACATAACATGAAACCAACTGTATGGATGCACTTTCAACAGTAATTGCATTTACTCACAGAAATCAACGACTTTTGGAAAACGGGACAGGTGTTCGTTCACAGCTAACACAGCATTGACCACAACTGTACGCTTGTTTAGGCGGTAATCGAGTGTTACAGTCATTGACAACTACTGTACGCTTGTTTAGGCGGTAATATCGAACATGACAGTCATACAGTTCCATAAATATACATCTTTGACACCGATCAAAGCTGATTTCTTCTCAAATCATTGCCGTACCAAAAAAAGCCTACATGTACAAGAAGAGCTTTACTGCCGATGAAAACATGCAAATGTGTTTTTGGTATTGCAATGGTTTTAGTATAAATCAGATTTGATAGGTGTAAAAAATGGATATCCATGGAACTGTATGACTGTCATGTTCGCTATTACCGTCTAAACAAGCACACAGTAGCGGTCAATGCGGTTTCAGCTGTGAACGAACACCTGTCCCGTTTTCCAAAAGTCGTTGATTTCTGTGAGTAAATGCAATTACTTTTGAAAGTGCATGCATACAGTTGGTTTTATGTTATGTTTTTATGGAAGGGTGTTATATTAGCTAGACAGAAGTGCAAAAAGGGTGTCGTTTCATCAATTATTATTTATGATATGCCCGGTTTTGTCGAGATAGGGTGAGAATGTACTAACAATCAGTTGTAACCCTTGTCTCTATATATACCTTTTGACAATTTTTTCTCTCAAAAATCAATCGTGCCGGGTCCCTGTGGAAACAGCAGCCTACTATAATAAAAGACTATATCATAGTAACAGGATACATTTTAAATTTGTCCGTGGCCCCCTGTGGTATATTACCAGAGAAATTATCAGAATACACAGTAACACTTGTGTTACCAGTTTGATGCTGTGTCAAAACAGAAATTATGACACGTGTGTATCAGAGCACCAGATAAGGGTAGTTTTTCAAAAACTAAAATCTTTATTTCTGAATTAAACCCTATGGTGTCACTACTCATTAGAATCGTCTCTTTGAGACGATTCTAATGAGTAGTAACACCATAGGATTTGGTGCTAAAAATAGTGAGAAAATGTGGGATTTGTTGAAAAAACTACCTCTTATCTGGAGCCCTGGTACTGTATTTCGTAATGCAATGGGGAAATCAACATAAAGTTCATGGAAGTATTCTGAAGAAAAAAAATACAGGTACGAATTTCTAACTTTCTATTAGTAGAAAACATTCCAATGCATTGATAAACAGACTTTTTAGACATTTAAAGAGTTGTGGTTGATATTGCTACACAAAATCGGCAAACCATGATTTTTTGCTCTAGTCTTTTCTCCAGATTTAAGGAGTCCGTCAGACTGCCGACATGCAAATCACGGGAGTCCGGCAGGATAATGAGGAGTCTCGGGCTCCCAGACTCCCGTTAGTGTCGAACCCTGTGTTTGACATAACCGAGTATGGGGACCTGTGTATGTCTTATAAACATTTTGAAATTTGTCTAGTTCTTACTTGGTGGCATACCAATTGTTTTATATGAATAGGTTATACATATGAAGCATTTTGAGTTGAGTTCTCATGCATTTGATTAGCAAAAGTTCAACTCTGATAATCAAATGGCTGAGCATGATTTCAGACTCAATTCAAACACTTCATAACCTTGGACGCCAGTGTCTAAATTGACTTGTTGGTTTGTTTCAGGTATAGCATTTCCAACCTGTGTATCTGTAAATAACTGTATTTGCCACTTCTCACCACTGAAGAGTGACCCTGATGTAACATTACAAGCTGGAGATATGGTCAAGATGTAAGTAAATGGAAGAAGGGGAAGTAGACAGTAATTTATCTGCAAGTATAGTCCCACATGTACTATAGTGACCACTGAATTAGGTAGTCCAGGGTTCATTCTAGGATTGAATTTGGTAGGGCCCCTCCATGACCAAAAAGGTGGGGCCATAGTGACTCAAAGGGGGGCCATAATGAAACTTAAGATTTTCTAACCCGTTTCCCTCCTCATCAGCAGTAACTATTTTCCATTAAGTAACTTATTATTTACTTCAAAATTGCAATAAACTCTTTAATTGTCTGAACAAGTAACATATTTACAATAATTTTGACTGGTTAATGTCAGTTCTGTTTAAGCAGAGAACATAGCACTTTTTGGAAATCATTTTCAGAGACAGGTCTCCCCTCTGACAAAATAGTGACTATGTCATTAACTCAGACTGGTGACAGTCTATTAAGAGTACTGGTCCTATAATTTGAAAGAATCATCAGTCATAGCATTTTTATTTTGTGCTTCAAACAAAGTGAGCAAGTCGTTATATCTTTACTGTCCCCGTAACCATTTGTAATTTGACAGCCACGATACCTGGAATCCATGGGCGTTCTCTTTTTTTCTGCCTCTTTAACATTAGTGCATGGCGATTTACTTCTCTAAGTAGGTAACCCGTTACGAAAGACGCGAATCTATTTGCTGATATCAATTCAACAGCCAATCAGATAAACTTATACACGGAATCCCGCGTCAATGTATATGATACGCCGGATTTTAATTTTTACACTCTAGAGGCCACAATATTTATCCAATTTTTCTCAAACTTGCTCAGATTGTATATTACAATAAGAGTTTGGATGAGTTCGATTATGGTTGTAATCAGACCAATAGGTCAAGAGTTATCTACCTTTAAATTGCTGAAAATGCCATAATATAACATGTTTACACTCTAGAGGCCACATTTTTAGCTCGACTTTTTCGAAAAGTCGAGCTATTGTCGTCTGCGTCAGCGTCTGCGTCTGTGTCGGTTAAGGTTTTTGTAAGAGTTGATTTCTCAATAACTATCAAAGGTATCCATTTGAAACTTGAAATAGTTGTTCAGTATCAAAAGGGCAACTCATAACGATAAGGCAGGTAACCCTTGGATTTGTCATTAGCTCACCTGAGCTAGCTCAGGGTGAGCTTTTGCAATCCTTGAATGTCCGTCGTTCGTCGTCAACAATTTTAGTGTTTATTCTCTAAAGGCCACAATTTTTATCCAAACTTTCTGTAACTTGCTCAGATTGTATATTACCATAAGAGTTTGGATGAGTTTAATTATGGTTGAAATCATACTAATAGATCAAGAGTTATCAACCTTTGAATTGCTGAAAATGCCATATTTAACAGTGTTTACCCTCTAGAGGCCACAATTTTTCTCCAATCTTTCTCATACTTGCTCAGATTGTATATGACCATAAGAGTTCGAATGAGTTCAATTATGCTTGAAATCTGATTAATAGGTCTAGAGTTATCTACCTTTGAGTTGCTAAAAATGCCATATTGAACAGTGTTTACACTCTTGAGGCCACAATTTTTATCCAATCTTTTTCAAACTTTCTCAGATTGTATACTACCAAAAGAGTTCAGATGAGTTCGAATATGGTTGAAATCGGATTAATAGGTCAAGAGTTATCTACCTTTGAATTGCTGAAAATGGCATATTTAACAGTGTGCTTGCTAGAAAGGCTTCATTTCAGTATTATTTAGGCTCTAGTTATCTGCACTTGATGTACTCTACTATACTACAGTAGGTCGTATTCCAATGTTATTTACATGCTATACTACAAATTTGAATGGATTTAGAATAAAAAGGGTGAAATTCAAAGGTAAAGTTATCAGGCTTCATTAAAACAGGTGAGCGATATCAGGGCCTTCAGGCCCTCTTGTATATCAGGGCTACCTGGCAACCTCTGTTGACAGGGTAGTACACGCCCGCGACTTCTTATTTGACAAGGTGTCAAGGCAGTTGAAACGAGCAAAGGAGGTGTCGTCCGCTGATTACGTGCAGCAGATTTTATGAACCAACTTCCAAATTTTTGTTTTTCAGGTTAACCTTTTGAAGGAAAAGTGTAACCGATCTATAACCGAGCTTCTAAAGGTTAACTTTTTCCGAGGAAAGCTCTCAATATCGGCACTCGATTTTCACAGTTAAATTTTTCTTTGTGTGTTTAAAATATTGGAAAACATGCCCGATTCTATCGTATTTATTGTAATTTTAATAGATCTAAATATTTCAGTTAAAAACTATGAGAGTTTTTAGTATTTATATATTTTAATAAAAGTTTTTCTACGAACATCTTACTCCGAATACGCAACCCTTAAATGGGAATAAAGTACACCCAAGAATTGAAACAATGGCGGGCGCTGACAGCGCCGCCGTTAGCTAGTAAGTAAACATAACCGTAACTGTTTGCATTCATAAAGAAAGTTTTGTTTTAAATAATTAATAAAGCACTCAATCAGTTTTTGAAATTTTTATTCAACTAACAAAGCAATCCAACATATCATTCAGGAATAAGAAAAAAGCAGTAATTAAACACGAAACTAACCTTTAAGATACTTCTAAATGTTAAACTGTTACTGTATTATATCGGCAATTGCGTATTGTGTTCCCCGTATGGCAATACGTATCGTATCTGAAGTACCTCAGTGATACCGAACCCTAAATTATGTTGACGTATATTTGCAGAGACCTTGGGGCCCACATTGATGGTTTTATTGCAGTAGTAGCCCATACCCTTGTTATTGGAGCATCAAAAGTAAGTGAGATTATTAGAATACACAGAAAACTCCCATTTGTACTACCACTCTTAGAAAACATATTAGATCATCTGGAAAATGGAAAGGGAACAGGGGCTTATGTAGTAATTTTAAAAACAAATAATGCAGAAATCTGCTTCAGGTAGGTCACAAGATATACTGTATAGAGGTTTTTTTCTGCGGTGTTAAAATTTCGCGCTTTCATTGAATTCAGAAAAGTTGCGGGTGTTAATTTCGCGCATTTTCAAAAATTAGAAATGAAATTTTAATATAGCAACATGTTTTTAATAGTTCAGTAATCCGGTATAACAAATGAAATGCGTCGAACCATGAAGACTTACAATATTCATGATATCGGTGCTGTGGGTTAATTGGCATGTAATAAACATTGCGTAACATTGACACTCTAAATTGCTGGCAATCATCCCCAAATTGCTTTTGTTTATTTAGCCGACAATCTACAACAAACTGCCACTTTCCCACCCTTATGGTGAAGAGTCCTTATATGTGGTCTTTCGTCCAGCCGATTGTTTGCCCCAAACTGATAACGGACTTGCTTTTTTAGCTCACCTGGCACGTAGTGCCAAGGTGAGCTTTTAGGATGTCCGTCGTCTGTCCGTCCGTCCGTCCACAATTGTTCGTTAACACTCTACCAGGTTCAAATCTAATTGGATCTTGATGAAACTTGGTCACAATGTTTGCCTCAATGAAATCTAGGTCAAGTTCGAATGTGGGTCATGTCCGGTCAAAAACTAGGTCACTAGGTCAAATTATAGAAAAACCTTGTTAACACTCTAGAGGCTACGAATTTCATTGGATCTTCATGAAACTTCATCAATATGATTGCCTCAATGAAATCTAGGCCAAGTTCGAATGTGGGTCATGTCCGGTCAAAAACTAGGTCACTAGGTCAAATCTTCGAAAAACCTTGTTAACACTCTAGAGACTACAAATTTCATTGGATCTTCATGAAACTTCATCAAAATGTTTGCCTCAATGAAATCTAGGTCAAGTTCGAATGTGGGTCATGTCTGGTCAAAAACTAGGTCACTAGGTCAAATTATCGAAAAACCTTGTTAACACTCTAGAGGCTACAAATTTCATTTGATCTTCATGAAACTTCATCAATATTATTGCCTCAATGAAATCTAGGCCAAGTTCGAATGTGGGTCATGTCAGGTCAAAAACTAGGTCACTAGGTCAAATCATCGAAAAACCTCGTTAACACTCTATAGAGACTACAAAATTCATTGAATCTTCATGAAACTTGAACAAAATGTTTGTCTCATTGAAATCGAGGTCAAGTTAGAATGAGGGTCATGCCCGGTCAAAAACTAGGTCACACGGTGTACATGGTTACCAGGTGAGCGATTTAGGGCCATAGTGGCCGTTGTTTAATAACTCGCTAATGATGAGAACTTTGAGCAAAATATGTCATGTTTAACTAAGAAAATAAACTGTCTCGAACGCTTTTTGTAACCCGACTTCTGATCAAAGTTCTTACTGTTTGCTGTGTCCTAGCATTACACGTTAATTGTAAAGAATAAAGTCTTCTTCACTGTGTACCTTTTTATTACATTACACGGCATTTAAAATTACACGCAACATAATAACTTCCGCTACTGGGAGTTCACTTACAAACAGTTTGATATGTGTTCTGGACATGGTTTCACAAACATTTATCAACTGATTTTTTTTTACCCGTATACTCCAAGTACAAAGTACGGCATTTGCAAACAGCGTAACGCGGCGTCTGATCACGATCAAAACTGTTTGACACTCATTATAATATTTCCTTAGTCAAAATACCAAAACATCATATTTGAGCAATGAAAGCTGACGATAGTTGTTTAATGTTGGATTTGTCATAGGAACAAAGGAAAAAAGTAGATATACAGAAAATAGCATACGAAGCAGATATGCGTTCGATTCCCTCTTGCAACATGATTTACATGTATTATTGATGGTGATGGCTTCAATTTTGAGCGCTTCCCGCGGGTTCAAATTTCGCGGATTTGACATTCACCGCGAAATAAGCGAAAATTAAACCCCGCAGGAAAAAAACCTCTATACGATAGATGGAGATTTTTATATGCCCGTCTTCAGACGGGACGTATTATGTCATGGCGCTGTCCGTCCGTTAACATTTTCATGTCCACTCTCTAACTCAAACAAATTTAGTCCAATCCTTTTGAAACTTGGTCAGAATGTGTATGACCATAATATCTCGGTCAAGTTCGATAACCAGCAAGGTTGACCCAGACATTCAAGATTTATGTCCCTTTTTCGTTAAAAGCGGGCATTTTAGTTTATCCGCCCTCTAACTCAAACAAATTTATTTTAATCCTTTTGAAACTTTGTCAGCATGTGTATGACCATAATATCTCGGTTATGTTCAATAACCAGCAAGATTGCCACATAATATCTCGGTCAAGTTCGATAACCAGCAGGATTGCACCAGACATTCAAGAGTTACTGCCCCTTTTTTAAAAAAAAACGGGCATATTTTAGTTTGTCCGCTCTCTAACTCAAATTTATTTTAATCCTTTTGAAACTTTGTCAGCATGTGTATGACCATAATATCTCGATCAAGTTTGATAACCAGCAGGATTGCTCCTGACATTCAAGAGTAATGCCCCTTTTTTCGTAAAAAACATGCATATTTTAGTTTGTCCGCTCTCTAACGCAAACAAATTTATTTCAATCCTTTTGAAACTTTATCAGCATGTGTATGACCATAATATCTCTGTTATGTTCAATAACCAGCAAGATTGCCACAGACAGTCAAGAGTTATGCCCCTTTTATCATATAAAACAGGCATTTTTTTAGTTTGTCCGCTCTCTAACTCAAACAAATTTATTCCAATCCTTTTGAAACTTGGTCAGCATGTGTATAACCATATTGTCTCGGTTATGTTCCATAACCAGCAGGATTGCCCTAGACATTCAAGAGTTATGCCCCTTATTTGTCAGCATGTGTATCACCATAATGTCTCGGACAATTTAGATAACCAGCAAGATTGTCCCTGACATTTAAGAGTTATGCCCCTTTTATCGTCAAAAACAGGCATTTTTTTGTTTGTCTGCTCTCTTTCTCAAACAAATTTATTCCAATCCTTTTAAAACTTGGTCAGCTTATGACCCCTAACTTTCAGGGTTCTTCCCCATTTGTTCACTTTACCTTGATAGGGTTTTGGTATGACTACATTCTAAGATCGATTTGACGGGCGTATAATGTGCACGGCTTGCGGTGCTCTTGTTTATTTTCAAATCAGGTTTTTATACGCCTGTGAAAACTGGTAGAAATGTAATCCGAGCTCTAGAAGTTGAAGTCAATAGCCGTTACAAACTTTATGTCACTGTAATTACATTTAACTAATGATAAAGCTATAGTGAAGATACTCACGGGTATTTAAAGAATTACTGTAACGTAAAAGGTGTCTTTTCATTCGTTAAAATGTAGGGTTCATTTTAGTAATATCCTGGTATAGCAATTCTGCTACTTTTGATTTTGTCCCCTATCTTGATTGTATTGAAACTAAATGAACAGTATTGTGTAGAATTAATCCCAAATGCAATCATCATGAAGGGGAAAGATTGATGGAATTTTTTAAACAAGGTAATTCATATTTCATCAATCAATATGGCGTGAAATACGCATGAACAGTTTCTTTTGAGTATAGTTTCTCATTATTAATTTGTCCTGTAGGTTATGTTTTTAACTTTATAAATAAATGAAATGTCTGTAGAACTCCTTTGTGTTGATTAAGGGTGTTTCCAAAATATACAATGGAAAACAATGTATAAATGGGTTGAAGTTTACAAGTTGTTCAGAGTTGTATTATTTTTCAGGACAGCAAAGTAAGTGGAAGAAAGGCTGATGTTTTGATGGCAGCATACAATGCAGCTGAAGTCGCCCTCAGGCTGGTCAAACCAGGAGCAGAGGTAATTCACAAGTTATAAATTGTCATTACTGCTGCTGCACGTCACAAAGGCTTACTCAAAGATCCCTTAACTTTAAGCTCACCAGAGCACTTTGAGCTTTTGTGATACTGCTCTGTCCAGGGTCAGTCTTCTCTGAAAGCAGTAGCCAGGCGCCAGTGTAACCAAACTTGTTCAGATACCTATATACTGTTGGTTTGAGCTTCAAAAATTGTTCAAAGAAAGTGGATGGGGCTAATGGTCTTGTTGCCATGGCAACCATGCACAATTTCTATAAAAATCTTCTCTGAAACTACTGGTCCTATTTCGATTTGGATTTCACCAAAATGCTTCTCAATTGATAAGACTTTTGATCGGTCAAAAACATGGCCGCCAGAGGGTGTGGTCCTTTTCCTTGTTCAGAGGAAATGTAGTGCAATTTAATTGTACAAAGCGCGTAGACGATCATATTGCGCAAATGGAGAACATTTTTATTTTGTGTTTATTATTAGAACTTTATACAGCTATATAAAGCAATCTTGAGGAATTCCAAAATAGAGTTCGAACCGTTATAAATTTGGATTACCCATTGAAAATAACAATGGTCATTTATGATACCGCGGGCCCGGTAAGTACGCAAGTGCAATCTTCGTGATTTTAGTGTGCTAAAAACCGCAAGGGCGCAGGCCAGAGAAAACACTGTATATGTATCAAGAACAATGATAAAAGAGCAAGCAAAACACTGATTAATGTTTAGAATTAGAAGATAAGCCTGATGTACAGTTTTAGGTCTCATAGTAGGTAGACAATATGGAATGCAGTTCTGTTTTATATTGTTTGTTTTCAGCATTGCCAGAATATTTGCAATTGTTGATATCTGCTTCTTTTTTTTTTTTACCTTTTTCAGAATTACACAGTTACAGATGGCATTCAAAAAGTAGCAGAGTCCTTCAAATGTAAACCAATAGAAGGTATTAAGACTGACTAAACTTAAAACTCATATTTACACAATTTATTCATACCCTGAAGAATAGTTCCAATTTACACAGTCATGAATATGTATTATATTAAAGAAATACTTTCTATATTTTATTAGATGGTAGCTTAAAGCAGGCTGAAATTAAAGCAGAATATGACTTGAGGCACATTCTGCTTTACTTTCAACTTGCTTTAATATATATATATAAGTGGTCACCTGTCTTAACTAGAAATAGGCTAAAGAGTGGCAGGTTAACTAGAATTTTTATATCAAGATTTTCAAGATGCCTACAAGCAGACCTCTAGATAAGGGATTTCAAAAACTAAAATTCTTATGCCTTGACCAAATGCTATGATGTGACGATTCTAATTAGTAGTCACAACATAAGGTTTAAAGAGGAACCATTGGAAAGAAGTAGTGAGCACACTCTTATCTGGAGTCCTGCACAACGCCACCTGCTATATTATTTCTGTATGGTAGGTTTTAGATTGAAAGCTGATATTTATGTTTACTGTTGTTCCAATGGCCAGATCACATCCATTTTAGCTCCCCTGAGTTAAAGGCCCTGTATCCATCGCAGTGCATTGTCCGTCGTCGTTAACAATTGCTTCAAATGACATCCCTTCCTATTAGTGTTGTAGCGATGATCGATCGAAAACGGCCATAATCGATCATGATTTGCCGTAATCGATTATGTTCGATTATTTATGATAAAGTTATGAAGAAGCATAGTGCATATAAAAGACTGGTTGTAGGTTAATGCAGGTTTGAAGTAATGCAGAACGATCCTATGGGAGTGTTCTGCATTAAGTTCCAACCAACATTAAACAATAATCGGCCTTTCATGTGTTCACTATGTATCCTCAAAGTATGGTTAAGTAAGCTTTGACTGTAAGGTTAATCTGAAAAAGTTGTGTTCTTTAACTACAAGTTTATAATGGTTTAAAATAAAACCAACAATGATTTGTTCTTGAAATAATTCTAAGAGTTTTACTTATACCAAAATTTATATATAAATGAACAGTTGATTCCCAACCAAGAGACTTTTCAAACTATGCTTACCCAGATGAGCTGCCACAGCAATAGTAATTACAGGTAGTAAAAGAAGTGGTATACAATTAGTACAAAGCAAGCTCAGTTAATTTGCAAATAAAAAAGAGACTAATTTAACTGTTTTATCAAATTGCTGCTTTGTTTTTTATTTGCTTCATATGGGTGCATTGTTTGCAAAATTATGTAGATATATATAAAATACAAATGAAAACTTGAGTATCACATATATTCAGCTTTTCAGAGTACATATATAATATTTGATGTTAAAACGATTATATAATCGATCAATTATGGCTACCAATAATCGTTTATAATCGATTATGGTTTTCGGACCGATTATACAACACTACTTCCTATACCGCTTGACAAATTTCATCCAAACTTAACAGGAATGCTCCTTGGGGCAAGCTCTTTCAATTTGTGCAAAGAATTAAAAACAATGCGTCAACTGAAGAGAAAAATTAAGGAAATCTTAAAAATATTTTTTGTCAAAAATTACAAGAGCCAGAGCTTAGATATATGGCATCACCTACAGATCCTCTATCAAGTTTCTTAGAATTTTGCCCCTGGGTTTAAATTTAGGCTTGCCTTGGGGGTCAGAGTTTTACATAGAATTATAAAAATAGTGAAATTTTCAAAAATCTTTTCTCTGAAACTAATATGACCAGTGCTTTGAGATTTGGTATGGTGACACTTCTAGATGTTCTACCAATGTTGAAGAAAAATCGTTCCGGTCAGTTGCATATCTAGGTCACCAGAACTGAAACTAGATTTTTCAAAGCTCAAAAAATCTTGCCTGAAACCCTAGTAAAGAGCTTAGGTATTTGGCACATAGCATCATCTACAGGTCCTCTAAGATTGTTAAGTTATGTCCCCGGGGTAAAACATCATCAGCTAGGAATAGCAAATTTGGTGTGTGTGTGTGTACATCATGGGATGGCGGAGTGTAGCGTACTACTTTAAGGTCACTGTGACCTTGACCTTTGACCTCAATTGTAAAATGTGTGTATGTTGGTATGTTACTCATTTTGTCCGAAGTATATTTCCTTTTCTATGAAACTTCACACACATATTCAGACATCACCCCTTTTAAAAGGTAACTGTTAGCAATAGTTAGAACTGAGCGAGGGTATTCACATCGTCTGTTTTGTTCATTCTTTGTTTATTCAGTAGTTAAGAGTATTTAACAATAACAAAATGCCATATAATTATATGACAATTACAGGTAATGCAGTAAAACCTCTCGATTATGACCACAAAATTGTGTTAATTATCAGATGTTTGAGGCAGATGACTGATCAAAGCAAGGTTGACTTAAAACAGAAAGCTCCTTGCTTTAAGCGGTCACATGTCCTTTATACAGTCAAATAGTTTTTGTTTTTAAGTGTTTGCAATAGAGAAGTTTTACTGTATACTGCTATTCATCACGCTATTTTACGTAAACATGGCTACTGAGACTATGAAGAGTCCTAATCTTACTCTTTGTTTCCTTCAGGAATGCTGTCACATCAACTCAAGAAACATGTAATAGATGGTGAAAAGGCTATTATACAAAATCCCACAGAAAATCATAGGTAATGCAATCAAAATTACTTACAGTAAAACCTCTATTACGACGAGTGACAGCTGTAAGCAAGTTGACAGTACAGAAACATACTTACGGAGCTTTCTGTTTTACTGTCACCTTGCTTTTAGCAGTCAACTGTCGTGAACACCTTTTAATTCACTCAATTAAGTTATACTGTATCTTATGCCCTTGCAACAGTCAGTTGGTGGGCATACTGTTTTACCCCTGTCTGTCAGTCCATTTGTTCATCTGTTCCACATACAGTACATTCTTAGTCTGGCAAACTCCTCTTACAGTTTTCAAGCTACAACTATATAATTTGGCAGCGTGTTTGCACATTCACCATAGATGTACCTCTGAACAGGATTTTGATCTGTTTTATTTTTCACAAAATTACAGCCAGGTGATCATATTATTGCTGGCGGGGCATCATATTTGTCTTACAGACAAAGCCATCCTTTTAGTCTTCAATCTTCAGATCAGAATTGCAAATGTTGGATGTTTGTACATAGTTGACTTGCTACCCATAGAAACTGGAATCTTTCTTTGTAATATTCAAGTTTTTATCTTCTTGCATATGATACACTTGAATTTATGCTATGAAAATGATCTGTTTAATCATTTGCATCATACACTTTTACAGTTTCCCCATAGTTATGTTTTTTCTGTCCACAAAGAAACCTAATAACCCACAAGAGTTACTTAGTGTTGAAAGAGTTTAGAGCTGTATGAAGTATCCTACATCCTGAAAGATGTCTGCTGACATTATGCTGGCTGAAAGTAAAGCAGAAAGCTCTTACATTGTACAGTTTGATTCTGCTTTAAGCAACCACTTATCTAAATACTGAAGGGTTATATAATTACAAGAATGGCTGTTGGACATTAAATGTTGTGATTTTTCAGAAAGGACCATGAAAAGTGTGAGTTTGATGTACATGAAGTATATGCAGTTGATATTTTGGTCAGCACAGGAGAAGGAAAGGTAAACCATTGTGCTAAATCTTCTTTGACCACTTGTAATATCTGTCTACAACATTGCTGCCATCATCTTGGCATGGTAGAAAGGTAAACCATTGTGTTAAATCTTCTTTGACCACTTGTAATATCTGTCTACAACATTGCTGCCATCATCTTGGCATGGTAGAAAGGTAAACAATTGTGCTAAATCTTCTTTGACCACTTGTAATATCTGTCTACAACATTGCTGCCATCATCTTGGCATGGTAGAAAGGTAAAACATTGTGCTAAATCTTCTTTGACCACTTGTAATATCTGTCTACAACATTGCTGCCATCATCTTGGCATGGTAGAAAGGTAAACAATTGTGCTAAATCTTCTTTGACCACTTGTAATATCTGTCTACAACATTGCTGCCATCATCTTGGCATGGTAGAAAGGTACAACATTGTGCTAAATCTTCTTTGACCACTTGTAATATCTGTCTACAACATTGCTGCCATCATCTTGGCATGGTATGTGCTATCTCACATGACATGTATGCTTTTGATGGTAGAGTAAACGGGCATCTGTCTTCTGTGGCAGAGTTGGCGTACTTTGACCGCAACCAAAGAGATGCTGACACTTTATAAGGGGGACAAAAATGGCCATATTTGCAAAAATATTGGTTTAGAACTGTTCAGGTTTAGATTGATGAATGAAAGGTTTTCATAGTTCTTTATATGGTGGCAATATTTTTTAAATTGATGGACACAAAAGGAAACTAAACTTTTCCTAGGAACTGACCTATCACACAGACTGGTTAAGCTGGTCAGAGGTTTTACTTTTACAATACACTAAAACCGATTTATTATAAACACTAAAAAAAAAGTTAATTCAGGGGCATTCTGCATTTTTGTGTGTTTTTAAGCAGACTGCAAATTGTTTTTTAACAAATTATCTGAGTAACTGCTTAAAAAAACCCAAATTTCCTTTTAACCCATTAACCCATAGGCAAGAATGGGATTATCTGTGCCCCACCAATAGGCAATAATCAATAATCAATGTTTATCTCAATACAAGCTTAGTGGGCTATTTACCTGTTTTGATACATTTCTTTTTAGATTGACTTAAACTGCATGTGTTTTTCATTTCAGCATATAAGTGTATGTATAAACTTTGTTGGAGATTAAATTTCTTTTCAGATGGTGCTAATATTAGAGAAATTGATCAATAAATAATAAAGATACACTGAGTTAATAGTCAGTGAGTGGTGAAATATTTTAAGTTCTCTCAATGAATCTCTGAAATTGGAATGATACCAGTGATTTTCAACAGATTGAAACAGGTTTTCCATTAATTTTAACATCATTGAGTATGTGCAACAGTTAGACAATCGATCTAGATCTAGTAATAAGACAGTCTTTGAATTAAAAAACAGAGTCTGATGTCCGATTATACAACAGTAAGGTGCAATGTACGCTCAAAACACTCTAAAAAAATTGTCCCAGCTTGGTCTATAACCACATTGAACTTTGCCGACTTTAAAATATCAGATAATTAAATAAAACATTTCTTTTTATCATTTGCGACATGCCATCAATCAGTTTAATCTTGCTACAAACGCTGATTCTAACACGCTGCGTGTTAAAGCGTATTGAGCAGTCGGGTGTGTAAACAATAGATAATTATGCCGACTCGACCATCGGATGTTTTTGTTGACGTAAGTGTGAAAAGCCCACAGGGGCGTTTCGTACCAATACATCTTTTTATACTGCTTAGGTGTTTAAGGGGCTACGAAAACCTTTCTTTATAACGTGTTTTTCGTTCTTTTGCATTTTCGTAACAATGCATCTTTTAACCATTGAAAAAAGAACAAATTCAGCCGGGACCGGCGGTGTTTTTCGTAGTAGACCGTTATTTCATAATAACGAGAATCGTAGTATCGCGAAAAGACTGTACAATAAAGAAGGATATGGCCACTTAAACGGAGATTGTGGGTACGTCCGTCTGTCACGTTTTTTTGTCCGGAGCATATCTCTTGAACGGTACACCGTATGTTGATGAAACTTGATTCAGTGATAGAGTATGACAGGAGGTGCAGTACACAGGAACCGTAATCTCTCATCTCCCAATTTTGAATTATCTTCCTTTTTCTAAAAATACAAAGCAATTTTGTCCGGAGTATATCTCTTGACTGCTTCACCGTAAGTTAATGGAACTTGATACAGTGATAGGTGATAACAAAAGGAGGTGCAGTACACAAGAACCATGACTCTGTCATCTCCCAATATTTAATTATCTCCCCTTTTCCATTTAAAAAAAAACAATTTTTTTTGGAGCATATCTCCAGAGCAATGCATTGTAAGTTGATGAAACTTGATACAGTGATACGAGATGACAGAGGGAGTGCTGTACTCAAGAACCATAACTCTGCCATTTCCCAATATTGAATTATCTCCCTTTTTAGCTTACCTGAGCACAAAGTGCTCAAGGTGAGCTATTGTGATTGGTCGCCGTACGTCGGTGTTGGTGTCCGTGTCGGTGTCGTCTGTTCACAATTTGTTTCAAATAACTTCTTCTCTGAAACCAATGGCCCAATTTTAACCAAACTTGGTCAGATACAATTACTGTAGTTGTGAGCTTCAAAAATTGTTGAAAAAAAGCGGGTGGGGCTATCGGTCTTAATGCCATGGCAACCATGCACAATATCTAAAAAAATCTTCTTCTCAAAAACTACTGGTCTGATTTCAATTTGGTTTTCACCAAAATGTTTCTCAATTAATATACTTTCAAAATTGTTCAAAGAATTTTGATCCGTCAAAAAACATGGCCGCCAGAGGGCGTGGTCATTTTCCATATTTACACAATATTGACAACCAAAGTCAAAACTTTAAAAATCTTCTTGTCAATAACCATAAGTCCTAGGACAACCAAATTTCATATGTTGTGAACCTTTAATAACATTGTTCAAATAATGACCCCCAGGTCAAAAATGGCCCCGTCCTGGGGCTTATCAGTTTTACATAGAGTTATATAGGAAAACCTTTAAAACTCTTCTTCTCTGAAACCGTAAGGCCCAGACCTTTTATATTTGGCATCTAGCTTTGCCTTCTGGTCCTCTACCAAGATTGTTCAAATCATGACCCCAGGGTCAAAAATGGCCCCGCCCCGGGGCTTATCAGTTTTACATAGACTTCTACAGGAAAACCTAATTCCGAGTTGTTTCAGTTTCATGCAACAGTCCACATACATGCAACGACAAACTTCATTATGCATTGAGTATAACACAATAGTTCCTCAGGTGAGCGATTTAGGGCCGCATGCGGCTCTTGTTCTACATAATTTTTTTAAAAAATCCAATTTTCTGTCGCACTGTAACTTGATGAAACTTGATACTGTGTTAGAGGATGACAAAAAGAAGTGTATTACACAAGAATTATAACTGTCATCTCCAAATATTGAATTGCCTCCCTTTTTCATAATAAATTCATTTTTGTCTGAAGCATATCTCCTGAACTTTACATCATTAGTTGATGAAACTTAATACTGTGTTCATCTACTAAACATGCTATACCTTGGGCTTTTGTGGGGAGCATCCATCGTTAGGAACAATATTCTTGTTTTTAGCTCACCTGAGCCGAAGGCTCAGGATGAGCTATTGTGATACCATTCCGTCCGTCGTACGTTCACATTTTCAAACATCTCCTCAGAAACCACTGAACCGATTTCAACCAAACTTTGTCAGAAGCATCAGTGACAAGGGGGAACGAAATCTTGTTCAAAGATTTTGGCTAGAGTTATTCCCCTTGCTGTGGGACCAGATTTTCTAACATGACCCTATTGACAACTTTTAATGCATAAGAAAATCTTAAGAAATCTTCTTCTCAGAAACCGAAAGGCCCAGACCTTTGATATTTGGTATGTATCATGACCTAATGATCTTCTACCAAGATTGTTCAAAGTTTGACCCTGGGGCCAAAAATGGCCCCGCCCTGGGGCTTATCAGTTTTTCTTAGGAAAACCTTTAAAAATCTTCTCCTCAGAAACTATGGCCTAGATCATTAATATTTGACATGTAGCTTTGCGTTATGGTCCTCTACCAAGATTGTTCAAATTATGACCCCCGGGCCAAAAAATGCCACGCCCTCGGGCCTATTAGTTTTTCATAGGAAAACCTTTAAAAATCTTCTTCTCGGAAACTGTAAGGCCAAGATCATTTATATTTGACATGTAGCTTTGCCCTATGGTACTCTACCAAGATTGTTCAAATTATGAACTGTTGATCAAATTTGGCCCCACCCCCGGGCTTATCAGTTTTACATAGACTTATATAGGAAAACCTTTAAAAATCTTCTACTCTGAAAATGTAAGGCCCAGATTCTTAATATTTGACATATAGCTTTGCCTTGTGGTTCTCTACCAAGTGTGTTCAAATTATGACCACCGGGCCAAAATTGGCCCCACCCAGGGGCTTATCAGTTTTTATTGGAAAACCTTTAAAAATCTTCTTCTCTTAAACTGTAAGGCCCAGATCATTAATATCTGACATGTAGCTTTGCATTGTGGTCCTCTACGAAGATCAAATTATGGCACCTGGGTCATAGCTATATCAAAATGTTGTCTTGCCCAGTCAGATTCTATGGTACAGTGTCCTCAGGTGAGCGAAATGTGACCCTCTCGGTCTCTTGTTGAATAAAGTGCTTAAACATAGGGAATGTTAATATGTTTGGCAGGTTTCAACGCCTTTAATCGTATACAATATTCAGTCCATCATCTTGGCATGGTATGTGCTATCTCACATGACATGTATGCTTTTGATGGGAGAGTAAACGGGCATCTGTCTTCTGTGGCAGAGTTGGTGTACTTTGACCGCAACCAAAGAGATGCCAACACTTCTGATAGAAAAGCTGTTGTTTGTTCTATTCGAATCCATTTTATGCAGTTTTGTATTTAATTGTATTCATACAATATTGCCCCAGAGATTTCCCACAAGGGTTCTGGGGTTTAATTGTCATAGGGGATGGTTTCCTTTATTGGACAGATGATCCCCACTGCCAAGAGCTAAATTGAATGCAGGTTGGTGGTTTTTTATTCCCATCAGGGATTAAGATTAGCCAAACTCTTCCTGAAATCATCCCTTATCACTCATCAGTGTTATATGAGCTGTTTAGTGTTGCATTTCTGTAAAACCAGCATTTTTTTTCTCACCCAATTAGGAACGGGTCCGGTACCCCTCAGATTGGGAATTTTTCAAGTCAAATTGGGAAAAACGAGTTTTGAAATGATGACAACGCAGAAATTGGGAATTTAAGTTACTAAACCGTTAGAACTGTTTATGATTTTAAACATGGTGTAGAAACTAATATACGTTTTGTGTGTTACTCACAGTAGACGCTGTTGTGGCCGAGACAGAGTTGATGACTTGGTAAAATCCAAAATCTTATCTTATCTATCTCTGGATACTGCCAATCACGCTCGCGAGTGTTAAAGGCAGTGCTTTTTTCATTATCGTCTTGTTCAAAACAATTCTGTAATACTTTGAATTATGGCTCATGATTGTTTTAATTGCAGTACTCTTTAATTGTAGGTTTTCTATTTTATAAATGATGGTAAACGGAGTCAGACTGGGTTTGTAAACTCTTATCAATTTCAGCGGATTTTGCGATCACGCAACATTAACCAGTCTCGATGAAGGGGCATGTATAAATCTTGGCCCGGACCGTTTCCGAAATTCGGCCGTAATCACTGGTATTGTTTTATACATAGTCCAAAAAATGTCAATGGAGTTGCGTAACTTTGTTTACATTCATTGTAGCAAAAGATAAGTTGGAATATGGATGGTTTGCTATGATTTAAAGGGAAAATGTAATTGATAATTGGCAAATATGTTTATTTTGATTGGGAACAGGTCCGATAATTGATTTCTTTTGATTGGGAAGGGTCCGGTCGTCAAATTGGGAAGGGTCGGTCTCCAATTGGGAACGGGTCCGTTCCCCGGTACCGTTCAAAGAAGGAAAAAAAACGCTGAAAACCCAACTCGTCCATACACTATTGATAGTTTTATGTGTATGCCCCTGAAGGAGGGCATATATCATTGTCCGCCTGTTGCAAGTTTTTCTTGTTTGGTCTTTAACTTTAGTATCGGGCAAGGGATTTCAAAATAACCTTACACAAATATTCACTAAACAAAGACAAGGTGTTGCATTCAATTTCCTTGTCCAAGGGACAAAGTACAATGTACAAGGTCACATGATACAATTATGTCACAAGTTTTGTGTCTTGACTGTGATTTCTTTAATCTGTGAATAGATTCCAAAATAACTTGGAACAAAAGGTCATCAGGCAAAGAGGATGTGCTTCTAACTCCCATATCCATGGGTAAATGGTCAAGGTCACAGGGTATGATTATAGTGTCATAATTTTCGTGTCCAGTCTGTCATTTCTTTACCGTTGAATGGATTTCAAAATAATTTTGTGCATATCTTTATTTACCAGACAAAGAGGATGTGTTGCGTACAACTCCCTTGGCTAAGGGTTAAATGTCAAGATCACAGAATATGATCAGTTGTCACAAATTGTTTGTCTGATCTGTAATTTCTTTATTAGTGAATGTATTTTAAAACAACTTGGCACAAATGTTCACCAGACAAAACAATGTGCCACATTCAACTCCCATGTGCATGGGCCTAAGGTCACAGGTTATGATTCCATTGTCACAAATTCTGTGTCCAGTCTGTCATTTATGTATGTTAAATTGTCTTGAAACTGTCAAGCCCATGTTTAGCAACCACTAAACTTATTATATAAGCTAGCAAGTTTAATAATACAGTTGAGTAGTTGACTGCTATACTCGGAGTGGAAATAGTGCATAAATCTCATGAGACTTTGAGAGGTGTGTGCATTGTACCTGCTCTGGGCAGCGGCCACATGTGTAAAAAGCCTATAAAGGGTATTTTGTTGAATAAACGCTGAACGCGGGTTTGACTGAAACTTAAATATAATGTACTAGTTGTTAGCCGTTCTAAATCATTTTTTATGGGTAGACATCCGTAGTATTTAGTGTCGGTATATAAAGCCATAACTGTAGTAGACTTATTGGTATATTTTCCGGTGCCATATCACGTGATACTAGACATAACACATGACAGCTGGCGGGAAACTACGACATACACATTCGTAAGCCGACGTCCAATGAAAATTTATCAACACTGTTGATACAGTACATTCTTACATACATGTATAGATATACAGTCAATCCTCTTTGCAGCGATAGTTTCGACACTTGTTATATCATTATGGGATGTTGTATTAATGTTACTGGTATATCGGACTTTTGAAACACTCAAAATGGAACTAAGCGTTTATCATATGACGCAAAATAACATGTGTATTAGTAATCTCTAAAACAGACAAATACTTGTGGTGGAGTGAAAGCGATACAGAAGGCTATGACAGTAGCTTTCTGTGTTGTTTTAACTCAACAATAAGTAACCAAAGAGCTTTAAAATAATCCTTTTAATCAGGGCACGACAAATTTCATGAAAAGCTGGTTGCCCACAGGGCAACCAAAATTATTTTCTGGTTGCCCTGAATTTATTACACAAAAGATGTCCCAAATTAACCCGTTTAATTCAAACCCTTCATAGATGTACCAGATTAACCTTTTTAATTAAAACCCTTAATTCACAGCTTTTAGAATACTCAAAAGGAAATATGCAACACCTCTCCCTGGATCTCATCAGGCAGGTGAAATTATTAGCATTGGATAATACATAGACATAGATAATACAGATCATCATCTCCTGATACTGATAGGCTGTCACATTTTTTTTGGTTTATATTATTCATGTTTTTTCATTCTTAAATTTGAAATTTAGTTACTATTTCTTAACATCTCTATATATCTCTCACACCTTTTCTTTCAACAGCTGTAGCAGTAGCATTGTAATTTTAAAAATCTATCTCAGTCTCACCCTTCAAATTTATTAATTGACAGTATCAGGGGATTTCATAGGAGAACTAAGATGTAAGTTTTCTGCGTTCTTACATCCCGCACGGGGGCAGGGGCTCATGGTTTATTCATATCCACATTTTCTGGAAGTGACTTTCAATTTGACTGAAGTAACTACACTTAAAAAACAAAATAAAAGTTCACGTTTTTCTGCCCATATTATTACACTCTCGAGTGATCGGATCCGTTTTTTTATCATTATTATTTGATTTCCGAAAATTCACCAAACAAGTTTTTTACTTTACAAACTTCGAGGAAGACAACCCAAGTCCAACATTTCATTTGCGAACAAAACTATGTTAAAGTCCATAATTACTGCACCTACCTTTGAAAGTTATTATTAAGACTTGAAAATCGCTGGTAAAACATATTTATTGCCAGCACAATGTTTAATCTTACTTAACAGTGTTTCATTGTACTTTCATTTTTATAGGAAATCCTATATATTCATCTTTCATATCATTCGGAGCTCCCCAGGTGTTATCGCTGAATTTAATGACTGGTTCACAAAAAGTTAACTAAGTGTACCAGTCTGTGTTTATAAAATTCTTCTGCGATAAATTTAGAAGTATGCCGAATGTATCCACGAGATTGTTTACACAAAATGACAAGCTCAGCATGGTGTTTGATCAAGCGTGAACTGCTAATTGGCGTGTGTTATCGCTAATCCACAAGAATCCTTTGTAACTGTTCTACCCTACAGACAAAGATAAGTGTCCACAGGGGTCTTAATTGATCGGCAAATTTGTTGCACACTTTCAATTTTTATGGCTTTAGTCCGATACTTCAGTCCATGTAGATGCAGTACCGCTAGACAGTAGTAGACACAAGGTCTTACTGTTACGAAATGCAACTAGTAGATGACTCGCACGGCATTATTCTGACATATTGAAATTTTCCAAAAGTGAAATAATCTGGGCATCTTAAAATGGAATTAAAGGGTTGCCCGCCGGGCAGCAGTTTGAAAAATATGGTTGCCCAAGCTAAACATTTGGTTGCCCGCCGGGCTCCGGGCACAGGATTTGTCGTGCCCTGTTTTAATACTTACAAGTTTATTACAAGACTAAATAAACAGTAAAACTAATTAGATCTACTATTGAGTATTGACTAACTATTACTCGTTAAATTATTTATGCTTCTCTGATAAACTATAATTTGTATGTGTAATTTACATGTTCACTCCAGTGACACTGGATGGCTAGAAGTAGCAACATTGTACTTAATGCCAATAAAATGTATTGTATTGTATTGGATTTATTTACCTTTGAATGGATTTCAAAATACTTGGCACAAATGTTCACCAGATAGATGTTCCCTGTTAAATTTGTCATAGCCAATGGGTCAAAGGACATGGTCAGGGGGGCATGAATTTCATGTCTGGCAATGTAGGCAGGTTTCAAGTCTTTAATCATGTACAATATTCAGTCCATCATCTTGGCATGGTATGTGCTATTTCATATGACATGTATGCTTTTTATGGGAGAGTAAATGGGCATCTGTCTTCTGTGGCAGAGTTGGTGTACTTTGACCGCAACCAAAGAGATGCTGACACTTCTGATAGAAAGGCTGTTACATTAAACTTTCTATACTCAATGACTATATGTAATTGTGTGTTGTATTCATACAATATTGATAATATTATTTTTGAATACAGTGCTTAAACATAGGGAATGTATGTGTTTTGCAAGTTTTCACTTCTTTAGTAATTTACAATTTTCAGTCCATCATCTTGGCATGGTATGTGCTATCTCACATGACATGTATGCTTTTGATGGGAGAGTAAATGGGCATCTGTCTTCTGTGGCAGAGTTGGTGTACTTTGACCGCAACCAAAGAGATGCTGACATTTCGGATAATTTCTATACTCTATGACTTTATGCAGTTGAGTGTTGTGTTCATACAATACTTCAGTTTCTAGCTCAGGGTGAGCTTTGCAATCCTTGAATGTCCGTCGTCAACAATTTTAGTGTTTACACCAAGGGTCAATAATGGCCCTGCCCCGGGGCTTATCAGTATTACTTATATAGGAAAACCTTTAAAAATCTTCTCTGAAACTGTAAGGTCCAAACCTTTTATACTTGGAATCTAGCTTTGTCTTATGGTCCTCTACCAAGACTTCAAATCATGACCCCAGGGTCAAAAATGGCCCTGCCCCGAGGCTTATCAGTTTTACATAGACTTAATCACTTATACAGAAAAATCTTTAAAAAATCTTCTTCTCTGAAACCGTAAGGTTCAGACCTTTTATATTTGAGCATCTAGCTTTGCCTTATGGTCCTGTACCAAGTTTGTTCAAATCATGATCCCTGTGTCCCAAATGGACCCCCACTGGAAAACCTTTAAAAGACAATTTATTCTCTGAAACCATTGTCAGAAAGTTCTTTTATGGAACGAGATTGATGAATGAAATTATCTTGCACAATATTTATGACTCGTGCAGCAATACTGCGAGAGTTATTTTCCTTTCCCATGTTTTCTGTTTTCAGCATATAACTTCTGTTCTACTCATGCTTTCCAGATGAAATTCTTTTGCTTAAAGAATTTGATGAGCGGAAGTGTCATGCACATGGTTCATCAATCTATTTTTATACGCCCGTCTTCAGAAGTATAAGGTTATTGCACTGTCTGTTAACTTGTCCGTCCATCTGTTAACTTGTCCGATCTCTAACTCCAACAAATTTATTCCAATCCTTTTGAAACTTGGTCAGTCTGTAAATGTCCATAATGTCTTGGTCAAGTTTGATAACCAGCAATATTGCCTCAGACATTCAAGAGTTGTGCCCCTTTTGTAGTCAAAAATGGGCACTTCTGTGAATTTTGGCTTGTCCGCTCTCTAAATCAAACATTTATTCCATTCCTTTTGAAACTTGGTAAGCATGTATATGACCTTAATGTCTCTGTCAAGTTCGATTGATCATGTACAATATTCAGTCCATCATCTTGGCATGGTATGTGCTATCTCACATGACATGTATGCTTTTGATGGGAGAGTAAAAGGGCATCTGTCTTCTGTGGCAGAGTTGGTGTACTTTGACCGCAACCAAAGAGATGCTGACACTTCTGATAGAAAGGCTGTTACATTAAACTTTCTATACTCAATGGCTATATGTAATTGTGTGTTGTATTCATACAATATTGATAATATTATTTTTGAATACAGTGCTTAAACATAGGGAATGTATGTGTTTTGCAAGTTTTCACTTCTTTAGTAATTTACAATTTTCAGTCCATCATCTTGGCATGGTATGTGCTATCTCACATGACATGTATGCTTTTGATGGGAGAGTAAATGGGCATCTGTCTTCTGTGGCAGAGTTGGTGTACTTTGACCACAACCAAAGAGATGCTGACACTTCTGATAGAAAGGCTGTTACATTAAACTTTCTATACTCAATGACTATATGTAATTGTGTGTTGTATTCATACAATATTGATAATATTATTTTTGAATACAGTGCTTAAACATAGGGAATGTATGTGTTTTGCAAGTTTACACTTCTTTAGTAATTTACAATTTTCAGTCCATCATCTTGGCATGGTATGTGCTATTTCATATGACATGTATGCTTTTGATGGGAGAGTAAATGGGCATCTGTCTTCTGTGGCAGAGTTGGTGTACTTTGACCGCAACCAAAGAGATGCTGACATTTCGGATAATTTCTATACTCTATGACTTTATGCAGTTGAGTGTTGTGTTCATACAATACTTCAGTTTCTAGCTCAGGGTGAGCTTTGCAATCCTTGAATGTCCGTCGTCAACAATTTTAGTGTTTACACCAAGGGTCAATAATGGCCCTGCCCCGGGGCTTATCAGTATTACTTATATAGGAAAACCTTTAAAAATCTTCTCTGAAACTGTAAGGTCCAAACCTTTTATACTTGGAATCTAGCTTTGTCTTATGGTCCTCTACCAAGACTTCAAATCATGACCCCAGGGTCAAAAATGGCCCTGCCCCGAGGCTTATCAGTTTTACATAGACTTAATCACTTATACAGAAAAATCTTTAAAAAATCTTCTTCTCTGAAACCGTAAGGTTCAGACCTTTTATATTTGAGCATCTAGCTTTGCCTTATGGTCCTGTACCAAGTTTGTTCAAATCATGATCCCTGTGTCCAAAATGGACCCCCACTGGAAAACCTTTAAAAGACAATTTATTCTCTGAAACCATAGTCAGAACTCAACATTATTTAAGTGACTCCTTTTTTAGGACTATTTATATCATTTCCATATTTTCCTTTTTGCTCAAATAGTAATAATTACAAACGGACTCTTAGTAACTTCTTCATGCAACAGTTCACATACATGCAATGACAAACTTCAGTTTGCATTAGTGAGTATAACACAATAGTTACTCAGGTGAGTGATTTAGGGCGACATGTGGCTCTTGTTTAAATCACACAAAAAATACTAGGCCTCCCACTTGTAAACTTTGATTGCATAAGCTGGAATGATGTGTTTTGAGTTCAACATTAGGGTTACAGTAAAACCTCGCTATTATGACCGCTAAAACGAAGGCTAATTGATTGTCTGATAGAGAGGTGACAACTGAAAGCAAGGTGTCGGTGAAACAGAAAGCTCCTAACGGAGCTTTCTGTTTCACTGTCACCTTGCTTTTAGTGGTCACCTATCGTAAAGACCCTAATAATTTACAGAATTTAGTGGTCGTTACAGGGCAGAGAGATGGATACCAGGACAACTGTGTTCAAGAAGAAAGACATGGTGTATCAACTCAAAATGAAGGCATCTAGGCGTAAGTACACTAATAGTCCCATCACAATAGTTATGTTGCCCTATTAACACATTACCCCATAAATACGCCTTTATACACCGTTTATTTATTCCTGCACTGAATATCTGGATATCCAGACTGTTTTCAAACGATCTTCAGTAAAAGAGCACAATATTGAAAGTGTTAAAAAGCCTTGTTAAACAGCACATTTTCAAACTTGATTCGGTAGGACAGGGAACTTTCGAAATAATCTGCACACATACGATGTAACATTTTACTGAACAAATAAGAAGTACTGTATGTAAACTAAGCAGTTTAATATTTATGCCACAATTTCTGAAAACTAGAGTATTGTGTTATCTAACTTATCTTAAATTTACAATTTCTGATTGTAACTTGTCTTTGTTACACATAAAATAACACATAAAATGACATGTTGCCAAGTCTTTACTGCATCCATTCAATGTTGTAAATTTTTTAAATATGGGCAGTTTGAAATAATTTCTAACTATTGAATTTGCAGAATTTCTCAGCGAGACGGAGAAGAAATTTGGTCTTATGCCATTTACTCTCAGGTAAGCTAACCTATAGAGATCATACCAACTTTTCTACTTTCAAATTTGAATAATCTTATCCAATTATCACTTAGTTACAGTCAAACTTCTGTAAGGTGAACGTTTGACAACAAGCATTGAGATATTTCAACCTTCCCACGAAATAGCTTTTCTCTATTTAAGACAGGTTGAAGCTTAAAGCAGACTGGTAGTAAAGCAGTGTTGCAATACCTCAGGGTTCGACATTAACTTTTTTTTTCACTAGACATTCGGTCTTGTAGCCTGCAAACATTACTAGACCAGACCAAAAAGTTGGTAGACCAAACAGAAACAACTGAATCTTTGGTAAACTTCAATAATTTCGCAAAACTTTATCTGTCTTTTTTGCTTTTCATAGCGTGTCTTTGACTCCGCCGTAGCTGTACTCGCCCCTTTCTCTTCAGTTTTCTTACCATTAAAACCGAAGCTGAATAAATCTGACATGATTTGACGTTACGATGTACACACACTAAAAAGCGTTCGCTGAATGTCGTACTTATACTTGGCAGAAAAATGGATATTTTTAACAAAACAAATAATATATCAGAATTGGGATTGATTTCGGTTTCGCACGTAAAAATTGATACAAAATTGTGTTTTAGGTAAAATAATTGCATTGAAGATACTTACGACAATCATGGTAGTGAAAAGTGTGGCAAAGTGTAATATCCGGTAACTACCGAGAAATATCGGTTCGCAGAATAAATTGTCATTTTCAATCCCAAAAACTGAGACTGCAGTTACCTTTTCGGATATTGTACCTTTCTAATTAAAAATGATCAATTCTAAAAACATTAAAAACGTAACTGTTATCAACACAATCAGGTGTTTAGTATAGCGCGAGATGATCAATTAATCACACCGATATTTTTCGTAACTGAACCGGATTTTACTCATCGCCCTAATTACTGCGGGATAGTTACTACTGCTAATTTTAGAACAAGGATTTCCCGACTGCGTGCTTTATTTAGATGCGGAAACAGTTTTGAGGTCTGAGCAACCTACTTGTCTGAAACCACAGTGGCGAACTGGGTAGGATTTTTAGCTTGAACATAATGATGTCATTTTCTAAATGCGTGAATTTAAAAAAATCATCCTCAGATTTTAACTAGACCATTCGGGTTAGTAACTGCGAGGGATCACTAGACCGAACATCGCCGTTACTAGTGAATGTCTATCGGACATAGGCCAATGTCGAACCCTGTACCTATCAAGTTCTCGCGTTCTCTTTTACAATTAAAGCAACACCTAGGCAGTAGGCAACACATGTTTTTCCATAGAATCAGAAAAGGTTTTCCTTATTAGTTACTTCTGTCCTACCAGTGAACAACATTGATCTTGAATGGCAGCCGTGGAGTATAACTGTAGTGCATGCTATCTTGTAGGTTATATGAAGAAGAGAAGAAGGCAAGGATGGGAGTTGTTGAATGTGTAAAACATGAACTGGTCCAACCATTTACTGTGCTATATGACAAACAAGGTAACACAAGGTCAAATACAGTAAAACCCCTCTATTACGACCACTAAAACATGCTGATTGATTGTATAAAAGACAGGTGTTAGCTTAAAGCAAGATGACAGTGAAACAGAAAGCTCCTAAAGAAGCTTTCTATTTCACTGTCAACTTGCTTTAAGCAGTCACCTGCCTTAAATATCCAATAATTTACGAGTTTTAGTGGTCGTAATAGAGGGGTTTTACTGTAAATCTTTGGAAACTGGTTAACACATTGAATCCTGGTAACAAACGTACTCGCCCTTTACATACTGTGGACCTATGAAGAGCTCACTTATCCTGTGCAAACATTGCAGACCCAGGTCAGGGGCCTCTAATCAGGATCTGCACTGTTTGTCATTTTGCAATATATTACAAAAAAATATCCTGTTCTAAATACTAAAAAGTGGACTTGCATATAATTGGAAAGCAAAAGTGTCCATTAAAAATTGTCAAGGGGTGAATGGGTTAAAGCTAGAAAGCAGTATTTCACAAACCCAGAGATCAATCTTTATATCATGCTTAAACCCTTTACTTCATAGATACACTTTCAACCTGCTTTAAGTGGTCACTATCTTGAAAGCCATAAACCACATATCGCGTAAAGGATTAAAACTGGAATGTTAATTGAATGCTGCTCTGTATTAGATTTTTTCTGAGGCTATTCAATAAAGCAATGCATTGAGCCTTCTACTGCTGGTGTATATTGATGGTTTTTGACAGCGGTGTAGACCCTGGTCAGACTGCTCCTGAAAGTGCCATCTGGTATAGTTGTCTGTACTGATTTCTTAAGTATGTGTCTGACATTAATCTGCACTCTTTCCAGTTGAAAAAAATCTTTTATTATGCCCCCGGCATCGACAGATGCGGAGGCATATAGTAATCGTCCTGTCCGTCAGTCCGTCCGTCAGTCCGTGTGTCCGTAACAAGGTTAAGTAGAATTTACAGTTTCGTCTAGCATCAACACCGCTTACCCAAATGCTTGGATACTTATACAGTTGTTGCCTTGGACCTTTTCCTATCCACCAATATCACCAAACTTTGATCTTGACCTTGACCTAATTTGGACTTAGAATATTTTAAATAGGCTATTTCCTGGTTAACTAGAATTTACCGTTTCGTCTAGCATCAACACATCTGACTACAATGCTTTGATACTTATACAGTTGTTGCACTTGACCATTCCCTATCCACCAATATCACCAAACTTTGATTTTGACCTTGACCTTGACCTGATTTGGACTTAGAATATTTTAAATAGGCTATTTCCTGGTTAACTAGATTTTACCGTTTCGTCTAGCATCAACACTGTTTACTACAATGCTTCGATACTTATACAGTTATTGCCTTGGACCATTACCACCTCACCAATAATACCCAAGCTCAGTTTGACCTTGACCTTGACCTAATTTGGACTTAGTCAATAGAAAAAATTCAGAATATATTGTCAAGGATGCCACCGGGGGCATAAGCGTTTATTGAACGCGCAGTCTTGTTGTATTATTATATTAGCCATTGTAACAATTTAAAATAATAAATATTCATGGTGGGCAGGGTTATAAATAAATATTTTGTGGGAGAAGGGCTTATATCTGAATTAAGTGTAGCATATGTTTTACCAATCTTGATTAAATATGCCTAGGCTATAAACCCCATTACCAATAACCAGTTTCCACTTGAAAACAATTCTACTTAAACCAGGTTGAAAGTAAAGCAGAATGCGCCTTCAGGCACTTCTGCTTTACTTTCAGCCTGCTTTAAGCCAAAATCTGCTAGAAAATATTTCTTATGATACATATACATTATTGTATCAAGTGAAACTATTTTCCTCAGAGAATAGATAAATTAAAGACGTATTTATGGGGTAATGGGTTAACTGAATTTCAAAGCTCTGTTTAACCCATTTTATACCTTCTATCCTCCACTGAAGAAAATTGTCCACTTTATACAGTATTGAGCAGGCACCATTGTAAGTAGTTTCTGTATCCTAGCAAATGTTATCTTAAAGCAGACAGAAGGTAAAGCAGTAAAATCTGCTTTCAGTGGTCACATGTCTTCAAAACTAGAAACAGACTGTAGGGTAAAGGGTTAAATTCTAAAGTGTACACATGCTTTGTATTTTGTAGGAGAGTTTGTAGCTCAGTTTAAATTCACTGTGATCTTGATGCCAAATGGACCACTGAAAATAACCGGCCTACCATTTGAATCTGAGCTGTACGAATCAGAACTTGCTGTTGAAGACGAGGAGATGAAAGTGAGTACAATGTACATTTACCTATTCCCCTATAGGACCACCAGGTGACCTGACACATTAACCGTCAAAGCAAAGAAATTTCATTGTTCTATCATACCCTAATAAATAGACATAACTATGAAACTTTCTTTGCATTATGACAGGTGGATGTTTAAAGCAGACAGAAAGTAAAGTGAAAATCTCTGTCATCTGAAAAGTAAAAACCTGAAAAGTAAAGTGAAAACCTGTCATCAACACTGAATCGGGAAGGTCGGTGATTCTTCCCAGTTTATGGTTGTCCCTGAAACCATGTAGGACAACATTTTTTACTGAGGTCATGATTAACGACTGGATTAGCTATTAAGCATAAGTTTTGATGTTAAATAATTCTTTGATTTATGAAAAGAGGCTTACTAGGCATGAGATTCAGTTTCCATATTTTAGCCACTGAGAATATCTAAAATCATGAGTGTAATTTGTGAATAGTCGTTTTAACTCTTTCACTAGCAACGGCGCCAAAAGGTGACTTTGCAAACAGTTTGGGTCCTGATCATGCAAACAGTTTGGGTCCTGATCAGACGCTGCATGACGTGGTGTCTGATCAGAATCCAAACTGTTGACTAAGGGTGAAACGATTAATCGCGATATGGATTGAACCGCGATTTTATGCCCTCGATTCGATCTGATTCAATTCGATTTAGGAAATGTCATTTTCGATTCGATTTATATGTAGAAAACTCGCTTCTATCCCTACTATCTATCTATCTATCTTTTCATACTGCAACACCATCATATGAGTATTACGTCCAGCTGCGCTTCTGTGTGATAAATAGCGAACTAAAATGTACCTCTATTATATACGGTAAAGTATTAGTTCGAAAGATTAGAGATCCCGCACAGGCTTTTTCATCCGTTACGAGTACGTCTATGTTTACTTTGCCGGTTTCCTGTGTCATTCTGCGCATGCGTGAGCAATTGCTTGTCTCAATTGTGATGTAATTCTTCGTTCACAAAACGTATCTCGGTACTGCTTCGATAATTTCAAATAAATTTATAATTCTGTAAACGTTGGATATTTTATTATCTTCAACCTAATACGCTCATTACTTTAAAAAATAAGGACGTACAATCCAGGTAAGAAAATTAAATTATAAACTATTGTGATTTATATACAGCCCGACATACGTTTCAACACCCGGATAATAGGTGTAAGAATGTATGGTGAATTCCCGCGATATGTCAAGTAACAATCAAAGTTCGCTCCGTAATCGAAAGCATAGGCGACTGACAGCATTGTTAACGAACTTAAACCGGTGAGTGAAATTCAGGAACAGTAATATTCAGATGTATCGATTATTATAATCTTCATTTAAGATGAATGACTATCCACTCCTTTACACCCTTCTGTACCTTGCTAACAGAGTAGACCGTTACCAGGCAGCTGTAAATGGTTGATGACAATGGTCTACACTGCTGCTTGCGCATAGAAAATCATAATAACATAGAAGAATTGGTATGGCAATACTGCAAACTATCTACATAATAAATAAGGTGTATTGTTAATTTGTTATGAAGTCAGAATATACATGTATTAAACCCTTCCATGCAGTTTTCCAAACTTTAACCCCTACTTTTTGGCCCTGAATGTTCATGTATATTGTTTTTTAATATTAACTGTTATTGCAGGATGTCATCTACTTAGTACATTCATTTTTTGCGATATAAAATCGAATCGAATCGAAAATAATCAACGTGTTATAAAAAATCGAAATCGAATCGAACCGAATTTTTTTGAATCGTTTCAGCCCTACTGTTGACACTCGTATCGATGTTTTAAGTCATACTACAAAATTTACATTCACCCTGTAAAGTCTTTATGTAATCCTATTAAAAATATGCAGTCCATCTGCCGGTGAACCTTCAAATCGAAACTGGTTCCAGCCAGTTAGAAAGAGGGCGGAGTCTCAGCCGGACAGATACCCTTCTAGCGACCAGCTAGTGGTTGCTATGGAGTGTAATTAGGCTGTAATAAACATGCACGACCTACTTTTTAGCTCACCTGAGCCAAAGGCTCAAGGTGAGCTATTGGGATGGCCCTGTGTCCGTCGTCGTTAACAATTACTTCAAATGACATCTCCTCCTATACCGCTGAACAGATTTCAACCAAACTTTACAGAAATGTTCCTTGGGTCAAGCTCTTTCAGATTTGTTCAAAGAATTAAAAACAATGCAGAACTCTGGTTGCCATGGCAACCAAAGTGAAAAAATAAGGAAATCTTAAAAAATCTTCTTGTAAAAAACTACAAGGGCCAGAGCTTAGATATTTGGCACATAGCATCACCTACAGGTCCTCTATCAAGTTTGTTCAAATTATGCCCCTGGGTCAAAATTGGCCCCGCCCCGGGGGTCACAGTTTTACATAGAGTTATATAGTGAAAATTTCAAATGTCTTCTTCTCTGACACTGATATGACCAGAGCTTTGATATTTGGCATGGTGACACTTCTAAATGTCCTTTACCTATTTTGTTCAAATGGTTCTGTTCGGTTGAATATCTAGGTCATAATTCACATTCAATATATGTATAGCAGACAGCAATTCAGCATTATAAGAGTTAGACCCTAGCCACATTTCCTACTGGCAGAGTTACATAACTGAACTCAGGTCAGCTGAGGTTCACTATAACAGCAGCATATGGTGTTGTCTGCTATATTTTTTATGCCCCTGCAGTTGGGGGCATATTGTTTTTGTCTGTCTGATTTTTTTTGTCTGTTTGTCAATTTGTTTGTCTGTCAGTCCACAACTTTAATCTTAGCCATAACTTTGTTAAAGTTAGAAACTTTATAACTTAGGTCATGTTCTGCAAAGGTCAATGTCATTTTTAGCTCACCTGGCACGAAGTGCCAAGGTGAGCTTTTAGGATCGCTGGATGTCCGTCGTCTGTCTGTCCGTCCACAATTGGTTGTGAACACTCTAGCGGCTACAAATTTCATCCGATCTTCATGAAACTTGATGACAATGTTTGTCTTGATAAAATCTAGGCCAAGTTCGAATGTGGGTCATGTCGGGTCAAAAACTAGGTCACAAGGTCAAATCATAGAAAAACCTTGTGAACACTCTAGAGGCTACAAATCTCATTGGATCTTAATGAAACTTGGTCAGAATGTTTGCCTCATTGATATCTAGGTCAAGTTCGAATGTGGGTCATGTCCGGTCAAAAACTAGGTCACTAGGTCAAATCATAGAAAAACCTTGTGAACACTCTAGAGGCTACAAATCTCATTGGATATTGATGAAACTTGGTCAGAATGTTTGTTTCATTGATATCTAGGTCAAGTTTGAATATGGGTCATGTCTGGTCAAAAACTAGGTCACTAGGTCAAATCATAGAAAAACCTTGTGAACACTCTTGAGGCTACAAATCTCATTGGATCTTGATGAAACTTGGTCAGAATGTTTGTTTCATTGATATCTAGGTCAAGAGGGAATGCGGGTCATGTCCGGTCAAAAACTAGGTCACTATGTCAAATCTTAGAAAAACCTTGTTAACACTCTAGAGGCTACAAATCTCATTGGATCTTGGTGAAATTTGGTCAGAATGTTTGTCGCATTGATATCTAGGTCAAGTTTGAATATGGGTCATGTCCGGTCAAAAACTAGGTCACTAGGTCAAATCATTGGAAAATCTTGTTTACACTCTAGATGTTGATTGTGGGTATACATGTCCAGTCATAATCTAGGTCACTATAGGTCAAGTTTGCCAATGTGTACCAGGTGAGCGATTTAGGGCCATAGTGGCCCTTGTTGAGTTATTTCCCAGTGTCATATTTTCTTGTCTTTGAGATAACTCCAGTTCTACTGATGTTAACCCATTACCCCATACATATGCCTTTTTACGCATTTAATTTATTCCTCCTCTAAAGAGAATAATTCCACTTTATACAGTCATAAAAATGTAAGGTATAAGAAATGGTATCTATATCTTAGTAGATGATAACTTAAAGCAGGTTGAAAGTAAAGCAGAATGGGCAATAAATAATCATATGGAAATACATGTAGCTTGATAAGAAGAAGTGTCATGGATAAGGGCCATAACTCTGCCAACAATATTTTTTTAAGTTATTCCAATTTGTCATGGGTTTTTTGTCTGGAAGATAATTCCATTTACAGCTATATTAAAATGTTGTCTTGTCTATTACGCTAAGGCACAATGACCTCAGGTGAGCGAATTAAGGGCCATGGCCCTCTTGTTTAAATTATGCTTTAACAATAGATATTTAAGTTGCATTGTTTATTTTTAAAGTCTTATAAGTGTTCGTTAAACACACAGCGACAGTTTTTAGCTCACCTGAGCCAAAGGCTCAAGGTGAGCTATTGCGATGGCCCTGTGTCCGGCGTCGTCCGTCGTTAGTCGTCCGGCGTCGTTAACAATTGCTTCAAATGACATCTCCTCCTATACGGCTTGACAGAATTCAACCAAACTTTACAGAAATGTTCCTTGGGTCAAGCTCTTTCAAATTTGTTCAAAGAATTAAAAACAATGCAGAACTCTGGTTGCCATGGCAACCAAAGTGAAAAAATAAGGAAATCTTAAAAAATCTTCTTGTCAAAAACTGGAAGGGCTAGAGCTTACATATTTGGCACATAGCATTATCTACTGGTCCTCTATCAAGTTTGTTCAAATTATGCACCTGGGGTCAAAATTGGCCCCACCCCGAGGGTCACAGATTTACATAGAGTTATATAGTGAAATTTTCAAACGTCTTCTTCTCTGAAACTAATGTGGCCAGAGCATTGATATTTGGCATAGTGACACTTCTAGATGTCCTATACGAAAATTGTTCAAATGGTTCTGGTCAGTTGCATAACTAGGTCACAGGAGCTAAAAGTAGATTTTTTTTCATTGAAAACTTAAAAAATCTTCTTGTCTGAAACTACAAGGGCCTGAGCTTAGATATTTGGCACATAGCATCGCCTACAGGTCCTCTATTTAGTTTTTTCAAATTATGCCCCTGGGGTCGAAATTGGCCCCGCCCCGGGGGTCACAGTTTTACATAGAGTTATATAGTGAAATTTTCAAATGTCTTCATCTCTGAAACTAATATGGCCAGAGCTTTGATATTTGGTATGGTGACACTTCTAGATATCCTAAACCAAAATTGTTCAAATGGTTCTGGTCGGTTGCATAACTAGGTCACAGGAGCTAAAAATAGATTTTTTTCAATGAAAACTTAAAAAATCTTCTTTTCTGAAACTACAAGGGCCAGAGCTTAGATATTTGGCACATACCATCGCCTACAGGTCCTCTATCAAGTTTGTTCAAATTATGCACCTGGGGTCAAAATTGGCCCCACCCCTGGGGTCACAGTTTTACATAGTTATATAGAGAAAATTTTAAATGTCTTCTTCTCTGACACTAATATGGCCAGAGCTTTTATATTCGGTATGGTGACACTTTTAAATATACTTTACATAATTTGTTCAAATTGTTCGGGTCTGTTGCATATCTAGGTCAGTCCTGGACCTAAATTATTATCGCCATTTTTCAGCTATTTTCTCAGGTGAGCGAAATATGCCCCATGGGGCTCTTGTTTAAACTTTACTGGGTAAAAACTTGATTTTGTAATCAACTACGAAACATGTGTTTTGGACTACTTTTCAAACCACATATTATAGAGATCGAATGGCTGTTACATCCAGGATTACATCTATCAAACCTATTTGGCTGATATATGATATATTCATATACATGAAAACAAATCTGGTAAAATACACATTAAATGGACAAGACAGAAAACATAAATATAAGGAATAAACATCTTTTTGCCCTTCACGCGGTATGAACACATTAGCTTCAAGGGGTAAAAATCTCATGATTTATTTGTCGGCGAAAGAGTTAATATACTTTTTAACTCACCAGGGTGAGCTTTTGCAATCCTTGAATGTCCGTCGTGCGGTGTGCGTCGTCAGCAATTTTAGTGTTTACACTCTAGAGGCCACAATATTTATCCAATCTTTCTTAAATTTGCTCAAAATGTATATTACCATAAGAGTTCGAATGAGTTCGATTATGGTTGAAATCAGACTTATAGGTCAATAGTAATCTACCTTTGAATTGCTGAAAATGCCATATTTAACAGTGTTTACACTCTAGAGGCCACAATATTTATCCAATCTTTCTCAAACTTGCCCAGATTGTATATTACCATAAGAGTTCGGATGAGTTCAATTATGGTTGAAATCTAACCAATAGATCAAGAGTTATCTATCTTTGAATTGCTGAAAATGTCATATTTAACAGTGTTTACACTCTAAAGACCACACTTTTTATCCAATCTATCTCAATCTTGCTCAGATTGTATATGACTATAAGAGTTCGGATGAGTTTGATTATGATTGCAATCAGACTAATAGGTAAAGAGTTATCTACCTTTTCATTGCTGAAAATGCCATATTTAAGGGTGTTTACACACTAGAGGCCACAATTTTAATCCAATCTTTCTCAAACTTGCTCAGATTGTATATGACCATAAGAGTTCAAATGAGTGAGATTATGGTTGAAATCGGAGTAATAGGTCAAGAGTTATCTGCACTTGAATTGCTGAAAATGCTATATCTAACAGCGTTTACACTTTTTGCACCTACAGTTTTCAATGGATTTTGATTATGCTTTTACACAAAGTATATAGCTATAAGTTCTCGAAGGAGTGCAATTATTGTTGAAATCTAATCATTGTGGCAATAGTTATCTGCCCTTGACATACTTTGAAATGCTAGAAAAGGCTTCATTTCAGTATTGTTTAGGCTCTAGTTATCTGCCCATGATGTACTCTACTATACTAGAATTATGAGGTTGTATTCCAAAATTGTTTACTTGTTATACTACAATTTTGAATGGATTTAGATTAAAACGGGTGAAACAGAACTTTAGGTAAAGCTATCAGGCTTCAGTACAAGAGGTGAGCGATATCAGGGCCCTCTTGTTATTACCTTTAGCTTGTGATACAGCTGTCCCAATCATAATTCAAAGCATTAAGTAGGGGTTCACTTAGCTAACCCTAGCCCTTTAAACTAAACAAGAAAACAATTCCAGAATCCAAAAACAATTTGATTGTAAAAGGATTAGTTTATCAGGTTAGCTACAATATTTCTTGAGTAAAAACTTGCAATGTACTGAGACCATGTTAACAATGTTTACAGTTTGACATGCTTGTATTTCTAAGTGTAACTCTTTACACCATATCATGTTTCTAGTTTTAAAGAAAGATGACCACATAAAGCAGTTTGAAAAGTAAAGTAGAATGCACCTTTAATGCACATTCTGCTTTACTTTCAGCCTGCTTTAAGCTTCCATATAGAATATATTTCTCATGGTACATATTCATGCCAGTATAAATTGGAACAATTTTCTTCAGTGAAGGAATAACTTAAAGGCGTAAAAAGGCATATTAAGGGGGTATTTGCAGCCAAGCTACATTTTTAGCTCACCTGAGCTAGCTCAGGGTGAGCTTTTGCAATCCTTGAATGTCCGGCGTCAGTCGTTCGGCGTCCGGCGTCAACAATTTTAGTGTTCATTCTCTAGAGGCCACAATTTTTATCCAATCTTTCTAAAACTTGCTCAGATTGTATATTACCATAAGAGTTCGAATGAGTTTGATTATGATTGAAATCAGACTAAAAGTTCAAGAGTTATCTACCTTTGAACTGCTAAAAATGCCATATTTAACAGTGTTTACCTTCTAGAGGCCACAATTTTTATCCAATCTATGTCAAACGTGCTCAGATTCAATATGACTATAGGAGTTCAGATGAGATTGATTATGATTGAAATCAGACTCATAGGTCGAGAGTTATCTACCTTTGAATTGCTGAAAATGCCTTATTTAAGGGTGTTTACACTCTAGAGGCCACAATTTTTACACAATCTTTCTCAAACTTGCTCATATTGTATATGACCTCAAGAGTTCAAATGAGTTCGATTATAGTTGTAATCAGACGCATAGGTCAAGAGTTCTACCTTTGAATTGCTGAAAATGCCATATTTAACAGTGTTTATACTCTAGACGCCACAATTTTTATCCAGTCTTTTTCAAACTTGCTCAGATTGTATATTACCATAAGTGTTGCAATAAGTGTGATTATGGTTGAAATCAAACTAATAGGTCAAAAGTTATCTGCCCTTAAATAGCTGAAAATGCCATATCTAACAGGGTTTACACTCTTGCAACTACAGTTTTCATTGAATTTTGATTTTACTTGCACACAAAGTATACAGCTATAAGTTCTCAAAGGAGTGCAATTAATTATTGTTGAAATCTAATCGTTGTGGCAATAGTTATCTGCTCTTGATATACTTTGAAATGCTAGAAAAGGCTTCATTTCAGTTTAGTTTAGGTTCTAGTTATCTGCCCTTGATGTACTCTACTGTACTAGAATTATGAGGTTGTATTCCAAAACTGTTTACATGCTATACTACAAATTTGAATGGATTTAGATTAAAACGAGAGAAACAGAAAGGTAAAGCTATCAGGCTTCAGTACAAGAGGTGAGCGATATCAGGGCCTTCAGGCCCTCTTGTTACACTAAATAACAGATATGTTCAACCTCAGCTAGCCTAGGCTGCTGATACTCGACTATCTGTTAACTCTACACCAAGGACCTGTTTAAGATATGCCTATTATATTTGCAAATAGTGTAGACCCAGATCAAAGGAGCCTTCTGATCTGAGTCTACACTGTTTTCTAATTAAGACCATTATTTATTCAACTACCCAGAATTCCAAGTAGACTGGTTCATGTTTTGGTAACTAAAAAGATCCAGAAGGGAACCTTATAACCCACAATAGTTAATTTGTGTTGAAAGAGTTAGTAATACACATTACCAGTTGACAGTGCGATACAGAGTGATGTATTTAGCTCGAGACGTTTTTGGCGGAAATAGCCGATCTGACGAGCGCCTTGGCGCGAGTCTGATCGGTTGTTTCCGCCAAAAACGTCTAGAGCTAAATGCAACACTCTGTAGCACACTGCCAACTGGTGATGTGTTTATTATATGCCTTGAATAGTGAATACACACAAGAAACAACTAAATAGTTGTTTAAATCATTTTATATCCAATATTTATTAGTTATTTGAAGCAGAAGAAGATTTTTTGTATGCCACAAAGAATAACGCGGCCCTTTCACATGAACGTAAATGACGTCACGTTAAACCGAAAGCGACGTCGGGAGTAAGATACAAAGTGGCTGATACAGACGCTTGTATTTTACTGTGCAAATACACACGGAAACGCTCGATATCATACGAAGGCATATAATATTAACAGTTATCATGTGTTGACCATCTTTGATATTGTTTTAGGCGTTGTTGGCCCAATCTGCATCCAGGAAAGCTGCCAAGAAGAAGAAGAAGAAGGCTGGCAAAGCTGTGGCCGAGCAGGCTGAGGGTGTCGAGGTGGAAGCCTGAGATCTTTACTCCTGAGTGATTCAAGGGGGGAAATCGTCTCCAATATGGCATTGACCTGGTTATTGGGCAATCTTTACAGCAGAAGAGCTGGGCATTGAATTGAAACATTGCAAATAAAACGCTGATCTCTAACATGCTGGAATAAACATATCTTCTTTTTAGCTCACCTGAGCCATAGGCTCAGGATGAGCTATTGTGATCACATTCCGTCCGTCGTCCGTCCACATTTTCAAACAACTTCTCCTCTTAAGCCATTGACCGAAATTCAACTAAACTTCATCATAAGCATCAGTAGGGTAGAGGAACAAAAAGTTGTTAACATTTTGTGGGTGGGGTAATTTGTCTTGTTGCCATGGCAACCATGCACAAAATTTAGAAAAATCTTCTTCTTGGAAACTACTGGGCCGATTTCAATTTGGTTTTCATCAAAAAGTTTCTCAATGAACAGACTTTCAAAGTTGTTCAAAGAATTTTGATCCGTTAAAAAACATGGCCGCCAGAGGGCGTCCTCATTTTCGCTATTCTGTAAAATCAAATAAAATGTTAACAATAGCTTCAAATGACAACTTCTCCTGTACCACTTTACAGATTTCAACAAAACTTTACAGGAATGTTCCTTTGGTCAATCTCTTTCAAATTCGTACAAAGAATTAAAAACACTGCAAAACTCTTGGTTGCCATGGCAACCAAAGTGAAAAAAATAAGGAAATCTTAAAAAGTCTTCTTGTCAAAATCTACAAGGGCCAGAGCTTAGATATTTGGCACATAGCATCATCCACAGGTCCTCTATCATTATTGTTCCAATTACGCCCCTGGGGTTAAAATTGGCCCCTCCCCGGGGGTCCCAGTTTTACATAGAGTTATAAAGTGAATTTTCAAATATCTGTGTTTCTTTGAAACTTTAAGGCCCAGATCATTAATATTTGACATGTAGCTTTGCCTTATGGTACTCTACCAAGACTGTCCAAATTATGACCCATGGGTCAAAAAATGGCCTGCCCCGGGCTTACATGTATCAGTTTAACATAAAATCATCTTCTCTGAAACCATTAGGCCCAGATCATTAATATTTTACATGTAGCTTTGCCTTTTGGTCCTCTACCAAGATTGTTCAAATAATGAACCCCGTGTAAAAATTGGCCCCACCCCGGGGCATATCAGTTTTACATGGACTTATTTAGGGAAAACCTTCAAAAATCTACTTCTCTGAAACTGTAAGGCCCAGATCTTTAGTACCGGTATTTGACATATATCTTTGCCTTATGGACCTTTACCAAGATTTTCAAATGACCCCTGGACAAAAATGACTTCACCCTCGGGCTTATCAGTTTTTCAAAGGAAAACCTTTAAAAATCTTCTTCTCTGAAACTTTAAGGCCCAGATCATAAATATTTGACATGAAGCTTTGCCTTATGGTCTTCTACCAAGATTGTTCAAATTATGACACCTTGATCATAACTTTATTAAAATGTTGTTTTGCCCTGCTAGCTTGCTCAGGTGAGCCAAATGTGGCCCTCTGGGTCTCTTGTTTATTAAAGTCAAACTTGTGAGATTGACTGTGTAACAAAACAAATTGCAACTTACTGCAGGACAAAAGTAGTGTACAATAGAACCTCTCTATTACAACCACTAAATTCTGTAAATGATCAGGTGTTTAAAGCAGGTGGTTACTTAAAGCAAAGATCTCCATGCTTTAAACTGTCACTAGTGGACTAATAGACAGGTTTTACTGTAGTTTGTAGCTACCTCTTGCTGGTGTTTTATTGAATAGTGACTAAGCACCGATTTGTATGAAAACGGCTTATAGATTGTCTCTTAAATGCTTGCTTTTCTTTAATTTTGCAAAGTCATTGTTTTTTCTATAAACAAAGTTGTTTGTTTGTTTCTAAACTGTTAAAAAAGCTGGTAGGTGGTTGGTTAAAGCAGTATACAGTCTTCTACCAGTCCTTCAGCATGTTAAAGATTGAAGTTTGATCATTAGTTAAAAGCAAGAAAACGTGATTATCTGCTGTGGAAGTTTTGTTGGACAATGAAATGAATCAAAGTATTTATTTTCTCAAAGATTTTGCACAGTTTGTTTGCGATAAAATTTGAGTTTGGGGTGAAGAAAAGAAGAAATATTATATCTCTTGTCATTAGTGCTGAAATTGGTATTAGAAAACAGATAAAAATATTGTGCCCAACGAGTTTGAAGGGAGAAATTAAAGAGAGATGTTGCTCTGTGTTCCAAGTATAGTGTCAATCTTGTACTATAAAGCAACAAATGAATAAAAGACCTATGCTTTAGTCTAAGTACAGGTGGTTGGTCAATGCAGTATAAAAATGTTACAGAATTTTTACCCTGCACTAAGCAGTAACCAGTCTTTAGAAATATCTACACTACTGCAGTTAGTAGTCGCTTAATACAATACAGATGCAGTAAAGGTGGGAATGACAACAAGAATAATATTCATATTATGCTGCTTTGTATTTTTCAGTATTTAAAAAATGCATGCTTTCATTTATGAACACTGAAAAATGAAATTTCTAAAATGTTGTTATGCAGAATGTAAACAAGTACATTGAACCAATCAACTTCTTTCTGACTGAAATCTTTTCAACCCCATTATGAAATCTTTTGATTAACTCTTTCAACACCATAGACCTGTTTAAAATATGATCATTACATTTGCAAACAGTGTAGACCCAGATCAGAGGGCTCCTATAGGAGCCCTCTGATCTGGGTCTATACTGATTGCTAATTTAGACCAGTATTTATTAAACTATACAGAATTCCAAGTAGACTGGTTCATGTTTTGATGACTAAAAAGATCCACAAGGGAACTTAACATGTGTAGTCACAACATACAGTGTAGGAGACGTGAAGGAGAATACTTTGAAATTTTTTCCCCTCTTACCTGGAATCTGTCTAAACAAAAATTTGAAATTGGAAGAAAGAACGTGAATATTTCTTAACCTATAATTGTTTAATCAGCTTTACTATATACCTTGAAAAATCTTCAGTTGCAAAGAAATAGATTGATTTATATTTCTGTTCATTGCATTGTAGAGTCAATCTTGGTGATAAGACATCGCTCCATTGATTTGCAATAGGCAATCTTCAACCCTTTCCTCCATACCCAAAAGTGCTATCTCCTGTATCTAATTGTGTAAGTCAGCTTAAAGATTGATGTATGCAGAAAATATGCTGGTCTTTTTGTACATTTGGACTTACTAATTTACTGTGGTTTTGATGGTGTTTAGGAGATTTTGGTGCAATGTTTGGATGTATCTGATATTCTAATGTAAGATCATAAAGCTTGAATAAAAGTTGAATTAAGCAAGATTTTTGTTGGTCTTTAATAACCCTTTCGTTCTAAATTTTACCCACTAGCCATAATATTGTCTGCTTTAATACTATGATGATGTGATCTTTACTATTATTATTGTTTCAAAGTAAGACAACGAAATGATTGTCCAGCCCTTTGGATCTTGATCAGATGTGTAATGCAGCATTTGGGGAGGTCTTTAACTCTTTGCTTGCTAGTGGTGTATATATCTGCCACAGTGGTTACCTTAGCAAACAATTTGGATCCTGATGAGATGCAGCGTCCAATCAGGATCCAAACTGTTTGACACCCTAATCATGTTTTGGGAAAAAAATTGAGAAAATTCTATTTTTAGAACAATAGCATGCAAAGAGTTAAAAGAAGTTTCCTTGAGGGAAAGGCTAAGACAACTGTTCATTTAATGCAGGATAAAGCTGATGCAGAAGGCTCCAATAGGAGTTTTCTTCATTATTTCTACCCAGAGTTAAGCAGTCTAGTGAAGAGGTCTGAACACTTATCGGCATTCAATGTGGTTGCTGCATACAAGTTTGACTGTATTTTTAGCTCACCTGAGCACAAAGTGCTCAAGGTGAGCTTTTGTGGTCAGTCGATGTCCGGCGTCAACAATTTCTTCAAAACGACTTGCCTGATTGCAACCAAACTTCACAGAAATGTTCCTTGGGTCAAGCTCTTTCAAAATTGTTCAAAGAATTTGAAACCATGCTGAACTCTGGTTTCCATGGCAACCAATGTGAAAAAAATAAGTAAATCTTAAAAAATCTTCTTGTCAAAACCACAAGAGCCAGAGCTTAGATATTTGGCACATATCATCATCTACAGGTCCTGTATGAAAGTTGTTCAATTTTTTCCCCTGGGGTCAAAATTGACCCCACCCTTGGGGTAACCGTTTTACATTGAGTTATATAGTGAAATGTTCAAAAATATTTTCCTCTGAAACCAATATGGCCAGAGCTTTGATATTTGGCATGGTTTACCATCCAGAGATCCTTCACATATACTGTTGAATTGGTTCCGGTCTGTTGCATATCTGGATCGTCGGAGCTAAGAATAGAATTTTTCAATGAAAACTTTAAAAATTCACTTGGACTCTGCTTAGTGTCACCATGGTCAGGTGAGCGATCAAGGGCCAATCTGGCCCTCTTGTTATATTTCTTGCTGGAGAATACTGTTTTCCTTGTAGAACAGAATTTGTAAAACAGGCAATAACTTTTCAATTGACAATTTTTTTTGTGGAATCCACAAATATTTGCAAACGTCGGTGCATGTTGTATCAAAAACTTCAATTTTGCTTTTTCACAAATGTTGACCCTCTGAAACAAATTTTTATTTTTCCCAAGTTATAGACGGTCAACCTTTGTAGAAATATTAAGCATGGAACAGTCATCACTTAATATAAAGGATTTTAATATGCCAACCTCTAACCTCTAAAGATGGTCGCTTCCGTCAACATTGTGTTTGTTCGGAGTTTTTCCAGAAACTATCGGAAGGATATTAACCCTTAGCCCGCCAAATAAATTGTCGTCTGCTATATTTCTCGTCTGCTTCAAGTTTCAAAATTGCTCAAAATTGCTGAAAATGTTGTCCGAGTGTCAAACAGCTTGGATCAGGATGAGACGCCGAGTTACTCGGCGTCTCATCCGGATCCAAGCTGTTTGCATATGGAGCTATAGTCGTGAATGGCAGGCTAAGGGTTAATGAAACTTCATACAAATGTTATATGCATCAAGATCTGAGTTTATGCACTAGTGTCTTAAATTTGGAATAGATTTTGATAAAACTCATATATTTGTTTGCCTGTGCTCTCATTGTTAGCTCAGGGTCAGCTTTTGCAATCCTTGAATGTCCGGCGTTCGTCGTCGACAATTTTAGTGTTTACACTCTAGAGGCCACAATATTTATCCAATCTATCTCAAACTCGGATTGTATATATCCATAGGAATGAGTTTGATTATGGTTGAAATCGGACCTTTGAATTGCTAAAAATGTATAATACATGGATATCGATATTCAGCAGGACATCCAAGATTTATTCCTCCACTGAAGAAACTAAGTTTCATTTCATTGTCATGAATATGAATAGATTGTTAGCTCACCTGGCACGTTTCGGCTCTAAATGACCTTTTTGTGTCGATGGGCCGTAAAACACCATTCATTCATTCATTCTAGGCCAAGTTCGAATGTGGGTCATGTCCGGTCAAAAACTAGGTCACTAGGTCAAATCTTTGAACACTCTAGAGAGTAGAGACTACAAATTTCATTGGATCTTCATGAAACTTCATCAAAATGTTTGCCTCAATCAAATCTAGGTCAAGTTCGACTGTGGGTCATGTCTGGTCAAAAACTAGGTCACTAGGTCAAATTATCGAAAAACCTTGTTAACACTCTAGCGGCTACAAATTTCATTTGATCTTCATGAAACTTCATCAATATGATTGCCTCAATGAAATCTAGGCCAAGTTCGAATGTGGGTCATGTCCGGTCAAAAACTAGGTCACAAGGTCAAATCATCGAAAAACCTCGTTAACACTCTATAGAGACTACAAAATTCATTGAATCTTCATGAAACTTGAACAAAATGTTTGTCTCATTGAAATCGAGGTCAAGTTAGAATGAGGGTTATGCCCGGTCTAAAACTAGGTCACACGGTGTACATGGTTACCAGGTGAGCGATTTAGGGCCATAGTGGCCCTTGTTTTCTATATACTAGCAGATGCAATGCATGGTAGCTTAAAGCAGGCTGAAAGTAAAGCAGAATACTACAAATAGGCTATTGGGGAAATTTACTATCACTGTTACAATGAGTCTCCGTATAAAAGTTGACACACCTTTAAAAAAAACTTTCAGAAGAGTTGTAGAAGCTCTCTGGTCAGGGTTTACACTGTTTGCCAGGGTTGGCCGGTAAGAACCGGGGCGGTTTTAATCGGTTAAAACCGCCCCGGTCAATAGTCCCTGAAACGGTCAATACTCATTTTTGAGCTCACCTGAGCTAGCTCAGGGTGAGCTTTTGCAATCCTTGAATGTCCGTCGTCAACAATTTAAGTGTTTACACTCTAGAGGCCACAATATTTATCCAGTCTTTCTACCGGCGGTAGTGGCCCAATGGTTAACACCTTGGACTACGGTACCAGGGGTCGTGAGTTCGATCCCCCGCCGGACCAGCGGTCTGACTAGGGGATTTTTCTGAATCCCCGATGATGTACAGGAATGTTCTTGAGCAAGACATGTACCGCGAATTGCTCCTCTCCACCCAGGGGTTAAAATGGGTACCTGTGAAGGGTCTGAGTCGGTACTGCGGCTGCATTTGACTGCGCCATATGTTAGCAGTGCTCATAGGTAAGATGGCTCGATGATCAGGGGAGTATATGTACAGTCGGCTGAGAGGTCATTCGGACTGAAAGTAGACTTTAACTTGGTATATTACTTTTTTACTTTCTCAAACTTGCTCAGATTGTATATTACCATAAGAGTTCGATTATGGTTGAAATCGGACAAATGGGTCAAGAGTTATCTACCTTTGAATTGCTGAAAAAACCATATTTAACAGAGTTTACACTCTAGAGGCCACAATATGTATCCAATCTTTCTCAAACTTGCTCAGATTGTATATTACCATAAGAGTTCGATTATGGTTGAAATAGATCAAGAGTTATCTACCTTTGAATTGCTGAAAAAGCCATTTTTAGCTCGCCTATTCGGAGAATGGGGGGGCTTATGGAATCACCCCGGCGTTGGTTTTTCATGGTTAAAGTTTTGGGGTAAGTGTTGTTATGCACTAATACATCATGAAATATTTGCATTAGGAAGCTGATATTTGGATTGGAGGTGCCCTGTGGGTTGAACATTGATTTTGTGTAGTTAAAATGAAAAAAAAAGTTAAAATTTAGTCAAAATTTCACCTTTTGTGGACTTAGGTTTTTCGGCTGATTTCTCATGGTTAAAGTTTTGGGGTAAGTGTTGTTCTGCACTAATACTACATGAAATATTTGTATTAGGAAGTTGATTTTTGGAATGGAGGTGCCCTGTGGGTTGAACATTGATGTTGTGTAGTTAGAATTAAAAAAAAAGTTTAAATTTAGTCAAAATTTCACCTTTTATGGACTTAGGTTTTTCGGCTGATTTCTCATGGTTAAAGTTTTGGGGTAAGTGTTGTTATGCACTAATACTACATGAAATATCTGTATTAGAAAGCTGATATTTGGATTGGAGGTGCCCTGTGGGTTGAACATTGATGTTACATAGTTAAAATTTAAAAAAAAGTTTAAATTTAGTCAAAATTTCACCTTTTGTGGACTTAGGTTTTTCGGCTGATTTCTCATGGTTAAAGTTTTGGGGTAAGTGTTGTGATGCTCTAATACTACTTGAAATAATTGTATTAAGAAGCTGATATTGGGAATCAAGGTGCCCTGTGGGTTGAACATTGATGTTACGTAGTTAAAATTTAAAAAAAAGTTTAAATTTAGTCAAAATTTCACCTGTTGAGGACTTGGGTTTTTCGGCTGATTTCTCATGGTTAAAGTTTTGGGGTAAGTGTTGTAATGCACTAATACTACATGAAATATTTGTATTAGGAAGCTGATATTTGGAATGGAGGTGCCCTTGGATTGAACATTGAAGTTGCGTAGTTATTTTTTTTTAAAAAGTTTAAATTTAGTCAAAATTACACCTTTTGTGGACTTAGAGTTTTGGGACTGAAATTTCAAAGTTAGTTAAGGAGTAAGTGTTGGAATGCACTTATACTACATGACATATTGATATTTTGAATGGAGGTTCCCTGTGGCTTGAATATCAATGTACTGATACACTTTTCTTTTGATAGTTACCTATTTAAGAAAGGTTTAATTAGGCGAGCTTTGCTGTTCTCCGACAGCTCTTGTTAGTAGTGTTTACACTCTAGATGCCACAATATTCATCCAATCTTTCTCAAACTTGCCCAGATTGTATTTTACTATAAGCGTTCGGATGAGTTTGATTATGGTTGAAATTGGACCTATAGGTCTAGAGTTATCTACCTTTGAATTGCTGAAAATGCCATATTTAACGGTTTTTACACTCTACAGGCCACACTTTTTATCCAATCTTTCTCAAACGTGTTTAGATTGTATATGGCCATAAGAGTTCAAATAAGTGTTATTATGGTTGAAATTGTACCAATAGGTAAAGAGTTATCTGCCCTGGAATTGCTGAAAATGCCATATCTAACAGCGTTTACACTCTTGCAACTACAGATTTCAATGAATTTTGATTATACTTGCACACATAGTATATAGCTATAAGTTCTCGAAGAAGTGCAATTTTTGTTGAAATCTAATTATTGAGGCCATAATTATCTGCCCTTGATATACTTTGAAATGCTAGAAAAGGCTTCATTTCAGTATTGTTTAGGCTCTAGTGATCTGCCCATGATGTACTCTACTATACTAGAATTATGAGGTTGTATTCCAAAATTGTTTACTTGCTATTATACAAATTTGAATGGATTTAGATTAAAACGGGTGAAACAGAAAGTAAAGCTATTAGGCTTCAGTACAACAGGTGAGCAATATCAGGGCCTTCTTGTTGCTAAAATAAAGCTCTTTAAGCTTTAAAAGGGTTTAATTATAGTGCAAGGATGTATTACAGATACACAGGAAGCTATTTCAAGTGTATATAGGGGATATAGGAAGCACAAAGTGGATTTTTCAAATCTGAAAAGACCACCCTGGTCGATTGAACTGACCACATTTATTGATTGAACTGACCGCTTATTGTCCATTGAAATGACCACTTGCGGTGGATTGAATCGACCACTCTGGTTGATTGAAAAGACCACCCTGGCCAATTGAACCAGGTGTATGGTGATTCCTGAACCATTTGTTGACTTCTGTAACTTGCTTTATCACCTGATCAGGAGTAATATCCTGTCCCAGCATATTCAGCCAGTGTGCAGAGCAACCATAAACTGTCAGGCTGGGGCCTTCCTCCTTCAGGTTCTGCTTCATCACAGATATCTTCTCATTATCTGTGTATAGTGAGATAGTGACCTTTCAGCCATACTTTCTCAGCAGACTCATTGATGGCTTGTTGTTGTTGCTGCTAAGGTTTATAGTCCCGCATAAGCTTTATCAGATGTGTCATCCCATTGATGGCTTAGGAGTAAAACAAAGTGTCAGTGTATAAAACCCCTGTCAGTGTACAATCACCCTGTATCAAGACATTTGATTGGTCACAATCAGATCTATGCCATTCCCACTGCAGTTACATGGGGCAATTTTACTTTTTATAAAAGTAGTTTCTGTTTTTAGCTCACCTGGCACAGGTGTGCTTTTAGGATCGCTGGATGTCCGTCGTCCGTCCGTCTGTTCACAATTGTTCGTTAACACTCTACCGGCTATAAATCTCATTGGATCTTCATGAAACTTGATCACAATGTTTGTCTTGTAGAAATCTAGGCCAAGTTCGAATGTGGGTCATGTCCGGTCAAAAACTAGGTCACTAGGTCAAATCATAGAAAAACCTTGTTAACACTCTAGAGGCAACAAATCTCATTGGATCTTGATGAAACCTGGTCAGAATGATTGTCTCATTGATATCTAGGTCAAGGTTGAATGTGGGTCATGTCCGGTCAAAAACTAGGTCACTAGGTCAAATCATAGAAAAATCTTGTAAACACTCTAGAGGCTACACACCTCATTGGATCTTTATGAAACATGGTATGAATGTTTGTCTCATTGATATCTAGGTCAAGTTTGAATATGGGTCATGTCTGGTCAAAAACTAAGTCACTAGGTCAAATCATAGAAAAACTTTGTTAACACTCTTGAGGCTACAAATCTCATTGGATCTTGATGAAACTTGATCAGAATGTTTGTCTCATTGATATCTAGGTCAAGTTTGAATATGGGTCATGTCCGGTCAAAAACTAGGTCACTAGGTCAAATCATAAAAAAATATTGTTAACACTCTAGAGGCTACAAATCTTATTGGATCTTGATGAAACTTGATCACAATGTTTGTCTCATTTATATCTAGGTCAAGTTCAAATATGGGTCATGTCTGGTCAAAAACTAGGTCACTAGGTTAAATCATAGAAAAATCTTGTTAACACTCTAGAGGCTACAAACTTGGTCAGAATGTTTGTCTCATTAATATATAGGTCCAGTCTGAATATTGGTCATGTCAGTTCAAAAACTAGGTCACTAGGTCAAATCATAGGAAAATCGTGTTTACACTCTAAAGGTTGATTGTGGGTCATGTCCAGTCATAATCTAGGTCACTATAGGTCAAGTTTGCCATGGTGTACCAGGTGAGCGATTTAGGGCCATGGCCCTTGTTACTATTTATAAAACAAGGGCCACTATGGCCCTATATCGCTCACCTGGTACACCATGCAAAACTTCACCTATAGTGACCTAGATTTTGAAGCAAACATTTTGACCCAGTTTCATCAATATAAAATGAGAAATGTAGCTTCTAGAGTGTAAACAATGAATTTTCATGATTTGACCTAGTGACCTAGTTTTTGACCAGACATGACCAACATTCAAGCTTGACCTAGATATCAATTAGTTAAACAATGTGACCAAGTTTCACGAAGATCTAATGAGATTTGTAGCCTCTAGAGTGTTATCAAGGTTTTTCTATGATTTGACCTAGTGACCTTGTTTTTACCCGGACATAACCCCCATACGAACATGACCTAGATATCAATGAGACAATCATTTTGAGAAAGTTTTATCAAGATCTAATGATTTTTGTTGTCTCTAGAGTGTTAAAAAAAAATTTCTATGATTTGACCTAGTGACCTAGTTTTTGACCAGACATGACCCACATTCGAACTTGGCCTAGATATCAATAAGGCCAACATTTTGGCCAAATTTTATTAAGATCAAATAAGATTTGTAGCCTCTAGAGTGTTAACAAGGTTTTTCTATGATTTGACCTAGTGACCTAGTTTTTGACCGGACATGACCCATATTTGAACTTGAACTAGATTTCATCAAGACAAACATTGTCATCAAGTTTCATGAAGATCTAATGAAATTTGTAGTCTCTAGAGTGTTAACAAGGTTTTTCTATGATTTGACCTAGTGACCTAGTTTTTGACCGGACATGACCAACATTTGAACTTGAACTAGATTTCATCAAGACAAACATTGTCATCAAGTTTCATGAAGATCTAATGAAATTTGTAGTCTCTAGAGTGTTAACAAGGTTTTTCTATGATTTGACCTAGTGACCTAGTTTTTGACCGGACATGACCCACATTCGAACTTGACCTAGATTTCATCAAGACAAATATTGTCATCAAGTTTCATGAAGATCCAATGAAATTTGTAGCTGCTAGAGTGTTAACGAACAATTGTGGACAGACAGACGGACGACGTACGAGGGACGACGGACATCCAGCGATCCTAATAGCTCACCTTGGCACTTCGTGCCAGGTGAGCTAACTAGTCCGCATGTGATACCAAATAAATAAGCTACAGCTTTCCGCCAAATCAACAGCAATGATAACTGCTGGCATACCCTGTTTTCATTTGAACTAAACTGTTCATATTTGGGAAATGCAATAGAAACTGTAAATACAAATTAGCCATGTCGTGGCAAAACTTGCCTTATTGCATTGCAACATTTTATATACATGTACATTTGTACAGACTAAGTACCTTTGTCATCCTATACTCTGTATCTGAATTTGGTTTACACTGCCAAAACCGTATATAATACATCTACATGCAACGCTTTAGACGTAGTAGGCTCTCTCAACCCACCGAGACGTGCACGTCATGGGAGAGGCACAGGGATTAAGTCTATGGCTAAGCGTGGCAAGCTTAGCCAATGGCTGGATCCCTGACCAACATCATCGGGTGTGGCCCCAAGAAGCGCCATTTTTGAAAGATTGCATCAACCAAGGAGATGTCTTTGTCGTTTTTACCTCTACAACCTGGGAGCCAGCATTTGGGTCGTTTTTACCTCTACAACCTGGGAGCCTGGGACTTAATTTGTCATCGTTGGACCTCGACCCGGACTTCGAAATTTTTCAACATTTGGAACCATCGTAAGATGTCGGAAGCAGCCAGTTTAGATGTCACCGTATTATTCTCTGCCGGCTGAAGGGACGTCCAGACCATAATGGCAGTCACCTGTTTGCAGAAGAAGACAGCCGGAGGGATGTTAATACTTGGCAGCAACAACAACAACTACATGGGGCAATCTAACACATGATAATCTGTTTTGATAGCATTTTACAGGTGTAAACTTTTACAGGTTGCAAACTTGCAAATACTTATGATTTTCCCATGATTGTAAATAATAGACATCAATGAATCTTCAACATTTAATTGTTGATTGACTATGTGTATATGACCTTAATGGTTAATTATTTGCTGTAATATATTCCCATGGTGGTCAATACTGGTCAATTGAAATTTTGTGTGGTCGATTGAGTTTTTTAATGCAGTTGAGTTGTAAGTGAACAGTTGATTGAGTTGAAGTATTTAGTGATTGGTTGATTATTAGTGTAGCTAACCTTTTGGTTGGTGTAAAACTCCCAAACTGATCCTAGGTGGTCAATACAGGTCGATTTTCAATTGACAAGGCCGGTCATTTCAATCAACCTCTTTGTAATCCTAGTTATCAAATATTTACAAAATGTAATTCAAATTCAATATTTAGATTAAATCATTGATATTATGATCAATATTCTCAGTATGCTCATCATGACAATGTATGAATAAGATAGGAAGGATACTACTACTAGTAGTTTATTGTATACGTCATGTAAGTACATGGAGTCTGATTGAATTGACCACATCAAATGGCCACCCGGCAAAAGACCACTTGTGGTCATTCAAGAAAAACAACATCAAAATATCATTCTGTTATTTAAAAAGATCCTTAACAGTACAGTTTGTGTGTATTGTATGTATGTATTAAACAACAATTTACATTGCTAGGGGTATGATACATAGGTTATAAGTTGGTTTGAAGTGGTCATTTCAATTGACCAGTAATGACCACTATTGACTGGTTAAAACCAGTATTGACCGACCGGGTGGTCAATACTCTTATTGATCGGTCGATTGCCAACCCTGCCGTTTGCATATTACAGGTGTATCACAGATACACCACTAAAAGAATGCATATTCACCACTAGGGGTAGAAGATGGGTTTGGAAATGTAAGTAAAATACGACAATATTAAAATGTACAAGTTTACTAGCAGAAATAAAAGGGCGGACTAGAACAGATTCAACAAAACCATCTAACAAAAGTAACAACTGTTGCTATAGTAAGTTGACTAATAAGCAACACAGTTTTCATCTATCCAATAAAAATCTTAACCTAAGAATTAAGCCTTGATGAGATAAACAAAAAGTTCCTTTAGACAGCCACCTGCCTTAACCCACTACCCTGTAGATAAGCCCGTAATTTCACTGAAGAAATTAGTTCCTATTAATACATTCATAAACATGTACCATACGAAATATTTACTATAGTCAAGCAGATGGTAGCCTAAAGCCTTTAATTGTTCACTTGTTTCAAGATTAAGAGATGAGCTATGGAGTAAAAGGTTAACCCATTAATCCCCTATGTAACTTGTGGGTTATAAGGTTCCCTTGTGAGTCTTTAGTTACCAAAGTATGAACTACTGGGAATTCGGGATAGTTAAATATTGGGTCTAAATTAGAAAACAGTGAAGACCCTGATCAGGGTCTACCCCGTTTGCAAATTTCTCATAAGAAATATTTTCCAAATTCTAGCAGATTATAGCTTAAAGCAAGCTGAGAGTAAAGCAGAATGTGCCCTAATCTGCTTTACTTTCAACCTGCTTTAAGTGATCACTTGTCTTCAAAACTATAAAGCTGCTATGGGGTAATGGGTTAATTTATGCATATCTTTGGTGGGTGTAACAGAAATAGTGCAACAACTGAAATAGTGATTACGATCAGGTTAGTGGTTAACCCTTATAAAGGTAAAAGTTCAAATAAATTAAATTTTCTGTTATCCCATAGATTATTAAGATATGCCTTTTACACATCTAATTTATTCCTCCCCTACAGAAAATATTTCAAATTTATTATTTATACAGTCCTGAATGTGCACTGTAAGAAATATTTTCTACATCCTAGCTTAAAGCAGGCTAAAAGTAAAGCAGAATGGGCTCATTCTGCTTTACTTTCAACCTGCTTTAAGCTGGCACATGTTTTCAAAACTAGAAACAGGTTATATAGTACATGGTTAAAAACAAGCTTATGTTATCACCTGATCGACTAATCCCAAAATTATTTAAAAGTATGACAAAAAGTGCAGGCTCATTCAGAGGCTCTGAGCTTGGTCTTAACCGTTTGAAAACAATGTATTATCCGATTTTTCTGACTTGTCCGAGTTATTTTAAGAACAGATTAGTTTATAATAGTAAATAGGTAAGCAAGGTAACCTCTGATATAAATTCCTACACTTTCCTACTTGCGATAAGCATGATCTCCGTACAGCACGAGATCGATCGTTAACTTGGCTGATATGTTATTCTTTTCCAATAAACGCATTTACGCTGAAACTATTATTTCCGTTGCAAACAGGCTGGAGCCTGATCAGACGCCGGGTCACCCGGCGTCTGATCAGGCTCCAACCTGTTTGCCACTCAGATTAAAAATATAGTTATAAATTTCTAAAAGTAAATTTCCACAGTTGAGTGCATTGCATTTGCGTTTAAATGGGAAAGAATAGTGTCTTTTCTACTGTACATTACGCACAAAAATTACAGCTATCCGTATCTCTTACTGGCTGTAAAGAAATCATCGAGTATGATACTCATCCCTTTTAAAGTTTTAGACTGTTCCTATCTAAAAATAACTGGGACAAGTCCGAAGAAAGCAATGTATAACCTACAGTCTGCACTGTAAGGGTAACCCCAAAACGCCTACAACACAAAGTGCAGTCTGTCATAGTTCTCAAACAAACAGGTATTTAAGTTCATAAAAAGATCAATAACACGGTGGTTATTCACACTTCCTTGAACTTTCATTGGAAAAACAAGATCTTTATTATTTTGTTATTTATACTGTCTAAAGATGAAGCGTGCAGAAAACCCATATAAACTTGAAGGGGAGATTTGAAAACTAATATTATCCAATGTCTACGCCTACCCACCACCAACATTGAGATTTCAAAAGTAATAATAGGAATCTAACGTTGTAAGAAGATATAAATTTACTTCACAACATCTAAATACATTCAATCTAACCTCTTATGAACTACTATTCAAGATGCAAACATGTTTAAGGCTGATGGCAGCTTAACCCTTAGCCTGCCACTCACGACTATAGCTCCATATGCAAACAGCTTGGATCCGGATGAGACGCCGAGTAACTCGGCGTCTCATCCGAATCCAAGCTGTTTGACACTCGGACAACATTTTCAGCAATTTTGAGCAACTTTGAAGCACTTTGAAACTTGAAGCAGACGAGAAATTTAGCAGACGACAATTTATTTGGCGGGCTAAGGGTTAATGCATGACAAAATTCTGAAAGCTCCCAGGAAGGTTTCTGCATTATTTTTGTCCTGCATTTAGTTGTCACTTGTCTTTAAGAACCGTGAATGGTAGCTGAACAGTATTTAGACTGTATTTATATAATATAATATACCTTTATGCTTAAATATATAAACAATGGCAAAATGTGTGCATCAAAGAATACTGACATTCATTATGAATGTTTAAACCCACTACTTTTTAACTACATGTACAGCCAGAACGTGTTAACAACCATTTAAATAACAGTAAAACCCCTCTATTATGGCCACTTAAGACAAGGCTGATTGATTGTTTGAAAGACAGTTGACAACTTAAAGCAAGGTAAAAGTAAAACAGTAAGGTCGTACAGGAGCTGGCTGTTTTCCTTTCACATTGCTTTATTTTTTTACTCCATAGATATTTAATTTATTCATACCCTGAAGTCATGAATTCATATGTAACCTAAGAAACATTTTTCACATTTTAGCAAATGGAAGCTTAAAGCAGGCTGAACATAAAACAGAGTGTGCCTTAATGCTTCCATACTAGAAACATGCCATGGAGTAGAGTTAACCCTTTCCCACATAGCCTGTTTCTAGTACTGAATATAGGTGTCCACTTAAAGCAGGTTGAAAGTAAAGCAGAATGCGCCCTAAGCGCATTCTGCTTTACTTTCAGCCTGCTTTAAGCTATAATCTGCTATAATATAGAAAATATTTCGTATAATACATATTTTTGACTGTATAAATTGGAACTATTTTCTTCAGCGAACGAATAAAATTAATGCGCTAAAAGGCGCTTCTATGGGGGAAAGGGTTAAAGCAGCCACCTGCCTTACACACCTAATAATTAACACAATTTAGTGGTTGTTATAGAGGTGTTTTACTGTATATTTTGTAGTTTAACATACATGATCACAATAATGAAGAACAATCCTTTGAAAGTTTTCTGCATTATTTTTGACATACATACATTAAATCAGGAACACAATCTTTAGTCTTTCTCCCTAGGAACACCTTTTGACACCTCTTCTTATTCCTCATTAAAAATCTCTTCTTATGCTTTTACCTCGTTCTGTTATAGAAACAATGGGAACAAAATGTCTATATCCTCACAGTTGGAGGATTAAAACATGCTCCTATTAGGATGCAGGAAAAAGTTTCCTATATATGGCTCTATATTTAGACATTTAGAACTTAGAAGCTTAAGAAGCCAGTTACAGTACTGAGTACATTTGTAGTACAAGGTTAAGACGCCAAATTGTGTTCCTATGGAGAAAAGGGTTAAAAGGTCCCTCTACAGAGTTTTGTCTGTAAAAACAACCACCCTTTAAAACACTTGCCCATTACCCCATAAATATGCCTTTTTCACCTTTAATTTATACCTCCAGTTAAGAAAATAGTTCCATTTTATTCAGTCATGAATATGTACCATTAGCATTATTTTCTATATCCTAGCAAATGGTAGGTTAAAGCAGGCTGAATGTAAAGCAGAATGCGCCTTAAGGCACATTCTGCTTTACATTCAACCTGCTTTACGTGGTCATCTGTCTTCCAAACTGGCAACAGGCTATGGGATAAAGGGTTAAACATTCCAACTCCTTGCACGCTAACATGCCCATTGTGATTATGCTAGCAAACAGTTTGAACCCAGATAGGACGGGAGTAACTCCTAGTCTCATCAGAATCAAAACAGTTTGACACTGAAACGGATATGAGCAGAATTTCACAATATTTCTAAGTGTAGCACAGTATCAGAAGTCATGTGTTGCCAAAAAATCCTACGTAGCCGGGCTCCAGATTACGAGATAAGAGGAAGTCGACTGAAAAAATCCAATATTTTCTCACTTGTTTCAGCAACATATCCTATGGTGTCACTACTCATCAGAATTGTCTCAAACAGTCTAATGAGTAGACACCATAGGGTTTAAAGCAGAAATAAAAATTTAAGTTTTTGAAATACTTCCCATATCCTGCAGCTCTGACTTAGACTTAGCTCAGTACATGATAACTGTGCCAAAAAGACATACAGTAAAATCTCTCTATTACGGAATAAAAAAAGAAAGCTAGTTGAGTGTATTAAAGGCAGGTGACTGTAGGAGCTTTCTGTTTTACTGTCACCATGCTTTAAGCAGTCACCTGTCAGAAACACCTAATAATTAACACAATTTTGTGGTCATAATAGAGAGGTTTTACTGTATCTGCAACTCCACATACATGTACACCTACAAGCCTTGGCCTTTCAATAATAATATAACATACATACCGTTTATAACCCAAATACATGTACGTCTCAACCTTTAGAAATCATTGCACATAACTCTATATACACAGTTTTAACACAAAAATCTATTGCCAGTTGATTATTAAACACTCCAAAGTGATGATTACACATTTACAAAGCAAAGGTACTTGTATGACAAAACACAGGCTTCCAGATAACAGTGCTTAACCCTGCACTCCATATATACACCTTTATATGCCTTTAAGTTATTACCCAACTGAAGAAAATGGTTCCAATTTGTAGTCATGGATATGAAGCCTAAGACACATTTCCTATATCCTAGAAAATGGTAGCTTAAAGCAGGCTTGAAGTAAAGCAGAATGTGCATTTTCTCCCATGTGGGATAGAGATATTATTCCCCCATGGAGAATCACTCTATCCTCCATACCACATGACGTCTTTTATTATTTGGCCAGCTTTACCACAAGCGCTGCATGACGAGGGTAACTAAATGATGTCATTTCTTATGACCTTACTATAATCAATATCATGTTTTGGCCGAAAAAAGAGCACAGAAACTGCAATTATTTCGTTATTTATATCATGTTTTAATGATTTAAATGGGAGAAAAAAAATGAACCATTCGTTTTGTTGATGTAGGATAGGAATTTTCTCCCACTCAGGTCAGAAAATTCACGCAGGGACTTGGCAAGCCTCGTCCCTGCATGAATTTTTCTGACCCTCAGGGGATAAAATTCCTATCCTACATCAACACTCATGGTGGATTCTTATAATCTCATTCTGCTTTACTTTCAACATGCTTTGAGTGGTCACCTGTCATCAAAACTAGAAACAGATTATGGGGTAAAGAGTTAAACAGTACATTTCCATCATACACACATGTATTTTTTCAACTATGAATCAAACCTATGCTGTGACTATTCATTACACTTGTCTCTGAGAATATTCTAATGAGAAGTTACATCATAGGGTTTGATTCAGACAAAAGATTTTCAGTATTTCAAATACTCTCCTTATCCTTAACCCATGTCCCCTCTATAGTTTTGAAGACAAGCAACCACTTGAAGCAGGTTGAAAGTAAAGCAGAATGTGCTTTAAGGCACATTTTGCTTTACTCTCAGCCTTAGCTTTCAGCAATTATCTACATGGATCTAAAATATATTTCTGTTGCTGAGTATTCATGACCATATAAAGAGGAATTATTTTCTTCAATGGAGGAATAAGTTTGCGGCATAAAAAGGCGTATTTATGGGGTAATGGATTAAATACTAGATCCAAGCTTAACCTTAAAAATTCTTTGTCATACAAATATGGAATGAATGAGTGAAAATATAAGTCCCTTTGAATCTCGTCCATAAAAGTCATGATATGCACTACCTTGGACTATCCACTTTTGGCATCTGATTTCTTAAACAATTAAGAAATAATAATTACAACAAGTCCTTCACGAGTCACTGGCATGTAACCCTACATAGTTTGTTGGCCCTTTCCTAATATATACAACACTTAAAGCCATTATCAAAGCCCAACAGTACAGTCAGTAATGCCTTTACAGGTCTCTACCCTATACAGATAAAAGAGTTGTAGAAAACTTTATCTTTATCCTTACTGGTTGCTGCTTAACCCATTACCCCATAGCCTATTTCTAATTTTGAAGATAGGTGGCCACTTAAAGCAGGTTGAAAGTAAAGCAGAATGCACCTTAAGGCGCATTCTGCTTTACATTCAGCCTGCTTTAAACTATTATCTGCTTTAAACTATTATCTGCTAAAATATAGAAACTATTTCTTATGATTCTTATTTGTGACAGTATAAATTGGAACTATTTTCTTCAGTAGAGGAATAAATTAAAGACATAAAAAGGCGTATTTATGGGGTAACGGGTTAAAGCAGCCTTGTTAAAACAACACCCTTCTTGGAACAATATAGTCAAACTTGTGTTGAGAGGTTACACTCTGTAGAAGTATTGGGGTCTTTAGAGACAAGTCACTGCGTATCCCTTTACCCACCCCATAGCCTGTTTCTAGAAAGAGTGAACTCCAGGCAGCATAGACTAGGATCAGAGGCCGAGTTACCAAGGAACTGATCACGATCTAAACTGTCAGGTGATATGTATGACTATATATGGAACAAATTTTGGTTAACATCTGTTTATTTATAAGAAATACTTTTTATTTAGGCTTTATTATAAATTATAAAAATTTCAAATATATTTGCGTATTTCCAACTAATGACCTCAGTCTATTGATATGTAGCTTATGTTTTCTATTTGTATAAATGTTAATGCTGTCCACGGTAGTGGACCTTATAGATATATTTCAATAAAGTTTCAAATTTCAAGTTTAGTTTTGAAGACAGGTGACCACTTAAAGCAGGTTGAAAGTGAAGCAGAATGTGCCTTATGGCACATTCTGCTTTATTTCAACCTACTTTAAGCTACTATTTGCTAGGATGGAAAATATTTCTATTGGTACATGTTCACCACTATAAATTGGAACTGTTTTCTTCAGTGGAGGAATAAAATGCAGAAATATGTATCTATGGAGTAAAGGGTTAATGCAGGACAAATGTGAAGCAGATGCTCCCTTTTTGCTTTACTTCTAGTCTTGATAAAGTTGGAATCTACATAATTATAAACAGCCAATTAATACATCTTTTGAGTGACCACTAGACGCAAGTTAGACTACTAAAAAAGCTTACAAATATCAAAATCAAGAATTATTCTATAGAACGATCTAAAAACAGCCTTTTTTTTTTCCTACTTTAAAACTTTTTCATTTTTTGGAAAACCATAGGAAAAGTTTAGGATGTTCAATTTAGTTTCCTTGTCTTGTCAAGCATAAATACACGTATAAATATACAAATATAAGACAATTGCTATTTTACATATTATGTATACAATTGTGTCAACTCAAGGCAAGCCATACAGTCCTGCCAATGTATCACTTACTACCCTGTTTAATAACAGAGAACCCTGGTGTCATGACCACTCTATTCATCATCATTCTTTGATTGTGTTAACCTTTCACCCATAGAAGTGCCTTTCAGCACATCTAGCTTATTCTTCCACTGAAGAAAATAGTTCCCATTCAAGGCTCCAGATAAGAGGGAGTAAACTGAACAAATCCAACATTTTCACACTTATTACAGCTAAAATCCTATAATGTTACTACTCATTTGAATCGTCTAATGAGTAGTGACACCATAGGGTTTAATGCAGAAATAAAGATTTTACTTTTTGAAATACTCCCCTTATCTGGAGCTCTACAAATTGATACAGTCATGAACATGATCAATAAGAAAAAGTTTCTATACATAAGCAGATGGTACCTTAAAGCAGGCTGACAGTAAAGCAGAAAGTGCCACAAGGAGTATCCTGCATTACTTTCAACCTGCTTTAAGTGGTCACTTGTTTTCCAAACTAGAAACATGCTACGGGGTACAGGGTTTAGAGACATGTGGCATATTAATCCTTTTCTCTGCATAAGCACCAGAGGACGCCTCTACATTGCAACTTAAAATTTAAGCCCTGCATTAAGTGGTCACATGTCTTTAAAGATTACAATGCATCTTCATTCTGTGGTCACTTAATTAACAATAGTTTTACTATATTTCATACAAACTAAACACTGGTAACAGAGATTTTCACAAATGTTTTTACATTCTCTGAATAAAACTCATTATAATACACAATATATTTTAAGTTGCGATACTAACCTACAATGTCTCAAACAAACATGTTACATGACCTTTTATTAATGCTTAATGTCCAAACAATACTAACAAAGGCAGTAGTTTCTTTATTGTGTTCAAATATCTCTCCCCACATGATTTACAATTAATTTATTTCCAAACATTATAACTCCATAAAGATCTAATTATTACTACACTAAGAAAACTAGTCCTTAAGTAGGATGTTCCGGAAAGTCACAAATGATTATTATACAAAATAGCTTCTATATCCTAACGGATTGTACCTTAAAGCAGGCTGAAAGTAAAGCAGAATGCATCTTAAGGCACATTCTACTTTACTTTCAATCTGCTTTAAGTGGTCACCTGTTTTCAAAACTAGAAATGGTCTATGGGGTAAAGGGTTAAGGCAGGTGGCAGCCTAAAACCAGATGAAACAAGATGTGTTTTTGGAACATATCCCTGGATCTGTACAAGTAACCTTGACCTTTGTCTGGCATGGCCCAAAGTTTCACAATTATAATCAAGGTTAAGTTGTGGACAGACAAACCCTCTATTTCCATCCTAGTTTGTGCTACTACCTGTCTTTTTCACCATCACCAAATCTTCTTTCTAACAGTCAAAATAGAGGGGTTTTACTATACAGTTAACCCATTACCCCATAAATACGCTTTTTGACGCTTTTTAATTTGTTCCTCCACTTAAGAAAATAATGCCTTTTTATACAGTTTAATATGAAATATGAGAAATATTTGCTATTTTCAAACAGATGATAGCTTAAAGCAGGCTGAAAGTAAAGCAGAATGTGCCTTAAGGCACATTCTGCTTTACTTTCAACCTGTTTTAAGTGGTCACCTATCTTAAATACTAGAAACAGGCTATGGGGTAATGGGTTAAAGGATAAAAAACATTCTTCAATGTTCCTTGCCAGCCAGTAGTTTTGTCTTTTCTACCATGACTCCATTGATGCATTATAGGGATGCTGTATGGATTTCCATCAGTTGAGCGTGGTCTGAGTATAATACATCTATACATGTGTGTGAAATGATTGTATAAAGCTAGTGTGCTATAAGAATGCATCTGGATTTGCTTTTGGATTTTTCTGGTTCCTATATCGTAACGCTAGTCCAACTCCAAAAAACTGAAATGAAAAGCAGAAATATACATTAGTTATAAGATATGGGATGATTAAACGGGAATCCTTAGTTAACTCTTTCACCACCAAGTAACTCTTGTTGTGTGATTATAACTTAAGGCTCCCTTGTGGATCATTCTAGTTACCAAAACATGAACCAGTCTACTTGGAATTCTTGGTATTTTAATAATTACTGGTCTATTATATAAATTAGCAAACAGTGTAGACCCTGATCAGAGGGCTCCTATAGGAGCCCTCTGATCTGGGTCTACACTGTTTGCAAATGTAATGAGTATATATTTTAAACAGGTCCATGGTGTTGAACAGTCAAACTTGTGTTAAGAAGTCATTCCAAAGAGGATGCACTCAGCATTCTATAATACCCAGGTGACTGTTTGATGGAATGATGCAGATCAACAGAAAATCAGAAAGCTCCTACAGTCATAAGTCACCGGTTTTAACCTGTTACCCCATATACACGTCTTTTTATGCCTTCAATTTATTCCTCTACTGAAAAAAATAGTTCTAATTTATACAGTCAAGAATTAATGCACAATAAGGAATATTTTCTATATCCCGGCAGATGGTAGCTTAAAACAGGTTGAAAGTAAATCAGAATGTGCATTGAGGTGCATTTTGCTTTACTTTCAACCTGCTTTAACTCTTTCCTCCCTGAAACTTTAAATGGAAAATTCCAGTTTCCATTTTAGGCTGGTCCATTTCTGACTTTTAAGGGTCGTTTTTGTCAATGTTTGGCATTGTGACAAACAGTGAAGACCCTGATCAGAGGGCTCCTTGCGGAGCCCTCTGATCTGGGTCTTCACTGTTTGTATAGGACATGTGTACTATTCACATGTACACTGTTTGAAAAGCATGCCTATAGGCGGGATTAGGGTTCAAAGGGTTAAGCTGTCACCTGTTTTCAAAACTAGAAACAGGCTATGGGGTAATGGGTTAACATAGATCTCTATGCTTCTCAAAAGAATTGGTTGCCAAACACAAGGTTGGTTGTTTGTATGAAGCAAGCAGCAGCTTATAAAATTTTTATATACCTGTATGATAATACTTATAGTTCCATAGTAACATTTATACTTCAGTCGGTAATAAAATATTTACATGCACAAGGGGCAAAACTTGCATGCAAATTAAGCCAATACATTTCCCTGTTCAACAACTCAAAAAGTTAACTGCTTAGTTAAATATACATGTACCCACTTTCTCAATGAACAATTCTGCCTTTTATGCTTTAAAAATTAATATTTGTAAACAAAATTATCAATAAGTTTGAAATATTCACCGCAGTACAATATGTCACCAATAAAACTCATCATATAATATAAAATAATCTTATATTTGTGACTTTTTCAAACAGTTTGGACTATACACATATAGATCTATACCAGATATGAAAGCAGTATCTCAAGGCATATAGGAGTTACAAGCAATTTTCGAAATGTTGATAACACCGACTACGCCAGGGGTATAGCAATCGCTCCTCTTGTACTTCGTACAGGCGGTCTAACAAATAAGACAAAGCTTCATATATGCATACAACTTCTATCAAGCAACCAGTCAAAAGAGGATTAATACACATGTATCTTCAGGATAGCCATGTGGCAGTCAACTGCCGTAAAAGTCTTTTAGGTTTCTCAAATCTGAGGTTGCTTCACACAAGTTTGTCTTTCAATGTATCATTGTATGAGCATAAAGTGTAAAGAGTATGGGCATAAAGTGTAAAAGCATGTTTAGATTTATTGGCTGAAACAAATTAACTGCAATTTTTATAGTTTACCAGTAGCCGGTCATGCAGAACAGTGTTGAAAAAGTAATCACTTTATACCATAATCATTTTTCACCACTAAGTGTAGAAAACAGCTTAGCATTACGAAAAAAATATACATGTATCATAGTTTAAAAATTTATTTTTTGTTGTTGTTTTCATCCTTTAAAGGGACTCGCAACCGGATGGTGTACTTGTCAAAATAAAATAAAATACTCAAAAAAAAGCAAATTTGTGGCATTATTTGGCTTCTGACATTAAAAAAATATGATCAGTCCAAAAAAAGTCTCAAGAATCGTCACCGAATCTTAGATTTTTAGATATTTTCCATCGTTTTTCTATACCGACTAGTAGACGGTATAGTTGTTGTTGTTGCTTCTCTACACGGGCTCATACATAAACACGAGCCGAATTACGAAGTTGTATGCACTTTCGATCGCTACACATTGAAATACGTTAAATCGATCCGAGATAAACGAATAGTTCCGTGGTCCATTGGTCTAAGTGGTTTCCCCTATTTTGCCTTCTGTCCGCCAATGCCGGGCCCCGGGTTCGAATCCCACCAGAGACCAATATTTTTTTTTATTGAAATACATTTTTTTAAACAGAATTTCTTATCCTAAACTAATTCTTTACCATTTATATAAGCGTTTGACACATATTTACAAATTACTATTTTTAATGCACCATCTGGTTGCGAGTCGCTTTAATGAGCTCTCTGCTGTACTTTCATCCCGCTTTAAGCAGACACCTGCTATAAAACACAGAGTTATGGGCAATGTTTAATTAACTGTATTTGACCTCTAAATGACATTGACCTTTTGTTGACATGACCAAAGTTGTACTGAGCTCAAGAGCTTCTTGAGGTGAGTACACATACCAAATATAAAGTTTCTATCCTATGTAGTTCCAAAGTTATGGCCAAGATTAAAGTTGTGGACAGACAGACAGACAGACAACAGACAGACAGACAGACAGACAGACAGACAGACAGACAGACGACAGACAGACAGACAGACCGACCGACCAAAAACAATATCCCCCCGACTAAGTTGTGCAGGGGCATAAAAATTCAAAGTGTAAAAAAACCAGGATTTGAACCTACAGAGGTGAGAAGCTTAGTCGTTGTCAGACAGTGTGACCATACTACTATAGGCCCTTTCTGGGGTGTCTAATTAGCACATGGACGGCAGAAATGGATGTTAACAAACCAAAATAGAAAAACTGTATTTGCACTTTACAATAACACTGTGCAGCAGGTATATACTATAAACTGTATGCAGTTTGTGTACATCATTACAGATCTATAACACCTGACTCATCTGTCACAGCAGTTCATTGATCATACAGAACTCACTTGTAACATGTTACACACAAAACATGATCTTATCTAACAGTCAAATCAACATGCACACACATAGGCTAGTACCTGCTTAATGCAGTCCAAAATTAAAGCAGAAAGCTCCATCTACTTTACTTTTGTTCTGTATTAAGTTGATACCTGCATTTGGTGTTAGTGATTTCCCATGGTTCTAAATTGAATGTAAGCTGAATGCAGGTTTGCTTGTTAACTCTTTGCATGTTGGGTAATTTTTTCGTCTGCAACAATTGTTGTCTGCTTTTGTTCTAAAATTAGAAATTTTCAAAATTTCTTTTAAATTCAGGGTCAGAATGGCAAACAGTTTGGATCCTGATGAGACGCCGCGTAATACGCGGCGTCTCATCTGGATCCAAACTGTTTGCAAAGGCAATCACTGTGGTGGATATATCCCCTGCTAGCATGCAAAGTGTTAAAGCTATTATCCACTGCAGCATGACATGTCTAGAGTATGGTGATCAATGAAGCTGGCACACACATTCTAACATTAGAAACTTTTCTATGAACACAACATGCAACACTTCCCAATTCTACTAGTTATGGCAACATTGTGTTATGCATTCAGATAGCAAAACTGTTCAACTGCATATGAACTTATACTGTATCAGATCCTTCCCCTAGAAAGCATATAAATTTCTCCCAATTTCGCCTAAACCGGATAGGAAATTGCCACATAAGGAATCATTCTATCATGACTTCTATAGCAATGACGTCAAATTTTTGCCCTGCTTAACCACAAGGACTGCATGATGCAGGTCACTAAATGATGTCATAAACAATGTCATGTTTTGGCGGAAAATAATTGTACACAAACTGCCATTAATTGTTTCATTGTATCATGTTATAATGATTTAAATGGGAGAAAAATATCCAACATTTCTTTTTAATGTGAGATAGAAATGTCTCCCCCCTCAGGTCAGAAAATTCACACAGGGTCTCGGCAGGCCTCATCCCTGCATGAACTTTCTGACTATGGGGGGAGATATTCCTATCCTACATACACACTCATGATGGATGAATATAATTTCATACCTTTGCCATGCTCTCACAGAAATACTTTTTCATGTTTCTATCATGTGCCAATAAAGAACCATAGGACATTTTCTGTCGCAGGTGAAAATAAAGCAGAAATCTATTTCTTTACTTTCAAGCTTATTTCAGAAGCCACCTGTCTTAAAAACAGACAGATAGAAAAATAGGAGTGAGAATAAAAGAGTTTTGACACTGAATATCATTTAACCCATTACCCCATAGCCTGTTTCTAGTTTGAAAGAAAGATTATCACTTAACGCAGGTTGAATGTAAAGCAGAATGTGCCTTAAGGCACATTCTGCTTTACTTTCAGCCTGCTTTAAGGTAGCGTGATAGTTTTGATACTGGAGGCGGATTTTTCTTATTTATCATCATGATTTATAATTTATTCTCCCATTTTATAGATGAATGGTTTATGTGGTACACATGCCACCATATAATGTCTTTTTTTTAAAAAGTATTTTATTTTTTTACGATTTTAAAAAAATTTAAAAAAAATTCAAAAAGCGATTTCAAAGCCGTCTTAATTTGTAACGCCTTTAAAATTGCAAATAATACACTTCATTAACATATCTAGGGATCCGTGTCTCAGATTTCTAAAATTCCCCATCCAACTATTATTATGTAACATCAAAGTTATTTTACCGTTTAAAGTCGATTTCTATTACGTAACGCTTTGCTGTGAACAGCTGGAGAACCTCATCAACATTCTGAGACATGGTTCACTAGAGAAGATAATACCCTTTCATCTGCTTTAAACTGCATGAAAATCGGACCCCAACTGCGAACACAATGGTTGTTCAAACATACCGCGAGTCTGAAAATAAGGAGGTGCCGAAAACGTCAATTAACTGATAAGCGTGTCATTTTGACTGTTTGACACAGTGCGAATACCCCGGGTCCAACTTTTGTCCTTTTTGTTTCAACCAATAAGAAGACACATATTTCGTATGCGATTTTATATAGCTCCACCCTTAATAAAAAATACCAATTATATTTCAATAATGATTTTAACATGGGAAACCCATATATCACGCAACAGCAACTGGAGAACGCCTCTAGCTGGTCACGTGGCTGGACTACGGAGTGCTTAATGAGGTGTGATTTATTGATCAGATAGCCGTGGAATGCGTTTCGTTTGGTTTTGGAGATTTTGTCAATTTGTGGAACAGAATGTCGGCTATCAAAATCGGAAAAAAAGTTAAAAACACCAATTTTGCAGTTTTAACTCTATCAAGACACCCTAAGCTATTATCTGCTAGGATATAGAAAATATTTCTTATGATACATATTCATGTCTGTCTAAATGGAAACTTTTTTCTTCAATGGAGGAATAAATAATAGGCGTAAAAAGTCGTATTTATGGGTAATGGGTTAACACCAGGAAGCGTGTAGACAGATGTGGCAAAGGGATAAATATACAGTAAAACCTGTCTATAACAACCACTAAAATAAGGCTAATTGTTTGTATAAAAGACAGGTGGCAGCTTAAAGCAAGATGACAGTAAAACAGAAAGCTCCTACAGGAGCTTTCTGTTTTACTGTCACCTTGCTTTAAGCAGTCACCTGTTCTTAACACTAAATTTTTAAGACAATTTAGTGGCCGTTATAGAGAGGTTTTACTGTATACTTGTACAATTGTACATGTATAAATACATAAAGTTAAAGTGAATTCTTCTGTCTTTAAATATTCTATTCTGCTGGATGCTGAAAAAAACGAAAATGCATCACCAAAGAAAGAATTCAAAAGCCAATACATGTACACTATAAAACATGGCTCCAGATAAAAGCGAGCAAACCAATTACATCCACTGTTTTCTAATTGTTGCTTCCCTTACCTACTCATTAGAAAAGCTGTAAAGCTATACATGTACAGTAAAACCACGCTATTACAACCACTAAAACGAAGGCTAATTGATTGTTTAATAGACAGGTGACAGCTTAAAGCAAGGTGACCGTTAAACAGAAACCTCCTAAAGGAGCTTTCTGTTTCACTGTCACCTTGCTCTAAGCGGTCACCTATCGTAAACACCCTTGTAATTAACATAATTTAGTGGTATTAATAGAGAAGTTTTACTGTATTTTGAAAGAGTAGTCACATCACATGGTTTGGTGGAGACATAAGAATGTGTTTGAATTACTCTTCTTATCTGCAGCTCTGCACGGCCAAAGATTATAAAGCATTTGAGCGAGTCGGATATTGTTCTCAAGCTTTTGAAAAGTCAGATTAGAGCTTTTGCTCAAATCTGACTAATCAAATGCTTGAAAATGATCACAGACTCAACTCAAACTCGTTATAACCTTTGGGCCTGATAACAGAACATTATAATGAAACATTAATAAACCATGAGTCTCTCAACAACTGAACAAGCAGTACATAAAGGTAAATACAAACATTACATAATGGTACACAAAAATAAAATGAAAAGAAAGTAGAATTTCACTCTTTCATTTATAATACTAAAAATCAAATATCACGTCTATGATAGATTAATATTTAAAGTGTCAGAGAAAGGATCTGCTGCAAGTTGTCTTTGCATGCTGGGTAATATTTTTGTCTGCAACAATTTTCAATCCGCTAACATTCAAAAAAAAATTTTTTCTAAATTTCTCTTAAATTCAATGTCAGAATAGCAAACAGTTTGAATCCTGATGAGACGCCGCGTTACGCAGCGTCTCATCTGGAGACAGAGGTAATTACTGTGGCAGACATATCCGCAGCTAAGCGTGCAAAGAGTTAAGTTCAAATGTTCTTATAAGAGCCTTCTGCATGACTTTTGTCCTGCAGAAAGCAGCAACCTGTCATGAATACGGTACTATAAATACATCGTCTTTTAGATGGTCACTTAACCCTTTCCCCCATAGAAGAGCCTTTTATCTTATTCAATTTATTCTTGCTTTAACAAAATAGTTCCAATTTAAACAGTCATAAATATGTGCCATAAGAATTTTCTTCTATATACTAGCAGACGATAGCTTAAAGCAGGCTGAGAGTAAAGCAGAATGCGCCTTCAGCTTTACGTAGTTGCCTGTTTTCAATACTAGAAACAGGCTATGGGGTAAAGGGTCAACACATGTTTGACTGTATAGATTTTTCTGGAATTTGTAAGCAGTTTGGAACCAGATCAGATGGAGTAATTCAGCATCTGATCAGGATCAAAACTCACTGACACTAAAATTATTTTCTAGAAATATTCAGAGGAATGGGTCAAATTTAGAATTTTCAGCCACCAGTAATTTCAATAGTTTACAAGCTGATGACAGTGATGTATTATTCAACTGTTTCTAGTCTCTGCTGTATCATATAGCTTCAGGCTGATGTTCAGTTATTCAAGCCTATCATACTGCACTAAATTATTCCCGTGACCCTTTATGTTTATCTTGATTGCATATATCAAATAGCTGAATTCATTATAAAGAGTTTGTTTTATCTTTAATGTTTTACAATTTTTGTGTACCAAGGAATCAAGGTATCATTAACCCTTCTCCTAGTGTTAGCATACAGACAGTAAAACCTCTCTATTACGATCACTAAAACCAAGGCTATTTCATTGTATAAAAGACAGATGACAGCTTAAAGCAAGGTGACAGTAAAACAAAAAGCTCCTAAAGGAGCTTTCTCTTTTACAGACACCTTGCTTTAAGCAGTCACCTGTCTTAAACACTTAATAATAAACACAATTTAGTGGTCATAATAGAGAGGATTTACTGCAATTATGAGGGAACCTGTCTGGTCAGGGTCTGCACTGTTTTCTTATGAAATCTGACATGAGTCAGTCTACACTATTTCCTAAAGGAAAGTTTCCATATTCTATTAGTCAATGTAATGTTTCAGATGATATAATGTTCATAATTGGCTGAGTTTTATATACCAGTGATAATTTTAGAAATCAGATGAATGAGTCCTCGGGATGCACATTCTGTAAAACAGCTAGTGAGTCCTTGAGACAAACATTGAGTCCTTGTGAGGTGAAAAATTAACCCACTATACCATAACTTTTTTCTAGTTTTGAAGACAGGTGACCACTTAAAGCAGGGTTGAAAGTAAAGCAGAATGTGCCTGAAGGCACATTCTGCTTTACTTTCAACCTGCTTTAAGCTACTATTTGCTTATGAGTAATAGGTTAATAAAGGCTTTTCTGGGACTCACAACTTTTTAAATAATGAGTCCCTGGCAAATTTAATGAGTATAGGACTCGGGATGCAGAGGTAAAATTATCACTGTATACCTATATGGTCTAATTAATATAAGAGGGATGAAGTAGGTATCAGAGAGCTTTCTAGTCTCAAAAACTGTTCACTCCTTATGTCTGCTCAAAACCTCTATATCATTATTACTCATCAGAATCATCTCTTTAAATAGTCTAACAATAGGGTTTAAATGGAAAAATATAACAGAGGAAATGTTAGTATTTCTTTAGTTTACTCCTTCTTATATTTGGAAAACATTTTTATTTCTGCATGCTTTTCAAATTAACCTATTACCCCATAAATACACCTATTTACACCTTTAAATTACTCTTCCACTCAAGAAAATAGTTCCAATCAATAGTTATGTATAACTATCATAAGAAATATTTTCTATATTCAAGCAGAAAATAGCTGAGAGCAGGCTGAAAGTAAAGCAGAATGCGCCTTAAGGCACATTCTGCTTTACTTTCAACCTGCATTAAGTAATCACATGTCTTCAAAACTGGAAAGAGCCCATGGGGTAATGGGTTAAACCTATTCAAACAAGTTTATTGCCCCAAATCTAACACACTATGTAGGAAAGGCAGAACTTGTGGGTTTACAATTCTCTTGATATACAATACCAGCAATGGCAACAGAAGTACTGTGAAATACAAAGAAGGAGTTTTCTTGTGTAACTATAGAATGTCTGACTATTATGTAGAAGGAAAGAGGTGAACCTACTGACGGCAGTATACAGAGTCAACAAGGAACAGCCTTAACCACTCTACAATAAGACTGTGACTGTGTTTGCAAACTGTTTGGATCCAGATGAAAGTAACTAACATTCCTGCTATAAAGACCACTACTCCAAAGATAGTTATGACCATTCAAAAGGAAAGAAGGAAATCATAGTGATATAATAAGTGACATAGCCAAAGTGAATTTTCACATTATCCTCTCTTCTACAGCTACTTAACAGTAACAAGAGGGCCTGAAGGCCCTGATATCGCTCATCATTTGTAATGAAGCCTGATAGCTTCACCTTTGAATTTCACCCGTTTTATTCTAAATCCATTCAAGTTTGTCGACCTACTGTAGTATAGTAGAGTACATCAAAGGCAGATAACTAGAGCCTAAACAATACTGAAATTAAGCCTTTTTCTAGCATTTCAAAGTATATCAAGGGCAGGTAACTATTGCCACAATGATTACATTTCAACAATAATTGCACTCCTTCGAGAACGTATAGCTACATCCTTTGTGTACAAGTATAATCAAAATCCATTGAAAACTGTAGTTGCAAGAGTGTAAACGCTGTAAAATATGGCATTTTCAGCAATTCAAAGGTAGATATCTCTTGATCTATTTGTCTGATTCCAACCATAATCACCCTTTTTCCAACTCTTATGGTCATATACAATATGGGCAAGTTTGAGAGAGCTTGGATAAATATTGTGGCCTCTAGAGCGTAAACACTGTTAAATATATCATTTTCAGCAATTCAAAGGTAGATAACTCTTGACCTATTGATCAGATTACAACCAAAATTGATTTCATCTGAAGTCTTATGGTAATATACAATCTGAGTAAGTTTGAGAAAGATTGGATAAAATTTGTGGCCTCTAGAGTGTAAACATCGTTAAATATGGCATTTTCAGCAATTCAAAGGTATATAACTCTCGACCTATAAGTCTGCTTTCAACCATAATCAAACTCATCTGAACTCTTATAGTAATTTACAATCTGAGCAAGTTTAAGAAAGATTTGATAAAAATTGTGAACTCTAGCGTGTAAACACCGTTAAAAATGGCATTTTCAGCAATTCAAAGGTAGATTACTCTTGATCTATTTGTCCGATTTCAACCAAAATCAAACTCATCCGAACTCTTATGGTCATTTACAATCTCGGCAGGTTTTTAGAAAGATTGGATAAATACTGTGGCCTCTAGAGTGTAAACACCGTTAAATATGGCATTTTCAGCAATTCAAAGGTAGATAACTCTTGATCTATTTGTCCGATTTCAACCAAAATCGATCTCTTCCGAACTCTTATGGTCATATACAATCTGGGCAGGTTTTAGAAAGATTGGATAAATACTGTGGCCTCTAGAGTGAAAACACTGTTAAATATGGCATTTTCAGCAGTTCAAAGGTAGATCACTCATGACCTATTTGTCCGATTTCAACCATAATCTAACTCATCCGAACTCTTATGGCAATATACCATCTGAGCAAGTTTGAGAAAGATTGGATAAAAATTGTGGTCTCTAGAGTGTAAACACTAAAATTGTTGACGCCGCACACCGCACGACGGACAATCAAGGATTGCAATAGCTCACCCTGAGCTAACAAGAGCACCGCAAGCCGGGCACATTATACGCCCGTCAAATCGATCTTAGAATGTAGTCATACCAAAACCCTATCAAGGTAAAAACAAAAGGGGGAAGAACCCTGAAAGTTAGGGGTCATATGCTGACCAAGTTTCAAAAGGATGGGAATAAATTTGTTTGAGAAAGAGAGCTACAAACAAAAAATGCCCGTTTTTGACGATAAAAGGGGCATAACTCTTGAATGTCAGGGGCAATCTTGCTGGTTATGGAGCTTGACCGAGACATTATGGTCATACACATGCTGACAAAGTTTCAAAAGGATTGGAATAAATTTATTTGAGTTAGAGAGCGGACAAACTAAAAAATGCCCGTTTTTGACAAAATAAGGGGCATAACTCTTGAATGTCTGGGGCAATCCTGCTGGTTATAGAACGTAACCGAGACATTATGGTAATACACATGCTGACCAAGTTTCAAAAGGATTGGAATAAATTTGTTTGAGTTAGAGAGCGGACAAACTAAAAAATGCCCGTTTTAGATGAAAAAAGGGGCATTACTCTTGACTGTCTGTGGCAATCTTGCTGGTTATGAAACATAACCGAGACATTATGGTCATACACATGCTGACCAAGTTTCAAAAGGCCTGAAATAAATTTGTTTGAGTTAGAGAGCAGACAAACTAAAATATGCCCGTTTTTTACGAAAAAAGGGGCATAACTCTTGAATGCCTGGGGCATTCCTGCTTGTTATCAAACTTGACAGAGACATTATGGTCATACACATGCTGACCAAGTTTCAAAAGGATTAAAATACAGTCCAAACTCGTTAATCCAAACTCGCTTAAACCGAAATTCTCGTTAAACCAAATTTTTCTCCCGGTCCCGATTTTTCCCCTTCTTATTCTATATAAATCAACTCCGCTTTATCCAAATTTTGTTTATCCGAATTTTCCGTTAATCCGAAGTATTTATCTGGTCCCTTTGAAAAGACTTACCCTCAAATTGACACGCTTAATCCGAAGTGCAATTTTCACACCTCGATCGGGTGTCAGACTGGTCATAATTATGGTCGCCAAACACTCGCGAAAACTAATTACACCGCCTAAAGATTGTACACAATGTTTGCAGTATTGGCCAATTAAACACATTTGTATCCAATAGAAACCGTATAGATCTTTAAAAACACAAGCGGAAGGTGTTGACATACGTTGCTCAAATGTTTGTAACAATATTCTTCTTTGCGATATTGAGATCGCTACTTCACTTTGAACGTTGTGTGTACATGTACGTACGTAAATCGTTTACAAATGCGAAAAAAGTATTATCGCTGTTTTTCGAAGTTTCAAGCTATTGTTACGATTTAATATTTATGACATAAATGTATTAGAAATTTTTTAATGTATTTCATGATTTGTGTTATCAAAACCATTGTCGTAAAACGTGCCGGTTTGTATGCATGTGTGTAATGTCTTTATGAATACACAGATGGGTACGGACGCGGCGTATGTCCGTAAGTAGCAGAGAGTAAACAAAGGTTTGTGTTTAGTTGGTTTCATTAACTGGATTATGGGATTAAACAAAGTTATCAAATTTAAAGCACATCATTATTATTGCATAAGTATTAAACCAAAACAAAACAAAAAATACTTTTTTTTACGTATATGCATTAACTGAAAAGAAATATTACGGGAAGGACATCCTATCAAAAAACGATGACCGGAGATGACAAAGTTGATACAAGATGACTGTTATCGATCCAATCGCTTAATTCGTACTCCCGTTAATCCGAATTATTTTTCTTGGTCCCATGAAATTCGGATTAACGAGTGTGGACTGTAAATGTATTTGAGTTATAGAGCAGACAAACTAAAATATGCCCGTTTTTTACGAAAAAAGGGGCATAACTCTTGAATGTCTGGGGCAATCCTGCTGGTTATCGAACTTGACCGAGATATTATGGTCATACACATGCTGACAAAGTTTTAAAAGGATTAGACTAAATTTGTTTGAGTAAGAGAGCGGACAAACTAAAATATGCCCGTTTTTTACGAAAAAAGGGGCATAACTCTTGAATGTCTGGGGCAATCCTGCTGGTTATCGAACTTGACCGAGATGTTATGGTCATACACATGCTGACAAAGTTTGAAAAGGATTAAAAAACATTTGTTTGAGTTAGAGAGCGGACAAACTAATATGCCCGTTTTTGACAAAAAAGGGGCATAACTCTTGAATGTCTGGGTCAATCTTGCTGGTTATCGAACTTGACCGAGATATTATGGTCATACACGTTCTGACCAAGTTTCAAAAGGATTAGACTAAATTTGTTTGAGTTAGAGAGCGGACATGAAAAAGTTAACGGACGGACAGACGGACAGACGGACGGACGGACAGACGGACGGACAGCGCCACGACATAATACGTCCCGTCTGAAGACGGGCGTATAAAAATGGTGTCCAGCTTAGAATAAAGTCATGGCAATAAAATATATACTGAAAAATACAAAAAATTTGTCAAGTTGTTTAACCCATTACCCCATAAATACACCTTTTTACGCCTTTAATTTATTCATCCACTAAAAAAATAGTTACAAATGTTACAAAAAAGAACCATACGAAATATTTTCAATATTCTAGCAGATAATAGCTTAAAGCAGACTGAAAGTAAAGCAGAATGCGCCTTAAGGCTCATTCTGCTTTACTTTCAACCTGCTTTAAGTGGTCAGCTATTTACAAAACTAGAAACAGGCTATGGGGTAATGGGTTAAAATGAGAGTTCTCAGAGACAGCAATTCCCGTTTTGTATAGGCCTGACAATCAATATAAAAGACAAAGGGAACAGTATAAAATAATGGAAGGTAGTCTTTTTTTCAATGCAAAGGGAGGTAATTTGAAAATTTGCTTTTTTCAATGGACGATTGTAAAGTACACAGCCTGCTAAAGACCGATCATCCAAATGTGTGTGCTTTTGTTGCTCGCTACTTTTTTAACATTATCTCAAACTTTTATGATGGAAAAACACGACTGTTTATGATTTATAAAGCAGTTAAAGCATCTTTGACATTTCTTTCTGTTTTTCAACATTTTTTTATGTTATTATGCAACATGAGTGGTAAAATGAACCATGGAGATGTGGTTTGCATCCATAATGTATGACTAAACTTTATTTGTTCAGTATAGAAATACAGTGTTCCCTCTCTACAATGACCCTTCAAACAACGACTCCCTCCCTACAACGACCCTTGCGGCTATTCCCTAAACGGGACAATTATGTCTAACGCTTTCACTGCTGCAATATTGTCTTCTTAAAACTGTCATCTGCTGCTTTCTCAAATTTACATATAAATGGAGACTGATAGAATATATATACTGACGAGTGACAAACAGGTTGAACCCAGTTCAGACGCCGCGTTACGTGATGTCTGATCTGGATTCAACCTGTTTGCAAATGTAAGCCTATTACCCTCCCTACAACAACTCCAAACAAACACAATGTTTGTCTCCCATTGGATGTCGTTGTAGAGAGGGAGCGCTGTAGTACAGTTTACTGCAGGACAAATGTATCATCTAAATCAGTAAATATTGTGTTCAGATGAGAATAAAGGCATGGCAATAAAATAAAGAAATATTGCAGCTTACTGCAGAACAAAAGTAATACATATAGGACTTTCTGTATTACTTTTGTTCCGCAGTAAGCTTCAGTCTTAGTCTGTATATAAGAAACAAATTCCTCTTCTTTGCAGTGGCTGCTTGCAGTGCCTACTGTACATAAAGGAAACATGATAGGCTTAGATTGTAAGCTTACTGCAAGCTTTAGTTATACTATATGTGCCTGTTTTATGTTACATATGTCTTTGACAGCTGAGCAAGGTCAGCTCACTGTCAGTCTATAATAATAGCTACACCACACAACAGATGGGAGAATCATAAAGCTGAGCAATATGTTACCCATCTTCACATACAGCACCATCTGCTGCAACTTGCTGCCTCCTAATTGTTTTCAAAACTAGTCAATCTTTTATAAACCAATAACCCAAACGATACACCTTTTTTATGCCTTAAATTTATTTAATTGAAGAAAATAGTCCCACATTACAGTCATGAATCAATATGCACTTTTAACAAATGTTTCCTAGTTTCTAACAGATGGTAGCTTTATGACCACACTACAGAAAACAGGCTATGGTGAAATGGGTTAAGCAACATACACTCAGTGAAGTGCATGTAGTATTGTGACATCTTCAGACAACTGACTGCTGAATGCAGGAAAGAAATATTGCTCCAGGAGTCCTATAGGAGCTTTCTGCAATACTTCTTATCTGCATTAACCCTTTCCCTTATAGAAGCGCCTTTTAGCACATTCATTTTATTCATCCCCTGAAGAAAATAGTTCCAATATATACCGTAATGAATATGTGTCATATTTAATACTTTCCTTATTCTAGCAGGACTGGTGGTAGCTTAAAGTAGGCTGGAAGTAAAGCAGAATGCGCCATAAGGCGCATTCTGCTTTACTTTCAACCTGCTTTAAGTAGTCACCTATTTTCAAAACTAGAAACAGGCTATGGGGTAAAAGGTTCAGCAACTTCATATATTGAATATTGCATATTGGTATTCTATTGTGTGGTGGCTTAAAACAAGAATGCCTGTACTGCATGTGTAACTTGTGTGAAGCAGCCATTTGGTTGAGACATATGGATATTTCCAAGGAAATGAAGTTGATAAGTGCAAAAAGAAAGTTATGCTGATAGCTCATGAGTGATTTCTGCTTCAATTTTGTAACATATTATTGGCTGCCAGCAATAGTGAATACTTGCAGCCTGTTTGTAAATAGATTTTCATTCTTGAAGCCTTTTAACCTACTTTAAGTGGTCACCTCTTTTCAAAACTAGAAACAGGCTATGGGGTAATGGAAAAGGTGAAGGCCTGTAAAGGCATTACTATAAAGGAAAGGTTCGGGTGGGGTTTTTACAATATTGATTGACAGTGTTGTTTTTATGTAATTTTACTTTAACCCTCCTCCATTGCATGTTTTCAGCATTGAAGACAGATGGTCACTTAAAGCAGGCTGAAAGTCAAAAGCAGAAGCTCTTTATGGAGCTTTCTGATTAACTTTCAGCCTGCTTTAAGCTACCATCTCCTAGGGTATAGGAAATATTTGTTATGGTGCATCATTCATGACTGCACATGTATAAAGCGTAAATAATTTCTTTACATGAGGATTAAATAATTACAGTCATGAAAGGGTGTATCTATTGGGTAATGGATTTAGTACTCTAGAAATGAGTGTCATGTAGTTGGGATCTTGATCAGATGAGTTATCACAGATCTACGCAGCATCAATTTGTTTACAAATGCTTGCGCAGGATAATGGTTTACTGGGCTCCAGATAAGAGGGAGTAACCTGAACAAATCCAACATTTTCTCACTCATTTCAGCACCAACTCATATGGTGTTATTACTCGTTAGAATTGTCTCAAAGACACCATTCTAATGAGTAGTGACACCATAAGGTTTAATGCAGAATTTTTTTTAAGTTTTTGAAATACTCCCCTTATCTGGAGCTCTGGGTTTAGCCATCATAATTTGAACAGCTTGTACACATGGCTAGTTAAATTGTTAGTCTCTTCAATAAGTCATTTACCATGTGGATGTTTAGATTTATGTCTCCAGTACAATGGTGAAAGTAAGTGTTTATTGATCTTGTACAGTCCAGCCTGTGTCAAGTTATCATTCAAAAACACTTGGCAGCAGCCTTTAACCCATTACCCCATAGTCTGTAGTTTATAAGATCAGTGATCACATAAAGCTGGTTGAAAGAGCTCTGGTTTCAGTCTGCTTTAAGCTACCATTTGATCCTATTTTACTGATCATGACCTCTTGAACTTTCTACTTATCTTGAATATGTCTATATTTTTATTGGATACAATTGATTAGTCAAACTGTGATAATATCTACAAAACACTAACCACACCGATTTATTCTTTATACGTGTACTTGGTTAAATCATATGACTATTGCTTTACTTTTGCAATACAGTAAAACTTCTCAAAAGTGAAATTCATTACAAGGTTTAGTTTAGTCTTTAAGACATGCTGTAGCTTAATGCATGACAAATCTAATGCAGAAAGCTCCTAAAGGAGCTTTTTGCATTAGTTTTTCATTGCATTAAGCAGCCACCTGCCATTAAATATCTCCATTCTTTCCTATAAACACAGTTTGGACTGGTAAGAGAGGTTGTACTGTTTGTAAGAAAACCTATATTGTTGTGTGTCTAAACAATTAATTTCTACAAAGATCTTTTCCTCAGCAGTGAAGGAGTGAAATCTACATGGTACATACAGTGGAGAATGTGTTATTCTTTCCCAATAAACGCGTTTACGCTAAAACTATTATTTGCAGTGCAAACAGTTTGGAGCCAGATCAGACGCCGGGTTACCCGGCGTTTGATCAGGCTCCTAACTGTTTGCCACCAAGATAAACATGAAATATCAGAATTGTCCAAAAGTTGTTCTTTTCTACGTTTTAGCGCTTTGCGTTTGCGTACGTTTGCGTTTAAACGGGAAAGAATAACAGATTCTCCACTGTATATAAAATACATTAAGTATCCAAACACCACCCAAACACATGCAAACAACTGCACTAAGGCTGTGACGATTTCTGGAGTTTAACTCTTTCCTCCCTACAACTTTAAATGGACAATTCAAGTTTCTATTTTAGTCTAGTCCATTTCTGACTTTTAAGGGTTGTTTTTGTCAATGTTTGGCTTTATGACAAACAGTGAAGACCCTGATCAGAGGGCTCCTTTCGGAGCCCTCTGATCTGGGTCTTCACTGTTTGCATTGGACAAGTGTACTATTCACATGTACACTGTTTGAAAAGGACGCCTATATGCGGGACTAGGGTTCAAAGGGTTAACTAGGAACTGTTATAGCTTGAAGTCTCAGAACATTGAGATCACAAACCACTGTCTCATACAACACACCTTTTATCAGAAATCAAACATTCCAACACACACTGTGGATATATTCACTTACCCAAATGTTGACCATCTTTAATTCTATAGACCTTGGCCCATTGAGCCTTAATTTAAACATTCTTTATTGGACCAAACTAATATAAAGCCACTTGCTAATTGGTTTTTGTACACTGGTCATATCATCTACTAAATGTAGAGTGGAAACACGAAATAATCCCCATCTACAGAAATAATCCCCATCTACGGTTTGACTAACTGGTTATTAACCCTTTACCCCATAGCCTGTTTCTAACATTGAAGACATATGATCACTTAAAGCAGGTTGAAAGTAAAGCAGAATGCGCCTTAAGGCGCATTCTGCTTTACTTTCAACCTGCTTTAAGCTTCCATTTGCTAGAAAAAAGAAAATAATCTTTATGATACATATTCATGACCGTAAAAATTGGAACTATTTTCTTTAGTGTAAGAATAAATATGATGTGCTAAAAGGCGCTTCTATAAGGGAAAGGGTTAAGGTGCACAGAGTCAATATTGGCCTCAGAGTTATCTTTCAATAATCTTTGGCCTTTGTTTGAATATTATCTAGCTGTGTAAGAGAGCCAGCACTGCTAGATAAAACCCTAGCACTAGTGAATAGCAAAACAGGACACCATTCCAGAAACCCTGCATTTAACCCAAACACCCCATAAATACACATTTTTATGCTTTTAATTCATTCCTCGACTGAAAATAGTTCCATTTTATAGTCATGAATTAGTTTCTATATCCTTACAGATGATAGCTTAAACTTTCAATCTGCTTTAAGTGGTCACCTGTCTTCAAAACAAGAAATAGGTTATGGGGGGATGGTTTAAGCAGATTCCATTGCCTTAGGATATTATGGATAGTCTAAAATAAATCGTCACAGCCTTAAAATGAACTAAAGTAACACCTATACCATAAGGTTAATGGTATACAACCTAGCATGGTTAGTTAGAGAAATGAGCTCGGGTTGGCTCTTGGGTCTTTCTGGTTACGATATCGTATTGTGACCCAAACTCCGATAATCTGAAATAAATTGGCAAATACTGCATGTAATTTCTTTGTTTACATTTAAATTATATATAAGATTAGATGCATTATGGGTTAAGATTCTTGGTGAGATACACATACAAGATATCATGACTCCTTTCACCAGTTACACGAATGCCCCCGGTGGTACAGGGAGGGGAATCCAGACAACTACTTATTTAGACTCTGACTGATCAAGAGTCATCTAGTCTGTCAGTCTGACCAAATTTCAGTTAATACAGAGAACAAGTCAATTTCAGCAGGTAGCATTTTGAGCCGAAAAAATTAATTAAGTCAAAGGGTTGAAAAAGAAAGACTCAACATAACATTTAATGAAGAGGTTCTACATAGTTTGCAATTTACAATGATCTGATTTCAACAATAATTGCACTTTTATACATTGTGTGCAAGTATAATCAAAATGCATTCAAAAACTGTAAACACTATCAAATATGGCTTTTTCAATGCATGAGGGGAAGATAACTCTTGACCAATTCAATCGATTTCAATAATAATTTAACTCATTGGAGAACTTACAGCTGTATATAATTTTACAAGGTTTCAAATTTGTAGACACTTGAGGACAAACAATACTGTAATAAAGCCTTTTCTAGCATTTCAAAGTATATCAAGGGCAGATAACAATGATCAGATTTCAACAATTACATATCTTTAAGAACTTATAGAGCTCTATATGCAAATTGTGTGAAAGTATAATCAAAATCCATTGAAAACTGTAGCTGCAGCCAGAGTTTTAACACTGTTAGATATGGCATTTCCAACCCTTCAAGGGCAGATAACTCTTGACCTATTAGTCCGATTTAACCATAATAGAACCTATCCGAATTCTATGGTAATATACAATCTGAGCAAGTTTGAGAAAGATTGGATAAAAATTATAGCTTCTAGAGAGTAAACACTAAAATTGTTGACGACACATGACAGACGCTGGACTTTCAAGGATTGCAAAAGCTAACTCTGGACAGGCTCAGGTGAGCTAAAAATGGAGTAAACTGAACAATTTAAACATATCTCTACCAAGCTCTATGATGTGACACTTCAAAACAACATTAATCATTCTTCATATAGCATCAATATATAGCATAAATACATATGTATATATTAATATTTGTGGAAAACAGTGACTACCCTGAAGGAGCTGTATGATTAGGTTCTGTACCGTTTTGTTATAGGATCTGTCTGACATGTGGGACATTTTTTCATCAGTTATTTAGCCAATATAAAGGTTTTTATATATGAACATTCAGAAGGAGAATGGTTCACGATAAGTCAAACTATGGGGTTTGGTGAAAACATTCTAGCATATGGTTGCTTAAAGCAGGCTGAAAGTAAAGTAGAATTGCCTTAAGGCACATTCTGCTTTACTTTCCACCTGCTTTAACTGGTCACCTGTCTTCAATATAAGAAACAGGCTATGGGGTAATGAGTTAACCTTTGATCAGCAAATTATCTAATAGAGAAACATTGATACCTTTATTCATATAGCTTTTAATTGCTGAATTCACAACAGTAATGCGGCCCGCAGTGTGTTCATTAGTAACCGATTGCCGATGCAAACCATCGGTTGAAATCGCTTCTGCATCGGTTGTTTTTTGTCCAGAGACAAAATTGAAGAATCACAAAAAGTGAAGTTTCACTCAAATATTACCGTTTTCGGCAAGTTAATTGAGTAAAACAAAAGCCTAGACCTCTTGAAACTTTGAAAGACGACGTTAGTTGCTTAAAAATAACCCGTGCCGATTATTGTAATTGTCTGAGTTGTTGCGTATACGTAATGCTCTCGGATCTTATCCTTACGATCTATATAACCTATAAGCTTCCGGTTTAAATATCTGCCTAGGTTGAATGTTATTCTGCAGAATAGGAAATGGAAAAGTTTCTGCGATTTCGGTCGAATGAAGACAAAATAAAGCTGAAATAGTAATGGTTCCTCGTTTATTTGTTTTTTCCCGTTGTTACCGTATGAGTGCTTACAAGTTTCGCATGGTGTTTCTAGTTTCTTGTTCAGTTTTCATTTCCGATATTTATGTAGAAAACCTTCGATCGCCGTTACAAAAACAAATCCAACACAATGAGTTGATATCAGAAGAAACATGTGTTCGTCTTTAAACTTCTGTAGATGATTCTCGTTATAGTTTTACTTCGCGTTCGGAATTCGGACCAGTTAGAAAAAGAAAGGAAACAGTTACTGCGACTTCGGCTTTCGGTCGAACCGTTCGGAAGCCCAAATAAAGCTGAAACAGTAGTTATGGTTCCCTTATTTATTTGTTATAACCCGTTGTTACCGTTTGAGTTTTCGCAAGTTTCGCATGATGTTTCTAGCTTCTTCAGGGACGTAGATTAGATATATTTAATATATATCCTTGGTTTCTTGTTCAGTTTTCATTTACGATATTAACGTGAAACGTTCGATCGCCGTCGGTGTCCGTACTCGTGGAAATAGTAAAACTTGAATATATCCTTAATGAAGTATTGTTTCCCCTCGTACTAATTTCGCCAAACATCAAAACGAATCTTCGGCATATTTAAACAACGGAATTATACACGCACGTGTGTATATATGCTTTCATATGCTGCTGAAAGTTTAAACAAGCTGTCGGTAAAACCACGAAGTACTTAGGTCTAAGTACTCCATGGTAAAACGAAGTTAAAATAAAAATATACAAGATAATCACCTTGAATTCCAGCGCATCCGCGTATTTTGAAATAAAAACATAGGCGCGCAATCAAACAAGTCAGCGTTAGTTAAAGAATCCATTTTTTTGTTTATTTCGTAACACACACCACTGCAGGGTTCGACACTAACGGGAGTCGGGAGCCCGAGACTTCTTATTATCGTGTCGGACTCCTTTGATTTGCATGTTGGCAGTCCGACAGACTCTTTAAATCTGGAGAAAAAAACTAGAACAAAAAGCATGTTCTGCCGATTTTCTGTAGCACAAATCTACTTATAGAAAAGTTAAAAATCAAACATAAGTCGGCGCTATATGTTTTGTTTATTTCGTAACACACACCAGGGGGTTGATTGACATATTAAGTGTAGTTATATAATGAAAGTAGCGCTAAAAATAGTTTTCACTTGCTTGCTTTATTCGTTTAAATGTCTCACCCGAGTTATCGATATCTGTTAAGACTAAACTATTGCGGGGGAGCGAATAAATTAAAGTCTACGGCACCCGGTATAAACCAGGCGGTCACCCATCCAAGTACTAACCGGGCTCGACGTTGCTTAACATCTACATCATACGTTGGCGCAGTCACTAATGACTATTACCCAACGGCTTAACTTCGGTGATCGGACGAGAAACGGTGTTTTCAACGTATTTTCAAACGTGTTCAATTGCTGTTAAAAGATTTTCGGAAATCCGTTCTAAAGATAGCAGGTATTCCCTAAAATGTGTGCGACGGAAAATAATTTATGCATTTAACTAATGCCGCATAGTCATTCGTTACTGTTCGGTACAGCTCGTAAAAGGCGGGAAAATAATAATGTCTTTGTCTTAGAAAATCTTAATTTATCAACCAATGAAACACGGAATTCCGTACACACCCTCACGAGAAGTCACGTGTAATATACGTCACTATTACACGTGATTTGTTATCTTTCTAGGTATTCCTCTTTCAAAACAGTCATGGCAGTCTACGCTTCATTGAACAGAAAAGCGAGACCATAAAAATAGTAGCTAGAGAAAGCCAAATATAGTCATACGAAGGCACTCCTAATGTGGCAGTTCTCTGACTGTTTAATGCAGTGGGAAACTGAGCGTTGGGTGTGTACAATGTTTCTTAAATATTACGTAATTGCTTATCTCCCGGCACTGGTAAATTGACAATCTTGTTAATAACACACACGGCCGAGCACCTTTTGACGAGCATTTACGGAGGTAAGAGACAGTTGAATCCTGAAAATACGCTGATGATCTCTTACCGGAATAACGTATATATCTATATACGTTCCTGGTTACATGGTGTCCAAAAACATGGAAAATACTTTTGATCTTGGTGTCCGAAATAAGAGGCAAAAAATAATTTTTTTTCATGAAAAATTATAGGTTTCCGAACTCTAAGAATGTCCGAACTGTTGGAGTTAATGCGGTACGGTAGGTTGTGAAATTTGGCCAAGGAGAGCTCTTCTTTGGGGGTGTAAAACTGCTTAAAATCGTTTTCAGCCGGGGGGGCTTCGCCCCCCTGGCCCCCCTACCAGGGCTTTGCCCTGGACCCACAGGGGGCCTAGGCGGCCCCCTTGACCCCCCGCCGAATCGGTTGATTTCACAAAATTATCCCTTGATACAAATCTTATTGACAACCCTGAATGCCAAACTTTAAAATAGTTTACTATATACGGCTAAAACTGTACCCTCAATATTGGAATTAGTTAAACAACAGAAAGCGAAACACAATTACTTGTCACAAATGGAGAAATTACTTAACATTCACAGCGTTAAAAAGGGGAAAAAAGCCTAACAAAAAGTTTCCTGTCTGTCTCCTATATTTGCTAATTTACCTATTAAAGTATCATTTCAGTTACATTGTAGCATGACAGAGATAAAAAAAAAACAAGAGCCGTATACGGCCCTAAATCACTCACTGGGAGCCATTGATGTAAATGTAACATATCTTGGAATGCTGAGAAATTATGACAATATGATTGTGCAATTTTCTGATTGGATGATGCTGAGTGCCAAATAGCTAAGCTCAGGGTACTATGGTTTCAGATAAGATTTTTTAATTATTTTTTTTTAAATCTATATTTAGCTACTGGGACCTAGTTATGCAACGGACCGGAAACATTTGAAAAGTATTGGTAAAGTACCTCTAGAAGTTACCCCATGCCAAATATCAAAGCTCTAGCCATATTGGTTTCAGAGACGAAGAGGTGTGAAGATTTCACTATATAACTCTATGTAAATTTGTGACCCCGGGGCGGGGTCATTTTTGACCCTAGGGACATACTTTGAACAATCTTGGTAGAGGACCTGAAAAAAATGCTTTGTGCCAAATATCTAAGCTCAGGGTACTGTGGTTTCAGACAAGAAGATTTTTTAAGATTTTATTGAAAAAATCTTTTTTTAGCTCCTGTGACCTAGATATGCAACGGACCTGAACCATTTGAACAATATTGGTAAAGTATCTCTAAAATTTACACCATGCCAAATATCAAAGCTCTAGCCACATTACTTTCAGAGAAGAAGAGGTTTGAAGATTTCACTATATAACGCTATGTAAATTAATGACCCCTGGGACGGGGTCATTTTTTACCCCAGGGACATAATTTGAACAATCTTAATAGAGGACATGTAGATGATGCTTTGTGCAAAATATCTAAGCTCAGGGTACTGTGGTTTCAGAGAAGATTTTTTAAGTTTTAATTGAAAAAATCTATTTTTAGCTCCTGTGTCCTAGATATGCAACAGACCGGAAACATTTGAACAATATTGGTAAAGTACCTCTAGAAGTTACACCATGCAAAATATCAAAGCTCTAGCTATATTAGTTTCAGAGAAGAAGAGGTTTGAAAATTTCACTATATAACTCTATGATAATTTGTGACCCCCGGGGCGGGGCCATTTTTGACCCCAGGGACATAATTTGAACAATCTTGATAGAGGACCTATAGATGATGCTTTGTGTCCAATATCTAAGCTCAGGGTACTGTGGTTTCAGAGAAGAAGATTTTTTAAGTTTTAATTGAAACGATCTATTTTTAGCTCCTGTGACCTAGATATGCAACAGACCGGAAACATTTGAACAATATTGGTAAAGTACCTCTAGAAGTTACACCATGCCAAATATCAAAGCTCTAGCTATATTAGTTTCAGAGAAGAAGAGGTTTGAAGATTTCACTATATAACTCTATGTAAATTTGTGACCCCTGGGGCGGGGCCATTTTTGACCCCAGGGACATAATTTGAACAATCTTGTTAGAGGACCTATAGATGATGCTTTGTGCCAAATATCTAAGCTCAGAGTATTGTGGTTTCAGAGAAGAAGATTTTTTAAGTTTTTATTGAAACGATCTATTTTTAGCTCCTGTGACCTAGATATGCAACGGACCGGAAACATTTGAACAACTTTCAAAGAGGACCATATAAGGATCATATCTGCAAAGTTTGGTTAAAATCCATCCAGTAGTTTAGGAGGAGATGTCATTTAAAGAAATTGTTGACGACGGACGACGAACGGACGGACGACGACGGACACAGCACGATCAAAATAGCTCACCTTGGCACTTTGTGCCAGGTGAGCTAAAAAAATGACACACACACTAGATTAATACAAATTTCACCTTGACCCTTGAAGCAACGATACAGTGGGGATAGTGTTGTATAATCGGTCCAAAAACCATAATCGATTATAAACGATTATTGGTAGTCATAATTGATCGATGATCGATTATATAATCGTTTTAACATAAACTATTTATATATGTACTCTGAAAAGCTGAATATATGTGATACTCATGCTTATATTTGTATGTTATATATCTACATAATTTTGCAAACAATGCACCCATATGAAGCCAAATCAAGAACAAAGCAGCAATTTGATAAAACAGTTAAATTAAAGTCCTATTTTTATTTGCAAATTAATTGAGCTTGCTTTGTACATATTGCACAGTATGTAAACTCCGGTGTATACCTTCCGGAAGCTGCGATCAGCGAAGCGAGATATTTACCGATAGTTTGTCTGACAGATTGACTCCGACCACTTTGACAAGTAAGTTTTCCATAACAGAACACGCTAGCTTATATTAAATACACAATCTACGATGGTGATACAGTTCAAAAACATTCCACATAGCTCTTCCTGCAATGATATGATAAATAAACGTTAAATATTTGATTGATCATCGCTGCGTATCAAGGGAAAACGAACAGGTGCTTCAAAAAGTATCATCAATTCTGTCAATTGAAGCATTTCCGCACCACACATGATAGAAATGGCAAAATGAATGAAATACCTACCTGAAAAATATAATATTCCGTGGGAAAATGTGAATTTTACACGAAAACTTCGTTACAAATAAATCTGACCTAATTTCATTTACTGTATGACCAGCTGCAATACGACTGTATAAATAGCTGCGATTTATAATGGAAAAACTGTATGACTAGCTGAGATCACTGAATCCTTTACGAAACCAGTTCGTAGTGTTAAATTGTTATATATGTGAATTTATCAAATGAAAGCAACGAATATTCTTCAATATGCTCTTTATACATTACAAAACAGATTATTCTGACGATTGTCAAATGTTTAGACGGTGATCAGACACGATATCTTGGTTTAATAAGTACCGTTTTTCGAATCCCAATTTTCTATTGACATTGATACATTCAAACCCCTTAAACCCTTTACTCCTCATAACTTCCTATTTATGTATTAGCAAACAGAGACGGTTTCAACAGTTCTCTTACCAGGGCGTACGTTTTGGACTTATAGAAACGTGTTGAAATAGTCCTATAGTCCTACATTGTCCAAAACAATATTTTTTTCATATGATTTTTAAAAAATATATGAGACGTGTCATGACAACATCAGCCTTTTTACATTGCAAAGTTGTACAGACCAGGCACCGTTGTCATGACAGGCTCTGTACATGAGTTTGATTTAAGTATCACAACCTCACCACCCGATTGAGTAGGTGGTGGGCATTGGCGTAGCTTCCTATTAGGCAAGTAGGCACGTGCCTACACTTTTTTTCAGAAGTCCAAAAAATAAAAAGGCTAAAAATGCAGAAAAAGCAATAAAATGGACGTCATGGGGGGTTAGGGGTGAACCCCAATTGTTTTTAAATAGAATCATGTTAGTATTTTGCCTGTATCAAACGCGGGAAAAGACTTCAGAACGCATCTAGAGACTATCTAGGAATATTTTTTCCCGGGGGGCATGCCCCCGGACCCACTAGTAAGAAAGTGTACCTTATTCATTGGTCTAGCCACTCCCTACCGCACGTCCATGTATAGCTACCTTTATGCAAAACAATGCTACGATGTGCACACTATCCTCATATTTGGAACAATTTAAAAGTAAAATAAAAATGAAATAACATCGGAGTGGGTATGTGTTAGAGATTAATGGAAGACGACCTGCCAATAATTATTAACCTGGGGGCCCGTTTCATAAAACTTCGTACGACAAATGTTGTCGTAAGTCAGATTATTAAAGTCACGATTTATATTTATTTCTCCATCTAATCCTTTATTGTGACATCTCTTTTGAATCGTCTTTTCAAGACGATCCCAAAGAGATATCACAAGACAGGATTAGATAGAGAAATGAGAAATTAAATGTACAATGTGTCTTAAAGTTCTGACTTACGATCGTTTTTGTCGTACGAAGCTTTATGAAACGGGCCCCTGGAACAGACAATGTATGTTATTTTTAGCCGACTTTTACATAGATTTATGTCAGAATTTTACCTGTCTTGAACCAGGGACCATATATAACATATATGGTCCCTGCTTGAACGCGCGAAACGCCCTAGAACAAACCAGAGGCCATCTAGGAATCAACCCCTAGTAAGAGTGCGTTCCCTAAATTGGTATAGTTACTGGGACTTCCAACGGGCCTATAGTGTGCTCGATCAACTTGTCTCGACAAGAAAATTCCAATAGCGAGTTTGTTAATGAAAAACTTACAGTATCAGACCCTATGATATGCTAATTGACGTGAGGTTTTTTTAAGGAAAAGATGCAGACATCATCCGTTGCAAAAATGAAAGCATAGAGAGACAAAGACAGCGACAGAGAAAGAAAATGACAAAAGTAAGAGAGAGAGAGAGAGAGAGAGAGGCAGACAGACAAACAACCATATTTAGAGAGATAGAAAAACAGAGAAAAGAGACAGAGACAGAGACAGCGACAGACAAAAAATGGGAGACATACAGGCAGAGACAGCGAGAAAGACAAAGAAGGAGAGACAAACAGACAGTCATACAGAAAAAGAGAGAAGCAGAGAGAGAGAGATATAACGACAGAAACAGAGAGCAGAAACAAACAGATCGACAGAGGGCAGAGAGCGTGTGACAGAAAAAGAATCAGAGAGAGAGACAGTGACACAAAGTCTTAGATAGAGAGAGAGAGAGGGGGGGGCAGATACAGACAAAGAGAGAAGAAGATAGAGACGAGACATATAGACAGAGACAGAGAGACAGAAAACAGACAGACATACAGATAAAGATATGGAGACAGACAGATATAGATAGAGATGGAGAGTGAGAGAGAGAGAGAGAGAGAGAGAGAGAGAGAGAGAGAGAAAAAGAAAGAATGGGAGAGAGAGAGACACACACAAACAGAGAACATTACAGGCAGAGATAACATAGACAAAGTCAGAGAAGGTAATTTTCGTCATTAAATGTTGGTTTTCGGTAATTAATTCTAGTTTTGGGTATAAAAAGTTAGTTTCGGTAACTAATGTTAGTTCTGGGTATTTACAATTAGTTTTCGGTAATTAATGTTAGTTTTGGATATTTAAAGTTAGTTTTGGGTAAATAATGTTAGTTTTGGATATTTAAAATTAATTTCGGTAATAAATATTAGTTTTTGGTATTCAAAATTAGTTTTGGGTATACAATGTTTGTTTTGGGTATTTAAAATTAGTTTTGGGTATATAAAGTTAGTTTTGGGTAATTGATGTAAGTTTTGGGTATTCAAAATTAGTTTTGGGTATACAATGTTTGTTTTGGGTATTTAAATTTGTTTTGGGTCATTAAAATTAATTTCGGTAATTTATGTTAGTTTTGGGTATTCAAAATTAGTTTTGGGTATTTAAAGTTAGTTTTGGGTAAATAATGTTAGTTTTGGGTATTTAAAATTAATTTCGGTAATAAATGTTAGTTTTTGTTATTCATAATTAGTTTGGGGTATACAATGTTTTTATTGGGTATTTAAAATTAGTTTTGGGTATATTAGTTTTGGGTAATTGATGTAAGTTTTGGGTACTCAGAATTAGTTTTGGATTTAAAATGTTTGTTTTGGGTATTTAAATTTGTTTTGGGTATTAAAATTAGTTTTGGGTATAAAAAGTTAATTTTGGGTAATCTATGTTAGTTTTGGGTATTCAAAATTAGTTTTGGGTATTAAAAGTTATTTTGGGTAAATAATGTTAGTTTTGGTTATTTAAAATTAGTTTTGGTATACAATGTTTGTTTTGGGTATTTAAATTTGTTTTTGGTCTTTAAAATTAATTTGGGTAATTTATGTTAGTTTCGGGTATTCAAAATTAGTTTTGGTTATATAAAGTTAGTTTTGGGTAAATAATGTTAGTTTTGGGTATTTAAAATTAATTTCGGTAATAAATATTAGTTTTTGGTATTCAAAATTAGTTTTGGGTATACAATATTTGTTTTGGGTATGTAAAATTAGTTTTGGGTATATTAGTTTTGGGTAATTGATGTAAATTTTGGGTATTCAAAATTAGTTTTGGGTATAAAATGTTTGTTTTGGGTATTTAAATTTGTTTTGGGTATTTAAAATTAGTTTTGGTCTTTAAAATTAATTTGGGTAATTTATGTTAGTTTCGGGTATTCAAAATTAGTTTTGGGTATTTAAAGTTAGTTTTGGGTAAATAATGTTAGTTTTGGGTATTTAAATTCAATTTCGGTAATAAATATTAGTTTTTGGTATTCAAAATTAGTTTTGGATCTACAATATTTGTTTTGGGTATGTAAAATTAGTTTTGGGTATAAATAATTAGTTTTGGGTAATTGATGTAAATTTTGGGTATTCAAAATTAGTATTGGGTATAAAATATTTGTTTTGGGTATTTAAATTTGTTTTGGGTATTTAAAATTAGTTTTGGGTATATAAAGTTAGTTTTGGGTAATCTATGTTAGTTTGGGGTATTCAAAATTAGTTTGGGTATACAATGTTTTTATTGGGTATTTAAAATTAGTTTTGGGTATATAAAGTTAGTTTTGGGTAATCTATGTTAGTTTTGGGTATTCAATATTAGTTTTGGGTATTAAAAGTTATTTTGGGTAAATAATGTTAGTTTCGGGTATTTGAAAATAGTTTTGGGTAAACAATGTTTGTTTTGGGTATTTCAATTTGTTTTTGGTCTTTAAAATTAATGTGGGTAATTTATGTTAGTTTCGGGTATTCAAAATTAGTTTCGGGTATTTAAAGTTAGTTTTGGGTAAATAATGGTAGTTTTTGGTATTTAAAATTAATTTCGGTAATAAATATTAGTTTTGGTTATACAATGTTTGTTTTGGATATTTAAAATTAGTTTTGGGTATATAAAATTAGTTTTGGGTAATTGATGTAAGTTTTGTGTATTCAAAATTAGTATTGGGTATAAAATGTTTGTTTTGGGTATTTAAATTTGTTTTGGGTATTTAAAATTAGTTTTGGGTATATAAAGTTAGTTTTGGGTAATCTATGTTAGTTTTGGGTATTCAAAATTAGTTTAGGGTATTAAAAGTTAGTGTTGGGTCTTAAATTTAGTTTTGGGTATTTAAAGTTAGTTTTGGGTATACAATGTTTGTTTTGGGTATTCAAAATTAGTTTTGGGTATTTAAAGTTAGTTTTGGGTATTAAAAAATTAGTTTTGGGTATTTAAAATTAGTCTTTGGTATTTAAAAATTAGTTTTGGGGCTTTTAAAATTAATTTCGGTAATTAATTTTAGTTTAGGGTTTTTAAATTTAGTTTGGGTAATTAATGTTAGTTTAGAGAGAAAGAAAGAAAGACAGAGAGAGACGCACATTAAGAGAGACAGAAACACACAGCGAGACAAAGAGAGACAGAGAGACAGAAATATATGTAGAGAGACTGACAGAGAGTCAGATCGAAAGAGAGAGAGAGAGAGGGATATAGTGAGAGAGAGAGAGGGGGTATACAGACAGACAAACAGACAGAAACAGACAAGACAGAGAGACAGACATACAGACATACAGAGGGGCAGACAAAGAAAGAGAGAAAAACAGAGATAGACAGACTTAGACAGAAAATGGAGAGAGACACACAAACAGAGAGAGACAGAGAGAGAGAGTGACAGAGAGAGATAAAGCGACAGTCAGAGACAGACAAAGAGAGAAAGAGAGATACAGAAACAGAAATACAGAGAGAGGGAGAGAGAGAGAAACAAAGATAAAGAGACAGAGAGACATAGAGAGAAACAAACATACATGCAGAGAGAGAGAGAGAGACAGAATGACAGACAGGCAGCGCTAGAGACAGATAGCGAGACAAAGGCAGAGAGACAGAAATAAGAGAAACACATAGAGAGACAGAGAGACAGACAGCCAAACAGAGACGGAGACAGACAGAGCAAAGAGAGACAACAGAGAGAGAAAGAGAGACACATACAGAGAGACAGAGACTGAAACAAACAGAGAGACAGAAAGAGACACACACACACACATAGCGACAGAGAAAGAGGTTGAGAGAGAGAGAGAGAGAGAGAGAGAGAGAGTCAGAGACAGAGACAGATAGAGACACAGAAATAAAGAGACAGAAATAAAGAGACACGCAGAGAGAGACAGACATTGACAGACATTCAGGCAGACAGAGCGAGACAGAAAGACAGAGAAACACATAGAGAGGCACATAGACATCGAACCAGCGGGAGACAAAGTGAGAGAGACAGATAGAGAGTCGTTATCGGGTTATTGTAGCGTCGTAGGTTATTTAATTTTAGTGTTCGGTAGTTGGTATTGTTATCGGGTGGTTTGAAGAGTTATGGGGTATTTGAGACCGGTACTGTTGGAATAAAGAAAAGTAAAGCGAGTTGTTCGAATCGTCTCTTTTTATTTTGCCACCATGAACGTGACATATTTGGTTTTATGAAATACGAATCGAATAAAAAAGATGGTTGGTAAGATTTCTCGAGTAGTCCAGTGGTTACATCACAGGTAAGGACACACACACACTGTTTTGCCTTCTCCGCACGGGTTCGATTCCCGACCGAGCTTAAACATTTTGCTTTCTTAACATTATTAATTTACGATACGCTGTGAAATGTTTTCTCATTAAATGATTTTCAATCATCATAATATTATATCTATTCAACGGTTTATATTATACACAAGTCAATTCCTTTTTTAAGAGAGAGAGAATAAGAGATACAGAGAGAGAGAGAGAGGGGAAGAGAGAGATGGAGAGAGAGAGAGAGAGAGAAAGAGAGAGAGTGAGATATAGATAGACGGAGAAACGGAAAGACAGAGATATAGAGACAAAGAAACAGTGAATGAGAGAGAGAATGTGAGAAACAGAGACAGGGACACAGAGAGAGAGAGAGACAGACAGACAGACAGAGACAGACAGAGACACATAGAGACAGACAGAGAGAGACAGAAACATAGTGAACGAGAGAGACAGACATACGGAGACAGACAGAGAGAGAGAGAGACAGAAACAGAGACAGAGTGACAGAGAGAGACAGAGAGAAAGAGACAGCAATAGAAACAGAGAGACAGAGACAGACAGAGACAGACAGGAACAGAAACAGAGACAAACAGACAGACAGACTGAGAGACATACAGAGAGTGACAGACAAAGACAGACACAGACATACATAGGCAGAGGCAGAGAGAGAGACAGAGACACACAGAGACACACCGAAAGAGCCAGAGACAGAGACAAAGAGAGACAGAGAAACATAGACAACTATAGAGAGAGGCATAAACAGAGAGAGAGACAGAGACAACGTGAGGCAGAGACATAGACAAGGAGAGACACAGACAGATACAGACACAGACATAGATAAAGAGAGAGAGACAAGAGACATAAATATAAAGAGAAGCAGACAGAGACAGGGATAGAGAGAGACAGAGAAGAAAGAGACAGAAACAGAGAAAAGGACAGAGACAGAGACAGAAACAGAGGAAGACAGACACAGAGCGACAGAGATAGAGAGAGGAGGAAACAGAGGGAGATAGAGACAGAGAAAGAGACAGAGACAGAGATAAACAGAGACATATACAGATACAGACGGAGAAGAAGAGAGAGAGAGACAGACAGAGAAAGAGAGAGAGACAGAGACTGAGAGACATATATAGAGAGACAGACATAGACAGAGGGACAGAGAGAGAGAGAGAGAGAGAAAGACAGACAGACATCCATACAGAGAGCGAGAGAGAGACAGAGACAGAGACGGAGATACAGAAATAGAGACAGAGATAGACAGACAAACAGAGAGATAGACTGAGTCAGAGGGAGACACAGAGAGAGACAGGGAGAGACAGACAGGGAGACACACAGATAAAGACAGACAGACAGACAGTCAGAGAGAGAAAGAGAGAGAAAGAGAGACACAGAGAGAGATAGACACACACAGACAGTGAGACACACAGAGAAAGACAGATAGACATACAGTCAGAGAGAGAGAGAGAGAGAGAAATAGAGACATATAGTCAGACAGAGAAACAGACAGAGACAGACAGAAATACAGACAGACAGACATACAGCCATACACAGAGAGAGACAGTGAGAGATAGAGAGACAGAGACAGAGAGAGGCAGAAAGACGGAGACAGACAGAGACAGACAGACCGACAAACAGAAAGAGAGACAGATAGAGATACAGAGAGAGAAAGACAGAGCTAAGAATAAAGAAAGAGAGAGAGAGAAAGAGAAAGAGAGGGGACATACATAAAGACAGAGAGTGAAAGAGATCGAAAGATCGACAAAGATAGAGAGAGACAGAAAGAAAGTGAGACAGACGGACAGGCAGATAGACAGAGAAAGGGGATAGACAGACAGACATAGAGACAGACAGACAGACAAAGACAGACATACAGAGAGTGACAGAGAGAGACAGAGACAAACAGACAGAGCCAGAGACAGGCACAGAGACAGAGAGACAGGTAGAGACAGACAGAAAGAGACAGAGACTGATGCAAAGTGAGACAGAAAGAGACAGATACAAAGATAGAGAGAGACATAGACAGGCAGACAGAGTCAGAGAGAAACGGAAATAGACAGAGACAGAGCGAGACAGAGACATCGTGAGGCAGAGACAGAGACAGAGCGAGACAGAGAAAGACAAAGACAGAGACAGCCAGAGACAGCTATACATAGATTAAGAGATACAGAGAGAGGGAGAGAGAGAAAAAAGAGAGGCGGAAACAGAGGAAGAGACAGAAACAAACAGAGACAATAAGAGACATAACCACAGACATACATCCAGAAACAGAAACAGAGGGAGACAGACACGGAGCGACAGAGTCAGAGAGATATAGACAGATACAAACAGAGAAATACACAGAGATAGGAAGTGAGGAATACAGACAGAGAGATTGAGAGAGAGACAGAGAAAGAGAGAGGGACAGAGAAAGACAGAGAGACAGAGACAGGGAGAGTCAGAGATAGAGGGAAACAAAGAAGAGAGACATAGAGAAAGAGACAGAGAAAGATATAGAGACAAACAAAGACAGAAACCGAGGGCTACAGACACAGAGAGACAGAGAAGGAAAATACAGAGACACAGAAAGATACATACAGAGACAGGGACAAACAGAGACATATACACAGGCAGAGAGAGAGGAAGAGAGAGAGAGGGCGTGAGAGAGAGACAGAGAGATATATAGAGAGATAGACATAGAGAGAGAGACAGAGAGACAGACAGACAGAGACAGAGACCGACAGAGAGAGAGATAGACAGAGACAGAGAGACAGACAGAGATAAACAGATACAGAGAGACAGAGACATAGAGAAACAGACATATACAAATACAGAGAGAGACAGAGAGAGAGACAGAGAGAGACATAAACAGAGAGATACCGGGAGAGGCAGATACAGAGAGAGACAGGGACAGATAGAGACATAGAGAGAGAGAGAGAAATAGAAAGAGACAGATACATACAGAGTGAGACATATAGACAGAGACTGAGAGAGACATAGAGACAGAGACAGAAATAGAAACTGAGAAACAGAGAGAGACAGATACAGACATGAACAGAAACATAGGGTGAGAGACAGAGAGGGTGCCAGAGAGAGAGACAGAGACAGATAGAGATAGAAGGACAGAGAGAGAGACAGCCAGACAGACAACCAGACAGAGAGAGAGACAGACAGACAGAGACAGACAGATAGACATACTGAGACAGAGAGAGACAGAGAGAGAGAGACAGAAAGAGAGAGAGACAGAAAGATAGAAGGAGAAAGAGATAAAGAGAGAGAGGGAGAAAGAGAGACAGAAAAAGACAGACAGACAGTCAGAGAAACAAAGAAGGAGAGAGAGAGAAAGAGAGAGAAAAAGAAAGAGAGGCAGACAGAAAACACAGATAGAGAGACAAACACAGAGAGAGAAAGACACAGATAGACAGAAAGAGACAGATACAGAGAGAGACATAGACAGAAACAGAGAGATAAATAGAGATAGGCAGAGAGAGACAGAGAGAGACATAGATAGAGACAGACAGAGACGGAGAGAGAGAGAGAAAGAGAGAGAGAGACATACAGAGTGAGACAGATGGATAGAGACTGAGAGAGACACAGAGACAGAGACAGAAATAGGAACCGAGAAACAGAGAAGAACAGAGACAGACATGAACAGAAATAGAGAGAGGGGGAGAGAGAGAGAGAGAGAGAGAGAGAATGAGAGAGAGAGAGAGGGTGACAGAGACAGAGACAGACATGAACAGAAATAGAGAGAGGGAATGCAAGAGAGGGAGAGAGAGAGAGAGAGAGAGAGAGAAAGAGAGAGAGAAGAGAAATACACAGACAGAGAAGAGAGAGATATAGACAGAGACAGAGAAAGAGACAGAGACAAAAAAAGACAATTAGAGACATAGCCAGAGACAAACTAAGATAGAAACAAAAACAGAGAGAGAAAGACACAGAGAGAAAGAGATAGAGAGAGACAGAGAGAGAAAGAGACAGAGACAGAGACAAACAGAGACAAATACAGATAAAGAAAGAGAGGAATAGAGAGAGAAAGATATATAGATAGAGAGAGAGAGATAGAGAGAGAGACAGAGTGAGACAGAGAATGAGACAGATAGAGAGAGATAAAGAAAGAAAGAAAAAGAGACAGACAGAAAGACAGAAAGAAATACAGAGAGTGAGACAAACAGAGAGAGACACACACAGAGAGACAGAAAATGATAGAGACAGAGAAAGAGACAGACAGAGACAGACAGAAAGAGAGACAGAAACAGAGAACTAGATAGATAGATAGAGAGAGAGAGAGAGAGGCAGAGAGAGACAGAGAGAGAGGCATAGAAAGACAGACATACAGAGAAAGAGAAAGATAGGCAGAGAGAGAGACAGAAACAGAGAGACAGACATACATACAGACAGAGAGAGAGATAGAGAGAGATAAACAGGGTGAGGCGGATGGAAAGAGACTGAGAGAGACACATAGACAAAGATGGGAACCGAGAAACAGAGAGAGACAGAGACAGACATGAACAGAAAGAAAGAGACAGACAGACAGACGGACAGACATACATACAGACAGACAGACAGAGACACAGAGAAAGACACAGAGAGAGACACACAGAGAGAGACACAGAGAGACTGACATGAAGAGAAAGAGAGAGAGAGACAAAGACAGAGACAGACAGAGAGTCATTAAAACAGACAGACAGTCAGACAGACATACAGAGGCAGAGAGAGACAGAGACAGACAGAAATAGACAGAAAGAGACAGAGACAGAGGCAGAGAGAGACAAATACAAATATAGAGAGAGACATAGACAGAGACAGACAAAGTCAGAATGAGATAGAGAGAGACAGAGACATAGACAACAAGAGACAGGGACATAGACAGAGCCAGACAGAGATAGACAAAGACAGAGACAGAGAGAGACAGGGATAGATAGATAGATAGATAGATAGATAGATAGATAGATAGATAGATAGATAGATAGGTAGATAGATAGATAGATAGATAGATAGATAGATAGATAGATAGATAGCGAGAGAGAGAGAGAGAGAGAGAGAGATAGATAGAGAGGCAGACATACAGACATTCATACATACAGACAAAGAGATAGAGAAAGAAAAGAGAGATAGAGAGAGAGGGGGATATACACACAGACAAACAGACATAAACAGACAAGACAGAGAGAGAGAGAGAGAGAGAGAGACAGGGACATACAAAGAGAGAGAAAAAAGGAGATAGAAAGACATATGAAAATGGAGAGAGAGACACAAACACAGAGACAGAGACAGAGGGAGATAGAGCGACAGTCAGAGACAGACAAAGAGAGAAACAGAGATACAGAAACAGAAATACAGAGAAAGAGGGAGAAACAAAGATAAAGACACAGAGAAAGACACAGAGAGAAACAAACATACATGCAGACACACAAAGAGAGAAAGAGAGACAAAATGACAGACAGGCAGCGCTAGAGAAATACAGAGAGGCAGAGGCAGAGATACAGAGATAAGAGAAACACATAGAGAGACAGAGACAGAGACAGACAGAGTCAAGAGAGATAGATAGCGCAGTTAGTAGTTAGAGTCGTTATCGGGTAGTTGTAGCATCGTAGGGTGTTTGGTAGTTGGTTCTGTTATCGGGTGGTTTGTAGAGTTATGGGGTATTTACTGTTAGAGTTCAGTATCTAGCGTTTAAACAGACCAAAGTATTCGAATTTAGACCGGTTCTGTTGGAATAAAGAAAAGTAAAGCGAGTTGTTCGAATCGTCTCCTTTTATTTTTAAAGAAAGATACAAATCATAAAGATTTCATAACATCTCCAAGTAGTTATATTTCCAGACGGCTACCATGAACATGATATCTATGGTTTTATGAAATACTAATCGGATAAAAAAGAGGTCTGGTAAGATTTCTCGAGTAGTCCAGTGGTTACATCACAGGTAACGACACACACACACATTGTTTTGCCTTCTCCGCACGGGTTCGATTCCCGACCGAGCTTAAATATTTTTCTTTCTTAACATTATTTTTTATATATAATTTTTTATATATTTTCATATTTTCAATACTCTTGATTCCTTTTTATTTTGAATCTTTTAATTTTCATCGTTAATACATGTATATACAGTAGAACCTCTCTATTACGCCCACTAAATTGTGTCCAAATATAAGTCGTTTAAAACAGGTGACTGCTTAAAGCAATGTGAAAGTGAGACAGAAAGCTCCTACAGGAGCTTTCTGTTTCACTTTCACATTGCTTTAAGCTGTCACCTGTCTTTTATACAGACAATTAGTCTCCTTGTTAGTGGTCGTAATAGAGAGGTTCTGCTGTATATATATATTCATGTATTTACGATAAAAATTAAAAATAAAAAATAAAAAGGAATCAAGAGAAGAGTATTCACACTATGAAATAATTAAATTAGTATTGTCTTATATTAGAGAAGAGCAATTAAATAACTTTACAGTATATACCTGTTTGTATAGGCGTCTGACATCCATTAAAGAAAACATTTTCTCAGGCCAAATCAAGGGAACATAGAAAATATTCGATATTTTTTCAGATAATTTATCTGTCAAATACTACGCTTAAAAAGTTGCCATTGAGGGTCACAAGGGAGATTGGTTGTTTGTTTGTTCTAATTTTGGTACCATCTTGAACTAGTATTCTTTAGTATGTGTGCAGATATGCTGTGAAATGTTTTCTCATTAAATAATGTCCAATCACCATAATATTATATCTATTAAACGATTTACATTATACACAAGTAAATTCCTTTTTTAAGAAAGAGAGAGAGAAAGAGAGAGAGAGAGAGAGAGATAGAGGAGCTGATACAGAGACCACGGGCGCGATGCCCTACTCTTATTGTCGAAAGAGTTCTCTGGTTCTTTTAGATGCCAAGTGTAAAGCACTCAGACATCGGACCTCGGTTTATAAAGTCTCGCCCAAAGGTCTTGGTCCGGCAGGAGATCTAACTCACAACCCTGGTACTAATGCAACATGCTGTTTGATTAATTTGTACTTGGATGATGGATCTAAAGGCATAGTCCTTGGCCGAAAGCTTCGGTTTGAAAGATGGTTTGGTCATACTGAATACTGCATTATTTAAATAAATGTCGGTTTTTTCTGCGATTCATGCGCGGATCCCGAGGGAGGAGGAGGGGGTTCCGGCGGTCCGTAGTGATTTGTGTACTATAAATATACCGTCCCCAAATGTTGGATCCCTCCTTCTGAGATTGGTTGGACCCCTCTGAAAATAGCTGATAGGTACTAAAATCGATCACTTAAAATAAAGGTCATCAACATTTTTTACCCTCTTCCTGAGAGAAATCTTATTGATAACATGCGCCGATCCAGACTATTTAAAGGGGATATTTCTGATGACCTTTTTGTTATCAACTTTAATCAATGAGTTTTCGTTGTTTTCGTACTTACAGGGTTTGTGACAAATTCAGAGGGACCCAACCGATCTCGGGGTGGGAGTGCGGCTATCGTTGAAAATGTTAATTTTACTGTACAAAAAACACCCTGATCCCAACCCCCTCTGGATCCGTGTTTGGATATTGAAATTCGATTATTACTATTCTGCTTTTCAGACGACAATTTTGTGAAATAAACGAATCAAAGCATAAAGGTCGATCCAGGTATCAAACATTTTTGAAGCATAGGGAAGGGGAATAACAAAAGCGATAGTTTTACACACATTGCCTGTTCGACAACCTTTCTTATATTATTATTTATCGATTGAAATGTTGACGTTATAAACTTAACGTCAGATTCTTATTAGACTGGGACATCGCATGTAGACAAAGAAAAAAGTCCATATTTTTCGCAAAACATGAGCGATTCTATTGAAGTAAACATTTTTAAAAACTTAAGAAAAAAAGTACTTTTTCCTTTTTACTGAAAAAACTTGGTTAATAAATTCATTTATAAGAAAAAACCTGGAACTAAGACAAAAAGTTGGTTTTCTGATTTTCAGCGAGTTTGGGACAATGCATGTAGACAAAGAAAATCCTCAATAACTTTTGCAACTTTTGGAATAAATTTAAATCAAATATATTTTTTAAAATAAGACAAAAAAAGTATTTTTTTCACGAATTTTCAATGTCTTTTACATAAAATTAAATAAATCAGAATGAATTGAAAACAGTACTTCAGCTTTTTACGTCCAAATTTTGACAGTGTTACACTTTTTTGTCCAATTTGCAACTTTGATTTCATACAGATTTATCGACTGAAATTCAGTAAATGTTCTTGGCGTCACAGCATTAATATAGACAATACTTTGGCGGAAAATGTTGTGGGAGTCAGACGTCTCGTTTGGCAGATTTGACGGTTTTACTAAAAGCGCATCTTCAACCGTGTTACATGTTACATGCAATTTTTTCGGCGAAAAAAATGTTAACGTCTATCAAAAGCCAAATTAAAGTCTCCAGATATTATTCAAATTGGCGTGACCAGGTAGGGTATTGTCCCTGCTTTAAAAAAATATATAGTTTGTGCTACAAGTTTCTTCAAATAATACAATCGGTGATGGTTTCCGCCCAAAGCCAGCGTGAATCTGAAAGTTGCTCAACGTTATGACGTCGTGTCATAGTCTTTGAATGCGGGAAACGCCCTCAGAACGCACCAGAGACAATCTAGGATTAAAAATTTCCCGGGGGAGCATGCCCCCGGACCCCTCTAGAGTAAGAGTGTTTAAACCAATCAGAGGGGGTAAAAATTATGTTATTGGGATTTTACATATACATTAAAAAAAAAGATTATGGTATTTTCTGTTTAACCCGTTTTGATTGCTAGAAATGCCCTCAGAACTCACCAAAGCCCATCTAGGAATATTTTTTCCGGAGGAGCCTTCCGCATTCCCAGTAAGAGTGCGTTCGCCAATTGAATTAGCTTTGCCCCTGACTTCGACATGTGTCCCCTCAATCACAGTTTGCTTCCTACGGGGCTGCTTTATCATTTTATCAAAACGGACCGTAAATGCAAATGGTTCTGTTGTAGATCTGAATGCTACTGATTGTCGGTTTGAAATTAGAATCCATGAACGTACATTAGACATATATACGTTCCTGATGATTTTGTCGTCAATGTCGTTTTTTTTTTATTCAAATTTTTGCACAGATTTATGTTATTTTATCACCTGTTTTGAATGCGGGAAACGCCCTCAGAACGCACCTGAGACCATCTAGGAATGAAATTCTCCCGGGGGAGCATGCCCCCGGACCCCCCCCCCCCCCCCTAGTATAGGAGTGCGTACACTTCCTAATTGGTCTAGTTACGCCCCTGTGGACCAGTGTTGTAGAACTCAAAATTTTCTCGGGGGAGCATCCCCCCGGACCCCCCCCCCCCCCCCCCCTCGAAAATGTATGCCGCCATCTTGTAAACTATTAGTTACCTGCGTGTGGTTATTTGTTGTGTAGGACACTGGGCACCAGTCGGTTTATGGAAAAATACTGTCCGTCCCAAAGTACTGACGGTAGTATCTAGTTAAGTGTACACAATCTCATTACGCAGGCCTTACCTAAATCTTTATTCATGATTGATCTTTTTTTATCAACTTTCATGAAATAGATTCTGATTAATGGGATACAAACGCCAAACATATGCTAATTAAGATCTATGCGACCACCTGTTGTGGGACCAGTGGTGTATGTTTCAGGTGTGTTACTGTATTGCTAAGGTCTCGTTCATATAATGACATCTCAGGTATGCATACAATATCGTATTAAAATGAATATTTGACACCCAAAACGTCTAAGGTAATCTAGGCATAATATCTTAATCGCAGCTAACATACAGTGAAATCACGGCTGGTTATACAGTGAATTTTTATAAACAAGCAGCTAGTCATACACCATTTCAGTTTGTAGAAAACACATTATTTTGTGTTTTTCAGTTTATGTTTCAATAACAGACACCTAAGGTGCATTGATATATTCTCGCTGCGAGTGAAATTTAATAATGTGATGGCAGAAATTTACTATAGGTGTCACTGGAACAGTTTTAAATCACGCTTCCACGGCGCGACGGTAAGCGGTGCCAGTGATCAGAAGCTGATTTCAGAGAGATCTTGCTTCCGATTTGGAAGATATTTGGTGAACTGAAAATAATGTATCATGCAAGTGTACTGGACCATATATTACAATTGTTTGTATACAAAGGGCTGTAAAATAAAGGTAAATCTTACCGGCTTCGATTGAGTGTTGCTTATTTCGCGACATTTTGTCGACTCGCTGATCGCAGCTTCCGGAAGGTATACACCGGAGTTTACATACTGTGTATTGTATACCACTTCTTTTACTACCTGTAATTACTATTGCTGTGGCAGTTCATCTGGGTAAACATTGTTTGAAAAGCTCTTGGTTTGGAATCAACTGTTTCATTTATATATTTGGTGCAAGTAAGTAAAACAATTTATAAAAATTATTTCAAGAACAAATATTATAGACAACCTTTTCAGATTAACATTACAGGCAAAGCTTACTTAACCATACTTTTAGGATACATACCCGGTAGTGAACACATGAAAGGCAGCTTTTTGTTTAATGTGGGTTGGAAGTAATGCAGAACACTCCCATAGAAGCATTCTGCATTACATCCAACCTACATTAAGCTACAATCTGTCTTTTATATGCACAATGCTTCTTCATAACTTTATCATAAATAATCGAACATAATCGATTATGGCAAATCATAATCGATTATCGTCGATTATGGCTTTTTTCGATCGATGATCGATTATAATCGATCATCGCTACAACACTAAGTTGGGATAATGTTATTCTTTCCCAATAAACGCATTGTGCTGTATTTAAAAAAAATATTTCCATTACAAACTGTTTGGAGCCAGATCAGACAAATCACACTGAGTTACCCAGCATCTAATCAGGCTCCTAACTTTTGGCCAATCAGATGAAACGAAATTGTCAGAATGTTCAAAAGGCTGTCTTTTGCTACGTTTTATTACACGGCATTTGTGTAAAGTTTCAGTAAAATAGGAAAGAGTCATGTCTTCTCCACTGTTTCTACCCTGCTAAGGTGCAATCCAATACAAAAACTCAAGCAATGCTTTATTGTTAATGTGTTAGCCAATTCACATACTGTTAGATGTCATTATTTCTCAAGCCGAAAACAAAAACTCCCACAATTCTAGTGAAGAGCCTTATTTAGAATATTCTTACCTCTGTGAAACTAAATACTAGTCCTACAGCGCCAGTCACTGTAAAAGCGCCATGGATTCTGGGTTTGACTTTTACTAGACATGTTGTGCATGGACACCGGTCCTCATCCTCATTACTGTCTGACGCCTCACCTCGGCAACATGGCGCTGAACTGTCTTTACAACAGTCAAGCTGGAATATAGAAAATTGCACAGTAATAATTTTATGTTGAAAGGTCCATATAAACATTTAACCCTTTACCAGAGCTCCAGATAAGGGGAGTTTTTCAAAAACTAAAATCTTTATTTCTGAATTAAACCCGATGGTGTCACTACTGATTAGAATTGTCTCGAAGAGTGTAGTAACACCATATGATTTGGTGCTGAAATGAGTGAGAAAATGTTTGATTTGTTAATATAACTCTCTCTTATCTGGAGCCGTGCTTTACTCTGCATATTTACACATTTAATTTACTCACACCCTGAACAAAATAGTTCCAATTTAAACATTCATAAATATGTATCTAAGATTTATTTTCTGTATTCTAGCAGACGGTAGTTTAAAGCAGACTGAAAAACATGCAGAATGTGTCTTCATTCTGCTTTTCTTTCAACCTGCTTTAGTAATCACCTCTTTTCAAAACTAGAAACAGGCTATGGGGTAACGGGTTAACTCTTTCCTTCCTGAAACTTACAATGGACAATCCCTGTTTCCATTTGAGTCTAGTCCATTTCTGACTTTTAAGGGATGTTTTTGTCAATGTTTTGCATTATGACAAACAGTGAATACCCAGACCAGAGGACTCTGTAAGGAGCCCTCTGATCTGGGTCTTCACTGTTTGCATAGGACAAGTGCACTTTTCACATGTATACTGTTTGAAAAGGATGCCTATATGCAGGACTAGGGTTCAAAGAGTTAAACACAAATCATTATCATGCTATGAGCAACTTGAATTTGTTAACAGTTTCGTTCATAGCTAGATGCATTAGTAACTCGAGTCTCAGTAAAATTCCAAAATGTTTAACGGCTCTTTACAAGAGATTTTTGTTTTAATTTCAGTCTGATAATTACCTTTACTTTTGTCTGACATAACCAAAACTACACTGGTCTCAAAGGCTTCTTGACTGGAGTACACATGCCAAATATGAAGTAATTATCATATAGTTCTAAAGTTATGGCCAACATTATAGTTATGGAGGAACCAACAAACATACAAAATCTTTGATCTACAGGACATGAAAATACATTTTCAACTGAAAATAAGTACAATAAAGTTACCCAAAAGTCTAATATATACATTACAATGGAATTAAAAATAAAATCTCACCTTTTTCATAACTTTAAAATGTCACAGACATCAGAGAGATCTTTTTTTGTTTTTATTTATTTTTGAAGGTTGAAGTAGGGTTTTTTCTGCTGTTAAATGTAAAAAAAATAATCCTATCACCTTTGAGAATATTTATCAATAATATTGAAAAAACAAAAAAACAACAACTTAAAACAGGAAAAAGCCTGAGGCACAAATGAAAGTCTGTTCCAGAACTACAAGTATGGCGACAGCGCCTAGCCATTCATGCAAGAGACGGACATTACAGACCGTACCATCCAAAGCATCAATATCCTCAATTAATATTTCTACTACAGGTACACGCCTTTATACAACCTCTTACAATTGAATGACATATATGGTTTTGATAAAAACTAGAGCTTGTTTTTGAGAAAAACACATGTCTCCCCCCGGTACCCCGCCCCAGCACCCATAAGAGGAATAAATTCACCCCCTGGCACCTATAAGAGGAATAAATTCATATTCCTTTTCCAGTCATCCGGGTACTTTTTGCCTTACGCATACTCTCAGACTTTTCATTCGGATGACATCCAACTTCTCGGAGAAAAAACAAACCCCGCTAATGTCAATTTCGTGTTTGTTGTCCCCCAGTGCGCGTGCTCGCTATTTAATTCATTGCTGAATGAAGGGTGTGTGACGTCACACAGGAAAAGAGAATGTCAAAGTACTGACATTGTAAATTGTAAGCAATTTATTTTCAGATTAAAATTGTGTGTATACTTACTGTGTGACTTCTGTCATAATTGTTGCAGCCCATATGCCTATCTACATGACCATCCTCACATATAGCTGGTTCATATGTAAAAGTTTGAATGAAAACTCTTACATAGTATAGGAGGAGTTAGCAGCACAAGACTTTTTCGCTATATAATCTATATAAGGAAAAACTCCAAAGGGCCATAACTTCTGTCAAATTTGTTGGAGTCAAAATTCAAAACCACATGACCATCCTCACATATAGCTGGTACATGTGTAAAAGTTTGAAGTAAATCCCTCAAATAGTGTAGGAGAAGCTAGCTGCACAAGAATTTTTTGCTATATACTCTATATAAGGAAAAACTACAAAGGGCCATAAGTTTTTTTAACTTCTGTTAAAATTGTTGGAGCCAAAAATCCAAACCACATGACCAACCTCACAATAGCTGGTACATGTGTAAAAGTTTGAAATAAATCCCTCAAATAATGTAGGAGGAGTTAGCTGCACGAGAACTTTTCGCTATATACTCTATATAAGGAAAAACTACAAAGGGCCATAACTTCTGTTAAAATTGTTGGAGCTGAAATTCCAAACCACGTGACCATCCTCACATATAGATGGTTCATGTGTAAAAGTTTGAAGTAAATCCCTCAAATAGTGTAGGAGGAGTTAGCTGCACAAGAACTTTTCGCTATATACACTATATAAGGAAAAACTACAAAGGGCCATAACTTCTGTTAAAATTGTTGCAGCCAAAATTCCAAACCACATGACCATCCTCACATATAGCTGGTTAATTTGTCAAAGTTTGAAGTAAATCCCTCATAAAGTGTAGGAGGAGTTAGCTGCACAAGAATTTTAACAGACAGACAGACGGACGGGCCTACGAATGATACATTGTGTGTCTGATATTTTGTGGGACTATAAAAATCGTATTGTGGGGCTTTTCTCTTTTTTTCTTAGACACACAGTGCATATCTGGGCATAAAAAAAATTGAACAATGTATCATTCGTAAGAAATAATTGATGGACATTTTGACATGGACATCACTTTGGACAAAAACGTTGTGCAACTTCTACCAATAGGTTTTATGTTGTAAAAGACAAATTTTGAACATACTTTAACAACATGTTTTGTGTGACTAGTTGCACAATGAAAACAAGAGGCCCAGAGGGCCACATTTCGCTCACCTGAGACATTATACCATAGAAGCTGACTGGGCAAGACAACATTTTGATATAGCTGATATAACTGATAAGCCCCGGGGCGGGGCCAAATTTGATCCAGGGGTCATAATTTGAACAATCTTGGTAGAGGACTACAAGGCAAAGCTATATGTCAAATATTAAAGATCTGGGCCTTACAGTTTCAGAGAAGAAGATTTGTAAAGGTTTTCCTATATAAGTCCATGTAAAACTGATAAGCCCCGGGGCGGGGCCAATTTTGACCCGGGGGTCATAATTTGAACAACTTTAGTAGAGGACTATAAGGCAAAGCTACATATCTAATATAAATGATCTGGGCCTTATGGTTTCAGAGAAGAAGATTTTTAAAGGTTTTCCTATGAAAACTGATAAGCCCGAGGGTGGGCCTTTTTTGGCCCGTGGGTCATTATTTGAACAAACTTGGTAGAGGACCACAAGGCAAAGCTACATGTCAAATATTAAAGACCTGGGCCTTATAGTTTCAGAGAAGAAGATTTTTAAAGGTTTTCCTATATAAGTCTATGTAAAACTGATAAGCCCCCGGGCGGGGCCATTTTTGACCCTGGGGTCATAATTTGAACAATCTTGGTAGAGGACCATAAGGCAAAGCTACATGTCAAATATTAATGATCTAGGCCATATGGTTTCTGAGAAGAAGATTTTTAAAGGTATTCCTAAGACAAGAGGGCCATGGCCCTAAATTCGCTCACCTGAGGACATTGAAGTTTGTACCTAAGTTGACTGGGCAAGACAACATTTTAATATAGCTATAAATGGAGTTATCTTCCGGACAAGAAAACATGACAAAAGTGAATTTTGTTGCCAAGCTTATGACCCTTATCCATGACACATCCTCTTATCAAGCTATTTCCATTTCCGGTAAATGATAATTATTTCACTAGCGTCAGCAGAACTGGAGTTATTTTCCTGACAATAAAATATGACAAAGGGGAAAACAAAATATTGCTGCCCTTATGCATGGCATTTTCTCTCATCAGTTTCTTTCCATACATAAAATTTCATTACAATAGCATCAGTAGAACTGGAGTTGTCTTCTTGACAAAAAAATATGACAAAGGGAAATAACTAAAAAAACAATGATGTCAGAGTTATGGCCTTTGCAAATGGCACTTCCTCTCATTAGGCTCTTTCCAAATAGGCAATTTCATTTTACCCATTACCCCATAGCCTGTTTCTAGTTTTGAAAATAGGTGGCCACCTAAAGCAGGTTGAAAGTAAAGCAGAATGGGTCTTAATGCACACTTTGCTTTACTTTCAAACTGCTTTAAGCTACCATCTACTAGGATATAGAAACTTATTTCACATCTTACATTTTCATGACTGTTTAACCCTTTCCCCCATAGAAGCGCCTTTTAGCGCATTCAGTTTATTCTTGCTCTGAAGAAAATAGTTCCAATTTATACATTCATAAATATGTATAATACAAAATATTTTCTATATTCTAGCAGATGATAGCTTAAAGCAGGCTGAAAGTAAAGCAGAATGCGCTTAAAGCGCATTCTGCTTTACTTTCAACCTGTTTTAAGTGGACACCTACATTCAATACTAGAGATATGCTATGGGGGAAAGGGTTAAAGGGGAATTATTTTCTTAAGTGGAGGAATAAATCAAAGGCCTAAAAATGCACATTTATGGGGTAATGGGTTAACAAACGTCAGTATTTATTGGGGGAAAGGGTTGAATCCTGGACAAGAAAAAATGACAAAACATGCAGATAACTGTGACAAAACCAATATTAAACATATGTATAAATATGGCATAAGACATAATTACATAACTGTCAGTGGATCACTTCCAGATCCTGTTTCTCTAAGTATGAAGAAGACTGAACCATTTCTAAACTTTAGCAGACAACATGTTCAGTTCTGTTGGCCTGATCACTGAGGTCAACTATTATGCAAGAGTACTGTAGCATTAGCAGCACTGCTGCTGGTGGCTTACCCTTACCAGACTGAAATGATGTCTGCTAAATACCTTCTGTGTGTAAAAAATGTACTTTTTTTTTTTTTAGAAAATGTTAAGTTGGTAAATGAGTGGCAAATAGTTTGGATCCAGATTAGATGCAGCATTATGTTGCATCTGATCTGGATCCAAACTGTTTGCAAATATTGGTTATTTGCCCATAGTATATTAAGGGTAACTCAGGTAAATACAGTTCTGCCTAAATCAAAAATACTGTAAAACCTGCCTAGAGCAGCACTTAAACTGTGCAGGGTGGTGTCAAATGTGACCCTAGGGATTTCATTTTAACAAACTATAGAGGGATCCACCAGGAGATTCTACTGTACAAATATCAAAGCTTAGGGCCTAGTAGTTTTGGGCAAGAAGATTTTTTAAAGATTTTTGCTTTTTTGCTTTTTCAAGCAGAGTTTGTGCTTTTTTTCCTTTTTTTTGAACAACTTCTGTAGAGAAGCATCCAAGGAACATCATGAGCAGTTTGAACTCTCCCTACAATCGGCGGGTTTCAGAGGAGATGTCGTTTGAAGTAAATGTGAACGGACAGACGGACAGACGGACTACGGACGGTGAGCGGTCACAATAGCTCACCTTGAGCCTTTGGCTCAGGTGAGCTAAAAAACTGATAAGCCCCAGGGCGGGGCCATTTTTGGCCCGGGGGTCAAACTTTGAACAATCTTGGTACCACAAGGAAAAGCTATATGTCAAATATTAAAGATCTGGGCCTTACAGTTTCAGAGAAGAAGATTTTTAAAGGTTTTCCTATATAAGTCTATGTAAAACTGATAAGCCCCGGGCGGGGCCAATTTTGACCCGGGGGTCATAATTTGAACAATCTTGGTAGAGGACCATAAGGCAAAGCTACATGTCAAATATCAATGATCTAGGCCATACGGTTTCTGAGAAGAAGATTTTTAAAGGTTTTCCTAAGAATAACTGATAAGCCCCAGGGCGGGGCCATTTTTGGCCCCAGGGTCAAAATTTGAACAGTCTTATAAGAAGATCATTAGGTTATGATACATACCAAATATCAAAGGTCTGGGCCTTTGGGTTTCTGAGAAGAAGATTTTTTAAGATTTTCTTATGCATTAAAAGTTGTCTATACGGTCATGTTAGAAAACCTGGTCCCACAGCAAGGGGAATAACTCTAGCCAAAATCTTTGAACAAGATTTCGTTCCCCCTTGTCACTGATGCTTCTGACACAGTTTGGTTGAAATCGGGTCAGTGGTTTCTGAGGAGATGTTGTTTGAAAATGTGGAGGGCAGACGGACGGTGGACGACGGACGAAGAGCGGTCACAATAGCTCATCCTGAGCCTTTGGCTCAGGTGAGCTAAAAAGACACACAGTGTATATCTGGGCGAAAAAAAAGTTGCACAATGTATCATTCGCGAGAACGGACGGACGGACGGACGTCCATACCCACAATCTCCATTTAAGTGGCCATATCCTTCTTTATTGTATCTCTTTTATGTGACTAAAATACGTGTGGTTAGCCACATAAATGAATACTAACTTTGTTATAGAATGATCTGGAGGCTACCCTTACCCCTAACCCTATGTCCCACAACCGACAACTGGCCAGGTTAATGTCACAAGAAACTGCCAGGTTAATGTTTTTCAATTATGTGTCTAGGTTATGGACACAATTTTAGCCACGTATCTATCATATTGTGGGAACGGACGGACGGACGGATGGACGTGCCACCGAATTGGGTTAGAGGGCCTTTTCTTTTGTTATTTTCTTTTGTTCGAATAACGGGCCACGGCCCCTTAGTGTATTGTTACGGAATGAACTCTATTGTCTTCTTTTGTTATGTTTTCCGTTATCTGGCCCTCTTACCCACTTTAGTGGCGCAGACAGACAGACAGACAGAAAGCACAACACCAATATGTCTCCCTCCCCTAAAGGGGGGGAGACATAATTTGTTTAATTGCCACCAAAGGGAGGTAATTCATATGATAATACACTGAAGGGAAAATTACATTTGAAGTTCAGTTTTGGAATTAAGTTTGAAAATTAAGTCATTCACTTATAGGTTACACATACTAGTATCATATTAACCCCTTACTCCATAGATACAGAGTAACAGATAAGGATTTATTGTAATTAAAAAATTAGGTATTCACTCTCTGAAATGCAAATGTTTTGTGTTTTGGAAATCATTTGGGGTATTTATCAAATATAAGATGGGAATCATAACTTGTTCTCCTTTTATCTGTATATTTTTTTAATGATTTTAACAGGGCTCCAGATAGGAGGGAGTAAACTCAACAAATATAACATTTTCTCACTCATTTAAGCACCAAATCCTATGGTGTAAATACTCATCTGAATTGTCTTGAATAGAATGTTCTTTTGAGTGGTAACACCATATGGTTTCATCAGAATAAAGATTTAAGTTTTTGAAATACTCTCCTTATCTGGAGGTCTGATTTTAATAGAGTTTTCACATTTTCTTTAGCTTTCCCCCCCCCCTTCCATAAAAAGAATTGGATTTTTTAATCAAAAGAATTGGTAAATACCCCTGAAAACGGCTAATCTGTTGCCCCAGTAGCCACACATGTTTATACCTTTAATTTATTCGTCAACTATAGAGGAACATGTCCACTTGATACAGCCATGAATATGAACCATAACAAGAGGGCCTGAAGGCCCTGATATCGCTCACCATTTGTAATGAAGCCTGATAGCTTTACCTTTGAATTTCACCTGTTTTATTCTAAATCCATTCAAGTTTGTCGACCTACTGTAGTATAGTAGAGTACATCAAAGGCAGATAACTAAAGCCTAAACAATACTGAAATGAAGGCTTTTTCTAGCATTTCAAAGTATATCAAGGGCAGGTAACTATTGCCACAATGATTACATTTCAACAATAATTGCACTCCTTCCAGAACGTATAGCTACATCCTTTGTGTATTGAAAACTGTAGTTGCAAGAGTGTAAACGCAGTAAAATATGGCATTTTCAGCAATTCAAAGGTAGATATCTCTTGATCTATTTGTCCGATTCCAACCATAATCACCCTTTTTCGAAATCTTATGGTCATATACAATCTGGGCAAGTTTGAGAGAGCTTGGATAGATATTGTGGCCTCTAGAGCGTAAACACTGTTACATATATCATTTTCAGCAATTCAAAGGTAGATAACTTTTGACCTATTGATCCGATTACAACCATTTTTGAACTTATCCAAAGTCTTATGGTAATATACAATCTGAGTAAGTTTGAGAAAGATTGGATAAATATTGTGGCCTCTAGAGCGTAAACATTGTTAAATATGGCATTTTCAGCAATTCAAAGGTAGATAACTCGCGACCTATAAGTCTGATTTCAACCATAATCGAACTTATCTGAACTCTTATAGTCATTTACAATCTGAGCAGATTTGAGATAGATTGGATAAAAATTGTGGCCTCTAGAGTGTAAACACTGTTAAATATGGCATTTTCAGCAATTTAAAGGTCAATAACTCTTGATCTATTTGTCCGATTTCAACCAAAATCAAACTCATCCGAACTCTTATGGTCATATACAATCTGGGCAAGTTTTAAAAAGCTTGGATAAATACTGTGGCCTCTAGAGTGTAAACACCGTTAAATATGGCATTTTCAGCAATTCAAAGGTAGATAACTCTTGATCTATTCGTCCGATTCCAGCCAAATTCGAAGTTATCTGAACTCTTATGGTCATATACAATCTGGGCAAGTTTGAGAAAGATTGGATAAATACTGTGGCCTCTAGAGTGTAAACACTGTTAAATATGGCATTTTCAGCAGTTCAAAGGTAGATAACTCATTACCTATTTGTCCTATTTCAACCATAATCGAACTCATCTGAACTCTTATGGCAATATACCATCTGAGCAAGTTTGAAAAAGATTGGATAAATATTGTGGCCTCTAGAGTGTAAACACTAAAATTGTTGACGCCGGACGACGCACGACGGACGCCGGACATTCAAGGATTGCAAAAGCTCACCCTGAGCTAGCTCAGGTGAGCTAAAAAGTAGTTTCTATATCCTAGCAAATTGACAAACAGCACAAGAGTCCTCTGATCTGCGTCTACAATGTCTACATAGGACAAAATTGAAATATACTCTTCACAGGCAGGCTGTTTGTAAATGACACATATACAAGTCACTAGGAGCTAATGGGTAAACCAATCACATACCGATAAATATACCCTTTTAATTTAGTCTTCCCTTAAAGAAAATAGTTCAACTTTATACAGTCATGAATTATAATATGTATCATAAGATATCATTTCTATATCCCAGTACTTTATATGGCAGCTTAAAGCAGGCTTAAAGTAAAGCAGAATGTGCCTTAAAGGCACATTCTGCTTTACTTTCAACCTGCTTTAAGTAGTCACCTGTCCTCCAAACAAGAAACAGGCTTAATAGGTTAGCACAGGTTTGGATGTACAGTAATATACATGTGATTAGCCAGGCTCTCTGATCCCTACCCATTAACATTAAGTGTGTGAAATCTGAACTATCAGATTAGTTTTCCATCTTAATTATTCAACATGATCAATGCTTGTCTTACAACTGCTGCAGGTAATGTGCACTGATGATGACACGGATAAACGTTGTTTTTACATACCGTAAAAATCCTAAAGATTGGGCCACCCTCTACATGTATACCTGCTGTAATTATCCTAAAAATTGAACTACGGTATCACACAATTATTTGTCCAAAAGGTGCTAACTGAATGGCAAACAGTGAAATCTAAACTGGGTCTACACCTTTTGCCCAGGCCTGTCTGTCCCAATACTAGCCTACTGGTACTAGGGTATCATCAATAGAATATTTTTTTCATAACCATCAATGCCTATCACCGGTATCTAATTGATATAGCATCATAATACTAGTTGAGGGTTAAAGGCTGTAACCTTCAAGATGAAAGTAAAACAGAAAGCTACTATATGAATTTTCTGCTTTAGCTCTATCATGCTTTAGGCTACCTACTACCTAATCATATTCAACAATGTCAGTGAGTATTTTGAATGTATTTATCAAGACAGGGTGAACTAGACCTATCACAAATGGTGATTCATACCCCCAGTAGGGTCTTGTCACAAGAGGTAAATGTTTCTGGATAATGCTGATGTGTGCAATTAAGTGCTCCCTAATTTGGAAAAGAATTACAAAGGGCAACAACTCCAAAAATGGATAAAAATATAACAACAAAGGACAATAACTCCAAAAATATGGAACCAGGATGACAGAGTAATGGTTCTTATGCACTGCACTCCTAGTCAATGAGATCTATCTGTATATGAAGTTTGAAGTCAATAGCTCTTATGCTTTGGAAGTTATGTTCCGGACAAGCCTAAATTGGGTAAAAATATAACAACAAAGGGCAATAACTCCAAAAATATTTATTACAGAGTTATGGTTCTTGCGAACTGCACTCCTAGTCAATGAGATCTATCTGTATATGAAGATTGAAGTCAATAGCTCTTATACTTTGGAAGTTATGCTCCGGACAAGCCTAAATTGGGTAAAAATAAAACAACAAGGGGCAATAACTCCAAAAACATTAATTATAGAGTTATGGTTCTTGCGCACTGCACTCCTAGTCAATGAGATCTATCTGTATATGAAGTTTGAAGGCAATAGATCTTTTACTTTGGAAGTTATGCTCCGAACAAGCCTAAATTGGGTAAAAATATAACAACAAAGGGCAATAACTCCAAAAATATTAATTATAGAGTTATGGTTCTTGCACACTGCACTCCTAGTCAATGAGATATATCTGTATATGAAGTTTGAAGTCAATAGCTTTTATACTTTGGAAGTTATGCTCCGGACAAGCCTACATTTGGTAAAAATATAACAACAAAGGGCAATAACTCCAAAAATATTGATTACAGAGTTATGGTTCTTGCGCACTGCACTCCTAGTCAATGAGATCTATGTGTATATGAAGTTTGAAGTCAATAGCTCTTATACTTTAGAAGTTATGCTCCGGACAAGCCGGACGGACGGACGGACGGACGGACGGACATGGTGACTCCAGTATACCCCCCCAAACTTCGTTTGAGGGGGTATAATGAGCCGTATGGGTAAAGTCTAAATAAACTTCTGGCAGAAGCGATAAGTCAAACCAAAAGCTTACATTTTTTTTTTTTAAATTATGCATTTTACCCTCAGAGACGTATACTGATAATGTATGACACAATCAATTTGGATTGAAACGTTTGACAATCATAATATTATAATTGTCAAATCGTTTCAATCCAAATTGATTGTGTTATTCTCTGTTTTCCGGGGTGTACATAACATTTTGTAACTATAAATAGCCGTACTGTAAACCTTGTCTGGCACTGAATTCCTCAGCGCAATTTGGAATAAAAACAAGGTAAAGGGAGGTAATTCTTACAGAAATACCCTAAAACTTAGTATAGACCACAAGCTACGTTCACAGAGTGAAATGATATCGAGGATTGTACAGAAGACACTACGCTTGTCTGTGGTATCGACCATGCAATGATTCGCTGTTTAAACAGTGATTTATTTTGTTGTCGATTATCTCACATTATCAAGTATACGCGTAAAGTCAGATTCTTGACATGACGTCATTGACATCGGTTGTTGTTATGGCTTAAAAGTATAACGTATATAACGGCAAAACTGGTTGTTTTTATAAATTTTACTTTACGAAATTGCTTGAATTCAATAAAAGCCGTTTGTATTTTTGAGTTGTGATCTAAAGTGGGACATGTTATGTTTTCTTCTTAAAACGTGTGTAGACATAAATGTCAAAGCCGAACTAAAATAATGCAACCTTCAAACATATGTCTGTTGCTATTGGATATGGAATGTGTAATACGGAAAAGCAGGTCTTTACAATTTCGTTAATTTACTCGTTTATAGGGTATTTTTAAGCGAGAAAAATAACCAAGCAAGGCTTTTGGTAAGGACAGGGGATTCTATACCCTCGGTTGGTCTGTTCCTGTTGGAAACTTGCTAAAGCTTGTTTCCGACTGGGAACAGACCAACCTCGGATATAGAATCCCTCGTCTTTACAAAAAGCTGTGCTTTATTCTATTATTCTGGCACTGTCCCACTGATCTGGATCAACCTATTTGCAGATCTGACCGTATTGTAGTCCAACTTGACAGGATAATGGCCAATACAGTCAAGCCTTGAATAGCGCATTTAATTTGTTCCTTCACTGACAAAAAAATAGTTCAATTCATACAGTCATGAATATGTACCATAAGAAATATTTCCTATATCGTAGCATATGGTAGCTTCAAGCAGGCTGAAAGTAAAACAGAATATGACTAGAATACTCAAAGCTATACACAGTTTTCCATATATCTGTTATTGATTCTGTGTCTTGTCTAATCTTATCCAGTCAGTAACATATTCACCTTTCATATCATAGCCAGGTTTAGCTCATGATAAAAGCCTACTGGTAAAGCCCTACGAGAATGCATACACATGTCACTGCTAAAGATAAATGACAGGGTACTATCAGTAATTTTAATCTTTATTCTTATGCTAAAAGCTCTTTAGTGAATTTTGTCTTCCATGTCAAAACAATTTGAAAGAAAACTCTCATAGTAATTTTTTTAACAAGCCTCTGGTCCTATCAAAAATTACAATTGGAAACTGTCTAAATCAAGATCAGATGTTGAATACCAAAACATTGGATCTGGAACCAATCTTGGGCACATTTTATATTTCATATAATACCACATTTTATATTTCAAAACATTAAAACTGCTGGGTATTTGAAAACAAATTCAGATTATACTTATGATACCAAAAATTCAATGCATGTATATAAAGAATGTTTCTATTTTCAATTGTCGTTAGTGAAAAACAAGGTATGTCTACTCAAGTCCCTCTATACCCTTATCTACCTTAACCCATTACCCCATAAATGCCTTTTTACGCCTTTAATTTATTCCTGCACTGAAGAAAATAGTTACACTTTATATAAGCATGAATATGTACCATAAGAACTGTATTCTACATCCTAGCAGATGGTCACATGTCTACTAAACACAGGCTATGGAGTAGTGGGTTAACTATACAGCCATAATCTTGTTTTCAACAAGGAAACCTTTCCTCCATTTAGGACAAGACTAGTCTACCTCCTAGATGTGTTTTAAGTCCTTGAGATGCCTTTACCCTTAGTATAATGTCCTGATAAATGTACCATAAACTACACTCATTGATGTTGTTAAATACATAATCATAAAATTATGGAAAGTAAAATTAGGATCAAAGTAAAGCAAAATCTGTAAAGGGGTATAGAAAATGCCATTTCAGGCACTTGTTAACAAAGACAGACTACGGTTGACGCATGACAATGGACAATATGTAGTGTATTCTGCATCAGTTGAATATAGAACAAGTTAAGTTTTGTACTGATGGTTAAAAAGCTAAAGGTTAAAGTAAGTGCCGTGTTTGTTTGATTTGTTTTATTTCTATGTTTAAAAAGTGGTACTTATGATGGTGGAGTGGAGATTTCAACAGAACAATCATAGCTATAACATCTACCTTTGCAAACAGTTCCATAATATTTTAAATATTCAACACTGAATAAATAGCAGCTAGTGAAAATGTAGATCATCTGTTTTATTCTAAAATAACTTTTCTCCTTTACTATTTGCAGAGTAACGGTCCAAGTGGCAAATAGTTTTGAGCCTGACAAGAGGTTCTTTGCCTCAGATCTGATTCTAAAATATGCAAGAATGTAGCAAATTTAGTTCCCTAATTTACCAGAAAAAAGGTTAAAGTAGAGTAGATAAATCAGACGTTAAAACCTTAAGTATGACTCAGATCATCATTAACATTGAAACACATTGACATGCAATCTGAAATCAACATGCAATATCTTTCATTCTAATATATTACGGTATTTCAAGATGAGTTTTACACAGCTCTATGTCTATTGTTTTATTGTTGACTGTTCTAACATTTCACTTGTTCCACAATGGAAACAAACATGACCTTATCTACCAATCAATAAACAGTAAAACCTCTCTATAACAACCACTTAAATATGTTATCTAACAGGTGTTTAATGCAGGTGACTGCTAAAAGCAAGGTGAACATAAAACAGAAAGCTGCTTAACCCATTACCCCATAACCTGTTTCTATTTTGAAGATAGATGACCACTTAAAGCAGGTTGAAAGTAAAGCATAATGTGCCTTAAGGTGCTTTTTCTGCTCTACTTTCAGCCAGCTTTAAGCTACTATCTGCTAGAATACAGAAAATATCTCTTATGGGTCATATTCATGACTGTATGAAACTGACCTATTTTCTTTAGTGGAGGAATAAATCAAAGGCGTAAAAAGGTGTATTGATGGGGTAAGGGGTTAAAGCTATCAACTGTCTTTCATACAATCAATTAGCTTTCTTGTTAATTGTCGTAATAGAGAGGTTTTACTGTACAGCTAAACTTTTATTAAGCGACCAGTCAATGAAGAAGCACAGAAAACTTATGCCAGATAACTATTTAACCCTTTGAACCCTAGTCCCGCAAATAGGCGTTGTTTTCAAAAGTATACATGTGAAAAGTGCACTTGTCCTATGCAAACAGTGAATACCCAGAACAGAGGGCTCCTTATGGAGCCCTCTGATCTGGGTCTTCACTGTTTGTCATAATGCAAAGCATTGACAAAAACAACCCGTAAAAGTCAGAAATGGACTAGACTAAAATGGAAACTGAGATTGTCCATTTTAAGTTTCAGGGAGGAAAGAGTTAATGAAGCAGGGTGTTGGACCAAAGCCATTTCAGCGCTGGAGCACCCAAACGCCTTAGCTTCAGTACCCTCATTTCCCAAGGGCTTTTAATTCTTGTCTGCGCTAAAAATCATAGACCCCAGCGCCTTAACCCATTAACCAATAAATACCCCTTTTTACTCCTTTGATAAATTCCTGTATTGAAGAAAATAGTTCCAATTTATACTGTCACAAATAAAAATCCTGTCACAAATAAAAATCCTAAGAAATAGTTACTACTTTCTTGCAGTTAATAGCTTAAAGCAGGCTGAAAGTAAAGCAGAATGTGCCATAAGGCGCATCCTACTTTACTTTCAGCCTGCTTTAAGTGCTGACCTGTTTTCAAAACTAGAAACAGGCTATGGGGTAATGGGTTATACACTAAAAGCAAAAAGAGGGAAAAGTTTAATTCAAATACGCTGTATTTGTTACTGTATCATCATAATGAACTTACACCATCACAAGAGGGGTGGCCATCTGGGTCTGTGACATTCTTATTAGGGTCTTCAAATCCACAGCATTCCAGCTTGTACTGTATGGTTGTCTTGAGTTGGTTGTCTGCTGCGCGCCAACCCTGCTTCACTAGACTTACTTCCTGGTCTTGGTTCACTGCCAGCAGTGCACAGCCAAACGAAAATTGCACAAGGAATAAAAGAAACAATATGATCATATACTGAGGCTGAGTTAAGGATTGTTCGTAAATTGTCTAACCTATTACCCAATAATTACGACTTTTTACGCCTTTTATTTATTCCTCCACTGAAGAAAAAGTTCAAAATTGGCAATTTATACAGTTGTTAATATGTATCACAAGAAATATTTTCTATATTCTAGTAGGTGGTAGCTTAAAGCAGGTTGGAAGTAAAGCAGAATGTGCCTTAAGGCGCATTCTGATTTACTTTCAACCTGCTTTATGTCGTAACCTGCCTTCAAAACTAGAAACGGGCTATGGGGTAATCATGGGTTACAAGAGACTGAATTAACCTTTATTGCCACCTGAGCATGGTCCTATTTGCATTTGAATGAAACTCAATGCTTGCTTGGTGATTACTAAATTCTGTGACTTTTAAGACCAGCTAAAACATTCAGTTATAGATGACTGATGACAGAATTACATCAGATTCTTTCATTCCCCACCCATCCTCCTTCCCGCAGCCTTCCCTTTATCCTATACTTAGGTAATGTTTTGAGTAAGCTAGTGAACAAGAACATGTATATTTAAACCTGAGGTAAGAATAAACATTTATTTTTTTAATATATAATTTTTACTGACTATAATTATAATTATAATTATAGTAGTACTGAATTTTCAAATACAATGTACAATTCTTGAAGTGGGAAGAGGATGACATAGGGGCACACCTAGGTACCGCATGCAGTATAGAGTGTAACTATGTGCTACCACATGTGGGATTCCTCCCGAAACTTCCGGCAATTAGGGTTAATTATGGAAGAGACCAATCAACAATAGCTATTAGAATTATATCCACAAAACATTAGCAATGTATAATGCCAAACATTGCTGATCAGACAGCTGATTCACGGGCAATCATACCTGGGTCTTCATGGTATGCAACTTATAAATTTACTCAGATCATATGTATTGCTAGCGTTGTCAAACAGTTCAAATACATTAAAGGATACAAAAAACAGAAGAACTTGGTGATGTTTAACTGCTCCTACCAACCCCACAAGTGATACAAAGAACAGGAACACTCCACATACTATCACACTGGCTACTAAGGAAAAACTGACCACAAATGCTGCAAGTCGAAAATATGCTGCAACACCAATAAGTATGAATGACACAATCTGAAAAGACAGAAAAAACTGATTGAGTACAGTCTAAAACATTTGAAACTTTATACAGTATCATGAGATATACAGTGGAGAATCTGTTATTCTTTCCCGTTTAAACGCAAACGTACGCAAACGCAAAGCACTAAAACGTAGAAAAGAACAACTTTTGGACAATTCTGATAATTTTTGTTTATCTTGGTGGCAAACAGTTTGGAGCCTGATCAGACGCCGGGTTACCCGGCGTCTGATCTGGCTCCAAACTGTTTGCACTGCAAATAATAGTTTTTGCGTAAACGCGTTTATTGGGAAAGAATAACAGATTCTCCACTGTAACACCTGTATTGCTAGTTGAACTTCATTATTTCGATGTCGCTTTAGTTCAACATGCATGTATTTTAAGATTGAAAGGCTATGTCACGTTTAAACATGGTGATACAGGTACAGTCTTCTTAACTCTTTCAACTTGTGAGTTATTAGGTTCCCTTGTGGATCATTTTAATTAACAATTCATGAATCAGTCTACTTGGAATTATTATACGGCTTCTCATCTGGATCAAAACTGTGTGCAAAGGCAATCACTGTGGTGGATATATCCGCCGCTAGCATGCAAAGAATTAAACTAACAAACGGAAATTTCTCATCAATCTTACCGGTATATATTTGGTAAAATCAAAATACAAAGTATCATGTACACCGATTGTCCCTTGCTCAGATTAATTTCAGAATTTAGGTAGGGTTTTCCTATCCTTAAATAGCCTAGTTACTAGTAATAACATGTACTGGTGTATACATACATCAATCCAAACGTAATGTATCTATCTGAATTTTTAATGAATATATTAGCATTTCAAATTTAATAGAGCATCTTCAAGAACAATGTATTTTACCTTTGAACATGCTCTAGGCTATCATCCTAGTAAAGTCACCAAGACTAACCATAACAAATTCGGATAATATGACTCAATTCTTTGCCAAACCTGATAATTCCCTTTGCGTATGTGTAGGTTAATTGGATTTGACCTTCTCCTTTCCCTCTTTAATAGCCACTTGGTCAACCATTTTAGGCTGGTGACTGCTTAATCCATTACCTCATAGCCTTTTCTGGTTTTAAAGACAGGGGACCACTTAAAGCAGATTGAAAGTAAAGCAGAATGCGCCTTGAGGAACATTCTGCTTCCTTTTTCAGACTGCTTTCAGGTAAGATTGGCTAATATATGGAATATATTTCTTAAAAGTTATGGTGCATATTCCTGACTGTATAAAGTGGAAGTTGGAACTAATTTTTTCAGTGAAGGAATAATACCGAAGCATAAGAAAGCATTCTTAAGAAGTAATGGCTTAAAAGCTTTAAAACAAGATCATTCTGAGCTAGTTTTAATCAAATTTACTTAATTAGGGCCAAAAATGTTGGCCCTTAGAGTCAGAATTTTCATATGATCTGACCCCCACTGACTCACCCAAAATAATCCATATTACTACAGTGTCTATATTTTGTCATGTGATAATCATTCTAAGAAAGTTTCTAGGCAGTCACTGTCTGTATCGTCCCTTATTGTCATTTGACAGAGTTCAGACAGGCTTAGTGGTGACTTTGGTGTGAAGACGGATTGAAATTGCCTGTTTAGGACATTTGATTTTTCCTTATTTTCACTTTCAGTTACTAATTGTCCATTATATATAACAAGAGGGCCATGGCCCTAAATTCGCTCACCTGAGGACATTGAAGTTTGTACCTAAGTTGACTGGGCAAGACAACATTTTAATATACATGTAGCTAAAAATGGAGTTATCTTCCGGACAAGAAAACATGACAAAAGTGAATTTTGTTGCCAAGCTTATGACCCTTATCCATGACACATCCTCTTATCAAGCTATTTCCATTTCCGGTAAATGATAATTATTTCACTAGCGTCAGCAGAACTGGAGTTGTTTTCCTGACAATAAAATATGACAAAGGGGAAAAACAAAATATTGCTGCCCTTGTGCATGGCATTTTCTCTCATCAGTTTCTTTCCATACATAAAATTTCATTACAATAGCATCAGTAGAACTGGAGTTGTCTTCTTGACAAGAAAATATCACAAAGGGAAATAACTCAAAAAACAATGATGTCAGAGTTATGGCCTTTGCAAATGGCACTTCCTCTCATTAGGCTCTTTCCAAATAGGCAATTTCATTTTACCCATTACCCCATAGCCTGTTTCTAGTTTTGAAAATAGGTGGCCACCTATGGCAGGTTGAAAGTAAAGCAGAATGGGTCTTAATGCACACTTTGCTTTACTTTCAAACTGCTTTAAGCTACCATCTACTAGGATATAGAAACTTATTTCGCATCTTACATTTTCATGACTGTTTAAAGGGGAATTATTTTCTTAAGTGGAGGAATAAATCAAAGGCCTAAAAATGCACATTTATGGGGTAATGGGTTCACAAAGGTCAGTATTTATTGGGGAAAAGGGTTGAATCCTGGACAACAAAAAATGACAAGACATACAGATAACTGTGACAAAACCAATATTAAACATATGTATAAATATGGCATAAGACATAATTACATAACTGTCAGTGGATCACTTCCAGATCCTGTTTCTCTAAGTATGAAGCAGACTGAACCATTTCTAAACTTTAGCAGACAACATGTTCAGTTCTGTTGGCCTGATCACTGAGGTCAAATATTATGCAAGAGTACCGTAGCATTTGCAGCTGCTGGGGGCTTACCCTTACCAGACTGAAATGATGTCTGCTAAATACCTACTGTATGTGAAAAATGTACAATTTTTTTTTTTAGAAAATGTTAAGTTGGTAAATGAGTGGCAAATAGTTTGGATCCAGATTAGATGCAGCATTATGTTGCATCTGATCTGGATCCAAACTGTTTGCAAATATTGGCTATTTGCCCATAGTATATTAAGGGTAACTCAGGTAAATACAGTTCTGCTTAAATCAAAAATACTGTGAAACCTGCCTAGAGCAGCACTTAAACTGTGCAGGGTGGTGTCAAATGTGACCCTAGGGATTTTAATTTAACAAACTATAGAGGGATCCACCAGGAGATTCTACTGTACAAATATCAAAGCTTAGGGCCTAGTAGTTTTGGGCAAGAAGATTTTTTAAAGTTTTTTGCTTTTTTGCTTTTTCAAGCAGAGTTTGTGCTTTTTTTCCTTTCATTTGAACAACTTCTGTAGAGAAGCATCCAAGGAACATCATGAGCAGTTTGAACTATCCCTACAATCATGCGGGTTCAGAGGAGCTGTCGTTTGAAGTAAATGTGAACGGACAGACGTACTACGGACGGTGAGCGGTCACAATAGCTCACCTTGAGCCTTTGGCTCAGGTGAGCTAAAAACAGAGGATCATCAATCCTCTATAATAAAATAAAGAGAAGGTCAATTAAACCAGTCTAATTGACCTTCCCTTTATTTTATTATAGAGGATTGATGATAAACAAACAGACGACACACCTGAATGCCTGTCAACATGTGATTTTGCAAGATTTAGAAATTTGAATGAAAAAAGGTATGCACTGAAATCATTTACTAATTTAGTGAAAACATAATTTTTACAGCAGTACAGGTATGAGGAAAATAATTCATATATTACGCCCCCTAGCTTTATACACAGCACATTCTCCTTCAAAGAGAAAGTGTGGGTTTCCTATGTATATTTTCTGTGTTTTGACGTCATCACAAAACATACAGTAGCGCATGAAATATTGGAATTTTTCCCAGTATAACAAGGGTATCAGTATCACTAGTTGAGGTTACTCGGCTGTATGTTAAGTGTTATAGAGCCTAGCAGCTGGGCATTTGATATTTTCAGGGACACACTAAAATAAATTAACTTTAAAACATAATAAGCCTACCTTTTAATTAGAATACAGTTTACGATCTTTAGCTGTCTCAGTATCTAGTATCGTAGAATCGTATAAGGCTGTTTACACAAGGGGAAATCTAATTTTCGACTTTTTCTTAGTACATGTATGTGGTAGCCATTGTCTTGGATCAGACGTAGTTGGAGGAGTTTCCTCGACACTTTCTTTAGACGAAGCATCGTCTGCTAGTTATATATTTTTATCAGATAGAAAATCTGTCAAGCACATCCGCTTCTTCGCCATTAACACAAAGCTGAACAGATTGGTTTACATACCGATTCTACATGCCAATATTCTTCAGGTATATTATACGGGTAGTATATGTGTACAGTATATTTTCAATACTTGGATTATCGCTTTTGACCCATTTATCGTGGACGTCCTATTACCGGTGATTTTCTAGTATTCCGCATAGCGCCGCTATGCGCATGTGTAACTTCCGTCTATCTTTCGGCTGCTACTCAAGACTAATGTGTATAAAGCAAAAAAAGTCTTTTCTTAGGGAAAGTGTGCATTTTTAATTAATTCCACAAGAAAAAATCATTTTCTCCCCATATAAAACCATTTAACCTATTTGTATGATGAGTTTTTCAATATATCCAATGATTTAATTCACTACAAAAAAGTCTGTTGACTAAGGGGTGTGACCGTGACATCACGGGATGGATTTATAAAGACTGCTTACTGGCATAAACTTCTGACCAATTCTGATAAACAATAAAATAAGCTTGATCTTATCTATGAGGAAAAATTGTTTTCCAAGTTTGTTTTTGTTTGTTTTGGTCTCATTTTAATCTTGACAGATCTAATATCCTAGTAAAGGCCATTCATTGACAAAATGGGTCTAATTTTTTTTCCTTCAGATTTCCTTTTCCTCCAACAAGATAAAACGTTCACAATAGATATAGTAAATTGGGCTCAGTGCGATGTATGTCAGCATTGGACACTTTTTAAAAAAAATTAAAGTGCTTTGCAGAGGTGACATATTCCACTGGAATGTGAACCACTGCCGATGTGAACCGATTTACCAGACGATGTGAACCACCCCATACGACGATGAGAACCTTTTTTTTTTTTTTTAGTTAAAAGTGACATATTTATTTGTAACAATTTGAAACTATGTATACTTTAATGTCCATTGACCTGTTATTAGTTATTACCCTATTTTAGCGACTACATGCCCTGTGTTGCCATCTGTCACATGAATGACAATCAATTGCCTGCTGCAGCTCCCTCACTTCCTTACCACAAGATATGAACAAATCGCATGTATCTTTGTGCAACGGCAATATAGTCACTTTAATGACTTTATCACTTTCGAATATCACAGATATTTATATTAAAACAGTACAAAGATCACCTTATCAGTTTCGAAATTTGGTAGACAATAACACCGTGATAACATTTTAAGACACTCAGATAAACTTATAAACAATGTACATGGTACATCTGATTGATGTACATCTGTTTGTTTATGACGAAATTAACAAAACTATTGCATCCTTAAAGAGGAATTAAAAGCCCTGGTATCGACAACATGGTTGCCGATTTCTTTATTGATGCAAGAGATTTTATATCACCATTTCTAGTACCTATTTTCAATAAAATATTTAATAGTGGAAATTATCCTTCATCTTTAGAAATAGATTGAATAAATGGTGTGAAAATGAACAGTTACTGAATTGCTCGCAGTTCGGTTTCAAAGATAATAGGGGTTCTGTTGATTGTGTTTTTATATTACATTGTATTATCCAAAAAATACTGTCTAGTAACAGTAAACTGTATTGTGCTTTTATTGATTATGAAAAATGCGTTGATACAATTATAAGCGACGCTCTTTGGGTTAAAATTGTGCAAACAGGTATTAGCTAGGAGTATTGTTTAATGCAAGGAAAAATAAGAAGACTTTTAATTTTGAAAAAAATATTGGTTCACAGCGTCCAATAGGGTGGTTCACATCGGCCTGAAAATCAGTTCACATCGTCCAAAAACCCAGTTCACATCGTCTAGGTTCACATCGGCGGTGGTTCACATCGGCCATATACCTTCCACTGCCCCTACTGTGAAAAATGTGACGGAAAATATTACAATATTTCAGTTAAAAATTGTGTTTACAGATAGCCTTCTTAATAATATTCGATAGAACTAGAAGTTCAAGCCGACACCTGAAAAATATTCCGGGTGTCATTTTACCTGATCACCAATAATAGGACGAGTAGCCAAAACAAACATGGGGGCGCACTCGCTACAGTTGACCATGATTATTTTATTTAAAATTATGGGTGTATTTAGTTGTATACTGAAGCTGAAAATCATAAAGAAATGTTTACTTTATATGTTTAATATCCTTTTAAGTTAAAAACCATATTATTTGATAAGAAATAGTCAGACGAATCCTTTGATCACCAGTAATTGGACGAACCAGGATACTCTTCCTTTGTGATCTCTCTATTTTCCGGCATCGAGTCGGAATGGAGCAGAAACAAGTGGAAATTGGCGAAAATATGATTTTTTTCTTGTCACACCCATCTGCCCTCACCAGACGAATTTTTAAGGGACAATCGTGAAAAAAATGTGGGATTCCCACAATGTCGCGGCCCAAAACTGATGGGGTAATGGGTTAAAGGAACAATTTCTAAATGGCCAGAAATTTTGGAAATCTTTGGAATTATTTAGCAACAGTTGATAATTATGGTATACCTGAAATCTTATTTATACTACAGAACCCGGGTTAGAACTCTACAAGTAAAGAAACAGCGTCTTTTTCTGTGACAAAACAAGAAAATAAAAAAAAGTCGTGGTTTGAGATGTCTTCCTCTGTTTCAATGTGCCACGCGAGATTTAACAAGATGCTACCATATGTTCAAAGGCAACAGCATCAGTCCGGACAAAGACAAATGTATCCCGACCTCTTCCGATACCCAATATTATTGACCAGCCTCATCAACCACTGGCATATCACGTGAAATGTCGAAATTCATTGTCGTACGAAATAAATCAAGTTTTATACTTACTATATATAAAATATTCAACAATATCAGGGCATTTCTTGAGCAACTAAATCCTCCAAACATCTTGAGGTCTGTTGGGGATAGACACCAAAGTTAAAACGAACTAGAAACCGTTCGGCTGCTATAACAATGGCGAATACACGTCAAACGGTGCTGACTCATTTCTTAACTTCCGGATTGGAAAGCATAGAGTCGATGAGGGTCGTTCAATAAATAGAGGATAATCAATTTCTTTGGATTGATATGAAAAATATATCACGAGAATGGGTTGTTACCTGGTTAAAAAACGAGTCCGCAGGACCAGATAACAACCCATTCGAGTGATATATTTTTCATATCTATTCAAAGGAATTGATTATTCTATTTGATATGAAATAGGCACAGCCTACAAGCGAGCGAAGCTGACCAAATAATGGAGCATTTTAACAAATTAACACATTACCCCATAGCCTAATTCTAGTTTTGAAAACAGAATGAAGGGTTATTTAAAGCAAGTTGAAAGTAAAGCAGAATGCGCCTTACGGCGCATTCTGCTTTCCTCCCAACCTGCCTTAAGTCAGAATCTGCTAGGATATAGAATATAATTTATAATGAAGTATATAATGGTACAGATTTTGGACTGTATCAAATGGAACTATATTTACTTTTTGAACAGTTTGGATCCTGATCAGAAGCTGCGTACGGCGGCGAATGATCAGGATCTGCCGTACACAATTGTTGACACTAATGTTAATATTTCGAAATTTTGAGAACTGAATCTTCAAAGATACTGTGGTGCATGGGTGCACAATTTATTTTCAAGCAGTTTGGATCCTGATTAGAAGCTGTGTACGGCGACGCATGGTCAGGATCAACAAAATTATTGGCACTAATGTTAATATTAATAATTTCGAAACTTTGAGAACTGATGATCATAATGGCAAATTTGTTCCTAATGGCTAAAGTTTCAAAGATACTGTTGTGTCTGGGTAACATATATTTAATACACTAGGCTAGATCTAATTACGATATTTACGCGAGGTTAGATATATAATGTGCGAAAAACAATAAATTATCGACTAATAACATATTGAAAATGTTCCCTATGTATGCTTCGACCAAAAATGGTACGTTTTGACTTGGTACGCTTTAACCATGGTACGCTTTGACTCATGCTAACCCATTAAGGCGTATTTATTGGGTAATGGGTTAATAAACCAAATGATTTAATAACCTGAAGGCCCTGATATCGCTCAACTGTTGTAGGAAAATGGTGCGTTTTACTAACATTTGCGCAGCTACGACTTACATAAGTTCAAGCGTATCTATACGCAAACGAAAAGCTGTCGTAAACCATGACTTATATATCTATCTATCTTCGATTACTGCTTAACTCCCCTTTCGAGTATTATTAGCAGACGCGCAGTCAGCGCAAGAAAAAAGAGTTTTGCAAAAGTATTGACAGTAAGACTTCAAAGCATGAAAGTAAGACGGAAAAACAGTTTAAAGTGTTAAAATATACAGATGTGTTTAAAAGCAGGTTAAAAACAGACTTGCTGCAACTAGTTACAACATAGGCAATTTAGCATACTGCCTGCTTGAAGGATTCAAGCGTAGGCAGAAGCACAATTTCAGAGGGAAGATTGTTCCAATGGATCATGGTACTTGGGGAAAATGAGAACTGATAATAATTAGCAACTGTGTGGATCTATCTGTAGGCTAAGGGGTGTGTATGACGAGTCATCCTTCTGGGGGTTTCAAAGTAGGTTGGAACAGGAATAGCTACGAGTTGATAAACAATTTTGTAGAACATTATTAATTTAGCATCAGTTCGTCTGTTCTCAAGGGATCTTAAACCAAGCGAGGATTGCATAGCTGAGACACTGTCGTATGTGGAATAGTTGTTTTGTATCCATTTGGTAGCTCTTCTTTGGACCCTTTCGACTTTGTTTATATTTTGTTTCGTGTAGAGTGAACAGACTGGCGAGGAGTACTCTACCTGGGGCCTGACAAGGGTTTTATATGCCACTTCTTCAACTTTTTGTTAGTTTGAATGTTTCGTTTTATAAAACCAAGTGTTCTGTGGTATTTTGCGTTTGTTACTGTCTCAATAATTTGGTCATGTAATATATACAGTCGAACTTCGATATCTCGAACTCGCTTAACTCGAACTATCCGATAGTTCGACACATGAACTGCATTATTTAATATTCGATTAAGTTGAACATACCCGTGTTCCAAAGTTAAAGCGTGGCTAAGCCACGTTTTAATTTTGAAATACGGGTATGTTCGATTTAACCGAGTTCGAGATATCGAAGTTCGACTGTAGTTATGCTGTATCGTAGGTTTATTTCGTGAGACGTTAAGTAACTTTACATGTGACGCCCCCTTTTTTGCATTTGTAACAGTAAACTGTCCCTATTTTGCGGGGGATGAGCGTTATTTTGCGAAATGTACTCATTGTTTTAAATTCAATATAGATAATGTATTTAGTAAAACGGTTTAAGAATTTGCGTAAATTATGGAACGTATATATAGAGACCGCGGGGTTGTTAGCTGCCCGCTCGAAGGACTTACACCGGTGCCAGTCCTCCGTGCTGCCCGGAAGGACAACCACTCTTACATGGATTTTCTTTTTAGCTCACCTGAGCCGAAGGCTCAGGATGAGCTATTGTGATACCATTCCGTCCGTCGTCCGGCATCCGGCGTCCGTCGTACGTCGTGTCGTATTTTCACATTTTCAAACAACATCTCCTCAGAAACCACTGACCCGATTTCAAACAAACTTTGTCAGAAGCATCAGTGGCAAGGGGGAACGAATTGTTGTTCAAAGTTTTTTCCCCTTGCTGTGGGACCAAATTTTCTAACATGACCGTATAGACAACTTTTAATGCATAAGAAAATCTTAAAAAATCTTCTTCTCAGAAACCCAAAGGCCCAGACCTTTGATATTTGGTATGTATCATTACCTAATGATCTTCTAGCAAGATTGTTCAAATTTTGACCCTGGGGCCAAAAATGGCCACGCCTTTGGGCTTATCAGTTTTTCTTAGGAAAACCTTTAAAAATCTTGACATGTTGCTTGGTGGTATGGTCCTCTACCAAGATTGTTCAAATTATGACCCCTGGATCAAATTTGGCCCCGCCCTTGGGCTTATCAGTTTTACATAGACTTATATAGGAAAACCTTTAAAAATCTTCTTCTCTAAAACTGTAAGGCCCAGATCTTTAATATTTGACATATACATAGCTTTGCTATGTGGTTCTCTACCAGGTGTGTTCAAATTATGATCCCCGGATTAAAATTGGCCCCGCCCTGGGCTTGTCAGGGTTTTTTTTACGGGAAAACCTTTAAAAATCTTCTTCTCTTAAACCATAAGGCCCAGGTCATTAATATCCGAGATGTAGCTTCGCATTGTGGTCCTCTACCGGGATCAAATTATGACACCTGGGTCATAGCTATATCAAAATGTTGTCTTGTCCAGTCAGCTTCTAATGTTCTCAGGTGAGCGAAATGTGGCCCTATGGGCCTCTTGATTTCATGAGTTACTGCGTGACTGATGTACTCTCTTAATTTAATTATTGTTATGATTTAAACGCTATTAAATGCATCGTCATCATTTTGTACTTGTATTAATAAATGTATATATGTATATGAACCATGATGAGACTGAAATAAAGATATTATATTAATTCATTGGAAGTGGCTAGACGTCCGGTTCCGGACGGTTAGCGTGCCCTGTGAGGGTAGGCTAGACGTCCGGAATAAATTTTTGTCAGAGCATATACTGCATAATTTACGTGGGTTAGTACCTGGACATATATGGGCAAACAATCCTAAAATCATTTAAACTTCAGAAAATCAATGAGAACAGAAATAAGTTACACATTAAGTAATTAATTTACCTTCACTAAGAGCTAAGTTCGCATCCGCCATTGTTGTTGTTGTTGCCATATCATTTCCCCACTTAGAAGGAGAACCGCACTCTCGCAGGCATATTGATGATTGAATACCTTTACGTTTTGCTACACTGACACTTTCGAGCATGTACATGATTTCCACGCTAGAATGTTTCCATTTTCAATTGATTTCCTTAATGTCGGAGAAAATATCTCCAATATAGAATTTCACTGTATTGACAGCGAACTATTATTGTAATGGACAAGTCTACCTTTTTCGAAATATAATTGCCTACATAAATAATACTCAAACTTTTACTTTTGATCTACCCCTTTAGCATGTAGCTTTATGCCGTAACACTGGACTTTTCATGGCTTTGTTACTTCCGATGCATTCACAGTTTGCTGCTAGCGACAATGCAGTCCTGTAGATACCGGTCGTGATAATCAACGTATTTATATCATATACGATCCATTTGAAATAATTTCGGCATATTTTAAGTCTATGCATCATTATCTCTTGCATTTGAATTTCAATCTCTAATTATAACATTCAGTTGATATTTACATGCATAAATTACAATAAAATCAACAGAAATGTCTTGCGTCCTAATAGCGACAAAGTCAGGACTGTAAAGCCAATCACCAATTAAAATAGCGGATGCGAACGGCGGTCTTAAGTGAAGGTACTTTGATTCCTTTATAAGCATGTGATTTGTTTACGCTCTCGATGTTGGTATTTGAAAATTTAAATGCATATAGGTTTGTTTCAAATTGTTTTAAATATAACAAGGCATTAACCCACGTACTAAGCAGTATATTTCCTGAAATAAATTTACTCCGGACGGCTAGCCTACCCTCATAGGGCAGGCTAGCCGTCTAGCCTACCATGTGAGGGTTGGCTAGCCGTCCGGTTCCGGACGTCTAGCCACTGCCTAATTCATTACTCTGCAACCGCATCAAAATGTTTTATTAATGTGTTTTGGTCTGTGTGTTCTAACTTTTGATTTCAGTCATTGTACTATGTAGCCTGGCGTGGGGGTAGAATCAGACACCTAAACCGTTAATTTCGGTGCCAATTACATAGTCAAATATGCTCGGTTACATATTTGACCCATTAATCCAAAAATACGTCATTCACACCTATTATTTTTCGACATTAAGAAATACAATCCTCGCCTAGGAAGCTCTGAACATGAAACACAAAGGGAAGTTTCCAGTTTCAAGTGTGCTACTTATAACAGGTTGAAAGAAAATCAGAATGCGCCCTAAGGCTTCTTTTGCTTTAATTTACACCTGGTTCAAATGACTACCTGTCTCAAAACTAGAAACAGGCTATGGGTTAACGGGTTAATCTGAAAATTTTGACTTATTTGATAAATATACTGGATTGTAAATTTTACTCACAGGAAAATAAATAACTTAACTGTGTACAAGTATTAACTAATGAGCAGTGTAATATCAATACACTTGCACAAATGTAAAATGCATGTAATTTAGTCAAATGTGGAGCTGGTTATATCTCAAATATCTGTATTGTATTTTTGTTTTTAGTGTTTTATGTATCCTATTGAAGTCGTTATCAGTAGCTATGTTCCAGATCTTGTTCAGGAAATTATATTATTGTAGTATAAATCTTGTTTAACCTATTACAGCATAATTACGTTTTTAATTTACTCATCCACCTATTTTTTTCATTCTAGCAGACCAGACCGAAATTTAACAGATTGCTCTTCAAGGGCCATTCTGCTATATTCTCAGCCTGCTTCAAACAACCACCTGTCTGCAGTAAACATCTACTGAGGAAAGCATTGATGATCTGACATTCCCGTGACATAGGTCTCCTTTTTGTAGATATGAAATATGATGTCTCTTTATAGACGTACATGTAGGTAGATTAATGCGGATCTGCGAAATGAATTTTGAAGAAAAGATTAAGAGTATACAAACTGCATTTCATATTAGTAAAGACGGAAACAGACTCCTATTGGCAAAAAAGCTGTTGTATAAGCTTTACTTTTACCTATACTTACACATTTGTTAATAAGCTTGCCAACACCAACAATGAACTTCGTCAAAAACCTTACAAATATGTTTTATGAATTTATATGGGACGGTAATGCAAACATAAAACTTAACGTTCTAATAAAATATTATTCAGAAGGGGGTTAAAAATAAATTATATTGAAAGCTCATAAGAAGGTTAAAAATTAAATGGGTTAAGACTTTCATAATTCACAATGATAGTAAATGTTATAAACTATTGCAAAACCTGATAGACATGACAAAGCTACTGAATTCTGGAAACATGTTCTGCAAATTGATATTGAATAAGTTAAAGAATACACTTTGGATTGATGTCTTAAAAGTATATGCTTTATATTAAAAAAGAGTAGTGTTGGAGATATACAACAAATATATAATATGCCATTATTCTATAATGATACTTTTCTCATAAATAAAAAGCTGTATAATATATAGCAACACTTTACGATAGAGGAATAAGATATGTAAACGACATCCTAGATAAAAATGGTAATTTTGTAGATTTAAAATACTTAGAAGTGAGTGGAAAAAAATATTAATTTCCTTCATTATCATGGCTTAATAAATGCAGTTAAGTCTTTTATAAACAGAAAAGGATTTACTACGAAAAAAGATTCTCCTTTAGAACTTCAATACTCAACCATTAATAATTGTTATATGTACCCCATTTAAACCAGAAACTGTGATAATAAGTTTATATATAACGTACTTGCTAATAACGATGATATACTTACTAGTCAATCCAAATGGGTGTCAATATACGAAAATAGTCTTATAAATTGGAAAAAATATAGCTATGTATTTATATGTACTAAAGATAATTATTTGAAATGGTTACAAACAAGAATTGTACATAGACTATTACCTACGAATATATTACTATTTAAAATGAATATCAAATATACTGATTTATGGACTTTCTGCCATAATCATAAAGAAACTATTGTTCATTTGTTTTGGAATATTGTAAAGTGAAACCAAAAATAACATAAATTTCAGGTAAGTTGGTAAAATATAACCCACAGCTCAAGATACATAGTTTATATGTACTTTTGGGTACCGATCAAAATGACTTCAAACTTGACATTTTGTTTTTAGAAATAAAACGATACATATTTTTATCCAAAACAAAGAAAATCGGACCGTCAATAACCGGGTTAACTAACTCATTGAAACTAGCATAGGATATTAAACAAGCATGTAATATTACAGAAAATATACCGTAGTTCCTACAAGGACAATTGTACGATACCTTGTATTAAACTACGTTTAGACATAGAACTTACCGTAATATAAATAACTTAGCAAAAATGCATGTTCTTTCAGTATTTTCTTTTTTTTTATGTCAGTTTAATTTTTTCCCATAATGTTTTTCTCCATATTTAAATTCAAGAGATGTTTGAACTATTATTTAGTTTGCTGATTTTTCGATATTTCATTGATATTTCATGCAAATAACATTGTATTTTCTACTTGAATTACATGTTGGAATGTTAAGATATGTATGGATGTAAAATATGTGAATAAAATTATTAAGGAAAAAAGATTAATGCAGGGATCTCGGTATCAGATAAATTTTGATCTCAATGATACACACGTCTACACGATTCATTCCACTTAAGCATGTCACCATATATCTTTTATTAGATATATTCCTTGTTCGCCTGAATCTGGGACTATATTGTGCATACAATGTAGCAAAGCCTAACTGTAGTCTTCACGTACGAGTGAATGACGAGTATACTCGTCGTTGATGCTCAATAAATTGTAGTTGAAAATTAGCTCGCAATACTCATTTTTACTGGGACCCTGGAATTTGAAGAAATATACATTTTGCATACGAATATTCACGTAATAGATGCATGTATGTTTATTTTCATGCCATTTCTAATTATCCGTCATTTGTATTCTTGGCCGGAGGTCTTATCTAACAAAACATTATATTTCCTTTTGGTAATACTGAGAATACTACATTTTTCTGGATGGACGTGTATCAACCAAACTTTTTCCCACCTTGCTGCTGCGTCAAGATCTAATTGCAAAGGTTTAGCATCAGATCTGTTATGAATATCCCATTATTTAAAACTGACATGTAGGTACTGTATTGTGGATAAACAGAGACATCTTAAATACACGTATAGATCAAAAAGAGGATGGGAAGCACCAATAACACGTTATACAGTGTATTTTATGTAATTTATCAGGCAAAATATAAAAGTTATATAGCAATATTTTATTTTGTGCTATCTTTGGAGATAGGGCCTTTTTTCATTAAAAATTTGCTTATAAAAATATGATTTGATACTACGCTATACCCCGTAAACACACTATAATTGTAAAATTAACAAAATATGTGTAACATTTTTTTAGCTATCGCCAAATTTAAAGTTCAAATAATAGAAAAACTATCACATGATAGTGACTGTAATTGAGTATGGTTATAGAAATGTCTAAGATATTTCATAAGTTATTTTTTAGTTTTTTCAAAAAGACGAACACTTAGTAAAATAACACTGTTCGAATGTTTAGAGGTGTTTTTCTCGAAACTGTAAAAATGTAGTTAGCTTATTATAAGAATAAGACAACGAAATGTTGACGATTTCTCAAACCTATTTTGCAAATAGCTTGAAGCTTTACCCGGCGTCTGATCTGGTTGTAAACGGGTTGCGGTCAAAAAAGCAGTTAAAGGGTAAACCATATTTTTGTAAATATCAAGATCAAGTCAGTTCACATGGATCAAGTTATTTCTGTGTATCTAAAGACACCCGGGGACTTTAAATAAGTACTCAATTAATAACCCATCGAGGACGATCTTATCACGTGTATCTTGTATCTATATATCCATGGCGGTGTACATTTAGTGGTACAAGAAGAAGATATATGCCATAATCCTGTTTATATTGAATATTTATATATAGTCTAAGAATGTCTCGTGGGAGGTATTAATCCACGAAACATTAAAAAGTCCACCCTACATCGTTGGAAATCATTGAATTATCAAAATTAATAAACTTAAGCAATTTTTGAAAGTCCCCATTGTGTCTGTTCCTTGTCAAATAAACAGTTAACCATTCTTCCGCTCGATTACAATGTCAGGGGTCGTGAGTTCGATCCCCGCCGAACCAAGTCATTCGGATAAGACTTTATAAACCGAGGTCCGGTAGAGCTGTGCTTTACCCTGGACATCTAAAAGAACCAGAGAACTCTGTCGATATTAGGAGTAGGGCATCGGGTCCGAGTTCTCTGTATTCGCTCCCCTCTCACTGGGGCGTCCAATTATCCCATAGATGGCAGAAACGGACGTTAACAAACGAAACAAAACCCCCGCTGATTACATAAACTCTGCTAAGGACATTCATTTGCAAGGTAAAATCAAAAAGTAGTTAACCATGTCAAAATAAGAAAAATATGTTATCACACTATAGGTCAGTTCTGAACATGGATCCATGCTATTTAGAGCTACAAAAGAACTATTTGAATATTTACTACATGTAATATGAAAGACCAAATATGGCTAAATTCCTAGAACTTCTTCATACTGATGATAGAGATGTGTTATGTAATCTGGACAATCTGTGCAATCTGCAATACTTAAAGTGTGCCTTTATACAACGGATCTCTATGTCATATGGCATTTAAATTTTCCTCTTAAGATTATCTTAAAATTATCATAATACTGAAATAGAAAATATTGTACGCATTATGTATTTAGTGACTTTTAACTAATATTAACTATTAAAACCGTTATTACCAACAGTAATTACTTAGATTTAATTGAATATGACATAACATGTGGTATTGTTACTTATGTTTTAAGATGATGTTCTGAGATACAAGTCTGAATAAAATATGTTCTGTTTCTGTTCTGTTCTGATTATGTGGGGTCAAAAAGTAGTCTCACTGTCAAATAAAAAAAGACCCGTGAACACTCAACAGGCCAAACTTATACACAGGGCCCAAGGCTTTAAAGAGTTTGAGTTGAGTCTGAAATCGTTCTCAAGCAATTGATTGGTCAGATTTGAAACAAAGCTCAAATCTAACCAATCAAATGCTTGAGAAAGATCTCAAACTCAACTCAAATGCTCAAATTGAGGCCTGGGTCCGAGGTTATAAAGCTTTTGCGTTGAGTCTTAAGTCCTTCTCAAGCATTTGATTGGTCAGATTGAGCCTCGGCTCAAATCTGAACAATCAAATGCTTGAGAACACACTCAGACTCAGCTCAAACGCTTTATAACCTCGAACCCTGATCTCGATCATACTTGTAATGAATGTTTATCTTGATATCTTGACTCTAGGTCAAGTTTGAATAATGTGTTATGTCTTGTCAACACGTAGATCACTATGTCAAATTATAGAATAACCTTGTTAACTGTTAACATGCCAACTTTTGTCCCGACTTTGATCATACCTGTTATGAATAGATTATCTTCACAAATTCTAGGTCATATTTGAATGTGAGTAGATGGGTTAAAACTACAATAGTTTAACAACGGTTACGCTCTAGTGAATAGATTTCAATGAAACTTTGACAAATCTATATTTACATAGAATGCATATGGATATTAGTTCTGTTATGATTTTGGTTTGGTTATTGTTTAAAGGAGAAACACAAATCAACAACCGAGAGGTTCCTCAGATGAGCGATACCGGCGCCACCATGTTCAATCATGTTCTTATTATTTTATTTATCAATTCTTATTTTCTTTGCAAATGAATGTCAAACGCCTATATATGTATGCATTAATTTTCGAAAAGGATTTGTTATAAAAAAGACATTTCATTGTAACAAAATATACCGAGCTTGATCTGGATTCGAACCTGTGTGGCGAATGTAAGATCAATTTCAAACAATGATTCTCTACCATTTGAGCTAGTCGGGGGAAAGTCGGGAAAATGTTAAATAATTGTGTATTTTGTCCCAATTGTAACAGCGATGTTCTGTTGACAAACATCTATGCATCTATTAAATTTCAACGACCTTTATATAGTTTACTTCTTTCGTAAACTTGAAATATAGATGAATGTATAAATGATTCAGTTTCGTTGAGATTAAATCAAATGTTTCATACGTTTACGAAGTGCTTCAGTTGGTAAGAAACGATAAAACTACTTATTATACTCTTATTCTGAAAATAGTGACAGGTGTGATAGAACCACGGTTGCTACACAGTTGTTACTCTTTCCCGTTTAAGCCTAACGTAGATTAATTACAGTTTTATTGCCAATTGCAGATATAATTAGTACCTAGCTAAGTACATTGTTATTTGATCTTACAGTAGATAGTTGTACATGTATATACATAATCAGCTAAGAAATTGAAGTACATTGTACTATGTGTTGTAATAAATAGATTATGACTTAAACTTCGATATCTCGAGTTCGCTTAACTAGAAATATCCGATATGTCGACACATGAACATCATTATTTCATGCTCGGTTATGTCGAACATACCCGTATTTCAAAGTTAAAACGTGGCTAAGCCACGTTTAACTTTGACATACGGGCATGTTCGACTTAACCGAGCTCGAGATATCGACTGTACTTAAAAATATCTGCTCAAGAATGTCTTCTGCTGATATTCTGAATAAGTAAACTGTAGGTTCTAAAATTCGTTTTAGAACATTTCAATTTTCCCAAAAGCTTTGATGCCAACTTACTGTTTCTACTTCCTCTAACCGGTAAAATAGTGTCTGGTTTAATACTGGCGCCTCACACTATCTGCACCTTCATTTCAAAGTTATATTTAAAACCATTTGATTGAAGAAACATGGCCGCCATTTCTCCGGATTTTTCCTTAATTTTCGGATTTTTTTCTAGAACATGGTAGCTTAAAGCAGGCTGAAAGTAAAGCAGAATGCGCCTTAAGTCGCATTCTGCTTTACTGCCAGCCTGCTTTAAGTAGTCACATGTCAACAAAGCTAGAAACAGGCTATGTGGTAAAGGTACGATTCGTTAAGTCACACTTGAAAAATGCAAATGGAAATCTTAGGATTTTTCATGTCAACTTATGGCAGCCCTGCTATGATGGTAAAATGGCTCAACCACGGCCAACGAGATCTGACGTATTCTGACACCTCAAGGCTTGTTTTATTTGAAAATCCATTTGGAGAAATATACGTCAATTTACTGCTATCCAGTAGTTCGTCATTTACGGATTGGCTAGTACATGTATCTGCAAGAAGTTTGGATCCAGGTCAGACGCTGCGTTACGCAGCGTCTGACCTAGACTCAAGTTGCTTGGCGATGACTATACGTATCATGAAATAAAAGAACGTGGTAAACTAGTTCGAGTAATTTGAAGGCGACAGCTGTATAGCAGACGGGAGGCTGAAGGATGATAGCTGTGACTAACAGAGGTGTAATCGGTGTCTTCATAATCTTGTATTTCTCTTGGGTGTTTCTATGGTTTAACAGTTTTTAACTACACGCTTGAATCAAACACCATAACTCCACCACCTCCGCGCACAATGATAATAAATAATAAATATATTTAAAGGAAAAATGTCAATCTGGTTAGTGGAAGCCTGCAATGAAAGTAATTTCACACTATTTAGGTACAGTAAAACCTCTCTATAACGGCCACTAAAACGAGGACTAATTGGTTATTTAAATGACAGGTGACAGCTTAAAGCAAGGTGACAGTAAAACAGAAAGCTCCTACAGGAGCTTTCTGTTTTACTGTCACCATGCTTTAAGCAGTCACCTGTCAAAAACAACTAATAAATTAGCACACTTTAGTGGCCGTTATAGAGAGGTTTTACTGTACATACAACATTTTATAACTTATAGATAAACAGTGTTCCCTCCCTACAACGGCCCTACGAACAACGACTCCCACCGAACAACGTCATTTCCCGCTGTTCCCAAGACAATTATGTATAATGCTTGCACTGCTGCACTATCGTCTGCTTAAAATTGTTTTCTGCTGTTTTTCTTTCATAAATGACATTTTGACAGAAACACATAATGACGAGTGACACATAATGGTCGTATTCGAATCAGGGCAACTATCGCGTTAGTTGGAATATTTGTCAACAAGTTCTATTCGAATCACGACTTGATGTTTTCCGTTGACAACATGTTTTCAAACCCTAAAATCGAGCGTTGATTTAGTCACGTGACCACGTTTATACCACTGATTAGTGTCTCTAGATAAAACAAACATAAAGACCCTCTCAATTAATCGATTGGATCCAGATCACATGTCATTATTTTCGATATAAAAGTTGGGAGCATTACGACTGTTTTAACGGGTGTTTGATTCATTTCCATTCGTCCGGAAGTACAAAGTTTTCGTTGACTACAATTTCTATTCGAGTCGGACCAAAATCGTTGACATCAGTAAATCTTCGCGCGTTTGCTCCGCCCACTTTCGTTGACCACAAACTCGATGATTCGAATACGACCAATGACGAGTGACACATAATGACCAATGGTCGTATTCGAATCATCGAGTTTTGTTGTCAACGAAAAGTGGGCGGAGCAAATGCGCGAAGATTTACTGATGTCAACGATTTTGGCCCGACTCGAATAGAAATTGTAGTCAACAAAAACTCTGAACTTCCGGACGAATGGAAATGAATCAAACACCCGTTAAAAACAGTCGTAACGCCCCCAATTTTTATATACGCATATAATACCATGCGATCTGGATCCATTCGATTAATTGAGAGGGTCTTCATGTATGTTTTATCTAGTTACACAAACCACGTGGTCACGTGACTAAATCAACGCTCCATTTGAGGGTTTGACAACATTTTGTCAACGGAAAACATTAAGTGGTGATTCGAATTGAACTTGTTGACAACTATTCCAACTAACGCGATAGTTGTCCTGATTCAAATACGACCAATATTTATGCTTTGTAGTAGTGGAGGGGCGTCTCAAAAGTATTTTGTTATTTACTTTAGGCCAAGCAAAAATGTATATGTATTAAGGTATGCACCAGAGAGCCTTTATTGTAAAATGCAGATGCAGAAAAGAACAAACTCAAGAATACGATGTGTTACTCACTGTCACTTAAATTTATCTTTGGAAGTGTTTTTTTCATGAAATTATTATACAGTTCATGATTTTCCCTCACTAGATCACAAAGCCGACGTCGTCGTCTAGGCGGGACGTCATCCTCGTCTGATGACAGAGCGGCTGCTGTAGCATCTCGACGATTGGCTTTAGATACAATTTAACTTTAAACCGCGAATTGGCTATTAAACAGTAAGAATTCATTTTGCATATTTCATTCTACACCCCCTCTCATCCCCTATGGATATGTGTAAGTATATAGTGAAAACATTATTGTGTTGGTGGCGCAGTTATTTTAATGAACTATAAACATATACATATAAATATTTAATGCCAATTAGTCGTTATATCTGGTTTCTTTTCTCTTAAGAATGCTTATACCGGGAATTGGCACATCTAACGAATCATCTACGCTTAACAGGCCACATGCCACTATCGCATCGTGTTTTCGGGATCTAGTTTTTTCTGATATACATGACATCATTCAACAATACGTTTTGTATTTTTTATGAATGATATGCTAACATTTTCACTGAAGAGTGCTTGCCGGTTACTTGCAGCTGACGTTTTAAGCAAAAGGAGTAGAGGAAATCAAATTCTTGGTTATAATCTAAGCAATCGTAAATATCACTTCCCTCAATCCTGTCATTTGTGGCTGGGATGGTAAATACGACGAAAACGTGAAGAAAAAAACATGTCCAAAAACTTTGTACTTGGGCTAATGCAAGTTTAGCAAATGGCGATTGGCATCTTCCAACCCGCCACTTGTTAAATGCTAATTACCATTTGTCTTTATTTCTAGTTTCTTTTAAAATTTGATTAACTAAATCAAAAGAGCACAATAAAGATAAAAATATTCCAAATCGGGTCTTAAGATAATATTAGATTCTAAGGGGCCTTTTCAAAGAAAATCATGTCCAAATACACGTCATATTTTTGCTACATGCATTCAGCCATAAAATCAAAGAGAATAATTATGTAAATCAAAAGGTAGGACAGATTAATTTCTTGGTTACAATTGGGATTTATTTACAGAAAATCCCATATATATATTACGACCTCTAAGTTATGGTAATTATTAGGTCCAAATACACGTTATATTTATGCTACATGCATTCAGCCATAAATCAAAGAGAATAATTATGTAAATCAAAAGGTAGGACGGATTAATTTCTTGGTTACAATTTGGGGATTTATTTACAGAAAATTCCATATATATATTACGACCTCTAAGTTATGGTCATAATTTTGCTACATGCATTCAGTCATAAAATCAAAGAGAATAATTATTTGATAAGAAATATGCAAAGCAAAAGGTACAATGTAGGACGGATTAATTTCTTGGTTACAATTTTGGCATTTATTTACAGAAAACCCCATATAACCCCACCTCTAAGTTATGGTAATTATTTCTGTTGTACTTTCACCTTGCTTTTACATGTCATCTGTCTTTCATACATTTACTTAGTCTTCTTTTAATTTGCGCAATGGAGGGGTTTAACAATAAACCTCCTTTTACCATCTTGTCACTCGTACTGGGAAATTACTATGATTACCACTTCGCGAGAAGAACAAGGCTGCACATTTTGCATTTGACAAATTGCAGTTTACCAAATGGAAATTGGAAATGTCCGACCCATATTCCATAATATAACTGGTATTTGGTGTACATAAACATCCTGAAGTTACGGATGTATAGTTGTAATTATCGCGGCATCTAGGCTGTATTCAAACTGACTTATATTCTAATGATACGTTAGAAAACTCTGATTTCCGCAAAACACCGCTGATTTTATATGATATTATGTATTTTCAAAGAATAAAGATAATACATGGCATGCTGAAGCATAGGGATCTATACCGCTCCCTAGACTCCTATACACTATAATTACATGTAAGTGTTCCCTCCCTACAGCGGCCCTCCCAACAACGATTCCCTCCCTACTACGATGCTTGCTACTTTTCTCTTAAAGAAGAATTTTATGTCCAACCAATTCGCGACTGCAATGTAAACAGCTTAAAATTGTCGTCTACTTTTTTTTTCAAAGTTGCATAATGGACATTTTGACACAAATGTTTTAATGGCGGGTGACAAACAGCTTGAATCCAGATCAGACGCCGCGTTACGCGGCGTCTGATCTAGATTCAAGCTCTTTGCAAATGTAAGCCAATGTCCCTCCATACAACGACTCTCTCCGAACAACGCACATAATTTTGGTCTCCTATTGAGTGTCGTTGTAGAGAGGGAGCGCTGTAGTGACAAGGAATCCAACTGTCTGAACGGACATTCGTACATTTCAAGTACAAACAGTTTGTATCTCTTACAACTTACATGATATGCTCGTACTTCTTTCAACTATTGAAGCCAACTTCGGATATTTTTCTACAACATTATTATACTCTTCTAACAGCTGCTTATTTACTGTGACAACGTCAATGACTTTTTCGCAAGTTGTCGTGTTTTGGGGTCATGGACAAACGTTTGTTCATGCGCATTTCACAATATGTCAGCGATAACCTGACGATTTACAGTGAAAACATAGCCTGATTGAATAAAACGATTAAATTCTTTCACCAACCTGAGAGTTTCGTCAGATAGTTTCACACCGCCGAGGAATCATCAACTGTTCGTGACGTCATTAATTTGTTTAGCTTATGCAATGAAATGGGTCACCAGACTCCGAAATGGCCGCTTCATCGGCAATGTGAAACTACTGACTAAACTCGCTAATTCTACAACTCCACTTTGACGCTGAAAAAACTGGACGTTGGTGACAGGGTGTAGTCGTTTTATTGAATCACGTCATGTTTTGAACTGTGAATCGTCATGTTATCGCTGCGACGTAGTGAAATCCAGTTACGTTGGTCAGTGACCCAAAAACACGACAACTTGCGCGAAAACCATGTTTGCACTTGTCATAATAGGCATTTACCCATTTGTGCCCACGATCCCAGATATGGGACATAGGCAAACAGTGTAGACTCTGATCAGACGCCGCATAATGCGGCATCTGATCAGAGTCTACACTGTTTGCTGATAGGAATTTCAATATGAAACAAAATGAAAATGAAAATTTTGATCAGGCATCCCTTTGATAAAAAATGGACTAATCCAATATATAAACATGGAAGAATCCACTGGGTGTAAAAGGGTTAATAAGATACTAGTACTGTTAGAAGAGTATATTAATTTTGTAGAACAATATTGTGGTTTTTCATAACCGAAAGAATTACGAGCATGCCATGAACTTTGTAAGAGTTGTACACTTACTTGTACTTGTAGTGCACGTATGCACGCTGATACAGTTTGACTCCTTGTTAATAATACATAATATATAGGAGTGGGGGGAAAAGTATAAACCCCTATGTGCTGAAGTTAAAGATGACACAGTTAACAGATTCCAAATGGTTAGATTCATGCAATCAACGGGTTGTTTATTAGATCTACGTAAGCGTGAAGTGATGATCGCAGCGTTTTTTCACTTCTGTGTTAAGGTGACATTTGTAGACGATTTGAACCTTTGGCACGCCATGCATAATTGTCGTTGGTAGTTTTTCTCAGAGTCGATTTATCAGCAATTTTAAAGAAAATACAATCAGAGTGTCGAACAGTTTAGATCCAGATAACACGCAGAGATACACGACATTCCTTCTGGGCATAAAATATATGCACATCCCTCTCTACAACAACACCCAAACAAAATATGTGTACGAGTTGAGGTATTTTTGGAGAAAATATATTTGCCGAAATACTATGCGGCAAAACAAAACAAAACCGTGACCAATAAAGAGGTTGGAACAAAAGTTCGCCTTAATGTAGTGAATTGGTATAACTACAAAAGAAACACATTAGTCTTCAATATTCCGACATAGCTACAGTAAACCTTTTTATATAAGGATCATTAAATTGTGTTGATTATTAGCTCTTTACGACAGGTGACTGCTTAAAATAAGGTGACAGTAAAACATTCAACTTCAACTTTCAACTTTTATTTACATATGCATAAGTCCCACGGATAGTGAGAAACATTAGCATTATAATTATAACTCAAAGTAACATTGAACAACAAAAGTAAACAATATATAAGGGAAAACGGCTACACATAGTTTTATACCAGGGCTCCAGATAAGAGGAAGTAAACTGAACAAATCCAACATTCATACACATTTCAGCACCAAATCCCTTGATGTTACCACCCACCTGAATCGTCTCGGAGAGTCGATTCTAATGAGTAGTGACACCACATGGTTTAATGCAGAAATAAAGACTTTATTCGTTTTGAGTTACTCCCCCTATTCAACCTGGAGCTCTGTTTATATACATTCCATAATTATGACGTAAATGTTACGTAATTTGTATATAAAAAACGACGTCATAATCTAATCTAGAATTTAGTGTATGGTGCAGTTTTCAGGCCACCTAGCGCTGAATACACAACAACAGCCAATTCCATATTTTGTCCCACATAAAACTCGCCAGCTGTGCCACAGCGCCAATTACCAGAAAACTGCACAACATACGATTATTAACACATTCAACCCTTGCGACGAGAATACTCGTCATTTACAAACAGAGTACCTATGCGGATTACATTTGTCCTGTGCAAAAAGTGTCGACCCTGATCAGAAGGCTCCTTAAGGAGCCCTCTGATTAGGGTCTACACTGTTTGTCATTTTGAAATTTATTATTGAAAACAACCATAAAAAAGTCAAAAATTGACTAGACTTATTTTGAAATTGGAATTTTCGATGAAAAGTTTCAGGGGTAAATGACTTAAAGCATGTATAGCGCCAAATTACCAGAAAACTGCACAACATATGATTATTAACACATTCAACCCTGACGACGAGTATACTCGTCATTTACAAACAGTGTACCTATGAGGATTACACTTGTCCTGTGCAAACAGTGCAGACCCTGATCAGAGGGCTCATTAAAGAGCTCTCTGATCAGGGTCTACACTGTTTGTCATTTTGAAAATTAATTGTTAAAAACAACCATAAATAGTAAAAAAATGACTAGACTAATCTTGGAATTGGAATTTTCGATGAAAAGTTTCAGGGGTAAATGAGTTAAAGCATGTATATTTCAAACAATTAGTATTAAATCATTTACATGTACTGGGTCCACGCCTATAAAGCATCCGAGACAAGCCCGAGACGGCCCCAACCCCATGATTTGTCAGACTTGAGCATTCTGCTCACATTTGACCAACCAAAGACCCGAGAACGATCCCAGACTCAAACCAAACGCTTCACAAGCATGGGGCCAGATATGAATTTTAGAAAACATTTAAAAATATTTTAGAATCTATAGATCTAGTCCTTAAAGGTTTGCTTAATTTTGCTGCAAAATATACTTAGATTTTTTAGTTTTTCAATATTATTATGCGTTATTAGTTCCATTAATTTTCGTTTACTTGGTCTCGTTCTAGTTTGATAATCAATATATTTCAATCTTAAGTTATTAAACGTTGGACAAACAAGTAAATAGTGATACTCATCTCCGATATCTGTACAATATATACATTTCCGCTCAATGTAAGGTATATTATGCCAGCGGCCTGTTTCAATAGGAAGTCGATGATTTCGGGTGAAGTATTTAATAATATTTTTACCAAAATAATTAGGCAACTTGTCTAAATAACCACTGCGGCCAAAGTTTTGTTTTATGTATTTATAAATACTGGAATCCGATGTTTGGTTAAGGTCTGAGTGCCAGTTTTGTATAAAGATATCTTTAAGTTTTTGATAAGATGCTTTTATAAGCCATTTGGAACTAACAAAGCTTTGACTGTACCAGATTCCAGAAAAGCCAGTATTACAAAGATACTGTTTAGTATTTTCTAGCCACTGTGATTTAATTTTATTTTTGGAATGTAGTGTGAATATTGTGACATAAAGTTTTGATGCTAATTTTGTACTTTGATTTGTAGATAAATTTTCAATAAGTCGGGTCCAATATGCAATAACCCTGTTTTTAATATTAAGTATTAACGGAGTAACACCGGTTTCTCCGTATATCATATATGATGGTGTAGATGTTTTTAAATTAAAAATGTATTTGTAAAACTTAAGTTGCACCTTCTCTAGCATTTGACAGTTTCCAAACCCCCAGAGTTCACACCCATACAAGAGTATTGGTTTTATTGTTTTTTCGAAAAGGTCTATTTGTATATCATATGGAAGTGACAATACTTTAATCCGTCTAATTAATGCAAACATTGCCTTACTAGCTTGAGCAGCAATTTGCAATTTTGTTTTATGAAAACTCCCACTTTTTGTAAACAATAAACCTAAATATTTATATTCATTTACAAGTTCAATAACATGTGTACCTATTTTGAATGAACAGTTACATTTAGCAGATCCCTTACCAAAGAGCAAAATTTTCGTTTTATTTTCATTAATATTAAGTTTCCATAAATCGCAGTATTCCTTAAATCTGTCCAGAGCATTCTGTAGATCCTGCTCGTTATCACTAAAAATTATCGTATCGTCGGCATATAATAATACGAAAAGCTTTAGGTATATGCGTACTCCATCTACATCTATATCACTGGCTATGCCATGTACTTTATCACTTAAGTATTGTTCAAGGTCATTTAGGAAAATAGAAAACAAAAAAGGGGATAAATTTTCTCCCTGTCTTACTCCTACAAGGCAGTCAAAGAACGGGGTAGATCCTTCTGCAGTCATAACTTTTGATTTAATATTGTTGTACATGCTTTTGATAATGTCAAAACATTTTCCATTGATATGTTCTTTTCTTAGTTTTTGCCATAGACCTACTCGCCAAACTGAATCGAAGGCTTGTTTAAAATCGACAAAACAGCAGTAAAACTTTTTCTTACTTGAAAGAACAAGATCAATTAAGTGTTTTAGAATAAAAACATTGTCTATGGTTGAAAAGTTCTTTCTAAACCCTGCCTGTGTCTCATGTATCAAATTTGTTTTCTCGGCAAATTCATTTAGTCTATTGTTTAGAATACATGTAAATAATTTCCCGAGACAGCTCAGGAGTGATATCGGGCGATAATTTTCAGGTTTGTTAGGGTCACCTTTATTTTTGTAAATCGGTTTGATAATTCCGATTGTCCATTCTTGAGGTATTATACCCGTATTAAAAACTGTATTGAAGAGTTTTATGTAAACAGAAACCATGGTATTTATTGAGTATTTTATTTGTTCATTTATAATTTCATCAACGCCTGGTGCTTTATTAGTTTTTAAACTTTTAACCGCTTTAATGATTTCTTGTTCTGTTATTGGACCATTTATGTCTTCATTTAGTGCAGTATGTTCTATTTCATTATCGTTTTCGTTTTCATTTTCATTCTTGTGATTTTCATTTATTGATTTAAAGAATTGAAAAAAATCATTTAAAGGTGCTGCAGGTTGTGATTGGTCATTTTTACAATTAATTACTTTCCAATAATGCCGGGAGTCCGCGTTTTTCAATTTACGTAATGTGTCTATCTTAGCAGAATCAAAGTTATTTCTTGCATGTTTTAATGTGTTTTTATATTCTTTACTTATGGATTTTAAAAGCTCTTTAAAGTAAAGTGTTTTATGTTTATTGTATGCTTGTCTTGTTTTATGATATATATTTCTTATATTTTGGCATGATCTATCAAACCAGGGGTATTTATTTCTCTTTGGGGCTTTATTATCATTTAGTCGCTGCTTAACAGTGCCAAATGATTCTTTAGAAGAATTTCTAAATACAGACGCAATGCTGGATACTATATCGTCCATATCAGTTTGTAAGACAGTACTAGCCTCCACCATTCTGTCCAGTTTCATTTCAATATCAGATACCTTTGCTAGATCAATATTTTCTAAAAATAACTCTGTTTTGTTCGTGTCCCACAGCTTAATTTTATCTGGTTTTTTAACATCATTTTTAACTTTGGTTTCAGGTAAACAACCTTTAGTTTTCAAAACTGCATACAATGGACAGTGAACATCAGAATAGAGAGAACAAAAATCATCAATGTTGAAATCTAAGATATTTTCAAACACAAATGAAGAGGATAAAAAATAGTCAACTGTGCTAGCATCCTTGCATGTCAATTTAGGATGGTAAAACTCATTTTTGATTCTACCATTCCAAAGAAACATATTATTATTCTTACATAAATCAATAAATTGATTGCCATAATTGTTAGTAGTATTATCTTTAACATTTCTATCCAACGGTACATTGTACATTGAAAAATTTCGAAATATTTCATTCTCTTCATTTTGTAATGTTTGTAAGTCATATAGTTCAGAGATAACTTCATCAATCTCGATATAATCTTTTAAAATTCCACATCTTGAGTTCCAATCACCAAACAATAAACAATGTTTGCTACTAGAAAAGTACCTTATCATTTCAACCTGAATTTCAAAAAAAGGATCGGGATGCGAATATTTGGAGCCATTTGGTGGTACATAGACCAATCCACACTTTAGATCTTCGTCGCAAATGCTGTTCTGACTGCCGTATATTTCTTTTGAAATAGTAAAAAATGTTACTAATTTACACTTATTACTTGTATCAATTTGGACATAAGGTGCTAAATTTTCTCGTACAAGTAGAGCCATCCCTCCTGAACGATAATTCGACAGTTTTTTCCTACTGAACATGTGAACTTCAAAGCCCGGAACACATATCTGATCAGTGTCATCAGTTTTAATCTCCTGTAAGCCTACTATATCATACTTGCTAATATAAGATATAAATTCTGGGCAATTAAGTTTCGATAAAATCCCACAAACATTTAACGACAAAATTTTTATATTATTACTATTTACAGAAATCTGTTCATTGTCATGACCATTACTACTATATGTGGCACAATAGCCGTCTCCCAATAACCGCTAGGCGCTGTTTTCTCCGTCCAACTGATCTGAGACTGATGAACGTTTAGCTACATCACCCTCACCATCAATTGGCGCTTCCCTTTGTTGCTGGGAAACATGCATTGTTATAACAGGTGAATGTTGAAGTGTCATGTTTGTAGATGGTGGATCAACAAGGATGTTCGCGAGTAGAGAGGGCGACTCTTGGGTGATAGTTTGTTGCGAAAATAATTCAGTTTCCATTAATGTTTCATCAGCGTCTGTGTTTTGCTCAACGTGTTGCTTCTTGAATGTCGCACCGTCCTCAAGTGGAGAAGTGGCCTTTTTCTTACCGCCATAAGTGACTCGTTGACTAACTGGAGTACTTTCTCCTAGAGCAGAATATCTGTTGTATGTTGAGATACTGTCCACTCTGTTAGCGTTAACCGTATCGTTCGTTGTTTTACGTGTATATGTTCTCTCATTTCTCACGATATTTGGATTACGTGGTTGCATTGTTCTGTTGAATGTATTCCTTCGCCAAGCGTCTGTATTTGTTTGATTGTAAGATTCACGGTATGGTATTCTCTGTGTGTCCCCGTTTGAGCGAATGTTTCCACGAAATTGCTCACCTTGCATTGTTGGTTTGTACAACTCACCATTAATGTATAATTTGTCTCTCACCATTTTCACCTTATTGTCTTTGTTTTCACGCGCCCGTTTTGCTATATGGTACAGTGGTTTGCGTTTTTCTTCTATTTCAGGAGGAAACTGCTCTGATATCCCAAACCCTGTCCCAATTAAAACTTGTGGGGTATTTAGTCTAATTAGTTCTCTGTCTTTGAAAAAAGTAAATTTCACAACAATAGGTCTAGGACGTGCGTTTCTGTGGTTGAAGCGACCTAACCGATGTGCACGGTCAATAAGTACTTCTTTGCCAATACCCATCTCATTTCTAATAAATTCTTTGATTATTTCTTCACAATTCTCACCATTTCCCCGGAAATTCTCAGCCTCTTGAATACCAAAAAATAGAAGGTTTTCTCGCATGCTGCGCCATCGTGCATCGGTTAGTTTGTCATTTGTTTCCTTTATATTTTCATTCAGATTGTCATGTTTGTATTCCAATTGCCGTATGCGTGCGTCCATGTCACGAAGCTTCTTGTCCGTGTCACTATTGTTTGATGTTATGTCGTCGTACATGTCACTGTACTGATGTATTGTCTCATCAAAGTCTGTGATTTTAGATTTTAAGTGTACAACTTCATTTTCTACCTGGAATATTTTCGTATTTGTTTTAACCAATTCTTGTCTAATATTGGACATTTCTGATAACTGTTTATCCACTTGGTTTAATTTCTCGCTCTGCATTGCAATATTACTTTCAATAGTTTGCCACCGTTTTGAATTACCGTTAAGCATAAGCTGTATATTGCTCATTTGTTGACAAAGACCAATTGCCCATGGTGGCATGCTTGTGTCGGCCCCGGTTCCGTTAAACGTTTGTATAGCGCTCGGTATATATGGCCCGTTTGGATCACCATACTGTTGACTTTGTGTAGCGCATTGTTTATATGGCACATTTTGATTACATGTACTTGTAGAATATTGTTGATTCGCTTGCCCATTGCTATGTTGAATGGTGTTAGCATTCTGCATAAATGACTGATCCCATTCCGAATTCGGTCGGATGTTGCTTAAATTCTGGAGATTTTGCATTTGTTGGCCATATTGCATACTGGGGTTCGATATTTGTACATTTTCACCATAGAGGATTTCTCTGGATTGACCGATGAGTTCAGACGTGTCAAAAGCATTTAGATTTGTTTTGGTCTGTAATGCATTCTGTGTATCACTTGGTTGCGTCGTAGCCTGACGCCGTGTCGATTTTTGCGGTTGACCTTGACCCTTTTTCTTGTTTTGCTTACTACTCATGTCTGCTTTTTGTTAAATAAAGTCATCTTGGCTACATAGATGAGTCACTGGTAAGGGCATATATGTAGAACTTGAACGATTTACCTGAAAATCACTGTTTTGGTCTCCGATGCCTCCACATTTTACATTGTGTTTGTTACTTAGATTTAACCTTCAAAACGTCCAGCTCACACGAATGTTGTTGTAAATAAACACCATTATATCTTCGTATTTCAGTCTTTTTCACTTTAGTTCTGCACAGGTATACCACAAAATAGCATTCATAGAGTGTCGGGAACTATCACATTATGGAAAAACGTTTTTAGAATAGTGAAATATTTAAAAACAAGTAGAGATGAAAAGTTCCGATATCACCGCCATTATGACGTCATCACGAGCTTTCTGTTGTACTGGCCCCTAGTCCTTCTTTAACCCATTTGGGACATAGGCAAACAGTGTAGACTCTGATCAGACGCCGCATTATGCGGCGTCTTATCAGAGTCTACACTGATTGCTGTTAGGAATTTCAATATAAAACAAAACGACATTAAAAATTTTGACCAGGCACCCCTTAGATAAAAAATGGACTAATCCAATATAAAACATGGAAGAATCTACTGGGCACAAATGGGTTAAGCTGTTGCCTGCCTTTTGTACAATGAATTAGCCTTCGTTTAAGTGGTCGTAAAGGAGAGGTTTCACTGTACTAACGAATTATTTCTGTCTCATCTCTATAAAACATACAGTGTGCCCTCCTCTCTACAAATGTCATCCCAACAACGACTCCCTCCTTACAACGCACCTTGCCGCAGTTCCCAAAGGCATGCCAAATATGTTTAACCTATTCACGGCTGCAATGTCGTCTGCTTAAAATTGTCGTCTGCTGTTTTTCTCAAAATTACATAATGGATAGTTTGACGGAAACACGTAGTGACAAACAGCTTGAATCCAGATCAGACGCCGCGTTACGCGGCGTCTGATCTGAATTCAAGCTGTTTGCAAATGTAAAACAATTTCCATCCCTAAATTAACTCCCTCCGAACAACACACACACACAATCTTTGTCTCTCATTGGGTGTCGTTGTAGAGAGGGAGCGTTGTACAATGTAAACGGGTCTCTTAACTCTGGGTACACTAGTCGAGACACTTCAGATTGACTTTCTACAGCTTCTTCAACTTCTGTCTGTTTTGAGCTAGAGATTGCGCCTCGGCAAGTTCCCTTGGCACTCCTCGATGTTGTCAGCATATGTCTGCCTTCTATCGCCCTGTTGTCTCATTCACTTAATCTTTTGTAGTTTTCGTATTTCAACTGCGGATAGCAGGTTTTCGCAGTCTTTTACACTCAGTTGTAGTTGGTTTCTGAGGCTTTCGCTGATGACGTTTCCTAATAATCAGATATCCACTGTCATTTCTGTGGTCAGGGTTGATTTTATTGTTCATCCGTGATTGTCCACGTCTTATAAACATGCAAACAAAATGATGAGGGCAAGCCGTGTAGTAGTCGGATCTTATTTACTTGATTGAGCTTTTTATGTCTCTCCAGATAGGTTTGAGCCTTGCGTAAGCTAGTGCATGTGATGCTTGAGTATCTCTGCTTTAGAATTCTTATAATGGAAGAGCACTTCAATGTCTTAAATCTGTTTTATATATAGCTGTAATATGTATATATAATAATAATAATAAAGACTATTTAACGAGAGAACTAATTTGGTAAAGACCAATCTTCCATGTGGCCCTCAACATATATACAAGTACATAAAACAAAAGGCATTTCATACAAAACAAATAATTAAAATATAACAATAATGTACCGCAACTGGATTAGCAATTTTTAAGAAAAACGTATCTAAGCATTTGAAAAAGTGTTCCTGTTAAGTGTACATTTGTCCTATGTAAACAGTGAAGACCCAGATCACAGGACTCCTGACGGAGCCCTCTGATCAAGGTCTGCAACGTTTGTCATTTTTCAATGTATGAAGAAAATAGTTTGGATCTCGATTAGGCACCACAACTATCTGGTAAAGCCGGTAAAACATAAAATATGTGTATGCATTTTTAGAGACTACGTTAGCAGAAACAATGATTATAATTAGGAACAAAGCACATAGATTTCATACAAGGGAATTACAGTTTTAAAAAAACAAATAATATTTTAAGCACCTTATATGGATTTAGGCACACCACATGGCCTCGCTTAGCCAATGGAATGGCTAGAATTTAGATGGGGGTAAGATAATGTGTCCTCTGCAGCAATGCTAAAAATGTTAACTCTTATCATGCTGCATTGTCATCTGCTTCAACTGTATCGTCTGATAAAAAAAAAAAAATTAGGCTCTATGCCTTTGAAACAGAAAAAAAGTTGAATACAAGTGGCAAACAGTTTGAATTCAGATCAGACGCTGCTTACGCGGCGTCTAATCTGGATCCAAACTATTTGCCAATGCTAGGTGCAAGTAACGTTTGGTGTTAATACTATGACAGCATGTTTAATCAAAGCAATCACATGTTCATCACGTTTCATATAATCAGTAATAAGGAAATCACGGTTGGAAGTAGTTAGTGTCTTCATATGTATATCGCCCATTCAAGCAGGGATTAACATATCGCATTTCCTACTAAAACTGTCACCATTTGTTAGTCTCACTACATGAGAACAGTATCCACACCGCTAGGGTCACGTGGTGCAAATGAGACGTGGCTTAGCCGGTAGAGTTTAGATTCAGATTTCGGCGAGAAAAGATGTAAAATAAAAAACGTGAATGGCATCAGCCACCCGGCTTTCGTCGGAAATTTCCCGACAGAACTAAAACATATTTCGGACGTTAAACTGATGATTTCCTTAACAAATGCAACTATTGAACAGTTCGTTTTTAATATACTTATGTTGGATTACCAAGTTGTTTATAACGGTACACTGAATTTCCAGGATTTTAATAAAGCAATCAGAAAACTATATCAACACAGTTTTCATTTACATCACTAACGAGAAATGTCACTGAGGGACACACAGAAGCAAGTTGACGAAAGTGTGACCGTGAAATCATATCACACTTTGCAGACAAAAAGTTCAATTTGAAATTTGAGATTTTTTCTCGAACATGACTTGCGAGCTATTGGTGCATTTATGTGCAAACTACATGTACAGTTAAAATCGCCTTTTTACGACCACTAAATTATGCTAATTATCAGGCGTTTAAGGAAGGTGCCTGCTTTCAGCAAGGTGACTGCAACACAGAAAGCTCCTTTAGGAGCTTTTTGTTTTGCACTCATCTTGCTTTAAGCCGCCACCTGTCTTTTATGCAAACAATCGACATTCTTTTTAGTGGTCGTAATAGAGAAGTTTTACTGTTTTAGAGTTTCTCGGCGTCTCCCCAGAACGCCTCCCACAAGAACCAAAACGTCTTTGCAACATCAAGTTTCACACTTCTAATGAAATTTGCCACAAGAAATGACATACACGTCATATATTGACATGATGTAGGCAATTAGTTTTAACAGAACAACTCATCCCAGCATGATTCTCTCTTCAACTGTGAAGCGAGTTTAATTTGAAATTGGAGATTTCCTCTCGTACATGACCTGCTCTCCGTTTGGTGTAAGCGGACTCCACTGCTATATTGGCGAATATCACATCCGTTAGTGCGCTATATAAGGTGCCATAGATGTTTCAGAACACATGGATAAGAAATTCAAGAATTCGATAAACATCTACTCGGAGAAATTGTCAGAAACTAACGCTTGTTTATTTTCTATTTAGACCTTTTAATTAATAGAGTATATACAGTCAGGAGAAATAAAAGATGAATTGCACATTATATAATACAACTTTGTTCGTTATTTCAGGTAAGTGACATTGCGTTTTATATTTGCTTCACGGTGCAATTGAAAAAAACACTATCGTATGCATCATTCGCATCTATCGTATGTCTTTTTTCTTTATATGTTTTCAGATCAGACATGGGGTCAATTAGTTAGCAAAGTAATTAATTAAATTACCAATTAGTTGAATAAAATTCAAATAAATTACTCTGTTTTTTCAAAAGTAAAGATTAAATTAAATTACTTTACCTGATTAATTAATTAAATTAACACAATTACTTTTCACCGTTACACTACATGATCCAAGTTTATAAGTTCTTTGCCAACAATATAGACCCAGATCGGAGGATTTTGAAGGTGCCCTCTTATAAGAGTCTGCTCAATTTACTATTTAGCACAATTCTATGCATTGGAAAATGCCAATCACAACCATGTAGATATATGAAACCAGTGTGGAAACAGACCAGTCTTTGAGTTATTTTGAAGCTGATCAGGATCGAACCTGTGTATGCCGAGGTCAGGCTTGTTATGAAATTGTCAAAACTTAAGTGTTTAGTTTTCAAAGCAGATGAAACATCATGACAGGCCACACATAAGGGGATGTAAACTAAATATTTCCAACATTTTCTATTTATGTTTAAACCAAACCTAATCATTTGAGATCATTCATTAGAATCATCTTAATGAAACAATTCCAATGCGAATTCATATGCAACATAGGGTTTTGAGCAGGCATAAAGATTTTAGTCTTCAAAATACCCCCTTATCTGCATCCCTGACACTATCAGCAGATGACAATATTAACGCTTAATGAGTCACTTCGACTGTCCAGTAACCAATGTGTGAAAAATAGCTTTGTGTATAGAATACAACTATCACCTTTCTTAAACAGGTAAGGTTTGACGAATGACCTTTAACCCAATGCACTCTTAGTGAATTTTGACAGCAAAGATGTCATCAGTAGTCTTCAAGAAAACACTTGCATTTCTGTCTAAGACTTTCACAAATATAAAATGAAATTTAAACTGTTGGGATCTTTGTGTGACTTGATCTGGATTTAAACTGACTTTCCCTGCTCGTAATACCCGAAAGGGGCATGTAGCAGTATATAGAGAAGGAAAGAAAGAAATGGATGCATAGTATATTTCCAAAATCTATTCGGTCAATGAGCATCTCCAGTAAGGGTTAAGCAATTCGAATTTGCAAATTAAGAATAAGAGCTAGCTAAAAATATTGGGTATTTCCTCATGGTGCATGTATTTTGCAGTTAGTAAGGAATTAAGTCTATCAATGATAAATCATGTTTTATTGGTCCGAGAATTAAAGATGTTTAAGCATTACCACAGTTGTAGCATTTATACTTGTAGGTTATTGACAACATGGAGAATATCCCAATAAGATTTTAATCTAATCCTTTTCATTATTACATGTGTTTTCAATCATGTCAGTTTGTAAATATTATGGAATTAAATGTTTAAACTAAGATGGAGTCAATCTTTAAAACAAACATGAACATGCTTAGAAAATGTATGAATAGGCTTATCTTGTTTTTAATGTGAGTTCAGAATGTTATTTTTCCAGATCATGTACATATTGTGCATGGTTAATTGAAAAGTAATTGAAATTCAATAAACAATTACCCACTTTTTTAAAAGTAATGATTAAATTACAATTAAAGTAATTGAAATATTGCTCCATTAACAATTATCTCCAATTACTTCACTTTTGATAATTAATTATTAATTAATTAAATTATCAATTTCAATTACCCCATGTCTGTTTCAGATACACAAATCTGAGTGATAAACGATTTAAGATCTTAATCAAAAACTTTAGTTTAACCCCTTCACTGCCTTGTCCAGAGTACAATAGTTATCTGCAAATGGTTTTGATCATGATCAGACGCTGCGTAATCAGGATCCAAACTGGTTGACACTTATTTCAAAATTTCTTAAGCCAAAACACCTAAAATCTAAAGTTGAGAAAAAAGATCAGACTACAATTCTTTAAAAGAAAACTGATTGCGCCATGGCAGTAGAGGAGTTAAACATATTTTATTGCTCAATGTTTGTACAATATTCAATACATACAAATAGTACGATAAAAAGGTAGATTCAAACATACAAAATTATGAGCAATTGTGTCTAGCTAAACATTCTTACAGCATAAGTAACAATCTTGAGTGGCGTGGCATACTAAAACAAGTCTGTCAATTGTTAACCACCTACACTTCCTTACTTAATTAAATGTGATATCTGCTAAGTGCATATGATATCATGAAATATTCTATTATTTAAATTAAACATACTTATAGGTGATCTCAAATAATACCCGCTTGGTACATTAAAATTTTACATTCATGACCTTTCATGATTCAGCCACTAATATCAGGGATCACAATGGAAATAAGGGAAAATAATTATCTATTTTTGTGTGTGTGTCATCATTGGTATTGGTGTGCCTTTTTTATCAAAATTATGACATTTATATTAGTTAATTAATTCTTGTTGGCAATATACATTACTGTCCTGTTTTGAATCACGGTGTTGTTTTATTAAAACCGCTTTATAGGCGTTGTTTTTAGTTATACTGGCACATTTAACAGTTATATAAGTACATTAACAGGTAAGGGATTAAAAGCCCTTAATACATTGGTTGTAAACGTTAAAAAGTATTGCTTTAAACCAAAGACTTTTTGTCAGCTTTTCGATGCCTTCGTAGGATCCATCTTAAATTACTCATGGGAAGTGTGGTGCTGCACAAAAAGTAAACAATTGGAGAATCTGCATTTGAAATTTTGTAAGAGATTATTAGGTGTTATAGCTGCTACACGTAACATGTGTATTTACGGTGAGTTAAGTAGGTTTCCATTGTATATCAATAGGTATAGTAGAGTTATTAAGTACTGGTGCAAACTTGTTCATTCTTCAAACATTGTTGAGTGAAAGGGGTGATGATCTTAACAAGGGTAAAACCAACTGGTTAAGTGATGTTAAAAAACTTTTAGATGATTATGGTTTTTCCTATGTTTGGCTAAATCAATATACGGTGGATTTAAGTAAGTTTCATGTTGTTTTTAAAGCCAGAGTAGTGGACGTATTTAAACAGTCTTGGTGTGCTTCTATCCAAGAGTCTAACGTTTTATATACATACAAATTTTTCAAAGAAACTTTTGAACGCGAACATTATCTTACTGTTTTACCAAAAAAGTACATGTATATTTTAGCTAAGTTGAGATTATCATCCCATAATTTAAGAATTGAATCTGGGCGTTACGGTGAAGGCAGAACTGAAAGAGAGGAAAGGTATTGTGTGTTTTGTTACAAGCATGACATAGAAGATGAGTTTCATTTTTTTTTAGTATGTACTCTGTGACTTAAGAAAAAAATATCTAAAACGTTATTTTTACCAAAACCCAAGTGCTTATAAGTATGTAGAGTTGATGAAATCAAATAGTTCCAAAACCTTAATAAATCTATCAAGGTATGTCTATGAAGCTTTTGATATGAGGAAAGCTGCACTGAACTACCTTGATTGATTTGTACACGAGTCAGTGTTTTATTATCTAATCATTTACCCAAAAAAATGATCATTTAATATCTTTTTTTGTTTCATGAAAATAGCAGTTCAACCTCAAATTCTAAATTTTCAAAAATAGATCTACTATCATTTGAAATACTTTTTTATTTTATTATTATTATTATTATATGCATGTTTGTTTGGCCACTTTGGCCATCTGTTAATATGTTGTGAGTAACGAGGAATTTGTTAATTCAAGTTACTGATTGAATAAAGAATTATTATTATTATTATTATTATTATTATTTATATATTTCTGTAATCCTTATGATGGATTGCCCATGCATATTACCCAAAATAAGAAAACAACGTTAATTTACGTCATATTTACTTAATCCGAAAAACTGGCGTTGTTTTGTTTAAATACATGCGATATAGTTACATAGAAAAAATACACATTTCCTTTCGATTACTTTGATATTTAAATAATTGTACATGCACTTTTCAGTTTACTTATTTTGTAATTTATCAAAAAATTGTCGCTAAGAATATCCTCGGGGCTTTGACGTTCAAATAATGAGATCACGTTTAAATATTTTTCGCTTTTGTTTGTTTGTTTAATTTGAAGGAAATTGGCAATTATAAAAAAAAAATTCCGCTTAATAGGACATTTGCTTTTATTTGCTTTTCATTAGATATATATTCATTGAATATGTTTCATTTAAAGGTCGGGATAGAAAAAATAACACATGTGAAGATTGAAAAAAGAAATTATCTGGTCTATTTGTATATGAAAAGAACATCGCCTTAAAACAAAACTTAAATCTCTACGGAAGAAAAATGAAAATCCAAAAGAACAACCTCTAATATCAATTAAACATACACACATGCGAATTAATTGTTCATGTACGTACTATTAGAAATTACAGCAAATATGATGCGAATATAAGAAATAAACTGATGTTTTCGGCGTTTAAGTTAAATAAACGACAGAAAATGATCGGCATGGCTAGCGCTTCATGGAGTTTGCCAATAGTTTTCTATCGTTTGTTTTACTTAAAAGACAGAAATATCTGCATCTAGTCAGAGTCTGCAGTGTCCGCTATTTCATATGAAAAGTTCTGCTGTATGGACAAACACTGCAGTTATTCTCGACCACCTTGCATATGTACCGGTATATTGAAATCTTCCAGCAAGCATATATGGAGAGTTCATTGCAATATCCAAGCACATTATTTTCAAAATCTTCCCGAATAGTTAAAGCCTCGTAGTTCATCAATATAACATATCTTACTAGTAAACTCGTCATTTACAAACCCTGTACATGTCAAGAATACATGTGTCCTGTGCAAACAGTGCCGACCCCGATCAGAGGGCTCCTTTCTTAAGGTTTGCACTGTTTGTCATTTTGCGATATACTGTAGAAATTTGCCCTAAAATGTCACAGATTGATTAAACTTAATTGGCAGGGGCGAATGAGTTAAACGAAGCTAAATTAAGTGCTTACAATATCAGATTCTCTGGATACTCTTTACAAAGATTGCAGTTCGGAGTCCCTTGTCAGTGGACGTTAATTGTTTGTTTGTTTTTAAGAAGATTTAGCATTGTCTTCAGGTTATTGATCCAATACCTAGTGGCATAAGTCAACCTTGACGTCCCAGACAGACGATAGTTATTATGTATCCCGTTCTTTAGGGGGCATACATGTTGTTTTTATGCCGTCCGTCTGTCTGTCGGTCAGTACGTCTGTCAGTCACGCTTTGGTTTACGGATAATTACTTTTGTTCCAATGGAGCAATCATGTCCATTTTTGTGCACTGGTTGCTTATGACAAGGGGGATATATGGAATTGTCTTTGAGGTCAGCTGATCAAAGGTCACGTGATCTGTTACTAAAAAACATATTTTTGGGTTTGCTTTGGTTTCCGGACAATTACTTTTGTTCTTATGGGTTGACAATGTCCATTTTTGTGTACAAGTATCATGTACATATGACAACGGGTTGCATAGGAGTACATTTGAGGCCAGTCGGTCAACGGTCACATTATCTGTTACTAGAAATATATTTTTGGTTCCACTTTGTTTCCGAACAATAACTTTTGTTCTAATGGGACGATGATGTTAAATTTTGGTGTACTGGTTGCTTATGACGAGATGATGCATGTGGTTGAATTTAAAGACATGTCCTCAGTCCTCTGATGGACTCCCCCTCATTTTCTCGTTGGCGTGAAAGTTACTGTAATAGCATGGGACGTGTGCGAAAATTATCTCAAACCATCTGATCAATCTTATCCTGTCTAGAGAGGCCCTGACAAACTCATATTCAATAGATTTTTCAAACCAAATCATCAAATATAAGAAATAGGCATCACATAAGATGCTTCACTGGTTCTTTGTAACTACTATGGACTCGTGCAGCACAATATATTACCCGACTAGGTGTAATGAGCGAAACTGGGTCAGGAAATGTCTTTAAGGCCAAAGGTCACATGATCTGTTACTAAAAGTAGATTTTTATTTGTGCATTTCTTTCTGAACAATAACTTTCGTTCTCATACTGCTAGCTAATGAGGAGTTGGTGCTTGCAATTGCATTTGACGCCTGTAGGTCATAGGTCACATGCTTTGTTGCTTATATAATAGATTTTTGGTTTATGGACAATAACATCTGTTTTCATAAGTTGATCATCTCCATCTGTAGTGTTGTGTTGCATTTGAGGTCCGTGCATGTAGGTCAAAGGTCATGTGAACTACCGGTATTACCAAAAAATTATACTTTTGTACCCAAGCAGTTACGCATGTTTATTTCGACCCATTTAGATCATTTTGTTGTCGGCAAATTAACTATGAATCGCTAGAGCAATTCGTGAAATTTGCTGAGAATTTGTTGTCGTCAATTTTGCTTTAAAGCCGAAAAAATCAGTTCATTTCAAAATAAAACACAAACGAAACGCATTTGCACTAAACGCAGAAAGTTCCAGTTTATTGATTTGTATAATGGTTTATTTGATATAAGTGGCAAATACTTTGGAGCCTGATCAGAGGCCGTGTTACCAAGCGTCTGATCTGACTCCAAACTGTTTTCAAAGAGAATAATAGTTTTAGCGTACAGCGGGAAAGAATAAGGTTTTCTCCAAGGTATGTCACTTTCTAATGGCGACCTGACTGGTATTTGCAAAGAGCTTGGATCTATATCCAATCTGTTTGACGCCGATATTTAGGTTTCTGCAACATTGAAAATACACAAAAACTTGAATTGACAAATTCGCAGACGAAAATTTATAAAGCAGACGGTTTTACGGTTGCATAATTGACTTTTTTGCGGCGTTTGATCAGGATCCAAATTATTGCAATGTCGAATTAAACCGCCTATGGCGCTGAAAGTGTTGATGCACACCAGGCGCCTGTTTCATAAAACTTCATACGACAAATGCTGTCGTAGGTCAAAACTTTAAAGTACATTTAATTTCTGAGTTCTCTATCTTATCCTGTCTTGTGATATCTCTTTGAAATTGTCTTTTCGATATGATTCCAAAGAGATATCACACGACAGGATAAGATAGAGAAATAAATACTAATTGAGACTTTTATAATATGACTTACGACAAAATTTGTCGTACGACGTTTTATGAAACGTGACCCAGCTGGTTGGCCCAGACGACACGTGGTCATAGTTCATACACATGTTTCAGTTATGAGGAAGAGGTATTTTTTCTAAACCTTTATTAGTACAAACCCATTTTCATGCCAAAGTTGCTAACATCTTGATTACACGGAACTGTTGTATTTTCAAACATTAAGCTAAATTTTATACATACACGTGTTCCATATACAGGGTGTCTCATAATATATGTTTCCATTTCAAATATTTGTCCCGTTTTCAATAAAACAGATATTTGTACTAAATTTGTATCAAAATTACCAGAAAGCTTCAAAAAAATTTATGTAATGTAAAGTACAAGAAAACGTTGACGTCATGACGTTGTATATGACGTGATCAAAAGTTGTTATTTTCAAAGATGGTGTTGTTCATCGAACATGTCAGGACATAATAATATAATATTATATGAACAAATCAGTAACTTTTGAGACACGAATATTAAGAAAACTATATCCCGGAGACAGGATCATTACCATGTTACAAGATAACAGAGTTGTAAAAATGTTTAATCAGTAATGAAATGTATTGAACCAGAGGCATGACAACAAGGGGCACCGCTGAGGTAGTCGAAGCGATGAGAACGAAGCAAATTATAGACGAGACACAACAGCGGTCGGTACGAAAGATTCTTTCTGACAAAATAAATTCTTCCAGTGCCATTAGTGTGTACAGAGCTTTAATGTTTGATTAAAAGAAACATTAAAAAGTTCCAGCACTCCAGCATCTGAAATACAGTTATGTTATTTAAACATTGTTAAGCAAGGTCTGTAATTTTCCATCTAGCCACCCCACTCCACAAATCTCCGTCCTTTGGATTTTTCTTTGGAGTTGTCTCAAAGAGAGGGTTTACATAGGGCATCCACCATCAAGGGAAAAACTCAAATTGTCAATTTCACAAGAAATGAGAAAAATCACATGCGAATCGTGCAAGTCTGCAATTGCAAACTCTGTGGTCAGGAAGTAGAGCTACGGAGAGGTCAAAATTGACGTCGTTTTGAGTATATGCTGTAAATGGACGCTATTTTCTAAGAGTGGTTACTTTAGTTTAATTATGATTAAGCTAGTTAAGTTAATGTATGGTTAAAATTTTAAACATTTACCTTTAATATGATACCTTTCTATCTGTAATAGCTATCCAAATGAAAAAGTGACAAATGTTTGAAATGGAAACATATATTATGAGACACCCTGTACATATAGTTAAGGAAACGTGCTTAGTTAAAAGTACATAAAATGACCTAGAACTTAATCACGAACAGTGATATTGTTTCAATACCTTAACCCTTTCCCTTATAGAAGCGACTTTTAGCGTATTTAATTTATTCCTCCGCTGAAGAAAATAGTTCCAATATATACCGTAATGAATATGTGTCATATTTAATAATTTCCTTATTCTAGCAGGTAATGGCTTAAAGCAGGCTGAAAGTAAAGCAGAATGCGCCATATGGCGCATTCTGCTTTACTTTCAACCTGATTTAAGTGGTCACCTATATTCTATACTAGAAACAGGTTATCAGGTAAAGGGTTAATTAGCACAAACCATATGCCATACCTAAATGATCTTGCCACATGGCAGTATTGTAAGTACATTGTATATAGCACATCTCAATTACTCAGAACTAATTACATCATGTACTTTATACATGTACTTTATAAAAGGTTTAATGTTTAATTCTTTATTTCAGTCTCATCGTGATTTACAATATCTTTATCACATATTTAACAACTTTCAAAGTAAATCATGCCGTTCATAATATGAACTATAAGAGACTATCACAATTTTGCAAATAATTACTATTAACATAGCATATTTATACATAATAAAATGTATATATTCTCCATTAATCTAGGCGTACTTTATACGTACACTTTTTCAACACATTGAGGTGACAAAGTTCAAGACCATATTTCCATCAATCAGTGTTAGGTTGTTTAATACACAGCTGGAATAAGTTAGCATTCATACCTTATTTCTATTAATGAATAGACAAGTGCTGACATTGACACCAATACGGGTACATTGGACACGAGACTCAGTTGTATTTGTGCCTGGGTCTAAGTTAGAGATCGTTCTCAAGCTTTGGATTCAGCTCAAATCTAACCAATCAAAACGTTTAGAACGATCTAATACTAAACTCAACCGCTTTATACGCATCGTGCCAGTTCCTTTATACAATCGAACATCGACAACTAGAACTTGCTCATATAGAATTAAGTCCCATTTCTTCAGTTAAGTTGCGAAAAATCGATTTCGCCATAATCAAACATAGTCGTATTTAAAAGTTAAAATGTGGCTATGCCACGTTTTAACTTTAAAACACGGGTAAGTTCACTGAAACGGGTTAATATAACTATAGTCTCGAGTATTCAAATTCTTTAAAGGTCAAAATTAGCTTTATTTCAAGTTTCAATATTCAAACACTTCATTCCACGTAAAGTAACTATTAACCCATAGCCTGCCACTCACGACTATAGCTCCATATGCAAACAGCTTGGATCCGGATGAGACGCCGAGTAACTCGGCGTCTCATCCGGATCCAAGCTGTTTGACACTCGGACAACATTTTCAGCAATTTTGAGCAACTTTGAAGCACTTTGAAACTTGAAGCAGACGAGAAATATAGCAGAAGACAATTTATTTGGCGGGCTAAGGGTTAATTACAGCGCTCCCTCTGTACAACGACACCCAATGGGAGACACAGAGTGTGTGTGTTTTTCGGAGGGATTCGTTATAGGGAGCGAAAATTTAGCTTGACTTACATTTGCAAACAGCTTGAATCCAGATCATACGCCGCGTAACGCTACGTCTGATCTGGGTTCAAGCTGTTTGTCACTTGTCATTAATTTATTTTCTGTCAAAATGTGCATTATGTCACTTTGAGAAAAGACAGCAGATGACAATTTCAAGCAGACGATATTGCAGCAGTTATAGCGTCAGGCATAACTGTCATGTTTAGGGAACTGCAATAAGGGTCGTTGTAAGGAGGGGATCGTTGTTTGGAGGGCCGCTGTAGAGAGGTGGTGCTGCAATATGTTTCTTTTTACATGATGCAATGGATTGGAAATGCATAATGACATGATATGATAATATCAGAGCAAGAATCAGGTAAATGTGTAAATAAGGTGTTTTAAAATTTTGGAATAGATCTGCGGATAAGTTCCACTAATAGAGCAAATTCAAGTTACCGACTTTAAGAACTACTGGTTAACTCTTTTTCTGTCTAGTTTTATCGTCTGCTTTTAAGAGGCTCGCAACCAGATTTAGCATTAAACATAGTAATTTGTAAATATATGTCAAACGCTTATATAAACGGGTAAGAATTAGTTAAGGATAAGAAATTATGTTTAAAAATGCATTTCAATAAAATAATATTATTGGGCTCTGGTAGGATTCCAACCCGTGACCCGGCATGTGGGGACAGGACGCAAAATAAGACAACCACTTAGACCACTCGACCAGCCGGACTATTTACATCTCAGGGGTAGATTTAACGTACTTTATTGTGTGTCGATGGAGAGTACATACTTCGGCACGGGGTTATGTCCGACCCTTGATCAAGTTCTGTTGCGTCTTTCGATGCTTTGGAATAACTATAGGATAAAGCGATGGAAAATATCTAAAAAATTAAGATTTGAAGACTTTTCTTAAGGATATTTTACAACTGATCATATTTTTCTAATGCCATATGCACTGTAATACTACACATTGAGTTTAATTTGAGTACTTCCTTTTATTTTTGCAAATACGCCATCTGGTTGCGAGTCGCTTTAACCCTCTTATTGCCAATATATCGCCTGCATTGATAGTATCGTGTGCAATATTTTTAAAGTCAACTTAATGGCTGATTTGACTGACGAAATTTCGATACGAGTGTCAAACAGTTTGGATCCTGATCAGACGCCGCGTTACGCGGCGTCTGATCAGGATCCAAACTGTTTGTAAAGCCGCATCATTCTGGCACCGTTACAAGAGTGACAAGAGTTAAATCAACATAAGCGAAAGTTTGTCGTCTATACATACATATAGTTTATTGTAAAAGAAAGCCTTCAGCCCATAATACAAGTATTTGATATATATTCTATCATGTTAAATATTATAATAGCATGTATATAACACTTATCATAATTAACTTATCTTCATTTCTTGCTGAAAATACCGCAAGGATACCAAACAGATATAACACCAAATCAGTCGTCGTCGCACAAATAAGAAAATTGGATAAAAATGTTTGCAAAAATTATCACAAATGATTCCGTGATTTTTTAAACATTTTGTTGCGGTGATTGGAAATATTATTTACCAAGCTACTGGTGGGGTTAATAGCAGCTGATTTATTTTCATGTAAATTTTATGATTTCAAATATTTGGAGCCATCTATGGTCAGTACAAAACTTTTACTCGGTCCTCATCCGCTCGAGAAAACAACACTCAATAATATTGCTGTGTATCATCAGTGTTTCATTAAAAACGAAAACGCTATTCATTTTTTAACTGTACTAGATGAAACAGTGAAACGAATTAAAATAATGAACTTCTAGTGAAGAAACATAACATTCTGAAGAAAAGTTGAGTTGAATATTCTTTCACTTTGGTTCGTGTTTGATTGGTAACGGGTCAACTCGGCCTGGTCCAACTCGGCAAAAAACCATCTCGGCCTGGCCCAACTCGGCCAAATTCCAACTCGAACTTGTTCAACTCGGCCAATTGTTATAAATTAGTATTGATGAATATACATTAATATGGCTGAATAGTTTATGTTGATGCATATAACAGGTTTTTGTTGTTTTAACAATTCAAATTGCTTTATTTCGTATCTCAGTTTACATTTATGTAAATATACGAGACAGTTACACAATATGGGATGGTCTGGCATTGACGCGCAAACAAGAATCCCTAATTAATCATTAAAGTTCAAAGAAACTTGTCAAACAATACGCAAAAATACACCGCAAATGAACGCCTGATTGATGGTACCGTGCACATTCTTTATTGTCCTCGCACGTTCGCTTATTGCTTTGACACTTATGTTTGAGAGGGGTAAAAACACTTGTCACGTTAACACATTCAAAATATTTTTTCCTGTGAATATGATTTAATGAAAAAGAACACTAAAGAATACGTTTTGACGTTTTAAATGCACAATTTTAAAAGACATATATCTTATCATAGGGTGGGTAGGGGGGGCTCATGTCCGCACGCGCAAAATAGGCGGATGGGGAGTTCGTGTCCGCCCGCGCAAAATCGACCGGGGCTCGTGTCCTGGGTGTGTGTGTGTGGGGGGGGGGGGGGATCATATCCGCTTACCTCTGTATATATATAAATAGCTATAGACCCTATCAAAGACATTTAAAAGACAAATTGTTTTCATAATTATCACTACTAATCTCCTGGTTTTCTTTTCATCCTATAACTCTGTATTCTTAGTTTTAAACCATTGCCAGTACTCTCAAGTACTTTGGTTTTTACAATCAATCAATTGTAGCGTCTCATCTGAGTATTCCCTGTTTTTGCTGTGATCTGTTCTATTCAGCATCAATGACTTTATATCAGCACAAACAGTTACTATTATGCAGTTGGTTTTCTTTTTTATACAGTCAGGTGTGAATTAATTTATTTAAACTCAGCGGTTTTACGCCTTTCTGTTTTCTGTGAGGTATGTAGGATTTATATCATAATTGTGATCGTTGTAGTGTGAATCATTAATTTTCTCCCCTTACTTTAAATTTTCAGCATAAAGAAATGAAAAATAAGGTATATTTGCTTATGCTTATAAACAGTATTATAACAAGTTGGCCTCTTTAAAAAAGCCAGGGAAGCCGAGCAGTTTTAATGAAGTGACATGTATATATGGTAGGAAACAAAACTATGTAGGGTTGGGGAAAAGAGTAATAAAGGTATACTTGAGATATTTGAGAAGATATTTTATGTAAAATGAACCTCTCTATATATAGCGACCAGTAAATTACGTTAACGTCAATTCTCGTATTCTCTGGGTTTCTCATAATCTCGTGCCTAACAAAATCAGATGAAATGGGCATTCCTGACATCCAGAAATATATCAAGTGTTTTCCTCCGATACATTTCTGTTGGAAAATGTAGCATAGACCCATAAATCATCAATTGGATTTGAATTCTCTATTTTCGAAATTTCAAATGTTAAACCTGCTACACATTGTCATTTATTTAATACTTGTGCATAGTTCAAATCTCAATAAACAAACAAAAAATGATGCCACAGATGCAGAAATGTTCCATAAATGATAGATTTTAAGTGACTCTAAAAATACTTATCTGAACTGAAAGAGTTTACCCCCTCCATAGCAAAAACTCTTGACAACCAATCAGAAGTTTAAACTAAACTAAGGTCCGAGAATATGGGGAAACATTTGACTGATTTAGATTATGCAGGGTGGGGTGTATTCAAAAGTAGAAATGACCTAGATAAGATTTTTTTTTATTATTGATGTTTTACTTTATTCAGAGTTTCTACTGACTTTTAAGCCACAAAGAAGAATTCTTAATAACAATTTATGTTCTTTATATATAGTCTAAGGCTTAGCCCTGCGAGAATAGGAGACACCAGTATAACTGTTGTTTTAGACAGTTCGTTGTTTAACAAAATGCTGCTTATAAGACAAGGTGAAAGTAACTAGAGAACTCCAGTTAAAGGTTTCAATTTTACTTTCCACCTTGCTTGAAACTGCCTACTGTCATTCATACAATCAATTAGCGTTAGTTTTGTAGTTGTAAGCGACTTTTACGGCCGCCGCACAAACATTTAACATCTTATGTAGTGAAGGTACGAGTTTTATTCCTTATCGAAGTGATAAGTTCCGGTACGGGTTTTATTCCTAACCACAATATTTGATTTTCGTAAAAATTGGTTGCTGCGTAAAATGTATGCAACCTAGTTTCAGGCATGCGCAGACAATGCATTTTTGACTGGTTGTACAATATTGCGCCAATTATTTTCACCGTTTCACAATAAGCAGAAGTACCTTCCAAGAAAATGGCTACATTCAACCTAGACACTGAGGAAGCCCCTGAGGGGGCTTCCAATAAGCTCATATACATGTACTAAATTTCTCGTTTAAATGTTCTATATGGATGAAAGGGTTTGACGGTCTATCTTTGAACAACCACGGAACTCTTTCAAGCAAAGTGACTTGATACAATGTATAAGTCAAAAATATACAGAAACCCCTATACGGACTTTCTTTTTCGTTTGGTGTACCTGTACATTTACATTGTAGTGGTATGTTATTTCACAAGGTCGTCAAATGATATCAGTATTCATCTTTTGTCGACTTATTGCCGATGCATTAATTCTAGTTGTTTTGTTTTAAAAAGGACGAGCAGGCTAAATAGAATTCCAAACAGAGAAATAAGAGCACTCGAAATAAGCAGACAATCCTTGAAATATATATCACTCGTGTCACGAGAGAACCAAACTGACTGCATTGCATAAACTATAGACACTAACTTAGTCCTAACCATAGGGTCGACATCTTTTAACCGCAAGCACACGAGATAACAACACACTGGACCTTCTGGTGAGTACCAAATAAAGATGCGGCGGCTGGTCTTGGTTTACACTGTTTGCAGTGCAGTCTGGTTTTCTCATGGCATGGCTCAATTATTATCTTTCATTATATTATGGTACCACACTGTTATTATACATACAACATATCGTGTCGTATCTTAAAGAATATATAATTTTCTTCAAGAACAAGCGTGGAACAACTCCTTAAGTTCGAGTAGTCATTAACAACAAAGATAACGAATAGCATCTATAGTTATTTTTGCTTTCCTTTCCAAAGAATTAATTTTGTATCCATGTGTTGATGTTAAATGTACGTATTTTTGTTCAACATTTTCATACATTTTTAACTGATAAAATTTTTACGAACTCTTTTACATACACATGTAATAAGATTTAGATATTCCAAATACCTTCCTACCTTGCAGTCGTTCTGTTGCTCAACTGTCATAGGGGGTCTGTTTGTTTATTTGGCGGAAAGTATATGCTCAGCCAACAACAAAATGGAAGGCAGGTGGATGGTTTTATTCTAATGTTCTGCTTTACAGCGAATAAAACTAGCCAAAATCATCCAGTAGCACGTACAGGTATAGGGTCATATTGAGATATTTGCATGTAATACATGTACATGTTTTTGTAGAAAAATGCTAATGTATTGTAAGCGGGGTATACACTGTTTGGATATGACAAGTGTACTGTTCAAACGTACACTGTTTGTAAATGACCTATAGATCTATACGCGTCTAGAAAGGGCTTAATGAGTTACCGTTTTGGGTTGTTTGAGTGGGGTTATAGAATTAATCTAATGGAAGCTGAGAACAATACTATACATCTGAAGAAATGCTAACATTTTCAATTTTAATAGACGTGAGGGCGAGGATGAGTGTCAGACGGCTGTGATCATTGATCACAGCCGTTTGACACTCATCCTCGCCCTCAATTCATGATCAGGTTGTCCTGATTGTCGCACGGCGTGACTCTTATGTTTTACTATCGACTTGAGAAAGGCATTTAGAAAACCAATACATGTTGCTAAGTATTCGCATGCGTCTGAAGTTTCCTTGTTTTATTTTCCTGTTTAACGACAGAACTGTGCTTGCTACTTTTCACACAAACCTTAATGTTTTAGATTTAGGTTCTCTTTTTCATGTTAGTTTTTTTGGTCAAAGTTTACACTATCGCTAGCTTTTATACAATGTATATTGAAGAGGGGAAAGAAAGCTTTGGGTGGCTTTTTGAAAACCACTTTTACGAGCGGATAAAAACTAGGTGTTTTGGCAACGAATTAAACCCCTTCACTGCCATGAAGTCATCAGCTTAAAACAATTGTCTCAAAAGTAATGTTTTAGGTAGTTTGACTAAAGAAGTATTGATAGTATGGCGGTTAAAGGGTTAAATCCTAGCTGATCTTAACGATCTAGAGAGTACGTGGAAGCAGGGGGAATTATTCCGTTAATACACCTACACAAAGAGTTCTAACTCTCTCACGCTACTGGGGGCGAAACCATGTTAATAAGCTTGCAAACATGCGACGTCTGACCTGGGTCTAAACTGTTTTGTATCGGACATAATTGCAAGAGCACAAACGGGTTTTTTTTGGGGGAAACTGGCATCGCTCCGCTGTATATATAGTAACTTCAGGGCTACCATAAGTTGCTGATAAAAATCCGCAGATTTCCAAATTTTCAAGCGCGATTTTAGGAATTGTACGCTTAACCCTTTTGCTGACTGGCTGTGTGATACTTACACGACTGTGCAAACAATTTTGATCCAGATCAGACGCCGCATGACACGGCGTCTGATCAGGATCTAAACTGTTTGACATCCATATTGACGTTTCCTAAGTAAAAAACGCATAAAATTCCAAACTTTAAAAGTAATAGCAGAAATTCGAAGGTTCTAAGAAAATCCAGAGAAATGGCAGCCCTGTCATTTCGATGAGTATTTTACAAGGGTGGAAGGACTTTTCCCGACAATCAATACGCGACGTCTGATCTTGGTCCAAACTGTTTGACGCTCGTTCTTAAATTTCAACAATCTGAAATGCACAAAACAATATTCGACAATTTTAGTAGACGACATATTAAAACAGACTATAATACGACAGACGAATGGTCAATATGATGGAAATACTTACATATACAGTATATAAATAATAGAGGCGAAGCCGAGGGTGACATTCTTGTTTTCGAGAGTTGACAATTGAATGTCACGCAAACTGCCATCTAATATTTATTTTATTACACCGAGCTTATCAACCCTGGCTGTAGAATCGTCTTGTTCGTATTTTATTAAATATGTTGTGAATACCAATTTAGAGCCGCCATGCACGTAACGCGCGAAATGACGCCAAGAAACGACGTCACATTGTTTATATCAACTCAACTTAAGAGTAGAGAAAATAATATCATATAGAGTGACGTCACAAAAAGAATATTATAAAGATTGACAGTATATTTTTTGGATAGCTGTAAAAGACATGCAAACTGTTTAATTTGGGTCTATTGGAAATTAACATTGTAACTCAAATCGAGTTGTAATAAAGTTACATATACAGTAAAATATATCTATTGCGACCACTCAATTGTGTTAGATATTAGGTGTTCAAGACCTGTGACAGCTTAAATCAATGTGACAATAAAACAGAAAGCTACTTCATGAGCTTTCTGTTTTACTGACACATAACTCCTTGCTTTAAGCCACAGGTACTTGACACATACACATCTAGATCTATTCCCCCCCCCCCCAACCCTTTTTAAAAAAAAATTAAAAAGGGGGGGGGAGGTTTAATAGATCTAGATGTATGTGTCAAGCACCTGTGCGTTAAGCTGTCATCTGTCTTTTATTCAACTAGTTAGCCTACGTTTTGTGTTTACAATAGAGAAGTTTTATTATACATGTCTTGTATTGAATGCACAGAGATAGAGACATTATTTTCCCGTTTAAACGAAACTAAATGAAAATGCATTGCAAAGGATATGTTGCTGGAAATATTGACAATTCTAAGAGTAACTCGATCACTAAGTTGGTTTCAAATTGTATGAAACAGTTACAGTGGAGAAGACATTATTCTTTCCAGTTTAACCCTTTCACGTCAAACGTTGCATACAGTCGACTTTGCAAACAGATTGGATCCAGATCAGACGCCGCGTTACGCGGCGTCTGATCAGGATCCAAACTGTTTGACATGACACTCGTATCAAATTTTCTATAAGTCATACTTTTGAAATGCTCTTGTAGACAGCTCTATTGAAGCAGATGACAAAATAACTGTGAAGGGGTAAAACGCTCACGATTAATTTGTCACCGAAAGAGTTAAACGAAACTAAATGCAATTAAATTGAATGACGAAAATGACAACTTTTTGAAAATTATAACGATTTATTTTTTATCTGTATGGCAAACAGTTTGGAGCCTGTTTCGCTGCAGGGTATATCTGGTGTCGGATCTTGCTTCAAACCTTTTTCCAAGGAAATAATCGTTTTGGCATAAATGCGTTTATTAGTAAAGACTGACATCCCTTACACTATATCATTGTTCTAGCACGAACAGCAGTTTGGCACGGAGGCACGGAATAAGCATTTGCCTCCTGTACCTTTGTGCGGTCGTAATTTTGGGGATTTAACTTCGTTTCTTCTTTCAGTTGTGGCCCTCCTCTGTCCATCCGAACAAAGCAGGACATGCGTGTGTCATCAGTGTAGTCATATACCAAACACGGGGCGCAGGTGCGAATGCTGTGTATACATGCTGCACGGGAAAAAGCGATCGAAAGAACCTTCGCTACCCGTGATTTCCGAAACGAACTGGGACGAAGGCGAGGAGAACTATGACGATGCGTTTACGTTTAAATACAAACACAGCAGTATTAGCGAACTCTTGAAAATATTCGGTTATCTTAAAAAGGAAAACAGTTTAACATATGATATTGATATACCAATGAAGAGAAGTGATGTGTTAAGTGTACATATTGAAGCAGACAATAAGGATCCCATATTAAGTAACTCAAACGAAGAAAGGCCTTGGAAGAAACTACCAGAAGCTAGCTGGTCATCATAAAAGTTCCAGTCTATAATTTCCAGGCGTGACTCGATCAGACAAACCAGGGACCCTTCTCACGAAACTTCGTACGACTAATATTGTCGTAAGTCAGATTCTAAAGTTCTGAATTATTATTCAGTTCTCCATCTTATCCTGTCTTGTGGCCATCTTTTTTGGAATTGTCTTTCTAGGCATAACAAAGAGATGTCAAAAGACAAGATTAGTTGGAGAAATCAGAAACTATATTTATTTTAAAGTTTTGACTTACGACCGTTTTTGTCTTACGGCGTTTCCTAAGACGGTCCCCAGAAACTCACCTGGATCCAAATTGTTTGCAATAATTCTAACAAATTCACCTGCATCGTGCAGTTGTCAAAAATACAATACATCCAAAAAAAAGTCGACGTCTCATCTGGATTAAAACTATATCATTGTATGGATTTAGTGTGCTTACGTACAATATCAGTAAGAATGATATACATGTATAGAGTAATATTGACGATATGCCACAATCTGAGTTTCAAACATTTTGGACCTGATCAGACGGTAACCTGGGGCCCGTTTCATAAAACTTCGTACGACAAAAACGGTCGTAAGTCAAAACCTTTAAATACTTTTATTTCCTGATATATCTATCTAATCCTGTCTTGTGATATCTCTTTGGAATCGTCTTGAAAAGACGATTCCAAAGAAATATCACAAGACAGGATATATAATAATTGAAACTTTTATAATCTGACTTACGACAACATTTGTCTTACGAAGTTTTATGAAACGGGGCCCTGATGTCTTATCTCGGACTCCTTCCAAACTGATTGTATTAGACCTAAGCATTTTCTAGCGTGCTCTTCACTGCATATGTTATAATGTGAATGTAAGGCTACAAAATGCAGTAAATGAAGATATAAATAATCACATAATAATCCATACTTTACGAGCGTATGTATTGATAAAACTGTTAAAGCATGTATGGGTACACCGTATGGTTACTTTTAAGTTCTCTTATTATGAACAGTGTAAAGAAGTCTTATTTTAGGTACATTTTAGGCACACGTGTATTTCATGTAAAGATAGTTGCATAGAACAAAACTAAACAGACATCTCCTAAAAAGAAGGAGAAACTTGGTTTGCTTTCTTTCGGATGTATGCTCTCCATTTCTTTACAGAGAAGCAGAAAAAAATATTCGCCAATAAACGCGTTTGTGGAACCGGGTCACCGGCGTCTACTCTGGTTCAAACTTTTTGCAATGAATCTAAGGTTAGCATAAAATGTTTATTGGTAAGTTATTACCCCCGCACTGCAAAATGCTTAGAGTATTGTCGATACCGGTAGGACTGCGAATAACTTGAGTGAAATTCGAAAAGACTCGTCAGTTTTCTTTTTACCTGCTATCAAAAAAGTTTGCAAAAGTATACTCTTAGTGTGTAGGTTTTATAAGAGTCTGGTTAATTCTGATTAAAACATTGACAATAAAATAATAATGTATCTAAGACCTGAAGAAAATACACGATTTATATCATGTTTTAGTTTGGTCTCTGTGGGCAAAGAAAAATATCATAAAATTGTAAAGATTTAAAATAAAATTATTTTCAGCTGTGTTGTTGCTTTAGTTTATTCAATTGTGGCTTGCGTGGAACCATATAAGAACCATATAAAGCCGTTAAAACTCTTTGCCTGATATTAAATTAAGTTTAACCCTTTCAAATTAAGCATGAGGGGTTTACCCCTTTTTGGCTATATTGCCGTCTGCTTCTATATTGTTGTCTGCAAGAACGTTTCAACATTTGATTTTGGGTATAGTATATATGAATTAAGAAATATCGATAAAGTGTTAAACAGTTTAGATCATGACGGGACGCGGCGTCTGGACTGGATCCAAACTGTTTGTAAATTCGACTTTATGCGACTTCGGCGTTGATAGGGTGACGCGTTCGTCTGCTAGTCGAGACGTAACTAGAATTTGCAAACAGCTTAGATCTAGATCAGACGTCGCGTTACGCGGTGTCTGATCAAGATCCAAACTGTTTGACCCTCAAATTCAGAGTTAAGCTATTTTAAAATGACTTTTGAAGATGAGAATTTAAGAATCATTGTAGACAACAACTGAGTAGACGGCGAGATTGTAGCAGACGATAGGTTGAGTGCTAGTTTTTTTTAGCATTCCCAGTAGGGTCGTTCGGATTTTTCATGTGGGAAAGCCTTCCAGTTGGCTTGCGGAAGGTCGGTGGTTCTACCAAGTTGCCGATCTGTGCCTAAAACAAAGCTTAAAGGACGTCTGGGGTCTTCCTCCACCTGTAATTAACTGGACGTCGCGATATAACTGAACTAATGTTGAAAGCGACGTAATATCAAAACAAATCAAATCAAATCAAAACTTTTTCAGCCACAATGTTGGTTGGCAAACAGTGTGGATTCATATCCGTCCCACGCATTTGAGGTCCGATTTATATCCAAACTGTTTGCCAAGGAGATTAATATTTTTATCTTAAAAAATTACCGCCACCAGCGGGCGAAGATTTAAGCATCTGGCGGCAGTAGATTTACATATTAGATATATCTTTTTCAAAACGTCCGGCATTGTTGAGGAGATCCATATAGGATGTGTTACCAGGATCCAGACTGCATTGAAAGTCCATCAGTAATCTGGGCTCATTGATAATACCGATTCCACTTGTATTTGCAACAGTTGAGATCCAGATCAGAAGCCGAGTAGCTCGATGTCTGGTCTGGATCCAAACAGTTCCAAGACATTTACTGCCTTACCTCGAGTACAGCAGATATTTGCAAACAGTTTGGATCCTGATCAGACTCATTTCAATATTTCTTTCTGTGTCATATAACCATTGTATATGTCGCGGTGTCAATCAATCAATCAATATTTCTTAAGTCAAAATACCTAAACATTAAATTTGAGAAATAACAGCAGACGACAGTTCTTTAACCCTTTCATGATCAAATTATTCGGGAGATGTTTACCTCTTCATCGCTTTATTGTCGTCTGCGTCAATATTGTTGTCTGCAAAAATCGATAACAGTCTCAAACAGTTTGGGTTCTTATCAGTCGCCGCTTTATGCCCCTATTCCACACCGACTAGGAATCCTGAGAATCGCTACGAATGGGAAAATTCTAGGATGCGTAGATGATTCGTAAGCCATTCGTGGAGTTCTTACCTGATACGTATATAGTCAATTTTTGCAATTCGTGAGCGGTCGGGTTTTGAGCTGTTCAAAGTTTTGGCCAAGACCTCCACGAATGGAACAATGGGTAGTTGATTCGTAACAAATTCGTAGTGCATTCGTAGGATTCGTAGCTGATTCGTAGGATTCGTAACTGATTCGTAAACGGCTTTTTGGGCGTTCGTGGTATTCTTAACTCATTCGTGGGGTTCGTGAGTACCAGCTCCTGTAGCCAGGAGTCTGAGAGTCAATGCCAGCTTTACTCCGGTATATAGATTTGGTCTCACGTGAGTGTCCCTCCTCTGCATGAATGACTGGCCTATAATCCTAGCATTCTTACATAGTTGGTAAAGGCGTTATCATCTTCCACACTAAGCTAATGTTCTAACCTTCTATCTGGAGTCAGCCACTGTCTAACCCATCACCTTGTGGATCTTCTCGTTCTTCGTGGTATCTTCTTGCTAATTAGCATGCAGCTAGCGTTGATACGCCAGTTCCAAATCTAGTACTAATGCTGCACTGCTCTATCTTAAAAGTCCATTTCTGGACTGATGCCCGAGTTGAAACGGGAACTACAGCGCTCCCTCTCTACATCGACACAAATGTATGCGTTGTTCGAAAGGAATCGTTCCACATAGGAAAATTGGCTTACTATGCAAACATCTTGAATCCAGATTCAAGCTGTTTGTCACTCGTCATTAAGTTTTTTCCATCAAAACCACCATTATGCAACTTTGCGAAAAACAGCAGACAACAGTTTCAAGCAGACGACATTGCTGCCGTGAATAGGTTGGACATTGATTTTGGGAATAGTGACAAGCCTTGTTGCAAGGAGGGAACCGTTATCGGGAGGGTCGTTGGTGGGAGGGAGCACTGTATTATGTATAACTTTGAGAAAAACAGCAGACAACAAATTTCAGCAAACAATATAGCTGGCGTGAAAAGGTTGGACATATTTGTTGTTGGTGGGAAAACAACGACAAGTGTTGTTGTAAGGAGGGAATCGTTGTTGGGAGGGCCGTTGTAGGGAGGGAACAGTACGTACCTTCAAGAATCACACGAACCGTCAAGCATACTTCATTCGTACCTGATTCGTAGATGCATTCGGCATATTCGTAACTGATTCTAAAGCGTTCGTGCAGTATTCGTAGTGGATTCTTGTAATCTTGACAGTATTCGTAAGATTCAAGCCGAATCCCACGAATATTCTTAACACGTTCGTAGCCGATTCGTAGAATGCCACGAATTAGATAGAAAGATTTGCCGAATTCCACGAATCCCCACGAATCATAACATTTATTGATTCGTGGTGATTCGTGGGATTCGTAGTCGGTGTGAAATAGGGGCATAACGCGGCGTCTGATCAGGACCCAAACTGTTTGCAAACGCGCTTTAAGCATCATTGAGAGTGAAAGGGTTAAAATTGAATGCCATGGCAATGAAGCCCTGTGTTACAGTTTCATACATGAAATGCCTTGATCAAATTCGTGTCAAAAATACATACATACAACAATGATAAGAAGACGAAACACTTAGCAGCAAGAGAGTTATTCCTTTCACCACTGTTTCCTAATGGCTATACATAAAGTATGACCTCGATATTTAGAGTTATTCCTTTCACCACTGTTTCCTATACATAAAGTATGACCTCGATATTTAGAGTTATTCCTTTCACCACTGTTTCCTATACATAAAGTATGACCTCGATATTAAGAGTTATTCCTTTCACCACTGTTTCCTATACATAAAGTATGACCTCGATATTTAGAGTTATTTCTTTCACCACTGTTTCCTATACATAAAGTATGACCTCGATATTTAGAGTTATTCCTTTCACCACTGTTTCCTATACATAACGTATGACCTCGATATTTAGAGTTATTCCTTTCACCACTGTTTCCTATACATAAAGTATGACCTCGATATTTAGAGTTATTCCTTTCACCACTGTTTCCTATACATAAAGTATGACCTCGATATTAATAGTTATTCCTTTCACCACTGCTTCCTATACATAAAGTATGACCTCGATATTTAGAGTTATTCCTTTCACCACTGTTTCCTATACATAAAGTATGACCTCGATATTTAGAGTTATTCCTTTCACCACTGTTTCCTATACATAAAGTATGACCTCGATATTTAGAGTTATTCCTTTCACCACTGTTTCCTATACATAACGTATGACCTCGATATTTAGAGTTATTCCTTTCACCACTGTTTCCTAAACATAAAGTATGACCTCGATATTTAGAGTTATTCCTTTCACCACTGTTTCCTATACATAAAGTATGACCTCGATATTTAGAGTTATTCCTTTCACCACTGCTTCCTAAACATAAAGTATGACCTCGATATTTAGAGTTATTCCTTTCACCACTGTTTCCTAAACATAAAGTATGACCTCGATATTTAGAGTTATTCCTTTCACCACTGTTTCCTAAACATAAAGTATGACCTCGATATTTAGAAATCGCGAATGTAATTAACTTATTTGTATTTCTTCAACTGAATGTCGACAACTCCATCTCGCTGAAGTCGACACACTGGTAGTTCAAAGTCAACTTTAAAATACGGGTAAATTCGACTGAAGCTATTTCGAGATAACGAAGTTCGATCGTGTTGTTTTCAAATGTTTAATTTTAGGTAATTTGATTGACGAATCTTTGATTGGTGTGTCAAGCAGCCTGGGTCCTGGTAACACATACAGTTCCTCTGTTTATCGATGTGATTCCAAACGGTTAATAATACGACTGGAGACGTCTAAGTTCGATCCCCCGGCAGACCAAGTCCTTCGGATGAAACTTTATAAACCGAGGTCCGGTGTATCAGTGCTTTACACTAGGCATCTAAAAGAACCAGAGAACTCTGTCGATAATAAGAGTAGAGCATCGCGCCCGGGTTCTCTGTATACAATCCCATCTCTCTGGGGCGTCCAACTAGTATCCCATAGATGGCAGAAACGGACGCAAACAAACAAAAAAGCAGACGTCTAAGGTATTGAACGATGAAAGAGTTAACCCATTTGCGCCAGTGGATTCGTCCGCGCTTATACATTGGATTAGTCCATTTTATCTAAGAGATGCCTTTTCTAAATTTTCATTTTCGTTTTGTTTTATAATGAAATTCCTATCAGCAAAAAGCGTAGACTCTGATCAGACGCCGCATGATGCGGCGTCTGATCAGAGTCTGCACTGTTTGCATATGTCCCTTTCATTTGACGTTCGGCAAAAAATTGTATTTCATCAGAGGTTAAGATCCTAATCGAGTCTAAGGTCTTCGCCTTGAAATAATATATTTGTTTTCGATTTTATATCAACGGCGTCACATTTCAATTATGTTTTCTCTTTTAGCTCCAGTTGCCTTGGCTTAATAAAAATATCGAGCATTTCATGAAACATTGCAAATCAGCCCCTTGAAAGCTGTACAAATGGTGTTTTATAAACAAATGCAAGCAGCTTTACACCAGAAAATCCAGCTTGAAAACCAAATAACTCGGCATTAGATCAGAATCCATAATGTTTATTACTTGGATCTAGATTTACAATTGTAGATGAGTTAATCAATGTATGAAGTTCTAGAGACTTATCCAAATCAGTTAACATTGGTGACAGTTACTTAGAGATGAGTAAATTCTAGTATCAAAACGGACGCCAGTCTTAACCCTTATCCTGCGGTAAAATCGTCTGCTTCGAAATTGTCGTCTGCAAAATTTGTTAAATCTAGATTTTTACATTTTCTAAGTAAAGAAACATAAAGACGAGTGTCAAACAGTTTGGATCCAGATCAGACGCCGCGTTACGCGGCGTCTGATCTGGGTCCAATCTGTTTGCAAAAATCAATAAAGTCGCGATCAGCAGGCAAAGGGTTAAGTAGAGGGTGTTTGTTCAGAGCTCAAAAGGTTTATTTCTTTATTTCTTGACTAACATCACGTGTGAACTGCCATTTCAGGCGTAAGAACTATTTTTTACGGAATTAACCTCGTCACTTTCTTACCCCGAGTACAATAGATCTAGTTATTTGCAAACAGTTTGGATCCTGATCAGACGGCGCGTAACGCGGCGTCTCCGATCAGGATCCAAATTGTTTGATACTCGTTTGCATAGTTCTTAAGTCAAAACTCCTAAACTTTATTTGATATTAAAATAAAGATTTAAGCTGATGACGTCATGTCAGTCAAGTTTAACTATTCGGCTGATGCGGTGCCGTCTGCTTCAATTGATGTCTGCATTTTGTCAAAGTTAATTTTTAAAGTCATTTAAGATTAAGATAACATAAGAGTTAAACAGTTTGGACCCTGATAAGACGCCGAAAATCGCGGCGTCTGATCTAGATCCAAACCCTTACCAAATTCAGACAAAAGTCGTGACTAGCAGGCATAGGGTTAGATTGGGATTTTCTAAGATGAAAGCTTTTAACCCCTTCATTGCTTTACCCCCAGCTATTTGCAAACCGTTTGGATCCTGATTAGACGCCGCGTCACGCGGCGTCTGATTAGGATCCAAACTGTTTGAAACTCGTTTCTATATTTCTTAAGTCAAAATAATTAAATATTTAATTTTATAAATAAAAGCAGACGACAATTGTTTAAAATTGATGACGTCGTGGCAGTGAAGGGGTTAACCATTTACAGTGGAGAACCTGTTATTCTTTCCCATTTAAACGCAAACGTACGCAAACGCAAAGCACTAAAACGTAGAAAAGAACAACTTTTAGACAATTCTGATAATTCATGTTTATCTTGGTGGCAAACAGTTTGGAGCCTGATCAGACGCCGGGTTACCCGGCGTCTGATCTGGCTCCAAACTGTTTGTATTGTAAATAATAGTTTTAGCGTAAACGCGTTTATTGGGAAAGAATAACAGATTCTCCACTGTACTGCCTCATACGAGCACACCGGCAGCAGAAAACAGTCTGTACATAGCCATATCATATAGCACCTATGTTGTCTAACAATTATCCAAACTATTTGACACGCATATAGGTCAAACTGCCAAAACCTATTTATGCAGAAACAACAACAACAACAGAATTACGACATTATAAACTAATGGCATTCTGGCTGTAAAAAGGTTTAAATTTTCAAAAAAGCTTTATTTCTCCCAACAGTCGATTTGTAAATTTGTCGAACCCACGAGTAGGTTTTTTAACTAAGCCTGAAAACATGTTTATATATACTTTAAGTTTTTTATTATCAAGCTGAATATTTGCGAAACAAATATTTTCTTAATTCGACTAAAAGGTTATTTCATTTGGCAGTCCTTACTTTTTTTGAATAGCTTTATGACTCCCTCCAGTGCCATAAATAGTGTGTGCTATTAAATGTCCTCTGTACTTTTCATACGTGTGAAACCTCTCTATAAGGAGAGCTAAAATGTCTGATCAGGATCCAAACTGTGTGACATTCATTTCAATATTTATGAAGTCAAAATACTTAAAATTTTAGTTTGAGAAATAAAATGTTAAAAATTGATGAGGACATGGCAGAGAATGAGTTAAGACGTCAGCAGAAAAGCAGACGATATTTTTGCGGTGTAAAAGGGTTAACCCATTCACTGCCTTATCCCGAACACAACAGATTTTTGCAAACAGTTTGAATCCTGATCAGACGCCGCGTTACGCGGCGTCTGATCAGGATCGAAACTGTTTGACACTCATTTCAATATTTCTTAAGTCAAAATACCTAAAATTTGTTTTTTAGAAATAGAAGCAGACGACAATTATTTAAATTTGATGACGTCATGGCAGTGAAGGAGTTAAAGCAAACGGTAAGATTTGGCGTTGAAAGGGCTCCTGTTGTACTTGTAACCGTAATGTACATTATACTTTAATCTTGCCCTAAATCATGCTACGGCCTGTCGTAAACATCAAAAGGGGACGAATTTAATAGTCTATATATTTGACGGTTGACCTTGATGGATAACCTTGACATTGTATCACTCAAAATGTTCAGTTGTATGAGATACCGATTCATGCCATATATCAAGTTGCTATCTGCAATAGTTCAAAAGTTATGACAAATGTTAAGAAATAATTCTGTAGCTCATGCTTGCTAAACCAAGCAGAGAGTTTATTCCAAAATCGAAACATTGAAACATATTTCTCATCTATATAGCTTGTATTTGGTGTACCGGGTATATATTATAGGTCCCTGCTTAAAGCCGCATTGTGTTTTTGAGAAACCTGCATAAAACGGTTGTTTGGGGTTCCATTTGAACTACGTGGGACGTGATTCTTTCACAAAAACCGGCTTTATCTAAGAAATTCGCTTTTTAAATTTTATTTATAATATTTTTGTGCTGCACAAATTAAAAAGCCTCCTTTGTGAATGGAAAGAAGGACAACTCTGTAAATACAGGGCTCCAGATAACGGAAGTATTTCGAAAACTAAAATCTTTATTTCTGCTTTAAACCCCAATGGTGTCATACTCATTAAAATTATCTCGAAAAGACGGTTTAATCAGTAGTAACACCATAGCATTCGGTGCTGAAATGAGTGAGAAAATGTTAGATTAGTTCAGATTACTCCCGCTGTGTCTGGAGCACTGAAAATGACCCTGTTAACCCTTATTCTGCTGCACAGACGTCTGCTTTGACACTGTCGTCTGCAAAATGTGTTCAGTTTAGATTTATGCATTGTTTTAATTAAACAAACCTTAAGACGAGTGTCAAACAGTTTGGATCCAGATTAGACGCCGCGTTACGCGGCGTCTTTCTAGATTCAAATAGTTTGTAAACTCCGTAAAATTACGACCCGTAGACACAGGGTTAAACACTATGAGATCCAGTAACAACGTGTAAATATTATTTACGGTGGGTAAACGATTAAAAAAACTACGGAGAATCTATACATTGAGCTTGCTGAAAATGACTGTTTCAGCCTTGTCCGCTCTCTAACTCAAACACTTCTTTTTGTATCTTCACCAAACTTGCTACAAATGTTTATTAGTATAGAATCTAGGTCAGGTTCAATAACTAGTAAAATCGCATAAGGCATGTCTGAGTTATTGCCCTTGAATAATTAAAAAATGACTGTTTCAGCATTTTCTGCCCTCTAACACAAACACTTTTTATTGGATCTTCACCAAACTTGCTGACAACGTGTATTAGTATTAAATCTAGGTCAAGGAAAAAAATCGAATACAGTTGAATGAAAATCCTTCAAGAGGTAAAGGAGAAATGGAGTGGTCATTTATTACTTAACTTATTACCAACACGGCTAAGATGAAGCACGTGCAACCATTGACCAAATATTTGGCTAAAAAATAGAATAAAAACTGGTCCTTTTACAGAGTGGACAGGGCAAAAATAAGGATAAAATAGCAAAATTTAAAAAATTAAAGAACCATAACTCCAACATGCCTTCGGCGATTTGGGTATTTATAGAGCTGGACCAAGATTTTATACAACTATTATTTTCAGCAAATTTGGTGAAGATCCAATTAAAACTGTTTGAGTCAGAAAGCTGACAAGCCTGAAGTAGTCAATTTTAGTCATTCAATGGCAATAACTCCAACATGCCTTGTGCGATTTTGGTAGTTAAAATGATTGACCTAGATTTAATATTAATAAACATTTTCAACAAGTTTGGTGAATATCTGATAAAAACTGTATGTGTTAGAAAGCAAAAAAATGCTGAAATATTAATTTTTAATACTTAAAGGGCAAAAACTCAGACATGCCTTTTGCGATTTTAGTAGTATTCAAACCAAACCTTGATTTTATAGAAATAAACATTTTCAGCAAGTTTGGTGAAAAACAATAAAAAAAAGTATTTGTGTTACAGAGCAAAAAATGGTGAAACAAGGGCAAAAACTCAGATATGCCACATGCGATTTTTGTAATAATCAAACTAGACCTAAATTTTATATAATTAAACATTTTCAGCAAGTTTAGTGAATATCCGATAAAACTGTATGTGTTAGAGTGCAAAAGTGACTGAAACAGTCAGTTTTTATTAATAAACAGGCAATAACTTAGAAATACCTTATGCGATTTTAGTAGTAATAAAAAAAAACTTGATTTTATATTTATAAACATTTTCAGCAAGTTTGGTGAAGATCCAATAAAACGTATTTGTGTTAGAGAGCAAAACTTGCTGAAAACAGTCATTTTTTAATACATATAGCCCTTCTGGGCTTATGTTGTATTGTTACAAATAACCGACGTAAAATAAAATTTGTCTATGTCTATGTCTACATAAAGGGCAAAAACTCAGATATGCCACATGCGATTTTAGTAATAATCAAACTAGACCTGAATTTTATATGAATAAATATTATCAGCATGTTTGGTGAATATCCGATAAAAGCTGTTTGTTTTAGAGTGCAAAAATGACTGAAACAGTCATTTTTTATTAATTAACAGGCAATAACTCAAAAATACCTTATGTGATTTTAGTACATGTAGTAATCAAACTAAACCTTGATTTTATATCAATGAACATTTTCAGCAAGTTTGTGGAACATCGGATAAAAAATAGTTGAGTTAGAGAGCGGAAAAAAAAGTGTGATAGTCTAACTGACTGATGGATGGACGGGCGGAGGTACATACGGTTGCACCCAGTGAAGTTGATTTCGGCTGTATCACGTGATACTAAGCCGTATGGAAATGTTTATGTCAGACGTTCTATTTTCGGTTTGTTATGATTTTAAATTGCCCTTTTTGGTGATTTAGGTCCGTCTTCATCATTTCATAGATCAGTTTGGCCCATAAGAATGTTCAAACATTATTATTAACCGTTATTGTATTAAAGGTCTGAAAACACAATGGGACTTTAACGCTGGCTGGTATATAGTGAAACCCCTCTAAACCGGACATGTAAGGGGACAAAATAAATGTCCGGTTTAGAGGGGTTTTAACCCATAGCTTGTTTCTAGTATGAAAGATAGCTGATCACTTAAATCAGGTTGCAAGTAAAGCAGAATGCGCCTTTAGGCTCATTCTGCTTTACTTTCAACCTGCTTTAAGCTTTCATCTGCTAGAATATAGAAAATATTTCTGATGATACAATTATATTCATGAATGTATTTTCTTCAGTGAAGGAATAAATCAAAGGCTTAAAAAGCATATTTATGGTGTAATGTGTTAGAATAAAGAAGGTTGGAAACGGGACCAAAGTTTTCGTCCGGTAAATAGAGAATTCCGGTATTTAGGGGTTCCGGTTTAGAGGGGTTTCACTGAACACGTACTTACTCCGAGCTGATAGTACCGCAAAACATCCTTAGTCAGGAAGTAACGTTCCCTGTGGACTTATAAGATATGATAAAACAATAATATGACATTAAGAATAAGTATTAAGGCGTTTAGTTGTAGCAACATGGTTTGTAAAAAAATCCAATCATATCAATTTTTACAAATCATTTTTTCACAGTCGACATGATTTGTAAAAAAATGGTTTTAATTTTTTCACAAATCATGTCGAATACCGGCATCTGTGAATTTGATTCAACATGATTTGAAAAAAAAATTGAAAAAAAGGTTTTTACATAGGCTGGTATTAAATAGCATGCATATATTGAGTATTTATATAAGGGTTTCCGGTACCGCAACTGAGGGTAAGGGTTAAACATGATTTGACAAAATTGACATGATTTAAATTTCTTTTTACAAATTAGATATTTTTACAAATCATGTTGCTACAATGCGTGAAAATGCATTTAGGAACGACGGAAAAATGCGATAAAATACGTTCCTGTGAGAAATAACATATATATTATGTATAATGATATCTATACATAATATTATGTCAGTTTCACCATTTAGATAAACGTGATCTATGCAATGCTACATATCAAATATCAAAGCTCTAGGTCTCACGGGTTGGTACCAGAATATCTGGAAGATGGTCAAACGACAAAAACAAAACATTACAAGTCTGCAACTTTTACTTTTCACACCATCGTCATTCACACACAAAATTATGATCTGCAAATTAAAATTACAACATCGTGCAGCTAATACATTTTTGCGCATTTTTGATACCAAATGTCTATGGTGTGTACTTATAAGTATAACAAAAGTCCCTCAAACCAAATGTACAGTATCGTGCTGGTATATATGTATGTATGTAGTTACAGTGTACTGATAAGCCGTTGCCTTTGTACATAATGAAATATCTATCTATATGAAAAGGCGTTTCTATAACGAGCATGTACAATGTATAGGAAAGAAGTTAAACTGCGTTTTATTGAAAGGAAATATTTTATCTTTAAATATTATGTGCATTATGCCATAATGGTGTAATTTTCTATGCGCTGTATTTGTTAAGACAAAATTTAAACCTCAACATCCACACTGAGCGAGTCCTTGGGGTATATTTAGGATGCATCGTAATGCAGGTGAACAACTAATGGCAATACAGACAAGGCAACAAAGGGTTCAGATTTGCTTTTATAAAACATCTATTTCTTGATAGCGAACGAGTTTGCTTTAATTTCAAAATTTATATTCATGGTAACAACATTTTTTTTTTATCTAAAAGTGTAAAACCATAAAATAGCAGACATTCTTGTTATCAAATATTAACAATTTTAATATAAAAACTCGGTATTTTGAACATCAGAATTGAGAGTTCTTCGAATGATATGAAATTCTGGTGTCAAGAATTCGACTTTCTTATATTAAAAGATATTTATCTATGTTTAAAAAAATATTTATTTCATATAACACAATTACAGATGTAATAAAACATTATATCTTGTTTTCAATATACAATTAAAAGTTTTAGAACATTTGGAATATACGTTTAAATATGATTAGTAAGTAAGACGTGTTTCGCCAAGGCTCGCGTCATAATTATTCTATTTAACGAGTTTATTAAAAATGATAAGTAATGAGCACGAATGTGAGATTCTATGTATCTCCATACACATGTTATGGCAACGTCTTCGCAAATGACGTCATTTTGTTATCCCGCTTGATGCGTTTGTGGGCGAGCAGATTGGACCGGAGGCCAAAGGTTATTTGGGGTATTTATTCCACTACTGGAATACGATACATGTATTCATAGAATGGCTGCTTGCCACTCCCAGGCCAAAGGTTATGTGATAAAAGCATTACGTTTTGGAAGACTGAGACTTGAATTTGATATGAAGACGTGTTGACATTTTGCATTGTTTGGATATTTCATCATAACACATTGGAAACTACATACAGCACCAATGCGTCGTATATATAGAGAAAACACCTGCCACGCGGTGATTAAACTATTCGTTGCAAGCCATCAAAGAAATCGCGTTTTTAAAATGGAGTTCAGTGGTTGAAATTATTTTTGTCTATTGAGATTTGAGTATTTTCAAATTTTTTGAACATTAAAGTCTGTAAATTAGAACTATCACTAACAAACGACTAACTGACTTGCGTGGTTATAATAGCTTCACGTGCGTATTTGGGCTGACTCGCAGGTATTGTTTGGGCGTGACCGTCTTTAATACATGTTCTTTGTTAAAGAGCAACGAAGAATTGTTAACAAGATATTAATTTGATCGCTCAAAAACACCACATAAGCAGCGAAATGTCGGGAACATTCTATAAGTAGAAATATTTTATATGTTGATAATATTGAAACTATACAAAGTTATGGATTTCAAAGTATTGACATGAAAGAAGTATTGCAAAAAATAAGGTTATTACGGACAGTAATATATACCAGGTTGATTAAACTGTTGTCCGCTCAGTTTCATATACGACAGCTTTACGATCATCGAAACGTTGTTTCTTAGCCTGTTTCTTATTTTGAAAGCAGGTTGAAAGTAGAGCAGAATACACCTTAATGCGCATTCTGCTTTACTTCCAACCTGCTTTAAGCTATCATCCGCTAGGGTTTAGAAAACTATCTTATGGTACATTTTTATGACTGTTTAAATTGGAGATATTTTCTTCAGTGGAAGAATAAATTAAAAGCGCTAAATGGTGATTCTATAGAGGAAAGGTATAAACTGAATTGTGTTTTAGTGCTACAACTATCTCTAACGGCCAACATTCTACAGCGCTCCCTCTCTATAGTGTGAGATTAATTTATATTTACATTCGCCACATCCAAATCCATTGAACAAAATGCTGTTCATTCGTGTAAACGCTATTTCTCGAGAGGACGGGACTTGTGGATAAGCTTCGATTGCGTATTAACAAATTGCTAATTTTCTGACGTTTCTTTCGCTTGACCGCCGAAAAAATCAGTTAATTTCTTATATTTAGAATATATTTGCTGTAATTTCTGATATCAAATGAACAATTTGTTAGTACGCTTGCATGTTTAATTCATATTAGAAGTTGATAATACGAATAATGTGTACCCTATTAGGAACAGCCATGACCGAATTACTGAAACTGTGTACATTCGAAAGCAAAAAAATAAGTTCCATTGTTTACATTACAATGTCAACAACCTGATAGTTTGGCTTGAAAATGCCGATTTGGCGTCATTTGGAAGTGACGTCATTTTAAAGTAGGATAAATATATGGAATTTTTTTTCGGTCATAAAGAAATGCAGACAGCTGCTGTTTATAAGGTATATCAATTTTCTTGCAGTTTATCTCATTCATAAAGAAGAATTTCAGTCGGTAATCATGGTTTTCGCTAAAAGGAAGGCATACATCGGATAAGAAATTTTTTTGAAAAAATCCGCCAAATGTTTGCTGTCCAAGTTCCAACGGTTAATTCGCGAATGAAAAATGCATATTCCCCGCCCCCTCTGCGAAACTTATCTACAAGTCCAGCCTTCTCGAAAGACACTGTTTACACAAAACGAACGCATTTTTTCAATGGATTTTAATGAGGCGAATGTGAATATTGCAACTTGGACAGCAAAATTTGGCGGATTTTTCAAAAAAATGAACCCATCTATGCCTTTCTATTAACGGAAACCATGATTCCCGACTACAATTCTTCTTTATTATTGAGATAAATTGCAAGAAAAATGTTATACCTTATCAACAGCAGCTGCTGTCTGCATTTCTTTATGACAAGAACATCGATATATTTATCCTACTTTAAAATGACGTCACTTCCAAATGATGCCAAATCGGTATTTTCGCGCCAAACTGTAAAGTTGTTGATCTTAGAATGTAAACAATGGAACTTATTTGTTGCTTTCGAATGTACCAGGAACTCTTAAATATAGAGGAGCGTTTCACTGACGGTAATCTCGTAAAACATTGGCCGTTTTGCGTTATCGCAAATTTTCATGACGCCATTCTATCCAGAAATGGCGGAATTATGCACCATTTTTCTTACCACGCTATGTGAATCATTTCAATAGATTTCACTATTGATAACTTCTTTTGTTAGATCTTGGATTGATTTAGTGAAAATAATATTGTTCTATGTCGATGCACGAGGATTTAGTACAAAAATACGCTGAAATATTGCATAATCTAATCTCCTTGAATGTACACAGCTTCAGTGATTCGGTCACGGCTGTTCCTTATAGGGTACACATTATTCGTGTTATACCTCCAATATGGATTAAACATACATGCGTGCTAATACAATGTTAATTTGATATTAGAAATTACAGCAAATATATTGTAAATATAAGAAATGAGCTGCGCGAGTCATGGTATTTGCCGATAATTTTCTGTCGTTTATTTCGCTTGAACGCCGAAAATAAATCAGTTCATTTCTTAAATAACCATCGTTGAAGATTATACACACATCATGACGTCTGTTTTCTTATCACAGTGATAAGATTTACGATCATCAACAACATGAACATTGTAAATCAAACAACATACACAGCATGCTCAGAGAACAACAACAACAACAACATCAGTAATATGCAAGATAAGACACCGGAAATGTACAACTTGAGCAAAACACATACATGGATATGGCGAACAAGGGCAGCTACAAAAATCTGATACACCAAATACCGGTCGATTACGGACCAACGCAACATTTTCCGATCAATAATCAAGGATCTTATCCCCAACAGTTCATCCATCATACTTTATCCGGCAATACATATAGTGACACTCAAACACAGAATAGTGACAATAGTGTATCATCTTGGGCGAAAACTCTCTGTCAGCAGATGACAAATTTACAAACAACATTAAATAGGCACACAAACCAGTGGAACCAAGTCGAAACTAACATTGCAGCACAAAACGAAAAACCGGTAGAAATACAAAAACAATTGTCAGAAATTAAGCTAGTGAAACAAGGCTTAGAGCAAACCAACCAAAGAGTGGTGCAGTCAGAAACAAACATCAGGTCAATGCAAACAGATGTAAATGAATACAAGGAGACTCTTATCAAATACAGCGAAATATGTGACGACATCACAGGCGCCAACACTGTCTTTGACAATCCATTGAAAAAAAAACAATTGAAGAAAAAGAGCAGAAAGGTAGTAACACAGATAAGAAAGTGGAAACCATTGCTGGCAAAGTTACAGATGTACAATGGAGAAGTATGAGAGAAAACCTGTTCTTCGGCATCCCAGAAGCGCAAGGGCACAGTACCACCAGAGAAACTATGAAGAGGTATTTGTAGCACCGATAAGTATGAAATTTCTCATTTGCAGTTTTGCTCCAACGCTTTTCTTTTAAAGCCAATAATTCTGGTCATCAGCTGTTTAAGCAAAGTTTGGTGTTATTACTATGACAGCATGTTTAATCAAAGCAATCATGGTTTGACATGTGCATCACGTTTCTTATCATCAGTAATAAGGAAATCACAGTTGGAAGTAGTTAGTGTCTTCACATGTATCGCCCAGTCAAGCAGGGATTAACATATCGCATTTCGGAAATTCCCACTAAAGCTGTCACCTTTGTTAGTATCACTTCATGAGATCGAGACGTGACTTAGTCGGTGTAGGCACTGTAGTCAATTTAGATTCAGATTTCGGCATCGGCCACCCGGCTTCGGTCGGAGATTTCTCGACAGAACTCAAATATACATGTATTTCCGACATTACATTGAGGATTTTTTGAACAAATGCAACTATTGAACAGTTCGTTTTTATACATACTTAATTACTTATGTTTGATTACCAAGTTGTTAATAACGGTACACTGAATTTCCTGGATTAAAATAAAGCAATCAGAAAACTACATCAACCCAGTTTTCATTTACAACCCTAACCAGAAATGTCACTGAGGGACACACAAAAACACCCTTAGTACAGTAATCCCCCCCCCCCCCCCCCCAACCTAGAAAAGAATGCGTCCCCGCATTTAAGACATAACTGACGTATGCAAGTACTAATATATCATATGTAGACCGATAAATATGAAATGTACATTCCTTGTGTTTAAAGAAATGCTATTTGAAGAGAACGATTACGAACATTAACGCTGGATGGAGACAATGTATCATTTCTATTTCCATTTTCTAAAACATATTTTCTAAAAGATTTCGTTCTAAAATTCGTACTACATAATCCAGGAGGCTGATAAACAATTGACCTGCAACGAGCTGTATAATAATCCCTGGAAGCAATGTTCCGTAAAGGAAGTTAGGAGCAACTCTCCCGAAAATCAAATGGATTTGCTGTACGCATAGTTATTAATTGAAGTGAAGTACACAGCTCAATACGATTACGTTCACGCAACAGTATACATGCAATTAGCAGCATTGTAAATTACAAACATAAGTATTGACTTATGATAATCGAAAATGAATCGAAATTGATATTCTAATGCACATGCTAATATAGCATACTATCTCATATGTGATCTCAAAAATCTGTGATGTATGAATGTATTTTATAATAAACTTTGTTGAAATGTACTGTATTAACTTGATAATGAATTCTTTTACAGCTGTTAGTTAATTTTATTGTTAAGAAACTTATGTTATTATGTCGGTAAATAGCTTTTAGCTAATGTTAAATATGTTGTGAAAACACCCGACTATAATTAAAGTTTCTTATATCTTATATGCTACTTATTAATGAAGATGTGTACAAGGCAAACATATATAATATACGAACAATTAGTTGTATATTCCATTCGTAATTAACCCGTATGGCATATTCCAAATACGTAAATTACTGGCCTGCACATCAGGTCGTGATAGTAGTTATATAACGGGAACAGTGTATGAGAGCATTGTCTCGGACAAGTAATTATGGAATTACAAATACGTTACAAGTATTCAACGAATAGGAATATATGACTTAATATACCCGTTTATCTTGATGAACGGTAAAGTCCCGGACTACATTTTGTCAGTCATTTGTTTTTGCTACATGGTAATGTATTGTACGTTCTGTTTGATTAACCGTATGTGGTCCCAGAACTAGTAATACAGTGCTATATAAAGTGCACCCCTAGACAAGTCGGTGAAGAGCTCTGAACTGGCGATCAACCAGAATAGTCCCATGAAAACAGCTATGGTGATAATAGACGGGTCTAATGCTTAGCAGAAAGGCTGCATTAACTCACACTCACTCACTCGCCCACACTCATACATTAAATTGTTTTAACATAAATAATAAGTTCCCTAAAGAATTTGAATAGGAAGTTCGCCAACCTCCTACTCTAGCACTACGAGACAGTAACTGTTTCTATAATCAGAGACAGTGTACGAGGGTAGTTCAAATAGTTTTGATACTGGATCAATAATTTCATTATATTAAGTGCAAAATGCATGTGTGATAAATCATTTTAAAGAACAATTCCTTGCCAACACGTTGGTATAATGCACGATAAGATCGCATTACTTGATAAGCTCAAACATGAACCTAAATGACCCCTCCTCGAGGACACTGGACCTTTTTTGAGTATTATTGAGTTAATTTTCTGAACACAATTTGATACTATAGTTATTATTACGGCTTTACTATTTTGAATAAGTTTATGAAATTTTCTGTCAAATAAAAGCAGATAATTATGCAAACACTGCACAGTTTTAAATGTTATTATTATATAAAATATAAAAAGTAGAGCTAAAACTAAACACGTACTGAAAATTTAATAAAAAAGTTAATCTACTGTTATGTATAAAAGTAGTGAGTGAAATCACAAACTCATTTTTTTATATTAAACCAGGCTATAATTGAAGCCATTGAAGTAGGGTTTCATGTTTTAAAATCAATATTTAGATATATTGATCTAGAACCTTTCACAGCGTTTGAAAAAACATGTCCACTTTCGTCATTACCAAAATAAGAAATCTCGTTTTTTAAAAAAATGAGATTTAAGACATATATGGCATCCGTCAGTCGAAAACGACTATGGAGTTGTGCCTGTTGAGGTAGCCGTGGAGCATCGCCTTGTGTGACTGTACAGTCCAATTCTGGATTTGCATGTTCTGTTGCAGTCCTGGCATACAAAAGCTGTTGCATCCTGGCTGTCTGTCTGTGCACTTTGGCTGGCTTTACGTCTACTTCTGATTTGTTCGCTGTGGTCTCTAAAGGCCGATTCACCTTTGACCAGGCCCTCCGAAACATGTCTTCTCCACTGGGGTCTGTTTTCCGCTGTTGTTTCCCAGGACTCTAATGCAATGTGGCATGCTTTCATATCGCGCTTGCACATATCCTTGTATCGGAGTTTCGGGCGACCACGGCATCTTTTCCCTGTGGCTAATTCACTATACAGTAGGTCCTTAGGGATGCGCCCATCATCCATCCTTCTGACATGACCTAGCCAGCGCAGTCGGCGCTGACAAAGAAGATTTAAGACAGTTAACCCTTTTAATAGAAATAAAATTTTATTTACATTAAAATTTAGACATAAACTGATGTATTTCAAAACAAAATCTGGAAATTGTACTCTTTAAGGAGTTATTACGTAAAAAAATAATGTCTGAAAAGTACTATGTTCCAGTGTCCTCGAGTAGGGGTCATTTAGGTGAATGTTGTGACTTACAGAGTTATGTGATCTTATCGTGCCTTATACCATCGTGTAGGCAAAGAATTGTTCTTTAAAATGATATATCACACATGTATTTCGCACTTATAATACTGAAGTTATTGATCCAGTATCAAAACTATTTGAACACCCCTCGTATAGCTAATATAAATCATTGCTATAATTATTCGGGATACTTAGAGACCGTGCTCTGTATGCATAGCTAATGAGTATTTTAAGGCTATAATGATTACTGACCATATATAGCATTTTAAAGGGAAATGAGTTCCACCCGGCACCCACACACCAATATAAGGACACATGAATTAATGCACTAATCAATGTATGATTGAAAATATGCAATTACATAGAAGATTGTATGGCGCCATTACTAGTAAATGCATAAACTACTTGTAAAGAATCATGGAATGAGACGTACTGATATTGTAATGTATACAATAGGAAACCTGACTTCTTGATAAGTAGGGTATATAGACTATAAAATGTATGTAAATATAGTAAATAACTCATATATCATTTTCGTGTGTCTATTGGCTGAACTGATAATTGTGTAAGCCTACTATTTACTAATAATGTACAATATTGTGAAGACAGAATTAATATTCCTCCACAGGTTATGCAGAATATAAAATATTATACAATATAGGGGTATAAACAGAAGAGAAATGACTGCCTGTGCCATATTGTAAATATACTCACGGAATTTAAAAACTGTGCATTGGGAATAGCATTATAAATAATCGGAATAACAAACCAGATATAAATTGACTGTCTTATAGTGTTATTCTAAACATCGATCTAACGTTTCATAAGAGTCATTAATGTGTGATGTCAATAATGATTGTACTACAATGCGTTTTTGTCATTAGGGGTCAAAACCCATGTCACACAATTAATAACGCACGTGTCCTCCGTTTGCATCAAAGCGCACAAGGCATCATCGTCGAGTGGACCTCACCGACGCTAAGGCATATCATTCCTTAGCATGACTAAACAATCAGCCCGCTGTTCCAACGGCAATGGCTTATGCGGTAGACGTCGCAAACGACGCCCAATCTGACCCCAAACGGCCTTCCTACAGAACAAAAACGCTGTGCTCAAAACTCAATTTCAATAACAGGCTCTAGATTTTACAAAATATATTTTATCTTATTCAAGTAACCTTTTGGATATATGTTTATAGTAGAAATATGGTTTATGCAAATACTATTGATGTATAAAGTGTTTTCTTAAGTGTTATGAGCTGAGAAATATTCTGAGTTTTGAGCACAGAGTTCATTTTAAGTTTTATAACCTCGGGGCCAGTCAATGACCTCGATGTTTTTGTTCTGTAGGAAGGCCGTGACAATGCACGCGAGCAACGTGTTGGTGAGCTCTGCCATGCCTAAGACAGTATGGCGGGTTTGACGTCAGAACGGGACGTACTGTTGGACGTCACGGACAGATTCAAAATTAGCGTAATCTTTTCAGCAATGTCCTCCGGCTGATTAGACGAACTCATCGAATGTTTCTAGCCGTAAAGTTTGAAGACGATCACGCACATGTGTAAAAACACGTATCTTGTCGACGTTACGTTAATAGCGGTATCCTTGGTCGCAGGTTCTCGTGAGCATTGCCAATTTTTCGATACATCTCCATAATGACAACATGATGTTACGATGAAGACCAAATCGGTCTGCGACATCATCTTTTCTTCATTCCAGCCTCTAATATGCTGGCTGAAACGTAAACGCGCATATTCAGACAGCCGTGGAATAGCCATCATGGTTGATAAAACAAATCCTATTTGTTTTTCCGATGATTTACTGCCAGTGTACATTGAAAATGTGTTGCTTGTAGACTCTACTGTGCAGATGAGTATTCTGGCCAATTTATGCAAAAATAGACAAACGTTTTGTGACACTCAAAATTAACGTAAATTTCACGAAATGGGTAACCAATACCTTCTACACACTTTAATCAGCTGTTTAAACCGGTTTTAACCGGTTTTTACGTAAGCTTATTGAAAATGTGTACATTTGAAATACATTTTAATCATGTACAGTTTTTCGGCGGAGCTGACTGTTTTCTATTTAGACACACTTTATATTTGGCCACACATTTCAACCAATAATATTTGATCAGAAATTTAGAATTAAGAGCACCTGTTAAAACTGAATAGTCTGATTGGATAGTAGCCAGGGCTCCAGATAAGGGAATTGTTTCAAAACTTAAAATCTTTATTTGTGCATTAAACCCTGTGGTGTCACTATACATATGAATTGTCTCTTCGAGACAATCAAAATGAGTGGTAATACCATAGGGTTTGGTGCTAAAAGAGGTGAAAGAATGTGATTTGTTTAGTTTAATCTCTCTTTTCTGGAGCCCTGTAGGCTGGTTTATGTCCCATTACAGTTTTACATGATGTGGACTGTGGGTGTAAAATTAAGAGATACAGGCTGGCTTTTACTGCACTGGGCTGATGAATAGGCCGCAGAAATTTCCACTGTTGACAAAATTATGCTTCTATTTTAAGATATGATCTGAAATCTATTTATAGATATACAGAGGAAGCTAGGTGTTTCGTAATTGTGTACACAACCAATTTGTTTTAATTGTTAACTATTTGTACACATATGCCATACATTAAAAGCAATATTTTATATATGAATAGCCTCAAGTGAGTTAAACACAATTGTGTTGTTTCATCATTATTTACCAGAGTGAAGTACAGTAGATTGTTGTATCTGTACATTTGTTTATGCTACAGTTTGTTTCAAGAAACTCTATGAATGAAGTTTGACATATAGAACAGTAGATTAATGTGAGGATCTCCTACCAGTAGCTAGGATATGAGTTAAATTATTGTTTTGTTTTGCATTTCTGTACATGATAGTTTTGCATTTTAAATAAAAGTTACTGTTTCAATTGAATACTTGTATTTTTTGCTTTTCAATCTTAGATATTACAATTCTTTGAAAACCTCAATTTCATTCAATTTTGCACACCCATCTATATAGCCCTAGTTCAACCACTCATTCCGCCGAATATCTTTTTTAAAGATATTTCTTGTTAAATTTCGTGAGTATACTAGTGTGATTACTGTTGTGAATTTTTTGTACGACCCTCTAATATTGATTTACGGCTCACACTTAGGCAGGTGAAATTTACTCTGACACCGGTCGGTGGTTGCCGAACGTCAAATACAATCGTGGAACAAAAAGAATAAATGGTAAGAAAATGTACTAAATAATGTATGGTTATTGCAATGTTAACTACAGAATTGAGTATCTTGAATATCTTCAACAAATGCCCATGTTGATAGGAGTACATTGACTAAAGTCTCAGGCTGAAAGACTTAAATGTTGGGAAATGCAGTCTTGCGTGTTTCTAATGAGACTGAGAGTGCAAGTTGAGTGAAACTCACGGGGAACACGGACGGACACTTTATGCACGGGACAGATGAAAACTAGTTTAGATACAGATATATATGATTTATTTTTGCAAGCTACATATATCCCGTATAACTTACAACTGGATTTTTAGCTCACCTGAGCTAGCTCAGGGTGAGCTTTTGCAATCCTTGAATGTCCGGCGTTCGTCGTTCGTCGTCCGTCGTCAACAATTTTGGTGTTTACACTCTAGAGGCCACACTTTTTATCCAATCTTTCTGTAACTTACTCAGATTGTATATTACCATAAGAGTTCGGATGAGTTCGATTATGATTGATATTGGACCTATAGGTCAAGAGTTATCCACCTTTGAATTGCTGAAAATGCAATATTTAACAGTGTTTACACTCTAGAGGCCACAATTTTAATTCAATCTTTCCCAATCTTGCTCAGATTATATATAACCGCAAGAGTTCGGATAAGTTCAATTATGGTTGGAATTGGATTGATAGGTCAAGAGTTATCTACCTTTAAATTGCTGAAAATGCCCTATTTAAGGTTGTTTACACTCTAGAGGCCACAATTTTAATCCAATCTTTCTCAAACTTCATCAGATGGTATATGACTACAAGAGTTCAGATGAGTTTGATTATGGTTGCAATCGGACCTGTAGGTCAAGAGTTATTTACCTTTGAATTGCTGAAAATGCCATATTTTAAGGGTGTTTACACTCTATAGAGGCCACAATTTTAATCCAATCTTTCTTAAAACTTGCTCAGATTGTATATAACCATAAGAATTCAGATGAGTTAGGTTATGGTTGGAATCGGATTTATAGGTCAAGAGTTATCTACCTTTGAATTACTGAAAATGCCATATTTAACAGTGTTTGCACTCTAGAGGCCACAATTTTCAATGGATTTTAATTATAATTGCACACAATGTATATAGCTATAAGTTCTCGAGGGAGTGCAATTATTGTTGAAATCTGTTTATTGTGGCAAGAGTTATCTGCCCTTGATTTACTTTGAATTGCTGAAAATGCCATATTTAAGGGAGTTTACACTCTAGAAGCCACAATTTTAATCCAATCTTTCTTAAACTTGCCCAGATTGTATATAACCATAGGAATTCAGATGAGTTAGGTTATGGTTGGAATCGGATTTATAGGTCAAGAGTTATCTACCTTTGAATTGCTGAAAATGCCATATTTAACAGTGTTTGCACTCTAGAGGCCACAATTTTCAATGGATTTTAATTATAATTGCACACAATGTATATAGCTATAAGTTCTCGAGGGAGTGCATTTATTGTTGAAATCTGATCATTCTGGCAAGAGTTATCTGCTCTTGATTTACTTTGAAATGCTAGAAAAGGCTTAATTTCAGTATTATTTAGGCTCTAGTTATCTGCCTTTGATGTACTCTACTATACATACTAGAATGGGTCATATTGCAATGCTGTGAACATGCTATATTACAAATTTGAATGGATTTAGAATAAAACAGGTGAAATTCAAAGGTAAAACTATCAGGCTGCATTATAAAAGGTGAGCGATATCAGGGCCTTCAGGCCCTCTTGTTCTAAATATTTTGGTTATTTCATGTTCAAATCGTGGTTCAATAATTACTGGACTGGTCGCTGAGGACTGGAATTACCTAGTTGCGATATCGTAACTGTATGTCTAGAGTTAGAGGTACAGTACTGCAGCTAGAATTCACCAATCTATATTTAGACTGAGACTCAAAAAGTAACCTCTAACCCACGAATTGACTCGAGGCCTGTCATGTGACTCTTTTAGGAGCTTTCTACATTACTTTGGCCTTGCATTTAGCTACTATCCTGGTTCACCCAATTACCGGTGATCTAAGGATTCGTCTGACTATTACTTATCAAATAATATGGGTTTTAACCCAAAGGGTTATTAAACGTATAAAGTAAACATTTTTTTATGATTTTCAGCTTCAATATATAAGTACACCCATAATTTGACATAAAAAAATCATGGTCAACTGTAGCGAGTGCGCCGCCATGTTTGTTTGGCTACTCGTCCTATTATCGGTGATCAGGTAAAATGACACCCGGAATATTTTTCAGGTATCGGCTGGAACTTCTTTCGAATATTATTAGCAAGGCTGTCTGTAAACACAATTTTTAACTGAAATATTGTAATATTTTCCGTCACATTTTTTCACAGTAGGGGCAGCCTCTGCAAGGCACTCGAATTTTTTAACAATATTTTACACGTGTCCAATGCTGACATACATCGCACTGCGCCCAATTTACTACATTGTATATCTATTGTGAATGTTTTATCTTGTTGGAGGAAAAGGAAATCTAAAAAATTAATATCAGACCATTTTTCGATGAATGGCCTTTACTGGGATATTAGATCTGTCAATATTAAAATGAGACCAACACAAACAAAAACAGTTTGGAAAACATTTTTTTTCCTCATAGATAAGATCGATCTTATTTTAGTGTTTATCAGTATTGGTCAGAAGTTTATGCCAGTAAGTAGTCTTTATAAATCCATCGCGTGACGTCACGGCCACACCCCTTAGTCAACAGACTTTTTGTAGTGAACTTAATCATTGGATATAGTGAAAATATCACCATACAAATCGGTTAAATGGTTTTATATGGGGAGAAAATGATTTTTTCTTGTGGAATTCATTACAAATGCACATTTTCCCTCAGAAAAGACATTTTTTGCTTTATACACAATAGTCATTAGTAGCAGCCGAAAGATAGACGGAAGTTACGATCTGACACATGCGCGTAGCGGCGTTATGCGGAAAACTCGGAAATCACCAGTAATAGGACGTCCACGATAAATGGGTCAAAAGCGATACCTGTACCCGTTAGTCAAAACATGAGACACTTTCAAGTTTGTGATTGTTGCTCTAGAGAGGAGTTTAAAAATCAGGGATGACACATTAAGTTGGCTGCACAGTCCCCTTCAACCATTTAAGTTTTAACTACCATACAGTAAAACCCCTCTGTTACGACCACTAATGTGTTACTAGGTGTGTAAGGCTACTTAAAGTGACTCGCAACCAGATGGTGTATTTGCAAAAATAAAATAAAATACATGTACTCAAATAAAACCAAATGTGTAGCATTATCGTGCATCTAGCATTAGAAAAATATGATCAGTCTAAATGAAACATCCTTAAGAAAAGTCTTCAAATCTTAAATTTTTAGATAATTTCCATCGCTTTATCCGTTGCGTCCATAGACGCAACAGAAATTGATCACGGACTCGGACATTACCCGAGCCAAATTATGTAATCTACATCGCTACACACTGAAGAATGCTAAATCGATTCCAAAGATAATAAATGAATAGCCCGATGGTCGAGTGGGTTAAGGGGTTGACTTATTTTGCTTTTCTGTACCCGCATGCCGGGTCCCAGGTTTGAATCCAACCAGAGTTCAATATTTTTTATTGAAATGCATATTTTAAACAGAATCCTAAACTAATTCTTACCCGTTTATATAAGCATTTAGAATATACTTGCAAATTAATATTTTTAATGCTAAATCTGGTTGCGAGCCTCTTTAAAACAAGTTAAAAGTAATTGAACAGAAAGCTCATTTAGGAACTTTCTGTTTTACCTTTGAAAATAAGCTGTCACCTGCCTTTCATATAATCTAGGTTTAATTAGCAGGGCTACTTTAAATTGCTCATAAAAATCCTAAGTTTTCCAAATTTTCAATTGTATCGTGAACCTTTTGTTGCCAGGCTCTGTAACACTGACATAATTATGCAAACAGTTTGGATCCAGATCAGACGCCATGTAATGCAGTGTCTGATCTGAATCGTAACCCATCTGTAGGTCCGGAGAAATTAGAAAAACCTCATGATTTCGGAAACATCAGGAGATATAGCAGCCCTGAATTAGCCTTCCGTTAGTGGTCGTCATAGAGGCATTATTTCTGTATTTTTAGCTCACCTGAGCCTTAGGCTCGGGGTGAGCTATTGTGATCCCATTCCGTCCGTCGTACGTCGTCCGTTCACATTTTCAAACAACATCTCCTCTGAAACCACTGACCTGATTTCAACCAAACTTTATTAGAACCTTCATTGACAAGGGGGAACGAAATCTTGTTCAAAGTTTTTGGCTAGAGTTATTCCCCTTGCTGTGGGACTAGATTTTCTAAAATGACCGTATAGACAACTTTTAATGCATAAGAAAATCTTTAAAAATCTTCTTCTCAGAAACTAAAAGGCCCAGACCTTTGATATTTGGTATGTATGATAACCTAATGATCTTCTATCAAGATTATTCAAATTTTGACCCTGGGGCCATAAATGGCCCCGCCCTGGGGCTTATCAGTTTTTCTTAGGAAAACCTTTGAAAATCTTCTTCTCTAAAACTGTTTTGCCTAGATCATTAGTATTTGACATGTAGCTTTGTGTTATGGTCCTCTACCAAGATTGTTCAAATCATGACCCCTGGGTCAAATTTGGCCCTGCCCCGGGGCTTATCAGTTTTACAGAAACCATGTGCAATGCAGTTTGTCAAGGAAGGTCAGACAGCGCCCAAACTTCAGGCAGCCGCTACCTCAATTCTTGATGAGTCAGAGCAGTGGGAGATGTCTGTTGACCTCACCAAGAAACTGGTCTTCCCAGATGTTGTCCAGACTACACTCAGGCCAGACATTGTCATCTGGTCTCCAAAAGACAAGCGCCTGGCGATGATCGAGCTGACAGTCCCCTGGGAAACACGATGCGAGGAGGCGTACGAAAGAAAGAGAGGGAAGTACAGCGAACTGCTTGAGCAATGCAGGGAACGGGGATGGAAGAGTTGGCTCTTCCCGGTAGAGATAGGAGCAAGAGGCTTTCTGGCACAATCATTGTGGAGAATGTTTGGTGCCATGGGTATCATATGAGGAGAGAGGAAGAGAGCTATTGGAAAGATCAGTCAAACAACTGAACGCGCATCCAGCTGGCTGTGGATCAAGAGAGACGAGAGGAGCTGGAGGCCAACCACTGACACGTAGTGTCTGATCAGCACTGCGGACCCGCTACCTGGAGAGTGTCCCGAGGATTTGAAGGGTCAAAACACTTGGCGATGGGTGGTTCCTGGCTGAGGATGTCAGTGGTAGCTGCAGTAGAGAGACTGTATTTAACACATATAGTAAAACCTTTAAAAATCTTCTTCTCTGTGACTGTAAGGCCCAGATCTTTAAATTTTACATATAGCTTTGCCTTATGGTTCTCTACCAAGATTGTTCAAATTATGACCCCAGTGGGCCAAAAATGGCCCCACCCTTGCGCTTATCAGTTTTTCATGGGAAAACCTTTAAAAATCTTCTTCTCTGAAACCGCAAGGCCCAGATCATTTATATTTGACATGTAGCTTTGCGTTATAGTCCTCTACCAAGATTGTTCAAATTATGTCCCCTGGGTCAAATTTAACCCCGCCCCGGGGCTTATCAGTTTTACATAGAATTATATAGGAAAACCTTTAAAAATCTTCTTCTCTGTGACTGTAAGGCCCAGATCTTTAAAATTTTACATATAGCTTTGCCTTATGGTTCTCTACCAAGATTGTTCAAATTATGACCCCAGTGGGCCAAAAATGGCCCCGCCCTTGGGCTTATCAGTTTTTCATGGGAAAATCTTTAAAAATCTTCTTCTCTTAAACCGTAAGGCCCAGATCATTTATATTTGACATGCAGCTTTGCGTCCTCTACCAAGATTGTTCAAATTATGACCCCTGGGTCAAAATTGGCCCCGTCCTGGGGCTTATCAGTTTGACATAGACTTATATAGGAAAACCTTTAAAAATCTTCTTCTCTGAAACCGTAAGGCCCAGATCTTTAATATTTGACACATAGCTTTGGCTTATGGTCCTCTACCAAGATTGGTAAAATTATGACCCCCGGTCCATAAATGGCCCCGCCATTGGGATTATTAGTTTTTCATAGGAAAACCTTTAAATTTCTTCTTCTCTGAAACCGTAAGGCCCAGATCATTTATATTTGACATGTAGCTTTGCCTTATGGTCCTCTACCAAGATAGTTCATATTATGACCCCTGGGTCAAAATTGGCCCCGCCCTGGGGCTTATCAGTTTTATATAGACCTTAAAAATCTTTTTATAGCTATATATATCACAATATTGTCTTGCCCAGTCAGCTTAGATACAATTTTCTTAGGTGAGCGACTTGTGGGCCATGGCCCTCTTGTTTATTTTAAAATATCTACTTTAAGCATGCTTTGCTGTCTGGTCTAGATAAACACTGTTGCAAAATGCTTGAACATCAGCAGACAATAATACTAAAGAAGAGAAGTTACATCAGAATTTGAAAAATTAACAGCATACATTCAAATTCTAACCTGTAATTGAGGGAGCATACAGGTAGATTTAATCATAGCTAAATGACTGCTAAATACATGAAAAAACAATGCATAAACTTTCTTCATTAGTTTTATCCTGTATTTAGAAAACAAACTGTGAAAGAGACTTGAAATATGGGCATGATAAATGTTATTGAGAATGTTTGCCAGTGCTCCAGACATGGACTAGCTGATGACTGATAAGGGGAGTATTTAAAAAAATAAAATAGTTATTTCTCCATTGAACCCTATGGTGTCACTACTCATTAGAATTGTCTCTTTGAGGTGATTCTAATGAGTTGAGTACGGAGTAGAAACACCATAGGATTGGGTTTGAGTGAGAACATGTTGGATTCCAGTTCCCTCCCCTTTATCTGGAGCCTTGCTTGCTTAATTCAGGTTTGAGTGTAAATGTTTTCTCAAGCAGTGTTTAAGAGGAATTCCTAAGTTAATAATTTCGGTTATTCTAGAAATTCTTCCAATATGAATTAAATTTGTATACAATGTATTTCCTTTACCCTTTTAGTACCAAATTCAGGGCTCCAGATAAGAGGGGGTAAACTGAACAAATCCACCACTTTCTCTGTCATTTCTGAACCAAATCCTATGGCGTTACTACTCAATAGAATCGTCTCTTTAAGACAATTCTAATGAGTAGTGACACCATAGGGTTTAATGCAGAAATAAAGATTTTAGCTTTTGAAAAACTCCCCTTATCTAGAGTCCTGCAAATTGTTGTCTGCTGAAAATGTCATCTGCTGATATTTTGAAACTTGTCCAGTAGGTATAATATCGATCTTTGATATCTTGAAGTCAATTTTGTCGAACATACCCGTATTTCAAAGTTAAAACATGGCTCAGCCACGTTTTAACTTTGAAATATGGGTATGTTCCACTTAACAGAGCATGAAAATAATGCAGTTCATATGTCGAACTTTCGGATAGTTCAAGTTAAACGAGTTCGAGATATCGAAGGTCGACTGTATTTACAGAAACAAGATTAGAATGACAAAAAGTTGAGATCTAGATCAGGCCTCAGCAGCTGCCTCACTAATGTTGAGCAGGATCTGGATCCAAACTGTTTGTATTTAGGTCTTTACTATAGATTATTTTAGTGTTGAAACAGGGCTCCAGATAAGAAGGAGTAACTGAACAAGTCCCAACATATATTCTTACTCATTTCAGCATCAAAACCTTTGGTGTACTACTCATTAGAATCTCTTCGAAGTGACGATTCTTATGAGTAGTAACACCATAGAGTTAAATGAAGAAATAAAGATTTGTTTTTGAAATACTTCCCTGATCTGGAGCCCTGGTTGAAAGTGTTTTGAAAGATGACAACCTCTCTGATACTATAGTTGTTAGCCTTTCTATGAAATTTACACAACTGAAATAGTGATTAATTGTGTAACAGAACTTTTGGGAATTCAAAAAGAAAAACAATATATTTTAATTTAACCAGATAAACAGTGCTCATTGACTGGTTTTGCTTAAACTTATCCAATGCTTAAAGACTTTTCCTCAGTCCATTGAGGGACCACCAGCATATTGTTCTGGAGGTGTCAATGTAACTGTAAAGCACGTGCAACACAATCTCAGTTTACCTGATGAGGTCCAAATACCCATGCTCTAGTGATTTTCAATGGTTATTTCTAACCAAACTATCAAATATAAAGGTCCGGTCTCACATAAGACGATTCAATGGTTCAATATGCACAAGACCCATGCTTTTTGCAAGGAAATTGACAGTAAATAATCTGGCAAGGCGTTATGACCAAAAGGTCGTCAGGAGATGTCTTTAAGGGCAAATTGACTGGCTTATGCAAACAGTTTCAACAGATTTCTTGCTACGCAGTCTACTTCAAATTGCTGTCTGCAAAACTTTTTAGTTTTTTTGCCTGAATAAAGAAATTTAACCATTTAGACTGTTTCTACTTTTGGAGAATCAGGTTGAAAGTAAACTTTTAGGCACATTCTACTTTAATTTCAAACTGCTTTAAGCTTCCATCTGTCAGAATAAAGAAACTATTTCTTATGATGCATATTCATGAAAGGCTGTATGAAGTGAAACTATTTTCTTCATTGGAGGAGTAGATTAAGGCGTTAAAATGTGAATATGTATCTATTGAGACGAGTCAAGGGTTAAAGATGAGATGTAGTTATGATCCTGATAAGTGTAAGTGTTGCAGCAGAGGCTGGAACCAGTGACCCATGTCCGCTAGACTACATATCCACAGGAGACAGAGGGAAATGTTATACGTAAAAGATTTTACTAACCCAGACAAAAATAGTGAGGTGTCAGTCTGATTTGAATAAGATTTACATTTAATGGCATGCTTATTGAGGTGATACATACCAGTAGATCAGTTGCTGCAGTAGTAATGTAGTGAAACCAATGGATTGAGACCCCACAGAATAGGCAGGGCTCCAGATAAGGGGGGTATTTCAAAAATTAAAATCCTCATTTTTGCATTAAACCCTATGGTGTCACTACTCATTAGAATCGTCTCGAAGAGACGATTCTAATGAGTAGTAACACCATAGGATTTGGTGTTTAAATGAGTGAGAAAATGTTGGATTTGTTCAGTTTACTCTCTCTTATCTGGAGCCCTGAATAGGACTGGTTTTCCCTCTGACAATGGTCTTAAAATAGGTGGTTGCTTAAAGCATTATGGCATGAAACCTCCTGCTTACCAGTAACTTTCATTCTGCTTTAAGCTGAGATCTGCCCTCAACACCATTTTAATGTTTGAAAGTCCTGTGAGAAATATAGGGCTGACTGTAAAATTAATGTTGTCAGTTTTTGTTGGTTTGAAAGATATAATACTTCCTCTTTACGTAGTTGGCCTTTGAAATATGGATAATGTTATCTGCATAGATGATGTCTGCAGAAAGCTTAAAAATTACTGTTTGTCTTGTCTAAATTTACGGAAATACAATAGCAAGGACCCAGGGGAATTTTTCAAAAACTAAAATCTCCATTTCTGCATTAGACCCTATGGTGTCACTACACATTAGAATCGTCTCAAAGAGACGATTCTAACGAGTAGTAACACCATAAAATTTGGTACAGTTTGAGTGAGAAAATGTTGGATTTGTTAAGATTACTCCCTCTTATCTGGAACAGGTATATTTCTATAGAGCTATTAAACTCTATACAGCTTAGTCATCAGGTGGAGATGGTTGACCATATAGCCCGCTTGATCTTCAATACAGGGGTCATGCGTTTGAGCCCCCCACTGATCCAGAGGCTTGACAATGTTTTTCACTGAATCGTCAATGATGTTCAGCAATGTTCTTGAGCAAAATTGGGGGCAAGATTGCTCAATGATCATTTGATCTTCATGAAACTTGATGACAATGTTTGTCTTGATGAAATCTAGGTCATGTTTGATTGTGGGTCATGTCGGGCCAAAACTAGGTCACTAGGTCAAACCATGGAAAAAACCCGGTTAACACTCAGTGACTCTAGAGGCTACAAATCTCACTTGATCTTCATGAAATTTTGTCAAAATGTTTGCCTTACTGATATCTAAGTGAAGTTTAAATGAGGGTCATGTTTGGTCAAAAACTAGGTCACTAGGTCAAATAATAAACACTCTAAAGGCTATAAATCTCATTAGATCTGAATGAAACTTGGTCAAAGTGTTTGCCTTATTGATATCTAAATCATGTTTGAATGTGGGTCATGTCGGGTCAAAAACTAGGTCACTAGGTCATGACAATACATTGTTAACACTCTAGAAGCTACATCTCATTTGATCTTGATGAAACTTGCTTAAAATATTTGCCTCACTAAATCTAGGCCACGGTTGAATGTCATGTGGGGTCAAAATCGAGGCCACTATAGGTAAAGGTAAAGTTTTACAAGGTGTACCAGGTGAGCGATATAGGGCCATAGTGGCCCTTGTTTGATAATGCAGTAACATTATCTCAGGTAATTTGCAACACTATTCGGATGTAAGGATGTTTAATCACGGTTCCATGAATATTGTTATAAGTGGAGTTTACTGTATATGTATTGAATATCAATGTTATAGCTGATACTCATGTGAGAAAGCTGAACTCAGCAGATTTGAGTCTAACTGTTATTCAGTGTACCTAAAGATTCAAACTTAGATCCGTATACATGTAGGTACATCTTTAAAAGAGATGGCAGTTTAATTAATGCAGGAGCTTTCTGCACTACTTCTGTCTTGTATTAAGCAGTCATGTGTATGGGATCTGTATGCCTGTATCATTGACTTGATGTTGAACACAGGTGGTTAACAACCTCAAATGGTCAATTCTAGTTTTCAATTTTGTCTAGTCCATTTTGACTTTTTAGGGTTGAATTTTACAATATATGTCAAAATGACAAACAGTGAAGACCCTGATGAGATCAGGGTGTACACTGTTTGCATAGGATATGTGTACTCCTCACAGGTATGCTGTTTGCAAATGATGCATATATGCCTGACTAGGGTTCAAAGAGTTAATGAACAGAGGTTTTTACTGTACCTGTGCATAATAGTGTTGCTATGTTACAGTCATTGACAGTTGGTTGTGATGATATCTCTGTTTCACCTCAGTATAATTGTCTTTGGTTCACAGTGAAGGACACAGTGTACACCCACCTGAGATGCACTTCAATATGGCATCTCATTGACATCAGCATCTCATCTTCAGCAGTTTGATTTATAATAAGGTCTAAAACTCTGGGACAGCGTATCCCATATCAAAGTCAGAGGAATTCTGAAACGTCAAGATACGCATTGGATTTAGAGCTTGGACTCGAAGGAAAGAGAGTTTCATCTTACTCTAAATTATGCTTCAGAAATATCCATTTAGGGATTCACCTTTTTCACCTATATATGTACATTACATATATACATGTTTAAAATAGAAATGCCTTGTCATGCTTCTAGTCCTTCCTGATAAAAAAAATATCATCATCTGCAACTTATTCTTCATTCAGTCATGAATATGTATCGGATGAGGGGGACAAAATAAATGGGCTGCACGACAGCCGAAATGAATAAAAAAAATGTATCATAAGAAATATTTTCTAATCCTAGTACATGTTAGCTTTCAGCAGGCTGAAAATAAAGCCAGAATGTGCCTTATGGCACATTCTGCTTTACTTTCAACCTGCTTTAAGTGCTCACTTATCTTCAAAACTAGAAATGGGGTAATGGGTTAACTGACATTTAATCTTTACCTTGCCAAAATGGTGTCTTCTTTAGAATTGTCGTTAAACAAACAAAAAGGCTTAACCCATTACCCCATACGCCTCTAATTTATTCCTCCACTGGAGAAAATAATTATTTTTACCATCATGAATATGATGATAAGATACATTATCTATATCCTAGCAAATGGTAGCTTTAAACATGCTGAAAATAAAGTAGAATGCGCCTTTCAACCTGTTTTAAGTGGTCTCATGTTTTCAAAACTAGAAACAAGCTATGGGGTATCGGGCTAAGCAAACTGCCAAACAACTTGAATCATCAGATCTGGATCAGAACTGTTTTTAGGTGACTTTCAAGTCAGGCTTGTTTGGTTAATTGTTACATCAAACGACAAGATAGAGACTCATTAACTCCTTGAACCCAAGTGATGCCTATATATGCATCATTAACAAACGTTTTATCCTATGCAAACATTGTAGACCCTGATCAGAGGGTTCCTGAAGGAGCCCTCTTACCAGTGTCTGCATTGTTGTTTGTTGTTTTGCAATATGGTGTAAAAACACAACCCTCAAGAGTAGAAAATGGACTAGACTTTATTGGAAACTGGAATTGTCCATATCAAGTTTCAGGATTGAATGAGGCTCAGAGCTGATGGTTGATAATTGACCTTAAATCAATGTCACATCAAGTTAATTAACTGTTAAAGAGGTAGGCTTGGTACCTTTTTCGCTCACCTCAAGGTGAGCTATTGTGATCGATTGCAGTCCGTCGTACGTCGGTGTCGGTGTCGTCTGTTCACAATTTGTTTCAAATAACTTCTTCTCTGAAACCAATTGCCCAATTTTAACCAAACTTGGTCAGATACATACTGTAGTTGTGAGCTTCAAAACTTGTCCAAAAAAAGTGGGTGGGGCAATCGGTCTTGTTGACATGGCAACCATGCACAATATCTAAAAAAATCTTCTTCTCAAAAACGACAGGTCCGATTTCAATTTGGTTTTCACCAAAATGTTTCTCAATTAATATACTTTCAGAATTGTTCAAAGAATTTTGATCCGTCAAAAAACATGGCCGCCAGAGGGCGAGGTCATTTTCCGTATTTACACAATATTGACAACTAAAGTCAAAACTTTAAATATTTTCTTGTCAATAACTATAAGTCCTAGGACAACCAAATTTCACATGTAGCATCATGTTGTGAACTTTTAGCAAGATTGTTCAAATTATGACCCCCGGGTCAAAAATGGCCCCGCCCCCGGGCTTATCAGTTTTTCATAGGAAAACCTTTAAAAATCTTCTTCCCTAAAACTGTATGGCCTAGGCCTTTTATATGTGGCATGTAGCTTTGCCTTATGGACCTCTACCAAGATTGTTCAAATCATGACCCCAGGATAAAAAATAGCCCCGCCCCGGGGCTTATCAGTTTTACATAGACTTATATAGGAAAACCTTTAAAAATCTTCTTCTCTGGAACAGTAAGGCCCATACCTTTTATATTTGGCATCTAGCTTCGCCTTATGGTCCTCTACCAAGATTGTTCAAATCATGACCCAAGGGTAAAAAATGGCCCCGCCCGGGGCTTATCAGTTTTACATAGACTTATATAGGAAAACCTTTAAAAATCTTCTTCTCTGAAGCCGTAAGGCCCAGACCTTTTATATTTGGCATCTAGCTTTGCCTTATGGTCCTCTACCAAGATTGTTCAAATCATGACCTCCAGGTCAAAAATGGCCCCGCCCGAGGCTTATCAGTTTTACATAGACTTATTATAGGAATAAACAACATCTTTTTGACGTTCATGACGGTATGACTACATTAGCTTCGCAGGGGGTAAATTTTGTAAACGCCCGAAGGGCGTTTTCATTTAATTTACACCCCGAAGCTAATGTAGTCATACCGTCATGAGCGGCAAAAAGATGTTGTTTATTCCTTATATTTATATTTTTATTTTCTGTCATCCATTTAATGTGTAGTTTGACCAGATTTGTTTTCATGTATATGAATATACCATATACCGGCCAAATGGGTTTGATAGATGTAATATCGATGTAATAGCCATTCCAGTTTCTAAATATGGTGTCAAAAGTAGTCCTTACTACTTGTACTGTATTTGCATGATAATTTCAGGGTTTTACGCAGTAAACTTTCTCGCTGTGCTTTAAGAACGCTCGTAAGAAATTAAAACAAAAATTTCAATCTGAATATCCATTATCAAAGCATATTTTAAACAATTAGGTGGCGCAAGTTTTTATACACGCTTTACACTTAGCAACGCGAATAGCAACGCTGAAATGCGACTACATGTACACAGTCAGCGTGTACACACACCCGCGGCTATCCGTGGCATATCCGATACACATGGGCTAGTTTAAATATGTCATAACGGAACATTACGTTACCAATTTAGTAAGTGTGAATGCATTATTTTGCTTTATGTTTGAGCGACTTTCCTATGTATTCTGGTGAACAAATTGTTTGAAATTGTCAATTTCAAACCGTAATTGGAAGACAACTTGTCTAATCTATAAATAGATCCATGCTCACTCGGAGAAGGGAGAGCACGCGTACAGCTTTAATGACGGAGTGTAATATGATAACCTCCCTTAAAACAGCAATTAATTTATTTTTTTTATCGCAATTTGATTTTAATTGAACTGTCTGCGACTTTAAATAGGGGTTTCGAAATACCCAAACGGATAATCTAAAAGTAGATCCTAACTTGGTCGGTATCTCTCCGCCGTATGGAAGATTTTCTTCGCGGCGGAGACTCCGCCCTCTTTCTAACTGGCTGGGACCGGATTCGATTCGTAGGTTCATCGAGAATTGACCTGCATATTTTTAATACGATTACATAGAGACCTTACAGGTTGAATGTAAATATATAGGAATAAACCTTTAAAACTCTTCTTCTCTGAAACCATAAGACCCAGACCTTTTATATTTGGGATCTAGCTTTGCCTTATGGTCCTCTACCAAGATTGTTCAAATCATGACCCCCAGATCAAAAATGGCCCTGCCCCGGGGCTTATAAGATTTACAAAGACTTATGTAGTAAAACCTTTAAAAATCTTCTTGTCTGAAACCGTAAGGCCCATACCTTATATATTTGGCATCTAGCTTTGCCTTATGGTCCGCTTCCAAGATTGTTCAAATCATAACCCCAGGGTAAAAAATGGCCCATTCCGAGTTGTTTCAGTTTCATGCAAAAAAACAGTCCACATACATGCAATTATGCATTGAGTATAACACAATAGTTCCTCAGGTGAGCGATTTAGGGCCGCATGCGGCTCTTGTTAACCTTCATGTAGAAGAATAGTTTGTCAAAGAGTGCCTATAGTATAGTAAACAAAATGTGATGTGGACATTGGGTATACTGCAATGGATAGGAATACTCTTAACCCTTAGCCCGCCAGATAAATTGTCGTCTGCTATATTTCTCGTCTGCTTTAAGTTTCAAAGTGCTTCAAAATTGCTCAAAATTGCTGAAAATGTTGTCCGAGTGTCAAACAGCTTGGATCCGGATGAGACGCCGAGTTACTCGGCGTCTCATCCGGATCCAAGCTGTTTGCATATGGAGCTATAGTCGTGAGTGGCAGGCTAAGGGTTAAGTTCTTAACTAAACTCATACCCTAGAGAAGACTTTAATCTTTCCCATTTAAGCATACAAAATTGCATTCAAGCCCAATTTAATAAATAGAGACAATGACAACTGTTTGAAAATCATTGACTACTCATTTACTAAAAAATGATTTAGATATGAGTGTCCTACAGTTTGGAGTCTGATCAGCTATCTGAAGCTTTCTGCATTACCATAAAAATAGTTAAACTTGGGACACCCAGTATAACTCCATTAATTAACCTAAAATTTGAACTATAATTACTTTTATCACTAAATATTTTGTTCAAAGGATGCAAACTGAATGGCAAACAGTGTAGACCCTGATTAGACTGTTTCAAAGGGGGGGGGGGGGGTCTGATCAGAGTCTACACTGTTTGTGCAAACCTGTTTTGTCCTATTACTTAGATCATTATGGCACTGTTATCTTGCTTTTAGCAAATGCTTGCCTATAAAACAGCTTTGGTATATGTTATACAGTGGAGAATCTGTTATTCTTTCCCGTTTAAACGCAAACGTACGCAAATGCAAAGCACTAAAACGTAGAAAAGAACAACTTTTGGACAATTCTGATAATTCTTGTTTATCTTGGTGGCAAACAGTTTGGAGCCTGATCAGACGCCGGGTAACCCGGCGTCTGATCTGGCTCCAAACTGTTTGCACTGCAAATAATAGTTTTAGCGTAAACGCGTTTATTGGGAAAGAATAACAGATTCTCCACTGTATGTAGTGTTGACGGAGGAAAGGGTTATGGCAAGCCTGTTAGTGCAACATGAAGGAAAGTTATTGATGCAATGGTTAGGTACGCTCTTTAAAGTGGTGAGACTAAAGCTTATCATTAAGTTTTCCCTAAATTACTAAGTATCTATGTAGGCTGTGAGCTAGTGTGTGTCTTCTTATCAATGTCATCTTGGACCAGTGTCAGTGCAAAGTTGATGTTGAAGGCAAGAGATGTGCTTGGGATGTACACACTGTAAATAAATAGACAAAAGCTAGTTAACCTTTTCAACACCAGGGACCTGTTTAAAATATACTCATACCATTTGAAAACAGTGTAGACCAAGATCAAAGGGCTCCTATAGGAGCCCTTTGATCAAGGTCTGCACTGTTTTCTAATTCAGAATTAAACTAATAACCCAGAAAATCCAAGGAGACTGGTTCATGCTTTGGTTATTAAAAAGATCCACAAGGGAACCTTAAAACCCACAATAGTCATTTGGTGTTGAAAGTGTTAAAACCCTTCTTCTGCTTTTATTGATGTTTTTTGGAAATCGTGTAGACTCAGATCAGATAGCTACTGAAGGAGGTGTCTGAACAGGATCTGCCCCGTTTTTCCTGTTAGATCTCTTTGACATGAGTCTGCACTTTTTCCTAGGGAAATTTCTTGTCATTTTATATGCCAATGTAATAGACTAATGCAGGTGGCTTCTAAATGCATTATAGTGTGCAATATGTGTACATAGTGTAAAGCTTAACGTAGGATGAAAGTAGAATGAAGGTAAAACAGAAAGCTCCTAAGGAGCTTTGTGTTTTACTCCTATCCTGCTGTATATAATAACATAACCTGCCTTTGACACTGTGAAGGAGTCTTAGTTTGAGTGGGATGTTTCTGTGCTTTGCAACTATATTTTGTGTTAACCCATTACCCCATAAATATGTCTTTAATTTATTCTTTCACTAATGAAAATAGTTCACTTTAATATGAATATGCATCATACAAAATAATTGTTTTCTTCATTCTAGCAGATGGTTACATAAAGCAGGTTGAAAGTAAAGCAGAATGCGCCTTAAGGCAAGTTAAAACTTAAAATAGGCTTACTATGGTGTAATCGGTTAAGGCATGTGGCTACCAAAAGCAAGCTGAATGCAAAGAAGAAAACACCGATGGGAGCAGTCTGCTTTGCTTCCACATATACTATGGTATAAAAAAAACTATACATGTATATTGCATGCGTGGAAAGTTGTTATGAGGGTACATGTAGCATTGAAATTCTTCAGGGATATTCACACATAGCTTTTGTGATAAATCAAATATTAGTTTTAAAAGTGACAAACAAATCAGTTTTATTTCCATGACAACCAGTGTTTAATTGTATTAACATTTCAGACTCTGATTGATTGATAGACACTGTGAGGCAGAAGCAAGAGCAGCTGGCTATAACGGTCATTGACAAAACTGTGGTAGTGAAGAGTCTACAGTGATATGATTTGATACGAGTGTATAGCTGGGAATAGCCACTTTAGGATAGTTAACACCAAAGGTAAGTTTGATCAATTCTTTTTGTCTCACCTTTAGGAAGGAGTGAAAGTCACACTTCAACTCTTTGCATGCTGGGTATTTTTCTAATGTCTGTAAAAACTGCTGTCTGCTACTGTTCTAAAAATAGAATTTTCTAAATTTCTGTTCAAAACAGGGTCAGAGTGTCAAACAGTTTGGATCCTGATGAGACACAGTGTTACACAGCATCTTATCAGGATCCAAACTGTTTGCAAAGGTTAATTTAGTTCCACCTCTAGCATCGAATTCTAAAAGTTAAGGGATTGCTTTTTCAGAAATGGGGACAATAACTGGAGGCACAGTTTGGTACAATGTACATGTATCCTGGTACCACCATTATTCGAACACCTAAGCACTAGTCAATTTCAAATTGTCGTGTGAATAAAAGTTATTTTTTACATGAATACTGGATATACTGGGCGTTTTCAACTTAAAATACGATGGGTAAGGTGTTGCAACTCAAATCGGTGTGGCCCACTTATTTCATTTTCAGTGGGAACCCAACCTAAATTCGAACAGTAGGTTTGCCGCCACGAAATATTTACTATATATAGTCCAGGGTAAGTATTTGTTCATTATAATGTCAGAAAAACATAAAACAAGAGTCTGAAGCCTCATAAAAAGTAAAAGTAAATTTTTTCATATAATTTACAGTAGTTTAGACATAAACTATCAATTGTTATTGGCTACAGGTAGGGCAGTAGAATGGGTCTCTCCTTTTAAGGTTTTCGACGGCTAACGCTTATCGAAACGAATCCGCAGAAACTATACACCATCTCATTCAGTATCCAATTCTACATCATTTTCCAGTGTTAAAAGAATTTTCACCTCATATAACTGAAATTATGGATATTTTTGTCTTGTTACCCTACTTTTAAAAAAACGTCCTGAAATGACTACCCCTCTTTTTTCTTTCCGAGGATAAAAAATTACAAATATTAATAAAAAGATAAAAATTTATTCATGCATTTATACCTAAGACATTGTTGTATACAAATACAAACAGAACAATTAAATATTTTGCATAATACATTAAAAAAATCTCTTATATTTCGGAAAAAATAATTTATGAGTCAATTTTTTCTCAAAAATCATTTTTTACGTTTTAGCTAAACTGAGATTTTTACAAAAATTAGGCAGGGGCATTCATACTGACTATAACATTTAAAATTATCTACCATGTCTATAGAACAAAATAAACAAAAAATTAGGAGGGTTGACCTCATGTAACTTAAGAAAAATGAAATTGTGTTTGAGAGGGATCAACATTTGTGGGAAAGTAAAAGCAAGGAAAATTGAAGGTTTTTGATAAAACATGCACAGTTTTAGCTAAACTGAGATTTTTACAAAAAATAGGCAGGGGCATTCATACTGACTATAACATTTAAAATTATCTACCATGTCTATAGAACAAAATAAACAAAAAATTAGGAGGGTTGACCTCATGTAACTTAAGAAAAATGAAATTGTGTTTGAGAGGGATCAACATTTGTGGGAAAGTAAAAGCAAGGAAAATTGAAGGTTTTTGATAAAACATGCACTGTCATTTGCAAATAGTTGTGGAATTCACAAAAATGTCAATTTAATAGCTACTGTCTGTTTTACAAATTATTTTCTGCAAGATAAACAATATTCTCCAGCAAGAAATGTGAAAAATACAGTCAATCTTGTATAAAGCAACCACCTTGCGAATCAGTCTGCATACCTCTTCATTATGACACTAGACTAATTAATTCCGGGTAGAAATAGTGAAGAAAACTCCTACTGAAGCATTCTGAATTAGTTTTATCCTGCATTAAACAGACAGCTCAATACCAGACAAAATATGGGTATTCACTAGAGTGATCGTTTATTACAAGATTGACTGTAAAAGTTGACAATGATTACCAAGTTTCATAATAAACGGCTGGTATGTTGCAACCCGATAATTGCAAGAGATATTTAACCCTTTACTCCATAGCTTATTTTAAGTATTGAAGAGAATTGGTTGCATAAAACAGGCTGAAATTAAAGCAGGATTCATTCTGCTTTACTTCCAGTCTGCTTAAACTATGTACAGTCTGCTTAGATAAAGGATTTTTATTATGCATATTCATGACTGTATAAGTTTAAAACTATTTTACTTTCAAGAGTGAAGGAATAAATTAAATGTGTTAACATGAGTATCAATGGAGTAAAGGGTTGATTTAGGAAAACATGTTTATCATGTACCACAGGTTTGATTTACAGTCAGACCTGTATTTAATAGGCGGTCTGTTCCTTTACCTTTGTTGTGGTTCTAGGGCATATTTGTCATAGGGAATGTATTCAGTTTATTAGACCGAGATGATCCCCTCTGCTACAGTGGAGAAAACGTTATTCTTTCCTGTTTACACGCTAACGTAAAACACTAAAATGCAGATATTGACAATTTTTTGACAATTCTGACTTTTCATTGTTATCTTAGTGGCAAACAGTTAGGAACCTGATCAGACGCCGTGTTTACCCGGCGTCTGATCAGGCTCCAAACTGTTTGCACTGGAAATAGTACTTTTAGCCTAAAAGCGTTTACTGGGAAAGAACAGCGTTTTCTCCACTGTAAGAGCTAAAAAGGAAGGCGGTTTGGTGGTTTTAATCCAAACAGGCTGCTTTGGAACAAATGAGATAAGCCGAAATCATCTTCCTGCAATCATTATCATGTCATCTCATCATGCATCCCTCATCATTTATGGGCGCTTGTCTCGCAGATCCTGGCAAATCTAGCTCTTCTTTGGCAGACAAAACAATTTTACCACCCGCACAATAGTTATGATCCACTAAAACATGTTTTTCTTTTATTTGCTTACCGGCCACTCGTGAATTTGCAAACTTTTCCACTCAGGGCTCGATTTCTCACAGGGCCCCGACACGATTGCTTTTTGAGAAAAAAACCGTCAGAAGTATATCGATTTTTTTCTCTAAAAATAGCAATTGTGTCAGGGCCCGTGTGCGCAGTCAAGCGTTACCCGTCGAAAACCTTAAGTACCCTAGCAGAGCTGCACACATTAAAGTGCACACAATCATCAAGAAGAAATTTCTTAAAGTTGTTAAATAGATTTTTCTAAAAATTTAGTAAACTCGAACCTGTCAAAATATTATTTTATCTATTTATTTCTAGCTACTTCTTATATGAAACACAGTAACTGTTTAGAATATGAAAAAGTGAAAAAAAGGTTATAAGGACCCCTAGTTTGAGATTTGATCAGATTCAGTGGTCTGAACCCTAAATATAAATTGTCCGGACCACTAGGAATGAGGTAAATGTAAAAGTTATGCAGCCGACACACAACTGGTCATTTTTGTTCACAAAAAATGTAGTCTATGGCATATTCATGCATTGGGAAATTTGGGATTAGGTGTAAATGCAATATTTATAGTCAGAGAAGTTCAACAAATGCTATTTTACCTGTTTACTGAAATTTTTTTGTCGATCTTGTGTTCATGACGTTTCTACCGGTGTTGCTGTCAAAATGTCACGCGCGGTTATGCAAAACTGTTTGTAACCATAGATATCACGTGAAATGATTTAGGTGTTCGAATTTTGGTAGTGTTCGAATAATGGTGGTAAAGGGATATTATAAAACTTATGTCAACCCTTTACCCCATAGCCTGTATCTAGTTTTGAAAGGTGACAACCTGTACGAAATGTTCCGCCCGGAATTGGGGCGGAATCTCACATCCTATTCCGCCTGCATTTCCGCCTGTTTCCACTTATATGAAATAAAGAATAAATTCCGGGCGGATTCCAGGCGGAAACGGGGCGGAATTCGGGGCGGAATATGTAAATGAGGCACATTTTACGGGCGGAAAAAATTTCAGGCGGAAAAAATTCTGGGCGGATTCCAGGCGGAATTTGGGGCGAAATATGTAAATGAGGCGGAAAATCTTCCAGGCGGAATTAAGATATGCAAATGAGGCGGAATATATTCCGGGCGGATTCCAGGCGGAAACGGGGCGGAATTTGGGGCGAAATATGTAAATGAGGCGGAAAATCTTCAGGCGGAATTAGGATATGCAAATGAAGCGGAATTTTCTTTGGGGCTGAAATTTTGATGCAGAATAAGTAGTAAAGGAAGGGGAATATTCAGGGTAGAAGCTTTGCAAAATCTATTTTGGGTAGAATTTGACTTTAGAACATCCTCTTTTAATTTTGCAGTCAAATTAGGCATGCCCATCACAACTTCCATCAAGGATTGCGAAAAAGAAACTCCAAGAGCTACTGAAAATAGATAAACAACCAAAAAAGTGCATATCATTAAACTTTTTAATTAAAAAAGTAACATATTAATCAATTTAACTTACATAATCACACACTTTGATGCTGTCCTAGAAACCAAATGTCTTATAATGTGTCTCGTATGATAAAATATCTCCAAGAACAAACCTGAAATCGTTCCCCAACAGCACTATTTCTTTAACCCATTCAACCATAAATATGCCTTTTTACACCTTTAATGTATTAGTCTGCTGAAGAAAATAGTTTATACAGACATGAATGTGCTTCATAAGAAATATTTTCTTTATCCTAGCAGATGGTAGCCTGAAATCAAAACAATGCACCTTACAGTGCATTCTGCTTTACTTTCAACCTGCTTTAACCTACATAACCCCATAAATACATCTTTAACTTATGACCCCAAAGTTCCGTTTTTCCTATATCCTAGCAGATGGTAGCTTAAAGCAGGTTGAAATTAACTAAAGCTGAATGTGTCTTAAAGTGCATTCTACTTTACTTTCAACCTGCTTTAAGTGGTCACTTGTCTTCAAAAGTTGAAACAAACTATGGAGTAATGGTTAAAATGTCATGCTCCAATTATAATCAAATTAGTACTTGACAGAAATATACATAGTTTGAACTTGGAATGGGAATTTCTTATCCAAGTAAAAAGAGCAGGATAACACCTGCAAAATTTGATAAACAAACAGAGCAAACACGGATCAGGAACAGTCAAATCTGGGTCTTCTCAGTTTGTTAATGCCATAAAAAAGTGTCTATGAGGGAAATATTTAATCTGTCTTAACTAATGTACAATTGTATAATCAAATATTTATACACTTATTATTTTAAGAGATATTTATCAAGTCATTGTCTTTGAATTCTATTTTCTTATTAAAAACCTCATATAAATTTGATGGGTTACAGATTATCAAACAGAAAATTTCTATCTTTGACATAAACACTTTACTTCATTAACTATTTCAACACTAAGTAACTCTTGTGTGTTATTAGGTTCTCTTGTAGATCCTTTTAGTTACAAAAATATGAACCAATGTCTACTTGGAATTCTGGGTAGTTTATAAATACGGCTCTACACAAACAAACAGTGTAGACCCTGATCAGAATAGCCCTCTGAAATGGGTTTACACTGTTTGCAAATTATGTAACTAGTATATTTTAAACAGGTCTATTGTGTTGATAGAGTTTACCCTTTTTGAAAATAGGTGACTATACTTAAAGCAGGTTGAAAGTAAATCAGAATGCACCTTAAGCGCATTCTGCTTCACTTTCAGCCTGCTTTAAACTACCACCTGCTTGAATATAGAAAATATTCCTTATGATACATATTCATGACTATAAATTGGAACTATTGTCTTCAGCGGAGGAATAAACTAAATGCACTAAAAGGTGCTTCTATGAGGGAAAGGGTTAAACAAATATGGCACAGGTAATGTTCAATTTGGCCTACAGAATTACCTAAACAAATCCATTCTAGGATCAGGATAAGTCTAGTTCTAATGACACATCCATATCAAATGTCTAAGGTTTTAGTTGTAACTTGTTTCCCAGCATAAGATGATCTCCATGTCACCGTCACCGGGCATCATTCATTCACTGCCTTGTTGGTAAAAACTTGGCCAATATTTTCCCACATCAAGTGTTGACATAATCTAAAAGACAATCAGGAGACACTAAATTTAAAATATGACTTCAAATATTTATTACAAAAAACTTGAGTCTGAATTAATTTCAAAATGGATCTTAAGGTTGAGTACCCCTAATGAGATCGTGCCAATTTCGGTCAATATTGGAACTCTACAGAGAGCGATCTGCCATTCTCATCAACTGCCGACCTGTTCTGAACTGTGCTAAAACATGCATGGTTCGAAACACTTTGGCAGTTGACAAGAATGGCTGATCGACATAGAAATTAGACTACCAATTGTGGTCTGATCTCATTAGGGGTCCTAAATCTTAAATCATTAACTTCAGTAAGCTACTTGTTTTATCATTAAATCGGATTAAAACCGAACTTCCTGTTCAATCTTTTAATTTTGTTTAGATTGCGTTCAATAAAAGTTAACTTTTACGCTGCATTTGATAGATACGCCAGTATATTAAATTCGCGAAAACTGGTGACAAAATTAACTAATTGCATTTTGGTGCACCCCAACGATAAAACAGGAGGCGTTCCGCGTGATATATTTTAGCTTCTGGTTATCGGCATAATTCATAAAACAATGAGCGCCCAGTAAGACTCCGAAAAAAACAAAATGAAGCTGCAAACCATCGAATGCCGCGGCGATAAAAGAGGTTTTAGATTGTCCAAATGAAGTTTTTCGTACCGCTACGGAAAATTATCGGCAGCAATATCAAAATCACAAACGACCCCTGTTAAATCTGCTAACCTTGTTATTTTAGGAAGCTTGTCATATTATTGAAATCATTCAAACATCAAATACACCTAATACACAATTGAATATTTTCGTGATATATCTAGTTTATGTGGTGCGCTTCGATAAAAAATGGTACGCTTTGATCTGGAGTTCTAATCCTTACCATTTGATGATTTGGTCACATATTAATTATTATAGATGACTGGCTCCCGCCGCTGTAAAGCATCACTGACTGTGTTGTACCACACAAGACAACCATCCAACATTAAAGTTCAACAACATCATGGGGTTTTCCCTTCATTTTCTGTCCTGACTCCATCATTTACATAGTTTCTGAAAAATAAAATTTATCTAAATTAGTGATGAATTAATTAGTAACCAGAATTATACTCACTGTAGGGACGGGTCCATGGAATTTTAATTCAAATTCAATGTTCTTTCAGAGATGTCCTTGAAGTGAAAAAAATGTGAGTTTTTGCACCTCAAAGAACTATTTTACAATATAGTCCTTTGCAAATTCAATAAGTATTTTAATGGGTACTCTTGTAACTCTGAGTGAATGGTGGGGGGAATACTCATTTGAATTATCATTATATAATATATCATAGATTCAAAATTGCCAAAACAATGTGGAATTCTAGTGTATTAGTGTTAAAAAAACACACTAAAGAAATTGTGTTCAGTGGTGATTAAATAAATAATATATAAAGAATCAGTGTCAAATATTTTTTTGGCGACTTTGAATTCGGATAGTTACAAAATTGACATGGTCCGAATCATCAAACACGGAAATCGACTCTCTAACTACGAAAAACGCGTAACATGCATTTCTCGCACGTTGTCGACATTATAACAGTATCTTCTCAGCAGACTCGGTTATTAACTTCATCTTTCGACGTTTCACGTCTTTATCACAAAAAAGCTGATCGATTCACACGCCTTTTTCATAAAACAAGAGCCGCATGCGGCCCTAAATCGCTCACCTGGTACCCATGATTACGGTCATGTAAATGGACCAGTAATTATTACGTTTTCACTTATTCACCCCACCCACTGGTGGCCATGTTGTTTGAGCTAGTAAGATTATTTGTAGAAAACTGGCAAAGGGTCACCCATGAATCATTATTTGTGTAAAATTATTCTTAAATCAGACCAATAGTTTCAGAGAAATTGTTTTTGAAAGTTTTTCTATACAGAAATATAAGGAAAACTTGCCCCACCAACTGGCGGCCATGCTTTTTAAGATAACAAAATGATTTTAAGAAATCTGGTAGAGGGTCATCAATTTACCATTTGTGTAAAATTATTTTGAATTTGCAACAGTAGTTTCAGAGAAGAAGATTTTTAAAGTTTTACTATACAGTAACATAAGGAAAACGTGCCCTACCCACTGGCAGCCATGTTTTTTTTAAGATAACAAAATGATTTTTAGAAATCTGGTAGAGTGTCATCAATTGACCATTTGTGTAAAATTATTTTGAATTTGCACCAGTAGATCTAGTTTCAGAGAAGAAGATTTTTAAAGTTTTTACTATACAGTAACATAAGGAAAATATGCCCCACCCACTGGAGGCCATGTTTTTTTTAGATATCAAAATAATTTTAAGAAATCTGGAAGAGGGTCACCCATGGTTCATTTGCATAAAATTACTGACAAATCGGACCAGTAGTTTTTGAAAAGAAGATTTTTAAAGTTTTCTCTATATATCAATATAAGGAAAATCTGCCCCACCCACTAGCGGCCATGTTTTTTAACCCTTTCCCCCCATAGAAGCGCCTTTTAGCGCATTCAGTTTATTCTTGCCCTGAAGAAAATAGTTCCAATTTATACATTCATAAATATGTATAATACAAAATATTTTCTATATTCTAGCAGATGATAGCTTAAAGCAGGCTGAAAGTAAAGCAGAATGCGCTTAAAGCGCATTCTGCTTTACTTTCAACCTGCTTTAAGAGGACACATATATTCAGTACTAGAGATATGCTATGTGGGAAAGGGTTATGATAGGAAAATTATTTTAAGAAATCTGATAGAGGGTCACCAATGGCACATTTGGGTAAAATTATTTACAATTCGGACCTGTAGTTTTTGACGAGAAGATTTTTAAAGTTTTTTCAATTGGTTGCCATGGCAACCACAATTTCAATTGGATGACCTATATTTGAAGAAATCTGAGAGAGTACCTTACAAGGAACAATCCTATGAAGTTTTGATGAAATTGGCAGTGGTTTTCAAGAAGAAGATCTTTGAAGAAAAAGTTTGACGACGGACGGACGACGGACACAGGGCTATCAAAATAGCTCACCTTGGCACTTCGTGCCCGAGGTGAGCTAAAAAAAAAAAAAAGCTGACCGGGTCTGGGCGAACAGTGACTCAGTGAGTAGAGATATTTCCTTAGACCTTTGTTTGTAAGAATTATTGATATTTCAAATACACGTTCTTTTCGGGTTCTTACCAAAGTAAATTATCACGATATGTCATAGATTCAGGAATATGTGCACTGTGCCGGTCACTTTATCCTGACACCGACGAAACCAGTTGTTACTATATGCTACATGTAACCCAAAACCCTGAGCGAGGAGGGAACTTCATTAAAAACTACTAATTTTTAAGTCTTTGGTTTGCCCCGGCCTGGTATTGAACCCGCAACCTCCTGCACTAGAACGGGACGCTCTACCACTGAGCTATGTACACAGACCGTGTCAGTGTTGATCATCTAAAATAGAAGTACTCTTATTTAATATTTCGGCAGTCTTTACCTTGTGAAATGGTAACACAGCTGTTAAGCCACCTCAACATCTCTGGTCCATCATCCATGGATCTTTAAATAAGATGTTTCAACAGTGTTGTAACTATTCTATTGGTTGACTCATGGAATCTGAAATAGAGACATATGCTTTGATAAAATTAAAGTGTATCTAGATCTAAATTTGAGTTGTGAGAAGATAGATAAAATCACATCTAATTTCTAAATAACTTGTTTACCACACATTAAACTCTAATTAACTTGTTTAAACTAAAAGAATGTATTTTAATCTAAGAAAAACAATCAAACACGGGACAACTTAATTACAAAATGTTAATGTTGAAACGATTTTCTCTATCCAACTATACACTGCAATCACTATTCTATAGTGTGTAGGCCGAATTAAACCAGTTACGATTTGACTTGGGACGAATTGAACCGCTACGTTTTCAGCATAGGAGATTGTATTCACCTGAATCTGCCTATCAATTGCATTTCAAATGATGGAATTAGGTAAATAAATATTTGCAGCTTCGACTTGAACACCTATCTACTGAAACAAATCTAAATACATGTAAATATCTGCATTATCGTCAGTGTACCTGTTTCAGTGAGGTACCTATTTCGGTGCACTTAACTGCGACAACTCTATCTTCTTTCTGAAGAGCTCAATTACGTTATCACTTTTTGCTATCGGTAAAGTCAACTTTTCCTGTCATCTTTGTCCAAAAAAATCCAAAATTTGATGCAAACGGATAATTTATTGACTATAAATAATAAAGCATAGCAATTTGAACCAATTTCCTTATGTCCGTTTTCACTCCGAAAACACATGTTCCAAAATAACACTTTTTACAATTGATTTTGATAATTTTGTAGTGGTATGCATTTTTTGTTATCTTCTACACCAAAATCATATGAAATAAGTGGTCTAGTCTATTTTGTTTCATGTACAGTACACTTACAGAAGTATGCTCTCCTTATATACGGAAACTGTTTTTCTGTAAATTATTTTTTGAATGGCTTGATATTGTGATTTGATTTACATTATTTAAGCGACTCTTTTGAAGAAATAAAAATGACGATAATAGCCTACAGGGTATACTTGTCAAAATTATGTGACCACTCCTTGCCGAACTGAATTGGAACAGAGACCAACATAATTCATAAAGGAATGACTGAAAATGTACTGTTGTTGTATTTCTTATTCAAATGGGAAAGAGGCAGTACAGGCAAGGAATCAATTATATATTCAAGGGGGAGAAAATCCTAATCTTTAATATTTATATAGGTTGGAAACATTCCAGGAATGATTCTTACAATATTTTTATTGATCACATACTTTTGATACAGTCTGTACTTCGATAAAACCAACCCTCACTGAAATAGGTACAACAAAATATTCTCAGCACAAAATGACTACGTCATTGAAACGGTGGCGATTGCGCTAAATATAGAATATTTTGGAAATATTTTTACAGGGAATTTACCTAGACAATTGATTACAAAGGTAGGAATAATTGTTCCATAGACTTTTATGATTTCTTATCACCATAATCAGTTTGAACGTTAAGTGCACTGAAACTGGTACCTCCATGATAAATCTTACAATTATCCTAGTAGGATCAACTGACAAAAACAAACACCCAGGCAGCGTTCGATAACATCTGAATTATAATTTATACACGAACATACAAGTTTAAATACACAATTTACCTTTAATCACAACACACATTGTCCGCGACAGCGTGTATGAGCCATACAAGGTGTGATTTCTTGGTAAAAACACAGGGACATTCATGTATCGTCGTTACAAATTATGGCTCTTCATTTCAAATTTCGAGACCAACAGCTAGCGCATGCGCGGAACGGAGCGCTCGGAGAAACTTCGACCCCATTGAGTTTCGGCCTTTCACGTAAATAAGGTGTTATTCTTTCTGCTAGAAACAGAGAATAAACGTGAATTATCTCTGAAATGATATTATGTGCATATGAAAACTACGGAAAACGTTGAAGAGAATTTAAAATTGTTCTTTCCTTAAAGTTAAATGGCTATTTCTTAAAATAATTTTCCAAGATTAAAAAAAAAAACAGCAGTGGGTGGGGCACTCGTATTTCCTATATTTGGCTATAATATAGTGGAAACTTTAAAATTCTTATTTTCTGAAACCACTGACTCAATTTAAAATTGATTTCATACAAATGGGTGAATCTGTATCAGATTTCTTCAAATATAGGTCTATCAGTTGAAACTGTGGTTGCCATGGCAACCAATTGAAACAACTTTAAAATCTTGCTTAAATGAAACTGCAGTTCTGAATTGAAAGTAAATTCACACAACTGAATTATATATGGAAATCGCTAGCTTGGAGAGATTAAGTGCAGGGTCCATAACTCTGACTAGACATTAATATTTTCGGAGTTATTCCCCTTTGTTATATTTGACCAAAAGACCTTCCTCATTTGTACATATATGACTTCTTTGTTTTATGGCGATAATTTTGAATCCATGAACACCCTGATTTTATTAAATAATTAAAAAGATACAATTTTTTAAAACTTTTTTCACGTTTTGGACTTAAACATTTTTTCAAAATTCACAGTCCAAAATTCCGCCTTGTTGCAATAGTCTAAGTATGAAATTCCGCCTCATTCAGGCAGAATTTTAACTAAGTCCGAAATTCCGCCTTATTGAAATAGTCTAAGTCAAAAATTCCGCCTCAATTTCCAATGTTTTCTCATTTTCCGCCTCGAGATGCTAGTCTAAGTGAGAAATTCCGCCTCTGAAAAATGTCAAAGTACAAAATTCCGCCTGGATTTTAAATTCCGCCCGGAATCTTCTCAAAATTCCGCCCGTAAAACTGAGCGACTTGAGGCGGAATTTAGGTTTCCGCCCCAAGTCCGCCCGGAATCGGCCATTTCCGCCCCAATTCCGCCTCATTTCCGGGCGGATTCCGCCTGAATTTTTCGTACGGGAACTTAAAACATGTTACAGCGCTCCCTCTCTACAACGACACCAAATGGGAGACAAAAAATATGTGCGTTGTTCGGAGGGAGTCGTTATAGGGAGGGAACTTGGTTAACATTTGCAAACAGCTCCGATCCAGATAAGACGCCGCTTAACATGGGGTCTGATCAGAATTCAAGCTGTTTGTCATTTGTCATTATGTTTTTTTCAAAATGTCATTTATGTAAGAAAAACAGCAGACAGCTATTTAAGGTAGATGATGATGCATCAGTTCATGTAAAAAACATAACTTTCGTGGGAACAGCGATGAGTGTCATAATGTCATTGTAAGGAGGGAGTCGTTGTTCGGAGGGCCGTTGTAGAGAAGGAACGCTGTAATATAAAGCAGAATGTACCTTAAGGTGGTGTCTCAGAATCCAAAATGTTTGTCACTCTGACCCAGTTATGCAAGAAGATTGCTGAATACAATTATGTGCTATAGTCTAAGCTTTGTGTGCTATAGTTTAAATTGTTAGTGCTATAGTATAAGGTTTGGTTGCTATAATCTAAGCCTTTTGTGCTACAGTCTCAGCGTTGTGAGCTATAGTCTTAGCATATTTCATGTGTAATAGTTTAAGATTTGTGTGCTATAGTCTAGCTAAGCATTGTGTGCTATAGCCTAAGGTATGCGTGCTATAGTCTAAGGTATGTGTGTTATAGTCAAAGCATTGTGTTCTATAGTTTGAGGTTTGGGTGCTATATTCGTATGCATTTTGTGCTACATTCTAAGCATTATTGTGTGCTACTTTCTACGGTCTCTTAGCTTTGTGTGCTACTTTCTACAGTCTCTAAGCTTTGTGTGCTTTAGTCTAAGCTTCCACTTCTGTAGCAAGCAAACAGTTTACAAGAAATAATTCAGCCTTGGAGAAGACAGTTTAGAAGTCTTGCTTTAAATATCCGTTGCTTTGTTTTTGTTGGCATGTTATAGAATCATTTTCTGTTTTCCTGGCAGGTTTGGATTCAAACATTTTGGGAAGCTTTTTGTTCCCTCAGCTACTTGTTTCCTTCAATGGAGTAATCCTCACCATGCTGACTTTCCAAAGGGTCTCTTCCATTTTCTAAATAATCTTTTACTCCATAGTCTGTTTCTAGTTTTGAAGATAAGTCACTACTTAACCCGTTACCCCATAGCCTATTTTCTGATTTTGAAGACATGTGACCACTTAAAGCAGGTTGAAAGTAAAAAAGCAGAATGCGCCTTTAGGTGCATTCTACTTTACTTTCAGCCTGCTTTATTTAGCTATTATCTACTAGAATTTAGAAAATATTTCTAATTGTACATTTACATGACTATAAAAATTAAACTATTTTCTTCAGTGGGGGAATACATTAAAGGCGTAAAAAGGCATACTTATGGGGTAATGGGTTAAAGCAGACAGAAAGTAGAATAGGCACATTCTGCCATACTTTCAGCCTACTTTGAGCTACCGTCTGCTAGATCTAATAAAGAATTTATATTGTATACACATTCATGGCTATATAAATTGGAACAATTTTCTTCAATTAAGGAATAAACAAAATTAAAGGCGTTAAAACTTAAAATGCATATCTATGGAGTAAAGCGTTAATGACAAGTTTATATCAGTTGTAAAGGAGTTTGTCCATCAAAATATTAGCAATCATGGCAAACAGTGACGAGTGTAGACTCTCAGTCTGATCAGAGGGTTTCTTCAGCAGCCCTTGTGATGTGGGTCTAGACTGTTTTCAAATGAGGATATACTTGTTTCCTGTTTAGATATGTTTAAGGAAATATAGTTGTGTGACTAACTCTTTGTTATCACCTAATTGATCAGGAATGTTTTGCTTATTAGGGAAGTAATACAGCTTATTATGTAAGTACTATCCCTGATCATGCTTAGAGGGCGACTTGGCCTGCATCTGATCTGGATCCAAACTGTTTGCCACTCATCCTCAACCTTTCGTCAGTTAAACTGATTTTGATTTGTTTTCGCAGATGATATATTTGAAGCAGACGGCAATTCAACATGTTAAGGGTTAATGATTAATGCCTAAAAGTAGACATTAGCGAACTGTAGACCCTCAGAATGATATGCTGCAAAATGCAAATTCTCATCTGGATATGCATTGTTTGCTATTTGATATGAACTGATCTGCTGTTTGGATTAATACTGCAGTGTCTTTACATCACCCTTATATAATTTAGAATTGTTTGTTCTCATTACTTTTGATGAGCTGTGATTGGCTGTATTTTTAGCTCACCTGAGCCAAAGGCTCAAGGTGAGCTATTGTGACCGCTCACCGTCCGTAGTACGTCTGTCCGTCTGTCCGTTCACTTTTACTTCAAACGACATCTCCTCTGAAACCCGCCGATTGTAGGGAGAGTTCAAACTGCTCATGATGTTCCTTGGATGCTTCTCTACAGAAGTTGTTCAAAAAAAAGGAAAAAAAGCACAAACTCTGCTTGAAAAAGCAAAAAAGCAAAAATCTTTAAAAAATCTTCTTGCCCAAAACTACTTGGCCCTAAGCTTTGATATTTGTACAGTAGAATCTCCTGGTGGATCCCTCTATAGTTTGTTAAAATGAAATCCCTAGGGTCACATTTGACACCACCCTGCACAGTTTAAGTGCTGATCTAGGCAGGTTTTACAGTATTTTTGATTTAGGCAGAACTGTATTTACCTGAGTTACCCTTAATATACTATGGGCAAATAGCCAATATTTGCAAACATTTTGGATCCAGATCAGATGCAACATAATCATAATGCTACATCTAATCTGGATCCAACCTATGTGCCACTCATTTACCAACTTAACATTTTCTAAATTGTTTTTTGTACACTTTTCACATACAGTAGGTTTTAAGCAGACATCATTTCAGTCTGGTAAGGGTAAGCCCAAGAGTTCTAGCCACTGAGGTCAAATATTATGCAACTCTGAACTGGTAGTGAGTATCACAGAACTGGTCATGATCAGCTGAACATGTTGTCTGCTAAAGTTTAGATATGGTTCAGTCTGATTCATACTTAGAGAAACAGGATCTGGAAGTGATCCACTGACAGTTATGTAATTATGTCTTATGCCATATTTATACATATGTTTAATATTGGTTTTGTCAGAGTTATCTGTATGTCTTTTCAATAATTCCACTTTAAACAGTCATGAAAATGTAAGATGCAAAAGTAAAGCAAAGTGTGCATTAACCCTTAGCCCGCCAAATAAATTGTCGTCTGCTATATTTCTCGTCTGCTTCAAGTTTCAAAGTGCTTCAAAGTTGCTCAAAATTGCTGAAAATGTTGTCCGAGTGTCAAACAGCTTGGATCCGGATGAGACGCCGAGTTACTCGGCGTCTAATCCGGATCCAAGCTGTTTGCATATAAAGCTATAGTCGTGAGTGGCAGGCTAAGGGTTAAGACACATTCTGCTTTACTTTCAACCTGCTTTAGGTGGCCACCTATTTTCAAAATTAGAAACATGCTATGGGGTAATGGGTAAAATGAAATTGCCTATTTGGAAAGAGCCTGATGAGAGGAAGTGCCATTTGCAAAGGCCATAACTCTGACATCATTGTTTTTTTAGTTATTTCCCTTTGTGATATTTTCTTGTCAAGAAGACAACTTCAGTTCTACTGATGCTATTGTAATGAAATTTTATGTATGGAAAGAAACTGATGAGAGAAAATGCCATGCACAAGGGCAACAATATTTAGTTTTTCCCCTTTGTCATATTTTATTGTCAGGAAAATAATTCCAGTTCTGCTGACGCTAGTGAAATAATTATCATTTATTGGAAATGGAAATAGCTTGATAAGAGGATGTGTCATGGATAAGGGTCATAAGCTTGGCAACAAAATTCACTTTTGTCATGTTTTCTTGTCTGGAAGATAACTCCATTTATAGTTATATTAAAATGTTGTCTTGCCCAGTCAACTTAGGTACAAACTTCAATGTCCTCAGGTGAGCGAATTTAGGGCCATGGCCCTCTTGTTTTTCACACCCCCATGAAAAATATAAATCAGGCCACACCTTGCTGGGAATACTTTCTCTTACGGTAGTCAAACTGTTCATCCACAAGTGCTGCATGCAGCTGGACTCCAAATGGTGTCAATTGCAATGCTGTTACAATAAACAATGTCACGTTTTGAAGTTATATATATATGGCCAAGGAACTACAACCCTCTGGCTTAAAAATAATAAATAATGGGCATTTTTGTCAGATTCTCTATTTACTTTCTTACATTCAGTAGTGATATGGTATTATAAGGAATATAACTTATAGAATAATTTTTGTTTTCATCGAGAACTGGAAAAAAAACCTGGTCACACTTTGCCACACATGGTTTCACACAGTGTGACCAGGGTTTCTTTTTTCATATCGCCATAAAAACAAAACATATTCTATTATATTCCTTAAATGTCTATAATGATTTTCATATCGCCATAAAAACAAAACATATTCTATTATATTCCTTAAATGTCTATAATGAAATCTTTCAGCAAGTTCATAGGTAGAGTTCTTTGCAATATTTGGACATAAATGGGTTATATAATTAAGAAATAATCTATGTTCTACCATTGTGAAACGGTATTTTACAATGGTTGGGAGTTGTGGTGCGCAATTTACCACGAGGCCCGTGGTCAATTCCTGCGCACCACAACTCCCAACCGTTGTAAAATACCGTTTCACAACGGTAGAACATAGATTATTTCGATTCTAACATGATCAGATTTAAAGATATTCATTAGAAAGGAAATCAAATATTCCATACTTATTTCCTCAGCGGATGCAGTTTTTCGACAGAATAACTTTTTCCGCGGCATTACAAGAATCTAACACCAAACAGCAAATTTACATATACCGATCCACAATCTGGCATAGAACAAACATTACATGAAACAAAACAGAAGAATGGGAAAATTACAGTAACATGACTTGTTAACAGTAAATGGTCTTTACGGGCTATATGAATAATGTAAGAAATTTCAAAAACATAACGTATGAAGGCCACGTCATGTCATATAACCGCGGGAGGAGCGGGGTAGGGAAGAGCGTTGTAAAACGTCTCAGGTATACCACGATGAGCTTGTTCTATTTTTATAGTGACCAAAACGCGTGTCATGTTAGAATGATTGATATAACATACAAGTAAAAAAAGACAATGCAATCTTTTTCCTTATTTCATCTAGCTACCATGATCATGGTGCATTATCTATGATTGCACAAACTGGAACTATTTTCTTATTTGACTGAACCTCAAATGAACCACCCTAGCTATCACATCTACTGACATGACCTTTAACCCATTGTATGCTTGGTAATATTTGGTGGCCATTTTAAAATGTCGTCTGCAGCAGGACGTATAACTGAAATATTTGCAAAAGATTTTAGCAGTTTCTGACAGAATATTGACTTTGCTGCAAACAGTTTTGATCTATTTTGTTGGACCTGATCTGAGATCAAAACTGTTTGCCTAGAGGTACACCTAAAAGTGTATCCTACATAAAATGGGTTAAATGGGCACAAATCAGTGTAAAACTAAAAAATATATATTATGTAAAAAGTCAACGGTCTTCAATATTTAGATTTTGCCAATATGTACTGTATAAGACATTAAACAATTAAATTTAACAGTGTGAAGTATATTATTAGTTAAACAGATTTTCCCAGGGTATGTGAGGATTTATTCCTGGCTGAGGAAAATCATGTTGCCTGAGACGTTAGGTGTATATATCTTTTGAAAACAATGTAGATCTAGACCACGAGGATTCTTAGGGAGCTTTTTGATCTGGGTCTGCACTGTGGGTCAAACTTTTATTGCAGGTAGAAATTGCTTTAGAGGTAACATAAACTGGTCATTTATTGGAAGATGGGGGAATCTGTTTGAAAATTGAGCGTAGTAAGTGCTAAACACCTGCCTGCCCTGTATATAACTCTCTGACCTTATTTCAAATGTCTCTTTTCCTATCCCTTTATCTATATAGCCATGGGGGGGGGGGGGGGGGGGGTTAATTCAACCTTTCAACCTAGAACTGGCAATTAAGCCAAAACTGACATTTTGAAAATGGTTTGGCTCTAGACCAGATACTGAGTAACTTCTGACCAAAGCAGGACCAAAATATTTGTCATTGATTATAGTTTTTCTTGATGTATCTTCAATAAACAAGACAAACAAAACTCTCTACTTGTATCAAGTTAATGTGGCCATTTTGTAGATATTTCAGTACCACAAGGGCATGGTATACCCAAATATAGCCTAGGCTCTTCACCTATGTATACTTTTCACCAGATTTCAAAGACATATTTAGGGTTTTTATCTCGGCTGTGAAGTGGTAAAATTCCCTTGATGTATTTTTCAGTAGGGAAATAGTTATCTACATAAAACAATGGTGTTTGCTTAACTGTAAGAGTTACTTAAAACAATGGTGTTTGCTAACTGTAAGAGTATGTGTCCAGTAGAACATGACTTACATCTCATGGGGTCTCTATAAACAAAACAGTGTACACCCAGATCAGACAATTCCTTCTGGGTCTACACTATTTTAAAAAAATGTTTATAACTTTATATACACTAATAGCAGGAGAAGTGTTCGGAGCTGTCTGATCTGGGTCTACACCGTTTCCAAGAAGCGCTAATGGCTCAACAGCAGAAAGGTTAGGAATTGTCTGATCTGGGTCTACACCATTTTAGAGAAGTGCTGTTGAATATGTTGTAATCAAGGTTGATTCACACTTTTGTAAAAGTGTTCACCCTTTTCTCCACAGAACCACATTTTAATGCCTTTAATGTACGTATTCTTCCACTGAAGAAAATATTTCAGATTTATACATTCATGAATATGTGCCATAAGGCACATTTTCATTATCCTAGCCGATAGTAGCTTAAAGCGGGCTGAAAGTAAAGCATTCTGCGCCCTAAGGTACATTCTGCTTTACTTTCAACCTGCTTTAAGTGGTCACCTATCTCCAAAACTAGAAACAGGCTATGGGGTAAACTGTAAAGTGTTAAAGTGAACTTGGTACATGTAGGTGAAAGTGGTGACCCCTCTGTCATAAGCTCATTCACAATTTCAGGGCTGCCATAAGTTGACATGAAAAATCCTAAGATTTCCAAATTTGTATTTTTCAAGTGTGATTTTACGAATCGTACCTTTACCCCATAGCCTATTTCTAGGTTTGTTGGCATGTGACTACTTAAAGCAGGCTGGAAGTAAAGCAGAATGCGCCTTAAGGCGCATTCTGCTTTACTTTCAGTCTGCTTTATGCTACCATGTACTAGAAAAATATCCGAAGATTTAGGAAAAATCCGGAGAAATGGCAGCCCTGCAATTTAATCAAGTCATAATAGGTAACCAGATACATGTTATATTGGTTTGTACCTGTAAATGAACAGTGTCAACAATCTGTTGAACTTATTTACGACATTCACTTCATTCATTTAACACATCAACCTTCCTGGACTGAAAAATTGTAATGGTCAGCAGTTTGTGTTCTCTTTGATTAAACTGGTTTTGATTGACCTTTTAAATGAAGCTTGTGGGAAACCCGGGGTTAAATTGAGATACTGCATTCAACCCATTATCATATAAATACACCATTTTTTACGCCTTTAATTTTCTCTCACAGAAGACAATAATTCTTGCCCTTTAAAGTGCATTCTGCTTTACTTTCAACTGCATGGTCACCTGTAAAGGTAAAGGTGGAGTTTATAAAGTCTGCTATTATATACATATTCTGTCGATTTTTACATTTACCTCCCTGATCATCGAGTCACAAGTCGGCCATTAACAGACAGCGCTTCTAGCAGCCATGACACATTGACTTATTTCCCTCTCAGGTACCCATTTAAATCACCTGGGTGAAGTGGAGCAATGTAGGGTTAATGTATTGCTCAGAAAAAATTCAGTGATCCTGACAGGGCTCGAACCAGGAACCTCTCGCTTCCTAGGCGAGCGTCCTACCACTGGACCACCGACCCTGTCTTTAACTTTAGAAACAGTTCTTTGGGTAATGGGTTACATTCCATGCATCATTACTGTAATCCTTGCATTTGACCCTTTTCCCTATAGGAACGCCTTTTGACACCTTTACCTGTTCTCTATGATTGACGGACAGGTGACCACTCAAATCAGGGTAAAAGCAAAGCAGAATGCACCTGAAGGAGCATTCAGCTTTACTTTCAGCCTGCTTTAAGCTACCACCTGCTAGGATACAGAAAATATTCCTAATGGGGCCTTAGTCTATAATTATGACTATAAAGTGGAACAATAATCTTTTGTGGAGGAATAATTTAGAGGAGTAAAAAGGCATTTTTTAGGAGTTATATGGGTTAAACACTGAAAAACAAATGATGGGGAAAGAGTTAAATAAAGCTGATGATGACAGTCTTTTGGATAAACAGTTCATTTGATCCATGTCAGGACAAAAAACCAGCTTTAGTGTATTATGACAGAAAAAAAAGAGTTCTATTTATTTGAAAATATTCATATGGAAAACAAATTATTGCCTTGAAATATTGAAAGATAATTTAACTCTGTACTTGCTGAATTTTGATATGTGAAACTCCACCCACTATGAACATGATCTATACCCTGAACTATTTATTGGCTACTGAGATTGATTAAATCCCTAAAGCATAATTTATTGTACATCTTTAACCTTAAGAACAACAACCCCCTAGCCTACTGACTTTGATGGATTTGTACTCCGCTCTACAATTGAACTATTTAACCCTTTCCCCCATAGAAACACCTTTTAACGCATTCAGTTTATTCCTCCACTGAAGAAAATAGCTCCAATTTATACAGTCATAAATATGTATCATAAGGAATTTTATCTTTATTCTAGCAGATGGTAGCTTAACCCTTTGAACCCTAGTCCCGCATATAGGCGTCTTTTCAAACAGTGTACATGTGAATAGTACACTTGTCCTGTGAAAACAGTGAAGGCCCAGATCAGAGGGCTCCGAAAGGAGCCCTCTGATCTTGGTCTTCACTGTTTGTCAGTAATGCCAAAATTGACAAAAACAACTCTTAAAAGTCAGAAATGGACTAGACAAAAATCAAAACTGGAATTGTCCATTTAAAGTTTTAGGGAGGAAAGGGTTAAAGCAGGCTGAAAGTAAAGCAGAATGTGCCTTAAGTTTGTAAGATATGTTAGACCTTAAACATTTCCTTCAAAGAAGTGCCTATACCTACTCCTGCACATAAGAATAAGAGCCACAAATGAAATACATGGAGTCCACTGCAAACAGGTTTGATCCAGATCCGTGTTCTGACCGGTGTGCATACTTCATGGAATAGTCACAACAAAGGGTTTAGTGGAGATAGCGAAATGTTAGACAAAATCTTCACTCCATCAGGTCTTCTTTACATTGGTTGTACATGTATTCGAATCAGGACAACTATTGCGTTAGTTGGAATAGTTGTCAACAAGTTCTATTCGAATCACCACTTGATGTTTTAAGTTGACAAAATGTTGTAAAACCCTCAAATCGAGCGTTGATTTAGTCACGTGACTACGTTAGAGTTGGTAGCAAGTGCTAATTAATGAAGACCCTCTCAATCAATCCAATGGATCCAGATTGCATGGCATTATATGCGTATATAAAAATTGGGGGCGTTATGACTGCTTTTAACGGGTGTTTTATTCATTTCCATTCGTCCTGATGTACAAAGTTTTCGTTGACCACAATTTCTATTCCAGTCTCTGCAAAATCGTTGTCAGCGGGAAATATTTGCGCATTTGCTCCGCCTACTTTTCGTTGTCAACGAAATCGATGATTCGAATACGACCATTGTTTGATAAGCACAATACAATGCCCGTACATTAGAGCAACTATGGTATGCACTCACTCAGCTGTTATTGTTAGATAAAAAAAACAACTCACTATTAGGACTCCCGATAAGAGGGGAGTACACTGAACAAATCCAACTTTTTTCTCTCTCATTTTAGCACCAAATCCTATGGTGTTAGTACTCAATAGAATCATGTCGAAGCTGTCACCTGTATTCAATGTCATGATGCTTCTTTGGGGGAACAGGTTATGTAGAGGACTATTGAGTGACATCTTTTTCCCGTGAATATATAAAACTCTGCCTTCTATGAACATTTATCATGAGAACTATTATATTGGCTAATAAGATAAGGCAATTTTCCTTAGGAAAGAGTTCAGACTCATGACAGACACTAGATCCTGTAATTAAACAGTGGGGCCCTGATCAGATAGCTGTGTGATCTGGGTCTACACTGTTGGTAACCCATTACCCTATAAATACGCCTTTTTACGCCTCTATTTTATTCACCCACTAAAGAAAATAACTCCAATTTATACAGTCATAAATATGTATCATAAGAAATATTTTCCAAATTCTAGCAGATGATAGCTTAAAGCAGGCTGAAAGTAAAGCAGAATGTGCCTTAAGGCACATTCTACTTTACTTTCAACCTGCATTAAGTGGTCACCTATCTTCAAAACTAGAAACAGGCTTAATGGGGTAATGGGTTAAAGTGTCAATATACTCTGACAGCATGAGAAGGGTTAAGTGGTGGTAGAGATATGATCTATAAAGACACTCCTCCTGCATTTTGCACATTCTTGCATGAAATATTGGCAAACATGTACTGAACACCCATTCAACTCTTTGTATGCCCATTTAACCCATTATCCCATAAATACGCCTTTTTATGCCTTCACTTTATTTCTCCATTGAAGAAAATAATTCCACTATATACAGTAATAAATATGTATCATCACAAATTTGTTCTATATCCTAGCAGATGGCAGCTTAAAGCAGGCTGAAAGTAAAGCAGAATGCGCCTTAACACACATTCTGCTTTACTTTCAACCTGCTTTAAAATGGTCACCTATTTTCCAGGGTTGGCCGTTAAAAACCGGGGTGGTTTTAATGGGTTAATGGGTTAACCTTTGCAAATACTTTGAATCCAGATATGGCACAGTGTCTCATCAGGATCCAAAACTGTTTGTTACTCTGATCCTGTCTTGGTATTATATTTAGAAAACTCTATTTTTAGAATAATAGCAGATCACAATAAACTACTTTTTGAACAGTTGCTGTATAGTTAATTAATTGACGATGCATGGTTAGTCAACTTGTCTTAGGTGTATCCAGATACGAGGAAGTAAACCGAACAAATCCAACATTTTCTTACTCATTTTAGCACCAAATCCTATGGTGTTACTTTTCATTAGAATCGTCGAGATTAATTCTACTGATTAAATAGTGACACCAAAGGGTTTAATGCAGAAATAAAGATTTTAGTTTTTGCAAAACTCCCCTTATCTGGAAATCTGGCGTGTAACTCTTTGCACATCACTGGAAAAACTATGATTATCTTTGCGAACACTTTGGATCCAGATGAGAAGCTGTCAGTCAGAATCCAAATGGTTTGACACTCTGGTCCTATTTTGCAAAGAAATTTCAGAAAATTTGACATTTAGAAAAGTAGCCGATGACAATTGTTGCAGACGAACAATTTACTTAGCATTGAAAGAGTGAATTGATTGTCTGTTATTTCCTCATATTGTTTCCTGATAGTTACAGGAACGCTTGTAGGTTACGTGTGATATATGTAACATAATCCTTCTTTGTCAAGCTTCCTCATAAATATACATTGGTAAACAGTACAGACTCAGATGTGACTCATCATCCTTCTTTAACCCATTACCCCATAAATACACCTTTTTATGCCTTTGATTTATTCCTCCACTGAAGAAAATACTTTCAATTTATACAGTTATGAATATGTATGATAAGAAATATTTTCTATAATTTAGTGGATGGAATCTTAAAGCAGGCTGAAAGTAAAGCAGAATGCGCCTTAAGGCGCATTCTGCTTTACTTTCAACCTGCTTTAAGTGGTCACCTATTTTCAAAAGAAACAGGCTATGGGGTAATGAGTTAAGCCAATACTCCTTAGATATGCATTTTAATGCCTTGCCTTTCATTTATTCAGCTGACAAGTTGGGTCATGTCAGACAAAGGTCAAGGTCATTTTGAGGTCCAATAGGGTTAATTCAACATTGGCCATAGCTCTAGGACTAAATGTGATAGAGACTTCATATTTGACATGTGTATTCAACTCAAGAATCTTTGAGCTCAGTACAAATTGGGTCATGTCCAACAAAGTCAAGGTCATTTAAAGGTTAGGGTCCCATCAGGGAGTATAGTGTTTCACAAACACATCTTGTTGGCATTGTTCCTTCTTAATCTATTAGAATAACAAAACAGATGAGTGTTGGCTTGTTAGCCCTCTTATTTGTTGAAGTTATTGTCATCACTCAGGTGTCCTTGTCGGCGTTGTCCTCGTCGTCCAAAATCTTACCACCTTCATTTTTGGCATGCATATTCATCTTGACAAGACCTATCGAGACATCAGGTAACCAAAACATTTTACCAATTGACCTTGACCTAGACCTAATTTTACTGTATTTTTCCCTGATCTTCAAAACCAGAAAAGTGTTGGCACTAGCATGGGGTCCTCTGGTTTACTATCTGGTGTTGTTTTAATGGGCTCTTTCTTGGTTAACTATATTTTACCGTTCCATCTAGCATCAACACTGTTTACTACAATGCTTTGATACTTATACAGTTATTGCCTTTGACCATTACCAACTCACCAATAATACTCAAGCTCAGCTTGACCTTGACCTAATTTGGACTTAGAAAAGATTCAGTATATATTGTCAAGGATGCCCCCGGGGGCATAAGCATTTATTGTCTTGTATGTTTCTTCTAACAACTAACAACAAAACAGTGTATAGTAAATAAGCCATTCAACGATGACTCGAATTTGATTACATTATCTGATGAAGAAAACTACAGTCGGTATTAGCTCAGTGGTTATGTATCTGCGCTACCAACGTAAGGGTTGTGGGTCGATCCCTGATAAAGTTTATTTTGTAATATTTTTTAATTTGTCTTTTTAGCTCACCTGGCAAGGTGAGCTTTTAGGATCGCTGAATGTCCGTCGTCCACAATTGTTCGTTAACACTCTAGCACCTACAAATTTCATCCGATCTTCATGAAACTTCATGACAATGTTTGTCTTGATGAAATCTAGGTCAAGATCAAATGTGGGTCATGTCCGGTCAAAAACTAGGTCACTAGGTCAAATCATAGAAAAACCTTGTTAACACTCTAGAGGCTACAAATCTGAATGGATTTACTGAAACTTGGTCAGAATGTTTGCCTCATTGATATCTAGGTCATGTTCGAATGTGGGTCATGTCCGGTCAAAAACTAGGTCACTAGGTCAAATCAAAGAAAAAGTGTTAACCCTCTAGAGGCTACAAATCTTGTTAGATCTGATTGAAATATACTCAGCGTCACTAGAAAGTTACAACCCATATGTAGGTCCATAATTCCTTTCCCTCATTACATATAGATGAAATTATTTTTATATTGTACACGATGAAGTGTTATAGAAATATTAAACATGGTTTGATACGCATTTATCCCAAAAAGATGTGTCAAGTGTTTGCTTTAAGAAGGTCACCGGAAAAACAAAAGTCACAAACCTCAGGAATGGGTATGGCCTCCTTGTGCACGAAGGATTGGGGTGATTTTGCGCCGCATAATCTGTATCAGACGTTGTATGCGGTACTGGGGGATAGCCTTCAATTCGTCCATGAGGGTCTGGATGAGCTGCTGACGGTCCCCGACGTGACGTCGACCGTCATACACTGCACGTCCTAATTGGTCCCACAAATGCTCTATAGGGCTGAGATATGGCGAGTAAGCAGGCCAAGGAAATGTATTGACATTATTGTCTATCAGGAAACCCTGTGTTTACCTTGCAGAGTGAGGCCGGGGATTGTCTTGTTGGTATACGTTAACGTCACCGTGTGTCTGTAGAAACGGGAAAACAACTGGTCTTAAGATGTTGTCAACATACCGCTGTGCCGTCAAATTTCCATAAACCACGACGAGTGGTGTTTTATGTCTCCAAGAGATGCCTGTTCACACCATTGCACTGCCCCCACACCACCGTACAGCCTGTCTCACACAACAGTCCGCATACCGGTCTCCCCGAACTCTCCATACCTCCTTTCGCCCGTCGACCATATCTCAACAAAATCTGGATTCGTCGGTAAAAAGTTCACCTTGCCACTGCCGATTTAGCCATTTCCAGTTCAATGTACACCAATTCACCCGGTTTTGTCGACGTTCTTGCGTTCTTTACCTAACCCCGTTAAGCCTATTGAGCACATAACACTGTCCCCTTAAAGCGAATGCGCACAGTAGATGCGTGTATCCGGCCATTATTAAGTCCTGGCCCCGAGGTTATAAAACTAAAAAAACGAACTCTGTGCTCAAAACTCAGAAGTATTCTCAGCTCATAACACTTCAGATAACATTTTATTTTATAACTAGTATTTGCATACATAATTATAATGTACTACTGTATTCAAATGAGGTTACAAAAATCAAATAAAACAAGTTTTGCAAAAACAAGAGCCTGTTATCGAAACTGAGTTTTGAGCACAGAGTTCGTTTTAAAGTTTTATAACCTCAGGGCCAGGTGTCTCCCTAACCTCGGGGCCAGGTGTCTCCCGTGCCGTCTTTGTAGCCGACAGGAACCTATTGCGAAGGTGCGAGAGGACTATTTGACAGTCAGTACGTCTTGACGTCACCTTTGGGTGTCCTGGGCGCGGTCTATCGCCCACAGACCCTGTCTGATGGTGTCTCCGGACGAGATTCATGGTCGTTTGGTGAGAAGACCCATTCAACCAGCTATTTCTCAAAATGGTAACCCGGTGTCGACCATTGTAACCGACGGACCTGCTGACATTGGGCGTTCGTCAAACGTCCAATTTTGAGCAAATCTTTTACGAATTTTATCGGCTTTTTGTTGGTATGAACACTGAATTTCATAAACCACAAACGGATTTTGATAAAATATGAGTACATGTATACTTTGTACGTAAACGTCAAATTACACGTGACGTCCGTGGTCGAAAAGGAGAGCACAGTATCGGGACAATATAAACGTCCGTTACTTCACATTTAAATCAAGATCGATATCGTACTAGTATTTTGCACATGATACTACTTTTGTAAAAAATATAGCGGTGTATATAATAGGGTGGTAACTTTCCAGTGACGCTGAGTATATTTTCAGAATGTTTGCCTACATCAAATCAAGGTCAAAATCAAATGTGGATTGTGTTTGGTCAAAAACTAGGTCACTAGGTCAAATTACAGAAAAATCTTGTTAACACTCTAAAGAAGTCATAATCTAGGTCACTATATAGGTTAAATTTACATGGTGTACCAGGTGAGCGATTTAGGGCCATGGTGGCCCTTGTTTTATAAACTTTTTTCATGGTAGACACATACAAACCATGATATTCATGCTATTGTATAAAATAAGTATGTACAGTGAACTTGCCTAAGGAAACTTGGATAGAAAATGTGCTTATACAGTGGAGAAAATGTTATTGAATATCTCACTCATTTAAACGCAAACGAAACACAAACGCATAGCAATAAATCATCGAAAAGGACAAATTTTTGACAATTTTTGCTATTCATGTTACCTGGTGGCATCTGATCTGGCTCCAAACTGTTTGCTATGGAAATAATAGTTTTAGCATAATTGCGTTTATTGGGAAAGAATTTACGCTTTCTCCTCTGTAGCAACATATTACTTTATGCAAAGCACTCTATGGCAGAAAGCACTCTTTGTTACTTCTGTATTTCTTTAAGCAGCATTTTTTCTTTACTGAAACGTTTACTGTTTTTTTTTAGTAAAACATAAAATTATAGGAAAAAAATACCGACGTTTACAAAACAGTGCCTGGAATCGAACCAACGACCCCTAGCACTACGAGTCAATGACACTATCCACTTAGCTATTGCGACAGGGGCGTTAGATTATCGACAAAAGTACATTACCTGATGTTTTCATTGATCTGTAAATAAAGCATACGGACACTTACGATGGTACCCTACGAAAATTGACGGAAAGTGATGACTGACAGGTCAAACCTTATGGAATACACAGTACAACCGACTGATATTGTTGGCATTGGAGAATTGCTGCGTAATGTAGAACAAAAATAATGCAGAAGTTACCTTGGCAGACATCAGAACATACATGTAGAATGCTTTTAATACCAAGACATCAAGATATTAATCAAATGAGTCACGTAGGGGATTCATTTTAAAAAAAGATGACATTATCATTGTGTGTCATGGGGTGTTGAAACCGATTGCATATGGGCTATTAATTCTATCTTCGCTATACCCATGCAATGCATGGTGGTAGAGTTTTAAAGCCCAGTTTTAGGCAAGGAGTTTTGTATGATATTTAGGGAAGGGCATTATATTTAACCCATTACCCCATAGCCTGTTTCTAGTTTTGAAGACATGTAACCACTTAAAGCAGGTTGAAAGTAAATCAGAATGTGCCTTAAGGCACATTCTGCTTTACTTTCAACCTGCTTTAAGCTAAAATCTGCTAGGCCCTATAAAATATTTGTAATGGTAATTGTGCATGAGGGTATAAACTGGAACTATTTTCTTTGGCGGTGGAATAAATTAAATACGCTAAAAGTCGCTTCTATGGTTACTGTAGAAACAAAAAGCCCCCAGAGGTTTTGGCAATCTGCAGTACTTTGGTCATGTATTATGCAGCCACCTGTAGAGATCACCATGCTCCTTTATAAAGTGCTTGCTTAACCCTGTCCCCCATAGAAGCATCTTTTGGCACATTTAATTATTCCTCCACCAAAGAAAATAGTTCTAATTTATATAGTCATAAACATGTAACAAAAGAAATACTTTGTATATCCTAGCAGATGGTAGCTTAAAGCAGGCTGAAAGTAAAGCAGAATGTGCCTTAAGGCACATTCTGTTATACTTTCAACCTGCTTTAAGTGGTCACCTGCTTTAAGTTGTCACCTGTCTTCAAAATTAGAAACAGGCCATGGGGTAAAGGGTTATTTTGACTGTATTGTATACCTCTAAGGCAGGAGTTAAAAGCATGTCATGGTTGTACATGTATCTCGTCTTAATATATCACACTATGAAATTGTCATTTACAAATTTTGACATCTGAAAAGATTTTAGTTTCTAACAATTCTTAGAGTTTACTTAATATACATTTTATATAAAAAATATTATTAAAGGGTCAAACAGTTAAAGTGCAGATGAGATGCCAAGTTACTTGTAGTTTCATCTTGATCCAAACTGTTTGCTGCACTGCACCATGCATGCAGTTATCACAAAATGGCCCGTAGCATGCAGAAGGTTAACTCTTTGCATGCTGGGTATTTTGTTTCGTCTGCAATCTTTGTCGGCTGCTATTGTTCTAAAAATATATTTTTCTAAATTTCTATTCAAAACAAATCATTGGTCAGAGTGTCAAACAGTTTGGATCCTGATGAGACGCAGCTTTACGCGGCGTCTCATCTGGATCCAAACTGTTTGCAAAGGCAATCACTGTGGCGGACATATTCGCCGCTAGCATGCAAAGAGATAATTATTTATTCTACTTCCTGAACCATTGATCCAATTTTCCCATTATCTATGCCAATCTTTTAAATAGCTGTGTCAAGTTAAACCCCTTCACTGCCCTATCCAAGTGCACTGATGTTTGTAAATAGTTTGGAACCTCATGAAATAATTTTGTATCTGAACAGGATCCACATTGTTTGACACACATTTAAATAATTTTTACCAAAACTGCCATAAATTTATTTCCAAAAATAGAAGCACACAATCATTTTGAAGCAAATGACGTCTAGGCGGTGAAGGGAGTATAAGCTTAATATTGGAGGGAAAAAGGTACTTTAGAGCTTTAATGAGCAATTGGATCCGGATCACACAATACAAACATAGTTTGATCAGAATCAAAACTGTTTGATACTTTATTTGTATATCTCCAAAATATAGGAGAGAAAGAGTCAATTACAGAGTAAAATCAGACTTTGCATAGAAGGGTATAATACCTTCAGGCACATACTGCCAATCTGCTTTAACTCTTTCCTCCCTGAAACTTTAAATGGAAAATTCCAGTTTCCATTTTAGTCTAGTCCATTTCTGACTTTTAAGGGTTGTTTTTGTCAATGTTTGGCATTGTGACAAACAGTGAAGAACCTGATCAGAGGGCTCCTTTCGGAGCCCTCTGATCAGGGTCTTCACTGTTTGCATAGGTCAAGTGTACTATTCACATGTACACTGTTTGAAAAGCACGCCTATATGCGGGACTAGGGCTCAAAGAGTTAAGCTACCATCTGTGAGGATATAGACAATATTTCTTATGGTGTAGTGTATAATGTCAGGAGTTAATTTTTCTTCAGTGAACAAATAAATGAAAGGCGTAAAAAGGCATTTTATGTTATAGTTGTTGTCTGCTTAGATATCTAACTGTTCTAATATTAGAATTTTCTAAAATTTATTTTCAAAAAATAGCCTCAGAATGTCAAACAGATTGGATCTGGATGAGACTCAGAGTTACTTGGCGTCTCCTCTGGATTCAAACTGTTTGCATAGGTTTAACCCATTACCCCATAGCCTGTTCCTAGTTTTGAAGATAGGTGGCCACTTAAAGCAGGTTGAAAGTAAAGCAGAATGTGCCCTAAGGCACATTCTGCTTTACTTTCAGCCTGCTTTAAGCTATTATCTGCTATAATATAGAAAATATTTCTTATGATTCTTATTTGTAACAGTATAAATTGGATTTATTTTGTTCAGTAGAGGAATAAATTAGTGGCGTAAAAAGGGGTATTTATGGGGTAATGGGTAAAGAATCACGGTTAGCATGTATATTGAGTTGATATCACATAATATTGCACACTGCATGGGTAGTTTATCCCATACACTGTGTTCCTGGAATAAGTCATGTTTCAAAATTATCAAATACAGGTGTGTTGTGAAGATAAGCTGTAGTGGATTAGCTTAAAATGATTACAATTTGTTTATGAATTGATGTTATAGAGGTATGTCATAATTCTTCTATTTCATTAAATCCTATTTAAACTGCTTTGGACACTGTTAATATTAACCCGTTACAGGGCTCCAGATAAGGGGAGTATTTCAAAAACTAAAATCTTTATTTCTGCATTAAACCCTATGGTGTCACTACTCATTAGAATCGTCTCGAAGAGACGATTCTAATAGTAACACCATAGGTTTTGGTGCTGAAATGAGTGAGAAAATAGAGGATTTGTTCAGTTTACTCCCTCTAATCTGGAGCCCTGCCGTTAACGATAGCTTGGTTTCAGTTTTAAAGACAGATGATAGATTCGCTCAAAGCAGAATGAAAGTGAAACAGAAAGTTCCTGAACTCATTACCTCATGGCATGTTAACCCTTGCCCGCCAAATAAATTGTCGTCTGCTATATTTCTCGTCTGCTTCAAGTTTCAAAGTGCTTCAAAGTTGCTCAAAATTGCTGAAAATGTTGTCCGAGTGTCAAACAGCTTGGATCCGGATGAGACGCCGAGTTACTCGGCGTCTCATCCGGATCCAAGCTGTTTGCATATGGAGCTATAGTCGTGAGTGGCAGGCTAAGGGTTAAAGACAAGTGACTACTTACAGCAGGCTGAAGTAAAACAAGTCTTCAATGTGCCTTAACCCATTGTCCCAAATGACCCATTGATATCTGTACAAATTGGGTTATGTCATTCAAAAGTCAAGTTCATTTAGGCCGGTCATGGTCACATCAGATATTTTACATCTTTAAAAAAGAGGGATTTAGTTCCCATCTCAACAGATTTAAAAATCCTATTAGGAAACTCAATGAGAGGAAACAATTTTGAAGCAGATGTTGTTTATCTATCTTACAATGTTGTTTGTTACACATTCCTGTAAATCATTGTATAAATGTTGCATCCTGGAGTAGTTATATTAAGATTCAAAATATTCAAAATCCTGGAATAGTTATATTTACTCTTTGCATGCTGGGTCATTTTTTTCATCTGCAACATTTGTCGTCTACTGATGTTCTAAAATTAGAATTTTCAAAATTTCTTTTAAATCTAAGGTCAGAATGGCAAACAGTTTGGATCCAGATGAGACGCCGCGTTACGCGGCATCTCATCTGGATCCAAACAGTTTGCAAAGGTAATCACTGTGGCACATATATCTGCCGCTAGCATGGTAAGAGTTAAGATTCAAAATCTTTGCATCATTTAACTTTTACCCTTACTCTGATGGCTTTATAAATGGACACGAAATAATGAATTTCCGTGTATCTTAAAAACATGTAAAATTATGGCAAACAGTGCAGACCCAGATCAGAGGGCACCATCAGAATCTTGGCATGGTGTGTTTGTTTCCCACACAGTATAAGCTTCAATGCTGAAAACTGTTGAATTTTGAAAGTTAATTGTTATAATATATCCCATAATTCATAGTTGTAAAGTTTGGTAGGTACAGTGCACGTTGGTGAGACATTAGATACAGCAATTTGATCTGATTGTAAATCACAGTTTGACAGGTTCTGCCTGCATTAACCCTTAGCCTGCCACTCACGACTATAGCTCCATATGCAAACAGCTTGGATCCGGATGAGACGCCGAGTAACTCGGCGTCTCATCCAGATCCAAGCTGTTTGACACTCGGACAACATTTTCAGCAATTTTGAGCAACTTTGAAGCACTTTGAAACTTGAAGCAGACGAGAAATATAGCAGACGACAATTTATTTGGCGGGCTACGGGTTAATAGACAGCATGACAGGATCACACATGTCTGTCAGGCTAATTAACATGATACAGTGCTCCCTTCCTACAACAGCCCCCCCCCCCCAACAAGGAGGACGCATTCTGCTTAACTTTCAGCCTGCTTTATGCTACCATCTGCTAGAATAGAGAAAATATTTCTTATTATACATATTTATAACAGTATAAATTGGAACTATTTTCTTCAGTGTAGAAATAAATATAGGCGAAAAAAAGTGTATTTATGGGGTAATGGGTTAATTGAATTTCTTTCTTGTTACAGAAGTGCCATCAGGATGGCTTTACACCAAGGTGCCTTGGCGATCTTTGAGAACAATGTCGGGGTCAGTGATGCTGTACTGCTTGATCCTATGACAGAAGAAGCCTTTATAGAGAACCTGAAGGAACGCTTCAACCATGACCAGATCTATGTAAGACTTAATTATGCTTGATTTTAGCCGTAACTCTTTCAACACCATCGACCTGCCTTAAAATATACTCAATACAGACCCAGAACAGAGGGCTCCTGTACTGTAGAAGGGGTTGGGTGGGTGTGGTGGTAGTGGTGGGGGGGGGGGGGGGGGGGGTAGTGAAATTTTCAAACATCTTCTTCTGAAATTAACATGGCCAAAGCTTTTGTATATGGCATGGTGACACTTCTAGAGGTCCTCAGTCTCTGATACCAATATGGTTGGAATGGTTCAGGCCCAGCACTTATACAGCGTTTGCGTTGAATCTTAGTGCATTCTCAGGTATTTGATTAGTCAGATTTGAGCCGAGGCTCATATCTGACCAATCAAATGCTTGAGAACGATTTTAGACTCCATTCAAATGCTTTATAAGCATGGACCCTGGTTACTATTGCATATCTAAGTCACAGCTAGCTAGGGGCTAAAATTAGATTGTTTCAATAAAAGCTTAAAAAAATCTTCTTGTCTGAAATCCCAGTACCCTGAGCTTAAATATTTGGCACAAAGCATCATCTATTGAATCTTTTTATGAATAGTCTTTAAATAATGTCCCTAGGGTAAAAAATGACCCTGGGCCGGGGGTCACTGTTTTACATATTGTTATATAGTGAAATTGTCAAACATAGTTTTTTCTGAAACTTATGCGACCACAGCTTTGATATTTGGCATGGTGACACTTCTAGAGGTCCTTTATACCATTTTTGCTGAAATAGTTTGGGTCTGTTGCATATCTAGGTTACACTCAGCTAAAATAGATTATTTTTCTGTGAAAACTTGTCCTGTTAAAAACCCGAAGCAAAATCCACAACTCCTATCATTAGTTACAGGGATTTCCCCAGGCCGTTTTCGCCTGTCGCGGGCGACATGTCTTCCTTCCCGGCGGTCTCTTCTCGACATGTTTTGATCTGGCCGACATGCCTTAATCTGTAATTTAGTGTAAAGCGACTAGCCTTAATCATGGCTCAGTCTGTGTTGTGTACTCAGTAATTGTTTCATATGCCAAACGCCGTCGGGCGTGTGCTTAGCTTCATCAAACAATCACGAGCCGAATTTCCTTATCTAAATGGTGATTGACAGGGACTTGTTCCATTTTGAGCGAGATTAACTTTTGATTGACGTTTCTAAAACCGCTAGTTCTGGTATTGATGCGAGTAGATTCTACAACATGGCTAACTTTACAAACAGCGACTTGAATGATTTTCGGAAAACAAGCTACGAACAACGCTGAAAGAAAAATAAATACTAGCCGAAACCGGAACCTCGGACATTCGGATTTCCTTTTCCCTAATTTAAACATAATAAATCAGAATCAGAAGATGATTAACGGCAGACTGAAAATTCGCCGCGAATATTGAGACATGAAATCGCGTGTCGCCTCGGAAAAATATCCTCGATACGGGACCTATTAAATAAGGAAATTCTCCGAAAATACTGAACAAACGAATATTTTAAATGGATATAAATTACCTTTTAGAATTGATTTCCTCACAACTCCGTAATAATAATCACGTAACAGACACAAACAGTATTCCAAACTTCCGAAATGAAATCCAAATGCGCGGCATGCTTGGAACTTTGTCACATGTCTTTACTTACTTGTATCATTGGTTATCAAAAAGGTAATTCCCAGCGTCATTTTGAAAACATCCAATTAGATTAGACGTTATAAACTTCCATTTAGAATGACAGGAAATTAACATAAATTACTATGTTTAAAATTAGCACTTATTCTTATGCAATGGCTATCGACGCGGAAGACGTTTTTCGTAGGAGTTTCAAGAAATAAGTTACAAGAGAAGAATAAAAGCAACACATACACGCGGGAAACGATGAATCTCTGAAAAAAGCTTTCTGGTATTTTTGGTAAATAGGAATTGAAATTGAATACTTGGAGATGAAATATTGAAACAGAAAGCAATCTTGACACATAAAAAAAAAATTAAAAAAAATTTTTTTTTTTTTAACTAGACCTCCATTATACTACCGTATCTAGATCTATCTTCGATAGAGTACAAAAACAATTTCTTTTCTTTAACCTCAAGGGAACAGTAAAGGCATAAAAACGTATCTCAAATGACTATGAGGAATAAGAGTTAAAACATGATACTTTTAAATCACATTGTACATGCACTGTACTTAATTCTAAATAAGGGTAGGTGTTTGTGTGTATGTTTGACTGTGTGTGGCAAGTTAATGACTTATGAATGTTTGTTTTTCCATAAAAATAAATAAGACAACCAGTTTTTCCCTGGTCAGTGGCTTCCTGTTCTGGACCTGTTTGCAGCACAAGCCCTACCTACTTGTTTCTGCATTTCTGTTTCAGAATTTATTTATTTGAAAACAAAAAGGAGCATTTCTAGTATTTGTGTGTATTATCTGATTGAGTGTGACAGTAGTGTAGTATATATATGTATAGCAGAGAAAATTGAAAATGTGGGTACATTTCACATGCTTTAAACTTTCAAATACTGATTTTTTTAAAAAGACTTTTCCATTTTGGTCAAGAGACTACATGTTGTTTGTGGTTTCTGTCAATAGTAGACTGTAGTTTTCCCAAAGACTTTACAATCTTGTAAATGGCACTGACACTGATCAGAGGACTCACCCAGGAGATCAGACTGGGTCTACACTTTTGCCATTAATCCAGGCATTCATAGTTTCCACATCCTAGTTTCTGGATTCTATTTATCATTTTTGTGCTTTTACAACTTGTAAGGTTTTACAATGTAATACTTTGTTGCAAAATAATGGAATACTAGTTAATGCAAGCTGCAGTCAGCAACTGAACTGGGAGATCAGAAGGTACATGTATTATAGTAAACTTTAGTTATGAGTTGTAACTTAAATATTGGTGCTGAACTTGAAAACAAAAACCCTACACACACTAGATCTAGGAAACAGAATAATACTTATTTCAGCCATTTCCATATAAACACACTATAGTATACACTACATATATGTATTGCCCAAAATGCACTATTTCATTGATTAAAGAACCAAAAACAATCGCCCTCCCACACCCTCCCCCTATGCCCCAAATTCAACATGCCTTCAGGAAATCCTGGGGAAATCCCTGAGTTAATTAACAAATTATTCCCCTTTGGAAAATGAAAAATACCCCAACAGGGAGTGTATTTTTTCTAGGTGAACGAGTTATGGCCTCATGTGGATCTTGTATTAGTAACTTATATGAAAGTGCACTGTAAGAAATATTCTAGCAGATGGGGCTTAAAGCAGTCTGAAAGTAAAGGGGAATGCACTGTAAGGTGCATTACTGTCAATCTGCTTTAAGTGGTCACCTGTTTCAAAATTGCCTTCTTGTTCAATTTACTTTTTATGGAACTAATAGAGAATGATTTAGGGATGGTCATTCACACTTCAATGGATGTCGACTATCAGTGCAGGCGTGTGTGAAAGTAACAAGTTGATCTTAAAAAATCCTAAAATTTCCAAACTTTCTATTTTTCAAGCATGATAACTGAAATCAGGTTTAAATTATATTGAAGCAGAATTCGCCTGAAGGTGCATTCTGCTTAACTTTCAGCCTGCTTTAAGCTACCATCTGCTAGGATAAAAATCCGAAGAGATTGGAAAAATCCGAAGAAATATGGCAAGCCTGCATAAAAGGCTCAGGTTTTAGACCAGCATGATGTCAATACTGTGATTTCAAACTGCCCACACATGTGCAAATTAATTCTCATGTCTATTTTAAACTAATTAAAATGAACAACTCATACCTTGATTTTGCATGACTGTGTGAGTTTTATGTATCAATACAATTTCCCAAGTTGGAGTGGGATGGTTCAACTTTGAAATAAAACTTAATCAATTTATTTATGAATATATTCTAGTTCTTCAAGCAGTTTGAGTCCTAACAAAAAGCTAAGTTACCCCACTTATGATCTGAATCCAATCATTATCAAACTTCCTTAAGTGACTATTAACAGTTAACCTTTTTCCCCATAGCCTGTTTCTAAGTTTGCAGACATGTGACCACTTAAAGCAGGCTGAAAGTAAAGCAGAATGCGCCTTCAGGCGCATTCTGCTTTACTTTTAACCTGCTTTAAGCTACCATCTGCTAGGATATAGAACATTATCTATTATGTTACATGTTCATGATTGTATAAATTGGACCTATTTTCTTCAGGGGAGGAATAAATTGAATGCGCTAAAAGTCACTTGTATTGGGGAAAGGGTTAAGGATATGAGTACGTAGTTTTTAACCATTTCTCTTTTAATACTCTAAAATTGTCATCTGCAATTTATATATACAAACTTGAAACTTTAGCACTTTGATTGGAGAAGTATCAACACAAGTGTCAAACAGTTTGGAGCCTAATCAGATGCCGAGTTACTTAATCTGGATCCAATCTGATTGTATTGATGAATGCCAGTTGAAGGATTCTGATTATGTTGAGCTATTGATCGGAAACCATTTGGTCTACAGACCGACACATACAAAGCAATATACTTGTACCCCTTTGGGGGCATATAATGCAGAAAGCTCCTGCAGGCATTTTCTGCATTATTTTTATCCTGCATTTAATAGTCACCTGCATTTGATTACCTGTAGGCTTCTTCAAAGAAAGATCGCTTAACCTTTAAATTACTCAATAGCCTCTTTCTAGTTTTGAAGACAGGTGAACATGCACTTAAAGCAGGTTGAAAGTAAAGCAGAATGCTTTAGATATTTCTTGTGTTGCATATTCATTACTGTGTAAAGCGGAACTCTTTACTTAAGTGGAGGAATTAATTAAATGCGTAAAAGATGTATCTATGGAGTAAAGGATTAATACAGGCATGGTTATGATTCTGTACAGATCCATATAAGCCATATACTGTTTGTAGGAATCACCTCTAGAGACCTGTAAATGTTTTCAAAGGTTTTAGGCTATTAAAGATACAATTAACGGATTGCTGTTTTCAGTTCTCATCACCTTAACATTTCACATATTGAAAATGATCTTACCAAAGAGAAAATACCATAGAGACTTTCGGTAAAATCCAGACATTTCAACCGCTGCAAAAGAAGCTTTTTTTTCAGTTTCAAAGGTAAGATGGCTACTTAAAGCATGGTACCAGGGTTTGTGAGTTTGATCCCTCGCTGGACCAAGTCTTTTGGATGAGACTTTATAGACCGAAGTCTGATGTATCAGTGTTTTACATTGGGCATCCAAAAGAACCAGAGGACTATGTCAATAATAAGAGTAGGGTATCGCACCTGGGTTTTCTGTATCCCCTTCCCTCACTCTTTGGGGCATCCAATTAGCCAATATATGGCAGAAATAATGGACGTTAACAAACAAGCAAGCTTAAAGCAGGAACAGAGTAAGGCAGACATCTCCTTCTGGATCTATCTGCTTTAACTTTATGGCTCTATCTGCTTTTACTTTCAACCCGTTTTTAAACTTAGAAGTTTGTATTATACCATTAACATGATGTGTTTTTAGCTCACCTGGCATGAAGTGCTCAGGTGAGCTATTTTGATCGCAGGAAGTCTGGCGTCTGTGGTCGGTCCATCCATCCATCAGACCGTCCACAATTGGCTTGTTAACACTAGCGGCTACAAATTTTATTTGATTTTCATGAAACTTGAAGAAATAATTTTATGTCAAGTTCGAATATGGATCATGTCAGGTCCAATCATAGAAAAACCTTGTTAACACTCTAGAGGCTTATACAAACCTCATTAGATCTTCATGTAAATTGGTCAAAATGTTTGCCTCATTGAAATCTAGGTCAAGGTTGATGAGGGTAATGTCAGGTCAGGTCACTAGGTCAAGATTTACATGATATACCCAGGTGAGCACTCTTGGGCCATCTTGTCCTCAATATTTCAAACTTGCTTTTAAGGATGTAGGCCTGTCTTTTTGAGCATTATGAAATTTCCGAAAAAATTTACGAAGTCATTTCCAAAAAAATGTTAAGAACTCATTTTTGGTGAATGCATACAGTAATAAAATACTATTTTCCCGGGGAAAAATTGGATTTTCTTTCCGGAAGGGACTTTTTAAGTTTTATGTCCTATTCGTAGTTTACAGCATACACTGTTTTCATAGGTACTGTAGGTTGCATTTTGTTACATCCGATTTCATTTCAATTTCTCAGAATATAAGCATGAAATTTTCATGGTAGTACAGTTTTAGTATAAATTATAGATAACTCAATAGATAAAAAAAAAAAATTTTTTTGGTAAAAATACACGAAAAATTGAAAAAATGAGAAAAAATGGATTTTTTAGATAAAGTGATCTATATCTTTTTTAAAAGATCCGGGACCCTGTGTTTTTATTTGCTATTTCACTAAAACTTTTTGTTTGCAAGGCTAAAAACAACAAATAAAAAAGTTGGTAATTAGTTTGCTACAATTTGTAGGGCAATTTTCACTGTGCCTTATTCTCCCATTATAAAAAAGTGGGTGGGGTAAATTTTACTCCTTTCCGGTGAAATCAAACATTTTTATTTTGGATCTTGATAAAACATTATTTTCAGGGTTTATTCTTACTATGGTAATATAAATTAGGATACTTTTTGTACAAATAGATTGTTTAAATAAAGATTGAAAAACCGTAGTACTAAAAAAGTAAAAAGTAGGAGTTTTTATGAAGCTTCAATATTAGGGGGGTACCCTTGAAAAATCTCAAATTGTGAAAAAGAAAGGTCCGGTACCCCCACTTTTTACACCTGTTTTGTCATAGAAACTAATTTTACTGTCTTTATGCAAAGTTTGAAGAATTTGGTAATTACTTTCCAAAGGTGTACCTACCCCCTTAAGTCAAACTTATGGATATTTCTACAGTTGAATTTCATTCAAGTAAAAAATATCAGTATTTCAAAGTTCAAACCTGGCTAACACCTTTTAACTTTGAAAATATGGACATCTTCCACATAAGGGGGAGTTTAAAATTATTGAGACTGTACCAATTTATAGACATGTTTATTATGCTTTGCTGTGTATTGGATTTATAGAAGTTCCTTGGCATCTGATCTATATCCAGTCTGTTTGCAAAGGTCTAGACAATGGTTTCAGCAAAACTCCTTTTTTCCCCATTTAATCCATTATAAATACGCTTTTTACACCTCTAATTTAGTAATCCACTGAAGGAAATAGTTCCACTTTGTACAGTCATAAATATGAACTATAAAAAAGTTTTACATGTCGTAGTATATTGTAGCTTTAAGCAGGCTGAAAGTAAAGCAGAATGCGCCTAACCTGCTTTAAGTGGTCACCTATCTTCAAAACTAGATAAAGTTTATGGGGAAATGGGTTAAGAAGGAACAATATAAATTTTGATGTTAAAAAATAGAATTTCTTCAATGTAAAAACATTCCTCGAGAGTGTTATAAAGGTGTTTTTGAGGAGATAAATAAAGTTAGTGCCTGAGGTCAACATGGGAACACTCATTCACCAGTCCTCCTCTGTGGTAGAACTTTACCATCTCTGAGGGAACGTCACTTCACTCTCCTTTTTGGCCTAAAACAGCTTTATCTATATTTTTTTTAACTTGTGTCTCAATTAGATATTTAGGGTGTCATCAAGAAGTACTGTACAGTCAAACCTGTATTAAGTTACTACTTAAAAGACAATACATTAATTTTGTTGTATTACCGTAACTAGTAATAACTACAGGTGGCAGCTTAATGCAGGGCCAAAGTCATGGGTAACCTGTCTTTAAAGATCATCCTGAATCTTCATCCAGTTGTCACTTAATTAATCCTTCAACCCATAGCCTGTTTCTAGTTTTGAGAATAGGTGACCACTAAACACTAAAATCAGTATGAAAGTAATGCAGAGTGTGCATTAAGGCACATTCTGCTTTACTTTCAGCCTGCTTTAAGTATCCATCTGCTAGAATGTGGAAACAATTTCTTATCATACATAACCCTGACTGATTAAAATGGAACTATTTTCTGTAGTGGAGGAATAAATTAAATGCACTAAAAGGCGCTTACATGAAGGAAAGGCTTAATACAGGTTTACTGTATTTTATTTGAAATGTGTGAAGAGGATTTTATAGCAGACACTATTACACAATTATACTTGTCTTAAAGAAACTGAAAACCATATTTGTCATAAAAAATGTAAATGGATGTGGGCGCTTACATAAACACATAAATATTAATTTTGGAAAAAGATTTGGCGTTTGTTAAAAAAATTATTTTAAAGATTGTTTTTATTGAGGTTGATAGGTATTGGAACCCATGCAGAAAAAGGCACATACATTTGAGAGACCTTAACCCATTACCCCATAGCCCTTTTCTGAATTTGAAGACACGTGAGTACTTAAGCAGGTTGAAAGTAAAGCAGAATGCGCCTTAAGGCGCATTCTGCTTTACTTTCAGCCAGCTTTAAGCTACTATCTAATAGAATATAGAAAATATTTCTTATGATACATACATTTGTATTTATGACCCTATAAAGTGGAACTATTTTCCCTGGTGGAGGAATACATTAAAGGCATTAAAAGGTGTATTTATGGGGTAATGGGTTAAATTACTCTTACCTCTTGGCCATTTACTGTGCCAGTCTTACATGAAGGTCTATTTTAACAAACATGTACAAAAATCTTGTATTGTATGCGTAATAATTTTGGAGTGAATTCTAAAAAAGATCTACTCTGTTCATAGATGGTGTAGAAAAAACTTAAAGTTTCAATGATTTTTCTGGAGGATGTTTTTAAACAGATAATATTTTTTAACGCTATAAGCACGATAATGTCAAAAATTTGATTTTATTTGAATATTTTTTTTTTCATTAAACAACACCATCTAGTTCATAGTCTCTTTAACCAAATATTTACTCGATATATTATCAGTCTGTTTCTAGTTTTGGAGACAGGATGAGGTTACCACTTAAAGCAGGTTGAAAGTAAAGCAGACTGTGCCTTAACCCAATACCCCATTAATACGCTTTTAACGCCTCTACTGAAAAAAATAATTCCAATTTATACTGTTACAAGTAAGAATAGTAAGAAATATTTTCTTTACTATAGCAGATAATAGCTTAAAGCAGACTGAAGGTAAAGCAGAATGCGCCTTAACCCATTAACCCATAGCCTATATCTAAATAGGTAACAACTTAAAACAGGTTGAAAGTAAAGCAGAATGCGCATTAAGGCACATTCTACTTTACTTTCAGCCTGCCTTAAGCTACCATCTGATAGGATGTAGAAAATATTTCTTATGGTATAATTCATGACTGTATAAATTGGAATTATCTTCTTAAGTGGAGATATAAAATGACGTAAAAAGGCGTATTTATGGGGTAATGGGTTATGGCACATTCTACTAGTTACTGTCTTTACCTTCAGCCTGCTTAATTACTAATCGTAGGACAGGGTTAATGCTTTTAATGCTAAAGTCATACTCGTGTTGTCCTTTGAAGAAATTATCATCTCCTACAATTCTAGAATTATGATTGTCTTAAGTTTCTTTTCAATACAGAGTCAGAGTGAATAAACCATTTTGGTCCTGATCAGACGCCACATAACATCAGGGTTCCAGATAGTTACGAGTAAACTGAACAAATCCAACCTTTTCTCCTTCAGCTCAGCACCAAATCCTATGGTGTAACTACTCTCTTGGAGACGATTCTATTGAGTAGTGACACTACAGGGTTAAATGCAGATATAAAGATTTTAGTTTTTGAAATACTCCCCTTATCTGGACACTGTGTTTCATCTAAATAAAAAGTGTTTTCAAAGGTGATCACGACTTTACTGTACACGTGCATAGAGTTCAATAAGTGATTTATAGTTGTGAAGATCTTGTATAGGTCTTATATAGGTCCTATTAACCATGAATTTATTGGGTTTAACACAAGAAGTAGTAGTTTTTAACAGCACTTTTCAAATAAATGTAAACCACTGTATGCAAAACATGTTTAACACTTTGCATGCTAGTGTGAATTTTTAAAACTGTTTATGATTGTGCAAACAGTGTGGATCCAGATAGCTGTTCAGTAATGGCTCAGTGCTTGAGATTGAATTATACAAGTTGGGTTATACAGTGTTCCCTCTCAACAACGGCCCTCCCAACAACGACTCCCTTCTTACAACGACCCTTGTCGCAATTCCCTTAACAGGACAATTATACCTAACGATTTTACTTCTGCAATATCATCTGCTTAAAATAATTGTTGTGTGCTGTTTTTCTCAAAATTTCATATAAGTGGAAATTTTGATAGAATAAATATAATGATGAGTGGGAAACAGTTTGAATCCAGATCAGAAGCCGCGTAATGCGGCGTCTGATCTGGATTCAAGCTGTTTGCAAATGTAAGTTAATTTCCCTCCCTATAGATAACAACTCCTACCGAACAACGCACACAATATGTGTCTCCCTTTCGATGTCGTTGAAGAGAGCGAGCACTGTATCAGATAAAGGTCATTGTTAGTTAGAGGTCATGGTAAAAAGAAGGTCAAGTACCAAATTATAGTCTACTTTCAGTCAGTATGACAACTCACCAACTGTTCATTCGCTCCTCTGATCATTGAGCCATCTTGCCTACAATATTGATCACTGCTAATTTTAACATATGGCGCGTAGGCAGTCACAGCACCGGCTTCAAAGGTACCCATTTTAATCCCTGGGGGTAGAGGAGCAATTTGCGGTGCATATCTTGCTCAAGAACATTCTTGTACATCATCGGGGATTCCGAAAAATCCCCTAGTCAGGGCACTGGTCCGGCGGGGGATCAAACCCACCACCCCTGGAACCATAGTCAAGTGTCACTGGACCACTACTGCTGGTCACATTAGGCTTTTTACGGTAATCTGTTTAAGTCATGGTCCCATTAGGGAACAATATAAGTGTTTCACAAACCCATCTTGTTATTTCTATTTCAGACGTACATTGGGACGGTTGTAGTGTCGGTGAACCCATACCAGAAGCTGCCTTTATACACCTCGGACATCATAGAAGAGTATAGGAGTAGGAATATCTATGAGCTGCCTCCTCACATGTAAGTAAAATGACTCGGCAGAATAATAAGGGCATTTGGACCCTGTAAATCATGAAGACTCTGAGAATAGACTCTGCCTTTGTAATGAAACTTCTTAACCCTTTTCCCCATAGAAGCACCTTTTAGCACATTCAATTTATTCCTCTACTGAAGAAAATAGTTTGTACAGTCATGAACATGTACCATTTGAAATATTTTCTATCTTCTAGCAGCGTGTAGCTTAAAGCAGACTGAAAGTAAAGCAAAATGCACCGGCGCATTCTGCTTTACGTTCAGCCAGCTTTAAGTGGTCATTTATCTTCAAAATTGAAAAAAAGCTATGGGGTAAAGGGTTAAAACAGTCAGGAGGAGCTGTTCATTTGAAGTTAAAGAGTCCAATGAGTTAACCCAGAGCTCCAGATAAGGGGAGTATTTCAAAAATTGAAATCTTTATGTCTTTACCAAACCCTTTGGTGTGACTACTCATTAGAATCGTCTCAAACAGATGATTCTAATGAGTAGTCTTATCATAGGATTTGGTAAAGACACACACCAGAAAAAGTTGAAAAACTTCAGTCTGACCAATCAAATGCTTGAGAACACACTCAGACTCAGCTCAAACGTTTTATAACCTTGGACCATGGAGTAGAGAACAGTGTGGACTTAGTCTGGAGGTTCCTGCGAGACTGGTGTTTACTACTGGTATTGATTATTGTAAAGCAAACAGAGGAAAAGATTAAAAAGCTTTTAGTAAATAAAATAGCAAGGGACTACATCAAAGCATAAATTTACATTTTGAGAGCAGAATGTTCTCTGCTCAAGGTTTTGTCAATTGAATTGTGGAATAACAATCTTATTTTCAAACATTGCAGAAATTTGTGATCTGAGGGACAAACAGGTTTGATCCTGATCAGATGCTAAGTTACTCAGCACCTGATCTGGATCAAAACTGTTCACCTAGATCTATATTTATACTTGTTTCTGGCATACCAAGGATGGTTACAAATGAGAAAACGTTATTCTTTCCCAATAAACGTGTTAACGCTTAAACTATTATTTCCATTGCAAACAGTTTGGAGCCAGATCAGACGCCGGGTAACCCGACGTCTGATCAGGCTCCCAACCGTTTGCTACCAAGATAGACATGAATTATCAAATTTTTCCAAAAGTTGTACGTTTTCGTGCTTTGGGTTTGCGTTTAAACGGGAAAGAGTAACATATACTCCCCTGTACATGTGCTTGTACAGGAAGTAGCAGCAACCTGGTGAAGCAGTGAAGCTTTTAACCCATTGTATGCTGGGTAATATTTTTAAATGTCGTCTGCAGCGTGTAACTCAAATATTTGCAAAAGATTTTAGCAGTTTCTGATAGAATATTGAACTAATTGCAAACAGTTTTGATCTCAGATCAGGCCCCACAATGTGGGGCCTGATCTGAGATCAAAACTGTTTGCCTAAAGGTACACCTAAAAGTGTATCCCGCATAAAATGGGTTAATTAAAACTTGACATGCACAATGTTTAGAAGTTGCATTTCAATTGTAATTGGGAATGTCTGTTTTCTATCCATGGCAGTGCATATGGCTTAGTTTGTTTACAACTGCAAGGCCAGAGTATTAGTCAGTCTCTAATAACATATCCATAGTATAAAATTGACTGGTGTTTTCTACTTCTGAAGGAGCTATATGTTCCGGGTCTGCACTGTTTGCCATAATTTTAAATCTCTTTGGGACAAAACCCTCAAAAGATGCTGTAAGCTTTATATCATATTTAGAAAACTGAAGAATCCATTCTGAAAGTAAGCATAGTAAGGGTTTAATAAATATTTTTGTATTAATAATGAATTGATTTTAAATCTGCATACAATTTCATTACCAAGGTCACAGCTAATACTAGAAAACACATTAACTTATTGCAAAACAAGCTCAGTATAGCTGTATTAGTAGTAAAGGTCCCTTTAGGTTGAACAAAACATGTATTATTAAGAACATGAAAATCTCTTGATGAAGCTGTTGTTACAGTGTAGTATATATAACCTATGTATATCATCCCCTTAACCCATTACCCAATAAATACACCTTTTTACGCATTTAATTCATTCCTCCACTGAAGAAAATAGTTCCAATTTATACAGTTGAATATAGGTATGATAAGAAATATTTTCTATACTTTAGCAGATGGTAGCTTAAAGCAAGTTAAAAGTAGCGCATTCTGCTTTATTTTCAATCTGCTTTAAGTGATCAATTATCTTTAATAATAGAAAGCGGCTATGAGGTAATGGGTTAATATAGATAAAAGGTGATCTTTTAACACATCCAACCCTAGCAATGAATTTACTTGTCATTAACAAACCGTGTACCCATGAGGAGAACACTTGTCCTATGCAAACAGTGTAGACCTAGATCAGAGGATTTCTAAAGGAGGAAATGACTGTTTGTCATTTTACAATATGTTGTTGAAAAAACACCACCGTGAAAAGCGAAAAACTCCTGAAAGCCTGAGTGGTCAATTTCTGCACATCACAATGACCAACCGTTGTCTAATACCATTTAACAAGTGGTAGAACATAGATTATTTCGATTCTAACATGGCCAGCTTTAAAGAAATCTATTAGAAAGGAAATCAAATGTTTCATGCTTAGTTCCTCTGCGGATGCAATTTTCCAACCAAATTAAGCCCAAGAACAACGACAATTTAAAATATGTATGAATAAGTCTTTGTGTGTATTTATGGGGTAATATGTTAAATTGTGATCTTAAAGCTTTAAAGGCAGTATGTAAGCCAACATAGTGCATTTTTCAAACCTGAACATTCAGGCACATACATAATCTAAACATATAAAAAGAAGTAATCCGCTATGTATATGGAGGCAACATTGCTTACAAACTCATGAATTTGGTGGAAAGACGTCGATTTTTAAATCGGTTTGTTGACATCTGATCAACGGCGGAGATTTTCCGAGTTCGTTCGGCTTGCGCCCGGTAAAGATGTTTTCATAGTGTTTTCTTCTGACTTGGCAGAGTTATTTTTAGATTGGAACATTCTAAAACTTTAAAAGGGATGAGTATTCCCTACATTCAGCAAGAGACATTGATAGCTGTATTTATTGTGCGCAATATACAGTAGAGAATACATTTTTCTTTCCGGTTTAAACGCAAACGCAATTCACTACACTGTGGAAATTTACTTTTAGAAAGTTTAACTATTCTTTTAATCTGAGTAGCAAACAGGTTGGGGCCTGATCAGACGCCGGGTTACGCGGTGTCTGATCTGGCTCCAACTTGTTTGCAATGGTTATAATAGTTTTGTTTATAAATGCGTTCAATTTGAAAGAATAAAATATCAGTAAAGTTAGCGCAGCGTTCTCGTGCTGCACGATGATCATACTTATCTCAAGTAGGAATGTGTACGACTATGTATTCGATGTTACCTTCCTTACAGTGGAGAATATATTATTCTTTCCCAATAGACGCGCTTACGCTAAAACCATGATTTCAATTGCAAACAGTTTGGAGCAGATCAGACGCCGGGTAACCCGGCGTCTGATCAGGCACCAAACTGTTTGCAACTCAGACTAACATGAATGGTCATAATTGTCTAAAGGTTGTGTTTTTATGCGTTTTATTGTGATGCGTTTGCGTTTTAAGCGGGAAAGAATAACGTTTTCTCCACTGTTACCTATTTACCATTATTAACTATTCTGTTCTAAAGTAACACAGAGAAATCGGATCGATCACGTGACTCTTATTCGACCATGCGGAAATTTGTTATGTAAACCAAAAACTTATTTTTCCAACCATCTCGATAAGAAATCGGCACATTTATGTATGGTTCTTAAAGAAAGGGGGGCATGTTTCAGGCACCTGACAAGGGATTTCGCTTAGTTTTAATACATAGAAAATGTTCTTATATAAGAAATTGCGCGATTTAAACATACATTTGGGCGACATTCTGGCTTTAATATATAGCAGGATGAAAGTAAAGCAGAAAACTCGGAACAGTAGCTTTTGGCTTTATATTATAGCCTGCTTTAAACAACTATAGTTTTTAAACATTGAAAAGCAAATTGGGAAAGGGTTTATAGAAATTCTCCTATTTGTATTCTAGGTACATGTGCTGTTCATTCTATGACACCAGTGCTATAAAGTTACACTTGTCATGTTTACAAAATAGATTACAAATGCGTATAAAGATGTATAAGTCAACAAGATTGTTTGAAGAACGCTATGGATAGGAAGGTTTAAATACTTAATCTTTTTTACCTCGTGCAAAAAGACTTCTGAACTCATTAAGCCCTTAGAAGTGACGCATATATGCATCCTTTACCAAAAGTATACCTGTGAAGTATACACTTGTCCTATGCAAACAATGAAGTTCTTGATCAGAGGGCTCCTGAAGGAGCCCTCTGATCAGGGACTTAACTGTTTGTAATTTTGCAATTTATAACCCAGAAAACCCCTAAATAGGCTAAAATGGTCCAGCCTTTATTGCAAACTGGAACTGTCTATTGGAATTTTCAGGGGATAATGAGTTAAGAATGTTGGAACAGTTCAGATCCAGATATGACACAGAGTAACTCGGTATCTAGCTGCTCAGGATCAAAACTCTAGGAAGTTTCCTTCGCTAAAATCACCATAATCTATTACTCCATAGCTTATTCTTAAGTTTTAAAAGCAGAATTATGCACCTGAAAAAAGTTGAATTAAGAGCATTCTGCTTTACTATCCTAATCTTGCTTTAAACTCCCATCTGGAATGGTATTTCCTAAAGAGGACTTCATTTCTTAGCTTATGAATAGGTAGAAGCATAAAAAAGATTGAATTTTTTAAATATTTTTTTTAACCCTTTACCTGATAGCATTGTTTCTAGTATTGACGATATGTGACTACTTAAAGCAGGTTGAAAGTAAAGCAGAATGCGCCCTAAGGCGCATTCTGCTTTACTTTCAGCCTGCTTTAAGCTATTAACTGCTAGAATAAGAAAAGTATTAAATATGACACATATTCATTACGGTATAATTTGGAACTATTTTCTTCAGCGGATGAAAAAAATGAATGTGCTAAAAGTCGCTTCTATAAGGGAAAGGGTTAAGAAATAGTGGAAATTGTAATTTTGAAGTAAGGTGTTTATAATATACAGTATAACATCTCTATTATGACCTCTAAATTGCAATAATATTTATTAAGTGTTAACGACAGGCGACTGCTTAAAGCAATGTGACAGTAAAACAGAAAGCTCCTTAAGGAGCTTTCTGTTTTACTTTCACCTTCCTTTTAGCTACTGACATTGACGTAATCTAGTACTTGATATAGTTTTAAATTTGATGGTCATTATTTTAATTCGGCTCTAAATGACCTTTTTGTGTCGATGGGCCGTAAAACACCATTTATTCATTCATTCCTTTAAGCTGTCCCCTGTATTTTATACAATCAATTAGCCTTTGTTTTAGTGGTCGTAGTAGAGAGGTTTTACTGTATTTGGAGAAGGTCAATTGTACGTGGTGAAAGAAATCACCTACAATCATACTACATGTATAGTTTTAGGGTATGAACCAAGCAATAGTCCTGGGGCAAGTCTTACGAAAGGTCGTACGATAAAAATGGTCGAAAGATAAAAAACATAATTTCTGATTTCTCCGTCTAACCATGTTTTGTGACATCTCTTTGGAATCGTCTTTAAAGACATGACAGGATTAGATGGAGAAATAAATAATAATTGAGAATTTAAGATTCTGACTTAGATGGCCGCGGCCCAGGGTTCTTGATTGACAGTATTTTTATGCTCCCCTTTAGGGGAGAGCATATAGTCGCCGCTTTGTCCGTCCGTCCGCGTTTCCGTCCGCCCGTCACGCTTTTTTGTCCGGAGCATATCTCTTGAACGGTACACCGTAGGTTGATGAAACTTGATACAGTGATAGAGAATGACAGCAGGAGGTGCAGTACACAAGAACCGTAACTCTCTCATCTCCCAATTTTGAATTATCTCCCTTTTTTTCATAAAAAAATCAATTTTGTCCGGAGCATATCTCTGGACCGTTACACCGAAAGTTGATGAAACTTGTAACAGTGATAGAGGATGACTGAAGGAAGTGCAGTACATAAGAACGGTAACTCTGTCATCTCCCAATATTGAATTATCTCCCTTTTTCTAAAAATACAAAATTTTGTCTGGATTATATCTCTTGACTGCTACACCGTAAGTTAATGGAACTTGATACAGTGATAGGTGATGACATAAGAATGTGCAGTACACAAGAACCATGACTCTGTCATCTCCCAATATTTAATTATCTCCCCTTTTCTATTTAAAAAATAATCAAATTTTGTCTGGAGCATATCTCCTGAGCATTGCATTGTAAGTTGATGAAACTTGATAAAGTGATACGAGATGACAGAGGGAGTGCTGTACTTAAGAACCATAACTCTGCCATTTCCCAATATTGAATTATCTCCCTTTTTCTACATAAATTTTTTAAAAAATCAAATTTTCTGCCACACTGTAACGTGAACCTTGATACTGTGTTATCGGATGACAAAAAGAAGTGTAGTACACAAGAATTATAACTATGTCATCTCCAAATATTGAATTGCCTCCCTTTTTCGTATTAAATTCATTTTTGTCCAAAGCATATCTCCTGAATGTTACATCGAAAATTGATGAAACTTGATACTGTGTTCACCTACTAAACATGCTATACCTTGGGCTTTTTCTTTGTGGGGAGCATCCATCGTTGGGAACGATATTCTGGTTTATGAAGAAAACATTCTAATGTGATTTTTTGAAAAGAATGTATAACTTTGAATTTTAGTTCATAAACAAGGGAAATAATTTTTTTATTTCTGAATACAAAATCAGAATCAAAAGTTTTGATTCTGATCAACTGCATATTAACTTTTGTTTCGATTGTATTTCCAGGAATAAAATGCAGATGACAAATATACTCGAGGAATTTAAAAACTGTGCATTGGGAAAAGCTTTCTAAATAATAGGAATAACATAAACCAGATATAAATTTGCTTTGTTATTGTGTTATTTTAAACATCAATCTGACATTTCATAAGAGTCATTAAAGTGTGATGTCAATCAAGATTGTACTGCCATGCGTTTTTGTCATTAAGGCAATATGGCGGGTTTGACGTCAGAACGGGACCGTACAGTAGGACGGATTCAGAATTAGCGTAATCTTTTGCGCACTGTCCTCGGGCTGATAAGACGAATATTTTGAGCGTAAAGTTTGAAGACTGAAGATGATGGCGCACATGTGCAACGGGAATATACGTATCTTGTCGACGTTACGTTAATAGCGGTATCCCTGGTCGCAGGTTCTCGCGAGCATTGCCAATTTGTCGATACGTCTCGAAAATTACAACATGGTGTTACGACGAAGGCCAGATTGGCCTGCAAAAACATTTTTTCTGCATTCCAACCTCTAATATGCTGACTGAACGTAAACGCGCATTTTCAGACAGCCGTGGTATAGCGGTAATGGTCAATAAAACAAACTTTACTTGTTTTTTCATCGATTTACTTCCAAACCAACCAGTGTACATTGAAAATGTGTTGCATGTACTGTACAAATGAGTGTACTGACCAATTTATGCCAAAATAGACAAACGTCTTTTGACAGGCAAACGTAACGTAAATTTCACGAAAAGGATAACCAACAAATTCTATACACTTTATTGAACTGTATGAACCGTCTTTACGTGAGCTAATTGAAAGCATGTACATGTAAAACAAATTTCAACCATGCACAGTTTTTAAATTCCGTGAGTATAGTTTGAATATCAGATGCTAAACTGAATCCCAATAATGCTAGTCAATTTTCTGTATACAGTTCTCCCTCTCTACAACGGCCCTCCCAACAACGACTCCCACTTTAGTAACAACGACCCTTGCCGCAGTTCCCCAAACAGGACAATTATGCACGCTTTTATTGCTGCAATATCGTCTGCTTAAAATTGTCATCTGCTGTTTTTCTCAAAGTGATATAATGGGCATTTTGACAGAAATAACTTAATGACGAGTAACACGGCGTCTGATCTGGATTCAAGCTGTTTGCAAATGTAGACAGATTTCCCTCCCTAAAATGACTCCTTCGGAACAACACGCATAATTTTTGTCTCCCATTTGGTGTTGTTGTAGAGAGGGAGCACTGCACATGTAGTACATAATGTTATAACGTCAGTTCTACTTTCAGAGCTGGTTATCAGCCTTTTACTTCATAGCATATCTTTAAGCCATTCATGTAATATTGACCTTGTTTAGTTGAGTAAATCATGTTTCTCTAGATCAGTGATTCATGATGTCATACAATAAACAAACTACAGTGCTCCCTCTCTACAAAGACACTCAATGGGAGACACATATTGTGTGTGTTGTTCGGAGGGAGTCGTTTAAGGGAGGGAAAATTGAGACTTGGCTTACATTAATAAAATTTTGTAAAGAGCTTGAATCCAGATCAGATGTCGCGTAACGCGGCGTCTGATCTGGATTCAAGCTCTTGGTCACTCGTCTTTATATACCCTTAGCAAAATGAAATGGCATTGAAAGAGCATTTTTTTAAACCATTGAATGAGCATTGAAAAAATAATGGAAACCCATTTTCCAATATGCTTCTTCAGTTATACAAACCATTCAAACAGCATTCAAACTGAATTTAACCACCATTCAGACAGCATTCAAACAGCATTTAAAAAGCCGAATTATGTAAATTAGCATTATGTAAATTAGCATTAAAATTTGGACCAAAAACTGGTGTTTAAATGGCTTACTAGCATTTAAATTTGGGCAAAAACTGGTTGATTAAATGTCGTTTCAATGGTTTACTAGCATTAAATTTGGGCAAAAAACTGTTTAACTCAATGTTGTTTCAATGGTTTACTAGCATTAAATTTGGGCAAAAAACTGTTTAATTCAATGTTGTTTCAATGGTTTACTAAATGCTTTATTATCCCATTTCTCCATATAAATGACTTCTTTCACTTTATTAGTACGTACATTAGGGAAAGTAGTCCCCATGCATGTGTATATAGACACGATCTTTCCATGCATGCAAAAAAATTAGCCCAGTGTCCTTGACCTTGAACTAAGGTCGCGAAAGGTTTTAGGTTTCGAAATCTGCGTTTAGGTTTCAAAAATGCTTATAATTCCTATGTCCCTTGAGGTGTTATTTTAATATTTGATTTGCCAGTGTATATGGACAAGACCTTTCCATGCAGGCAAAAAGGTTGACCTCTGTGACCTTGAGTGTGCTTTTAAGTTTCTAAAGGTGCCGGTGGCGAGCTTTGTTGTCTCTCTGACAACTCTTGTTATTTCAATGGTGCGCTAACACCTTTAAATCAGTTTGTTTAAAAGCTGTTTCAATGGTTTTCTCTTTAAAACTGGTCTTTCAATGCTAAGTCAAGGCTCTTTAAATGGTTTTTATACCATTTCATTTTGCTAAGTATATATATTCTATCAAAATGTCCACTTAAATGTTACTTTGAGAAAAAACAGCAGTCAACCAATTTAAGCAGATGGTATTGCAGCCATGAAAAGGTTGGACATAAATATCTTGTTTGGGGAACAGCGACCAGTGTTGTTGTAAGGAGGGAGACGTTGTTGAGAGGGTCGTTGTAGAGAGGGAGCGCTGTATAAGGGCCACTCAAATGTAGGCTGGGTTTAGGGGTTCAGCACTTTCCTATAAATCCTTGCTGGTTTCCAGTGTCTGGTCAGGGCTCCAGATAAGGGGAGTAGTTCAAAAACTGAAATCCTTATGTTTGCATTAAACCCTATGATGTGACTACTCATTAGAATGGTCTCTTCGAGGGTTTAGTGCAGACATGAAGGAGAAAGTGTTGAAAGACTGGAGTTTACTCCCTTTTTATCTGGAGTCGCATCTGTTAATGCTTCTACTTTGTTCAGATAAGGAGTCTTGGAAAATGTTTCCTGCTGTCTTATAGGTGTCTGCATCAAGCAGCCTAAAAGCCAGGTAGGACACATCTTAACCCATTACCCCATAGCCTATTTCTAGTTTTGGAGAAGGATGACCACTTAAAGCAGGTTGAAAGTAAAGCAGAATTTGCCTGAAGGCACATTCTGCTTTACTTTCAACCTGCTTTAAGCTATCATCTGCTAGGATGTAGAAACTATTTCTCTTACAGTACATTCATAACTGCATAAATTGGAAGTCTTTTCTTCAGTGCAGGAATAAATTAAAGGGGTAAAAAGGTGTATTTATTGGGTAATGGGTTAACTCTTTCCTCCCTGAAACCTCAAATGGACAATCCCAGTTTCCATTTTAGTCTAGTCCATTTTTGACTTTTAAGGGTTGTTTTTGTCAATTTTTTGCATTTTGACAAACAGTGAAGACCCAGATCAGAGGGCTCCGTAAGGAGCCCTCTGATCTGGGTATTCACTGTTTGCATAGGACAAGTGAACTTTTCACATGTATACTGTTTGAAAAGGACGCCTATATGCGGGACTAGGGCTCAAAGGGTTAATACTATGAAGAACTATCATCACAAATGTGGATGAAGGTTGGTAGCTGGCAATACAGCTTGGATGAAAAATGGTGGCCCAGCATGAATGCCTTATATGACTCACAATAGAATATCTAACTCTTGTACAGTATAACCTCACTGTTTCAGCCATTTATTAGAAGGACTATTTCCACTGTTAAAGACAAGTGTGATTTTAAGCAAGAAGAAAGTAAGGTGCAGAAAGCTCAAAAAAGGAGATTTCTGCTTTACTTTCTTCTTGCTTTTAACAGTCACCAAAGATTAATCTGTAATAGATACTGCAGTATGCATTACTAGTAAAGATGGATATTTACGAGAAAGATTTGTCCATCATTTTGCTGACATGTCACTTTGTTTGAACTGTTATCTGATTAATAATGAAGAAATTTTATAACTTCGGAACTCACATCCAGGACAATCATCTATCCTTTAAACTTGTAAAATCTAGTTTTCTTTGCCTTTAAACAGCTTTGCTGTAGATCAGCATTGGAGTTCCTTGTTGCCTGATCTTTAAACAGCTTTGATCTAGATCAACATTGGAGTTCCTTGTTGTCTGATCAGGTTCTGGATTGTTTGATTATAGGATTGTATTTCTGCAGATATAAATTATAGAGAGAAGTTTTTGAGGAGACTAAGACCTTAGTGTTTAACCTAAAACTGGTAATATTTAACCCATTACCTCATTATATAGCCTGTTTCTTGTTTTGAAGATATGTGGCCACTTAAAGCAGGTTGAAAGTAAAGCAGAATGTGCTTTAATTTGCATTTTCCTTTACTGTCAGCCAGCTTTAAGCTACCATCTTCTAGGATTTAGAAAATATTTCTTTCGGTACATTTTCTTATCTGTATAAATTGGAACTATGTTCTTCAATGGAGAAATTAATTAAATGCATGAAAATGCTTATCTATGGAGTAAAGGTTTAACCCTTTGAACCCTAGTCCCGCATATAGGCGTCTTTTTCAAACAGTGTACATGTGAATAGTACACTTGTCCTATGCAAACAGTGAAGACCCTGATCAGAGGTCTCCGAAAGGAGCCCTCTGATCAGGTTCTTCACTGTTTGTCACAATGCCAAACATTGACAAAAACAACCCTTAAAAGTCAGAAATGGACTAGACTAAAATGGAAACTGGAATTTTCCATTTAAAGTTTCAGGGAGGAAAGAGTTAAGGTAGATTACAGTGTTTGCTGATGCTCTTATGAGAGTATGTGGTCATAATTAAGGGCAGATTCCCGAGTTGCTGAGAACACTCGCTTCCTGTCCTTGTATATCATGATGCTCACACATCTTCCCTCATGATGACGCACAGTAAAACCTCTCTTAAATACCACCTCTAGGTTATGTAATTATTAGGTTTCAAGACTGGTGACTACTTAAAGCAAGGTGACAGCTTAACAGAAAGCTCCTTCATCCTCTCATCATCCCTTAACCCATTACCTCTTAACCTATTTCTAGCTTTAAAAACAGGTGACCACTTAAAGCAGGTTGAAAGTAAAGCAGAATGTGCCTTAAGGCACATTCTGCTTTACTTTCAGCCTGCTTTAAGCTACCATCTTCTAGGATACAGAAAATATTTCTTCTTGTACATATTCTTGGCTGTATAAACTGGAACTTTTTTCTTCAGTGGAGGAATAAATGAGAGGCGTAAAAAGGCATTTTTAAGGGTTAATGGGTTAATTCATTTATTGGAGCTGTATGACCTATTTTGTGTCACAGTGCTGTAAAACCCAACTCATCCATCCATCCTTTAGGAGCTTTATGTTTTACTGTGACCTAGCTTTAAGCTGTCACCTGTGTTATGTACAATCATTTAGCATTCTTTTTAGTGGTCGTAATAGAGAGGTTTGACTGTACATGTTTGAAAATCGTTCTACAGAAGATGGTGACAGCTCCATACTAGTGTTGAAACTAATGTAACTAATTAATCTGTCACCCTGGTTATTGGGTTAACCAAAACCTAGCTGTACCTAAATTTCAATGTATAATGTGATAGAATAATGTCTTCTCCACTGTATATATTGTAGTGATTAAGTTTATTGGAAATTTGATGAGGGGAATAGAAGATTGCATATTCAATGAACAAGCACGCTAAATATACTTCAAGACATTTCCTGACCTAGTTTCTGGGCTTACACATATCCAGGTAAAATCTTGTGCTGCACAAGCTTATGACTTTAGCAAAGAATCATCGAAGCATCTCATGCGAGGCCCGTTTCTTAAATTTGGTGATTTAGTTTGAAAACAAAAACTTGAATATGAGTTTGTCAGGCCACTCTAGACAGGATAAGATGGTTTGCTGCATTTTGCGCGCATGTCCCATGCTTTGACAGTTGCTTTCACGCCTATCGAGAACAATGAGGAGGGAGTCCATCAAAGGACTTAGGAAATGTCTTTAACAAAATTTAAACCTGTGTAAACTTTTCTCCATATTTGCAAACAGTTTAGATTCAGATCAGATGTTGAATAATTTGGCATCTAATTTTAATTGTTTGATACTCGTCTTACCTATGGTAAGGGTCTTCAATGTGAAATGCCCCATTATCCCATAGCCTGTTTCTAGTTTTAAAGAAAGATGATCACTTAAAGCAGGTTGAAAGAAAGCAGAATGCACCTTAACCCTTTACCTCATAGCCTGTTTCTTGTTTTGAAGACAGGAGACCACTTAAAGCAGATTGAAAGTAAAGCAGAATATGCCTTAAGGCCAGATAAGGGGAGTATTAAAACAAAACTAAAGTCTTTATTTCTGCATTAAACCCTACAGTGTTACTACTCATTAGAATCATCACTTTGAGACGATTCTAATGAGTAGTAACACAATAGGATTTGGTGTTGAAATGAGTTAAAAATGTTGGATTTGTTCAGTTTACTCCATCTAATATCTGGAGCCTTGCTTGTATCTTTGTTTGAATGACGTTCAACATAGTTTGGACTGTAAAACACATTTGCATTGACACGCATATTAGTTACTGCATGGTTATGAACAAATATGCCATAAGTTACATGTAAGCAAGAGATAGAGGATATTGAATGAGTGTGTTGTCAGTCGTGAATTTATTGAAAGAGTTGGATAAAATAATATGTTGCAAGCCTTGGCGAGCAACATATCATTTTATCCAACAAGTTCAATAAATTCATGACTGAAAACACACAAATTCGATATCCATTTTATCACATAAACACCAAATGACACGAAAATCCGAACTGTCTTACTTTCACTTTTGCCCTCGGCTCTTACGAAAACGATTCGTCATACGTGTTATTCGGTTTTATTCATCCGTAGATAAAAACACATATCAAACTAAAATATAAGAAAATCAACATTAATGTGTTGTGAAAAGACTTCTCTGATACCTTATTCAAATTTTAAATTAATAATTAATTTCAAACGGTACAAATTGACTTAAAATGGTCATTTGACATATAAAATCTAGTTTCGTATTCAAAATAACGTCGTTATAGCAACACGACGTCATTATCATTGTAACGTCTAAATTTGAAAAACTGTCTGTCAGTCACTGTTAATACTCTACGTAGCCTACTTTGCAGCCTGAGTTTGCGGGACTGCTCGGGATAATGGTTTTAGGACAATTGGAAATGTTTCAATACCTAGTGTTGATCTTAAGTTTGTCTAGATTCTCTTAGCTGATTTACAGTCGGCGTAGTAGTACAGTATTTTGGTGATTGGAAAATTAGTATAAAATACATGCCCATTAGACCGTACGATTTTTACAGACTTCTATATTTTGCACGTTTATGCGATAATTATTCTTATGGCTTCACAGTGCATGGGTTATAATTACTTTTAACCCATTGCCCAATAAATACACATTTTTACGCCTTTAATTTATTCATCTACTAAATTGAACTCTGTAAGGGTAAGGAATACAATCCATTAGTAACAAAAAGTTGTGATCTAGATCTAATCTATATCAAAACAACTTGCAAATGCAAAGTCAAGTTGTATAAAGTTCACTAGACCCATTGCCCCATTACCCCATAGTCTGTTTCTTAGTTTAGAAGGCAGTGGAGACCACTAAGCCATAAAGCAGGTTGAAAGTAAACCAGAATGTGCCGTAAGGCTTATTCTGCTTTATTTTCAGCCTGCTTTAAGCTAGCATCTGCTAGAATATAATAAATATTTCTTATCATATTTATTTCAAACTGTATAAATTGGAACTATTTTCATTAGCGGAGGAATAAATTAAAGGCGTAAAAAAGCGTAGTTATTGGGTAATGGGTTAAACTACCTCCTGCTAGAATATAGAAATATTTCTTGTGCTGCATATTCACCAAGTGTATGAATAGGAATATAATTTTTGTCAGAGGAATTGATTAAATGCGTAAAAAGGCATATCTATGGAGTAATGGGTTAAGTCTGTTAGTAACCATAATGCACTCAGCACCTTTTAAATTGTTGCAGTCAACTGAATGGATCAAAGTTAAGCCAAAAGCAACTTAACCTCTGTTCACTTACTACATAATTCAAATTGTTTTCATTTAAAAACTGAACTCTTGCATGGCTGATAGTAATGTTATTATTTAGTTTAATGACGACCATGTGTAATTCATAAATCTGCAAATAGAGCTACAGTGTTCCCTCCCTACAACGGCCGTCCCAACAACGAACCCCCTCCTTACAACGACCCATGTTGCTGTTCCCAAAACAAGACATTTATGTCCAATCTTTTCATGGCTGCAATACCGTACGTCTGCTTAATTTTGTCGTCTGCTGTTTTTCTCAAAGTTACATATTGGACATTTTGACAGAAAAAAACTTAATGACGAGTGACAAACAGCTTGAATCCAGATCAGACGCCGCATCACGTGGCGTCTGATCTGGATTCAAGCTGTTTGCAAATGTAAACCAATTTCCTTCCCTATATCGACTCCCTCTGAGCAACGCACACAATTTGTGTCTCCCATTGGGTGTCGTTGTAGAGAGGAAGCGCTGTATCTGCATGTCTTTCTAATATACAGTAAAACCTCTCTATTACGACCACTAAAATAAGGCTAAGATTTTGTTTAAAAGACAGGTGATAGCTAAAAGCAAGGTGACAGTAAAACAGAAAGCTCCTACAGGAGCTTTCTGTTTTACTGTCACTTTGCTTGAAGCAGTCACCTGTTCTTAACCCCTATAATAATTAACACAATTTAGTGGTCGTAATAGAGGGGTTTTACTGTATATGCACTAAGTTAATTGTCACCTGTTGAAGACAGCTAGTTGTTGTACATTCATTGGTATGGTCTCTAAGCTTGTTCAGGTTAGGTTGTATTAGTTGAATACAGTCAAACTTATGATAAACAACCAATTAAGAATTTTCTAAGAAGCTTGAACAATGGTTAATTAAAATTGCTGCTTATTGCGGGACTAACTACATCTTTTGTTGGAACTTTCTGTTTAATTCTTGTCCTGCTTTAAGCTAACACTAGTCTTGTCCTTAAGACTGTGGTATTGTTTCCTTTCAATTGCTGGTACTAGTTTGACTGTATTAGCTATGTACTATTGACTCAAAGATTTTGTGTCTAAATTCCTTAATTCTCCTGATCAAAAACAGGATTACCAGATAGATAGGGAAACAAGGACGTCTCTGTCATGTTTGATTTGTAAGTGCTTAACCTTTACTGGGCTGGAATCCAGTATATAGCATTAGCAAACAGTGTAGAACCTAATCAGAGGGCTCCTGAAGGAACCCTTTGATTAGGTTTGTTTTACAAGTAAAAATTGTTTGGACACACCTTAAAAACCCCACCATAAACTGGTTATGTTTTAACAGCATCCATTTGAAGACTTCAGTATTGTCTGAGTTAAGCTGGAACAAGCAATATTAACTCTATAAACACCACAAACTCAATAATAAAGGCTGTAGTTTATGCCAAGTGGATTCTTCCATGCTTATTTTGAATTAGTCCATTTTGGATGTAAGGGGTGCCTGGTCTATTTAAGTTTTAATTTTCATTTATTGTTATATTGAGATTCCTATCATATAACAGTTTTGACTCTGATCAGACGCCCCATTATACGGGTGCCTGATCAGAGTCTACACCGTTTGCCTATGTCCCATTTGTAGGACGCTAGGCACAGATGGGTTAAGTGATTTCTTTTTTAATACAATTAATGTCTTATTAAATGGTGCAACTAGTGTGCATCCAGATCAGGACTTGCAGTACTTGGATCCAAACTGTCTAAAAGTTCACTGGTTAATCATAGAGGTTTTCTGAATTATTGTTTTTAGTTGTTGCAAATCTGAAAACATGTAGGTATACCGGTAGATAAAAAAGGTTTTGTTGGGTCTTTCTTGCTGTCAATTAGCCTTCCTTTTAGTGGTCGTAATAGAAAGGATTTACTGTAAACCCAGTTACCCTTCTTAGAAATACCATGTTTTTATGCTGAGTTTTTCATATGGACTATTCCAGGTATAATTGACCTGTTTATGTTGATTATTGGAGCTGTTATTGCAGAAAATATTTCAGAAAAAACCCTCCAGACAAACAGTGTATACCCTGATCAGAGGGCTCCTAAAGTAGTGTGTTTAGGGTCTGCATTGTTTGCACAATATAAATATACTGGTATCCAGGATAGAAAAGGTTGAATTCAAATTGGTTGGTCCTATAAATGCATGTTATGCCCTGTATAAAGACAAACAGAATTGAGATTTGTTTTTGTAACCCTTCCCAAATTATGCAGTTATGAACATTATGTATTTAAAGAAATATTTTCTGTACTCTAGCAGATAGTAGCTTAAAGCAGGTTGAAATTAAACCAGAATGCACCTTTGGGCACTGCGAGTCTGGTTTACTTTCAACCTGCTTTAAGTGGTCTCCTTACTTCAATACAGGCTTTTGGTTAAAGGAAGCAATGTTTAAATACAAAATTCTTGTAATGATTGGGGGGAAAATATCCAGGAAAAGCTTTGATAAAGTTCTTTTGTTTAGTGACAAAGGAGGTATATACTATCCATTTCTCTGTATAATGCAGTGCTATAGATTGCCAAATTTTATATAACTCTTCCTCTACATAACTACAATAAATATGGTTGTTCATTGATGGTTACAATATAATTGACTAATGACTATACTAAGGTGGCAGCTTAAAGCATGATAAAAGTAATGTTCCCTGAATCATGACAGGTGGCTGCTAAAGCAGACTGAAAGTAAAGCAGAACATTCTAAAGGAACCATCTGAAATAGTTTCAGCCTGTTGTAAACAATCTGTGGTGTATCTTGAATACTGACAACGAGCTATGTGGGAAAGGGTTAAAGTGTCTTCAACATAATCATTTTCCTTACTCATTTAACTCTTTGCATGATGGGTAATTTTTTTCATCTGCAACAATTGTCGTCTGCAACTGTTATAAAATTAGCATTTTCAAAATTTCTTTTAAATTCAGGGTCAGAGTGTCAAACACTTTGGATCTGTATCCAAACTGTTTGCAAAGGTAACCACTGTGCCAGATATATCTGCTGCTAGCATGCAAAGAGTTTAAGTTCTTACAGTGTATATTTTGATTATGTAATTGAGTCAGATTGCATTGTTTATGAATATCCAAAATAAAAATTGCCAAACACATCAAAAACCTGTATTGGAGAAAGGAAACCTGATGTCCATTTCATAGACTCCCGTAGAACTTTTTCAACGCTGACTCACTTTTGTTTGTTAAAAATGTTCTCTGCTTTATAATATTCTTAAATATTTTCCTTTCCTTTATATTTATATATCAATATAAACAGATACCCCCTCGTTTAAAAGTCTACGAAGTATTGATACAGATACAGATACCAGGTGACAAAGTTTGAACAGTTTTGATCCTGATCAAGCCCTATGTAAGTGGGGCCTGGTGTGGATTAAAACTGTTTGCATAGATCATACTGTGAGTTTAAAAGGGATATTAAGGGTATTATGCATTATAATGTCTTAAACGTTTCAAATGTGCAAGCCAAATTGTCTTGAAATTTGCAAGACAAATTTTGATCACCGTACGGTAGTAACAGAAGGCTAATGCCTTAACCTATGACTCCATAGATACAGGTTAAGCCTTTAATTTATTCCTACTCTGAAGAAAATAATTCAAAATAAGACAAATTTATATACTCATGAAAATGTACCAAAATAAATATTTTCTTTATCCTAGCAGATGTTAGCTTAAAGAAGGCTGAAAGTAAAGCAGAATGCACATTCTGCTTAACTTTCAATCTGCTTTAAGTGGTCACCTCTCTTCATAACTAGAAACAGGCTATTGGTCAAAGGGTTTATAAGTTTATCAGACTATGCTATTTTATGATTTCTGGTATTTCCATGTACTTTTATATCCAATGGCTTTATTGTGATAAAGAGATATGAGATAAGTTGTATCTATTTGAAAGACTGATGTATGTGATATTATAAGGGAGCAAATAACTGTTCAAGATCATAATTCTCCAAGAATGCATGGTCTGAGCTATTTGGTTTATCTCTTGATTAAAACTTCTGCAGAGTTCTGAAAATTTATATGTCCTTGAAATCCTGACCGATTTTGTACACATAACACAGACACTATCGGACTAGTTTGGAGCTCATTTTCTGAATAAACACTACACTCTGACATCTCAAAATTACTCTGACATGTCAAAACGAAACCGAAAGTGACAATCTATTTTTAGAAGCGCTATATTTAAATCACGTTAACGCAATACCAGGATCCTGAGCTCAGTTCGAGCTTTGTGAGCTTTGTGTTTACATGTCAGTGTTACTGAATTCCAGCATGATCGAGTACTATCATAACGGGTTTTGACAAAAAGGTCGCGTACATTTTAAACTGAAAGTAGAAAGATGGACTTTCGGCCCCTCTGGCATTCGCATTTTTCCAATCTTGCAAATTTGTGTCTGGATCCATTTTCGATGCTGCCTGAAAGTGTCACATTTTGCAGGAGACCATTGATATTCTAGAAATAGGAAGTGCCGAACCTGGCCTTTCAGAAAAGTCTTCCAACGGGATGTGCGAATCATAACTTTTCATTCTACGGAAGCCAAAATGTGCCATAAACGTCAAAACGTTTTAATACTTATATGGGCGTGGGCGTGGAAAGGATATATAGGTTAATCTTTTAAGTTACAATTCAACACAGGGAAAAAAACTAAGAAAATTACAAACCTGGCTGCTTAATCAATACAGAACAAAATGAAATGCATAAAATTCGGGTCTTACCTATGAGCTTCATAAAGGGCTTTAGGGCTCTCTGCTTAACTTCCATCTTGCTTTAAACTATCACCTATATTTCACCCTTAATTTTTATAGACTGTTTCTAGTTTAACTCTTTCCTCCCTAAAACTTTAAATGGACAATTCCAGTTTCCATTTAAGTCTAGTCCATTTCTGACTTTTAAGGGGTGTTTTTGTCAATGTTTGGCATTATGACAAACAGTGAAGACCTTGATCAGAGGGCTCCTTTCGGAACCCTCTGATCTGGGTCTTCACTGTTTGCATAGGACAAGTGTACTACTCACATGTACATTGTTTGAAAAGGACGCCTATATGCGGGACTAGGGTTCAAAGGGTTAAAGGACAGGTTGAACATTTACTTTCAACCTGCTTGAAGCTGTTACCATCTGCTAGGTTATATATTTCTTATGGTACATATTCATGACTGTATCAATTGAAACTATTTTCAGTGGAATAATAAATTTTATCACATAAACGTGCAAAATATAGAGGGCCGTAAAAATCGTATGGCCCACTGGGCATATATTTTATACTAATTTTCGAATCACCAAAATACTGTATTACTACGCCGACTTTAAATCAGTTAAAAAAATCTATACAAAATAAGATCACCACTAGGGTTTTAAAACATTTCCAAGTGCCTAAAAACATTATCCCGAGCAGTCCCGCAAACTCGGGCTGCAAATTAGGCTATGTAGAGCTCTGTTATAACAGTGACTCAGACAGTTTTTCAAATTTAGACGTTACAATGATGATGACGTCGTGTTGTTATAACGACGTTATTTGAAAACAAAACTTGACTCTAACTGTCAAATGATCTATTTTAGTCAGTTAGAACAGTTTTAAATTAAATATTAATTTAAAATTTGAATATGGTATCGGAGAAGTCTTTTCGCAACACATTGATGTTGATTTTCTTTATTTTAGCTTGGTGGGTGTTTTTACCTTCGGATGAATAAAACCGAATAACACCTATGGCGAATTGTTTTCCATAGAGCCGAGGGCAAAAGTGAAAGTAAGACAGTTCGGATTTTCGTGTCATTTGGTGTTTATGTGATAAATAGGATATCAAATTCGTGTTTTTTCAGTAATAAATTTATTGAACTCGTTGGATAAAAATGATATGTTGCTCGCCAAGGCTCGCAAAATATCATTTTTATCCAACTCGTTCAATAAATTCATTACTGAAAAAACACTCATTCAATATCCTCTATGAATGTGTAAAAGCCTGTATCTGTTGAATAAAGGGTTAAAACCAATCAGAGAATCCTCTTTTGAGGTTATTAATCATAACAGGGTATAATAGTAGTATCCTTTGACCCTTATGTGGAGGCAGGACTAACAGTGTCATATAGCACTTTGTTTTATATATAAATGCGGAGGAAAGGGTTTATACTGGAAAAAGCTTCGAAGGAAAAGGTTAAACGATTAATATGGCACTAATTGGTCAAGGGTCTGTGAGTGAAATTAAGGAAGGAAGGAAGGACCAATTAAGGAAGGAAGGAAGGAAGTATGTGAATGATTTATGAACTTATTACTGGATAGGTCTATCTTAGGTCAGTATTAATTTGTACATTGATTATGGCACAAGTTCCGTCAACTCATGCATAGAATGGTGAGTTTGTATACAGTGTTTCAATGTATTTCATGCCAAAGTTCAGCCCAACTCCTCATGGAGCTTATGTGGAGGAATGGGTTAATCCGTTACCCCATAGTCTGTTTCTAGTTTTGAAGATAGGTGAGCACTTAGATTTAAAAGAAGGTTGGAAGTTAAACAAACTGTGCCTTAAGGCACATTCTGCTTTACTTCCAGCCTGCTTTATTAGCTGAGTAACTATCTGCTAGAATATAGAAAATATTTCTGATGATATATATTAATGACTGCATATGAATTGGAACAATTTTTTCCAGCTGAGGAATAAATAAAAGGTGTAAAAAAGCATATATATATGGGGCAATGGGTTAAACCCTTTTTCTGTGTCAGATGTAATGGTGGGGTATCAATCTTGTTTTAACCCTTTGAACCCTAGTCCCGCATATAGGCGTCCTTTTCAAACAGTGTACACGTGAACAGTACACTTGACCTGTGCAAACAGTGAAGACCCAGATCAGAGGGCTCCGAAAGGAGCCCTCTGATCAGGGTCTTCACTGTTTGTCATAAAGCCAAACATTGACAAAAACAATCCTTAAAAGTCAGAAAAAGACTAGACTAAAATGGAAACTGGAATTGTCCATTTAAAGTTTCAGGGAGGAAAGAGTTAAGTGATTGCTCTGAAGGTTTGGCTGTACTGTACATTATGCCTGCAGCTGTTGTCAGGGGTCTACACGGAGAATGTTGAAAACCTGATGCATTTATAGATGAAATTGCCTCATTCACACCAAACATAAATGTCAATTAGAATGTCATTGAAATGTTAAAATTCCACAATAGAATTTAAATGTAAATAGTCATGGCTATATTCAGGAGTCACCTATCAATAGAAGCTGGTCCAGTAGGCTGCAGTCTTTAACCCATTACCCCATAAATCCGCCTTTTTACATCTTCAACTTATTCCTCCACTGAAGAAAATGACTACAATTCATACTATATCCTAGCAGATAGTAGCATAAAATTTACTGTAAGTGTTTTTAGGTTTCAGTTTAAAAGAATTAAAATGAATAATTAAAAATAAAAAATATATTCTAAATTTTAAGTACAATCGAAGCATTAAAATTTGAAGATATACCATTTAAATATCACTTATGCGAGTGCAGTGAACATGAAAACTTCAAGGTTGAGAACTCTTGATACAATGGAGTCTCTAAACTCAAACATATGTATGTCAAATTCACCTACATGCATACAGTCAAACCTGTGTTAACCCTTTCCCTCATAGAAGCGTCTTTTAGCGTATTTAGAATATTCTCCGCTGAAGAAAATAGTTCCTTTTTATACAGTCATGAATATGTTTCATAAGGAAAATTTTCCATATTCTAGCAGTAGGTAGCTTAATTAAAACAAGCTGCAAGTAAAGCAGAATGAGCCTTAAGGCACATTCTGCTTTACTTTTAACCTGCTTCAAGTAATCACTTATTTTTAGCTCACCTGTGCCAAGGTGAGCTATTGTGATGCACTGTGTCCGTCGTCCGTCGTCGTCGTGTGTCGTCAACTTTTTCTTTAAAGATCTTCTTCTTGGAAACTACTGGGTCAATTTCATTAAAACTTCATAGGATTGTTCCTTGTAGGGTACTCTCTCAGATTTCTTGAAATATAGGTCATCCAATTGAAATTGTGGTTGCCATGGCAATTTTACCAATTGAAAAAACTTTAAAAATCTTCTTGTCAAAAACTACTGGTCTGAATTGAAAATAATTTTATCCAAATGTGCCATTGGTGACCCTCTATAGGATTTCTTAAAATAATGTTCCTATCTTAAAAAACAAGGCCGCCAGTGGGTGGGGCAGATTTTCCTTATATGGCTATATAGTGAAAACTTTAAAAATCTTTTTGTCTGAAACCACTGATCCAATTTGAAAATATTTTCACACAAATGATCCATGGGTGACCCTCTACCAGATTTCTTAAAATAATTTTGATATCTTAAAAAACATGGCCGCCAGTGGGTGGGGCACGTTTTCCTTATGATACTGTATAGTAAAAACTTTCAAAATCTTCTTCTGTGAAACTGCTGGACCAAATTGAAAATAATTTTACACAAATGATCCATGGGTGACTCTCTACCAGATTTCTAAAAATAATTTTGATATCTTAAAAAACATGGCCACCAGTGGATGGGGCACGTTTTCCTTATGATACTGTATAGTAAAAACTTTAAAAATCTTCTTCTGGGGAACTACTGGTCCAAATTGAAAATAATTTTACACAAATGATCCATTTGGTGACTCTCTACTAGATTTCTTAAAATGATTTTGATATCTTAAAAAACATGGCCACCAGTGGGTGGGGCACGTTTTCCTTATGAATTACTGTATAGAATTTTTTCAAAAATCTTTTTCTCTGAAACTATTTTTATAAAAAAGTAATGATGGGTGACGCTTTGCCAGTTTTCTTCAAAGAATCTTCCTAGTTCAAACAACATGGCTGCCTGTGGGTGGGGGTAAATTTAACGGTGATGGCTATCATTACTGGTCCATTACCATGACCGTAAACATGGGTACCAGGTGAGCGATTTAGGGCCGCATGCGGCTCTTGTTAAAACTAGAAACAGGCTATAGGGTAAAGGGTTAAGCCACCACTTAAAGATTATCTATCTGTTGTTTTCATGAAAGGTGGCGGCTTAATTAATGCTGGGTTACAGTAATGCAGAATTCTCCTGTAGAAGCCTTCTGCATGCCTTTTGCCCTACATTAAATGGTCACCTATTTTTAAAGATGACATCTTCATTCAGTGATTTCATAACACAGGTTGTATTGCTACAGCTGATATTTGATTACTCTCACTTACTTAACCCTTACCCCATAGCTTGTTTCTAGTTTTGAAAACAGGTGATTACTTAAAACAGGTTGAACATTAAGCAGAATGTGCCCTAAGGTACATTCTGCTTTACTTTCAGCCTGCTTTAAGCTACAATCTGCTTAGAGATAGAAAATATTTCTCATGATTCACATTCTTGACTGTATAAAGTTGAAATATTTTCTTCAGTGAAGGAATTACTTAACCCATTACCCCATATACTGTTTCTAGTTTTGAAGATATGTGACCACTTAAAACAGGTTGAAAGTAAAGCAGAATGTGCCTTAAGGCACATTCTGCTTTACTTTCAGCCTGCTTTAAACTATTATCTGCTAGAATATAGAAAATATTTTGTATGATTTTTATTTGTGACAATATAAATTGGAACTGTTTTCTTCAGTGTATGAATTAATTAAAAGCGTAAAAAGGCGTCTTTATGGGGTAAAGGGTTAAAGGTGAAAAAAGGCGTATTTATGGGGTAGTGGGTTAACCCTTTCAATGATCAAATTTATCCTGAGACTTTGACCCCTTCACTACCATATTGTCATCTGCTTCAATATTGTGGTCTGCAAAATCGTTTCAGAGTTAGATTTAAAGCCTGTCTCCCACAGAACACACAGCTTATACGGTTGGCCACCCGTGTAAACCGTACATACAACCGAACCAACCGTGGCCTTATCCGAGTTACACTCGGGCCATTCGAGTGTATCCGTGAAAGCCGTGTATGCTTTTTAAAACTTTTAAAAAACTAGCACGGGTGCCATGTCTGTGTATGATCGTATTAGCGATCGTACAAGACCGTGAGAGACCGTGTGAGACCGTACGAGCCCGTATATACAACCGCACATGAAGTCCACTCCACGAGTGAGCTCAACCGTGTCAATATCGTATATAAATCGTATAGAGCATAACTCGAACAAAAGTCGGTGGGACCGTATGTAAACCCTGTAAATGTCCAGTTAATCCAGTAAAAGTCGTGTTTAATCGTACTAGGTCGTAACAGACCGTACTAGACCGTACATGTACTTGGAACCGTACAACAATCGTATGTAAATCGTTTTGCAAATCGTGTTCAAACCGTGACAAACCTTGCTTGACCGAGTATATCCGTGCTTTGTTCGTACATACTCGTGCTACATTCGAGTCTAAATCGTACCAAGTCATCCCCAGGCACGGTTGGAGCTCAATACTCGTACCAGTCAACCCATGTATATCCGAGTATACCGTATTGGAACCGTGTGCCCAACCATGTTCTGTGTGAGACAGGCTTTAGGCAGTATAACTGACGTAATTTCAAAACAAGTGGCAAACAGTTTTGATCCTGATCAGACACCACATTACACAGCTTTTGATCAGGATCAAAACTGTTTGTAGATGTGCTTTATGACGTCATTGAGAGTGAAAGGGTTGAGTCAAATATCGATACCCAACTTGCAAAGTTAAAATGTACCATACAGCTATGTTTTCACTTTGAAATATTGTTTTATTTGACATACAGATGATCAATTTATTCTGACTTGACAGAAGGTTTCCTCATGTTTATTTGTTAACCCTTTACCTGATAGAAATGCCTTTTAGCGCATTTAATTTATTCCTCCGCCAAAGAAAATAGTGCCAATTTATACAGTCATGAACATGTACAATAAGAAATATTACATATTCATTAGCAGATATAGCTTAAGGCAGATGGAAAGTAAAGCAGAATGTGCTTTAAGGTGCATTCTGCTTTACTTTCAACCTGCTTTAAGGGGTCACCTGTCTTTAAATCTAGAAATAGGTTATGGGGTTAATGTTTCAAACATTCTTATTGTCAAAGAGTAAGCTGATGCAAATGTTGCAAATGTTGCCAACGTTGCCCAAACTACCCAAAATACATTATAATTGAAAAACTGGGTGAAAACTAGAGAAATGGCACAGCACCAGAGGTTTATGCTGATAAGAAGAATGTCTTTGGTTTGAAAGACAGGAGGAGTGTATCCGGTGGCTTAACATTTCCTTGTGTATGATATACAAGAGCAAACATTGATAAGATAAAAGTACTGTAAAACCTCCTATATAACAACCACTCAAAAAGGTGCTTTAACTCTTTGAACCCTAGTCATGCATACATGTATATGCGTCATTTGCAAACAGTGTACCTGTGAGGAGTACACTTGTCCTATGCAAACAGTGTTGACCCTGATCAGATGGCTCCTTAAGGTGCCCTCTGATCAGGGTCTACACTGTTTGTCATTATGATATATTTTGTAAAAAATCTACACTAAAACATGAAAAATGGACTAGACTAAATTGAAAACTAGAATTGTCTTTTTGAGATTTCAGGGAGGAAAGGGTTAAGATTAAATTTTTAAGAATAGTAGATGCTTAGAACGGGATGGAAGTAAAAGGAGCTTTCTGTTAAACTACTTTCATCTAGCTTTTAAGTAGAAAGCACCAGATTTATCACCGATAGAAAGTTTTTCAGAGTGGTTACAATGTGAGAGAGTGGGAAGGGGTTTGCTGTAATGTCATATACAGTGGAGAATGTGTTATTCTTTCCCGTTTAAACGCAAACGTACGCAAACGCAAAGCACTAAGACGTAGAAAAGAACAACTTTTGGACAATTCTGATAATTCTTGTTTATCTTGGTGGCAAACAGTTTGGAGCCTGATCAGACGCCGGGTTACCCGGCGTCTGATCTGGCTCCAAACTGTTTGCACTGCAACTAATAGGTTTAGCGTAAACGCGTTTATTGGGAAAGAATAACAGATTCTCCACTGTAAGTACAAGCAGCATGCCAGGTGAAGAACTTTGTGTTCAACATTATGATTTAATCTAACCCTCTCCTCCATAACCAACAAAGCAAACTCTCCGATACTCAACTGTGTGAAAGGCAGGATGCTGCTTAAAGCAAACTGAAAGTAAAGCAGACAACTCCTTTAAAAGCTTTTTTTTTTACTTTTATCTTGCTTTAACTCATTATCCCATAACCTGTTTCTAGCTTTGAAGACTCGGGTGACCATTTAAATCAGGATGAAAGTAAAGTTCAATACACATGAAGGCACATTCTGCTTTACTTCAAACCTGCTTTTAAACTACCATCAGCTTGGAGTAAGAAAATATTTCTTATCCTTCATATTCATTACTGGGTAAAAAGGAACTAATATCTTTAGTGTAGGAATAAATTGAAGCTGTAAAAGGTGTATTTATTGAGTAATGGGTAATTAAGCCTACATCTGTATTCAGTATCAATATCACAAGGCTTCCATTTCTCCGTATTTTTCCTAAATCTTTGGATTTTTTTCTAGTACATGGTAGTTTAAAACAGGCTGAAAGTAAAACAGAATGCGTTTTAAGCAGCCATATGTCAACAAAACAAGAAACAGGCATTGGGGTAAAGGTACGATTCGTAAAATAGCACTTGAAAAATGGAAATTTTGAAGTCTTAAGATGTTTCATGTCAACTTATTGAAGCCCTGATATTATTTGATATTTTCAGATATGCAATATCGGATGAGGCGTACAGATCTATGCGAGACAGGAACTTGGACCAATGTATCATCATATCAGGGGAGAGTGGCTCTGGCAAAACAGGTAAACCTCAATGATATATAAGGAAAGGTCAAGGCCATAATAGAAAAGGTCAAGGACATAATTATTAGAAAATTTTATAGTCAAGTTTACAGCTTTCCCACATGTACGGTACATGGAATTGGGATTAGGTCACAAGTTATTACAAAATTTCGATCTGACCCTTCTCCTACAATAAGACACTTTGTGATTTGATGAGAAACTAGCATACACAATCGACTCGGTAAAATGGTGGGTATTAAGTATGGTAGTATGTGCGATGTTATACTTTGAAATTTCGGGAAATGATTTACAAGAGAGAGAACAAAAGCAACAAATACATGCTGGGATAAAAAATGAGGTATTTATCTCTCCGTAAGTAGTGATTCCAAATATGAATTATACAGTTAATAGACTGAGAAACCCATTCTAGATTGAGACATGTTACGGAGTCGAAGGAAAATTTGAATCTGTCAACGAAGCTGTTACTGAAAAAAATTGCTGAAAACACTGGACCAACGAATGTTTCAGGGGAATATCTTAGATATATAATAGATTATAAGATATTGAACATTTGGTGATTTAAATAGACAACAAATTATTAAGTAGTGGTCAAAAAAGTTTAATGCACCCAAATCTGTGAGCTATCAGTAAGTGGTTGACTGCAACCCCTGTGATAAACGTCGACTGGTAGTCAAGATGGGTTATGGACAATTCGTCAAAGTGCAAACTCGTCAAAAAGGAATTATAGTACAAAAGGGGTAGTCAACTCGTCAAAAAGGAATTATAGTACAAAAGGGTAGTCAACTCGTCAAAAAGGTTTTGCATACTTATTCAATTATACAATAAATACAACGATATTCCAGATAGGGAATTAAAATAGTATTAATGTAAAAACTGTTCTTTTCTAATATTTTCGATCTCTAAGGGCAAACTTTAATTTAAAACAGAGTAGACCCTGATCATTAGGCTTCGGCGCTATAAGATAAAAGGTAGGCTACTAGGTAATATCGTGCAACATGACAAACAGTGTATTAATCTATAAGGAATTCAAACACTGTCGGGAGCCCTTTGGTCGGAGTCTACACTGTTAACAAATTAAATGTTTATCATCTGTATACATATTTACATTATGATGCGAACTGTCATACAGTGTATACCATGGTCATTAGACTTCGGCGCTATAAGATATAAGGTACACAGTAAAATCGTGCAAAATGATAAAAAAAATGATAAACAATGTATTAATCTATAGAGAAATCAAACACTGTCGGAAGCCCTTAAAATTTGGTCCGGGTCTACACTGGTAACAAATTAAATGTTTATCATCTAGCTGTGTACATATTTACCATATGGTGCAAACTGTAGACCATGATCATTAGGCTTCGCGCTATAAGATAAGTTCGTATCAGTATCCAAACTGTTCGACACATGTTTGATCACTGCAGCAATACATTCCAGTGTACGTTTGCCTATGATGATTACATTAATTGGTTTGTTGTTTTAACAGTTTAACACCAGTGCAGATATAACAAGTCGAGTAATTGCCAATCAACTTTTCGCACCAGATAAACAACAATGCCCAGCCAATTAAAGTCATTTGCATGTGGCGCTAGAGATCTACCGTTTCTTATTAAAGCATTACTTCTTGGTTAATTTTAACATCAGATCAGTGTCTAAACCACATATACACCCAGAATCAATTTTTTAAATTATTTTAAATAACACATTCTATCAAGGATAAGGCACAGGATATTCCAATAGAAATTAATATTGCTTAATGTATGGGCGAGGGCATAGCTGATTTCTGCATTACTTTTGTCCTGATTTAAGCTAAACCTTTCTATTGCAAATCAATTATGATTAAACACTAAATAAATTGTACACTCGATGTAATACATTGAAAAGTCTCCCTATTATGGTAAAAGTTTAATTTTATTTGGACAAATCGGCATCAATATTCATCTTACATATATTTAGATCTAGTTATTTATATGTTACAACTTTTTAAATGCTAGAAAATCCATCTCAACTTCTCGATAATTGCAAACTTTTCAAATATAAACCTATACATTTAACAAAAAGTAGTACTATATATATATATATTTAACAGGTTAGTAGATATACCCCAACACAAAATCCTTTTTGACGAATCGTCTTTTGCCATTACTATATATTGCCTTTTTGACAAGTTTGCACTTTGACGAATCGTCCGTAATTCGTCAAGATAAGGGCTTAGGGACCAAAGAGTTCATTTCCTCTTTGGAATAATGCAAAGTTATTGTCATAATGTAATATTATACTATATTTGCAGAGGCGAGTAAGGTGATTATGCAATATGTAGCCCAGGTATCTGGTAAGGGGCGAGAGATTGACAGAGTGAAGGAACAACTGTTACAGTCCAACCCAGTCTTGGAGGGTAGGTCTCCTGTGCCTGGCTTTATGCAGTCAGGTCACATTATAATGACTACTCAAAGCCAGGACTCCAAATAAGAGGGAGTAAACTGAACAAATCCAACATTTTCTCACTCAGTTCACCACTAAATCCTCTGGTGTAACTACTCATTATGCCTCCACACCACCGGTGGTGGGGGCTATATAGGAATCATGTTGTTTGTCGGTCCGTCACATTTTTCCGGGACATTTGCCTGTTTCTTGAAAGCTGTTTATGATACCATCTTCAAACTTGGTATACATTATCAATGTTATTTGGGGACACTCATTGACAGGTTTCATAACTCTTGCACCAAATTTGACAGAATTATGCCCCTTTTTAACTTGATTTTTTTTGTCTCTTAACCCATTCCCTCATACAGATTTCTCAGATTAACTCTTTAACACCAATACCTATCTCTTATCTAGGAAGCCTATAGCCAATACAGTATAGGTGTATCTACCTACACCATCTCAATACACACTATTGGACAAATATGGATAATTTGATACCTATGTTTTTACATGCACAAAAACTGCATGTTCTCTTCATTTAAACACATAAGTGTAAATGACAAGTTTGTTGGAAATTAAATTTCCTTTCAGATGGTGCTATTTTTAGACAGATTGGTTAATATTTAGTTGAGTTACGATGGGTTAATTGTCAGTAGTTATGAAATGTATCAAGTTTTCTCAATCAAATCTCATACACTGTTTGATACATGTGTTTTTACAACAATAAAACTACCTTTTTCATTCATTTTAGCACTATAGAGTGAGTGTAAAATGTGTTGGAAATTAAATTTTCTCTTTGATGGTGTTTCATTTAGACTGATCGGTTGAGCCATAGCGAAGTAACAGTGGGTTAAAGTTAGTATTGATGAAATATTTTAATTTACTTGACATACCATTAGATTTTAGTTATTATAGTTTATTAGTTAGAAGGGGTTTATTATGATTAAATACAAAAAAGTGTTAATATTCTGATATAGTTTATTTCAATTGGAAAATACTAGAAGAAAAATTAAAAAAAACCACACAAATAATCCAATCACGTCCTCGTTGAAAGTAAATTCATAAGACACAAATACAGATATAAATAATTTGTACACTTCACCATAACTGTAAAGTAACTGCTGAAATACAATACCCAAGAGCGTTCAGTTATGACCGGATACATCATTTCCAAACCAATAAAATATTTTTTAAAGGTGAGTATTTAAAATCATACACTTGTAAATTCTACATGTGAAAACAACTAGAAGAATCTAAGAAAATTTTGGATACTAAAAAACAGTGTTTTTTCCCCCCCCCCCCCCCCCCTCCAAACAATGTTGAGCTACTTTTCATTTACCAGTATAAATTTAAAGAAAGAGTCAAGTATCAAACAGTTTGGATCCAGATCAGCCACCATGCCATGTGGTATCTGATCTGGACCCAAACTGTTAGTCGTTTTCATCAGGATAATGGTTAAAACTTAAATAACAATTTAATCCCAACCTTGAATCAAATATAAAATAAGAATAAATTAGGCATGTGGCTGCTTTACACAGAGGAAAAATAATGCATTAATTCTGCATAATAATTTCTTCTGCATAAAAAGTGACACAAGTTATTTTTTTTTAAGTCTAGATCTAGATCCAAATTTCTCTGCTAAAATTAATCTTGATTTAATCAATGCTTATAGTGTAAAAATTAAATGAATAGATGATATAGATCTAGATCTATATCAGATCTAGATCTATATTTTAAATGTAAAAATATCTAGATCTCTCGTTAAAAAATGTATAAAACGTATACAGTATATGACCTGATCACATTTCACCTTTCAATGCAATATGTGATCTGGTCATACACTGTTCGTTGTGTCATACAGAATTTTTTTTTATTAAATTAAAAAGTTGAAAAGAATTACACACCGTCGGTGGAGTGAACCTATTGGTCCATTCCATGACAGCAGGCTCATCATCATCATCATCAACCACAAAATCGGCTAAAGGTAGATCGTCAGATTCAAACCCAGAAAAGTCTGAAAGATTATCATCAGACGACTCAAAGTCAGATTCAGACATTTTTTAACGTACGTAATTGCTAAGCAGACAAAAAAGCGATGTGAAGTATTCTGCGATAAATCGAAGAATGATTCTAGATCTATATGATTATAAGGGAGTCTGGGGGGTCATATGCTTCTCTGATTTGTCGTTATACTTACTGTGGTCGGTTCTTTTGAATTGTCTTTGATCAGTCGTTGCCGATATCATTGTTTATTGGAAATTCAGTTGACCCGGAAACACTTCCTGCGTACGGATTCCCTCGGCTAAAATCGTTCACGTGTGTGCTCACGTGGAGAGCCATATGACACATGTTGTACACGCGTGATATATGCCGCTTTCAATTTTGATTGGTTAGGTAAATTTAGGTTTTGGAAGCGTCATAATGTGGGCGGATCTAACGTGGTCTTTTCCGAAGCCGAACATATGCGACGATATGCAAATTTGCCGATTTAGGTTGTCGTACAGAATCGACACATCCGAAAAACGCCGAAGGCGCTCACAAAGCAAAAATTTCCACTGACCTTCACCCATTAGCGGTTATTTACACAATATCTTTATATAGCAGCACTATTTTTAAAATACGGTTTTCCAGAGATAAAAACCGTCCCTTTCAAATAGTAGAACCCCGGAATTTATAAATGGCCGACAAATGTTGTTTTTTGGAGATGGAAATCGAAGTGAGTCAAATCGAGTTAGCATCAGTTAGGGGGGAAACGCGTCATATCGCGTTACCATTGATTAGGCCGTAAACGCGTTAATCTGAGTAACCATTGGTTAATTGATAGGTGCGTTATATAGCGTAAGCATCAGTTAATGGGTTAATTGAGAATTTTTTCTTTGAACATGCCATTTTCACTATTCATGATATTGTCTTCAAACTTAGTACACATTATAAGAGTTGTATTGTGAGACCTTCATTAAGTTTGACAACTCTTGAACAAAATTTGACAGAATTATGCCCCTTTATATCTTAAAAATTTGTTCCTTACTATGCATTTATTCTTTGGACATGTCATTTTCTTGAAAACTATTTATGACATTGTCTTCAAACTTGGTACACATTATAAGTGTGATGCTTGCAGACTCTACTTGAAGTAACATAACTCTTGCCAACAAATGACAGAATTATGCCCCTTTTTAACTTGAATTTTTTTTCTGTTTTTCTTGGAACATGCCATTTTCTTGAAAACTATTCATGATATTGTCTTCAAACGTGGTACACAATATAATGTGTTGTATTGTGAGACTTTTCTTCAAGTATGACAACTTTTGCATAAAATTTGACAGAATTATGCCCCTTTTCAACTTGATATTTAGTACCTAATATGCATGTATTATTCTTTCTACATGTCATTGTGGTGTTTGTGACAGGTCAGTTTGGAGTGGGGGTATTTATCACCTTTAGTGATAGCAGCTCTAGTTAGAATCGTCTCGAAGAGATGATTCTAATGAGTAGTGACAACATAGGGTTTAAACAGAAACAAAGATTTTATTTTCTGAAATACATGTACTCCCCTTATCTAGGGCCCTGCTCAAAGATTATGTTCAGTGGTTATTCCTTACCTTCTATGTGATGAATCTAAATTGCCTACACCTAATTGATATAGCAAATTTAGTAATTGTGTTTAACCCTTTACCTGATATCCGATTTCTAGTACTTAAGATATAGTCACTACTTAAAGCAGGTTGAAAGTAAAGCAGAATGCGCCTTAGGGCGCATTCTGCTTTACTTTCAGCCTGATTTAAGCTATCATATGCTATAATATAGAAAATATTCCCTATAATACATATTCATTACTGATTAAATTGGAACTATTTTCTTCAGCGGATGAATAAATCATATCCGCTAAAAGGCGCTTCTATGGGGGAAAGGGTTAAAGCAGGTTGCTGCCTAAAGCAAGAGAAGCTTTCTACTACACTACCAGCTTGCTAAACCTTTTATTCCATAGCCTGTTTCTAGTTTTGATCACAGGTAACTGCTTAAAGCATGTTGAAAGTAAAGCAGAATAGGCCTTAAGGCACATTCTGCTTTACTTTCAACATGCTTTAAGCTATCATCTACAAGGATATAGAATATGTTTCTCCTGGTACATATTCATAACTGTTTAACATAGAACTATTTTCTTCAGTGGAGGATTAAATTAGATAAGTAAAAAGGCATATTTATGGGATATTGGGTTAAGCTGCCAGCTGTTTACAAACTGTTTGCAATGAAGTCATTAGTAGCATATGAAGGGCTCAACGATGCTTCGTTTATGTTGTTTACGTTGCTAGGCAATAATGGAAGCACTTTCGCTGCCATATGCAGCTGTACTTGCACTTGCAAGAAGTTTGGATCTAGATCAGACACTAAGTAGCTTGGCATCATTCTGCTCAGGATCCAAATTGTCCCAGTTAGAGATATTTATTCAGTCCAAATGCTGAAAATCTAAATTTTAAAGTAAATTACTTTAGTAAGTCCAGAAAAAGGGAATATTTCAAAAAATAAAATCTTTATTTCTGCATTCAACCCTATGATGACACTTCTTATTAGAATCGTACTGAAGAGACAATTCAAATGAGCAGTAACACCATAGGATTTTGTGCTGAAATGAGTGAGAAAGTGTTTGATTTGTTCAGTTTACTCCCTCTTATTTGGAGCCCTGTCTAAGCAGTGTATAAGCAGATGCTGTTGTGGCAGTGAAAGGATTAAGTCAATATTGTTTGCCTTGCACTTCTTTGGATCCAAACATCCAATATTGCCATAACTTTACCTAATTAGCCATCATAAACAATTAGGATGATAAACAATATCAATGCTGAGTTTTTTCAATTTTTTCTTATAAATTTCCTGTTTACATACATGTAGTTGGTTATGCGTCCCTTTTTGCTGTGGAAGTACAAAGGAAATATCAAACTATTTTGATCTGGATGAGATGCCAAGTTATAAGGTAATCTTATTGGGATCCAAATGTTTACAAAGTCAACAATATGATATAAGCATGAAAAGTGTTAAGATAATTATATTGTACCACAGCATAATGCATACTTAAAGTGGCTCAAAGTAAAGCTGAAAGCTAGTTTAAGATTCTATATTTTACAAAAAGAGAATCAGAGAGACAGATAGACCGGATCCAACACACCATGCTAAATATGGTCCAATCTCTGTCCAAATTGTTTGCAACAGTTTTTGACTTAAGATTTTTGGTATTGGCAGGGCAAGTTATTTTAATGTTGCTATTGCTTATTTGTATGATACTTGTATACCATAGCTCCAGACAAGGGGAGCAAAAACTAAATGCTTAGGATTTGATCTCTGTCCAAATTGTTTGCAACAGTCTTTGGCTATATTAAGAGATTTTTGGTATTAACAGGGCAAGTTATTTGAGGTTGCCATTGCTTATTTGTATGATACTTGCATACTAGAGCTCCAGATAAGGGGAGTATTGCAAAAACTAAAATCTTTATTTCTGCATTAAACCCTATGGTGTTTAGTGACAACTCATTAGAATAATCTCTTTGAGACAATTCTAATGAGTTGTAACATTATAGAATTGGTGCTGAAATGAGTAAGAAAATGTTGGATTTGTTCAGTTTACTGGAGCCCTCTTGTCTGGAGTGCTGTATACTGTATTCATTTAAAGATGCCAGTCAAAAGAAGACAAAATATCAGTCTTTACTGCAGGTGGTTGCTCAATGCAGAACAAATGTAATGCAAAAAGCTCCTATACTTTTGTCCTGCTTTCAGCAGTCACTGTCTACATGTATGAAAGTAATGTTTCTTCAAAGAGAGATTGCTTAACCTTTTACACCATAGCTTGTTTCTAGTTCTGAAGACAGGTGACCATTTAAGAGCAGGTTGAAAGTAAAGCAGAATGTGCCAACTCACACACTCTGCTTTTAGCTACCACCTACTAGGGTATAGCAAATATTTCTTATGATAGATATCCATGACTGTATAAAGTGGAATATTTTTCTTCAGTGGAGGAATAAAATAAAATAGAAGGTGTAAAAAGGTAAACACAAGCACTGGAACATGAGAACTGTTTACAACTGATTCTTATTGAACTATTTTAATATAATATGACGCTTTTGATACCTTTTCTCATGAGTTTGAAATAAATGAAACAATTTATGTGAGTTTGAAAATAAATGAAAATAGTTATATCCTTTCACTGAGGATATTATTACCAAGTGTCATTTGTACATTTGTAAGAGTACAGGAACACCTTGGGAGGTGAATTATATTGTACATGAGTAAGCAACCACTGAATAGAAAATACATTACTTTTTAGCTCATCTGAGCCTGAGCTATTGGGATGGCCCTGTGTCCATCGTCCATCATGCGTTGTGCGTCATCTCCTCTTATACCGCTTGACAGATTTCAACCAAACTTTACAGGAATGTTCCTTGGGGTCAAGCTCTTTCACATTAAGTCAAAGAATTAAAAACAAAGAATATCTCTGGTTACCATGGCAACCAAAGTGAAAAAATAAGGAAATCTTAAAAAATCTTCTTGTCTGAAACTACAAGGGCCAAAGCTTAGATATTTGGCACATAGCATCATCTACAGGTCCTCTATCAAGATTTTTCAAATTATGCCCCTCGGGTAAAAAATGACCTCGTCCTGGACATAAATAATTTTTTTCCATTTTGTCAGCTATTCTCAGGTGAGCAAAATATGCCCCATGGGGCTCTTGTTGTGTAATATTTATGGCTGGTAGTAGCTTACTGCAGGACAAACGTAATGCAGAAGGGTCCTCTAGGAGCCTTCTGCATTATTTTCGTCTTGCAGTAAGTGGTCACCCCTGATTTAAAGATCACTGTGCTTCTTCATTTATGGGTCGCTTAACCCATTCCCCCATAAATACACCTTTTTACGCCTCTTATTTATTCTTCAACCAATGAAAATAGTTTCAATTTATACATGTAGATCTATCATGAAAATCGTTTTATCACAGCTTGCAGTCTGGGAGTTGAATAAAGCGATTATATAAATATCGTTACCACTAGTGAAATATAACTTTCAGCCTACTTTAAGTGATCATCTATATCAAAACTATAAACTGGCTATGGGGTTGACATAGGTTTGACTGTATTTTAGCGAAACCTTCTGCATTATTTTATCCTGCATCAGTTAACCACCTGGGGCCCATTTCATAAAACTTCGAACGACAAAAACGGTCGTAAGTCAAAACTTTAATATACATTTAATTTCTGATTTCTCCATCTAATCCTGCCTTGTCACAAGACGATTCGAAAGAGATGTCACAAGACAGGACTAGATACAGAAATAAATAATAATTGAGACTTTTATAATCTGACTTTATATTTTTTTTATTTCTCCATCTAATCCTGCCTTGTCACATCTCTTTGGAATCGTCTTTTCAAGACGATTCCAAAGAGACGTCACACGACAGGATTAGATAGAGAAATAAATAATAATTGAGACTTTTATAATCTGACTTAGACAACATTTGTCGTACAAAGTTTTATGAAACAGGCCCCAGTATTGCAAACTACTGATAGGTATTATTTTGAGAAGCCACTTTATACAAGATTGATTAAATTTTGTATTAACCTGGAAAAATGGGAAAGTGAGTTGAATTGTGTATTGAATTGCCTGTCATGTTTAAACCAAAATCATTAAAATGAACATTGATGATAATGAAACTACTATAACTATATATCTTCAGCGTTTGGAAATGCAAAGACCCTGAGAAATGACAACTCCTCAAGATTTGTAAGTACAATCTAGTCTTAACCCTTTCCTCCATAGAAGCGGGGATATGATTTATTCTTCCGCTGAAGAAAATAGTTCCAATTTAATCAGTCATGAATATATAGTAAAGGGAATATTTTCTATATTCTAGCACATGGAAGCTTAAAGCAGACTGAAAGTAAAGCAGAATGCGCCTAAAGGCGCATTCTGCTTTAATTTCAACCTGCTTTAAGTGGTCACCTATCTTCAACACTAGAAATGGGCTATCAGGTAAAGGATTGACAATAGAATATGAACTATTTCCTTCATAGAAACACTTTCAATAAAGATATGAATGAATGAGTAAAGATGATGATGATGATGATGATGATATGAACTATTTCCTTCATAGAAACACTTTCAATAAAGATATGAATGAATGAGTAAAGATGATGATGATGATGATACTTTCAATAAAGATATGAATGAATGAGTAAAGATGATGATGATGATGATGATGATGATGATGATGATGATGATGGTAGAAATGTCTATTCAATGAAGTTTCAATGCTTCTTCAGTAGTAACCCCTTCCCTGCTTTACCTCCAGTACAAGACAGTGTAATGCGTCGTCTGACCAGGATCAAAACTGTTTGACACTCATTTCAATACTTATTGAGTCAAAATACCGTAATATTAAATTTAAGAAAAAAAAGCAGACAACAATAATTGTGTCATGCTTCTTCTGTAATAACTCCTTCATTGCCTCGCCCACAGTACAATAGTTATTTGCAAACATTTTCCATCCTGTAGCGCGTTTAGGTACCGTATCGATGGCCATCAAACATAACACTTTAACCCATTACCCCATAAATACGCCATTAATTCATTCCTCCATTAAAGAAAATAGTTCAAATTTATACAGCTATAAGTATGTATGATATAGAATATTTTCTGTATTCTAGAAGATCTTAGCTTAAAGCATTCTACTTTACTTTCAACCTGCTTTAACCCTTTCCCTTATAGAAGCGACTTGTAGCACATTCATTTTATTCATCCGCTGAAGAAAATAGTTCCAAATTATACCGTAATGAATATGTGTCATATTAAATACTTTCCTTATTCTAGCAGTTAATAGCTTAAAGCAGGCTGAAAGTAAAGCAGAATGCGCCTTAGGGCGCATTCTGCTTTACTTTCAACCTGCTTTAAGTAGTCACATATCTTCAATACTAGAAACAATGCTATCAGGTAAAGGGTTAAGTGGCCACCTATTTTCAAAACTAGAAACAGGCTATTGGGTAATGGGTTAAACAAAAACGACTTGTTTGCATGATATCGTTGGCCTTCTACACTAACGGCCTCAGAGGTAATGTGCCTAGACGAACAGGAATTCCAAAATGGCATCCGAATGAGTACGCAAGCAACAACGAACAGTCCCGAATTAATTTCTCTTCAATAAACCAACATTTTCTGATACTTAATGTATCAAACAAAGCAGCTTACATCTAAGCAGCTAAATCTTATTTTTATATGCGGTAAAATTGATGCATTTCAGTTGATTAGTATACTTTTGCGTGTGTTATTCCGATTCGTAAATAATTTGTTTGTACCCTTGAAAAGTAAATAAACATGGGGGCGCAATGAATTATTATTGGAGAGTATTGAAGAACGTTAGATGTCGTACTATAAGGGTTGTTTGCATCGGTTAACGTAGTTGGACTCCGATACAGTACTTGAACACGCTACAGATCAGATGCTGCGTAACAGTAAACAACAATTGTTTAATATTGTGACGTCCCAGTGAAGGGGTTAAAAATAGTCAAAGGGAACAGTGTCATCATATGGGCAGGTGACTACTTAAAAGCAGCATGAAAGTAAAACAGAGAGCTCCTTCAGAATATCTCTGCTTAACATTCGACCTGTTTTAACTCTTTCCTCCCTGAAACTTTACAATTCCAGTTTCCATTTTAGACTAGTCCATTTCTGACTTTTAAGGGTTGTTTTTGTCAATGTTTGGCATTGTGACAAACAGTGAAGACCCTGATCAGAGGGCTCCTTTTGGAGCCCTCTGATCTGGGTCTTCACTGTTTGCATAGGACATGTGTACTATTCAGATGTACACTGTTTAAAAAGCACGCCTATATGCGGGACTAGGGTTCAAAGGGTTAAGCAACCAACTGTCTTGAACACCGGAAAACATCTAGGAAAGAATGGGTTCAGCTATTTGTGCAAATTACAATCTGATTGGGAATTGAGAACAGCTTAAACCTGATAATCATTTCGGGACTGATTTATTGTTCATGTAGAATGTTACTGTTTATGCTTACAGGGAAAGTACATGGATATAGAGTTTGACTTTAAAGGTGATCCTATTGGTGGAGTCATCACTAACTGTAAGTATGAGGTATAATCTTATAGTACATGACATGTATAATTACACATTTGGTAACCCTTTACCCTACAGAAACCCCTTTTAGCCCTTTTAATTTATTCCTCCACTGAAGAAAATTGCTCAAATTTATACAGTCATGAACATGTACTATAAAAAAATATTTTCTGTATCCTACCAGATGACCACTTAAAGCAGGCTGAAAGTAAAGCAGAATGCACCTTAAGGTGCATTCTGCTTTACTTTCAGCCTTTTTCCAAACTAGAAACAGACTATGGGGTAAAGTGTTAACCAATTATTCATAAGAAGAACAAAAGGTACAGTGGAGAAGGAAATTATATAATTCTTTCCAATTACCACATTTATGCTAAAATCATTATGTCCATTGAAAATAGTTTGGAGCCTGATCAGATGCTGGGTAACCTGGCGTCTGATCAAACTCCAAAATATTTACTGTTTTCTTATGGGATCTGTGTGACATGAATATACATTTCTTCCTCATTTTAGAAATTAAATTTGATGTGTGAAAGAGTTAAAATGTGTGAAAGAGTTAAAATGTGTTTCTATGCGAGACAGGTAAACTCATGAAAAGTTGTTACTATTATTATTAACCCTTAGCCTGCCACTCACGACTATAGCTCCATATGCAAACAGCTTGGATCCGGATGAGACGCCGAGTAACTCGGCGTCTCATCCGGATCCAAGCTGTTTGACACTCGGACAACATTTTCAGCAATTTTGAGCAACTTAGAAGCACTTTGAAACTTGAAGCAGACGAGAAATATAGCAGACGACAATTTATTTGGCGGGCTAAGGGTTAATAAAATACAATCCACACAACATGTCTGAGATTGTGTGTTGTCTATTGTATACCTATTTTACTTAGATTTATTATGGAAAGAGTTAAATTAACTACCATTTACTCCATTTTGAGATACGGAATCTTTCCAAAACATGAAAAAAACTAACTTTATTTTCCTTTCTTTTCTTGTAGATTTATTAGAAAAGGTAAGTCAGAAAATACACACAACTTTGATTTTGATTAATATGCTGTTAAGAAAAAAAGAAATTGCCTTTTGAAGACAACATTTTTTTTTTGGATGGCATTTAAAAAGAAGCATGAAAACTGGTAGAAATATTATCTTTTAAAAAGTATCATAAAAATCTATAGAAGGAACTTTAGTTTGAAAAGATATAAAGTTTTTTGTTTGTAAAAAAGTATCATTTGACTTATGCAGCACATAACAGGTATTTTGTGTTTTCAGTCAAGAGTGACAACCCCGATGCAGGGAGAGAGAAGTTTCCATATTTTTTACCAGCTGCTGGCTGGAGCAGATCCAAAGTTGTTAGGTAACTTTTTATATTCTATAGAAGTAATCCACACAGACTCACAGTTGTTAGGTAACTTTTTATTAGCTCACCTGAGCCAAAGGCTCAAGGTGAGCTATTGTGACCGCTCACCGTCCGTAGTACGTCTGTCCGTCTGTCCGTCTGTCCGTCTGTCCGTTCACTTTTACTTCAAACGACATCTCCTCTGAAACCCGCCGATTGTAGGGAGAGTTCAAACTGCTCATGATGTTCCTTGGATGCTTCTCTACAGAAGTTGTTCAAAAAAAATGAAAAAAAGCACAAACTCTGCTTGAAAAAGCAAAAAAGCAAAAATCTTTAAAAAATCTTCTTGCCCAAAACTACTAGGCCCTAAGCTTTGATATTTGTACAGTAGAATCTCCTGGTGGATCTCTCTATAGTTTGTTAAAATGAAATCCCTAGGGTCACATTTGACACCACCCTGCACAGTTTAAGTGCTGCTCTAGGCAGGTTTTACAGTATTTTTGATTTAGGCAGAACTGTATTTACCTGAGTTACCCTTAATATACTATGGGCAAATAACCAATATTTGCAAACAGTTTGGATCCAGATCAGATGCAACATAATGCTGCATCTAATCTGGATCCAAACTATTTGCCACTCATTTACCAACTTAACATTTTCTAAAAAATAAAAATGTACATTTTTTACACACAGAAGGTATTTAGCAGACATCATTTCAGTCTGGTAAGGGTAAGCTCCCAGACTGCTGCTGCTACAGTTCTCTTACATAATATTTGACCTCAGTGATCAGGCCAACAGAACTGAACATGTTGTCTGCTAAAGTTTAGAAATGGTTCAGTCGTTTGTTCAGACATTTGTTAACCCATTACCCCATAAATGTGCATTTTTAGGCCTTTGATTTATTCCTCCACTTAAGAAAATAATTCCCCTTTAACCCTTTCCCCCATAGCATATCTCTAGTATTGAATGTAGGTGTCCACTTAAAACAGGTTGAAAGTAAAGCAGAATGCGCTTTAAGCGCATTCTGCTTTACTTTCAGCCTGCTTTAAGCTATCATCTACTAGAATATAGAAAATATTTTGTATTATACATATTTATGAATGTATAAATTGGAACTATTTTCTTTAGAGCAAGAATAAACTGAATGTGCTAAAAGGCGCTTCTATGGGGGAAAGGGTTAAACAGTCATGAAAATGTAAGATGTGAAATAAGTTTCTATATCCTAGTAGATGGTAGCTTAAAGCAGTTTGAAAGTAAAGCAAAGTGTGCATTAAGACCCATTCTGCTTTACTTTCAACCTGCTTTAGGTGGCCACCTATTTTCAAAACTAGAAGCAGGCTATGGGGTAATGGGTAAAATGAAATTGCCTATTTGGAAAGAGCCTAATGAGAGGAAGTGCCATTTGCAAAGGCCATAACTCTGACATCATTGTTTTTTTTAGTTATTTCCCTTTGTCATATTTTCTTGTCAAGAAGACAACTCCAGGTCTACTGATGCTATTGTAATGAAATTTTATGTATGGAAAGAAACTGATGAGAGAAAATGCCTAGTGCATAAGGGCAGCAATATTTTGTTTTCCCCTTTGTCATATTTTATTGTCAGGAAAATAACTCCAGTTCTGCTGACGCTAGTGAAATAATTATCATTTACCGGAAATGGAAATAGCTTGATAAGAGGATGTGTCATGGATAAGGGTCATAAGCTTGGCAACAAAATTCACTTTTGTCATGTTTTCTTGTCCGGAAGATAACTCCATTTATAGCTATATTAAAATGTTGTCTTGCCCAGTCAACTTAGGTACAAACTTCAATGTCCTCAGGTGAGCGAATTTAGGGCCATGGCCCTCTTGTATTTCTATAGAAGTAATCCACACAGACTTACAGTTGTTAGGTAACTTTTTATATTTTTATAGAAGTAATCCACACAGACTCAAAGTTGGTTGGTTAACACTCTAGCGGCTACAGATCTCATTGGATCTTAATGAAACTTGGTCACAATGGTTGCCTCAATGAAATCTAGGTCAAGGCTGAATGTGGGTCATGTCGGGTCAAAAACTGTCACTAGGTCAAATCATCATAAAATCTTTTCAACATTCTAGAGGCTACAAATCTCATTGGATCTTAATGAAACTTGGTCACAATGTTTGCCTGAATTAAATCTAGGTCAAGTTCGAATGTGGGTCATGCCCGGTCAAAAACTAGGTCACTAGGTCAAATCTTAGAAAAACCTTGTTTAGCACTCTAGAGGCTACAAATCTCATTGAATCTTCATGAAACTTGGTCAAAGTTTTTGCATCATTTATGTCTTGGTCAAGTTCGATTATGGGTCATGCCCGGTCAAACACTAGGTCAAACCATAGAAAAACCTTGTTAACATTCTAGAGGCCACAAATCTTTTGGATTTTAATGCAACTTGATCAGAATGATTGCCTCCTTGATATCTAGTTCAAGTTTGAATATGAGTCATGTCAAGTCAAAAACTAGGTCACTAGGTCAAATCATATGAAAACCTTGTAAACACTCTAGAGACTACAAATTTCATTCGATCTTAGTGAAACTCGGTCAAAATGTTTGCCTCATTGATATCTAAGTCAAGTTCGAATATTGGTCATGTCGGATCAAAATTTGGTCACTAGGCCAAATCAAAGAAAAACAGTGTTAATTACCCTCTAGAGGCTGCAAATCTCACTATGTTGTGAATACTCATTAAAATTGTCCCTTCCAAACCATATGTTGTGACTACTCATTAGAATGGTAGCTTTGTGCCGATTCTAATGAGTTTTCACAGCATGGGGTTTGGTGAAGGCATAAGGATTTTAGTTTTTAGCTCACCTGAGCCAAAGGCTCAAGGTGAGCTATTGTGACCGCTCACCGTCCGTAGTACGTCTGTCCGTCTGTCCGTCTGTCCGTCTGTCCGTCTGTCCGTCTGTCCGTCTGTCCGTCTGTCCGTTCACTTTTACTTCAAACGACATCTCCTCTGAAACCCGCCGATTGTAGGGAGAGTTCAAACTGCTTATGATGTTCCTTGGATGCTTCTCTACAGAAGTTGTTCAAAAAAAAGGAAAAAAAAGCACAAACTCTGCTTGAAAAAGCAAAAAAGCAAAAATCTTTAAAAAATCTTCTTGCCCAAAACTACTAGGCCCTAAGCTTTGATATTTGTACAGTAGAATCTCCTGGTGGATCTATCTATAGTTTGTTAAAATGAAATCCCTAGGGTCACATTTGACACCACCCTGCACAGTTTAAGTGCTGCTCTAGGCAGGTTTTACAGTATTTTTGATTTAGGCAGAACTGTATTTACCTGACCCTTAATATACTATGGGCAAATAGCCAATATTTGCAAACATTTTGGATCCAGATCAGATGCAACATAATCATAATGCTACATCTAATCTGGATCCAACCTATTTGCCACTCATTTACCAACTTAACATTTTCTAAATTGTTTTTTTGTACACTTTTCACATACAGTAGGTTTTAAGCAGACATCATTTCAGTCTGGTAAGGGTAAGCCCAAGCGTTCTAGCCACTGAGGTCAAATATTATGCAACTCTGAACTGGTAGTGGGTATCACAGAACTGGTCATGATCAGCTGAACATGTTGTCTGCTAAAGTTTAGATATGGTTCAGTCTGATTCATACTTAGAGAAACAGGATCTGGAAGTGATCCACTGACAGTTATGTAATTATGTCTTATGCCATATTTATACATATGTTTAATATTGGTTTTGTCAGAGTTATCTGTATGTCTTTTCAATAATTCCACTTTAAACAGTCATGAAAATGTAAGATGCAAAAGTAAAGCAAAGTGTGCATTAACCCTTAGCCCGCCAAATAAATTGTCGTCTGCTATATTTCTCGTCTGCTTCAAGTTTCAAAGTGCTTCAAAGTTGCTCAAAATTGCTGAAAATGTTGTCCGAGTGTCAAACAGCTTGGATCCGGATGAGACGCCGAGTTACTCGGCGTCTAATACGGATCCAAGCTGTTTGCATATAAAGCTATAGTCGTGAGTGGCAGGCTAAGGGTTAAGACACATTCTGCTTTACTTTCAACCTGCTTTAGGTGGCCACCTATTTTCAAAATTAGAAACATGCTATGGGGTAATGGGTAAAATGAAATTGCCTATTTGGAAAGAGCCTGATGAGAGGAAGTGCCATTTGCAAAGGCCATAACTCTGACATCATTGTTTTTTGAGTTATTTCCCTTTGTGATATTTTCTTGTCAAGAAGACAACTTCAGTTCTACTGATGCTATTGTAATGAAATTTTATGTATGGAAAGAAACTGATGAGAGAAAATGCCATGCACAAGGGCAGCAATATTTAGTTTTTCCCCTTTGTCATATTTTATTGTCAGGAAAATAATTCCAGTTCTGTTGACGCTAGTGAAATAATTATCATTTATTGGAAATGGAAATAGCTTGATAAGAGGATGTGTCATGGATAAGGGTCATAAGCTTGGCAACAAAATTCACTTTTGTCATGTTTTCTTGTCTGGAAGATAACTCCATTTATAGTTATATTAAAATGTTGTCTTGCCCAGTCAACTTAGGTACAAACTTCAATGTCCTCAGGTGAGCGAATTAAGGGCCATGGCCCTCTTGTTGAAAAACTTGTTTCTGGAGCTCTGAAAATGACAAATTCTATTCACAGAAACCTTGCATCTGTCATCAAACTCCAAGGACTATGGACTGTTAAATAGAAGTGGGTGTATAGAAGTGGATACTGTTGATGATGCTGAAAACTTGAGACTAGTCAAGGTGAGGAGTAATGTACAGTAGAACATGTGTTCTATCCCTTTACCGTAGTATAAATACGGCTTTTTACCCCTTAAAGAAAATATTCCACTTTATACAGTCACGAATATGCAACATCAGAATTACGTCCAATAGCCTAGCAGTTGGTTACTTAAAGCAGGCTGTGGGGTAATGGGTTAAAGTAGGCTGTGGGGTAATTGGTCAACGCAGGCTGTGGGGTTATGGTTCAAAGCAGGCTTTTCGGCAATGGGTCAATGCAGGCTGTGGGATAAGGGGTCAAAGCAGGCTATGGGGTATTCAGTTAAAGCAGGTTGTGGGGTAAACAGTTAAAGCAGACTGGGGTAATGGGTTAAAGCAGGCTGTGGGGTAATGGGTTAAAGCAGGCTGTTGGGTAATTTGTTAAAGCAAACTATGGGGTAATGGGTTAAAGCAGACTGGGGTAATGGGTTAAAGCAGGCTGTGGGGTAATGGGTTAAAGCAGGCTGTGGGGTAATTTGTTAAAGCAAACTATGGGGTAATGGGTTAAAGCAGACTGGGGTAATGGGTTAAAGCAGGCTGTGGGGTAATTGGTTAAAGCAAACTATGGGGTAATGGGTTAAAGCAGACTGGGGTAATGGGTTAAAGCAGGCTGTGGGGTAATGGGTTAAAGCAGGCTGTGGGGTAATGGGTAAAAGCAGGCTGTGGGGTAATGGGTTAAAGCAGGCTGTGGGGTAATGGGTTAAAGCAGGCTGTGGGGTAATGGGTTAAAGCAGGATGTGGGGTAATGGGTTAAAGCAGGCTGTTGGGTAATTTGTTAAAGCAAGCTATAGGGTAATGGGTTAAAGCAGGCTGTTGGGTAATTTGTTAAAGCAAGCTATAGGGTAATGGGTTAAAGCAGGCATTGGGGTAATGGGTTAAAGCAGGCTATAGGGTAATGGGTTAAAGCAGGCTGTTGGGTAATTTGTTAAAGCAGGCTATAGGGTAATGTGTTAAAGCAGGCATTGGGGTAATGGGTTAAAGCAGGCTGTGGGGTAATGGGTTAAAGCAGGCTATGGGGTAATGGGTTAAAGCAGGCTGTTGGGTAATTTGTTAAAGCAGGCTATAGGGTAATGTGTTAAAGCAGGCATTGGGGTAATGGGTTAAAGCAGGCTGTGGGGTAATGGGTTAAAGCAGGCTGTGGGGTAATGGGTTAAAGCAGGCTATAGGGTAATGGGTTAAAGCAGGCTGTTGGGTAATTTGTTAAAGCAGGCTATAGGGTAATGTGTTAAAGCAGGCTGTTGGGTAATTTGTTAAAGCAGGCTATAGGGTAATGGGTTAAAGCAGGCTGTGGGGTAATGGGTTAAAGCAGGCATTGGGGTAATGGGTTAAAGCAGGCATTGGGGTAATGGGTTAAAGCAGGCATTGGGGTAATGGGTTAAAGCAGGCTATAGGGTAATGTGTTAAAGCAGGCTGTTGGGTAATTTGTTAAAGCAGGCTATAGGGTAATGGGTTAAAGCAGGCTGTGGGGTAATGGGTTAAAGCAGGCATTGGGGTAATGGGTTAAAGCAGGCTGTGGGGTAATGGGTTAAAGCAAGCTATAGGGTAATGGGTTAAAGCAGGCTATGGGGTAATGGGTTAAAGCAAGCTATAGGGTAATGGGTTAAAGCAGGCTGTTGGGTAATTTGTTAAAGCAAACTATGGGGTAATGGGTTAAAGCAGGCTGTGGGGTAATGGGTTAAAGCAGGCTATAGGGTAATGGGTTAAAGCAGGCATTGGGGTAATGGGTTAAAGCAGGCTATAGGGTAATGGGTTAAAGCAGGCTGTTGGGTAATTTGTTAAAGCAAACTATGGGGTAATGGGTTAAAGCAGGCTGTGGGGTAATGGGTTAAAGCAGGCTATAGGGTAATGGGTTAAAGCAGGCTGTTGGGTAATTTGTTAAAGCAAGCTATAGGGTAATGGGTTAAAGCAGGCATTGGGGTAAAAGGGTTAAAGCAAGCTATGGGTAATGGGTTAAAGCAAGCTATGGGTATATGGATTAAAGCAGGCTGTGGGGGAATGGATTAAAGCAGGCTGTGGGGTAATGGGTTAAAGCAGGCTATGGGGGAATGGATTAAAGCAGGCTGTGGGGGAATGGATTAAAGCAGGCTGTGGGGTAATGGATTAAAGCAGGCTATGGGGGAATGGATTAAAGCAGGCTATAGGGTAATGGGTTAAAGCAGGCTGTGGGGTAATGGGTTAAAGCAGGCTATGGGGTAATGGGTTAAAGCAGGCTATGGGGTAATGGGTTAAAGCAGGCTGTGGGGTAATGGGTTAAAGCAGGCTATGGGGTAATGGGTTTAAGCAGGCATTTGGGTAATTGGTTAAAGCAGGACATGGGGCACCCGGCAATAACAGAAGGGATTTGGAAGGTGTTAGGGTGCAAAAGATAGGTGTCTCAAAAGTTATAACTGACTGGCCCTTTCTATAGTGGTGAGTTGGGTGACACTATAATAAACTAAAACATTTACCTTTTAGCCTTGTACATGCATGTGTTGCGGTAACATTTATATACTACAGTCGAACTTCGATATCTCAAACTCGGTTAAATCAACCATACCCGTAATTCAAAGTTAAAACGTGGCTTATCCACGTTTTAACTTTGAAATATGGGTATGGTCGACCTGACCGAGCATGAAATAATGCAGTTCATGTGTCAAACTATCGGATAGTTTGAGTTAAGCGAATGTCGAGATATGGAAGTTGGACTGTATGTGGTTTGTTACAGACTGGTATGGAAGTGATTGGTTTCTATAGAGACGAGATCACACAGGTATTACAGCTAGTGGCCAGTATACTGAAGCTGGGTAATGTAGAGTTTACCCATCGCTCCAACTCCGATGGCACAGATGGATGTAACCTGGCCAGCATGGAAGGTCAGTACTGGAAATCTAAATTGTGCTGACGAATGATACTAAATAAGATAAATTTGCAGTCTTTGACTCATTACCCCATAGCGTGATTCTGTTTTTGAAGACAGGGGACTGCTTAAAGTAGGTTGAAGGTGAAGCAGAATGCGCCTTAAGGCGCATTCTGCATTACTTTCAGCCTGGTTTACTGCTTTATGCAAGCATTTACTAGGATGTAGAAACTATTTCTTATGGTAAATTTTCATAACTGTTTAAATTTGAACTTTTTGTTGAGGAATAAAACAGAGGCTTAAAAAGACATATATATGGGATAATGGGTTAACACATTTAACCCTTGGGATGAGTATATTTATTATTAACATTCAATGTATCTGAGAAATGTGCACTTGACTTCTGCAAACAGTATATACCCAGATTTATGTTGATCAGGATCTGCACTATTTATCATTTTGAATAAAAAAAATGTAAAAAACATTTCTAAATAGTCAGAAATGGACTACACTTTGTTGGAAACTGGAATTGTCTATCTGAAGTTTCAGGGATGAATGAGTTTAGAACTGTGACAGTTTAATTGTTTTCTTCATAATACTGTATTTATATGCCTGTTGCAAGAGACAGTAGGCACAAACTGTACCAACTCAAAGAAAAGTTTTCAACAGGTTTACTTCAAAGACTATGGGAAGGTTCTTTAGCACAATAGCTCAGACAGTTCTGATAACCACAATTATGGGCTTGTAAGGAGTTACAGGGCTTGTAGCAATTTTGCATTCTTGTTCATGCAATTTGGATTGATATTGTTTGTAGAAATCGAGGGTATTTGCCAGTTGCTGGGGTGTTCAGAGGAAAACCTTAAGAATGCCATGACCCAGAGAACAGTAGAAGTGAGAAGAGAGAAAGTCAAGACAGACTTCAATGTTGCTGGGGTGAGTTTGGGTCGTCAAAAGGGGAAACTATACCTCATTAAGGATATGTTTTTAGCTCACCTGAGCTAGCTCAGGGTGAGCTTTTGCAATCCTTGAATGTCCGGCGTCCGTCGTGCGGTGTCAACAATTTTAGAGGCCACAATATTTATCCAATCTTTCTCAAACTTGCTCAGATAGTATATTGCCATAAGAGTTCGGATGAGTTCGATTATGGTTGAAATCGGACAAATAGGTCATGAGTTATCTACCTTTGAACTGCTGAAAATGCCATATTTAACAGTGTTTACACTCTAGAGGCCAAAGTATTTATCCAATCTTTCTTAAACTTGCCCAGATTATATATGACCATAAGAGTTCGGTTGAGTTCGATTTTTGTTGAAATTGGACGAATAGATCAAGAGTTATCTACCTTTGAATTGCTGAAAATGCCATATTTAACGGTGTTTACACTCTAGAGGCCACAGTATTTATCCAATCTTTCTAAAACTTGCCCAGATTGTATATGAACATAAGAGTTCGGATGAGTTCGATTTTGGTTGCAATCGGACAAATATATTGTGAGTTATCTACCTTTGAATTGCTGAAAATGCCATATTTAATAGTGTTTACACTCTAGAGGCAACAATTTTTATCCAATCTATCTCAAACCTGCTCAGATTGTAAATGACTATAAGAGTTCAGATGAGTTTGATTATGGTTGAAATCAGACTTATAGGTCGAGAGTTATCTACCTTTGAATTGCTGAAAATGCCATATTTAACGATGTTTACGCTCTAGAGATTTCAAATTTTATCCAATCTTTCTCAAACTTACTCAGATTGTATATTACCATAAGACTTTGGATTAGTTCAATTATGGTTGTAATCTGATCAATAGGTCAAAAGTTATCTACCTTTGAATTGCTGAAAATGATATATTAAACAGTGTTTACGCTCTAGAGGCCACAATATTTATCCAAGCTCTCTCAAACTTGCCCAGATTGTATATGACCATAAGAGTTCGAAAAATATAGATTATGGTTGGAATCCGACAAATAGATCAAGAGATATCTACCTTTGAATTGCTGAAAATGCCATATTTTACAGCGTTACTACAGTTTTCAATGGATTTTGATTATACAGTTAAACCTCGATGTATCGAACTTCAAGTGACTGTGAAAAAAACTTCGAAACAGCGGGGCTTCGAATCATAAATGGGTTGTGATTTGAGTATTGAATTTCAATGCATATGTAAGATCTATAAGAACTATCGTTCCCGGCGTGTAATGTTTTCACGTCTATGTGTACTTTTTGGCATATTGAAATAAAACATAAATCCGACGTGTTCTTTATTATTTATAAAAACAACGGCATAAATAACAAAATACAATACATGTGTACAAAGGTAGGAGAATTCATAGTTATACGCATTAAAACATAGAAAAAAAACCTACATGTATCTTACTTTCAACTTAGATGCTGTCAATTACACCAAGATGCGAAACTACGGCGGAAATGCCGAAAATCGTACTATGTACAGTGTAACTGTCAATCAATTTAGCTTCTAGATTGAAATAAACATTTGATTAAATAATAATGATTTTAAAGATTAATTTTCGACTTCGAGGTTGTCAAGATTGCAGGTGCATAAATACGAACATACAGTAATATCGTTATCGATATCATAACAGAGTTGTCGTTCGTTGTGAGATGGGTCTGCCCAGCTATCCCCACGGATTGGTTACTGGGTCTTTCACCTGACAGACCATGATCGGAGCGCATCTGCCATGTTGTGGCTCTGATAATAGAATGCCGACCACTCGTTTATCAGCATTATTAAACTTCTCACAAAGTTTGGCTTGTTTCGTTAATTGTCGGTCCAAAACAGTCCTTGCGGTTTATTTACTCATTTGGATAAATTGGTGTCATCAAGCCTTTAAATATGGCGGCGTTGTCAATATCATTAACGAAAACTGTGAAACAATTAAATGACAAACTTACCCAATTATTACTGATAACACAGATTGTGCATGCAGAATTAAAAGAGCACCCCAGCGTGTTTTCACACGAAGGTGTGAAAAATTAGCGTCAGTCTAGCGAGTCATGTAATCCGTTGATCCATGTTAGTTGACAAGTAATCGATGTTCGATACATTTGTGGTATTTTATGTTGGATTTATATGAAAAGGACTGGAAAAAAACTTTGATACAACGGGGAATTCGATACACATAACTTCGATTCATGGATGTGTTTTTACAAGGAATATATAGTGGAAAAGATCGGGACTTCAAAAAAACTTCGACATAACGGGGTATTCGATTTATCGAAGTTCGATACATAGAGGTTTAACTGTAAATACTTGTACACAAAGGATGTAGCTATACGTTCTGGAAGGAGTGCAATTATTGTTGAAATGTAATCATTGTGGCAATAGTTACCTGCCCTTGATATACTTTGAAATGCTAGAAAAAGCTTCATTTCAGTATTGTTTAGGCTTTAGTTATCTGCCTTTGATGTACTCTACTATACTACAGTAGGGTGACAAACTTGAATGGATTTAGAATAAAACGGGTGAAATTCAAAGGTAAAGCTATCAGGCTTCATTACAAATGGTGAGCGATATCAGGGCCTTCAGGCCCTCTTGTTTGCTATTTCTTTGAATTCGGACACATACTATAGGGTATAATATACTGCTATCCTGTATATCTATATAGTGGTACGTTTGTCCAGGAAAGTGGTATATCCTTTCAACCTTGATCTAAATGTTGGACCAAACAAAAATGATTTTTTTTTAAATCTACTTATTTGGTCACTGAAAGAAATAATCATTTTTTGCTGGCCCAACTCTTAGATGGTATAACCAAGTGAAATGCATCCCAAATAAAATAATGAAAATAAATTTTAAGCTGCTTTTTTTAGCTCACCTGAGCCATAGGCTCAAGGTGAGCTATTGGGATGGCCCTGTGTCCGGCGTCGTGCGTCGTCGTTAACAATTGCTTCAAATGACATCTCCTCATATACCGCTTGACAGATTTCAACCAAACTTTACAGAAATGTTCCTTGGGTCAAGCTCTTTCAAATTTGTTCAAAGAATTAAAAACAATGCAGAACTCTGGTTGCCATGGCAACCAAAGTGAAAAAATAAGGAAATCTTTAAAAATCTTCTTGTCAAAAACTGCAAGAGCCAGAGCTTAGATATTTGGCACACAGCATCATCTATAGGTCCTCTATCAATTTCGTTCAAATTATGTCCCTAGGGTCAAAATTGGCCCTGCCCCGGGGGTCACAGTTTTACATAGAGTTATATAGTGAAATTTTCAAACGTCTTCTTCTCTGAAACTAATATGGCTAGAGCATTGATACTCGGCATGGTGACACTTCTAGATGTCCTTTACATATTTTGTTCAAATGGTTCCGGTCGGTTGCATAAGTAGGTCACAGGAGCTAAAAATAGATTTTTTCAATGAAAACTTTAAAAATCTTCTTGTCTGAAACTACAAGGGCCAGAGCTTAGATATTTGGCACATAGCATCATCTACTGGTCCTCTATCAAGTTTGTTCAAATTATGTCCCTGGGGTCAAAATTGGCCCCGCCCCGGGGGTCACAGTTTTACATGGAGTTATATAGTGAAATTTTCAAACGTCTTCTTCTCTGAAACTAATATGGCCAGAGCTTTGATATTCATCATGGTGACACTTCTAGATGTCCTTTACATATTTTGTTCAAATGGTTCCGGTCTGTTGCATAAGTAGGTCACAGGAGCTAAAAATAGATTTTTTCAATGAAAACTTAAAAAATCTTCGTGTCTGAAACTACAAGGGCCAGAGCTTAGATATTTGGCACATAGCATCATCTACTGGTCCTCTATCAAGTTTGTTCAAATTATGTCCCTAGGGTAAAAATTGGCCCCGCCCCAGGGGTCACAGTTTTACATAGAGTTATATAGTGAAATTTTCAAACGTTTTCTTCTCTGAATCTAATACGGCCAGAGCTTTGATATTCATCATGGTGACACTTCTAGATGTCCTTTACGTATTTTGTTCAAATGGTTACAGTCTGTTGCATAAGTAGGTCACAGGAGCTAAAAAAAAAAAAAATTCAATGGAAACTTAAAAAAAATCTTTTTGTCTAAAACCCTAGTACCCTGATCTTAGATATTTGGCACATAGCATCATCTACAGGTCCTCTTTCAAGATTGTTCAAATTATGCCAATCGAGTAAAAAATGACTCTGTCCTGGACATAAATCTTTTTCTCCATTTTGTCAGTTATTCTCAGGTGAGCGAAATATGCCCCATGGGGCTCTTGTTTATACCTCAAGTATCAACAAAGGTTGGTTTATTGAAGAGAAAGTGAAGGGCAAGCCGAAAACTCATTTGATCACCATTTTGGATTTTATTGTTTGTCTCCTTGCACTACTTTTGAGGCTTGTTCGTGTTGTTGGCCAATTATTTTGCCAATCTGGCCGTTTTGTGTAAATTCTTCATGGTTGTTGGCCCAAGTTGGCCTTCGATTTCTTTAATGAACTAACTGCACATTGAAGCGTCCACCTGTCAGGATGCAATAAAAGTTTCAGTGTCCTTTTTACAGAACATGTTTGATGAAATGAGTAGGCTTTTCATATATGTGAGGAGTAGGTTTACACCATAGATACACATTTTTACACATTTAATTCATTCCTCCACTGAAGAAAATAGTTCCAATTTATACAGTCATGAAAATGTATTATAAGAAATATTTTCTTTTTCTAGTAGATGGTAGGTTAAAGCAGGCTGAAATTAAAACAGAATGTGCCTTAAAGACTTTTCCTCAGTCCCATTGTCTGGATAGGTGTGAATTTTAACTGTCAAAGCCTGCAGCACATGCTATCCCAATCTCAAATTACCTGGGGGGGCTCAGATTATTATACTCATGCTCTAGTAATTTTCAATGGTTATTTCTAACCAATCTATCAAATATAAAGGTTGGGTCTCACACGAGAAGCTTCAATAGTTCTTTGCTACTTCATGTCCACAAGATCCATGCTTTTTGCAAGGAAATTGTCTGGCAAGGCGCTATGATCGAAAGGTCGTCGGGAGATGTCTTTAAGGCGCATTCCGCTTTATTTTCAGCTTGCTTTAAGTGGCCACCTATCTTCAATAGTGGAAACAGGCTATGGGGTACTAGAGGGTAAAGTCGGCAAGAGGTGTCTCTATGAAGGGTTGCGTGAAGATTAACTCCTTCAACACTAAGTATCTCTTGTGGGCTATTAGGATTCCTTGTGCATCTTTTTAGTTACCAAAACGTGAACCAGTCTACTTGGAAATCTGGATAGTTCGTTAAATACTGGTCTAAATTAGCAAACAGTGTAGACCCTGATCAGAGGGATCCTATAGGAGCCCTCTGATCTGGGTCTACACTGTTTGCAAATGTAATGAGTATATTTTAAACAGGCCAATGGTGTTGAAAGGGTTAAGGATTAAAAACAGCCATTTGATTTAACCCTATACCACATGGCCTGATTCTAGTATTGAAGATAGGTGACCACTTAAGGCGCATTCTGCTTTACTTTCAGCCTGCTTTTAAGCTACCATTTACTAGAAAATAGAAAGTATTTCTTCTGATAAATATTCATATTTCTATAAATTTAGACTATATTCCTCAGTGGAGGAATAAATTAAAGGCGTATTTATTGGGTAATGGGTTAAACACCAAAATGAGGTGTTCTTTTGAATTACTGTATAAATGTGGCTGTACTTTGTAGTTGCAAATAAGTTATTGGAAGTTTTTTTCTTGATTATTAGATTTTCAACTTGCAAAAAGTAATATAGTTTGTTCCAGGAAGTTTAATTTTCAAGGAATGAAGGAGAAAACCATAGTTAATAATAAAATTGATACAAACAAAAACAGATCTTGTTCCATGCCTAAAGGTCATGTTGTTACATTTTGTATTTTGTTGGGTAGATATGAATCAAACCTTATTGGTACATTTTGAGATATTTTACAAGTACAGCGCTCCCTCTCTACAACAGCCCTCCCAACAACGACTCCCTCCTTACAATGACCCTTACCGTTGTTCCTTAAGCGGGACAAGTATGTCGAATGCTTTTACTGCTGCAATATCTTCTGCTAAAAATTGTCATCTGCTGTTTTTTTTCTCAAAGTTACATATAAGTGGAGATTTTGATAGAATATAATGACGAGTGACAAACAGCTTGAATCCAGATCAGACACCGCGTAACACGGCGTCTGATCTGGATTCAAGCTGTTTGCAAATGAAAGCCATGTCTTAATTTCCCTCCCTATAACGACTTTCCCAGAACAACACACACAATATATGTCTCCCATTAGGTGTTGTTGTAGAGAGGGAGCACTGTATATTTTAACATTTCCCTTACTTATCACATATATTGGTGACTTCTGCAAACTCTTTGAATCTGATCTGGATGAGGTGATGTGTAACTTAGCATTTCATACACATCCAAAAAGTGTGAAACTCAGGTTGTTATACTGCAAAAAGTGGAAAAAAGTCGGTTTCAGTTATATTGAAGACAACATTGTTTTGGTAGACAGCTTGTTTAACCCTTTACCCCATGGCCTGTTTCTAGTTTTAAAGACAGGTGACCTTAAAGTAGGTTGAAAGTAAAGCAGAATGAGCTAAGTTCTGCAAAGGAAATATTTCTTTTGGTACTTTTTCATGACTGTATAAAGTGGAAATATTTTCTTCAGCGGAGGATTAAATCAAAGCCATAAAAAGGCGTATTTATGGAATACTGGGTTAAACCATTCCCCTATAAATTTTGCTTTACTTTCAACCTGCTTTAAGTGATCTGTGTCTTTAAAACTAGAAACAGGCTATGGGGTAAAGGGTTAAGTGTTCAGTGAAATTTTTATATGAAAAAAGGATTTGTTTAGCAGGAGAAAGATGAAGAAGCTCGTTGGTACATGTTTTTACAAAGAACGCTTCACACTTGAAGTGTTCCAACCATATATGAAAAGGCTGCATAAACAGTTTTTGCCAGTCGAATGCATTTAACCCTTCGCATGCGAAACGGCAAAACTGTGCTTACCTTTAGAAACAGTTTGGATCCAGTAAAGCAGCATCTCATCAAGATCAAAACTGTTTGATACTCTGACCCTATTTTCAAATTTATTTCAGAAAATTCAAACCTAAGAAAAGAAGCAGACAACAAAATTTTCAGAAAACAATATTACTTTAGCATTTAAACCTTTATCCCATATAGCCTGTTTTATAGTTTTGTAGACAGGTGACCACCTAAAGCAGATTGAAAGTAAAGCAGAATGCACCATAAGGCACATTCTGCGTTACTTTCAGCCTGCTTTAACCCTTTACCTGATAGCCTATTTCTAGTATTGAAAATATGTGACTACTTAAAGCAGGTTGAAAGTAAAGCAGAATGCGCCCTAAGGCGCATTTTGCTTTACTTTCAGCCTGCTTTAAGCTTCCATGTGCTAGAATATTGAAAATTTTCCCTATACTATATAATCATGACTGATTAAATTGGAACTATTTTCTTCAACGGAGGAATAAATTAAATACGCTAAAAGTCGCTTCTATGGGGTAATGGGTTAAGCTACAATCTTCTAGAATATAGAAACTATTCCTTATGGTACAAGTTCATGACTGTATAAACTGGAACTATTTTCTTCAATGGAAAAATGAATTAAAAGGCGATAAAGATGTGTATTTATGGGGGTAATGGGTAAGAGTTATTGCAGTACATACACATTACCAGTTGACAGCGCGATACAGAGTGATGTATTTAGCTCGAGACGTTTTTGGCGGAAATAGCCGATCTGACGAGCGCCTTGGCGTGAGTCTGATCGGTTGTTTCCGCCAAAAACGTCGAGAGCTAAATGCAACACTCTGTTGCGCACTGCCAACTGGTGATGTGTTTATTATATGCCTTGAATACAAACCAGAAACAACTAAATAGTTGTTTAAATCATTTTATATCCAAAATTTATTAGTTATTAGAAGCAGAACAAGATTTTTTGTATGTCACAAAGAATAACGCGGCACTCGTACATGTACGTAAATGACGTCACGTTAAATCGAAAGCGAGGTCAGAGTAAAATACAAAGTGGCTGATACAAGGTGGCTGATACAGACTCTTGTATTTTACTCTGCAAATACACGCGGAAACGCTCGATATCACTCGAAGGCATATAATAAAAGGTAATACCAAATACATGTACTTCCTGTAGCACATTGTAAAAATACCTGGTGGCTGCTTACAGTAGAGTAAATATCTCTTATGGGTATATATTATCCTTTTGGACTCTTCTATTATAAACATTTTGAACCAGTCTACTTTTGCATTTTTTATATGACAACAAAAACCAATGAAATAGAAAATATCAAACAGTGCAGACCCTGATCAGAGGGCTCCTATAGGAGCTTCTGATTAGGGTCTACACTGTTTGCATATGTAATCAGTAATCTCTACAGAGGGCTGTAGGGTTGAAAGGGTTAATTCTATGGAACTATTGTATGAATTGCTGTACAAGATTCCAAGAAATTGCAAAAAAACCCAAAGATCTTGTTATTCTTACATTAACATTGGAGTATGTTTATGTACTTTTTGTGACTGTTCAATTTCTGTGAAAGATAAAAATTGTGGATATGTACTAAAATAAAATGTGTCAATTGTGTCAATAACCCAGATAAGGAGAGTAGTTTAAATTAACGGGGCATCTGTCTTTAAAGATCACTAGGCTTCTTAACTCAATCACCCCTGAAACTTTAATTTGAAAGTACAGATTTCCATTTAATTGTAGTCTATTTTTAGCTCATCTGTTTAGAAGAAGAAAAAAAAACCAGCTATTGTCATCACTCTGGCGGCTGCATCATTGTCGTTTGTCGTCGTCGTTTTCATTAGTCGTCGGAAATTTTAACGTTGGCCATAAATTTAGAACTAAATGTGTTACAGATGTTATATTTGGTATGTGTACTCACCTCAAGAAGGTCTTGAGCTCAGTACAACTTGGGTAATTTCTAACAAGCGTCAAGGTCATTTAGAGGTAAAATAGGGTTAATTTAACATTGGCCATAACTATGAAACAACATGTGAAAGAGTCTTGTGAAGCATGCATACTTAATGCAAGAAGCTCTTGAGCTCAGTACAAGTTGGGTCATGTCTGACAAGATCAAGGTTATATAGCTGTCAAATAGGGTCAATTTAACATTGGCCATAACTATGAAACAACATGTGAAAGAGTCTTGTGAAGGCGTGTGTACTTAATGCAAGAAGCTCTTGAGCTCAGTACAAGTTGGGTCATGTCTGACAAAGGTCAAGGTTATATAGCTGTCAAATAGGGTCAATTTAACATTGGCCATAACGTTTGAACAGCATGTTATAGAAACTTTATATTTCGCATGTGTACTCAACTTTAGAAGCTCTTGAGCTCAGTACAAGTTAGATCATGTCTTATAAAGGTCAAGGTCATTTAGAGGTCAAATAGGGTTAATTTAACATTGGTCATAACTCTGATACAACATGTGATAGAGACTTCATATTTGACATGTGTACTCAATGTAATAAGCTATTGAGTTTAGTACAAGTTGTCTCATGTCCTACAAAGGTCAAGGTCATTTAGAGCTCCACAGTAGACGGACCGACAAACAGTCAAAACAGAAGATATCTTGCTGTTCCTCCTTAATCTATTAGGTAAAAAAAAAAAAAAGAGCGTTCGTACCCGCATGCAGTGCTCTGGTTGCCTATTTAGGGTTGTTTGTTGTTTTCAATATTTTGCAAAATTACAGACAGCGTAGACACTGATCGGATGACTCCTGAAGGTGCCCTCTGATCAGTTAGGGACTACACTGTATGCAACTCTTTGAACCCTAGTCACCCATATATGTGTCATTTGCAAACAGTGTACATGTGATGAGTACACTTGTCCTATGCAAACAGTGTTGACCCTGATCAGAGGGCTCCTAAGGAGCCCTCTGATGAGGGTCTACACTGTTTGTCATTTGATACATATTGTAAAAATCAACCTTATAAGTCAAAAATGGACTAGACTGAATTGTAAACTAGAATTGTCCATTTGAGGTTTCAGGGAGGGAAGGGTTAACCCTTTCCCCCATAGAAGCGACTTTTAGCGTATTTAATTTATTCCTCCGCTGAAGTAAAAAGTTCCAGTTTATAACCTCATGAACAATTACAATTACAAATATTTGATATAGCCTAGCAGATTTTAGCTTATAGCAGACTGAAAGTAAAGCAGAATGTGCCTTAAGGCACATTCTGCTTTACTTCCAACCTGCTTTAAGTGGTCACCTGTTTTTCAAAACTAGAAACAAGCTATGAGGTAAAGGGTTAATACACGTTTGACTGTTCATGTGTTGACTGTTAGGTTTGTATTTCTGTTCTAGGCTGTGTATGCGAGAGACGCCCTGTGTAAGGCCATTTACAGTCGTATGTTCTCCTGGCTGGTTCAGAGAATCAATGACAGCATCAAGGTCACATCAGGACAGCGTACAAAGGTCATGGGTGTACTGGATATATATGGCTTTGAAGTATTCAAGGTTAGTGTGGTCACTTTGACAGGGCTGCCATTTCTCCGGATTTTTCCTAAATCTTAGGAATTTTTCCTTGTACACGGTAGCTTAAAACAGGATGATAGTAAAGCAGAATGCGCCTTAAGGCGCATTCTGCTTTACTTCCAGCCTGCTTAACCCATTAAGCCATACTGACTCATTTTGACTCATTGCGCAATAGCCTCATACTAACTCATTTTGACACACTTTTATCAACTAGCATGTATTGAGATGAGCACTGATAATTGTTAATCACTTATGAGTTAATGGGTTAAGTAGTCACGCATCAACAAAATTAGAAACAGGCCTTTGGGAAAAGGTATGATTTGTAAAATTGCACTTGAAAAATGCAAATTAGGAAATCTTAGGATTTTTCATGTGAACTTATGGCAGCCCTGCGTTGAAAGTTTGAACACTGAATACATTGTTTGTCCTAACTTTTCTTTGCCATCTGTCTGACCAGCTGGTCGTCCGTCCACATGCTTGTCTAACTCCTCCTTTAATTTGCAAGCTACAATCTTGTACTTTTATAGGATATTTTCACATTATGAGACAAATGTGTATATGGTTATTGATTTTGATATGATTCAACTTTTCAAATAATAAATCAGGTGAACTTAGCCATATTTATGCTCCTCCTCCCCCCCCCCCCCCGACTTAGTAGAGGCATATTGGTTTTTGCTCTGTCTGTTTGTTTGTCAACAACTTTAACCTAGGCCATAACTTAAAACTAGATGTGATAGAGATTTCATATATGGTATATGTACTCAACTCAAGAAGTTCTTGAGGTCAGTACAACTTGGAGTTCATTAAGGGGTCAAATAGGCGTTATTAACCTTGGCCATAACTTTGAAACTACACATCGAGACCTCATATTTGTAATCTTTACATGGGTTTTACTGTATATTAGAATGATTTTACCATACAGTCGAACTTATATATCAGGAAGTCGGTTTTATTGAATATACCCGTATTTCAAAGTTAAAAAGTGGCTAAGCCACGTTTTAACTTTGAAATATGGGTATATTCGACTAACCTAGCATGAAATAATGCAGTTCATATGTCAAACTATCGGATAGTTCAAGTTAAACGAGTTTGAGATATGGAAGTTCGACTGTATTCAATTTTTGTTTGCAGGACAACAGTTTTGAGCAGTTCATTATCAACTATTGCAATGAGAAATTGCAGCAAATCTTCATTGAACTCACCCTGAAGGAGGAACAAGAAGAGTACATAAGAGAGGTAACTCCATCTTGAATTTTAACAAATGGAGAAAACTCTTGAGATGTGGTAAATTCGGGAACTGGTCATTTCGTACCCTTGCCTTTTTGAACCCTTTATTTTGGTCCATTCATACCAAAATTTTCAGTCGATTTGTACCCTTTAAATCCACAAACCATTTTGTACCCAATTTTCGGTCAATTCGTACTCTCGAAAAAAAATTGTTTTTCAACATATATTTCATAATTATAACCTAAAATTTAATAAGATATACATAATAACGGGTATTTTTCTGCTCAGAAATGAAACAAGTGCTTCCTGTTTCTGGCAAGCGTTTTATTTTGCTTCATAGTTTTAACCACAAATTTCATCATTTAATTAACTCCTTACCCCATAAATAGACATTTTTTATGCCTTAACTTATTTCTCTATTGAAAAAATAGTTCCAATTTATACAGTCATTAATATGCACCTCAAAAAACATATTCTACATCCTAGCAGGTGGTAGCTTAAAGTAGGTTGAAAGTAAAGCAGAATTTAGGCGCATTCTGCTTTACTTTCAGCCTGCTTTAAGTGGTTACCTGTCTTCAAAACTAGAAACAGGCTATAGGGTAATAGATTAACTTCATTCATTCTCACATATAGGCTTCCTGATGAGAGGCAGTAGGTATATGCATCATCATAAATTGGCTTATGTGGAGATGTAGGTAGACACATCTGAAGGTCTTCTGTTGAGGGACATGTTTATCCACTACCCCATAGCCTGTTTCTAGTTTTGAAGATATTTGACCACTTAGTAAAGCCAAATGTGCCTTACTTTTAGTGACCATCTAGTAGGAAAGTGAAAATATATAATAAGAATGGTTCTATTCATGTGTGTATAAAGTGAAATTATTTTCTTCAGTGGAGGAGTGAATTAAAGGCATAAAAAGGCCTATTCATTGGGTAATGAGTTAAATGATTGTAAATGGGAAGTTTGATTGTATGTGTTAGAAACTCATCATTGAATCAGAATTTTATTTTGCTTTCAGGGTATTGAGTGGATTCATGTGGATTACTTCAACAATGCAGTGATCTGTGACCTCATAGAAAAGGTAAGTGCTGGGATTGGAAATCAGGGCAGATGTTAACCCTTAGCCTTGGTTTTTACTCTTGATTTACAATTGCTTTGTTAGCTCACCTGGCACAAAGTGCCAAGGTGAGCTTTTAGGATCGCTGGATGTCCATCGTCCGTCCGTTGTCTGTCCGTGCTCACAAAATGATAGTTAGATGGCTAAAATTGGCTTCCATAACCAGACACATAATTGAAAAACATTAACCTGGCAGTTTCTTGTGACATTAACCTGGCCAGTTGTCGGACATAGGGTTAGGGGTAGTGTTAGCCTCCAGATCACTCTATAACAAAGTTATATTTCATTTATGTGGCTAACCACACATATATTAACCACATAAAAGAGATACAATAAAGAAAATTGTGGGTACGTCCGTCCGTCCGTTCACATTTGGTTCGTTAACACTCTAGCAGCTACAAATTTCATCCAATCTTCATGAAACTTGATCACAATGTTTGTCTTGTAAAAATCTAGGCCAAGTTTGAATGCGGGTCATGTTGGGTTAAAAACTAGGTCACTAGGTCAAATCATAGAAAAACCTTGTTAACACTCTAGAGGCTACAAATTGCATCTGATCTTCATGCAACTTGGTCAGAATATATGCCTTATTGATACCTAGGTCAAGTTTGAATGTGGGTCATGTCGGGTCAAAAACTGGGTCACTAGGTCAAATAATAGAAAACTCTTGTTAACACTCTAGAGGCTACAAATCTCATTGGATCTTAATGAAACTTGGTCAGAACGTTTATTTTATTTATATCTAGGTCAAGTGTGAATGTGAATCATCTCACATAGAAAACTAGGTCACTAGATTAAATCAAAGAAAAACAGTGTTAACCATCTAGAGGCTACAAATCTCATTAGATCTGCATGAAATTTTGTCGGAATGTTTACCTACATCAAATCTAGGTCAAAATCAAATGTTGATTGTGTCCAGTCAAAGACTAGGTCACGAGGTCAAATCATAGCAAAATCTTGTATACACTCTAGAGGTTGACTGTGGGTGATGTCCAGTCATAATCTAGGTCACTATAGATCAAGTTTTACATGGTGTACCAGGTGAGCGATTTAGGGCCATATAGTGACCCTTGTTTTCTTAACCCTTTTAACCCTACAGCCCTCTGTAGAGATTACTGATTGCATATGCAAACAGTGTAGACCCTGATCAATTAGTCACCTTCTCCATGAGTTATCCCCCTTTTGGAACTTAAAATTTTAGAAATACATTGTTTTCCACACTTTTTTTCCCCCTAGCTTTGACGTAATTCGCTGATATTTGATATAATTATGACATTGTTTTGGTGACCTGCATATCAAGTTCACATTTTGTAAGTATTAAATTTGTCAGTTTTCAATGAGTAACGCCTCCTGAAGGGTATATTATGTACTGTTTGTGGTATTACTTGTTTGATTGTGTTTATCTTACCATAGAAATCTTGTTCTGTTCCTAGGATTATTAAACCCATTACCTCATAAACACGCTTATTTACATCTTTAAATTATTCCTCCGTTGAAGTAAACAGCCACTCTATACTGTCATGAATATGCACCATAAAATATTTTCTATATCCATGCAGATGGTAGGTTAAAGCAGAGTGAAAGTTTGTAGTTTTAAAGACAGGTGACCACTTAAAGCAGGTTGGAAGTAAAGCACATTAAGGCACATTCTGCTTTAATTTCAACCTGCTTTAAGCTACCATCTGCTAGGATATAGAAATGATATCTCATGGTGCATATTTTTGACTGTATAAATTGGAATTCTTCAGTGGAAGAATAATTGCAAGGCATATAAAGGCGTATTTATTGGGTAATGGGTTAAATGGAAATTGGAACTGTAAATATGCAAATTTGATTGAACATAGAATATGATAAGAGTGACAAGTTTTGTTTGCAAACATTTGATGGTGCTTGCTTAACCCATTACCCCATAACTACGCCTTTTTTCGCCTTTCATTTATTCCTCCACTGAAGAAAATAATTCTAATATGTACAGTCATGGATAAGTTTCATAAGGAATAATTTCTATATTCTAACAGATGATAGCTTAAAGCAGGCTGAAAGTAAAGCAGAGTGCGCCTAAAGGCGCATTCTGCTTTACATTCAACCTGCTTTAAGTTGTCACCTATCTTCATTACTAGAAATGGGGTAGTTGGTTAATATTCCATCATAGAATGTGTCAGTATAACGTGACCTAGCTATAATGCTTGCTGTGATTACAGTCAAACAAGAAAGACAACTCTGTAAGTGTTTGTTTCTCCCCTACACCAACTGACAGGCTAAATGTTCACTGTGTTGCTGCCTTAACTCACTACTCCATAGATAAACTTTTTTATGCATTTAATTCTTTCTTCCATGGAAGAAAATAGTTCCATTTAATACAATCATGAAAATGTACCATACAATATATTTTCTGTTTCCTAGCAGTAACTTAGAGCAGGCTGAAAGTAAAGCAGAATACACCTGTAGTATGTATTATGTATAGTACAATGTCATGTTCATGGCTGTATAAATTGGAACTATTTTCTTCAGTGGATGAATAGATTAAATGCGCTAAAAGGGGTTTCTATGGGGGGACAGGGTTAAAGGGATACTCCCTTCTCCTGATATGGGCAATTGTTAAGTGATTTTCAACTAGTTTGGATCCCATAAGATTCCAAGTAACTTGGCATGTGATCAGAATGCAAACTGCTTGACAACACAGTCAAAAGGACATTCTTTCTACTTTAACCCTTTACCTTATAGAAGCGACTTTTAGCACATTCATTTTATTCATCCGCTGAAGAAAATAGTTCCAAATTATACCGTAATGAATATGTGTCATATTTAATACTTTCCTTATTCTAGCAGTTGATAGCTTAAAGCAGGCTGAAAGTAAAGCAGAATGCGCCTTAGGGCGCATTCTGCTTTACTTTCAACCTGCTTTAAGTAGTCACATATCTTCAATACTAGAAACAATGCTATCAGGTAAAGGGTTAAAAAAAAAATTCAAAGAATAATCTTGAGGTGATCAGTATTATAAAAGGATAGGACATCATACAGTGCTCCCTCTCTACAACAATACCTAAAGGGAGACACAGATTGTGTGTGTTGTTCAGAGGGAGAAGGTATAGGAGGGGAGAAATTAAGACTCGGCTTACATTTGCAAACAGCTTGAATCCAGACCAGAAGCGGCATTACGCGGTGTCTGATCTGGATTCAAGCTGTTTGTCACTCGTCATTATATTTATTGTATCAAAATATCCACTTATATATAACTTTGAGGTTAAAAGCAGAACAACAATTTTAATCAGACAATATTGCAGCAGTAAAAGCGTTAGACATAATTGTTCTGTTTATGGAACTGAGGCAAGGGTCGTTGTAAGGAGGGAGTCATTGTTGGGAGGGCCATTGTAGGGAGGGAGCACTGTACATGCATAGAAGTTTATTATGTACATATATGTAGATGTGAAATAAAGGCAGCAGATTTTCATCATGTTCAAACTTAATAGTGTTCAATAATCACTTTGTGAACAGTTAAGTCACTGGTACAAAACACAAGGCACCTCATGATGTTATGAGAGATTAATATGCACAAGATTGGATTAATATGTTACCCAAATTTACCCTAAACTTACTAATACATCGGAACTTCTCTAATATGACTACAAAACGAAGTTGAGTTTTCGACTTGAAAGGCTGCCTAAAGCAAGATGAAAAAAACAACAACAGACTGCTCCTATATGAGCCTTCTGTTGTACTTTCTTATTGCTTTAACCATTTACTCCATATCCTGTTTCTAGTTTTCAAGACATGTGAGCACCTAAAGCAGTTTGGAAGTAAAGCAGAATGCATCTTAAGGCACATTCTGCTTTACATTCAACCTGCTGCTAGGATATAGAAAATATTTCTTAACTGCATACTCATGGCTGTATAAATTGCAACCATTTACTTCAGTGGAGGAATAAAGTAAATGCATTAAGAGGGGCTTATGTGGGGGGAAAGGGTGAAGTTGTGACCTGCAGAAGTACCATCAGTTATTGGTTGTAATAGAGTGGTTATACTAATAGTTCCTTGTTTTGATACAGTATAACCTCTCTTGAGTGACATCCTGGCAGGAAGACCAGGGCTCCAGATAAGGGGAGAATTTCAAAATAAAAATCTTTGTTTGTGCATTGAACCCTATGGTATCACTACTCATTTGAATTGTCTCTTCGAGACGATCAAAATGAGTGGTAACACCATAGAGTTTGGTGCTGAAATGAGTGAGAAAATGTAAGATTTGTTCAGTTTACTCCCTCTTATCGGGAGCCCTGGAAGACTGTAGATCCTTCTTATACAAGATAAAGGCAATGTAGAATCTTCCCTATGAAGCTTTCTGCATTACTTTAGTGTAGCATTTTTCTGTCACCTGTCTGAAAACTTCTGCTAATAGCATATATTAACACTTTATGAAAACAGTGTAGACCTAGATCAGACTGTCTGATCTGGGTCTACACTGTTTTCTTATAGGAGCTATCTAAAATAAGTCTACACTCTTACATGGTGAAAGTTTTCCTTATTTATTTCACCATTGTAATAGCTCAGATGATAGATGTTCATAGTTTGTGGAATTTTGTACATAAATATTGATTTGGTTATAGAAACCAATAGCCATTCTTTTAACTCTTTGCAGGCTATCTGCGGATATACCTGCCATAGTGATTATCTCTGCAAACAGATTGGATCAAGATGAGATGCCGCGTAATGCGGCTTCTCATCAGGATCCAAACTGTTTCCTATTCTGACACTGAATTTAAAAGAATTTTTTGAAAATTATCACTTTAGAACGATAGCAGACACAAAATTGTTGAAGACAAAAAAATTACCCAGCATGCAAAGAGTTAAGTGCTGCTGAAGAGAGGCTTTACTGTAGCATACAAATACATTCAAACATGAGTAACCCTTTTACTGCCAAGTTGTCTACAGTCAACTTTGAAAATAATTTGGATCCAGGTCAGACGCCGCATAATGCAGCATTTGATCAAAATCCAAAATGTTTGACAATCTTATTGATATTGATTAAGTCTTACAACCTTGAAACAAACATGGAAACAATCTTACAGACTAGAACATTGAAGCAGATGACAATATAGCGGTGAAGAGGTAAAAACCTTACAATCACGTGGCGTTGAATATGGTTATTATGGGTATGTTTGACTAAACCAATTGCATGCTGGGTGATATTTGGCGGCCATTTTAAAATGTCGTCTGCAGCGGGTATAACTCAAATATTTGTAAAAGATTTTAGCAGTTTCTGATAGAATATTGACTTAGCTGCAAACAGTTTTGATCTCGGATCAAAACTGTTTGCCTAGAGGTACACCTAAAAGTGTATCGTGCATAAAATGTGTTAAATGGCAAACAGTTTGCAGTCTGATCAGATAACCAAGTGACTCCAGGGCCCACAGGTTATAATGTTAATGAGTTGAGTCTGAGATTGTTCTCAACCATTTGATTCAAATTTGAGCTTTTACTCGGCATAAAATGGGTTAATCAAGCTCAAGTTAACCATTTGCACCCAAAGAAAATACAGATAAGTTTGACTTAAGAGAGTTTTAGTTATCTTGAGTTGAGTCTGACAGTTTGTGATAGAAACAATGTCTATCTGTGCTGGGTTTATAGTGTATTGTTATGCCATTCATAGTTTTAGCTTGTTTTCAGAGCGATATTTCGTTTGCACAGAGAGTAAGTTGTCACACACTTAATAGCTATTATAAGCCAGGAGAGTATAATATAAATATACACATCATAATTATAATATTACAGCCGAATTATTATGTTACAGCAGACAAAACAGTTAAACCTGTTAGTGTATAGCCAACATTCATTAACCTTTTACTCCATAGCCTGTTTCTAGTATTGAAGACAGGTGATCACTTAACCCATTAAGCCATATTGAATCGCATTGACACATTGTGCAATATTCTCATACTGACTCATTTTGACACACTTAAATCCACAAGCTTGTATTGAGATAAGCATTGATAATTGTTTATCGCTTATGAGTTAATGGGTTAAAGCAGGCCGAATGTACAGCTTTACTTTCAGCCTGCTTTAAGCTATCATCTGCTAGAGTAAAGAAAATATTTCTTATGATACATATTCATGACTGTATAAATTGAGATTTTTTTCTTCAGTGGAGGAATAAATTAGAATGTGTATACATGGAGTAAAGGGTTAACCCATTATATATCAGGTTTTACTGTAATGCCCTATACATGTGGTAAACACAGCTCCAGATAAGATAAGGGTTTTTAAATACAGAAAACCCTTCTATTACGACTACTAAATAAGGGTCACAACATAGGCTTCAGTGGAGATATATTACTGAGGATTTAGAATTCTTGTTTATTTTTACTTATCTGGAGCTATGAAGCTGCATGATATATGATTATAATACATACAGTGGAGAAAACGTTATTCTTTCTTGTTTAAACGCAAATAAAACTCAAATGCATTTCACTTAAAACTAGAAAATAACATTTTTTTTTACTTTTCTCGCATTTTATTTTAATCTGAGTGGCAAACAGTTTGGAGCCAAATCAGACGCCGGGTTACCCGGCGTCTGTAACCCGCCGTCTGATCGGTCTCCAAACTGTTTGCAATGAAAATAATTGTATTAGCGCTATCGCGTTTATCGGGAAAATATAACGTTTTCTCCACTGTACCTCAATATTTCAGAACATATATTAACATATCCTTAACCTTTCACTATGCTTTAAATATAAGGACATTATTATAAGGTTGTTGATGGGCTGGATCAATAGTGTTGTATACCATGCAAAACAGTATTTGGGTGGCTGGAAATTTTAAATCGGATAAAAATAACAAGTATATATTTATATAGTGACAAACAATTACAATAAAACCTCTCTATTACGACCACTAAATTGTGTTGATTATTATGTGTTTATGACGGGTGACTGCTTAAATCATGGTGATAGTAAAACTGAAAGCTCCAATTAATAATCCTTTAGGAGCTTTCTATTTCACTGCTACATTGCTTTAACCCTTTGAGCCCTAGTCCCGCATATAGGCGTCCTTTTCAAACAGTTTACATGTGAATAGTAAACTTGTCCCATGCAAACAGTGAAGACCCAGATCAGAGGGCTCCGAAAGGAGCCCTCTGATCAGGGTCTTCACTGTTTGTCATGATGTCAAACATTGACAAAAACAACTCTTAAACATCAGAAATGGACCAGACTAAAATGGAAACTGGAATTGTCCATTTAAAGTTTTAGGGAGGAAAGAGTTAATCTGTCACCTGTCTTTTGTGCAATCAATTAGCCTTCGTTTTAGTGGTCGTAATAGAGAGGTGTTACTGTATATTTGCAGAGGGAAAGATTATTAAAATGAAACTAAAAGCAAACACTTTGTAATAAAAGTAAAAAATAAAAGTTTTCAGAAAAATTTGGATATTTATTTTTATCTGAGTGGCAAATAGTTTGGAGCCTGATCAGACGCCGGGTTACTCAGCTCCTGATCTGGTTCCAAACTGTTTGCAATGGAAGTAATAAGTTAAACAGAAACATGTTTATTTTGAAAGAATAATGTACTCCCCCATTGTATACAAGTCATGTATTCCTAATTATTACCCAGCATCTAACACAGGTACCCAAGGAGTATTAACATAATATCATAAGCATGGTGTAAGGTATTTTCTTCTGACTTGTCCGAGTTATATTTAGATTGGAACATTCTAAAACTTTAAAAGGGATGAGTATCGTACTCGATGATTTTCAGTCAGTTAGAGATACGGATTAGCTGTAATTGTTGTGCGTAATGTACAGTAGAGAAGACATTATTAGCAAACGGGTTGGAGCTTGACCAGACGCCGGGTTACCCGGCGTCTGATCTGGCTCCAACCTGTTTGAAATGGAAATAATAGTTTTAGTATATAAATGCATTTATTGGGAAAGAATAAAATAGCAAAGTTAGCGCAACGGTCTGGTGCTGCATGAGGATAATACTTAATTATCTCAGGTAGGAAAATACACGATTATATATTCGGTGTTACCTTGCTTACCTATTACCATTATTAATTATTCTGTTCTAAAAATAACTTGGACAAGTCAGAAAAATCTGATAATATGTTATCATGAAATTACATATCAAGTGTATTTAGAGGTTTTATTATGAGGTATTAATTCCTTATCCTACCAATGTTGAAAACCGTTGACCAGTTTTGATGCTATAATAATAATCTAAACAATCCAAACTGCACACTTTTCTTATGCAAATATTGAAGACATGCATCAAAGCGTTCCTGCTGTGACCCTCTTATCAATTCTGCACTTTATCCCATTTTGCAGTATATTGTTAAACCACCCTTAATAATAAAAAATGGACTAGGCTTAATTTGAAAACCGGAATGTCCATTTAATTTAAGTTTCAAGAATCAATGAGTTAAGGCATTAATTTAACCCATTACCCCATACATTGGCCTTTTTATGCATTTAATTCATTCCTCAACTGAAGAAAATTGGATACAGTCATGAATATGCACCATAAGAAATATTTTCTATATCCTAGCAGATAGTAGCTTGAAACAGTCTGAAAGTACTTCAGGTTGCTTTAAGTGGTTACTTGTCTTTAAAACTAGAATGAATGAATGGTGTTTTACGGCCCATCGACACAAAACTAGTAACAGGCTATGTGGGGATGGGTTAAAATTGTAAAACATACGTCAGCTAGAGATGTGTGCTGTGTTTAGGTTTAATAAAAATATATATACATATCAGTGTATGTTATTGTCATTGAGTGTTTATGTATTGTTTATGTTAATGTTTGTATAAAATAATGTATGAGTATGTTCTGGTGTGTTTTTATTAGCTCACCTGAGCCGAAGGCTCAAGGTGAGCTGTTGTGATCCCCCGCCGTCCGTCGTCCGTCTGTCCGTCCGTTCAAATTTACTTCAAGCGACATCTCCTCTGAAACCGCGAGTTTGAGGGAAAAACTAAATTGCTGACGGTGTTCCTTGGATGCTTCTCTACAGAAATTGTTAAAATAAAATTCATTGGTGGACTACTTATTGAAATTTATTAAAAAAAGTGAAAAACTTTAAACAAGTTTTTTGTAAAAAACCACTGTTCCCACGCCTTAGATATTGCATGAATAGTATCTTCTACTAAATCACTTTCAAAATTGTAAAAAATCAAAACCCTAGGGTCAAATTTGACTCAACCCTGGCCATATCAGTGCTTTTTGATGCAGGTCTGACAGTAAAAACTCTCTAATGATCCATTTTTATACAGACCCACTGTATTTTCCAGGCTAAGAAGCTACCCTTATACTAAATGCAACATTTTTGCAAACAGTTTGGATCCAGGTCAGATGCCACATAATGCTGCATCTAATCTGGATCTGAAACTATTTGCCACTCATTTACATATTTTCTTATATTTAGAAAATATAAGTTATTATTTTTTACATATTTCACATACAAACATTTGGAGCAGACAACAGTTCAGCATGATAATAGTAATTTCTCTCTGAGAGCGTCTCCTATTGCATAACTGACCCATAGCTAGCTCTGAACTCAGGTCACTGAGATACATAACGATGTCTGCTATTTTATGCTCAAGCACAACTTAGTTCGAGGCATATTACTTTTGGTCTGTCTGTTTGTTTGTTTGTGTTTTGTTTGTTTGTTTATCTTTCTGTCTATCAGTCCACAATTAATTCTTGGCCATAAACAGTATGGATCCAGGTCAGATGCCATATAATGCTGCATCTAATCTGGATCCAAACTATTTGCCACTCATTAACATATAGTTTCTTATATTTAGAAAATGTAAATAATGATATTTATTAACCTATTAACCCATACATATTCCTTTTTATGTCTTTTATGTCATATACCGCTGAAAAGATTTCAACCAAACTTTACAGGAATGTTCCTTGGGTCAAGTTCTTTCAAAATTGTTCAAAGAATTAAAAACAATGTAGAACTCTGGTTGCCATGGCAACTAAGTGAAAAAATAAGGAAATCTTAAAAAATCTTCTTGTCTGAAACTACAAGGGCCAGATCTTAGACATTTGTCACATATCATCATCTACAGGTCCTCTATCAAACTACAAACTATGCCCCTGGGGTCAAAATTGGCCCCGCCCGGGGGGTCACAGTTTAACATAAGAGTTATATAGTGAAATTTTCAAACGTCTTCTCCTCTGAAACTAATATGGCCAGAGCTTTGATATCTGGCATGGTGACACTTTTAGATGTCCTATACCAATAAGGTTCAAATGGTTCTGGTCGATTGCATATCATCTACAGGTCCTCTATCAAGTTTGTACAAATTATGCCCCTGGGGTCAAAATTAGCCCCACTCCGGGGGTCACAGTTTTCAAACGTCTTCTTTTCTGAAGCTAATATAGCCAGAGCTTTGATATTCGGCATGGTGTTACTTCTAGATGTCCTTTATCTAGTTTGTTCAAATGGTTCCAGTCTGTTGCATATGTAGGTCACAGGAGCTAAAAATAGATTTTTTCAATGGAAACTTAAAAAAAATCTTCTTGTCTAGAACCCTAGTACCCTGATCTTAGATATGTGGAACATAGCATCATCTACAGGTCCTCTATCAAGATTGTTCAAATTATGCCCCTCGGGTAAAAAATGACCCCGTCCTGGACATAAATCATTATCTCCATTTTGATGTACAGCTATTCTCAGGTGAGCGACATATGCCCCATGGGGCTCTTGTTTGTGTATATCATGTATTGTATGTTAATTGATATGTGTATGTTAACCCTTTCCCCCATAGCCAGTGTTTCTAGTTTTGAAGACAGGCGGTCACTTAAAGCAGGTTGAAGGTAAAGCAGAATGTGCCTAAATTAAGCACATTCTGCTTTACTTTCAGCCTGCTTTAAGCTACCACCTGCTAGGTTATAGAAAATAATTCAAATGGTACATATGCATGACTATATAAAGTTTGTTTATAAAATTAAATCTTTTTCTTAAAAGACTTGCTTTCAGCCTGCTTTAAGCTACCACCTGCTAGGTTATAGAAAATATTTCTTCTGGTACATATTCATGACTGTATAAAGTTGAAATATTTTCTTCAGTGGAGGAATAAATTAAAGGCGTGAAAAGGCCTTTTTATGGTGTAATAGTTTAATGTATATGTATGTTATTTAGTTGTCCTGCATTAAGGTGCGATTGTAATGTAAGATTGCCAGTTAATAGTCTTTTGTGTTGTTTAAGATAGGCTTTACTCTATATTCTGAATGTGTGTGTATCTGTTAAAAAGGCTCAAATAGTTGTGCCAGTGTTTGTTTGAAAGTACAATGTATATTGCAAAATCCTCAACAGATTTGTATGAAATGTGGCATAGAGCTCAACATTGCAACCAAAGGCAACACAAGAGCACACACACTTTTAGTGAGAAATGTTTGCCATTATGCAATATATTGCTAAAACAATCCTAAATAGTCAAAATGAACATGCTTGACTTCATTAGAAACTAGATTTGGCCATCAAAGATTTTAGCTCAATAGAATCAAACTATTTAACTCTTTCAGCACCATGGATCTGTTTAAAATATACTCAATACATTTGAAAACAGTGTAGACCCAGATCAGAGGGCTCCTATTGGAGCCCTCTTGTCAGGGTCTGCACTGATTTCTAATTTAGAACAGTATTTATTTAACTACTCATAGTTTCAAGTAGATTGGATCATGTTTTGGTAATTAAAAAGCTCCACAATGGAACCTACTAACTTACAAGAGTTACTTAGTGTTGAGAGAGTTAACTTTGCTACTTTAGACAGACTACTAGTTGTCTTCAGTGCCACATGACCACTGTATGTGTGGCGGTGCCGTAAAACCCAACTCAATCAATACTAGTGGTGTGGTAGTTGGTTGCCAAAATGACCAGAGGATTATCGGATCTATCAGTTTGGTCTCAATCGATAACTTTCCTATTATTAATCAGTTGATTAATAGGTGTCGTTACAGCACAAAAGCTCTGTTAACAAAGGTGAAGTCACAAATAAGTGTAGCTTCATTCTTCAATTGTGAGGTGCATTTATCTAATTATTATACCCCCACAAACAGAGTTTGAGGGGGGTATACTGGAATCAGCCTGTCGGTCGGTTGGCCGTTGGTCTGTCGGTTGGCCGTTGGTCTGTCGGTTGGTCGGTCGGTCGGTCTGTCTGCAAAACTTGTACTTTCAACTCCTCCTTCAGTTTCATCCCGATTAATTTGATACTTGGTATAAATGTTACTCAGGTGTAGTAAATGTGCAAGACACAAATTTCAGGTCTCTGTGACCTTGACCTTGAACTTTGGCCTTGAAATTACTATTGAAATTGGTAGGCAAAATCTTGTTCTTTCAACTCCTCCTTCAGTTTCAACCCGATTCATTTGATACTTGGCATAGATGTTACTCAGGTGTAGTAGATGTGCAAGACACACATTTCAAGTCTCTGTGACCTTGACCTTTGGCCTTGAAATTGGTAGGCAAAAGCTTGTACTTTCAACTCCTCTTTCAGTTTCAACCCGATTCACTTGATACTTGGCATAAATGTTACTCAGGTGTACTAGATGTGCAAAACACAAATTTCAGGTCTCTGTGACCTTGACCTTTGGCCTTTAATTTGGTCTTTAAATTGGCAGGCAAAATCTTGTACTTTCAACTCCTCCTTCAGTTTCAACCCGATTCACTTGATACTTGGCATAAATGTTACTCAGGTGTACTAGATGTGCAAGACACAAATTTCAGGTCTCTGTGACCTTGACCTTTGGCCTTTAATTTGGTCTTTAAATTGGCAGGCAAAATCTTGTACTTTCAACTCCTCCTTCAGTTTCAACCCGATTCATTTGATACTTGGCATAGATGTTACTCAGGTGTAGTAGATGTGCAAGACAAAAATTTCAGGTCTCTGTGACCTTGACCTTTGTCATTTAAATTGGTCTTGAAATTGGCAGGCAAAATCTTGTACTTTGAACTCCTCCTTCACTTTCAACCTGATTCACTTGATACTTTGCATAAATGTTACTCAGGAGTAGTAGATGTGCAAGACACACATTTCAAATCTCTGTGACCTTGACCTTTGGCCTTGAAATTGGTCTTGAAATTGGCAGGCAAAATCTTGTACGGCGAACTCCTTCACTTTCAACCTGATTTACTTGATACTTGCCATAAATTTTCCAAGTTTTTATGATGGTGGCAGCACCCTGCCATTGTCAAACCTCATTGAAAACATCTGCAGAGTGTGACAGAGTGCTGCATAGTGGGGGTATTTATCACCTTTAGTGATAGCCGTTCTAGTTTCAACTCCTCCAATTTTATTATATGAACCTTTAAACATCAGATGTTTCAGAATATACAGCGCTCCCTCTCTACAACGGCACCCAATGGGAGACACAAATTGTGTCTGTTGCTCAGAGGGAGTCGTTATTGGGAGGGAAATTGGTTTACATTTACAGACAGCTTGAATCCAGATCAGACTCTGTGTAACGCAGTGTCTGATCTGGATTCAAGCTGTTTGTCACTCATCATTAAGTTCCTTTTCTGTCAAAATGTCCAATATGTAACTTTGAGAAAAACAGCAGACGACAAATTTAAGCAGACGGTATTGCAGCCATGAAAAGATTGGACATAAATGTCTTCTTTGGGGAACAGCGACAAGGGTCGTTGTAAGGAGGGAATCATTGTTGGGAGGGTTGTTGTAAGGAGGGAATCATTGTTGGGAGGGTTGTTGTAGGGAGGGAACACTGTAATAGAAAGTGGAGCATTTACTCTTCCAAACCAAAATCTCTATTTCCCATATTTTCAACCAAAATAAGACCTTTGATATTTAATATAACTTTGAACAATTGACATTTTAATACATTTACATGGATCTGGGATGTCGAGAAAAAGAGAAAAGGTCAATCGGTTATGGCCGACTTGAAAGTAAACAGCTTATTGTAAAACATATATATATTAGGAGGTTCAAGCTGCACTACACACTATTTGTTTTGCAATACGAAAACTACAATGAAATCCTGCTCGTAATGAAGCCAATGTTAACTCGTAATTTATCAGAAAATAGTGCTTTGGAAAATTCAGTATTGAAAGTGTTTAACTTTATCAACTCTAAATAACTCTTGAGGGGTATTATGTTGCCGTGTGGATCATTTCAGTTACCAAAACATGAACCAGTCTACTTGGAAATTTTGTAAGTTTAGTAAACTCTGCTCTAAATAAGCAAACACGTAGACCCTGACCAGAGGGCTCCTATAGGAGCCATTTGATCTGGGTCTACACTGTTTGCAAATGTAATCAACACATTTAAAGAGGTCCAAGTTGTTGAGAAAGGGTTTAATTCTTTGAACCCTAGTCACGCATATATGCATAATTTGCAAATAGTGTACCTGTGAGGAGTACACTTGTCCTATGCAAACAGTGTAGACCCTGATCATACGGCTCCTTTAGGAGCCCTATGATCAGGGTCTACACTGTTTGTCACGTTGACATATATTGTAAAAATCAGCCCTAAATAGTAAAAAATGCACTAGACTAAATTGAAAACTAGAATTGTCCATTTGAGGTTTCAGGGAGGAAAGGGTTAAACATTTATTATTGATTCTTTTCAGAACAATGTTGGAATTCTTGCCTTACTTGATGAGCAGTGCCTTTTGCCTGGCAATGTGACAGATCAGACATTTCTGGAGAAGCTGAACAGCATGTGTAAGGATCACCCTCATTATGAGAGTAGAAAGTTGAAGAAGAATCAATCAGATCGCACCCTGCCACACGATACATTCAGACTGAAGCACTATGCAGGAAGTGTAAGTAAACATTAACTATTAACACACCTATGACAGGGACAATAAATGAGGTCCTTACTGACAAGGCCTGAACAACCCCCCCCCCCCATCCACTTACACACAAAAAACAAAAAAAACAGTAACTCTCTCTTCTCGACTGTCGAATATAATGATTTATAATTATATAAAACTGTTCCACTTTGAACAATTATCTTGAAATATTAAATAAGTGAGATTTTCCCGCTTGTTGTAGTGAATTTTTCTATCTGATGCTAAACAAGAATTTCTAGTTTCTACCCTCAATAATTATGGAGATATTTCATATAACAAATTTTAACTTTAGAAAGGGCAATAAATCTGGAATGACAAATCCCAGGGTAACTTGCCTTGTCGTAATGAGTTGCCTTTTTGATACTGAACATCTTTTCGAAGTTTCAAGTTAATACTTTCCATAGTTATGGAGAAATTTCATTTACAAATTTTCTAAGTCAAATCAAGGGCAATAACTCTGGAATGACAAATCCCAGGGTAACATATCTTGGTGTAATGAGTTGCCTTTTTGATACTAAACAAGAATTCAAAGTTTAAAGTTAATACCTTTTAAATTGACAAATTTTAAGTAAATAAAACCAGGGCAAGAACTCTTGAATGACAAATCCCAGGGTTACCTGCCTTGTTGAATTGAGTTGCCCTTTTGATACTAAATAACTATTCAAAGTTAAGTTTAAACATATTTCAATTTACAAATTTTACGTAAATCAAACAAGGACAATAACTCTGAAATGACAAATTCCAGTGTTCCTGCCTTGTTGTAATTAGTTGCCCCTTTGATACTGAATAAGTATTCAAAGTTTCAAGTTAATACTTTTCATATTTATGAAGATATTGCAATTAACCAATTTTAAGTAATAAAACCAGGGCAATAACTCTGGAATGAAAAGTGGCAGGGTTACCTGCCTTGTAATGAGTTGCCCTTTTGATACTAAACAAGTATTCTAAGTTTCAAATGGATACCTTTGATAGTTATTGAGAAATGTTGTCTTACAAAAACCTTAACCAAATAACTTAACCAACGCAGACACAGACGACAGGGTGACGACAATAGCTCGACTTTTCAAAAAAAGTCAAGCTAAAAATTAAAAATCTTTTTCTCTGAAACTACTGGTCTGATTTAATAATAATTTTTTTATGATTCATAGGTAACCCTTTGCCATTTTTCTTCAAATAATCTTCCTACATCAAACAGTATGGCTGCCAGTGGGTGGGGTGAATTTACCTACATGTATGATGGCTTACTGTGGAAAACTGGTGAAAACTTATTACTGGTCGAAATTGATTTTTTTTTATACAAATGATCCATTAGTGACCATCTGCCAGTTTTTTTCAAATGACTAGCTTAAAAACATAACTGTCAGTGGATGATCAAGGTTTTCCTGATAATTGCTAAATGAAAGGTTAATACAGATCTTCTTTTTCGGAAACCACTTGCCCAATTTGATGTCACCATGACCATAACCATGGGTAGCAGGTGAGCCATTTAGAGCCGCATATCTCTCTAGTCTAGTTTTGAAGACCACTTAAAACAGGTTGATAGTAGAGCAAAATGCGCCTTCAGGCGCATTCTGCTTTACTTTCAGTCTGCTTAAAGCTACAATCTGCTAGGATTCAGACAATATTTCTATTTAGTATTGGTATGACTGGATAGTAGAGGAATTAATTCAGGGCGTAAAAATGCTATCTATGGAGTAATAGGAAATATTGTTTTGGAAAAGTCCTCATCATGCACTGCTAGCATTAGAAGGGTTAAATGAAATTATATATACTTCATAGATTGCAGTTTTTGCATGGAAAATTTTCATAATTTTGAAATAACAATATTGGCTCTAGAGAATTTCATTTCTTGAATTTTTTACCACCATCAACTTAAAAATACATAGTGCTAAACAAAGACTTTACAACGATGTAATTTTCATTTTAAACAAGTAAATGTTCAAATCTAAATTCAAATAATTAAACATCTTTGACTGATGACCACTTAAAGCAGGTTAAAAGTAAAGTAGAATGCTCCTTAAGCCTAAGCTATCATTTTGCTAGGATATTGAAACTTTTTCTTATTGTGCATAATAATGACTTTATGAAGTGGAAATATTTTTTTCAGTGGATGGATTAATTCAAAGACGTTAATATGCATCTTTATAGAGTTTTTCCACATAGAAGTGCCTTTTAGGGCATTGATTTGATACCTCCACTGAAGAAAAGAGTTCCAATTTATACAGTCATAAACATGTTACATAAGAAAAAATTCTATATTCTATCACAAGGTAGCTTAAAGCAGGCTGAAAGTTAAGCAGAATGTGCCTTAAGGCTCATTCTGCTTTGTATTGAACCTTCTTTAAGGGGGTCACCAGTATTTCCAATGCTAGAAACAATCAATGGAGTAAGGGTTAACCCTTTCACCGCCAGAATCGCCTAATGTCGAATTTGCAAACAGTTTTGATCCTGATCAGACGCTGCGTTACACGGCTTCTGATCAGGATCAAAACTGTTTGACACCCGTTTCGATATCTCTTATATCATACTCTCTGAATTCTAACTTTGAAATGATATTGCAGACAATAATATTAAAGCAGACGACACAATAAGGTGCAGGGGTAAAAAGGGTTAAATAATTTCTCTTTTTCTGTTTGTACAGGTGATATACAAGGTTGAGGGTTTTATTGACAAGAACAATGACTTGTTGTACGGAGACTTGTCTATGTATTTTCTCTGTTTCTCTTGTTTGTACAGGTGATATACAAGGTTGAGGGTTTTATTGACAAGAACAATGACTTGTTGTACCGAGACTTGTCTATGTATTTTCTCTGTTTCTCTTGTTTGTACAGGTGATATACAAGGTTGAGGGTTTTATTGACGAGAACAATGACTTGTTGTACCGAGACTTGTCTATGTATTTTCTCTGTTTCTCTTGTTTGTACAGGTGATATACAAGGTTGAGGGTTTTATTGACAAGAACAATGACTTGTTGTACCGAGACTTGTCTATGTATTTTCTCTGTTTCTCTTGTTTGTACAGGTGATATACAAGGTTGAGGGTTTTATTGACAAGAACAATGACTTGTTGTACCGAGACTTGTCCATGTAGTTTCTCTGTTTCTCTTGTTTGTACAGGTGATATACAAGGTTGAGGGTTTTATTGACAAGAACAATGACTTGTTGTACCGAGACTTGTCTATGTATTTTCTCTGTTTCTCTTGTTTGTACAGGTGATATACAAGGTTGAGGGTTTTATTGACAAGAACAATGACTTGTTGTACCGAGACTTGTCTATGTATTTTCTCTGTTTCTCTTGTTTGTACAGGTGATATACAAGGTTGAGGGTCTATGTAGTTTCTCTGTTTCTCTTGTTTGTACAGGTGATATACAAGGTTGAGGGTTTTATTGAGGAGAACAATGACTTGTTGTACCGAGACTTGTCTATGTATTTTCTCTGTTTCTCTTGTTTGTACAGGTGATATACAAGGTTGAGGGTTTTATTGACAAGAACAATAACTCACTGTACGGAGACTTGTCTATGTATTTTCTCTGTTTCTCTTGTTTGTACAGGTGATATACAAGGTTGAGGGTTTTATTGACAAGAACAATGACTTGTTGTACCGAGACTTGTCCCAGGCAATGTATACCTGTAGCCATGGTCTGATGAAGAGTCTCTTCCCTGAAGGTATGTACTTACCACCCCCCTCCTGTTACTGTATATATTACCAGGCTTAACCCATTACCCCATAGTTTGTTTCTAGTTTTAGAAGACAGGTGATCACTTAAGGCAAGTTAAAGGTAAAGCAGAATGCCTTAAGCTACCATCTGCTAGGATATAGTAATTTCTCATGGTACATATGCATGGCTGTATAAAGTCTATTTATGAAATGAAATCTTTTTCTTAAGTGGAGGTAATGTGTAAAAAGGCATATTTGTGGGGTAATGGGTTAAATATAAAGGTTTTGATGCTGTGGAGGTGTACTGTAATTATAAAAATGCGAAATGATAAATGGAATCTTTTCTGTTCTAGCTGTAATTTTGAATGTTTTGAGACATGTACAGCCAATCTTGTATAAAGTCACCATGAATTGAAGTAGGCTGGATATCTCTGAAAACTCAAATTTTTCCAACATATTTTCATTCATTTCAGCCTCGAATCCTATGTTGTCACTACTCATTAGAACTGTCTTGAAGAGACAAATCTAATGAGTAGTGACATCATAAGGTTTAATGCAGAAATAAAGATTTTAGTTTTTGAAATGCTTCCCTTGTCTGGAGCCCTGCATGTATCCTGCATTAAACAACCAATTGTATTTACGATTAACTAAGGTTCTTTTTTTGAGTGGTTGCTTAAGCCATTACCCCATTAATACCCCTTTTTATGCCTTTAATTTATTTCTCCACTGAGGAAAATAACAAATTTATACAGTTATGAATATCTAAAATAGAAAATATTTTCTATATTCTAGCAGATTGTAGCTTAAAGCAGACTGAAAGTAAAGCAGAATGTGCCTTAAGGCACATTCTGCTTTACTTTCAACCTGCTCTAAGTGGTCACCTATTTTCAAAACTAGAAACAGGTTATGGGATAATGGGTTAATACAAGATGAGCTAGTTGTTTAATGCAGACTGAAAGTTAAACAGAAAGCTCCTATATGAGCCTTCTGTTTAACTTTCAGCTTGCTTTATACAGTCATGTGTCAGGCTGTAGGAGAAGTTTCCTATGGCTCTCTATAAGATGAGACGTGAAGAGTCAGAGGAATAGTTAACCCATTACCCCACAGCCTGTTTCTAGCTTTGAAAATAAGTGACCACTTAAAGCAGGTTGAAGGTAAAGCAGAATGTGCCTGAAGGCACATTCTGCTTTACTTTCAACCTGCTTTAAGCTATAATCTGCTAGAATATAGAAACATTATCTTATAATACTTAATCATGACTGTTTAAATTGAAACTTTTTCCTTCAGTGAAGGAATAAAATAAAGGCATAAAAAGCGTATTTTTGGGGTAATGGGTTAAATGTTGGAAAGGCATTTCACCAGGTCCTGTTTTATACTGTTAATTAAGCTATTAGGATAGTGGCTCACCCGCATATCCTTTCCACGCCCATAACTTATTAAAACGTTTTGACGTTTATGGCACATTTTGGCTTCCGTAGAATGAAAAGTTATGATTCGCACATCACGTTGGAAGACTTTTCTGAAAGGCCAGGTTCGGCTCTTCCTATAATTTCTAGAATATCAATGGTCTCCTGCAAAATGTGACACTTTCAGGCAGCATCGAAAATGGATCCAGACACAAATTTGCAAGACTGGAAAAATGCGAATGCCAGAGGGGCCGAAACGGTCCATCTTTCTACTTTGGGTTTAAAATGTACGCGACCTTTTTGTCAAAACCCGCTATAAAAGCACTCATGCTGGAATTCAGTAACACTGACATGTCAACACAAAGCTCACAAAGCTCAAACTGAGCTCAAGATCCTATTTTTTTTATTTATTTTTTTATTTTTTAAGTCGTTTGGGTATTGCGTGAACGCGATTTAAATATAGCGCTTCTAAAAATAGATTGTCTTTTTCAGTTTCGTGTTGACACGTCAGAGTAGTTTTGAGATGTCAGAGTGTAGTGTTTATTCAGAAAATGAGCTCAAAACTAGTCCGGTATTGTCTGTGTTGTGTGTACAAAATCGGTCAGGCTTGCTAAGGAATGGGGAAAATCCATTTGTTCCCTACAAATGCCAAACTTTTGCCTTCTTTCGCTACAAAGTCACTATTGCACAATGATAAAAGCTTAAAAGCCGAAAATTTGGCATCTCTAGATAGTCCCAATATCCTTTCCACGCCCATAACGTATTAAAACGTTTTGACGTTTATGGCACATTTTGGCTTCCGTAGAATGAAAAGTTATGATTCGCACATCACGTTGGAAGACTTTTCTGAAAGGCCAGGTTCGGCTCTTCCTATTTCTAGAATATCAATGGTCTCCTGCAAAATGTGACACTTTCAGGCAGCATCGAAAATGGATCCAGACACAAATTTGCAAGACTGGAAAAATGCGAATGCCAGAGGGGCCGAAACGGTCCATCTTTCTACTTTCGGTTTAAATTGTACGCGACCTTTTGTCAAAACCCGTTATAAAAGCACTCATGCTGGAATTCAGTAACACTGACATGTCAACACAAAGCTCACAAAGCTCAAACTGAGCTCAAGATCCAATTTTTTTTAAAAATTTTTTTTAAAGTCATTTGGGTATTGCGTGAACGCGATTTAAATATAGCGCTTCTAAAAATAGATTGTCACTTTCGGTTTCGTGTTGACACGTCAGAGTAGTTTTGAGATGACAGAGTGTAGTGTTTATTCAGAAAATGAGCTCAAAACTAGTCCGGTATTGTCCGTGTTATGTGTACAAAATCGGTCAGGCTTGCTAAGGATATGCAGCTTTAATAATGCTATGTTTATTGATATACATCGCACAACTGTCATGCATTTATTATGGTGTTTGTCACTATAGCATTAGCCATTATCATTATAGGAATATGCAGTAAAACCTGTCTTTAACAAAACTCAAAATAAACTTGTCTTTCAATCCAGGTGAGAGCTTAATGCAGGATGAAAATATTGCTTGAGCTTTCTGCATTAGTTTTGTTCAGCATTAAGCAGTCACTTACCTAAATCTGCATTAAGCTTTAACTCTTTGCATGCTAGCGAGGGGAAAGATGATTATCTGTGCAAACAGTTTGGAGCCAGAGGAGATGCTACATAATACAGCATCTCATCAGGATCCAAACTGTATGACTCTCTGTTCTTGTTCATGGTAGGGTTTCCAGAGCTAAATCAAAAACTAAAATCTTTATTTCTGGTGTCACTACTCTTTAGAATCGTCTCTTCAAGACAATTCTAATGAGTACACCATAGGATTTGGTGCTGCAGAAATGAGTGAGAAAATGTTGAATTTGTTCAGTTTACTCCCTCTTATCTGGAGCCCTGACTGGTTTAGCACATTTTCAAATGTGTCGTCCCATAGGTTCTATTATGTATGATATATTATATATATGATTCTGTACAAAGAACCATATATATTTTACAGGACTAAAGAAGGGTATGTCTTTAATATTGTTAGATGTTTGCTCCTCAATCTTAAGGGTAAACTGATCAGAGTGAATATGCTGTATCGATCATGCCCTTTTTCTGCATTAGTTTAAAAAGAAATACTTTCTCTCTATCCATTAATGTTTCTTATCTTTTATGTCAGAATTTTGTAGTTTTTCTGACTGAACATCAAGAAACTTCCTTCACTTTACATCAACTTTACAGCCGAGCCTGTGTAAAGCCACCACTGATTGGCAGGGAAAGTCTCTTAACCCATTACCCCAGAAATACGCTTTTTAACGCCTTTAATCTATTCCTAGACTGAAGAAAATAGTTACACTTTTCTCAGTCATGAATATGTGTCATAAAAAATATTTTTACTTTCTAGCAGATGGTAGCTAAAGCAGGCTGAAAGTAAAGTAGAATACGCCTTAGGGGCGCATTCTGCTTCACTTTCAACCTGGTTTAAGTAGTTACCTATATTCAATACTAGAAACAGGCTATGGAGTAATGGGTTAAACTGGCACCTGTTTTGAAGAGAACTATATTAATATCGTATGAGTGGCCACTAAAACCATTACTCCGTAGCCTGTTTCTAATTTAAAGACAGGTGACCACTTAAAGCAGGTTGAAAGTAAAGCAGAATGCGCCTTAAGGCACATTTTGCTTTACTTTCAGCCAACTTTAAACTGTCATCTGCTAGGTTAAAGAAAATATATCTTATGGTGCATACTCATTACTGCATAAATTGGAACTATATAAGTGGAGGAACAAAGTAGAAGTGTATACATGGAGTAATGGGTTAACAGAGGTTGGACTGTAAACTTGTATCTCTCTCACTACCAGCTATAAGCCATGATATTTCAACATTAGTAGAGTGATATAGACTGGACTAGCTTCTCTATTACCTCCTCTACTTTCTAACAGGACAATTGATATTCTAGCTGCATTTCTCTCTTTGCATGCTCGGCAATTTGTAATGCTCCCGCTTAGTTGGGCGGAAACTGTTTTTGCTCTGTCTGTCTGTTTGTTTGTCTGTCTGTCCAACCACAACTTAAATAGGTGACTATTTAAAGCAGGTTGAAAGTAAAGCAGAATGGGCCTTAAGGTGCATTCTGCTTTACTTCCAGCCTGCTTTAAACTACCATCTGCTTTGATACTGAAACTATTTCTTATGATACATATTCATGACTGTATAAAGTAGAACTATCTTCTCAAGAAGAAGACTAAATAAAAGGCACATTAAAACTTAAAAGGGGTGTATATGGGGAAAGGGTTAAAGAGAGGCTAAGATGATGCTTTTCCACTGTCTGTGTATGCCAATACAGTGCTCCTTCCTTACAACCACCCTCCGAACAACGACTCCCTCCTTACAACAAAGCTTGCTGCTGTTCCCCAAACAAGACTTTTATGTCTAACTCTTTCACTGCTGCAATATAGTCTGCTTAAATTCAAGGTTTCCTGCTTTTACTCAAAGTTACATAATGGACAGTTTGACAGAAGAAAAAAAAGACGAGTGACAAACAGTTTGAACCCAGATCAGACGCCGCTGATTCCGGTTCAAACTGTTTGCAAATGTACTGTTTACTGTTTTACTGTTCCCTCCCTATAACAACTCCCTCTGAAGAACACCTCAATATTTGTCTCCCATCAGGTGTTGTTGTAGAGAGGGAGCACCTTTTTTAACTCTTATTATGCTGAATTGTCATCGGCTTAAGATAAATTGCCTGCTAAGAAACTAAAAATTAGTTTTCATGCTTTTGAAACAGAAGAAAAGTTAAATATATGAGTGCTAAACAGTTTGGATCCAGATCAGACGCCGCATCATGTGGTGTCTGATCTGGATCCAAACTGTTTGCATATGAAAGCCAATTGGTGCTCTAAGCATGATCAGGGTTAACTCCAATGTTGAAGTTCTCAATGTTTAAGCTATTTCTCTCTATCAATATTGGCTGATGATGACCTCATTTCCTGTTCCTTATACTAATTGTAGGTTATGTTGTGCCTACTATGGGAGGAGGTCTAGTACTGTCTTTACGTAGGTGACCGCTTCGTAGAATTCACCTTTTACTCTGTTGAATAGGAGTTGTGTATTATTCGTGCTTACTTCTGTGTATTTTTTATGCCCCCGGCATCTATAGATGCGGGAGGCATATATTTAGTGATTGTCCTGTCCATCCGTGCATAAGAAGTTAACAATTTACTATTTCTTCTAGCATCAACATCGCTTACTTTAATATTTGGATACTTTTACAGTTGTTGCCTTGATGAATATCACCCAACCACAATTTGACTTTGACCTAATTTGGACTTGGAATATTTTAAATGGGCTTTTTCTGAGTACTGTCTTTCACCAACACTGCTTTAACTACAATGCTCCGATACTTATGCAGTTGTTGTCTTGGACCATTACCAATCCACCTATATCACATCACACAAGATTGATTTTGACCTTGACCTTGGTCTGATGTTGACTTCAAGTTTTAGCTCACCTGAACGAAGTGATGGGGCTTATCTAACCCATTACCCCATAGCCTTTTTCTAGTTTTGAAAATAGGTGACCACTTAAAGCAGGTTGAAAGTAAAGCAGAATGCGCCTTAAGGCGCATTCTGCCTTACTTTCAGCCTGCTTTAAGCTACCAACGCTAGAACATAGAAAATATTTCTTATCATATATATTCATAACTGTATAAATATTTATCATACATATTCATAACTATATAGTTGGAACTATTTTCCTCAGTGGAGAAATGAATTTAAGGCGTATTTATGGGGTAATGGGTTAAATTGGCTGTTTCCCTATTAGCTACATGCCAGGGCTGTTTCCCTATAAGCTAGATTTTACCGCTTACTAGAATGGTGTGATTCTTACACAGTTGTTGCCTTTGGCCATAACACCAATTCACCCATATCACCCAACCTCAATTTGACCTTGACCAAATTTAAACTTAAAAAAGATTTAAAATAATTTAAAGTCAAAGATGCCACTGGGGGGCATAAGATTTTATTGAACACAGACTTGTTGGTTCTTTTTTTTGTGTATTACAAGAGCCATGGGCACTCATTAATTCAAATAGTCTGCTTATTGTTGGATAAAAATATTGCAGAAAGTTCCTAGAGAATCTTTGTGCAATATAGTTATCATGTGTTTAGCAGTCCCGTCTTTAACTCTTACCCCACAGCCAGTTTCTAATTTTGAAGACAGGTGATCACTTAAAGCAGGTTGAAAGTAAAGCAGAATGGACCTTAAGGCACATTCTGCTTTGCTTTCAGTCTTCTTTAAGCTTCCATCTGCTTAGATATAGAAGATATTTTTTATGGAACATCTCCCTGACTGTATAAACTATCTTCTTCAGTGGAAGGCGCTTAATTCTTGTGGGGAAAGGGTTATGAGATCTCCATTCAGTTGTTGCTTTAATACATGTACAAGTTTCACTGATCATATGCATATTGTTGTGACAGTTTAAAAAAAAACTCCATGAAGTGAGAAATACAATTTTGTAATTGTTTAACAAAAAATTAAGACAGCTTAAAATCTTAAATAGTAGATGATAAATATAAGGAATTTCCAACAAATTAGACATAATTCTGTTACCATATTGTAAAAGAGGGCATTGGAAAAAATTTAAGCCAAAAGATACTTAATTTCTCTTTATGTTTTAAGTTATTTGTCCAAGTCAAAAATAAAGATTAATTTCTCTTTCAAAGAATTTTATGAAATTTTAGAAAATTTAGGTGGAATTGTAAAAGACTAAAAAATACCAGTTCTGCATGTAAAAAATTAAACATTTTAAAATTTTGAATTAAAATGTAATAATTTTTAACCCTTACTGTGCTGGAAAGGAATATATACATCATTTACAAGAAATATGGTAAGTTTGACTTAAGCCTGTCTCACACAGAACACGGTTGGGCGCACGGTTCCAATACGGTATACTCGGTTATACACGGGTTGACTGGTACGAATGTAGCACGAGTATGTACGAACAAAGCACGGATATACTCGGTCAAGCAAGGTTTGTCACGGTTTGCAAAACGATTTTCATACGATTGTTGTACGGTTCCAAGTAAGGTCTCTTACGGCCTAGTACGATTAAACACGATATTTACAGGGTTTACATACGGTCCCACCGACTTTTGTTCGAGTTATGCTCCATACTATTTGTACATGATATTGACACGGTTGAGCTCACTCGTGGAGTGGACTTAATGTGCGGTTGTATATACAGTATCGTACGGTCTCTCACGGTCTTGTACGTTCGCTAATACGATCATACACGGACATGGCACCCGTGCCATTTTTTAAAAAAGTTTTTAAAATCATACACGGCTTTCACGGATTCACTCGAATGGCCCGAGTGTAACTCGGATATTGCCACGGTTGGTTCGGTTATATGTACGGTTTACACGGGTGGCCAACCGTATAAGCTGTGTGTTCTGTGTGAGACAGGCTTTAGGGAAATTAAGTTAGGTTATTGAGGTCTGGACAGCCATTTCTCCAGATTTTTTCGAAATCTTAGGATTTTTATCCTAGCAGATGGTAGCCTAGGCAGGCTGAAAGTAAAGCAGAATGCGCCTTAAGGTGCATTCTGCTTACTTTCAACCTGCTTTAAGTAACCACGCTTGAAAAAAAGAAAAAATGGTAATCTTAGGATTTTTCATGATCAACTTATGCCAGCCCTGTGAGGTTCAACTTTTTACATGGAGAAACCTGAAGACAGCTGGTGTCAAACTGTCTGGATCAAACCATTTGTGATATTAAATTGGGTGTTGTTGCAGGAGATTAGTTGAAGAGTTCTCAATAGGCTAGAGTGGAGAAAATGTTATTATTTCCCATTTAAACGCAAACGAAACGCAAACACAAAACACTAAAACGTAGAAAACTATAACTTTTGGACAATTCTGATAATTCATGTTTATCTTGGTGGCAAACAGTTTGGAGCCTGATCAGACGCCGGGTAAAATGATCTGGCTCCACACTGTTTGTAATAGAATTAATAGTTTGAGCGTAAACATGTTTATGGGGAAAGAAAGTTTTCTCCACTGTACTGGCACCATGCCTTCAGTGTGCACATGAGCTTTGTCATAGAGGCAATGGTATTGAGTCTATTGACTATTGAATGTATTCTCAAATATGTGTCTAGCTCCCTGTGACAGTTGTGAAACCGATTTATACTTTAACCCATTACCCCATAGCCTGTTTCTAGTATTGAAAATAGGTGACCACTTAAAGCAGGTTGAAAGTAAAGCAGAATGTGCCTTAAGACATATTCTGCTTTACTTTCAACTTGCTTTAAGCTACCATCTGCTAGAATATAAGATATTTTTCTTATAATATATATTCATGACTGTATATATTGGAACTATTTTCTTCAATGGAGGAATAAATCAAATGCGCTTAAAGGTGCTTCTATGTGGGAAAGGGTTAATAATAAGATCAATGCATTTGTTTGAAGGATAAATTGTAAACAATAGGGATGCTACACAGAATATAAGTAGCTTTTTATAAAGCAGAAAAATACCATAAATTGTCGACTTTAATGATGTTTTCTCCTGGGTCTACTAAGTCTGGGTCTTCACTGTTTGCCTATATTTGGCTCGAATCATTGCATGTACAGATGGGTTGAATATTATTAAATATGGGAATCAACTGGTAGTTTGGAGCAAGATTCTGTGACAACTTACTTTGAAATGTACTTTGGTTCAAACTATTTGATGGTACCCATAGATTTAATCTAAGATTTAAATTTTCATAATCAAAGCAGACATTTATTCAGCATATATAGGGTTGTAACAGCATTAAATTAAGAAATAATCAATTCAACCCAGTGTTTTGTCATGCAATCGAACACTGGTCAGGAGTTGAGATGCTTAGTAATTTAATCACGAAGCCTTTAGGCCGAATGGTTTAATTACAAGCATCTCAACAACTACCCCTGTTGGATTGTTAGATAAAACACTGGTATTAATGTATTATTTCGATTCTAACACATAATTTAACCTTAATTTGCACCAAAGCAACGGCGCTTCATTTCTTGGCGTACGCCATTTCGAAGCCAGATGACGTCACATTAGAACGTTACAGGGTGTGAGTGTTTTTATAAGAATTCAAAGACTGATACGTTCCATCTTTGTTTATATAGGGGTGTGCACGAAGTGTGTTAGAATTGCTCTCTTTGTTTCAGAGCAAAGGTGACAATATACTCAACTGTTCTTATTTATGTGTTCCACATTCAATAGTTTTGTTATATATACTTACATATCAATTTGATTTACTAACAGAGATCTTCTCCTCCTCCAGATGTAGTTTGACAAAGGTCAGTTCCCTCCCTTAGATACCCCCACTCACCATTGATAACACTCCAACAAGCACAGTCAATCTTGTAGTAAGCCGGTGCACTCAGCATAAAACCCATTGATAGTCTTCCATACAGGTGGTTGCCCTTCAATGCAGGGTTACGCAATACTACAACTTAGCCTGCATTAACCCAGTTTTTGAAAATAGATGACCACTTAAAGCAGGTTGAAAGTAAAGCAGAATGCGCCTTAAGGCGCATTTTGCTTTACTTTCAGCCTGCTTTAAGCTACCATCTGCTAGAATGTAGAAAATATTTCTTTTGATGCATATTCATGACTATATAAATTGGAACTGTTTTCTTCAGTGGAGGAATAAATTTTAGGCATAAAAAGGTGTATTTATGGGGTAATGGGTTAAGCAGTAACTTGTGTTTAAAGATCCCCATGCTGCTTTATTGAGTTGCAGCTTAATACAAGATTAAGTGCAAACAGTGTATAGGTCATAATCTGTACTTAATACATTTTGTTTCTTCATATTTGACCAGGAAAGAATATTAAAGCTACCACCACAGGTACTTGACACATACTTTATTATCTATTAACACCCCCCACCCCCCCTTAAAAAAAAAAAAATTTTTTTTTTTTTTTACTATACTTCTATTATAGATACAAGGTAAACAGCGCAATTCGACACCTAGTCTTTACTATCCACTTAAACTGATGCTAAAATATACTCGATCGCCGATATTCTCTTGTGGTATCCTCGGGAAAGGATTAATTTATCAATATCTACTTTTTATTTCATCAAATTCCGTCAAATAATGCCACAGTATGTGAATTATAACGAAAATTTGCATCAAAAAGTTTTCTGTCGTTCTCTTTTAGCATCAGCTTAAGTCGATAGTAAAGACTAGGTGTTGAATTGCGCTGTTTACCTTGTATCTATAATAGAAGTATAGTAAAAAAAAAAAAAAAAAAAATTTTTTAAAAAGGGAGGGGGGGTTAATAGATAATAAAGTATGTGTCAAGTACCTGTGGCTACCACAATACACATCAGGTATATATTGCTAAGCATGCAGAGCTCCACAATACATGTTTATATTTATAAAGCAGGTCTCCACAAGATATATATTTCTGAAGCAGGGTTCCACAATAAATATAATTATATTTCTAAAGTAGGTCTCCGCAGTACATATATTTTACTGAAGAGAGCTCCACCCAGGCACATAGGGTTTCACAAGACATATATTTATATTTCTAAAGCAGGTCTTCACAAGACATATTTCTATAGCATGAGGTCTGCACAAGACATATATTTTAATAAAGTCTAAGGGCTCCACAAGCATCTTTATTTCTAAAGCAGGTCTCCAAAAGACATATATTTAAGTTTCTAAAGCAGAGCTCTACAAGACACATATTTATGAAATATATGTTAAGACATACATGTATATTTCTATTCTTAAGTAGGTCTCCATAAGACATACATTCTACAGGACATATATATTTCTAAAGCAGGGTCTAAGATTTAGATTAAAACTAATATTGCGAACCTTTTCCCCTCTTTGTCTGCATCAATTTTACCCTACAGTATATGTTTTGACATATCTTTCTAGTGCATAGTCACAAACAGACATTTAAAATTAATAGAATATCTATTGTCTTAGTCATTTTAGCAGCCCTGAGATTCTTTGCTATAATCTAGGGCAGGATTCTATTGTATAGAATAGTTAAAGCAGTATTTCATTAGCCCTAGTTACAACATGGGATTAAGTTGAGACATATGGAGAAAATATATATTTGAAATACATCCACAATAGTTGAAATATGAAGACAAGAAATTGTACCAAATTTCACATGTGGTATATAATGTTTCTTTCTTGGTCAATTATTATATGATTTTTGTCATATCCACTAGTATTTCACATTGAGCTTTGTCCTGTTAGTGTCAGTTTGAATCAAGGTCAGAAAATAAATACATGTATATCACTAAAGTCTTATGAATCTGATCAAGAGTCGAACTGACATGTTTTCTATTTTTTGCTTAATATTACAATATTCAAAACTTTAACAGTTTCAGCAAATGCTCAAATGGAACCCAATGTTTAGTGCATATTTAAAAGCAAGACTATTTTTCGTGATTGAGCTGTGTTTTTATTCCATGGAAGGACAGAATGATTGTTTTTGTTTGTTTGCTCATGTTGGTATCCCAGTCTGTGTATCTGACTGTACCTGCAGATATATATTTGGGTTGTGATACATTACAACAATGTTTGATTATGGATCAGCTGATCAGATCTTATGACAAATGTTGTTGTAAGTCATATAATTAAAGTTTCAATAAATTTTTATTTCTCCATCTAATCCTGTCTTGTGACATCTCTATGGAATCGTCTTGAAAAGACGATTTCAAAGAGATGTCACTTGACAGGATTTGATATAGTTTTGACTTACGACCGTTTTTGTCATACAAAGTTTTATGAAAAGGGCCCCTGGCTCTATCATTTCATATGAGCCACTCTAAGAGTGGCTCATATGAAATGATAGAACCAGATCACATATAGAAATATAGAAATACAAACATTATTTACCTAGGGAAGTGACTTCACATTGATTTCTAAGGGAGGTGACTCTATTTATTAGTTTTCAAGGGAGGTAACTATATCTTGCTTTCAAGTATGTACTAAACTTAGAGTATGTAACAGCCATTATGATATATTATATTGTTTTCCAATCAGTAGAACACACACCCCCACATATTTGAAGATAGTTTTATATAGGAATGTCTTTCTGTAGTCCAAACAACCATTCCACTATATATATATACTTCTTTAACACCTATTCCTTGTTTCTCTTTCAGAGTATCATACTTTTTGTTGGGTTAATCAGAAGGTCTAACAGCATGTTAACATTACAGTAATTCCTATGTACAATGGTCACTTAACCCTTTGAACCCTAGTCACGCATATATGCATCATTTGCAAACAGTGTACCTGTGAGGAGTACACTTGTAATGCAAACAGTGTAGACTCTGATCAGAGGGCTCCTTAAGGAGCCCTCTGATCAGGGTCTATACTGTTTGTCATTTTGACTTATATTGTAAAAATCAACCCTACAACGTCAAAAATGGACTAGACTAAATTGAAAACTAGAACTGGTCATTTGAGAGTTCAGGGAGGAAAGATCAAATGGACAATTCTAGTTTCCAAATAAAGTCGAGTTTATTAACGACTATTAAATAACAATATTATTACAAAATTACAAACAGTGCAGACCTTCGTATCTGAGTCTACCCTGTTTGCATAGGACAAGACTTAGTATACTAGTACTCTTTTACTGAGTGGCCATTGTAGGCAGGTTTGATCTGATTGTATGATTTGTATTGATTGGGATTTCAATATAATCTTAAATCACCATGGTTACTTGTTTTTAGCTCACCTGAGCCAAAGGCTCAAGGTGAGCTATTGGGATGGCCCTGTGTCCGTCGTTAGTCGTCCGTCGTCGTTAACAATTGCTTCAAATGACATCTCCTCCTATACCGCTTGACAGAATTCAACCAAACTTTACAGAAATGTTCCTTGGGTCAAGCTCTTTCAAATTTGTTCAAAGAATTAAAAACAATGCAGAACTCTGGTTGCCATGGCAACCAAAGTGAAAAAATAAGGAAATCTTAAAAAATCTTCTAGTAAAAAACTGCAAGGGCCAGAGCTTAGATATTTGGCACATAGCATCATCTACAGGTCCTCTATCAAATTTGTTCAAATTATGCCCCTGGGGTCAAAATTGGCCCTGCCCCGGGGGTCACAGATTTACATGGAGTTATATAGTGAAATTTTCAAACGTCTTCTTCTCTGAAACTAATGTGGCCAGAGCTTTGATGTTTGGCATGGTGACACTTTTAAATATACTTTACATAATTTGTTCAAATTGTTCCAGTCTGTTGCATATCTAGGTCAGTCCTGGACATAAATTATTATCTCCATTTTTTCAGCTATTCTCAGATGAGCGAAATATGCCCCATGGGGCTCTTGTTGTAATTTAGTACATTTATAAATATCTCTTAAAGTGTTATCGCATCTGGGACAGTATTATTAGCAATACTTTCTTGGTATTAAAGATTGCAGACTGCATGGTCATATATATATTATATGAGCTGTGCCATGACATAACCTGCCTTATTGCATTGCAACATTATACAGACTGAGCACGATTGTCATCCCAGGCTCTGTATCTAGGTTTGGCTTACACTGCCAAATACCAGATATAATACTGCTAAATACAATGCTTTAAATACATTTAGGTGTCAAACAGTGTAGATCAAGACCAGCCACAGTATCTAAGATGCGGTGGCTGGTCTTGTTTTACACTGTTTGCTATTCAATAAGGCAGGTTTTCTCATGGCACAGCTCATATGATCACAGGGATCATAAGATTGTAGACTATATCTGGTCATATATATGTATATGACCATAGAGTTGATTGTATTATCATAGGTAGGAATTTGGCAGACAAGGCAACATTAGATAACATTCTCTGTTTGAGAACATTGTATAAACACTGTCTGCAATATAGAATGCATTGTAATGTAGAACAAAATTAATGCAGAAAGCTACTTTAATACACATTACAGCCTATTACAAAACAAAAGTTATGCAGAAAGCTCTTTTATGAGCTTTTATTCTGCATTATGTAGCTACAAGTTGTAAGCTGAGATAATAACTTCAAATTAAGTATTACCTTTATATGGGTTTGACTGTTACAATGAGATGGGTAATGACACCCATTAATTGTTTGATTTCTTGTGTTCCAGGCAGTCCAGTTCAGAAGTCCTTGAAGAGACCCCCAACTACAGGTTCCCAGTTTAAAGTAAGTGTCACATGATAGTGCTAGTTATTATGAAGCTGAACTTTGTGATGCTGTAGAGGTTGCACCCAGGGTTTGATAAGTTAACCCATTACCCCATAGCCCGTTTCTAGTTTTCAAGACAGATGGCTTCTTAAATTAGGTTGAAAGTAAAGCAGAATGCGCCTATGGGCGCATTCTGCTTTACTTTCAGCCTGCTTTAAAGCTATAATCTGCAAGGATCTTGAAAATATTTCTTATGATACATATTCAGGATTGAATAAAGTTGAACTATTTTCTTCAGTGGAGGAATGAATAAAAAGTGTAAAAAGGAGTATTTATGGGGTAGTGGGTTAACACACTTAGAAGAGACTGTATAAGAACAGTAAGAACTGATTGGCTGTCGTAGAGAATTATGCTCTTGTAACTGATCATATATGCTCTTTTGTTTTGCATTAAACAGTCACTTTTGTTTAGAGATCTCCAAGCTTCTATAATGAGTGGTGGCTTAACTCTTCTGCTACTATTAGTGTGCCAGTATATGGACGTTGATTGGAAACACTGTAGACCCAGATCAGTCCACTTCTGAAGGAGCTGTCTGATAAGGGTCTGTGTTGTTTTCTACTAGGACTTGTCCAACATGAAGCTGCCCTCCTGGGTAAAATTTTCTTTATTCTGTCGGCCAATTTTATAGTTCAGATGATACATGTTCATAGTGGACATAGTTTTATATGTGAATATTCAGCATTAAACATGGCATTGTTGTGTTATTTTCATGTATGTACAATGGCTTACAAAATTGTTTATTTTAATTATGGCTGTTACATGTATGTATTACTCTTTCAGATTTCTGTACAAGAACTAATGAAGAACCTGTTGTCAAAGAATCCGAACTACATCAGATGTGTTAAGGTGAGTGTGTTATACAATAGAAAATCAATACTTCGAACTCACTTAAATCGAACTTACCAATATATGTAAAATTTATATCAGTCGATCTCACTTAAGTCCAACATACCCGTATCTCAAAGTTAAAACGTGGCTAAGCCAAGTTTTAACTTTGAAATATGGGAATGTTCGTATTATCCAGTTTCAACTGTATATCGTAGTGAGATGCAATGATTTACATTCAACTGAAATATCCCAAAGAAACGATAATTAAATTGTCATGTCTGACAAAGGTCAATGTCATTTAAATTTCAAATAGGCTAAATTTGATTTTGGCCATAACTTTGGAATACATGTGATATAGACTTAATAATTATTATTTGGCTTGTGCACTCAAGAAGCTCTTGAGCTTAGTACAAGTTGTGTGGTATATGGTAACGGTCAAGGTCATGTAGACGTCACATCAGGGGGCATAGTGTATCACAAACACATCTTGTAAATCCTTTGCTCCATAGCCTGTTCCTAGTTTTGAAGACAGGTGACCACTTCGAGCAGGTTGCTTTATTAGCTCGCCGGACTGTGTCCAAGAGCTTATGTTGTCACCCAGTTGTTGGTCACCAAGTTGACCTCTGTGACCTTGACCTTCAAGGCTGCTTTTAAGTTTCTAAATGTGCCAAAGGCGAGCTTTGTTGTCTCTCTGATAACTCTCGTTTTATGATCTGCTAGAATAAAGGAAATATTTCTTATGTTGCACATTCTTCACTGCTTAAAATGGAACTTTTTTCTTCAGTGGAGGAATTAATTGAATTTGTCAAAATAATTATTATTTATGAAGTAAAGGGTTAAACTTCATTTTTCAGCCCAATGATGAGAAGAAGAGTAGAGTTCTAGACATGCAGATTGTTATTCACCAGGTCAGATATCTGGGGTAAGTAAAGGCTGAGTCGCCTATCTATTAGGGGGTGCCAACTTTTGGCTAATTTGATGTCTCAGTGAGTGAACCAGGGTGATGCCTTACTTTTTTCTTTTGATAGATCCCTCAGGTGTTTGGCATGCCCAGTGTATAGCACTGATACATGGTACAGCGATTGTAAATCTCATCAGAAGGACATGATCCGGTGGGGGGATCTACTCACAACCACTATATTGGCAGTCAAACGTATTACCACTTGACCATGGTCCACTGGTCAGCTGTTTTGTGATAAAGGACCACTTTATATTGCCTGTTTAGGGGGTTTGCCTAAAATATTCACAAATATAATAAACAGTACAGATGTATACAGTAAAACCTCTCTATTACGATCACTAAATCGAAGGCTAATTGATTGTATTAAAGACAGGTGACAGCTTAAAGCAAAATGAAAGTAAAACAGAAAGCTCCTTAGGGAAACCTTGCTTTAAGCAGTCATTTGTCTTAAACACCTGATATTGTGTTTGTAATAGAGAGGTTTTACTGTATATATCTGAATCCAGCACCAATGGAGCGCCTCTACCTACCCCTAAAAAATATGAGACAAATTTCAATATTTAGTAATAGCATGGAGGAAGTATACCCTGGAGAAGTATCCGGCCGGCTCGCGATTTATCTTGTCGTCCAAAATCGGTCAATCAGCGGGGCTCGCTGGCCGCTAGAAAACAACGTTTTTCCGAAAGTTAGGTGTTAATAGAAATGCTTTTAATGTCATCTTTTCGTTATAAATTTTAATACAGATGTTTTATTAGACAATAATCTTATGCGTAGTACAAAATTTGAGGCGATAGCTTATAAATTGTTAGTTTAGTGAGGTTTTGAAAATGAGAGAAAAACGTATTTTTTCGTTTACCTACGAAGTTTGGTGTTTAATAGAAATGCTTTTAATGTCATATTTTCATTATAAATTTTAATACAGATGTTTTATTAGACAATGATCTTACGCGTAGTACAAAATTTGAGGCGATAGCTTATAAATTGTTAGTATAGTGAGGTTTTGAAAATGAGAGAAAAACGTATTTTTTCGTTTACCTACGAAGTTTGGTGTTAATAGAAATGCTTTTAATGTCATCTTTTCTTTATAAATTTTAATACAGATGTTTTATTAGACCATGATCTTACGCGTAGTACAAAATTTGAGGCGATAGCTTATAAATTGTTAGTATAGTGAGGTTTTGAAAATGAGAGAAAAACGTATTTTTTCGTTTACCTACGAAGCTTGTGTGTGTCTATATTTCTCTGCCACTGTCTGTTTGCCTCTTGTCTGTCTCTCTGTCTGTCTGTTTTTCTCTTATCTCTGTCTGTCAGTCTCTCGCTTCTTCTTTTCTGTCTCCATCTTTCTGTATGAATGTCTGTCTGTCTGTCTCTCTCTCTCTCTCTGATGATCCTCATGCGGAGAAAAGATAAAATGTGTCATAAAGAGCTTAATTTGAAAAAGGGGTAAACTATATTTCAAGAGACATACTCTATGAATCCGACATTTTTGCAGCCTGGTCTGGATTACAACTGTTTGCAATTGCAATAGTCATCATGTTACTGGTATTCAGTAATGAGAGGGTTAATCCAGTCATCAACCAAACCAGGTGCATTGATGTTGGTCTTTTTTTTCTTTTCTTTTTTTCAATTCATTTCTATTATCTTTATTTTTTGTGATTTGTATAATATATAAAAATCATGCGGTTACAGAAGTCAAAAACACATGTTCAAGTTACACGCACGGGTAGCATTGATCTTTTTTATTAAAGAGGAAACCCCCTGGTGTCCAGTTCCCTAACAAGCACTTCATAGATAATCGGCATGTTCAAGAAGCATGGACTTCATGCTGGGAGAGTTTTATGACGCTTATAAATGGCCTGCTAATTGTGTACGGTTACGTAATGTGTCACATTCCTTTGTGATGTGTAATATGGTAGACATGTAGTTTACAGATGAATAGCCCTAGTTCATTATTTAACCACAATTTCTTGATGATTTTATTCTTAAATAAACGTCTATTACCTTTGTAGGTCATCATTACTTTTTTCGCTTCAAGAAAACCCCTGGTATTTTTACAACCGAAAGATAAGTGTCACGGCTTTATATCAAGACCTTTTTTTAATATATATATATATATATATAGACGGAAAATGTAAAATATTCCGGCAAATATATATATATCGGACGAAAATTATGGATTAAATTCAAGTTTTTGAAACGGGACGTTGTATTTATTTCGCGATCGCCTGCTCTCGTTTCAGGGTGACCATAACTTTGAGAATAAAATTCCTTAGATTTCAATTTTTATTAATTCGAAGCGCGCGATTCTGAATAATTGACAATTTTCACGACTCGCGCGCTTTGATTTACTATTTACTCCATATTTATGGCTTTTTACACATTTAATTCACTCTTCCACTGAGGTAAATAGTTCCATTTTATGCATTCATCAATACATAATTATGTAAACAACAAACTAACTATGGAGTAATGGGTTAAATATAATGTAGAACATCTATGATTTACCCTTTACTCCATACATGTGCCTTTTGAAACATTTAATTTACTCTTCCAATGAGAAATATAGGTCCATTTTATGCATTCATGAATACATATATAAACAAGAAACAGGCTAGGGAGTAAACATTGCAGCTACGGTGTTACAACTTCTTCTGTTTTTCTTCTTCCTCTTCTCCTTCCTCACAGCACCACGATCTTTCCTCAGTCTAATGAAACATGATGCAAATGCACCAATTCGTGCTCGATAAGCATTTAAATCTACCATCTTATTACGCGATCTATCATTGTCTAATACAGTATTTTTCTTTTGTTTGCGTTTATATCTGTCATTGTTTTGTAATTTCCGCGTCTTGATGTAATCGGCCCGTTGATTGGCTCAATTAATCCAATCCAACCAATCTAGCTTATCGGCTTATCTAAAGCGATCACGTAAGCCTATTCGGAGTACCTTGTCGTTGCAGACAAAGGAAAACTATAAGACCGAGTTGTAGCGATTGAAATATACGGTGTCTGAGTAAATTTACTACCTGATTTTTTTTTTGTACGGAAATCTTTGCCAAAAATCCGCAGATTTGAAAATTATTCCGTAGATCCGCAGAAGTTGTCAAAAATCCGCAGATTCTGGAAAAATCCGCAGATATGGTCAGCCTGTCGTTTATCGACTATTTCATTTGGCAATCGCTCTTTAACTCGCCATAAAATTTGTTGATTTCAAAAATAAACACTGGCATTTTCTACAACTGAAAGAAAAATATCTTAGCTGTCCTTTAAGACCATTGTTATGGAAATCGGCCTAAAATTGAGGATTTTTATGGAAATCGGCCTAAAATTGAGGATTTTATGAAAGGTTTTGTAACAGGGCGTGATATATTTTTGCGCGAGCGCTTGCTCCCTTTTATCGGCAAATTCATTTGGTAACCGCTCTTTAACTCGCCATAAAAATGATCAATGTAAAAATTAGATTATGTTATTTTCACAAGTGAAAGATAAATATCTTAGCCTTCTTTTAAGATCATTATAATGAAAATCGGGTAAAAAATTAAGGATTTTATGTAACTTAAACTAACAGTATGTAACCATTCAACACGATAAAAAACGCGATAGCCCGCTATCGGCGTACCGGTGCAGTTGAATTATCGATCGATTAAGCGTTATCGCGCATACAGGCAGAGCTCCAGATAAGGTGCGTTTTTGCGTTTTTCAGCATTAAATTTCACTGAAAACGCATTGGAAATGAAATCCAAGGGTGAAAAAACGCATTTCAAATGTCTGTTCAGCATTACAATTCATATGAGTGCGTTTTACTCGGTTAGAATCTTAGAACTGTATTCCCGTTATTTCGAAATTTATTCACACAAATCAAGCATACCCCTCGACTGGTTCCCGTTTCTGTTTTTAGTTTTATCCGAGAATGTTCTAGGAATAAGGGTACCATGCTAATCGTCTAGATGCATTGCAAGCGTTCCGTGATTTGTGTAAAAATGGAGAACAGAAGTAAACCCGGGAGGTGTAAACGAAAATCAAGCGATACAGACACCACAAGCGTATTAAAATTCTTTAAACACGATGAGAAAACAACAGCTGAATCAGTCGTGCGTGTGATATTGGTCGAAATTATTACTGACAGTGTCAGCAAGGTGGAAATATCTTCGAAGAAACACGCAGGGGATAGATTTTCTTATGAAACTGTTCAGCTTTGGAAAGAACAATTTCGTGGTTTCAAGTAATCGTAAGTAAAAAAGATCGAAGACTGAGAATTGGGAGGTGGAAAATATGGTCTAATATTAACCCAAATAGCAAACTCCTACCTGTGTATGTATTTTGGAGTGAGGGTGAAAACAAGCATTGTAATTTCAGATTTCAGCATTAGAAAAAATAATAGGGGGTCAATCAGCATTAGGTTACAAAATTATCTGGAGCTCTGTACAGGTATTGGACGACAACATTTTCGGGAAAATGCAGATTTGTGTATATGATTCTTCTCCAGGTATACTTCCTCCATGATAATAGTGCTCAAAGATGATAGAGCTTTCTGCTTTACTTTCATCTTGCTGTAGGCGGTATATAACATCAGCATGTGTGTTATTTGCAGACTGATGGAGAATATCCGGGTAAAGCGTGCTGGTTACGCTTTTCGCCAGGTGTACCCTCAGTTCTTGTACCGCTACAAGATGTTGGCCAATGAAACATGGCCGTCATGGTCAGGTGATCCAAAGGAAGGTGTTCAGATGATATTATCCAATCAGGGAGTGCCAGATGATGAGGTGGCTTATGGGAAATCCAAACTGTTCATCAGAAATCCAAAAACAGTATGTATAGTTTTAGAAATTGCTATACAAAATGTATAGGTAGCATTTTTGACTTATGTTAGCTTATTGTCTTGCGTACGTCTCAGGTGTTTTCTGCAGTAGTTTATAGAATTTGGCCTTAGAAATCTAAACTTGATGGCCAAGCAGTTTGGATCCTGATGAGATGCTGTGTTTTGCAGCATCTGATCTGGATCCAAACTGCTTGCAAATTCAAGACTAATGGGCTAATAGGGTTAATCTGGGTTTATTTCTCCATCTCAGAAACACGTTTTCGTGTCTAATCCTCCAATAAATCAGCTACACTACCTTGATACGGGTAGTAAACCATTGTAAACTTTTCCTACATCTGGACAGGTAAGGAAGATTTGTACTTTACTTTCAGCTTGCTTAAAGTAAGGTGCATTCTGCTTTACTTTCAACCTGCTGAAAGCTTCCACCTGCTAGGATATTGGAAATATTTCTGATGGTTGATATTCATGACTATTTTCTTCTGTGGAGGAATTAATTAAATGCATAAAAAGGCATAGCTATGAAGGAAAAGGTCAAGAAGTATAGATACAAAGTTGAACTGCTATAACGCAAACTCCCTTTTAACCCATTCCCCCATATCCTGTATCTAGTATTTAAGTATGTGACTACTTAAAGCAGGTTTAAAGTAAAGTAGAATGTGCCTTAAGGCACATTCTGCTTTACTTTCAGCCTGCTTTAAGCTACCATCTGCTAGAATAAAAAAAAATTCTTATGATAGAGATTCATCACTATAAATTTGGAACTATTTTCTTCAGTAGAGGAATAAATTGAAGGTGAAAAAAAAACGTATTTATGGGGTAATGGGTTAAAGTTGATCTAACTTCTACTTCTCAGGTTGAAATCTGATAGTTAAAATTCAATTAAGTAAATATTACCATTATTTGGAAGCTAACATGTGACAGCCAGATTTTAACTTTTAAAACATTTTGTAACTTTGAAGTTAAGCGAGTTTTAGCTATCCAAGTTTTACTGTATATAAATATAGATGACTGCTTCACTCAGTACCAAAGAAATGCAAAAAATGAGAAGCTTTCTACTCTTCTGTTCTTCTGAATTAAAGTCACTTTGTTTTTCAAGAAAAAAATTGAATGAATTTAATGTTTCGATTCCCACTAGAAATGTAAAACTCAGGAAAATTTCAGAAAATGTGTTTTATGTGTGAAAATCATGTATAAAACTGGAGGTGTTTTGTGTAAGCTGCTTATACTTACAAGTTTACAAATAGACAAGGGAATTAACTCTTTACATGCTATCGGCAAACCTGAACCACAGTGATTACCTTTGCAAACAGTTTGGATCCAGATGAGACAACGCGTAATGCGGTGTTTCATCAGGATCCAAACAGTGCGACACTCTAACCCTGTTTTGAAATGAAATTTAAAAAGTTCTATTTTTAGAACAATAGCAGACAACAATTGTTGCTGAAGAAAAAATTACTCAGCATGCATAGAGGTAAACAGCAAACATTGACCTACATGATTACAAATAAGGACAGTCAAACTTCGATATCTCGAACTCACATAACTCGAACTATCCGATATTTCGAAACATGAATTGCCTTATTTCAAGCTCTGTTTAGGCAGACATACCTGTGTTTGAAACACGGGTATGTTCGACTTAACCAAGTTCGAGATATTGAAGTTGGACTGTACAGTGTTTCAAAATCTAAAATTGGCATGTCAGCATCAAACCTTATGGTGTGACTACTCAGTATACCCCGACAACAAGTTGCAGGGGGTGTATACTGGCATCACTCCTTATGTCTGCCCATGGGTCTACACTGTGTGCATAGGATCAAGTGTTGTTTTCACAGATACACTGTTTGTAACTGATGCAGAGCTCCAGATAAGGGGAGTATTTCAAAAACTAAAATCTTTATTTCTGCCTTAAAGCAACTCGCAACCAGATGGTGCATTAAAAATAGTAATTTGTAAATATGTGTCAAACGCTTATATAAATGGTAAAGAATTAGTTTAGGATAAGAAATTCTGTTTAAAAAAAATGTATTTCAATAAAAAAAAAATATTGGTGTCTGGTGGGATTCGAACCCGGGGCCGGCATTGGCGGACAGAAGGCAAAATAGGGGAAACCGCTTAGACCAATGGACCACGGAACTATCCGTTTATCTCGGATCGATTTAACGTATTTCAATGTGTAGCGATCGAAAGTGCATACAACTTCGTAATTCGGCTCGTGTTTATGTCTGAGCCTGTGTAGAGAAGCAACAACAACAACTATACCGTCTACTAGTTGGTATAGAAAAACGATGGAAAATATCTAAAAATCTAAGATTCGGTGACGATTCTTGAGACTTTTTTTGGACTGATTATATTTTTTTAATGTCAGAAGCCAAATAATGCCACAAATTTGCTTTTATTTGAGTATTTTATTTTATTTTGACAAGTACACCATCCGGTTGCGAGTCCCTTTAAACCCTATGGTGTTACTACTCGTTAGAATCGTCTCGAAGAGACGATTCTAATGAGTAGTAACATCATAGGATTTGGTGCTGAAATGAGCAAGAACATGTTGGATTCGTTCAGTTTACTCTCTCTTATCTGGAGCCCTGTGATACATACATGCTTCAGCAGGGGTTTATCTCTTGCCTACTATTTCAGTTGTTTGATCTGGAGGAGGGTCGGCGAGAGAGGATGCATTTCCTGGCCACCCTCATACAGAAGGTGTGGCGAGGCCACATTAAGAGGGAGCACTTCTTGTTGATGAAGCACAGCCAGGTCATCATATCCAGCAGGTTTAGGGGATTCTGGGTGAGTTGTCTACCTTGAAGTAAGATACTAGTAAAGAAAGTTACCTCCCTTGAATGTTTCATTTAGTGTGTTTATGCTGTACCATAAACTGATTTTACAAAATCATGTCAGACAAATAAGACAGTATTTAGCAGTCATTTATGAAAGAAATCTTAATAGTGCAATATAAAAGTAATACCGAAATGTGTTCCTAATTTATTGGAGTTTGCTTTATTGACCCATTACCCCATAGCCTGTTTTGAAGACAGGTGACCACTTAAAAGCAGGTGGAAAGTAAAGCAGAATGTGGCTTCAGGCACATTCTGCGCTACTTTCAACCTGCTTTAAGCTACGATCTGCTAAGATATAGAAAGTATTTGTTCAGTTGCATATAAAATGGAACTGCTTTCTTCAATGGAGGAATAGATTAAAGGCATATTTATGAAGTAAAGGCTTAATAATGTCTGCCTAAAACATGTTTAACTTTGAATGAGTTGCAGATTTGTTGATTTTTTTGTTGGAAATTATGAACCCTAAATGGGGGAATAGTGATTGTTTTAATAACATAAAGATAAAATACATTTTTGCTGATCAAGGTCTGCAATCTCTGTCACTGTTAAAGTAAACATAATTTTGTAAAGTAAACACAATTTTGTCTGCTTCTCTAATAAACTTTATAGACCCTTTTTCTAGAACCTTGCAGATGTTTTCAAAAGCAGGCTGAAAGCTCCCATTGCTTAAAGCAGCAACTTGTCATACACATTACAAATACATAAGAAATAAGCCAACCATTGAGCTCAAGAAACAAGTATATAGCTCCTTCACAGACAGTGTAACTATGAAGAGTACATAAATTGTGTCCTATACAAATAGTGTAGACCAAGATCAGAGGGATCCTATAGGAGCCCTCTGATCAGGATGTACACTGTTTCTCATTTTGCAATTCATTTAATAAAAAAAACCTCAACAAGATAGCCAAAAAGGAACTTGACTTTATTGGAAACTGGAATTGTTCATTGAAAGTTTCAGTGCTGAAATGGGTTAAGCCTGTTTCTAGTATTGAAGATAGGTGACCACTTAAAGCAGGTTGAAACTGAAGCAGGATGTGCCTTAAGGAGCATTCTTCTTTATATTCTGACTGCTTTATACTACAATCTGCTAAATTATAGAAAAGATGGAATTATTTTCTTCAGTGGAGAAATAAATCCAAGGCATATTTATGGGGTAAATGATTTAAGGGTATTAATATTTGTTACTTACTTCTACAGGGCAGAAAGCAGTACAAGAGGACAAGATGGGCAACTCTCATGTTACAGTGCTATACCAGGAGATGGAAGGTACCCTGGACCAGACATTCTTCTTTACGTTTAACTCTATAGCCTAATTCTAGTTTTGGAGACAGTTGACCACTTAAATCAGGCTGAAAGTATAGCAGAATGCGCCTTAACTCATTGAACCCTAGTCACGCATATATGCGTCATTTGTGAACAGGGTAGCTGTGATGAGTACACTTGTCCTTATCAAACAGTATAGACCCTGATCTGAGCGCTCCTTAAGGAGCCCTCTGATCAGGGTCTACACTGTTTTTCATTTTGACATATTTTGTAAAAATCAACCCTTAAAATTAAAAAATGGACTACACTAAATTGAAAACTAGAATTGTCCATTTGAGGTTTCAGGGAGGAAAGGATTAAGGCACATTCTGCTTTACTTTCAGCCTGCTTTAAGCTGTTTCTGTAAAGATGTTGAAAATATTTGTTATGGTGCATCTTCACGACTGTAATACTATTGTCTGCGGTGAAGGAATAAATTAAAGGCCTATTTATGTAGTAAATTGTTAATATAATGACTGCCTGAAATAGGGTGTAGAATCTATAATATGACTATATAAAGTGGATTTTATCCTCTTCAGTGGAGAAATAAATTAAGAGGCATAAAAAGGTGTATTTATGGAGTAATGGGTAAACTAAACTGAGTGCAATGCAATAAAATGTTGCATTTGCAACCTGTTCAAAATGTTAACACTAAGCTTTTTAATCTGAATAGCAAACATTTCAGAGCCTTATTAGACACTGGGCTTGAAATGGTCATAGGGTGTTTAATAACCACATAGCGGTGTTTATTGAGAAAGAATCGCTTCCCCAAGCAATACTTGTCTGTAAAGGAAAAACTACTCAGTTGTTTATTTGAAAAAAGAAATGAAAACACATGCTTCAAGCCAATTGGACGAACATTACCGTATATACGCAGCCATAAGTCGAGTTTTTCAGACCCAAAATACACCTTCAAAAAGCACAATTGACTTATGGCCCGGTCATAGTCTTTGTCAAGATTTTTTTGTATAAAAATCTGATTAAAAACAGAGTTTACTGATACATAATTTAGAAGAAAAAGTTCTATTCTGTCCTATTCTGTATCTAAATACAAAATAACCTGTATTCATAACTCCAGTATCACAGGAATGCAATTTGCAAGCCTGGCAAAATGACACTAAACACTGGTCAGTGTTAATCTTTGCGAGGTTAACGACCCGCGATAAACTTACACATCAGCTGGCAGTTGCAGAGCTCGGTGCTGTGTGTACTGGCTGTGGGCATTGGTGCGTGTAATTTTAATTGTAAACACATTTATCGAGACAAGTCATATGCAGTGACGTAACGCTGTTATGTAAAGTCTACAGGTGTGGAAGATGTGTAATTGCTTTAATCAACGGATTAATTAACATGAGAGCTGTACACAATGGAAACTATAGAAATTATTCTTTAGAGGTACGGAGAGATTCAGTTAAGCTAATCAATGTCTATTTTGACATGTTACGAGGGATGCTTCCGTCAATTTTAACAAACACTTGCAAACATTGTCTGAATTAAGTGACAAATGAGGCCAATTATTACGATAATTTAATGACTTTGATCTTAATACTAACCAAAAAGGACTGAATGCAGAGAAGTATTCTTAACATACATTGGGACACCTTACACACTTTCTGCTTCGTAAACATTTCAACTGCCTTGTTGAAAAATTGAATCGACTTATGGAGAGAGGAACGGAAAAATCTGGAAATTTTAGGACAAAATAAGGGGGTCGACTTATGGTACGGGTAGACTTATGGCTGCGAATGTACGGTATATTTAAAAACGTAAAAGAAATAATATAGTTTATCATATAAGCATGCAAAAGAAAGAGTGAAATAAAAATCGTACAGAAAATGTGCATATGTTTATACTAATTTTCAAATCGCCAAAATACTTTATAACCCTTTACCTGATAGTCTGTTTCTTGTATTGAAGACAAGTGACCACTTAAAGCAGGTTGAAAGTAAAGCAGAATGTGCTTAAAAATTGTATCAGTAGAAAATGTACTCTTCTGTCTTGCAACTAAAATTCTGCTTTTGTTGGATTTCAACAATTTCTCTACAGTAAAACCTCTCTTTTACGACCACTAAAACAAGGATAACTGATTGTATGAAAGACAGGCAACTGCTTAAAGCAAGGCGAAAATAAACAGAAAGCTTTCATTTTAATTTTTACCTTGCTTTAAGCAGCCACCTGCTTTACACACAAAATAGTTAATCAGATTTAGTGGTGGTTATAGAGAGGTTTTACTGTACTTTAACCCTTCCCTCATAGAAGCGCCTTTTAGCGCATTCAGTTTATTCTTGCCTTGAAGAAAATAGTTCCAATTTATACATTCATAAATATGTATAATACAAAATATTTCTATATTCTAGCAGATGATAGCTTAAAGCAGGCTGAAAGTAAAGCAGAATGCGCTTAAAGCGCATTCTGCTTTACTTTCAACCTGCTTTAAGTGGACACCTATATTCAATACTAGAGATATGCTATGTGGGAAAGGGTTAATTACCCCATAGTATGTTTCTAGTATTGAAAATAAATGACCACTTAAAGCAGGTTGAAAGTAAAGCAGAATGTGCCTTAAGGATTTAGATGGGTAATGCTCTCCAAAACAAATCCGCAAAAGATATACACCGTCTTATTCAGTATTCAATTCTACATCATTTTCAAGAGTTAAAAGATTTTTCACCATCTATAACTGAAATTATGAGTATTTTTGTCTTAGTACCCTACTTTTCAAAAAACGTCCTAAAATGACTACCCCTCCTTTTTCTTTCCGAGGATAAAAATTATAAATATTAATGAAAAGATCAAAATTTATTTACGCATTCATACCTAAGACACTGTTTTATACTAATACAAGCAGAAAAATTAAATATTTTGCATAATACATTAAAATAAAATCTTATATTTCGGAAAAAATAATTTATGAGTCCATTTTTTTTCTCAAAAATCATTTTTTACATTTTAGTAAAATTGAGATTTTGAGAAAAATTAGACAGGGGCATTCATAGTGACCACACTTAAAATTATCTACCATGTCTCTAGAACAAAATACAATTTTTTTTAGGAGGGTTGACCTCATGTAACTTGAAAAAAATGAAATTGTGTTTGAGAGGGGTCAACTTTGTGGGAAAGTAAAATCAAGGAAAATTGAAGTTTGTTGGTATAACATGCACTGTCATTTGCAAATATTTGTGGAATTCACAAAAAAATGTCAATTTAATAGTTATTGTCTGTTTTACAAATTCTTTTCTGCAAGATAAACAATATTCTCTAGCAAGAAATGTGAAAAATACAGTCAATCTTGTATAAAGTAACCACCTTGCGAATCAGTGTGCATATTTCTTCATTATGACACTTGACTAATTAACTCAGGTTAGAAATAGTGAAGAAAACTCCTACTGAAGCATTCTGAATTAGTTTTATCCTGCATTAAACAGAAAGCTCCATACATGACAAAATATGGGTATTCACTAGTGTGATCGCTTAATACAAGATTGACTGTAAAAGTTGACAATGATAAAGCAGGATTCATTCTGCTTTACTTTCAGTCTGCTTAAACTATGTACAGTCTGCTTAGATAAAGGATTTTTATTGTGCATATTCATGACTGTGTAAAATTAAACTATTTACTTGAGTGAAGAAATTAAATGTGTTAACATGAGTATCAATGGAGTAAAGGGCTGATTTTGGAAAACATGTTTGGCAATGTACCACAGGTTTGATTTACAGTCAGACCTGTATTTAATAGGCAGTATGTTCCTCTACCTTTGTTGTGGTTCTGGGGCTTATTTGTCACAGAGAATGTTTTCTGTTTATTAGAACGAGAATATCCCCTCTGCTACAGTGGAGAAAACGTTATACTTTCCTGTTTACACGCAAACGTAAAACACTTAAATGCAGAAAAGGACAAATTTTTGACAATTCTGACTTTTCATTGTTATCTGAGTGGCAAAAAGTTTGGAGCCTGATCAGATGCCGGGTTTACCCGGCGTCTGATCAGGCTCCAAACTGTTTGCTTTGGAAATAGTACTTTTAGCCTAAAAGCGTTTACTGGGAAAGGAAAGCCTTTTCTCCACTGTAAGGGCTAAAAGTAAAAGGAAGGCTGATTGGTGGTTTTAATCCAAACAGGCTGCTTTGGAACAAAGAGATTAGCCGAAATCATCTTCCTGTAATCATCATCATGTCATTTCATCATGCATCCCTCATTTATGGGCGCTTGTCTCGCATATCCTGGCAAATCTAGCTCTTCATTGGCAGACTCAGCAATTTTACCGTCCGCACAATAGTTATAATCCACTAAAACATTGTTTTTCTTTTATTTCCGCACCGGCCACTGGTCGATTTGCAAAATTTTCCACCCAGGGCTCGATTTCTTACAGGGCCCCGACACGATTGCTTTTTGAGAGAAAAAAACCTCAGATGTATATACATGTATACCTTCAGACGCTTTTTTTCTCTTAAAGAAGCAATCATGTCGGGGCCCCTGTGGGCAGTCGAGCATTACCCATCTAAGACCTTAAGGCACATTCTGCTTTGCTTTCAGCCTGCTTTTAGCTACCATTTCCTACAAAATAGAATACATTTCTTTTGATACATATTCATGACTGAATCAGTTGGAACTATTTTTGGTGGAGGAATAAATAAAGGCATAAAAAGGCGTATTTATGGGGTAATGCCTAATGGGTTAACAGAGAGTTTCTCCTTCCACAGGCCAAGAAGGTTCTGGCTCAGCTGAAGTATGCCAAGCGTATGGAGTGGGCGGCAGGAGTTATACACAAGTACTATCTGGGCTGGAAGGTCAGACTGCACTTCAAACCAAAGTTCAGGAGAATAGCAGGGCCCAAAATTGCACGCTTCTTTGTTGTGGCTATGGTAAGACATTAGAATAATTAGAACAGAAATTGTAAAGTAATAAATAATATTGATAGATACATGTACAGTCAAACCATGATAATTGGAACTTGCGAAAGGCAAACTTACCTTTAACCCTTTCACTCTCAACAAAGTCATAGGGGCATAATTGCAAACAGTTTTGATCCTGATCAGACGCCGCGTCACGCGGCGTCTGATCAGGATCAAAGCTGTTTGCCACTTGTTTTGATATTGCAAATTGCATCAGTTATACGGTCTTAAATCTAACCTTGAAATGATATTGCAGACAGCAATATTTTTGCAGAGGACAATATGGAGGTGAAGGGGTAAAAACCTTAAGATAAATTTGATCATGAAAGAGTTAATTCAATGTTTAAACATGACTGAGCCACATTGTAACTTTGAAATACAGGTATGTTCGACATTGGAGCTAGTCTCGGGGTTAATGAAATTCAACAACTAAAAAAGGCAAAACAAGTCAATTTATACAGTATAATTACCACCACTAAAACAAAGGCTAATTTATTGTATAAAAGACAGGAAAAAGCTTAAAGCTTTATGACAGTAAATCAGAAAGCTCTTATATATGAGCTTTCTGTTTTACTGTCACCTTGCTTAGAGCAGTCACCTGTCGTAAACACCTAATAATTACACATTATTTTGTCTATAGTAGGATAAGTACAAGACTAGTGTAGTTTACACGATATAAAGTTAAACATGGCCAGTAAAACCTTTCTAATACAACCACTAAATTTAGGGTTACAGCTTAAAGCTTTGTGACAGGAAAATCAGAAAGCTCCCAAATGAGCTTTCTGTTTTAGTTTCACCTTACTTGAACACATTTCCCCATAAATACACCTTTTATGCCTTTAATTTATTTCTCCACTGAGGAAAATAGTTGCAATTTATACAATTACGAATATGTATGATAAGAACTATTTTCTATATTCTAGCAGATCGTAGCTTAAAGCAGGCTGAAAGTAAAGCAGAATGCGCCTTAAGGCGCATTCTGCTTTACTTTCAACCTGCTTTAAGTGGTCACCTATTTTCAAAACTAGAATCAGGCTATTGGGTAATGGGTTAAGCAGTCACCTGTCGTACACACCTAATTATTAACATAATTTAGTGGTCATAATAGAGGTTTTACTGTAAATAGACAATGGAGACCAGGGTTGAGAGAATTACGTTTTTATTTTATTCAGAGAAGGAAGTTTGTGTTGAACTTACGAGACAGCTTACCTAGTCTTTCACCGACTGATGACACCTGGCCCAGGAGTCCTAACATGTACAAGAAAGCCTCGGATCAGTTGAAGGTTGTCCATCACAGGTGGAGGGTAAGTATTTTAACCCTTTCCCCCCCATAGAAGCACTTTTTAGTGCAGTTAATATAATTATACATGGACATGTACCAAAAGAAATATTTTCTATATCCTAGCAGATGATAGCTTAAAGCAGGCTGAAAGTAAAGTATAAAACCCCTCAAGTGTTCACCTGTCTTCAAAATAGAAACAGAGTTGGGGGCATTGGGTTTAACCTATTTCTCCATAAATTACATCTTTATAGGCCTCTTATTATTCATACACGAAGAAAATTAGTCAAGCTAGGATGTCCTTAATTTGCATTTCCAGTATTAGGGCTGCAACGATACGCTCATGTAGCGAATACGTATCACGATATGGCCTGGCGAATACGAATACGTATCATGAATACGAATATAAATAATATATATATAAATGTTCTATGGTATTAGATACTGATCTATGATTTAATTTGAGCAATAACATTTTGACATTGACAATAAGAATTTACCAATTTTCCCAAATACATTTGAATGTAGCTGTACATTTGCTGATGATGAAATAAAAGAAATATCAGTTCATATAAATGTTTAATTATCAAAGTCAAACAAAAGACACCCAGACTAGATTTTTTTTCCAAAATAAATTGACCTTGTATGATCCAAGTAACTAAGTATAAAAAAATGTCCTTCTCTGACTGTTTAATGCAGAGGGAAACTAGCGTTGGGTGTAGACAATGTTTCTTTAAGATTACGTAATTACTTATCTCCCGGTGTCAGATCAAATTTGGACCCCCGTAAAAAATGGACCCGCGGGTCCATTTTTGATAGCGAAATATGGACCCCCACTGTAAATTTTGGACCCCCCCCCCCCCCTCAAAAGTTGGTAATGCTTCTCCCTAATGCAAAATATTGATTACTCATATCCTGAGGTTGTTATGCCCATAAAAAAAAAAAAAAATTATTTCGGTTGGAGAGGGGGGTCCAAATTTGATGGCATCAAAATTGGACCCCCCTCCCTTGTTAACACCCAACCAAAAGTCGTTTGATATTCACATCAACTTTAATTCTTTTCCATTAGTTGTTTTGTTTAAGTAATGTTTTACTCCTTTCCTGAAGCTACTTTGCCCTGCAAATTATTTTGGTTGGGGGGGGGGGGGGGGGGGGGGGGGGGTTCCAAATTTGATGGCGTTTTGTTTAAGTAATGTTTAACTCCTATCCTGAGGTTAGTATACCCTGCAAATTATATCAGGTGGAGATGGCATCAAAATTGGACCCCCCTCCCTTGTCAACACCCAACCATCAAAACTTAAATCATTTGATATTCACATCAACTTTAATTCTTTTCAATTAGTTGTTTTGTTTAAGTAATGTTTTACTCCTATCCTGAGGTTACTATGCCCTGCAAATTATTTCAGTTGGAGAGGGGGGTCCAAATTTGATGGAGGTAAGAGACAGTTGGCTCCTGAAAATACGCTGATAATCTCTTACCGGAATAACCTATATCTATATACGTTCCTGGTTACATGGTATCCGAAAACATGGAAATACTTTTGATCTTGGTGTCCGAAATTAGAGGCAAAAAATAAATAATTTTCATGAATAATTATAGGTTTCCAAACTCTTAAGACGGTAGATTCTATCTGTAGGTTGTGAAAATTGGCCAGGGAGAGCTCTTCTTTGGGGTGTAAAAATGCTTAAAATCGTTTTCGGCCACCCCCCTGGTCCCCCTACCAGGGCTTTGCCCTGGACCCACGAAGGGGGCCTTAGCGGCCCCCTTGACCCCCGCCTAATCGGTTGGTTTTCCAAACTTATCCCTTGATACAAATCTTATTGAAAACCCTGCATTGTTGCTGGAATACTAGAGTCAGCTTCTGTGTTTCTGCTCGTTTTCTTTTGATAACATGCATTTCTTTTCAATTTTCTATATACATGTACTTGTATTTGTATTCGTTAATATTCGCTTCCTAAGGTCGCGAATACAATACAGTTATCGCCAGACACGCATATTCGGTGCACCGAATCCATGAGTGTATCGTTACAGCACTATCCAGTATTTTGTCAGATGGGAGCTTAACCCATTACCCCATAGCCTGTTTTCAGTTCTGAAGATAGTTGACCACTTAAAGCAGGTTGACAGTAAAGCAGAATGTGCCTTTGGGCGCATTCTGCTGTACTTTCAGCCTGCTTTAAGCTATCATCTGCTTGGATATAGAAAATATTTCTTATAATACATATTCTTGACTGTATAAATTTGAATTATTTTCATAAGTGAAGAAATAATAATAGGTGAAAAAGGCGTATTTATGGGGTAAAGGGTTAAAGCATGTTAAGATGAGCAATTTGCTTTACTTTCAACCTACGTCAAGTGGTAACCTGATTAAAACTAGAAACAGGCTGTGGGTTAATGAGTTAACAGAGGAAACCACCCATAGGATCTTTCTACATAGTTTTTAAACTCAGTTTGATGACTTTGACCTTTGACCTTGACCTCCGTGACTAAGGTCAAGTTTTTGCTTTTAGCTCAGTTATGAACTTCTAAAGTTTTGTATTTATGATTTAGCGTACAACGGAGCATCTGTGTTTTACAAACACGTTTACAGTAAAACCTGTCTATTATATCCACTTGATTGTGTTAATTATTAGATATTTAGGACATATGACTGCTTAAAGCAATGTGATAGTAAAACAGAATGCTCATTTAGGAGCTTCTACTGTCATCTTGCTTTAAGCTGTCACCTGTCTTTTAAACAATCACTTAGCCTTCTCTTTTGTGGTCGTAATAGGTAGGTTTTTACTGTAGGCTTTTTATTTTGCTTACAAGTCTATGTCATTATTTATTCTTTACACTGCAGTGTCGTAAGTACAGACGGAAGTTCACTGAGATGAAGAAATACACAATGAGAGAGAAGGTGACAGCTAGTGATATCTTCAAGGACAAGAAAGCCATCTATCCAGAGAGGTATAATGTCACACACAGCACCTACCTATCACTGGCTCAGCTAGATGTGCAGACAAACATACAAGGCTGCCAATTCTCCCAATTTTTCCTAAGTCTTCAGATTTTTAACCTAGCAGATGGTAGCTTAAAACAGGCTGAAAGTAAAGCAGAATGCGCCTGAAGGCGCATTCTGCTTTATTTTCAGCCTGTTTTAAGCAGTCATGTGTCTTCAAAACAAGAAACAGACTATATGGGGTAAAGGTACGATTAGTTAAATTGCGTCTGAAAAATTGAAAACTTGAAATCTTAGGATTTTAATAATCAACTTATGGCAGCCCTGAACATGGGCAGAATGCTCTTTCAAAACAAGATACATGTACACTTTGGGGATAGCTAAATGTACAACAAAAGTAATGCATAAAGCTGCATCTTGGAGCTTTCTACATCACTTTTGTCCTGTCTTAAGAGACATCAATGGTCACTTACAACCCCATGAAATATGGGATGGAGAGTATACTTGAATCAATCTTTCCATCTGTTTGTATTTGGCATCTAGCTTTGCCTTACGGTCCTCTATCAAGAGTGTTCAGATCATGACCCCTGTGTCAAAAATGGACCCGACCGGGGCTTATCAGTTAAAAAATAGACTTATACTGGAAAACCTTTAAAAAAATAATTTCTCTGAAACAACTTACCAGAATTCAATACTATTGTAATTATATATTATTTAGGTGACCCTTTATGAGGACTACATGTATTTATATCATTTCGGTATTTTATCTTTTTGCTCAAATAGTAATAATGACATAATTACGGATTCTGAGTTACTGCTTCATGCAACAGTCCACAAACATGGAATGACAAACTTCAGTTTGCATTGAGTACATGTATACACAATAGTTCCTCAGGTGAGTGATTTAGGGCCGCAAGCGGCTCTTGTTAACCATGTTAGCAGTAATTTTACTTTCAACCTGCTTTAAGCTACTTTTTGCTAGGATATAGAAAATATTTCTGTTGGTACATGTTTATGACAGTATACATTTGAACTATTTTCCTCTGTGTAGGAATAAATTAAATGCGCTAAAAGGCGCTTTAATGTGTTGAAACAAGTTGCAGTTGAATGCAGAACAATAGCAATGCTGGAGCTTTCTGTGTTGCTGTTGTCCTGCACTATATAGTTCACTGATGTATGAGATCTACATTCAGGGCTCTACATAAGGGGAGTATTTCAAAAACTAAAATCTGTATTTCTGCTTTAAACCCTATGATATCACTACTCATTAGAATCTAGACGATTCTAATGAGTAGTAACACCATAGGATTTGGTGCTAAAATGAGTGAGAAAATGTAGGTTTTGTTCAGTTTACTCCCTCTTATTTGGAGCCCTGACATTATTCTTTACTGATACATTATCACTGATTTGACAGTATTTTCCATTCCTGTTCTACATGTGAAATGAACTGTGTGTATTTCAGTGTTGCTGTACCATTCAAGGGAGACTACCTAGATGTGCGACAGGACATGAAGTGGAAGAAGGTGCACTCTATCATTGGTGACATTGACCTTGTGTTTGCAGACCTCATCCACAAAGTCAACAGGGCCGATGGGAAGGTACTGAAGCATCAATGTCTTGCGCTGCATAACCCATTTACCCCATAGCCTGGTTCTACTTATAAAGATAGATGACTACTTAACTCTTTGCGGCCTAACGCTAAATCTCGCCTTACAGTCGGTAGATTATTACGGGGTTCCAGTCGACCGGGTGTATATACCTATATAGACTGACTGCTGACAGATTCGGGTGCATATCTATTATAACAATTACTTACATAATTTGTTGACTATTCGTCCATAAATGTACAAAATCTATCAAATATCTGAACAACCTCCTGAAATATCCGTCGGTTCGGTGTTTCAGTGATATTTTTCAGTTACAGCTTCGTCCACAACTTCAATTTTTCCTTCGACTCAGTTGTAAACAGGTCTCCAATTAGGTTCTGTTTCTCGGACTATTAACTTGAAATTCATATTTCGAATCGCTACTAATGGTGAGAGAAATATCATATTTTTCTATCCCGGCGTGTGTTTGTTTCTTGTGTTGCCTTTGTTTTCTCTCGCCCGTAAATTCTTCTAGAAATTTCCACGTTTCTTCGCATCAAGTATGGCGGCCATTTTTCTCGCGTGTCAATTTCAATAAATGACAGGTTTATTTTTAACGTCGTTTTATATGTCAATATCTCCTTTAAAAACACAAGGTGTCTTACAAAATAGGAAAAGAAATAATGCTTTGTTAAACCGATAACGTTTGGGAGGCATATTTTTTATATGTAACTGTAAACACAAGTAATACACACAGGCATAATTATGTCAAAATCCGCCATTTTCTCGCATAGAGTTATATAGCGTTGAATATCTTCGATGCAATTTCGACACATCTCTTTGTTCCCCTAACGGGATAATTCATAATGTTTTGTTGGAAAATCAATTCGAAAAGTTAACTTCCGATTTAGATACATATGAAATGTTTATTACATGGGTAGTTACGGAGAAATTTGTGCTTATCTCACGTCGCTGTTTACACGACATAATTTTCCCCGTCCGTTCTATCCCACGTTAGATGGTCAGATTCGAAACGATTTTTCAACGGTTTTAACTGTAAATTATTATGGGAATAACTATTTTCGAGGTAAGAAATGCATTATTCTTCTACTGCTGTTAGTATTTTTGTATTTAATTGCTTTTCTTGTAGCTCATTTCTCCAAAATCATTCCATATCGCTTGTAGAGTCTAACCATTTACCGCCATTGTCTACGTGCACAAATTAGAACATGTATGCGGTTTTTAAACGTGAATTACATGTTTATATGGCAAAAAGTCGAGAATATTTTATCAGAATGGAATATTATTAGGTTTAATTTAAATGGATTTTAAACAAAGATGCTGTTAATCACTTTTTAGATAACCAAATAAACACTTAAAAACAACTTGTCAACATCACGCATATATGCGTGATTCGACTTGATATTGATATCGATAAACACACGCGTAGGCGTGACCCGACTGCAAAGGGTATATTGCCATCACGCATATTCGCGGGACTAGACTGCAAAGAGTTAAAGCAGGTTGAAACTTTCAGCCTGCTTTAAAGACGTATCTGGGAGTTTTTTCTAGCGCGGAGAATTTTTTTAAACTTTGCATATACGTAAATTGATATAAATGAAAGTAAAAACAGTCTTCAAAAACATAGGTAGCCTTGCTACTTTTTGTATAATTTACGCTTTTTTAGAAGTACTATATTCAAATTTTCCGAAATTAGGCCTCATAAGAACAAAGTCCATCAAACACACAAATATCGATACTTCAAGTCCAATTTTAATTAATTACATGTATATGGAATAGTGTTACAAATGAATGTAAAATAATTAGATTTGAGTGGCATTATATAGATTTTACGCATAAAATATGTGCAAAATGAACTCGAAAATCGTAAAACAATCGAGCCTTTTTGCAAAAATAAAAAATTCTAGCGCGGAGAATTTCCTATTTTTTTCTATAACAGTAGATAATTATATAACAAGTATAGTACCAATGAGAAAACCGTACCTCGCCTTGCTCGTTTCAGAGATATGTTCAATTTTATTACCTCCCTTTATCAGTGAAATATGCACTTTTTTTACAATTTTTTTCAAAATAGTCTAAATGTTATACTTTATACAATAATACCCACAGCTATACATAAATGTCTTGCATTGTGACATATATTATGCACTTTAGAAAGTTCTGCTGAAAAATGCAGTGTTGTCATCATCTCAAGTCGGAGTGAAAAATGAAAAGCCCCCTCCCCCCTAAATATGATGCTGATGGTGCATAATTCATTAATTCTTTATTCACAACTTTATGTTTATTTTCACACATATTTTCTTTGGCTTAAAACCCATTAAAGCTATATGATAAATGAATAAAGCTACATAGAGCTGCATGCATATTCATACATCAAAGGGAGGTAATACATGTTTAAATATTTCAGTTCAGAATGTAGGAAGTATCCATACTCAAACACTGAATTTGGAATAGGTAACCGGTAAGATATAGGATATATGCTCAGAACAAGCTTTTTGTAAAATCAAGGTCAAAGGTCAAGGTCACGGTGACCTGAAAATGGTATGCGACACTCCGCCATCCAAAGATGAACTCACACACCTAATTTGTTATCGGTAGCTGTTGTGACAAAGGAAATATACTCTGGACAAAAAGTAGACCCACCAATAAACACATTTACAATCATTATTCAATGTGGGCAGTGAGTTAACATAACCATTCATAAGATAAAATATCATAACAAGAGCACCGCAGTGCGGCAAAACACGCCCGTCATGGCCGGCGGATGTCAAAGTCGTCCGGACTCAGGCCGACTGGAAAAAGTCGCCCGGAGTCTAGGCCCGACTATCGATCTCAAAATGACTTATCACAGGAAGGGGCATTCTGTCCCTGCATCCGACTCCGAGTCAATGTCAACACTAAATTCACTCCCTGTCACATTATGATTATACACACTGTCTCGAGTCGGCGAGTTCCTGGTGAAAAAACTAATGTTTTCCAGAGATTTCGAACACTTTTTTGTCACAAATGATCCTGATTTGCGTCTCTTCATATCCCCAAGAATTTTAAAAGGGTTTTTTAACGATATATAACGATAGTTGAGTTAATATTGTATTCGCGAATCCGATGATCTAGACGCTGTTGTGATCGTAAATAATTACACCCGCGATAGGAAAATACAGAAAAGAGCGGAAAGGACATGCGCGTTTGGGATGCGCAGTAACAACTCCCGGATACGTCTTTAAGCTATCATATGCTAGGATGTAGAAAATATTTCTTATGGTATAGACGTCATGACTGTATAAAAGGCATGACTAGTTTGTATACCCTATAGTTAAATAACCATCTTATATTACTAGTGGAACAATATTAGCAGTCTGCTTAAACCTTCTCATGTTGAATATTGGTGTATAAAACTCTACCCACAATGATCTTTTGAGAGACTAGTCCACCCTATTCGTACAAGAAGCACATTTTGATGCCGCTACCTGTTCCTCACAGCAATTAAAAATACAGAAAAATGCTCTCAAAGGCAAGTTCTGCTTTACTCTCAGCCTATTTTAAGCTACCATCTGCTAAAAGAAGTAGAAAAACATATAATACATATTCATGCCTAAATAAATTGGAACTAATTTCTTCAGTGGAGGAATAAATTTAAAGCTTGAAAATGTGTATACATTGTATATAAAGTAATTTGTTGAAGAAGAAACAATATCCTGTCCTAATAGGGTTATAAAGCATTTGAGTGAAGTCTTAGATAATTCTCAAGCATTTATCTTGTCAGACTCAACTCAAATGCTTTATAATGTCGGAGTCTGTTGCTGAGTGTATAGTTTGTATTTGTTGTTGTAGATTGTTCAGCAGCTACTAGTGATCAGCTCTCAGTCTATGATAGTTATAGACCAGCGGAGTATGACATTGAAATACAAGATACCTATAGAATACATAGAGAAGATTTCCCTCAGTCCTTACCAGGACAGACTTGCTGTGTTCCACATGAAAAAGGTAAACAAAACTTTTCCTATCTATTGAAATTACAAATTTCCATGACCATTTCTTATAGCTGATGAAGGATTTTCATTAACCCTTTGAACCCTAGTCCCGCATATTGGCATCCTTTTCAAACAGTATACATGTGAAAAGTGCTCTTGTCCTATGCAAACAGTGAATACCCAGATCTGAGGGCTCCTTACGGAGCCCTCTGATCTGGGTCTTAACTGTTTGCCATAATGCCAAACATTGACAAAAACATCCCTTAAAAGTCAGAAATGAACTAGATTATGATGGAAACTGAGATTGTCCATTTGAAGTTTCAGGGAGGAAAGAGTTAAACTTTATTCCAATGTTTGCCTCAGTGATTTTATATGCTGAACTTGAGCAGTTTTCTCTCTGTGCCTAACTCCTACTGACAGCTTTTGTTGGGCCCTTTCTGACTTGGGCAGTGGTCTAGATCAGCCCTGAGACTTTAAATTTCCAATTCCAATAAAGAGTAGTCATGTTCTTACTATTTATGGTTGATTTTAACAGTATATTGCAAAATGACAAACAGTGGATACCCTGATCAGATGGCTACTTCAGGAGCCCATTGATCAGGGTCTACATTATTTGCATAGGACAACTGTATTATTGATAGGTGAACTGTTTGTAAAGTATGAGTATACTCGTAGCTAGGATTGGATGTGTTGGTGGCTAGGATTGAATGTGTTGGTGGCTAGGATTGAATGTGATTGAATGTGTTGGTGGCTAGGATTGAATGTGTTGGTGGCTAGGATTGAATGTGTTGGTGGCTAGGATTGAATGTGTTAATTAAAATTGGAATTTTCAATTTGAAATTTCAAAATTTATACATGTATGACCCTTTATGTAATGAATAAAAATATATCTTTAAATAGCCAGACAATGGGGACACGTTTGCTAAGAAAGGAGACTTTATCCTGGGTAATGAACACATCATTGAGATAGTGACGAAAGCCAGTCTGTGTGTGAAGAACAAGACCAACAGCTTGCCAGAGATCAACATATCACCACAGTCAGTATCTCTTTACACCAGTTATCTCCCTTACCTTGGTCGCATATTTATTTAACCCATTACTCCATAGATACACATTTTTATGCATTTAATCTATTCCTCCATTACAGGAAATAGTTCCACTTTATACAGTCATGAATATATCAGCAATATCTTCTAGGCCCTAGCAGGTAGCAACTTAAAGGAGGCTGAAAGTAAAGCAGAGTGTGCCTTAAGGCACATTCTGCTTTACTTTCAACCTCCTTTAAGTGATTAACCTGTCATCAAAACTTTAGCCATTGCTATGGAGGAGAGGGTTAACCCTTATTTTGGCTTAATATCATCTGCTTTGAAATTGTTGTCTACAAAAAATGATCAAGATTTATACATTCTTAAACTTTTAGAAACATAAAGACCAGGTTGAAACAGTTTGGATCCAGATTAGACGGCGGGTTATGGGGCTTTCGATCTGAATCCATACTGTTTGCAAATACCAGTCAAATTGCAATTTGCAGATAAGGATTTAAACTTCTATACAATTCTCGGTATCGCAGTATATATAAATTTCTATCGGACCGATTCGGTCATTCCATAGTTTCTTTTTCTCAAGCGTTTATGATAATTATTGCCCTAATAGAATATTCACTTATTGCATTTGTTAACAAAGAAATGATACAATGTGCTAAATTAGCAAATTTCCACTAACCTCATTGATGCGTAACCATGTCTTTAACACCATATTCGAGGGCATATTCACATCGTTTATATAGAGTGTACCTGTGAAGAGAATGCTTATTAAATGCAAACAGTGAAGACCCAGATCAGAGGGCTTCCTTGATCAGAGTTTGCAATCTTTATCATTTTGTAATGTATTGTAAAAAAAACCTAGTTATCCTCAATAGTAAAAAAGAACTAGACTTATCTCTTTCAACACCATAGACCTGTTTAAAGTATACTCATTACATTTGCAAACAGTGAAGACCCAGATCAGAGGGCTCCTCTGATCTGGGTCTACACTGTTTGCTAATTTAGACTTGTATTTATTAAACTACCTAGAATTCCATGTAGACTCGTGTTTTGGTAACTAAAATGATCCACAAGGGAACCTTACAACGCACAAGAGTTATTAAGTGTTGAAAGAGTTAATTGGAAACTGGAAGTGTCCATTTGATGTTTCAGGGGTAAAGAAGTTAAACAGACATGTATATTGACATAACATTTCAATTATTGCAGGTGTAGCGGCCATTTTGGCAAGTCAGCTGTTCAGGTATCATTCCAACAAGGGGCCAAAGGTCTTGAACCCGGAATACCAGGGGTCAAGGTCACTAGGAAGAAACACATGATGCTCATTATGGAGCCTTGAATACTGTTTGTGACTCGTTGCCATTGAAACGAAGAATTGTATATGATTTATTTCTTCATGAGAGAGAGATGGAATTGTGTAGGTGTATGATCTACAGATAGAAACAAGAACACTGGATCTGTTCACCAATTACCCCAAAGCAACAAAAGAGTGCAATGGGTTGCCAGAGGGACAACTTATATTATGGAAGTTACTGTGCCTTAAGGCAGAAACATGCTATTAATTTTGATATATTCATGTATACACTTCTCAAAATCATTTGATCTGATATATGTTGGTATGTAGGTCTGATAAAGGTGCTTAGCCTATACTGCTTCACAACATCTTACCTATAGATTTAACCCATTACCCCATAAATATGCCTTTTTATGCCTTCCAATTTATTCCTCCACAAAGGAAAATAGTTCCATTTTAAACAATAATGAATATGCACCACAAGAAATATTTCCTTTTGGATTGTAGCTTAAAGCAGGTTTAAAGTAAAGCAGAATGTGCCAAAAGGCACATTCTGCTTTACTTTCAATCTACTTTAAGTGGTTATCTATCTTCAGTTCTAGAAATTGGCTATGGGGTTATGGGATAATACAGTTGATCTGATAATAACCAACAAAGTGCCTAGTTATATTCTGTGAAACCTGTATTAAGCAGCCACTTTGAAGATGGAATAGCATTTTATACAGAATGTTATCTGCTTAATGCAGGGACCCGGAAATGGTTTGCAGAAAAGTTTCATAGGAGCTCTCTGCATTAAGCTGTACCCTGTTTTCAGTGCTCTTTCACGGACTTATTTGCTTGAAACAGGTTATATTGTAGATTTAAGAAGCAGCATTTAGATACAGTAGAACCTCTATTATGACCACCAAATGACGGTGTTTTTGTGTTTATGACTGATGGCTAGTTAAAGCAAGATGAAAGTAAAGCAGAGATATCCTTTCTGCTTTACTCTCATGTTATTGTAAGCTGTCACCTGTGTTTAATACCATCAATTAGTCCTTGTTCCAGTGGTTGTAATAGAGGGATTCTATACTTTATTAGGGCAGGGCTCCAGATAAGAGGGAGTAAACTGAACAAATTCCAACATTTTCTCACTCATTTCAGCACCAAATTTTATGGTGTTACTACTCATTAGAATCGTCTCTTTGAGACAATTCTAATGAGTAGTGACACCATAGGGTTTAATGCAGAAATAAAGATTTTATTTTTCAATGTAATCCCCTTATCTGGAGCCCTAATAAGGCTCAACTGTTACTTCTCTGATTGAGAATAAAGTCATCACTTGTTAATCATTGCACATTGAGGATTTCCAAAGAACTATCTGTGGTATGAAATCAATCTAACCCCAGTCATATATTGTCCGATTATTTCTGTGTAATTTTTTCACCTCAGTTTTTGTGAAGAAATTTGTAACAACTGTTTCTATTAATGTACAAAATCCACATATTATGATCACTCAAAGCTTAGATTGGCATATGGCTGCCTAAAGCAATTAAGATTGAGGTTTTCTTTTGAGTGTCTATAATAGTGAGGTTATGTACCCTATACGATTTAAAGCTCAGTAATTATATTGTGCATAATAAAACCAGATCAATTTTGCTCCAGTCTTGTTACCAACTCTTTTAACGCCATGAACCTGTTTAAAATATACTCAATACATTTGAAACAGTATAGACCCAGATCAGGGGGCTCCTATAGGAGCCCTCTGATCAGAGTCTGCACTGTTTTCTAATTTAGACCAGTATTTATCAAACTATCCATAATTCCAAGTAGACTGCTTCATAAGTTGGTAGTTAAAAAGATCCACAAGGGAACCTAATAACCCACAAGAGTTACTCAGTGTTGAAAGACAATAATCTGTTGAACAATACATTCTACCATTTGTCTTGTTGACATGGCTAATTGTCAATAACAGAGATATGCTATATAAAGTTGCTTTAAATTTTGTTCATGTTAAAAAATCTTTATACATTTAAACTTCAATAGCTCTAAAGCAAAATGAAAGTAAAGCAGAACATTTCTTCAGCAGCTATCTTGCTTACTTTATTTTGCTTAGCTGTTACCTGTCTATAAAAATGAAAATATACCTTCTTAATGAGTGCCCAGATCAATAGCCAACACTGCACACCAAGATAACCACTTTATGCTTTAACTACACTGTCTGCCAATACCAGTTTCATATAATTATCCTTATTAACCCTTTACCCAATAGCCTGTTTCTAGTAATGAAAATAGATCATCACTTAAACCAGGTTAAAAGTAAAGCAGAATGTAGCTAAAGGAACATTCTGCATTACTTTTAGCCTGCTTTTAGCTACAATCTGCTGGGATATAGAAAATATCGCTTAAAAATTTGAGGTATTTTTTTCAGTGGAGGAATAAATTAAAAGCGTAAAGAGGCGTATTTATGGGGTAGTGGGTTAAATGTACTTTATGTTTGTTCATAAGACAGTACAGGTTGTAATGGCCAGTTTGTTCATAATTATTGTACACACCAGTTGATGCCTTATTGATAAGGAAGTTTACATTGTCAGCAGATCTGTGTGCTACAGTAATATTCCATTGTTAAGACTTTCTTTGTGTTTAACCCATTACCCAATAAATAGGCCTTTAATCCATTTCTATTCCCAAGAAAATAGTTTCAATTTATATAGTCCTGAATATACATCAAAGTATATATTTTCTACATCCAAGCAGATGGTAGCTTAAAGTAGGCTGAAAGTAAAGCAGAATGTGCCCTAAGGCACATTCTGCTTTACTTTCAACCTGCTTTAAGTAGTCACCTTTTTTCAAAACTTGAAACATGCTATGGGGTAATAGGTTAAGGCCGGTTGATGCTTAAAGCAAGATGATCCTCTAGGAGTTTCCTGCTTTATTTCCATCTAGCTTTAAGCAACTGCCTGTGCTTTCATCCATAAATGGATGTTTGTTAACCCCTTACCCCATAAATACGCCTTTTTACGCCTTTCATTTATTCTTCCTCTGAAGAAAAGAGATCAGATCTATACTGCTATGAATATGTATTATAAGAAATATGTTCTATATTCTAGCAGATGATAGCTTAAAGCAGGCTGAAAGTAAAACAGAATGTACCTTACGGCACAGGTTATGGGGTAATGGGTTAACCCTTTACTCAATAGCCTGTTTCTTGTTTTGAAGACGGAGGACTATTTAAAGCGAGTTGAAAATAACCAGAATGCGCCTTAAGGCACATTTTGCTATACTTTAAGCCAGCTTTGAGCTACCATCTGCTAGGATGTAAATACAAAATATTTCTTATGGTACATTTTCATGACTGTATAAAGTGGAACTATTTTCTACAATGGAGGAATAAATTAAAGGTGTAAAAATGCTTATCTATTGAGTAATGGGTTAAAGAGGTCATAATTACAGAACATTACTATGGAAGATATTTATACATTTGTACCATAGTCACTAACATTACATGTATTGTTTAATTATGTTTACCTTATATTAAAAGTGCTGTTTATTCATTGCATATTATGTCAATAAGGACCAAATTATTCCATTAAGCAAAGTTATTTACATGAACTTTTTGTATTTTCAAAATTTTTACAGTTTGTTGTAAAGGAATGTAAGATTTTGAAAACCAATTATATTTATTATAACTATTATTATGTCCTCGTAACCAGATGCATCATTCTTTCTTTAGCACCAATACTGCTCTTTGTTTGTGATATTGTAAAATTAGAAAATTAGAATCTATTGTTGTGGACAACTGCATTTAAACAGAATATCAAATAGAAACATTCTACTGCCTTTTGGGACCATTAAATAAATCCAAACTCCTTCACTGCCTCACCCACAGTACAATGTGGTTATTTGCAAACAGTTTGAATCCTGATCAGAGACCGCATGTTTGATAATCCTTTTAATATGTCTTAAAACAAAATTCATGTACCCAAATTTTAGATTTGAGAAATAAAAGCAGACGACAATTGCAGAAAGCAGTGAAGGAGTTACAGTAAAACCTCTCTATTATGACCACTAAATTGTGTTAACTATTAGGTGTTTCTGACAGGTGACTGCTTAAAGCAAGGTGACAGTAAAACAGAAAGCTCCTGTAGGAGCTTTCTGTTTTACTGTCAGCTTGCTTTAAGCTGTCACCTGTCTCTTATACACCCAATAAGCCTGCTTTTTAGTGTCTGTAATAGAAAGATTTTACTGGATATGAGTATTTTTTTTGTGATTTATTTTTTAATTTGACTACATTTATTGCTAAAACTGTTATATATATTTTCATATTTATTGTTGGATATTGTGGTGTATACAGATTGACTGTTTATATATTTTGTGATATTTTTGCTTTCATTGTAGTCATTGTTAAGTACAGAGCGAGATTCCTAACTATTTTATCATTCATAACTTACATATTCTATGCTGACAATACAGTCTATACAACATCAAGGAATTATTATGCTCCAACCACTAGTGGTGGGGGATGTATAGGAAACGCCTTGTCTGTCCGTCGGTCCGTTCGTCCATCCACAATTGTTCGTTAACACTCTAGCGGCTACAAATTTCATTTTATCTTCATGAAACTTGATGAAATCTAGGTCAAGTTTGTATGTGGGTCATGTTGGGTCAAAAACTAGGTCACTAGGTCAAGTAATAGAAAAACCTTGTTAAGCTCTAGAGTCTCTACAAGCAATCTTCATAAAACTTTGTCAAAATGTTTGCCTCACTGATTTCTAGATCAGGTTTAAATGTGGGTCATGTATGGTCAAAAACTAGGTCATTAGGTTTTCGTAAACACTCTAGAGGCTACAAATCTCATTAGATCTGAATGAAACTTTGTCAAAATGTTTGCCTTATTGATATCTAGATTATGTTTGAATGTGGGTCATGTTGGCTCAAAAACTAGGTCGCTAGGTCAAATCATGAAAATACATTGTAAACACTCTAGATGAAACTTACTCAAAATGTTTGCCTTAATTGAAATCTAGACCACAATGTTGGTCATGTTGGGTCAAAATCTAGGTCGCTATAGGTCAAATTTTACATGGAGTACCAGGTGAGCCAGAATAAACTTGTTAACTAAAATTAAAATGCCACTCTCTAAGCCTGGTGTCATTATTTTAGTCAACATGTTTATTCAAAATGAAAAAATATTGAGCACTTATGTAAGATCCTCTATGTAGCTTAAAGCAGGCTGCAAGTAAAGCAAAATGTGCCTTAAGGTGCATTCTGCATTACTTTCAACCTACTTTAAGTGGTCACTTGTTTTCAAAACTAGAAGCAGACTATAGGATAATGGGTTTACCCATTCCCCCATAGCCTATTTCTAATTTTAAAGGTAGATTACCAGTTAAAGCGGGTTGAAAAAAAAGCAGAATGCGCCTTAGGGCGCATTCTGCTTTACTTTCAGCCTGCTTTAAGCTACCATCTGCTAAAATATAGAAAATATTTCTTATGATTAATATTCATTGCTGTATAATTTGGAACTTTTTAGCTCACCTGGCACAAAGTGCCAAGGTGAGCTTTTAGGATCGCTGAATGTCCGTCGTCCGTCCGTCCGTCTGTTCACATTTGTTCGTTAACACTCTAGCGCCTACAAATTCCATCCGATCTTCATGACAATGTTTGTCTTGATGAAATCTAGGTCAAGTTCGAATGTGGGTCATGTCCGGTCAAAAACTAGGTCACTAGGTCAAATCATAGAAAAATCTTGTTAACACTCTAGATGCTACAACTCTCAATGGATCTTAATGAAATTGGGTCAGAATGTTTGCCTCATTGATATCTAGGTCAAGTTCGAATGTGGGTCATGTCCGGTCAAAAACTAGGTCACTAGGTCAAATCATAGAAAAACCTCGTTAACACTCTAGAGTCTACAGATCTCAATGGATTTTAATGAAACTTGGTCAGAAGGTTTGCCTCATTGATATCTAGGTCAAGTTCGAATGTGGGTCATGTCCGGTCAAAAACTAGGTCACTAGGTCAAATCATAGAAAACCTCGTTAACACTCTAGAAGCTACAGATCGCAATGGATCTTAATGAAACTTGGTCAGAATGTTTGCCTCATTGATATCTAGGTCAAGTTCGAATGTGGGTCATGTCCGGTCAAAAACTAGGTCACTAGGTCAAATCATAGAAAAACCTCGTTAACACTCTAGAGTCTACAGATCTCAATGGATTTTAATGAAACTTGGTCAGAAGGTTTGCCTCATTGATATCTAGGTCAAGTTCGAATGTGGGTCATGTCCAGTCAAAAACTAGGTCACTAGGTCAAATCATAGAAAACCTCGTTAACACTCTAGAAGCTACAGATCGCAATGGATCTTAATGAAACTTGGTCAGAATGTTTGCCTCATTGATATCTAGGTCAAGTTCGAATGTGGGTCATGTCCAGTGAAAAACTAGGTCAAATCATAGAAAAACCTCGTTAACACTCTAGAGGCTACAGATCTCAATGAAACTGGGTCAGAATGTTTGCCTCATTGATATCTAGGTCAAGTTCGAATGTGGGTCATGTCCGGTCAAAAACTAGGTCACTAGGTCAAATCATAGAAAAACCTTGTTAACACTCTAGCGGCTACAAATCGCAATGGATTTTAATGAAACTTGGTCAGAATGTTTGCCTCATTGATATCTAGGTCAAGTTCGAATGTGGGTCAAGTCCTGTCAAAAACTAGGTCACTAGGTCAAATCATAGAAAATCCTTGTTAACACTCTAGAGGCTACAAATCTCAATGGATCTTTATGAAACTTGATCAAAATGTTTGTCTTGATAAAATCTTGGTCAAGATCGAATGTGGGTCATGTCCAGTTAAAAACTAGGTCACTAGGTCAAATCTTAGAAAAACTTTAACACTCTAGAGGCTACAAATCTTATTTGATTTTAATGTGACTTAGTTAGAATGTTTGCCCAATTAATATCTAGGTCAATTTCGAATATTTGTCATGTCGGGTCATAAACTAGGTCATAAATCAAAGAAAAAAAGTGTTAACCCTCTAGAGGCTACAAATCTTGTTAGATCAGAATGAAATATTTTCATAATGTTTGCCTACATCAAATCTAGGTCAAAATCAAATGTGGATTGTGTCTGGTCAAAAACTAGGTCACTAGGTCAAATTATAGAAAAATCTTGTTAACACTCTAAAGGTTGATTGTGGGTCATGTCCAGTCATAATCTAGGTCACTATAGGTTAATTTCACATGGTGAACCAGGTGAGCGATTTAGGGCCATGGTGGCCCTTGTTCTACTAGGTATGACTAAATCAAAGGCGTAAAAAGGTGTATTTATGGGGTAATGGGTTAATGTAGCAGATATGGAGAGAAGGGATATAGACTATGCAGTGTTTAGTTGTATGGCTTTAACATTTATTATCTTCACATTCCTGTTGATAAAAATGTAAATACAAATACATGTCCTTGTAAAGACAAAAAATGATAGTTTCAATGGATTTAAATGTAAATTGATTTGTTTGATGCTTACAAAAATATTTTATATTGTGATACAATTTATTAAAACCTCTGTTCTATGCTATGGTTTTGATTTGCTTTTGATATTGTGATTCTATGCAGTCAATGTTGTGACATAACTTTTGTCTCTGTAACGAAGGAGCGAAAGCAAGACTTGGGTATTGTTGTTCCATCATCAACATGGTTGTTTCTGTCAGTGTCAAGCATTAGGATTCAGTTATCAGTTTAACCCATAACCCCATAAATATGCTTATTTACGACTTTACTTTATTCCTTTACTGAAGAAAATAATTTCTCTTTATAAAGAAATAAATATGAACCATAAGAAATAGTTTCTAAATCCTAACAGATGTTAGCTTAAAGCAGGCTGAAAGTAAAGCAGAATGCGCCTTTTTTCAAAACTAGAAACAGGCTATGGGGTATTGGGTTTAGCTCTATTGTTCAAAAAGTATAAGTGCTAGACCAATCAAACTTGGAATACAGATGTATCAAGTCTATATGTGGAGACTGATGGGCAAAGAGTGCACAGGAGAGATATTTGATTCCCCAGATCTTGTGATCAATACTGACTGTTTATTGGTGATAAGCTACAGTACACTTCTTCTTCAATAGATGCCTTCGGTCTTTTACATACTTCTCTTGCTATAAGTGTATACACAGATTAAACAGCTTGTACAGGAGCGGTCTGATCAGGATCTGCAGTTTTCTTATAGAATGTTTTCCCCTGAGGAATTGTTTCATGATTTATGAGCCAGTGTAGTATTTCAGATGATACCAGTAGATGTTCATAGTTGGTGGAGCTTAACCCATTACCCAAAAAATGCGCCCTTTCACGCCTTTAATTAATTCCTCTACTGAAGAAAATAGTTCCAATTTATACTTTCACAAATAAAAATCATGCGAAATATTTTCTACATTCTAGCAGATAAAAGCTTAAAGCAGGCTGAAAGCAAAGCAGAATGTGCCTTAAGGCACATTCTGCTTTACTTTCAACTTTCTTTAAGTGGTCAACTATTTTAAAAAATAGAAACAGTCTATGGGGTAATGGGTTAATGTATGAATATTCAGCAGAATAGGGAAGTAATTGTTTGACAGCTATTTATAGCAACAGTTGATATATCGGTACTGTCAAAGTACTTATATAACTGAAATATACCAAATAATAAGATTGTAAGATTATTTTGCTTTTTTGCAAGATTGAACTAAATCAGAAAGTTCTTATAGTATCTCTCTGCTTTCTGCTTTATGTCCATCTTGCTTTTAGCTGCTACCTGTATGTGATATCAATGGAAATTGATTAAGGGCATTTACGTGGAAGTGTCCGAAGGCACCTCTGGGATGGAAAGGGTTACAGTGACCCACAACATGATGCAGTTAATGATTATTATCAAACCAAACATGTGTCTTACTTTATACTTAAAACTTTCTCTCAGGTTTAACCCTTTACCCCATAAACTGTTTCTAGTTTTGAAGACAGGTGACCATTTAAAGTAGGTTGAAAGTAAAGTAGAATGCGCCTTAAGACGCATTCTGGTTTACTTTCAGTCTGCTTTAAGTTACGATCTGCTTGGACATAGAAACTATTTTGTATGGTTCATATTTATGACTGTATAATAGTGGAACTACTTTGTTTGTGTAAAAATGTGTATCTTTGGAGTAAAGGGTTAAAAGAGCAGCTCAAACATTTTATTCATTGTGTAATTTCAATTATTGTTTAGAGATATAGGTAGATATTCTTAGATATAGTACTTTAGACTTTGTGTCAAGTATTCTACAAAGCCAATTAACCCATTACCCCATAAATACACCTTTTTACGCCTCTAACATATTCCTCCACTAAAGAAAATTATTTATACAGTCATGAACATGAATAATAAAAAATATTTTCTATATACTAGCAGATGGTAGCTTAAAGCAGGCTGAAAGTAAAGCAGAATGTGCCTTAAGGCACATTCTGCTTTACTTCCAACCTGCTTTAAGTGTTCACATCTTATATAATAGATATAGGCTATGGGGTAATGGGTTAAAAGAGCGACCCAATCATTTTATTCATTGTAATTTCATCTATTGTTCAGAGATATACTTAAATCCTGAGATAATGCTTTAAATTTTGTGTCAAATATTTTTTAAAGCCAATTTATCACAATCACACAGTCACACACATTAACCCTAAACCCATTACCCTATAAAAATGTCTATTATTCCTCCATTGAAGAAAATAGTCCTTTTTTATACAGTCATGTATATGTAGCAAAAGAAATATTTTCTATATCCTAATACATGTAGATGGTAACTCAAAGCAGGATAAAAGTAAAGCAGCATGTGCCTTAAGGCATATTCATGACTGTAGAACTATTTTCTTCAGTTTAGGAGTGAAAACTGGCATATTTTTTGGATATTGGTTTAAAGACGAAACTTGTACATTGTGAAATCAGTTTTTGCCACCTTATCCAGCCATATTGTGACTTGACTAACCTTTTCATTGAGGGCTTATCACTATTGTTAATCCCATTACCCCATAAATATGCCTTTTCATGTCTTTAATATGTTCCTCCACTAAAGAAAATAGTTACATTTTATACAGACATGAATATATATCTATACCTTGAAAATATTTTCAATATTGTAGCTTAAAGTAGGCTGAAGGTAAAGCAGAATACGCTTCAAGTCACATCTGCTTTACTTTCCACCTGATTTAAGTGGTCACCTGTCATCAATACAAGACAAAGTCTATGGGGTATGGTTAAATCTTTCACCGCTGACTTTCCAAATGGACTATTCCATATTCTAAATACAGTCGAACTTCGATATCTCAAACTCGGTTAAATTGAACATACCTGTAGTTCAAAATTAAAACGTGGCTTAGCCACGTTTTAACTTTGAAATATGGGTATGTTGGACTTAACAGAGCATTGAATAATTCAGTTCATGTGTTGAACTATCAGATTGTTCGAGTTAAGCGAGTTCGAGATATCGAAGTTCGACTGTAATTACAAGTTTACATCGTTTCTCCAGGGATTAATTTCCAAATTAATTAAACATGTGTCAAATAATTCAAATGCTGTTTTTGTGATATTATACTATGTGCTATAATTACATGTATGCATGTTTAATTACTTAAACTCCTATGTTTGTATTATGTAAATAACCAATTCTTGTAAATCACATATTTAACCCTTTCCTCTATATAAGCGAAATATAGCACTTTAACCCATAAGTACCATGTCACTATGACACTTTTACCCATTCAAAGACTTTACTCTTTCCCCCCATGGAAACGCCTTTTAGCGCATTTAATATATTCCTCCACTGAAGAAAATTGCAGAAAACTATGAGGAACAAGTAAATACTTCTATAGAGGACTTCAGCAGCCACTTTTCTAAAAAACAAAAAGGCTGTATTCTTTTTTAGTTGTAAAGAAGTGATATGAGTTGTTTAATTGATTTTTCACAATCAACATTGGTTGTCTATCAATTGTAAAATCTACATGTATTTTCAAATCCATTTCCAATTGGAACAAAACTAGTGTAGGCTGTATGCATTGTTTACAGGTTGTTCTTCTCACGAAGTTGACTATCTGGCCCTAATTATTGATCTTCTACACAGCTTTGTGTTGTATACTTAACCCTCTTAACCCATTACCCCATAGCCTGTTTCAAGTATTGAAGACAGGTGACTACTTAAAGCAGGTTGAAAGTAAAGCAGAATGCGCCTTAAGGCGCATTCTGCTTTACTTTCAGCCTGCTTTAAGCTACAATCTGCTAGAATCTTGAAAATATTTCTTATGGTACATACTCATGACTATAAATTTGAACTCAATTATCTGATGGAGGAATCAATTAGAGGCATAAAAAGGTGTATTTAAGGGGAATGGGTTAACTTTCTGGTTGTAGAATAGACGTTTATATCCAAGATAAATTACCATAGCTCCAGATGAGAGGAGTATCCAAAGTACATAAACATTAATCCATTACGCCATAGCATGTTCTAGTTATAAAGACAGGTGGCCACTTAAAGCAGGTTAAAAGAAAAGCAGAATAATAATAATAATAATAACGACTGTTCCTAATAAGAATGTTCCTTAAGGCATATTCCTCTTTACTTTAAGCCTGCTTTAAGCTTCTATCTGCTAGGATAAAGAAACTATTTCTTATGTTGCATATTCATGACTATATAAATTGGAAATATTTTCTTCAGTGGAAGAATAAATTAAATGTGTAAAAAGGCTTGTATATGGGATAATGGATTAAAGTACTGAAATCTTTATATAACTATGAAACCCTTTGTTTCCGGACAATTCTAATGAGTAATCACAACAAAGTGGTTTGTTTTCTAGACTATATTTGAAGTATTCTGTTTATCCCCTCTACTGACTGTAGCCTTTAGATATACATGTATATCTCTTTGCACGCTAGAGGCGTATATAGCTGCCACAGTCATAACCTTTGCCAACAGTTTGGATCCAGATGAGACGCGGCGTCTCATCATGATCCAAACTGTTTGCCATTCTGACCCTGAATTTAAAAGAAATTTTGAAAAAATCAAATTTTAGAACAAAACCAGACGACAATTGTTGCAGACGAAAAAATTACCCAGTATGCAAAGAGATATACTGTTGCTTACATATGCATCTAGTCATACTGCTAGCTGTGTTAATCGTATATGTGATTTTTGGTGAAATGTGTTGATAGAGTTGATTTATGTGTTGAATTATCAGTTGGCCCTTTTCTTCACAGAACTGCTTAACTACAATGCCTCAACTTGCACTTCTATAAAAGGCATCAAATGAATATTCATTTATAGTTTTGGAAGTACAGGTTGCAGCTTTATAACCTGTTATCCCATAAATATGCCTTTAAGGCCTAAGTTTATTCCTATACAGATGGAAATAGTTCTAATTATACAGTCATGAATATGTGTTACAAGAAATAATTTATATATGCTACCAGATTGTAGCATAAAGCAGTCTGAAAGTAAAGCAGAATATGCTTTAAGGCACATTCTGCTTTTCTTTCAACCTGCTTTCAGTATGTGTCTATCTTCAATACTAGAAACAGGCTATGGGTAATGGGTTAAAGCATAATGAAAGTTAAGAAGGAGATTTCTTCTTTTCTTTCGTCTTGCTGTAAACAGCCACCTGAATTAACACAGTGTGATATAGAAAATTTACACTTTTGGCTATGTGGGGGGGAGGGGGGGACAGAATATTTATAGCAATATTTATGGCTAAATATAGAACAAAGGGTATTCAGCAAGCTCTTGTAGGATCTTTCTGAATTACTGTCCTGTATTTATCAGCCTCTTAAGTTATACAGATCTCGATAGCCTGTTTCTAGTTTTGAACACAGATGACCACTTAACCCATTATCCCATAGCCTGTTTCTAGTTTTGAACACAGGTGACTACATAACCCATTACCCCATAGCCTGTTTCTAGTTTTGAACACAGGTGACTACTTAACCCATTACCCATAGCCTGTTTCTAGTTTTGAACACAGGTGACCACTTAACCCATTACCACATAGCCTGTTTCTAGTTTTGAACACAGCTAGGTGACTACTTAACCTGTTACCCCATACCTGTTTCTAGTTTTGAACACAGGTGACCACTTAACCTATTACCCCATAGCCTGTTTCTAGTTTTGAACACAGATGACCTTTTAAAGCAGGTTGAAAGTAAACCAGAATGTATGTAAAGGCACATTCTGTTTTACTTTCAGCCTTCTTTAAGCTACCATCTGCAAGAATATAGACAATTCTTCTTATGAAACATATTCATGACTGCATAAATTGGCACACTTTTCTTCGATGGAGGAATAGTTTAAAATCATACCAATACTAATCTATGGAGTAAAGGGCTCAGCTGTATTTATACAGGTTGTTAGTGTACGGGAAACATGCAAAAGCTCAAAGCTAACCAATAGAAAGATCTCAGACTCAACTGTAAAGCTTTATAACCCTAGGCCCTGGTGATAGCTTCATTAAAAAAAAATCAAGGGTTGTAAGAGATACGTTTTAATCTACGTCCCTGGTTTTACACTGCAATTTTTTTCTAAAAACATTTTTATAATTAATAATCACCCAAACATTCTTGTCAAAGTTTTATTTAAAAAGTCAAGCATTAATTAATTCTTCAACACCCTAGTGATGCATACTATACATCATTTACAAACAGTGTAGACTACCTTTGAAGAGTACTGATCAGGGTCTTCACTGTTGCCATTTTCCAATTATGTTGTTAAAAAAACAACCTTAAAAATGTGAAAAGAATGGAGTACAATGAAGTTTTATAAGGAAACTGGATCTATCCATTTGAAGCTTCAGGGGTCAAGGAATTAAGCTGCATATATTTCTTAACGACTTACAAGTTTTAATGTATCACTTGTGATGGTTATCATTCATTATTTATGTATGACTTTCTTTAAAAGTCTGCGGTGTTTCTCTGATCTTGGTTGAAAATGTGATACTTATTGAGTTTGATTACCATGATTTAAATATGCACCGCATATCAAATACCAAAAACATCAAATACGAAATGTAATAATAGTTAATATTGTTAAGTGACTACTCATTGAAGAAACATGGAGATCTTTCTGGTAATTGGTTAATGCAGAATAAAAATAATGCAGAAAGCTCCTTCAGGAGGTTTCTGCATTAATTTTATCCTGGATTTAGCAAGCACCTCTGCTAAAGACCCTCCATTATTATTGAGTGGTTACTTCAACTCTTAGACTGCTAGTGGTGAAATCATTATAACCTGTGCAAACAGTTTGGATCTTGATGAGTTGATACATAATGTGGCATCTTATCAGGATCCAAACTGTTTGTCACTCTGTTCATAATTTGATTTTTTTTCAAGTGGCAGCATAAAGAAACATGAAAGTAAACAGAAAGCTCCTTTATGAGTGTTCTGCTTTATTTTCATGTTGCTTTAAGCAGCCACCAGCTATTTACTATGAAAGCAAGCCTTCTTTAGAGTAGTTATACAGTGAAGCCTCTCTATTACGGCCACTAAATTGTATTGATTATTAGATGTAAATAACAGGTGACTGATTAAATCAAGGTGACAGTAAAACAGAAAGCTCCTTTCTGTTTTACTGTCAACTTGCTTTAACCCATTACCCCTTAAAAACACCTTTTTACGCCTCTTACTTATTCCTCCACTGAAGACAAAAGTTCCAGTTTATACAGCAAAGAATATGTACCAAAAGAAATATTTTCCATATCCTAGAAGATGTTAGCTTAAAGCAGGCTGAAAGTAAAGCAGAATGTGCCTTAAGGCACATTCTGCTTTACTTTCAACCTGTTTTAAGTGGTCACCTGTTTTCGAAGCAAGAAATAGGCTAAGAGGTAATGGGTTAAGCTGTCACCTGTCTTTTATACAATCAATTAGCCTTTTTTTTTAATGGTCATGATAGAGAGGTTTTACTGTAGCGTCGTATTACAATAGTATTCCATTGATATTGTCATATTCTATTCGGTAGTAGATGGTAGTTGATTCAAATGTGCAGTGCATGCTAATCAGAGAACATTTTAGATTATAGCAGGTTCTATTTATTTGCTGGAAGTGTTTGTAGATGTCAAATAGTAACTTGTTTACAGTAATTAATCAAAGTTATAACAATAATTAAAATAATATTGTTTTAGTATTTGATGAAGTAGGCAGTTTGAACTTAAAAGCAATATGAAAGTAAAGCAAAAAGCTCCTAAAGTAGTTTTCTATTTTGCTTTACTTCCTGTTTGCTTTAAACAACTACTTATCTATATCATTTTCAGATGTTATTCTTTTGATTGGTCAAATTAGTTTGTTAATGTGCTTGGTTTAGCTTAAGACAATGAGGCATTTTGTTTACATTTTGCCTCAGTAATATGACTGTATTAAAAAAGTTTAAACTTTGACTATATATGATTTGTACTCCTTTGGGGCCAAATGTGGCACAAGAAAGTACAATGTAGTTTGGTTCTAGAATAGATGACTCAATAATTTTCAAAATTCCTTTTCAAAACAGAATCACAGTGTCAAATGTTTGGATCCTGATGAGATGCCGCGTTATGCGGCATCTCATCAGGATCCAAACTGTTTTGAAAGGTTATCATGGTTTCACCGATAGCATGCTAAGAGTTAATTAAAGACATAGAAATATCCAAAGTCTAAAGGATATAGGCACTTAAAACAAGGTAGGTAACTTTTCCATAAGTCACTACTTACTTGATAGAAAAATAAAGAGTTACCTACCTTTGACTTTCATTTTATATTTAAAGTTATACATGCTGTTTGTCTATATCAAGTTTTTTCTTTCTGGAAATTAGACATGTAGGAGCTTTGCTTTTAACCTGCTTGAAGCGTCCGTCTGTAATCTGCCTTAAACCCTGAAAATATGGTAAGCTTTCTTGTGAGTTATCACTATACCAAGCTTTTACTACATTTCAATGTACTGTATTCTAGTGATTTATATAACATACAGTAACATATCTCTATTACAACCGCTGAAAAGACGGCTAGTTGATATTATACAATACAGGTGACAGCTTAAAGCATGATGGTCATCAAACAGAAAGCTCCTTAAGGAGCTTTCTGTTTTACATTCACCATGCTTTAAGCCGCCACCTGCCTTGAACACGAATAATACATGTTATTTAGTGGTCGTAGTAGAGAGGTTTTACTGTGTATAACATATTTTATGAAGCCAAGCACAATACCTGTTAAGTTCTGTACTATGTCTACAGTGGAGAAAACGTTATTCTTTCCCGTGTAAACGCAAATGAAATGCAATGCACTAAAATGTAGAAAATAATTACTTTTTGACAATTCCGACTAGCTGAGTGGCAAACAGTTTGGAGCCAGATCAGATGCCGGGTTTCCCGGCGTCTGATCTGGCTACAAACTGTTTGTACTGGAAATAATAGTTTTAGCCTAAATGCATTTATTGGGAAAGAATAACGTTTTCTCCACTGTATAAGAAGTGATCTATATTTTTCATGAAAACTTCATTGTGATGTACATGTGTTGATTTAGACTTTTTGAACTAAAGGAGGAACGTTCCAGTGTTGTTATGTTTTTCTAATGAATATCCCAAACTCTTGATACTGTGGGAAACATGGTAGTTTTATGCAAACGAAACGCACTGCTGTAAAATAAAGAAAAATATAATTCCTTAGAATTTCTAATTATCTTTTTTAATCTGAGTGGCAAAAAGTTTGGACCTTGATCAGATGCCGGGTAACGCGGATTCTGATCTGGCTCCAAACTGTTTGCAATGGAAATAATAGTTTGATTGTAAACGCGTTTATTGGGTAACGTCTTCTCCACTGCAATACCTGCAGCTTAACCCATTACCCCATAAATACGCCTTTTTAGGCTTTCAATTAATTCCTCTACTGAAGAAAATAGTTCCAATTTATACTGTCACAAATAAAAATCATAAATATTTTCTATATTCTATTCTAACACACCTCGCCCACACCCCTATATAAGTGAAGAAGGACCGTCTCAGTGTACGAATTTTCAGTAGAACACTCACGCGCTAAACGTTCTAACGTGACGTCATTTGGCTTCGAAAATGCGTACGCCAAGAAATGTAGCCCCGTTGCTTCGGTGCAAATTAAGGTAAAATTATGTGTTAGAATCGAAATAATAAATTAATACCAGTGTTCTATCGTGCAATCGAACACTGGTAGTCGTTGAGATGCTTGTAATTAAACCACTCGGCCTAAAGGCCTCGTGATTAAATTACTACGCATCTCAACTCCTACCAATGTTCGATTGCACGATAGAACACTGGTATGAATTTATTATTTCTTAAGCAGATAATAGCTTAAAGCAGACTGAATGTAAAACAGAATGCGCCTTGAGGCACATTCTGCTTTACTTTCAACCTGCTTTAAGTAGTAACCTATCTTCAAAACTAGAAACAGGCTTTGGGGTAATGGGTTAACCTGTCAACAGTTGTTGGCAACTTGGCTTGTAATGTTCAGACAACTCTGGTCCACACCCGACACACAACTGTCCATGATACCAAGCCACAACTATACTTGAATTTACAATGTATCTGTAAAGAGTGCACTTGTCCTATGCAAAGAGTGTAGATTCTGATTAGAGGGCTCCGAAATGAACCCTTTGATCAGGGTCTGCGCTGTTAACATTTTGCAATATATTGTTAAAATTAGCTTGACCCTTTTGTGCCGAGTCTACACTGTTTGCTAATAGGATTTTACATATATAACAAAACTCAACTGAAAAATTAGTTTTGTCATCCCTTAGATAAAAATAGGTGGGTTCCTCGGAACATGTGTGTCACCTGCCAGCAAGCATCAGTATAACATTCTCTTTCCCAAAAAGAAATTAATTTCAAAATCTGCATTAACCAGAAGAAACTGCATGAAAAGAAAATGTTGAAAAGGGAAATAACTCTCACAATATTGATACAAGAGTTATGACCCTTGTGCAATACACTTCCACTTGTCAAGCTCTTTCCATAAATGAACTTTCATCTTAAAATTTTCAGTAAAACAGGAGTTATGAGGCGTGACACAAAAAGCGGGACGGACGGACAGACAGACAGACGCCGAAAGTGATCCCTAAGTGTCACCTCTGCCTACAGCAGGTGACACGAAAAAGGACTAATCCCATATATATATAAGCATAGAATAATACACTAGGCGCAAATGGCTTAAATATGTTAAAATGGAGTAATATGTACAGTAGATGGAAATACTTGGTGAATGAGTTAACATCCTGACGATGAATTGGCAATCTCGCTGTTCCTGACCTACTTTCGGTGATAATCCCTATACAGGCAGCTCCCTTGCGAAAAGTATGATGTACATGCATACCTGTATTAAGTAACTGTGAACCATTGAAGCGTCTCATGTGAGGCCCGCATCTTATATTTGTTAGTTTGGTTAGTAAAACCCATTGAAAAAAAACCTTGAGTGTGAGTATGTAAGTGCTTCTCTAGACAACTTGAGATTGGTGACATTGTCTGTGCAAACTTAGCTACTGCTTTACAGTTACTTTCGCACCTAGTGAGAACAACGGGGGGGGGGGGGGGGGGGGGGGCTCCATCAAAGGACTGAGGAAATGTCTTTAAAGACATTTCCTGACCTACTTTCGATGGTAACACCAAACCTGGTATAAAAGCATGCAGTTCTGTGCGAGTTGTGCTGTTACTGTTATCTTGTCTAGGGATATACTCATCGAAGCGTCCATGTGAGTCCCGTACCTTGAATTTGTTAGTTTGGTTGGTAAAACCCATTGAAAAAACAATTGAGTGGGCCTCTCTAGACAACTTGAGATTAGTGACATTGGCTAGGAACACTTTACTTCTGCTTTACAGTTACTTTCACGCCTACTGAGAAAATTAGAGGGGGTTGGGGTAGTCCATCAAATGACTAAGGAAATGTCTTTAACCCCTTTACTGCCTGACCCCGCGTGCAATGATATTTTGAAAATAGTTAAGATCCTAATCAGACGTCGCGTGTAACACGGCGTCTGATCAGGATCCAAACTGTTTGATACTCATTACGGTATTACTTTTGTCAATTTACCTAAAACTTGCATCTGAGAAATAAAAGCAGACGACAATTGTTTTAATTTGTGATGGACGGTCCGATTCTGTTTGAGACTCGCTAGCTGTTTGATGCAGACGATACACTCTCTCGTCTGACGTATGTTTGACAAGACCACGTGCGCTTGACATGGCGCTGTGTCTCGTGCGTGCACGAAATTCTGTTAAATAAAATGTTAATTAGCGTAAAAATAACGGTCCTTTTATGATGGGGTGTAAGCATTTGAACTATTCTAAACAGACTAGAGAAACACGTTGCGCTCGAGTTACACCCGTAATGCGATGTCCTAGAAGAAACGGAGCTTTCCCTGGTCGTGTTTGAAAAGTGTATCTGGAGATAGTGTATCTGGAGACAAAGGAATTACACTTGCCAAACATTCGGAAAAATGTCAGATTTCCGTTAACTGTACTGCACGCCGATTGCCGGTACTTGACTGGTATTTGTAAACAGTTTGGATTCAGATCAGACGTCAAGTTGCTCGGTAGTGTTCCAGTAATTTCAGGAATCGTTTGGTAGTGCAAAATTTATTGCTTCGCTGCCATATTGTCGTCTGAAATATCGTTTCAAAGTAAAAAAATAAATAAAATAAGGCAGTATGACTGGCGAAATTTCGAAAACGAGTCTCAAACAGTTTGGATCCTGATCAGACGCCGCGTTTCGCGGCGTCTGATCAGGATCCAAACTGTTTGCAAATGTGCCCGTTCGTGTCATTGGCAGTGAAATTGTGCATTAATCATTTCTATGCTCCATATTTCAAAGTGATTACATGTATCCCATGCACTGTTGAACGTTGATCAGTTTATGTTGATTGTTTAGTTGGCTGTTTGTAAACTATTTCAGATATATAAGATTTAAGCAAACAGTACAGACCCTGGTCAGACGGCTCCTTAATGAGTCAGTCCTCTGATCAGTATCTACATGTTTTGCAAAATATACACACATGTTTACAAGTTTCATGCAAAGAAATGGATAACTCCTTCACTGCCTTATCTCGAGTACAATAATTATTTGCAAACAGTTTGGATCCTGATCAGAAGCCGCGTAACCTGGCGTCTGATCAGAATCTACACTATTTGACACTCTTTTAAATATTCATTCAGGCAAAATACCTTAAATTTAAATTTGAGAAATTAAAGCAGACGACAATTGTTTAAAATTGATGACGTCACGGCAGTGAAGTGGTTTAAATTGTCGTCTGCAATATATTCTTGGTTTTCGAGTTTCGAAGTCTACAAAGAGACAAGATTCAAACAGTTTTGGTCCTGATCCGAACCCAAGCAACGGATTCCAAATATAAGTGTAGTTACACTGGATAATGGGGCGTTTCGGATTTCAATATGAACGAAAGCCCTCGGAACCAATGTCAAATAGGTAAGACACTGGTCAGATACATACACTCAGTACAAAAAGAAACGCACACCGTGCTCATGCGCAGATTAAGAATCTGTTCTTGAAGAAAATTAAAATACTAATACCATATCTCAATATTGATTTAATTCTGTAACAAGTTCAGAAACAAAGAACTCAAAACCAGTGTGCTGCTTTTTAACCCTTTCACTCTTAATGACGCCAAAAAGCGCATTTGCAAACAGTTTGAATCCTGATCAGACGCCGCGTAACGCGGCGTCTGATCAGGATCCAACTGTTTGACACTCGTATCGATATGTTTTAATTCATACTACATTGGATCTTACTTTGAAACGATCTTACAAACAACAAATTTGAAGCAGACGACAATGAAACGGTAAAGGGGTAAAAATCTCACGATTAATTTGGCAGCGAAAGAGAACTACAGCGTGTTTTAAACATCGCACCGATTTGTGCAGGTTGTGTTTTTCAAAATTGATACCCCAAGACAGAACTACTGACCTTAATGATAAGATTAATTCACAAATACGTTCCTTCTACATACAAATAGTGTAATGAAAACTGTGCGTTTCTTTTTGCACTGAGTGTACATGTACTATTTATAATTTCGACCAAAATGCATAAAATACCCCTTGGGCCTGTCTTACTAAACGTCGTACGACAAATGTTGTCGTAAGTCAGTTTCTAAAATTGTAAATTATTACTTATTTTCCAATCAAATCCTTTCTTGTCACATCTCTTTGGAATCGTCTTGAAAAGACGATTCCAAAGAGATGTAACAAGACAGGATTAGATGGAGAAAGCAGAAGTTAGGCGTATTTTAATGTTATGACTTACGACCATTTTTATCGTACGACGTTTCGTAAGACAGGCCCCAGACGACACTTTGTAACCTTTTACTCTAAAACCTGTTTCTAGTTTTGAAGACAGGTGGACGCTTTATAGCAGATTGACGTTAACGTAGAATGGACCTTATGGCACATTCTGCTTTACTTTAAGTCTGTTACCATCTGCTAGGATATAGAAAATATCTCTCTTAGTGTGCATATCCATGACTGTATAAAGTGGGAATATTTTCTTCAGTGGAGGAATGAATTTAAGGCGTGAAAAAGCGTAATTATGGAGTAATGGGTTAAGCACCAGGGCTTCCATAAGTTCATCATGAAAATCCTAAGATTTCCAAATTTTCTATCTTTCTGCAAGCGCAATTTTACGAATGGTAACCTTACCCTTTTGCCCCATAGTCTTTTCCTAGTTTGAAAACACATGCCCACTTAAAGCAGACTGAAAGTAAAGCAGAATGCGCCTAAGGCGCATTCTGCCTTACTTTCAACCTGCTTTAAGCCCATCAGCTAGGATAAAAATCCGAAATATATTTCGGGAAATCCAGAGAAATGGCAATATTTTCTTCAGTGGAGGAATAAATTTCAGGCGTGAAAAGCGTACTGATTCTCTTTTCCAGTACTACGTCATACCCTCTTCATTCGGCATCCCTCAGTTTGTTTTACACTTTTAGAGAGCACGTCTACATAAGCTAGTTTTCTCCGAGTTTGACCGAGAGTATACGTAAGACATAAATACCCGGATGACTGGAAAAGAGAATGGAGTTATGGGTTAAGCACAAAATCGTATGGCAGTGAATATGTTAAGGCTGAGAATGGGCGTAGCGTGAAGTGGCACAGCCATCCTCCCTAATGTTCACCTAACATTATATCAGCATTCTTCAGTCAATATATCATTGTGGCAAGTGATTTATTATACATAATTTTAATCACCGGACATAATGCTGTTCACGGGTTTGGTTAATATCAGTGCTTTAAATTTTTCTGAAATTTAGCAGTATGCAAAGTATATTTTATTGCCCATACATGTATAAACATCATACAGTGGAGAAAACGTTATTTTTTCCCGTTTAAACGCAAACAAAACGCAAAGGAAATGCACTAAAATGTAGAAAAAAACAATTTTTTGACAATTCCAACTATTAATATTAAGCTGAGTGGCAAACAGTTTGGAGCCTGATCAGACGCTCCAAACTGTTTGTACTGGAAATAATAGTTTTAGCGTAAACGCGTTTATTGGGAAAAGAATTACGTTTTCTCCACTGTACCATTCATAACCTTGTTGGTACTGCAATAAATTTTGCGCCTTCAGTAATGGTACCATGACTAAAACCTTTCGTGTGCTGTATCGCTAACTGCTTAAACATGTCTGCAGTTTTTATCTTAACAGCACTTTAAATTGAGAAACATAAGAGCGAATAATACAGTGGAGAAAACGTATTTCTTTCCAAATAAACGCGTTACGCTAAATCTATTATTTCCATATTGCAAATCGTTTTGAGCCAGATCGGACGCCGTCACGCGGCGTCTGATCAGGCTCCAAACGGTTTGCAACTAAGATTACAACAAGTAGTCAGAATTGTCAACAAGTAGCCCTTTTCTACATTTTATTGCAATGCGTTTACGTTTAAACGGGAACAAATACCGTCCTCCCCACTGTTAACGATTTGGACCCTATCGACGATAGAAGTCTTAACCTTTGTCTGATCTGGATTCAAACTGTTTTCGATTCGAATGTTGTGCACGTGGTGGACAAAAGGATACAGTGGGGAAAACGTTATTCTTTCCCAATAAACGCGTTTACGCTAAATGTATTATTTCCAATGCAAACAATTTGGAGCCAGATCAGACGCCGGGTAACCCGGCGTCTGATCAAGCTCCAAGCTGTTTGCCGTCCAAGTTAAAAATCAGCAATCAGAATTGTTAAAAAATTGTCATTTTCTTCATTTTATTGCAATGCGTTTGCTTTTCGTTTGCGTTTAAACGGGAAATAATAACGTTTTCTCCACTGTACCTTTGCCTGATTTAGATTCAAACTGTTTACGATTCCAATGGTGTGCACGTGGTGGACAAAGGGTTACCCCATATTCTGTCTGTCTACTGGAACATTCTCATCTGCAGTTCTTACTCAAACTTTTCTCTTATAAATTTTGAATGGAGAAACATCGATATGGGTGTCAAACAGTTTAGATCCAGACCAGACGTCGAGTTACTCGACGTCTGATCTGGATCTAAACTGTTTGCAAGTTACAATACAGTACATGTGGTGACAGTGAAGGGTTTGAATTGTTAATGTACCTGTAAAGTTATGAGATTTTAAAACAGAACATCACCAAATACTCTTTATATCATCATTCATGTCGATTTTATGTGCCTATATTTCAGTCCATTAATAATTTGTAATTCATAAAGCATGTGCATGGAACTGTCCGCTCTGATAAAGACACCGGGTAATTAATATTCAGAATAGTTTGCTGTGAACATTAAACACTATACATTATCGCGCATCATAACATTTCCCATTTCTACGATTATTTAAGTTTAAAAGCTCACAAGATTTTGTCATTCGTTATGACATTTATGATCATTAGAAATTCTTAAATCATGACGAAGGTGGTTTTTACCCACCATATGTGCACTGGTTTTATCCTTAACTCATTGAGTCCTAGTGACGCAAATATGCGTCCTTTACCAAAAGTGTACCTGTGAAGATTACACTTGTCTAATGCAAACAGTGAATTCCCTGATTAGAGGGCTGGAGCCCTCTAATTAGGGACTTAACTGTTTGTCATTTTGCAATATATTATATAAAACCCCCAAAACAACCTTAATAGTCTAAAATAGACCAGCCTTCATTGTAAATTGGATTTGTCCATTGGAATATTTAGGGAATAATGAGTTACTATGATCTTAACCCTAGTGACGGATATATTCGTCATTTAACATCAACGTACCTTTGAACAGCACACGTGCCATGTGCAAACAGCGCATACCAAGACCCGAGTGCTCAAGAGTCCTCTGATCAGGGGTTCCACTGTTTGTCATTTTGAAATACATTGAAATTAAACCCCCTTAAAATGAACTGGGATGAAATGGAAACTGGGATTGTGCATACAGTGCTCCCTCTCTACAACAGCCCTCCAGAACAACGACTCCCTCCTTACACTGACCCTTTTCGCAGTTACCTAAACAGGACAATTAGGTCTAACGTTTTAAAGTTGCAATGTCGTCCGCTTAGAATTGTCGTCTGCTGTTTTTCTCAAAGTAACATACATGTAATGGGCATTTTGACAGAAAAACACTTAATGAGGTGTGACAAACAGCTTGAATCCAGATCAGACGCCGCGTTACGCGGCGTCTGATCTGGATTCAAGCTGTTTGCAAATGTAATTCGATTTCCCTCCCTATAACGACTCCCTGCGAACAACGCACACACGTTCTGTCTCCCAATGGGTGTCGTTGTAGAGAGGGAAGGCTGTAGTAAGTACATGTATAAGGCAAGAATGAGTTAATATTCGGGAGAAGTCGTATAAAACAGAACTACTTGGCATCTCATTACAACCCAAATTGTTTCGTTTTCTAAAATAATATTTTCATAAATATTGCTGCTGCTGATGAATTATGCGTCGATTAACATTATTAAAATGCTATGAGTGATTTTGTTTACAAACAATGTGGAGCATTAATTAATATTTAACATGTTGGGTCTAGGTGAGAGGCCAAGAAATTGCCTCGGTGTCTTATCAAGATCCAGACTGTTTGACATTCTCGTTATAAAAAGGTACAATTCTTTAACGAGCAGAGGAAATACACTGCTTTTACAGTGGTTAAAGCCTTGTTTAAACTAATCTCAAACGCAATTTAATAAAATATAGAAATTCACAGCTCTTTGAAAAAATTTAACGATTCGTTTTAACCCTTTGAACCCTAGTCCCGCATATAGGCGTCCTTTTCAAACAGTGTACATGTGAACAGTACACTTGTCCTATGCAAACAGTGAAGACCCAGATCAGAGGGCTCCGAAAGGAGCCCTCTGATCAGGGTCTTCACTGTTTGTCATAATTCAAAACATTGACAACAACAATCCTTAAAAGTCAGAAATGGACTAGACTAAAATGGAAACTGGAATTGTCTGTTTAAAGTTTCAGGGAGGAAATAGTTAAACTGACTGGCAAACAGTTTGGAGCCTGATTAAACGCCGAGTTACCCGGCATCTAATCTGGGTGCAAATGTTGCAATGGAAATGCATGTTACACAAAGCTCCAGATAAGGGGAATATTTCAAAAACTAAAACTTTTGTTTCTGCATTTAACCGTATGGTGTCACTACTCATTTGAATCGTCTCTTCGAGACGATTCTAATGAGTAGTAACACCATAGGTTTGGTGCAAAAATGAGTGAGAAAATGTTGTATTTGGTGTCGTGGCTTAGCACAAACATATTTATTGGGAAGAATGTCAGCATCTCTACAATATACCATAATTCAACTGACTTCTTGTTAGAGTAAATGTAAACCCCGTCACTGCCAAGTCAGAATTCACTGCCATTTTCAAACAGTTTGGATCTAGATTAGCCGCACAGTAACTTGACATCTGACCAGGATTCAAACTGTCTGATCCCTGCATCGTCGCTTCTGCAGCCAAAATACCAAACAATTCTAATTTTTAAATAGTAAGTGCGACGAAACTATTTTCGCCGACGATTTTAATGCATTTGTGGGGTTAACCTTTATCGTAAATCAAGCCGAAATATGTGCCTCAAATGCGAATACAAAATTACCATTATTTCATCGAAACGTTGATTTATTCTGGCTATAATAGATATATTTCTATTCAGACCAACTTTTCGCTTGTCAGCCCCGCACAATTTTCTTTCAATTAACATCTATATTCAAGATTGAAATCATATTTTCATGAAATGGTTTTAAACTGTTAGAGGAAATGTGTTAAATGAACTAGTACAATTTTTACCCCTTAACTATCTTTGTCTTAGAACATTGGAATTTGCAAACAGTTTGGATCCTAATCAGACGCCGAGTTACTCGTCGTCTGACCAGGATCCAAACTGTTTGACACTTATATTTGACGTTATTTTAGTATAAATCCCTGAAATTTGAAATGGAGAAATATGAGCAGACAAAAAATGTTAAGCAGACGATATCATAACGAAGAGGCGAAGAACGCATTAATAGTTTTGAAATATGGCAGTGTTGAGATAATATGTCACATATTAAAATGAGCAGAGAGATAAGATCAAGAATGTTACTTGTTCCTCCCCCCTTATCCTTCAACAGTAACCGAGAATCAATGTGTCTCTACTAAAACAGTTATATTGAAAACACTTAAGAACCAAATCACTCGAACGCCGGGTATAGCCCGGTGTTTAGTCAGGCTCCAGACTGTTTTCTCCGTTTAAAAACTCATCATAAATTTAAAGAAAAAGTCAATTTCAACATTTTATTGCATTTTGTTTAGCTTAGTTTGGTGGAGAAAACGTTATTCTTTCCCAATAAACGCGTTTACGCTAAAACTATTATTTCCAGTACAAACAGTTTGGAGCCAGATCAGACGTCGGGTAACCCGGCATCTGACCAGGCTTCAAACTGTTTGCCATATATATACATGCACTCAGCTTAATATTAAGAGTCGGAATTGTCAAAAAGTTGTTATTTTCTACATTTTAGTGCATTGCGATTGCGTTTCGTTCGCGTTTAAACGGGAAAGAATAACGTTTTCTCCACTGTAAGGGATAATTCATGTCATATTTACACTTTTCGTCCATAATTGACAAAACATTTCATAAAGGTATTGACGAGTAAATAAGGTATAAGTTTTCATGCATATATTACGACGACCTTTCCACTTTGGCGCATGTTTCACGAGCCCGTGACGCACCCAATGTTGAAAGGAAGGTCCAATTGTTGACATGTCTCGTCATAGTTTTTTATTTATATATTTTTATAGAGATGCACCAGAAAGGCAACGGTGGATCTAAAGTATAACCTCTTGAACAATGTGTAACGTGCAAACCCAGTGACCCAGCAAAAACAAACCCTGTCGATGCAAAACTTATGCTCACACCAAGAGGTGTTTATTGCGCTAAATATATTATCTCACATTCCAACATACAATGATTTGGGAAGCCTCATTCCCATATAGATCTACCTAAGTTCCACGAAAATCGTTAGGCAGAATAGTGGACACCGATAGATTATCGATAAACTGTCTTACGCTAGCTTGCGTGCCCGTCAATGTTCGGCTCTTACCGCTCGGTATTTACGGAAACTCCCGACGACTCTTTGAACATATTAATTTTATTTTCAATTTGAAAAAGGACCAAATTAACATTAACTTACAATTCTTAAATTTATATCAAAAGAAAGAAAAAATAGTCAAGTATACGAGCCCGTTTGCACAGAATTGATATCGATTTGTATAAATGCACAAGGTCGTGTTATATTATCCGCGTCGAGGCTTATTTTCAGCATTTTACTCTTTGTTTAATGTGATTTAGAGGTGTCTTTTTAAACTTAAAAAAGGACCAAAATCTTATTAAAATATTTTTTCAAAACAAATTTCATCATAAAGGAAAATGTTTAAGCTAACACAGGCCGTTTGCACAGGAACGATATCTGTCCAGAAAAAAAAGTTATTACAAGTTATGTAAAAATGCCCTTCTTATTTTAATGCTCGAAAATGAGAGCAAGTGGGCCACCTGCGTGTCCACTATTCTGCGTAACGTGATAATATTTCCGAAGCCAACAATACCAAAATAACTAAACCTTTGTAAGTAAAACACACGAGTCTCTTGGCAGTTTAATAGATGAATGAGATCTACACCCTTAAGTACGCACCTTACCATTCAAATTAACCCAATATTTCATTATGCTGGCGTCTGAACAGGATCTACGTTATTTGGCACGCATATCGATATTGTAACGTGCAAACCGAGTGACCCAGCAACGACAAAACGTGTCGATGCAAATCTTAAGCTCACAACATACAATGTTTTGGTAGCCAATTTATACCAACGTTCCAAGAACGTTAGTCTCTGGTATAGTTGATTTTTGACAATTTAAGGATTTTTTACAATAATTATAATAATTGTACAATGTATTGCAAAATTGAAATCTGCAGACCGTGAGCAGAGAACTCCTTGAGGAACCCTCTGGTCTGGGTCTACAAAGGTTTTGCTTATGACAAGTTAACTCCTTACACGTATCTGTTTGACAATAACGAGTATAGTCGTCGCTAGGGTATACTATATAAAGACATGTACATAACGAGCTCTAAAGACAGGTGGCTGCATTGCCATAATGCAGGGCATTAGTGATGAAGAAAGCTCCAGAGATAGTTTTATGCATTACGGCTGTGTTGCAGTTTAGCTGCCACCTTTCGGAAACGAATTCAAATTCAGTTTCATCTCAATGATGGTCGGAGATGGTTTCTAAACCGGAACGTCTCCGGAAAAGTTCGGTTTTAGAGGGTAAACTATACTACATTTGTATCTAACCTTCACTTCCTTACCCCCGATTGTTACCAACTCGGCGTCTGACCAGGGTCCTTACTACTTTGTACTCATGTCGATATATCTTCAGTCAAAATGCATAAGATCAAACTTTCAGAAACAAAAAGGGAACGACATTGTTTTAAGAAAACACTATTCTGGCAGCGAAGGTGGATAATTTCAGGTGGGATTTGCTATTAAGCCCTTCACTTCCTTGACTGACGTAACCAATTTTAAACAATTGTCGTGAATGTGATATTTCAGGACTAATAAGAGACCTTTTAATAGTCCATTCATGCGAGCAATAAGACGCCGTTGAATATTCCACAATGTGCCGGTCATGACGTTTTTACATATTCCACAACATGAAAGCAATTATATAGAGGATAACTGTTTTTTTCAGTGTAAGATCAAAATTTTAAGGCAGTATGTAAGCCTAAATAGCGCATTTTTTAAACCTGAAAATTCAGGCACATGCGTAATCTAAACATATAAAAGAAGTAATCCGCGATGATTATGGAGGCAATAAATCTGACAAACACATGAATTTGGTGGAAAAAAGTCGACTTTTAAATCGGATTGTTGACATCCGATCAACGACGGAGATTTTCCGAGTTCGTTCGGCTTGCACCCGATAAAGATGTTTTCATAGCTCATTATTAGTGTTTTCTTCTGACTTGACAGAGTTATTTTTAGATTGGAACATTCTAAAACTTTAAAAGGGATGAGTATTCCCTACATCCAGCAAGAATCATTGGTCGTATTCGAATCATCGATTTCGTTGACAACGAAAAGTAAGCGGAGCAAATGCGCAAAGATTTACCGCTGACAACGATTTTGCAGCGACTCGAATAGAACTTGATATCAACGAAAACTTTGTACTTCCGGGCGAATGGAAATGAATAAAACTCCCGTTAAAAACAGTCGTAACGCCCCCAACTTTTACATATGTATACGTATATCTATAATGCCATGCGATCTGATTCCATTCGATTAATTGAGAGGGTCTTCATTAATTAGCACTTGTTACTAATACTTACGTGGTCACGTGACTCAATCAACGCTCGATTTGAGGGTTTAACAACATTTTGTCAACTGAAAACATCAAGTGGTGATTCGAATAGAACTTTTTGACAACTATTCCAACTAACGCAATAGTTGTCCTGATTCGAATACGACCATTGATATTAAAAAATTGTTCGACAATATTGACCTGACGTTGAACTTTATGCATGATGATAAATTATAGCAAGATGACGCAGTATAAATCAATAATCGATAGCGAATCGTGCAGTGTCGGGTTGTTTCGGCTGATTACGTGAATCTTGTTACAGTTGTGATCCTCAGTGGATTAACTTCCACATTGAGCAGGTTCAAAAAGTTGTTGATAAACTTTTATTCCCGAGTCTCCTAGTATAATCGTATTCACTAAACGCATCATGTTGCGCTTTCGAGTGGGGTTTAATTCAAGCAAGATCATCGATGTCTTCACCTGCGACTCTTGCCAATATATACCTAATTTACAACCCTCAGATGTAACTCATCTACAACAGTGTGTCGTTAGAGCAAGGGATTTGTGGCATCGAGGTTCCGGGTTCGAATCCCAATAGAGGAGAACATATTTTTATTTTATAAAATGGTATTTTATAGACCAAACAGACGCTATGATATATTATTTTTAAAAATAACAAAAGAATCGTGTTCCAAACGAAATACTTAAAAGAAACAGTATAAATTGTAAAAAAGAAAAAGAAAAAAGTAATACAATGTATGAGTATTGCATGGGATTCGAACCACTGACTGTAGGAAAAATAATGTATAGTCGTGTTCCTTACCACTTGCGCTAAATACCTATCGATATTTGTGGAACCGGGAAATGCTATATTTTCTCGGTACCGATGTGATTACAATGTGCGTTTTCGTATAAATGATAACGAAGTGTTCCGAAGCTATATTTAGAAATGGAACAAAGTGTGAAATTATGCCAATAGAGGTCACCAACGTCAGGTCAATTTTGTCGAACAATAGCTGTATTTATTATGCGCAGTATACAGTAGAGGATACATTTTTCTTTCCCGTTTAAACGCAAACGCAATGCACTAAACTGTGGAAATTTACTTTTAGAAGTTTTAACTATTATTTTTTAATATGAGTAGCAAAAAGGTTGGAACTTGATCAAACGCCGGGTACCCGGCGTCTGACCTGGCTCCAATCTGTTTGCAATTGAAATAATGTTTTTGTATACAAATGCGTTTATTGGGAAAGAATAAAATATCAGTAAATTAGCGCAGCGGTCTCGTGCTGCACGGGAACCATACTTATCTCAAGTAGGAAAGTGTACGATGATGTAGTCGATGTTACCTTGCTTACAGTGGAGAAAATGTTATTCTCTCCCAAAAAACGAGTTAACGCTAAAACCATGATTTCAATTGCAAACAGTTTGGAGCAGATCAGACGCCAAACTGTTTGCCACTGAGACTAACATGAATGGTCAGAATTGTCTAAAGGTTGTCCATTTATGCGTATTATTGCGATGCGTTTGCGTTTCGTTTGCGTTTAAACGGGAAAGAATAAAGTTTTCTCCACTGTTACCTTAATGGTTATGAACTATTCTGTTCTAAAAATAATCAAGACAAGTCATGAAAATCGGATCGATCTCGTGACTCTCATTCGACCTTGCGGAAATTCTCGGAAGCCGACACGAAGATTTGTTACATAAACAAAAAGCTTATTTTCCCCACCATCTCGATAAGAAATCGGCACTTTTTATTTATGTATGGTTCTTAAAGAAAGGGGGGCATGTTTCAGGCACCTGACAACGGATTTCGCTTAGTTTTAATACATAGAAAATGTTCTTATATAAGAAATTGCGCGATTTAAACATAAATGTTGGCGGTATTCTGGCTTTAATCCATTGAATGAACATCAGACGTTATATTTTCACGAGTGGCGATTATATTTTCACGAAATGGATTAAATTCAATCTTACACTGAAAAACACAGTTATTCTATTTATTTATTTATGCGTTTAAGCCACTTTTTAAACGAAATTGTTTGACAATTGAAAGCGAAAGTACATTATTTATCCCGTGTTGAGCCCCAAGTTTTATGTCGAACACATGTGCGTGACAGTTGGCGGTACAATGACGTCACTTATTTATTGATTTGACTTCAACGGAATTACGTCGTTATTTCCGATCTTGGATTCGTGTTCTGCCGTTGAGTGGTTCGCGACAAAACGGACTGCCGGAATTGAACGATAAGACACGATTGACTACGATTCTTGGGGAGCCCTACGGGGGAAACTCATAAAAGAAGCGCGAGCGACGATAATCCCACTGCTTGAAGCAGTGGATTATCAAGTGATAATCCACTGCTTTTTCCCAGAAATCCACCGAAAAGCATAAATAAACGTGTATAAACATTTCACTGCCATGACGTCATCTACTTAAGTCAATCATATCAATTTCAAACGGTTTTGTTGGCAACTGATGAGGGGCCCGTTTCATAAAACTTCGTACGACAACTGTTGTCGTAAGTCAGATTATAAAAGTCTTGATTATTATTTATTTCTTCATCTAATCCTTTATTGTGACGATTCCAAAGAGATGTCACAAGACAGGATTAGATAGAGAAATCAGAAATTAAATGTATTTAAAACTTTTGACTTACGACCATTTTTGTCGTACGAAGTTTTATTAAACGGCTATTCGGACTCAAACTGTTTGTAAGTATTCCATTTGTAAATGCTAGTGCAATAAGACAGTGGGGGAGTTAAATATTCCAGGATGCTTCTAAATATTCCACACCATAGTATTGTATCTAATAAGGATTTACGTCCGCTAACAACCATGTAATGAAGTTTCACCCCATTATCGCGGCTTTGGTTACGCAAATGTTACTCAATGTGGAACTACATTTGTCGGGAATAAGATCAAAGAAAATAGTGAAGATTATGACATATAAGGGCTACATCAGGAGCCCTTGGGTCTGGATCTTTCTGTTTGCCCAAACCTTGTCTATTATGAAACATTTGCAAAAATGGGTGTGGGAGTCAGCACAGTATAAGACCATGTACATTGACCACGAATATTCAGCCTGAAGCATGGGAAGCAATCGCCAAAAAACAGAACTTCATTGAAGCAGCATGTATCCTCAGTTCTGAAGAAAGGCGAACTAGCGCTGAGGCATCTGACCAGCCGGAAGAGAATCAGGAGATAAGCCAGTCAAACTACATGTAACACCACCATCAATGAGGAGTCATCCGTCATCACATGTCAGAACTGTAGTACAGCATGTAGCTCCAGGATTGGCCTCTACAGTCACAGGCCACGATGTTCCTCAACTTCTCAAGGCGCTAATCCATAGTCATTACGACTGTAGGATACCATATGACAGAGAACACATTTGAACACCACATGCAACAGGACCTTTAAATATTACACCACATGCGTGGAATTGGGCACATTTAAATGTTTTACCACATGAGTGGATTACCGGTGAGACGTCTTCAAATATTCCACCACACGGATGCAATAGAATGCTTTTAAATATTCAACCACAATAGGACGCCTTTAAATGTTTCACAAATATTCCACCACACGGGCGAAATAGAATGCCTTTATATGTCCACCACATTAGTGAAATACCGATAAGACGCCTTTAAATATTCCGCCAAATATTTCTGTTTTTGTTGTATGTGTTTTGTTCTCTGGAACTTACCAATAATAGACCTGTAAAATACTTAGCAAACAATGCAGAGTCTGATGACCAAAAGCTCTTAGTTCTGGAGAACAAAACAAAAACAACCTAAATGATTTGTGTTCCTAGATTGCAGCCTTATATGTAAACCCTTTCTCTTACAGTCCTTCTTTTTTACAGCATTTTACTCTTGACGTTGTTTATATTATACTTGTGTTTGTCGGAAAATAGCTGTTACAGCTAATGTTTATTGTTATATTGTATCCGACGTTAAATAAATCTTCTTGTATCTTGTATGCGGGTGCAATAGAATGTCTTTAAATAGTCCACCACATGAGAGCAATAGGGTACATTTAAATGTTTCGCCACATGAGTGGAATACCGGTAAGACGTCTTTAAATAATCAACCACATGAATACAACAGGACACTTTTAGATAGTTCATCACATGGGTGGAATAAGGCGCCTTAAAATATTTCACCACATTGGTGCACCAGGGTGCCACATAGCCTATTTACATGAGCCCAATAGGACACCATACTACTATGTATAAGTTTTACAAAATGTATGATATTCTAAAATGTATGTATAATGATGAGATGTAAATAAAGAAGATTACTTACTACTACTACTACTACTACTACTAATACTACTAATACTACCACTACTACTACTACTACTACTACTATGGTGTAATAGGGTGTCTTTAAATATTGCATCACGTGGGTGTCAAGGACGGTGTCAAGAAATATGTCCCACATGCATGCAATATTGTTCATTTCAAAATTCCACCACATGGGGGCAATTATTGCTACAGGTAATTTGCACCGGAGGGAATTGAGGAAAGGGTTTAATCCGCTACTGAATTTTGATGTGTTTTTTTTATACATGTGTATATACACAAAAAGAAGATTTTAGCAAAATGAAAAATGAGATGGATAAAAATGGATTTGTCAACCAATTCTGCTAAGTCGATTCAGATATATCTCTTATCTTAATTTATGTGTTTATATACTTTACATAAACTGCATTAATTATTTTAATTTCTATTCCTTTCTTTTTGACCGTGCATTAAATACTGCATCGACAATTTGAGAACATTTGTCATACGCAAATACATTAATCTTACAGTGGAGAATCTGTTATTCTTTCCCGTTTAAACGCAAACGTACGCAAACGCAAAACACTAAAACGTAGAAAAGAACAACTTTTGGACAATTCTTATAATTTTTGTTTATCTTGGTGGCAAACAGTTTGGAGCCTGATCAGACGCCGGGTTACCCGGCGTCTGATCTGGCTCCAAACTGCTTGCACTGCAATTAATAGTTTTAGCGTAAACGCGTTTATTGGGAAAGAATAACAGATTCTCCACTGTAGCAATCTCAACCCTTTGAAGGCTAAACTAATAGTGTCTGCTTCAAAATTGTTATCTGAACATTTGCAATTAATTAACCTCGTTCACTACCATTACGTCATCTGTTTTTAAATAATTGTCGTCTGCTTTTATTTTTCAAATTTAAATTTTAAGATGTTTGTTTTAAGAAATAATGAAATAAGTGCCAAATAGTTTAGATCCTGATCTGACGCCGCATGAGGACCAAAACTGTTTACAAATAACCATTTAACTCGTGATTAGGCAGTGAAGGACTTATATAGTTTGGTGTTTGGTTTTTCTACTTACGTGTATAACGTATTTGAGGAATATAAAATTGTATAATATGAAATATGATGAAATAAGATTTAGTAAAAATCCCCAGTTTAGATCCTGAGCAGTCGCTGAGTTACTCTGATTTAAAACTGTTCACAATCGCGAGTCAAGTTGTGCCTAGCACCCGTGTGTTAACTCTTTGCATGGGTTTTCGTTTGCAATATTTTCTAAATTTCTTTTAAAAAACATAATGATTATCTTTGCAAACAGTTTTGATCCTGATGAGACGCCGCATTATGCGGCGTCTCATCTGGATCCAACCTGTTTGCAAAGATAATCATTATGACAGATATATCCGCCCCTAGCATGCAAACATGCTAGCATGTTAACTATATAAATACGAAAGACTCAAGCAGGAAACGCAATACAAACAATACACCCACCTCTCAAGCAGAACCTGACGTGCGAATTCGTGACAACTGTTGCCGAAAACAGTTTGAATCCAGATAAGACACTGAGTTACTCGACGTCTCACCTGGATCAAATTGTTTGACGCCCTGATGATAATTACTGACCAAAGGGACTTTAATTAATTTTGTAAAATTTCATCGATGCAGACGATAAAGTTTGAAGACGTCAATTACATAGCAGGCCAGGCATCAAGGTTACAAATAGTTTGTGCTGAGTCTGAGATCGTTCTCAAGCATTTGATTGGTCAGATTTGAGCAAAAGCTCAAATCTGACCAATCAAATGCTTGATAACGATTTCAGTCTCAACTAAAACGATTTATAGCCTTAGAGTTACCGGTTTGGAAAGATGCAAACCACTGTACCCTTTTAGGAAATGTAGTTAAAACGTGTGTATATTGCAAACCTGGGGCCCGTTTCATAAAACTTCGTACGACAAATGTTGTCGTAAGTCAGATTATAAAAGTATCAATTTCTTTTTATTTCTCCATCGAATCCTGTCTTGTGACATCTTTTTAGAATCGTCTTGAAAAGACGATTCCAAAAAGATGTCACAAGACAGGATTAGATAGAGAAATCAGATTAAATGTATTTTAAAGTTTTGACTTACGACAACATTTGTCGTAAGATGTTTTATGAAACGGGCCCCAGGAGTTCTAAAGACCGGTGACAGTTTGATGCACGTTTGTCTTCAGGCGATAGCTTTAATTTAGTATAAAAGTAATGCAGACAAATATGGAAGCATTCGGCATTGCATTTCATCTGCATTAAATCGCCATTGATCTATCACCTTTCCTAGAGACTGCCCATGCATTGCTTCTGGAATACCGGTAATATTTTAATTTATTTTCAATTTTATTCGTTTTTCATCGATAATGAAGCAGATTGTTGTAACAAAACATACCATACATAAGTTGCGGCGTACATTGTCATTTCTATTGGAGGACACCGGAATGATCTACAGTGTTTTTCTTTTCCAAACAAATTTGATGTTCGCTGCAAATAATTTGTAACCAGATCAGATGATGGGTAATCTGGACCCGAGGTTATAAAACTTAGAACAAACTCTGTGCTAAAACCTAATTTCGATTACATGCTTTCTCTTTTACATAACCGGCTATAACCGATTGTAGTAACCTCATTTGGCATGTATTTTTGCAGTAGAATTATGTTTACAAATACTAGTTATATAAAAATTATAAAATGTTTGCTGAAGTGTTATTTGAATTGTCATAATCGCGGGGCCTGGCGTCTGATCAGACTCAAACTGTTTACTATTCAGATTAAAACGTGTCGTCAACATTTTCTAAGAATTGTCATTTTCTATTTTTTAATACAATTAAGTGTGCATTTACAAGTCATAGAACATCATTGTTCGACACCCTGCGAAAATGTTGTTTATTTTTAACAGTTTTTCTCAACTGTTTATTAGAACTAAAATTGAGTTAGCTCTTTTTGGTCTTAAAATTTATCGAAGTTCGACAGTATATGTTCAGCCCTATGAACAGTCAGCATGCTATGATATGAACCCATTACCTCATAGTCTGTTTCTTGCTTTGAAGACAGGTGACCACTTAAAGCAGGTTGAAAGTTAAGCAGCATATGCACTCTGCTTTAATTTCAGCCTAAATTATGTTAGCATCTACTACAATGTAGAATATGGAAATACATGTACATGTATATCTTATGGTACATACGAGGGTGCTTCAAAAGGTAATGTTACTTGATCAATTACTTCGATATACTAAGTGCAGAATGTATGTGTGATATATAATTTTAAAGAACATTTCTTTGCCTACACGATGGTATAATGCATGATAAGATACCATAACTCGATAAGTCAGGACACGAACCTAAATGACCCCTACAACAGGGCACTAGACCTTTTTGTGTATTAATGAAGTAATTCTTTTGAACAAAATTTGATACTATAAATACTTATTGCGGCTTTATTATTTCGAATAAGTTAATGAAACGTTCTGTCAAATAACATCAGATAATTATGCAAACACTACATAGTTTTAAATGTTATTATATAATAATACTAAACGCGTACTGAAAATACCATAAAAAATAAATCTACTGTTACATGTATGTATAAAAGTAGTTGGTGAAAGCTCAGACTCATTTAAAAAAAAAAAAATTAAACCAGGCTATAATTAAAGCCATTAAAGTAGATTTTTATATTATAAAAGCAAAATGTAGATATACTGATCTAGATTTTTTTTATAGCGTTCGAAAATACATTGTAATTATCATCTACTTTGTCAGTAGCAAAATAAGAAATGTTATTTTTGAAAAATTGAGATTTAAGTTAACCCTTTCAGTTGCAATATAATTATATTTACATTAAAATTCAGACATTAACTGATATAGTTCAAAAACAAATTCTAGAAATGGTACTTTTTAAGAAGGTAATACGCCCAAATATAAAAGTGCTTAGTTCCAGTGTCTTCGAGTAGGGGTAATTTAGGTTCATGATGTGACTTATTGAGTTATGTGATCTTATCGTGTATTATACCATTATGTAGGCAAATAATCGTTCTTTAAAAAAGATATATCACACATGCATTTTGCATGTATTATATTGAAGTTATTGATCAAGTAACATCACTTTTTGAAGCACCCTCGTATTCATCACGGTATAAGTAGGATCTATTTTCTTCAGTGGAAGTCTATACTAGAGGCGTAAAAAGGCGTTTTATAGAGTAATGGGTTAAATATATCTGTATTAATTGTGTATGGTGTTGACCGTCACGAAATCCTCGGTGACGTATGCCTTATGGTTGTACAGTCCCTGTGCCATCAGATGGAGTGCCAGGGAACTCACGCTACTTCCACTCGCCTTTTTGATCTTGGCTCGCTTGTTTTGGTACCAGATCTTAATCTGGGCTTCAGAAAGATCCAGAGATTTGGCCAAGTCTTTCCGCCTTTGTTCAGTCAGATATTTACTAATTTCGAACTCCGATCTCAAACGCCCCAGTTGTTCGCTGGTAAATGCTGTTCTTGGACGCTTTTCATCTGAGCGCTTACTTCTGCGCGTGACTTTCCGAGATCTGGGGCCTGAAAATGATTAAAAGATGTTTGAATAATGTTTATAAAAGCTCCCGTGGTAAGATTTAGGAATACTGTTTATTATTTAACCCGTTGCCACATAGCATGTTCTTGTTTTGAAAATAGATTACCGTTTATAGTAGGTTTAAAGTAAAGTAGAATGCTCCTTAAGGAACATTATGGTTTGCTTTAAGCCTGTTTTAAGTTCCAGGCTGGGGAATTACTGGAAATGCCTTGTAAACTTCCAAGCTGGGAGAACTTTTCCTTGGGTATGATGACATGCACTTAGAAGCGTAAAAAAGACGCATTTGTAGGACTACGGGTTAAAAGGGTGCTTAACATTTAAATGTGTGTAAAACGAATATACAGTGGAGAACACGTTATTCTTTCCCAGTAAACGCGTTTAAGCTAAAACTATTATTTCCCTTGCAAACAGTTTGGAACCCGGTAACCCGGCGTCTGATCAGGCTCCAAACTGTTTGCCACTCAAATTAAAACTAGTAGGAAGAGTTGTCAAGAATGTATCATTTTCTACGTGTTATTGCAATGCGTTTGCGTTTCGTTTGCGTTTAAACGGGAAAGAATAACGTATTCTCCCCTGTATCTACTGTATAGTGCATGCACAGATCATGTATTATAAAAAGGACATGGCAAATTTATGTCCTGTTGACAATTCATTTTTACCAACATTTACAATTCAAGTTATTTAACTTTATTATTAACTATTACATTCGAATACCTCGTTGACGTCCCTAGTTAATACTGTGCATGCAGTCACGCTATTTTCAGAACAAATTGTAGCTTCTTATTTTTTCAGAAAAACCACTGGCAAAAAACTCACTACAGACGAGTTTTGATGGTTTCAAATCTTTGGAACCATGTTTAGTCAGCATCGAGTTCAAAACTTTTACTTTGTCCTTATCCGCTCAAGAAAAAAAAATTCAATATCGTTTGATATAATCAGTTCCTTTAAAACGGATCATCTTTTAAATTTTTAGAAATGTATTAGATGAAACAGTGAGGCGATTAAGAATGTTAAACTTCTTGTGTATAAACATTATATTCTGAAATAAATATGATGATCATAAAATTAGTAGAATCTACTTTCACTTCATTTTGTGTACGAATAATTTTGGGACCAGGAAAGTGGCATGCTCCTTGGAATGCGGCGGCACCGAGGATTGCCAATACCACGGGTGTTGAAAAGCTTCCTTGATATTGTTTTAATGACATTTACAGGCCTTAGGTATAGATAGTCTCCAAATATGCCTGAACTGATATTCACATTTTTCATGAAACCATTTACAGAATAGGGTTTAGACCATATCCGATGTTCAGACTCTTTACAGTAATTATTCAATGTTACAAGATCTCTTTATTAGAATCAATTTTATATCCTACTATCAAATATTGTTTTTAAAATTTTCACTGTAAATCTCTTGGTTTTCTTTTCATTCCATACCTTTGTATTTGAGTTTGAAACCCTAATCAGTACTCTCAAGTTCTTTATTTCATGCTTGGCACTGATATATTCACAGAGAAATGTTCTTAAATACGAAATTATTCACGAAATGGCCATGGCTCATTAATCACCATAAATAAACGTTTCTAGATAGTTGTTTTAGCAGGGATTACATTGTTCTGTGATCCCTCTCTACACCGACATCCAATGGGACACACAGAGAGTGTGCGTTGTTCGGCGGGAGTCGTTATACGGAGGGACATAGGCTTACATTTGCAAACAGCTTGAATCCAGATCAGACGCCGCGTGACGCGGCGTCTGATCTGGATGCAAGCTGTTTGTCACTCATCCTTATGTTTCTTCTGTCAAAATGACTAATACGTAACTTTGAGAAAAACAACAGACGATAATTTTAAGCAGACGATATTGCAGACGTGAAAAGGTTGGACATAACTGTCTTGTTTGGGTAACAGCGACAAGCGACGTTCTGAGGAGGGAATCGTTGTTCGGAGGGCCGTTGTCGAGAGGGAGCATTGTAGCTGTATATCGGGTACGTTGGACATATTAGAGTTATCCCCTTTCAGCTGCCCATGATGTTTTAGATTCCGAGTCATTGTAGCTACCCAATTAGCAATAGTCAGTTTACATCATATATGAATGACAGTTCAATCAAGGAACATTGCTCTGTTAATTACTTTGTCTATATTCTCTTGTAAGGCGTCCGGGGTCAATGTAAAATTGAAACGCTTCTAAAAACCTGACAGTCTGCAAACAGGCAACTGACATTTTAATTACACCGCCTAGTTGTAGACTTGGTTGGGATTATAGCTATACAGTGGAGAAAACGTTGTTCTTTCCCGTTTATAAAATGAAACTTGGTTAAAAATGCAAATGCCATGCAATGAATATGCGAAAAATGACAAAGTTTTGAAAATGTTAATGATTGGTTTCAATTTGACCAACGAGTAGTTTGCATCCTGGTCAGACGCCGGTAACCCTTCATTCAATTCTGTTGAAAAGGACAAAATAAGAGATAACACAATTAGAATGCACCGAAACTCAAATTGATTTCCTTTACAGATGGCTATTTAAACAAACAATAAACGTTTACAGTGGAGACAGGGCTGCCATTTCTCTTGATTTTTCCGACATCTTCGGATTTTTCTTAATTTCTCCGGAACTGTACGGATTTTTCCGAAATATTCGGATTTCTGTTCTTACTTTTGATCTGGGATCTGTTCCCGGGAGAACGTTTGTTTCAAAATTTAAAGGCACGTGTAAAGCCCGAGACACTTCCGGCACGCCGTAGGCATGTTATAGAACATTACAATCTATTCGCAACTGACTGTAGGTGAGAAGTGTTCAACGCACTCTAAAATAGTATTCAGTTTTAAATGTTCATCTTTATCTGAATGGCAAACATATAGGAGCATGATCAGACGTCGGGTTATTCGGCGTCTGGGGTCCGTTTTACTAAACTACTTACGCAAAAATTTTAATTTATATTTTTTATTATCACTTGCTACAAACAGCAAATAGCCAGATCAGAGGACGCGCTTAAAGCGCGTCCTCTGATCTGGCTATTTGCTGTTTGCAAACGTTTATGATCGAAAAATAAGAGTAAAACGATTTGGACTTACGCAAAAATTTTGCGTAAGTAGTTTAGTAAAATGGGCCCCTGATCTGGCTGAAAAGTGTTTGCAACGGGAATAATAGAATTGGCGTAAACGTGTTTATTTGGAAAGAATAAAGTTTTCTCCGCTGTACATGTATACATATTGCCTTTACAGTGAAAAGACGGTATTCTTTCCCAATAAAATAAGTAAGTTCTTTGCAATTAGTTTCGTAGATCAAACGCCCAGGAACTCGGCGTCATACCAGGTCCCTAACTGTTTGTCACTCAGAATTAGGTCAATCAATTAGGTGACATTTGCAAAACATCGTCATTTTCTACATAGAGGTTTGGATTTATTTCGTTTCTGATAGAAATGTGTTACGGAAAGTCCTGCTTGTCATTTAACTTGTGACCCATTCCCCCTTAAATACACCTTTTAACTCCATTTATGCATCCCTCCACTGAAGAAAATAATTCCACTTTAAACAGTCATGAATATGCACCATAAGATTTTTTATCCTGGCAGATTGTGGATTAAAACAGGTTGAAAGTAAAGCAAAAAGCGCCTAAGGCACATTCTGTTTTACTTTCAATCTGCTTTCAGTGTTCACCTGTCTCTAAAGCTAGAAACAGTCTATGATATAACGGGTTCAGCAGCCAACTGTCTTAAACTTTAAAACAATATTTAAAGGATTAATGCTTTTTTATAGTTACAGTTACAGTTTATTTCTCTCAGAACATGGCTAAGCATGTTATATAAGGTACAAAATAAACATACATGTATAATAATATTTCAGGCTGTATGGCAAGAGCGAAACACACATGCCAAACCCCTAGGTTTGATACATGTGTTTACGGTCTCTCTTGCTTATCACCTCACTCATCCCCAACTCACGCACCACTCTCCACCACATCAACATAGAATCAATATAGAACAAATCAGAACATTATTATCATTATTGTTATTGTTATTTTATTTGTTACACCCTTAATTTATAAATGATGTGTTTCCGAATGTCACCAAAGACCCGCAACCAGCTGGTTTCAAAGAGATCAGGGACAATCCCTACCATTAAAATCCACCAGACAGGCACCGGGTCAATGGTGTCATCCGGGGACCGCATTAAGTATATGAACTCAAGCTCTTCAAAACTAGTCAAAGACAACACAGAAAGATCCTAAATGAGCTCTCTGCGTCATCTTTGTCCCCGGTTTAAATAGAGTATAGGATGTGGCATAATGCAAGTCAAAAACAACACAGAAAGGTCAAGAACGAATTTTCTGTGTTATTTTTATCCCGAATTATCCAGAGACACCGATTCAGTATAAGAATCAAAGAGGGTGTACTATGAAGATTAGAAACAGCACAAAAAGATCCAAAGTGATCCCTCTGTGCAATTTCTATCGAGAATAATCCACAAAGACCGCATCTAATGTAAGCATTAATTCTGTCGTATAATACAGGATAAAAACAGCGCAGAATGGTCTTTAACCAGCTTTCTGCCCTGTTTTCATCCTGGACCATTCATAAACCCGCATAAGTATAAAACGTTGGTCGGTGTATAATCCAGGTCAGAAACAACACAGAAAGATCTGAATGATCTTTCTGAATCATTTCTACTCCGAATTGTCCATAAACTGGCACTGTGTACAACAATTTAGGATATTTTACAGCGCAGGTCAAGAACATACATATAAGTCCCAAGTGAGCCATTTGCGCCATTTTTGTCCAGGGCTTTCCACTACCTACAAGTGTTTGTTTACAACATGCATTACATGCCTCATGGACTTGTTAGTCTGAAGGAAGAATAAAATCATATCTATCGATCTATCTATCAATCAAATATTATAAGAATTTGGGATGGTACAATGCAGGCCAAAAATAACACAGAAAGGTCCTAAATGAGCCTTCTGCGTCACTTTTATCCTGCATTAACCATAAACCCGCATTTAGTACAACTATTTATGGCCGTGTGCAATTCAGGCAAGATACAACACAGAAAGTTCCTGGATGAACCATCAGCACTATATCTATCCTGAGTTATTCATAAAGACCGCATTTAATATATATAAAAACCCGTAAAAACAATAAGGATGGTGTGCAATGCAAGTCAAAAATAGCACAGAGAGATCCAAAATGAACCCTCTGCATCACTTTTGCCCCGAGTTATCCACCATCCGTATGTAGTTTCAAGATCTAAAGAGATATACAATGTAGATAAAAACAACACAGAAAGGCACTGAAAGCCCTTTCTGCATCACATTTAACCCGAATTGTCCATACGCATACATACCCACACACATACAGAGACACACATCACTTAATAGCGATAATATTGATAAAGTTTTAGCCAGGAAGAGTGCTAAATTATTTTAAGATCAAGCCTAATAGACAACAAGTTTTCTTGAGCCTAGTTACATTATTTTCATTGAGTATCAACGAGAAAGTTTGAGTATTTGCTGTTGTTTTCTTAATAAAAGGTGTTGTTATTTTTCTATCATTATCGAATGTTTTGCAGTTAAAAAGATAGTGGTATTCGTCTCCAATATCTTTGCTACACAGTGTACATTTCCTTAAGTTTCTATCTATGCCTTGCCAACGACCAGTTTCAATAGGCAATCTATTATTGCATGTCCTAAAATTGATAAATTGCCTCATATGATAGGCAGGAAGTGTTATAAGGTAATTTTCAAATTTATGTTCCATTTTTAATAACCTGTAATTTATACATTTAGAAGATTCGTTTACTGTTCTATGCTATTCCTGTCTATATTGATCGTTAAAATTTGTTCAACTTTTTTCCCAATTAAGTTACTGTTTACTGAATAAGGATTTAGCCATATTTAATTTAGCCCGGTGCCTTCCAATATTGTTTTAATGTTTGCGATCCAGTCATTTTTAATATTATTTATTGTGTAGTCATGTAACAATAGTTTATAAAAATAATTTACTCAATTTACTGTCGTCAATAGTTATTAATTTACTCCCAAAAGTTATTTGGCGTTTTTTAATAACTAGTGAGATAGGAAATCTACCCAATTCTCCATATAACATTACATGTGGAGTACTTCTTTTAACATTCAAAATATGTTTCATAAAGTCAGTATGCACTCTTTCAATACCCTTTAGGTCACCAAATTCCCATACTTCACATCCATACAATAACACTGGTAGAACTGTACTATCAAACAGTTTTAGCTGGCAATCAATTAGTATATCAAGGTTTCTGATCTTTTTAAGTAAGCAAAACATCGCCTTTCGAGCCTGATCACATGCATGGTGTTTGGCTTTAGAAAAACTTCTATTTTTTTAAAATACTAGTCCTAAATATTTGAAAGAATCAACTGTTTCTAAAACATTTCCATTTATTAAAATATTACGTTTCCTCTTAACTTTGTCGCCAAAGACCATAACTTTTGCTTTACTGATATTTATATTGAGTTTCCAGGTATTACAATACAGAACGAAGGCATCAGCTAGACGTTGTAATTCATCCTCGTCTTTGGCAAACAATACGGTATCGTCAGCATATAGAATAACTAAAAGTTTCATAAATCGGTCAGTATCTTCATCGGATATATCTATACCTGAATTGCAGTGGGAGTTTAGAAAAAATTCAATGTCATTTAAGTACAGAGAAAATAGCATTGATCTTTTAATTATTTGACTCATTTTAAAGTTGATTTTACAAACTAACTATAACAATTTATAATCTTAGTAATAATATTGAAAGAATGTCTATGCTTCCATGTAACTCAATAATGTATCATGTTTATTGTGAATGTAGTTATTTGTCTTTTCTCGCTTTGTAGGTACATTTATATAATTTCATGTGAAGCGCTTTTGAACGCACAGCTCTTGTGTGAAAGAGCGCTATATAAATCGGCTTTAATAATAATAATAATAATAATAATAATAATTATAATAATAATAATAATAATACTTCTAGTCACGTAGTTTGGTGTGAATTATCTAATACAGGACTGCCATAAGTTGATCATAAAAATCCTAAGATTTCAAAATTTCACTTTTTCAGACGCAATTTTACTAATCGTACCTTTACCCCATAGTCTGTTTCTTGTTTTGAAGACACATGACTGCTTAAAACAGGTTGAAAGCAAAGCAGAATGCGCCTTAATGCGCATTCTGCTTTACTTTCAGCCTGTTTTATGCTACCATCTGCTAGGATAAAATTCCGAAGACTTAGGAAAAATCCGGAGAAATGGCAGCCCTGCTACAGTGGAGAATCTGTTATTCTTTCCCAATAAACGCGTTTACGCTAAAACTATTATTTGCAGTGCAAACAGTTTGGAGCCAGATCAGACGCCGGGTAACCCGGCGTCTGATCAGGCTCCAAACTGTTTGCCACCAAGATAAACAAGAATTATCAGAATTGTCCAAAAGTTGTTCTTTTCTACGTTTTAGTGTTTTGCGTTTGCGTACGTTTGCGTTTAAACGGGAAAGAATAACAGATTCTCCACTGTAATAGATTACTAACCTGCTGAAGGTCTGTCTGAGTATCGTGTGCAGTATACCCAGGCTGGCCACAGGGCTGGCTTCCTTGGACCGCTGTCGTCTTCTCGTGACGTCATCATTCGTAATGACGTCCTCACTGAGTCATTTGCTTCTACGTCCGGTTTTCTACAGTTCTCTCGCTCTTCGAAAAACTTTAATTTGTCCTTTCTAATAATCGAATTTATGGAAAATGTTTTGAAAGTCTGCCCACTAGATATTTTCACTCGCTTATATGTTGGTTCCAATTTTTCTTTTGAATCCACATTGTGCGAAATAGCATCATGTTCTTCATCAGCAGACAGTATACTATTCAGACATCTGAAATCAAACAGTAAGCTGTGGCTGCATTGGTCACCGTTTGGCAAATTCTTGAAATCCTTCACTTTATTGTCATGTTCGATACCGCATTCCCCATCCTTCCGTGACCCATATCTTTCCACACAGTTTGACAGGCCTACATGTATGTGCCTAATTTCATGTGTCTGACCAAATGATGGTTTTAGAATCTCAGCAATAGAAAAGTCAGTTACAGTGTGTGTCACTGGGTCTTCGGACATAGCTCTATGAGAAGTTTGCTTGGTGTTGTCCATAATTTCTACCTCATTCTTACTGTTAGTGTGACATGTGTCCGGTTTTTCAGTTTTGATACATGTATCAGTGTCCAGCATGGTGACCCCATCAATTCTCTCCATCATAGAGACGCGGTTTGCATTTCTGAATTTGTTTGGCCAGAACTCGAGTTAATCATTCCATGGACTAACTACCACACTGATCTTAGCGACTCGTCATTTACAAAACGTGTACCTCTGAAAAATACACTTGTCCTATGCAAACAGTGTAGACCCAGATCAGATGGCTCCTTAGGAGCCATCTGATCAGGGTCTGCACTGTTTGCTATTTTGAAATATCAACACTAAATAGTAAAAGGTTGACTGAGCGAATTGGAAACTGAAATTCATTATTGAAAGTGTTAAGGGTGAATGAGTTAATTTTCAGTGGAGAAGACGTTATTCTTTCCCAGTTAACGAGTGTATGCTACAACTATTATTTCCATCGAAAACTGTTTGGAGTCAGATCAGATGTTGGATAACCCGGCGTCTCATCTTGCTCCAAACTGACCGCCACTCAGATTGAAATACATCGTGAGAAATGTCAAAAAGTTGTAATTTTCTACATTTTTGTGCATTGCGTTTTGTGTAACCCTTTCACTCTCAATGACGCCTACAGTGGAGAATCTGTTATTCTTTCCCAATAAACGCGTTTACGCTAAAACTATTATTTGCAGTGCAAACAGTTTGGAGCCAGATCAGACGCCGGGTAACCCGGCGTCTGATCAGGCTCCGAACTGTTTGCCACCAAGATAAACAAGAATTATCAGAATTGTCAAAAAGTTGTTCTTTTCTACGTTTTAGTGCTTTGCGTTTGCGTACGTTTGCGTTTAAACGGGAAAGAATAACAGATTCTCCACTGTAAAAGCGCGTTTGCAAACAGTTTGGGTCCTGATCAGACGTCGCTTAACGCGTCGTTTGATCAGGACCCTAACTGTTTGACATTCTTATCGGTATGTATTTAGTCATATACAACCTTAAATCTAACTTTGAAACGCGTCTTGCAGACAACACTATACTGAAGCAGACGATAATAAGGCGGTGAAGGGGTAAAATCTCCCGAATAATTTGATCACGAAAGGGTTAAATGGGAAAGAATAACGGACCGTGAGGAAGACGTTATTCTACTCCTTTTAACCCTTTCCCCCATAGAAGCGACTTTTAGCGTATTTAGTTTATTCCTCCGCTGAAGAAAATAGTTCCAGTTTATACCCTCATGAACAATTACTATTACAAATATTTTATATAGCCTAGCAGATTTTAACTAAAAGCAGGCTGAAAGTAAAGCAGAATGTGCCTTAAGGCACATTCTGCTTTACTTTCAACCTGCTTTAAGTGGTCACCTGTCTTCAAAACTTTAAACAGGCTATGAGGTAAAGGGTTAAACGAAACTTAACGCAAACATAATGCAATACAATTTAATAAATGACATGTCATTGAAAATGTTTATGATCTATTTCTGTTAGAGTGGCAAAGAGTTTAGAGCCTTTTCAGACCTCTGATCTCCCGACGTCTGATCTTCCAAACTGCAGTTTGTAACAGAAATAATTCAGTTGAAGAAAAAAAACATCAATAAAACACCGCGTTTATTGGGAAAGAATAACTGTTTCTCACTGTAAGTGCTAATCATCAGATATGAAAAGTAAATCATTATACATGTAGATCATCCTGATTTTAAAATAAGATGACCGCTTAATACAGGACGAAAGTAAAGCAGAAAATCTTAAGGAGATTTCTGTATTTCATTCGTTCTGCAATGAGCAGCTATCTTTCATTAAATGTCCAAATAATTTCTTACTGGTGCGTTTGTGTTTTGTTTGGTTTAAATAGAATAACGTATTCTTCGCCGTGTACAGTGGAGAAAACGTTATTCTTTCCCGTTTGTTGAACCTTATGTGTCACAAAAACTTATATGTCACAATTGTGACGTATACGTGCGAATTCATCTCAAGGGGGTTGCGACAGCCACGTATATGTCACAATGTGACTTTTTGATAGGGTTGACATTAGAACCGTATATGTCACAAAATTGCGGATTTTTCACAACGTGACTTTTTGATAGGGTTGACATTAGAAACGTATAAATGTTTGTTTATTACAGTGTCATTGTTTATTATAGTGTCACCCCTAGCGAAGTAGGGCCAGTCACATTTGTGACGTATACGTTTTGTGACATATAAGGCTCTAACAAAACGTATATGTCACGATGTGACTTTTTGATAAGGTAGACAGTAGAAACGTATAAAAGTTTGCTTATTATAGTGTTTAAAACAATACTCTCCGTGTTGTTTGGTTGAGTACTGTATAATCCATGGCCGCGGTACACCTTAAGTACATAAACATAAAGCTGTCCAAGAATTACACTATAGACCCTAGCCAAATGGTTTCAAAGCGATTGGACAATCCCTACCAGCAAGATCCACCAGACAGGCACAAGGTCAATGGTACAACTCCAGAACTGCCATTTAGACCCACAGCATCCACAGTCTAGAGGTAGCAGTCATTGGTTGCCTACTTTCTTCTAATAACAGATATTAAAGAAGTGTGTTCTCAGACTTTTTTTGAAGGCCGCAATTAAGCTCGCATCTCTGATGTCTGATGGTAGAGTGTTCCAGAGATTTGGGGCTGCATGCATGAAAACTTCTATCTCCAAACTTCACCAAACGACTTCTCGGCACAACCAGCGATACTGATTTACTTGCAGACCGCAGCTCTCTTCGTGGTCTATACACGTCCAGCATACTAACAATGTACCTTGGAGAATCATTGCACATGGCTTTGTATGTGAGTGTCAGAATTTTGAATTCAACTCTGTGTTGAACTGGAGGCCAGTGAAGCTCCTTCAAGACTGGAGTTATGTGATTGTACCGAGGAGTCCTGGTTATGATGCGGGCTGTATTTTGCATACGCTTTAGTTTTCGTAGTGAGTTTTAGGGAACCCCATATAGCATCATAGATCATCATCATCATCGACATCTTCTTCTTCTACTTCTTCTTCTACTACTTCTTCTTCTTCTTCTCTCCTTCTCAATGAACGACGAAAGAAGAGCGATGTCTCTCAAGCATCGCTGTGTTAATTGCTCCAAAGTAATACACAGTTTACATTGCTATGCGAGAGTTAAAAAATAGGTCTGAAAGAGAAGTTATTTGACTGAAACGAGATACAGTTTTCAGATATAGTATGGAAGTTTTCCAGATAATTATATACTGAAAAGAGCATCTCCCATAGGTTCCTGTCGGAGTATCCCTAAAGACACTATAATAAACAAACTTTTATACGTTTCTACTGTCGACCCTATCAAAAAGTCACGTTGTGACATATACGTTTTTGTTAGAGCCTTATATGTCACAAAACGTATACGTCACAAATGTGACAACCCTACTTCGCTAGGGGTGACACTATAATAAACAAACAATTATACGTTTTTAATGTCATATTAGTAGGCATCCTTCAGTCTTGCAAGACTATGGAGTTGTACCCGTAGAAGATGTGACAACCCTGCTTCGCTAGGGGTGACACTATAATAAACAAACAATTATACGTTTCTAATATCAACCCTATCAAAAAATCACGTTGTGAAAAAATAGCAATTTTGTGACATATACGGTTCTAATGCAGCCATATCAAAAAGTCACGTTGTGACATATACGTGGCTGTCGCAACCCTCATTGTGATGAATTCGCTAGTATACGTCACAATTGTGACGTTAACGTTTTGTGACATATAAGGTTCTCTTCGTAGAGCCTTATATAAGGTTCTCTTCGTAGAGCCTTATATGTTACAAAACGTATACGTCACAATTGTGACATATAAGTTTTTGTGACATATAAGGTTCAACACCCGTTTAAACGCAAACGAAACGCAAACGCATTGTTCAAAAATGAAGAAAATGACAACTTTTCGACAATTCTTAATGTTGATTTTAACGTGGACGGCAAACAGTTTGGAGCCTGATCAGACGCCGGATGGTAACCCGGCGTCTGATCTGGCTCCAAACGGTTTGCATGAGAAATAATAGATTTAGCGTAAACGCGTTTATTGGGAAAGAATAACGTATTCTCCGCCGTGTATGTTAAGGTCAGTCCTGTGCACAGCGGCCAGTTGCAGGGGCTTAATCCCTTCACTGCCATGACGTCATCAGCTTTGAAACAATTGTCTGCTTTTATTTCTCAATTTTAAATTTGAGATAGTTTGACTTAAAAATTATAATATATTATCAAACAGTATGGGTCCTGATTACGCCGCGTCTGATTAGGATCCATATACTGCTTGAAAATAAGTTTTATACCCGGGGGTATGGCAGTGAAAAGGGTTAACACACAGGGCAACAGCTTAACATAGAATAAAAGTATTTCTTATAACTCAAATATGTTTTAACCCTTAGCCTGCCAGTCACGACTATAGCTCCATATGCAAACAGCTTGGATCCGGATCCAAGCTGTTTGACACTCGGACAACATTTTCAGCAATTTTGAGCAACTTTGAAGCACTTTGAAACTTGAAGCAGACGAGAAATATAGCAGATGACAATTTATTTGGCGGGCTAAGGGTTAAAACAGTTTATGTCCGCACGAATGTAATTCTGATATATTCCGAAAGTATTTAAAAAGGGTCTTCTTTATGGCAGAACAACAGCAAAAAGAAAGCTGCATTACTTTTTTGTGCATTAAGCATCTAATTGTCAGTTAAGGTTATATTAGCCGTATTTCTTAACCCTTAGCCTGCCAATCACGACTATAGCTCCATATGCAAACAGCTTGGATCCGGATGAGACGCCGAGTAACTCGGCGTCTCATCCGGATCCAAGCTGTTTGACACTCGGACAACATTTTCAGCAATTTTGAGCAACATTGAAGCACTTTGAAACTTGAAGCAGACGAGAAATATAGCAGACGACAATTTATTTGGCGGGCTAAGGGTTAATGGTCGCTTTTCATAAGTTTAGACCCTGGTAAAATCGTTAGAGGTGGTAAGATCTTTACCCTAGAAATACATCTTTTTTACACTTATAAATATTCACACACTATTGAAAGTAGCCATTGGGCTAGAATGTACATGAACATGCAATGTAAAGACATTGCCAGAAAATGTCTGTACCTTTCAAGCCAGGGGCCTGTTTCATAAAACTGTCGTACGCCAAAACTTTAAAATATATTTCATTTCTGATTTCTCTATCTAATACTGTCTTGTGACATGTTTTTAAGAATCGCCTTAAAAAGATGGAGAAATAAATAACAATTGAGACTTTTATAATCTGACTTACGACAACATTAATTTTGTCGTACGAAGATTTATGAAACGGCCCCCAGAAGCATAATGCAGAATGCAAGTAAAGCAGAATGGTCCTTGAGGAGGATTTTGCTTTACTTTCACCCTGCTTTAAGCTTTAAGTGGTTTCAAAACTAGAAACAGGTCCTGTGGTCGCGGGCTAAATGTGCAATTTTAGTCCCATTATCAGGATCTACATGTATCAGGAACGTATATTAGATAGGGACTGGCTACTCCCTATCTAATTGGGTAGTTTATCGATTTATCTCTGTCTTCCCTTTCGCCGCGGTAGATAAGCTATAATCTACGTTCCTGGTTCTATTAAGGCTTAAAACTGTTGTACCAAGTTATTATGCCATTGCAAAACACCTTTCACCTGTTTAAACAGATCACCATCTTAAACCATCACCAACAACAAAAAAGCAAATATTTTGCCAATCCTTCTTCACCGCCTTTCCGCGAGCACATTGTCATTTGCAAACAGTTTGGATCTAGATCAGGCATCTAAAAATTGGTCGCCTGATCAGGATCCTAATTGGTTGTCACTCCTATCGGCATTTCAAGTCAAAATGCCTTAGCGTGACCCTTATGCCACGGAGTAGACATGGTGTCTACTCCGTGATTATGCTAAGCGCGACTTGGCTAACATATTTTATTTTTACACAGACGATAAAATTATATTTTAAGTAAACGACAATTCAACATGATAAATGCTAACAGGGCTACCATACGTTGTTCATAAAAATTATAAGATTTCCACATTTTCAAGCGCGAGTTTAGGAATCGTACCTTTAACCCCTTGCAAGGCTCTATAACAGTCTAATATAATTATGCAAACAGTTTGGATCCAGATTGGACGCCGCGTAACGCTGGATCTAAACTGTTAGACGCCGATGTCAACGTTTACTAATTTAAATCCATAAAATTCCAAGCAGAAATCTGAAGATTTCGGAAATAATCCGTAGTTCTGAAAAAACTTGATTTAGAAATTTCCGAATATTTCTAGAATATCCGGAGATATGGCAGCCCTGTTAAATGTTAAGCAGATAATTTTTTCTGACATTGAAGCGGTTTAAGTTCCCTCCATTTTCTTTTTTCATTTTACGTTTATATACCCTCAAACCAATATTTTTTTTATTAGGCAATATTTATACTTACAGTGGGGAAAACGTTATTCTTTCCCAATAAACACGTTTGTAAACGCTAAATCTATTATTACCAATGCAAACAGTTTGAAGCCAGATCAGACGCCGGGTAACCCGGCGTCTGAGCAGGCTCCAAACTGTTTGCCATCAAGGTTAAAATCAACATTCAGAGTTGTCAAAACATTGCCATTTTACTACATTTTAGTGCACTGCGTTTGCGTTTCGTTTGCGTTTAAACGGGAAAAAATAACGTTTTCTCCACTGTACCCTCAAACCAATGTTTTTTTTTTTAATTAGACAATCTTTATACTTACAAACGAAGTAAATTCAAAAGTTACTCACGAACAGTTAGGTAATATTGTTATAGTAGTAGATCTATTTCAAGTATTTAGATCTACCGAAATTGAAATGTACAAATGTTTCACTAACAGCCAAGCAAAAAAAAAACTTAATCCAGGAACAGTCCACAAAAATAAAGCTACAGTAATATGATCCTTAAAAGCTGGAGCATTCTTTCATTAGAATAATTTGTTGCTGCAACTGAAAATCCGCTCAATTAGGCAGCATTCAGTTTCACGGTAATTAATTCCGGTGGGCGTGCGCGGAGGAGGGGCTTAATTTGTCTCTAAGCCAATGAGTTTTCATGAACAGTAGTACTCGCGTGAGAAGGCGGCTAGGCTATTAAATCAATTTAAAATCGCTCACTGCCATAGTATTGTGTGCCTGTCGTCTAATGTAATTTCTCAAATTGGGGTGCTAGGTATTTTATCTACAGAAATACGATTAGCAATACGATTGGCAAACTGTTTGGATCCTGATCAGACGCCGAATACTTGGCATCTGATCAGGATCTAAACTATTTGCAAATATTAGTGCAACCTTGCTAAGACAGTGAAGATATTAGTAGCACATTTATACAGCTGAACGGGTTCCGCTGCGACCTATGGGACCCCGCCTTATAGTAACGTCTTGCTTTTTCCACCATACTTGTTTTCGCGTTTTCAGATGGGCGACTGGTTTATACAAGGTGAAAGTTAAATGGGAATCATGATTTCTTGTAGGACTGGAGTAAATGGGTAATGTCAGCCATCTTTAACCATGTATCCCATAACCTGTTTTGAAGACAGTTAAGCGCTTAAACGGGTTGAGAGTAAGGAAAGCAGAATATGCATAAAGGCTATTTAAAATATTTCATTATTCGATGGAGGAATAAACTAAATGCGCTAAAAGGCGCTTCTATTGGGGAAAAGGTTAACGACTGCGAGTATTGGATTGAGTTCTCGTAAAAACCAAAAACTAAACCCATTAACCCATTTGTGCCCACGATCCCATACATGGGGCATAGGCAAACAGTGTAGACTCTGATCTGTTTGCTGATAGGAATTTCAAAATAAAACAAAATGAAAATGTAAATTTTGACCAGGAATCCCTTTGATAAAAAATGGACTAATCCAATATATAAACATCGAAGAATCCACTGGGTATATGTATAAATGGGTTAAATACCTTTCTCCACTAGCATATCGAGTAGCAATATTCTGTATATATATATAATATAAGATATGATAAAGGGAGATAATTAACTAACTCAAACAGCATGCTTTCCATTCTGTAGGATCTTTGCAGATACAAGTTCACTGTACAAATTATATAGAGAGAGATAGATAATGTGAACAGACTACACAGTCAGACATACACATACTCGGTCAGATACGGCAGCGCGCCTAGCTGTAACAATGAAATGTACCAACAAGAATGAACCAAGATATGATATATACAATGCCCAGATGTTATGATATTATATTATGTGAATGATTGTTCGTTGATGAGACTGATATATATATATATGTCAGTCTCATCAACGAACAATCATTCACATAATATAATATCATAACATCTGGGCATTGTATATATCATATCTTTATTTAAGTCTCATCTGTGTACATACATAACAAATAATAACAAATACCATACCGGTATATACAGAAAATATGGCGTACACATCCATTCTTTCTAAGAATTATAGGAGACTATCGCAGATCAAATATCATAGAATTGATTCAATTAATTAATTACTATTAAAATTTATATACATAAGTAAGAACATGTGCATGCTGGTAATCGTTGTATTAAAATCAACGTTCTGAAGAAAAAAAGTGTACGTACATTGCCATTGAAATTTCCTTAGTAAGGCTACAAGTGTACTATAATAAATCATAATCCATACAAATTAAATACCATATACCATGCATTTTATCTTGACCTTCTTTTCACATATCTCCATGTCGCATGTAACATTGATGACCAACACAAAATGCATCTTTCTTACTTTTTTGGGGAGGTTTGAATAAGAAATAGGCATAACCTATATTAGCGAGCACAGTGTTTAAAATGAAGTAACGCTTGCTTTTGAAAATATCTGATTTAAACAAAAAAGTAAAATATATCGTATCAGTTGAACCCATAAAGTCGTTCGGCCCAGGGTACTGTACTGCTAGTTTATTGGTAAATGAAAGAATGTATACCAGTCAATAAAAATAAAACAATAACCTCAGTGTAAACTGGAATCACAAAATCGACACCAGAAAATCAGATGAACGGTAAAAAAAACTTAACTTAGTGTAAAACCGTCTTTGACAATAATAAGATTCAACCTTTGACTATGAAACTTACATTTAAAACTATGTCTTACCATAGAGTCTGTTCCGTTAGCTAGAATGACGTTTTGTCATTTATGCCCGCTGTGCTTGCTATGAAATTTAAAGCTACGAGGTTAAAATGTACGTAATTCTTTACCAATAAGTGTTGTTATTGCACAAACAAAGGTGTCCATTGCAAACAGGACTGGGCCAGAATAAGCTCCAAATGTTTGTTGTAAAACTTGATTTCAATACATGTACATCGTCAATACAGTGGAGAATCTGTTATTCTTTCCCAATAAACGCGTTTACGCTAAAACTATTATTTGCAGTGCAAACAGTTTGGAGCCAGATCAGACGCCGGGTAACCCGGCGTCTGATCAGGCTCCAAACTTTTTGCCACTAAGATAAACAAGAATTATCAGAATTGTCCAAAAGTTGTTCTTTTCTACGTTTTAGTGCTTTGCGTTTGCGTACGTTTGCGTTTAAACGGGAAAGAATAACAGATTCTCCACTGTAGTTTCAAGAGGCAGCCATTTTCTACATTTTATTGCATTGCACTTTCCGTTTCGCTTAACCCATTACCTGGCAATAGTCTTATTCTAGTTTGGAGACAGGTGATCACTTAAAGCAGGTTGAAAGTAAGCAGAATGTGCCTTAAGGCGCATTCTGCTTAACTTTCATTCTGCTTTAAGCTACCATCTGCTAGAATTTAGAAATTATTTCTTTTGATACATATTCAGGACTGTATAAACTGGAACGATTTTCTTCAGTGGATGAATAAATTGTAGGCGTAAAAGGGCGTATTTAAAAAGTAATTGGTAAAACGGGATAGAATTACGTCGTCCCTACTGTTGAAGAATACCAATATAAATGTTCTTGTCACTTCAAGCAATTTTAAAATTCCAGACATCATTTCCAGGCGAATAGTGCCCACTACGGGGCTAATAAATTAGAGATTTTTCATTTAAACATTCTGCTCGATACGTACCATTTTACGATAACTGTTGCAACAGTTTGGATGTAGATTAGCTCGGCGTTCCATTTTGATTGAAACATATAATACAAATATATATACAAAATACCAATATATCAACTCGAACAATTGTTGCAGATAACAATTTTAGCAGACGACAATTACGCGCAAAGGTTATAACGATGCATATATACAAGCACATATTTGGACAATTTTTGTAGAAAATGAAAACTAAGGTAGTTTTCTTACAGTATTTTTTCAATAAACTACAGAATTGTAATATTTTTGGGGTAATTTTGTAATTTTTCTTCATTGCGTCATCTCGCTATCTTTCTGTGGAAATTGTCAATTCTTCCTCGTTTCTCTAGTCTCAAGCTGGGGGCTCATTTCAATTATCAGAATTACCTTTACGCCCGGAGATCTTTATCTTCTCGAAAAATGTTCCGCTTCAAATCTACAAGATCATAAGATAAATCAACAAGAAAACATGTTTTCTTTACATGACTTCCATTACGTAACAAGTGTAATTTTTTTTATTTTTCTAAATGACCCTGACATGTTGGTGTTTTCTTTACATATCTTTTCTCCGGAAGTAGCAATCGGCGCAAAAACACTAAATGCGATCCACAGCCGGTAGAAGACTCTCCAGAAGGAAGTCAATTTTCGTCACTTCAGCGCCTAACGATCCGGATCATGCCGGCGCTTGAGCGGTTGTAGGGGCAATGAGGCGTGAAATGTTCCGTTCTCGTTTACATACACCCCTCCTCATGATACGGACGAACATGACATGCTGGGGGAATTGTTTACAAACCAGAATTAATAACTAAATGCAGAGACTGGCACAGGGCTGCCATAAGTTGACATGAAAAATCCCAAGATTGCCAAACTTGCATTTTTTCAAGTGCGATTTTACGAATCGTACCTTTACCCGTTAGCCTTTTCCCTGTTTTGTTGACATGCGACTACTTAAAGCAGGCTGTAAGTAAAGCAGAATGCGCCTTAGGGCGCATTCTGCTGTACTTTCAGCCTGCTTTTAAGCTACTTTGTTCTGGGGGAAAAATCCGGAGAATTTAAAAATTCCGGAGAAATGGCAGCCCTGCTGGCGCATGCTCCACATGGGCATGTAGACTTTCCATATTCCACTGAAAAACACTGAAAACCAGACAGCAGTACTGAACTATATACATGTACATGTATACATGTATTAAAAAGAAAATAATTTAATTTGAGCCCACCACTCAAAAGAAAATAAACAAGACTCTTATACCAGTATTAGCTTAAAGCAAAGGAAGACATTCCTACAGAAACTTTCTACTTTACCTTTCAATACATGCTTTTGCAAATAGTGACAGCTTAACCCTTTGAGCCCTAGTCCCGCTTATAGGCGTCCTTTTCAAACAGTGTACATGTGAATAGTACACTTGTCCTATGCAAACAGTGAAGACCCAGATCAGAGGGCTCCGAAAGGAGCCCTCTGATCAGGGTCTTCACTGTTTGTCATAATGCCAAACATTGACAAAAACAACCCTTAAAAGTCAGAAATGGACTAGACTAAAATGGACACTGGAATTGTCCATTTAAAGTTTCAGGGAGGAAAGAGTTAAGAAAAGTGTGTGAACCACTCCTGTATGTAACTAAATGTATTGGTTTTGCGACAATGTCTTCTAGTTTCCTAATCTAAAATATACAGTGGACACTGCGCATGTACATGTACGTTATACTTTTTTCAATATACGCGCTTATGCTAAAAACCATGCCCAGTTCAAACAGTTCGGAGCCAGATTACACGCTCGGTAGCTCGGCGTCTGATCAGGCTCCAAACTGTTTGCCACTTTTTACATTTTTCTATAGTTACCAATTTTCCTCGTTTCATTTCGTTACACGTCTTAAAAACGTATTCTCCATTGTTACAAGTCACGTCTTTGCCTCGCCGCGATGAAGAAGTGATAGCAAGATACAGACCAGACGCCAAGTTACTGGGCTCTTAGTAGGAACAAAACTGTTTGCAAATGTGTACAGTGCAGAAAACGTTATTCTTTCCCAATAAACGCGTTTACGCTAAAACTATTATTTCCAATACAAACAGTTTGGAGCCAGATCTGTTTGGTAACCCTGCGTCTGATCAGGCTCCAAACTGTTTGCCACTCAGCTATAATTATTTATATTAATAGTAGGAATTGTCAAAAAGTTGTCATTTTCTATATTTTAGTGCATTGCGTTTGCGTTTCGTTTGCGTTTAAACGGTAAAGAATTACTTTTTCTCCACTGCGCGCTTGTCATGTGAAGATATCAGCGTAAACAAGCTAAACGAATACACGTGTAAAAGTTGCATTTTTCACACTCCGTGCTAATTTGTTGAAACGAACGCGAATAAAGAAGTCATTATGCTATTAACTCGAAATATTTGAAATTGAGAGACAAATTCATAAGACATACTTCCTTAATGAGATAAGCAGTGTAGTTGACAGTGTTAATGCAGGTTGAGCATTTTTGTGACCTATCTGAAAATGAGTTTCCTTTGAACCGATGGTTTGTCTTCAGAGGGTATGCTTATAAACTGTATTTATTTATAAACAATAGTCGGGACTAATGAACATTTCAGAAATAAGCACTATTAAAACTACATTATTCGACGACAGAGGGCTATGTTGGTTTAAAACATCTTTTTGTAATTGCAGAGTGATTCATCGCGTAATGGAACACGAATACGGCGTGTTGTATAGAGGAGAAAACGTTGCATTGTATGATTTCCCAATAAACGCGTTTACGCTTAAACTATTATTTTCATTGCAAACGGCCTGGGGCCAGATCAGACGCCGGGTTACCCGTCATCTGACCAGGCTCCAAACCATTTACCCCAAGAGTAAAATGAATTGTTAGAAATTTCTAAATTGACATTAACTGCATTTTATTGCAATGCGTTTCGTTTCGTTTGCGTTTAAACGGGAAAGAAAAACACATTATCCACTGTATAAAATGGCTAGAAAATGTCTACAGTGACCCTTTATCTCATGGTCTGTTGCTTTGTTTTGAAGACAGGTGACCGCTTAAAGCAGATTGAAAGTAGAGTAGAATGCGCATTAAAGTACTTTCTGCTTTACTTTTGCCTGCTTTAAGGCAATAGGAACTAAATAATGTATTAAACTATCGATTTGTACCAATTATTTCCATTGAAAACTGTCTGAGGGATTGATCAGGCACCAATTTATTCGGTTTTTGATCCGTCTCCTTATTGTTTGCAGTGTAAATACTTTACTTTATCATTATCGCGTTTGTTTTTGAAAGGACAAGGTTTCCACATCTGTATTTGGGAGCTTGGAAATGACAGTATAGCAGAACCAGATATAGATACATTTAGCAATTGTTTTATTTATACACCAAGTAAAATCATTATGACTGTTTCACATACATGTAGTCATTAATCTGGATTCACAATCAACACGTATCTATACAGTTGGGAAGATGCTGAAACGTCATGATTATTGCAAACAGTGTGGAGTCAGACTTGAAAACTTCGTACGAAAAAATTGTCGTAAGTCAGATTATAAAAGTCTTAATTATTATTTATTTCTCACTCTAATCCTGTCTTGTGACTCCTTTTTTGGATCGTCTTGAAAAGACGATTCCAAAGAGATGTCACAAGACAGGATTAGATAGAGATATAAGAAATTAAACGTTTTTTTTTTTTTAAAGTTTTGACTTGCGACCTTTGAAACTGAGTACTACGTTAAAATTATCCTTCCATTTAAACACAGATCGGCTTTTGCTAAGTTTAGATGTGGAGTTGCTCCTTTACGAATAGAAACTGGCAGGTATGAAAGGCTGCCGTTAGAGTGCAGAACCTGTCCATTTTGTCAAAATGCTGTTGAAACAGAATTACATGTGATTACTGAATGTCTACTATATGAGGACATAAGAACTGAGCTCTATGAAAAGGCAACCAATATTATTGATAGTTTTATGTCGAAAACTGACTGTGATAAGTTTAAATTGCTGTTTTCTAGCCCACAACTTGTACGTTTTACTGCCAAATCCTGCTTTAATATGTTAAAACGTCGTACAAATCGTTTGTATGATACATAATGTGTGCAATAACAAATACAAGTGATCATCTTTATTCCGTGTAAATATGAAATTATTATGATTGTATATAATGTAACATGTTTTGTTTAAACATATAGCTTATTATTTCGTCCATGTAAATTTTGCTAATTAAGTTATCATTGATCTGATCAATAGTAAGACTGGATTTCTTATAAGAATTACTTAAGTACGCATGTTAATGCATTTTTTGAAAATCGGGTTTTAAAATAAATTTTATGGCAGGTTTTAGATTTGAGATTAGCACTATTTACATGGTTTTAGTTTTAGTGCTAGGAGTTGCTTTGAATTACTGATACTTGAAATATGAGTTTCAGAAACATAGTGTGTTGTGATAAGTAATACATAGTCTCTTATAATTCTTATTTGAATGGCATGGTTAATGTTATGACGAAATTTATATTATGTTTGTATTATGAACTATGATGAGACTGAAATAAAGATATATATATATATATATGTCGTAAGACGTTTTATGAAACGGGCCACATGCGCTGTTCAATTCGGCGTCTGAACAGGCTTCAAACTGTTTGCAATTAACTCTTTTACATGTAACACATTGGACCCGTTTAAAATATACTCAATACATTTGAAAACAGTGTAGATCCAGATCAGAGGGCTCCTGTGTGAGTCCTCTCATCAGGGTCTTCACTGTTTTCTAATTTAGACCAGTATTTGTTAAACTACCCATAATTCCAAGTATAGACCGGTTCATGTTTTGGTAACTAAATATATCCACAAGTAAACCTAATACATGTAACCCACAAAAGTTTCTTAGTGTTGAAAGAGGTAAGATTAAAAAGAATTAATAACCATTAACAAATTTTCAAGAAATTGTAGTTTTCTTCATTTCATTTAATCTCGTTTCGGTTAAACTAGAAAAATAACGTATTCTCAACTGTATAGCTTCGATCGAACTTTGCAAAAAGTACCACTGTAAGCAATTCATTATTATTTAAAAATCTTTTTACAGAAAGAAGATACTATATTCTATGAATGTAGATTGAAGTTGTACAGTCAGGAATATGTTAGAAGAAATATTTTCAATATCGTATAGCAAACGACAGCTTTACCATTCTGTTTTACTTTCAGTATGCTTTAAGTGGTCACCTATACTCAATACTAGAAATAGGCTATGGAGTATAGGGGTAAAGCAGGATGTCGGCAATACAGAAAGCCCCTATATATCAGCCATGTAAAGGCATTAGTATTTCCAGGTTAACCCTTCAGTGACGTCATAAAGCGCATTTGCAAACAATTTTGATCCTAATCAGACGCCGCGTAACGCGGCGTCTGATTAGGATCAAAACTGTTTGCCACTTGTTTTGAAATTACGTCAGTTATATTGCCTTAATCTAACTTTGAAACGATATTGCAGACAACAATATTGATGCAGATGACATGGCGATGAAGGGGTAAACACCTTATGATAATTGTGATCATGAAATGCAACTAAATCATCGTCAAAGGCAATGCAAATAAAATGTTAGAAATAACAGTTTAGACAGGTGATTGTACAGTTTGATGATTTATTTATATCTAAACATGGCAAACAGTGAGGATCTAATCATATAAGTAAAGCATATACAATAACGTGGATTTGAAAGTTGGATTTCAAATATTCATTCGAGCATATTTCATCCTCTCCCCGTGTTTATGATAAAAACCTTCATACACGTCGGTTCTTGACATTTCAAAATATAGCAAAAAATCAAACAGTTAACCACAATGCCAGTCGGCAGTTACGACCACATACAAAAATGTTTGTTTTATATTAAAAACATGTGTTTAAAACATAAAACAGAAAACATAAAAAAGTTGGAGCTTTCTGCTTTACTTTCATGCTTCTTTATGCTAATACATTGTAAATGTTTTATGTGATAATATCAGCGAGATTTCATTTGGCCGCAATACTGTAACTTTGATGTATAAACACATGCTACAGTGGAGAATCTGTTATTCTTTCCCGTTTAAACGCAAACGTACGCAAACGCAAAGCACTAAAACGTAGAAAAGAACAACTTTTAGACAATTCTGATAATTCATGTTTATCTTGGTGGCAAACAGTTTGGAGCCTGATCAGACGCCGGGTTACCCGGCGTCTGATCTGGCTCCAAACTGTTCGTATTGTAAATAATAGTTTTAGCGTAAACGCGTTTATTGGGAAAGAATAACAGATTCTCCACTGTATTCTACATAAGTAACAATGTCACGTAGAAATCAGTTATACAGTGGAGAGGACGTTATTCTTTCCCGTTTAAACGCAAACGAAACGCAAACGCATTGCAATAAAACGTAGAAAATGACAACCTGTAGATGATTCTGAGCATTTATTTTAATCTGAGTGGCAAACAGTTTGGAGCCCGGTGTTTGCTCTAGCTCCAAATTGTTTGTAATGGAAATAATACATTTAGCGTAAAGGTGTTTATTGGGAAATAATAACGTCTTCTCCAATATATTCGATACAGTGCACCACTTTGGCGCTATATACTCATTCTAAGTATGCGTCACTGGGCCGTAAACCCAACAAAACAAACAATACAAAACAATGTCACAGATAATTCAGCTATATATAATTATATTATGTATAAAGCATACTCATTCATAAAAGGTTAATATTGTTATAAAATAAAAACTCTTGGTGTCATATAGAAAACACATACAGAAATACATCACAGATTGAAGAATAAAATAATAATACTTCTCTAGAACATACACAAACCTTAACGCATTGACCCCAGAAACATCAAATGGACAAGTCCTACTTCAAACTAAGTCTAGTCCATTTTCAGCTATTTGGTGTTGGTTTTGCTGCATTTGCAAACTGACAAACAGTATACCAACCAAATACAAACAGTGTGTTTGTGAAAAGTAACATTGTACTATGCAAATGACTAAACCCAGATCAGAGGGCTCCTATAGGAACTCTGTGGTCTTTGTTTTTCATTCGTCCTGGGCATAATATACTTTTCACGGATACCAACAGTGTACCCGCCAATTACAAACAGCGTGTCTCTGAAAAGTATACTTGTCTATGCAAATGAATAAACTCAGATCGGAGGGATCATGTAGGAGCTCTCTGATCTTTGTTTTTCATTCGCACAGGACAAATATACTTTTAACGGATACACTGTTTGAAGAGAACGTCTATACGCGTCACTAGGATCCATGTGTTAATGTAATAAGTTACTAAAACAATTGACAAAAGGACCAGCCTTATGTGTAAATATATGTCTATGGAGTTGGATATTCGAGTTCAAGGATATGAAGAGTTTGAGTCGAATTTGAGATCGTTCTCAATCATTTGATTGGTCAGATTTGATTTGATTTGGATTTTGGATTTTGGATTCCTAAACAATGAAGCTATACCGGGACAGTCAACGCATTTGATTTTACATGTATACATGTAATAGCAAAAAACTGTTAATAATATTATGATGGTTTCTTCATTAAAAATTATATAAAACCAAAATTTGAATTTGCAGAATATTAACTATTCAGTAGACGCACAATGAGGATTAATAGTTCATGCGATAATGAACTATTGTCTCTACAATAATTATTACTCTTAATTTGCAACTTCGACTCACGTAACTATGAATCAAGACAATAAGGTGAACAATATTTACCTCGTATTCGACTAAAATATACCGGTAGTTTTCTTCAAAATTGTTTTCTACTTCATTTTTAGCTGTACATTAAAATGTATTTTCTTTTTTCTAACTACGAGAGTAAACAATGAACCCTGATAAGACGCCGAGTAACTCATCGTCTTGTTGGGATTTCAATTTCTTGAAAATCGAGGACATATCGCACTAAGCCGAACTCAATTTCAATATTGTTTGATTGTTTTCTATTTCTATGTTAATTGTTGCAACATGGTGGGTAATTTAATAAATATTACATTCAGCAGACGAGATCATAGATTCAGCAGATAACGTTGACGTCACACGAGGTGGCTACATACAACCTGTTGTCTTAACGGACTTGTGGTTATACAGACCCTCAGCTTGTAGCTGCACAGCCAGGGGATGCGGGTCAGCAGTCTTTTTCAATTTAGCGCGTCTATTTTGGAACCAGATCTTCACGTTCGTCTCACTAAGCTGCAACTCGTCTGCCAGCCGCTGTCGCCTGTCCTCTGATAGATACGGGTCCATCTCGAATTCTATATTTAGCTGTTGTATCTGGGTGTCGTTAAAAGCTATTCGAGTTCGTTTGCGGCCTGGTGTTGACGACTGCTTCCGTCTCCTGGATCTCCTGCCTGTGAAATAATTAAACCAGAGTTTATAAGAGCATATATAGTAGTCAGTTTGACTAAAATTTACATCGATGCAACTACAAGGGAGAAAACGTTATTATTTCCCGTTTAAACGCAAACGAAACGCAAACGCAAAACACAAAAACTTATAAAATGACAACTTTTTAATAATTCTGAGTTTTCGTTTAAATCTGAGTGACAAACAGTTTGGAGCCTGTTCAGACGCCGGGTTACTCGGCGTCTGACCTGGCTCCAAACTGCTTGCATAGGAAAAACAGTTTACGCGTAAACGCGTTTATTGGGAAAGAATTACGTTTTCTCCACTGTATTACAATGTAACTATTTGAAGCATATTACAGAAGAGAACCCATTATGCTTTCACAATAATATTATATCATACGATTGTGCTAAAACAAGCATTTCAATTGTTACCAGTTTGGAGCTTGATACAACCCCGTAGTCTGATCAAGGTCCAAGCAGTATGTCACTCAGATTGAATTCAATACATTTTAAGAAAAATGTCATTTTCTGCATTCCTTTATATTATGTTTGCTTTTAGTTTCGTTTAAACGAAAAGGAATAACGTCTGACCAACTACAGTGGAGAATCTGTTATTCTTTCCCGTTTAAACGCAAACGTACGCAAACGCAAAGCACTAAAACGTAGAAAAGAACAATTTTTGGACAATTCTGATAATTCTTGTTTATCTTGGTGGCAAACAGTTTGGAGCCTGATCAGACGCCGGGTTACCCGGCGTCTGATCTGGCTCCAAACTGTTTGCACTGCAAATAATAGTTTTAGCGTAAACGCGTTTATTGGGAAAGAATAACAGATTCTCCACTGTATAGATAATCTTACAATAAAAAGTTATAGAAGAAAAAAATTATCTTAACTTGATTTAAATAGTAATTGAAAACGTCTGGGCTAAGTGAATGAACAACGTTGTCATTTTCTATAAATAGCTTGGTCGTTATCAATCAAGATGTCATGTTTATAGGCTTGTTTATTTCACGTGTTCAACCGCAGTACTGCGACTGAATGAATAACAGGACACGCTAGAGTAAGTAACGTCATGTATGACGTCATATAACGTTCCCACGGTGTTTACAGGCGCTAGATGAATGGGATTTGTACTGGCCGCGGTTGTGGTAAACACGCTGTTATTTACCTGGTGTGAAATGACAAATACATGTAATAATGTACTTTTAGATGAATAAACAGAATTGCTTTTGAACATGAATGAGTCGCAGTTCATAGTCAGCAAAACGGCGTCACACTAAACGAAACATAGACTAGTTACTAGTTAACCCATTTTTGCCCACGATCCCATATATGGGACATAGGCAAACAGTGTAGATTCTGATCAGACGCCGCATTACTGTTTGCTGATAGGAATTTCAATATAAAACAAAATGAAAATGAACATTTTGACCAGGCATCCCTTTGATAAAAAATTGACTAATCCAATATAAAACATGGAAGAATCCACTGGGCGCAAATGGGTTAATATGGTAGACCATTGCAGACTAGGATAATACATCGAGTCTGATATGAGGGATATATTTGGTCTACACTGTTTTACAATATTGTTCTCTCAGGACATGGATAGTTTAGCTGAAATTGTCATATATTGATCTATACATGTATATAAATCAGTTTCAAAAATATTGTGCAAGTGAAAAGAATCAAACAGGTGACATTTGTTTTGTATTAATATCATAATATCACTTGAAATTTGAATTAGATTTAAAATTGAGAAATACAAGCAGATAGCGCCATTATTATTATTATTATTATACCCGATTTATATAGCGCTCTTTTCACATAGGAGTTGTGCTTTCAAAAGCGCTTCACATGAAATTATATAAATGTACCTACAAATCGAGAAAAGACAAATAACTACATTCACAATTAACATGATACGATATGGAGTGACATGGACACATGCAAATTCCTTCAATATTATTACCAATATTATAAAAAAAATATTATAATTAGTTTGTAAAATCAACTTTAAAATGAGTCAAATCGTTAAAAGATGAATGGCATGATTAAAAATAGTGATTTAAAAGTCATTGTTGCACCACCTAACCCAGGACCTACAATAACTATAGCTGAATTATACCCTTCATCTTTAGAATAAACGTGTCAAGAATTATACCACAGACCCGCAGCCAACTGGTAGACTATGGTTTCAAAGAGATCAGAGTCATTTCCTCTGCCACCAAGATCCACCAGAAAGGCACCGGGTCAATGGTATAACTCTGGAACTCCAATTTAGACCACAACCTATACAGGAAGAACACAGTCTAGAGGTAGCTGTCATCTATTCACTCCACCCTACATCCCCGGGACCTACATAATGGGTTCACTTTAGGAAGAACACAGTCTAGAGGTAGCTGTCATCTATTCACTCCACCCTACATCCCCGGGACCTACGTAATAGGTTCACTTTCTATCTTCTTTAAGCGGTCGCATGTCTTCTTAACCAGAAAAATGCCATTGCGCAATTGCGTATTGTAATTACCCCATAGTCTGTTTCTAGTATTGCTTATAGGTGTCTACTTAAAGCAGGTTGAATGTAAAGCAGAATGCGCCCTCATGCGCATTCTGCTTTACGTTCAGCCTGCTTTAAGCTTAAGTCTGCTAGGAAATAAAAAATGTTTCTTATGATACATATTCATGGATGTATAAATTGGAATCATTTTCTTATGTGGGTGAAAACAAGGAAAGGCGTGAAAAGGCGTTTTATGGGGTAATGGGTTAAGCCTAGTGTCAAGTAAAGGGACATTGACAAACAGTATAGACCCTGATAATACATCACATAAGAGGCGTCTCATCAGTTTACGAATCCAAATAGCAGTGAGTTGCAAGGAACATCGATGATGAAATGAAGTTAGTCCTAATCGCTGTTACACATATCCATTGCACCCTAGCAATGAGTAGGCTCTATACTCGTCATTTTAAACACAACAGAACATTTTAAACTGTGTTTCTACGAAGTGTACATTTGTTCTATGTAATTCGTGTTCACACAGATCAGAGGAATCTCACCAGGGTCTGAACTGTTGGTCATTTTGCAACATTCACGTATTGTAAAATACCTTTTTGTAATTCTAAATTTTTATTTATTTATTTATTTACATTTAAGGTCGACTGCATAATACACCACATGTAACAAAGTTAAATATATCACAGCAATAAATAAGAAATTTAGTTATAGAATATTGACTAAAAGAAAGCTAATAAGAATAAAATCTTGCATACTTTTGATAAAACTGATTACTTAAAAGGATAATGTGTGTTGAATTAGTAAATTACCTGCAGAGGGCCTATGGATAACCCAATTAAGCTAAAAGCTTATTTCCAATGGGGCCCAACTTATCTAGACTAAAACTACTAAACAAGAAACTAAGTCAGCCAAATATTTAGGTACAAAACGGGATTATTAAAAGTATGCATTCATTTACTGCATCATATCACATATATATATATATCACTGAGGATTAAGCAAATTATCACAGATACATGTATCACATTCAGATTACCCTTCACAGTGCTGAATTTTGAAATGGACTTTTCGAACAGTTTCCACTTTACATAAATTCAGAAATATTATATTTCAAATTGACAGAACATGACTAGACTGAATTGTCCATTTGAAGTTTCAGGGCTGGATGAGTTAATTAAAAATGTGTTGCAATAAAATGTCAACACGCCTTCCCTATTTTTGCCAATTCAAGAGGAAATAAATTATCTACTGAGCATTAATATAATAGATCACTCAATGATTTACCTGTGGATGGTCTGTCTGAATATCGTGTGCAAAACACCCAAGCTGGAAGTTGAACGGTTAATTTCGGTGGTGTCTTCTTGCGGGCTATACGTAGATCCAGAGCCGACTCAGAATCGGATGAAGAGTAGCCATCCTCTTCGTACTGCTTCCTGAATCTTTGGAAGAGACTGAGATCAACTGGTTGTCTGCGATATGTTACCGGAAGTGCTTGATCAAGTATTTCTGGACTTTGAGATCGACTTGAGCACGAGTCCTGGATTTCATCTCCACTTGAATACATATCTCCCATCTCCGAGCTGCAGTAAGTTCCGTCGGAATCGTAATCTTTGTTCGTCAATGTCCCAAAACTTGGTTTCAATATTTCGTTCACTGAGAAGTTCGTGTATTTCTTTGTGAGTGATTTCATTAAAGCGCAGCTGTCGTCGTCACAGCATAGACTTTCGAAATTCCTGACCATGCTGCTCATTTTCTCTATCGCGCTCATAGTTTAAGTTTATAGCTTTAGTCACCAATGTCTTAAATATTAACTACACTACACTATTCTTGGAGGAAATAAAGATATGGAATTGAATTAAATTGAACCTTTCGAAAGCATTCCAATCTCGACACACTTAATGTTTAATTTTCTTGCATGTACATCGCTGAAACACGGTATATATACGTTAACGTCAGCAGTAGAGCGTGAACGAAAATTACGTTAACGTCATTATTTAACCCTTTTACTATCAGAATAAAGTCTAGTTACAAACCGCCTGCTTATATATTTATGTCACATGTTTTAAGCATTTCGAATAAAGAAAACATTGATATGAGTGTCAAACAGTTTGGATTCTGATCAGACGCCGAGTCACTCGGCGTCTGATCAGAATTCAATCTGTTTGAACATACTATGATATCAGACCAAGGCGATGAAGGGGTTGAAATATTGTTGAACGTAAATCTGTTGATCACGTGACAGGCAGTGGCGACCACTTCAATAGGTGTGTAAACAATACGACTCATTTTACGTAAATTGGTTACATGACAAAAAACGATCAACCATTTGTTGACTTGTCGATTACTGGTTAGATTTCTTCATTTGCTGCACCTACATGAGTCGGTACGTGATGAAATAGTCGTGTTCAGGTAAGGTGAGTGAGTGCAAACAACACGGAACCTAAGTTGATATTGTGGTAGACATTCCACACATCAGTAATTGACCATTGAACATATATATTATCCATAAGGTTTGACCTGTCAGTCCATCACTTTCCGTCAACTTTCGTTGACACCATCGGAACTTTCCGTATACTTTATTTATAGATCAATGAAAATTTCAGGTAGTATACTTCAGTCGATGATCTAACGCCACTGTCGCAACAGCTTAGTGGATAGTGTCATTGACTCGTGGTGCTAGGGTCGTTGTTTCGATACTAGGCACTGTTTTGTAAACGTCGGCTTCAGTTGTGTTTTTTTTCGATAATTATATATTTTATTTAAGGGGGTAGGAACACCTTTGGAAAGTAATTACCAAATTCTTCAAACTTTGCATACAGACAGTAAAATTAGTTTCTATGACAAAACTGGTGAAAAAAGTGGGGGTACCGGGCCTTTCTTTTTCACAATTTGAGTTTTTTCAAGGCTACCCCCCTAAAATTGAAGCTTCATAAAAACTCCTACTTTTTTGTACTACGGTTTTTAAATCTTTATTTAAACAATCTATTTGTACCAAAAGTGTCCTAATTTATATTACCATAGTAAGAATAAACCCTGAAAATAATGTTTTTTCAAGATCCAAAATAAAAATTTCACCAGAAAGGAGTAAAATTTACCCCACCCACTTTTTTATAATGGGATAATAAGGCACAGTGAAAATCGCCCTACAAATTGTAGCAAACTAATTACCAAATTTTTTATTTGTTGTTTTTAGCCTTGCAAACAAAAAGTTTTAGTGAAATAGCAAATATAAACACATGGTCCCGGATCTTTTAAAAAAGATATAGATCATTTTAACTAAAAAATCCTTTTTTTCTCATTTTTTCAAATTTTTGTGTATTTTTACCAAAAATATTTTTTTTCAAACAAAATCATTTTATCTATTGAGTTACCTATAATTTATACTAAAACTGTACTACCATGAACATTTCATGCTTATATTCTGAGAAATTGAAATGAAATCGGATGTAACAAAATACAACCTACCTATGAAAACAGTGAATGCTGTTAACTACGAATAGGACATAAAACTTAAAAAGTCCCTTCCGGAACGAAAATCCAATTTTTTCCCGGGAAAATAGTGCTTTATTACTGTATGCATTCACAAAAAATGAGTTCTTAACATTTTTTTTAAAACGAGTTCGTAAAATTTCTCGGAAATTTCATACTGCTCAAAAAGACAGGCCGACATCTGTTCTGTTCTGCTACAGTGGAGAAAACGTTTTTCTTTTCCAAATTACGCTTGTACGCTAAACTATTATTTCCATAGCAAACAGTTTGGAGCAAGATTAGACGCCTGGTAACTCGGCGTCTGATCAGGCTCCAAACTGTTAGCCACTCGTCGAAAATTGTCCTGCTGTATGATTTAATGCTATGCGTTTGCGTTTCATTTGCATTTAAACGGGAGAGAATAACATTTTCTCCACTGTATACGCACTTCTCTATCCAAGTTTCCTTAGGCAAGTTCACTGTACTTTATTTGATGCAATTGCATGAATACCATGGTTTGTATGTGTCTACCATAAAAAAGTTATAAAAAAAGACACATTAAGAAATATTACGAAATTAACTCTATCGGGTACCGAACCCATAACCCTTACGTTGGTAGCGCAGACACATAACCACTGAGCTATTACCGACTGTAGTTAAATTATCAGATAATATAATGAAATTCGAGTCATCGTTGAATGGCTTATTTACTATACACTGTTTTGTTGTTTCCGGAAGATAAAAATAGCTTACGGAAAAAGACGGAATATTCATAAACTGACAGGTCAAATCTTATCGACAATACATACAGATAGATAGATAGAATCTTTATTTACATCTCATCAATGCACATTCAATACATATAAGAACATATTATATGCAATGATCGCTTAAAAATAGTACAAAGCCATTCCTTAAATGAATTACAAGAGATGATAAAAATGACATAACATGTCATGTATAACACAGATATTTATTACATCACAGTATGACACAAATGAATATACATGTATATGTAGTCTAAAGCGGCCAATCCACGCTCAATATAATTGTCAATATATTTGACTCAATTGTATCGGCAATACATGTATTAGCAATATAATATGTAAATATAATTTAATTTAACAAGAGTGAAATATTGATCAATACAAATGATGAGGCAAAAACACACATCAAGACGTCAATAAATATTTGAACTCTCCAATATTCTTCAGTATATTGATCCAGTCTTCAATACCCCTCCCCTTTTCTCGATCAATAAGATTGTCAATATATATTTTTGACAATTACATGTATATTGACAGTTATATTGAGTAGGGATGGGCCGCTGAACCTCAGTAACTCGATCTCACTTAAGTCAAACATACAGGGCTGCCATAAGTTGACATGAAAAATCCTAAGATTTCCAAACTTGCATTTTCAAGTGCGATTTAACGAATCGTACCTTTACCCATTAGCCTTTTTCTTGTTTTGTCGACATGCAACTACTTAAAGCAGGCTGTAATTAAAGCAGAATGCGCCTCAGGGCGCATTCTGCTTTACTTTCAGCCTGCGCCTCAGGGCGCATTCTGCTTTACTTTCAGCCTGCTTTAAGCTACTATGTACTAGGAAAAAATCCGGAGATTTAGGAAAATTCCGGAGAAATGGCAGCCCTGAACATACCCATATTTTAAAGTTAGAGCGTGGCCTAGCCATGTTAAAACTGAAATATGGATATACATTGTGTATTTGATTTTTTACGAGATCTACTCATTTAACTTCAACTGAATGAATACGGGTTAGTCGACTATATAGCGAGTCTGAGTAAAACATTTATATAAAGATGCATAATGTGATTTTATTACAGGTGAAGAATTTTGCATTACTTTTGTTCTGTATCAATCAGCTATATATCTGGGGCCCGTTTCATAAAACTTCATACTGCAAATGTTGTCGTAAGTCAGATTATAAAATTCTCAATTATTATCTATTTCTCCTTCTAATCCTGTCTTGTGACATCTCTTTGGAATCGTCTTGAAAAGACGATTCCAAAAAGATGTCACAAGACAGGATTAGATAGAGAAATCAGAAATTAAATGTATATTAAAGTTTTGACTTACGACCGTTTTTGTCGTACGAAGTTTTATGAAACGGGCCCCAGTAGAACATATACTTGTAAGTTTTGACTAAAAATGTCGCTGAATACAGTTTAGGATGTACTAGTATATAGAGTTATGTCTGTGTTTACTGAAGTGTGCATGTACTTTAAGGATTCTCGTTCGACCAATAACCGCACTATCGTACATGTGTATTTCATAATGTTTTAAGATTCTTTAATGCTGATATCTTTTTCTTGAATAAACACCTTTACTTTCAATAACTACATGTATTATTTATCACAATAGATTTTAACATTCGAAAACTTATTTAGTCCTTATCTGACCATAGCTGTCAGTCTAACTTGAATTTAATTACTATTTTATTAACAGGTCATATATTTTAGGCAATATAGAAATATATCAGTTTTCCAGTTTATCGCTCACTGTTGGTGAATATTGAATATACATGTATGGTGACAACCTCATTAAAATATATTCAAAGATAACTATGACATTTTTAAACAAAGCGATATCAATAAACTAGATTTTCTTTGGTTAGCACAAGTCTACAATATTACATTTCTGAATATTCATTTTAATACAGTGTATACTACGGAAGCTTATACGGAGCCCCTTATACGTAACAATATCTCTGAAAAATTAAAGAATTACATATCTTTGATATATATTAAGTGATATTTTATGTGTAGTTATATCTTTATCGAAATAACAAATTTATATATCTGCAATATATAAAAGCTAGTGTTTTCTGAACAGTTATAAGATAAAAATACGAGATAACTTTTTTGTCAATTATAAATGGAATTAAGATATAAATTGGTAAAAAGCAGAGAATGTGTATCTTACAAAACGTATCTTTTGTATATTTCTAAGCTATAATAAAGCTAAAAGGCTAGAAAAGATCACATTGTATGTTAACCAAACTAAGTTCATTTTCTATACTACTTAAGTAAGTATTTCATATACTTAATTACTATATTGCTGATATCATCTTCACAACATATAATAGATCGAAAGTAGTGAATTATATTAAATAAATAGTGATCTTTTTATGAGAAATTTCGAGCTTATTTAAATGTTTTTCAGTAAAAACGATTTATTTATATTTCAAAGCTAAATATAAGAGACTTAAAACTGACATGTTATGTTGTACCCAACGTATATCATTTATTGTTTTAAAGCATTTTCATATAATAAAACTGCGTGGCATTTTTACACATTTACTGTATATATAAGGGGGGGGGGGGGGGGGTCCGTAGTATACCATTAACATGTATGCAATTAATCGATATATAGTAGACCAGTCAAGGCAGAAACTTTGTTGTTTTGTTCTGTCATAATGATTAGCTTTAGTGAAATAACTATGAGAATGCAGTGTCTAGCAATTAACTCAATTTCCCCTAAAACCCCTGATCATTTAGGATTCTTTTTAACAACAGTCATCTGCTCAGGGTCGATGCCGCTTACACAGGACAAGTGTACATACAGTGGAGAATCTGTTATTCTTTCCCGTTTAAACGCAAACGTACGCAAACGCATTGCACTAAAACATAGAAAAGGACAAATTTTCGACAATTTTGACTATTCATGTTGGTCTGAGTGGCAAACAGTTTGGAGCCTGATCAGATGCCGGGTTACCCGGCGTCTGATCTGGCTCCAAACTGTTTGCAATGGAAAAAATAGTTTTAGCGTAAACGCGTTTATTGGGAAAGAATAACGTTTTCTCCACTGTACGAGTTTGTTGATGACGAGTACACTCGTCTATAGGGGAGAACGTGTTGATCTCCTAAATGTTTAAACACTTTCAAAGTGACCGTTATATATATTTGTCTGTTTCAAACAGTGTTTGTCCTTTTTTGTTTCAAAACTAGATTTAAGGCAAAATGATTTGTTTGATTGATATCGTCGTATGCCATAATCACGTTAGAAATTCGGGAATAATAGCCCATATTTATTCTTAGGAACAAGTATACAAGTGACCAACAGTAGGATCTAAAATGTTTGCACATATCATTTAATTAGCAATCACCAGTCTATGCATTTAAACCTCCGAAACCCGACACGAAGCTATGTCAAGAACACCACGTCATCAATCCAAGCGGCTCTGATATTGACATTTCATGCATATTACAATAATTGACATGCGTTTCTGGAATTTGAAATATAATAACTGCATCAGCTGCTTTTTTGCGAACGTTTGTGCAAGTATGCGTTGCATTGTTTGAACTCTTTTGTCTGCTATATACGCTCGTAATATTTCTTTTGTCAAATTCCAAAAATCTGAATTTAACTATTTCACTGCCAACGGCGCCAAAAATGGCGACTTTGCAAACAGTTTACGCGGCGTCTGACCAGGATTCAAACTGTTTGCCACTGGTACAGTGGAGAATCTGTTATTCTTTCCCGTTTAAACGGAAACGTACGCAAACGCAAAACACTAAAACGTAGAAAATAACAACTTTTGGACAATTCTGATAATTTTTGTTTATCTTGGTGGCAAACAGTTTGGAGCCTGATCAGACGCCGGGTAACCCGGCGTCTGATCTGGCTCCAAACTGTTTGCACTGCAAATAATAGTTTTAGCGTAAACGCGTTTATTGGGAAAGCATAACAGATTCTCCACTGTATCGACATATTTCAGTCAAAACAGAATTAATGCAGACTTTAAAAATATTGCAGACGATACTACGAATGCAGGTGATATTTTGGCGGTAATAGGGTAAAAACAGACGATAAGACTAGGCAGGGAAACAGTTAAAGACAATGGCAGACAACAAGATGGTTACTTAAAGCAGAATGAAAGTGGAAAGGAGTGCGCCTTAATGCGCATTCTGATTTACAATTAGCTGCTATAACTACCATCTGCTAGGATATACAATATTTCTTATGGTGCATTTTCTTGACTTTATAAAGTGGAGCGTTGGTTTTAGAGGAGGAATAAATGAAAGCGTTAAAATGCGTATATATGGAGTAATGTGTTAAATAAAATCGAAGGCATGAAAAGCTGTCTCAACGAGAGAAAGGGTTTATTTTGCTGCGAAGTCATTTGAAAATAGGAGAATATACACGTACGTAATTATGATAAATTGTACTCAAGTTCTACCTATCTTATGTTTTGGAATTTTGCCGGAACCGATGCAATTGTAGTGGTATTTAACTCGTTTAAACAAATGTTCCCGACAAAAGCTTCATTTCTGATGTTTGAATTTTGTCACTCATCCAGCGTCATAACAGTACAAGACAAATCTGTCCATAGTTTGGAAGGAAACAAAGGAGGAGAAGGCAGGGAGTCGAAATAGAGCTGGATGTCTGAATTCGTTCCATCACCACCATCGCGGATTGGTAATCGCTTACAGCAATGTTCGAATATTTTCAGTCGCTTACCACAACGGAAAAACACTTAGCAGTAACGCTCGGCCAGTAATGAGAATCGCGTTCGGACTTTTTTGTCAGAAATAAATTACGGCTTGTTCGAATAGCAGTGGAGAAATAATGTTATTCGTGTTCACCTTTTAAAATTACATTGACATCTACTCAGCAATGATGATCTGTCAACACGTCAATCCGAAAAAGATGTTTATTTCATTAGTTTCATCGGTTTTCGCGGCTGTATTCCGCCAAGGAACAGTGCAGAACAAGCGTTAGTTATGAATCGATGACAGCCGATGATTACTCACCATTAGAGCCGGATCACAGAACACCCAATGTGGGACGAGAGAACTGAAAGAATTACACCGATCTGAAAGACATCCGGAGTGATGATGGTTTATGTGAGCATGTAGAGATCTAGCTAATTTTCTCAGGGGGAGGGACATGCTAGGTGTGGAGCGGAGGGACGGACAGTCGGGGTTGTGAACAAACTTTTAATCATTCTATCTGAGGAAGTTTCTGTAAACGCCAAAACCTACTCCTACACACACGTATCGCAAATAACTATACACCAACGGCAGCTATAAAGCAAAAGGTTTATATAGTAGCTTCAGTTACTTTCATTTTACTTTTATCAGTCATTTTCTATAAACCCATGTGGATATTACTGTGCACCTAACGTCACCGTGCCCCATGTTGCACATTTGAACAAATCCATTAACTTCGTTTTTGAACCTTTTGCCCAACTATCGTTGGGGTGTCCAGGCCTTGGTCTCTTCGTCTAGATCCGCACATGATGACATTGTAGATATTACTAAAATTGTTGTCTTGATTCTTTATAAAAGTCGTCTGAATATGAAACCATTGGAGTGGATGGAGAAAGATAATGAATATGCCGAGTAGCCTGTATACACAGTGGAAAAAACGCTCTTTTCCCCGTTTTGACGCAAACGAAACGAAAACGCATTGCAATGATAAAATATATAATATAAAATACATTTTTTAAAAGTTCTAACGACTTATTTCAATCTTTGTGGCAAATTGTTTTGAGCCTAATCAATCTGATCTGGCTCCAAACTGTTTGCAGTGAAAGTAATGTTTTTAACATAGATGTGTTTATCGGCAAATACTAACGTCTACTAGATAAGTTGTAGTTGTTAATAAATCGTATCCTTTTTGACAAGAAATGTAATTTTCTACATTTTACTACATTGTGTTATTTCATGTGATCAAGTTTCGTTTAAACGGGAAATGCTATCGGCCCTTCCCTTTGTACAATGAAGCCAATGTTCAATGATCATCAGAGAGGTATTTCTCTAAATCACTGGATCCTGAAACTTCAAATGGACAATTCCAGTTTCCAATTAAATCTAGTCTAGTTAACTGTTTAGAGCTACAGGAGAGAAAACATATTTCTTTCCCAATAAGCGTGTTTATGCTAAATCGATAATGTCCATTGCAAACGAAAAGTAACGCGACGTTTGATCAGGATCAGAACAATTTGCCACTCAGAATATAAAAATTCGTTAGATATTTCAAATAATTGTAATTTTCGTACATTATAATGCAGTGTTTTTGCGTTTCGTGTGCGTTAAAGCGGGACTGAACAATAACGTATGTCCGACTGTCACTGTATAAGTTAAAATGAACACCATGACATTGCAATACCCAAGCTTACGCTAACTACATGCATTTAAAGTAAACATCCTGACATTGCAATACCCAAGCTTACGCTAACTACATGCATTTAAAGTAAACATCCTGGCATTGCAATACCCAAGCTTACGTTAACTATTTAAAGTAAACATGCTGGCATTGCAATGCCTAAGCTTACATTAACTATTTAAAGTAAACAGGTGGGCATTGCAATACCCAAGCTTACGTTAACTATCTAAATACATGCTGGCATTGCAATACCCAAGCTTACGTTAACTTTTTAAAGTAAACATACTGGCATTGCAATACCTAAGCTTACGTTAACTATCTAAAGTAAACATGCTGGCATTACAATACCTAAGCTTATGCTCCCTATCTAAAGTAAACATACTGGCATTGTAATACCTAAGCTTACGTTAACTATCTAAAGTAAACAGGCTGGCATTGCAATACCTAAGCTTACGTTAACTATTTAAAGTAAACAGGCTGGCATTGCAATACCTAAGCTTACGTTAACTATCTAAAGTAAACAGGCTGGCATTGCAATACCTAAGCTTACGTTAACTATCTAAAGTAAACAGGCTGGCATTGCAATACCTAAGCTTACGTTAACTATTTAAAGTAAACAGGCTGGCATTGCAACACCTAAGCTTACGTTAACTACCTAAATACATGCTGGCATTGCAATACCAAAGCTTACGTTAACTATCTAAAGTAAACATACTGGCATTGCAATACCTAAGCTTACGTTAACTATCTAAAGTAAACATGCTGGCATTGCAATACCAAAGCTTACATTAACTATCTAAAGTAAACATACTGGCATTTCAATACCTAAGCTTACGTTAACTATATATATATAAAGTAAACAGGCTGGCATTGCAATACCCAAGCTTACGTTAACTATTAAAGTAAACAGGCTGGCATTGCAATACTCAAGCTTACGTTAACTATTAAAGTAAACAGGCTGGCATTGCAATACCCAAGCTTACGTTAACTATTTAAAGTAAACAGGCTGGCATTGCAATACTCAAGCTTACGTTAACTATTAAAGTAAACAGGCTGGCATTGCAATACCCAAGCTTACGTTAACTATCTAAAGTAAACAGGTGGGCATTGCAATACCCAAGCTTACGTTAACTATCTAAAGTAAACATGCTGGCATTGCAACACCTAAGCTTACGTGAACTAATTAAAGTAAACAGGCTGGTATTACAATACCTAAGCTTACGTTAACTATCTAAAGTAAACATGCTGGCATTGCAATACCTAAGCTTACGTTAACTATCTAAAGTAAACAGGTGGGCATTGCAATACCCAAGCTTACGTTAACTATCTAAAGTAAACAGGTGGGCATTGCAATACCCAAGCTTACGTTTACTATCTAAATACATGCTGGCATTGCAATACCCAAGCTTACGTTAACTATTTAAAGTAAACATACTGGCATTGCAATACCTAAGCTTACGTTAACTATCTAAAGTAAACATGCTGGCATTACAATACCTAAGCTTATGCTCCCTATCTAAAGTAAACATACTGGCATTGTAATACCTAAGCTTACGTTAACTATCTAAAGTAAACAGGATGGCATTGCAATACCTAAGCTTACGTTAACTATTTAAAGTAAACAGGCTGGCATTGCAACACCTAAGCTTACGTTAACTACCTAAATACATGCTGGCATTGCAATACCAAAGCTTACATTAACTATCTAAAGTAAACATACTGGCATGTCAATACCTAAGCTTACGTTAACTATATATACATGTATATATAAAGTAAACAGGCTGGCATTGCAATACCCAAGCTTACGTAACCTATTTAAAGTAAACAGGCTGGCATTGCAATACTCAAGCTTACGTTAACTATTAAAGTAAACAGGCTGGTATTGCAATACCTAAGCTTACGTTAACTATCTAAAGTAAACATGCTGGCATTGCAATACCTAAGCTTACGTTAACTATCTAAAGTAAACAGGTGGGCAGTGCAATACCCAAGCTTACGTTAACTATCTAAAGTAAACAGGCTGGCATTGCAATACCCAAGCTTACGTTAACTATTTAAAGAAACAGGCTGGCATTGCAATACCCAATCTTACGTTAACTATCTAAAGTAAACATGCTGGCATTGCAATACCTAATCTTACGTTAACTATCTAAAGTAAACAGGTGGGCATTGCAATACCCAAGCTTACGTTAACTTTCTAAAGTAAACAGGTTGACATTGCAATACCCAAGCTTACGTTAACTATTTAAAGTAAACATGCTGACATTGCAATAACCACGCTTACGTTAACTACATCCACTTAAAGTAAACAGGTTGGCAATGCAATGACCAAGTTTGCGTTATCTATTTAAAGTAAACAGACTGATATTGCAATACCCAAGCTTACTTTAAATATTTAAAGTAAACATGATGATATTGTAATTACCACGCTTACGTTAACTACATCCACTTAAAGTAAACAGGTTGGCAGTGCAATGACCAAGCTAGCGTTAACTAGATGTATTTAAAAAGAACCGGCTGGTAATGCAACTATGTACGTCCATATCCACATGCATCGTGTCAGTTTGTTCTTTCTTTAACATATTACACACATATTCTTTAATTATAAAAAATGTTTAACAAATATAATTTTGTTTTATAACTTCATTTGGAGTATTTTAACTGCATAATAGTACAAGACCGACTTATTTAGATTACACCCGATAAATTGAATTGAATTTGTTTCTTTAACAATATATCTACGTATACAAGTTTTGCAAAATGACAGATTAAAAAAGTAGCCTACTCGGCTTTACTACTTTCTCTGCATCAGTGTGCTACAAGCTTAATAATTAATTCATGAAAACAAAACCGATGCCCATTATGCAAACAGTTTGGAACCAGATAAATCGGCGTCTAACCCGTCTCTCAACTGTTTGCTACTCTGATTCAAATAAATAGTAAACATTTTCAAAAGGTCATTTTCTACACTTGATTGCAATGCGTTTGCGGCCTGTTTCATTTAACTTTTTCATCACCATGGACCTGTTTAATCCTGGACGTGATATAGTAACTCGACGTCTCACCCGAACATAACTCCTTGAAGTTCAATGTTGTTTACATATTTATGAGTGCAAACAGTTTGGAACCTGATCAGACGCCGGGTAACCAGAAATCTGACCACACCCAACTGTTTGCCGATTTGAATAAGTCCATGTAGTTAGGAATAACGTCTTCTTCACTGTAAGGCGGGGTTACTGTTTCCTATTGACATCATTGTTTCAATTTTATTTGTAATTTGGAATTTGGGAATTAGTAACATACTGTAAAACCGGTTTTATTCGCGAGAATTCGCGAATATGTTGTGTCGCGTCTCTAGTTTTGAAAATAGGTGACTTCTTAAAGCAGGTTGAAAGTAAAGCAGAATGTGCCTTAAGGCACATTCTGCTTTACTTTCAGCCTGCTTTAAGCTATCGCCTGCTAGAAATATTGCATGATGTCGCAAATTAATACAAAATCGCATTACGCGAAATATTCATGACGCGAAAAATACCTGTTTTACAGTAGTATACCCTGTAAATTGTTGAATGCATACATATTTTTCTTGAAAATATTTCTAACCACATATCTGGGTGGTCACGGGTATATAGAATAAACACCTTTTCCAGCTCACAAACTTAGTTTCAGGAGGTTGCGTACAAAGCTTAAGCTGTCGATAAAATGGATTTAATGGCAATATAATTAAAAAGCCCATCCTTGCAAATTTGTCTAATAAATTTAGCAACCTTTCTACACATGTGTGAAAATTCAACCGTAACTGTCATTGTCGAAGGTCATTAGGCCGTTTACAGCAAAGCAAACCCATACATTATAAAATCGCTTATATCCCTGAGAAGTCGTTTTATCTCTCCTCGAAGATAATTTAATGCCGAGACGTGTTGATAAAACTAACAAAATAAAAATTGCCGTAAATTATAGGTATGTTTTCAAGTGGCAGTAAACCTCCTTTGCAACAATAGCCGGAAAACAAACCTATTAATAAGCTACTTTTTAAATATGCACGAAACATTCCGAAGCAAAGAGGCAATCTGACCGTCGAGATGTTAAATTTTTGATTACACTATTAAGACGGTAATTGATATCTACTGTATAGGTTTAATGGCGCTTGATTGTAAAGAGGGACATTTGAGCCTTCTAATTAATCTGACTTGTAGCTCCATATCTCTCTATTGGACATGGTGTCCGGTTTTATGTCCAAGGTGACCGCTGGTCATTGAACATTAACCTGGCACAATCATGAACATGCCATATTTGACATAGCCAATCTGACATCGCATTTAAAATGGAAAAATGGGGTTTGCTTAACACATAACTCCATAAATACGTTTTTTTACGAATTTAAACTATTCTTCTACTGAAGAAAATAGTTACACTTTATACAGTCATGAATATACACCATTAAAAATAGTTTCTATATCCTAGCAGATTGTAGGTTAAATCGGACTGAAAGTAAAGCAGAATGAGCTTTAAGGCACATCCAACTTACTTTCAACCTGCTTTAGGTGAATTGTCTACAAAGCTAGAAACAAGTCCTGGGGTAATGGGTTAACGCGTTCCTTCATAGTAACGTCTTTTAATACCTCTGTATAATTCTTATAGAGATATCTATGCGTTTTTCTTTCTTGCCCTGATAAATAGTCAAACCAAACCTTTGAGCAACATACATGTAACAGATGATTACTTAAAGCAGAATGAAAGTAAAGAAGAAACTCTTTACGTAAGTTTTAGATTTACTTTCAGTCTGCTTTAAGAAATCATCTGTCTTAATCAATGAAAAAGCTGTGGAGAATATTGTTGACTGGTTTCTGTCTGGATATTTAAATAGCTGCATGTTTTAAGATCGAATACATTGTATATTGGAAGGTTTTACTATATCAATTGTATGCATATCTCAATATTTGTATTTTAACATTTTGTGGATTTCAGATACTAATAATAATACATGTACTAATAATAATTATCCACCTTCTCCGCCTACTGATGTTACAGTGGAGAATCTGTTATTCTTTCCCAATAAACGCGTTTACGCTAAAACTATTATTTGCAGTGCAAACAGTTTGGAGCCAGATCAGACGCCGGGTAACCCGGCGTCTGATCAGGCTTCAAACTGTTTGCCACTCAGCTAAATATCAATAGTCAGAATTGTCAAGAAGTTGTTATTTTCTACATTTTAGTGTTTTGCGTTTGCGTACGTTTGCGTTTAAACGGGAAAGAATAACAGATTCTCCACTGTAACAATAGCAATAACAATAACACCCTTCACTGCTATGACGTCATCAATTCAAACAACTGTCGTCTGCTTTTACTTCTCAATTTTGAGTTGTAGGTATTTTGACTTAAGATTTTGTGAAAAGAGTGCCAAACAGTTTGGATCCTGATCAGACGCCGCGTCACGCGGCGTCTAATCAGGTTCCAAAATGTTTGCAAATAACCATTGTACTCGGGGTAAGGCAGGGAAGGAGTTAAACATATAATAATGATAATAATAATCACCATCACCACCACCGTCATCATCATCATCATCCCGATCATCCTAATCATTACCACCATCATCATCAGTTTAAAAGTTACGTTCCGACGGACTACATGCAGACAGGTTTAAAGACGTCGTTCAAATTCTTCCGGGAAAAAAAAGCGGCTTGGACAAATTGCCATGTAACCAAACCAATTATCTGTCGTGTGGAATTTGTCAGACAAGTTTCTAACTCCGAAAGATTGAAGTATTTTCCTGCCACAGACTGGTAAACATATTAAGTCCACATCAGATAAACTCGGCGTCTGGTCTGGATCTAAACTGTTTTAAATTAGTGAGGATGTTCATACATACATATCAATGTGAAATTATTGCAGACGATATTTTTGCAGCAGACGACATCGTGGCGCGGTAAGGGATAATGTCATTACGATGTTTTGCTAGGTCAGTCAGCGCATTATCGTTTATGGTTGCCATTTCAGCGAGAGCCAATATAATTAGTCTTCCGGGAGTACTAATCGCCGACTCTATCACGGAACTTACCGAAGGGCACCGGACCGCGGCGGAAAACGTTAATGGTCCGTTTTATGGTCATTTATTGCTCATTATGGTGTTCAAGCGAACCATACGAGTGGTGACAAGGATTCTACGCGGAATTAATTCTAAATGCACAAACAATAACTTGATGAAAAAACTCCGGTATTTTCAAATATTGATTAGGTGTTAATGAAAGTTTAGCAATTATTTCATATACAGTGGAGAATGTGTTATTCTTTCCCAATAAACGCGTTTACGCTAAAACTATTATTTGCAGTGCAAACAGTTTGGAGCCAGATCAGACGCCGGGTAACCCGGCGTCTGATCAGGCTCCAAACTGTTTGCCACCAAGATAAACAAGAATTATCAGAATTGTCCAAAAGTTGTTCTTTTCTACGTTTTAGTGCTTTGCGTTTGCGTACGTTTGCGTTTAAACGGGAAAGAATAACAGATTCTCCACTGTATGATAAAATGATTTTGCAAAGGACAACATTATTATTTCCGTTTTAAACCAAGCGAAAGCAAAATTAATGCAACATTACTAACTATAGTAAATAATAGCTTTGCAATACTGAATACGGTATTAATTTATTTGAATGACAAACAGTTAGGAGCTTGGAAAATTCTGTGCCTGGAAAATAAATGAGTTTATTTGAAAAGATTACATCGCCCACTAAGCGATTTGGTATTAGTGTAGTCACTTAATTGTTCGTGTTGTCCCAACCAACATCATTATTATCATCGTCATTATTATCTCCATCAAAAGCAACATCATCATAAGCAGAAACGGTAAAGCTGCCATTTAAATCTCTGGAGATCTTGGCATATTGAAGCTAATTATAGAATTCTAAAATTTGATATTGAAAAGGTAAAGTTTTCAAAATATCAATATATTGAAGCTGCTACCTGTTGTTTTCAAACGATCAACTAGCATTGTTTTCAGACATCGTAAGATCTATGTTTTGCAGTCGTTTTTACCTGATTGTTAAAATGCCGCACAGGTTACCATATGAGTGATTCTTCTAGACGTCTTATTTTCATGACACCGTCTGGAATTCCAATCACCTAGGCTCGCGTGCTGTGAGAAGCTCATTTCACGTTTTGCAATGTAATTACTTATTTCCTGCAGACGGAACACTAACAAATTGCCTCATATAAATCTGAACGGTGTTTTCATTTTGGCGTGAAACAAGTTTTCTTCGTGAAAATAAACATTTGTTTTACTGTAGGGGTGATATACGTCGTCTTAACGTCATGCTCATATAGTTTTTGTATTTCTTGTTCCTCCACCCAGACATAACTATTAGTGTATTTACTGTTAACTTTTTTGTTCCTAGCAACACATAAAAGGGACATCGGCAAACAGTGTAGACTCTGACCAAAGTCTACACTGTTTGCTGATAGTAATTTCAATATAAATCAAAACAAAAGTTAAAAATTAAGACCAGGCTTCACTTATATAAAAAATGGACTAATCCAAAATATAAGCATGGAAGAATCCACTTGGCATTAATGGGTTAATCTTCTGCACGCTATGTAATTGTCGTCTGCAAAATGTGTCGTCTGCAACAATTCTCATATATTTTAAGGGTGTATCCAACCTATAAGCGATTTTTTCAAAGTATTAAACTTTTTTTTCTATCATTGTTTTTTTGGAAGAGGTATTTATGATGAATGAAAAAATGAAAAAAAATATATATGGTGGTGTCCTTTTTTTGAACTACAGCGATTTGAAAAAGGTATGTCAAATTTGGACTTTTTCTCTCAAATTTTACCCATTCAGAGTACAAGCTTCAGTAAAATCTATTTCAAAACAAAACAAACATGGTAATTTGGGTTTTCATTATTTATTTCATGTTTATGGTGGTATTTTAACATATAGAAATCAAATTTAGACAAAGCATGCACTAGGTTTGAACAATATGGATCCTCGAATATCAAAGATATGATTTTTATAGGGCATGATTTTATTAGATTTTTTATTTTATGAAAAAAAAAGTAAAAAAGTTTGAAAATGAAATAGTTCTAGTATTAAACTGTTTCTTAAATTCTACCAGATGAAAGCCAATGCTAAGGCAGTTCAAAATATGAAAAGAAATTGAAAGGTCAGTGCTGAAAATTTTGAGTTATTAAAGTACAAACTTTACAAAAAAGTACCATATCGATGATATTTAGAGCTTCATTTAATTTCACATTTGGTGCCTGTTTTACCTTAAATCAGTTTTTGTATGAAGAAATACTACCATAGATAGGAAATAAATAACACAAAACCAAATTATCATATTTGTTTTCATTTAAAATGGCTGTTTGAAAAGGACAAACTAAGAGAAAGTGGTTGGGGGTAAATTTTACATGGCCGTAGAGCCAACTGTTGTTCACCAAATTGTAGACTTTTTCTATTTTTTCATTCATCATTAACTCTTCAATACAAAACCATTATACTTTGAAAATTTCCCAAATTCATGACATAGATACACTCTTAAAGGAATTTATTAAGAAAATAGCATCAGAGTTGTAAACAGTTGGGATCCAGATGAGACACCGAGTTACTCGGCGTCTCATCTGTATTCTAACTGTTTGCAACAGCTATCACTAATTCGCACACAGAGGGCAGAAAGAAACGCGATATGAAAAGGTTTAAAATTTCGACTGAATCTTGATCACACATACCTTGGTTTTAACCCTTTCATTCTGATAGTGTATGAAACAGGCTTGATGAAGCTGAAGCGGTTGAGGCTGAAGGTAAAGCACAGATCCCTTGAAAGAGTTGTTACTTTACTTTCAGCCTGCTGTTCTGTGAGGAATCGGTTAATACGCGAGCTCCGAATCTTTGAAAGAAAAGTTCAAACAACTTTTCAACCAAGAAGTTAAAATTATTTAAAAATACACATCTTGTTTATGCTGAACAAAAGTAATACAGAAAGCTACAAAAACGGCTTTTTTGTATTGCCTACCACATTTCTTCAGGGGATACATTATCATGCAGTCGTTGAACATAAGTTTACTTGTTTATAGGCAAAAAACAAACAATACCCATTACACGTCAAGAAACATCCGAGCAAATTAACACCCCCCAACGAAACACCAAAAACCATTTCCGGTTTAAAATTGTAAAAATTTACAACAAATTGAAGTTTTAACAATATTGACATTATTGCAAAAAATAATTTTTCAACAACTTATAATTGGTAAGCTCGAATAGTTCTAGTGAGATATGTGTAAACTAATACCCATCACCCAATAGCACTCCATTGTAGTACAATGGAGAAGACATTTCTCTGTCCCAATAAACGCGTTTATCAAGTATTTCCATTGCAAACAGTTTGGAGCCTGATCAGACGCCAGGTAACCCGGCGTCTGATCAGGCTTCAAACTATTTGCCACTAGGACTGGGGGCTGTCTTTTATATGTTTATTCATGTTTATTTTAGATCATATTTTAGTTATTTTATCTTTTCTTGTTTGTAGGTACATTTGTGTAACTTCATGTGAAGCGCTTTTGAACGCACAACCCCTGTGTGAAAAGAGCGCTATATAAATCTGGTATAATAATAATAATAATAATAGGACTGAAAAAAGTATCAACAATTTCAATAGCTTGTCATTTCTTACATTTAATTGACTTGCGCTACGTTTAATTTCAACGGGAAAGAATAACGACTTTCGCTGTATCATTTGTGTTGTTACATGTATCCTCATCGGAATCGTCGACAAATACTCGTACGACCGACCAAGTTGTCGACGAATGTTCCCGTATCATCGACAAAGCGACGTAAAATTATAACAAATCCAAATCCAGATCAAGGCTAGCATACTTTGTAATAGGTAAAAGTGGCCATCTGCTACAAAAACAGGGGCTTCTAAGAAGAGATGATATTTAACTCTTTCACCACCATAAGTGACTTAAATCTTATAATGCTGAATTGTTACTGCATCAAATATATCGTCTATGAAAACAATTATGAATGTTTATCCTTTTTAAACTTGAGGAAATGTTAGCATGACTGTGGCAAATAGCTTTGATCCAGATCAGACGCATATGGTTTGCAAATATTAGCCAAGCTGTGCGAAGCACGATAAGGAATAAGTCGATATTGCAAACCGTCAGACGCCGTACTCATATAAATAATTCTTCAATAAAAACTTTCAAAGACAAAAAATTGCCAGAGGCGCATTCAAACAACACCAGCTGAAAGGTTAACTGGTCCCACAAAAGAGACATATTTTCTTTGCTAAACAGTAATGCTTCTATTAGATCGCATGTACTTTATATCCAAACTCATAATAATTTTGAAAAGGTTTACTTAATCATTGAAACGCATAAATAAATATCAAACTTTTGCAAACTGTATATTTTTAATGTTTGGTTATTAGTATTCGATCGTTTTATTCGTTATCCTTCTACTTTTTTCAAATTTATTGAAATGTAATGCGTTGCCATGTTCGTACTATATACGTTTTGCAATGAGTATCAGTTTTCTCATTTACCTGGATTAACAAAAACTGTGTCGAGAAATGATATTGGGATTGTTATCAATAGGTAGACAATTTAAATATGCGTCGACCTATCTATGATTATCAGCTTCATTGCATGGTTTCTAATTATTAAGGATAAAATACAAAGTCAATCCACAATGATTATGCAAATACTCTTGACCATCTATATGTTTTCTAGAATGCGAATCATATTATATATACAATTGTTTACGTCAATAGTTGGACGAAATGTCGGAAGCTAGTCGATACTATTACTTTCGAAGATTTCGGGGTACGCCCGGATGATGGTTGCAAAAGCTATGGTTTTCGTTATTTTTAAGTAAGTAAGTAAGAAGGGGGAAGGGGTAGGATAGGAGGGAGTGAAAAAAAAAGAACGGTGAAAAAGAAGTTTAAGCTGTTTCAAACACAGGCACTCGGGATAAAAAAATCCTCTTTTGTCCCTTCGAATTTTCTGAATTGTCATATATGCTTTTCCATTCACATTTTCAACACAAACCGTATTGAATAGATTAGCCCCAAGAGTTACAAGAACACCTGTTCATCCCTTAACGCCATAGCCTGTTTGAGCCATTGCCTATTTTCAGGATTAAAGATAGATGCCAGCTTAAAGTAGATTTAAAGTAAAACAGAATGCGTAATTTGTTTTACTTTCAGCCTGTGTCTGCCTTAAGCCATCATAGGCAATTCTAAAAAAAACCCATTTTTATGGTAAATTAGTCTGAACTCAGTCACGGTATAAATTGGATCTAAATTCTTCAGTAGAGGAATACATGAGATGCGTAAAAGGCTTATTTATGGGGTTCAAGTAGGGTTCTTTCTCGTTTTGAGATTCCTACTTTTCGAGTCTATCATAACATTGTTTCTTTTTTTCGTTTCAATACATTTCTTTTCATTGAAATTGTTCCTCTTTATTGTCATTTAAAAAAGTACATAACAGTATTATAAACAAGTTGACGCTTATAATGTAAACCTATTAAAAGGGGAGGGATGTTTCTACCGTTGGGAGAACTTTTTGCCATCAATCTTAACTTACAAGCTCACGAACATCCCCTTTCTTAATGTGGTAGTACATGTACATACACCACATTAAACTCAGATTAATCGGGGTGAGGGTCAATAAAATCGGTATCTCGGTGTCTGATCTAGATACATTTTGTTTAGCTGGCACTTGATCAAGTCAAAAAGTGAAGATCAGATTGTTTGCTGAATCCAAATATTTTGGAAGTTGTAGGGCACGTGCTAAGTTAAAGTAACTGACTGGGCGTCACGGTGCACTCGCCTACAAGAGTTGTGTGTGTGTGTGTGGGGGGGGGGGGGGGGGGGAGTTCAATAAAATATGCAAAATTAATTATTTACTGTTTAATAGCCAATTTACGGTATAAAGTTAAATTACAGTTAAACCTCGATGTATCGAACTTCAAGCGACTGTGAAAAAAACTTCAAAGCATCGGGGCTTCGAATCATAAATGGGTTGTGATTTGAGTATTGAATTTCAATGCATATAAGATCTATAAGAACTATCGTTCCCGGCGTGTAATGTTTTCACGTCTATGTGTACTTTTTGCTGCTGTCAGACAAGGACCTGCACAAGCCGTTGTCAGACAAGGACCTGCACCAGCCGCTGTCAGACAAGGACCTGTACCAGCCGCTGTCAGACAAGGACCTGTACAAGCCGCTGTCAGACAAGGACCTGCACAATCCGCTGTCAGACAAGGACCTGCACAAGCCTCTGTCAGACAAGGACCTGTACAAGCCGCTGTCAGACAAGGACCTGCACAAGCCGCTGTCAGACAAGGACCTGCACAAGCCAATCGTCGAAATGCTACAGCAGCCGCTCTGTCATCAGACGAGGAGGACGTCCCGCCTAGACGACGTCGTCGGCTTTGTGATCTAGTGAGGGGAAATCATGAACTGTACAATAATTTCATGAAAAAACACTTCCAAAGATAAAACGTGAGCTACATGTATATATCTTAAGTGACAGTGAGCAACACATTGTATTCTGGTGCATACCTTAATACATATACCTATTTTTGCTTGGCCTAAAGTAAATAACAAAATACTTTTGAGACGCCCCTCCAATTAAGCCTGTACTACCAACGGTTTACCTTTTTTCCGATTCGGATTCCGTTTCCGATTAACTAAGAAATGTCTAATAGAGTATTGGTCAACGTTCATGTAGACATTAAGCCATTTTAATTTTGTTTATGAAGTTATGAAAGTCATAGCTTACTAGCTGGGCGTTTTTATCTGATTCATCACAAAATCTGCTAAACTGTTTTATTTTATCAATTTAACCCATTACTCCATGCATACATATTTTTACGCCTTTAATTCTCATTCCTCCACTGAAGAAAACAGTTCCAATTTATAAAGCCATGAGTACGTGTCATAAGAAATAATTTCTGTACTCTAGCAGATACATGTAATAGCTTAAAGCAGACTGAAAGTAAATCAGAATGCGCCTTAAGATGCATTCTGCTTTACTCTCAATCTGCTTTAAGTGGTCACCTATTTTCAATACTAGAAAGAGGCTATGGAGTAAAGGGTTAAGTTGTGATTGGTCGATACCCTGTGTATATGAAAATTGCTGGTGCCAATTTCTATAGGTACTGTGCAAATCACTAACAATCCTCTCAATGCGTATCTTCTGCTTTACGAACTTGTCGTCTGCTTGCAATGCAAAATATATAAACCGCCCCATATAAGTTATATAGCAAACACGGCTTTACTGGGAAAGAATAACGCCTTCTTCACTGTTCTTACAGTCACGCAACCCTACGTAACAAAGAAATCTAGTACAACATCACTAAACTAGAGCTAGATCTATCACTAAAGGTGATTGATACCCCCACTCCAAAATGACCTGTCACAAACAGCACAATGACATGTAGAATAATACATGCAAAATAAGGAACTAAATTTCAAGTTGAAAAGGGGCATAATTCGGTCAAATTAAATGCAAGAGTTGTCACACGTGAAGAAAAATCTCACAATACAACACTTCTAATGTGTACCACGTTTGAAAACAATATCATGAACATTTTTCAAGAAAATGGCATGTTCCAAGAAAATAGAACAAAAATTCAAGTTAAAAAGGGGCATAATTCTGTCATTTGTTGGCAAGAGTTATGTAACTTCAAGTAGAGTCTGCAAATATCACACTTATAATGTGTACCAAGTTTGAAGACAATGGCATAAATAGTTTTCAAGAAAATGACATGTCCAAAGAATAAATGCATATTAAGGAACAAAATTTCAATTATAAAGGGGCATAATTCTGTCAAATTGTGTGCAAGAGTTATGAAACCTGTTAATGAGTGTCCCCAAATAACATTGATAATGTATACCAAGTTTGAAGATGGTATCATAAACAGTTTTCAAGAAACAGGCAAATGTCCCGGAAAAACGCGACGGACCGACGGACGGACGGACGGACGTTCTCACAGTTGAACATTTGTTGGGTATATTTTTTGTTTAAAAGTACCCAACAGTACACTAAAATACCCAACAATAACAATAGGGCAATCACGGAATGAATAGAATCTATTGTTCTCCCTACCCAACAAAGGACCTTTCGTGCGCTCCGAGCGACTGATTGACGGACGGACAAGGCGTTTCCTATATAGCCTAACGACGCCATTACTTTTGTTGTCATACTTTATACAGCCGACATCTTTCTATTTTACTATCATTCTGCATTAAACACCAATATTTTCAAACACTGTAAACAAACATTAGTCAAAATGGTCATATCACTAGCACTGTGTTCTGTATCAGTTGGGTTTAGGTGATTTGCACTAAGTGACTATTCGGAAAAATGTTTACCTCAAGTACAATAGTTATTTGCAAACGGCGTTACGCGGCGCCTGATCAGGATCCTAACTGTGTGACACTTATTTTTAACCCTTAGCCCGCCAAATAAATTGTCGTCTGCTATATTTCTCTTCTGCTTCAAGTTTCAAAGTGCTCCAAAGTTGCTCAAAATTGCTGAAAATGTTGTCCGAGTGTCAAACAGCTTGGATCCGGATGAGACGCCGAGTTACTCGGCGTCTCATCCGGATCCAAGCTGTTTGCATATGGAGCTATAGTCGTGACTGGCAGGCTAAGGGTTAATATTTCTTTTGTCAAAATACCTATGATTTAAATTTGGAAATAAAGGCAGACGACAATTGTTTAAAATTGATGACGTCATGGCAGTGAAGGAATTAATCTACGTCAAGTTTGGAAAGCAGTGGATGCGGGTAGAGAGGTCTGGTCGTGATTTGCATGTAACCCATTAGCTACTTGTTAATCGGCTAATTTACAATGAGAGATGTGACTGGGCCACATTAGGAAACAACGCAGAATTAGACATCTGACAAACTAGTTATTATTATGGTGGCACCGGCGTCCAATTTTGACAGAATTTATACCGCGAGGCCGATAGAAACTTGCCCTGCCCTTCCATCTTTCTCTGCCAAATTATCATATGTTTAAACAATGTCGTCTGCACTTTTGTTACAGTGGAGAATCTGTTATTCTTTCCCGTTTAAACGCAAACGTACGCAAACGCAAAGCGCTAAAACGTAGAAAAGTACAACTTTTGGACAATTCTGATAATTCTTGTTTATCTTGGTGGCAAACAGTTTGGAGCCTGATCAGACGCCGGGTTACCCGGCGTCTGATCTGGCTCCAAACTGTTTGCACTGCAAATAATAGTTTTAGCGTAAACGCGTTTATTGGGAAAGAATAACACATTCTCCACTGTAAAAATGTTGGACTGAAGAGCTATTAATACTTGCGACAAACAGTTTCGGTCCTGATTAGACTCAACTCAACTCAACTCAACTCAATTTTATTTCGGCTTTGGTTCACAATTAACATGAACAGCTAAAGCATCAAGTAATATACATACATAATAAAGAATATCAAAATAGGTTGTGTCAGTGAGGTCTTATAAGGATCAAAAGTAATTATCATTTAAGTATAGGAAACGACTACTATATTAAATACTTGCATTTGTATTTAAAGGGCATTTTACTCATCCGTTTGGATCCTGACCAGTCATCCTGTGTCTGAATGACGGCTTCTGATCTGGATTTAAACTATTTGCTAGTAATGTTCGTTGCTAAGTATATGGTGCGTCACCTGAATTAAAAGGTTTTACAAGCGTTGCCAATCATTTGTTTGCTTGCAAACTCTTGCAAACGGTTTTGGTCCATATGAGACCCCGAATAACTCGGCGTCTCATCTGGATCCAAACAGTTTGCAATATGTAATTTTCAGATGAAATTTTCTGAAAGTGATTGCACAATAATCAACTCTGAAGTTGTTGCAGGCGACAGTGTTTACAGACGACAAAGTGTAATAACACATTTATGCCAAGTGGATTCTTCCATCATTATATATCGGACTAGTTCCTTTTTATGTAAGGGATGCCTGACTGCCTCGTCTAAGCTTTCATTTTCGTTTTGTTTTATATTGAAATTCCTATTTGCAAACAGTGTAGACTCTGATCAGACGCCGCATTATATGGAGTCTGGTCGGAGTATTTACTGTTTGCCTATGTCCCTTTTATGGGGACGCTCGACACAAATGGGTAAAGCCCCGATCTCACTGTCCCGGTGCTGGTCCCGGTACGTCCCGGTGGAGATAGCCGGTGAACCGGGGTGTACCGGGATGAGCCGGGGCGTTTTTAATGAAAAAATAAATTGCGATCTCACATTCCCGGTGTCTTCCCCGGTAGAGCACCGTTTATGAGCCGGACTATCCCGGTGAGTCCCCGGTTTGGCCCGGCGTAGTAACGGTGCAGGGCCGGTCTGTTCCCGGTGAGTAACCCAGCCGTCGCCGGTGGTATCCCGGTGACCACCGGTGTCGTCCCGATCAACCCCGGTTGTTCACCGGTGACGTGCCGGCGTTACCCGGTGTTCGCCGGAAAGGACATAAACCGGGGCGGACGTGAATTAGTATAAATTCTCTTTTGTCTCTCGGGGTATATGAGATGAAATACAAAGAAACTGCAATAAAATAGAACGTAATAGTGTTGTAGACTGTTTAAACTTCATTTTAATATGAGTTTCAAACAGTTTGCCCGGCGTCTGATCTGGTTACATACTGTTTGTAGTGGACATAAATACTTTAGCCTGAAGCCATTTATTTATAAAGAAAAACTTTCGTTTTTATATATTATATTTAGCATATACAATAGAGAGGACGATATTATTTACTATTGAAACACAGACGAAATGCAAACGCTGAAAACAAAATTTAGAAATCTGCATTTTTTTTCAAAAAATAAATCAAATTCATCCTTGCAAACACCCCGGTTGTTCACGGTAGAAACCCGGAGCTGCCCCGGATGTGCCGGTAAAGATCCGGCGTTGCCCCGGCATACCCCGGCGTTGCTCCGGCATTCCCCGGATGAAGCCGGTTCTGGTTTCTGTCCCGGTGACTCCCGGTGACCCCCGGTTGTATTAAACATTTTAAAGCATCCGGGGATGTTAGCCGGTGGCAGCCGGTGGATCCCGGTGGGATCCGGTCGTCCCCGGCGCCGCCAAGGTTGTACTCCCGGTGACTCCCGGCGACTGCCGGTGACTGCCGGTTTGCTAAACCGGGACTCACCGGGGACCCAAACAGGGACAGTGAGATCGTGGCTTAAGGTTCTCGTTTGTTTGAGCAAAGGATATTAGAATTAATCACCAATCTTGACACGACGTCGGCTGATCAACAAATGGCGGTGATTCATTGCTGTTATTTCACAGAAGGATAATAACAACAATTACGGGGACTGACTGCATCTTTCAGGAGAAGATATATTGTAATTTTGTGAATCTATTTATACTGCAAGCAATTTATATTCGCAGATGTAAAGATCCCATTTTAGTTTGACCCATGCGTGTTGGAGATATACACCGCCATGATTTGACAAGGGGCGTGCTTGATTCACGATAAGGGGAGGAACGCTCTTTATCCCTCGTTGATCGGAGCATGCTCTTGTTCTATTCGAGAGAACATAAACTTCGATTTGATTTTGCTGTAACAAATGGAAGATGAATGGCCTTAACGATCTTTAATGAGAGATATTAGGCCCCCATCTGTGGCTAATCAGACCTGATAAATTCAAAGATATCAGAACATGAAATATCGGAAGCTGATTGGCAAAGCCAGAGCTGAAAATGGCGATCAAAGGGCAACAATTGCCTAAAGGCACGGACAACTGTTGCCGTGGGGGAATGCGTTACTCTTTTAAAACGAAACAAAAACGCAAGTACCTTGCAAAAAGTGATAAAAAATGACGGACCATTTTACGAAGTAGGCGATTTGTTAAATCTTAATTGCAAACAGTTTTAACCCTTTACCTCATAGCCTGTTTCTAGTTTTGAAGACAGGTGACCACTTAAAGCAGGTTGAAAGTAAAGCAGAATGTGCCTTAAGGCACATTCTGCTTTACTTTCAACCTGCTTTAAGCTAAAATCTGCTAGGATATATAAGATATTTGTAATGGTTATTGTTCATGAGGGTATAAACTGGAATTATTTTCTTCAGCGGAGGAATAAATCAAATATGCTAAAAGTCACTTCTATAAGGGAAGGGGTTAACCCTGCACCGAGTAGCTCAGAGCCTGGTTCCAAACTGTTTGCAAGGGACATACAGCGTTTCCTCCCTACAACGGCCCTCCAAACAACGAATCTCTCCTAACAACGACATTTGCCGCAGTTCGCTAACCAAGAAAATAATGTCTAACACGTTTACTTCTCCAATACCTTTTGCTTAAAATTGTCGTCTGCTGTTAAAGTTACATAATGGACATTTTGACAGAAAAAAGCCTTAATAACAATTGACAAACATCTTGAATCCAGATCAGACGCTGCGTTACTTACGCAGCGTCTGATCTTGATTCAAGCTGTTTGCAAATGTAGCCAATTTCCCTCTCTATAACGACTTCATCTGACCAACGCACACACTGTTTGTCTCCAATTGGGTGTCGTTGTAGAGAGGGAGCGTTATACAATTTCTTTTTGCATACACGCGTAAAATGGGAAAACATGACGTCTTCCTCACTGTAATCTTCAGAATGTTTCCAATGCGTCAAACACCGTTAATTTCTGATTTGAACTTTTACCTGATTTTAATTTTACAATAAATGATAAGATGGGCAAATAGTGCATGTATTGCCGGATTCCACGGTGTCTGATCAGAACTCCAAGCTGTTTACAAATGCAAATCGAATTGAGAATAACGATCTTACAGTCAACCAACTAAGTCATGCTTCGACTTCTTGTTAGCAATTTATACACCATAGACGACATAAGTCGACTTCTCAAACAGTTTGGATCCTGATCAGACGCCGCGTCACGCGGCGTCTGATCAGGATCTAAACTGTTTGACAATTATTTCGACATGTCATCAGTCCTTTGCCTCAGATCTAACTTTTAAACAATAATACAGACCACCGTGTTAAACACTCGACATTAAAGAGACGAAGGGATTGAAGCAAACGGTTGAATTTGGCAATGGAAGTGTGAGCGAACATTTAGTGAAGGAAAGTTGTCGGGTACAAGTGTTGCGATAGAAGATTTACGGTTATTGCTCCTCTGAACCAAAGTCTGCAACGCCCAACTCGTTGTTTGTAACAGATGTAGAATTGTTTTGAATTTTGCTCTTACCTGATGAATTAGACTGCCACCTCAGCAGCAGTTCGGACCTCTAATGTAGACTGGGTTGATGTACAGTGGAGAAAACGTTATTCATTCCCGTTTAAACGAAAACGAAACGCAAACGCATCGCAATTAAACGTAGAAAATAACAATTTTTTTACAATCTCGACAGTTTATTTTAATCTGAGTGGCAAACAGTTTGGAGCCTGATCAGAGGCCGGGTTACCCGGCGTCTGATCTGGCTCCAAACTGTTTGCACTGGAAATAATAGTTTCAGCGTAAACGCGTTTATTGGGAAAGAATAACGTTTTCTCCAATGTAGCATTGATATTCTTGTGCTTAAAAAAACTCACTCATTGTTCAATGTAGCGTGGAAAACTCTGAAGACAAATGACTGCTTCGTGTAGAATTGAAATAATGCAGAAAGCTTTACATTTATCCTGCATTAAACCAGGGACAGTATATACCACAATCTAATATAGTATCCCTGATTAAACATACACATGCATGAGCTACTATAAATGGGTATTCTGTGATGTGGTCGAATACAATGACAATGGCAATGACAATTTCCTTATTCAGCAAATAAGGCTACCGGCCCATAATACCTACACATTTGAAATAAGTACGACGTAGATACATTAATGTAATATTACATACCAATTACCACCAAGTAGTGCCGTTTGACTGTAAATGTTAATACATAGTTACAGAATCATAGCCTGCCATAAACCAACGATATATGGACTATAATAATTACCAAAGCAGGTATGTATACATATTTGGACTATTATTCTTGCTAAGCCACGTTTTAACTTTGAAATATGGGTATGTTCGACTGAAACGAGATCGAATTATCGAAGTTCCAACTTATGAAATACTGGTACGATCGTTTTAAACGAATTCGACGTATCGAGTTACGACTGTAATTCCATTTTATACAGTCATGAATATGTACTAAAGAAACATTTTCTATTTATTCTAGCAGGTGGAACCTTAAAGCAGACTAAAAGGGTGTAGGCTATTCTGCTTTACGTTCTATCTGCTCTAAGTGATCACCTGTCTTCAAAACTAGAAACAGGTTAAAGAGTAAAGGGTTAAGGAAATGTCAGACAAATCTTCCGTGAGAATTTCTGCAGATGGCATATTTTGCTGACGAAGTCTACCTTCCGTGATGGACATTTAACCCCTTCACTGCCATGACGTCATCAATTTTAAACATTTGTCGTCTGCTTTCATTTCTCAAATTTAAATCTTAGGTATTTAGACTTAAGAAATATTGAAATGAGTGTCAAACAGTTTGGATCCTGATCAGACGCCGCGTTACGCGGCGTCTGGTCAGGATCCAAACTGTTTGCAAATAACTGGTGCACTCGGGGTAAGGCAGTGAAGGGGTTACGGCCATGTTATATGTAACGCAAATGCAGTGTTGGTGACTAAATGCCATGACATAAGTAAATTGGACAAAACCAGAACATTGTACAATGATAAGTCAAACTTGTTTTCAAGTGGTTATATTTGTGTCACGTTCCACCATTCTTTATTCTGAAGCAAGCAGTTTAATTAATTTATTGAGCCCAGGTGACGCACATACTCGTCCTTTGACCTGATTGATAGTAGATTTGACCATTTACCTCGTAGACTGTTTCTAGTTTTGAAGACAAGTGACTACTTAGAGCAGGTTGGAAGTAAGGCAGAAGTATCCTTAAGGCAAAGTCTGCTTTACTTTAAGTCTGCTTTAAACTACAATCTGTTTGGAAATAGGAAATCTTTCATTTATTGCACCATCATATTGTATAGAATGGAATTATTTTCTTCAGTGGTGTGACAAATGAAATGCGTTCAAATGGGCTTAAACAATAATAATAAAAAAACGTTTTCAGTCAAAATTCAACTAGATTGGAACAAAATCTGGAATGGACCATAATAACTTTCATGCCTCATTGAATTAATTGTTGTCTGTAAGCTATGTCATCTGCAATAATTTTCTGAGAGTTAATTTGTTTGCGGTATTTGTTCACTATAGTAAAACCTTTCTATTACGACCACTAAACTGTGTTAAGTTTAGGAGTTTAAGATAGGTGACTGCTTAAAGCAGTGTGAAAGTAAAACAGAAAGCTCCTTGTGGAGCTTTCTGTTTTACTTTCACTTTGCATTAAGATGCCACCTGTCTTTTATGCAATCAATTAGCTTTCCTGTTAGTGGTCGTAATACAGAGGGTTTTACAGTAAATATTGCAAGTGTGTCAAACTGTTTTGATACCAACAAGACTAATCATAATCCAAGCTTTTTGCCCGCATAAAGGCGCATTCCGCTTTACTTTTAACCTGCTTAACCCTTTCCCTTATAGAAGCGACTTTTAGCGCATTCATTTTATTCATCCGCCAAAGAAAATAGTTCCATTGTATACTGTCATGAATATGTACCATAATAATTTGTTTCTATATCCTAGCAGATAGTAACTTAAAGCAGGCTGAAAGTAAAGCAGAATGCGCCCTAGGGCGCATTCTGCTTTACTTTTAGCCTGCTTTTATAGGTCACATATATTAAATACTAGAAACAGGCTATGGGTTAAAGGGTTAAAGTGATTACCTGTCTTCTAAACTGGAAACAGACTATGGGGTATTGGGTTAGGGACTTGTACGTGTAATTGATCTTGTTTGGAAGGACGGCTTAACAAAACAAATGACTGTAGATCTAGTTTTATGTAATGTTCCATATTGTGCCAAAACAAAAGCCATTCTACGAACCTACATCACCTCTTAAGATAAGACATTTCTTCCAATGTCGTCAATAGAAAACACAGTCTTTACTGTCGTCTGCTTAAAAGTGTCGTCTACGAATATAAAAACTATTTTTCTGTTCTTCTTTGATAAAAAAACTCAATATGAGTATACATTCATTTATACCTTGACCAAAGGTTATAAAGCGTTTGAGTTGAGTCTGAGACCGTTCTCAAACAATGGATTGGTCAGAATTGAGCTTTTTCGAGTTATGGACGTTCGACTGTAATTAATAAAGTAATATATGTACATTGTTTCTATTATTGGCTATGCACCAGTGTCAAACATGGCTTAACCTATTTAGGCCTAGATATTGCAATACACTCTTCCCATGTGTTTGCTGGAAGATTTCATTATCGATAATCCATACAGCAGAACATTTCATATAAAATAGTAAACGGTGCAGATCCCGATTAGACGCCCCGTGACGCGGTCGCCATGGTATGCTAATGTATACTTTAGTAGACAATAGACTAGATCGGACGTTGAGAAATTAATAAACCATAGGCCCAAATATCAAACGATTGAATTTGACATAAAGTTACAGGGCTACAATAAATTGCAAATAAAATGTTTAAGATTTCCAAATTTCCAAGCGCGATTTTAGAAATCGTACCTTTAACCCTTTCGTTCTATAACACTAACATATTCGTGCAAACAATTTAGACCCAGATCAGACGCTGCTTTACGTGGCGTCTGATCTTGATCTAAACTGTCTGACACCCATATCAGTGTTTCGTAAGCAAAATGCACATTGTTTCAGATTTTTAAAGTATAGCAGAAATCAGAAGAGTTCGGTAAAAATCCGTAGGTCCGAATTTAACAAAAAAAAACGTAATGGCAGTCCTGAAAGTGTAGACGATATTTTTTAAACAGACGCTACTATGTTGGTGAATGAGTAATCCCCGAATTCATTGAATATTCTTACAGGTGGGTGTATTATCCATAAGGTTTGACCTGTCAGTCATCACTTTCCGTCAACTTTCGTTGGTACCATCGGAAGTTTCCCTATACTTTATTTATAAATCAATGAAAGCTTCAGGTACACATGTATTATACTTTAGTCGATGATCTAACGCCACTGTCGCAATAGCTTAGTGGATAGTGTCATTGACTCGTAGTGCTTGGGTCGTTGGTTCGATTCTAGGCACTGTTTTGTAAACGTCGGCTTCAGGTATTTGTTTTCGATAACTATATATTTTACTTAAATAAAACAGTAAACGTTTGGGTAAAGAAAAACTTGCAACTTAACGAAATACAGAAGTAACAAAGAGAGCTTTTAGCCAGAGAGTGCTTTGCATAACGTAATGTTGCTACAGTGGAGAAAACGTTTTTCTTTTCCAATAAACGCGTTTACGCTAAAGCTATTATTTCCATAGCAAACAGTTTGGAGCCCGATCAGACACCTGGTAACCCGGCGTCTGATCAGGCTCCACACTTTTTGCCACTCAGATCAACATGAATAGCAAATATTGTCGAAAATTTGTCCTGCTCTATGATTTATTGATATGCGTTTGCGTTTCGTTTAAATGGGAGAGAATAACTTTTTCTCCACTGTATACGCACTTTTCTATCCAAGTTTCCTTAGGCAAGTTCACTGTACTTTATTTTATACAAATGCATGAATATCATGGTTTGTATGTGTCTACAATAAAAAAGTTTAAAAAAAAGACACATTAAGAAATATAACAAAATAAACTCTATCGGGTATCGAACCAATAACCCTTACGTTGGTAGCGCAGATACATAACCACTGAGCTATTACCGACTGTAGTTATCTTTATCAGATACTATAATCAAATTCGAGTCATCGTTGAATGGCTTATTTACTATATACTATTTTGTTATTTCCGAAAGATAAACATAGCTTACGGAAAAAGACGGAATATTCATAAACTGACAGGTCAAACCTTATCGACAATACTAATAAAACGATCACATATGTACATTGTTTGATGCAATGTTGCACTTATCAGTATTGCTAAACAGACTTAGTTAAACTGATTCTGCAGTTTGCAATGTTTAAAGATATTTTCTTGATGCTTTCAAAGGACCTCACCTTATTCAGATTTAGACTTCAGAACACCATGTTATTGTCCTATGCCGAATTGGACGACTGCAACATGCTTTGTTTAAATGTTATACATTTTCTTTCAGAAAATTTAATGTCAGCTGTTTGGAGCCAGATGAGGGGTCGAGCTATTCGACGTCTAATCATGATCCAAACTGTTAGCAAGTCGCTGGCACAAAATCGTGGTAGCATGACAATGTTAAGTTGCACCTCTTTTATTCCCTACAACATAAAGCCTAGATCACTCCAGTAACAGACACAGGGCATGTCTCCATGCTAACAGGACACAGTAAGATAAGGAGACAAAATATGTTGCTGATGCAAAGGGTGTTCATTATAATCAATTTTCAGTTTTATGTTTTTGCACATAATGTTATATAGGTTTTATAATACTAGTACATGTATATACAATTTTTGGCCTGTGGTGGCAATGTATTGCTCGGCAGCTGTGGATTCTTCCATGGTTTATATTGGATTAGCGGTAGTGGCCCAATGGTAACACCATTGGACTACGGTACCAGGGGTCGTGAGTTCGATCCCCCGCCGGACCAGGGATCTGACTAAGAGATTTTTTCTGAATCCCCGATGATGTACAGGAATGTCCTTGAGCAAGACATGTACCGCGAATTGCTCCTCTCCACCCAGGGGTAAAAATGGGTACCTGTAAAGGGTCTGAGTCGGTACTGCGGCTGTATTTGATTGCGCATTTTGTTAGCAGTGCTCAATATTGTAGGCAAGATGGCTCAATGATCAGGGGATTTAATGTATAGTCGGCTGAGCGGTCATTCGGACTGAAAGTAGACTATAACATGGTATATTATATTATTAGTCCATTTTTTATCAAAGGGATGCCTAGTCAAAATTTTCATTTTCATTTTGTTTTATATTGAATTTCCTATCAGCAAACAGTGTAGGCTCTGATCATATCAGAGTTTACACTGTTTGCCTGTGTCCCATATATGGGATCGTGCGCACAAATTAGTTAACCTATAATTTCAGAATCACCCTGAACGTGGGGAAGACGAAATCCAGAAAATACCGAGTGGCCGTCACCATGGAGGCCAGTGTTTATCTGTTGTGTAACCTTCACACTCACGTCATCTCCTTTATTCAGATTGAGAATGATGGTCTGGCTGTCCGAGTCTCCTGTGCTATCCCTTCCATTGGTCCACATGATAGTAATTTGGTTCCCGTTTAATGCAAAGCCAAAATGAGCCGAGTCGTGTAAATACGTTAGTATTGTTGTGGAGAAAACGTATGTACCAGACATAGGAGCGACGAATAGACCATGGTTTGGGTTGTACGCGTTACCAATATTTGTCACAGCTTCATCGAAGATAATGTCTTGGTTGAGTCCTAAGTGATGAACTTCAGCTTTAACTTTGGCAAAAAATGCCACATCCATTGGCGTATCGGCACTTCTGATCCGGGTTTGTGGCAATCCTGTAGTTCAATAAGATTACATTTGTTTAAACCAACGCGCGTTATCAATGATCTGAAGTAACAAAATATGTTTAAATGTACTATGAGCGCGTGCATATCATTAATGGTGGTACAAATGTCGATTTTGCCAGCGACACCCAAGCGACAATGACATTTTTAGAAAAAGATTTAGTGTAAATATACACAAAGTCATTTCCTTTTAATTCAAAAATATGTATAATAATAATTATGTAAAAAAACTGTATAAATTCGAAATAAAATATGTTTAAATTAAACTAATAATCAGTATGTACTTTTTCGTATTAAGCATATGCATTCTGTTGAAGAATCTCTTGGTCGCAGCACAACTTAGTTCGTGCCAAATAAAGGTCAATGTCATTTAGAGGTTCAATCAGGGGCATAGCTTTTCACAAACATATATTCTAAGAGCTATTTTGCGCCGAATCACTAGATTAAGGATGGCAATTCTTTTAATAATCTTAGTTAACTAAACTGTTTCTGTTTCAATATGACATATTTATTAGATTTGAGCGTTAACAGGCGAGTGTCAGGACGCGTGGACATCCCATTTCTAGTCTGCATTCTATTAAATTGCTTTTGCACTTGAATTCGTTTAAACGGGACAAACTAATATATTCCCCCATTTTGAAAGTAGATGTTGTTTTGGACTACAACCCAACCGGCTTCTCACAGAGATGAAGTCATTGGATAAGCATTCTAGATGAAACCCAGGATAAAAAAATCCAGTTTACAATTTATACCAGTTACAACAGTCTACAGGATGCTGCATTTTGTCACATAAAAAACCCATATGTACACGTAGCTCACATCGTAGATGCTTCATTTAAAGCGTCGTCTATATAAAATTAAACTGACTGAAATGGAAAACGTCAATTGTGTAACTGAATGGAATATACAATACATCTGCAGTAAAATCTCTAAAACCGACCCCTTTAGCAAGGACATTCGTTTCACCCCTAAAAGTCTCCTAAACCGGAAGCCTCTGATAAAACGAACGAAATTCCCAGTGCAAATAACTTCTCATGTTTGGTAATTGGGTAACCAATCATTCAAAGAAAAGGTATATGACTCACGAATCATGTTGCTTCTTACTGCAGGATCATTGAGGGGCTTTCTGCACTTCTAGTCGATTATATTTTGCTAAGTACGGACAAGTTCGGTTTTCAGAGGTTCAACTACCGGTATATAAACACTACAGTAAAATCATTGTTAAAAGATTGGTGAATATGCTGTCTTAAAGAAAGGAGACAGCTTAATGCAGGACAAAAGTAATACAGAAAGCAACTTTCTGCATAACTTTGACCTTGGTTTAAGAAGGAGCCTGTAAAAAATAGATGTATATGCTTCTTTATTTAGTGGTCGATAAATGCAGGTTTCCCTGTATATTGTTTCCTCTTTTCACATACTTCCTGGTGTGCTGTGCGTTTGGTTTTGAGAGGCAAAGCTGCAATTATACAGTGGAGAAAACGTTGTTTCCCGCTTGAACAAAACTAAACGTTATACCAAAACATGTATATCTTTGTATAGAACGGCGGGTTGAAAGTTTGTGAAACCTTTTTATCTGGAGGGCAAACATTTTGGGAGCATGATCAAATGCTAGGTTATCCGTGCATAGCACAAACGTGTTTATTTGGGAAAGACCTACGTTCCCCCATCTTAAACTATTCGATATTGTACACAAGATGCAAACGTTTACCAAGGATTTGCTCTTGCCTAGGTTGTTGGTAATTGAACTACAGTAAAACCTCGCTATTACGATCACTAAAACGAAGGCTAATTGAGTGTATAATAGACAGGTGACAGCTTAAAGCAAGGTGACAGTGAAACAGAAAGCTCCTATAGGAGCTTTCTGTTTCACTGTCACCTTGCTTTAAGCAGTCACCTATCGTAAACACCCTAATAATTAACATAATTTAGTGGTCGTAATAGAGAGGTTTTACTGTAATTGTTTTAGCACAAACGCGTTTATTTGGAAAAAATAATGTCTTCCCCACTGTACAATAAGTATTCAATATTGTCGCAAAGGTTTATTACCTTGATCTCTCCTGACGATGTTAGTGGACTCAGATGTATCAGGGATGTCTTCTTTCTGGAGCTCTGTCCCATCTCGATCACCCTCGACTCTGTATTCAGCATTTGCCAAATTCTCTTTCAACTGAATTATTTCTGAGGACTGCCTTCTGTTTTCAGCTTCAACACTTTCCAAACGCATTTCCATTTGGTTTATTTGTTGTTGCATATTAAAGAATGCTTTCTGCAACGTCTGGACGTCCATAGATTCTACAGTTTGGTCAGATACAAACGAAGAACGGGCACAAGAAAAGCAACAAATAAATGTCGCTAACAGTAATTGTCCGTGATCCATCATACCTTTTTACGGTTCAACTTGTAAAGACGCATATGCTAGATTAAAGATAAGAAACTGGGTTAAACTATATACTGGACCTTTACCTGTATCATATAGGAACAACTATTGACGTATACAAAATTCGCACTTTTAGTGTTTGAAATACAGTGTTCCCTTTCTACAACGGTCCTCCCAACAATGACTCCCTCCTTACAACGACCCTTGTCGCAATTCCCTAAACAGGAAAATGATGTATATCGCTTTACTGCTGCAATATCTTCTGCTTAAACTTGTCTAATGGGAGATTTAAATTACCCGCAATACTCGTAGACTGGAACACAATGATGGCAAATACCAATACATGTAGAGAAACTATTGAGAGAACTAAAACCGGACAAATCACCCGTCCAGACAATTTACACCAAACTTTTCTCAAACAAAGTTCTAAGCAAAGAACTGTCAACACATTTGAGTATTTTTTTCGAAGCATAGTTTATAAAGAATTAACAGTCAATGGAATAGGATCAAACTGGCATGAAGTCACTTCAGGCATCCCACAAGGATATGTGATTGAACCCCTCATGATCATACTATACATAAATGATCTTTCTGACAATGTTAAATCAACAATATACTTATTTGTAGACAACACAAACATATGCAATCTTATCAAATCACCAGAGAACAAAGAAACACTCCAAAATGACCTACACAAAATATCACAATGGACAGATAAATGGCTGCTAAAACTACACCCACAAAAGTGCAAAAGTATGCACATTAGAAAGAATGTTGTAGCTATATAAGGTCATGTATGGGGTGATCGCCAAAATGAGTTTCTATTTTGTAATTTATTATGCGATATTTTGTGTAGGATATTTTGTAGTGTTTCTTTGTTTTCTGGTGATTTGATAATATTGAATATGTTTGAGTTGTCTACAAATAAGTATATTGTTGATTTAACATTTTCAGAAATATCATTTATTATATTATAAACAGGAGGGATCCAATCATAGATCCTTGTGGGATGCCTGATGTAATTTTATGCCAGTTTGACCCTATTCCATTGATTGTTACTGTTTGTGTCCTCCAGGATTTGTCTTGTCAATTCAACCATATTTTTTCCAATTCCATACGATTCTAGCTTGCTTATTAGTCTATTCTGGGGCACTGTGTCAAAGGCCTTTTGAAAACCCATGTATACACAGTCAATCCCGTCTCCATTGTCCATTGCTTCTGTCCTTTTGTCCATAACATTTAACAGTTGGAGCGCCGTGAATCTCCCAGCCATAAAACCATATTGCTTGTCCGTGAAGAGATCAGTTACTGCCATGTGCTCTATGATGAGGTTTCTGACTATTTTCTCCATTACTTTGCAAATGACCGGTGTGAGACTGACTGGTATGTACATGTAGTTCCCTGCATTTGATTTTTGTCTCCTTTTTATAAATTGCACTGACTTTGGCTTTTTTTCCAATCAATAGGGATTTCCTTTTTTATTATAGATTCTTCGAAAATGATACTCAATGGTATTGACAGTTCTTTGACAGTTCTTTGCTTAGTTGTTTGAGAAAAGTTGGGTGTAAATTGTCTGGACAGGGTGATTTGTCAAGAGTTTCTCTACATATATTGGTGATATTCTAATTTCTGTCCATGTGTCTTTGTGTCTCTATTTGGCAATTTTGGTATTTCACCACAAGTTTTCTTTTTTAAAAACACTATAAAGAAATCGACAAGGATGTTCGCCTTTCAAATAAAACCAATTATTGTTCTAGTGATGGTTGCGGCAGTAAAATACCCCAAATGTAGAGTTTTTTGTGTTTGTGGTTTGTAGGGGTTTTATGGTACATGTATTGGGTAATTTGTTCCACCGCACTTAAAACATCACGCAAAATGGCAGGTCCTCGACGAAGTGAAAGTAACTTGGAAATATCGCTAATTTCACAACACCACTGTGGCGCTGAGGACTGAAACACCCAAAGGTTAGTGATACAATTTGGTCGTTTTATTGGATCATGCCATGTTTTGAACAGTACATCACCGGGTTATCGCTGTGATATAGTGAGACCCGGGTGAACGAACGTCAGGCGAGAATTAAAAGAACACGTCAGCTTCGGAGAAAATCGTTCTTGGAATTGTCGAAATGCATAAGAATCTTTTCGAAGAGTGTATTAAATTAGTAGACACATGTCTTAGCTTTCAATAGTCGAAAGAATTATGAGCATACCATGTAAATTGATAGAGTTACATACTTTTTATCCCCTACCGAAAGGCAGAGGGATACTGTTTTAGGTCTGTCCGTCCGGCTGTCCGTAAACAGATTTGGATGAAACTTGGTATACTTATTTGTCATCATAGGAGCACCGTTTTTCAGAAAATTTTAGGAATTTATGAGTTATCTGCCCTTTTTGTGTTAAAAATGCCATATTTAACAGTTTTTACACTCTAGCAACTACAGTAATCAACATATTTTGTTTATACTTGCACACAATGTCTATAAGTACAAGTTCTTGCAAGTGTGCAATTATTGTAAAAAAAGTTTACTTATGACAAGAGTTATCTGTCCTTGATGTACTTAGAAATGCTAGAAAATGCTTTATTTTGGTATTGTTTACATACTAGAGCCTATAAATATGCATGGATTTTTAACAAACTTTCTTGCATTATGTATAGCTATTAGTTTTAAAATGAATTTGATTATTGTTGAAAACGGAGAAATTAGTCATGAGTTATCTGCCCTTAATAAGTAAAAAAAGCCATATTTAACGGTTTTTACTCTCTGGCAACTACAATTATGAATGGATTTAAATGATACTTGCACACGATGTCTATAAGAAAAAGTTCTTGAAGATGTGCAATTATTGTCAAAAAAGGATACTTGTGGCAAGAGTTATCTGCCCTTGATGTACTTAGAAATGCTAGAAAATGCTTTATTTTAATATTGTTTACATCCTAGTATCTATAAATATGCATGGATTTTGATAAAAAAAAATCTTAAACTATGTATGGCTATTAGTTTTCAAATAATTGTTATCATTTCTGAAAACGGAGAAATTAGTCAACAGTTATCTGCCCTTGATGAGTCGAAAAAACATATTTAACAGTTTTTACCATCTAGAAACGACAGTCTTTAATGGATTTTGATTTAACTTACACACAATGTATATAAATATACATATAAGGGTTGCAATTATTGTCAAAAAAGGATACTGTGTGGCAAGAGTTATCTGCCCTTTATGTACTTAGTAATACTCAACATGGCTTTATTGTTTACATGCTATTGTGTACAAATGTGAATGGATTTTGAAAAAAAATAAATCATATATGGCTCTTATTTATAGAATGAGTTCAATTATTATCGAAAATGTGCAAATTAGTCAAGAATACTCTGCCCTTGATGAGTTGAAAATGTGTTTACACTCTAGTAAATTCTACAGTTCTGAATTTTTTTTAATAATGCTTGCACACAATTATAAGTTCTTGAAAGTGTTTAATTACTGTTGAAATTGAGTCAAGAGTTACCTGTCATACTCAGATTTGCTAGAAACGGCTTTATTTTTTGTAATGTTTAGGCTTTAACATGTACAAAATTGAATGGATTTTATAAAACTTTGTAAAAAGCTTTTGAATGTTGATCTTTAAAGACAGGTGATCACCATTTGCCCCTTCCTCCCACAATAAAGTTTGCCACTTTCTTCTGGACAATCGCTGCGGCAGGGGATATCAGCTCTAAGGTGCTTGTTTATACTTGTGGTGTACGAATGTCCAGTCAGAGAGTTGCACCCCTTGTTAGTATTTATATAGAGTGTAGAAACTTTAAGGCGGTATAGACCCCTGTGCTTACAACAACTCTTGCCGCTATTCCCCAAACAAGACATTTATGTCCAACATTTTGATGGCTGCAATACCGTCTGCTTAAATTAGTCGTCTGCTGTTTTTCTCAAAGTTACATATAATTGGACACTTTTGATGAATAAATATAATGACGAGTGACAAACAGCTTGAATCCAAATAAGACGCCGCGTAACGCGGCGTCTGATCTGGATTCAAGCTGAATGCAAATGTAAGCTAAGTCTTAAATTTCCCTCTCTATAACGACTCCCTCCGAACAACACGCACAATCTGTGTCTCCCATTGGGTGCCGTTGTAGAGAGGGACTACTGTATACGTCAATAGCTGTTCCTATATGATACAGGAAAAGGTCCAGTATGTAATTTAACCTTGTTTCTTATCTTTAATCTAGCATATGTGTCTTTACAAGTTGAACCGTAAAAAGGTACGATGGATCATGGACAATTACTTTTAGCGACATTTATTTGTTGCTTTTCTTGTGCCCGTTCTTCGTTTGTATCTGACCAAACTGTAGAATCTATGGACGTCCAGACGATGCAGAAAGCATTCTTTAATATGCAACAACAAATAAACCAAATGGAAATGCGTTTGGAAAGTGTTGAAGCTGAAAACAGAAGGCAGTCCTCAGAAATAATTCAGTTGAAAGAGAAGTTGGCAAATGCTGAAAACAGAGTCGAGGATGATCGAGATGGGACAGAGCTCCAGAAAGAAGACCTCCCTGATACATCTGAGGTCACTAACATAGTCAGGAGAGATCAGGGTAATAAACCTTTGCGATAATATTGAATATTATACAGTGGGGAAGACATTATTCTTTCCCAATAAACGTGTTGTGCTAAAATAATTTGGTCCATTGCCAACAACCTAGGCAAGAGCAAATCCTTGGAAAACTTTTGCCCTCCAGATACAAACATTCTTCGCAAATTTTACAAACAAGTCATTCTATACATTTGTTGGCAATTCGATTAGTTTTGTTTAAACGGGAAAATATAATGTGGTCTCCACTGTAAAACTTCAGCTTTGCCTCTGCAAATCAAACACAATGCAAACCCGAACGTCTGTGAAAAAAGGATCCAAAATACAATTAAACCTGCATTTTGCGACCACTCAATAAAGTAGCATATACATCAATATAACTACGGATTTCCCGTTTCAGTGTTACCTTTGTAATTCGTTACGCTGTGGTCTTTCTCTAAGATATCCTATTCACAATATTTTAATACAGCTTTTATGGTAGTGTTTGTACAGATGAACTTTTGAAAAGATATCGGACCAGGGATACTTTGTCGTCACTAGAATGTTCAGTTCCTTGTCAAAATGTCAATTATGTAACTTTGAGAAAAACAGCAGACGACCATTTTAAGTAGACGACATTGCAGCCGTGAATATGATGTACATTATTGTCCTGTTAAGGTGACTGCGACAAGGGTCGTTATAAGGAGGGAGTCGTTGTTGGGAGGGTCGTTGTAGAGAGGGAGCACTGTATACTCATTCTTTACTAACAGTGTACCCGTGTCGAGTACGCTTGTTCTACACGTTCTATACAAATAGTTAAGACCTAGATGAGAGGACTCCTCATGTCAATATCTGCACTATTGTCATTTTGCAGTATTACAAAACCAACCCTAAATAGTCCCAACTGAACTTAATTGCAAACAAGAACTGTCCATTGTCAGTTTCAGGGGTGGATGAATAAAGCAAATCCCTGTGTGGTAAAATCTATACTTTTCCGTTGAATGATTGATTACCAAATAGAAGAAGAGAATGACACTAAGGATCCGACGAAAGACCGACTGTCACTTTATACTTCCATCTTCCAAGTTCTTACTTATTACTTCCAAGATAATTTGTTATCTGGTAATTGTATATTGTTTACCTCTAGGTTAAACGTATCTACTTCTGAGTTCCGACTTCCAAGTTATGACTTCAACGATCCATGTTCCGACTTCCATGAACCCAATTCCGATTTCCAATTTCCAATTTCTGAGTTTCAAGTTTCATACGTTAATCTTCATTCTCATCACATGTATATTAAACTTGAATGTAATGGATACAGTGGAGAAAACGTTATTCTTTCCCAATAAGCGCGTTTACGCTAAAACTGTTTTTTCCATTGCAAACAGGTTGGAGCCAGATCAGCCGCCACTCAGATTAAAATAAACAGTCAGGATTGTCAACAAGCTGTAAATTTTGACGTTTTATTGCAATGCATTTGCGTTTCGTTTGCGTTTAAACGGGAAAAATAACGTATTCTCCACTGTAGTAAAAATCTGAATAAGGGAGATCCTTTGAAAGCACAGAAAACAAAGCAAATACTGAAAATTGCAGACTCGGTTTAATTGAATCTGTTCATGAGCAATACTGAAATATGCAACAGTGCTCACGCCCCCTAGCACCAGCTTAAGCGGAATTCAACTTTCAACTGTTAATGTGCTGAAATCAATGATTTCCAAAGGACCAGAAAGTATAACAACACTGAGAATGAAGTCTACTTGTGAGTGGTAGACAAATGCTGGTGCAAACTTGAAAAACGTTTAACAAAGTGAAATATAAACATATATTATTTAAAGAAATCGTTATAAAAAGATTTTTTCAGATATTTCAAACAGTGTAGACCCTGATCATATGTCTAATTTGAACCAGACAATTAACCAACTTCTACACAGCAACGATGACTCCATTCTTACATGTACATGTGTGTAGTAAAAGGAACGAAAATGTCACGTCACGAGAATGATTAGATCCCTTAAGTATGAACTAATAGTTAGGAAGTAGGACGAAAACACTTAGAACTTGAAATTTGGAAGTCGGAACTAGGAATTTACAAGTAAGAACTCTGAAATTGGAAATCGGAACAATGAAGTAGGAATTTAGAATGCCACTACCAGTCTTTCGTAGGATTCGTTCGGTTTGCAGATACGATCGGTTTTTGGGAGCCGTTATGGGTTACAATGGCCTTGCTCACCAGTCATGCAAAAATGACTTTTACTGAGGTCCGTTATCAGATTGTTTCTGTAACGCGGCGTCTGATCAAGATCCAAACTGTTAACACTCAAATCATTATTTCTTCAGTCAAAATAGCAATAAATAAAATTTAAGAAATAAAAGCAGACGACAATTGTTTAAAATTGATGACGTCACGGCAGTGAAGGGGTTAATGCACAATCCATTATTCTATCTGGAATATTGAAAAAAAATCCATTTAATTGAATGAGTACTAGAAACGGTGTGCCAAAGCCACCTGGACCCGAGGTTGTAGTTGAAATGAGCTCTGTGCTAAAAGCTCTGATTTTGTGTTCGGATCATAACATTTCAGCATTTTACTTATAACTAGCATTTGCATACTTGAATCTACTGTAGAAATATCAAAAATGAGTTTACTGAAATCTGTTAAATACGTGTTATATCAAAACTGGAACCTGTAATCGAAGTTGAGTTGTGAGCAGATAGTTTTATAACCACACAGTCTGATGTTCGCCTGTTTATTAACTTAATAAATGTATGATTTAAAAAATCAGTTTCGAAAGAATATTAAGTGAATTTCTAACTGTAATTTAGTGATTCGGGACAAAAAAGGCTATTAAAAGATGCGAGATATGTTTCTAAAAACATATGTACCTGATATGACATTTACCTCTAAATGACTGAGACATTTGTGTGACAGTAGACATACTGCGCTCAAGAACTTTTTAAGTGGAATACACATGCCAAAAATAAAGTTTCCATCACAGCTGATCCAGATTTAACATCAAAATGGCATTGATCTTTGTCTGACATGTACAAAAGTGTACTGAGCTCAATGGCTTATTGTGGGGGGAACGCATGTCAAATCTGGAGACTCTATCAAACGTAGTTCTAAAGCAATGGCTAAGATTAAATATAGCCTATAGTGGAAATGAATTTGACGTTTTCCTGATATGGCTAGTACGTTCTGTGACAATAATTAAATCGTAGAACGTGTTGGAAATCGTCGAAAATGGCCGATCACATGCGGAGTCCGCACCCTGAAGATCACAACAAATAGTGGATAAAATATGCTTGAAAAGGTCCTTTGCCATCATTATGAACTCATTTAAGGCAACTTGTGCAGAGCTCAATGGTTTCTTTAGTGGAATAAATGCCAAATATAAGGTATCTATTAAATGTACATTTTTGTAGTTTCAAAGTTATCGCCAAGATTAAACTCAGTCTATCTAGATGACATCGACAATTTTCTGACATGTAACAAGTTATACCATGGTTAAATTCAGCCTTTTTAATCTCGCTAGCATGCTTAGAGTTAAGTAAAAATCAGTTTCCACAAAAAATCATAAAATATGCTTTACAGATAGAATAAAGTTGTTTGGTATTATGTCTAATGTTTTCTTCTTGTCAAATTGCAGGTATGTTTCAAAATATAATCAGAAGTGCCAATAAGCAAATGGATGTCGCATTTTCTGCAAAATTTAAAACTGATGTAAATCACCTTGGACTCAACCAAGACATTATCTTCAATGAAGCTGTGACAAATATCGGTAACGCGTACAATTCGAGGCATCGGTTTTTCACCGCTCCTGTTCCTGGTATATATACGTGTTCTCCACTACAATAGTTACATATGTAAACGACCGTGCTCATTTTGGCTTTGCCTTGAACGGACAGCGACTTACTATGATGTATACAAATGGAGTAGAGAACGCCGGAGATTCCACAAGTCAGACCAAAGTTCTCTATCTCAACAAAGGTGACGAAGTCAGTGTAAAGGTAACGTTAGAGGCTAACACCGGTCTCCATGGCGATGGTTACAATTTGTTTTCTGGTTTTCGACTTCCAAGCGTGCAGAGTGGTGCTCATCTAGTAGGTTACAATTTTAAAGTATAAGCCAATATATAAATGCCAATATATAAAGAAACAATACTTCACGTTTGCTACCTAAATCTACGTTAGATGCATGATGAATTCGTGCATTGCACTTTTATGCACATAAATGCTGGTGGTTTGATCCACTTTCGATTTCAAAGTGATCGTGTAACGTTTGCGCCGGATATAAAATTCGGCGGCATATCGCCATAATGGAGCATAGGATGATAACTAATTCATCGACTGGACATTCATTTCCCGATTTCTAGAAAAAAAGCAGAAAACCCCTGTTTTGAAGCAAAAAACGATACTTGACCCACCTTTCTGCCATTTGTTTTGTGGCCTCGATCAACGCCCGGAAATGACCTCGCACCTAATTCGTAGTAGCTCACAAAGAGCTGCCTGATAAGTCGACAGGGTGTGGTCGAGAGAGGTCAAGGTATTGAAACATTTTGTACAATCTCAAATGGTTTAAGGTGGGGGACGAATGTCTTTCCCAAACAAACACGTGTATGCTATGTTCGTATAACCCAACGATTGATCATGCTAAAAATTGTTTGCCCTCCAGATAAAAAATGTTTCACAATGTTTACAAACCCGCACTTCTATACAATTACAGGGTGTCTCTTAATATAATTTTCCATTTCAAACCTTTTTTCGTGTTCAATAAAACAGATATCTTTACGAAATTAGTATCAAAATGACCAGAAAAGCTTCAAAGGCTTATATGTAATGTAATGTAAATGAAAACGTTGACGTTATGACGTTGTTTATGACGTCATAAAACGTTTCTATTTTCAAAGATAATGTTGTTCATCGAAAAGATATAATATTATTTGAACAAAATCAGTATTACTTGAGACCTTGAAGAATAAGAAAGCTATATCCCGGATACAGGGCCATTACCAGGTTACAAGATAATAGAGTAGTAAAAGGAAATGTATTGGACCAGAGGCATGACAACAAGAGGCACCCCTGAGGTAGTCGAAGCGAAGAGAATGTCATCGACGAGACACAGCAGAGATCGGTACGAAAGGTTCTTTCTGACAATATAAATACTCCCAGTGTCATTAGTGTGTACAGAGCTTTAATATATGATTAAAAAACACCTTACAAAGTTCCAGCACTCCAGCATATGAAAAACAGTGATGTAATTTAAACATTGTTAACCAAGGTCTGTAATTTTCCATTTGGCCACCCCACTCCACAAATCTCGGTCCTTTGGATTGTTTCTTTGGAGTTGTCTCAAAGTGAGTGTTTACATAGTGCATCCAACGTTAACGGAAAAACTCAAACTGTCGATTTCACAAGAAATGAGAAAGATCACAAGCGAATCGTGCAATTCTGCAAATACAAACTCTGTGTTCAGCAAGTAGAACTACTGAGACATAGAAATTCATCGTCGTCTTGTAGAGTATATGCTGTAAATGGACGCTATATTCTAAGATTGGTTACTTTAGTTTAATTACAATTTAGCTACTACTTAAGTTAATGTATGGTTCAAATTTTAAACATTTACCTTGAATATGATACCTCTCTATTTGTAATATACTCAACAAAATAATTAAACGGTCATGCCTTCTTTATTTCAACTGAGAGTTTTTCAAAATCGCTGTATGGTGCAATCTAACTGCGAATGATGAAATAAAATCTGTTTTGCTGATCGAAACGCCTTCCTAGAAAATATTCTAATGAAAATAGTCTTTGAAATTTTGCTGCAATTTGAATAAATCTAAAATTTCAAAAAGCAATGTGTTCAAATTTTGTGATACTTACAACAATTAAAATTATGAGTTTCCCAATACTTATAGGATGACCATGATTCGACTCGTTCGTGAAAGCTTCACACGTTGGAACTATGAGGCAATATCATTTTCGTTTCTGTTTAAACGATATAATAGAAAATCGCAACTGAATAAAATTGTGACGGAAATGGACGGTATATAAACACTTCTACAGTCTGACTGTGGAAGCCGGCTTTTATAGCCAGATTGTCTAAGCGTTTGTCTCGGTTGCGAAGTTAAGCAACGTTCTGTGCGGTTAGTACCTGGATGGGTGACCGGCAGGGATTACCGTCGGCCCGGTACACGTTACAAATTTGGTGGCAGCGGTGGGATATGGGATGACATCACCATCATCCCCGGATCCATGTCGCATTGTCTCTGCCCTTAGGACTGCCATGTGAGTAGGGTGACTTCGGGGCGAAGTCAAGAGAAAAGGGGGAGAAATGTGACGGAAATGGACGGTATATAAACACTTCTACAGTCTGACTGTGGAAGCCGGCTTTTATAGCTAGATTGTCTAAGCGTTTGTCTCGGTTGCGAAGTTAAGCAACGTTCTGTGCGGTTAGTACCTGGATGGGTGACCGGCAGGGATTACCGTCGGCCCGGTACACGTTACAACATGTAACGATGCATTTAGACCTGCGGGTGTCAAACAGTTTTCAGCTTGATTGTGAATGTAAACCGTTTACAGTTGGCATAACTGTTAATTCTTTCACTGCTTTACCCTGAGTTCAAAGGTTATTTGCAAACAGTTTGAATCGTGATAAGACGCCGCGTAACGCGGTGTCTGATCAGGATCCAAACTGTTTGACACTAATTTCAGTATTTCTTCAGTCAAATACCTGAAATCAAACTTTAAAGAAAAAAAGAAGACGACAATTACAGTGCTCCCTCTATACAACGACACTCCCAACAACGACTCCCTCCTTACAAACGACTCTTGCCGCTGTTCCATTAACATGACGAGTATGTTTGACGTTTTAATATTGCAATATCGTGTGTTTAAAATTTTCGTCTGCTGTTTTCCTCAAAGTTACATTAAAAAGATGACGTTTTGATATAATGAATATATAATGACGAGTGACAAACAGCTTGAATCCAGATCAGATGCCGCGTTACGCGGCGTCTGATCTTGATTCAAGCTGTTTACAAATGTAATACAAGTCTTAGTGTTGCCTCTTTATAACGACTTCCTCCAAACAGCGCACACAATATGTGTCTCCCGTTGGGTGTCGTTGTAGAGAGGGAACACTGTATTCAACATTGATGACGTCGTGGCAGTGAAGGGATTAAAAACTTAAAACTGTTAAAGACTTTTCCTCAGTCTTTTGATGGACTACCCCCCATTGTCTGGATAGGTGTGAATTTTAGCTGCATGCATCACATGCCAATTTACCTGGTGAGGCTCAGATTATATTCATGCTCTAGTGATTTTCAATGGTTATTTCTAACCAAACTATCAAATATAAAGGTTGGGTCTCACACGAGAAGCTTCAATGGTTCTTTGCTACCCATATGTTCATAAGATGCATGCTTTTTGCAAGGAAATTGTCCGGCAATGCGTTTTGATCGAAAGGTCGTCAGGAGATGTCTTTAAAACACAAACACGTTCATTGGGAATGAATAACGTCTTTCTGCTGTATAAATCAGTTTTGTTTCCCACTCTTTATCCTAGCTATTTAAACTCGTCCAATGAACTGCTTTATGGGATGACCCAATAAATATATTTTCAGAGAAAAATATACTTTTTTCTCAGAACAACCCGTCAGCCGATTAATTAAATGACAGATTAACCCAACAATTGACGTGACGTTATCAAATGTAAACAAATATCGTCTGCTTTTATTTCTCAAATTTAAATTTAGGCATTTTGACTTTATAAATATTGAAATTAATGTCAAACAGTTTTGATCCTCATCAGAACTGCGTGACGTGGTGTCTGATCAGGTTCCAAACTGTTTTCAAATAGCTAGTGTACTCGGGGTAAGGCAGTGAAGGGGTTAACAGATTAACGTGGTTGGAGATATTTGTCATACAGTCCCTGCTGCATATTTTGTTATTGATCAAAAGGGCACCAGGTAATTAGTTCAGATAAGCCCTGGTTTCAAACGCGATTAGAAATATTGGAATTGATCCCTTATTTCCACCTCAAACGGGCTTATCTAGTTTAATTCATGCCCCTAATTTCGCTTGCAAATTGCTTCCGAAACAGCTGTCAAAACACGGTATCACACTTATACTTAACCCCTTCACTGCCAACCCCGAGCACAACAGTTGTTTTGCAAACAATTTGGATCCTGATCAGACGCCGCGTTACGCGGCGTCTGATCAGGATCCAAATTGTTTGACACTCATTTCAATATGCTTTCAGTCAAAATAGCAAAAGTTAAAAGCTAAGAAATAAAAGCAGACGACAATTGTTTAAAATTGATGACGTCACGGCAGTGAAGGGGTTAAAACGGTTTAAATATTTCACGGTATTGATACAGTGCACTGACATTACAAACATTTCGGATGCTGTTCAGACGCCGAGTAACTCGGCGTCTAATCAGGAACCAAATTGTTTGGCACTTATTTAAATATTTTCTTAAGTCAAAATACAATTTATATTTGAGTACTAAAGCAGACGACAAATGCTGTAAGCAGATGACATCATTGCAATGAGGGGTTAAACGCGATATCCTAGCAGTGGTGAGGAACGAAATCCTACACCTTTTTATAATTTGTTTTGGTGACATTTTTTGTTTTGACAATTGTTCAATCTCTGGGTTTTTTTTCGTTCTGTTTTTTAAAAATCGTACATGTGTATTTTATGGACCAATAGTGAAAGGGGTGAAAGGCAACTGTATTTTCCAAAACCATGTCTAAACATAAATTTTTTTTTTATATTATTATTATAAAATGTGCGTTGAGTTGCCTTTTACAGAGCAAAGGTTGCACAGAAAGTTAAGGTTTTAACTCGCAACTTTATAAATGACTCCTGCGACTTTAAGTGGACAATTCCAGTTTCGAATTAAGTCTAATTCATTTCAGATATTAAAGGAATATCTTAAAAAGTTGAATAGCAATTTGAAATGAACTTCTAATTCAATGTCTATAGATGTGCTTCTTAACCTCCCTTACCACGCCATGTAATCAACTGCTGAAAACACGGACATCTAGTCTGTTTTTTAAAAAGTATTTAAGGGCCTGCCAATAGTTATTCATAGCTAGTGGTATCTGTTGTAAACAACCAGACTGTAAATAAAACTTGTATTTGTATCAGTATTTGGTATATTTTACAATAGCTTGCAAAAAATAACAAACAGTGTAGAGCGTTATCAGAGGGCTACTATACATGCGTTACGAGGCTTCAATGGGATATCGTGTTCGTTTCATTTGAGGTCCCCGGAGACCTTTCCTCCTTGCCGCGGTGCTGGGGCTTACATTTTCATAGGGGTGTCTTTGTTTATTTGACTGAGACTATCCCCTCGGCCAAGAACTAAAATGAAAGCAGATCAGTGGTTTTGATACCATGCGCTGCATTGCAGCGTATGAGATTAGCCGAAATTATCTTCCAGAAATCATCATCATCACAATTCATCATTCATCGGCGCTATACGTTATGGCTATGACCTATTTTGTGTCGCAACTCTTCCATCCATCATTCGAGGATTTCTTTATGCATTATAGAAACGTATGTTCAACATTATGTCTCTCCTGCATATAGAACCCACTTGTAATAAAGACTGCACTTCGGGTACAGTGGAGAAAACGATATTCTTTCCCGTTTAAACGCAAACGAAACGCAAACGCATTGCAATAAAAAGTACAACAAAGCATATTTTTAACAAGTCTGACAATTCATTTTTATACCAGTGGCAAACAGTTTGGTGCCTGATCAGACGTCGGGTTACCAGGCGTCTGATCTGGCTCCAAACTGGTTGCAATGGAAATAATAATTTTAGCGTAAACGCGTTTATTGGGCAAGAATAACGTGTTCTCCACTGTAGAACCCACTTGTAATAAAGACTGCACTTCGGGTACCTTGTCGTGGTTCTGGGGCTTAATTGTCATAGGAAATTGTTTCTGTTTGCAAAACCGAGATTATCCCCTTTACCAGGAACTAAAAGGAAGCAGGTCGGTGGTTTGATCACAAGAGCTGCTTCACAACGAATGAGATTAGACGAAATCATCTTCCTGAAATCATCATCATCTTATCACATCATCCCTCATCATCAGCGGCGCTATATTACCTATCTTGTGCCCCATTGCCGTAAGACCAAACTCATACAATTCATTATCATATCCGGGTATTCAACTAAAAGACATCTTCATTTCAAGCTCGTTGTATTTGTCATTTCCTAGAATTAAATAATGGATGCTCGTTAGTAAAACACTTTGTACAAAGCGTACACACAAGTCTGTATTGACTTGTATAAAAGCTAGTTAAGGTGACATCCTATTGTCCGATTTGTCTGACGTGTCCGAGTTATTTTAAGACAGACTAGTTAATAATGGTAAATAGTTAAGCAAGGTAACATCGAATATATAATCGTACACTTTCCTATTTGAGATAAGTATGATCCTCGTGCAGCACGAGACTGCTGCGCTAACGTTATTGATATTTTAATCTTTCCCAACAAACGCATTTATATACTAAAACTATTATTTCCATTGCAAACAGGTTGGAGCCAGATCAGACGCCGGGTAACCCGGCGTCTGATAAGGCTCCAGCCTGTTTTCTACTAGATTAAAATATAGTTAAAATTTCTAAAAGTAATTTTTGTGCATTGCGTTTGTGTTTAAACGGGAAAGAATAATGTATCCTCTACTGTATATTACGCACACAAATTACAGCTATCCGTATCTCTAACTGGCTGTAGAGGAAACTCATCCCTTTTAAAGTTTTAGAATGTGCCTATCTAAAATAACTTGCACAAGTCAGAAGAAAACATTAATACCTATGTTTTAACCCTTAGGATGCTGTGTAACTATCATATGCCATAACTCTCTCTCGTATCTACACAATCTTCCAGAAACTATCCACAGAGTACCAATCAGTTTTGACCCAGATGAGACGCCGAGATACAGTGGAGAATATGTTATTCTTTCCCGTTTAAACGCAAACGAAACGCAAACGCGTAGATCTAGCAGTAAAATTTAGGAAATTGCAACTTTTTGACATTTCTCACGATTTATTTTAAGCTGATTTGCAAACAGTTTGGAGCCTGATCAGACGCCGGGTTACCCGGCGTCTGATCTGGCTCCAAACTGTTTACAATGGAAATGATAAATTTAGCGTAAATGCGTTTAGGGGGAAAGAATACCGTTTTCTCTACTGTACCTATTTGTTTAACATTTAGGATGCTATCTAACTATAGTCTTCCATAACTCTCTCTTGTAGCTACATTATCTTTCAGAAACTAGCCACAGAGTATCAATCAGTTTGGACCCAGATCAGACGCCGAGATAGTCGAGGTCTAATCTGGATCAACAACATTTTAATGTTTGAAACAATTACCAAAAAAATTCTTTGGTAGCGTGCAAAAGGTTAATAACCATATAATGCCATGACGGAATGCCATTTTTGATAACAAAAACTACCTTATTAATCTCTATCATGCTAAATATTTATCTGTATTAAAATTGTTCAGCAATTTATTTCTATTTAAATGTATATGTATATCGATTCACTAAGTAAAACGTCGCCAATACGAGTTTTAAAAAACTTTGGATCCTGAACAGATTCTGAGGTTATTCGGCGTCTGATCTGGATCCAAATACCTGGAAGTACCAGCCGAGTCTCAGGCAGCAGGACAAAGGATTTAACTGAGATGGCGGCTATTAACTTTATCAATTTTCAAGTTTTTCAATCCATTAACCGTCAAAGCATCATGTTTATCTATTACCATAATTATCAATTATATTACATTTTTCATAACTTTACACAATGTAGCATATTTCGAATGAGAAAGCAGAATCTATTACATTTTTCCCAACAGGTGTAGATCGGGGTTTTGATTATTCAATTTCGTCAACATCATTTTCAGTCGGTCGTTATCAACATGATCTGATCCTTATACACTCTGTCGAAATTGTTGTCTGCAAAAAAATGTTGTCTGCGTTGACATTTCTGCCCTTTTCTGAACGAATGTATCACCTGACACACAAACAGTTTGAATCCAGATGAGACGCCGAGTAACTCGGCGTCTCATCTGGATCCAATCTGTTTGTGACAGTTATCACAAATACCCCTTTAGCATGTACAAGTTTGAATGAAATTATTTGTACGGTCTTTTGACATCTTTATGATAAATTGAGATATTTTTGTTATATTAAGACCTTTGCACCGGGGACTAAATTTGAGGAACAGTTTTGTATAGTGGAGCGTTGACTTTGACGGAAGAAGCAATTACACAGCCATGAATCATAACCAAAATAGCAAGTAAATCCCTTCACTGCCTTACCCCGAGTACAATAGTTATTTACAAACAGTTTGGGTCATGTTTAGACACCGTGTAACGCGGCAATCAGGATCCAAACTGTTTGACACTCATTTCAATGTTTCTTAAGTCAAAATACCTAATATTTAAATGTAATAGATAAAAGCAGATGAACATTGTTTAAAATTGATGACGCCATGGCGGTGAACGGGTTAACAGGTTTGTACACTGGGAAAGATGCTGTTATTTAAGAAATAAACTGATTTTTTTCGGCGTTCAAGCGAAATAACCGACAGAAAGTTATCGGCAAAAACATTCATGGTAAATTTGCCGATGATTTTCTGTCGTTTATTTCGCTTGAACGCCGAAAAAAATCAATTCATTTCTTATAATTACAATATATTTGCTGTAATTTCTTGACAGTTTGGTGCAAAAATGCCGATTTGACGTCATTTGGAAGTGGTGTCATTTTTAGAGTAGGATAAATATATCGATTTTTTTGTCATAAAGAAATGCAGACAGCTGCTGTTTATAAGGTGTATCAATTTTCTTGCAATTTATCTCATAGATAAAGAAGACTTTTAGTCGGGAATCTTGGTTTCCGCTATAATAGGAAGGCATAGATAGGTTAAGAACAATTTTTTTAAAAATCCTCCAAATGTTTGCTGTCCAAGTTCCAAAGATTAATTCGCTAATGAAAAATGCATATGCTCCGCCTCCTCTTCGAAACTTATCCGCAAGTCCCGCCCTCTCGAGAATTAGCGTTTACACGATTTGAACGGAATTTTTTTCAATGGATTGGAATGGGGCGAATGTAAATATTTCCCAATAAAAGCGTTTACATTAACGTTACAGTGGAGAATCTGTTATTCTTTCCCAATAAACGCGTTTACGCTAAAACTATTATTTGCAGTGCAAACAGTTTGGAGCCAGATCAGACGCCGGGTAACCCGGCGTCTGATCAGGCTCCAAACTGTTTGCCACCAAGATAAACATGAAATATCAGAATTGTCCAAAAGTTGTTCTTTTCTACGTTTTAGTGTTTTGCGTTTGCGTCCGTTTGCGTTTAAACGGGAAAGAATAACAGATTCTCCACTGTAGTACAGTGGAGAAGACGTTATTCTTTATCTTTCAAACGTACATTGTAAACGAAACGCATACGCATTGAAGTAAAGTGTAGAAAATCACAACGGTTTGAGTTTTCCTTACGATTTAACATTTCGGAGCCAGATCAGACGCCATGTTACCTGGCGTCTGATCTGGCTCAGAACTGTTTACAGTGGATATACAGATTTCATAATAAACGAGTTTATCGGGAAAAAACTAACGTGTTCTCCATTGTATGTCAATTTCAAACATATTGACGTACAGTAGAACTATTATTTCTAAACCAAACGTCAGTGAGAGAAATGGATTCAGCCAAAACATAAACATTGAATCAACTTGGCATCAATGTGTTACCCCATAAACACGCCTTTTACGCCTTTAAATATTTCTCTACTGGAACAAAAATCAAATTTATACTGTCACAAATTAAATCATAAGAAATATTTTTCTATATTCTAGCAGATAACAGCTTAAAGCAGGTTGAAAGTAAAGCAGAATGCGCCTTAAGGCGCATTCCGCTTTACTTTCGTGATCACATTTTTTCAAAACTATAAACTGGCTATAGGGTAATGGTTTAAACCACACCATTAAAGGTGGAGGAGAGAGAAAATACTTTATACTTGATTTTACAGAAAAAATGGGAATGGCCGTTCAAATTTCAAATAAGGTTCCGGAAATGAGTGATTGTCACAAAAGGTGTTGGACATTTTAACTATCCGTCAAACGCATCAAACGTATCAACAATTCATGGATATGCCATTAATTGTTAATGTTTGCTTCGAACGTTACTAAACCATATAGTTTAAATACATTTCATACACGTATTTTCAAGCAGCTTAACCATTTCCTCCCTGAAACCTCAAATGGACAATTCTAGTTTTCAATTTAGTCTAGTCAATTTTTGACTTTTTGGGTTCAAATTTTACAATATATGTCAAAACAACAAACAGTGTAGACCCTGATCAGAGGGCTCCTTAAGGAGCCCTCTGGTCAGGGTCTACACTGTTTGTCATTTTGACAATTGTACTCCTCACAAGTATGATGTTTGCAAATGAGAAATATATGGATAACTAGGATTCAAAGAGTTAAGCAGTGGTGTCCTTTATATTGGATGGAAAAAGCATGAATTAGATTATTGTTTCTCAATAAACACTTCCGTGCTAAAACATTCTTTTTTCAATACAAACAGTTTAGAGCCAGTTGACACGCCGGCTAATTCAGCGTATACACTTGCACTTCACTGAATTCAGAATAAAATGAGTCGTGAAAATTTCGACATTTTATTACATGCGTTTGCGTTGAGTTTTGTTTAAACGGGATAGAAAGATGTCTTTCCCAATGTCATACATCAGCTGTAGATTATGGTGTTTGTAGAACAAATCTGAGCTTCAGTTCCTTGTATGTGTACATGGAGTTAACTCTTTTCTTCTTGTTGTTCTTATTCTGTCTTGCTCCTCTTATAATACAAATTATGATGATACTACTACTATTACTTCTTTTTCTTCCACTTCTACTACAACTTTTACTACTACTTTAACCACCACTACTACTACCACTATTGTAACTATTACTGCTACCGCCACACTGGCTAACACTACTAAAACTTCTACTACCAGAACTACAGTCGAACTTTGATATCTCGAAATCGCTTTACTCGAACTATCCGATAGTTCGACACATGAATTGCATTATTTCATACACGGTTAAGTCGAACATACCCATATTTCTAAGTTAAAACGTGGCTAAGCCACGTTTTAACTTTGAAATACTGGTATGTTCGATTAACGATCTTGATATTTGTAATCGTATGATAATAGTCACACCACGATCTTGATATTTGTAATCGTATGATAATAGTCACACCACGATCTTGATATTTACAATCATATGATAATAATCACACAACGATCTTAATATTTACATTCATATGATAATAGTCACACCACGATCTTGATATTTGTAATCGTATGATAATAGTCACACAACGATCTTGATATTTATAATCACATGATAATAGTCACATAACGATCTTGATATTTATAATCATATGATAATATTAACACCACACTCTTGATATTTATAATCGTATGATAATAGTCACACAACGATCTTGATATTTATAATCATATGATAATAGTCACACCACGATCTTGATATTTATAATCATATTATAATAGTCACACCACGATCTTGATATTTATAATCATATGATAATAGTCACACCACGATCTTGATATTTATAATCATATGATAATAGTAACAACAACGATCTTGATATTTATAATCATATGATAATAGTCACATATCGATCTTGATATTTATAATCATATGATAATAGTAACAACAACGATCTTGATATTTATAATCGTATGATAATAGTCACATAACGATCTTGAAATTTATAATCGTATGATAATAGTCACACCACGATCTTGATATTTATAATCATATGATAATAGTAACAACAACGATCTTGATATTTATAATCATATGATAATAGTCACATATCGATCTTGATATTTACAATCATATGATAATAGTAACAACAACGATCTTGATATTTATAATCATATGATAATAGTCACATAACGATCTTGGTATTTATAATCATATGATATTAGTCACATAACGATCTTGATATTTATAATCATATGATAATAGTCACACAGCGATCTTGATATTTATAATCGTATGATAATAGTCACACAACGATCTTGATATTTATAATCATATGATAATAGTCACACAGCGATCTTGATATTTATAATCGTATGATAATAGTCACACAACGATCTTGATATTTATAATTATATGATAATAGTCACACCACGATCTTGATATTTACAATCATATGATTATAGTGTTGTTTCGTCTTCGTCTTCTTCTTATTATTATTACTTGTGTATTGTTATTATTATGAGAATGATGTTGTTGCTGTTTCAATTGAATTGGACATAATTTATAGTTGTTCCAAAGGATACAAATCCAGATGTTTTATACTCTCGTAGAAAAGGGGTAAATAAAGATACACTATGGACGGATGGTCTACACTAGAAAAGTGTTCTACCACGATGCACAAGCATTAACCTTGTCCCTGCTGTAATATCATCTGGTAAAAAGCCGTCTGCTTTTGCTTCATAAATACAGATTTAGGCATTTTGGGAAAAAATGATAAAATTGTAAACAGTTTTGATCCTGATCAGACGCCGAGAAACTCGGCGTCTGATCAGGATCCAAACCGTTTGCAATTACTAGTGTACTTGATGGTTAGACAGGTAATTTCTGTCATCAATTAATGAGTATTTCCTCCATCTGCCGGAGTGTTGTATAAAAAGTTGCATGCGCTATTAATTTTTTAAATTTCTCAACAGCACCGTGTTATAATATCGTTCATTTATTAACCATTAAGAAAATTTATTGTCAGTTGATAGTTTTATTTGCAGTCATTATTGAAACGGCCTCAATTTGTAATAATTTACGGGCAATATTTAATAGTGGTGAAAACTCGACGCTGTGTGTTATATTGGCTCGTTAAAGGCTTAATGATGTTTGAAACTACAGTTGGCATATTTCAATAAAGTCATGATGAAACTGGTCTTGGTTGACACACAAGCGTAAAGCATCACAGGGGAAATATTGCAACGACAATGTTAACAGTGTTGACCCAGATCAGGCACCGCATTTCCGTCATATCAGAGTGTACACTGTTTGCAACAGCAGTAGAAACAACTATAACGAAGCTTCTGATTAAACACTTAGCAGCATCCCATGATCTACAGACGGAGCATACCATGATATACAGACGAACAGACGGAAATGCAGACATACATGAAAGCAAGACAAATACAGCGAAACCCCTCTAACCCGGACATATGTGGGGACAACATAAATGTCCGGTTTAGAGGGGTTTCCGGCTTGAAGTGGTTTTTACCCATATCTTGTGTTTTAGTATGGAAGATAGCTGATCACTTAAGGCGCATTCTGCTTTACTTTCAACCTGCTTTATACTATCATGCGCTAGAATATAGAAGATATATCTGATGATACATATTCATGAATGTATTTTCTTCAGTGTAGGAATTAATCAAAAGCGTAAAAGGGCATACTCATGGTGCAATGAGTTATAATAAAGAAGGGTTGGAAACGGGACCAAAAGTTTTGTCCGGTTTAGAGAGAATTCCGGTATTTAGAGGTTCCGGTTTGGAGGGGTTTCACTGTACCAATCACACGTGGTTGCTTGAAAATGTATACAGCTCACGGTTATCTGTATTCAGCTAGTTTTAAGACTAGACATGATTCAAACAGTTAAGACCAAAATTAGACACCGAATAACTCGGTATCCGATCAACTTTCAAACTCTTGGACACTCAATATGACAAAACTATAATTTTTAAGTAATGGCCAGACTACATTTTTAAGCAAAAAGTTTCTTTTGTGGAAAGGGGATGATCATCCTGTACTTAAAGATATTACTGTACATTAGAGGTGTGCAATAAATGAGTATATTACATTGTATGAGTGCAATACATAAACACATTGCCCGAGTATCCGCTAAGTGAAGGTATAACATTGAATGTGTTCAACGCATAAAAAATTGTCTAAATATCCTATTAGTGAAGGCATTAAATTGAATGTGTACAATACATTAAAACATTGTCTGAATATCCTATTAGTGAAGGCATTACATTGAATGTGTACAATACATTAAAACATTGTCTGAATATCCTATTAGTGAAGGCATTACATTGAATGTGTACAATACATTAAAACATTGTCTGAATATCCCCTTAGTGAAGGTATGACATTGTATGCGCGCAATACATTAAAACATTGTCTGAATATCCGCTTAGTAAAGTTATTACATTGCAATATATTGAAACATTTTCTGAATATCTGCTTAGTGACGGTATTACATTGCATGTATGTAATACATTAAAACATTTTCTGAATATCCGCTTAGTGAAGTTTTTATTACATTTTATGCGTGCATTACATTAAAGCGTGCAAAACAATAAATTCTGTCTGAATATCCGCTAAGTAAAGGTACTATTACATCGTATGGGTCGTACATAACATTACATTTCTGTCTAAAAATAAGAAGAGGCAAGAAGCACATATACCTATATATACAAGATGGCAAGATGGGACATGCACACCTAATATGGACAAAAGCAGACGCGCAGACATATAAAGACAAGAGGAGACAAGAGAAGACATGAACACCTATATATAAAAGCTCTTAAAAGAACGCCCTGTTTCGTATTGTTCAAGCATTGACCATCCCAACGTTATTGTCGACTAAAATCGATTTTGAAAATTAAACGCCACGTAACGCCGCGTTTGATCAGGACCCAAACCGCTTCGCACTCGTGTCAATAGTTCATCAGTCAAAACTTGACACAGAAATCTAAATTCAATACTACAGTAAGACCTTTCTATTACGACAATTAAAACGAAGGCTAATGGATTGTATAAAAGGCCGCAGACAGCTTAAAGCAAGGTGACAATAAAAAGAAAGTTTCTAAAGGAGCTTTCTGTTTTACTGTCATCTTACTTTTGGAAGCTACATCTCGTAAGCATTTACCCAAATTCTATTGTAATAATTAACACACTAGTGTGGTCGTAATAGAGAGTCTTTATTGTATCGCGTTGAGTTGCAAATTAGCATAGGGTTGACTTTAACTAATTTGCATGTTTAAAGCATTAATCGTTTAAAAATATAGTTTCAATACAGTCCTTTCGAGTATAACTATGCATATTTTAGTAATCACTACCTTTTGTTTGATGAGACAAATTGCACATATTAAGGCAAACTAAACGGTTCTTTTTTCGTCATTAGGCTAAGCATAATATAAATAATAATTGATAATAAATTAATGACACTACCACGTGACCTAGCATTTTTGTCAATTCTACACAAAACAGCTCATAATTTATTCAAAATCAGGTGCTGTAAGGCAATATTACTAACTCACTGTCAGGATTTCTTTTGCTTTACAAAGTGTCTTCTGTTTTTATTTCCTCAAATTTAATTTAATGCATTTCCACTGAAGAAACAGCACTTACTAAACTAGTGTCAAAGAGCTTGTACATTGTACTCTACAATAATATTACAGCGCTCCCTCTCTATAACGACACCCAATGGGAGACACATTATGTGCGTTGTTCAGAGGGAGTCGTTACAGGGAGGGAACTTGGCTTACATTTGCAAACAGCTTGATTCCAGATCAGACGCCCCGTAACACCCCGGTTATACACAGAGCCATCGGTGATAGATCGGTTGTTTTTTTCGCCAAACTAGGGAGGGGACCGATGAAAAGCTATTTACAACCGACATCACCTATTGGCCACCTGTTTTCCACCTATCAATAGCTATTAGGTAAAGATGAGTTTCGTCGGGGAAAAATCACCGATGGGGAATTTTAAACGTGTTTAAAATTCTCGATCGGTGAAAATATTTTACAAATAACCGATTGACAACCTGTCTTCTATCGATATCACCGACGAGTCACCGATAAATCACCGATAAATCACCGATGAACTGATACTTACCACCGATGAAAAAAGATGAGAATTAAAACGCTGGATCTCGTCGGTTTTCATTGGTTGTTAATGGCAGTTCAATCGGTGATCAATTGGTGATCAATCGGTTGCCGCCAGCATTTCATCGGTGTTTTATCGGTATTCATCGATTATTGATAGGTTGTTGAGCGCTTTTAATCGGTGGCCCATTGGATTTCATGAGTCGCCAATCGGTGGTCAATCGGAGGCGGAGTGGCGTTTGACCGATGAACAAATATTCATCACCGATACCCGGTTACACAGAAAGCCTGAAATTAAATCACTTATGACAACCGATCAAAACAGCAAATAATTGAACCGATTGGGTACCGATTTAAGCCCGACCGTCTGTGTAACCGGAGTGTAACGCGGCGTCTGATCTGGATTCAAGCTGTTTGTCACTCGGCATTATGTTTATTTCTGTCAAAATGTCATTTATGTAAGAAAAACAGCAGACAACAATTTTAAGCAGACGAAAATGTATCAGTGCAAGCATTTGGAATAATTTTCTTGGGAACAGTGGCAAATGTCGTTGTAAGGAGTGAGTCGTTGTTCGGAGGGCCGTTGTAGAGACGGAGCACTGTACCTGCTTGCAAATATCAACGGACAATGCTGATAGACACAGTTGAGAATACGGTTTTCTTTTCCTTTTAAAAAAGCAAACGAAATGCAAAAACTTAATGCAATAAAATGTAAAATGCATTTTGACATTTCTAACAATTTATCTTCACCTGAGTTGAAAGCAGTTTGGAGACTGGTCGGACACCGGGTTACCGGGCGTTTGGTCTGACTCCAAACTGTTTGCAATGGAACTACCTGGCATAAGCGCGATTATAAGCAAATAATAACCGTTTCTCTGCTGTATTAGTGTAAAACAGTTTGGATCCTGGTACCCGGCACCTGGTGTTTGAAAAAAGGCAAAATGGGCATAGCGGAAGATTTTATTACTGAATAAAGAATAATGAAGTTCTATCGACGTGGGCTGAATCTGGTCACTTTTGCGATATATTGGTGACTAGTTTATGTTAAAATGCTTTAGAACATTTGTCGATGATTTGAAAATCATAATATAAAATAAATATATTCCAATATCGACTTGTGTCATTAAGAACAAGAGCTGTCATATTTCATAAAACTGTTTACAACAAACATTTCTATATACCTTTTTATATATGTTTTATTTTCTCTTATACCAAGATTACATGTATACAATTTAACACAAAGGACATAACAATTTTCAAAACACGTATACAATGTATAGAAAAATGATATATTCACTCAATATATCTCTGTACAAACGATGGGGAGGTTGAACATAGATATGAGTAGGAAGAATGTATGTAAGAGGGTAATAAATATGATTAATAACAATTAACAGGAGTGAGTCTTTAAAACATTACTCAACAGATACATATCTTAGCCTTTATTGCATTCCTCCACTTAAGAAATCAATTCCACATTATACAGTCATGAATATGGAACAAGAGAAATAAAGCAGAGTGCGTCATAATTCTCATTCTTCTTTACTTCATACATCTTTCTACAAATGATGGAGAATTTGAACATAGATAGGAAGATGGTATGTAAGAGGGAAATAAATATGATTAAGAACAATTACTAGGAATGAGTCTTTAAAACATTACTCAACAGATACATATCTTAGCCTTTATTGCATTCCTCCACTTTAAGAAATCAATTCCACATGATACAGTCATGAATATGGAACAAGAGAAATAAAGCAGAGTGCGTCATAATTCTTTACTTCATACATCTTTCTACAAATGATGGAGAATTTGAACATAGATAGGAAGATGGTATGTAAGAGGGAAATAAATATGATTAAGAACAATTACTAGGAATGAGTCTTTAAAACATTACTCAACAGATACATATCTTAGCCTTTATTGCATTCCTCCACTTAAGAAATCAATTCCACATTATACAGTTATGAATATTGAACAATAGAAATATTTACCGTATGGCTATTTCTAGTAACAAAATGCTGTCTCGCACCTCTGTGAAAAGCGAGAATATACAGTAATGAATACGGAACAATAGAAATATTGTATAAATTCTAGCAAATGGTAGCTTAAGGGTGTATCAATGTCATGAATTTGGGAACTTTTCAAAGTATATGAAATCACTCTATGGTGGTTTTGTATTGAAGAGCTATTTAAGATGAATGAACAAATAGAAAAAGTGTACATTTTGGTGAATAACAGTTGGCTCTACGGCCATGTAAAATTTACCCCACCCACTTCCTCTTATTTTGTCCTTTTCAAACAGCCCGCTTCAATAAAACCCATTTTAAATGAAAACAAATATGATAATTTGGTTTTGTGTTATTTATTTCCTATCTATGGTAGTATTTCTTCATACAAAAACTAATTTAAGAAAAAAAGGCACCAAATGTGAAATTTATAAAGCTCTAAATATCATCGATATGGTACTTTTTTGTAAATTTTGTAAGGGGCGATAACTCTTTTTACTGTAATAACTCAAAATTTTCAACACTGACCTTTCAATTTCTTTTCACATTTTGAACTGCCTTAGTATGGGCTTTCATCTGGTAGAATATAAGAAAAAGTTAAATACTAGAACTATTTCATTTTCAAACTTTTTTACTTTTTTTCATAAAATAAAAAATCTAATAAAATCATGCCCTATATAAAGCATATTTTTGATATTCAAGGATCCATATTGTTCAAACCTGGTGCCTGCTTTGTCTAAATTTGGTTTATATATGTGAACATACCACCATAGACATGAAATAAATAAAGAAAACCCAAATTAACATTTTTGTTTTGTTTTGAAATAGATTTTACTGAAGCTTGTACTCTGAATGGGTAAAATTTGAGAAAAAAATCCAAATTTGACATACCTTTTTCAAATCGCTGTAGCTAAAAAAAAAGGACACCACCATATATATTTTTTTTCATTTTTTCATTCATCATAAATAGCTCTTCCAAAAAAACAATGATAGACAAAAAGTTTAATACTTTGAAAAAAATGGCCCATAACATTGATACACCCTTAAAGCAGGCTGAAAATAAAGCAAAGCGGTGATCATGCTCATTCTTTTTTACTTTCAACCTGTTTTAAGTGGACATCTGTCTTCGAGACTAGAAACAGCATATAGAGAAATGGGTTAACTAGTCTCGCAAAAGCATACAAGTAATCCGTTATTGACTGCAACGGTTTAAGGTGGCTCAAATCATCAGTCTGTGATACGATAACTTTAGTTTCCTTTTTCGTGGTCGTAATAGTGAGGGACGTTTACTGTACAGTAAAGCCTCTGTATTACGAACACTAAAACGAAGTCTTATTGATTGTATTTAGTTTAAACATATTTTATTCTTATAAACGTACAATACATGTTAATACATATCATAGTACAAAAGGATTAGGTCGAAAGAATAATGCTTATGGAGACCCTCTCCTCAACACTGATATTTTACACAGGTGGAACAAATTTGTACAATAACACCTCTCCATCACGACCACCTAAACTTTTCCAGTTGGTAGTTTAAAGGGCATTGGAAGTCTCAGAGGAAGATGAAATCAAAACAGAAGGCTAAATAAAGGGGCAATCCGCTCTACTTTCATCCCGCCTCCAGCAACCACATGACCAAAACAAACATTAATATCTTACATCTTGATTGTATTTAAGACAGATAACAGCCTAAAGCAAGGTAACAGTAACACAGACAGCTCCTTAAGGAGCTTTCTGTTTCACTGTAACTTTGCTTTAAGCAGTCACCTGCCGTAGGCACCTAATAATAAACACAATAAAGTAGTCGTAAAAGAGATGTTTATCGTTCTGTCTTGGCAGAAATGTGTTTGGTTCTGTAACAATGCTACATATTCAGGGGATGGATAGTATTATCGATAAGGTTTGACCTGTCGGTTGTTGAATATTCCGTCTTTTTCCGGAAGCTATCTTTATCTTCCGGAAACATCAAAACAGTGTATTGTAAATAAACCATTCAAGGATGACGCGAATTTGACGCTAATTTTATTGTATTATCTGGTAAAGATAGACAGACAGACAGACAGACAGACAGAATTCTTTATTGACTTAAACTTTACAGTTTCTCGTCATTCCACAATCAATAAACAATATATGAAAGTGATCTAAATCATAATGTGGACATCTCTGCATATCGTAATCTCATTATTAACAAATACATGGAAGCGTAGTTGCTTCTTAATTAACTCTTTTCGAATTTATATGCAGAAATGCACGCATGAAAACAAGAATTGTTGTAATGCAATAATTTAATGTATTTAACGGAGGATGGACTTCTATGAAACATCCATATACACATAAACCACATTCTTGCCCCGCATATTCACCCATACATATATGAACATATATATGTATAAATATGCCTATGCAACCATGTGGACGGTAGAAAGTCGAATATATCATCATTATATAAATTGCACAATATATGCATGTATAAAAGGACGATTGGATTTAATAACCTTTCCATCTACACATACATCCACATATGCATGTGTATATACGAATAGATAAATATATCCTGAAAAGAGACCAATATATGAAAATTGAAACATACATCTATGCATGTTGCATAGCAAATTTTACAACTAGATCTATTTTCGTCAATACAAATATAAAATATTGAACAAATTATCGAACCCCTTCAGTGCTAACATCAGTATCGCTAGTATATGCATTTTGCACACCATTTGGCTCCAGATCAGACACCGCATAAAGTGACGTCTGTTCAGGATCCAACCCATCCGGCACTTACCAAAGTTGTTATTAAGACAAGCTGCCTAATTGTTTTATATGTTTTGGACTTAAAAGCAGACACCATGTTTGCGCACAGTCGATCTTTGGGATATAGTGTCATGAAATGGTTATGACATTATAAAACATGATAATAGCAGTGAACGGGTTACGTCATTAAGCAATAGCGACGGGTATACTCGTCTTTTACGATCAGTGACCATGCAAAGAACATACTTTCCTATGAAAGCATTGCAGATCCAGATCGGCGGACTTCTTAAGAATTGAGCCATTAGATCGGGATCTGCACTGCCTGTCATATTGCAATAACATCCATATACAGTTTCAAATGGGCTAGTTTTAAATACAAAATAACCTTAAATTTCAAAAAATGAATGTTCAATTATCGTGATGAAAATAGGCGGCAACTTAAATCGAGATGCAAGTAAAGCCGAAAGCTAAAACATAGCCTTCTGCTTTACTTCCCTTCCGCTTTAAGCACCATCTTATTAATTTGCATATTCGAGGGTGAGTGAATTTAAGAAGACTGTATGCACATTTCACAATGATATTTACATGAAAAGAAAACGATGATATCGTTTCTGCAGAGCAATACATGTAACAAAATGATGGTTATTTACAGTAAAGAACTTCTTAGCAACATAGCTTCATTAATGTAATTACTTATATTATACACAGTACTTCTATTAGATGAAGCCATCAATTCCGTGAATTTAAACATACTTGGACGCTATAATAGTAAACTTTAATGTACTTTTTCCTCAATGTGTTAAAAACTGGACATATTATCATAAAATGATACTCGTCTTCTATGTCTCTATTATTACAAACAGTGCAGAAACGAAATTCTCTTTCAGTCCTATTTTGACTATATCTACCTGTTTCTATGCGTAAAGTGTGAGAAGACAGTCGTAATCTTGTTAATGAAATACGCAATTTACTAGGCAATACGTCCAAGTATTCTTCAAATCCAAATGAATTTTTAATGTATTGATAAGTAGATAATGTTCTACAGTTAGATATACTGTTAAACCAGTTTTGTTTGAAAACATCTATCAATCTAAGTTTAAAGACAATATGGAATTTTTGTAGATTGATGTTGAATGGGTTGTTCCATACATACGAAAATCCATAGTTATCAAGTAGCGACTTGACATTATACGCCCAATTCTTTTTACCAGTATCTTGCCCTGCAAGGAGACTTTTGTAAAGTGTACTTATAAGTATATTATCTGATAATAGTGTTTTACACCAGAACTTAATAATGCGTGAGTATCTGTTTATGAACAATGGATATCTATAGTCGGTAATAGCTCAGTGGTTATGTGTCTGCGCTACCAACGTAAGTGTTATAGGTTCGAAACCCGATAGAGTTAATTTTGTAATATTTCTTCATGCTAATCTGGGTGGCAAACAGTTTGGAGCCTGATCAGACGCCGGGTTACCAGGCGTCTGATCTGGCTCCAAACTGTTTGCTATGGAAATTATAGTTTAGCGTAAACGCGTTTATTGGAAGAGAAACACGTTATTTTCACTGTAGCAACATTACGTTATGCAAAGCTCTCTCTGGCAAAAAGCACTCTTTGTTACTTCTGTATTTCGTTAAGCAGCAAGTTTTTCTTTACCCAAACGTTACATTTGTAACTGTTTTATTTTAAGTAAAATATATAATTATCGAAAATAAAACCTGAAGCTGACGTTTACAAAACAGTGCCTTGAATCGAATCAACGGCCCTAGCACTACGAGTCAATGACACTATCCACTAAGCTATTGCGACAGCGGCGTTAGATCATCGACTGAAGTATACTACCTGAAGTTTTCATTGATCTATAAATAAAGTATTCGGAAACTTCCGATTGTGCCAACGAAAGTTGACGGAAAGTGATGACCGACTGGTCAAACCTTATTGATAATAGAAACTAGTGATGTGTCTATTAATCGTGATAATCGGCGATCACGTCGTGGAGGTGCCCACGTGATGATCGACGTGTGATACATTATCTTAGGGCAACTGTTTTCCTGAAATTGACTCCAAACGAATTGGCATCCAACATTTAGTGGGAAAAGACACCTTAATTGTATTTCTAGCTCACTTACTTCCAATACTACGTCAATATGAGAATTACGCCTTGTATAATAGCGGCCATATTGGATTTTGGCCCAAAACGAGGTGTTGCCAAGGGTGGATTTCGGTGGAATTTTTTTGGTATGCAGTGTACCATCCCTGGACCCATTGCAGTTGAAAAACCTTTGTTAAGATTTTTGTCTAACCTAAGTCATTCATTGCTTGGGCTACTATCATACATGTAGAACATCATTTTAGTCGGCGGTTATAATATATTTCTTCTCAAATTCAGTAAATCTTCGATACTAAACCAGTTAATAGAAAACCCCTTTCAGTGTATTTTTACTTTGATCCTGCATTAAGTATATGTAGTCACACGACTTGTACATGTATACACCGAAAACGAGCCTTATATCGAGGAAGAGGACGCTGTGCCACCAGGGGTCCGTTTCATAAAATTTCGTACGACAAAAAAAGGTCGTAAGTCAAATTTTCAAATGCATATTATTTCTGATTTCCCTATCTAATCCTGTCTTGTGACATCTCTTTGGAATCGTCTTTTCAATACGATCCCAAAGAGGTGTAACAGGACAGGATTACATGGAGAAATAAACAATAATTGAAACTTTTATTATCTTACTTACGACAACATTTGTCGTAAGAAGTTTTATGAAACAGGCCCCAGAAACATAATTAACAGAGTGTACTTGGCATGCTGAATTTAATGTCCTCCATTCAGAGGTATAATTTTTAATATTTTAAAGTTTTAATACACCCCAATTATGATGGGCGTCTGATCGGGGTCCAAACTGTTTGACATTCATAAAAATGTCCTCTAAGTCAAACTGCCTACGAGTGTTATTTTAAGAAATAAAAGCAGACGATATGCTTGCGAGCAGACGATATTATAGCAGTGACTGTGTCAGACGGTTATGACGTCATAATGGCAATGCAAGGGTTAATAGTGCACTTGGAGGAAGGTGAGCGATATTTAAGTGGCATGAATATTATAGTGACATGACTCTAGATGAAATTAAATGATCCCGTTCACTATTTCCCATCAAATGTGATAAACATCGGTGGATATATCAATCAAACAGTCATTTGGCTGGAACCTGGAAAAATACGACAACCGCAAATCGGTCTGTTGTCACGTGATGATTTACGGCAGCAGATTCGCACCGAATGACAATACTCTGTCACGATTGGTTAGCAAAATACAATCCCGCAGAAAATATTAATTTTCAGATGAGCAGATATCAGCAGTTTATTACCAGTGTCGTAGATTAGTAAAACGACTTCATTGCCGGTCATTAAATATTAAAGGTATAAAATGGTACACGATTTTCAAAAGCGAGGCGCAAATTGATGCTAATGAGGAATCCTTTTCAATACAGAGTTAATGGCGTATCCGATGAGAACACTATGTTGGCTGCGCAACATGTATCCAGCTGAATCGTTTTAATAGTTTCATTGTTCATAGCAAATAGTTGTTTAACCCCTTAACTGCCTTTCCCCGAATACAATGACTAATTGCAAACAGTTTGGATCCTGATCAGACGCCCCGTAAAGCGGCGTCTGATCAGGATCCAAACTGTTTCACGCTCATTTCAATTTTTCGTATTTCAAAATACCTAACATTTAAATTTGAGAAATAAAAGCAGACGACAGTTGATTAAAATTGATGACGTCATGGCAGTGAATGGGCTAAACGTTACCTGTATAGCACAGAGTCGTTTATGGAAATCATCTCATTAATTTTACATATTTTGCTTGTTCACGCTTTTCGCTTCATTTAAAAACGACGAATGACAGGAATTTCTATATTATAAAACTGGTACTAAACAGTCATTGAAAATAAGATGAGTGAAAATGTTTAAAGCACGTGACAGCATAATACAGAATTAAAGTTATGTAGAAATATACCGTATACGAGCTTTCTGCATTACCTTCATCTTTATAAACGTTAATTGGATGGCAATGGAATGAAAGTTTCACTGTATAAGGTGTGTGAGTCTAATTATCGTGCTACGTTTCCGGTGAATCTGTGTTTAAACAAAACTTCTTGCACCGTATTAAATTACTATAAATATGCTATTTGAAAGTGTATTGAATGCGCACCAGCTATTAACATTTAAAATAATGTAAACCTGCGTGCAATGGCAACTTAACCCATATACACCAAGTGGATTCTTCCATGTTTATATATTGGATTAGTACATTTTTTATCAAAGGGATGCCTGGTCAAAATTTTCATTTTCATTTTGTTTTATACTGAAATTCCTATCAGCAAACAGTGTAGACTCTGATCAGACGCCGCACAATGTGGCGTCTGATCAGAGTGAATACTGTTTGCCTATGTCCCATATATGGGATCGTGGGCACAAATGGGCTAAACGCAGATAAAGGCATGTACAGTCAAACCTCTCTATTACGACTGCAAAATTGTGTTAATGATTAGGTGTTTACGACAGGTTACTACTTAAAGCAATGTGACAGTGAAAAATAACTTTCTGTTTTACTGTCACATTTTTCTATGCTGTCAATTGTCTTTTATACAATCAATTAGCCCTCTGTATGCAGGTTTACGATACCCTTCATCCCATAAATTAACGTACAATTGATATTTCCAATGATTTTTATTTGAGTTGGGTTTTACGATACAACGACACAGACACTGGTCATATGGCGCCGAGAAAAAACCACAAACTCTAAAACAAAACTTCCATCAACGAGTGTGTAAAAGCACAAAGAATCCCATGACGAAACGTCAACACGTCCCATCCCTATGTACGTTTTGGAATGATTTCAGGAGGATGCTTTCGACTAATCCCATTTTCTGTTAAGCAGCATGTGGGATTAAAACCACCGATCTGCTGCCTTCTTTTTAGTTCTTGGCAGAGGGGATAATTTCCGCCAAATAAACAAAACATCCCCTAAAACAATGAAGCCCCAGAAACGCGGCAGGATAGGAAGGTCTCTTGGAATTTCTCCGTTGAAGAAACTAGTACTATTTCAAAATGTCATAGTGTCATGAATATATAACATAAGAAATATTCCTGTATCCAAGCAGATGGTAGCTTAGAGCAGGCTGAAAGTAAAACAAAACGCGAACATGCTTTATTTTCAACATGTTTTATGAAACGGTTTGTCTTCAATAATGAAATCTAGCTATATGAGAAAGGGATAAAGGTGTCAGCTCCATTATTTGTTTTATTAAACAATGAATTAATAGACGATGACTTGGCATTCATATTAAATAAGTATGATACCACCACGAAGCAACCAAGTAATGTAGAAGCTCAAACTTGGTGTTTTGAGTTATCGGCGTCTAATTAGGAACAAAACTGTTTGCATTTACCAGCAGGGCTGCCATTTCTCCGGATTTTTCCGAAATCTTCTGATTTTTATCCAAGAGATGGTACATGTAGCTTAAAGCAGGCTGAAAGTAAAGCAGAATGCTTTACTTTCAATCTTTTAATCTGCTTTACTTTACTTTTAATCTGCTTAAAGTGGTCACTTGTCTAGAAATTGACTTTGGGCAAAGGGTTTAAGGTACAATTCATAAAATCGATGAATAGAAAATTTGGAAATCTTTGGATTTTTCATGATCAATTTGTGGCAGCCCTGTACCAGAGCACTTGGGATAGAGCAGTGGAGGATTTAATAACATATCCCCGTGTCTGATACATCCTCCTTGTGATGTTTCATCACTGAAAGTAGCGTTATTTGGCTTATTTGTCTTCCACAGTAGGTTCACTCATTATGTGGCCAGTCCAAAGCATGCCTGAGATGTATGTCATTTCCTTTACGACATTACGCAATGTCGTAATCAGCCATAGTGTAACGGTATTTCTTTGAAGAAATAGTACACGTGTTTAGAACGTTTCTAGTATAGAAATTCCCCACTTACGTTCATCGCGCAAATCAGCAGCTTTTACAATCAGTGGCCTCGCTCAGTGTTGAGGTTGAAATTAGACATCTTAGAAGGAACTTATGCTAATGGCAAAATAGTGTACTACTGGAAGCAAATTTAGGCAACTAGTCAATAATGCATTGTCTGCGCATGTCTGAAACTGAGTTATATAAACTTTCGCAGTACTTTAGACGAAAAATAACTGGTCCGGTTAGAAATAAAACTCATACCGAACTTATGTTTATATATAGCGCTCTTTCTTGAGTTGTGCGTTCCACATCATATTGCAATCGCAATACATGTATAATACAGTGGAGAATCTGTTATTCTTTCCCAATAAACGCGTTTACGCTAAAACTATTATTTGCAGTGCAAACAGTTTGGAGCCAGATCAGACGCCGGGTAACCCGGCGTCTGATCAGGCTCCAAACTGTTTGCCACCAAGATAAACATGAAATATCAGAATTGTCCAAAAGTTGTTCTTTTCTACGTTTTAGTGTTTTGCGTTTGCGTACGTTTGCGTTTAAACGGGAAAGAATAACAGATTCTCCACTGTATTGCAATCGCAATACATGTATAATGTCGAAATAGAAAAAAGTACCAGACTTAATTAGAAACCGAAATTGTCCATTTGAAATGTCAGGGGTATGCGAATGGTTTAGGTAGGAATGGTGTCCGGCTAACATGTACAATCGAGGGATAGTGGTACAGTGGGGAATCTGTTATTCTTTCCCGTTTAAACGCAAACGTACGCAAACGCAAAGCAATAAAACATAGAAAAGAACAACTTTTGGACAATTCTGATAATTCTAGTTTATCTTGGTGGCAAACAGTTTGGAGCCTGATCAGACGCCGGGTTACCCGGCGTCTGATCTGGCTCCAAACTGTTTGCACTGCAAATAATAGTTTTAGCGTAAACGCGTTTATTGGGAAAGAATAACAGATTCTCCACTGTATGACTGGTATTGCAGAGAAGAGGTTAACACCGGTTGCATATCTTAGCACCGTCTGACCATGACGCCATTCGTTGAAAGAGATTATTAGGCTCTTGTGATATAACATCTTATCGCCCTGGTAACCATTAGCACGTCGGGTAGTTGTCGTATACAAAATATGTCGTCTGCAACATTTCTCAAACGCTATTTATGTGCAGTTTCTTTTCAAAATCTTTCATCAGAGTGTCAAACAATTTTGATCCAGATGAGACACCGGTATAGTCAGCGTCTCATTCGGATCAAAAATACGTGTAACTGTTATCGTAAATTCGGTCATAGGGGGCAGAAGGTAACTTTGGAATGAGCTGTGATTGACATTTTGTTTTCGTTGTCCATTCATTAGCGAACGATAAACAGTCGAATAATTATCTTGACAAAGCGATACAGAGCGTTTGAAAAATGGCCGCCATTGTGATTGATCTGACTACCCCACACGTGGGGGTCACGTGGTTAAAATAACTTCTATCAATAGCGAATGCAAATGTTAATTTCAAAGTGACAGTTACAGATAGCCCGCATGTGATTCTATATATAGTAAGGCAAATATAAGATGCGAGCTCTACCACACACCAGGGCTGCCATAACTTGATAAATCAAATCCTAAGATTTCAAATTTTTCCATTTTTCAAGTGCCATTTTCCGAATTATACCTTTAACCCTTAGTCTGTTTTTAGATTTTAAGACATTTGATGCTTTAAGCTTCCATCTGTTAGAATAAAAATTCGAAGGTTTCGGAAAAATCCAGAGAAATGGCAGCCCTGACACACAATTCTGATGCAGTATTCTTATTCCTCACTCCGGCATTGAAAAGTGGGGGGAAACTTTATTCTTTCCTCTAAAAAATGTTGTTTTCTAAATTAACAATTAGTTCCATTGCAAACAGTTTGGAGCAGAGGCCGGTAAAACTGAGTCTGTCAAGGTCTCAAAGTGTTTGCCACTCAGATACAAATCCCACTGGATAAGTCACCGAGTTACTTGATGTTTGATCTCAATCCAAACTGTTTAGGAGTCGATAATTTGGTCGTCTGGTGGTGAAATGTTAAGTCCAGTGATGTTCTCAGTAATTAAAAAATGCTCCACATTAATAAACATTGGCGAAGTATACAGAATAAAATTGTGAACAATGAATAATAATGAAAACTTTGCCTAGTTTCGGAAGAGCAATATTCACATAAAATTTATAGTAAGTACTGGCAAAGTATACAGAATAAAGTTGTCGCTGATTTTCAGAAGAACAATATTCACATTAAGCTTATAGTTAGTATTGGCAAAGTATACAGAATAAAGTTGTCGCTGATTGTCAGCCAAACAATATTCAAATAAAGTCTATAGTAAGTACTTTACAGAATAAAGTTGTCGCTGATTTTCAGAAGAACAATATTCACATAAAGTTTGTAGTAAGTATTGGCAAAGTATACAGAATAAAGATGTCGCTGATTTTCAGAAGAACAATATTCACATAATGTTTATAGTAAGTATTGGCAAAGTATATAGAATTAAGTTGTCGCTGATTTTCAGAAGAACAATATTCACATAAAGTTTATAGTTAGTATTTGCAAAGTATACAGAATAAAGTTGTCGCTGATTGTCAGCCAAACAATATTCAAATAAAGTCTATAGTAAGTATTGGCAAAGTATACAGAATAAAGTTGTCTCTGATTTTCAGAAGAACAATATTCACATTAAGTTTATAGTTAGTATTTGCAAAGTATACAGAATAAAGTTGTCGCTGATTTTCAGCCAAACATTATTCAAATAAAGTATATAGTAAGTATTGGCAAAGTATACAGAATAAAGTTGTCGCTGATTTTCAGAAGAACAATATTCACATAAAACTCACCAGAAAAACAGGAAGAACGCCAAACAAAGCGCTTGTAGGAACCTTTGCTTTACTTTCATGATGTTTAGACAGCTCTGGTCAATATGCATTTTGTGTGGTCTCTATAGCGATATATTTTGTTGTAATAGTAGATTAAATCTATAGGGTCTTATAACATTGGTCCATTTACTGTCAAGTCCATCTGCACTGGCCTTCGCAAACAGTTTGGATCCTGATCAGACGCCACGTAACGCTTTGTAAGATATGGATCCAAACTGTTTGACAATAACATTAAATATTACTTATGTCAAAATGCCTAGAAAAATTAAGTTTAGAAATATATGAAGCAGGCGACAGTCTGGAAGTGAATGTGTTAGATTGGTTATGACGTCATGGTGCCAATCATAGTGCCTTACCATGCTAAGAGCTATTTGGTTTACATTTGCAAACAGTTTCGATCCTGATCAGACGCAGCGTAACGCTGTGTCTGATCTTGATCTAAACTGTTTGCCTCTCATCTCCAAGCTTTCGTCAGTTTGAAATGCTTTAACTTTAATTCTGCTCTATTTTCGCAGACGATATATATCTATTTGAAGCAGACGACAATTCAACAGGCTAAGGGTTAACATGATAAAAGTCTCACTTTGTTTGTTCTTCTCTCTCGGGAATAATTCTCTGACTTTAAACATTAATGGCAATATGAGAAGAGACTGTTGAAAGTGAATTGCGCTTAATTGTCAGAGTACATTTACTTAATTACATGAAATATTTAAACTTTTTTTAAAACTATTTTGAGAGATATGAAAAGGTGTTCCCTAGCCAGTCATATTGTTCGTTATGACAATGGTTCCCGTGCGTGTTTCATAATTTACGCGCTCAGTGAAATTCGACCTGCCGCGCCAATCTGCAAGGTGTCGAATTAGCCCGTACCGCGTGGGGGCGCTACATGTCAGGTGAATGCAAACCGTTTGGAGTTGGCTAAAACGCCGAGTATCTCGATAAGTGATCAGGATACACATTGTTTAAAACATATATTGATGTTGAGTGTTTTAACCCTTAAAGTGTCGCAATATCATGTGCTTTGAAATGAGCGTCTGCTAAATTCTCAGATCAACATTTTTCTATTTTTACAATGTTACAAATTTACAAACGCCGGTTATCAAACGTTTAGGATTCAGATCAAACTCGTCTTCTGATCTGGATAGAAACATTTTTGCAAATGTGTATGTTGAATTTAGTTCGCAGGCGTCAAATATAAAGCAAACGATACTGTACATGTAGCATAATTATACTATTATGCAACAATTTGATAAAAAAAAAAAGACAAATGTAATGTGATATAATTCAATACATATTTTATAACAACCTTTTCCATTGTCTGATTTCTAATATGATCCCATTTGATTGATACAAAGAATCCGTGATATCTAGACTATGACAGACATATTTACACGGCTGCCATAAGTTGACGTGAAAAATCCTAAGATTTCCAAATTTGCATTTTACAAATGCGATTTTATGAAATCGTACCTTTACCCCATAGCCTGTTTTTAGTTTTGTTGGCATGCGACAACAACTTAAAGCAGGCTGTAAGTAAAGCTTTACTTTCAGCCTGCTTTAAGCTACCATGTACTGGAGAAAAAATATCCGAAAATTTAGGAAAAAATCCGGAGAAATGGCAGCCATGTATTTACCTTTCTAATTAACCTATTCATTGCCGTGGTATCGTTTGCTTAACATATGTGTCGTTTGCTTTTATTTCTAAGATTAAGACTATTAATTTTAGCCTCTGACTAAAGATACATTCACCCCTGAGTATCAAACAGCTTTAGACCAGAGCCCAAGGTCATAAAGCGTTTGGGTTAAGTCTCGGGGGTCGTTCTCAAGCATTTTATTGGTCAGATTTGAGCAAAAGCCAAAATCTGACCAACCAAATGCTTCACAACGATTCCAGACTCAAGTCAAACTCTTTATAACATTGGGCCCTGATAAGATATCGAGTTTGTGAACGTCTTTGATCAGTATCTAAACCTCGACCATGGCTGTGAAAGGGTTATATATTATAGTAGTGAAGAAGTTACATATCAGGACACAGGGGGCGGTAATGAACAGGGATCAGGGGACCTTCCTTTCCGGGATCTACGACCCTCTTTTCGCCAATCTACGGAAGATTGGCGGAGAGTCCCGAGGTTCAAAGCCGCGAGTGAGAAGTCGTCACGTCGCCAGTAGCTTTGAGGATGTCCACAGTAGTGGACGAAACAGTCAGCAATAAAAAAAAAATAGTAAGTGTTGTGATTGATGAAAAAAGTATTCTAATTATGGATTTACCAACACAATGAACACTTTCAAGATAGTGAAGAAGTTGTTCTTACCCGATGAAAGATGAAAGTGTTTAAGAATCTTATATTTTGCAGATACTAATTTATGTGGCCATTTATTTTCTTAAAAAATCACAACATTTGTGGAAAAGAAAAATTAAGCAAACTTTCCAAAGTTGTTTGGGCAAACATACTCTGTCTTTTGAAAATATTTGTTGATTACACAAAAAATTGTCAATTGAATAGTGATTGTCTGTTTTACAAATGCTGTTCTGCAAGGAAAGCAATATTCTCTAGCAAGAAATATAAAAATACAGTCAATCTTGTATAAAGCAACCACATTGTATTATCAGTAAGCGTGCATACCTCTTTACTAGACTGCTTAACTCAGGGTAGAAAGAATGAAGAAAACTCCTATTGGAGCCTTCTGCATCAGCTTTATCCTGCATTAAACGGACATCTGTATAAAATACTACATATTGGTTTTCCATTGAGTGATCGCTTAATATAGTTTTACTGTAAAAGTTGACGCGGATAACAAAGTTTTATAACAAACGGCTGGTTAACTGCAATAGACAGCTAACCCTTATTTTCAGTATTAAAAACAGATGCTTGTTTAAAGCAGGCTGAAATTAAAGCAAAATCTAGTCTGCTTTACTCTCAGTCTGCTTTAAGCTACGATCTGCTTAGATCATATAGGATTTATTCTATATTCATGACGGTAGATCTATAAAGTTGGTTTATTTTCGTGAGTGGAGAAATAGATACGTTCAAATGAGAATCAATTGGGTAAAGGGTTGATTTGGGTACATTTACGGTCATACCTGGATTTAACTGTAGGATCTTTCTGCCTCACTTCGAGCATATCTCACTTTAGCAGATCCCGGTAAATTTAATTCGTCATTGGTAGAATCAGAAGCTTTATCATGTGCACAATAGTTGTTTTCCAGTAGAACATTGTTTTCTATGGAAGGCCTATGGAAGGCATGCTAAATGCTAAATGCGACTTGCTATATGCGAAATGCTAAATGCGAATCGCGGAATGCTAATTAAGTACAAAACTCTATTAGGGTGTGTTTAATGCTTAAGGCTATTTGTAAAATGCCAAATGCTAAATGCTGATTGCGAAATGCGCTTTGTGAAATGCCATTTGTGAATTACAAAAATGCTAAATCCAAATTGCAAAAATGCTATTCGCAGATTCCTTAATGGCAAATGCGAATTGCTGTACTTAGGCCAAACAATAATACCTCTGTTTCCGGTAACCCGACCGACCCTAGTTTTTCCCTCCGATAGTCTTTTGAGTGTTTCATAATTGGATTTTTAGATAAACAAATATCTAAAAGAAATTTGATCTCAATTTGCCATAAAGTACCTTCCGTGCAGTTATGATCTGCTAGTTAATTAACCATTGACATATTCAACATGCAGAAAATGCATTTTATTGACATATTTGACAAGCATACAACACATTTCAAAATATTATTTATCCCACTATATATAAGTCACTACTTTGCCGGTTTGGTATACCAAAACTGGTTAACAATCATACCAGTTCAATTTTAAGGTAATTTTGGTACTGATGGGACCTATCAATTAATAATTTGAATTGATATTTTTAAGGTTTTTTCTGTATAGCCCAGGGCTCTGCAAAATAAAATACATTCATATGTTTTTATATATGACTATGATTATATTAAATACTCCATCAGAAAAGTTAAATAGACTATATCATTATATGATTGTGTTAAAAAAAAGATTTTCCGACCGTCTGTCCCTATTTATTTTTTGCATAGGAAACACGGGTAATTTTTTATTTGGCCTAAATGCGATTTACTAAATGCTAAAAACAATTTGCTGAATGTCAAATGATTGAGAAAACCCGCCCTTTGAGGAGTCCGCCAAAGCATTAGGCATTCGGCGCAAATAGCATTAAGCATTTGGCATTGGCAAATAGCATTTCGCAAATAGCAAATAGCATTTAATATTTCACAGATAGCATTTCGCATTTAGCATTTGGCATTTTACAACTAGCAATTAGCATGGCGCACCGGCCTTCCATAGTTTTCTTTTGTTTTCGCCGCCTACTTGCCGATTTAAACATCTTTCTAACCCGGTCACGCTTTTGAGCCGCCATTTTGGTAAAACAAAAAATGACGTCACAGGTCGGGAAAACACCCAGTTTTCGGAAAACGAACTTTGCCGGAACTTGTCGAAATTGAAAAACGATCGAGAACAAATGTCGTCGAAGTTACACGGAAACTCAGTGAGCCGTTCCATATATCTAAGACCTTAATGCTCAACACACTTATCTCCATTACAAACAATATGGAACCCGTGACCAGGCCCAAAACGTTTTGCCATTCTGATTAAACTAGTGATCAATATATTATTTTCAACATGTTTTGTTTTTCGATGGTTTTTCATGGGTACCTTATTATTGCCACAGAGTCCAGCATTGATTTATCATGTAAGGAAAAGACAACCCTCTATGAATCAAAGGGGAATAATGGTAACATATTACAGAGAATGAAACCTGCAGTGAGTTCAGTAAAGATATCTGAGGCCAACTAAGTTCGTCGATGCAAACGCCGTTAATAGCACGACCGCTTATTTTCTTGAATACTCTCCAACAATTAGGCAAAAATGCTTTACTCAACTGAAATGCATCAAGTTTACCGCATAAAATTAATATTTAAGAATAACATTGTATATAAGCTGCATTGTTTGATACATCAAGTGTACAAAAGGGTTGGTTTATTGAAGAGAAAGTGCACTATGCATTTGAAGGGCAATCCGAAAAGTCATTTGATCGCCCTTATGGATTTTGTTGTTCGTCTCGACACACTTCTTTCGTTCGCATAGTTGGCCACCAAGTTCGCCAAAACAGGCCGTTATGTGTAAATTCTTAACGGACGTTGGCCTACGTTGGTATCTGCTTCATTTACTGAACTAACTGCAATATAGGATAACACTTACCCACGCACACATGCACTTATTGCATAAACAGCGCAGAACAAAATTGTTTTGTCAACGGTTGCTGATCAGGATATACACTGTTTGTACTGTCCGAGAACAATAATTCCACTCATGGCATGACTCAATTTGCTTGCGAGAAACAATTGTGCAGTTTGGCTTTTAGATGCACGCTTCTCAGCGAAGGGCGTGATTATCCCTTACCGGCGGTAGTAGTCCAGTGGTAACACGCTGGGCTACGGTACCAGGGGTCTTGAGTTCGATCCCCCGCCAGACCAGCGGCCTGACTAGGGGATTTTGGAATGATATTGAGCAAGATATGTACCGTGAAATGCTGGTTAAAATGGGTACCTGCGAAGGGTATGAGCCGGTACTGCGGCTGCCTACGCGCCATATGTTAGCAGTGCTCAATATTGTAGGCAAGATGGGTCAATGATCAGGGTAGTAAATGTACAGTCGGCTGAGCGGTCATTCGGACTGAAAGTAGACTATAACTTGTTATTATTATTATTATCCCTGGAAATATAATATCACGCTTAACCCTTTCATGATCAAATTTATCGTGATGTTCTAAAACTTCGCCAGAATGGTACGTAGCACGATAAAGATTAATTGAAGCGTGTTATAGTTATAAATTGCACGGAAACTAATTTTGTAACTGTCTATTTAGCTCTATTATTTAGATAATATTGATGTGTTTTTGATAGAAGTCAATTCTGAATCCCCCTTTCCTTAACTGTTTTCGGAGACGATGATAAAACACGTATTCGTGCACAAATTATACCGTGATAGATCTCGTTTATCTCACTTCCGTCTGATGGCTAATGCAAGCCATATTGGATATCTAATAGTTTGGTGTAAATCATCTAACTGATATCTAATTTTGGATCATCAGCAATATATTTTTGGTTTACGTCATAAAGTGTCATATTTTACAGACGTTTTTTTCAGACGATATAGGAAGAAAGCAGGCGAAGTTTTCAGTGAGCTATATACCTGCGAAACGTTAGCTTCGAGGTACTGGTATATTCTACTTATTATTAGCGAATTCAAGTGTAGAAATGCGGGTTTACTGGAGAAATCGATATTCCATTCAACTCAAAACCCTGCTCATGTTTTAAATGATGCAAATCACAATACCCGCTTGAAATAGTTAAGATCCTGATCGGACGCAATAAAAATTGGGGGCGTGTTCCGAGTCTTAAGGGTGTATTAAACCAAAAAGTGATTTTTTTCAAAGTAACGTAATTTTTTTCTTTCATGTTTATTTAAGAAGAGCTGTTTATGAAAGATGAAAATTAAATGAAACATCATAATTATGTTGGTGTACTTTTTTTCACTTCGGCAATGTGGAAAAGGTGTGTCAAATTAGGAATTTTTCTCAGATTTTGTTAAATTCAAAGTATAAGCTTCTTCAGAAAACCTTATTCAAATGAAAACAAACATGGAAATTTTGTTTTAAATGACCTATTTTATGTATTTGGAAGTATTTTGACATAAAGAAACTAAATCAAGACCAAACAGGCACCAGATTTGAAAAATATGAATCTCTGAATCAACAACATGGTTTTTATGGGTAATGATTTAAAAAAACAACAACCCAAAAACAACCAAATATTCTTTTATGGAAATAGTGAAATACATATTTCTAGTAATTAACTTTTTCTTATATTCTACCAGATAAAGGACCATACAAAGGCAATTCAAAATATGAATAGAAATTGATAGGTAAGTGTTGAAAATGTTGAGCCATTAAAGAAGAAAAGAGTTATCTCCCTTTACAAAATTAACAAAACTGTACCATATTGATGATAGTTAAGACTTCATAATTTTCACATTTGGTGCCTGTTTTGTATAAAGTTTGTTTTCCTGTTAGAAAATACGACCACATACATAAAATGATTAATACATAACCATATTAACATGTTTGTTTTCATTTGAAATAGACTTGGGGGATTATTTGCTTGCTGGAAGATTTCATAACAGATAAACAATGGTTATCTAAGGCCACTGCGATGGTTGTTTTCACTACAGCAGAACGTTTATATGCAATAACAAACAGTACATACCCTGATGAGATGCCACGTAAATTTGTTAATTGAATTGAGTTACGCTCAGTTTCAAAGCGGGAAACAATAACGTTTTTCTTATCGTATATACTATATACATGTAGTGATACTTTATGATTTACATGTATTAGTTCATACACTTGAAAAATTATACAGTACCTATATTCCAGCAAATCACATTATCCTGCGTCGCACGCGGGTCTACATGATTTGCTAATTCTCCGTTTTGGCGGACGTTCGGCATTAATTGGCTGATGATTTACAGCTGACTAAGTGGTACCTATTGATTTCTCGCCGATGAAAGCTATAATTTGACAATCACTATATAGCTCGGGGTATCACCTAGCACATGTATAATATTACGTCAATTTGCCAAATAAGCCAACTGTCAAAGTTCTTGACAGCTTGAAATAAACTTGATTGAAGTTTTATTTTGAGGTTTTTATTCACCTGGTTAATTTTCACCGATGGAGCGATGCCATGGGCAAAATTGTACCCGAAGTTTCAAAATATTGAATAATGATATGATTGAATATTAAGAAATAAAAGAAACACACCGTAAGGACAGTTTGTGTAAAGTTATGAAATTGAACGTTTTGACGTTTATTGTGATGGGTTTAATATGAAGTCATTGGCTGTAATGATTATTTAATTTATATGGGTATATGATGTAATTTGTTGATATAATTCGTGTGAATATCGCTGTAATACGTCTCGCCCCATACCGGAAGTTTACAACGCCTAACATAACACATGAGCCTAATGATTTAACCCATTTAGCCTGACTATTGCAATGAACTCTCCCTGTATACTTACAGGAAGAATTCATTGTAGATATAGTATAATACAAGGGTGATTAAAAGACACTTTTTTGTCCATACAGAAAAACATGTCAAATGATATATATCAGTTGTAGCAAACTCTGATGTGACATCGCGTAACGCGGCATCTCATCTGAGTCTAAACTAATTGCCAATGTCCTCTTTAGACAATTGGTTGAATTTGGTATACAGAGGTGACATTCTTGTTTATGTTTTTCTTCCTGTCAAAAAGTATCATACTTATAGTTCACATAAACTGACCATTAATACAAAAAAATTAAAACAGGCGTATACTGGACGAACGTTTTTGAGAAAACGTAAAAGCGGCGCAATATTATAAATTCTATACATGTACGTGCACGATGTCTGACCACATCCGTTACAGATTTGAAGATATTTTTTCTGTCCAATTTACGCGTTTGTGCTAAATATGTGATTTTATTTGCAAACGGTTTGGAGCTTGATCAGACGCCGGGTAATCCGGCGTCTGATCAGGCACCAAACTGTTTGCCACAAAGATATATATTTTTCATCAGAATTTACAAAAAGTTGCGATTTTCTGAATTTTATTGCATGAGTTTGCGTTTGGTTTAAACGGGAAAGAAAAGCGTCTTCCCCGTTGTATGAACATATGTGTCAAAAGATTCGAGTTGTATAAAGATGCTTTAAAAAGTTGACTTATAGTGAAAATGCCTGTGGTCAAAATCGGTTATCATCATCACCACACGCTATAGATAAGAACGGTGACACGAAATTAAACTTCAATAAGTACATTCAAATAACACCTTGTGGTTTCAATTTCATTTAAAAAATCTTTAGTGTACAATATTAATTCAAAACATTTGTCAGTTTATCTTCATTTATATATCTATCATCTGAATCAAATTGAGCGGAACGGTCGATAAATACCGGCAAGATGGTTTATCGCAAATCCATTTCCGCCTATTAATAAGGTCTTGACCCATAGAGTCAATTCATTTCTTTTTTCATTTTTTAAAATGTCATTTGTTTTCTCTTTTTTCAAATTTTAAAAAAGACAGATATACACAGTAAAGCCATTAGGTTGGTTTGACCTAGGTTGGTGTTTTCTCTAGTCACACTATATTAACAGTGGAGAAGTTATTATTTCCCAATAAATGCATTTATGCTAAAACTATTCAGGGCTCCAGATAAGAGGGGGTAAATTGAACAAATCCAACACTTTTTCACTCATTTTACCACCAAATCCTATGGTGTTACTACTCATTAGAATCATCTCGAAGAGACGATTCTAATGAGTAGTGACACCATAGGGTTTAATTGAGAAATAAAGATTTTAAGTTTTGAAATACCCCCCTTATCTGGAGCTCTGACTATTATGTCAACTACAAATAGTTAAGAGCCAGGTTAGACGCCAAGTAAACACTATACAAAGAAATGCAGAAAAGGACAACGGTCTGAAAATGTTTCAAAATTATTTAAATTTAAGTTGTAAACAGTTTTGACGCTGATCAGACGACGGGTTACAAGGCGTCTATCGTCTGCTTAACATTTTCGTCTACTTTGCTTTCTCAAAGTTACATATTGGACATTTTGACAGAAAAAACATAAAGCGAAGTGACAAACAGTTTGAACCCAGATCAGACGCCGCGTGACGCGGCGTCTGATCTGGGTTCAAACTATTTGCAAATGCACTCTAAGGGTATTAATATTCCCTCCCTACAACAGCTCCGAACAAAGGGTTTTCGCAGCCGACATATTTCAAGCAGACAACAAATCAGCATGATAAAGGTTGATGCAGAACAATGATAACTTTTGTAATTTTCTACATTACTTCCGTGCATCCTTTCACCGCCATTAACTCATTATCCCCTGAAACTTTCAATGGACAATTCCAGGTTACAGTAAAGGCTGATCCATTTTAGACTATTTAGAGTTGTTGTCTATAATATATTGCAAGGAGCCCTCTAATCAGGGACTTAACGGTTTTAATTAGACAAGTGTACTCTTTACAGGTACACTTTTGGTATAGGACGCATATATGCGTCACTAGGGCACAATGAGTTACGACATCATAACCCGTCATACACATTCGTCTGCAGAACAATTTTAGGCAGTCTGACTAAACCCATTTATGCCAAGTGAAGTCTTCTAATCCATGCTTACGTGATTAGTCCATTTTTTATCAAAGGGGTGCCTGGTCTAAATTTTCATTCTCGTTTTGTTTTTATATTGAAATTACTATGTGCAAACAGTGTAGACGCTGATCAAACGCCACATAACACGGCGTCTGATCAGAGTCTACACCGTTTTCTGTCCCATTTATAGAACGCTAGGCAAAAACGGGTTAAAACAGCATGTATATGAATGCCAAACAGTTTGAAACTTGATCAGAATCCAAAAGTCAAACTGTGCTTTCAATGTTGGCTATAGTCACTTATACATTGTAGTAGAAACAATATTAGCTGACTTCCCCCCTACAGTGCTCACTCTCTACAACGGCACTCCCAAAAACGACTCCCTCCTTACAACGACCCTTGCCACAGTTCCCTAAAGAGGACAATTATGTCTAACGCTTTTACTGCTGCGATAAATTCTCCTTAAAATTGTCGTCTGCTTAAATTTTTTCTTAAAGTTACATATAATTGATAGCATGTATTTATTGACGAGTGACAAACAGCTTGAATCCAGATCAGACGCCGCGTAACGCGGCGTCTGATCTGGATTCAAGCTGTTTGCAAATGTATGCCAGTTTCCCTCCCTATAACAACTTCCCCCGAACAACACACCCACAATCTGTGTCTCCAATTGGGTGTCGTTGTAGAGAGGGAGCACTGTATTTTTAAAGTGAATCTAAAGACATGTACAAATGATGTACATCATACGATTTGAGTCTTAGGGACAATCATTTTTGAGCCAGATCAGACGCCGATTTCCCCGACATTTCAACTTTCAACTTTCAACTTTTATTTATTCAAGCAAAGTCCTGCAATGCAGGAAACATCAGCATACAAATAATAATAATAATTACAGTCACATGACAACCAGTATGCACGTGGAAAACGGCTTTTCACGTAAGCGAATTTTGTTAGATTGTATAAGATTTCATGGTCACATTTCCAGCTCTAGGAACATGAATTATCATGTTCCGCGAGTGGTCAGGTAGCCATTTTGGTCAATTTTTTGGTCAAGTTTAATAAAGTATTATCTAATTTAGAAAATTGCATGAGAATGAAAAATCTACTTTTAAAAGTTACCACGTATTTTAGGGCAAAAAGGTAATTGTTAGATATTTAGGTCTAAAAAACCGTTTTTCATGTGTATTTAACAAAATAGTGAATGAAGACACTAAACTATAAGAGGTGAATATTTGTTTCTTATTGTTTTTGTCTAAAACTTTGTCAATAAAGTTATGAGTGAGGGTACCCTGGTTCTCAATGTTCTGATATAGTGACATAAAATAACTAAATTATAAATGTATGTCAATATCGCAGAAGATTAAGACAACGGTAAAGTTGTATTTTTATTGATTGATATACATGTATTTATAAAATTTTCATGTGAATTTTCATCAATATTTCTTTGATATGTCCATTGTTATATTTTATGATTAGTCATAAAGGCAATAATCATTATTAATTTTGTAATTCCGAGTTAGATATTATACATTTAACCCTTTTTTCATATACATTGACTTCTACTATTGAAGTTATAGACCAGGACATCTATAATTATCAAGATGTAGAAATCAGTGCTATCAAATATAAAGAATTCTCAAACGACTATCTTGAAAAGCTATTCCATCGGTCATTCAATCAATTAATTGCCTCACGAGTCAATTATACAATGTGTCAAATAATAGATATGTTAGTCTCAAAGCTTTTGCTCCAGCTAAGAGGAGCATTTCGAACACTAAAATCATTTTTTCTGCATTAAACCCTATGGTGTTACTACACATTAGGATCGTCTCTTTGAGACGATTCCAATGAGTAGTTACACCATAGCATTTGGGTGTATATGAGTGAGAAAGGATTTTTCCAGTTTACGCATTTGGCGTGCTGTATAACATTATACATTTAAGGAGCTATGAATAAATCCAAAGCATCCAGCATAATTTAAATTAAGTTTATGAAGAGATAAAACATTAGAACACATGTATAATACGTGCATATAGTTGCGCGGATTAAGTAATACATCCATCAATCTATAACACTATAAAAATTAGGAGAGCTGTTTTTAACTCCAAAGTATCACAACCAATAAATTAATTAAGTGTTCAATCAACTATCTGTCAATTGATCAAGCAATTAATGTATAGCTCAAGATTTCAAAAATATTAGCTCATTATTCAACAATTAGATTCTTCATAAAATGTACCAGTAACATTGGCATGTAGTTCAAATAGAGATTTTATTTCAAATTGAGTTTATTTATTTTGTTTAAAATGTTTCATAACGATGTCACAAAATATAGCGAGTTTTTTAAGTTCTACGTGACTTTCTATTTGGAATAGATCAATAAATTTCATCATATTAGGGTATGTATAAAAATGTTTGCTCACGTATTTTTTACGATCGGTAATGAATATCGGGCAAACGAGTATGTAATGATACTCGTCGCCTAAATCTCTGCAGTATGGGCATTTTCTGTCAGCAGCCGGAATGTTTTCCCAGCGCCCTTTCTCTATTGGTAAATTATGGTTTCTTGTTACGAATGCCATAAGGCGTTTACAATGAAAAGTAGATAAACATTTTATGTAATATGCCATCTTAAAATCATTCTTGATATGTTTGTACATGTTATTGTTTGAAGTTTTGTCTATTGTTGAATACCAATTTTGGATAAAAATATCTTTAAATTTAATATATGATGATTTGGTCAGCCATTTCGAAGTTATAAATTGTTGACTATACCATATACCCGAGAATCCTCCATTACATAACAAAGACTTAATGTTATCAAACCACTGAGATTTTATATTACCATTGCTATGATATGTATACATTAGAAGATATATTTTTGTGGAAAGTTTATTCGGTTGGTCAGATCTTAGGTTATCAATAATTCTCGACCAATATGATATTACTCTGTTTTGGATATCAACTTGTAAGGGGGTTACTCCAATTTCTCCATAAACCATGTATGACGGGGTTGATTTTTTAAGGTAAAAAATGTATTTATAGAATTTTAATTGGATTCGCTCAAGATCATCAAACTTACCAAATCCCCAGATTTCGCTACCGTAGAGTAATATAGGCTTTACTGTTTTTTCAAATAACTCTATTTGTAAATCAAACGGTAATGAGAGATTTTTAATTTTGCTTATTAGTGAAAACATTGCTTTGTTTGCCTGCTCGCTAATATATAATTTAGTTTTTCTAAATGAGCCGGTTTTTGAAAAGAAGAGTCCTAGGTATTTATATTCCTCTACATATTCTAAAAGTTCGTTGTTTATCTTAAATTCTGGCTTGTTCCTTATATTTCCTCTCGCTATTATCATGACTTTAGTTTTTGAGGTGTTTATATTTAATTTCCATGTTTTACAGTAGTCGGTAAATAAGTTTAAAGCATTTTGTAGGTCAGTTTTTTATTACTAAATATAACTGTGTCGTCAGCATATAAGAGTATAAACAGTCGGTTTGCACTATATATAATGTTTTTAGCATAAACACGTTTTGGTCAAGCTTAAAGATATTTCTGTGATAGGTGGCTGATCATTTCTATATACAGTGGAGAAGATAGTATTCTTTCCCGTTTAAACGCGAATGAAACGCAAACGCATTTAAATAATATTATGTAGAAAATGACATTTATTTTGACAATTATTGATATTCATTTTAATCTGAATGGAAAACAGTTTGGAGCCTGATCAGACACAGGGTTACCCGGCGTCTGATCAGGCTCCAAACTGTGTGGATTGGAAATTATAGTTTTAGCATAAACGCGTTTATGATGAAAGAATAGCGTCTTCTCCAGTGTACAATGGATAAAACGATATTCTTTCCTGTTTAAACGCAAACGAAACGCAAACGCATTGCACAAAATGAGGAAAATGACAACTTTTCGAAATTCGTAATGTTGATTTTAACGTGGACGGCAAACAGTTTGGAGTCTGATCTGGCTCCAAACGGTTTGCATGATAAATAATAGATTTAGCGTAAACGCGTTTATTGGGAAATAATTAAGTTTTCTCCGCTGTATATGGCAGGCGATGGGACACTCCCTCGGTCAATTATAAAGCTGTCTCTCTTCGCATGACAGGCGTATGGTGATAAAAAGTTGATATAAAGTTTAAACCCTTCGACTGTCCTACTGAAACTTCACTGAGATATTTCAAAGCAGTTTGAATCCTGATAAGACGCCGAGTAACTCGGCGTCTAATCAGGATCAAAACTGTTTGAAACTTTCTTCTGTCATAATTTCCAAAATCTATAATTTGATAAACAGAAGCAGACGACAATTGTTTTTTGCAGATAACGTCATTTCTGTGAATAGGTTTAACGTCGTACTGTGAATTAATATTTCACGGAAACTCGAGAGCAGACAAGGGTATTTTTTACTGCAACACGGAATGGAATTGACATCGCTATTTTAACTCATTGAGCCCTGAGCCCCCATTGAGTGACGCATAAATGCGTCATTTACCAAAAGTGTACATGTGAAGAGTACATTTGTCTAATGCAAACAGTGAAATCCCTGATTAGAGGGCTCCTGCGGTGTTTGTCATTTTGCAATTTATTACAAAAAACAATCCTAAACAGTCTGTGTTGTAAGCTTGATGTGTCCATTGGAAGTTTCAGGGGGTAATGAGTTAAATCAGATCCTGTATTTACAACGTTACGCTGTGGCAGTTTCCCCTACAGTGGAGGAGACGTTATTCTTTCCCAACAAATGCGTTAACGCTAAAACAGGTTTTCGCTAAATCTGTTATTTCCATTGCAAACAGTTTTGAGCCAGATCAGACGCCGGGTAAATGATTTAAAGACGCTGCAGTGTTTATCTAGACATCGGGGTTTTTTTCTCATCAGAGTTTACACTTTTTGCTAGTGTCTACTTTTGTGGGTGATATCCATTTATGGGATACTTCGAAAACTGATATCCATGGCAAACAGTGTAGAGCCAGATCAGATACTGAATTACTCGGCGTTTGATCTGGCTCAAAACTGTTTGGCATTCAGATTGAATTGAAATATCAATGTCTTTCAAGAAACTCTCATTATTTACATTTCGTTTGCATTTCGAAGCGATCAAAGGGGGACAAAGGGCATGGGATACTGTTTTCAATATCTTTCAAGCTCATTTGTGTTATGGCCTGTTAAGTACTTACTGCAAATTTACTTAGCATAATATTTATATAAAATGCGACGATTTACATTTGTGTATGCAATACGTTAAGCCCAGCAGGCAAATATTGTCAGATACCGTCTAAATAATACAGGTATCTCAATTCTATGGCTCATCCTCCAGAAACAAACAATGATCATATCATCAAACTGCACACAGATAAGCCCTTTACAATATAGTTTGCTAATTTTTCCTTTGTATGACTTATGTGCCAAGGGACAGAAATTCCGCATGACAAATTATGTGTATATTCTGACGTACATCTTTGACAATCCCATCTAGGTGATCGTTACAGTGGAGAAGACATTATTCTTTCCCGTTTAAACGCAAACGAAACGCAAACGCATTGTAATAAAATGTAAAAATGACACATTTAAGACAATCCGGAATGCTCATTTTAATCGGAATGGCAAACAGTTTGGAGCCAGATCAGACACCGGGTTACCCGGTGTCTGATCTGGCTCCAAACTGTTTGCAATGGAAATAATAGATTTGGCGTAAATTTTACGCGTTTATTGAGAAACAATATCGTCTTCTCCACTGTAGCCCTTTAACTGCAGTTCAATGATAGTACATGTAGTAAACAGTTTGGAGCATGTTCAGATGTCGTATGATCAGGATTCAAACTGTTTGACACTTATTTCATTCATTCTTCAGCCAAATTGCATTAAGTCTAAATTGGTTTATCAAAATTAAACGGCATGTTCAAGACAGTCGATACATTGACAGTGAAATGGTTACTTACAGTGGAGAAAACGTTATTCTTTCCCAATAAACGCATTTACGCTAAAAATATTATTTCTAGTACAAACAGTTTGGAGCCAGATCAGACGCCGGGTAACCCGGCGTCTGATCAGGCTCCAAACTGTTTGCCACTCGGCTTAATATTAAAAGTTGGAATTGTCAAAAAGTTGTTATTTTCTTCATTTTAGTGCATTAAGTTTGCGTTTCGTTTGCGTTTACACGGGAAAGAATAACGCTTTCTCCACTGCATATAGTCAAACTAACACTTAGCTGTCAGTGCCATGTTAAAATACTCATTGTTGCTTAATACAGAACAAAAATAATGTACTTAGAAAGCTCATTTTTAAGCGTTCTGTATTAACGTTGTCTTACATCAAACATTTACCCTCTGTAGATATTACTATGGTTCACACAGTGGTGGAGATGTTATTCTTTCCCGTACAAACGCAAACACGTTGCAATAACTAAAAACAAACGTCAAAATTAAGAAATTTCTAACGATTCATTTTAAAATAAGGGCAAACAGTGTAGAGTCTTACCAGACACACCGAGTTACCCGACGTCTGATCTTGCTCCAAACTGTTTGCATGGGGCATAAAATCGGGAAAGAATAACGTCTTCTCCACTGTAATTGAACGGCCACTCAAAACAGATTTAGGGTAAATTAATCAGTGAATAAACCACGGCCTGTAACATCGCCCTGCTGTACGCCTGTGGTTAATCGGAAATAACTTAATCGTGTGTAAAACTCTGTATCGCCACTTATTAAATCCAACTGATCAATTCGTATGACCCCGGGCCAACAATAAGTGTCAGCTTTTGTTTTCATGATGCTCATTTGTTTATAGATTGTCCATCGTATACAAGTTTAGTCATTCACCGAAGTTTGCCACAAATACGATCTTGTTTTGAACACCCTCACTATTATGACGTAATCAATTTTAAACCATTGTGGTCTGCTTTTATTTCTCTAATTTAAATTCTTACATTATTCCTATCTTCTTTAGTTCCATCCTGCTTTAAACTTTGTACCAGCTTTCATTAACAATTTCAGTGAATATTCTTGTTTGAAGTCGTATCGCGTGTAGACTGTTTAACCGTTTTCGTCACAAATGTACACTGTGTATTAAGTTTTGTATGTTTACTTTCTGATTCAAAGCTGGACTGACGCATGTATTGCATTACGACATAACCACATCAATAGACCTGATTGAATACCGATACATGTTTCCTTTTTTAAGATATTCGATAGTTTTTAAAGGATAGGTAGGATACTGTTAAGGCTTCCTCTTATACAGTGGAAAAAAAGCAAACGCATTGCAATAACTTATTATTATTATAATTTTTTTTTTTTTTTTTTATCCTAATGAAGGCGTAAGCCGAAACGTTGATTTTTATAAGGTTAAATAAATTGAAAATTACGTGTTGTGGTTGACTATTTTTACGTATCTTATACAGTTCTTTCCCCTTTAAACGCAAACGTAACGCAAAAGTAACGCAAACGCAATGCACTAAAAGATAAAACATTTACAATTTTTGACCTTTCTAACTATATATTTTAATCTGAGTTGCAAACAGTTTGGAGCATGATCAGACGCCGGGTTACCCGGCGTCTGATCTGGTCCCAAACTGTTTGCAATGGAAATAATAACCTAAGCCTAAACGTGTTTATTTGGAAAGAATAACTTGTAGCCCCTTCACTGACAGACTCGGCCGCACCGACATTGCCAACCAGTTTGGATCTATTTCAGATGCCGACTATGATTAGGATCCATTTTGAATTAATATCGATTTTTTGGCCGGAATATGCCTGTGATGTTATTTGAGCCATGCCATGCCAAACCAGCATTATTGCATTGCAACATTGTTCAGACCAACCATCGGTGTTATCCCGGGTTCTGTATCTGAGGTTGGTCTACACTGCCAAATACCGTATATACTACAGCTACATAAGATGATTTAGATGCATGTGGGTGTCAAACAGTGTAGTTCAAGACCAGCCACCGCGTGTTTGACGTCTTAGACGCGGCGACTGGCCTTGATAATTATACACTTTGCAATAAGTCAGGTTTTCTCATGGCAGGGCTCATTTATTTGGACAATCAAAACAGACGACCAATTAGAGATAGACGACATCCTCGCAGCATAGAGAACACTCAGTTACTTGGTAATATCTAACCGTTTCCGTATTTACATACAAATGTACTATTAAACATGTGCTGAGCAAAGTATTACTGTAATACAACGGTTGTGCATGATTAGTAGTCTAAGGGCGGTGACCGCTTAATACCATATACATGTATGACGTAAGTAATGAAGATAATTGAAAAATCATATTTCTGCATCACTTAACCCATTAACCGCCTTGATACGTCTTTTTACACATTTCATTAATTCCTCCTCTGATTAAATAGTTCCACTTAATACAGACATGAATATGTATCATAAGAAACATTACCCAAAACAGATGATAGGTTAAAGCAGGCTGAAAGTAAATCAAAACTTAATGCGCCTTAAGGTACATACTGATTTACTTTCAACATGCTTTAAGTGAATAATTGTCTTCGAAACTAGAAACAGGCTATGGGATACTGGGTTAAGCAGCCCATCGACGTAAAGGTATCCAATGCATTTTTGACACATACTAACACGATAAAGAAACTGTAAATTTACAACTTTTACTGTCCACACCATCGTCATTCACACACAAAATAATAATTCGCAAATTATCAAATCATATTTAAAAATACACCATTGTGTAGCAAATACATTTTTGCGCATTTTGATACCAAATTTGTCTATGGTTTGTACTTATAAGTATGAAAAAAGCCCCTCAAACCTAATGTTAACAAAAAGTCCCTCAAACCTAATGTTAACAAAAAGTCCCTCAAACCTAATGTTAACAAAAGTGCCTCAAATCAAATGTACAGTTTATGTGGTATATATTTACTGAAGTTTGTTAATTTAAATAAAGATCAATCTTTTCTCCCATAGAAGCGCCTGTTAGCACCTTTGATTTATTCATGCACAGAAGAAAATAGTTCTACTTATAATCATGAATATGTACAATTAAGAAATACTTTCTGTATCAAAGCAGGTGGTAGCTTAAAGCAGGCTGGAAGTAAGGCAAAATGCGCCTTAAGGCGCATTCTGCTTTACTTTCAATCTGCTTTAAGTGGTCACCTATCTTCAAAATTAGAAACAGACTATGGGGTACATGTAAAGGGTAAAAAGATATTCACCAGGAACAAAAACAAGAACTCTCTCATAGAAAGTGACAAATGACAGCACTAAAGTTTTCATTGAGGCTGAAATGCATTTTGTTGTTGTATGCAGACGTATAATTATACAAACATAACATATGACAATGGAACGTGACACCATTGTCATCAACATACGACGGGCATTTTAAAATACAACGTTACACTGGTTGGTCTGATTTTTATTAAAGTGCACATTTTCTTCACCGTGACCTGAAAGTGGTATGCCATACTCTGTCATGTCAAGATGTACTCATACACTAAATTTGGTATATCTATTTTGATTATACGCTATATAACATTTTGCCCACAATGTACTTCAAGTAACTCTTTAACTCCATTAACTCTTTGAATGCTGGGTATAATCTGTTTTTCTTCTTGAACAAATGTCGTCTGCTACTGTTCTAAAACAGACGGTTCTAAAATTCTTCTCAAAACAGGGTCAGTGTGTCAAACAGTTCGGATCATGATGAGACGCCGCCTAACGCGGCGTCTCATCAGGATCAAAACTGTTTGCAAAGGTTATCATGGTTTCACTGCAAGCAAGCTAAAAGAGTCACCGATACAGATACGATTCGGAGGAGCTGTGTATATAATTATGTATTGTTATACATGTAGATGTTATTTTTCCTTGTTTGTACGAAACTTTACGCATATGCAATAGAGTTAAAGAGTAAACATGACATTTCTTATTTGGTTGCAAACAGTTTTGAGCTAGACCAAACACTAGGTTACCCGTTGTACATGTAAGATCTGTTTCCGGACTGCTTGCAACGGGCATACAGTGGAGAAAACGTTATTCTTTCCCGTTTAAACGCATTTACGAAACGCAAACGCAAAACACTAAAACGTAGAAAAGTACATCTTTTAGACAATTCTGACAAGTCATGTTCATCTGAGTGGCAAACAGTTTGGAACCTGATCAGACGCCGGGTTACCCAAAAGAAATAAGAGTTTGAGCGTAAACACGTTTATTGGGAAAGAATAACGTTTTCTCAACTGTATCCGGTAATTGTTTTAGTACAACCCCGTTTATTAACTTCTCAACTGTAGAAGTCAGGCCAATGAATCTGCAATAAGTAAATTAATATCTTGATGGTAAATAAATAGCCAAATTGCCCGTTTCAAATACCGCCAATGCTATGAAAATCACAGCGGCTCACCGTGGTCAATTTTCCTATTTAATTTGACTATAATTGATTTTAACAGTCCGAACTGGCCCGACCCCTACCTTTGATTTACCTTCCAGCCTTTCAATTATCCAGCTTAAATTCATCATTAAATTAATTTCACGCCGTCAAAAGTTTGCACCTCAGTACAGATGTTGAGATGCATTTGAACTGACCGCTGTCTGATAACATCTTACACAGACAGGAAATGTTTATTACAGTATCCGAGTTGTATCTTGTCCGAAAATGATACTATTTTATATCTATGGCAATTGAAAATTTGGTTTACAGTAAACCCTATCTTAACGAACAATTAAATTGAATTTGTTTTCGGTCTTTAAAGTAAGAAGCAGCTTAATGAGTGACGACAGTGATGCAGAAAGCACATTTATGAGCTGTCTGTATTAGCGTTGCCTTGCATTAGACAGTTACCTGTTTTTAAGCACCCCGGCTTCCCCTGCTAGTTGGTTGCTCGGGAGAGTAACACATTGGAACACCTTGGTCTTCATCGCTAACCTTGATGTTACTGATAAGTTAGGTGGAGCTGATCCGCCCCTTTAAGAGGTTTTATTTGTATTGATTTGAAGGACCGAATCTTCTTTAAGATTTAAATGAGAACTGAGCTAAATTATATGTTTTGGGTTGAAATGTGTTTTGAATAAATTTCATACTGAGGATTCAGCTGATAAAAACAGGCTCAAATAAAGCCACCTTAATTGATAGTGACAAATACAGTGTACAATGGTAAATACGCTATTCCTACCCACTCTACGCATATACCATATACATGTACAACAAAACCTCTAAACCGGAACCTTTAAATACCGGAATCCCCTCTAAAACCGAACCCATTACACAATAAGTATGCATTTTACGGTTTTAATTAATTTCTTTACTGAATAAAATTACATTCATGAATAAATTATGTATGGGTTTTCCGGCGTCTGATCTGGCTCCAAACCAATGCAATGGAAACAATAGTTTTAGCGTAAACGCGTTTATTGGGAAAGAATAAAGTTTTCGCCACTGTATCGTGCATATAAACACCTTGGACAGTACTAGGAACCCTTTTTCTGCATGTTCACACTGTGTTGTCCGTTCTATGAAGATTCAACAGGACATAGATTCTAATTATTATTTATTTTTCAACATTTCACAAAAATACTTTACACAGAAGCAATAAGTCAGTCATCAAACTATGTTCAATGTTCATGACTTGTAAATTATCGGGTAAAATTGGGAGTATTCAACCCTAGCGACATAGGGGAAGGGTCGAATCTAATGTTGTGATAACTTGTGACTCGACCCCATTTCCTTATGTATATCGAAATAAAATATGTTAAAACTAACCTAACCCTAGCGACCAGTATACTCGTAATTTATAAACGATGTGACCGTGAAGAGTACACTTGTCCTATGCAAACAATGTAGACTCTGGTCTCCCAAGGAGCCTTCTGATCAGGGTCTGTACTGTTTTTCATTTTACAACATGTTGTTAAAATCTATCATAAATATGTGAAAATGAACGAGACTTAATTGTAAAACTGGAACTGTAAATGTGAAATCTCAGGGTTGAATACGTTAGAACAACTTTTCTGTGTTGTTTTGTGCTGCATTACACAGTCCAGCACCCTAACCCTTTCACTGTCAAGACGGATAACACTAGCATTTGACAACCGTTTGGATCATGATCAGGGTCCATGCTATTAAAGCGTTTGAGCTGAGTCTTAAATCATTCTCAGGCATTTGACTGGTCAGATTTGAGCCTAGGCTCAAATCTGACCAATCAAATGCTTGAGAACGAACTCAGACTCAACACAAACGCTAAATATAATCGCTGGGCCTGACGTCACGTAATGCCGCGTCTGATCAGGGTCCAAATGGTTTGACACTCATAATTATTACTGTTTCTTATGGCAAATGCCAAAATATCTTAATTTAAGAAAGAAAAGCAGGCGATAAGTATCTTCAAACAGATGAGATAATATGACAGTGGGCGTGGTAGACATGCTATAACGTCAGTATCGCCGGCGGACTTGGTCCATTTGGTGATGTGTTCGGCTACAATTTCATTCAGCGGTCGTGAGTTCGATCCCCCGATTCGACCGGACCAAGTTCTTTTAGACTTTATAAACCGAGGCCCGATGTATCAGTGCTTTACACTGGGAATCCGACAGAACCAGAGAACTCTGTCGATAAAAAGAGTAGGGCACTGTGCCCGGGTTCTCTGTATGCGCTCCCCTCTCTTTGTGGTATCCAAATAGTCCATAGATGGCATCGTCGGACTTTAACATACAAGCCTTGACGTAAATATGCCAGCAAAAGGGTTAAAATTCCATTTGCGCCAAGTGGATTCTTCCATGCTTATATATTGGATTAGTCCATCTTTGATATATGCGGTACCAGGTTTAAATTTTCTTTTTCTTTTATACATGTATTGCAATTCTTATTATTATAATTATACCAGATTTATATAGCGCTCTTTTCACACAGGTGTGGTGCGTTCAAAAGCGCAATATCTGCCCATATCTGCAAACAGTGTAGATACTGATCAGACACCGCATCATGCGGCGTCTGATCAGAGTCTACAATATTAGCATATGTCCCCTTTATAGCCTGGTAGGCAAAAATGCGTTAATAATAATATAATGTTCCAACTGACAAGGACAAATATGCTGACAGGACGGAGACATCACATGCTTACGGTTCGTTTTGAATTCGAGAGATTAAGTAAAACCCGAAATGAATTTTCCATATGGAAGTGATATTATTATGATCGTACATGATTTATTGTGGAGGTCAGGTTTGGGTCAGACACAGGTAGTATTGTACAGTGGGGAAACAGTATGTTTCCTTTAAAACGCAAACGAAAATCAAACGAAACGCAAACGCATTGCAATGAAATGTAGAAAATCACAAGATTTTAGCAAATCTGATTATCCATTTTATCGTGCGTGGCAAACAGTTTGGAGCCTGATCAGGCGCAGGGTTATCGGGTGTCTGATCTGGCTCCAAACTGTTTGCAATGTAGATAATAGTTTTAGTGTAAACACGTTTAATGGGAAATAATAACGTCTTCAAAATGTATTAAGTCAACATTCAATAGAAAATATAGAAATTCTTTAATAAAGGTCGTTGTTTAAGAGTAAAGCAGTTTTCGGCATTGTTACGCTGTCTTTAAGATTCCCACGTGACCTTAATGTGTGATCACTTACAGTGAATAAGACGCGCTATTCGTTCCCATGTTAAAGAAACTGAATGCAAACACAATAGAATTATTTAAAATTGAGTGGTTAAGAATATTTAGCCTCGTCAGACGCTTATCGGGCTTCTTATCTAGCACCAAAGTGCTTGCAATTGATATACATGTACATGTATTGGTTATGCAAGAACGCATTATTGTTTAAAAGGTTAACGATTTCTCCTCTGTAACACAAGGCTGGCATGTTTAATACAAACAAAAAACGTAGTCACTGCCAGCCTTGAATAACCGTATACAGTAAAACCCCTCTATTACACTCAATAAAAATATGTAGTACCTGTTCTGATGTACAAGTCCCGTGCCTTATGACTAAATACTTTATAATTATGACTGTTTTGTTAGGGTTTTGAGTAAGTGCCAGGAAGTTTAAAACGTTTCATTTTAGTCCCAACAATCTTTATTGAATGCTTCACTCCTGAATATGATGTATATTATAACCTTGTTTAAATGAGAAGTATCTGAAAGGCGAAACAGATGTATTGTTTCTAAAGCATTTGTTTTATTTTTCAATGGTCATTCTATTGCATCACCCTCAAGACAGGTAGCTGCTTAATGCAGAAAACCAATAATAAAGAACATCCGTAAAATGCATAACTATGATCTAATGGGTCAATATCTCTTTCTAGTATGCTATTTATTGCAATAGTTCCTTTTTGGTTATCTCTTTGTTTCGTTTCGAAAGGGATTCCCCTATGTAAAGGAAAAATAACGTGCGTGAGAGCGTTCCTATATGCGTACTGCGTGTTTGCTTGCGTGTGTCTGTAAGTTTTCTGGTGTATCTGTTTTCAAATACTCTTGGTATCTCCTTGTTTCGTTTCGTAAGAGGTATTATGGATGGATCTATATGCGGGACTCCAAATAAGGTGATATTTCAAAAACTAAAAGTTTATGTGTGAATTAGACCTACGGTGTAACTATTCATTGGAATCGTCTCGAAGAGACGATTCTAATGAGTAGTCGTACCGCGCATTTTGATACAGCTTTGAACGATAAATGTCGAACAACTTAATTTACTCCCTCTTGTCTGGAGCCCTGTTGTGCATTACTGTTCGTTTTATTTTGTCACGTGTATATATATTAGTACAGTTGAAGCTCGATTACTTCGAGCTCGCGTTGGTTTGAACATGCCCGTAGTTTGAAGTTAAGGGGGAGGGCTTGGAGGTGCGGGTATATTCAGCTTACGCGAGTTCGACCTATCAGTATTTTTCTATTGATATAATGGTAGGTCGATTTAAGCGAGTTTGAAGTATTCAGTTTCAGCTGTATAGAACTATTTGTTTACTTTTTTCTGAATATTTTGTTTATATAAAATGCTTTCCTTGATGGAGGAAATAAAATATACTACTACTACTACTACTACATGTACCTTTTTCTTTCAGGTGGCGCTATCTTACATCACTAGAATAACATCATATAGAACATAAATATTTATTTTAACAGTCAATTAAGAAACATAAACTTGGTTTTGCCGATCCCTTCTGTTCCATCTAGCTTTCCTTATGTCCTACAATGAAACATGGCGTGTGTGTCCAATTAATATATTTGTTTCTGTGTTAGGATCGGTTGCTGCTTAAAGCAAGAAGACAGTAACACAGAAATCTCTTATGAGATTTATGCTTTATTTTCATCTAGATCTAAGCTATGATATGTCTTTAACTTGGCACCGCCAATTAATGGTATGCGTAGTCGTGATAGCAATGGTCACTGTATGTTTGAATTCGAATAGAAACTTGTTGAAACCCTTTGAAGCATACACTCTTGCTTGCAAATATAAAGGATTCATATAGCAAAAGGGTTTCACCAGCTGTCAACAATGAATAGACTTCTTGGATGTGTAACCTTTTCGCGGCCTCTCTAAATTGGCAGCATGATCTATATACAGTAGAGCCCCGCATTTGCTACCCCTCAAAAAACGACCGCTCGAACAAACGAGTTTGAGGTAAGTACTTACCGTTAAATGTTTTCGGCTGAACTTTTATCTTGGTGTTAAGCTGTTATTTATATTTTATCATTGTCTAATATATCGTTATATCAGGCCTGTCGTAATACAATGGTTTTCGTTATGTCAATAGTTGATTGTATACGTATACAATACTCTCATTTCTCTGTATCCGATCCATCTGTCAGCTTCACTTGGGCATGCTTATTAACTTGTAAACCCAATTTCCAATTTTCATGTCAAATCGGACACGGTGCTGTAATCAGTTCTGAAACCTTGGGCCCGTTTTGTTTATTTTAGATTTCAAATTAAGTAACCGCCTCGCGTCCTCGGTTACGACTCTTTCAGAAATGGTGAAGCCAACAGCGCCCCCACAATCCCCAAACGTATCATCTGACACAAGAATTCCGCCTTTCTATTGGCCAGTTTTACGCTACATTACACACGCTCTCGACTTTTTCAATCATATCACCAGAGTCTCTAAATTAGCTGAGCATGGATCGTGGATAACAAAATATCGGTACATAAGTTAATTGGGTTTAATTGAGTCCTTGCGGGTAGTTTAATACGAGACCCGGAGTATCAGCTTCCGTTAAATCTAATAAAATGATAATGTTTTTGTCAGTGTCACAGTCTTTTGGGCGATTGTTTATTCATATAGATTGGACACGATGCATAAAATTAACTGGTGAGGAAATAGATCACAATTCTAGATAGCTTCCTTCACCATCCACTGGCGGTCGTTTACATTTCGGGGCGAAACGTTAAAACTTCTGCGCGCTATGTAATCGTCGTCTGCACAATGTTGTCGTCTTGAACAATTTTCAAATTTGATTGAACCCATTTACGCCCAATGGATTCTTCCATGTTTTTATATTGGATTAGTCCATTTTTTATCAAAGGGATGCCTGGTCAAACATTCTTTTTCATTTTGTTTTATATTGAAATTCCTATCAGCAAACAGTGTAGACTCTGATCAGACGCCGCATGATGCGGCGTCTAATCAGAGTCTACACTGTTTGCCTATGTTCCATATTTGGGATTGTGGGCATAAATGGGTTAAAGCCATTCTCTTTCAAAAATTAGCACCAGAGTGTCAACATGTTTTGATCAAGATTAGACGCCGAGTCACTCTGCGTCTGATCTGGGCCCATTATTTACAAATAAAAGTGTAGGTTGACTGTGAAGGGATTTATTTAACATGAGAATGACACTCTAGAATTAAATATGTTATTTATTGAGAACACCTACTGCAGGGTCTTGCGTATGGAGCAAAGGTTAGAATCTAAAACAGTTATCTTTTCCAATGGCCGCATCACTCAGCCAGGGTTTATATTAATGGAAGAAATGGTTGAAGTTGTTAATTAATATAAGTACCCGGGAATAGTGTTCTGCCAGTCCGGCTCTTTCTACCTGACTAAAAACATATAGCCGCCCGGGGAACATTTGCAATGTATAGCCTCTTGAGAAAAAATAGGCACATTTCATTGCCTATTTGCATGCAAATAAATGTTTTAAACAAGACTGTAAAGCCAAACTTAATGTATGGGTCAGAGATATAGGGATTTGGCAATCTAGACATAATTGAACGGACACAGCTAAATGTTTTGAAACAAATTCTAAACGTTTAAAGTTATCCTCTTAATCATATTGTCTATGATGAAACTGGGGCATTGCCAATAGATATAGACATTAGTACCAGAGTAATTGCTTATTGTTCTAAACTAATTGACAGAAAGGTAACTCGCTTAGCCTTAGATATATACACTTACCTTAGACAACAATTTGACCTAATTGAACCTGAACGACAAAAACTCAAATTCGGATGGATAAATGACATTAAAGACTGCTGAGGATTTATAAACATTTGTTTATTAACGAATTGTTTAGCAGTATAGAAATTCTAGTGGGAGTTTAACCTATCAATTAATCAAGATAAAACTTTTGATTTGAAACGTACCTGATAAATACGCCTTCTTATCTCCTAAACCCAAGGATACAATTAGAGCATAAAACCACAGACTCCCAATTGCAACTGATAGATGGAACAAAACCCCTCGTGAAAACCGTAAGTGTCCACTGTGTTAAACTGACATAGGTGACGAATTTCATTACATACTTATCTGTAGTAAATTTTTAGTAGAACGCAATCTGTTTTTGAAGCCCAAATTACTATAATAGACACTTTAACGTTGTCTTATTCGAGGAGCTAGTTAATACAAAAAACAAAACCAACTACGTTAAACTTTGTTATTTCGTCCAAAACTATCATAGATAGATTTAAATTAGCTACTTAACTCCAACTATACTTGTTAAACATTTTAGAAAATTAACAATAAATCTAATGGGTAAACAAACTGGCATTGAAATATTTAGAATTTTGAATTGCGTATTGTTCCAATCAAGCGTATGTTTGAAACTTATACGCTTTCTCTTGCATCGGGCAACTAAATTAAAAAAGACATTTGTGTATTACACATTCTCTCACCTACAGTGGAGAATCTGTTATTCTTTCCCGTTTAAACGCAAACGTACGCAAACGCAAAACACTAAACCGTAGAAAAGAACAACTTTTGGACAATTCTGATAATTCTTGTTTATCTTGGTGGCAAACAGTTTGGAGCCTGATCAGACGCCGGGTCACCCGGCGTCTGATCTGGCTCCAAACTGTTTGCACTGCAAATAATAGTTTTAGCGTAAACGCGTTTATTGGGAAAGAATAACAGATTCTCCACTGTATAATAACTTCCCAATACGGAATATTTCTGCGTCGTTTTCGTCCTGCACTGAGTAACTATACCCATTATGTAATAATAAGACTATACATGCAATATGAAACTCCTATGAGTAGTCGCGTGACAACATTGACTGTAAATTATTTTATGATATTGACTGTATATGATTCACCCATGTTTGTTACATAATAATAATTAAATAACACACAAAAACAATCATATACTGTGCAAAAGATTACCTATGCCCCTATTTCACACCGACTACGAATCCCACGAATTGCTACGAATTGGAAAATTCTAGGATTCGTAGATGATTCCTAACAAATTTCGTGGAGTTCTTACCTGATTCGTAGTCAATTCATGCAATTCGTGAGAGCGGTCGGGGATTCGTGGCAAAAACTTTGAGCTGTTCAAAGTTTTGGCCAAGAACCCCACGAATGGGACAATGAGTAGTTAATTCGTAACAACTTCGTAGTGCATTCGTAGTATTCGTAGCTGATTCGTAGGATTCTTAACTGATTCGTAAACGGCTTTTTGGGCGTTCGTGGTATTCTTAACTCATTCGTGGGATTCGTTAGTACCAGTTTGAGTCTGAGAGTCAATGCCAGCTTCACTCTGGCATATATATTTGGGCTCACGTGAGTGTCACTCCTCTGCATGGATGTCTGGTCTATAATCATGGCATTCGTACATAGTTTGTTAATGCAGTCTCAGCTTCCACCCTTAGCCAATGTTCTAGCTTTCTAGCTTGAGTCAGCCACTGTCTAAACCACCGCCTTGTGGATCTTCTCCATCTTCGGGTATATTTTCGCTATAAGCATGCAGCTGGCTTGATACGCCAGTTCCAAATCCAGTGCTACTGCTGCTCTATCTTAACTCTTTGAACCCTAGTCCCGCATGTAGGCGTGCTTTTCAAACAGCGTACATGTGAATATTACACATGTCCTACGCAAACAGTGAAGACCTAGATCAGAGGGCTCCGAAAGGAGCCCTCTGATCAGGGTCTTCACTGTTTGTCACAATGCCAAACATTGACAAAAACAACCCTTTAAAGTCAGAAATGGAGTAGACTAAGATGGAAACTGGAATTGTCCATTTAATATTTCAGGGAGGAAAGAGTTTAAAGTCCATTTATGGATTGATGCCCGTGTTGAAAGGGGAACTACAGCGCTCAACGACACCCAATGGAAGACAACAACGGATTCGTTGTTCGGATGGAGTCGTTCCTGGGAGGGAAATTGGCTTACAATTGCAAACAGTTTGAATCCAGATCTGACGCCGCATAACACTACGTCTGATCTGGATTCAAGCTATTTGTCACTCGTCGTTAAGTTTTTCTGTCAAAATGTCTACAGCATTCCCTCTCTTCAACGATACCCGATGGAAGTCAAAAACTATGTGCGTTGTTCGGAGGAAGTCGTTACACAGAGTGAAATTGGCTTACTATGCAAACAGCTTGAATCCAGATCAGACGCCGCGTAACGCGGCGTCGTCTGATCTGGATTCAAGCTCTTTGTCACTCGTCATTACGTTTTTTCCATAAAGATGTCCATTATGTAACTTTGAGGAAAGCAGCAGACGACAGTTTCAAGCAGACGACATTGCTGCCATGAATAGGCTGGACATTGATTTGGGGAATAGAGGCAAGCGTTGTTGTAAGGAGAACACCGTTGTTGGGAGTGTCGGTGTAGGGAGGGAGCACTGTAGTATGTAACCTTGTGAAAAACAGCAGACAACAATCTTAAGCAAACAATATAGCAGGCGTGAAAGGGTTGGACATATTTGTTTTTGGTTGGAAAACAACGACAAGGGAATCGTTGTTGGGAGGGCCGTTGTAGGGAGGGAACCCTGCATACCTTCAAGAATCCAAAGAACCGTCAATAATCAAACTTTATTCGTAGCTGATTCGTAGGTGCATTCGGCATATTCGTGACTGATTCTTAGCGTTCGTGCAGTATTCGTAGTGGATTCTTGTAATTCGTACTGAATTCTTAACAGTAAACAATTGTATATATAATATGATTCGCATTCTAGAAAATATATAGATGGTCCAGAGTATTTGCATAATCATTGTGGAGGGACATTGTATTTTATCCTTGATAATTAGAAACCATGAAATGAAGGTGATAATGATAGATAGGTCTACGCATATTTAAGTTTTCTACCTATTGATAACAATCACAATATCATTTCTCGACACAGTTTTTGTTAATCCGGGTTAATGAGAAAACTGATACTCATTGCAAAACGTATACAGTACGAACATGGCAACGCATTAAAATTCAATAAATTTGAAAAAAGAATAAAGAATAAAACGATCGAATAGTAATAACCAAACATTAAAAAATACAGTTTGCAAAAGTTTGATATTTTTTTCAGCGTTTCAATGATTAAGTAAATCTTTTCAAAATTATAATGAGTTTGGATATAAAGTACATGCGATCTAAATACAAGTATTATTGTTTAGTAAAGAAAACATGTCTCTTTGTGGGACCAATTAACCTTTGAGCTGGTGTTGTTTGAATGCGCCTCTGGCATTTGCCTTTTTCACAATGAAATTGGTTGTGCTCCCCTTTATGTCTACCATTTGCAAAAATGGTGCAAGCAACAGAAACAGAAGTTCGACATATGGTCGTCGAATTCTGATAATTTACCATAAATGACAGTTTTGATTCTGATCGGTTGCCTCTCAACTTGGCTGTTGAAGAGAATCCAAGCTGTTAACAATAATATTCACGATGTAAATCAATACTTCATGATTTTAAATCCTCAGAATTGGATTCCTATGATAGTATTTTGAGTATACTATGGCCCCGACCCTCTTCTTTCGTCTGCAACCCTATTACAATGTTTTGTAGTTGAAAGTTTTTATTGAAGAATCATTTATATGAGTGCGGCGACTGACGGTTTGCAATATCGACTTATTCCTTATTGTGCTTCGCACAGCTTGGCTTATAATTGATCTGGATCAAAGCTATTTGCTACAGTCATGCTAACATTTCCTCAAGTTTAGAAAGGATAAACATTCATAATTGTTTTCATAGACGATATATTTGATACAGAAAACAATTCAGCATTATAAGATTTAAGGCGCGTATGGTGGTTCGATGGTTAAATATCATCTCTACTGATAGAAGCCCCTGGTTTTTGTAGCAGATGGCCATTTTTACCTATTACAAAGTATGCTAGCCTTGATTTGGATTTGTTATGATTTTACGTCACTTTAATATTATTTCAGTGCTATCGCGAAGTCCAGCTAATTACAGGTGGGTAATCTCTCTGAAGCCCTGTTCCAGGCACAAATCGGCTCCGACATTCCACAAGCTAGCTGGAAGTCTTTCCCACATAAGAACATCCGAATGGGATTCGAACCCACACCGGAGAGGACCATACCGGTTTTATGTCACAGTGACTATAACCACTAGGCCACGGAGACACAGGCTTACCTAGAATCCGTCTTTGTAATAGCAGCCTAATTATGCCCACAACTATCCTCATGTATTCATTTAAAAACATGTTCTACTGAGCGTAATAAAGAATTTGACTCCGAAAAGGCATTAGATGAAAACGCCGGGCTCCACACGGAGTATTTGTACTTTTGCTTTAAATTGACATAATTATAATTTAGTTTAAAAGTCGTTTAAAAGACGGAAAATTAGAATAATCTTATTTTTCAGTGAAAGATCGAAATAATTCATTCGTGAACATCAGACTGTTATATGTTCACTCGTTGCTTCGCCACTCTTGACATTAATACGTCTGATGTTCATTCGATGAATTACATTTTGATCTTACATTGTAAAATACAGTTATCCTCTATATCTTTTAAAAGCTCTAATTTAGCCAACAATATGTCTGATACAGACATTTTACCAACGGTTCAGTGGTTGATAAAAATGCTGAATAAACTCCGTCTTTGGACGGGAAATAAAACACGTCCATCAAGAAGCCCCGGCATGAGCCGATGTCGTCTGCCGTTTGGTACCCAGCTGTGATCGGTAAACGGGAGAAATTCATAAGATCGCGAGTGCAATGTCAAAACATTCTTTTCTTAATTAATTACTGAAAATATGCTAGTCAATTTGAAATAAATACGGAGATAAAAGTCGTAAAAATTCGTTATGGTATTACTGAAAATAATGGTAATAGTTCTCGTCATAGCAAGATCTCGCGTGAACGGGATGCTGTCAATAGTGAAACGGACATGAAACGTCTTTAATGCTTCCATAACGGTCAAATGTCGTGTAATACATCAGAAGAAGCCATCAGAAGCATGCTGAGTTTGGTAATTATGACTTAATCCGAGACCACAACTCTGTCACTGAAGAGAGCCACTGGTTGACAAATGCCGAATATGGTTGAAGGACGAAACACGTAAATAGTTTAGTATACAGTCGAACCTCGGTATCTCAAACTCGTTTAACCCCTTACGTCACCAATTTTAAAGAACTACCGTCTGCTTTTATTTCTCAAATTTAGATTTTAGGTATTTTGCCATAAGAAATATAAAGCTGAGTGACAAACAATTTGGATCCTGATCAGACGCCGCGTCTCGCGGCGTCTGATCAGGATCCAAACTGTTTGCTAATATTCATTGTACTCGCGGTAAAACAGTAACAGGGTTACATGTACATCGAATTAATACGAATTGCTATAATTTTTTCAATTTCGCTTTAGTCGAACATATGCATGTATGTGTTTTAAAGTTTCAAACTTCAAAATGAAATAGAGAAAATTTTGACATATTGAAGTTCGCGTGTAGGCCTACAGATACAGTTAAACTTGGAAGATAATTATAATGTATATTATTGCTTAATGCAGGACAAAGGTAAAGCAGAAAGCTCCGGTATGAGGTTTCTGTATTCCCTTTGTACTGCATTAAGCTGTCACCTGTATCGAACCCTTCTTATATGTACGGAATCCTGTTAGGGCCATCAACTTTTCTGTTTTACAATTTTAGTAAAACGCCGAAAAAAGATGCGAGATTGCAAGGATACAATCTCTCATCCTTTTTCAGCGTTTTACTAAAACTTTTTTGGTAGTATTCTATTGTAAAATGCGCCGAAAAAAGATGCGTGATTGCGAGGGTACAATCTTGCATCTTTTTTCGATTCATTTTGTCCACGAATCCTATAGTTAACTATTGGAAATGACGTCTGTAGCGGCCCTATATGTAACTAGGCCCTAAATGTAACTACGCGGCCTAACTTGTAACTAAACGGCCCTAAATATAACTAAACGTCGAAATGACGTCGAAAACAAAGTGGCCCTACTTGTAACAAAAAACGGCACTATATGTAACTCCGGCCCTATATATGTAACTACGCGGCCCTAAATGTAACTAGGACCAATGGCAGCAAGTACCACTTTTTAAAGGGGAAATTATTTTTGTAATGCATCCTCACCACCATTATCATACTCAACACCATATTTCCGTCCATCTGTCCGTCTGTCTGTATGTCCGTCAAAACTTATGATATGTCACGATAACTCAAGTTCTTCACATATTAAGTGTGCATTATTTTGTATCTTAAGTGAAACAAACTTATTGCTTTGGGATTGAATCTGAACATTATGTCAACAGTCACCTGCCTTTGATTAATAAAAAAGTGCAAAACTTAACCATGGTAACACTCTTGTTACCTGATTTGTTAATAAATCACCATAATATTTTAAAAGAAATACAATTGTAAAATATTGATCGAATTTGATACGGGGTCAACTCGAAATAGACCGTGAAGAGTTATTGCCCCTGATTTATTATAAAATTATTCTCATGTCTTTGGTGACCCAATCAGATAATACTTTATGTTGATCAATTTTGACAAGACGCGTTTCAGTTCGAATACTGAAAAAAAGATAGTTATGAATTAATAATCAATTAATTATCTCTAAACTTTGATTGGCTGACGGACACGTTCACTCTAGAGACTGTATTTGCTGACCAGTTTTGATTTAATTTGATTTGATTTTACATCGCTTTTAACAGTTTAAGTATATGGCCGTTTTATTAGGCACCGTCACAATCATCATCTTAGGTTTAGCTGCAAATAAAAGACACAAAACGTTAGTGTCAATTTCATAATCTATTAAAATTACTAAGATTTATTAAGACTTGTCAAAAACTATGCACTTTTAAATCACAAGACTCTAATAAGCCACTTGCTAGACATACGAATAAACAAAATTCCATGCAGAAAAGAACTTTCCCAAGAAGTAAACTTTTCTGAAACTATAAAAGAAATACAAACAGGCTAGAAGATGATATTGTCAAAAGGTCAAAGACATGCCAGTTAATTTCGTAATGCTAATTACATTGTTTAGATATGTAAACAACGATAAGAAAGGTTTATGACACTTTCACAACAGTGCAAAATATGAACAAGAGCATCGCAGTGCATTATACACATTATACGAACTGTACTATTCTAAGTATGTAAAGGGAAATAATAGCAATAAAAAGCACCAGACCATAACCAAACTCAGTAGGGTGTCTAACATGTATGATGAGAAAGCTTACAGTAAAATTTGGTAATACTACCTCATATAGAAGTAAAGTTAATGTCCGGAAACAATGTTTTTAAACAAAAATCTTTGTATATATATAAAGACCAAAAAAAAGCAATAGGTGCATTTCCTGAATGATAAGAAAGATAAGTATAAAACATACAGAAGTAAAACTATCAACAGAAAACTAGTTTGAGCCTTAAAATACTAAGTATGTCAAGAAAAGATCATTGACCCGAAACCAAAATTACTAGGCATCTTCCCTGCATTATAAGTAAACCACATGTGAAATTTAGCAACAATAGGTAAACATTAACTGAAGTTGTAGTTTTGAAACGAGATTTCGTTTCAAAAAGGGGAATAACTCCAGATTAACTCATCCCACCGAAAGCAAAATTGGAAATTATTTTCGTGTATACTGAAAAAGCTTAATATACATGAATATATAAAAAAGACTACAATAGGTCAAATGAAAATGAAATTATCTACAGAAAACTATTTTTTTCTTCACAAATGTGTAAATGCCAAAGTGGCATGACTCTGAAAATACCGAGAACCCCGACCCGCCCACCTCCAAACAAAAACAAACACGTAATGTAGGTAAAGTCGCTTCACTCCCTGCATCACCATATCAAATTTGAAAGGAACTGAATATAGAACAAAAAAGTTCTGTTTTTAAAATGCCCATATTTTACAACAAACGTGGGTATTACTAGTCAAATAGTTGCAAACGTCTGAAACGCGAATTCGTCCGAACGTTTATGGTAGGAATATTTGTGGTGAGTTTAATTCCAATAAACAATGTTGAATTTATTTATTTCGCTACAAAACAGGGACACAGTTAACGTTATGTTCTTATAACATATTAATCCATCTGCTTTTTTTTCAAGGAAGATCTCAATAAATATTAACAAGCACCTTAGAGCTGATATTCCCTGCCGCAGCGATTGTCGAGAAGAAAGTGGCAAACTTTATTGTGGGAGGAAGGGGCAAATGGTGATCACCTGTCTTTAAAGATCAACATTCAAAAGCTTTTTACAAAGTTTTATAAAAATCCACTCAATTTTGTACACCTAAAAGCCTAAACAATACTAAAATAAAGCCGTTTGTAGCATTGAGTATGTCAGGGGCAGGTAACTCTTGATTCAATTTCAACAGCAATTAAACACTTTCAAGAACTTATAATTGTGTGCAAGTTTGATCAAAATAAATTCAAAACTATAGTTACTAGAGTTCAAACACTATTAAACATGGCATTTTCAACTCATCAACTCATCACTTTTGACAATTTTGTCCGTTTTCGACTATGTCTAGCATTGCTAAGTACATAAAGGGCAGATAACTCTTGCCACAAGGATCCTTTTTGACAATAATTGCACCCCTTAAATGACTTATATTTATACAAATCATGTGTAAGTTAAATCAAAATCCATTAAAGACTGTAGTTGCTAGATGGTAAAAACTGTTTAATATGGCTTTTTCGACTCATCAAGGGCAGATAACTCATGACTAGTATCTCAGTTTTAAAAACTAATCACACTTATTTGAAAACTAATAGCCATACATAGTTTAAGAAATTTTTTTTATCAAAATCCATGCATATTTATAGATACTAGTATGTGAACAATATCAAAATAAAGCATTTTCTAGCATTTCTAAGTACATCAAGGGCAGCTAACTCTTGCCACAAGTATCCTTTCTTTTTTCACAATAATTGCACACCTTCAAGAACTTTTACTTATAGACATTGTGTGCAAGTATAATTCAAATCCATTCAAAACTGTAGTTGCTAGATAGTAAAAACTGTTAAATATGATTTTTTTGTACTTATCAAGGGCAGATAACACATGACTAATTTCTCCATCTTCAACAATAATCAAATTCATTTGAAAACTAATAGCCATACATAGTTCAAGAAAGTTTTTATCAAAATCCATGAATATTTATAGACACTAGTATGTAAACAATATCAAAATAAAGCATTTTCTAGCATTTCTAAGTACATCAAGGGCAGATAACTCTTGTCACAAGTATCTTTTCTTGACAATAATCGCACACATTCAAGGAATTATACTTATAGACATTGTGTGGCAGTATAAACAAAATATGTTGAATACTGTAGTTGCTAGAGTGTAAAAACTGTAAAATATGGCATTTTAACACAAAAAGGGCAGATAACTCATAAATTCATAAATTTATGTGAAATTTTTTTCCCCACGGTGCTCCTATCATGACAAATAACTATACCAAGTTTCATCCAAATATGTTTATCAGTTTCAGAGATACAGTTGCGGACAACGTGACGGACAGCGGGACGGACGTCCTCACAGATTGGGTATTTTCTTTGTTTAAAAGTACCCAACAGCAACAAAAATACCCAACAATAACAATAGGGTAATCACGGAATGAATGGAATATATTGTTCTCCCTACCCAACAAAGGACCTTTCGTGCGCTCGGATGGACGGACGGACGGACGGACGGACGGACATACCTAAAACAGTATCCCTCTGCCTTTCGGCAGGGGATAATAAAAATCTTCAGTTTGAACTTATTGAAAATGGGATAAAAATGCACATAAACTTTAACGCAAATTTCATACAATTCAACAAAATCCAAACTCTGGGGAAAGGTTTAGCAATGGATAATCAGTCTAGATCTAAAACAATCCAACTCGGCAATTATAAGATACGGTGGTCCGTACTGAAAGTTGCACAATAAAGATAGAATAATACAGGAGCTCATAAATGAGTTTTCTGTGTCATTATTTCCTCAACCATGTAATGAACAAACAGTCCTTAGATTCATAAACAGTAAATCATTTGACAGAATACTGAAGGGTGTCAGTGCTGAACATTGCACAGTATATAAAATATTAATACAGAAAGCTCCTGAATGCGCTTTCTCTGTTATTTTTATCCTCAACTATGCAATCCTTACATCATAAAACAGTAACTATTGCATTAAACAATCATTTGATAGAAAACCAAGATAAGGTGGTCCTTATTGAAAGTTGAACAATATAGGCAGAACAGAAACACAAAGCTCTTGAATGAGCTTTCTCTGTCATTTTTACCTCAACTATGCAAGCACCTGTCCTGAGATATATGTGCAGTAAAAGTATAATAAAAACCATAAGGCTGATATCGATCTACGATTAATCGTACATCATTGTATATGTTTAAAGAACTGAAAATAAATTACCAGCGATCTAGTTATCTAGGTGCACTTGATAAAGCCAAATGTAGAAATACAATAGCAAAAATTAGACTATCTTCACATAAGCTTTTAATTGAAACAGGTCGACATAGAAATATAGCAAGAAATGAAAGAATATGTCCGATATGTGTATTAAACGACATAGAAGACGAGTATCACTTTATCTTAATTTGTTCGAGATATGAAGATTTTAGAAAACAATATATTCCTAGATACTACCGGCAAAGACCGAACATGTTTAAATTCATTGAACTTCTTAACACTTCCAAGAAAGCCCTTTTTAGAGTTTTAAAATTAAGAGACAACTTATTAAACGCATAGGAGAAACTACTTATTCGGCGGAGCTGTCTGATTTCTCATTGAGCCTCAAACCTTATATGGCCCAACCAATTGTGAATGACCAGAAATAAAAGCTTAAGGACACGTGCTTAAAATCGAATTGTCTGATTGGGTAGCGGTTAGACTTGACTACTGACTTTTACAAATTTGTAAAATAAGAGACACAGACTGGTATAGGCTGATTTGCTATGTAGCGGTACCATTAGTAAACACGACTTTCCGCTACTGCTAGTGAGTTATAACCGAGAAATTTTACGTGTCCCGACCGTTAGGTAGTGATTTGAATGACATAGTGTTTCTATTTTAAGATATGACATATTGTCTAAAGTTCGGCAATGATTTGATGCGTTCTGCAAATCAGAACGAAATTCAGTCAGATTACGAGAAAACTGGCGTTTGAATTTAACCTAGATATCGAAAAGATTTCGAGCATGATGGGTATTTTTTGTGTTAACACCGTTTCCTCCAGCGCATGCGCAACTCTGTGACCTCAAATGTAAACAAACCGTGATCGCAATCTCTTGGTTAAATGCGAAAACCCAACAACACGTAGATACCTAAAACGTACATTGCTACACTTTGTAGATATTTTTATAATAAATCAGAATATAGAACTAACTCTACAAGACAAATTCCATACACGAATTCTTTAAGCGCACGCTTTATTTACCGGTGGCAACATGAATTTCTCATCAAGTTGAGGGGTCGTTTCAAACAATTCATATTCGGCTTATTTCGGGGGTGCTTTCCAAAAATCTCAAATCAAAATCAGGCACGTAATACTCATTTGAGGGTGTATGCCGTATGAAGAGATAGATTTAAACAATCAAACCATATTTAAAGTATAAACAACTAACAAAAGAGCACACACATACGAATTTTAGTAATTTATGGAATCTACAAATTACAAAATAAAAATGATACACGTAGATCTAGACATGGAAGTATAATTCCGTGATCTAGATCTGTCTTTAAAAATTCTCATCACTTTCAGTCACATCCTAGGAAGAAGTAAGTGCAATTCAATTGGCTTATAAAGATGGAAGTGGAAATTTGACAACCCCCCCCCCCCCCCCCCATGTGAACCAAGGAGTAGATCGATGTGCAAACTGTACCTTCTGTCAAGAATTTTCAAGTTAATCTCTCTACAACCACCTCTGAAAAAGAACTTATTGATGGAATAAAAACAGCTGACAACTTGCAGCAAAATGTAGCCCGATCAAAAGCATAAACGTGTGTAAATGCTCTCTGCTGTACTTTCACCTTCAGTCTTTGAGAGACCAACTGCCTTAACAAACTAATGATTAAACCTCAGATCCAGTAGTTTAAAGATTGCAAAAACTCTCAGTCTTCAGTCTTTGATTATATGTATGTGCGCGTATCTTATTAGATAAATATTAAGCTTAATATCCTGATTTACCATCCTATTTATTGCAACTTGGATAAAATCAATTCCATATACATTATTACCTTCACCACCCATTCCGCCGAATATCTTTTTTAAAGATATTTCTTGTTTTTCAAGTAGTAAAGTACATGTTTAACTGCCATTATGTTGTTTGTTAATTCTTTTTAAATTGTTAGTAGTACTACTAATATTCCGAGATTAACACTCTCACAGTTTTCACTGTTTTTCATGTGGTAAACATAATATGTTGATTATTTTCAGCGCATGCAATGCTTATATATGTATGTATGTATGGTGATGAGCTGTTATGCTTAAACCAAATAAAATATTCTGTTCTGTTCTGTTCTGATTAATCGGAACGAAAATACTATGGGACCCTTGGCGATCCAGGGCTAACATTCTCAAGACTTTTACGAAATCGTCGGATGGTGTTCCTAGCAGATGCTATCTTAAAGCAGGCTGAAGGTAAAGCAGAATGCGCAATAAAGCGCATTCTGCTTTATTTTTAATCTGCTTTAAGTTGCCGCGTATCTTTAAAACTAGCAACATCTTAGTATTTTTCATGATCAACGCAGCCCTGCGACACGAAACAGAAACTTTAAACGTTTGTAACTGTAGAACAGTGATTACTTTCAGAATACAGAAACTTTACACATTTAGCAAACCTACATACTACTTATTGGGACAGTGCATTAAAACTAAGCAGCACATATTTTGTCTGTCAGTCCGTCTGTCCACTCGTCTGTCCGCCCGTCCGTCTATTAATCCGTAATCACTTTTGATGTGACATTATAAAAACATGTATCTATTTAATAGCTTCATATGGATGTAATATATGTTAAGTTATACAGTGCCCCTCTCTACAACAACATCTAATAAGAGACAAAGATATGTGTGTTGTTCGGTGGAGGTGCTATAGGGACGGAAATGGGCTTGCATTTGCAAACATTTTGAATCCAGATCAGACGCGTAACGCACTCGTCATATGTTTCTTTCAGTCTAAAAGTCAAATATGTGACTTTGACAAAAAACAGCTGACGCCAATTTTAAGCTGACAATATTGCGGCAGTAAAAGTAATAGACAGAATTGTCTTGTTTAGGGAACATCGACAAGCGTTGCTGTAATGAGGGGATCGTTGTTTTGGGGGTCGGTGTAGGGAGGGAGCACTGCACATTACTGTTGTATCCATCGTAAATGAACATACCACTTTAATTCAAACAAATAAACAAAAATACTTTTCCTTCCTTGGTGGAGTTTCGTGCCAGCCAGGGCAGGGATTCATATGCAAAAAAGCCATGGCGTTGGCCATGCTTTGTTCTGTAGTACATGTATCTCTTAAATTTAGGGCCGCGTAGTTACATATAGGGCCGGAGTTACATATAGGGACGTTTTTTTTTGTTACAAGTAGGGTCACTTTGTTTTCGACGTCATTTCGACGTTTAATTATATTTAGGGCCGTTTAGTTACAAGTAGGGCCGCGTAGTTACATTTAGGGCCTAGTTACATGTACATATAGGGCCGCTACAGACGTCGAAAAGAGATGCGCGAGTGTACATGTTTGTACCCTTGCAATCGCGCATATTTTTTCGACGTCATATTATGAGTCATGAGTAAATCGTCGAAAAAAGATACGAGAGTGTACCCTTGCATTCGCGCATATTTTTTCGATTTTTTTTTTTTTACATTAGCTTACTATAGGATTCGTAAACAAAATGCATCGACAAAAGTTGGGAGATCGAACTTTTGCAATCTGGCATCTTTTTCGACGTTATTTACAACATGAATAAAATGCCGAAAAAAGATGCGAGAATGTACCCTTTCAATCTCGCATCTTTTTTCGACGCTTTTTACTATAGAATACTATAGGATTCGGTGACAAAAAGGACCAAAAAAAGATGCGAGATTGCAACCTTCTTATCCCGCATCTTTTTTTTCGGCGTTTTACTAAAATTGTAAAACAGAAAAATTGTTGGCCCTTACAGGAATTCCGTATACATGTATATTGCATTCAGCATAATGTGAGGTGGCCACTTAATGGTAGCAAAATGTGAGTAAATGTACAGTATTCTGAACGGTCATATATATACGAGCTGTACGTAGATTATAACTGGGCATATATAGTCCCGCCCAACAACGACTCCCTCCTTACAACGATCCTTGCCGTAGTTCCCTAAACAGGGCAGTTATGTTTAACGCTTGCACTGCTGCAATATCGTCTGCTTAAACTTGTAGTCTGCTGTTTGTTTTTTCAGGTTACATAATGGACCTTTTGGCAGAAAAAAAACTTAATGACGAGTGGCAAACAGCTTGAATCCAGATCAGACGCCGCGTAACGCGGCGTCTGATCTGGATTCAAGCTGTTTCCATATGTAGCCAGTTTCCCTCCCCATAACGACTCCCTCCGAAAAACGTATTTTTAAATTTGCGATTAGCGCAAAACTTGTTAACCTTTTTATAGTTGTTTGTAGACTATATTTTATGGAGCAAATTACAATTAACAACTACAAGATATAAGCCGTCTCAATTACATTATGATATCTATTACATTGCATTTCCTTCTTCCCCACCCCCTTTATACTGCCATGATAAATTTTGCTAAACCTATCCGTCTAGTTTGTCTTTTCCAATTCCGAATTTTGCCATTTTTCCTGAAGAAATGTTTGTTTGCGTGGCAAACAAAATTGACCCTGATCAGGCCCCTGGTTACTCGGCGTCTGATCAGGGTCCAAAACGTTTGTAAAGGACGGTGTACAGTGGGAATTATCTGTCAATGGGTTAATTACATACGTCCCCGGTATTTCAACAACCTGATGGATTTATGGATTAACTATGTGATGAATATATTAACCCGTTACCCAATATAGCCTGTGTCTTTAGGTTTTAAGACACGAGGTTAAATGCAAAGCAGAATGGACTAATGGGCGTGCATTGGAATCTCTAAAGACCAGAAAGCTTTCAAGTTAGTAGTCTGACAATTCTCCTTTCAATAGTTGCTTAACTCATTATCCCCTAAAACTTCCAATGGACAACTCCAGTTTGCAATAAAGGCTGATCCATTTTAGACTATTTAGGGTTGTTTTTTGGTAATAAATTGCAAAATGACAAACAGTAAAGTCCCTGATCAGGGGGCTCCTGCAGGAGCCCTCTGATCAGGGACTTCACTGTTTGCATAGTATAAATGTACTCTTCACAGGTACACATTTGGTAATGGACGCATATATGCGTCACTAGGGCTCATTATGTTAATAAGAGTTTAGCTATACAGCCATACTTATATCGAGCAGCAAAGAGAGAGCGTTAATTACAGTGGAGAATCTGTTATTCTTTCCCGTTTAAACGCAAACGTACGCAAACGCAAAGCACTAAAACGTAGAAAAGAACAACCTTTGGACAATTCTGATAATTCTTGTTTATCTTGGTGGCAAACAGTTTGGAGCCTGATCAGACGCCGGGTTACCCGGCGTCTGATCTGGCTCCAAACTGTTTGCACTGCAAATAATAGTTTTAGCGTAAACGCGTTTATTGGGAAAGAATAACACATTCTCCACTGTAGCAGTAGAGGCTTAATGCAGGACATACGTTAACCCCTTCACTGCCATGACGTCAAATTCTGTAAACAATTGTCGTATGCTTTTATTTCTCAAATTTAAATTTTTAGTTATTTTGACTAAAGAAATATTGCAATGAGTGGCAAACAAGTTGGATCCTGTTCAGACGACGCTTTATGCGACTTCTGATCAGAATCTAAACTGTTTGTAAATAACCGTTGTAATCGGGATAATAGGCCGGTGAAGGGGTTTAGTAGTTTACTTCTTTTGAAGCTGCTTTCTACCTTACTTAAGTAGTCATTTCTCTTTAGGGACAGCGTGTCCCTACCAAGAAAGGCCGCTTAACTCACTCATCTCCTCATTTAATGAACCATCCCCATCTCCAATTAAGCCTTGTCCATTTTAAATTTTTAAGGTGGATTTAAACAATAAATTATAATTATTGCAAAAATGACAAACACTGCATACCCTGCTCAGGGTTTACACTGCTTGCATCGGACTAGTGTACGTTTAACAGGTACACTGTTTGTTAATGACGAGTAAACTCGTCGTTTGGGTTGAATTGTTAACAAAAGTATGAATGCATAACTAAAGAAGTTTCAAATATACTATGGAAACCAGAGTAACTAATGGAGTACAGTAAACCTATATAGGTATAGATAGTGATATTTCAAGTAAAGCGCCACAAATACAGTGGAGAATGTGTTATTCTTTCCCAATAAACGCGTTTACGCTAAAACTATTATTTGCAGTGCAAACAGTTTAGAGCCAGATCAGACGCCGGGTTACCCGGCCTCTGATCAGGCTCCAAACTGTTTGCCACTCAGATTAAAATAAACTGTCGAGATTGTAAAAAAGTTGTTATTTTCTACGTTTAATTGCGATGCGTTTGCGTTTCGTTTGCGTTTAAACGGGAATGAATAACGTTTTCTCCACTGTACATCATCCCAGTCTATATTAGAGGTCCGAACTGCTGCTGAGGTGGCAGCTCCAAACTGTTTGCCACCAAGATAAACATGAAATATCAGAATTGTCCAAAAGTTGTACTTTTCTACGTTTTAGTGCTTTGCGTTTGCGTACGTTTGCGTTTAAACGGGAAAGAATAACACATTCTCCACTGTAGCTGCATATCAAAAACGTTATACAGACACTTGCTTTTAGGAGCTTTCAGCATCCTGTTCTATTGAATATACCTATGTATCCCTCTATTTAGAATTATCGGTGACGTAAGTTGTTACTGTATTGTTATTACGGGTGATTCATTAATTCTACCAGGTATGAAATTTCCTACCTCTGATAGGTAATAAGGCCACTAAAATCTACCCAGGCTGGTGCACTGGAAGCGACGGTATCCATTCCCAATAAACGCGTTTATGCTAAAAAATATACTTCCATTGCAAACAAATTGGAGCTCGGTCCGATACCGGGTAACCCTGTGTCTGATCTGGCTCCAAATTGTTTGCCACTCAGAATAAAATAGATAGTAAGAAATGTGAAAATATTGTATTTCTTTTAAATTTTATTGAAATGCTTTTTCTGTTCGTTGGCGTTTAAATGGGAGGTAGGCTTACGTCTTATCCATTGTAGGCATTCGACAAATGATTTATTAAACCAATTAATTTGAAGACGTTTCTGATATACGGATTTTGTGTGAAAAGGCAGCGACCAACAATGGGAAGAAAAGCAATTAGATCATAGTCAAATTAAATAGCAGAGCTTTAAGATAACAGACACCGCCCACCGGGGTCGCTGGGGTTTCGACTCGGGTATCCGAGCTGACGGCAACTGGTAGAGATCCTAGTATACTCTTCCAAAAAATTCAGGGGGTATTACATGTAGTCAGTAAACCTTTAAAACGGTATGTGCGAATATTTTTACAACTGTTGCAAACAGTTTGGATCCAGATGAGACGCCGAGTTACTCTCATCTAGATCCTAACTGTTTGACACACTTGTGTTTGTTTCTAAAAGACATGGCGGGAAATTAGAATATGAGAACTGCCTCATACATGCATACGGTATATATATTTATTATATATTGCTGGGGAAAATACACACTAAAGGTTAGTCTGAATAATTAAACACATTTTTTTTATTTCCTACAGCCTGCTTCATAATTGTTATATTGTTGATTTTAGCTCGTCTGTTTCGAAGAAACTACGAGCTATTGCCATCACTTCGGCGTCTGCGTTGTTGTTGTCTCCGTCGTTGTCGGCGTTGTCGTCCGAAATCTTAACGTTTGCCATAACTTTAGAACTACATGTGACACAGACTTTCAGTAAAATTTGGGTCATGTCCAACAAAGGTCAAGGTCATTTAGAGGTAAAATAAGGTGGGTTTAATATTGGTCATAATATTGGAACTGCATGTGATAGAGACTTTATCTTTTGCATGTGTTTTTAATTTAAGAAGCTCTTCAGCTCAATATACATGTAACTTGGGTCAAGTCAGACTAAGGTCAGTGCCATTTAGTGGGCAATTAGGGGTAATTTAACATTTCCCCATACTCTGAAACAATATGTGATACATACTTCATATTTGGCATGTCTGCTCAACGCAAGAAGCTCTTGAGCTCAGTACAACTTTGTCATGGCAGACAAAGATCATTTTAGAGGGCATTTAAAGGTCAAATAGGTTGAATTTAACATTGGCCATAACTTTAAAACTGCATGTGAGAGAGACTTTACATCTGGCAAGTATACTCAACTCAAGAAGCTTTTGAGCTCAGTACAACTTGGGTCATTTCAGACAAAGGTCAATGGCATTTACTGGTCAAATTTGACATACAGTGGAGAATCTGTTATTCTTTCCCAATAAACGCGTTTACGCTAAAACTATTATTTGCAGTGCAAACAGTTTGGAGCCAGATCAGACGCCGGGTAACCCGGCGTCTGATCAGGCTCCAAACTGTTTGCCACCAAGATAAACAAGAATTATCAGAATTGTCCAAAAGTTGTTCTTTTCTACGTTTTAGTGCTGTGCGTTTGCGTACGTTTGCGTTTAAACGGGAAAGAATAACAGATTCTCCACTGTAGATATTTCATATGCAGCAACTCTACTTAACACAACACGCTCTTGAGCCCAGTAAAACTTTGGTCATGGCAGACAAAGGTCAAGGTCATTTAAATGGCATTAGTGGTCAAATAGGTTGAATTTAACATTGATCATAATTTTGGAACTGCATGTGATAAAGAATTTACATTTATACATGTGTACTGAACGGAAATAGCTCTTGAGCTCAGTATAAGTTGGGAGATGTCAGACAAATGTCAATGTCATTGAGAGCCCCCCCCCCCCCCCACCCCCAAGTAGATATAGACAGACAAAGGTAATAAGAATATCACACTGTTCTTTCTTAATCTATTAGGATAATATATACACATATAGAAATACATAGTGACGCCTTAACCTTTCATATGTAACAGCAGATGGCAGTTAAGTGCGGGACACACAATTAATGATAAATAAAGCAAGGGGTATTCTAGATTACTGCTTTCGTACATTAAGATGTAGACCTTTACCATAATGCCATAATTTGCACATGTATATATCGTTACCATGGAGAAGAATTTATATAAGTTATGTTTAACTTGTTTTCCTATCCATGCTTTAATAGCTTATTATGTTATAACATGTGTATAATGTCATATGTAGAAATTCTGAAATAAATACTGTTTAAACTAAGATGTAGAATCTCTTTCGATCTAATCTTTTACTTTATATGTATGTATTTTCACTCATGCTGGTTTGTAAACAGTATTGCAATGAATATGCTTAAACTAACTGTCCGTAGTAATACAGAAAGTCATTTTAGGTCGATGCATTACATGTTATACACATGTAAGTTTGTATTTTTGTCATGGGTTGAGCACTCAGAATAAAATGTATCGTGAGAAATTTCAAGTTGTATTTTTCTACATTTTCTTGCATTGCGTTTGCGTTTCGTTTGCGTTTAAACGGGGAAGAATAACTGGTACAGTGGAGAATCTGTTATTCTTTCCCGTTTAAACGCAAACGTACGCAAACGCAGAACACTAAAACGTAGAAAATAACAACTTTTGGACAATTCTGATAATTTTTGTTTATCTTGGTGGCAAACAGTTTGGAGCCTGATCAGACGCCGGGTTACCCGGCGTCTGATCTGGCTCCAAACTGTTTGCACTGCAAATAATAGTTTTAGCGTAAACGCGTTTATTGGGAAAGAATAACAGATTCTCCACTGTATACGCATAACCATTACTTGAAATATCGCTGAACATGGTTTTGACGGTTTTTTACTACCCCTTACATTTTTACTTTATTATATCAACACCACCGCGCTGTGGTTGGTGGTAGAAATTAGACAAACACCTACAGAAATCTTACTCTTATGCAGGTGTCAACGTTTGGCATCAGGTTTCATTAATTACGCCATTAATCAACACCACATTTATCTGACGTCTCTATACTCATAAAAAGTAATAGTGATCTGTGGAATTTAGTGACGGTGAGCAAGCGATAGTGATCCTATTATACTGGAGAAAAAAGTTATTCTTTCCCATTTAAACGCAAACGAAACGCAAACTCAAGGCAATAAAATGGAAGAAAAAAACCATCTTTTAGACACAACTGACAATCTGTTTTAATCTGAGAGGCAAACAGTTTGGAGCCTGATCAGACGTCGGCTTACCCGGCGTCTGATCTGGCTCCAAACTGTTTGCATTGGAAATAATAATTTAAGCGTAAACGCGTTTATTGGGAAAGAATAACGTTTTATACACTATGGAAATCTACAGTCCATTTTGCATTAGGCGACAATTTATTGCAGCAGGGTGGAGATGTCTGAAGCAAGTTGACAGCTGAACACAAAATAGAAATACTGCAGGAATATCATTTCAGATTTTTCCTAATTATTGTTATCCTGCATCAGACAACCGGTCCTTCATAACAGTTCGACTGACATTTTCAAACGAGGAAAATAGGAGAGGTATACTACATAAAGTTGGAATTCTTTGAATAGGTCTTATTCGGTTCTGGTGGGAGTCGGAGTCACTCATTATCAGATTAACACCATTTTTCTTTAAACAACAAACTTTTGAAGTAAGAATACAGGGATAAAATCATCCCTAACGCATGCATTGAAAAGAAAAACTAATATCAATCGCAATGCAATAAAATATAGAAAATAACAGTTTAAAAAGAATGTTTAAACTTAGTGGCAGCCAGTTTTGAGTCTATCAAATGCCGTGCTAGAAACGCGATGTCTGCTATGGGCCTGGGCCCGTCTTACCGGACGTCGTACGCTGAATAATAATCGTTACTCTTGTCGTAACACGGTCGCAACTACAGTGCTCCCTCTCTACAACGGCCCTCCCAACAACGACTCCCTCCTTACAAGTATCATTGCCGAAGTTCCCTACACTGGACAATTATGTCCAACCTATTCACGACTACAATGTAATCTGTTTAAAATGGTCGTCTGCTGGTGTTTTTTTTTTTCAAAGTTACATATTGTACATTTTGACAGAAAAAGGCCCTTAATGACGAGTGTCAAACAGCTTGAATCCTGATCAGACGCCGCGTTACGCGGCGTCTGATCTGGATTCAAGCTGATTGCAAATGTAAACAAATGTCACTCCCTATAACGACTCGCTCAAACCAACACACACAATTTTCGTCTCCCATAGGGTGTCGTTGTAGAGAGGGAGCGCTGTACTTATACTTGTTCTGTTAGCAATATTTTACCATGTACTCTTAACTCATGATGCTGCAGCTATAATTAAGAAATATATATGGTAATAGAATAGACATGGCAGATTTTTACAAGCCTTACAGACTTATAGAAAGTGATTAAATTAGGTAATAAATCCCTCGCTAATTGAGTCATCCTAGTGTAAAGCCATGAAAACTATCAACCTGTAACGACAAAGAAACTTGAACGGCTGACAGTCATGAGAATCGCGTCGCGACACGGTGATGCTATCGGGGGAGATATGTAACGTGACACCGCTTTTTGAGGTGAGATCGTCAGCGGACACCGCCTCAAGTGCCCGTGTTCAATTAAAACGATTCTATTAAACGTATGTAAATTAGTAGCATTTAATATCCGATGAGATAAGTCTTGCTTTGTTATGATAATGAATTGAGCGGCTGATATGTTCATTTTCTGATTTTGTTTGTGTATCAACAACTTATGGGGGAAACGTGAATATACACTTCTTCTACAGATATACTTGTCAGGCTGTTCAGACTGCGCATCAAAACAGAAGCACTCACTGAAAAAACACCGCTTGCACATTGGAGAAGACGATATTCTCAGGCTACAGACTTATGAACCATAAGTTGTTCCTAAAAATCCTAAGATTTCTAAATGGTCAAGCGTAGGAATTGTACATTCAACCCTCTTTGCTGCCAGGTTCTATAACAGTAACATAATTATACAAACAGTTTGGATCTAGATCAGACGCCGCGTTAAGCGGCGTCTGAACTGGATTTTAACTGTTTGCCACCTTTATCAATATTTCATAAGTACAAAAAACGCATAAAATTCCAAAATTTTAATGTAAGAGCGGAAACAATTTCGGAAAAAAATCTTAGCCTTTGGAGAAATTAAGAAAAATCCGAAGATTTCGAAAAATCCGGAAAAATGGCAACATTGTATCCTTTACCATCTAAACTTTAAGCGCAATGCAATGAAATAAACGACAGGGCTGCCATTTCTCCGGACATTTCCGAAAACTTTTATTGAAATTAAGTTTATTCTGTCATTTTGTGTATGTTTTATAAAGAACATGACTGTAATTGTGTGATATAATGTTTTGAAAAGATGGTCTTGAACACAAAAACCAACGAAGGCGCATTTTAACCCATTGCATGCTGGGTAATATTTGGCGTCCATTTTAAAATGTCGGCTGCAGCGGGTATAACTCAAATATTGGCAAAGATTTTAGGAGGCATGCAACAGTTTGGGGGGAAATGTTCGAATTGGCCCCGATGAAATTTCTTAATAAAAGGCTATTGCTAAGGTTTAAAGTAAATCCACTATAGAAGGGAATGCATTAAAATGTTACTTTGTGGCATGTTTATGATAAAATGCGCACTAAGATGATAACTTTTTCTAGGTGGTTGGGTATGAAATGGGGGCAGTCCGGAAACCAGTGGTTTGGGCTAAATAAGCTGAGAATCAGCACCATTTTAAGGGTGGGTGGAGACACATGGAAATTTTGTAAGATTGGTAGGGACTGGACCTTGGTAAGGCTACATTTTCTTAAAGCAACATGTTCAGAGAGTCAGAGGATATTGTCCTTTAAACCATAGGTGTCTTTTAGCACTTTTGAAATTTTCGGAGAAAATGGGCCTTTTGAGGCTTTTAAGGCATGTGTGTCCGAGACAAAAACAAACCTTAAATGCAGCCACAGAACTGTCTGAACATGTGTTTATGTTGAGTTTCTTTTGCTGTTTTGTTATGCCTAGGGATATTTTTGCTAAACTAGGGCTGAAATTTGTTTCAGGATTGTGTGTGGAAGTCAAACGGAGATAAATAGACGTCGAGGGGAGATCGGCTCGGACAGAATTCAGAAAGAACTGTTTACTGCCTCCTTAAGGGTAAATGGTCATTTTTCATCTGCATTAAAATGGGTAAATTGGGTATTTATCTGACAAAATAACTTATTTTCTGTCAGAAAATGAAAATATCACTGCAGTCGTGCTAATATAATGGTCACAAGTGGGATTTAAACAGGGAAGTAACTCTTATGATACATATGTAAGCAAGGTAAATTTCTCAATGTATGTTTTAGTAACAACATGACTTAAAATTTGCACCAATATTAAAAACTTGATATGAGCTACTGGTCAGAAGACCTTGGAGCACCAAATGGGCTTCTTGAGTACAGTACACATGCCTAAAATGTGGTATCTATCACATGTAGTTCAGAACATATGGCAAATGTTAAATTTAGCCTTTTTGACCTCTAAATGACCTCTATGTGACCTTGACCTTTCTGTTACATAACCAAAGTTGTACTGAACTCAAGGTTTGCTTGTGTTTAGTTCACATACCAAATATGGAGTATCTATCACATGTAGCTCCAAAGTTATGGCCAAGATTAAAGTTCTGGCCCGACAGACCGCGGCCCAACCGAGCGCCCCAACACAATTCGCTCTGACAATGTCATGCTGGCGTATAAAAATGTTATTTTCGCATCAAATTAGACCGGTAGATAGCTGTTGTACAACTATGAAGGATTAAAAGAAAGCACTGTAGAATTCAGAAGCGCAATATTTTTTTTATTTCAATAACTTTTACGGGAAAAGTATGTCTGTCGACCGGGACTTTGTCATTTTATATATGCTTATTTCTGTCGTTTGAGTTGAAAAACACTCGCCGGCAAGTTTAAACAACTAGTGAACCATTTATAGAAATAGATTATCTGGTTAAACAGTAGGAACTGAGCCTGAAGAGTAATGGAAGGGCTCATTATTAAAGATAGGGGTTCGGTTGAAAAAAGGCTAAATATTTCTCCAAAATTGCCCGTTTCGCTCTTTTTTTAAATTGCTGTAAGAAGCCAAGGAGTGCCTAAAACAAATACTTTTAAGTGAAAACTCTGTTGTAATATGACCAAATAACAGGGAAATGAGCTTTGGACTGAAGCGGAAAACTTTTTTTGGTGCCTTAAGGAGGCAGTAAACAGTTCTTTCTTAATTCTGTCCGAGCCGATCGCCCCTCGACGTCTATTTATCTCCGTTTGACTTCCACACACAATCCTGAAACAAATTTCAGTCCTAGTTTAGCAAAAATATCCCTAGGCATAACAAAACAGCAAAAGAAACTCAACATAAACACATGTTCAGACAGTTCTGTGGCTGCATTTAAGGTTTGTTTTGATCTCGGACACACATGACTTTAAAGCCTCAAAAGGCCCCTTTTCTCCGAAAATTTCAAAAGTGCTAAAAGACACCTATGGTTTAATGGACAGTATCCTCTGACTCTCTGAACATGTTGCTTTAAGAAAATGTAGCCTTACCAAGGTCCAGTCCCTACCAATCTTACAAAATTTCCATGTGTCTCCATCCACCCTTAAAATGGTGCTGATTCTCAGCTTATTTAGCCCAAACCTCTGGTTTCCGGACTGCCCCCATTTCATATCCAACCATGGACCTAGAAAAAGTTATCATCTTAGTGCGCATTTTATCATAAACATGCCACAAAGTAACACTTAATGCATCCCCTCATATAGTGGATTTTTTCATCTTCAAAAATACTTTAAACCTTAGCAATAGCCTTTTATTAAGAAATTTCAGCGGGGCCAATTCGAACATTTCCCTCCAAACTGTTGCATGCCTCCTTAAGCAGTTTCTGATAGAATATTGACTTAGCTGCAAACAGTTTTGATTTCAGATCAGGTCCCACAATGTGGGGCCTGATCTGAGATCAAATCTGTGTGCCTAGAGGTACACCTAAAATGCATTACGCATAAAATGGGTTAACCCTCTCACTGCAAATACCATTTTATCGTCTGCTTACATCTTTCGTCTGCTCTTACTGTTTAAATTTGGAAATGTATGCGTTATAGACAATAGGAAACATTGACATGGGTGTCAAACATTCTGGATCACTAAATTTTGGATCATTAAATCTTTAATGAAATCTTCCAGCAAGCACAGTGGGAGAGTTTGTTGCAATACCCAGGCATAAATGGGTTTTAAGTTTAACTATTTCAGCACCATCGACCTATTTAAAATTATATGCATTATATTTACAAACAGTGTAGATCCAGATCAGAGGGTCCCTTTAACCGCCCCCTGATATCGGCCTATACTGTTTGCTAATTTAGACCAGTATTTATTTAAATTTCCCAGAATTCCAAGTAGACTGGTTTATGTTTTGGCACCTAAAAAGATCCACAATTAGACTTATTTCCAACAAAAGTTACTTAGTGTTGAAATAGTTAAGATATGGTACATGTACCTGTATTGACAATGATGACCCTGTCTAACAAATACACATTTACAGCTTAATGATTGACTGTTTGGCACTGGAAGTTGAATAAATCATCAAATTTCAAGTTTCCTCATTTTATCGCGTTGTGTTTTCGTATAGTTTCGTTGAAACGGAAAAGAATATTATATATTCCCCTGTACTGGAGGACAATCAGTGTATCAAGTGAGATACTTACATGTAACTTATCTTTAATATCGTATCTCGATAATCGTCGTTTGCTAGTACATTGTATTTCTAAAAAATAGATACAGTATAACCTCTCTTTTATACCCACTAAAACGAATGCTTAATGATTGTATGAAAGATAGATGACATCTTAAAGCAATTGATAGTAAAACAGAAAGCTCCTTAAGGAGCTTTCTGTTTAACTGTCATCTTGCTTTAAGCTGTCACCTTATATAATGAACACAATTTAGTGGTTGAAAGGAGATGTTTTATTATATTCGACTACTTTAAGAAACATAAAGACGGCTAATGTCAAATATGTGGACCCAGGCCAGACGCGGAATTGTGTGGCGTCTGGTCTGGGGTCCAAATTGTTTACAAATAACAGCCAACTTTGTTCCAAACTGTTTCCAAATATATGTTCTTCTTCTCTAGTTGTGATCGGTGCTATTAGGGTTTATTACGGCGATTTTTTACGATAATGTCAAGTTTTATTATATCATAATGTGCTCCATTGTGTTCCGATTATATCGCATTTGATTGTATCGCAAACGTAAAACGATTGTGTTCGATACCTATGCAATTGAGTACTTTCTGCAAGAAATAGTGCGATTTAACAAATTTCAAAGTTTATATTTTACGAATGAGGACACTTTATTATAGCTCCTGATGGGACACTGGGCCCGTTTCATAAAGCTTCGCACGGCAAATGTTGTCGTAAGTCAGATGATAAAAGTCTCAATAATTATTTATTTCTCCATCTTATCCTGTCTTGTGACAGACGATAGAGAAATCAGAAATTTAATGTATTTTTAGGTTTTGACTAACGACCGTTTTTTGTCGTACGAAGTTTTATGAAACGGGTCCCTGAGGTACAATGAAAAGGCGTACCCCCCCCCCCCCCCCCCAAACAAAGAGCGTTTATGCTAAAACAATCGTATCCATTGCAAACAGATTAGAAAATGACCAGACGCCGTGTTAACTCTTTCCTCCCTGAAACTTTAATTGGACAATTCCAGTTTCCATTTTAGTCTAGTCCATTTCTGATTTTTAAGGGTTGTTTTTGTCAATGTTCGGCGTTAAGACAAACAGTGAATACCCTGATCAGAGGGCTCCTTTCGGAGCCCTCTGATCTGGGTCTTCACTGTTTGCACATGACAAGTGTACTTTTCACATGTACACTGTTTGAAAAGAACGCCTATATGCGGGACTAGGGTTCAAAAGGTTAACCGGCACCTGATCAGGTTCCAAACTGTTTTTCACTCATATCAAAATCAATTGCCAGCTGTTGTTTTCTATATTTTTGTGTATTGCGTTTACATGTACGTTTAGCTGAAACTGGAACGAATAATGTCTTCTCCACTCGCTTTGATCTCAATTGCCAGATAATTACAATGCTTCCTTACCTTACAGGTAAATCTGCCTGTACAAATTGATTTATGATCGATGACATAATCGATAAACATCGTTTCATTTCACCGATAGTTTCCTTGTAACAAAACACTTTAAAATCACGCTTTCATGTTTACAAAATCATCTGCTTCAAAATGTGCATTTATTAGAAAAATAAAAGATTTTAAGTGTACATGTATTTACAAATGTACTTAGTATCCCCGTTACAATGGTTATTTGCAAAACAGTTTGGATCCTGATCACACGCCGCGTAACGCGGCGTCTGATCAAGATCCAAACCGCTTGACACCCGCTACCATATGACAAAAGTCAATTTACCAAAAAGTTGAATTTGAAAAATAAAATGCAGACGACAATTGTTTAAAGCAGATGACGTCAATGCCGTAAAGGGGTTAAGTCATGAAACAGTTCACCTAAATACGACATTAGCCCCTCGCCTACAGTGGAGATTCTGTTATTCTTTCCCGTTTAAACGCAAACGTACGCAAACGCAAAGCACTAAAACGTAGAAAAGAACAACTTTTGGACAATTCTGATAATTCTTGTTTATCTTGGTGGCAAACAGTTTGGAGCCTGATCAGACGCCGGGTTACCCGGCGTCTGATCTGGCTCCAAACTGTTTGCACTGCAAATAATAGTTTAAGCGTAAACGCGTTTATTGGGAAAGAATAACAGATTCTCCACTGTACCAGTCTCGACGTTGATAAAAATGCAAACAGTTTGGATCCAGATCAGACGCGGCAAATATCTGAAGGAATGTGATTTCTGAATGCAGGATAAAATAAAGTAGAAAGCTCCTTGGTGCATTGCATGTATAATATGTATTGTCATCCTGCATTAAGCAAGCACTTGTGTATGACGTTCTTCTTTTAAGCGATCGTTTAATACAATATTAACTGTAGTTGTACATGTACCATGGCGACTGAATCGCTTTTCTTTTCAGTTTGAAACAAAACGTGACTGAAACACAATGCAATTAAATGGGGTTATCTTTAACACGGATTCCGAATCCGAATACACTTTATTTTGGATTTAGAAATATACAGTTTATCATCCCTACAAAATATAATCACGCTGGAGAAGTTTAAAAAATCTGAGTGTCAAAGTTGAAATCAAACAGTTTGTAGTCTTACATGTACAGTGGAGAAAACGTTATTCTTTCCCGTTTAAACACAAACGAAACGCAAACGCATTGCAATAAAATGAAGGAAGTGAAATCTTTGACAATCCTGAATGCTGATTTTAACCTGGACGGCAAACAGCTTGGAGTCTGATCAGACACCGGGTTACCCGTCTGATCTGGCTCCAAACTGTTTGCATTAATAATAATAAATTAAGCGTAAACGCGTTTATTGGGAAAGCATAACGTTTTCCCCACTGTATTAGACACCAAGATACAGTGGATAATCTGTTATTCTTTACCAATAAACGCGTTTACGCTAAAACTATTATTTGCAGTGCAAACAGTTTTGAGCCAGATCAGACGCCGGGTAACCCGGCGTCTGATCAGGCTCCAAACTGTTTGCCACCAAGATAAACAAGAATTATCAGAATTGTCCAAAAGTTGTTATTTTCTACGTTTTAGTGCTTTGCGTTTGCGTACGTTTGCGTTTAAACGGGAAAGAATAACAGATTCTCCACTGTACTTGACGCCTGATTGCACCGAACGTTTGTTCTTGAAGTACTTTTTTCAACAAGGTACTAAATACAACTTTGTGAAATAATACTTCTGTTCCATAATATTCGATTTTGTTCAGTAAAGGTTTTTATACGCCAGCCGTATTCTTCCACACTTCTTTTCATTTGATTTTTTTCTCACCCTATCATTGACCTTCCGGTCAGCCGCTTTAATCTAAATGTATATCTTTCTTCTTTTAAACCCCGACTCAATTATTCTTAATTTGTACCCTCGTATGTTTAATTCTTTATTTTAACAGAATATCATATTTCACATGCATGTAGCCCTTATTCAAATTAGACCCACCTAATGTGTATTTGCAAACAGTTTGTATCCTGATCAGATGCCGAGTTACTCGGCGTCTGATCAGGATCCATACTGTGGGACATTCGTAAAACGAATAAAAGTGAATTAGAAAACCGCAGACGACAATTCCGATGCAGACGACATTAAAGAGCGATCACGTGACCGGGGTTAAATCTCCAGGCTACGATACCTTATCAGGGGTCACAGTGATTTATCGGTTGTCATTACGACTCATAAATTGAAAGATTTGCTTTTCAATGCGACAAATTAATCTTTCAATCCAAAAATGCCCTCAGGTCTCTGTGACCCGAAGTCTTTCAATTAGTATATGCCCTCCTAAACAAAACGTTTCATGTCCAGATTTGGTACATACTATTATTTATAGTGTTTTAGATACATGAAGATGTGCTTTATCTTAATAGCGGTTAATTGTTTTCATACATATATAGATAACACGATATCTAATAAAACGTGAAATCAATTTAGCATCTGATCAGTATCAAAACGGATTTTTGAATTTAAATTATAATATGCATGTTACAAAGTTAAGGGTTAAATTAAACCTGTATCAAGCGATCATTTAAATGGAAATGTACTTATGAATGGGTACAGTGGAGAATCTGTTATTCTTTCCCGTTTAAACGCAAACGTGCGCAAACGCAAAACACTAAAACGTAGAAAATAACAACTTTTGGACAATTCTGATAATTTTTGTTTATCTTGGTGGCAAACAGTTTGGAGCCTGATCAGACGCCGGGTTACCCGGCGTCTGATCTGGCTCCAAACTGTTTGCACTGCAAATAATAGTTTTAGCGTAAACGCGTTTATTGGGAAAGAATAACAGATTCTCCACTGTATGGTTTAAATAAGCAATGTTGCAAGTCATTTGCAGGACGAAAGTAATGCAGAAAGACCGAGAACTTACTGAATTACTATAATTCTGCATTGAACTGCAACCTGACTTTAGAAACCTGATGCATCTTCAATGAAATTTGGATGAATTCAGATTGCATTGTATGTTTGCCTTTACTCTTTGCATGCTAATGGTGAAATTGTGATGACCTTTGAAAATAGTTTGTTTCCTGCTGAAACGCCGAGTAACTCGGCGTCTCATTAGGATCCAAATTGTTTGATACCCTGGTACTTTTATTTGAAATAAAATATAGAAAATTCTACTTTAAGAACAGTAGCAGACGACAATTGTTGCTGACGAAAATAAAACTTCACGTTCAAAAATTGAAACTTCAAGACGGTGGGAAAGTCAATTTGTTCGAATACGGAAGCGCTGATCGTTTACGAGGCAAAGCGCGAGTTTTGCCGGAGGTGTTTATACTGTTGACACGTCATGAACATTATCATTAAATGTGAAGTTTTATCGAAGCTAAACCTGAACATATATATCACTATGTAGATCTTAATCAGGCGATAGTGGGGCAGTTTATATGTGATCTGACTGATAAAAACAAGGAAATGACTAGAAATGGTCGCTCCACTGTTTTGACTCTTGACTGACATCTGCAAACAGATTTGGATCACTTGACTCGCCGTCTGATCAGTATCCACTCTGATTGACACACGTATCGATGTATATCTATATGCAATAGTAACCCCTTCACTGCCTTGCCTTGAGTACAATTTAGATATTTGCAAATAGTTTGGATCCTTATCAGACGCCGCTTAACGCGGCGTCTGATCAGGATTCAAACTGTTTGACACAATTATTTCTATATTTCTTAAGTCAAAATATCTAAAATTCAAAATTGAGAACTAAAAGCAGACGACACTTGTTAAACATCTATGACGTCATGGCAAAGGAGGTAAAGAAATGACAATGTGAGGTATCACTTAGTTTTGTATAAAATAGATACAGCAATGAAGTTTATCATGGAGGTACCGGTTTCGGTGCACTTAAGGTAAACACTGATCATGGTGATGAGAAATCATAAAAGTCTATGAAAACAATTATTCCTACCTTTGTAATCAATTGTCTAGGTTAATTCTCTGTAAAAAATATTTCCAAAATATTCTATATTTAGCGCAATCGCCACCGTTTTAATGACGTAGTCATTTTGTGCTGAGAACGTTTTGTGGTACCTATTTCAGTGAGGGTTGGTTTTATCGAAGTACAGGCTGGATGAAAAGTATGTGACCAATAAAAAACATTGTAAGAATCTCTCCTGTGTAAGGTTTCCCACCTATATAAATATTAAAGATTAGGATTTTCTCCCCCTTGAATAAATGTTTAGCAGACGATCATTTTGAAGCATACGTTATTATGGCAAGAAAAAAGATTTCGGTCGACGGGAAACGAACCTCTGACCTCATGTTTCGCAGCACTAAGAGGCATATGCTTTAACCACTACACCATTGCGATTCATGATACTTGAATTTGCTTTTAACCCTTTCAACCCTAAATTTCTCTTGTTGGTATTTATTATACTTTTGGACTCTTCTAGTACATATATTTTGAACAAGTCTACTGTTGCATATTTTTATGACAACAAAAACGAATGAAACTATCAAACAGTGAAGGCCCTGATCAGATGGCTCCTATTGGAGCCCTCTGATCAGGGTCTGCATGGTTTGCATATGTAATCAGTAATCTCTACAGAGGGCTGTAGCAGGTAGGGTTGAAAGGGTAAAAAGATATATGACTACTGTTTCTATTCGAGGGAAGTTACTGCTCTCAGTCTGTACGTCCTCCAGCAGTCTGTACTATAGGCAACTTTTGATTGAGTACACCTTTTGGTGTAAAAAAAAAGAAATTAGTTAAACTATGTTTTTTTAAAAGGTCTATCTAGCAGGTTCCATCTGCAAGTCATTTATGCTTCGTTATTTCTGTCAATTCCAAAGTCGCATTTGAGTGTGTTGCTTGGTTCGGTAAGAATTGGGGAGATGTGGTAAACATGTATATTTTTTACAGCTAGCCCTAACCCTTTCACTCTCAATGACACCATAAAGCGCATTTGCAAACAGTTTTGATCCTGATCAGACGCCGCGTAACGCGGCGTCTGGTCAGGATCAAAACTGTTTTCCGCTTTTTTAAATGAAATAACGTTAGTTATACTGCCTTAAATCTAACTTTGAAACGATATTGCAGACAGCAATATTAAAGCAGACGACAATGTGGCGGCGAATGGGGTAAAAACCACACGATAAATTTGATCATGAACGGGTTAAAAACAAAAATGGTCTAATCCAATATACATGTATAAGCATGGAAGAATGCACTGGAAGCCAATGGGTTTAAACTGTTTGCATTGAACATGACATGCTGAAGCACAAATGATAATAATGAGGTCAAAACGTTCTCCATTCCTGTACAACTACGGTGGAGAAAACGTTATTCTTTCCCGTTTAAACGCAAACGAAACACAAACGCAGTACATTAAAATGGGTAAAATGACAACTTTTTGACAATTTTGACGACTCATTTTAAACTGAGTGACAAATAGTTTTGGGTTACCCGGCGTCTGAACAGGCTGCAAACTGTTTGCAATGGAAATAATAATTTTAGCGTAAACGCGTTTATTGGGAAAGGATAACGTTTTATCCACTGTATTTACTGATTGGAACCGTTTTGACAAGGTCGTGTAGTCTGCATTACGCAAATGTGTGCAGACTGTTGATATTGGTTTAACATACCCGTGCACTTTAAATATAAACGACGGCGTGATTCAATACCAAAACACTGAAACTTAAACACTTAGTAAAACATCTGTGAACTGAACACACCAGTGGAGTGAGCAGAAAGCTTCAAAAATAAGGCTAGCTAATATTTCTTCACCTCCACGATACTGCCACAAACACTGAGCTTGTATTTCAGTACATGTATATGTAATTTCCTTTTTTCCAAAAGACACCATCTGGTTTTCAGTCTTTAAGATATATGGCTGAAACTTTAAGACCCCTACTTGAACTTTCTGATCCCTGAAACTTCAAATGGATAGTTCTAGTTTCCAAATAAGTTTAGACCCATTGTGTTTTACTACATTGTAAACTGAAAGAAACAGTGTAGTTTCCGATCAGAGGGTTCTTGTAAGAAGTCTTTGATCTAGATCTATATCGGTGTTTGCACAGGGCATGTACAGTGGAGAATGTGTTATTCTTTCCCAATAAACGCGTTTACGCTTAAACTATTATTTCCAGTGCAAAAAGTTTGGAGCCAGATCAGACGCCGGGTAACCCGGCGTCTGATCAGGCTCCAAACTGTTTGTCACCATGATAAACATGAAATATCAGAATTGTCCAAAAGTTGTTCTTTTCTACGTTTTAGTGCTTTGCGTTTGCGTACGTTTGCGTTTAAACGGGAAAGAATAACAGATTCTCCGCTGTATATACTGCACAGGTACAGTGGGTGTGTGAATGGCGTCTTTACTCGTCAGTAGGGTTCGATGTGTTAACCCATTACTCCATAGATAGTATTAGATACGCATTCTTTCGCACTAAATTTATACATCGAAGGAAGAAAATATTTCCAATATAATTATACAGTCATGAATGTGTATCAAAAGAAATGTGTTCTATATCCTAGCAGATGGTAGCTTAAAACAGGCTGAAAGTGAAGCAGAATGCGCCGTAAGTCGCATTCTGCTTTACGTTCAACCTGCTTTAATTGGTCACCTTTCACTCAAAGTTTGAACAGGCTATGGGGTATCGAGTTAAAACAATTGACTAAAAGTTTTAGTCTCATGTCTGAACGAATGTCAGGTAAACTGATTCTATATTTAAATTGTTGTATAAGATCTACATTGCAAAACAGAGTAGATCAAACCTCATCACCATATCAGACTGGGATTCTGGTCAAGGTCTACACTGTCTATATACTGTAAATGTTGGCGAGTGTCAAACAGTGTAGACTCAGACCAGACGCCACGCCTCTGATGCGATGGTGTGTCCGGGTCTACACTGTTTGCAATGTAATAAGAGTCTGGTGTTCTCACGAAGTCGACTAATTAATAATTTAATCATTTGATTATTGCAATGCTGCAGTATAACAATGATGGCGTGATTCAATTATAACTGTTATTTCGCAACATCAACTTCAAGTTGAACCACTCGTCTATTTAGTTTTCCATGCATCTCTGTTGAATGACTGGTGAATCAACAGAACAACTGTTTTGAGATCGACATACATGTATTGGGTTTGTTTTCAGAGACTTTCGGATTTTTGTTCAGATTTGGTTTTAAGAGTTTTTATTCTATTCCTATACTTGTGTCAGTAGCCCTATCAATTAAACCTTAGTAAACAAGTTACTTATTTTATCAGCCATTAATTTGCATGGGAAATGTGCAACAGTGATGAATTCTCATCTGTTGCGACCACTCCAATTAAGACTATACTAGGTCTCTACTCTTTTAATATATATACATAGCTGCTTACATCGGAAAGATAAAGGCAACACAGACAGTTCCAAATGAACTTTCTGCTTTACTTTCGTTGAGTTTTAAGTTGTCTTCGGTATTAAAAAACACCATCATAAGCATACATTTGATTGGCCACCCGATATACTGTCGCAATATAAAAAAATCAACATATCTCGTTTACATGTACATTTTTTAACGTACCAAGTAGATTATTTGCCAACAGTTTTCTGATCAGGATCGTATTTGTTTGACACTCATTTCAATACTTCATAAGTCAAAATACCTAAAACTTTCAAATTGAGAAATAAAAGCAGACGACAATTGTTTAAAATTGATGACGTTATGGCAGTGAACAAGTTAATATCGGGAAAATGACGCCTGCAACAACGTGGACTTCTGACAGGGTTTTGAAGAAATGAATTACATATACAGTGGCAAAGACGGGACTTATCAACCGCAGTGCGCCAGGAGATTTTGAAAACTTCGAGCTAATAAACATAGTCTGTTACAGTGGAGAATCTGTTATTCTTTCCCGTTTAAACGCAAACGTTCGCAAACGTAAAACACTAAAACGTAGAAAAGTACAACTTTTGGACAATTCTGATAATTTATGTTTATCTTGATGGCAAACAGTTTGGAGCCTGATCAGACGCCGGGTTACCCGGCGTCTGATCTGGCTCCAAACTGTTTGCACTGCAAATAATAGTTTTAGCGTAAACGCGTTTATTGGGAAAGAATAACAGATTCTCCACTGTATGGTTCTGATCTGGATCCAGTATATTTGAGTTTGTCTGACGAGTTGCAGGGAGGACACAGAGTCGTGTTTTATTGCCCGGAAATCCTACCCTGAGTTTTGCATAATTTATTTTACACGCATTATAGCCCAGACAAACCGTACAGTGGATAGCAAATTATTCATTCCTGATAAACGCGTTCATGCTGAAACAAATATTTCCGTTGTAAACAGTGTAGAGCCAGATCAGACGTTGGGTAACCCGGCGTCTGATCAGGCTCAAAATCTGTATGATATTCAGATAAAAACTTATCGTTTACAGTTTGAAAAAGGGTGTATTTTTAACATTCTGTAGCAATGCGTTTTCGTTTGGTTTCGTTTGACCAGGGAAGAATAAAGGCTTGCCACTGTAACTCCACAGTGTTGATAATTTGATGAGGGAACTGCATTCATAATTGGTATCTCTGACAGTGTCATTACGTGCAATAAGCTTCCAGCATGTACGAAACATATGTATTAAACTCATGAAGGATGTCTAAATTCATATCATTTAACCCTCGCCCCATAAATACACCTTTTACGCCTCCAATTTATTCATCCACTGCAGAAAATAGTTCCATTACATACAGTGAGGAAAATGTATCTTAAAAAATATTTTCTAGCAGATGATGGCTTAAAGCAGGCTGAAAGTAAACCAGAATGCGCATAAAGGCGCATTCTGGTTTACTTTCAGTCTGCTTGAAGTAGTCACATATCTTCAAAACTAGAAACAGACTTTAAAGACAATGGGCACATTTCAGATATTGACATATACTGATTAATTGTTTAAAGATCTAAAATATGTAATTCATAAACAATAGACGTTTCATTTTGTTTCAGTTATTGATGAGTGAAGAAGACGTTTATTCATTCCCTATATACAGTGGAGAATCTGTTATTCTTTCCCGTTTAAACGCAAACGTGCGCAAACGCAAAACACTAAAACGTAGAAAAGTACAACTTTTGGACAATTCTGATAATTCATCTTTATCTTGGTGGCAAACAGTTTGGAGTGAAAATAATAGTTTTAGCGTAAACGCGTTTATTGGGAAAGAATAACGTTTTCTCCGCTGTAGTAGATCTAAATACGCAACAAAACGCAAACGCAATCCAATAAAATATAGAATATACCTGACGTCTGATCTGGTTCCTTACTGTTTGCAATGGAAATAATGGTTTTACCATGTTACAAGGCTCCAGATAAGAGGGAGTCAATTGAACAATTCAACATTTTCTCACTAATTACAGCACCAAATCCTATTGTGTGAGTACTCATCTGAAACATTTGCATATTATTTGGATCCCAGCCGTTTGATACTCATAATATTTGTTCTTTCAGTCAACTCACCTATAATATAAATTAGAACGGAATGCGGCGGATTATTTCTGTAAATTGATTTTCAGACCCGCGTAATGTCTGGATCCAGATAACTCGGATGCCGAGTTACTCGGTGTGACATCAGTTTACAAAAGTTATCATAATTAGCCCGCAGCTTGCAAAAGGTTGTACAGTGGAGAATCTGTTATTCTTTCCCAATAAACGCGTTTACGCTAAAACTATTATTTGCAGTGCAAACAGTTTGGAGCCAGATCAGACGCCGGGTAACCCGGCGTCTGATCAGGCTCCAAACTGTTTGCCACCAAGATAAACAAAAATTATCAGAATTGTCCAAAACTTGTTATTTTCTACGTTTTAGTGTTTTGCGTTTGCGTACGTTTGCGTTTAAACGGGAAAGAATAACAGATTCTCCACTGTACAAGATACAATGTATACATGTATGTTGAATCAGTTTATGGCTATAATAAAGAATATACATGCTCTTATTGTTTTCTGATTCGTAATAATTTTTCAAAAAGCTTTCAGGTTTGTTTGTTTGCTTTTTTATTTTTTGGTGCGGGTGTCTTTTTTTAATTTTTACATCCATCCACACTGTATTTAGTTTCGTTTATTCCTTTCCCCCATACAGTAGAGACGACGTTATATTTCCCCAGTAATCGCATTCACGCTAAACAATATTTCCATTGCAAACAGTTTAGAGCCAGATCAGACTCTGGGTAACCCGGCGTCTGATCAGGCTCCGAACTGTTTGGGACTCAGAAAAAAAAGAATTAGTCAGAATTGTGAAAATGTTTTTTTCCAAATTTTCAAGCGCGATTTTAGTTATCGTACCATTAAGTCAGGTTCTATAACACTAACATGATACAAATAGTTTAAATCCAGATCAGAAGCCGCGTAATGCAGCGTCTGATCTTGATCTTAACGGTTTGACACCCATATCAATGTTTCTGAAGTAAAAACGTATAAAATTCAAAGTTTTATGGTAAGAGCAGAAATCCGAAAATTTCGGAAAAATACGGAGAAATGGCAGCCGTATCGTCTGTGTTAAAAACACCAGTTGGTCCCTTTAGGGAGCTCTTAGTGGCGGGGTTTTACTGTACGATGGAAAAGACGTTATTCTTTCCTTATTATATGAAAAACGCAAACGCAATGCAATAAAATGTAGAAACTTACAACTTTTAATCATTTTGACGATTTATTTATATTTGAATTGTTAAATAGTTTGGCGTCTGGTCTAGTTCGAAACAGTTTGAAATGGACTTAAAGAATTTAGCATGTGTGCAAACGCGTTTAGTTTTTGGAAAAGAATAAACGTCCACCGTAAAGATGTGATTATCTTAATATTTCTATGACAAAATAAACAACTGATAAAACGATAAAGTTATAATAGAATGAAAACAAATTCTGCAGTCAGAATCAGTTTAACATCTTAGTATTCCTTTGATGAAGGTTTGTCAATTTTCGGACAATTAAGATCTAATTAGTGTTAAGCAAATAAATAAAACTGAATTCAAACACACTTTAGAGCTGCTAAAGCGATAAGAGCGTGGCTGGAGTTTGCCGATGGGCAGTAACCTATAATATCCTCACAGGGAAATTGTTCTCCACGCCTTCCTGACTAGGCCACGCCTTCCCGCTGAGGCTCCGCCTCTCGATCGGTTGTAGTTAATGAAGTTGAGAGCACTCCACTCATCTTTTGTAACACTAGCAGTTTCAATTTAAGCTCATTAAAGCCGACTCTTTACGTGTGTTAAGTTATGCTTGAAATCAGTTCCTCTCTAAGTGACTATATTAAACGTCCACAGAAGTTCGACGAATCTTTCAAAATGGAAACTCACGACCCCGATGAGAGTTTTACGAATTTCAGCATTACAGAGATTTTGAAACCGGACTTCGGAAAAAAGAACTTAACTGCAGGTGTATTAAACTTATCACAAGATAGAAAAAAATCGGAGCACAGAAATGGACAGTTGGATAGTCGGATAGCACTGACTCAAAGAGTTAGTCATCTCGGATTTCCGTTCAATATCTACACACAGGAAAGACTTATGAATTTCACAAATGGAAGCTTTGAAGTGCACAGAACTTTAAATAATGACAGTGGTTATTCAAATTTAACAGACATTAGGAACAGTGGACTTAGTTTAGACTTTACGAAAAAGGCGGATAGACAATATTCACAGAGTCCCACAAGGACCCCTTCCCATACTAGGGACACCGCCGGTTCTGGCGGAGAGAGTACGCACAGTAGCCCGGCAACCAGTCCATCCGGAAGTCCAGGTTCGACCTCTTCTAATAGCCCAGAACAAAATGAAGACAAGAAGAATATGTGGCCGGCATGGGTCTACTGTACTCGATACTCGGACCGACCCTCAGCTGGTAAGTTTGCAATAATACTTCAATACAATTGAACCCATTTGTGCCCAGTGGATTCTTCCATGTTAATATATTGGATTAGTTCATTTTTTATCAAAGGGATGCCTGGTCAAATTTTTCATTTTCGTTTTGTTTTATATTGAAATTCCTATCAGCAAACAGTGTAGACTCTGATCAGACGCCGCATAATGCGGCGTTTGATAAGAGTCTTCACTGTTTGCAGGCCTATGCCCCATATATGGGATCGTGGGCACTTATGGGTTAATTTTAAAATATCTTCCACCAAACTTATAGTGTAGCTCCTCATTAGAATGAGTAGTCACCTCAATGGGTTTGGTAGAGACATAAAGAAGTTAATATTTGAAGTAGTCGACTTATCGAATTAGTTTTAGAATTTATGTATATTATTGTACAAACCATTCACTCGGTATACAGTGGAGAAGACGTTATTCTTTCTCTTTTAATAATAATAATTATAATAATGATAATAATAATAATAATAATAATAATAATAATAATAATAATAATGATAATAATAATGATAATAATAATAATAATAATAATGATAATAATCATAAAAATAATAATAATAATGATAATAACTATAAAGTCTATATTTAACAAGAGAGCTCATTTGATAAAAACAATCTTCCATGAGGCGATCAACTTTCATACTAAACATAATTATTACTAAACAGTTTAAACAATCAATATTAACTAACAATTTGCATGAACAAAAAAGTATCTTAGTTAAAGTTTGATTCATAGTCATGCATATATGCGCACTGTGCAAACAGTGCCCCGGTTAAGGGTACACCTGTGCGTCCTATGCAAACAGTGAAGACCAAGATCAGAAGGCTCCTATTTTACAATATATTGACAAAGATAACCCTTTATTAGATCCAGTAAAAGATGGACTAGAAAATTGTAAACTGGAATTGATCATTTGAAGTCTCAAGGAGGAAAGAGTTAAAAGTAATAAAAAAATTATAATATACATGTAGATCTATTGTAATTTAATATCATTTGAAAAACAGTGGAGACTCAGCTGAGATAGCACGTCCATGACCTCTTTATCTGTGTCGCCACAGTTTGGAATATTGATAATGATTTAAACGTTACCGAAAGGCAAACGCATTGCAATAAAATACAGAAAATATCGTTTTTTTTGACAATTCTGAATGCTAATTTTAATCTGAATGGCAAACAGTTTGGAGCCTGATCAGACGCCGAGTTACCCGGTGTCTGATCTGGCTCCAAATTGTTTGCAATGGAAATAATAGATTTAGCGTAACCGCATTTATTGAGAAGAATAACGTATTTCCCTCTGTAATCAATTAATGTTGTTTTTATATGTTATGAATTCTTACTGACTTGGTGAAACAGTTTGGATCATGATCAGATGCTTCAGTAAGCTCATTTCGATATTTCTAAAGTTTAAACGACACTATAGGATGATACAATCTAAAATATAATTACTGGTAACGATTGTGTTAAAAACTGTGAATTAGCACGATATTGATCAAGAAAATGATATGATACATATCAGTTAATTTGTATCCCTGGCTATTTCTTGATAAATCTAATGATGCTTTTCTGATTTAAATACATTGGATTATAATAAAAAGATTGACATTGCATATATGATAATTCAATTAAATAATATGAACAATAAATAATCTTGATCCTCAAGTAGATATCTAATCTTGGTCTATGCTAATTGTCATTTAAATGTCTTGTTTATTATATATAATGCTCTTGCGTAGTTTGATTAACCCATTACTCAGTACCATGTTTCTAGTTTTGAAAACAGACGACCACTTAAAGGCAGGTTTAAAGCAAAGCAGAATGCGCCTTAAGGCGTATTCTACTTTACGCTCAACCTGTTTTAAGCTACCAAGCCAGGTTATATAGGAAATAACTTATGGTACATCTTCATGACTATATAAATTTGAGCTAATTTCTTCAGAGGAGGAATAATAAAAGGCGCTAAAAGGCGCTTCTATGGGGAAAAGGGTTAAAACTGCGACTGTTTAGAGATTCACCTCTTATGTACATGCATTATGATATCAGTATTCTAAAGTTTTTGCATCGTGGTTAAGTATCTAAAATTATTGAATTTCTCGTATCTATTTCCATGTCATAATACATTTCAATTTTTTTGTTTCTTGCATTTAGTCTGGCTTAAAATCTTTGATGAAGAGGTCGTTTATAAATAAAATATTGACAAAATAGAAGAAGACAATTATTTTTTAAAGTTTTAACAGATATCCTCGGCAGAGATGTGAATAAGGAAGATATAACGTTTATTCGTTATACGTGCATAGTGCATTTGTGTGTGTACATGAAATAACAATAGATTCCATTTGCTATAAGCAGATAAAACGTGTTAACAAAAAACAATTCAGTATTGGGGTATCTATCATGGAATTAAATATTTATTAGAAGGTACAGTTTATGAGAGGGAACAATTGTAAAAATTGTCATTTCCTTCATTTTATTGCAATGCGTTTGTGTTCCGTTTGCGTTTAAACGGGAAAGAATAACGTGTTCTCCACTGTACATGTATTGACAAACTATATAGACAAAGCACCGTAAACATCCCAGTCTCTGCGACTAAGTTTTGTATAATTATATAACACTGCCAAACAAAATTTTATACATTCTTGTGAGTGACAGTGTAGATCCTGATCAGCCTTCCGTTTGCGTTTAAACGGAAATAAATGAGGTTTTCTCCACTGTACATATTCACGAACGGATGATAAAGGGAAAAACAAAAGAGAATTTTAAAGCATCTGCAAACATCTTTCGGTCACAATAAATGCCATTCAAAATTAACACGTACGAGCAACACCAGGATATTGCGATCACCAAACAGATACATGTACAGTGGAGAATCTGTTATTCTTTCCCAATAAACGCGTTTACGCTAAAACTATTATTTCCAGTGCAAACAGTTTGGAGCCAGATCAGACGCCGGGTAACCCGGCGTCTGATCAGGCTCCAAACTGTTTGCCACCGAGATAAACAAGAATTATCAGAATTGTCCAAAAGTTGTTCTTTTCTACGTTTTAGTGCTTTGCGTTTGCGTACGTTTGCGTTTAAACGGGAAAGAATAACAGATTCTCCACTGTAGCAGCTGAAGACAATATGCAAATAAAACAGGCAGTTTTTTTAGGAGATTCTTGTTTTATTTCGCCCTTTTTAAGCAAGAACATGTCTTACAAAACTCAAAATAATGCTCTTTTGATTGTTACAACGGTGTTCATTGTATTTTCGTTGATAATTTCGTTGTCTGTATTTGTTGGTTTGCTCCTGGTTAGTTGGATTCTTATTTCCAATTAGTACTTTCTCTTAATACATTCTGACGGGGATGTAAACAGTTTTATGAACTAAACCCTGCAATACAATGTACGAGTAACGTACTGTTAGCAAAAGGCGGTTAATAAGCGTGACCGATCCCGATAAAAACAACGGAAAACTTTTGCAAGTCCTGGAATCAATTGTATCCCGAGATTTCTATTAAAAACTATATGAAAATTCCTTCATCTCAGAAACTATCATATTTACATCTTAAACGTTTAACAATTTTCAGAACAGTGAAAGGGTTACAACTCGACCAATTATCGCAGAGTGTCCTAGACGAAATAGTTCTCTTTAATTACCAGCATTTTTCTACCGTCATTTGTACGGTGGACTATGCTTTGCATCTGTCGAGCGATAACAGATAACATGATGTACACGCTGACAAGAAGCAAATTGACTTAACCCATTAACCCATAGCCTGGTTTTAATTTTAAAGCAGGTTGAAAGTAAAGCAGAATGCGTCTTTCGGCGCATTCTGCTTTACTTTCAGCCTGCTTTAAGCTACTATCTGCTAGGATATACATGTAGCACATATTTCTTATCGGTTCGAATATATGAGTGTATAAAGTGTAGATATTTTCTTCAGTGGATGAATAAATCAAAGGCATAAAAAGGCGTATTTAAGTAGTAATTTTTAAACTAGTTTATGTTAAACCCTGATCAGTCATCAAGCCACGTATACTTTGAAATTATCTGCGGTTCCTTTAAAGCGAATAAAATAATAGATTTGTATTCCTATACGAAGGCAACTTGTTTTCGTAGCAAAACATTTTCCAGTATATACACTGACTCCGTAGGAATACACAACTTATATTATAATACCCATATAAGTTGTCGTAGCAAAACATTTTGATGATAATACGTATAGTTGACCCCCAGTGCCGTAAATAAGCTTTTCTAAAAGTATCTTGCACAAAGCAATCATATGTTTTTAGAGATCTCTGTATTTCTACAATAAATGTTCGCTGAATGAAGATTGACTATACTGTCAGTTGCTTTTTGCAAAAGGAAGTAGATGAAATAATCAATGTTTGAGTAATTTCTCACGTCCATGTATTTGAATATCTACAATCATATGTTGAATGGCCACTCAACTAATTATACATATATCTATATCTGTCTTATAACCTTTGACAGTTTAATGCAATGCAAAAATAAAACAGAAACATGTCAACGGAACATTTAACCCTTTACCTGATAGCCTATTTCTAGTACTTAAGATAGGTGACTACTTAACGCAGGTTGAAAGTAAAGCAGAATGCGCCTTAGGGCGCATTCTGCTTTACTTTCAGCCTGCTTTAAGCTATCATGTGTTATAATATAGAAACTATTCCCTACAATACATATTCATTACTGATTAAATTGGAACTATTTTCTTCAGCGGAGGAATAAATCATATTCGCTAAAAGGCGCTTCTATTGGGGAAAGGGTTAAGTACTAGTAATACAGTTGTTCTGTAGAAAGCTTTCATCTGTCACGAAAATAACTACGTATTACGTGTATTTGCTGGGTATAGGTTCGACTTTACCGTATTTCATAAACATATGCTAAAATACAAACCATTAAAAATCGAAAGAGGGCGACCCCCTGCTACATGTAATTGGTCGACACGTCCTCCGTTCATGACAAATCTAAATTATTTTTTTGTTCTGACAATAGCTGTAACCTATCTTAAAGACATTCCCTGATCAGTTTGGTGCATTATATTTTTACTGTTCAAACTAAATGCAGGGTCTTGACAATGAGTATTATTCGGCGTCAGACCTGGATCCAACCTGTACGCAAACATACGTGTACATGTCCTGGTAAAACAAGAGACATAAGACGTCCGATGTATTCCTTATCCCATTACACCATTAATACACCTTTTTACGCTTTTAATTTATTCCTCCACTGCAGGAAATAGTTTCACTTTATACAGTGGAGAATCTGTTATTCTTTCCCGTTTAAACGCAAACGTACGCAAACGCTAAGCACTAAAACGTAGACAAGAACAACTTTTGGACAATTCTGATAATTCTTGTTTATCTTGGTGGCAAACAGTTTGGAGCCTGATCAGACGCCGGGTTACCCGGCATCTGATCTGGCTCCAAACTGTTTGCACTGCAAATAATAGTTTTAGCGTAAACGCGTTTATTGGGAAAGAATAACAGATTCTCCACTGTACAGTCATGAATTTGTATAATATGATTTTTTTTCTATATTCTAGAAGATTGTAGCTTAAAGCAGGCTGAAGGTAAAGCAGAATACGCCTTAAGGCGCATTCTGCTTTAATTTCAACCTGCTTTAAGTGGTGACATGTCTCAGAACTAGGAACAAGCTATGGGGTAATGGGTTATAACAGATCGTTCTGCCAATGTTTCACTGTACCAGAATCTGAACTTAAATTTTGTTCCTGTGGGATTATCACAGAAATGATTCGCTTGACTGCCTGATTTCATATGTGATTCTTACGATAAAATAACTCTTACGGCTCGTTGAAATTTACATAAATCGTTTGTATTCCTCCGCTGTTTACATAACATGTTTGAAAATTAACTTAACATTCTAGACAAATCCTCTAGGCCAATCAAATCGCCCCAAAGGACATCCCAGGCTTGTTAGAATTACTAGACATATTTTCCCGTAATGCAAATAAACGTAAAAGATGTATCATTCCGCCTCATTTACCACTGATAACAAATTCTTTGATTTAATCACAGATATAACTCTTAAACCTTTGAAATACGTATAGCAACTTACCTAGCGTTTTGCAAAGAAACAACTGGAATCCTGGCCAAACGCTGAGAACCTCGGAATTTGGTCAGGATACAACTGTTTGATAATGTTTTAATCTTCTTTGGTTTGAAATACATGTACATAATAAACTAAAATATATGATTACTTCACGGAGTAAATACACACGAATCCCGTGATTTCTTGTAGACCAAATTTCCATGCTAGTGATAGGGAATAAACGATACTTTTCAATTTTAATACAGTCGAATATTGGTTGAAAAATAGTAATGTTAGGCCATGGAACACTTTATAAAAAATCTGCATTTGATTTTGCGCATAATGATAGGAGAAAATGCACGTAGTGTCTAGGATGTTTGTATTCATCAGGCAGCAAATTAGGGGTTTCAGTATGTACAACCTTTCAACAAGTCTACACTTTACAACCCAAAGTCAATAAGCCATGACATAGGGGCCAAGGGGAACTACAGTGGAGAAAACGTTATTCTTTCCCGTTTAAACGCAAACGAAACGCAAACGCAATGCACTAAAATGTAGAAAATTACAACTTTTCGACAATTCTTAATGTTGATTTTAACGTGGACGGAAAACAGTTTGGATCCTGATCAGACACCGGGTTACCCGGCGTCTGATCTGGCTCCAAACGGTTTGCATGAGAAATAATAGATTTAGCGTAAACGCATTTATTGGGAAAGAATAACGTTTTCTCCACCGTATGATTATCTTAAGCTTGCTGTGAAATGACTTGGTGATAGTTGTGGAAGTACTTTTGAATATTAATCTAGAACCAACCTTTAATCTGACCAGGAAATAAATTAAGAAATTCTGAATTTTGCATCTACATTGTAAAACAATGTACATGTACGACCCAAACATGTGGTATAGTGTAGCAATATCGACACGTCTTAAAGAAATATCGGCTGAGTATGGCATCCCATTCGACGCAGAAACGAAACTAAATACGAACTGCAAACAGTTTGGATCAATATCAGAAGCCGAGTAACTAGGTGTCTGATCTGGCTCTAAACTGTTTGGCACTCGTATTGACATTTTCTTCAGTTATAATACCAAACGTATCAATTCAGCAAAAAAAGCAGACATCAAATTTAAAGCAGACGATATTGTGGCAATGAATAGTCGTTAACCCCGCCACTGCCATGACGTCATTAGCTTTAAATAACTGTCGTCTGCTTTTTCCTAAAAAAAATTAAAGTTCAGGTATTTTGATAAAAGAAATATAAAAATGAGTGTCAAACAGTGTGGATCCTGTTTTGCAAATAACCACTGTACGGCAGTGAAGGAGATAACACTTTTACTCTCAATTGTTTCGTGAGATTTGTGCCCCTTCATCGTTTCATTTGTCGTCTGCTTCCATTTTGTTGTCTGCAGTGACGTTTCAAAGTTAAAGATTAAGGCAGTGAGACTGAAGAAATTTCGAAACGAGTGTCAAACAGTTTGGATTCTGATCAGACGCCGCATTACGCGGCGTCTGATCAGGGTCCAAACTGTTTGCAAACGCGCTTTTAGGCGTCATTGAGAGTGAAAGGGTTAAGGGGTTTTATGTGTTCGAGACACAGCCTCTGTGATGAGAACATGTCTACTAATTACCAGTAGAGGAGGCTTGTTAGATATGAAATATGCACTTGAGTAATGTGTTCTGTCGTTTTGGTATATGAGAGGATTAAGATCTCGCTAAGAAACATCTCAGAGTTGCCCGTTGATTTCTGTCGGGCGATGAAATCTTCTTGCTTTATTGCCCGACCTGTTGGTATCTTACAGTAACCACTCACTATTAACCCATTTCCCCATAAAATGCCCTTTTACGCCTTTAATCAATTACTCTATTGAATAAAATTATTCCAATTCATGCTGTCACAAATAAAAAACATAAGAAATATTTTCTATATTATAGCAGATACAAATGTAAGAGCTTAAAGCAGGCTGAAAGTAAAGCAGAATGCGCCTTAAGGCGCATTCTGCTTTACTTTCAACCTGCTTTAAGTGGCCAATCATCTTCAAAACTAGAAACAAGCTATGGGGTTAACTTATTTTTTACTAGTTTCGCTTTTTTACTGCACAATACCAATTTCCATTTTAAAAGTTAAGCGCATTTTCTTTGGCAATAGGGTTGATTTCTAACAATGTTTTTCAAAATGCCAAAATAATGCATAGCCTGCTCAGCCCTCTGATCAGGGTATACACTTTTTACCTAGGACAAATGAATTCTTTACATGTATATTATTTGCAAATGACAAGTATACTTGTCACTAGGGTTTAACTCTTTCCTCCCTGAAACTTTAAATGGACAATTCCAGTTCGATTTAAGTCTAGTCAGTTTCTGGCTTTTAAGGGTTGTTTTTGTCCATTCTTGGCATTATGGCAAACAGTGAAGACCCTGATCAGAGGGCTCCTTTCGGAGCCCTCTGATCTGGGTCTTCACTGTTTGCATAGGACAAGTGTACTATTCACATGTACACTGTTTGAAAAGGACGCCTATATGCGGGACTAGGGTTCAAAGGGTTAATATGTTAAGACCGTTCAAATGGCGATTAGTTGACTGTGATGTATTTGTAAACACACCTGGCTGCTAAAAACAAGATGATAAATAAAGCAGACATTTCCTGTTGGAGCTTTCTGCTTTATCCATCACCCTACTTTCAGCAGATATCTCACTTTTAATACCGAATACAAGTTTTCGTTTAGGTAGTTGTTATAGTATTTGACCATACTACAGTGGAGAATCTGTTATTCTTTCCCAATAAACGCAATTACGCTAAATCTATTATTTCCATTGCAAACAGTTTGGAGCTAGATCAGACGCCGGGTAACCCGGCGTCTGATCAGGCTCCAAACTGTTTGCCACCATGATAAACATGAAATATCAGAATTTGTTCAAAAGTTGTTCTTTTCTACGTTTTAGTGCTTTGCGTTTGCGTACGTTTGCGTTTAAACGGGAAAGAATAACGGATTCTCCACTGTACATGTACATGTAAGTTTGTGAACGTATTCAGAATCAATCGAAATATTCTTTTATTTCCCAGTTTGTACATTTAAATATTATACACACAAAAAACTACCCTAAAAACGTAAGCACGTTCTTTAACATACATATCAAATATTATGTCTCACATAAATAACGCTTATATAATATCTATATATACAGTGGAGAAACTGTTATTCTTTCCCACTTAATGCGTTTTAAACGCGTTTGAAAGGCGTTTGAAACGCGTTTTATCTATTAACTTACAAACGCGTTTGTAAGTGCGTTTAAACGCACTTATAAGTTAATAGTCATAATATGGTTTTACATTGCATTTTGGGTGTTTAAACAACGTTAAGAAAGATATTTTCTCATTTTTGCACTTTAAAAGTGCTTTATATATACACAAGTTGTGCGAATTGTGTTTTTTAAAGAGTTTTATCTCATTCGATCGTTAAATTAGACGATCTGTGTTTCGTTTAAAAATATGGTGGTGCTTTTTGTTCCAACCGAAATATTTGTTAATTGCTTGGATTCAGATCAGTTGTTAAATTACTGGGCATCTGATTCGCATCAATGTTTGGATCCAGATCAGATGCCGAGTTACTATGATCAAATTTTGCACATTCTGATTTTTTACAAATATGTTGTTACACTCACACATTTGTACTAAATTCTATACATGGAATTGAAACAGTGTAGACCCTGTTAGGTCCATTCTTTTTAGAGTTTATATAATGATAGGTTATAACAAAACTAATCTAAAATTATCATAAAATCATCTAAACGCATACCTGATAAGTTCAGACGTTATTCCAGTGTCGAGTCAACATATTCAAAAGAAACATTAAGTCACATAACATTTAGATGAGCTGTAAATATGAAGGATTTTATCTATCTGTAAAGTATAACTGTACATGGTCAAAAACAGCAATATAATAATTGCCCATCGTGTAACCACGGAATTCTTGTATAATATAATTCTGTGGTGTAACTACCCGACATCTCGTTGCGTCATCAACCGGATATGGGGTAATAAAACTTCGGCTTATCAAAGTAAACATAATCCTAATTAGGGGTGCGAGTCTGTTGGGAGCAATTTTACAATTTATAGTCCGCCACCAAAATTGTCATTTTTATGGTCAGGTTACTTTCACAAGAAATGGCCACACTAGTGTAAATCTATCAGATAAAGTAGATCTAATTTGACTTTATCAAAGCTGTCAGTTTGGATCCTGATGTATTGCCGATATAACATTTTACTAATTTTACCCCTAACTCCCCCAAAGTAATTGAAATAGATTCAAACCGTTTGAATAGAAATCAATATGATTTTAATTAATCTAATAAAATTTAACAGTTAAGATCTCGTTGGAACGCCGAGTCACTCAGCATTATGATGGAGAACAAAACTGTCTGGTTTTTTAATCAAAATATTAATTCGTTCGATAACGTACATCAGTTTAGATCTTGATTAGATCATGGAGAAATCATAGACTGCTCCGTGATTAGATGGCGAACTTATCGACGTCTCATCTACATGTACATAGAAAAATGTTTTCAAAGGTCACATAAAAATTGAGCGATATTGAGAAAATGCGTTGCGTAGATGAATAACAGTATTTATTTGATCTTGACAAACTGCATACGTGACGCAGATTGTAGGAAAAAATGCCAGAGGAAAAAATGCCATAGGTAAATATGCCATAGGAAAAAATGCCAGAGGTAAAAATGCCATTAGAAAACGGAAAATATGCCATAAGTAAAAACGCCAGAGGAAAAAATGCCATAGGTCCATATATATATTTTTTAATAATTATGTATTTTAATATGATTTATAAGGTTATAAGTACTTATCAAACAACATATTGAGGGTACCGATGAAGTGGTCTTGTAGATTTAACACAAAATGGGTAGATTTATTTATTGAAAGTAATATTTATATTTAGAAGAGAGTGCCTAGAATTTTTTTATAATATATATATTTGGTTAAATTATATTGTAGAGTATATAATATTTTAATATGAATTCATGCTAAACTATCAATGTCAGATCATGATCATGATCCAAACTATAAAACACGTTTTTTGATCATGTCACAAAGCCAGCCAGCAAGTTATGGTCAGATTAAACCAGACTGCAGGACCTGGTGTTAATCCCCACTTAATTATGACACTTGACACATAACTCATTCAACCATGAAACTCGTAATGAACAGTTCAAATATCTAATTAAGACTAGTCCATTTTTTGATAGTTTAGGGTTGATGTTAACAATATATTGCAAAATAACAAACTGTGCAGAACCTGACTGTTTTTCTGAAACAGTCTTAATACAAGTAAGATGCCAATTTATTTGTTTTTTTTTATCTGAATCTACACTGTTTGTAAATGTTATTCCAGTTGTATAGCAAAGCAATGGCAGATAGGAAAGACATCTCCATGTAGAATAGAGTGTGATCTGGATCCATACTGTTTGCAAATAGAACTCTTATGTATGTTTCTGTCTCTCCAAAGGATCTGATCTGAATCCAAACTGTTTGCTAAAACAACTCTAATGTATGTTTCTCTCAAGACTCCCTCTCTTTCTTTCTGTCTCTCCCAAGGATCTTATCTTAATCCAAACTGTTTGCTAAAACAACTCTAATGTATGTTTCTCTCAAGAATCCTTCTTTTCTTTTGACTCTCTCTAGGATCTTATCTGAATCCAAACTGTTTGAAAATAAAACTCCTGCTCTCAGTCCATGATGGCACTTCCATTTTATTCTAAATAGCTAACTAATTTTTGAAATGATAAAAAGTATTCGTGCCAAACAGTTTGGATCCTGATCCGACACTGACAGTCTTCTATGAGCATACCAATTAGTTCTATTTTTATGTTCTTTTATCAAACTTTTTTTTAAAGTTTCACTCAATTATCAAAATAAAATATCAATATGTTGCTTCAGAAGTTCTTATAACTTGATAAAAAATATTATAATACAATAAATTTCATATTTTATTTATAAACCTATGGCATTTTTTCCTCTGGCATTTTTACCTATGGCATATTTTCCGTTTTCTTATGGCATTTTTACCTCTGGCATTTTTTCCTATGACATTTTTTCCTATGGCATTTTTTCCTCTGGCATTTTTTCCACACACCGTGACGCAATTTTCAGACGGGAAGATTTTCAAACAGTATCATTGATTGGAGCCAGATCAGACGCCGAGTTACTAATCATTTGATATGAACCAATGCTTGGATCAATATCATACGCCGAGTTACTCATGTCCTGGTCTACATAAATGATTCCACCCAGTTCAGACGCCGAGTTACTAAGCATGACTAAAATGTCAATTATTGGTGACTGCATCAGCATGACCATATATGGGAGATAGTAAAGCCGGACGTGTACACAGCAGGCATTGTCCGCCCAAGGCCTCTGGCAATCTATACACCCTGTCATACTGTATACACTCACAGTTTTATCTAGGCATACATGTACATGTAGGCATAAGAAGGGTACTATAAACCTAGTATAATTATTTAAATACCTTTCGGATTTATTTTAATTCGTATAATTGATCGGTCTCGATAAAAACAAAGGTATGCCGAATGAAACGCAAAAATCCGCTTATAAACGCGTTTATAAACGCAAAACTCACTTATAAACGCAAAACGCGTTTATCGTTTATCGTTTCGTTTGCGTTTCGTTTGCGTTTCGTTTCCGCATGCGTAAGCATAAACGGGAAAGAATAACAGATTCTCCACTGTACATGTGCACGAATGAGTTGTTCTTCATTCGTGATATGTGTCAGTGTATATTTTACAGAAATAATGTATGTTGTAAAGAATCTGTCTGGCAGTTACATCAGATAAGTCGTTATTCTTTCCCGTTTAAACGCAAACGAAACGCAAACTTATTGCAATGAAATATAGATTTTTTTGACAACTCTGACAGTTTATTGAAATAATAGTTTTAGTTTTTAAAGACGCGTTTATTGGGAAAGAATAACTTCTCCAATATAATCGTATCGCAATGGTTAGCAAAGGTCGTTTTATTTTTTTGAGCACAGCAGAATGTCGCCATTACGACCACTCAATCATGGCATTATATGGAGATGGTAGCTTAAAGTAGGTTGAAAGTAAAGCAGAGAACATCAGCGGGAGTTTTCAGCTTATTTTTCATCCTGCTTTAAGCAACTGCGTGCCTTAAACATTGAAAGCAACTATTGTTTTGAATTATTGAAAAAACCTGGGGATTATTGTAGCATTACTGAGTAGGTGAAAATTATTTTCTCCCATGAGCATGGTTTGATATATGATGTGGAGTAGTGTAATATTTCACCATGAACTGACGTTAGCGGCTAGTTCTCAAGTTACCAAGATCGCATTGTCAAACGAGTGATTCGGTTACTTCGATGTGTGGGACAAAATTATTGCCCTCGTCTTCGCTTTCGTTTGTTACCGTTTGAGTGCTGATCGTAATTTAGCAAATATTTGCAAACATTTTGGATCCAGATCAGACGCCGAGTAACTCGGCGTCTGATCAGGATCCAAACTGTTTGGCAATCGTATCGAATTTGCTCCTGGTTAAATGCTTAGATATAACTTCAAGAAATAACGGTAGACTGAACTTGTTGTGCAGGCGATATTACAGCAGCGAAATGGTTAAACTACTATTTTATACATAAGATTAAAATATCTCATAAACAGTATAAGATAGTGTAGGGTTATAATATCAATTTAACTCCTTTATGTCTAGATATATAAATGAATTCTTCACTTATGTTTGTTGGAATATTTTATTAACAGTATGATACATGTATGTATTTGGTGTGTTCTAAAACACTACAGTATACAGAAGTATACACAAAAACGAAGACTAAATTGACTTATGAAATACAGGGAACTATGGCGCTAGAGTGATTTTTTAAAGCAAGATGACAGTGAACAGAAAGCTCCAAAAGTCGCAAACACGTTCTAATTAACACAAATTGAGCTTTTGGGCGCAAAATAGCTCTATATAAATCTGGTATAATGATAATAATAATGATAATAATAATGATAATAATAATAATGATAATAATAATGATAATAATAATGATAAATAATAATTATAATAATAATGATAATAATAATGATAATAATAATGATAATGATAATGATAATGATAATAATAATGATAATAATAATGATAATAATAATGATAATGATAATACTTTTGTGGTCGCAATAGATTAGGGTTCTTGTACTGGGAAAATACTGAGCAAAGCCTGGCCCGGTTACAAGCTGTTTTGCGTTTAACTTTCACTGCCAACAGCGCCAAAATGCGATTTGCAAACAGTTTGAGTTCTGATCAAGTCACAAACTGTTTGACACTCGTATGAATATTTCTTCCGTCAAAAAGTTCATTGACATTGACTTTGCATTTATTACAGAGCATAAACTGAAATCAGAACACGCATCTTTTTGTAACTCAATACATAGCAATTACAAAGCGTTAGTGACATATGATAACTCTGATTCTCCACAGTCAAGATGTGGCAAAGGAGGCACATGTATAATGTTTAAAAAGAATTGCTCATTTTCAATCAGACCTATTGAAAATATACCTTGTGATAGAATAACTGGTATGACTATCAAACTTCAAGACTGTGGTGAATGCATACATGCTTTTTCAGTGTACATGCCCCCCGTTAATTACAACATTAGATACTATATAGAAGCATTAGAGATACTCCAAGGACTGTATGAATCATATTCGAACACCGGTGTAGTTATAATGAGCGGAGACTTTAACGCAACATTTGCAAATGAAATGAACTCGGCTAAGTACTCAGAGAGAGACAAGCTTTTCACAGACTTCATCATGAACAGCGATATTCATGTTGTGCAGCAAGATGGTGTCAAGTATACATTTCGTCCTACCTATAAAACTCTTGACTATGTTCTTATTGACAGATCTTATTCAAATTTGGTATGTTCTAGTGTTGGAATAGATATCGAATTATGTTGTGTTTCAGACCATACACCTATTATAACAGAAATGAACTTGACATTAAGTAGATTTGAACACGTTTTCAAACCATATGTGGCATGGAAAAAGTGTTCTGATCTACAGATAACTACTTTTCAGACAAAACTGCACGACATTTTTAGAAGCACGAAACCTAGTACATGTGATTTTAACAATTCACCATCTGAATATATTGATACATTTGCCAACTATGTTATTCAAACATTACATTCAGCAGCGAGTGAATGTCTGCCTATATCCAAGCCTAACAAACACTCTAAACCGTACTGGACAAAGGAGGTCAAAGAGGCTCACAAACTACAAAGAGAGAAGCGTCACATATGGGTTTCCGAAGGAAAGCCACGTGGTAATGAGTTCCTATCTTATAGAGATTATAAAAGAGCTAAATCTGAATTTAGAAGACGCCAGAATAAAGCAAAATATTCGATAGATAAACAATTTTGCGAGTCTTTAAATAGCGCAGCAGAATACGACTTAAAACTGTTTTGGCGCCTCTTAAACAAACGCAAAGAAACACGAAGCGCAACTTTAATTACGCACATAATTGAAGATAACGTTGAGTTAGATAACGCTGAACAAATATCAGAAGCGTTCCGAAAGTTTTATGCTTCGCTGTTTATTCCAGGCAACGGTAATAATTACGACGAAGAATTTAAAGCCGAAATTGAAAGGTCTCTTTGTAGCAACAATGGTACAAACGACTCTTGTAGAACTAGCGATCTTGGATATACAATTCTTAACAGTGAGATATCTGTCCAAGAAATAGCAGATGCATGTAACAAACTCAAATTTGGTAAAGCACCAGGTCATGACGGCATAACGAGCGAACATATAAAGAATGGTGGTAATGTTGTTTTTCAACATCTCTACAATCTTTACAATCTAATGCTCTCTACCGGCCACATTCCTCGCTCTTTTAACTTAGGTGTAATTGTACCAATATTAAAAGAAGGAAAGCCCAAATATCAGCTTTCTAGCTATAGGCCCGTGACGCTACTACCAGTTTTGCACAAGGTGTTCGAGACTATCATTAAACAGCGAATAGATAAATTCCAAAGTATACAGACGTCTCAGTTTCCTAATTCCCAGCAAAACGGATACCAGAAGCACTTGGGATCCTTAACAGTTTCATTTAATTTACAGGAAACAATTTTGTATAATAAAGAACTTAAAAGTGACACGTTTGTGGCTTTTCTGGATGCAACGAGCGCCTTTGATCATGTTTGGCATTCAGGTCTGTTCAGCAAGCTAAAAGCAATTGGTATAACTGGACCGATATTCAACGTTCTGCGGAACAGCTACAATAGCATATACAGCCAAGTTCTTGTTAATGGAGTAAAGTCTAGTAAATTCCCGGTGTTGCAAGGGATCCGACAGGGTGGGGTACTTTCCAGTTGGTTCTACCTCCTTTACATTAATGATTTACTACATATGTTAGAAAACAGTAAGCTTGGGTCAACGGTAGGTTATTTGCAAACAGGAAACCCTACTCTAGCTGACGACTTAACATTAGTTGCTAATAATCTCTCAAATCTGAGTGCTATGTTAAATATTGTTCATGAATATGCAAAGAAATGGCGATTTTCGTTTAATGAAAACAAATGTACTACTGTTAAATTCACAGATAAAAGATACGTCTGTAGGGAACGCATACAGTTAGGTCCACTTACCATGCCACAATCCGATTCAGTTAAACATGTTGGTATTCACTTATCTTCGTCTTTATCAAACTCTCTTACTATTGAGAAACGCTGCCAAAAGGGACGCAACTCCTTATTCGCAACAATAGCAATTGATAGTACTCGGCTTTGTATTGACCCTCTTGTACTCAGGTCACTCGTTGAAAAAGTTGCGCTACCCACAGTTCTATACGGTTGCGAGCTCTGGAATTTGCTCTCTTATAAAGATAATCTTTTATTAGAAAGATTTAAGCGCCTTTGTGCAAAGACAGTGCAAAAGCTGCCTACAAGAACTAGAACAGACATGGCTTTACCTATGTTAGGTTGGCTTCCGATAGAAGCAGACATTCACAAACGTAAACTTAGCTTTCTACAAACGTTATGTGTAATACCAACACATTTGCTGTGTAAGAAAATATTTAGTTTCAGGCTAAACATGTTTATGTCAATTAATGTTGTAAAGCACAAACAGCTCGGATTCATTCCAGACATTTGCTCAATCTTGACTAAATATAGCCTTATGCCATATTTATCAAGCTATATTGAAACCGGTATATTTCCAACTAAATGCGCATGGAAAAAGATTGTCAATAAAGCGGTCGTTAATTACCATATTTCACAATGGCATGAACGCATCTCAGACCAACCCGAATTTTTCAGATTTCACAACCTGCATGGTTCAATACAGATTGCAAGTGTCTGGAATATACCATATAATGTAGTTTGTCACAATGACAAATACTTAATTGCCCGTATATGGACTCATGTTGAGTACAAGTGTATACCATGTGGATATTGTAAAATAGAGACAACTGATATTTGTAAGCATATTGCAACCGAATGCAGATCGCTAGAAAACGAAAGGGAATACATTTATCACTGTCTTGCAAACAACTATGCACCAGATGTGATAAATGTATGCCGAAACGATCACGAAATGTTATTTCAAATTATGTTGGGTAGCACTGTTAATTGCTCTTACTCCCACGAAACGTGCTGGTTTAATGCAGTCAACATATACATGCCATTTATTATTAAAATTATAAGAAAGTATGTAATGAAGTACGTGTCAATAAACTAATACACGGTGGCTATGAAATGTATGTATAGATGCACTTTATAACTGAAAAGTTAAAGTCACTTATTGTGCCTACTGGTATTCGTGTTTTCTTCTCTCTCGTTTCGTTTTGATCAGAGATGAAAATTTAGCGATTTATCAGTAAGCTATATAGATTCATACAAAAGTAGCACGTAGCTACTTATTTGTTCTTTACGATAACTAAATCAATGCATGTCAACGATGACAATTATACGTACGCGTGTATAACAGCAACGTTTAGCAGCAATGTTTAACAGTATATGCTTATTGATATTCGTTTTCTCATCTCTCTAGTTTCGTTTCAGTTAGAGATGCGTTTTAACGAACAATCATATTGCGACAAAATTGAAAATTAAAAATAAGTAACAACAGTCATCTTAAACTGTTTCAGTCAATCGAGCATTAATAGCAAGCTTTGACTTAAACAGTTTATAGACATACTTTTGGCAAGTGTTCATGACTGTAACTATTAGATTCTTCCTTTAATATTCATAGTTCTCTTCTTAGTTCGTAAGTAAGAGGTTTGTGTAAATGTGTTATCTTCTCATTGTATTGAAAACTGTATTATCTGTTGTGTTAGTTTGCATATATGTGAATCTCTGTATAAGAGGAAATAAAACGTATTATTAGACTTGACTTGATTACAATATAGCAGACGACATTATCAATGCAGACGATATCAAAGTTTGGCGGGTGAGAGGGTTAAAGCAGACGATAAAACTTTGCGTGAAAGAATTAAGTAGTTGTGCGTTTATTGGATAAGAACAGTATCTTATCACTGAAAATCTAAACAGCAAAAAAATAGAACGAAACAGTACATAATGTAGATTATATTACATGTATACTGTTATAACAGGTGGTTACTTTAATAATGGATATAATTACAGTTGAGAATCTGTTATTCTTTCCCGTTTAAACGCAAAGGTACGCAAACGCAAAACACTAAAACGTAGAAAAGAACAACTTTTGGACAATTCTGATAATTCTTGTTTATCTTGGTGGCAAACAGTTTGGAGCCTGATCAGACGTAAAAGCAGAAAAGCCCTACCGGATTCTTTTGCCCTTTTTACGTGCATGTGAATAAAGAATTACTTCCCGTCAAGGAGCAATGCAATACATTGCAGAAAACGTCAGTTTTATTGTACATGTACATGTAAACTGCAAAACTTGCCCCATGTACTTTACTACACATACATAATTTTATATTTCCAGGTCCAAGGATAAGAAAGATCAAGCGAAAAGACAGACAGGCAGACGACAAAAGACCGCGAACAGCCTTCTCAACCGAACAGCTTCGGATACTTAAGCAAGAGTTTGAATCCAACAAATACCTGACGGAAACCAGGAGACAAACCTTAGCCCGTGACTTAAACCTAAACGAGTCTCAGATCAAAATATGGTTCCAGAACAAGCGAGCTAAAATCAAGAAAGGTACAGGTGACCGTGAAGGCCTCGCTATGGAGCTCTTGGCACAGGGACTATACAATCATAAAACAACGCCCTTGAAACTGGAATCGTAGTATTCACCGTGAAGACAATACCCCATGAGAACTTGCTGTTAATTTATTCCAAAAAAGAGTTGTGAGAGAGACATATTGTTACATCTGTATATTATGTGTGTATATATTTATACGCAGTCAGATTTGTGCTAAGACGTGATGATTATGAAAAGACGAGTAACTGCTTAATGCAAGGCGAACGCAAAGCAGAAAATTCTTACCCTCGTTCCGCAGTGACTCATTCGCTGCCTTACCTATTTGCAAACAGCTTGGATCCTGATCAGACGCCGCGTAACGCGGCGTCTGATCAGGATCCAAACTGTTTGCCACTAATTTCAATATTTCTTCAATCAAAATACCTAAACTTTTAATTTGAGAATTCAAGTCATCTACGATAATTGTTTGAAATTGCTGACGTCATGACAGTGAATGGATTAGCCTGTAACCTGCATTAATAGAGCCTTGCTAATTCGCATTATTGCTATTGACCGTTTAGCTCAAAGTGTAACTATCAAAACAGTGCTAATATAAATAGACTGCAGCCAATGGCAAGGTCAGAGATCAGTGTATATCTGAGAGGAGTAGCTCGAGGACGTTATAATTCCCCAATAAACGCGTTTATGCTTAATAATTACATGTACATGTATGTCCTTTGCAAACAGATTACAAACTTGTCATTTTCTACTTTGTATCAAAGTTTTATGGCGTTTGCGTACGGTTTGTTCAGCTCTATACTCCATGGATTCGCATTCTTAGACCTTAAATTTATTCCTTCAGGGAAGAAAAAAGTTCTAATTCATGTATATTCTAGCAGCTGGTAGCTTAAAGCAGGCTGAAAGTAAAGCAGAATGTGCCTTAAGGCGCATGCTACTTTACTTTCAACCTGCTTTAAGTGGACACCTGTCTTCAAAATTCGAAACTGGCTATGGAGTAATGCTAAACGGTTTGGATCCTGATCAGAAGCCGCAATACGCGGCGTCTAATCAGATTCCAAACTGATTGCAAATAACCATTGTACTCGGGGTAAGACAGTGAAGGGGTTAAAGACAAATGTAGACAAATTACTTTAAGCAGTTGGAATCATTTTGAAGCCTGATCAGACGCCGATTTAACCGATGTTAAATCTGACTACGGACATAATGATATAATGCAGTGCTCCCTCCCTACAACGGCCCTCCCAACAACGACTCCCTCTTTACAACGACCATTGCCGCTGTTCCCCCAAAAAGTCATTTATGTCCAACCTTTGTCATGGCTGCAATACTGTGTACTTAAATTTGTCGTCTGCTGTTTTTTTTCAAAGTTACATATAAGTGGAAATTTTGATAGAATAAATGTAATGAGAGTGACAAACAGCTTGAATCCAGATCAGACGCCGCGTTACGCGGCGTCTGATCTGGATTTAAGCTCTTTGCTAATGTAAGCCAAGTCTTAATTTCCCCTTCCTGTAACGACTTTCTCCGAACAACACACACACTCTGTGTCGCGCATTGGGTGTCGTTGTAGAGAGGGAGCACTGTATATACATGTACAATGTTCGTGTATTAGCATAGCACAAAGGCGTTTGTAATGAACGGATAATATACAGTCAAACCTCTATGCAACCACTAAAACAAAGGCTAATTGATTGTATAAAAGATAGGTGTCAGCTTTAAGCAAGGTGACAGTAAAAGAGAAAGTTCCGAAATGGGATTTCTGTTTTCCTACCACCCTGCAGTCACACTTCGTTAACACCTAATGATTTACTCAAGTTAGTGGTCGTAATAGAGAGGTTTTACTGTACCCCCAGCAATAATAGATCACAGTGTATTTAGCTATCCCGATGCTGCACTAAATCCGTCAGGGCTGTAGATAAGAGGAAGTACAGCGTTCCCTCCCTATAACGACCATCACAACAATGATTCCCTCCTTACAACGACCCTTGCCGAAGTCTGCTTAAAGTTGTAGTCGGCTATTCTTTTTAAAATTTACATATTGAACATTTTGACAGGAAAAACTAAATGACGAGTGACAAACATCTGAATCAAGATCAGACGCAGCGTAACGCGGCGTCTGATCTGGATTCAAGCTGTTTGCAAATGTAAACCAAGTTCCCTCCCTATAACGACTCCCTCTGAACAACGCACATTATTTGTGTCTCTCATTGGATGCCGTTGTAGAGAGGGACCGCTGTATACTCAAACTCAAGAGACGATTCTAATGAATACCTCAGGGTCTACTTTAGTGCAGACATAAATCTTTTAGCCTTTAAAATACTCCTCTTATCTAAAGTCCCCATCTATGTCCTACATGTACATGTAGCATGCATATGATTAGATACTATGGTGTTTTCGATATTAAACGTGTCATCTGTATAAATACTCGATATTAAAATATGCAAATACGAGTACATGTTATAGTGTTTTTATGTTTTCCACAATTTCTCAACCGGTTACTGCATCGGAAGGATGAGTTCGGTTTTACGGCACTGCAGGGCTGCCATTTCTCCGGATGTTTCCTAAGTCTTCGGAATTTTACCCTAGCAGATGGTAGCTTAAACAGGCTGAAAGTAAAGCAGAATGCGCCTTCAGGCGCATTCTGCTTTGCTTTAAACCTGTTTTAAGCAGTCATGTGTCTTCAAAACAAGAAACAGACTATGGGGTAAAGGTACGATAAGTAAAATTGCGTCTGAAAAATTGAAATTTGAAACTTTAGGATTTTTATGATCAACTTATGTCACTGCGATACAGACTAGGCCATAACCACACTGGTATGGCAAAACGAGCGGGCTCCCGCTTAACGCTTCAGCTCCCGTTAATCTAACGTATCGGCTCCCGTTAAAAAATGGCATCAGTTGTCAAATCGACACATGTGAGTATACAAATATGATGTTTGTCATTGGTAATGCTTGAAATGTAGACCAAGACTACTCTTACGGAGTGTCTCACACACTGATGCATGCATATGTACAATTTATGTATAGGATAAATGCTTGAGGTTGATGTTTAACTTGAAAAAGTTTCTACCGTTACGGCGATTTCTGAAGAAACTGATGCTCATTGACCATAAATTGTTCTGAATAGGCAACAAATTCCGCTCTTATCGACACCAAATATGTCCGTCGAGTAGTCTGGGTATAATCGTCTACTACATTTAAAAATAATCCGTTTAGCTATTAAACAAATAAAGATTTTGACTGTTTTTTATTACAAAGAACCACGCTCCAGTTGTGTAAAAAATATCATTAGATCTACCCATAAAAACCATAGTGTTGATTCAGAGATTCATATTTTTAAATCTAGTGCCTGTTTGGTCTGGTTTTAGTTTCTTTATGTGAAAATACCTCCATATGCATGAAATACATAATGAAAAGCAAAATTACCAAGTTTATTATTTTTTTTATTAAAGATAGATTTTAATGAAGCTTATACTTTAAAATTGGCAAAATTTGAGAAAAATCCGACGCCACAAAGCTCGTTTGCAAACAGGTTGTGCCCTAATCAGACGCCGCGTAAAGCGGCGTCTGATCAGAATCCAAACTGTTTGACACTCGTTTTAAAATTTCTTCAGTCATACTGCCTTAAATCTAACTTTGAAATGATATTGTAGATATATGTATCACCACTACATCGTGATACTTGTAACATGTATGTGCTTAAAGCAAGAGACTGCTTAAAGCAAGGTGGATGTAAAGCAGAAAGCTTTCTTCGGTGGTTTCTGTTTTACTTTCACCTTGCTTTAATCTGTCACTTGTCTGTCAAACAATTAGTTTGCCTTCCTTTTAGTGGTTGTACATGTAATAGAGGGGTTACTCTATTAAAACATGCTGAACCTCCGGAAGGAGCCCTCTGATCAGGATCTTCACTGCTTGTCATACTGCCAAAACTGGACGAAAGCAACCCTTAAAAGCCAGAAATGGACTAGACTAAAATCGAAACTGGAACTATCCATTTAAAATTTCAGGGAGGAAAGAGTTAAGCGGTACAACACTGGTACAGTGGAGAATCTGTTATTCTTTCCCGTTTAAACGCAAACGTACGCAAACGCAAAGCGCTAAAACGTAGAAAAGTACAACTTTTGGACAATTCTGATATTTCATGTTTATCTTGGTGGCAAACAGTTTGGAGCCTGATCAGACGCCGGGTTACCCGGCGTCTGATCTGGCTCCAAACTGTTTGCACTGCAAATAATAGTTTTAGCGTAAACGCGTTTATTGGGAAAGAATAACACATTCTCCACTGTATTGTTAACAGTTATAACAATATCAGCACCGATCAACTCCGTGTATAATCAATGTGAAATTGGTTGACACTCATTATTTATTACATCTATTCTTCACCCAAACATAAAATAACTCTGTATTCAAAACATCAGAACACAGCCTAGTGTCAACTAAAGTGGACAATGGCAAACAGTGTAGACTCTGATGAGAATTTGTGTTAGGCGGCATCTAATCAGGGTCTGCACTGTTTGCTTTAACATATGAAATATTTTGCTGTATGGACAACATTGCAGTGATTTTAGATCACCCTTGTATGTCTGCAATGAAATCTTCCAGCAAGTATAAAGACAGGGTCCATTACAATATCCAGGCATAAATGGGTTAAACCGATAATAAAACAGGGGTAGGACGAACCTAACTGTATTTTCAAGTCAGGGAGTTATGAAATCACAAACAATAAGAACGTGCAACTGTTATAACAATTTAGTGCAAAAAAACATCAGTCATATACATGTACATGTATAAGGTTAATTTAAAAAGAGTGGTACAAGTGTATATATATTTTTATATTTTAACATATTTTTATTTAAAATAACATAATTATTTCCCACATCTCCGCTGCTTATTTCCTCTCCTCTGTCTGGTCAGCTGTTTTCTTGCTCTTGATGACTTTCCTTCGTAAAAAAGGAAGAAAAGAGGTCGAATTACTTTCTACATGTACCAAGCAATAGACAGATTTCGTCTGAACACCATGGGGCCTGTCTTACGAAACATCGTACGACAAAAAAGGTCGTAAGTCAAACTAATTTCTGATTTTCTCCATCTAATTCTGTCTTGTTAGATTTCTTGGTACTATAGTCATCTTTTCAAGACAATTCCAAAGAGATATCACAAGACAGGATTAGACGGAGAAATAAATAATAGTCGAGCTTTTTAGAATCTGAAATACGACAACACTTGTACTACATGTAAGACGGGCCCCATGTGCCAAGGTTACCATAAGTTGCTCATAAAAATCCTAAGATTTCCAATTTTCAAGCGTTAACCATTTCGCTGCCAGGCTCTATAACACTAACATAACTATGCAAACAGTTTGGAGCCAAATCAGACGCCGCGTAACGCTTCGTCTGATCTGGATCTAAGCTGTTTGACAGCCATATCAATGTTTCATAAGTAAAACACGCATACAATTCCAAATTTTAAAAGTATAGGCGAAGAAATCTGAAGATTTTGAAACAATCCGTAGAGTGTACATAGTGCAGGCTCACTTAAAACATATTGTTAATTCCACAGAATTGTTCTTAAGTAATAGGCGCGTGTCTGTGTATGAGATCATTAGAACCATTCCAGGCTAAAGAACAATTCTGTGAAATTAACAACTTGCTTTAAGTGAGCCGACCTTGTAGTGTTTTAACACATATGCACTATATGTACAATCTAAGATATAACAAAATTCAGTCTATAAAGCAATATACAAAAAAGGTCCTTACTTATTATAAGTACGCCCCTCCATCCTGCCCTGGGCATATTCCTCACGTCTCTGAGCAGCCTGTCTGATCTTCTCCTCCTCCTTTCCTGCCTTCTCTCTCCTCTCTTGTAAAACATCTTCTCTCATCAGCTCAGCAAGCAGTTCTTTCTCCTCGTCTGTATACTCAACCTGAAATGGTGTCATATTTTCTTAAAGATACGGGTATGTCGAAAGATCTGCAGCCATAACCGTGCTAATAGAAAAACAAGCTGAAAAGACCCCATGCAGAACAAAGTCAGTCTGTATAACAGAAAGGTCCTACGGGATCTTTTTTGCTATACTTTTATCCTGCAGTAAGCAGTAACCTGTCTTTAGAGCATTCGATGATTTTTTCATGGATTGGCCAGGGCTGCCATAAGTTGACATGAAAAATCCTAAGATTTCCAAATTTGCATTTTTCAAGTGCGATTTTACGAATCGTACCTTTGCCCCATAGCCTTTTTCTTGTTTTGTTGACATGCGACTACTTAAAGCAGGCTGTAAGTAAAGCAGAATGCGCCGTAGGGCGCATTCTGCTTTACTTTCAGTCTACTTTAAGCTACTACGAAGTGGGGAAAAATCCGGAGATTTCGGAAAAATCCGGAGAAATGGCAACCCTGGATTGGCCATTTAACCAATGTGTGCCTAGCTTCCTATAAAAGGGACATATGCAAACAGTGTAGACTCTGATCAGAAACCGCATAATGCGGCGTCTGATCAGAGTCTACGCTGTTTGCTGATAGGAATTTCAATATAAAACAAAACGAAAGTTTAGACCAGGCACCCCTTATACCAAAACTGGATTAATCCAATATATAATCATAGAATAATCACTGGGCGCAAATGGGAAAACACCAGTTTGACTGTCATTTCACAGGTACATGTAGTTGTTAATGTTTTAATTATACACACTGCCTTTCTTCCATGAGTAAGTGCTATACACCCTATTCACATGTATACTTTAAAAAACCTTATATTATTCTTACAACCTAACATTACATTTAATCCGTTACTCCATCATGTATTCTTTATTCTTCCACTGAAGAAAACAGTTCATCTTTATATACATGTATAAAGTTGAAATATTTTCTTCAGTGTAAGAATAAAGTATTTATGATGCATGTAATATATATATAGTAGTTTGATGCAGGCCGAAAAAAAGCAGAATGCGCAAAAAGGCGATTTCTGCTTTAATTTCAATCTGCTTTAAGTAACCACCTGTCTTCAAAACTGCAAACAGGCTTTGGGATAATGGGTTGAAAGAAGAAATGTGTGAGGGCTAAATTACAGCAAGCGACCATTGATGGACAAACCATGGAAATCTCTTAACCCTTTCCCCAATAGAAGCGCCTTTTAGCGGATATGAGTTATTCTTCCGCTGAAGAATATAGTTCCAATTGAATCAGTAATGAATATGTATTATAGGAAATATTTTCTATGTTATAGCACATGATAGCTTAAAGCAGGCTGAAAGTAAAGCAGAATGCGCCTTAGGGCGCATTCTGCTTTACTTTCAACCTGCTTTAAGTAGTCACCTATCTTAAGTACTAGAAATAGGCTATCAGGTAAAGGGTTAAGACTTTTACGGTTGCTTAATGCCGAAAATAAAATTATTTAGGAAGTTCGTAATGAAAAAAGTCATTCTTACTGAATGATAAATACAGTGCTACCTCTCTACAACGACAACCAATGGGAGAAACATACTGTGTGTGTTGTTCGGAGTAAGTCGTTATAGGGAGGGAAATTAAGACTTTGCTTACAATTGCAAACAGCTTGAATTCAGATCATACGCCGCGTAACGCAGCGTCTGTTTTGGATTCAAGCTGCTTGGCACTCGTCATTATACTTTTTCTATCAAAATGTCTACTTATATGTAACTCAAGTTGAGAAAACACAGCAGACGACAATTTAAGCAAACGATACATGTATTGCAGCAGTAAAAGCGTTAGACAATTGTCCTGTTTAAGGAAATTGTCCTGTTTAGGGAGCTACGACAATGGTCGTTGTAAGGAGGTAGTCGTTGTTGAGAGGGCCGTTGTAGATAGGGAACACTGTATTTTCTCGGTACCGGTGTGGTTACAATGTGCGGTCTCGTATAAATGATAACGAAGTGTTCCGAAGCTATATTTAGAAATGCAACAAAGTATGAAATTATGCTAATAGAGGTCACCAACGTCAGGTCAAAATTGTCGGACAATATATACGATTATCAACGTACTGCACTCGCACACAACACACTAACCTTTGCTCGGTTATTGGTATAAGACAAGATTGGTGTTGTTTGTTTTTCCAAAAAAATGCATCGTAATTATATTTTTAGCGTAAATGCTGAATTTCTCACTTCTTTCACTCCCTGTATGCGACTCACCTCCTCTTTCTTATGTTTCTCCTCCCCTTCGTCCTGTGCCCCATCCAGTCTGTCCGCAAGGCGGCTCGGCATACGCTCTGGGTTTCCATCCTGGAAATCCACTACAAAAGCCACACCCCCTTTGGAAGCAGTTGGTTCTTGCCCTAGATAATTAAAATAAGTAAAATTGTAAATAAAGCTACGAAATGTTTATTAACTTATTCTCTGCCATTTTTACTTTTATCCATTCACCGATGCTATATCGCGTGCTTTAAAAAAATGCCTTAACTATGATTTCAGAGTAAGCTTGACCGAAGAAATATCGATATCAGTCTTAAACAGTTTGGAACCAGTTTGGATCATGGCCTGACGCCGTTTTACACAGGTTCTGATCAGGATCCGAACTTTGCAAAATCGACTATGGGGATGAGAGTTCAAATTCAAGCTCAATGTATAGTGTAACGACTTTCAATGAAGAGTGTTCAATAATATCCCAAATATCTCTATAGCAAGGCTGCCATTTCTCCTGATTCTTCCGAAATTATCGGACTTTTATCTTAGCAGAATGAAGCTTAAAGCAGGCTGAGGGTAAAGCAGAATGCGCCTTAAGGCGCATTCTGCTTTACTTTCAACCTGCTTTACATGTAAGTAATCACACTTGAAAAAAAATAAAAAAAATTGAAATCTTAGGATTTTTCAAGATCAAAAGCTAAAGAACATAGTATAGGTGATTTCGTTGGTAAATTTTAAACACCTGACCCTACTTAAACCCATCGAAAATCACATCAACGCTTCTAAATAAGAGTTTGAAAAACCAACCCCGTTCATGGCGAATTTAAGCTATACAATAATCGCATTTGTTAACAAAGATTTACAGCATATTTTATCATACAAGTTCTCGTCTATACATGTTTCTAACATGAGTAAGAGTAAATTGAAACAGCAGTTGAAAATACATTTGTAGATTGGGTCGCTTTATCTTACCTTTTTTAGCCAGATCTTTGATCATATCCTGCTGCTGACGGGGAGACGGTTTCTGGAACGGTGTTGACTTGCCAATTATTCCAGACACGTCATCGTCCTCATCAGGAGTCGGGCTGACTCTGTTACGTTTCCCTTGACCAAAACAATTGCCCATCGTTAAGATAAATGTTGAGATTGAAACAGATTAAAGCTGCCTGATACTGCACTGGTCAGCATAACTAATATGACTACGTTGTCATGACGGCGACGTAACGTCAAAACGTCATTTCCGCCTATGCATATTTCGTTTTTCATCCCGAATATCAGTCGGACTTTTCCGTAGAAAAGCCGCCAACGTTCTTTCAAGAGCGTTATCATATTAATTGACAAATGTGCCTTTGAAAAGTGCATGTTTTCTATACAAACACTGTAGAACCAGATCAGGGTTTGCACTGTTTGTCATTTTCCCATAAACATGTATGTAACCTAGGTTACATATAGGTCTTTGAAATTTCAGTACTGCCTTCATCCGGCACAGAGCAATGTACTTGTACTCGCACCTATCAATAGAGGCCATAAAAGGAGGGTCACTGTATCAGTCCACGATACAGTGGAACCCATCCAAACCGGAACCTCTAAATACCGGAATTCTCTCTATATTCTAGTAGATGATATCTTAAACCAGATTGAGAGTATAACAGAATGCACCTTAAGGCGCATTCTGCTATACTTTCAACCTGTTTTAAGTGGTCATACTAGAAACGAAATAAGGGGTTAAACCCCTCTGAACCTTCTGAACTGAAAACCCATTTAAACCGGAAATGTATGTTGTCCCCACACATGTCCGGTTTAGAGGGGTTTATATGTATAATTATGTCAATATCCTAAAGGGTTCTGCTTTCTTTGCTTATTTTGAAATTCGTGATTAAAGTTGCACGGCATGTTACGTACTACAGTTTATACATTTTATACCTGTGCTGGTACAGTGGAGAATCTGTTATTCTTTCCCGTTTAAACGCAAACGTACGCAAACGCAAAGCACTAAAACGTAGAAAAGAACAACTTTTGGACAATTCTGATAATTCTTGTTTATCTTGGTGGCAAACAGTTTGGAGCCTGATCAGACGCCGGGTTACCCGGCGTCTGATCTGGCTCCAAACTGTTTGCACTGCAAATAATAGTTTTAGCGTAAGCGCGTTTATTGGGAAAGAATAACAGATTCTCCACTGAATGCTCTATAAGTATATAAGTGAACTGCTTTGTGTTCTACTTGCTTTGTACATGTAATAAAAAGGTCTATTTGAGGGGTTCGGAACATGTGACAGCTATAACGTGACGTGTAAATAATGCAGAAAGCAAATCACACATTAACAAGTATCCCATTCTTATTTATTATACAAGTGGGGAGCGGGCATTATATAATGTTGCAAAAACTTGTAGCCCAATCCACTGCATGTACGTATAGTATATGCAATAAATATGTTTAAACTAACACTATACAAAATTATTCAGCTTAACGATGATACAGGTTACATCGAGATGCTCATAAACACTAATGCGTGTGTATATGTCACACATTTGCGTTTCTTTTTCTCCGTCAGCATTTTGAATATGTTTTCTGGTGGCAATTTTAGGCTTCTGGTCCAGATCAACATCTTGTCCGTGGTTGTTGAGAGTGAATGAGTGAGATTGGCGGGTGAAATCATGCACGAGTACATAGTGCTCCGTTGTTATGAGATATCAAAGCTAACATGCAAGACCTCTGCAACTTATTCTGCCAGTCAGGCGCTGTTCTGCAGGCCTGCCATTTCTCCGGTTTTTCCGAAATCTTCGGAATTTTATTCTAGCAGATGGTAGCTTAAAGCAGACAGAAAGTAAAGCAGAATACCCCCTAAGGCGCATGCTGCTTTACTTTCAACCTGCTGAAAGTAATCGCGCTTGAAAAATAGAACAATTGGAATTCTTATGATTTTTCATGATAAACTTATAGCAGTCCTGGGGCCCGTTTCATAAACCTTCGTACGACAGATTATGAAAGTTTCAATTATTATTCGTTTCTCCATCCAATCCAGTTATGCGACATCTCTTTGGAATCGTCTTGATAAGATTAGATAGAGCAATCAGAAATTAAATGTATTTTAAAGTTTTGACTTACGACCGTTTTTGTCGTACGAATTTTTATGAAACGGACTCCTTGTTCTGCTTCATTATTAAAGCTCTCTTTGATTTATTTTATAAAGTCTCTATTGGACGAGTACACAGCAGTCATAATCCAATATGGATTATGACTGTTGTGTTCCAGTCCAATTGAATTCAGCTGTGTACTCTACACTGTTAAACCACATGGCATTTTTTCCTATTCCTTCTAGTCTTTGATTTCGCAATTTCCAAAAAAAAACAAAAAACAACAACAGATGAACGTTAAATGCCAAGGGAATTAACTCTTAACAGAGTGTCGGAAGAGTTGTCCAGTACAATACGAAAATGATATGGAGGCGATATTGCAGCTGTAAAAGCTTTGAACATAACGGTCTTGTTTGGGGAACATCGGCAAGCGTTGTTAGGAGGGAGTCTTGGTTGGGATGACCGTTGTAGGGAGGGAGTACTGTATCTAATGCTAAATATAGCGATGGGACCCTTAACTGACTACGAATCCAGTAAAGGGGAATAGTTTTCGTTACATTCTTGATACCGGCCTATTGCTTATTTGCATCAAAGTAACACACTTTGTTTGTTGCTTAAAAGTTATTTTCGCATAAAATCATATATCTGTTTGCTAACAAACAGGAAGATACCATGTGTCTTCAGCGAAAGAGCATTTAACTAAGATAATTTTTCAGTTTTCAAATCGACAATACAAAATATCAACTTGACAGTCAAAAACAACTTCATTATCATAAGCTAACAGAACGGGCTTGTTTATGCACGGATTTGACGCGATTCCCCTTTAATTAAGTTAGCCTGCTTGTCATTGCTGTAGATGGAATTACAAATCTGAAGCCGTTCAAAATTTACACGTTTCATCAAATACCAGGCGCGAATTCGTGTTTTAGTGCTACCCGGTGTGCCAGGATAATCACTGAGATGTACTTTTCATAAAACGCCCAGTAGGACCCCATCTCATATTCGCTGTGGAGTTAATTGTGTGTGTTATTATATTGTCAGTACTGTTGATGACTTTATTCAATTAACCCTTTCACTGTCATTGTGACGGAAATACCCGTCTTTAACAGTCGCTGTCATATTATCGTCTGCTAATATTTTTCGTCTGTTTTTACTTATAAAATTTGGAATTATATTTGTTTTTTACTTAAGAAACATCGATATTGAGTGTCAAACTGTTTGAATTTTGATCAGACGCCGCTTTACGCTTCAGAATCCAAACTGTTTAGAAAGGTCAGTGTTGTCCGCCAGGCAGTGAAAGGGTTAAACAAGCAGGCCTGCCATAAGTTGATAAAAAAAATCATAAGATTTCAAATTTTTCAATTTTGCAAGCCCGATTTTCCTGATTATATCTTTAACCCATTGTCTCTTTCTAGTTTTTAAGACACGTGCTGCTTAAAGCAGGTTGAAATTAAGCAGAATGCGCCTTAAGGCGCATTCTGCTTTACTTTCAGCCTGTTTTAAGCTTCCATCTGTTGGAATAAAAAACAGACAGTCCTTACATTCCTCAGAAGTCTCTCAACAACCACGGACAATGTGTTGATCTGGACCAGAAGCCTAAAATTTGCCACCAGAAAACATATTCGTGGACTGATACAGTGACCCTCCTTTTATGGCCTCTATTGATAGCTACGAGTACGGGTACATTGCTCTGTGGCGGATGAAGGCAGTACTGAAATTTCAAAGACCTATATGTAACCTAGGTTTATGGAAAAAATGACAAATAGTTTATACCCTGGTCTGGTTCTACATTGTTTGTATCGAACACATGCACTTTTCAAAGGTACATTTGTCAAATTAATATGATAACGCTCAAGTACGTTCGCGTCTTTTCTACGGAAAAGTCCGACTGATATTCGGGGCGAAAAACGATAAATGCATTTATAGGCGGAAATGACGTTTTGACGTTACGTCGCCGTCATGACAACGTAGTCATATTAGTTATGCTGACCAGTGCAGTATCAGGCAGCTTTAATCTGTTTCAATCTCAACATTTATCTTAACGATGGGCAATTGTTTTGGTCAAGGGAAACGTAACAGAGTCAGCCCGACTCCTGATGAGGACAATGACGTGTCCGGAATAATTGGCAGGTCAACACCGTTCCAGAAACCGTCTCCCCGTCAGCAGCAGGATATGATCAAAGATCTGGCTAAAAAAGGTAAGATAAAGCGACCCAATCTACAAAAGTATTTTCAACTTAAATCGACTGCTGTACAGTGGAGAAAATGTTATTCTTTCCCAATAAACGCGTTTCCAATGCAAACAGTTTGGAGTCAGATCAGACGCCGGGTAACCCGGCGTCTGATCAGGCTCCAAACTGTTTGCCACTGAGATAAAATTTAATAACCAGGATTGTCAATAAGTTTTTAGTGCAATGCGTTTGCGTTGCATTGCGTTTAAACGGGAAAGAATAACGTTTTCTACCGTCACATTGACTGTTTCAATTTACTCTTATTCATGTTAGAAACATACATGTATAGAAGAGAACGTGTATGATAACACTAGGGAATATGCTGTAAATCTTTGTTAACAAATGTGATTATGTATAGCTTGAATTCGCCATGATGGGTTTGGTTTTTCAAACTCGTTTTTAGACGTGTTTATGTGATTTTCGATGAGTTTTGGTAGGGCCAGTAGCGTGTTCAGTTACCGCCATTTGCTGTTTAAGTTAGCAGTTTGTGCCCCGTGTGAAGCGTGCAGAGTACAGTAGAGAAAACATTTTCTTTCCAAATAACCCCGGTTACGCTTAAAATATTATTTTCATTGCAAACAGTTTAAAGCCAGATCAGACGCCGGGTAACCCGGCGTCTGATCAGGCTTCAAACTGTTTGCCATTCAAATTAAAACTTGTTGTCGGAATTGTCAAACTGTTGTCATTTTCTATATCTAATTGCAATGCGTAAATGCGTTTGAACGGAAGAATAACGTTTTCTCCACAGTATTTCAGACCGGTAGCCAACTCGCGATCGACGGCCATCGATTTCTTTACTGAACTCATCAGGTGCTTAAAATTTACCAACGAAATCACCTATGGCATGTTCTATAGATATATTTCGGATATTATCGAACACTCTTCCCTGAAAGTCATTACACTACAGTGAACTTGAATTTGAACTTTCATCGCCATAGTCGCTTTCGCAAAGTTCGGATCTTGATCAGAACCTGTGTAAAACGGCGTCAAGCCATGATCCAAACTGTTTAACACTGCTATCGACATTTCTTCGGTCAATCTTACTGTGAAATAATAATTTAGACATTATCTTAAAGCCCACGATATAGCATCGGTGAATGGATAAAAGTAAAAATGACAGAGAATAAGTTCCTGTAAAACCTGTTTTATTCGCGAGAATATAATTAACGCGTTAATTCGCGAATGTCTCTAGTTTAGAAAATAGGCGACTTCTTAAAGCAGGTTGAAAGTAAAGCAGAATGTGCCATTCTGCTTTACCTTCAGCCTGCTTTAAGCTACATTTACCACCTGCTAGAAATATTGCATGATGTTGCGAATTAATACAAACTCGCATTACGCGAAATATTTATTACGCAACCAATACCTGTTTTACAGCAATAAACCGTTCATAGCTTCATTTACAAGTTTACTAATTTTAATGACCTAGGGCAAGAACCAACTGCTTCCAAAGGGGATGTGGCTTTTGTAGTGGATTTCCAGGATGGAAACCCAGAGCGTATGCCGAGCCGCCTTGCAGACAGACTGGATGGGGCACAGGACGAGGAGGAGGAGAGATATAAGAAAGAGGTGAGTCGCATACAGGGAGTGAAAGAAGTGAGAAATTTAGCATTTACGTTAAAAATCTACATTGGAGAAAACGTTATTCTTTCCCGTTTAAACGCAAACGAAACGCAAAAGCAAAGCACTAAAACGTATAAAATGACAACATTTTCATTATTCTGAGTATTCGTTTAATCTGAGTGCCAAAAAGTTTAGAGCCTGATCAGACGTCGGGTTACCCGGCGTCTGATCTGGCTTCAAACTGTTTGCACTGGAAATAAAAGTTTTAGCCTAAACGCGTTTATTTGGAAAATAACGTTTTTCTACTGTAATTACGATGCATTCTATTTGAAAAACAAACAACAGCACCAATCTGGTCTTATACCAATAACCGAGCAAAGGTTAGTGTTTTGTGTATGAGTGCAGTTGATAATTGTATATACACATGTAAAGTAAAAGTTGTTCATTTGTAGTTACAGTGTTCCCTGTCTACAACGGCCCTCTCAACAACGACTCCCTCCTTACAACGACCCTTGTCGTAGTTCCCTAAACAGGACAATTGTCTAACGCTTTTACTGCTGCAATATCGTCTGCTTAAATTGTCGTCTGCTGTGTTTTCTCAAAGTTACATATATGTGGACATTTTGAATGAAAAGATATAATGACGAGTGCCAAACAGCTTGAATCAAGATCAGAAGCACGACTCACTCCGAACAAAACACACACTATGTGTCTCCCATTGGGTGTCGTTGTAGAGAGGAAGCACTGTATTTACAGTGGAGAATCTGTTATTCTTTCCCGTTTAAACGCAAACGTACGCAAACGCAAAGCACTAAAACGTAGAAAAGAACAACTTTTAGACAATTCTGATAATTCATGTTTATCTTGGTGGCAAACAGTTTGGAGCCTGATCAGACGCCGGGTTACCCGGCGTCTGATCTGGCTCCAAACGGTTCGTATTGTAAATAATAGTTTTAGCGTAAACGCGTTTATTGGGAAAGAATAACAGATTCTCCACTGTATCATTCAGAATGACATTTTTTTCATTGCTAACTTCCTAAATAATTTTATTTTCTGCATTAAGCAATGGAAAGTTACATGTATTAACATATGTCATCCTTAAACCCATTATCCCAAAGCCTGTTTGCAGTTTTGAAGGCAGATGGCTACTTTAAGCAGATTGAAATTAAAGCAAAAAGCGCCTTTTTGCACAATCTGAGTTTCTGTCGGCCGGCATAAAGCTACTATCTATATATTACTGCATCATAAATACTTTATTCTGAAGAGAATAGTTCAACTTTATATATAAAGATGAACGTGTAAGAATAAATAATTCATGATGGAGTAACGGGTTAAATGCAATGTTAGGTTGTAAGAATAATACAAGGTTTTTATTGGTACACATGTGAATAGGGTATTTAGCAGTTACTCATGGAAGAAAGGCAATGTGTATAATGAGAAGTGAGGACAACAGTCGAAGGGAGGCAACTCGCCAAAATTCACGCAATGACAATGTGCACGGACGAGGTGAAAATAGACGTGGACAGAGCCAGTGAAATCGCAGCGATCACTAGGTTACAGCGGGATTCTGGAACGTTAATGGGTGGAGTGTCAACCAGTCCTCGGACAATTTTACTCTTAGAACAGAAGCTATGAAATATTTAAACTTAGACTTAATAGGGATTGCTGAAACACATCTTAAGCATGACGAAAGCTTAGAATGTGAGGGATATGTGTGGTTTGGTCATAACCGGACAGAGTTGCATAGAAATGCGTGGTCGGGGTCAAGTGGTGTTGGATTTTTAGTCAAACAGGAGCTGTTAAATTCATTTGATGTTAAAGTTGAAGATAATTCTACCGAAGGCATTCTTTGGCTTAGTTTAACAGATCCTTTTAGTAAAACTTCTTTTTACGCATGTGTATGTTACCTGCCACCTAAAAATACAACTAGACCAACTGACCCATGTAAGTTTTATGACACACTCTTATCGAATATCTTTGATTACCAGGAAAAAGGTCTTATATTTGATTGGGTCTCCAGCAAAACCTGCTATAATGACAAAATTTTCGATTTTCAGATTTTTGCTGTTTGGTCAAGAGTAGGGTGTTAGAAATACAGAACAAAAAGAATTTTGGTGATATCTCAATTTTTAATGAAATTACAGCTAATTTAGTAACTGTCCTAGCATTGAAACATTGACACGCGAGTGCTTAATTGACTTTTAAAAAGCGGCCCAGAAACAGTATTTTAAGAACCAACAATGCCTACAGTATGCACTTTTCCTTCCAATTAAGACATAAGCTTCTGTTGAATAAACATATAAAACTTATTTGGAATAAATTATGGAGAAAAGAAAGGTCTGTTAGAGTTCAGTTGCCATAGTAACGCAACCCTAAAAAGGACACAAATCTCAGTTTCTGTATGGATTTTGAGGACACTTAACGGCCATATAGACATGGCGAACACATGGCCTCACAATATTAAACGGGTACTCCTGGCGAGCGGCAGATATTCCTGCAGGCTGTAGCACGTGCGGCATATGCTCGTGGGGGGAAATCGACGTCACGTGACCTCAGAATATCAGATCTTCTCTCATCAACGTCATCACGCTCTTTCACAAAAACGACGTCAGGCTGGTCCTGTTGAAGCGGAAATACTGGATATTTCCTGAAAGTAAAATAGACAAATGTTTTATTATATAATTTTTCCTCAGAATGTTTGTTCACCCTTTCTTCAATAAAGATTTATTCAAGGTTCCACTTCCACCCAATTAACTGAATTTTACTTACATGCATGAAAATAAACAGTCAATAGGTAGCTCTGTAGTATAGATCTAGTATAATAATAAGCCAACATTTACTGATCTCTACTAAATATCTCCTATAGGAACATACTTTATCATCTGATAATTTTCTTTTTGCAAAAGCGTCAAAAGATGGATAGATCTACATGTATGTGAAAAAACGCTAAACTAACGTTATCCATAATTTGAATAATTAAATTTATAAGGCTCGATAAAAAGTATCTTAATAAAGAAGTGTCTAATGTATAATTATGGTATTGTGCTGGTGTTGCTCTTGCTTTATTTATAGAAATAAACAAACAGTATAAGTAAAATATTCATAAAACAGACAGGGATGTGGCCGACGATACGCACTTACGCACGTGCGTAACATCAATTTGAAAAAAGAAAAATCAAACATGGCCATTAAAGGTTTAAAAGATGTGGCGTGAGGGTTGGGTGGGGTGGGGTTAGACCTTAATGTCTAAAGGCTAAAGCACTCTAAACACGCTTCAGAGCTCAACATTTTAGTTCTAATTTCTATTTTTCCCGTGGGAGGTTTCCGGACCCCCCCCGTTCTAATTTCCATTTTTCTCTCGGGGTACGTCCCCCGGACCCCAAGCAACGTTAATATCTATGGTGCTACATGCACCTCTCATGCGTTGAAACCTCAAATACTTTTAGCTGAGCTAACTTTAAGTTAGTCACAAAAACCTTTTTATGTCTTATATAAGGGAGCTTTGAACAAAGTTTTATGGTCTCTCAATCAATACATTTTAATCTGGAATAGACTCTAAATAGGTCCTGACCTGATGTTTGACGTCCAGCTCTCGATCATCAGTCTGAGTCTAGACAAACGCCTAAAAGCGCCCAGGTCAGTTTCTTCTTGATATCCAAATGGTGTGGCCATGGACGTTCTATCAAACAGCAGACTCTCTCAATCCTAAAAAGAAAATTAATGAATATGAAAAATAATAGTAAATACACTTTATTCATACAGAGGGGAAGACGCTTTTTTTGCGACGAACGCTATTATTTCACTTGCAAGCCGTTTGGTCCCAGATCAGACGACGGGTAACCCGGCGTCTGACCAGGTTTCACACTTTTTTTGCCCCTCAGATTAAAATAGATAGATCTACATGTAGATAGAAATGTAAAAAGAAAATAGATGGGTTCCTCGGAACATGTGTGTCACCTGCCAGCAAGCATCAGTATAACATTCTCTTTCCATAAAAGAAATTTCATATCAAAATCTTCAGTAAAATAGCAGAAAGCATGAAAAGAAAATGTTGAAAAGAGGAATAACTCTCACAATATTGATACAAGAGTTATGACCCTTCAAGGTCTTGTGCAATACTCTTCCACTTGTCAAGCTCTTTCCCTAAATGCTGTTTCATCTTCAAAGCTTCAGTAGAACACTCAGAACAGGAGTTATGAGACGTGACACAAAAAACGTGACGGACAGACAGACGAACGGACAGGTGGACGGGCAGACAGACAGACGCCGGAAAAGTGATCCTTAAGTGTCACCTCTGCCTACAGCAGGAAAAATAAAAAGTAGATCGAATTTTCTACGTTTTGTGCTTTGCGTTTAAAAAACGGGAAAGAATAGATCTAACGTCTTCCCCACTGTCAGATAAAAATTATTTCTTAGGAGGATACAATAATCTGAAAAGCTTAATCATTATAGATCTATACCATGTAATGTGGACAAGATCTAGATCTAGGTCTAAACGCAAAGCATTTATAAATTAAAAAAAACAGCTTATAGATTTAAAACTTTGCGAGGGTTTTTCTCTGCCTAGTTTCGACTCCTATGTCGACGTACTGGGCTATCACACTTAAAAAAAAAAAGAAAAAAAAAGTAAAGTACCAGTTAAAGTCTACTTTCAGTCCGAATGACCGCTCAGCCGACTGTACATTTACCCCCTGATCATTGAGCCATCTTGCCTACACTATTGAGCACTGCTAACATATGGCGCATATTGCAGCCGCAGTACCGGCTCAGACCATTCACAGGTACCCATTTTAACCCCTGGGTGGAGAGGAGCAACTCGCGGTACATGTCTTGCTCAAGAACATTCCTGTACATCATTGGGGATTCGGAAAAAATCCCTTAGTCAGACCGCTGGCCCGGCGGGGGATCAAACTCACGACCCCTGGCACCGTAGTCCAACGTGTTAACCACTAGACTACTTTACATGTAGAATATCCCATTATGTAGCAGCCAGGGTTGAGTTTTTATGATTAAATGCTGAGAGATTTGTGGTGTCTCAGTCGGGAGAGCACTTGCCCTGTAAGGAAGGGGTCCCGGGTTTTATCCACGTTTGGTGTGGTGGGGGGGGGGGGGGGGGGGGGAACAGCTGGGGGTAGTGTCATAGCCTACGGGCCGAATGCCTATGACTGTACGTAGATCTGATTGAAAAGACTTCCCGACAGGTCGAAACAAACCAGGGCTGCCACTTCTCCGGATTTTTCCTAAATCTTCGGATTTTTTTCTAGTACATGATTGCTGAAAGCAGGCTGGACGTAAAGCAAAATGCGCCTTAAGGCTTATTCTGCTTTACTTCCACCCTGCTTTAATTAGATCTAGTCCTATGCCAACAAAACTAGAAATAGGCTATGGGATAAAGATACTATTCGTAAAATCGCCCTTGAAAAATTCAAATTTGGAAATCTTAGGATTTTTCATGTCAACTTATGGCAGCCCTGACAAACGGGTAGGTTGAATCTACGTAAACATGCATTTAGGCCTACAGCATTTTTGTTAGAAATGTCATGAACTTTGACAGCTTGATGGAAATTCTTATTAAGCTGAGAAAACACAAACAATAAGCAATGTATGCTAGGGTAACTATGTAGATTCTACATGTATGCCTACTGTGTTATTATTTACGAATCAAAACATTGAAATGTCGTTAGCTAATATGGCGCGGTCACGAATGACCTCATATTGATAGAGATCTAAACTAGATCTAATCCAGCGAAAAGATGAGAGAAAACATAGTTATATTGCTATAAATAATTGAAGATACGTACCTCGATATCGTTATCCATCGCTAACAAAGAATCTGGAACTCCTTGATCACGAAAGGTCAAAATTTACTTTGTTTTTAAACACATATGTCATGTGTAAGTTTATAGATCATGATGTAAAATTCTGACGTCATGTTTAATCGGGAATTCCCAACGTCATAACCGATGTCATTATAGCAGGTTTTCCTGGAGAACGGCTCATTTATATTTGGAGATTTCAATAGTAGATGTGGTAATGAGAGTGATTTTATAGATGGTATTGACAGCATTCCTTTGCGAAATGTGGTGATTTTACATGCAATGATTACTGTGATGTGTTTATTCAGTTCTTAATAGATAGTAATTTTTTGTATATTAAATGGAAGGAATTTTGTTAAAAATGATTTTACATGTATTAGACCTCAGGGATGTTCTGTGGTAGACTACTGCATGCTTAGTTAGCCACGATTGTCTTAATATGTTTACTGATTTTAATGTTATACGTGTTTCTGATCTTATAAATATGGCTGGTATCCAGTGTACTTCAGGTATTCCCGATCATTCAGTTCTTACTTGGAAATTTACTCTTTTTAACACTACAATAGATTCTTCCGAAAATGTGCCAATAAAATCTTCGGAAAAAGTTATTGTAGATAATTTACCGGACAATTTCATGGCAGATGAAAATTTTATTAGAAATGTACATGAATGTGTTTTTAAACTTGAGCAGAGTATGCGCAGTCAGCAAGATATTGATGACTCTTATAAGGCGTTATGTTCGATAATTAATGCCCCTATTCCACACCGACTACGAATCCAACGAATCGCTACGAATTGGAAAATGCTAGGATTCGTATTTGATTCTTAACAGATTCGTGGAGTTCTTACCTGATTCGTAGTCGATTCTTGCAATTCGTGAGCGGTCGGGGGTTCGTGGCAAAAGTTTTGAGCTGTTCAAAGTTTTGGCCAAGATCTCCACGAATGGAACAATGGGTAGTTAATTCGTAACAAATTCGTAGTGCATTCGTAGCTGATTCGTAGCTGATTCGTAGGATTCGTAAACGGCTTTTTTGGCGTTCGTGGTATTCTTAACTCATTCGTGGGATTCGTGAGTACTAGTTTGATACCTTTCTCCTGTAGCCAGGAGTCTGAGAGTCAATGCCAGCTTCACTCCGGTATATATATTTGGTCTCACGTGATGCATGGATGACTGACCTATAATCCTGGCATTCTTACATACAGCGCTCCCTCTCTATACAACGACACCCAATGGGACACACACACAATTTGTTCGGAGGGAGTCGTTATAGGGAGGGAAACTTAAGACTTGGTTTACATTTGCAAACAGCTTGAATTGAGATCAGACGCCGAGTAACACGGCGTCTGATCTGGATTCAAGCTGTTTGTCACTCGTCATTTTTTTCTATCAAAATGTCCAATATGTAAATTTGAGAAAACCAGCAGACGATAATTTTAAGCAGGCGATATTGCAGCAGCAAAAATGTTAAACGTAATTGTCATGTTTGGGGAACTGCCGTAAGGGTCGTTGTACATTTGCAAACAGTTTGAATCCAGATCCGACGTCGAATTACGCTGCGTCTGATCTGGATTCAAGCTGTTTGTCACACGCCATTATCTTTTTTCTGTCAAATGTCTATTATGTAACTTTGAGAAAAACAGCAGCCAACAATCTTAAGCAAACAATATAGCAGGCGTGAAAGGTTGGGCATATTTGTTTTTGGTTGGAAAACAACGACAAGTGTTGTTGTAAGGAGGGAATCGTTGTTGGGACGGCCGTTGCGGGAGGGAACACTACATACCTTCAAGAATCCCACGAACCGTCAAGAATCAAACATCATTCGTAGCTGATTCGTAGATGCATTCGGCATATTCGTAGATGCATTCGGCAAATTCGTAACTGATTCTTAGCGTTCGCGCAGTAGTCGTAGTGGATTCTTGCAATTCGTACTGAATTCTTGACAGTATTCGTAAGATTCGAGCCGAATCCCACGAATATTCTTAACTCGTTCGTAGCCGATTCGTAGCCGATTCGTAGAGGGCCACGAATTGGATAGAAAGAAATGCCGAACTCCACGAATCCCCACGAATCACAGCATTTATCAATTCGTGGGATTCGTAGTCTGTGTGGAATAGGGGCATAAGACAGAAATGAAGAGTAAACTCCCTTGCAAAACTGTACGTTCTAGTTTTTTAAATAATAAGAAACGAAGGGTCGGGAAACCTTGGTGGAATGATCAGTTAACAGATCTTTGGAACAGCGCATGTGCAGCTGAGAAGGCGTGGCTATCATGTAGACTGGTATCTGAAAAACGCAAGCTTAAGGTTGTTTATGTAACTAGAAGGAAAACTTTTGGTCGGTCAGTGCAAAGATCTAAGTGTAAATATTGGTATATGTTACAGCTAGAATTGAGTAACAGCGCAGCAAATAATAACACAGAATTTTGGAAAACGATTGGCAAAGTTGGCGTAGCGCATTCTAAGAAATACAATATACCTTTAGAAGTTGTTTTAGAAGACGGATCTATTGACAGGGATAGCAAAGTTGTGCTTGAGAAATGGAGATCTTGTTTTTATAATTTATACAATCCTCAGGCCACAACGCAGCATGATCAACATGATGCTACTGTAAATGTTAATGTTGATGATACTCAACATGCCCTTGACGAGGAGAGAGAGTTTAATAATGATATTTCTATAGATGAAGTAAGACGTGCGGTAAACAGTGCAAACAAGGGTAAAGCCTGTGGTTTCGATCAAATGTTTGTTGAAATCTTTAAAAATGATACATCAATATCCTTTTTACATGTACTTTTTAATGTTTGTTTTAGTACTGGAAAGTTACCGACAGACTGGGGTAAGGGAGTAATTAACCCCATACCCAAGTCTGGAACCACAGACCCCCGGGACCCACTTAGTTACCGAGGTATTACTTTAGCTCCAGTCATGTATAAATTATACTGCACTGTTTTAAATAATAAAATATCACGATGGATCGAGTCAGAAAGCATATTAAACGATGAGCAGAATGGATTTAGATCTAAGAGAAGTACTATTGACCATCTATCTACTTTAACATCAATTGTTGAAACCAGAATAAAAAAGAAGCAGTCTACTTTTGCGGCCTTTATCGACTTTAAGAAAGCTTATGACTCGATTGATCGTGATATACTATGGAACAAACTTTATGCCATGGGTTTGAAAGGGAAAATGTTGAATGCAGTCAAATCTTTATATACTTCTGTTATTAAATCTTGTGTTAGGGTAAATAACATGTGCACTGAGTGGTTCGATGTTGCAATCGGGTTAAGACAAGGTTGCTGTGTTTCTCCGAACATTTTTAATTGTTTTATTGATGACCTTGCCACTCTGGCAAAGAGTTTGGGAATTGGTATTGATATTGGTAACGGAGAGATACTTTGTATTTTAATGTACGCTGATGATGTAGTCTTACTGACTGAAAATGAAAATGATTTACAACGTCTCTTGGATGCGTTGTCTGAGTGGAGTAAGGTCAATAAGTTGAATATAAATTGTCAGAAAAGTAATGTTGTACATTTTAGACCACCATCAGTTAATCGAACTGCTTCTGTATTCAGCTTCGGACATGATAATGTTAATCTTTGTGATAAATATGTATATCTTGGTTTACACCTTAGTGAACACATGGACTATAATACAATGGCTAAATTTGTTTCACAAGCTGCTGGTAGAGCGTTGGGGCTGTTAATAGTCAAGTATAAGAATGCTGGAGGTCTGCCATTTAACGTTTTTACCAAACTATTTGATTCTATGGTATGGCCAGTTATTAGGTATGGTGCTGCTATTTGGGATACGAAAACGTTTTCGTGTATTGATGCGGTTCTTAACCGTGCAATGAGGTTTTATCTTGGTACGGGTAGATATACACCAAATGCAGCAGTCATTGGAGATATGGGATGGGATCCTGTTGTAGTTAGACAACTTAACTCTGTGTGTGCCATCTGGGCAAGATGCGTTAATATGGGAGAAAATAGAGTGAATAAGCGTGTTTTCAAATATTGTGCTGGAAAAGCTACCCAAACATGTAAAAACTGGTTTTATAGAGTATCTGGAATTTTAATGAGTTATGATTTAAATAAGTATACACTTATAGAAAATAATATTTGTAAAAAGTCATTAGTGAATGATACTAAAAGAGCGGCCCTAGAACGTTTTAAATGCCAATGGAGTGACACCGTTACATGTAACAAAGAGCAATCTATGTCTGGTAATGGTGGTAACAAATTAAGAACCTATAAACTTTTTAAACAAAATTTTGGAGCCGAAAATTATGTTAAAATGATATTACCAGCGAAATACAGGTCATCTTTAAGCAAATTCCGCTCAGGTGTTGCTCCATTGCGCTTAGAAACGGGTCGATTTGAAAGGTTGGCTGAAGAACTCAGAGTTTGTCCATTCTGTAAGAATTGTGTTGAAAATGAATTCCATGACAGGTCTGGCTACTCACAGCTGCGGCAGATAGGTCATATTAGACAGTGCCTTTCTCCAGAAGCTACAAAGACCTTGATCAATTCTCTGGTCACTTCAAAAATTGACTACTGCAACTCACTGCTGTATGGGATTCCCCAAAACTCATTATGCAAACTACAGCGTGTGCAAAATACAGCAGCCCGCATCATTACCAGGACCCCTCGGTACAATCACATCACTCCAGTCTTGAAGGATCTTCACTGGCTTCCAGTTCAACACAGAATTGATTTCAAAATTCTGACACTCACATACAAAGCCATGTTCAATGATTCTCCAATGTACATTGTCAATATGCTTGACGTGTATATACCTCGAAGAGAGCTGCGGTCTGCAACTAAATCAGTATCGCTGGTTGTACCGAGGAGTCGTTTGGTGAGGTTTGGAGATAGAAGTTTCATGCATGCAGCCCCAAAGCTCTGAAACAGTCTACCATCAGACATTAGAGATGCAAGCTCAGTTGCAGTTTTCAAAAAGCATCTGAAAACACATTACTTTAATAGTTGTTATTAGAACACTGCTACCTATGCGATATGTTCTTGCTGTAGATGTTGTGGGTCCAAATGGGAGTTTCTGGAGTATTATCTGGTTTTCGGTCTCTTATAGAAATTTTAGTTATTGTCGCATGCTATTTTTCCTAGTTATGTTACATTGGGCGGCCTGCATTGGTCGTTCTGCTATTATTTCTATCAGTCGGCATAAAGAAGCCATTTGCTTCGTTGCTCTCGATTGTTGAGGTAGTGCAATCGCCGTTTTGGGGGCTGTCTTCTGTATGTTTAGTGGCCTCCATTGGGCGCTCTACTGTTATTTCTATCAGTCCGCATAAAGAAGCCATTTGCTTCGTTGCTCTTGATTGATGGGGTAACGTGATCGCCATTTTGGGGGCTGTCTTTTGTACGTTTATTATGTTTATTTTATATCTAATTGTAGTTACATGTATTTGTCTTTTCCTGGCCTGCATTTGGGCGCTCTACTATTGTTTCTATCGGTCGACAATCAGAAGCCGGTTGCTTCATTGCTGATTGATGGGAGTAATGTGATCGCCATTTTGGGACACTATTTTTAGCTCAAAAAATGATAATGATAAGTTTGTTTTTATATTTTCTAATGAAAATTTAATACACACTGTTGCCAAATCCAGCCTTCTTATTTTAAACAGGCGCAGAGGTCTGCTATATAACAATGTATAAACTGTGATAGATATTTTGGTGCAATTTGCATTTAACCATGGTGATTATTTCCGGTTTTTTTAGTGTAAATAATATTGTATTGTTTTATTACCTAGCATGTGTTCATTTTGATAACACTTTGATAGTCTCTTATAATTCACAATTGAATGACATGGGTCATTGACATGTATATAAAGGTATTAAGTAATTGTATGTATGCTGTATCCATGATGAGACTTGAATAAAGATATATTATTATAATTAAAACATTTAACAACTACATGTATAATTAACACATTTAACAACTACATGTACCTGTGAAATGACAGTCGAACTGGTGTTTACCCATTTGCGCCCAGTGAATTATTCTATGCTTAAAATTGGATTAATCCAGTTTTGATATAAGGGGCGCCTGGTCTAAATTTTCATTTCCGTTTTTTATATTAAAATTCCTATCAGCAATCAGTGTAGACTCTGATCAGACGCCGCATTATGCGGCGTCTGATCAGAGTCTGCACTGTTTGCCTATGTCCCATATATGGGATCGTGGGCACAAATGGGTTAAGAAAATATGACACCATTTCAGGTTGAGTATACAGACGAGGAGAAAGAACTGCTTGCTGAGCTGATGAGAGAAGATGTTTTACAAGAGAGGAGAGAGAAGGCAGGAAAGGAGGAGGAGAAGATCAGACAGGCTGCTCAGAGACGTGAGGAATATGCCCAGGGCAGGATGGAGGGGCGTACTTATAATAAGTAAGGACCAGCTTGTATATTTCTGTATAGAATGAATTTTGTTATATCTTAGATTGTACATAGTGCATATGTGTTAAAACACTACAAGGTCGGCTCACTTAAAGCAAATTGTTAATTCCACAGAATTGCTTTTTAGCCTGGAATAGTTCTAATGAGCTCGTACACAGACACGCACATATTATTTCTTAACGCTTTACCCAACAGAAACGCCTTTTAGCGCATTCAAGTTATTCCTTCACTGAAGAAAACATATAAAAATATAATTTCTATATCTTATGCATGCAGACGGCAGCTTCAAGCAGGCTAAAAGTAAAGCTGAATGCGCCTTAACCATTTCACTCTCAATGACGCTTGAAAGCGCGTTTGCAAACAGTTTGGGTCCTGATCAGACGCCGCGTAACGCGGCGTTTGATCAGGATCCAACCTGTTTGGCACTCGTATCGATATGTTTTAAGCCATGCTTCAATGAATCTGTTTTTCAAACGATCTTCGAACAACACAACTGAAGCAGCTGAAGCAGACGACTGAAACGATGAAAGGGGTAAAAAAAAACACTCACGGAAAATTTGGTTTTAAAATAGTGAAAGGGTTACAAATGTAAGGCGCATTCTGCTTTACTTTCAACCTCATTTAAGTGCTCATCTGTCTTCAAAACTATAGATACAGATTATGGGGTGAAGGGTTAGTGGAGTTTATTTAACTTTAACTTAACGTGCTTGAAGCAACCACATGTCTAAAATACCTCCACTGTAAGCTTTTGTCTACTGAAGACGGGAAACTAGTCATAACGACGTTGTCATCCCTAACTCCTTCCCTGCCTTACCTTGAGTACAATGCTTTTTTGCAAACAGTTTGGATCCTGATCAGACACCGCGTTACGCGGCGTCTGATCAGGATCCAAACTATTTCGCACCAATTTTAATATATCTAGTTCTTATATCAAAATTTGAAAAAAAAATGAGTTTGAGAAATTAAAGCAATTACGACAATTGTTTAAAGTTGCTGATGTCATGGCAGTGAAGGGGGTTAAGGTACAGTGGAGAATCTGTTATTCTTTCCAAATAAACGCGTTTACGCTAAAACTATTATTTGCAGTGCAAACAGTTTGGAGCCAGATCAGACGCCGGGTAACCCGGCGTCTGATCAGGCTCCAAACTGTTTGCCACCAAGATAAACAAGAATTATCAGAATTGTCCAAAAGTTGTTCTTTTCTACGTTTTAGTGCTTTGCGTTTGCGTACGTATGCGTTTAAACGGGAAAGAATAACAGATTCTCCACTGTATTCTTATAAATTATTGCGCTCACACTGTAAACTGTTCTGTTCGAAGTCACGTTATGGGCAAAGTCATGCAGTGACTATTAATTTGGATCGAGATGAAACATGGATCTAAAACGTTTAGCATTCTGGTGATATTACAAATATAAATCGAAACTGGCACACGCTGCAAACGGTACAGGGGGCCGTCTTGCGAAACGGCGTACAACTATTGTCGTAAGTCTAGATTCTAAACTCAATTATTATTTATTTCTCCATATGATCCTGTCTTTAGATGGAGAAATCAGAAACAAGTTTTGACTTACGACCATTTTTGTCGGACGACGTTTCGTAAGACGGGCACCTCAGGGCTACCATTTCTCCAGATTTTCCGAAATATTCGGATTTTTCTTGATTTTTACGGACCTACTGTTTTTTTTCGAAATCTTCGGATTTCTTAACTTACTTTTAAAATTTGGAATTGTATGCGTGTTTTACTTATGAAACATTGATATGGCTGTCAAATAGCTTATCTCCAGATCAGACGACGCATTACGCAGCGTCTGATTTGGATCCAAACTGTTTGCATAGTTATGTTAGTGTTATAGAGCCTGGCAGCGAAATGGTTAACGCTTGAAAATTGGAAATCTTAGGATTTTTATGAGCAACTTATGGTAACCTTGGCACCTGGGGCCCGTCTTACATGTAGTACAAGTGTTGTATTATTTCAGATTCTAAAAAGCTCGACAGTTATTTATTTCTCCGTCTTATCTTGTCTTGTGATATCTCTTTGGAATTGTCTTGAAAAGATGACTATAGTACAAAGAAATCTAACAAGACAGAATTAGATGGAGAAATCAGAAATTAGTTTGACTTACGACCGTTTTTGTCGTACGACGTTTCGTAAGACAGGCCCTATGGTTTTCAGACGAAATCTGTCTATAGCTTGGTAGAAAGTAATTCGACCTCTTGTCTTCCTTTTTTACGAAGGAAAGTCATCAAGAGCAAGAAAACAGCTGACCAGACAGAGGAGGGGAAATAAGCAGCGGAGATGTGGGAAATAATTATGTTATCTTAAATAAAAAATATGTTAAAATATAAAAATATATATACACTTGTCAAACTCATTTTAGATTAATCTTATACATGTATCTATATGACTGATGTTTTTATTGCACTAAATTGTTAAAACAGTTATATGTTCTTATTGTTGGTGATTTCATAACTCCCTGACTTGAAAAGAGAGTAAGGTTTGTCATATACCTGTTGTATTATCGGTTTAACCCATTGATGCCTGGATATTGTAATGGACTCTGTCTTTATACTTGCTGGAAGATTTCATTGTAGATATACAAGGGTGATCTAAAATCACTGCAATGTTGTCTATACAGCAAAATATTTCATATGTTAAAGCAAACAGAGCAGACCCTGATTAGATGCCGCCTAACACAAATTCTCATCAGAGTCTACACTGTTTGCCACTGTCCACTTTAGTTGATACTAGACTGTGTTCTGATGTTTTGAATACAGAGTTCTTTCATGTTTGGGTGAAGAATAGATTTAATAAATAGTGAGTGTCAACCAATTACACATTGATTATACACGGAGTTGATCGGTGCTGATATTGTTATAACTGTTAACAATACCAGTGTTGTACCGCTTAACTCTTTCCTCCCTGAAATTTTAAATGGATAATTCCAGTTTCGATTTTAGTCTAGTCCATTTCTGGATTTTAAGGGTTGTTTTCGTCCAGTTTTGGCATTATGACAAACAGTGAAGACCCTGATCAGATGGCTCCTTTCGGAGGTTCACCAGGTTTTAATAGAGTAAACCCCTAAAACCCCAAGTACAACCACTAAAAGGAATTTTTGGGGCATGTAATAGGAAACACAGGATTTGGCCTAAGGGAGAGAACCGCTTTTAGTTTCTAACTTGACTAAGCTTGGATTTAGGCGATGATCGAGAGAACTGCTTTTGATTTTGTTTGTACATCCCTTTCAGGATAGTCCCTTTCTACCCTTTCTACCCCTCCCCCTTCTTTCTTACTTTAAAACAACGAAAAACCATAGTTTTCTCAACCATCACCCAGCCGTAGCCCGAAATCTTCGAAGCATAGTATTCACTAGTATCCGACATTTCGTCCAATTGTAGTAGTGAACGAACCTTTATATAATATGACACGCACTGTATAAAACATATAGAAGGTCCAGCATATTTCCATAACCATTGGCACTTGAAATGGTATTTTATCCTTAATAGAAACCATGAAATGAAACGGACAATATCAGTTAGGTCGACGCATATTTAATATTTCTACCTACTGGTAACAATCAAAATGCCATTTCTTGACGTTCTTTTTTGTTAATCCGGGCAAATGAGTCAATTATTACTTATTACAACGCGGTAAGAGTCGAATCTAATGTTGTGAGAACTTTAGACCCGACCCATTTCCTTATGAACATTTGTATATGCGTATAAAATATGTTTAAACTAGACGCCGCGGTACGCGGTGTCTGATCAGGATCCAAATCCGATTTGCAAACGCGCTTTTAAGCGTCATTGAGAGTGAACGGGTTAAATGCAAACACAGCGCACTTAATAGTGGAAATTACACATTTTTACATTTCTCACGACTCCTATTAATCTAAGTAGCAAACAGTGTGTAACCTGTACTCGGTATCTGATCTGGCTCCAAACTGTTTTCAGTAGAATTCATAGATTTGGCATAAATGCGTTTATTGGGAAATAATAATGTACTCTCCATTGTGTATAGGAAACTATGCAATGAAATGTAGGATACTACAGGTGTTTTGAAAACCTTTATGATTAACTGAACTCTATGTGGCAGACAGTTTGGAGACTTAACAGAGAAGTTAAACAGTGTGCTTATTTGGTTATAATCTGTTTTTGCAGTGGAAAACGCGTTTATTGGGAAAATAGTCAGCCTTCTCTACTGCATATCAATTACAGTGGAGAATCTGTTATTCTTTCCCAATAAACGCGTTTACGCTAAAACTATTATTTGCAGTGCAAACAGTTTGGAGCCAGATCAGACGCCGGGTAACCCGGCGTCTGATCAGGCTCCAAACTGTTTGCCACCAAGATAAACAAGAATTATCAGAATTGTCCAAAAGTTGTTCTTTTCTACGTTTTAGTGCTTTGCGTTTGCGTACGTTTGCGTTTAAACGGGAAAGAATAACAAATTCTCCACTGTATGCGTTCAAATAACATGGTGTAAATAGTGTTGTCTAATTAGGTTCCCGGTCGTGTTGACAATGTTACAGACCTCAATCTTATAATGAGTGTGAGTTGAATCTGATGTTGTTTTTAAGCATTTGATTGGTCAGATTTGAGCTTTTGCTCATTAAAAGCTCAAATCAGACCAATCAAAAGCTGAATAACGATATCTGACACAAAATCCTAGTAACCCTGAACACAGGATAAACCGGGGTTTTAAACAGGAGTCCTCCGTGACCTAGTGGTTAAAGTCATTATGACTTACAATCACTAAGCTCCTCATTACTATGGAGTCGAATCCTGATCTAGGAAATCCGATGTTTCATGTGGGGAAGCCTTCCAAACGGCTTGAGGAAGGTAAAGTGTTCTATCCAGTTGCCGATTTGTGCCTACAACATTGCATAAAGTACATACTGTACTTCTTGAGTCTCCCTCCACCTGTAATTACAATGTAGCTGGACTTCCCCACCATAACAGGTGGAAAAAACTTGGAGGGACATTCAACCTTCAACAACTTAACTTCTAACTAGGGTTTGAAAATAGTCGAGGTAGCATGGTAAAAGTAAATAATATTATACGCTGTGTCCTATCTTGAATATCCTATGACATGTTAAAACGCAAAAGCAAATGACTAAATGCAGAAAATGGCAGTATTTTGAAATAACTTTCAAGTGGCAAACAGTTTGGAGCCTGATAAGACGCCGGGTTACCCGGCGTCTGATCTTGCTCCAAACTGTTTGCAACGGAAATAAAGGTTTTAGCGTAATCGCGTTTATTGAGGAAATAATTAAGTTTTCTCCACTGTAGCACATCATATTATGATTTTCCATTTAATAATTGCCTATGTAAAATATGTACAAACTAACTTGTAAGCGACTGTCGAATAAGGAAACCTGTTGATATTTAGCGACAGGTGTCCGCTTCATGAGAGAAGCTCCTGTAGTAGCTTTCTGCATAACTGTGCATTAGTCCTGCATCAAACATCCACGAGCATAATACAGGTCCACTGTAGAACAGCATGTCTAAGGATAACTGCAGACAATTGTACGATAGCAATGTTCAAGGGTTGTCTCACCTCAGCCATTCCACAATACAATGGAGAATACGTTATTTTTTCCCGTTTAAACGCAAACGAAACGCAAACCAATTGTACTAAAATGCAGAAAATGACAACTTTTTTACAACTCTGAATGTTGATTTTAACCTGGATGGCAAACAGTTTGGAGCCTGATGCCGGGTTACCCGGCATCTGATCTGGATCCAAACTGTTTGTACTGGAAATAATGGTTTTAGCGTAAAACGCGTTTATTAGGAAACAATACCGTTTTCTCCACTGTAATTGAAGCAATTTTGACACAACAGTGTGTCCGGGACTTCAGTTCTTCTTGAAGCGTACATACATATAATATAGAGGTTTTACTGGGTCCAGCTGATGACCGGCGATCCTTACACGCTGAGATTTGATTGTGGTAATCTGATTGGTTTATATGGGCAGCACTGAGACCGTTAGGATTATACATTTCTCCCATAACCAAATTTACTTTACTTTGCTTTAGAATGTCACTGTATACCATACTAGGCCTAAAGGTGCATTCTGCTTTACTTTCAGCATTAAGCTGTACCATCTGCTGCTATATACGAGGGGTGTTTCATAATTAATGCAACTAGATACAAAACTTTAATAATATAAGTGCAAAATACATGTGTGATATATCATTCGAAAGAGTCATTCTTCACCTACACAATGGTATAAGGCACAGTAAAATCACATGACTAAATACGTCACACCACGAGCCTAAATGACCCCAAGTTAAGGGCACTGGACCGTTTTTGTGTATTTTTGACGTAATGTTTCGAACAAATTTTGATACTATAATTACCATAACGGTTTTATTATTTGAAATGATTTTATGAAACTGTCGGTCAAATTAATTCAGACAAGTATAATCCCATTAGGCAATTTAAATTATATTATTTAAAAAAATGACAAATTTATGTACAATATTTAACTCTTACTAAAAATATCATAAAATAGGACACTACTGTTATGTTCAAGAGATTGCGTTGAAACCTAGAACACATTTTGTTATATCAAAACAGGCTATGATTGAAGCAATTTAATTAGATGTTCATGTATTAAAATCAAATTATAGATACATGTATAGGAATCTAGAAAATTTTCGTAGCCTTCGAAAATTCATGACAATTTTTTTCCTTAGCAAAATGAGAAATTTTATTTTTTAAAAATTGAGATTTAAAACAGCTGAGCCTTTCAATTGTAATGAAATCTTATTTATATTAAAATTCAGACATACATTGATATATTTCAAAAACAAATTAGAGAAATTTTACTTTTAAATAAGTAATGTCTGAAAAGTACAATGTTCTAGTGCCCTTGAGAAGGGGTCATTTAGATAAGTATTGTGATTTATCCCGTTATGTGATCTAATCGTGCATTATACCATCGTGTAGGTGAGAAATTGCCCTTTCCAATGATATATCACACGTGCATATTACAGTTATCATATCGAAGATATCAATGGAGTTGCATTAATTATGAAACACCCCTCGTAGGATAAAGAACATATTGCTACACTTGACTGTATTAAGTGGAGCTAAAGCGCTCCCTCTCTTCAACGGCCCTCCCAACAACGACTCTCTCCTTTCAACGACCCTTGCCGCAGTTCTCTAAACAGGACAATTATGTCTAACGCTTTTACTGCTGCAATATCATCGGCTTAAAATTATCGTCTGCTGTTTTTTTCTCAAAGTTACATCTAAGTGGATATTTTGATAGAATGAATATAATAGCGAGTGGCAAACAGATTGAATCAAGATCAGACGCCGCGTTACGCGGTGTCTGATCTTGATTCAAGCTGTTTGCAAATGTAAGCCAACTCTTTATTTTCCCATCCTATAACGGCTCCCTCCGAACAACACACACGATCTGTGTCTCCCATTAGGTGTCGTTGTAGAGAGGGAACACTGTAGTTTCTTTAGTGGAAGAATGAATAAAAGTATCTATAGGGTAATAAGCGGTGAATAGTGTGGAGGCTGATCAGTGTTACTATTTTCGATTCTTATATGGTATGGATAAATCTCCCATCGTGTGCTTTACACTTTAAGTAATAAACAAACACCAAATCCCAGGCCGTTAACAAACAAATACATGCCGAATTCTACACACAAGATAATTATACGGACGAAATTCTCATGGAATATGAAAATCAAAATCTGTGTTAACGCTAAAACCGAGGCAGACTGGTATTCGCGCATGAGCCTGACCACACTCCTGAGTTTTCGTATAATACAACCTATGCTGGCAAATATTTCTGAACTCTGGCAATTTAGTAGGCAGGCACCACCCTGGGCTGAGCAATGCTGTAACTGTATCAATGTAATATGCAATTTGTTCCGCGACACATTTACTAAACGTTGTATTCACTGTGAGGCACCGGTTGACACTCTCATACAACATACACATGGGCCGTGCAATGACAAAATCAGCCTTGGTGCATTGCAGCATTATACAGTCAAAGCACCGTTGTCATCCCAGGCGCTGTATCTAAGTTTAATATACACTATAGCCAAAATACCTAGCTTTAGATGCTTGCGGGTGTCAAACAGTGCAGATCATGATCTTTGATGCAGCGGCTAGCATTGACCTACACTGTTTGCATGATTCATATATATTGCAGGATAGAGACTTTATATTGGACATGTGTTGTCTCCTCAAGAAACTCTTGGTCATGTCCAACAAAGGTCAAGGTCATTAAGAGGTCACTTAGACGTAAAATCGGGTGAATTAAACATTGACCATAACTTTGGAACTTCATGTAATAGATACTTTATATTTGGAACGTGTACTGAACTTGAGTTTGGTACAACTTGGGTCACGTCCAACAAAGGTCAATGTTATTTAGGCGTCAAATACGGTAAATTAAACATTGCGCAAACTCTGTTATCATGTGATCATTTCTAAATTTAGGAAATAACCCTCAATATCACATCGTTGTTATGACGACGACATCATCATAGCATCAAATTGACGTCATGGTACAATGGTGATGATGTATTTGAATAGGAGGCTTCTAGATTTGCCAGACTGTTTCTTTTACATAGTTTAAACCTTTTCAATTGAACAAATACAAAATTTGAAGGAGTAGATCTATAATATCTGCTGTATGATTTTATTTTACAGCCAAATGAATACATTGCAGTGACAAAATCCTCGGGGCATTTGTCACTTACTGTGACACCGTTCTTGTTCATAGTTTATTGTTTTGTGTTCTGTCGATAATTTAAGCCTCAAACTGCCATGTTCTGTAAACAATTGTCGTCTGCATTTATGTCTTAAATCAAGAAATCAGATATTTGATTACAGATACATCGATCCGAGGGCCAAACAGTTTGGATCCTGGGCAGATGCCGCGTTACTCGGTACCTTTTTAAGGATCCAAACTGTTTGTAAATAGATCTAACCGTTGTATTGCTCTTGCATTTATTTATTAATTTTTTAATTCATTAAATTTTATAAGTTCATTCATTAATATTTAATTAATTAATAAATTAATTAATAAATTAATTTGCTCATTCATTCATTTATTCGTTCATTCCATCATTCATTAATTCATTCAATCTATCAATCAATCAATCAATTAATCAATCAATCAATCAATCAATCAACAAATCGGTCAATCAGTCAATCAATCAAATCAATCAATCAATCAAATCAAATCAATCAATCAATCAATCAATCAATCAATCAATCAATCATTCATTCATTCATTCATTCATTCATTCATTCATGATTCATTCCGTTCTTCCTTATTGTTTCTTAATAATTTGTTCAGTCATTCCTGTATGTTTAGTTGCATTGTGTTATATACATGTATATGTGTATGTATGTTTTCTTAAAGCCAGAATGTCACCCAAATGCACGAACTCGGAAAATTTCCGCCGTTGATCGGATGTCAACAAACAGATTTAAAAATCGACTTCTTTCCACCAAATTCATGGGTTTGTAAGCAATATTGCCTCCATATACATAGCGGATTACTTCTTTTTATATGTTTAGATTACGTGTGTGCCTGAATGTTCAGGTTTGAAAAATGCGCTATGTTGGCTTACATACTGCCTTTAAGTTCTTTATCCTTATACTTTCATCATGCTTGGTGGTAAAATAAAAGCAAACAAAACATTAACCCATTTGTGCCCACGATCCCATATATGGGACATAGGCAAACAGTGTATACCCTGCTCAGACGCCGCCTGATGCGGCGTCTGATCAGAGTATACACTGTTTGCTGATAGGAATTTCAATATAAAACAAAATGAAAATGAAAATTTTGACCAGGCATCCCTTTGATAAAATAAGGACTAATCGAAAGAATCTACTGGTCTCAAATAGGTTAAGCTCTGTCAGTTAAGTATTAATCTAAGGGAGACAAACACAGAACAAACTTGTTATACTCATTTAGTGAATTACTTCCCTTGGGTGTGCTTTCATGTTAACACACAGTACTATTCCCTCAACTCTTTTCGCCGCTATAGGCGATTAAAGTCGATTTTGCATACAAGAAATATCTGCTTATTTAAAAGTTTAGACACACACATTTAATACCTCTAGACAATGTTACACGTAAACTATCTAGATGCGAAGAAGCAAATTTTGGATCCTGATGAGACGTCGCGTTACGCAATGTCTCATCATGATCCAAACTGTTTGTAAAGGTTATCACTGTGGCACATGTATCCGCCTGTAGCATGCACAGAGCGTTATGAGCGTTAAATTGTGAAAAGAAAATAGTGTTTATTACGTTAACCATCTGCAGACATAAATAGTTATGAAAATGAACGTCACTAGCTCTACCGTGAGAAATCGTATTGAAATGTGGTGCTGTTCGATAGCTATACCACGTTTTAACCTTGAAATACGGGTATGTTTGATTTAACCGAGTTCGAGATATCGAAGTTCGACTTAATATAAATTTGTGAAACGTAGATAGATAGATAGATAGCTCTTTATTGCCTCCAATAATGGAGAGTTACACATTACAAACAGTGATAACATAACATAGAAACAACAGACTCAATGATGACGACAAATATAGTATATACAGTTCAAATTACGTCAGACGTATAACTATGTATAGAGAGCACATGCACAAATACATCTATACAGTAATACAGCTGGTATAGAGTAAGAGTGCATGGCTGTTGGAATATTTACAAATTCAAGCCTTATTAGAATAAATGAGTTATTCACAGTCAGGCCTGCACTAGATGGCATTCAATAAGGAAACGAACGAAGATAATGAGCAGTCCCAGGTGGCAGTCCCCACAAGAATGAAATAAAGCAGAAAGCTCATAAATAGCATTGCGCTTTACATCAGACCTGTGACAAGCAGCCACACGTACTAAAGATATCCCTAACCCACCCGATCACTAAGCCACACCCCTCATACACACACAGATCCGACTGTAAACAAAACAGTTATAGTAATAAAGAAATTAATATTTTACCCCACTCCCCAACACACAAACACATACAAAACAAGTGAGAAAAGACGATACTTGTCGAAACGAAACATAAGAAACATCGTTGTCACTTGTAATGAGAAGCGTTAGTTAATGGTCAGTGAGAGTGCTAACACATTGTTTCATATAAGAACTGTCAATACGTGAATATTGCATAAAATCATATGGTGACAAGAGACATAGCCAATGAAAAGATTGCGTTTTAAGAAGATGCGCTCAATTTCTGATCAATGCTGTTTGGCTGAAAATCGGAAAGCTTGGTCGAAAGAGAAAATGCACGTCTGCGACGAAAACGACATTTATTATAGCATTGAGTTGTAAGTTTATTTTTTTCCGGGGACTATAGGGAGAGAACAATCACACGCAGCACCTCCCATTTGTATAGAGCACAGATAGTCACAAACAGACGCCGTTATTCGTGCCGTGGTTGTCGTTGGCGTCGTTGTATGAGGATCGTCATGGTTACGATGGTCTAAGAAAATAAAAGTTAAACAAAACAATATAACGCATTAAGGCGCACTCTGTTTTAGTCTCAGCTTGCCTTCAGCTTCAATCTGCTAGGATATATAATTTCTTTCTTAGTGTGCATATTCTTGGCTGTATAAATTAAAGTATTTTCTTCAGTGGAGGAATAAACTTATGGCATAGAATTAGTGTTTATTGAGTTAATTAAATGCTAAAAGATTTGGTGCGATTTAAAGCAATGGTCTAAATTTGGACTAATGATACCGAAAGCTCAATGATATAGGCACTTGCTTCGAGAGCTGAAGGTTGAAGGTTCGAGTATCTTCGGATGGGACTGGTTAGTCAGGCACCTGTTTAGGCATAGTTATCGAAATGTCTGCATGCCTGGTGCCACCCTCAGATGTGGAATCGGGAAGTTATTATGTTTCAATAAACGAGAAGACTAATCACAAGTCAATCATGTCTGTCCCTTTGAAATGTTTACCATGTGTTGACTTACTCGAAGCATCGTGCGGGCAGTTACACATGATCACCTGGTCGACCGTGTAGTGGTGATGGTGTTTACACACATCATGGCACGTCTGGTCAGCGAGAAGCATAGCATCGGAGCCAATCAGCAACACCACACAAAGCAGAATCATCTGCATGACTAACTGTGGAAAACATAGAACAGAAAAAACCTCTTTATCACGACCACTAAATTGGGTTAATTATGAGGTGTTTATGACAGGTAAACTGCTTAAAGAATTGTGACAGTAGGACACAAATTGCAAAGGTGAGCTATTTTGATCGTCAAGTGTGTTCTGTGTCCGTTGTCGTCTACCCGTTCGTTCGTTCGTCCGTCCGTTAGATGTATGATAAATTCGTGCATTGCACTTTTATGCACATAAATGTTGGTGTTTTGACCACTTTAGGTTCGAAAATGATCGTGTAACTGGGTTTCGTCCCTTGTCTTCAGACAGATAGGGACAGGCAATGGGCAATAATGGCGGCACCCATGAAATATAGGAAACCGGGAACCATAATGATAAATGGTGGGTGGAGTTAATTGAGCTAAATAGGGCGTTTTCTTATTTTAGGTGGTTCACGATAAGCCATTGTAGCAAATGGGAACAGTTTTATACAAAATTACATTATCAATTAAAAACACGGGCGAACCAGTTGAATTCTGTATAAATTGGGGCAACGAATTTATTTTAAAACTAGCCCTATTATCGGATATTATAAAGGTCCGTTGACATTTCGGATAAATAAAACCTCGCCAGATTGTATGATGATTATTAAATTAAGGCCTTTCGCTACCGGAAGTCGGTCTTGCGGGCGAGCGGATATGCGTCTGGACGACACAGACCTTTTTCGTACGTGTTTATACTAGAAAATTTATATAAATGAAATGTTGATATAAATTAGTATAATCCTTCATAGCGCAGTTAGTATAGTGGTTGACTATAGTGGTTGACTAGCAATCCAAAGGTCATAGGTTCGAGACCCATCCGATCCAAATATTTTTTTTTAGTGTCCGATTTATTGACTTGTCAATCCATAACGCAGTAATCAAGAGACATGTTATGTTTAGTCTTCGTTGATTAGTACTAGTGATGTTTACGGTCCAAGTATATGTCCACTTACCTGTACGTTTTAGTTTAATGACTTACAAGTCAATTAAATCGGTATACATGTAAACGATTTGATCGAACTATAAAGCCACACCTTGAAGCTTATCAATACGCTAACCTTTCCAAGATCGATATTGCCCATTTTAATTATGTTCAAACAATATAATAAACCTTGTATGCAAGTCCATGAATAAATAATAATGCATTTTAATGACGAAGTTTTAATTCTAAGGTAGGTAACTGTATCTAAACAACAAATATCCCACATTTTAATAAGAAAATATGTTATTACAACAAATCCTGACTGTAATATTTTCTAATTTTTTCAGACTGACTAGTTCATCAACCATATATTTGAATAAAATGAAAACAAATATACATTGAATGAGTCAGTTTTTTGTAATTCAATTTTTTAGCATTTTGCAAAATTTAAATAGCTGATAACATCTTTCTGAACACCTTTATTCAAAATGTTTTTAGCTTTTCTTGTAATGAATGTTGTGGACTACTTATTGGGCGAGAATTATAGTCATTAGCATTATTCATTTTTAAGAAAAATAAAATCATCAAAATTCTAGGTTTTTGTCAGAAAAAAGACCTTAAAGACAAACCACACGATAAATTTTGCCTATATTTACACACATTGTTTCTAAGGCTATTATCATTCTTCATGACAATTTTCATAACAATCGTATGGAAACTACGCGCATATGCGAAGTACCTTAAGGACATGCGCGTCAAAATGAAATTTTCGTAGGATCTCTATGACCATTTCTACATAGGTTCTTCGAACGTACCTAAGTACCATGGTAAAAAGAAAAACATAGGTTATAATGTTAGTTTTTGTCTATGGGCATTTTAAATGAATAATATAGCCATTCTCGGCAAAGAGTCGGCATGCATGATTTTTGGCTTTCTGAAATAATGTTTAGAAATAATTGGCACAAACAGACATTAAAACAGTTAAAAGGTGATGCTTACTAAAAGTATGATGCAAAGTGTATACATTAGAGTTTGTTGCCTGAAGTATGTGCATTTTTCCTAATTTTTTTTGGCTCAAATTCTATGAATACGCTTACTAAATCAAAATATATCCATAAGAAATTGATCAAACTTCATAAATAGATCTAAATGCATTAGGTGTTAATAATAATAAAATGGTAAAAAAGCATATGTTAAATAAAAAAAACAACCAGCACCCCTAGAATGCACCAAAGACAATAGAAATGAAAGATGTCCCGGCAAGCATGCCCTGGACACCCTAGTAAAAGTGTGTACACTTATTGGATGGGGTAGAGGTAAACTAGGCTAATAGCCGGAAGACAACGTCAAAAATATGATCTTATATCATTAATAATTTGTTATTTTACGTTGAACATTTACATGGATTTTTATTGGTATTTTACCTGTTTTACATGCACAGCACGACCCTGAACGCTTCTGAAGCCATCTAACAATAAAATTTCACCAGGAGAGCATGTCCCCGAACTCCAACTAGTTAGAGGTTGTATACTTATATGAGTATGTATGGTAGGGATGGGAGCTTAATATCTGGAAAGCAACCTGTCGAGAAATGTTGTTGCCCAAGATTTAAATAGTTGGGGTCATTTGAAGTATTTTTTACATATACTGAGCAAAAGTAGAAACGTCCCACACGATTACAGGCACATTTGCGGGAAAGTTATATTGTTCATGGTCTAAAACCTATACCGAAAATGAAGTTTTTTAATCCATATCAGTAAACCTCATACTGCTGTGAAGAATTTTCATTTTCGATTGATGTAATGAAGAAGTTGGTAGGGGTCTGAATAAAAGTTGTTTTTTCTTAAAATATTTAGGTGTTTAATGAATTATCATAAAAAGTCCAAAGTTGTATTCAGTGAATGGCCACTATTTGCACCAACACACACGCTACATTTCTACGGCGTAGCGAAACGTTCAATAAGTACCCCAGTCCTCCACTCTTGGCTGTGAAGCCTGTCTCAAATCTTGACTGCTGAATCTTGAATGTTAAAATTTGCGTAGCCTACCATCTGCATTGCTCGGTTAGATTCGTCAGGAAAGAGAATTCGTTGCCAGTCAGCCTGCTTCCAATTCAAATGACGTCGTGACCACAATTTAACATAGCACCACGCGTCTAAATTTTGACCGAAATATGGGCGTCGTGCTCTGAGTGGTTGAGCGTTGGGTCGCAAGCGAATACTAAGGTCTGTGTGTCGGACACTGTCTGTATGTGTTCTCGGGTTCACACTGAATTTCACGTCTAAAGAGATTGTTTTAAACCGAAAGTACCCAAGGGAGGTAACCGACATGAACAATTTCGTTGAGTAACGGCTCTTGAATTATCATACTTTGTTAGCACGAATTTGGCGCGTATGCCCTTAAGTTGTCTTATTTGTTGGGACACTAGCCTTATTTTCGGCTATTATATAATAATTATATATCAGTTTGATTTAACCTCCGTTAGTGTATTGGTTAGTATCCCTTCTTCTCGTACAGGCGGCCCAGGTTCGATTCCCGTCACCGGAATGTATTTTTCTTTTTCGGTCATAACTTTTTTAAAAGCAATAAATAATAAATATCATCTATTTAATGATTTACTTTTCGGAAAACCAATAAAAAAATTACTAAACTAATATTTTATTTACTCCTAAAAGTTTAATTAGCACCAAAGCTATACGCCTTCATAGATTGGCTACCAATTAATGCATTGACCCTACCACTGTCTCACCGTATAACTTCCAAAATATTTTGTTCAATTCAATCCAAACATGGAGAAATCAATGCTTTAGGTTCATTTTACAGATTCTGATACATACCACGAATAAATCGCGTCGTTTTTCATTCGGTTACATATAGATCTACACTTTTACATTTGCTCAGGTTCCGTAGGGGGAAATTGAGGAAAATTTGAGAATTTTTAAACTCATTGAATTTTACATTTTAATGTTCTTAGAGGTGTTATTCGATGGTAAAACTATTTAACGTTTTATATTGAAAGAACATTTCCAAGTTAAGAGTAAAAAATATTGAGCTGGCTGGGATTCGAACGCGGGTTGCTTGTACGAGAAGCAGGGACGCTAACCACTACACCAACGATACAATATATAATATCTAATCCAACTTATCTATATAATAGCCGAAAATAGGAGTGCTTTAAATGATTCGTTGCACAAAAGACTTGCTGAATTCAGTCGCTTACCACATATGTTTGAATTGGTAATTTAGTTTTGAATAACATTGAACCCGTAGGTTACAATAAGATAGTGTGAACCTCCTCAAATAAGAAAACCTCCTATTACAGCTCATATAACTCCACCAATTTTCCTCTATTTCATGGGGGCGGCCATTATTATCCTTTGCCTGGCGTACTTTTTAAGTACGACGGGAACCAGAATAGTGTAACGTTTGCGCCGATTGAAAATTGGGCGGCATATCGCAATAATGGAGCATATGATGATAACTAATTCATCAAATGGACTTTTTTACGTTGATCTACATTCCCCGATTTCTAAACAAGAGCCGTATACGGCCCTAAATCGATCACCTGTAACCGTTGATGTAAACATATCTTGAAAAGCTGAGAAATTATGACAATAGGATTGTGCCAATTGCTGATTGGATGATGCTGAGTGCAAACTATCTAAAGTTCTTATTGAAAAAAATCTATTTTTAGCTCCTGTGACCTAGATATGAAACGGACCGGAACCATTTGAAGAATATTAGTAAATTACATCTAGAAGTTACACTATGCCAAATATCAAAGTTCTACCCATATTAGTTTCAGAGAAGAAGAGGGTTGAAGAGTTCACTATATAACGCTATGTAAATTTGTGACCCCCGGGCGGGGTCAGTTTTGACCCCAGGGACATATTTTGAACAATCTTGATAGAGGACCTAAAGATGATGCTTTGTGCAAAATATCTAAGCTAAGGGTACTGTGGTTTCAGAGTTGAAGAATTGTTAAGTTTTTATCGAAGAAATCTATTTTAGCTCCTTTGACCTAGATATGCAACATACCGAAACCATTTGATTAATACTGGTAAAGGACATCTAGAAGTTACACCATGCCAAATATCAAAGCTCTAGCTATATTGGTTTCAGAGAAGAAGAGGTTTGTAGATTTCACTATATAACTCTATGTAAATTTGTGACTCCCCCGGGGCGGGGTCATTTTTGACCCAAGGGACATAATTGAAAAATCTTGATAGAGGACCTGAAGATAATGCTGAGTGCAAAATATCTAAGCTCAGGGTACTGTGGTTTCAGACAAGAAGATTTTTTAAGTTTTTATCGAAAAATCTATTTTTAGCTCTTGTGACCTAGATATGCAACGGACCGAAACCATTTGAACAAATTGGTAAAGTACATCTAGAAATTAGACTATGTCAAATATCAAAGTTCTACCCATATTGGTTTCAGAGTAGAAGAGGTTTGAAGATTTCACAATATAACTCTATGTAAATTTGTGACTCCCCCGGGGCGGGGTCATTTTTGACCCCAGGGACATATTTTGAACAATCTTGATAGAAGACCTGTAGATGATGCTTTGTGCAAAATATCGAAGCTCAGGGTACTGTGGTTTCAGAGAAGAAGATTTTTTAAGTTTTTATCGAAACGATCTTTTTTTAGCTCCTGTGACCTAGATATGCAACGGATCGGAAATATTTGAACAACTTTCAAAGAGGAGTATATAAGGATCATTCCTGCCAAGTTTGGTTAAAATCCATCCAATAGTTTAGGAGGAGATGTCGTTTAAAGAAATTGTTGACGACGGACAAACGGACGACGACGGACACAGGACGATCAAAATAGCTCACCTTGGCACTTTGTGCCAGGTGAGCTAAAAAGCAGAAAACTCCTGTTTTGAAGCAAAAACGAAACTTGACCCACCTTTCTGCCATTTGTTTTGTGGCCTCAATCAATGCCCGGAAATGGCCTCGCACCTAATTAGTAGTAGCTCACAAAGAGCTGCCTAAGTGAAATAACAACTGCACTCGGGCTACTTGGGCATTAAAGGGAGTTGCCTACCGAAATGGGTATGGTATGGGATTTTTCTAAAATATATGTTTTGTCGCGTTATGGACTTATGGACATTAGTTATGGGTTACATACATTTAGAGCTAAGTGTGCATTGCAACAGATACAGTGGAGAATCTGTTATTCTTTCCCGTTTAAACGCAAACGTACGCAAACGCAAAACACTAAAACGTAGAAAAGTACAACTTTTGGACAATTCTGATAGTTCATGTTTATCATGGTGACAAACAGTTTGGAGCCTGATCAGACGCCGGGTTACCCGGCGTCTGATCTGGCTCCAAACTTTTTGCACAGGAAATAATAGTTTTAGCGTAAACGCGTTTATTGGGAAAGAATAACAGATTCTCCACTGTAAGACGTTATAAACGTTAGATACATGTACTTCAGCTCGCTCACCCCTTCAACTTCCAATGGAACATTTATGTGTCTAATTAAGTATAGTCTAGTATTTAGTCTATTTACCAATCAGGGATAATTTTGAAATATGTTGCTAAATAATAAACAGTGAAAACCCTGATCAGAGGGATCCTAAAGGAACCTTTCTAGTGGTCGCTTACGTGTCGTTTTACTGTATTGTCCAAACGTTGTCTATTTCTCTACCTTGCTGTTAATTTCGTTCAAACAGGACAGAACAACGTCTTCTCTTCCATATGCCCAACGTTAGATAAGAGAAGCAAGACGCACGAAAAGAGGGAGCAAACTGAACAAATCAAACATTTCTCACTGAAGTAAACATCAAATCCTTTGGTGTCACTACTCATTAGAATCGTCTCTTCGAGACGATTCTAATGAGTAGTGACATCAAAGGGTTTAATGCTGGTATAGGTATTTTAGATTTTAGATTTTGGATTTTGAAATACAATGTATACTACTGTTGACTTTGAAATACAATGTATACTACTGTTGACTTTGAAATACAATGTATACTACTGTTGATTTTGAAATACAATGTATACTGCTGTTGATTTTGAAATACAATGTATACTACTGTTGATTTTGAAATACAATGTATACTACTGTTGACTTTGAAATACAATGTATACTACTGTTGATTTTGAAATACAATGTATACTACTGTTGACTTTGAAATACAATGTATACTACTGTTGATTTTGAAATACAATGTATACTACTGTTGACTTTGAAATACAATGTATACTACTGTTGATTTTGAAATACAATGTATACTGCTGTTGACTTTGAAATACAATGTATACTACTGTTGATTTTGAAATACAATGTAATCTACTGTTGGCTTTGAAATACAATGTGCTCCCCTTATCTGGAGCCCAACGTCGTACGACAACTGGTGTCGGAAGTTAGATTTGAAATTTTTAAATAATTTTTTATTTCTCCATCTAATCCTGTCTGGTGACAAATCGTTTGGAATCGTTTTGAAAAGACGATTCTAAAGAGGTGTCACAAGACAGGATTAGATTGAGAAATCAAAAATTATATCTATTTTAAAGCTTTGACTTACGACCATTTTTGTCGTACAACTGGTGAAGATAGTAACATACCAAGTTTGTAGGGGACTGTCACAATAAGCTAGTTATATCAGTTTCCAGCACTCCACTTCCATTTAGTGTGCCATCTAACTACTTTGGCGTGTTGACCCTTTGTCGTCATTATGCCCCGATACTATCAAAATCGTGAATTTAGTGTACTTAATGACATAGATTAAGATAAGAAAGATTACTTATACATATGTACACATCTTGTACTTATCTTACGCCATTGGAGAATTAAATACAGCCGAGCCTCGTTAACTCGATCTCGTTTGAAACGAACTAAGCCAAATTTTAAGGTTGAGGACCCCTTATAAAATCCGCACTGTACGTACAACGATCGACCATTCTCGTCAACTGTCGCGCCTGAAGAACCATGTTTTAGCGTAGTTGAGAATGGACCGACAGTTGACGAGAATGGCGGATCGCTCTCCGTCGAGTACCGATATTGCCGACTAATATTGACCAGATCGCATTAGGGTTATTCAACCTTAACTGCGAAATATGTGAATATTAGACTTGAATGAAATTAAATTGTCGAGATTCAAGTGAATGAATAGATATCAAGAATTTTGTCACAGTAAGTGACAAACGCACCCAAAGTGTTGCATTGATAGTATATAGTGTATTTTGTTGTTGAATGGGTACATGTAACATGTAACCTTATTCCTGAGATTTTTACCACTTCACCGCTTGATTGTCGACTGCTTCAGTATTGTTGTCTGTGGTACACGTTTCAAAGTTAAATTTAAGGTTGTATGACTTAAAAAATATCGATAAGAGTGTCAAACAGTTTGGGTCTTGATCAGAGGCCGCGTTACGCGGCGTCTGATTAGGACCCAAACTGTTTGCAAAAGCGCTTTATGACTTCATTTATATCGAAAGGGTTAAATAATCACCAGTAATGATGTAGAAAACGTTTCCTATGTTTACTTATCCTTCAAGTTGCAGGGCTATCACAAGTTGCTCACAAAAATCCTAAAATTTCCAATTTTTCATCCGCGACTTTAGGAATCGTACCTGTAAACCCTTTCGCTGCCAGGCTCTAGAACACTAATAAAATTACGTGTATGCAAACAGTTTGGATCCAGATCTAACGCGGCGTCTGATCGTGATCAAAACTGTTTGACACCCATATCAATGATTTTTTAAGTAAGAATCGCAAAAATATCCAAATTTTGAAAGTAAGAGCAAAACTCCGAATATTTCAGAATAAGTCCGTAGATCCGGAGAAATTACGAAAATTCCGAATATTTCAGAAAAGTCCGGAGACGTGGAAGCCCTGAAGTTGGCTACTTAATGATTTTTTTTCATTCGCATTTGAAGGTTGTACAAACATCAAGTTTCACAGAACACAAATACAGCGTTCCCACTATATAACACACCCAACGGGAGACAAAAATTGTGTGCGTTGTTCGGAGGGAGTCGTTATAGAGGAAAATTTGCAAACCGTTTGAATCCACATCAGACGCCGCGTACGCGGCGTCTGATCGGGATTCAAGCTGTTTGTCACTCGTCATTAGGTTTCTTCCGTCAAAATGTCCATTATGTAACTTTGAGAAAGAACAGCAGACGACAATTTCAAGCAGACGATATTGCAGCGGTGAATAGGTTATGCATACTTGTCTTGTTAAAGGGAACTGCGGCAAGGGTCGTTTTAAGGAGGGAGTCGTTGTTAGGAGGGCCGTTGTAGGGAGGGAACAATGTACTATCATTGTTCGATATGCCAGGTGATACATGTATTAGATAATTGTTTGTGATGGTTATTTGCAAATGTTGTTAAGTTGTGTTTGTAATTGATGACCTTGATGTGCATGGTATGTAAAATGTTATGCATGATCTCGTTATACACTTATTGCAAACTTTCTTGTCAATAAATTCCATTAGCAAATATACTTGTTTGTCACTATTTAAAGTAAACTTTCTTCTCTATCTCTGTAAACGGTGAAGACATGGCGTTTGTTCTCTGCACTGTACATGTAGATGATACTGAGGGTATCTTCATCTGACAGACCAATTAAATTAAGAAGTGTTTGTATATTTGAATTCCTGGCGGTAAAAATATAAGTTTGCTAAGCACCAAAGGTATACACCTTCATAGGAACCATTGCATCCACAAATTATCACTTTGTCACGGTATAACTTTGCACAGTTCTGTTAAATTTTTACCAAAATTTGCAGGAGTTGTAGCTAGATATCCATTCTATCGGTTCTAATGCGCGTTACACGTCATGTACAGTGGAGAATCTGTTATTCTTTCCCGTTTAAACGCAAACATACGCAAACGCAAAACACTAAAACGTAGAAAATAACAACTTTTGGACAATTCTGATAATTTATGTTTATCTTGGTGGCAAACAGTTTGGAGCCTGATCAGACGCCGGGTTACCCGGCGTCTGATCTGGCTCCAAGCTGTTTGCACTGCAAATAATAGTTTTAGCGTAAACGCGTTTATTGGGAAAGAATAACAGATTCTCCACTGTATCCCATGCAGGTGCATAGGTAAAAAATTGTTTTAGAATATTACTTTTCAAAGAAAACTGCAAAAGTAACAAATTGTGTTTTTGAGTGAACGAACATGGTTTACAAGTCAATAATGGGAACAGTTGAATATTGAAAGGTAATGCATTGGTTTTACCTACAAATAATATCTCTAAAGAACATTAAATTGAAGAATTCAATGAGGTTGAAGATTTTGGTGAAATCTCAAATATTTACATTTTGATCATTTCCTGAAGTTTCGCCTACAGAACCTGAACAAGTGTAAAAGTTATCAGAATCTGTAAAATGAATCCCTTGGAATAACTTCTCCAACTGTCGAATGGAATCGATCAAAAACGTTGGAAGATAGACGATGATAAAGTGATAGGGTCAATACATTGGTACAGTGGAGAAACGTTATTCTTTCCCGTGTAAACGCAAACGAAACGCAAACGCAATGCACTAAAATGTAGAATATAACAACTTTTTTGACAATTCCGACTATTAGATCTAATATTAAGTTGAGTGGCAAACAGTTTGGAGCCTGGTCAGACGCCGGGTTAACTGGCGTCTGATCTGGCTCCAAACTGTTTGCAAGGGAAATAATAGTTTTAGCGTAAACGCGTTTACTGGGAAAGATCAACGTTTTTTCCACTGTACCTATGAAGGTGTATACATGTACCCTTGGTGCTTAGCACACTTTGAGTAGTACATATATACGTTGCATGCTTGTCTGTGTTTCTTACAGAAAAACTAGCGATAAAAACATCCAACCGAATACCGAATTTTTCAACCTGTTTTTGGCAGTGTTTGCTTCAACTGCATGTATATAGGCTTTTGTTTTTTCTTGATAAATATTCTACACTACCAGATTGGGGAAATCGGTCATACATGTTGAACAAAAATTTCCACATATGCATGTGATTAACTCTTCTCTTCAGGGCTACTAAAGTCCACTTTGCAAACAGTTTGGATCCAGATCACACTCCGCGTGACGCAACATCTGATCAGGATCCAAACTCCTTGGCGTTTGTATCAATATGCATTTAGTAAAAATAATTTAGCGGAGCACAGTTTGTCTGCATAAGGATTAAAACAGATGGTTAAAATTGGCGGTTAACTCTTTGAACCCTAGTCCCGCATATAGGCGTCCTTTGCAAACAGTTTATGCATATTAAAAGTGCACTTGTCCTATACAAACAGTGAAGACCCAGATCAGAGGGCTCCATAAGGAGCCCTCTGATCTGGGTTTTCACTGTTTGTCATAATGCAAAACATTTACAAAAACAGCCCTTAAATTCAGAAATGGACTAAACTAAAATGGAAACTGGGATTGTCCATTTGAAGTTGAAATGAATAAAGTCCGACGATTTAACCCTTACTTTATAGCCTGTTTTAGTCTCGAAGACAGATGAGCACTTAAAGCAGGTTGAAAGTAAAGCGGAATGCGCCCGCTGCTTGCGACAAACTGTTTGCAACAGCAATATTGCTTTAGCACAAATGCAATTGCATGTTTTGGGACCGAATAAGATATTGTCACCTCTGTATATATTGATTACAATACTACTGCTCGAATTGATACAGCGCTGCCTCTCTATAATGAGTCGTTGAAGGGAGGGAAACGCGGCGTCTGATCTGAAATCAAGCTGTTTAACACTCGTCATTATGTTTTTTTTCTGTCAAAATGTCTAATAAGTAAATTTGCGAAACAACAGCAGACGACAATTTTAAGTAGACTATATTGCATCCGTGAAAGGGTTGGACACACAAGTACTTGACACATATATCTAGATCTATTACTAAGAACTTTTTTTTTATTTTACTAGACTTCTATTAGGTATCTATTTTTTTTTTTATTCATTTTTTTTTGGATCTAGATCTATGTGTCAAGTACCTGTGGTTGGACATTGTTTATAGGGAAGAGCGGCAATGGTCGTTGTAGGGAGGGAACCGTTGTAAGGAGGGTCGTTGTAGGGAGGGAACCGTTGTAAGGAGGGTCGTTGTAGGGAGGGAACCGTTGTAAGGAGGGTCGTTGTAGGGAGGGAACCGTTGTAAGGAGGGTCGTTGTAGGGAGGGAACCGTTGTAAGGAGGGTCGTTGTAGGGAGGGAACCGTTGTAAAGAGGGTCGTTGTAGGGAGGGAACCGTTGTAAGGAGGGTCGTTGTAGGGAGGGAACCGTTGTAAGGAGGGTCGTTGTAGGGAGGGAACCGTTGTAAGGAGGGTCGTTGTAGGGAGGGAACCGTTGTAAGGAGGGTCGTTGTAGGGAAGGAACCGTTGTAAGGAGGGTCGTTGTAGGGAGGGAACCGTTGTAAGGAGGGTCGTTGTAGGGAGGGAACCGTTGTAAGGAGGGTCGTTGTAGGGAGGGAACCGTTGTAAGGAGGGTCGTTGTAGGGAGGGAACCGTTGTAAGGAGGGTCGTTGTAGGGAGGGAACCGTTGTAAGGAGGGTCGTTGTAGGGAGGGAACCGTTGTAAGGAGGGTCGTTGTAGGGAAGGAACCGTTGTAAGGAGGGTCGTTGTAGGGAGGGAACCGTTGTAAGGAGGGTCGTTGTAGGGAGGGAACCGTTGTAAAGAGGGTCGTTGTAGGGAGGGAACCGTTGTAAGGAGGGTCGTTGTAGGGAGGGAACCGTTGTAAGGAGGGTCGTTGTAGGGAGGGAACCGTTGTAAGGAGGGTCGTTGTAGGGAGGGTCGTTGTAGGGAGGGAGGAAGTACTGTACAAACAACAAACTCTCTCTTTTTGGGATGCTCATTTATTCTAAATCTAAATTTAAGATCTTTTCCTGGTTATTGTTTTTACTGAAATCTCTTCAACACGTCCAGTGGTTCACGTGACAAACTCGGCAGTTTATAGAACACAGCATGTCTGTCAGAGACAAAGATTTCAATCCACATAGGAATATCATAGATTGTCAATGAAAGAAATACTCACACTCTATTGACCGTAAACAGATACCTGTCGTTGTTTTTATTGTATACCCCTTTACCCCATAGCATATTGACAGGTGACCGCTTAAAGCATGTTGGAAGTAAATCAGAATATGCCTTAAGCCGCATTCTGCTTTACTGTCAGACTACCTTATGCTACTATCAAGTATCTACTATAGGACATAGAAACTATTTATTACATACACATTCATAACTGGAACCATTTGCTCCAGTGCAGGAATAAATTAAAGGCGTAAAAAGGTGTATATACATGTATGGGGTACAGTGGAGAATCTGTTATTCTTTCCCGTTTAAACGCAAACGTACGCAAACGCAAAACACTAAAACGTAGAAAATAACAACTTTTGGACAATTCTGATAATTTATGTTTATCTTGGTGGCAAACAGTTTGGAGCCTGATCAGACGCCGGGTTACCCGGCGTCTGATCTGGCTCCAAACTGTTTGCACTGCAAATAATAGTTTTAGCGTAAACGCGTTTATTGGGAAAGAATAACAGATTCTCCACTGTAATAGGATACATTGGTTGCGTTATTCTTAACCAACATACGTATGTTAAAAGACAATGTCAAAAGCTTGTGGACAGATCAGACGCCGAGTAACCTGATGTATGATCAGCATGGCTGCCATTTTTAAGGATTTTTCTGAAATCTTCGGATTTTTCTTAATTTCTCCGGCCTCTTTCCAAAATCTTCAAATTTCTGCTATTACTTTTAAAATTTGGAATTTATGCGGTTTTCTACTAGGAAACATTTATATGGGTGTCAAACAGTTTAGATCCAGATCACACGCCGCGTGACGCGGCGTCTGATCTGGATCGTATTACAAATGCGTTAAGTGTTTCGTTTAGTTTTGGCAGTGTAATGTGGCATTTGATATGGAATCAAATTGGTTGCAAAAACAGTTAACTCACGATACGAAGGCATTTTGGATTAAAGTCCCATTGTGTTTTCAGACCTTTTCTTAATGTCTGAAATACAACAACGGTTAATAATAATGTTTGAACATTCTTATGGGCCAAACTGATCTATGAAATGATGAAGACGGACCTAAATCACCAAAAAGGCTGTTTCAGTCATTTTTGCACTCTAAAACAAACAGCTTTTATCGGATATTCACCAAACATGCTGAAAATATTTATTCATATAAAATTTAGGTATAGTTTGATTATTACTAAAATCGCATGTGGCATATCTGAGTTTTTGCCCTTTATGTATTAAAAATGACTGTTTTCAGCAAGTTTTGCTCTCTAACACAAATACGTTTTATTGGATCTTCACCAAACTTGCTGAAAATGTTTATTGATATAAAATCAAGGTTAAGTTTGATTATTACTAATATCGCATTAGGTATATCTGAGTTATTGCCTTTTTATTAATAAAAAATGACTGTTTCAGTCATTTTTGCACCCTAACACATACAGTTTTTATCGGATATTCACTAAACTTGTTGAAAATATTTAATTATATAAGATTTAGATCTAGTTTGATTATTACAAAAATCGCATGTGGCATGTCTGAGTTTTTGGCCCTTTAAGTATTAAAAATTAATGTTTCAGCATTTTTTGCTTTCTAACACATACAGTTTATATCAGATATTCACTAAACTTGTTGAAAATGTTTATTAATATAAAATCTAGGTCAATCATCTTAACTACCAAAATCGCACAAGGCATGTTGGAGTTATTGCCCTTGAATGATTAAAAATTTCATTTTTTAATTATTCAAGGGCAATAACTCAGACATGCCTCATGCGATTTTGCTAGTTATTGAACCTGACCTAGATTCTATACTAATAAACATTTGTAGCAAGTTTGGTGAAGATCCCAAAAGAAGTGTTTGAGTTAGAGAGCGGACAAGGCTGAAACAGTCATTTTCAGCAAGCTCAAGGTATAGATTCTCCGTAAAAAAAATTAATCGCTTACCCCCAGTGAATAATAATACACACGTTTTGACTGGACTTCATAGTGTTTAACCCTGTGCCTACTGGTCGTAATTTTACGGCGTTTACAAACTGTTTGAATCTAGAAAGACGCCGCGTAACGCGGCGTCTCATCTGGATCCAAACTGTTTGAATCTCGTCTTAAGGTTTGATTAATTAAAACAATGCATAAATCTAAACTGAACAAATTTTGCAAACGACAATGTCCAAGCAGACGTCTGTGCAGCAGAATAAGGGTTAACCAGATGCTCCAGTACACATGTTTAAGCGGGAGTAATCTGAACTTATCTAACATTTTCTCACTCATTTCAGCACCGAATGCTATGGTGTTAGTACTGATTAAACCGTCTCTTCGAGACAATTTTAATGAGTATGACACCATTGGGTTTAAAAGCAGAAATAAAGAATTTTAGTCTTCGAAATACTTCCGTTATCGGGAGCCCTGTATTTACAGAGTTGTCCTTATTTCCATTCACAAGGGAGGCTTTTTAATTTGTACTGCACCAACATATTATAAATAAAATTTAAAAAGCGAATTTCTTAGATAAAGCCGGTTTTTGTGAAAGAATCACGTCCCACGTAGTTCAAATGGGACCCCAAACAACCGTTTTATGCAGGCTTCTCAAAAACACAATGCAGCTTTAATACTTTTTTAAACATTCAATTAAATAACAATGTTAATGCAATCCGGTAACTTTTGTTGTGTTGTTTACATGGCAATAGTCCAGTTTAAATCCCATATTGCACCAGGGCTGCCATAAGTTGACATAAACTTTCTAAGATTTCCAAATTTGCATTTTCAAGTGCGATTTTATGAATCGTATCTGTCCCCATGCATGTTTCTAGTTTTGTTGACACGTGTCTGCTTAAAGCAGACTGTGTGTAAGAGCGGAATGCGCCCAAAGGCGCATTCTGCTTTTACTAGAAAAAAAACAAGATTTAGAAAAAATCCGGAGAAATGGCAGCCCTGTTGCACAAAACTTTGTTTTCTTGTTATTGAATTTTATTTTCACAAATGTAGATCTACTAACAGGCGTGGCGACTTCTCCAATTGTAAGTTCTGTAAATGTTATTTTTTGTGTGCATTATTTATGAGAGAATACCACACTAATGCACTCAACGCGGAAAGATCTTGAGATGTAAACACGAAAAAGATCTGGCAAATTCGAAAGTCCAATTACATGCAGGTTTCGGTTAAAATGTATGCTCAAATCAGTTCATTGGTTGAGATATTATCGCAGCACCTGAAAATAGAATAGTTTTTTCACACATAATGACGTCACTTCCCATCTAACACGTCCATTACCAAACTCTCGCTTGATTATTTTAACAAGAGCCGCATGCGGCCCTAAATCGCTCACCTGGTACCCATGGTTACGGTCATGGTAATGAACCAGTAATGGTAAAGTTTTCTCTATAAGCCATCATTGGTAAATTCATCCCCACTCTCTGGCGGCCATGTTTGAGCTAGGAAGATTATTTGAAGAAAACTAGCAAAGGGTCACCCATGAATCCTTATTTGTGTAAAAATATTCTTAAATCAGACCAATAGTTTCAGAGAAAAAGATTTTTAAAGATTTTCTATACAGAACTATAAGGAAAACTTGCCCCACCCACTGGCGGCCATGATTTTAAAGATAACAAAATGATTTTAAGAAATCTGGTAGAGAGTCATGAATGGATTTTCACTATATAGCCATATAAGGAAAATCTGCCCCACCCACTAGCGGCCATGTTTTTTTAAATAGGAAAATTATTTTAAGAAATCTGATAGAAAGTCACCAATGGCACATTTGTGTAAAATTATTTTCAATTTGGACCAGTTGTTTCACAGAAGAAGATTTTTAAAGTTTTTACTATACAGTAACATAAGGAAAATGTGCCCCACCCACTGGCGGCCATGTTTTTTTAGATATCAAAATTATTTTAAGAAATCTGGTAGAGGGTCACCCATGGATCATTTGTGTGAAATTACTTTCAAATCGGACCAGCAGTTTCAGACTAGAAGATTTTTAAAGTTTTCACTATATAGTATATACATGTAGCCATATAAGGAAAATCTGCCCCACCCACTAGCGCCCATGTTTTTTAAGATAGGAAAATTATTTTAAGAAATCTGATAGAGGGTCACCAATGGCACATTTGGGTAAAATTATTTTCAATTCGGACCAGTAGTTTTTGACAAGAAGATTTTTAAAGTTTTTTCAATTGGTTGCCATGGCAACCACACTTTCAATTGGATGACCTATATTTGAAGAAATATGAGAGAGTGTCCTACAAGGAACAATCCCATGAAGTTTTGAAGAAATTGGCCCAGTGGTTTCCCAGAAGAAGATCTTTAAAGAAAAAGTTTGACGACGGACGGACGACGACGGACACAGGGCAATCTTCTTGTATTATTTCTAAAGTTAAACGTTATATTTTTTTGACATTTTGACAAGAGTGACATTGATTACCAGTGTCAAACAGTTTTGGAACCTGACCAGACATTGCGTAAAGCATCGTCTAATCAGGATCCAAACTGTTTGCAAATGCAAGAGCAGACGTGGCAGTAAACATGTTAACTCCTTCACTGTCACTGCCATATCCAGAGTACAATGGTTATCTATACAGTAGAGAAAACGTTACTTTTTCCCCTTTAAACGCAAACGCATTGCAATTAAACATAGACAATGACAATTGTTTGACAATTCTGGCTACTAGTTTTAACCTGGACAGCAAACGGCCTCGAGCCTTATCAGACGCCGGGTTACCCGGCGTCTGATCTGGCTCCAAACTGTTTGCATTGGAAAAAATAGATTTAGCGAAAACACGTCTATTGGGAAAGAATAACGTTTTCTCCACTGTATGTGCGATGGTTATTTGCAAACAATTTTGATCCTGTTCAAACGCCGCGTAACGCAGCGTCTGATCAGGATCCAAACAGTTTGACACTGATTTCGATATTTTTTGAGTCAATATAAGCTAAAAGTTAAATCTAAGGTAAAAAAAAGTAGACAGTAATTATTAAAAAATTATGACGTCATTGCAATGAATGGGATTACACACATTTACTGTAGGAAATATTTTCTGTTACGCGGCGTCTGATCTGGATTCAAGTTGTTTGTAAATGTAAGCCAAGTCTTAATTTTCCCTCCCTATAACGACTCCCTCCAAATAACACACACACACTGTGTGTCTCACATGTGGTGTCGTTGTAGAGAGGGAGTACTGTATATCATCTTCTTAGCGAAATATTGTCTCCTGTATTGACGAGATCGTTGATATATTATGCATGTATGTACCTATAATGGATTTTATACCATTCCGCCGTGTCGCCCACTTACCACGTTGTAAATATTACACAGCTTGTCCTATGCGAACAGTGTAAACCCAGATCAGAGGGCTCTTAACCAATTACCCCATAAATACGCCTCGAATTAATTTCTCTACTGAAGAAAATAGTTCAAGTTTATACTGTCACAAATTAAAATCATAAGAAATATTTTCTATTTTTTAGCATATAATATGTTAAAGGAGACTGAAAGTAAGGCAGAATGCGCCTTAAGGCGCATTCTGCTTTACTTTCAACCTGCTTTTAGTGGTCACATATCTTCAAAACTAGAAACTGGCCTATATGTGGTAATGGGTTCAGGGAGCCTTCTGATCAAGATCTGCAATGTTTGTCTTTTTTTCAATGCATGACAGAAAACAACCCTAAATAGTCATAAATGGACTACACTTGATCGGAAACTAGAATTGTTAAGGTAAACTGTATAGATACCTCCACAGGGTTTACAGCTGCATGATATCATCGGCGTAAGTGAGGCAATCAATACATGGCCGCTACACACCATGGTGATGTTCTTAGTATCACCAGCAACTCCTTAAAATACGAAAAACATTGTAACTTAGTTAAAATACAAATGTACGTTGACACCAATTACTGTAGTGATTAAACGAAACGAAACGCAGGCTCAATAAAACTTAAGTTGACGTTTTATTGAAATCTGAGCGGCATATATTTTGATATTAGACACAGGTACTTGACACATACATCTAGATTTATTACCAAAACAAAATATTTATATTTTTTAATGCACATTTTCGTTATAAATGCACGTACTGTGGCGTTATTTGATGGAATTTGATGAATAAAAAGTAGACATTGATAAATTAATCATTTCCCGAGGGTACCACAAGAGAATATCGGCAATCTAGTCTATTTTAGCATCAGTTTAAGTCGATAGTTAAGACTACCTGTTGGATTCCGTTCTATACCTTGTATCTATAATAGAAGTCTAGAATTCTTTTTGGTAATAAATCTAGATGTATATGTCAAGTACATGTGGTATTAGATACCGAGCAACGTCTGATCCGACTCAAACGCGCTAATTGGGAAGCTGACGCTGTATTTACATTTATCCTATCGCCTACAGGTTTCTAGCTATCCTATTGGTTACACGACGTCACGTGAACGTCATGTATTTTCCATCCAAGTGCTGCCTTCAGGTGTATAATACTATGTTTTTACTATTTAGGCTTTGCCTATGGACGAAAAAAAGCAAAATTGTACTAATAAACACGGAATATCACCAGTGTGTGATCAGCAGTCTTGTGATCAGTCGGTTGTGTAATCAAGATCACACTCGAGGCTACGTCTCTCGTGTGATTTGGATTACACACCCAACTCGAACTTTTATTATATTCTTTGGGACAAGATCTATATGTTGTTAAACCAAATAATAAAACAGATCTATATGCACCCGTGTATGTTAAAACTATTTTTGGAAGTCATGTGACCACCAATAATTACGTCATAACTTAAATATGATAACGTATTGATTTATTCTTGATATTATCCGTTATTTTTATCGGTTCGATTGGCAGGCCCGTAGGAAGCAAAATTGGATTGGGGGGCACACACTTCTCCCCTCTAAATTGGCCACTCAACATTGCAAAGCGTTTTAAGGCCTTTTTAAAACGTTTTTAGGCCTTTTTTAAGTACAAATATATAAAAATTTGCTTGGATACTATAAGTGGCGGGGGGGGGGGGGGGAGGGGGGCACGGCTCCCCCCTCTTGCCCCCCCCCCCCCCCCCCCCCCCTGTTCCTACGGGCCTGATTTAAGCGTTCATTTAAGCGTTTAAGGGGGTGAATTGAACTGTTTAAAGCGTTATCCTTTGGAGGAAAACATTACAAGTGAGTGTTTAGGTTCTTCATGCTTAAAATTGAAATGTTTTGTTCAATGTTTATCAACGCTTGGTTTCTACTTTCTTTAAAAATAGCATCGAAACCTGGAATTCCGAAATGTCACACACAACGCTTCTTTATATAAATAGATCGTGTACAACTTGTGTTGCATAAAAGCCGTGACATCATCATCTGAATCCAAGATGTCAGTCCCCATGTTTTGTTGTTGCTTAGTTTTGAGGAAGTTATTCACAAGAAAATCAAGCACTTTTATAAGTCTATCAGGGTATTGATTGAATCGGAATACCTTTGTTTTTTCCATGCATTACTTAAGATTATTATAATAATGACGTCATGTTGCCAAAATGATAATGATAAGGATGTCATCATGTTATCATCTGCAATGACAGCGGTCGCCGTTAATGTATTTCGTCAAAAATATTGTTTACGATAATCAGTAGGATTAAACTTTACACAATGTTCAGGTCTTCTATGGAATATACTCTGCCAGTAAATTCAATACACATGTAAATGGGACTCGAGCTGCGCTCTAGTCTTATATGAATTTACAGGACGTATATATTCCAAAATTGGTCACCTGAAAACTGGGTAACTTATAGTACATACCTCCGCAGCAGTCACAACTTTTGACTGTTTTCTCTTCATATTCTGAGAAATAGATGACTGGAATAGTATTGCTGGTACCGCACGTGCCTGAACAATAGGCGATACTGTGCTCCAAGACCGACTCGCACCCACCATCTTCAGTTTTCAGTTTCGCCATTGGGCTATGAATTAGGCTACAGTTGCCTGGTGTCTCTGTTGTATAAAATGGTAGAAAATGTAGTAAAGATCAACATACAGGGGAGAAAACGTTATTCTTTCCCGTTTCAACGCAAACGAAACGCAAATTTAGATCTGAGCGGCAAATAGTTTGAAGCCTGAGCAGACGCCGGGTTACCCAGCCTCTGATCTGGCTCCAAACTGTTTGCATTGGAAATAGTAGTTTTAGCATAAACGCGTTTATTGGGAAAGAATAACGTTTTCTCCACTGTGTAAGGTCCAAAGTTGTAAAGAGTTTTAGTTGAGTCTGAGGTCGTTCTCAACCATTTGACTGGTTAGAACTTGAGCAAAAGCTCAAATCTGACAAATCAAATGCTTGCGAATTATCTCAGACTCAACTGAAACTCTTTTTGACCTTGACAGAAGCTCAAATCTGAATAATCAAATGTTTGAGAGCGATCTAGACTCAACTCAAACCCGTTATAACGTTGGGGCAAGGAATCAGAAAAGTATTTCCCAATGTTAAGGTCATTCACACTTACCTTCTGCTGGTTTACATATTAGACAACACGGATCCTCAGGATCATTTTCCAGTACCTCTCCTGCCTGTAATGATAATAAAATTAACCCATTCACTGCAATCATGTCAACTGCTTTAACTCATTGAGCCCTAGTGACGCATATATATGCGTCCCCTACCAAATGTGTACATGTAAAGGGTACAATGCAAAATGTGAAGTCCCTAATTAGAGGGCTCCTGCATCAGGGACTTCACTGTTTGTCATTTTGAAAATATATTATAAAAAAACAACCATAAATAACCTAAAATGGATCAGCCTTTATTGTGAACTGGAATTGTCCATGTGAAGTTTCAGGGAATAATGATAATCAGAAACAAATTATTGTCTGCTTTATTTCTTATATCGTAATAAGTGTCTGGGGCAGTTTGGAACTTGGTCAGACACCGCTTTATGCGGCGTCAGATCAGATTATAATACAGTGCCCCCTCTCTACAACAACACTCAATGGGAGAAACATATTGTGTGCGTTGATTCCATACATTAACCCTTAGCCCGCCAAATAAATTGTCGTCTGCTATATTTCTCGTCTGCTTTAAGTTTCAAAGTGCTTCAAAGTTGCTCAAAATTGCTGAAAATGTTGTCCGAGTGTCAAACAGCTTGGATCCGGATGAGACGCCGAGTTACTCGGCGTCTCATCCGGATCCAAGCTGTTTGCATATGGAGCTATAGTTGTGAGTGGCAGGCTAAGGGTTAAGAATGTTTCCGAAGCGTTGGCAAGAATTTGCCGTAAAAATAACATAAGTGTAGCTATGAGACCACACAACACGCTTCGAATGGCTTTAGTACACCCTAAGAACAAGACTAAAACTGAATATGTATGTGGCTGTGCACATTCAAACTAGTGTATATAATTTCAGTCGGTCGAAATTCGCAAGATACGAAAGACAACTCCTATTAATCCGTATTGAATTCGGCCAAATTACTCCCCTTTGCTTTAGACAATAAGAAGAGATACAGTTCGTCTTTTGGTAGATATTAATTCCAATTTTTACCAAGAAACAGACAATTTCTTATAAAGTTTGTGTAATTTCCTTGCTTTTCACATACGTTTTCTATGGTAAACACATGAATTTTCATGGTAAACATTACTAAACAAGTAAAATTTTGAAACCGAAAGTAAACGATATACTCGGCGTTCGCCTGTTAAAGCGAATACATCGGCTTGCCAACATCAAAATATACACACTTATCATGATATAAGATTGAGTATCAGTTGAAACAATTTAAAACAAAATGAAAATGAAAATTTTGACAAGGCATCCCTTTGATAAAAAATGGACGAATCCAATATATAAACTTTGAAGAATCCACTGGGCATAAATGTGACTTCAATACTGTACTGGTCAGTACCTGGCAGATAGGGTCCGGACCGTTTATCTGTAAATAGTTGTGTAACTGACATAGTGGCGTTATTGCGATCAGTGGCTGACCCATTGTTTTTCTAAAAATATACATGTTAATAAAAAAGGTTGTCGCAAGAAATGTGAGTGGTTTGACAGTGATTGCTATGATGCAAAATTAGAATACCAAAATGCACTGAAGAATTTTAATAGTAACAGGTCGATTGAAAATAGGCAATTTTTTTTTAAAAAAAAAGAAAATTTATAAAGACATGGTTGTTCGTAAACGACGTGCTTTTAAAAATAAAAAAATAAAGGAAATGGAAAATTTACGACATTCTAAACCCAAAGATTTTTGGTCAATGTTTCGCAAGAGGTCATCTGTAGATAATAATATAAACATAGAGGAATATTTTACCTACTTTAAAGACTTAATGGGAAATAATGTACATAACGAAAATGTTGAAGCTGAGGCGTTTTGTTCTGAGTTTGATTTTAACAATACAAGCTGTAACTTCGACGATTAAATTCAGAGATAACTGTTAACGAAATTCAGGTAGTGGTGAATCAATTAAAGCATGGAAAGGCTATGGGTGGGGATTGTTTAATGAATTCATATTTTATAGAGTCCATTGACATAATTGGGTCGCACTTGTGTGATCTTTTTAATGCTATATTTAACTCTGGTATTTACCCTGACTCGTGGACGGAGACTATAGTTGTACCTTTGTTTAAAAGGGGTGACCGGGATGACGTTTCAAATTACCGTGGCATTGCTCTAATAAGTTGTTTAGCAAAAATATTTGCCGGTATCTTAAATAATAGAATGTCTAAATGGTGTGAGGAAAATAATATTATTTCTGACTCGCAGTTTGGCTTTAGACCTGGACGATCTACGGTTGATGCTGGCTTTATACTTCAAACAATTATACAGAAAACTTTGAATACAAATAGCAGACTATATTGTGCATTTATTGATTTAAAGCGAGCGTTTGACAGTATTAATAGAAATAGTTTATGGCTTAAAATGTATCGACTCGGAGTTAACGGTAAAATTTTACGCATTATAAAAGACATGTGTACTAAAGTCAAGACTTGTCTAAGGAAAGGTAACTCATACTCAGACTATTTCAACAATTATATTGGACTTATGCAAGGGGAGATAATTTCACCGATTATGTTTTCTATGTTTTTAGAAGACTTAGAGTTATTTCTTCAAGATCCAGATCATGGTGGTATTGAAATTGGTGACCTTATGTTAGTTATTTTATTATTTGCCGATGACCAGGTTGTATTTGGTGATTCTCCTATAGATTTGCAGCGAAAGTTAGATAAATCAAAAGAATACTGTGATAGCTGGGGATTAGAAGTCAATTGTAGTAAGACAAAGGTAATGGTATTTAGGAAGAGGGGAGGGTTAAAAGAAGACGAAAAGTGGGTTTACGGGGATGAAAATATTAAAATTGATAATGATTTTAACTATTTAGGCACAGTATTTAGTTATACAGGAAATTTTGCACCTAATCAAGATTTTTTATCAGGGAAAGGATTGCGGGCTCTTAATACGTTAATGGTAAACATAAGGGATATTGACTTAAAAACAAGTATGTTATATGCCAGTTATTTGACGCTTTTGTCGGTGCCATTTTAAACTATAACTTTGAAATATGGGGGTTCACAAAATCTAAGCAAATTGAGAGAATACACTTAAAATTTTATAAGAACTTGTTGTACCTTAAGAAAAGTACTTCTTCTTTCGGTATATATGGGGAATTAGGTAGATACACTCTGTATATAAATCGATATACTAGAATTTTAAAGTATCGGTTTAAACTTGTTACAACCAAAAACGTTATTTTGTCTACTATATACAACATGTTACTAGAAGACTGTCGTCGTGGTAAAAAGAACTGGGTTACTAATGTTAAGTCTATGTTAGAAGAGTATGGTTTTGCAGATGTTTGGCAAACTCCAATGAACGTTAATCCGAAATCTTTTCATTTGGTCTTTAAAAGAAGAGCTATAGATTGTTTTATACAAACTTGGAACGAAAACGTTGCTGCGAGTGGAGTTTTATATTCATACAAACATTTCAAATTGAATTTCGAAATTGAACCTTATTTGGATATAGTACCCAAACACCTAAGATATTATTTAACAAAACTACGACTGTCTTCGCATCCTCTCAAAATAGAAACTGGCAGATATGGTAGAAGTAGTATAAATCTGATTAAGGGGAGATCCTTTGAAAGCACAGAAAACAAAGCAAATACTGAAAATTGCAGACTCGGTTTAATTGAGTGTGTTCATGAGCAATACTGAAATATGCAACAGTGCTCACGCCCCCTAGCACCAGCTTAAGCGGAATTCAACTTTCAACTGTAAATACGCTGAAATCAATGATTCCAAAGGACCAGAAAGTATAACAACACTGAGAATGAAGTACGGGGCGACTTTTTACAGCCGCCACACAAGCACTTAACATCTGCTGTTGTGAATTATATAAATCTGAATAAGGGGAGATCCTTTGAAAGCACAGAAAACCGAGGAATGAAAGATATTGAGACATGTGTGATAAGAGAGACATTGAAGATGAGTTTCACTTCATAATGGTCTGTTCAGTATAGAATGATTTACGAGAAGTACTTTTACGTAAGACCAAGTTTTGTAAAATTTTGTCAGTTGATGCAGTCTTCTACAGTGGAGAATCTGTTATTCTTTCCCGTTTAAACGCAAACGTACGCAAACGCAAAACACTAAAACGTAGAAAAGAACAACTTTTGGACAATTCTGATAATTCATTTTTATCTTGGTGGCAAACAGTTTGGAGCCTGATCAGACGCCGGGTTACCCGGCGTCTGATCTGGCTCCAAACTGTTTGCACTGTAACTAATAGTTTTAGCGTAAACGCGTTTATTGGGAAAGAATAACACATTCTCCACTGTAACAACGTTGTACTCAACAGTCTTACCAAGTTTATCAAACTTGCTCTTAATAGACGAAATGTGTTGGAAATACAGCTTAAACTCATTTCAAACTTACTTTGTAAATAAATAAATAAAAAAGGATCTTATAAACTTATTTTGTAAAGAAATTATGATCAAGATTATCATAAGAATAGTAGATATGGAATTTCATGTTAATGAACTAAATGATATTTTCATTTTCTGATATTATGCTCTGTTCAGATAATATATTATCATGTATGCATATTATGTGACCGTTATACATAATGTACAATGATTGTATCAACGAGGTACGCTTACAGTGGAGAATCTGTTATTCTTTCCCAATAAACGCGTTTACGCTAAAACTATTATTTACAATACAAACAGTTTGGAGCCAGATCAGACGCCGGGTAACCCGGCGTCTGATCAGGCTCCAAACTATTTGCCACCAAGATAAACAAGAATTATCAGAATTGTCCAAAAGTTGTTCTTTTCTACGTTTTAGTGCTTTGCGTTTGCGTACGTTTGCGTTTAAACGGGAAAGAATAACAGATTCTCCACTGTATGTACAAGTTGAAATAAAGATTATGTTCTGTTCTGTTGATAAATGTGACTTCAATATTGTATTGGTCAGTACCTGGCAGATAGGGTCTACACACAAACGTTCCACGCGAAGAATGCCATGCTCACAGAAGGCAACTTCACACTCTGAATAAGGAATTTCTGCTCCATCCTGAAAAATAAGTTTCTCATACTACAGCGCTCCCTCTCTACAACGGCCCTCCCAACAACGACTCCCTCCCTACAACAACCCTTGTCACAGTTCCCTAAACAGGACAATTATATATAAAGCTTTTACTGCTGCAATATCGTCTACTAAATATTGTCGTCTACTGTATTTCTCAAAGTTTCATATTGGACATTTTGACAGAAAAAACTTAAGTGAGTGTGACAAACAGGTTAAATCCAGATCAGACGCAGCGTTACGCGGCGTCTGATCTGGATTAAAGCTGTTTGCAAATGTAAACCAATTTCCCTCCCTATAACGACTCCCTTCCGAACAACGAACACAACATTTGTCTCCCATTGGGTGTCGTTGTAGAGAGGGAGCTCTGTAATTTGCTGACAAACGCCAAAAAAGTATTTTGACTTTATAAAATGTACACTTATATAGATAACTGTAACTATATGACCCGTTCTGTAATTGTCTTTATTTCACATTTTGTGAGCTGTTGTCGAGGCTTTGCATACAGTGGAGAAAACGTTATTTTTTCCCTTTTAAACGCAAACGATACGCAAACGAAACGCAATAAAACATTACAAATAACAACTGTTTGACCACTCTGACTATTTATTCTAATCTGAGTGGCAAACAGTTTAGAACCTAATCAGACGCCGGGTTTACCTTCGTCTGATCTGGCTCCAAACTATTTGCATTGGAAATAATAGATTTAGCGTAAACGCGTTTATTGGGAAAGAATAACGTTTTCCCCACTGTATTAACACTTTGACCTACCGCGTACGTAACCCCATCAACGACACATTCGAAACATCTGTCCTGTGTAACACACTCGTCATCTACGTTACGGTAGTATCCCTCCTCACAGATACACCCAGTCATCTCCACGTCACAGTTCGGAGATGACGACACGTTATTTAGTAAATCGTCACAACTCAGCACCTCACAAAGGGTGTAAACAGCGTTCACTGCATTTTCCCCACATACTGAAGATGGTCAAAATTATTGAAAAAATGTTTGGAAAATTACTGCAATATACATTATGTGAAAGCTACGGTATATATCAGGATTTGTTTTCTTTTCTTTCTATATTTGAGGACTTTTTCCTGTGGTGGGGATATAATTTGTATTATAAGAAAGGTGATAATATTTTTCGAGATCAAATGTAGCTTTACATTTTGAACCCTGTTGAAAAATTGGATCGGTTATTTTTTCAACATTGGTTGTTGACTCGGAGTCATATTTCAAATTTTCATTTGGCGCCGAAAGGATTTAGGGTATTGAAATGTAAATTGCATGACGTAGATGTATAGCCTTAAAAAGGGTATTTCAGTAAGAAATAATTATAATGCAGTCAAACTTCGATATCTGGAACTCGGTTTAATCAAACATATCTGTATTTCAAAGTTAAAACGTGGCTTAGCCACGTTTTAACTTTGAAATATGGGTATGTTCGACCTAAACGAGCATGAAATAATGCAGTTCTGTAGCGTCTGATCTTGATTCAAGATGTTTGTAAATGTAAGCCAACTTTTTATTTTCCCTCCCTATAAAGACTCATTCTGAACAACACACACAACATGTGTCTCCCATTGCGTGTCGTTGTAGAGAGGGAACGATATATTTTAAAACTAAAAAACCCAAATGCATTAATTTTATGCCCTAAGAATTGATGACAATTGCAGATATTTTGGAGCCAGATTAGACGTCACGTAACTCGGAGTCTTATCAGGACCCAAACAATTTGAAACATAACAATGCTTCAGTAATTTCAGAAATTTCTTTAAGAAAATAATAAAAATGAGAACTTCAATCACAAACCTCTTAAATGAAAAGTACACTCATCCAATATAGAATCATGGACGAATCCACTGGGCATAAATGGGTCATTGATTGAAGTATCAGTTCACCCATATCCACATAGCTTACCGGCACAAGGTTGGTCGTTGCACACCTCCTGTTCAACCAAATCCAATTGATCACAGTCATCGGCTTGTTCCGTGATGTTTCGAGATCTGTTCCGTGAACCTCCGCCACAGATGGCCGAACAGCCATTAAATTCTGACCATGTGCTAGTCTTACACGTCGCTGTAAATCGATTGAGTTACAACCAGTGTATATTTAAAAAATTACATAAAAATATGCAGGTCAATTCTCGATGAACCTTCAATTCGAAACTGGTTCCAGCCAGTTAGAAAGAGGGCGGAGTCTCCGCCGCGGAGAGATACCGACCTAGCGACCAGCTAATGGTTGCTATGGAGTGTAATTAGGCTGAAATGAACATGCGCGGCCGATTTTTTAAAATATGCCTTAATATTAGATATTCAAGTTGCATTGTTTATTTTTAATGTCTTATAAGTGTTCGTTAAGCACACAGCGACAGTTTACTGGGTAAAATCTTGACTTTGTAATCAACTCCGAAACATGTATTTTGAACTACTTATCATACCGCATATTATAGTTAGAGATCGAATGGCTGTTACATTCAGGATTACATCTGTCAAACCTATTTGGCCGGTAAACGATATATTTATATACATGAAAACAAATCTGGTCAAATTACACATGAAATGGACAAGACAGAAAATAAAAATATAAATATAAGGAATAAACAACATCTTTTTGCCGTTCACGAGGTATGAATACATCGGCTTCGCAGGGTAAGTTTATCGTAAACGCCCTTTGCGCGTTTATCCCCTGCTAGGCCAATGTATTCATACCGTCGTGAACCGCAAAAAGATGTTGTTTATTCCTATAATCAACATTCCTTGAACAATTAGCTTAGAAAAACGGCTTCTGAGTTGTACAAAATGTTCAGAATAGAATCGAAAACCAATTAGTACATGTACTCTTTATACCTGTGGTTGTGAAATAAAGGGTGGAAATATGCAATAAAGGCCGTGAAGAAAGGTTTTCTGTGCAGCAACATGTATTTAGAGTATCAATGTGATCCAGAGAGTTCTCACTTTAACAATTATCATGCTAAGCGCGATTTAGCTAACATTTGCAAACTGTTTGTCACTCATATTCAACTTTTCTTCAGATCAAAAACCGTCTTTACTGTACACTCACTTGAAAGAAGACTCGGTTTTTGGTATTAAAGACATGAGTCAGCTTACAACTGAATAAAAAAAACATAGTAAGCTTTTAGTAGTCACCTGACTCCAAAAATCAAACTCAATCAAGAATCTACTTGTTTGCGAACACCGGTCTTTACAGTATAAACACCAACTCAACAATCGAAATGCAAAACCTTAACTGATTGTCCATTATAATCCATAAAAGAAACTATATAGTTTTACATATTAAGTTTGTCTGTATAATGTATATATAAGTATGTACTCACTGTTGCACGGGTCATCGTTGCAAGTTCTATTCTCATACAAGACAACTTCCTTACATTCAGCCCTTCCTACGTCATTTCCGTCAATGAAGTCACGTGACCGAGTCTGGTTCCCACCCGCACATTCCTCTGTACAGGTTGACCAGTCTGACCACAGTCCTGGCTCGCAACCTTAAAAACAGTAAAACCTCTCTATTTCGACCACTAATTTATTTCAATTATTGGGTGTTTAAGGCAGGTGACAGCTTAAAGCAAGGTGACAGTGAAACAGAAAGCTCCCTTAGGAGCTTTCTGTTTCACTGTCATCTTGCTTTAAGCTTTCATCTGTTTGTATACAATCAATAAGCCATCGTTTTAGTGGTCGTAATAGAGAGGTTTTACTGTAATAGAATGCCTACAGTGGAGAACACGTTATCCCTTCCTGTTATTTAATCGGAACTAAGCGTAAAAGTAATGCAAAGAATGTAGAAATAGGTTAGTTTTTTATTAATGTTATCGATTAAGTTTATCATATAACTCATATGTATGCAGTAAACCACTCTTATACAGTCCATTCCCTGATCAATCGGATACGTCAGCCGCGCCTAGCTAAGACACACATTGCACAAATACAGACTGGTAGCTAAACAACTCAATAGAATTGCTTCACCACCAGCTATATTATATACACTGGATGTCCTAACACTCCGAACTGAGTTTAGAGCCAGATCAGATCTAGGGTTTACGAAATGTCTGATCTTGATCTAGACTGTTTGCAAAGTCGACTGATTTTGCCTATGGCGATGAAAGTGTTAGGCTATATTTACAGAAAACATTGGTAGAACATTCGGTTGTATTACTGTGAGCATATTGTTTAAAATTATAGATACACACTTTAACACGTTTAATCTATCCCTCCAATAAAGAAAATCGTTCAAATTTATACAGTCATGAATTTGCACCATTCAGAAATATTTTCTATATCCTAGCACATGGTTGCTTAGAACAGGCTTAAAGTAAAGCAGAATGCGCCTTAAGTAATAAAGGGTTAAGCAGACTTTTCCAAAACAGAGTCAGCCATTCCCTAATATAGCATGGCTTGTATTAAGCGGTTCTTTATATAGGAAGCATGAATCTTTCAGACTTACATGTATCTTTCCATGCATTTAGCAACACCTTGTACATACCAGACTGGTGCTCAACTTATATATCTGTTTATTCATCTGTCTGATCAGAGTCTACACTGTTTGTCTATGTCAAATATAAGGGATCGTGGGCACAAATGATTTAATACAGGCTTGAATGTTCGCCACACAAGAACATAACGTACAACTTATGGTTACGTTGCAAAAAGCATGTTCCTCCTCGCTATCCGCCACACAGTTGGTTCCACCACACTCAGGGTTGATACAGTGCCTTGTTCGAACCTTCGTGTAATCCCTGCAGTTCCTTTCACAGTTTGACCATGCTCCCCATCCACCCATGTGTCCATCAACTATACATAAACAGTCAAAAACATATTCATCATAATAGTGCTTAATGACATTATTTGCAGCGCCTGATCTCTTTGTTACTACAGTGAAGAATACGTTATTCTTTCCCGTTTGAACGCAAACGAAGCTCAAACGTATTGCAATAAAATGAAGGAAATGACAATTGTTTGACAATTCTGAATGCTGATTTTGGCCTGGACGGCAAACAGCTTGGAGCCTGATCAGACGCCGGGTTACCCGGCGTCTGATCTGGCTCCAAACTGTTTGCATTGGAAATAATACATTTAGCGTAAACATGTTTATTGGGAAAGAATAACGTTTTCCCCACTGTAAGATATGAATGTTTCCTAAGTCAACAAGGAATAAAATTCCAAAATTTTAAAAGTAAAAGCAGACGAAAGATATATGCAGACGATAATATGGCAGTGACCGTGTTAGACGGATATTTTCATCACAAAGGTAGAGAAAAGGTTGAGGTGATGAAGGTTATGAAGATTTGTGTTGAGTCTAGAGTAGTTCTCAAGCATTTGATTGGTCAATCAAATGCTTGAGAATGATATCAGACTCAAGATCAGGCGCTTAGCCACCCGGAGTCTGATCTGGTTCCAAACTGCTTGGCATTTTAATTAAGTAAAGCACCAACCTTCTTTTCAATAAAATGTCGTTTTGTACATTTCGATTTAATAGCGTATAGATTACGATTCTATGAAAAGGGCCATACATAAATCCTTATCCTGCCGATCGCAAATTGACTGGTATCTGCAAACAATGTGGATCAAGATCAGACCCCGCGTTTGATCTGGATCTGCACATTGTCTGACACCAATTTTTTAAGTTTTTATATATTGGAAAAATATAAATCTAAACTCTTTGCATGCTGGGTAATTTTTTTGTCTGCAACAATTGTCGTCTGCTTTTGTTCTAAAATTAGAATTTTTCAGAATTTCTTTTATATTCAGGGTCAGAATGGCAAACAGTTTGGATCCTGATGAGACGCTGCGTTGCGCGGCGTCTCATCTGGATCCAAACTGTTTGCAAATGTTATGACTGTGGCAGCTATATCCGCCGCTAGCGTGCAAAGAGTTAATTGAAATATTATTTTGCAGACGACAATTTCATGACAGACGACAGTATAATGGTCAATCACGTATATGCTCTGTAAACATGTACCTATTGCCTCCAGAATGGGTGTACAATCAGTTCCACCAATCACAGCTGTTCTCGCACAGATGCTGAAAGAATATTAATGATTATTACACCTCGCTTTCAGTTACAATGTTAATTTCCCATAGACCAAAATTAAACATTTTGCATGTTTTTTATATCTATCCAAAAATATACTGTCACTCTTTTATAATTATTATATTATTTGTGTGACGTAACTCTATATGATATTATTTTTCTCTATTCTTAAAAATACTGTCAGCTATATATTACTTTGTGACGTCACTCTATATGATATTATTTTTCTCTATTCTTAAAGATACTGTCAGCTATATGATATTAGTTTTATAACGTCACTCTATATGATATTATTTCTCTATTCTTGAGTTGAGTTGATATAAACAATGTGATTCAAGTGGCAAAGCTGTCACGTCTTCATTAATCAAATCTTTTTCTTGTAAGGAGGGAGTCGTTGTTGAGAGGGCCGTTGTAGAGAGGGAACGCTGTAGTTTGATATATGGAGATTGGAGTGTACCAAGCTTCACAGTCGTCGGCTGTTTGGACGAGTACACCCTGGGTGTAGTTTAGGTTGTCAATGATGCACACAGACTCGCACACGCCGCTGTCACACGGCTCCTCCTGTTCCACATCAGACTCCTCACAGGCACCACCTACATACTCCCTGAAAGAAAATAAACATTGTTTAACCCTTTCCTCCCTGAAACGTCAAATGGACAATTCTAGTATCGATTTTAGTCTAGTCCATTTCTGACTTTTAAGGGTTGTTTTTGTCAACGTTTTATATTATGACAAACAGTGAATACCTAGATCAGAGGGCTCCGTAAGGAGCCCTCTGATCTAGGTATTCACTGTTTGCATAGGACATGTGTATTTTTCACATGTATACTGTTTGAAAAAGACGCCAATATGCGGGACTAGGGTTCAAAGGGTTAAGTGAAATATGAAAACCATATATTTTATAACCGAAAAGCATAAGTTTCATTTTGAAAAATTAAAAAATTATGAATAAATATAAACTTTCAAACATATCCTAAATCCCTTTTATCACATAATTTGCGGTCTGGGAGTTGCATAAAGCGATTGTATAAATATCGTAATCCATTAGTGGAATATCGTTTTTTGGGCTCCGGCCCAACTTGTTCGTCCACAAGCGCTGCATGTAGCGGGACGCCAGCTGACGTCATTTCATATGACGTTAACGTAAACAATGTAACGTTTTGGCGTATATTCTATATATAGCTGAGGGTCTACATGTACAAACTACGGATTCAATTAATTCTATATAGGTGCTTAAACTTGTTATGTGATAAAAAGAATCTCACATTCGTGCTCATTATTTATCATTTTTTAATAAACTCGTTGACTAAAATGAATATGACGCTCGCCAAGGCTCGCGTCATATTATTTTAGTCAACTCGTTTATTAAAAATGATAAATAATGAGCACTCATACAAGATTCTCTATTTACGTAATACAGCGTTCCCTCTCTACAACGGCAACCAATTGGAGACATTGATTGTGTGCGTAGTTAAGAGGGAGTCGTTATAGAGAGGGAAAATTGTTCACATTTGCAAACAGCTTGAATCAAGATCAGACGCCGCGTTACGCGGCGTCTGATCTTGATTCAAGCTGTTTGTCACTCGCCATTAAGTTTTTTTTCTGTCAATATGTCCAATTTGTAAATTTGAGAAAAATATACCACGACAACTTTAAGCAGACGATATTACAGCAGTAAAAGCGTTAGACATAATTGTCCTGTAAGGGACCTGCGGCAATGGTCGTTGTAAGGAGGGAATTGTTGTTGGGAGGGCCGTTGTAGAGAGGGAGCACTGTATTGGCAGGGAACAGGTCAGTCTCAAAGACTGGCGAGCTCCCATGTAGAGCGGAGAAGACATTATTTGTACCCGTTTAAACACAAGGGAAACGCAGGCGCAATGAAATTAAATGTTTAAATCACACTTTTGTTTTACATTTCTAACGATTTATTTCAATCTGAGTGACAGGCAGTTTGGAGCCTGATCAGACGCCGGGTTGGGTTGCCCGGCGTCTGATCTGGCTCCAAACTGTTTGCATTGGAAATAATAGTATAAACGTAAATGCGCGTTTATTGGGAAAGAATAACGTCTTTTGAGTTTGTGTACTATAGCGCGTTCAGTTAACACTGTTTGCTGTTTAGGTAAGCAGTTTGTGTCCCGTGTGCAGCGTGCAGAGTACAGTAGAGAAAACATTTTTTTTCATATCTCCCCGGTTACACTTAATCTATCATTTTCATTGCAAACAGTTTGGAGTCAGATCAGACGCCGGCGTCTGATCAGGCTCCAAACTATTTGCCACTCAGATTAAAACTGGTAGTCAGAATAAAAAAGATGTCATTTTCTATATTTCATTGCAATGCTTTTGCGTTTGGACGAAAGAATTACGTTTTCTCCACTGTATTTCAGATCGGTAACCATGCAACTCGCAATCGATGGCCATCGACTGCAATCGATTTCTTTACTGAACTTATCACTGTAGTTTACCTGCATCTGTGGCGTACACCTTGTCCACACTCGGACAAACACGGTCCCCATTCTCCCCATTCTTTCATCTCACAACCTGTGAACGTTAGTCATAACAAATACAGTAAAACCTCTCTAAACCACCAATCGATTGTGTTAATTATTACAGTGGAGAATCTGTTATTCTTTCCCGATAAACGCGTTTACGCTAAAACTATTTTTTCTTTTACAAACTGTGTGGAGCCAGATCAGACGCCGGGTAACCCGGCGTCTGATCAGGCTCCAAACTGTTTGCCACCAAGATAAGCATGAAATATCAGAATTGTCCAAAAGTTGTACTTTTCTACGTTTTAGTGTTTTGCGTTTGCGTACGTTTGCGTTTAAACGGGAAAGAATAACAGATTCTCCACTGTAGGTGTTAATGACAGCAATGACAATGTCTCCGTGACATAAAAATATCTGTGTGTTGTCGAGCTTGGCAATGAACGAGGTAAACATTCTATGTTTTACATAGAATTAACTAAACTAAATATGTTATAAATGCTTAGTTTTATTATGTTACAGACTTACAGTATCTGATATTATCATTATTTAAGAAATAACAAATTCGTAGGTGTTCATTACCGTGCATTAGGTCACAGTTAGGAGTTGAGATGTGGAGTCATTAGATCACGAGGCCTTTAGGCCGAGTGATCTATTTACCCACATCTTAACGACTAACTGTGATCTAATGCACGGTAATGGACACCTACGAATTTGTTATTTTAATTCTAACGTGACTTTTATTATAAAAATACTATTTATGTATTACGCGTATGGAGCAAATGGAACAGCGGATGGAAACGCCGCGCGTGCAGTTCATTATTGCGACGTAATATACGTTTCTCGGTATTTTTTGTCTCTATTACGTAGGTTTCGAGACGTGTTAGAATTAAGACTTAACAAATTTTAATTCTAACGCGACTTTAATTGTACAATTACTATTTATGTATTACGCGTATGAGGCAAATGGAACAGCGGATGGAAACGCCGCGCGTGCAGTTCATTATCGCGACGTAATATACGTTTCTCAGTATTCTTTGTCTATATGCCGTAGGTTTCGAGTCGTGTTAGAATGATATTTAATTGAAAATGCATGCTTTAGGAACACAAATGCATACATAGTTCATATACATTTGGATCAATTCTTGTTCCTTTGAATCATAAAACACTGGTATGAATTCATCATTTCTTAAGTAAGTCAATATCCTTTCGCAGAGAGTATTCAAGTATGCTAGCAGTCGTTCAGTAAGGGCTTCGTTCACGACGAAATGTTATTGGCGAACATATTATGAATTGAACGCAAAACTGCACTAAGAAAACAACGTATTCACACAGTTGGAGGCATGAAAATGCGGTTCTATGGGATATGATGAAAGATCGAATTGATTTATGTACTGTTGATCTCATAATTAATTGACCAATGCCACATATTGTCCGATTTTTCTGACTTGTCCGAGTTATTTTAAGAACAGTATATAGTCAATATTATTATACCTCACTCGATTTATCTACTATATAGCCTAATGTGACGTCAGAGGGTTGTTCGGTATAATGAAATAAATATCACATCTCATAGAGGGTGAGAGAACGGATTGGTCACCCTTGACAAGTAAATGTCAACCTCGGCTGACGCCTCGGTTAACATTACTTGCCTCGGGTGACCAATCCGTTCTCTCACCCTCTGTGAGATGTGATATTTATATAATGGTAAATAGGTAAGCAAGGTAACATCGAATATATAATCGTACACTTTCCTACTTGAGATAAGTATGATCCTCATGCAGCACGAGACCGCTGTGCTAACTTTACTGATATTTTATTCTTTCCAAATAAACGCATTTATATACTAAAACTATTATTTCCATTACAAACAGGATGGAGCCAGATCAGACGCCGGGTAACCCGGCGCCTGATCAGGCTCCAACCAGTTTGCTACTCAAATTAAAAATATAGTTAAAATTTCTAAAAGTAAATTTCCACAGTATAGTGCATTGCTTTTGCGTTTAAACGCGAAAGAATACAGTGGAGAATCTGTTATTCTTTCCCGTTTAAACGCAAACGTACGCAAACGCAAAACACTAAAACGTAGAAAATAACAACTTTTGGACAATTCTGATAATTTTTGTTTATCTTGGTGGCAAACAGTTTGGAGCCTGATCAGACGCCGGGTTACCCGGCGTCTGATCTGGCTCCAAACTGTTTGCACTGCAAATAATAGTTTTAGCGTAAACGCGTTTATTGGGAAAGAATAACAGATTCTCCACTGTAACTCTACTGTACATTACGCACACAAATTACAGAATGAATGAATGAATGGTGTTTTACGGCCCATCGACACAAAAAGGTCATTTAGAGCCGAACACAAATTACAGCTATACTTATCTCTAACTGTCTGTAGAGAAAACTCATCCCTTTTAAAGTTTTAGAATGTTCCAATCTAAAAATGACTTGGACAGGTCAGAAGAAAACACTTATACGTATCTATAAAGATTTCTTGCTGCAATCATAGATGGCAAGTTCATTGCAATATCCAGGCATAAATGGGTTAATGGCGCATTAATTATTATATGTACGGTGATACTCACAATCCTCAATGGCTGTACAGTTTAAAATCCCACTATTTTCACATTTGCTGAAGAGGAGAAGAAAACATTGTGTCAACTAATAGGTTTTTTATGACAGGTGACTGCTTAAAGCAACGTGAAAGTAAAACAGAAAGCTCCGTTAGAAACTTTCTGTTTTACTTTCACCTCGCTTTAAGCTGTAAGCTGTTTACATACAATCAATTAGTCTAGTATAAGCTGTCGTTATAGAGAAGTTTACTGTAGATCTAAATGAAAACTTAAAAACCACGACTTTCTTTTTCTAGCTCAGTTTTTAATTAATATCGCTATTTCATAAGAGAGCGTGAACTAAAAATAGTACATGTATACTAGATAATTTCACGAAGTTCCTTTAGCATTTGTCGCATTATTTAACCACTTAACTATCTTATCCCCGTGTACAACGGTTATTTGCAAACAGTTTGGATTACACCTTACAGTACTTGATACAAAATGTCCGGGATTAAGGTAAAGTTACATAAAAGAGCAGAGTTACATGATAGGTAAGAAGTCACTAATTAAAAGTACTTTTACTCATAAAAAAAGTGTTCTCGTTGCCCAATGCAAACCGTGAAGGAGCCCTCTGATCAGGGTTTTCACTGTTTGTCATAATGCCAAACATTGAAAAAACAACCCATAAAAGTCAGAAATGGACTAGACTTAAATGGAAACTGGAATTGTCCATTTAAAGTTTCAGTGAGTAATGAGTTTAATTAAAGAAACTATGGAGGTATAAACAATTGACTTCTATACCACTCTGTGCAGGTAGACAACTGTCTATCATAGTCGCCAAATGGTATGATATTTTCTTCATCCTTGTAACAGGGACACTGCACATGTGGACTGCACTTTCCAAAGAGATCAAAGACTTTTCCAGGTGGGCACCCACATCCATATATACACTCCTCATCTGTATCCACACAAAAGCGTTCCAACCGGAAGTCCGTGCATGTTATATTCATGCACGAGAAGCACGTTAGCACCGTGTCTTCCGTACAGTCACCTGTCAAGAACATTCCCGGTGGGTAAATAGTGATAGAAATCGAAACATCTAATAGTTGTCGATAATCGAACATAACTGATAGCTACAAATCGATCAGTGATCGATACTAATTTGGTTATTTCTTACATGTAGTATTAGATATTTAATACAGTAAAACCTCTCTATTACGACCATTAAAACGAAGGCTAATTGATTGTATAAAAGACAGGTGACAGCTTAAAGCCTGTAGGAGCTTTCTGTTTGACTGTCACCTTGCTTTAAGCAGTCACCTGTAGTAAAGACGTAATAATTAATGAAATTTAGTGGTCGTAATAGTGAGGTTTTACTGTACATTCAGCCCTACCGACCAGTATACACGTCATTAAGAAACAGTCTACATATGACCAGTACACCTGTCCTACCAAACATTGCAGGCCCTTAAAAGAGCCCTCTGACCTGTCTGCACTCACTGTTTGTCATTTTGCATTACCAGGGCTCCAGATATTAGGGGGGTATTACAAAAACTAAAACCTTTATTTCTGCTTTAAACCCTATGGTGTTACTACTCATTAGAATCGTCTCGAAGAGACGATTCTAATGAGTAGTAATACCATAGGATTTGGTGCTGCATGAGTAAGAAAATGTTGGATTTGTTCAGATTACTCCCTCTTATCTGGAGCTCTGATTACACTATTGAAATCAACCATAAATAGTCAAAATGGACTCTAGACAAAATTATCAGGTGTGAATGAATGGTGGATCTAAATGTAAGGAATACCCGTTCATGGTATTATACACAAAACAGTGCTACCTCATGCGTTTCCGTTTGCAAACAGTTCTGATCCATATCAGATGTTGATTGACGGATAAATGTTCATATTTTTTGTCACACACTGCATCGCAAGACAATTTTTTAAGTTTGTTTTCTGCGTCTGATCAGGATCCACACTGTAAACAATTATCAACTCTAGTCGCCAGTGGAGGTGAAAGGGGTTTAACCCTTTGAACCCTAGTCCCGCATATAGATCAGGTTCTTCACTGTTTGTAATAATGCCAAACATTGACAAAAACAACCCTTAAAAGTCAGAAATGGATTGGACTTAAATAGAAATTAAAACTGTCCGTTTAAAGTTTCAGGGAGGAAAGAGTTAAACCCAGGAGAAGACATTACCTTCTGAGCAATCACCAGGCAACGTGCATGGCTCCAATTCAATAGGATCACCGTCGCATTTGATACTGTCACACGATCTTGTGCGACTTCTTATGCCTGGTTCGCATTGGGTGGTACTGGAGCATGATGTCCAAGTTAGCCATGACGTCCATTGGGGTGCAACAGAGCCTGGTAAACATAAATACAAACAGCTTATTGGACCTGTTTCAACAAAACCTCTGAAAACCGAACTTTTACGGACACAGATCAATGTTCGGTTTTGAGACGTTTCCGGAAAAGGAAGGTTTAAAGCGACTCGCAACCGGATGGTGTATTTGCAAAAATAAAAGAAAATGCTCAAATAAAACCAAATGTGTAGCATTATCGTGCATCTGGCATTTGAAAAATATAATCAGTCTAAAAACATCTTGAAGAAAGGTCTTCAAATCCTTTTTTAGATATTTTCCATCGCTAGTAATCCATTCCGTCGAAAGACGCTATAGAAATTTGATCACGAGCTCAGACATACACCGAGCCGAATTAAGTACTCTCCATCGCTACACACTGAAGTACTTTAAATCGTTCCCAAAGATATAAGTAGGCCTGTGATCGAGTGGTCTAAGGGGTTGCCTTATTTTTGCTATTCTGTCCACCATGCCGGGTCCCGGGTTCGAATCTCACCAGAGCTCAATAATCTTTTTACTGAAATGCATTTTTTAAACTGAATTTCTTATCCTTAACTAATTCTTACCCGCTCATATAAGCGTTTGACATATATTTACAAATTACTATATGTAATGCTTAATCTGTTTTTCGTGTGTTTAGAAAGTAGTTTTAACCGTCTTACCATAGGAAGCAATCCATACAGTATCGAAAGTAAACACAGAACACATTCACTCTACCACCGTAGATAATCAGATTTGCTATTTAATTGTGTTTTGGTACAGATTTATTTTTAAAGATCCCGACACAGACTGGTACATCAACATTCTTAAAATTTCTGCTCCAAAAGTAGTGCCTAGCCCAAGACAGAGGTGAATGGGTGAACCGGTGGTGAACGAGAATGGCGTGAAATTTATATGCAGATGTTTTCCACAATTTCTCTGGACCTACCGATTTGCCCCGAAACTTTCGTATTTCTGCTCTTACTTTTAAAATCTGGAATTTTAATGCGTTTTTACTAAGAAAACATTGATATGGTGTCAACAATTTAGATCTAAATCAGATGCCGCGTTACGCAGAGAAAGGGTTAAACGTACGATTCCTAAAATCGGCATTGAAAAATTGGACATTTTAGGATTTTTATGAGCAACCTATGGTAGCCCAACATAGTTGATCCGCAACTTACTTGCGCATCGTTCTGTGTTGCAGTCCTTCGCTTCAAAATCGAGTTCATCACATGTGCCGTCACCGATGACGTCACGTGTGCGTTTGCTCAGACCAACGATGCATTCACTCCATTCCGACCATTCATTTCGTGTACAGTCTGAAAGGAAACCAAGGGAACATAGGAGATTGTTCTATTCAGTGCTCGCTAAGACGCAGTGAAATCTTACCAATACAGTGTTCCCTCCCTACAACGGCCCTCTAAACAACAACTACCTCCTTACAACGACCCTTGCCGCTGTTCCCTAAACAGGACATATGTCCAACCTATTCACGACTGCAATGTCGTCTGCTTAAAATATCGTCTGCTATTTTTCTCAAAGTAACATAATAGACATTTTGACAAAAAAAATAATGACGAGTGACAAACAGCTTGAATTCAGATGAGACGACGCGTTAGGCGGCGTCTCATCTGGATTCAAGCTGTTTGAAAGTTTCCCTCCCTATAACGACTCCCTCCGGACAACGCACACAGTTTGTGTCTCCCGTTGGGTGTCGTTGTAGAGAGGGAGCGCTGTAGAACCAGTGGAAGCCTCATAGAGTATGTCAATACATGTTGTGTCTTTATCCCTTCACCACCATAGGCGGTCTAAACAGTTTGAATTGTGATAAGAAATCGGGTGACATAGTTTCATATTTTTTGAAAATAAAATAAAAAAGCAAGGGAAAAAAATAGGCATTTTAAATGCCTATTTATATTTCCCTTTGCTTTTTAGCTCACCTGAGCACAAAGTGCTCAATGTTAGCTATTGTGATCGGTCGCCGTACGTCGGTGTCGGTGTCGTCTGTTCACAAATTGTTTCATATAACTTCTTCTCTCAAACCAATGGCCCAATTTTAACCAAACTTGGTCAGATACATACTGTAGTTGTGAGCTTTAAAAATTGTCAAAACAAGCGGAAGGGGCGATCGGTCTTGTTGCCATGCCAATCATGCACACTATCTCATCCGAACTCTTATGGTAATAAACAATCTGAGGAAGTTTGAGAAAGATGGGATAAATATTGTGGCCTCTAGAGTGTAAACACTAAAATGGTTGACGACGAACGACGAACGACTAACGACGGACGTCGGTAATTCAATGATTGCAAAAGCTCACATTGAGCTAGCTCAGGTGAGCTAAAAATACCTACTTGTACACTGTGAGATGTCGCTACACTGTATGTTTTCATCTTCGCACGTGCTGAAATGAAATTAAAACAGTCAATACCTACAGCAACCCCTACGACAAAATAAGTACTTTCATTGTTCAGTGAATGTGGCTGCTCAACTCATTATCCCCTGAAACTTCCAATGGAAAATTCCAGTTTACAATAAAGACTGGTCCATTTTAGAATATTAAGGGTTGTTTTTTATAATTTTTATAATATATTACGAAATGACAAACAGTGAATTCCCTGATTAGAGGGCTCCTGCAGGAGCCCTCTAATCAGGGAATTCACTGTTTGCATAAGACAAGTGTAACCTTCAGAGGTACACTTTTGGTAGAGGACGCATATAATATTATGCGTCACTAGGACTCAATGAGTTATTTAAAGTAGGGTGAAAGTAAAACAGAAAGCCCTATTAGCAGCCTTCTGGTTTACTTCCACCCTATGTGAGGTTATTTACAGGTAACACCGTCATTGAGTCTTGTTAAATGTGATTAATGTAAGCACCCCTTCAGTGGTGCTACCTCTGTGTTAAGGTTAAAAGTAGCCACTTTCTAAGAGGGAACTTATGCTTATGGCGAAACTGTGGAAGAAATACACAGCACTAGAAAATATCTAACGAAATAAGATTCTGTGACTTTTCTTGAGGTAGTTTTTAGAATAATCATATATTTTTAAATACCAGAAGCATGATAATGTCAAACATTTGGTCAAACATTTGGTTTTATTTGGGTATTTTATTTTTTATTTTTGCAAATGGTTTTCAGCCCCTTTTAAATTGCTCGATATCATGGATTGAACGAAAAAGGACCAACTCAATGAAAGTCGCAGATAGCAATACTCGAAAACTGATATTTGCTGTTATCTATGAGTTTCATTTACATTGTAACTTATTATCCCCTAAAACTTCCAATGGACAATTCCAGTTTACAATAATAGGTTGGTCCATTTTAGACTATTTAGGGTTGTTTTTTGTAATCAATTGCAAAATGACAAACAGTAAAGTCCCTGATCAGAGAGCTCCTGCAGGGGCCCTCTGATCAGGGACTTCACTGTCTGTACAAAACAAGTGTACTGTTCACAGGTACACATTTGGTAAAGGACGCATACAGTGGAGAAAACGTTTTTCTTTCCCGTTTGAACCCAAACGAAACGCAAACGCAAATCGCTAAAATGTAGGAAATTACCATTTTTGGACATTTCTAATTATAGTTATTTAATCTGGGTGGCAAACAGTTTGGAGCCTGATCAGACGCCGGGTTCCCCGGCGTCTGATCTGGCTCCAAACTGTTTGCAATGGATATCATAGTTTTAGCGTAAACGCGTTTATTGGGAAAGAAAATAACGTTTTCTCAACAGTATATGCGTCACTTGGGCTCAATGAGTTAACTTACCAGCTTTTACATAAAATATGAACAGTGTCACCGGTAGATACCTCGTCGCCAATATAAAACACCTGATCAGCCCTGGAAAAGTTCCCGTTAGTATCCAGATCTATGAAGCCAATCTGATTGTGGGTGGGCGGTTTACCAAACAGATTAATAAACAAGGTGTCATTGAACACGCATATACCTGTAAATATATCATTTATACAGTGATTTTTGCTGGATATTTAAGGAATAATTCGAATATTTATTGTATTCATGGAGGTATGAAAAAAAAACCTGGTCACACTGTATGAAACCGCGAAGCGGTTTCATACAAAAGTGTGACCAGGTTTTTTTTTCATACCTCCATGAATACAATAAATATTCCGAATTATTCCTTATAATTTAATATCACTACTGAATTTAAGAAAGTAGTTAAATAGAGAATCTGACGCGAATGTTCACTTTTAACGCTTTTAAAACGTAGGTTGTAGTCCCTCCGCCATATATATTTTCCGCCAAAACGCGTTGTTGTTTTGTAGTAACGTCGACGTAAATGACGTCATTTGGCGTCCTGCTTCATGCAGCGCTTGTGGAGAGCAGTTGGACTAAGAGAAAGTAGTCCTGACAAGGCGTGGCCTGAATTTTATTTTTTTCATGGAGTTATGAAACAAAAATTACAGCCAATCACTGCTAACCAAATGTAATGAAAACAAACAATATTAAATTATACACGTATGTTATTTAAACGAAGTTAAGTTTCGCCCATTTAGCCAAATTAATCAAAATTGCTCATTATAGCAGACGACATAATAGCGTCCCTTAGGGAAAAGGACTGCTAAAGAAGGCAGTTTTTTTTAAAAAAAATAGCAGGGTTTTTTTCAGGGCCAAGAGTTGTTGGTCCCGGGGGCAGTATATTGCAGTTTTCATATAACAGCTAAAAACTGGATGTATAGCTCTATTCTATGTCATACAAGTAGATTCTATATATATTCAGCAAATGTAGAAACGTCTGAAAAACTGAGTAAACTTCATTTTCTGTATAGGTTTAACTACCAACCTTGTAACTTTCCAGCTAAGTTTCCTGTAATAGGGTGGGACGTTTCTACATATACCCAGTATAGATTATTAAATTCGTGTGTTTATTGAACTCTTTGTATAAATTCTATGTTATTCGATAAAGGCTCGTGACATAAATTAGAATCTATATTTTAACCAACTCGTTAAATAAGTTCAGTTCTGTTCGTGCTGATGTCATTCGATGGAGTAACATTCATGGACAGACACCAGTAGAAACTTTTAGCGCTTATGTACTCCTGCTTAAAGACATTTCCTCAGTCCATTGATGGACTACCCCCCCCCCCCCCCCCCCTTGTTCTTGACAGGCCAATGTCACCAATCTCAAGTTGTCTAGAGAGGCCCTTACATAAGGGGTTTTCAATGGGTTTTACTCACCAAACTATCAAATATAAGGTGCAGGGCTAACAAGAAACGCCTGACAGGTATGGATAAAATCATGCTTTTAATGAAGTAGGGATTATCACCGAAAGTAGGTCAGGAAATGTCTTTAAGAAGGATCGCCATCCCATGCTTTCCATGGTTCTAATGGCTATCATACTTATGAACATGGACCTTATATATACTTTGTATACACCCCCATTCAGTAATGCTTAAAGCCATAACTTGACCTAGCGTGGGTGGTAACACCTAGTCCGAAAACAAAATTAAATCATTGAGTGCATACCTTTACTGTACAAATGTCTAGGCAAAGAATAAGTCACGTCAGACCCGTACCTTATAGTTGATAGTTTGGTTAGTAAACCTATTGAAAACACCCTTGAGTGTGAGTATGTCAGTGCCTCTATAGAAAACTTTAGGATCGCTGAGCCATTTTTGCACTATTTTCTCATGCTTTACAGCTACTTTTATGCCTGGTGGGGGCAATGGGGTGAGGGATAATTGAATGGACTTGGGTAATAGATTTAACTGATTGGATTGTAACTTAAATACAACAGTCACATGATCGTACTGGATCGATCCGGTGAGAATAAATTTTATTATCGTACTTGACTTATGTTGTGAATACATCCTAAACTCGCATATTGTTTTACATATTTGTTTTTACATATTTTAATTTATTGTAAAGTTAGAGGATAAGGAAGCTTTATGAATAAGCAATTGTTATTATATTAAACGAAATAGAATTCGAGCGAAAAATAATTACATAAAAATCTATTGCGACCACTTAAAGATGGGCAATTGACCTCATAAAAAGTAAGCGACAGCTTCAAATAAGGTGAACATCAAACAGAAAGCTCCTAGAGAAAGCTCATGTTTTACGTTCACCTTGCTTTAAGCAGTCACTTGCCTTAACTCTTTGAACCCTAATCACGCAAAAATTCGTCATTTTCAAACAGTGTACCTGTGAGGAGTACACTTTTCCTATGCAAACCGTGTTGACCCTGATCAGAGGGCTCCTTAATGAGCCCTCTGATCACGGTTTACACTGTTTATCATTTTGACATATACTGTACAAATCAACTCTAAAAAGTCAAAAATGGACTAGACTTATAATAAAAAACTAGAATTGTCCATTTGAGGTTTCAGGGAGGAAATGGTTAAACCCCTGATAATTACAGTGCTCGCTCTCTGTACAACGACACCTAAGGTGAGACAATGATTGGATGTGTTTTTCGGAGGGAGTTGTAATAGGGAGGGAAAATTAAGACATGGTTTACATTTGTAAACAGCTTAAAAGGATCAGACTCATCCTTACCCGGCATCTGATCTTTATTGAAGCTGTTCGTCACTCGTCATTGATGTATTTTCTGTCAAAATGTCCAATATGTGACTTAGAGGAAAAACAGCAGACAACAATTTTAAGCATATGATATTGCACCAATGAAAGTGTAAGTTTGAATAGTCTTGTTTGGATAATAGCGGCACACGTTGTTATTGGGAGGGAATCCTTGCTTGCAGGACCGTTGAAGGGAGGGAGCACTGTAACTCAATTTCATAAGTACAGTCGAACTTCGATATTGAACTCGCCTAACTCGAACTAACCGATATTTCGACACATGAATTACATCATTTCATGTTCGGTTCAGTCGAACATACCCGTAGTTCAAAGTTAAAACGTGGCTAAGCCACGTTTTAACTTTGAACCACGGATATGTTCGACATAACCGAGTTCGAGATATCGAAGTTCGACTGTATCTCAAAAGCTGCAGTCCATGCCTGATAAGCATGTCCAAGTAAAAGACTGACAAAACAATGGAAAAACCTCTCTATTACAAACCGCAAAATTGTACAGTGTTCCCTCCCTACAACGGCCCTCCCAACAACGACTCTCTCCTTACAACCGGCTTTTGCCGCTGTTCCCCAAACAAGACAATTATATCTAAAGCTTTCACGATTGTAATAATGTCTGCTAAAGGTTATCATCTGCTGGTTTTCTCAAATTTACATATTGGTCATTTTGATTGGAAAAATATAATAACGAGTAACAAACAGCTTGAATCAAGATCTGACGCCGAATTACGCGGCGTCTGATCTGGATTCAAGCTGTTTGCAAATGTAAATCAATTTCCCTCCCTATAACGACTCCCTCCGAACAACACACACAATCTGTGTCTCCCATTGAGTGTCGTTGTAGAGAGGGAGCGCTGTATTAACTATTAAGTGTTTTCGACAGATGTTTGCTTAAAGCAAGGCGACAGTAACACAAACAGCTCCTTCAGAAGCTGTCTGGTTTACTGTCATCTGCCTGGTAATACAGTCAATTAGCTTTCGTTTTAATAATGGTCGCAGCTTTGACTGTATTAAACAATGAACATGCATGGCAGTAAGGAATAATGCAATGGGTAATGCTGCATGACTATAAAACATTTTGAAGAAAGGTTAGGGGGAATAAATCGAAATACCTGTAGAACCAGGCGCGGTTGTTGGTCCAGTAACACTTATCGAAGAAGAAAAAACAGTATTGGTTGATGAAGAAAAGGGTGTTGTTATCCTTGATGTAGATGTTCGACTTGGTACTGAAACATTAATCGTCGAAGTACTCTCTGTCCCTGTAGACCCGACCAAAGAACTACTTGAAACCTCCGTTGACCCTGCTGATCTTGAAGATTGGGACGTCATTTCACTAGACTGAGATGGAACTGTACTGGAAGGTGCTTGGGAACTCACCGTTGATACAATTGAGGTCCCTGAAGAGCTAGCAGACGGTACGCTTGTTGTTCCTGCAGAACTTGACGAATACGGATAAAGAGTCTTCGTTGATGGCACCGATGCCGTTGTTATCTCTGATGAACTCGTTGATACAATTGTGGTTCCAGAAGAGCTAGCAGACGGTAAGCTTGTTGTTCCTGCAGAACTTGACGAAGACGAATAAACAGTCTTCGTTGATGGCGCCGATGCCGTTGTTATCTCTGATGAACTCGTTTCACTTACTCCTTGTGTCTGCGAAGACTCAGGTGGTTGTGAACTTGGTACTGAAGCACTAATCGTCGAAGAACTTTCTGTCCCTGCAGATGTAAATCCTGTAGATCCAACCACAGAACTAGTTGAAACTTGCGGTGACCCTGACGGGCTTGAAGATTGGGACGTCATTTCACTAGACTGAGATGGAACTGAACCGGAAGGTGCTTCGGAACTCACCGTTGATACAATTGAGGTTCCTGAAGAGCTAGCAGACGGTAAGCTTGTTGTTCCTGCAGAACTTGACGAAATCGGATAAACAGTCTTCGTTGATGGCGGCGATGCCGTTGTTATCTCTGATGAACTCGTTTCACTTACTCCTTGTGTCTGCGAAGACTCAGGTGGTTGTGAACTTGGTACTGAGGCACTAATCGTAGAATAACTTTCTGTCCCTGCAGATGTAAATCCTGTAGATCCAACCACAGAACTACCTGAAGCTTCCGGTGAAACAGACGTGCTTGAAGATTGTGACGTCATTTCACTAGACTGAGATGGAACTGTACTGGAAGGTGTTTGGGAACCCACAGTTGATACAATTGAGGTTCCTGAAAAGCTAGCAGACAGTACGCTTGTTGTTCCTGCAGAACTGGACGAAGACGGATAAACAGTCTTCGTTGATGGCGCCGATGCCGTTGATATCTCTGATGAACTCGTTTCACTTACTTCTTGTGTCTGCGAAGACTCAGGTGGTTGTGAACTTGGTACAGAAGCACTAATCGTCGAAGAAATTTCTGTCCCTGCAGATGTAAATCCTGTAGATCCAACCGCAGAACTAGTTGAAGCTTCCGGTGACCCTGACGGGCTTGAAGATTGGGACGTCATTTCACTAGACTGAGATGGAACTGTACTGGAAGGTGCTTGGGAACTCACCGTTGATACATTTGATGTTCCTGAAGAGCTAGCAGACGGTACGCTTGTTGTTCCTGCAGAACTTGACGAAATCGGATAAACAGTCGTCGTTGATGGCGGCGATGCCGTTGTTATCTGTGATGAACTCGTTTCACTTACTCCTTGTATCTGCGAAGACCCAGGTGGTTGTGCACTTGGTACTGAAGCACTAATCGTCGAAGAACTTTCTGTTCCTGCAGAGGTAATTCCTGTAGAGCCAACCACAGAACTACTTGAAGCTTCCGGTGAAACTGACGGACTTGAAGATTCGAACGTCATTTCACTAGACTGAGATGGAACTGTACTGGAAGGTGCTTGGGAACTCGCCGTTGATACAATTGAGGTTCCAGAAGAGCTAGCAGGCGGTAAGCTTGTTGTTCCTGCAGAACTTGACGAAATCGGATAAAGAGTCTTCGTTGATGACGCCGATGCCGTTATTATCTGTGATGAACTCGTTTCACTTACTCCTTGTGTCTGCGAAGACTCAGGTGGTTGTGAACTTGGTACTGAAGCACTAATCGTCGAAGAACTTTCTGTCTCTGCAGATGTAAATCCTGTAGATCCAACCACAGAACTACTTGAAGCTTCCGGTGACCCTGACGGGCTTGAAGAGTGGGCCGTCATTTCACTAGACTGAGATGGAACTGTACTGGAAGGTGCTTGTGAACTCACCGTTGATACAATTGTGGTTCCTGAAGAGCTAGCAGACCGTAAGTTTGTTGTTCCTGCAGAACTTGACGAAGTCGGATAAACAGTCTTCGTTGATGGCGCCGATGCCGTTGTTATCTCTGAAGAAATCGTTTCACTTACTCCTTGTGTCTGCGAAGACTCAGGTGGTTGTGAACTTGGAACTGAAGCACTAATCGTCGAAGAACTTTCTGTCCCTGCAGATGTTAATCCGGTAGAGCCAACCACAGAACTACTTGAAGCTTCCGGTGAAACTGACGTGCTTGAAGATTGGGACGTCATTTCACTAGACTGAGATGGAACTGTACTGGAAGGTGCTTGGGAACTCGCCGTTGAAACAATTGAGGTTCCTGAAGAGCTAGCAGACGGTACGCTTGTTGTTCCTGCAGAACTTGACGAAGTCGGATAAACAATCTTCGTTGATGGCGCCGATGCCGTTGTTATCTCTGATGAACTCGTTTCACTTACTCCTTGCGTCTGCGAAGACTCAGGTGGTTGTGAACTTGGTACTGAAGCACTAATCGTCGAAGAACTTTCTGTCCCTGCAGATGTAAATCCTGTAGATCCAACCACAGAACTACTTGGAGCTTCCGGTAACCCTGACGGGCTTGAAGATTGGGACGTCATTTCACTAGACTGAGATGGAACTGTACCGGAAGATGCTTGGGAACTCGCCGTTGATACAATTGAGGTTCCTGAAGAGCTAACAGACGGTAAGCTTGTTGTTCCTGCAGAACTGGACGAAAACGGATAAAGAGTCTTCGTAGATGACGCCGATGCCGTTATTATCTGTGATGAACTCGTTTTACTTACTCCTGGTGTCTGCGAAAACTCAGGTGGTTGTGAACTTGGTACTGAAGCACTAGTTGTTGAAGAACTTTCTGTCCCTGCAGATGTGAATCTTGTAGATCCAACCACAGAACTACTTGAAGCTTCCGGTGATCCTGACGGGCTTGAAAATTGGGACGTCATTTCACTAGACTGAGATGGAACTGTACTGGAAGGTGCTTGGGAACTCACCGTTGATACAATAGAGGTTCCTGAAGAGCTAGCAGACGGTACGCTTGTTGTTCCTGCAGAACTTGACGAAATCGGATAAACAGTCTTCGTAGATGACGGCGATGCCGTTGTTATCTGTAATGAACTCGTTTCACTTACTCCTTGTGTCTGCGAAGACCCAGGTTGTTGTGAACTTGGTACTGAAGTACTAATCGTCGAAGAACTTTCTGTCCCTGCAGATGTAAATCCTGTAGATCCAACCACAGAACTACTTGAACCTTCCGGTGAAACTGACGGGCTTGAAGATTGGAACGTCATTTCACTAGACTGAGATGGAACTGTACTGGAAGGTGCTTGGGAACTCACCGTTGGTACAATAGAGGTTCCTGAAGAGTTAGCAGACGGTACGCTTGTTGTTCCTGCAGAACTTGACGAAGACGGATAAAGAGTCTTCGTTGATGGCGCCGATGCCGTTGTTATTTCTGATGAATTTGTTTCACCAACTCCTGCTGTCTGCGAAGAACTAGGTGGTTGTGAAGTCTGTTCTGTTGTATATATTGCCGAAATACTTACTTCAGCTGAGGGTCTTGCTACAATTTCATTATCGCCAGCAATAGCACCAAGTCCAGGAGACCTCCCTGCATTGATATTATTTGTTGAAGTCGTCATACTTGATTGAGATTGACCTGTAATAGTAGATGCTTGACCACCTGTGGAACCAGGAGATATTACGCTGGTTGATTCCACAGTGCCACTTGATGGTTGAAAAGGGGGCTTCGTTGATGGCGCCGATGCCGTTGATATCTCTGATGAACTCGTTTCACTTACTTCTTGTGTCTGTGAAGACTCAGTTGGTTGTGAACTTGGAACTGAAGCACTAATCGTCGAAGAACTTTCTGTCCCTGCAGATGTTAATCCGGTAGAGCCAACCACAGAACTACTTGAAGCTTCCGGTGATCCTGACGGGCTTGAAGATTGGGACGTCATTTCACTAGACTGAGATGGAACTGTACTGGAAGGTGCTTGGGAACTCGCCGTTGATACAATTGAGGTTCCAGAAGAGCTAGCAGACGGTACGCTTGTTGTTCCTGCAGAACTTGACGAAATCGGATAAACAGTCTTCGTTGATGGCGGCGATGCCGTTGTTATCTCTGATGAACTCGTTTCACTTACTCCTTGTGTCTGCGAAGACTCAGGTGGTTGTGAACTTGGTACTGAAGCACTAATCGTCGAAGAACTTTCTGTCCCTGCAGATGTTAATCCGGTAGAGCCAACCACAGAACTACTTGAAGCTTCCGGTGAAACTGACGTGCTTGAAGATTGGGACGTCATTTCACTAGACTGAGATGGAACTGTACTGGAAGGTGCTTGGGAACTCGCCGTTGAAACAATTGTGGTTCCTGAAGAGCTAGCAGACGGTACGCTTGTTGTTCCTGCAGAACTTGACGAAGTCGGATAAACAATCTTCGTTGATGGCGCCGATGCCGTTGTTATCTCTGATGAACTCGTTTCACTTACTCCTTGCGTCTGCGAAGACTCAGGTGGTTGTGAACTTGGTACTGAAGCACTAATCGTCGAAGAACTTTCTGTCCCTGCAGATGTAAATCCTGTAGATCCAACCACAGAACTACTTGGAGCTTCCGGTAACCCTGACGGGCTTGAAGATTGGGACGTCATTTCACTAGACTGAGATGGAACTGTACCGGAAGATGCTTGGGAACTCGCCGTTGATACAATTGAGGTTCCTGAAGAGCTAACAGACGGTAAGCTTGTTGTTCCTGCAGAACTGGACGAAGACGGATAAAGAGTCTTCGTTGATGACGCCGATGCCGTTATTATCTGTGATGAACTCGTTTTACTTACTCCTGGTGTCTGCGAAAACTCAGGTGGTTGTGAACTTGGTACTGAAGCACTAGTTGTTGAAGAACTTTCTGTCCCTGCAGATGTGAATCTTGTAGATCCAACCACAGAACTACTTGAAGCTTCCGGTGATCCTGACGGGCTTGAAAATTGGGACGTCATTTCACTAGACTGAGATGGAACTGTACTGGAAGGTGCTTGGGAACTCGCCGTTGATACAATTGAGGTTCCAGAAGAGCTAGCAGGCGGTAAGCTTGTTGTTCCTGCAGAACTTGACGAAGACGGATAAAGAGTCTTCGTTGATGACGCCGATGCCGTTATTATCTGTGATGAACTCGTTTCACTTACTCCTTGTGTCTGCGAAGACTCAGGTGGTTGTGAACTTGGTACTGAAGCACTAATCGTCGAAGAACTTTCTGTCACTGCAGATGTAAATCCTGTAGATCCAACCACAGAACTACTTGAAGCTTCCGGTGACCCTGACGGGCTTGAAGAGTGGGCCGTCATTTCACTAGACTGAGATGGAACTGTACTGGAAGGTGCTTGTGAACTCACCGTTGATACAATTGTGGTTCCTGAAGAGCTAGCAGACCGTAAGTTTGTTGTTCCTGCAGAACTTGACGAAGTCGGATAAACAGTCTTCGTTGATGGCGCCGATGCCGTTGTTATCTCTGAAGAAATCGTTTCACTTACTCCTTGTGTCTGCGAAGACTCAGGTGGTTGTGAACTTGGAACTGAAGCACTAATCGTCGAAGAACTTTCTGTCCCTGCAGATGTTAATCCGGTAGAGCCAACCACAGAACTACTTGAAGCTTCCGGTGAAACTGACGTGCTTGAAGATTGGGACGTCATTTCACTAGACTGAGATGGTACTGTACTGGAAGGTGCTTGGGAACTCGCCGTTGAAACAATTGAGGTTCCTGAAGAGCTAGCAGACGGTACGCTTGTTGTTCCTGCAGAACTTGACGAAGTCGGATAAACAATCTTCGTTGATGGCGCCGATGCCGTTGTTATCTCTGATGAACTCGTTTCACTTACTCCTTGCGTCTGCGAAGACTCAGGTGGTTGTGAACTTGGTACTGAAGCACTAATCGTCGAAGAACTTTCTGTCCCTGCAGATGTAAATCCTGTAGATCCAACCACAGAACTACTTGGAGCTTCCGGTAACCCTGACGGGCTTGAAGATTGGGACGTCATTTCACTAGACTGAGATGGAACTGTACCGGAAGATGCTTGGGAACTCGCCGTTGATACAATTGAGGTTCCTGAAGAGCTAACAGACGGTAAGCTTGTTGTTCCTGCAGAACTGGACGAAGACGGATAAAGAGTCTTCGTTGATGACGCCGATGCCGTTATTATCTGTGATGAACTCGTTTTACTTACTCCTGGTGTCTGCGAAAACTCAGGTGGTTGTGAACTTGGTACTGAAGCACTAGTTGTTGAAGAACTTTCTGTCCCTGCAGATGTGAATCTTGTAGATCCAACCACAGAACTACTTGAAGCTTCCGGTGATCCTGACGGGCTTGAAAATTGGGACGTCATTTCACTAGACTGAGATGGAACTGTACTGGAAGGTGCTTGGGAACTCACCGTTGATACAATTGAGGTTCCTGAAGAGCTAGCAGACGGTACGCTTGTTGTTCCTGCAGAACTTGACGAAATCGGATAAACAGTCTTCGTAGATGACGGCGATGCCGTTGTTATCTGTAATGAACTCGTTTCACTTACTCCTTGTGTCTGCGAAGACCCAGGTTGTTGTGAACTTGGTACTGAAGTACTAATCGTCGAAGAACTTTCTGTCCCTGCAGATGTAAATCCTGTAGATCCAACCACAGAACTACTTGAACCTTCCGGTGAAACTGACGGGCTTGAAGATTGGAACGTCATTTCACTAGACTGAGATGGAACTGTACTGGAAGGTGCTTGGGAACTCACCGTTGGTACAATAGAGGTTCCTGAAGAGTTAGCAGACGGTACGCTTGTTGTTCCTGCAGAACTTGACGAAGACGGATAAAGAGTCTTCGTTGATGGCGCCGATGCCGTTGTTATTTCTGATGAATTTGTTTCACCAACTCCTGCTGTCTGCGAAGAACTAGGTGGTTGTGAAGTCTGTTCTGTTGTATATATTGCCGAAATACTTACTTCAGCTGAGGGTCTTGCTACAATTTCATTATCGCCAGCAATAGCACCAAGTCCAGGAGACCTCCCTGCATTGATATTATTTGTTGAAGTCGTCATACTTGATTGAGATTGACCTGTAATAGTAGATGCTTGACCACCTGTGGAACCAGGAGATATTACGCTGGTTGATTCCACAGTGCCACTTGATGGTTGAAAAGGGGGCTTCGTTGATGGCGCCGATGCCGTTGATATCTCTGATGAACTCGTTTCACTTACTTCTTGTGTCTGTGAAGACTCAGTTGGTTGTGAACTTGGAACTGAAGCACTAATCGTCGAAGAACTTTCTGTCCCTGCAGATGTTAATCCGGTAGAGCCAACCACAGAACTACTTGAAGCTTCCGGTGATCCTGACGGGCTTGAAGATTGGGACGTCATTTCACTAGACTGAGATGGAACTGTACTGGAAGGTGCTTGGGAACTCGCCGTTGATACAATTGAGGTTCCAGAAGAGCTAGCAGACGGTACGCTTGTTGTTCCTGCAGAACTTGACGAAATCGGATAAACAGTCTTCGTTGATGGCGGCGATGCCGTTGTTATCTCTGATGAACTCGTTTCACTTACTCCTTGTGTCTGCGAAGACTCAGGTGGTTGTGAACTTGGTACTGAAGCACTAATCGTCGAAGAACTTTCTGTCCCTGCAGATGTTAATCCGGTAGAGCCAACCACAGAACTACTTGAAGCTTCCGGTGAAACTGACGTGCTTGAAGATTGGGACGTCATTTCACTAGACTGAGATGGAACTGTACTGGAAGGTGCTTGGGAACTCGCCGTTGAAACAATTGTGGTTCCTGAAGAGCTAGCAGACGGTACGCTTGTTGTTCCTGCAGAACTTGACGAAGTCGGATAAACAATCTTCGTTGATGGCGCCGATGCCGTTGTTATCTCTGATGAACTCGTTTCACTTACTCCTTGCGTCTGCGAAGACTCAGGTGGTTGTGAACTTGGTACTGAAGCACTAATCGTCGAAGAACTTTCTGTCCCTGCAGATGTAAATCCTGTAGATCCAACCACAGAACTACTTGGAGCTTCCGGTAACCCTGACGGGCTTGAAGATTGGGACGTCATTTCACTAGACTGAGATGGAACTGTACTGGAAGGTGCTTGGGAACTCGCCGTTGATACAATTGAGGTTCCTGAAGAGCTAACAGACGGTAAGCTTGTTGTTCCTGCAGAACTGGACGAAGACGGATAAAGAGTCTTCGTTGATGACGCCGATGCCGTTATTATCTGTGATGAACTCGTTTTACTTACTCCTGGTGTCTGCGAAAACTCAGGTGGTTGTGAACTTGGTACTGAAGCACTAGTTGTTGAAGAACTTTCTGTCCCTGCAGATGTGAATCTTGTAGATCCAACCACAGAACTACTTGAAGCTTCCGGTGATCCTGACGGGCTTGAAAATTGGGACGTCATTTCACTAGACTGAGATGGAACTGTACTGGAAGGTGCTTGGGAACTCACCGTTGATACAATTGAGGTTCCTGAAGAGCTAGCAGACGGTACGCTTGTTGTTCCTGCAGAACTTGACGAAATCGGATAAACAGTCTTCGTAGATGACGGCGATGACGTTGTTATCTGTAATGAACTCGTTTCACTTACTCCTTGTGTCTGCGAAGACCCAGGTTGTTGTGAACTTGGTACTGAAGTACTAATCGTCGAAGAGCTTTCTGTCCCTGCAGATGTAAATCCTGTAGATCCAACCACAGAACTACTTGAACCTTCCGGTGAAACTGACGGGCTTGAAGATTGGAACGTCATTTCACTAGACTGAGATGGAACTGTACTGGAAGGTGCTTGGGAACTCACCGTTGGTACAATAGAGGTTCCTGAAGAGTTAGCAGACGGTACGCTTGTTGTTCCTGCAGAACTTGACGAAGACGGATAAAGAGTCTTCGTTGATGGCGCCGATGCCGTTGTTATTTCTGATGAATTTGTTTCACCAACTCCTGCTGTCTGCGAAGAACTAGGTGGTTGTGAAGTCTGTTCTGTTGTATATATTGCCGAAATACTTACTTCAGCTGAGGGTCTTGCTACAATTTCATTATCGCCAGCAATAGCACCAAGTCCAGGAGACCTCCCTGCATTGATATTATTTGTTGAAGTCGTCATACTTGATTGAGATTGACCTGTAATAGTAGATGCTTGACCACCTGTGGAACCAGGAGATATTACGCTGGTTGATTCCACAGTGCCACTTGATGGTTGAAAAGGGGGCTTCGTTGATGGCGCCGATGCCGTTGATATCTCTGATGAACTCGTTTCACTTACTTCTTGTGTCTGTGAAGACTCAGTTGGTTGTGAACTTGGAACTGAAGCACTAATCGTCGAAGAACTTTCTGTCCCTGCAGATGTTAATCCGGTAGAGCCAACCACAGAACTACTTGAAGCTTCCGGTGATCCTGACGGGCTTGAAGATTGGGACGTCATTTCACTAGACTGAGATGGAACTGTACTGGAAGGTGCTTGGGAACTCGCCGTTGATACAATTGAGGTTCCAGAAGAGCTAGCAGACGGTACGCTTGTTGTTCCTGCAGAACTTGACGAAATCGGATAAACAGTCTTCGTTGATGGCGGCGATGCCGTTGTTATCTCTGATGAACTCGTTTCACTTACTCCTTGTGTCTGCGAAGACTCAGGTGGTTGTGAACTTGGTACTGAAGCACTAATCGTCGAAGAACTTTCTGTCCCTGCAGATGTTAATCCGGTAGAGCCAACCACAGAACTACTTGAAGCTTCCGGTGAAACTGACGTGCTTGAAGATTGGGACGTCATTTCACTAGACTGAGATGGAACTGTACTGGAAGGTGCTTGGGAACTCGCCGTTGAAACAATTGTGGTTCCTGAAGAGCTAGCAGACGGTACGCTTGTTGTTCCTGCAGAACTTGACGAAGTCGGATAAACAATCTTCGTTGATGGCGCCGATGCCGTTGTTATCTCTGATGAACTCGTTTCACTTACTCCTTGCGTCTGCGAAGACTCAGGTGGTTGTGAACTTGGTACTGAAGCACTAATCGTCGAAGAACTTTCTGTCCCTGCAGATGTAAATCCTGTAGATCCAACTACAGAACTACTTGGAGCTTCCGGTAACCCTGACGGGCTTGAAGATTGGGACGTCATTTCACTAGACTGAGATGGAACTGTACCGGAAGATGCTTGGGAACTCGCCGTTGATACAATTGAGGTTCCTGAAGAGCTAACAGACGGTAAGCTTGTTGTTCCTGCAGAACTTGACGAAATCGGATAAACAGTCTTCGTTGATGGCGGCGATGCCGTTGTTATCTCTGATGAACTCGTTTCACTTACTCCTTGTGTCTGCGAAGACTCAGGTGGTTGTGAATTTGGTACTGAGGCACTATTCGTAGAATAACTTTCTGTCCCTGCAGATGTAAATCCTGTAGATCCAACCACAGAACTACCTGAAGCTTCCGGTGAAACAGACGTGCTTGATGATTGTGACGTCATTTCACTAGACTGAGATGGAACTGTAATGGAAGGTGTTTGGGAACCCACAGTTGATACAATTGAGGTTCCTGAAAAGCTAGCAGACAGTACGCTTGTTGTTCCTGCAGAACTGGACGAAGACGGATAAACAGTCTTCGTTGATGGCGTCGATGCCGTTGATATCTCTGATGAACTCGTTTCACTTACTTCTTGTGTCTGCGAAGACTCAGGTGGTTGTGAACTTGGTACAGAAGCACTAATCGTCGAAGAAATTTCTGTCCCTGCAGATGTAAATCCTGTAGATCCAACCGCAGAACTACTTGAAGCTTCCGGTGACCCTGACGGGCTTGAAGATTGGGACGTCATTTCACTAGACTGAGATGGAACTGTACTGGAAGGTGCTTGGGAACTCACCGTTGATACATTTGATGTTCCTGAAGAGCTAGCAGACGGTACGCTTGTTGTTCCTGCAGAACTTGACGAAATCGGATAAACAGTCGTCGTTGATGGCGGCGATGCCGTTGTTATCTGTGATGAACTCGTTTCACTTACTCCTTGTATCTGCGAAGACCCAGGTGGTTGTGCATTTGGTACTGAAGCACTAATCGTCGAAGAACTTTCTGTTCCTGCAGAGGTAATTCCTGTAGAGCCAACCACAGAACTACTTGAAGCTTCCGGTGAAACTGACGGGCTTGAAGATTCGAACGTCATTTCACTAGACTGAGATGGAACTGTACTGGAAGGTGCTTGGGACCTCACCGTTGATACATTTGATGTTCCTGAAGAGCTAGCAGACGGTACGCTTGTTGTTCCTGCAGAACTTGACGAAATCGGATAAACAGTCGTCGTTGATGGCGGCGATGCCGTTGTTATCTGTGATGAACTCGTTTCACTTACTCCTTGTATCTGCGAAGACCCAGGTGGTTGTGCACTTGGTACTGAAGCACTAATCGTCGAAGAACTTTCTGTTCCTGCAGAGGTAATTCCTGTAGAGCCAACCACAGAACTACTTGAAGCTTCCGGTGAAACTGACGGGCTTGAAGATTCGAACGTCATTTCACTAGACTGAGATGGAACTGTACTGGAAGGTGCTTGGGAACTCGCCGTTGATACAATTGAGGTTCCAGAAGAGCTAGCAGGCGGTAAGCTTGTTGTTCCTGCAGAACTTGACGAAGACGGATAAAGAGTCTTCGTTGATGACGCCGATGCCGTTATTATCTGTGATGAACTCGTTTCACTTACTCCTTGTGTCTGCGAAGACTCAGGTTGTTGTGAACTTGGTACTGAAGCACTAATCGTCGAAGAACTTTCTGTCTCTGCAGATGTAAATCCTGTAGATCCAACCACAGAACGACTTGAAGCTTCCGGTGACCCTGACGGGCTTGAAGAGTGGGCCGTCATTTCACTAGACTGAGATGGAACTGTACTGGAAGGTGCTTGTGAACTCACCGTTGATACAATTGTGGTTCCTGAAGAGCTAGCAGACCGTAAGTTTGTTGTTCCTGCAGAACTTGACGAAGTCGGATAAACAGTCTTCGTTGATGGCGCCGATGCCGTTGTTATCTCTGATGAAATCGTTTCACTTACTCCTTGTGTCTGCGAAGACTCAGGTGGTTGTGAACTTGGAACTGAAGCACTAATCATCGAAGAACTTTCTGTCCCTGCAGATGTTAATCCGGTAGAGCCAACCACAGAACTACTTGAAGCTTCCGGTGAAACTGACGTGCTTGAAGATTGGGACGTCATTTCACTAGACTGAGATGGTACTGTACTGGAAGGTGCTTGGGAACTCGCCGTTGAAACAATTGAGGTTCCTGAAGAGCTAGCAGACGGTACGCTTGTTGTTCCTGCAGAACTTGACGAAGTCGGATAAACAATCTTCGTTGATGGCGCCGATGCCGTTGTTATCTCTGATGAACTCGTTTCACTTACTCCTTGCGTCTGCGAAGACTCAGGTGGTTGTGAACTTGGTACTGAAGCACTAATCGTCGAAGAACTTTCTGTCCATGCAGATGTAAATCCTGTAGATCCAACCACAGAACTACTTGGAGCTTCCGGTAACCCTGACGGGCTTGAAGATTGGGACGTCATTTCACTAGACTGAGATGGAACTGTACCGGAAGATGCTTGGGAACTCGCCGTTGATACAATTGATGTTCCTGAAGAGCTAGCAGGCGGTAAGCTTGTTGTTCCTGCAGAACTTGACGAAGACGGATAAAGAGTCTTCGTTGATGACGCCGATGCCGTTATTATCTGTGATGAACTCGTTTCACTTACTCCTTGTGTCTGCGAAGACTCAGGTTGTTGTGAACTTGGTACTGAAGCACTAATCGTCGAAGAACTTTCTGTCTCTGCAGATGTAAATCCTGTAGATCCAACCACAGAACTACTTGAAGCTTCCGGTGACCCTGACGGGCTTGAAGAGTGGGCCGTCATTTCACTAGACTGAGATGGAACTGTACTGGAAGGTGCTTGTGAACTCACCGTTGATACAATTGTGGTTCCTGAAGAGCTAGCAGACCGTAAGTTTGTTGTTCCTGCAGAACTTGACGAAGTCGGATAAACAGTCTTCGTTGATGGCGCAGATGCCGTGGTTATCTCTGATGAAATCGTTTCACTTACTCCTTGTGTCTGCGAAGACTCAGGTGGTTGTGAACTTGGAACTGAAGCACTAATCATCGAAGAACTTTCTGTCCCTGCAGATGTTAATCCGGTAGAGCCAACCACAGAACTACTTGAAGCTTCCGGTGAAACTGACGTGCTTGAAGATTGGGACGTCATTTCACTAGACTGAGATGGTACTGTACTGGAAGGTGCTTGGGAACTCGCCGTTGAAACAATTGAGGTTCCTGAAGAGCTAGCAGACGGTACGCTTGTTGTTCCTGCAGAACTTGACGAAGTCGGATAAACAATCTTCGTTGATGGCGCCGATGCCGTTGTTATCTCTTCTGAACTCGTTTCACTTACTCCTTGCGTCTGCGAAGACTCAGGTGGTTGTGAACTTGGTACTGAAGCACTAATCGTCGAAGAACTTTCTGTCCATGCAGATGTAAATCCTGTAGATCCAACCACAGAACTACTTGGAGCTTCCGGTAACCCTGACGGGCTTGAAGATTGGGACGTCATTTCACTAGACTGAGATGGAACTGTACCGGAAGATGCTTGGGAACTCGCCGTTGATACAATTGATGTTCCTGAAGAGCTAACAGACGGTAAGCTTGTTGTTCCTGCAGAACTGGACGAAGACGGATAAAGAGTCTTCGTTGATGACGCCGATGCCGTTATTATCTGTGATGAACTCGTTTTACTTACTCCTGGTGTCTGCGAAAACTCAGGTGGTTGTGAACTTGGTACTGAAGCACTAGTTGTTGAAGAACTTTCTGTCCCTGCAGATGTGAATCTTGTAGATCCAACCACAGAACTACTTGAAGCTTCCGGTGATCCTGACGGGCTTGAAAATTGGGACGTCATTTCACTAGACTGAGATGGAACTGTACTGGAAGGTGCTTGGGAACTCACCGTTGATACAATTGAGGTTCCTGAAGAGCTAGCAGACGGTACGCTTGTTGTTCCTGCAGAACTTGACGAAATCGGATAAACAGTCTTCGTAGATGACGGCGATGCCGTTGTTATCTGTAATGAACTCGTTTCACTTACTCCTTGTGTCTGCGAAGACCCAGGTTGTTGTGAACTTGGTACTGAAGTACTAATCGTCGAAGAACTTTCTGTCCCTGCAGATGTAAATCCTGTAGATCCAACCACAGAACTACTTGAACCTTCCGGTGAAACTGACGGGCTTGAAGATTGGAACGTCATTTCACTAGACTGAGATGGAACTGTACTGGAAGGTGCTTGGGAACTCGCCGTTGATACAATTGAGGTTCCTGAAGAGCTAACAGACGGTAAGCTTGTTGTTCCTGCAGAACTTGACGAAATCGGATAAACAGTCTTCGTAGATGACGGCGATGACGTTGTTATCTGTAATGAACTCGTTTCACTTACTCCTTGTGTCTGCGAAGACCCAGGTTGTTGTGAACTTGGTACTGAAGTACTAATCGTCGAAGAGCTTTCTGTCCCTGCAGATGTAAATCCTGTAGATCCAACCACAGAACTACTTGAACCTTCCGGTGAAACTGACGGGCTTGAAGATTGGAACGTCATTTCACTAGACTGAGATGGAACTGTACTGGAAGGTGCTTGGGAACTCACCGTTGGTACAATAGAGGTTCCTGAAGAGTTAGCAGACGGTACGCTTGTTGTTCCTGCAGAACTTGACGAAGACGGATAAAGAGTCTTCGTTGATGGCGCCGATGCCGTTGTTATTTCTGATGAATTTGTTTCACCAACTCCTGCTGTCTGCGAAGAACTAGGTGGTTGTGAAGTCTGTTCTGTTGTATATATTGCCGAAATACTTACTTCAGCTGAGGGTCTTGCTACAATTTCATTATCGCCAGCAATAGCACCAAGTCCAGGAGACCTCCCTGCATTGATATTATTTGTTGAAGTCGTCATACTTGATTGAGATTGACCTGTAATAGTAGATGCTTGACCACCTGTGGAACCAGGAGATATTACGCTGGTTGATTCCACAGTGCCACTTGATGGTTGAAAAGGGGGCTTCGTTGATGGCGCCGATGCCGTTGATATCTCTGATGAACTCGTTTCACTTACTTCTTGTGTCTGTGAAGACTCAGTTGGTTGTGAACTTGGAACTGAAGCACTAATCGTCGAAGAACTTTCTGTCCCTGCAGATGTTAATCCGGTAGAGCCAACCACAGAACTACTTGAAGCTTCCGGTGATCCTGACGGGCTTGAAGATTGGGACGTCATTTCACTAGACTGAGATGGAACTGTACTGGAAGGTGCTTGGGAACTCGCCGTTGATACAATTGAGGTTCCAGAAGAGCTAGCAGACGGTACGCTTGTTGTTCCTGCAGAACTTGACGAAATCGGATAAACAGTCTTCGTTGATGGCGGCGATGCCGTTGTTATCTCTGATGAACTCGTTTCACTTACTCCTTGTGTCTGCGAAGACTCAGGTGGTTGTGAACTTGGTACTGAAGCACTAATCGTCGAAGAACTTTCTGTCCCTGCAGATGTTAATCCGGTAGAGCCAACCACAGAACTACTTGAAGCTTCCGGTGAAACTGACGTGCTTGAAGATTGGGACGTCATTTCACTAGACTGAGATGGAACTGTACTGGAAGGTGCTTGGGAACTCGCCGTTGAAACAATTGTGGTTCCTGAAGAGCTAGCAGACGGTACGCTTGTTGTTCCTGCAGAACTTGACGAAGTCGGATAAACAATCTTCGTTGATGGCGCCGATGCCGTTGTTATCTCTGATGAACTCGTTTCACTTACTCCTTGCGTCTGCGAAGACTCAGGTGGTTGTGAACTTGGTACTGAAGCACTAATCGTCGAAGAACTTTCTGTCCCTGCAGATGTAAATCCTGTAGATCCAACTACAGAACTACTTGGAGCTTCCGGTAACCCTGACGGGCTTGAAGATTGGGACGTCATTTCACTAGACTGAGATGGAACTGTACCGGAAGATGCTTGGGAACTCGCCGTTGATACAATTGAGGTTCCTGAAGAGCTAACAGACGGTAAGCTTGTTGTTCCTGCAGAACTTGACGAAATCGGATAAACAGTCTTCGTTGATGGCGGCGATGCCGTTGTTATCTCTGATGAACTCGTTTCACTTACTCCTTGTGTCTGCGAAGACTCAGGTGGTTGTGAACTTGGTACTGAGGCACTATTCGTAGAATAACTTTCTGTCCCTGCAGATGTAAATCCTGTAGATCCAACCACAGAACTACCTGAAGCTTCCGGTGAAACAGACGTGCTTGATGATTGTGACGTCATTTCACTAGACTGAGATGGAACTGTAATGGAAGGTGTTTGGGAACCCACAGTTGATACAATTGAGGTTCCTGAAAAGCTAGCAGACAGTACGCTTGTTGTTCCTGCAGAACTGGACGAAGACGGATAAACAGTCTTCGTTGATGGCGTCGATGCCGTTGATATCTCTGATGAACTCGTTTCACTTACTTCTTGTGTCTGCGAAGACTCAGGTGGTTGTGAACTTGGTACAGAAGCACTAATCGTCGAAGAAATTTCTGTCCCTGCAGATGTAAATCCTGTAGATCCAACCGCAGAACTACTTGAAGCTTCCGGTGACCCTGACGGGCTTGAAGATTGGGACGTCATTTCACTAGACTGAGATGGAACTGTACTGGAAGGTGCTTGGGAACTCACCGTTGATACATTTGATGTTCCTGAAGAGCTAGCAGACGGTACGCTTGTTGTTCCTGCAGAACTTGACGAAATCGGATAAACAGTCGTCGTTGATGGCGGCGATGCCGTTGTTATCTGTGATGAACTCGTTTCACTTACTCCTTGTATCTGCGAAGACCCAGGTGGTTGTGCATTTGGTACTGAAGCACTAATCGTCGAAGAACTTTCTGTTCCTACAGAGGTAATTCCTGTAGAGCCAACCACAGAACTACTTGAAGCTTCCGGTGAAACTGACGGGCTTGAAGATTCGAACGTCATTTCACTAGACTGAGATGGAACTGTACTGGAAGGTGCTTGGGACCTCACCGTTGATACATTTGATGTTCCTGAAGAGCTAGCAGACGGTACGCTTGTTGTTCCTGCAGAACTTGACGAAATCGGATAAACAGTCGTCGTTGATGGCGGCGATGCCGTTGTTATCTGTGATGAACTCGTTTCACTTACTCCTTGTATCTGCGAAGACCCAGGTGGTTGTGCACTTGGTACTGAAGCACTAATCGTCGAAGAACTTTCTGTTCCTGCAGAGGTAATTCCTGTAGAGCCAACCACAGAACTACTTGAAGCTTCCGGTGAAACTGACGGGCTTGAAGATTCGAACGTCATTTCACTAGACTGAGATGGAACTGTACTGGAAGGTGCTTGGGAACTCGCCGTTGATACAATTGAGGTTCCAGAAGAGCTAGCAGGCGGTAAGCTTGTTGTTCCTGCAGAACTTGACGAAGACGGATAAAGAGTCTTCGTTGATGACGCCGATGCCGTTATTATCTGTGATGAACTCGTTTCACTTACTCCTTGTGTCTGCGAAGACTCAGGTTGTTGTGAACTTGGTACTGAAGCGCTAATCGTCGAAGAACTTTCTGTCTCTGCAGATGTAAATCCTGTAGATCCAACCACAGAACTACTTGAAGCTTCCGGTGACCCTGACGGGCTTGAAGAGTGGGCCGTCATTTCACTAGACTGAGATGGAACTGTACTGGAAGGTGCTTGTGAACTCACCGTTGATACAATTGTGGTTCCTGAAGAGCTAGCAGACCGTAAGTTTGTTGTTCCTGCAGAACTTGACGAAATCGGATAAACAGTCGTCGTTGATGGCGCCGATGCCGTTGTTATCTCTGATGAAATCGTTTCACTTACTCCTTGTGTCTGCGAAGACTCAGGTGGTTGTGAACTTGGAACTGAAGCACTAATCATCGAAGAACTTTCTGTCCCTGCAGATGTTAATCCGGTAGAGCCAACCACAGAACTACTTGAAGCTTCCGGTGAAACTGACGTGCTTGAAGATTGGGACGTCATTTCACTAGACTGAGATGGTACTGTACTGGAAGGTGCTTGGGAACTCGCCGTTGAAACAATTGAGGTTCCTGAAGAGCTAGCAGACGGTACGCTTGTTGTTCCTGCAGAACTTGACGAAGTCGGATAAACAATCTTCGTTGATGGCGCCGATGCCGTTGTTATCTCTGATGAACTCGTTTCACTTACTCCTTGCGTCTGCGAAGACTCAGGTGGTTGTGAACTTGGTACTGAAGCACTAATCGTCGAAGAACTTTCTGTCCATGCAGATGTAAATCCTGTAGATCCAACCACAGAACTACTTGGAGCTTCCGGTAACCCTGACGGGCTTGAAGATTGGGACGTCATTTCACTAGACTGAGATGGAACTGTACCGGAAGATGCTTGGGAACTCGCCGTTGATACAATTGATGTTCCTGAAGAGCTTACAGACGGTAAGCTTGTTGTTCCTGCAGAACTGGACGAAGACGGATAAAGAGTCTTCGTTGATGACGCCGATGCCGTTATTATCTGTGATGAACTCGTTTTACTTACTCCTGGTGTCTGCGAAAACTCAGGTGGTTGTGAACTTGGTACTGAAGCACTAGTTGTTGAAGAACTTTCTGTCCCTGCAGATGTGAATCTTGTAGATCCAACCACAGAACTACTTGAAGCTTCCGTTGATCCTGACGGGCTTGAAAATTGGGACGTCATTTCACTAGACTGAGATGGAACTGTACTGGAAGGTGCTTGGGAACTCACCGTTGATACAATTGAGGTTCCTGAAGAGCTAGCAGACGGTACGCTTGTTGTTCCTGCAGAACTTGACGAAATCGGATAAACAGTCTTCGTAGATGACGGCGATGCCGTTGTTATCTGTAATGAACTCGTTTCACTTACTCCTTGTGTCTGCGAAGACCCAGGTTGTTGTGAACTTGGTACTGAAGTACTAATCGTCGAAGAACTTTCTGTCCCTGCAGATGTAAATCCTGTAGATCCAACCACAGAACTACTTGAACCTTCCGGTGAAACTGACGGGCTTGAAGATTGGAACGTCATTTCACTAGCCTGAGATGGAACTGTACTGGAAGGTGCTTGGGAACTCACCGTTGGTACAATAGAGGTTCCTGAAGAGTTAGCAGACGGTACGCTTGTTGTTCCTGCAGAACTTGACGAAGACGGATAAAGAGTCTTCGTTGATGGCGCCGATGCCGTTGTTATTTCTGATGAATTTGTTTCACCAACTCCTGCTGTCTGCGAAGAACTAGGTGGTTGTGAAGTCTGTTCTGTTGTATATATTGCCGAAATACTTACTTCAGCTGAGGGTCTTGCTACAATTTCATTATCGCCAGCAATAGCACCAAGTCCAGGAGACCTCCCTGCATTGATATTATTTGTTGAAGTCGTCATACTTGATTGAGATTGACCTGTAATAGTAGATGCTTGACCACCTGTGGAACCAGGAGATATTACGCTGGTTGATTCCACAGTGCCACTTGATGGTTGAAAAGGGGGCTTCGTTGATGGCGCCGATGCCGTTGATATCTCTGATGAACTCGTTTCACTTACTTCTTGTGTCTGTGAAGACTCAGTTGGTTGTGAACTTGGAACTGAAGCACTAATCGTCGAAGAACTTTCTGTCCCTGCAGATGTTAATCCGGTAGAGCCAACCACAGAACTACTTGAAGCTTCCGGTGATCCTGACGGGCTTGAAAATTGGGACGTCATTTCACTAGACTGAGATGGAACTGTACTGGAAGGTGCTTGGGAACTCGCCGTTGATACAATTGAGGTTCCAGAAGAGCTAGCAGACGGTACGCTTGTTGTTCCTGCAGAACTTGACGAAATCGGATAAACAGTCTTCGTTGATGGCGGCGATGCCGTTGTTATCTCTGATGAACTCGTTTCACTTACTCCTTGTGTCTGCGAAGACTCAGGTGGTTGTGAACTTGGTACTGAAGCACTAATCGTCGAAGAACTTTCTGTCCCTGCAGATGTTAATCCGGTAGAGCCAACCACAGAACTACTTGAAGCTTCCGGTGAAACTGACGTGCTTGAAGATTGGGACGTCATTTCACTAGACTGAGATGGAACTGTACTGGAAGGTGCTTGGGAACTCGCCGTTGAAACAATTGTGGTTCCTGAAGAGCTAGCAGACGGTACGCTTGTTGTTCCTGCAGAACTTGACGAAGTCGGATAAACAATCTTCGTTGATGGCGCCGATGCCGTTGTTATCTCTGATGAACTCGTTTCACTTACTCCTTGCGTCTGCGAAGACTCAGGTGGTTGTGAACTTGGTACTGAAGCACTAATCGTCGAAGAACTTTCTGTCCCTGCAGATGTAAATCCTGTAGATCCAACCACAGAACTACTTGGAGCTTCCGGTAACCCTGACGGGCTTGAAGATTGGGACGTCATTTCACTAGACTGAGATGGAACTGTACCGGAAGATGCTTGGGAACTCGCCGTTGATACAATTGAGGTTCCTGAAGAGCTAACAGACGGTAAGCTTGTTGTTCCTGCAGAACTGGACGAAGACGGATAAAGAGTCTTCGTTGATGACGCCGATGCCGTTATTATCTGTGATGAACTCGTTTTACTTACTCCTGGTGTCTGCGAAAACTCAGGTGGTTGTGAACTTGGTACTGAAGCACTAGTTGTTGAAGAACTTTCTGTCCCTGCAGATGTGAATCTTGTAGATCCAACCACAGAACTACTTGAAGCTTCCGGTGATCCTGACGGGCTTGGAAATTGGGACGTCATTTCACTAGACTGAGATGGAACTGTACTGGAAGGTGCTTGGGAACTCACCGTTGATACAATTGAGGTTCCTGAAGAGCTAGCAGACGGTACGCTTGTTGTTCCTGCAGAACTTGACGAAATCGGATAAACAGTCTTCGTAGATGACGGCGATGCCGTTGTTATCTGTAATGAACTCGTTTCACTTACTCCTTGTGTCTGCGAAGACCCAGGTTGTTGTGAACTTGGTACTGAAGTACTAATCGTCGAAGAACTTTCTGTCCCTGCAGATGTAAATCCTGTAGATCCAACCACAGAACTACTTGAACCTTCCGGTGAAACTGACGGGCTTGAAGATTGGAACGTCATTTCACTAGACTGAGATGGAACTGTACTGGAAGGTGCTTGGGAACTCACCGTTGGTACAATAGAGGTTCCTGAAGAGTTAGCAGACGGTACGCTTGTTGTTCCTGCAGAACTTGACGAAGACGGATAAAGAGTCTTCGTTGATGGCGCCGATGCCGTTGTTATTTCTGATGAATTTGTTTCACCAACTCCTGCTGTCTGCGAAGAACTAGGTGGTTGTGAAGTCTGTTCTGTTGTATATATTGCCGAAATACTTACTTCAGCTGAGGGTCTTGCTACAATTTCATTATCGCCAGCAATAGCACCAAGTCCAGGAGACCTCCCTGCATTGATATTATTTGTTGAAGTCGTCATACTTGATTGAGATTGACCTGTAATAGTAGATGCTTGACCACCTGTGGAACCAGGAGATATTACGCTGGTTGATTCCACAGTGCCACTTGATGGTTGAAAAGGGGGCTTCGTTGATGGCGCCGATGCCGTTGATATCTCTGATGAACTCGTTTCACTTACTTCTTGTGTCTGTGAAGACTCAGTTGGTTGTGAACTTGGTACTGAAGCACTAATCGTCGAAGAACTTTCTGTCCCTGCAGATGTAAATCCTGTAGATCCAACCACAGAACTACTTGAAGCTTCCGGTGACCCTGACGGGCTTGAAGATTGGGACGTCATTTCACTAGACTGAGATGGAACTGTACTGGAAGGTGCTTGGGAACCCACCTTTGATACATTTGAGGTTCCTGAAGAGCTAGCAGACGGTACGCTTGTTGTTCCTGCAGAACTTGACGAAATCGGATAAACAGTCGTCGTTGATGGCGGCGATGCCGTTGTTATCTGTGATGAACTCGTTTCACTTACTCCTTGTATCTGCGAAGACCCACGTGGTTGTGAACTTTGTACTGAAGCACTAATCGTCGAAGAACTTTCTGTTCCTGCAGAGGTAATTCCTGTAGAGCCAACCACAGAACTACTTGAAGCTTCCGGTGAAACTGACGGGCTTGAAGATTCGAACGTCATTTCACTAGACTGAGATGGAACTGTACTGGAAGGTGCTTGTGAACTCGCCGTTGATACAATTGAAGTTTCTGAAGAGCTAGCAGGCGGTAAGCTTGTTGTTCCTGCAGAACTTGACGAAATCGGATAAACAGTCTTCGTTGATGGCGGCGATGCCGTTGTTATCTCTGATGAACTCGTTTCACTTATTCCTTGTGTCTGCGAAGACCCAGGTGGTTGTGAACTTGGTACTGAAGCACTAATCGTCGAAGAACTTTCTGTCCCTGCAGAGGTAATTCCTGTAGAGCCAACCACAGAACTACCTGGAGACTCCGTTGACCCTGACGGGCTTGAAGATTGGGACTTCATATTACTAGACTGAGATGGAACTGTACCGGAAGGTGCTTCGGAACTCGCCGTTGATACAATTGAGGTTCCTGAAGAGCTAGCAGACGGTACGCTTGTTGTTTTTGCAGAACTTGACGAAATCGGATAAACAGTCTTTGTTGATGGCGGCGATGCCGTTGTTATCTGTGATGAACTCGTTTCACTAACTCCTTGTGTCTGCGAAGACCCAGGTTGTTGTGAACTTGGTACTGAAGCACTAATCGTCGAAGAACTTTCTGTCCCTGCAGAGGTAATTCCTGTAGAGCCAACCACAGAACTACTTGAACCTTCCGGTGAAACTGACGGGCTTGAAGATTGGAACGTCATTTCACTAGACTGAGATGGAACTGTACTGGAATGTGCTTGGGAACTCGCCGTTGATACAATAGAGGTTCCTGAAGAGCTAGCAGACGGTAAGTTTGTTGTTCCTGCAGAACTTGACGAAGACGGATAAAGAGTCTTCGTTGATGGCGCCGATGCCATTGTTATTTCTGATGAATTTGTTTCACCAACTCCTGCTGTCTGCGAAGAACTAGGTGGTTGTGAAGTCTGTTCTGTTGTATATATTGCCGAAATACTTACTTCAGCTGAGGGTCTTGATACAATTTCATTATCGCCAGCAATAGCACCAAGTCCAGGAGACCTCCCTGCATTGATATTATTTGTTGAAGTCGTCATACTTGATTGAGATTGACCTGTATTGGTAAATGCTTGACCACCTGTGGAACCAGGAGATATTACGCTGGTTGATTCCACAGTGCCACTTGATGGTTGAAAAGGGGGGTTCGTTGATGGCGCCGATGCCGTTGATATCTCTGATGAACTCGTTTCACTTACTTCTTGTGTCTGTGAAGACTCAGTTGGTTGTGAACTTGGTACAGAAGCACTAATCGTCGAAGAACTTTCTGTCCCTGCAGATGTAAATCCTGTAGATCCAACCACAGAACTACTTGAAGCTTCCGGTGACCCTAACGGGCTTGAAGATTGGGACGTCATTTCACTAGACTGAGATGGAACTGTACTGGAAGGTGCTTGGGAACTCACCGTTGATACATTTGATGTTCCTGAAGAGCTAGCAGACGGTACGCTTGTTGTTCCTGCAGAACTTGACGAAATCGGATAAACAGTCGTCGTTGATGGCGGCGATGCCGTTGTTATCTGTGATGAACTCGTTTCACTTACTCCTTGTATCTGCGAAGACCCAGGTGGTTGTGCACTTGGTACTAAAGCACTAATCGTCGAAGAACTTTCTGTTCCTGCAGAGGTAATTCCTGTAGAGCCAACCACAGAACTACTTGAAGCTTCCGGTGAAAATGACGTGCTTGAAGATTCGAACGTCATTTCACTAGACTGAGATGGAACTGTACTGGAAGGTGCTTGGGAACTCGCCGTTGATACAATTGAGGTTCCAGAAGAGCTAGCAGGCGGTAAGCTTGTTGTTCCTGCAGAACTTGACGAAGACGGATAAAGAGTCTTCGTTGATGACGCCGATGCCGTTATTATCTGTGATGAACTCGTTTCACTTACTCCTTGTGTCTGCGAAGACTCAGGTGGTTGTGAACTTGGTACTGAAGCACTAATCGTCGAAGAACTTTCTGTCCCTGCAGATGTAAATCCTGTAGATCCAACCACAGAACTACTTGAAGCTTCCGGTGAAACTGACGTGCTTGAAGATTGGGACGTCATTTCACTAGACTGAGATGGAACTGTACTGGAAGGTGCTTGGGAACTCACCGTTTGTGCAATTGAGGTTCCTGAAGAGCTAGCAGACGGTACGCTTGTTGTTCCTGCAGAACTTGACGAAGTCGGATAAGGAGTCTTCGTTGATGGCGACGATGCCGTTGTTATCTCTGATGAACTTGTTTCACTTACTCCTTGTGTCTGCGAAGACTCAGGTGGTTGTGAACTTGGTACTGAAGCACTAATCGTCGAAGAACTTTCTGTCCCTGTAGATGTAATTCCTGTAGAGCCAACCACAGAACTACTTGAAGCTTCCGGTGAAACTGACGTGCTTGAAGATTGGGACGTCATTTCACTAGACTGAGATGGAACTGTACTGGAAGGTGCTTGGGAACTCACCGTTTGTACAATTGAGGTTCCTGAAGAGCTAGCAGACGGTACGCTTGTTGTTCCTGCAGAACTTGACGAAGTCGGATAAACAATCTTCGTTGATGGCGGCGATGCCGTTGTTATCTCTGATGAACTCGTTTCACTTACTCCTTGCGTCTGCGAAGACCCAGGTGGTTGTGAACTTGGTACTGAAGCACTAATCGTCGAAGAACTTTCTGTCCCTGCAGATGTAAATCCTGTAGAGCCAACCACAGAACTACTTGAAGCTTCCGGTGAAACTGACGGGCTTGAAGATTGAAACGTCATTTCACTAGACTGAGATGGAACTGTACTGGAAGGTGCTTGGGAACTCAACGTTTGTACAATTGAGGTTCCTGAAGAGCTAGCAGACGGTACGCTTGTTGTTCCTGCAGAACTTGACGAAGTCGGATAAATAGTCTTCGTTGATGGCGCCGATGCCGTTGTTATCTCTGATGAACTTGTTTCACTTACTCCTTGTGTCTGCGAAGACCCAGGTGGTTGTGAACTTGGTACTGAAGCACTAATTGTCGAAGAACTTTCTGTCCCTGCAGAGGTAATTCCTGTAGAGCCAACCACAGAACTACTTGAAGCTTCCGGTGAAACTGACGTGCTTGAAGATTGGGACGTCATTTCACTAGACTGAGATGGAACTGTACTGGAATGTGCTTGGGAACTCACCGTTTGTGCAATTGAGGTTCCTGAAGAGCTAGCAGACGGTACGCTTGTTGTTCCTGCAGAACTTGACGAAGTCGGATAAGGATTCTTCGTTGATGGCGGCGATGCCGTTGTTATCTCTGATGAACTTGTTTCACTTACTCCTTGTGTCTGCGAAGACCCAGGTGGTTGTGAACTTGGTACTGAAGCACTAATCGTCGAAGAACTTTCTGTCCCTGTAGATGTAAATCCTGTAGAGCCAACCACAGAACTACTTGAAGCTTCCGGTGAAACTGACGGGCTTGAAGATTCGAACGTCATTTCACTAGACTGAGATGGAACTGTACTGGAAGGTGCTTGGGAACTCGCCGTTGATACAATTGAGGTTCCTGAAGAGCTAGCAGACGGTACGCTTGTTGTTCCTGCAGAACTTGACGAAGTCGGATAAAAAGTCTTCGTTGATGGCGCCGATGCCGATGTTATCTCTGATGAACTTGTTTCACCAACTCCTGCTGTCTGTGAAGAACTAGGTGGTTGTGAACTCTGTTCTGTTGTATATATTGCCGAAATACTTACTTCAGCTGAGGGTCTTGCTACAATTTCATTATCGCCAGTAATAGCACCATGTCCAGGAGATCTCCCTGCATTGATATTATTTGTTGAAGTCGTCATACTTGATTGAGATTGACCTGTATTGGTAGATGCTTGACCACCTGTGGAACCAGGAGATATTACGATGGTTGATTCCATAGTGCCACTTGATGGTTGAAAAGGGGGGTTCGTTGATGGCGGCGATGCCGTTGTTATCTCTGATGAACTCGTTTCACTTACTCCTTGTGTTTGCGAAGACTCAGGTGGTTGTGAACTTGGTACTGAAACACTAATCGTCGAAGAACTTTCTGTCCCTGCAGAGGTTACTCCTGTAGAGCCAACCACAGAACTACTTGAAGCTTCCGGTGAAACTGGCGGGCTTAAAGATTGGGACGTTATTTCACTAGACTGAGATTGACCTGTAATTTGGGAAGAATGGATGCTCTCTGTTGAGGGAATCAAAACCTCTGTTGTGCCTGGTGACAGTTCTCTAGTCGGTTCTACAATACTTTTTGAAGATGAAACTTGAGGCCTTGAAGTCTGTGGCATCATATTGGTCGTTAATGTTAGTTTAGTTGTACTTGAGCTGCTAGATACTGACACATTTGTTGTAGTAGTACCTGTAAAGTCAGTAAATTGAACACATGAAGTTGCTTATCAAATAATTGTCTAGATAATGCTCCTGAAGTTTGTATCCGAAATATTGCGGAACTTGCAGACATCTTTTACAGAGGAGGCGGGGCTTATCGATCTGATCTCCGCGAATCATTTTGTTGCGTTGCTACAGAAATACGGTTATGACTGCTCTTTTCAGGGTACACATTATTAACATTATTGTTAACAACCTCTTATATGGATTAAATATACATGCATACTAATAAAATGCTCATTTAATATTAGAAATTATAACAAAATTAATATAATGTAAATACATGTATAAGAAAAAAAATTGTATGTTTTGGGCTTTTAAGCAAATAAACGACAGAAAATGATTGGCAAATTTACCATGAATTGTTAGCGCCGAAAACAATCATTTCTTAAATTAGTTTTGTAATATAATACTACCCTAATAGGGTTATAAAAGGTTGACGAGTGAGTGAGTGGTGAGTGTCTAAAAGTGTAGAGGCTCTACCTCGTCGGCCAGTCTAGCTGTACACTATTTAACCAATTACCACATAAGTACACCTTTTCACGCCTTTAATTTATTACTCCACTGTGGAAAATAGTTCAATCTCATACAGTCATGTATATGTACCATAAGAAATATATTATGGTCGTTAACTCTTTCCTCCCTGAAATTTCAAATGGACAATTCTAGTTTTCAATTTAGTCTAGTCCATTTTTTACTTTTTCGGGTTGATTTTAACAATACGATAAGGAGCCCTCTGATCATGGTCTACACTGTTTGTATAAGACAAGTGTACTCCTCACATGTACGCTGTTTGCAAATGACGCGTATATGCGTGACTAGGGTTCAAAGAGTTAATGTGTTACGTGGGTTATGACGACACAAGGGCAATGGTACGGTTTGCTTACATCCATACTCATCTGATCCATCTCCACAGTCATCATGACCATCACATTTGACAAAGTTTGGTTGACAATCATTGTCGCCGCACAAGAAGTAGCCATCTGATTGGCAAAAGACCGGTGTTGCTGAAAATTCAGTACAGAAATGATATATTATACATCTTATGTCTAAATATCCCAGACTTGATAACTGGACCTAGCTTTAAGACATTTCTTAAGTTAATTTATTTGTATCCCCCTGGCTAGGTGTTGTCACATAAACTAGATCAGGAAATGTTTTCATCACATTAAACCCTAGCGACGAGTATTGTCGTTATTTACAAACAGTGTACATGTGAGGATTACACTTGTCCCATGCAAACAGTGTAGACCCTGATCAGAGGACTCCTTAATGAGCCCTCTGATCAGGGTCTGCACTGTTTTTCATTTTGAAATAATTGTTAAAATCAACCCTTAATAGTAAAAAATAGACTAGACTTATTTTGAAATTGGAATTGACCATTAAAAGTTTCAGGTGTGAATAAGTTAAAACATTACTCGTACCTTTGTATGATTTGTCCTTAGTGTTACCAATAGGCATATTGTAACTGTAAAAGCACGAGACTTGTGTGCGAAATATGGTAAAGCCATCTCTTTCTACCTAGAGAGGTCCTGGCTTATTCAAACTCAATAGGTTTTCCAACAAAACCATAAAAAATAAGAGACATACACCACATGAGACGTTTCACTGATTCTTTACATTGTCATCTAGCTTGATAAATGCATGCTTTATTGCAAACTTGTACCGGACTAGGTGTAAAACCTCATGATGCTACATCAAAAATGGTCTTTAAAGACATTACCCTTGTCCTTTCTTTCAATGACCCATCATTGTTCTCAATAGTAAAATAACTGTGAAAGCATGCACCTCGTGGCATAGTCATCTCAATTATGTTGTCTAGACAGACCTGGGCCCGTTTTACTAAACTACTTACGCAAAAATTGTGCGTAAGTCAAAATCGTTTAACTCTTATTTTTCGATCATAAACGTTTGCAAACAGCAAATAGCCAGATCAGAGGACGCGCTAAAAGAGCGTCCTCTGATCTGGCTATTTGCTGTTTGTAGCAAGCGATAATAAAAAATATAAATTAAAAATTAAAACTTTGACTTACGCAAATAATTTGCGCAAGTTGTTTAGTAAAACGGGTGGACATACTCAAATTCAAAGGGATTTTCAAACCAAACCAACCCATCAATAAAAGAGACGGGCCTTTAATAACTTGAGACGCTTCCTAGACATTTTACAGGTATAGCAGGCTTCGCATGCTTTATTGCAAACTTTTTAATGGACTAGATGTGAAAGCTATATGTGAAAGATTTATCAAAGCTAGGTAAAGTGATATCTTTAATCAGATAACTCATATGTATGCAGTAAACCACTCTTATTCAATCCATTCCCTAATCAGTCGGATACGGCAGCAGCGCCTAGCTGACACACAGTGCATAACAACAGACTGGTAGCTAAACAACTCAATAGAATTGCTTCATCACCAGCTATATTATATACACTGGATGCCCTATCACCCCGAACCATTGTTTAGCTACCAGTCCGTTGTTATGCACTTTGTGTCTTAGCTAGGCGCTGCTGCCGTATCCGACTGATTATTAGAGCATTTTTTTGCTGAACTCATGGCTGTTTTAAAAATGTATCTGTATACTGTTATTTTACATTTGTGAGCTTAAAGCGGTAGTGCAGACAAAATTATTATAAAATCGAAATTATGCCTGTGAAAGGACAACTCAGGGGAGAGAATTTGGGATAAATATACCATAATGGATGGGGCAGACGTCTCTGCGGACAGTAACATTATGTCAATGAAATGGTATAGAGCTTTGGCCTTGCTTGTATTGATAACCCTGTGAATGCAAAACTTGACAACAGTAATATATGCAATCAGTGTGGGTCTGCTCAGGAACCAAGCTTGACAACAGTAATATATGCAATCAGTGTCACGGGTCTGCTCAGGAACCAAGCTTGACAACAGTAATATATGCAATCAGTGTCACGGGTCTGCTCAGGAACCAAGCTTGACAACAGTAATATATGCAATCAGTGTCACGGGTCTGCTCAGGAACCAAGCTTGACAACAGTAATATATGCAATCAGTGTGGGTCTGCTCAGGAACCAAGCTGTTTGACAATGACATAGCTTGACAACAGTAATATATGCAATCAGTGTGGGTCTGCTCAGGAACCAAGCTGTTTGACAATGACATAGCTTGACAACAGTAATATATGCAATCAGTGTGGGTCTGCTCAGGAACCAAGCTGTTTGACAATGACATAGCTTGACAACAGTAATATATGCAATCAGTGTGGGTCTGCTCAGGAACCAAGCTGTTTGACAATGACATAGCAATGCCTTTTTTCACCACTGCCTAAAGTCTAACTTTTGGAAATACATGCCGACGATATATTTGAAAGCAGACAATATTAGACCAATGGCTGTATTTCACGGCCATTTCCCCGGATTTTTCCTAAATCTTCGGATTTTTTTTAGTACATGGTAGCTTAAAGCAGGCTGAAAGTAAAGCAGAATGCGCCTTCACATGTCAGCAAAACTAAAAACAGGCGATAGGGATAAAGGAACCATTCTTTAATCACACTTGAACAATGCACATTTGGAAATCTTAGGATTTTTCATGTCAACGTATGGCAGCCCTGTAGTTGACGTTGCTAGCTTACTTGGATAGGTACAGTCTTCATCACTTCCATCGCTACAGTCACCCTCACCATCACAATACCAATCACTTGGTATACATTGACCAGAAAGACATTCAAAGTCGTCCGTACCACAGGATATGTTACCTGCAATATGATCGCAATATATAAGTACAGTGGAGAAAATGTTATTCTTTCCCAGTAAACGCGTTTACGCTAAACCTATTATTTCCATTGCAAACAGTTTGGAGCTAGATCAGACGCCGGGTAACCCGGCGTCTGATCAGGCTCCAAGCTGTTTGTCACTCGTCATTAAGTTTTGTCTGTCAAAAATGTAACTTTGAGAAAAGCAGCAGACAACAATTTTACATGTAAGCAGACGATATTGCAGCAGTGAAAAGGTTGGACGTCTACGAGCGTGCACAGTTTTCTTTTGAACAACAACTGTCGGAAATATGATGTCATTTACGCACGTCATCTATTCTGACGTTGTGAGTTATAGGCTAGTCACAATAGCCCTTTTTGGTGCCTGACCCTAAACTTAAAGCAACATAAATGCTTTTTGTGTTATTGTGTTCTACAATCATATATATACTTCAGAAAAAAAGTCCCAAAAATTCTATGTGGGGGGAAAGTGGAAAAATATGCATTTGAAATATATGACCGGTTTGTATTTTTAGAAGGAAATGAGGAATTTCATCAACCGCACCCTGCTTTAAATATATGTCATTTAGTTCCACAAATAAAATAGATCTAATGTATTAAGGTTATCAGAAGTCCAGCTAATACTTCAAAATGCATAAATACGCATTTCACTGAGAACAACAGTACATTTCAGTTCTATTTCAGTCACAAATATAATTTACCCCACCCTCATATTTTACCATTGAAAGGTGGTTCTGTTTTTTCTCCGCGGTTTGAGATATAATTTCCGTCATATATGACTTCCTTTAGAACTCTGCCCACGATGTAGGAGAAAAGCGGCCTACGATTTACGGAACGGCCCGCGGTTTTCAAATCGGACCATTATCTTGGACCGGTCGTTGGATTGAGTCTTACAAACTTAATCCATCTTAGTATCAGAGCCTCTTCAACATATCACAACTGTTTTACTGAGTGCTGTCTACACGACACATGCCGAAAGTGATTGAAGACTTCAAGTTGCACTGTTTTAACAGTGAAAACTTTGCAGCATAATAAATTCGTTCAACAGTTTCTTCCCCCTTACTCTGGGAAGAAACTGTATAACTAATAATGCTGTGGTCGTAATAAAGAGGTGGTCGTCATAGAGAGAAGTTCGTAATAGAGAGGTTCTACTCCCTGTAAAGTACAGTGCTCCCTCTCTACAACGACACTCCCAACAACGACTCCCTCCTTACAACGACCCTTGCTCCTGTTCCCTAATTAGGACACTTATGTCCATCCTATTCACGACTGGAATGTCGTCTACTTAAAATTGTCGTCTGCTGTTTTTCTCAAAGTTACATAATGGACATTTTGACAGAAAAAAACACTTAATGACGAGTGACAAACAGCTTGAATCCAGACCAGACGCCGCGTGCCGCGTTACGCGGCGTCTGATCTGGATTCAAACTGTTTGCAAATGTTCTTTATAACGACTCCCTCCGAACAACGCACTTACTTTTTGTCACCCGCTGGTTGTCATTGTAGAGAAGGAGCCCTGTAGTTACATTCTTAATCCACTGACCCCGGAAACATTTTATGGACAACTCCAGTTTCCAACGGTCTCCTTTTATAACTATTAAGCCTATTTATAACTATTCAATCTATTTATAACTATTCAATATATTTATAACTATTCAGTGATGTTTGCCTGCAATAAATTGAAAAAGTACAAACAATGCAGACCCTGGTCAGAGGGCTTTTTTGTAGCTCTCTGATCTAGGTATTCACTGTTTGCATACGAAACATGTACTATTTGTATGTACACTGCAAAATACGCAAAAAAGTGGCACAAATGGCCAATGGATTAAACGTAGTTAAACCGGGAAACGGGACACATGTCATGTCTACCAAAACAGTTTAATATAAAGCATGATATAGCTCGGCGTTGGATCAGTAGAGAAGAGGGTATAATTATTATAATTATAAAACTGTGGGGACTCTGATCAGACAGCTTCTTCATGAGCTGTCTGAGCTGAGTCTACACTGGTTTCAAAAAGTGTCAATATACGCTCACGGCTGGAGATGCAGCGGAGAAGGCGTTATTCTTTCCTGTTTACGCATTGCAATAAAATGTCGAAAATTACAACTTCTTTTACAAGTTTGAATGTTCATTTCAATATGAATCACAAATAGTTCGGAGCCTGATCAGACGCCGGGTAACCCGGCGTCTGATCTGGCTCCAAACTGTTTGCAATGGAAATGATAGTTTTAGCGTAAACACGTTTATTGGGAGCGAATAACGTTTTCTCAACTATATCTTCTTTTGGATGTTCCCTTAACAACGTTTTTAAAACATGTACCACAAAAATCTTCATCGGATGTGTCCGAGGAGTCGAGAGAACAGTCTACAAATCCATCGCACCACTGATGGATAGGAATACAGATGTCGCTAAAGTTACACTTCTGCTCATACGCCTGACAAAACTCTGTAATAATAAAACCACATGATTAGAGAACGGTGTAGATCTAGGGGTTAAGTGGTAAATATTGAAACGAAATTGACCCATTTGAGCCTAGTGGATTCATCCATGATTATATATTTGATTAGTCCATTTTTTATGTAAGGGTGCCTGGTCTAAATTTACATTTTCGTTTTGTTTTAAATTGAAATTCCTATCAGCAAACAGTGTAGACTCTGATCAGAAACCGCATTATGCGGAGTCTGATCAAAGTATATTTACTGTTTGCATACGTTCATTTTACAAGACGATAGGGACAAATGGTTTAAATGCAATCTGAATGCATTGAGACGTAGAATTCGAAAGGGTTTTGAAAACAATGAAGATTTATATACGCTCGTAGCATCGTCTAACTGGCGATCAGTTTGGAACCAGATTTTACAAGTCGGGTGTATGAAATCAGCACAAAGCTGTTTGCAATCAAAATACAATATTTACATTCACCCTGTAAATGCTTTATGTAATCCTATTAAAAAATGCAGTACATCTGCCGGTGAACCTACAAATCGAAACTGGTTCTAGCCAGTTCGGATTTCCCAATGCTATTCGTGGACTTCTTAAAATAGACTACATCGGGCACTTAACACTAAGCTCCCATTGGTCGACGGTCATATGACGCTAGCGGAGTGATACAGACCCATATGTCGTTGCCATCGCGTTGCTATGTGTGTAAATGGGTTTGAAAAAAACCGCGACCTGTATTTTTAGAATGTGCTTTGGCAATAGATATTCAAGTTGCACTGTTATTTGTTTGCCTTGTAAGTCTTTTCCATTCACAGAGAGAAAGTTTACTGGAAAAAATCCTGAATTTTTAATACAGGTACAGTACATGTAGTTGGGACTACTTTCTCACCATATTTAGAAACTGGAATGGCTATTACATCGACACTACATCTATCAAACCTCTTTGACCGGTTTATGATAAATTCTTATACAGAAAAACAAATCTGGCCAATAAACACATTAAATTGACACGACAGAAAATATAAATATAAATATAAGGAATAAACAACATTTTTTTGCCGCTCATGACGGTATGACTACATTAGCTTCGGGGGTAAGTTTAGCGAAAACGCCCTTCGGGCGTTTACGAAACTTACCCCCTGCGAAGCTAGTCAAAAAGATGTTGTTTATTCCTATAGTAACATCTCTCTATTAAACCATTATGTAGAAAGCTTATTGATGTATGAAAAACAGGTCACAGCTGAAAGCAAGGTGACAGTAAATTAGAAAGGTCATGCTGTTCTTTGCTTTAAGCAGTGACCTGTCGTAAACACATACTTACTAACACAATCTAGAAGTTGTTATAGAGAGGTTTACTATATTACTATAGTGTATATGGAAAAATAGGTAGAAAATAATAAATTTCGTCAAGTAGTGATAGTAGTAGTAGTAGCAGAAGTAGTAGTAGTAGTAGTAAAAATAATAGTATTAAAAAATAGAAGTAGTTAAAGGTAGTAGAGATACAGGTAGTAATCAAAGTAGTAGTAGTAGTAGTAGTAGTAGTAATAGGAATAATTATAGTAGTAGTAAAAGTTGACTTAGTGATAGTAGAATTATTAACTTGTGCTGTATAACCCCTTTACAACGACCACTATTTTGCGTTAACCCTTAGCCCGCCAAATTAATTGTCGTCTGCTATATTTCTCGTCTGCTTCAAGTTTCAAAGTGCTTCAAAGTTGCTCAAAATTGCTGAAAATGTTGTCCGAGTGTCAAACAGCTTGGATCCGGATGAGACGCCGAGTTACTCGGCGTCTCATCCGGATCCAAGCTGTTTGCATATGGAGCTATAGTTGTGCGTGGCAGGCTAAGGGTTAATCATAAAGGGTTTGCAGCAGGTGATTGCATAAAACAAGGTGAAAGTTATACAGTGCTCCCTCTCTACATCGACCCTCCCAAAAACGATTCCCTCCTTACAACGACCCTTGCCACTGTTCCCCAAACGAGACATTTATGTCAAACTCTTGCACTGCTGCAATATCGTCTGCTTAAACTTGTCGTCTGCTGCTTTTCTCAAAGTTTTTGACATTTTCACAGATAAACTTCATGACGAGTGACAAACAGCTTGAATACAGATTCACGACAAGACACCCAATGGGAGACAAAAAGGGTGTGCGATGTTCGGAGGGAGTCATTATAGGGAGGGAAATTGGCGTAACGTGTCATCTGATCTAGATTCAAGCTGTTTGTCACTCGTCGTTAAGTTTTTTCTGTCAAATTGTCCATTATGTAACTATGACGACAATTTTAAGCAGACGACAATGTAGCCATGAATAGGAAGGACTTAAATATCTTGTGGGGGGTGGGGAGCAGCAGGCGTTGTTATAAGGCGGACAACATTGTTGGGATGGTCGTTGAACGGAGGGAAACGTTGTTAGGATGGTCGTTGTAGGGAGGGAAAGGTTGTTAGGATGGTCGTTGTAGGGAGGGAACACTGTACACGTATAACTATCCGATAAGTACTGACCACAGCCAAGTTCATCCGTGCCGTCGTGACAATCGAAGAGCCCGTCACATACCAAGCTGTATGAGATACAGGTATGCGTGCTGTTACATTGAAATTCCTCCTCCGTACAGTTCTCGCACTCATTGTAATTGCAATCAAATTGCCCGCCGATGCATGTGCTGAAATAATTACATATCCTTCCAAATAGAATATAAGAATCCACCATGAGTGTTGATAGAAATTTCTTCCCCGAGGGTCAGAAAATGCATGTAGGGACGAGGATTGCCGCTCCTATTCTGACAGCGGACTATCCGATGTCTGATCAGTCTCCAGGAGACCGTTTCATAAAACTTCATACTACAAAAATTGTCATAAGTCAGATTATAAAAGTCTCAATAATTTATTTATTTCTCCATCTAAGGATGTCTTGTGACATATCTTTGGAATCGTCTTCATAAGAAATGTCACCAGACAGGCTTAGATGGAGAAATCGAAAATTTAATGTAATATTAAGTTTAGACTTACGACCGTTTTTGTCGTACGACGTTTTATGAAACGGGGCTCTGACTGTTTGCAATGGGCATAATAGGTTTAGCATAAACACCTTTATTCTAAATTAACCCTTTACCTGATAGCCTATTTCTAGTATTGAAGATAGGTGACCACTTAAATCAGTGCTTAACTTTCAGCCTGGTTTAAGCTATCAAGTGCTAGAATATAGAAAATATTCCCTGTAATATATATTCATGACTGATTGAATTAGAACTATTTTCTTCAGCGGAGGAATAAATCATATTCGCTAAAAGGCGCTTCTATGGGGGAAAGGGTTAATAGAAAAGAGTACGTTTCTCAACTATTAATAATTGATCTCGGTATATACAGTATATTATGATACTACATGACTCTGCTTCAATCCCACAGAGATAACATATCATCTCCAAATCTGAGTTTTACTAATGTGATTGAAATCCAACATACATTTCTAGCTTTAGATAATACCCGTTATTTTAAAAAGAATAAATATCCCGACTCACCAAGACCCACAATCAGTGGTAATAACTGCTCCTTGTGAATACTCTTGTCCTTCCATATAACACGGGCACTCTTGTTTCATTATGCAAGCCCCATCTGAAACATCAAATGCACAGGTAAATTACACAAAAGGTCGGGCTTAAATCGGTACCAAATCGGTCTAATTATTTGCTGTTTTGATCGGTTGTCATAAGTGGTATAAATTCAGGCTTTCTGTGTAAACGGGTATCGATGATGAATAGTTGTTAAATCGGTCAAACGCCATCCCGCCTTCGATTGGTCACCGATTGGCGACTCATGAAACCCGATTGGCCACCGATTAAAAGTGCCCAACAACCGATCAATAATCGATGAATACCAATAAAATACTGATGAAATGCTGGCGGCAACCGATCGGTCACCAATTGATCACCGATTGAACAGCCATTAACAACCGATGAAAACCGACGAGATCCCGCGTTTTAATTCTCATCTTTTTTCATCGGTGGTTAGTATCATTTCATCGATGCTTTATCAATGGCTTATTGGTGGCTCATCGGTGATATCGGCAGTAAACACGTTGTCAATCGGTTATTTGTAAAATAATTTCACCGATCGAGAATTTTAAACACGTTTAAAATTTCCAATCGTTATTTTTCCCCGACGAAACTCATCTTTACCCAATAGCGATTGATAGGTGGAAAACAGGTGGCCAATAGGTGATGTCGGTAGTAAATAGGTCATCATCGGTCGCTCCATAGTTAGGCTAAAACAACTAAAATCTATCACCGATGGCTCTGTGTAAACGGGATGTAACAGCGGTTGTGGTTGGAACATCATACGGACATACAGGGACCCGAGCATATGAACTTTAGCTCTAAGGACCAATGACGAACAATGGAAATATAAAACCGGTAGTGCATGGAATCGTGGTACAAGAATACATGTATTATCAAAAAAATATTGTAAAAGCGTAGTTCTTCTCAAATATGAGTGATTCTTCTTAAACAATGTTGTGAATTGAAAACTGTTTCGGACCATATCTTACTCCGGGTTACTCGGCGTATGATCATGTCCAAACAGCTTTCTATTCAAATCAAAACACGTCGTGAAACATTAAAGAAATGGCACTGCATTGGTCTTACTCGTGACTGACGTCACTCTAAACTGTAAATACAATTACTTTACAGCGGGAGATGCGTTATTCTTTCCCATTTAACCCTTAGCCTGCCAGTCACGACTATAGCTCCATATGCAAACAGCTTGGATCCGGATGACACGCCGAGTAACTCGGCGTCTCATCCGGATCCAAGCTGTTTGACACTCGGACAACATTTTCAGCAATTTTGAGTAACTTTGAAGCACTTTGAAACTTGAAGCAGACGAGAAATATAGCAGACAACAATTTATTTGGCGGGCTAAGGGTTAACCCTTATTCGAAGATTTTACCCCGCTTTATTGTCGTCTGGCTGCTTCAATTTTGTTTTCTGTAGTGCCGTTCCAAAGTTAGAAAGTTAGGCAGTATGACTGAAGAAATTTCAAAACGAGTATCAAACAGTTTGGGTCCTGATCAGATGCCGCGTAACGCGGCACCTGATCAGAATCTAAACTGTTTGCAAACACGATTTTAATCGTCATTCTTGCATAAAAAGCCGTTCCCAGGGGGTGCATTAACGAGTACTTTAACGTGTATTAACAAGGCGATTCACGTGCACACGCGCCGTTAATGCCCGCTATAGTTATGATTGTTCCGGGGCCCAGTATAAACAATAACAATGACGGTTTGAACAGCGTTCTGGCCAAACTGCAGCCTACACTGTCAGTGCAAAGATGCTGGTGAATGCAATTGTTATTGAAATTACAAAATAATCACCGTGCGCCAAATACACATAACGGTCATTAAGGCGAAATGCAAAAGGTTTTCACAGTAACAACCCTAAGTATTTGGACAGACAATAGCTAACAAATGGTGTAGACTCCTGGGGGAGCATTCTGGTCGGGATCTAAACAGTTTCCCATTCAGTTTGCACCTTTTGAACTCATTACTATTTAGTTATCCGGCGGCTGATCTGTTTCCAAACTGTTCACGATGGAAAACTATATTCAAATATATTTTTAGCATTAAACGAGTTTATTGGGGAATAATAGCGTCTTCTCCATAGTATACAGTCCAACCAAACTTGTACAACTAAATAATTCTGTTGACAGGTGACATTATTAGGTACAGTGAAGAAAACTTTAGTCTTTCCCAATAAACGCGTTTACGCTAAAACTATTATTTCTAAATGCAAACAGTTTGGAGCCATATCAGACGCCGGTTAAGCCGGTGTCTGATCAGGCTCGAAACTGTTTGGCACTCTGAAAAAATGAAAGGTCAGAAATGCCGAAAAAGTGTCCTTTTCTACATTTTAGTGTTTTGCGTTTGCGTTTTGTTTGCGTTTAAAGGGGAAATAATAACGTTTTCTCCACTGTATGATGGAAACAAAGCAGAACACACCATATAAGTAAACACACTAGGCAAAGTAACTTTTGATTTATTATTAAAACTTGCAGTTAACTCATTAATAAAAGCGATAACAAACAGCTTGAATCCCATTTCTCGTATACGAGTTATTTATACATTGTACCGTAATTGTGCACATACATGTACATATTTTTAAAATGCCGAACTTTCGACGGCAGCGATTTGCTATTATAGATGACATGAAATTGACACAACATCGGCGCTATTATGACAACCTTTGTGTCACACTTTGCGGCCGTAAACCCAAATCAATCAATTTTGAAATTGACAAAATCGGCCATCTGACACTCCAATTGGTCTACAACCAGATAGATCTAGTTCATTTCAGTAAAATGTCCATGACGGTGACTATTTGCATACGTTGGCCACAGTTAGGCGAAATCTCTCATTCAATAACCACTGGAGATTTAAATGTACATATAAAATCAAAATAAAAGTTTGTCCATCTTGTTTAATTGTGTTCAGTTTAAAGTATACATGTACACCGATGCATTGAAAATTATTCTTCGTGTGGCGACCTTGATCAGAGGGCTCCTTTAGGGGATGTTCTGTTCAAAGTTTACACTGAGGCAGAAGACAAGTGCACTCCTTGTAAGTACACTGTTTGTAGTGAAGCATGATACTTGCAAGATATACAATTGGTGTGCAATTAGAATAAAGGAAGCTGTGATATGGAAGAAAATGACTGATATTAATAAAAAAAAAATGGAAATGGATCTCAAATATAATGACAAAAGTTCTTGTTATTATTTATATCTATGCAAAATTGTGCTTATTGAAATATTTTTTATTTGAAATCCTGGTTTTGTACACATATTTCAAGTACTTAAAAAATTACATAGCTCAAGATAATAAATGAACTTGGTAAATATACTGAAGCACAATGTAATAGATATGTTCTAAGAAGTTTGAGTAGCCAAAGTAATGCATTTAGGAAATAATTACTTTTTAGAAATGGAATTAAAAATGAAAAAATAGACATTTAGAATATTTGAAAATAAGATAAAATCATGCCTTTTACCTGTAGCTCTGTAGTAATTTGATCTTTCAGACTATGTCTGTTTAACCCTTTACCCTTAATCCAGGTTGTTTATTACAGCATGTTGAAAGTAAAGTAGAAAGTACCTAATGGTATATTCTGCTTTACTTTCAAAATACTTTAGGCTCCTTATAGTGCATACATTCATGATTCCATAGTGTTGAACTATTTTGCTCAGTGGAGAAATAGATAAGAGGGGGAAACTGCATATTGATTGAGTGGTAGGTTAATGTGCAATCAAATTATGTACATGTACATGAAATAGATGTCTTGGGTTAGCTGCTCCTCATTAAACTAAGACTTTTCCTGTTATTTTGAGACCAGCCGGGTGATGACTTTGTGTAAACATAAATTCATCATGAGTTAAACTTTGTTTTGTTAAATCTGGTTCATTCTCGTTAGTGTCACTGTTCTCTGTTGAGTAAGCACCAAACACATTCTGTTCACATTCAATGAGAAAGGATGACTCCAGGGTTAATATTGCAGACTTCTCAAGATTTAGACCAACATCCAAGGCTGATGGCCAGTGACATCTGGTGATAGAATCTGAAACAACAAACATGCATGAAAATAAATAATAACAGTTTAAACATATAGACAGCTTTATCATCTTATTTAGAATTATTTTTGATTCTTTAATGAAGGCAATGATTGAATGAGACAATTCAAATTCAAATCTTTATTCAAAACCTACAAGTAAATCTAACAGACACACACATTTAGAATCTATAACGGCAATGTTGATAAAATAGCATGTCAACCCAAATTCCGTTCCAGCTATTTCAGTAACTGACTCTTAGTACGCTCCTAATATTTAAATGGCTTACAAAATTATCAAAACATATTTTCAAAATTATTCTAAATTCCTAGACAACTGTAGTATAAAAATGGTTACCAAGCACAATGACAGTTAGACGTATAGAAAGTTAAAACTTTTAAGTTGAGTCTTATATGGTTCTTAGACATTGATAAGTCAAATTTCAGTTTTTGCTCATCAAAAACTCAAATCTGACCAACCAAATGCTTTAGGACGATTTCAGACTCAACTCAAAAGCTTTATAACCTTGGAGCCAGGGTCTCTGACGTAACATTCTAGCACTCTAACGACTGAGCTGTAGGGACTTGTTGAGTTTCTACATAGATAACAGTGGGAAAAAAACGTTATTCTCTTTAACTATTGTTTCCATTGCAAACAGTTTGGAGCCAGTTCAGACGTTGGTTCGGACCCAAATCATACGCCGAGTAACCCGGTGTCTGATCAGGCTCCCAAATGTTTGGTACTCAGATTAAAATAAACAGTCAGAAGTATAAAAAAGATGTCATTTTCTCCATGTTAGTGCACTGCGTTTGCATTTCTTTGCGTTTAAAAACGGGAAAGAATAACGTTATCTCCCCTGTGCCTGTGTTTGACAGGTACAGTCCCAATGGTGCACCTAGAAAGTGCCCCTTCTCATAATCATAAGAATTGATGGCGTAGAAGTAGACTACACTCGATCCCGCTAGACTACAGTATGGAGTTATAATGAGTTAAATAACTGCAATCGACTGCTGGTAATCCATTCATGTGTCTGATATTTATTAATAAATATAGCATTATAAATAAAGTCCTACCCTAAACATGCTAAACTGTAAATCGGTGTACCTGTATTTCCATAGAATTGGTCTAGAGAAAGTCTCTGACGTCTGTATGCTACGTCTCACGTTGTACCAGACCAACTCATTCAACGTTATTCCAACATCCAACCACATTTCTCCTTATATCCAGATATATTTAACATGTTCAAATCCTTGAATTAACCGACGAAGAACAGCATAATGTCTGTTGAGTGCCAATCGTAAATTATTATTACACATGCGAATCGAGTCGCTTTTAAAAATGGCCGACATTGATAAATCAGGTGCATGTGGCCCTGTATCTAAGCCGTTGATATATAAAATACATTGAACATTTTGTAAACAAACTTGACCTCTCTAGGTGCGCGTATTCTGTCAATGTATTAGAGAACGGAGTTAGGTGAAATCCAATAAGAAGGGGAAATAGACATATTTTTATGCAAGAATAGTGTCAATACACCTGTGTTTCGTGCATTAACATCTGCAGAAGCCCTTGTGCTGTCTTGGAGCCCTTGTGCTGTCTTGGAGCCCTCGGCTAAAGCCTCGGGCTTCAAATACAGCCCGCGGGCTTCTTCAGATGTTAATGCACGAAAAAAGGTGTATTAACCCTATAGTGAGAATGAAATTTTGAGATGAGTCTGAGATCGTTCTCAAACATTAGATTGGTCAGATATGAGCTTTTGCTCAAACATTTGATTGGTTAGATTTGAAATTTGATCGTTCTCAAGCATTTGATTGGTCATATATGAGCTTTTGCAAGCAACAGATCAAATCTGACCATTCAAATGCTTGAAAACGATCTCAGGCTCAAATCAAATGCTATATAACCTTGGCCCAGCTGTTTATTTAAATACTGCTAATACTTTGTAAACCAGACATAACATTTATTATCGGCTTAAAAATCAGGTAATGTAGAACAACATTAATGTAGAAAGCTACCTTTGGGGTCTCTATACATTACATGTGCCCTGCATAATCGTTAACCCTTCCTAGTATACATGTATGTATGACCACGAGACTCATTTAATGTTATTCTGATATTTTTTTTACAAACAGCCAATTAATTCAATTTTTCTCAAAATGTAATTGTTCGTATAAAACATTCGGCATAAATAGTACATTTATTCTTCACAATTTACCCCATGGCCTGTTTTAAATATTGAATGCAGATGGTTGTTTAAAGCAGATTGTAACAAGCACCTTAGAGCTGATATCCCCTGCCGCAGCGATTGTCGAGAAGAAAGTGGCAAACTTTATTGTGGGAGGAAGGGGCAAATGGTGATGACTTGTCTTTAAAGATCAACATTCAAAAGCTTTTTACAAAGTTTTATAAAAATCCATTTAATTTTGTACATGTTAAAGCCTAAACAATACTAAAATAAAGCCGTTTGTAGCAAATCTGAGTATGACAGGGGCAGGTAACTCTTGATTCAATTTCAACAGTAATTAAACACTTTCAAGAACTTATAAATGTGTGCAAGTATTATCAAAATAAATTCAGAACTGTAGAATACACTGTTAAATATGTCATCTTCAACTCATCGAGGGCGTAACACACTTGACAATTTTGTACGTTTTCGACAATAAATGAACGCATTTGAAAACTAATGGCTATGTATTTATAGGTAACTTTATAGTAGATCTATAATAAAGTTTTTATAAAAATTCATTCACATCTGTCCAAACTAGCGCGTAAACTGTACTAAAATAAAGCCTTTTCTAGCATTTTGATGTGCACGTGTACATACAGGGCAGATAACTCTTGTCACAAGTATCTTGTTTTGACAATAATTCCATCCTTTCAAGAAATTATACTTATTTTATACACTATTTGAAAGTATTAATCAAACTCTGTTTAAAACTGGAGTTACTAGAGTGTAAACACTGATTAATATGACATTTTCAACTCATCAAGGGCAGATTACTCTTGACTAATTTGCACATTTTCGACAATAATTGAACTCTTTCTATAAATAATAGCCAAATATGGTTAAATAATTTTTTTTCAAAATCCACTCACATTTATACACACTAGCATGTAAACAATAAAGCCTTGTCTAGCATTACTAAGTGCTTAAAGGGCAGATAATTCTTGCCACAAGTATCCTTTTTTGACAATAATTGCATACCTTCAAGAACTTTCACTTATAGACATTGTGTGCAAGTATAAATCAAATCCATTCAAAACTGTAGTTGCTAGAGAGTAAAAACTGTTAAATATGGCTTTTTTTTTTACTTATCAAGGGCATATTACTCATGACTAATTTCTCTGTTTTCAACAATAATCAAATTCATTTGAAAACTAATAGCCATAATTGTTCAAGAAAGTTTTTATCAAAATCCATGCATATTTATAGACACTAGTATGTAAACAATATAAAAATAAAGCATTTTATAGCATTTCTAAGTACATCAAGGGCAGATAACTCTTGTCACAAGTATCTTTTTTTGACAATAATTCCACACCTTCAAGAGCTTGTACTTAAAGACATTGTGTGCAAGTATAAACAAAATATGTGGAATGCTGTAGTTGCTAGAGTGTAAAAACTGTTAAATATGGCATTTTTAACACAAAAAGGGGAGATAACTCATAAATTCCTATAATTTTCTGTAATTTTTTAATTTCCCACGGTGCTCCTATGATGACAAATAACTATACCAAGTTTCATCCAAATCTGTATATCGGTTTCATAGATACAGTTGCGGACGGACAACTTGACGGACGGACGGACAGCCGGACGGACAGACCTAAAACAGTATCCCTCTGCCTTTCGGCTGGGGATAATTAAAAGCAGAATGCGCATTCAGGCGCCTTCTGCTTTACTTTCAGCCTCCTTTAGGCTACCATCGGTTAAGATATAGAAAATATTTCTTGTGGTTCATGTCAATGACTGTATAATTTGGAACTATTTTCTTCGGCGGATGAAAAAATTAAATTCGCTAAAAGCCGCTCCTATTTAGAAAAGGGTTAAGAAAAGTCTGCTCACCATGCAAAACTGTTCCATTGGGGCAGAAGCATCCCTCAACACATCCTGTGTTTTCACAGTAAGGGGCGGGTCCTTCTTGTGCATCCCTGCACGTTAGATCACACATGGAACCACATGCCGAATACTCGGCACCGTTTTCGCATTGTATGGCTGAAAAGTTCAATAAGAAGGAGAAATTCATTTAATGACATATAATAACGGACACATTATTGACTATAATCCCCCGCCCCTAGAAGCGTGTTTGTCACATTGTTGTCTCAAACTGCTTTAAGCGTGCACTCTTTCATTTGGAAGGTGGTTTTCATTTTATATAACAATGCTATACGCAGGGCTCCAGATAAGGGGGGAGGGGGTATTTCAAAAATTATAATCTTTATTTCTGTTTTAAACCCTATGGTGTCACTACTCATTAGAATCGTCTCGAAGAGACGATTCTAATGAGTAGTAACCCCATAGGATATGATGTTACAAAAAGTGAAAATATGTAACGCCATAGGATTTGGTGCTGAAATAAGTGAGAAAATGTTGGATTAGTGCAGTTAAACAAGTACAGTGAACCCCCTCTAAACCTGACATGTGTTGGGACAACAACAATGGTCAGTTTAGAGGGGTTTCCCGTTTACAGGGGCTTGGACTTGTTTCTAGTATGGAAGATAGCTGACCACTTAAAGCAGGTTAAATAAAAGGCAGAATGTGCCTTTTATGCACACTCTGCTTTACTTTCAACCTGCCTTAAGCTAGAATGTACAAACTATTTTCTTCAGTGTAAGAATAAACCAAAGACGTAAAAAGGCGTGTTTATGGTGTAAGGGGTTTAAATAAAGAAGGTTTGGAAACGGGACCAAAGGTTTTGTCCGGTTTAGAGAGAATTCCGGTATTTAGAGGTTCCGGTTTAGAGGAGCTTCACTGTATAATAAAATGTGCAAACTAACACCTTTTTTTTAAAATACTGATTTGAAAAACTAGTTTGGAGTCGGGTTACCCGGTGTCTAATCTGGCTTTAACTTGTTTGGAATGGAAAACGTCGTTTTATAAAAGTGAAGTTTATATAATTATTAATGTTCAGTTTTTTTCAGCTTTTCAATTGTCCTTCGCCATTGTAGCCATACTTGGCGAAGTTAATATATGCATATTCAGTGGGAAAAGGGTTAAATCTACTCCAGACTACTACAGGGGAGAAAACGTTATTCTTTCCCAATAAACGCGTTTACGCTAAAACTATTATTTCCAGTGCAAACAGTTTGGAGCCAGATCAGACGCCGGGTAACCCGGCGTCTGATCAGGCTCCAAACTGTTTGCCACTCAGATAAAAATAGATAGTAAAAAGTGTAAAAACGCTGTTATTTTCTACATTTTAGTGTTTTGCGTTTGCGTTTCGTTTGCGTTTAAACGGGAAAGAATAACGTGTTCTCCACTGTACCGATTTGGCAAAGCCGTTTAATCAGGATCTAAACTATTTGAAAAAAAACCATACTTTATTAGAGATAATGCAGTGAATATGCTCAACCTAACGTCAAGAAACAAAAGCAGATGACAACTTTTAAGCAGACGATAATACAGCGGGAAAGCTGTTGTTCTTTCCCATTTAAACAAAACTAAATGTCAGCCTAACGAAGGAAAATATCGTAAATGATAAGCCAATGAAAATGAGCGAAAACGATTTGAAGTTTGATCGAACGCCAAGTTACTCGGAGTATGGTATGGCGCAAAACCTTTTTCGATAGAAATAATTGTCTTAGCCAAAACTCATTTGTTGGGAAAATAATACATGCTTGCCCATTGAACAGGAGTTAAAGCGTTATAGGCAGAATTCAATAACAACTAGCAGTAACTGAATAATTATTTCCTCAAAGTGGAGAAGACATTTTTATTTCCCCATAAATGCAATTGAAATGAAACGGAAATGCAGTACATTAAAATGTAGAAAAGGGCAAGTTTTTTATAATTCTGTTTGGTCATTTTAATCTAAATGGCAAACAGTTTGCAGCCTGATCAGACGCCGGGTTATCCGGCGTCTGGTCTGGCTTCAAGCTGTTTGCACTAGAATTTTTTTTATTTTTTTTTATCATAATCGCGTTTATTTATTATTATTATTATTATTTATTATTATTCATTATTTTTTATTATTTATTTATTATTTTATTTATTATTTGGAAATAATAACGTATTTCTTCACTTAACAACAGACGACACTTACGACATCTGTGTTGCTCCCTCCATTTCGTCGGATGAGCTAAACGGGTACATTCGTCGGCAAAGGCGGCAATGGCTGTACACAGACACTCACAGTCGCCGCCGCTGTCACAGCTATAAAATACAATGGCCAAAACAAGAGTCTTTTCCACCGTTTAGTCGTTATGACGTCATAAAAAAAACCAAACACATTTACAGCCTTAACCCATTACCCCATTGTCCGTTTCAAGTTTTGAAGACAGGTGACCACTTAAAGCAGGTTGAAAGTAAAGCAGAATGTGCCTTTAGGCACATTCTGCTTCACTTTCAGCCTGCTTTAAGCTACACTTTGCTAGAATATAGAAAAAAAATTCTTATCATACATATTCATAACTGAATAAATTGGAACTATTTTCCTCGGTGAAGAAATAAATCTAAGGCGTAAAAAGGGGTATTTATGGGGTAATGGGTTAATGTCTTTTGCTTTCAAATTCATATCGTCTGGTCTTATATATACTATATAATTTATGATTTGAGTTACGTGGCGTCTGATCAGTATCTAAACTGCTTGCAGAGTCGATTGTAATTGCCTATTGCCGTAAAAGGGTTAACACTCGGAGCCAAATATAGGTATAGTTGAGAATACGTTACTCGTTCCCATTTAAACGCAAACGCAATGCACTTAAATGCAGGAAATGACAAATTTCTTAACATTCTGATTATTCACTTTTATCTGAGTGGTGCAAATAGTTTGGAGCCTGATCAGACGCCGGGTAACCCGGCGTCTGATCTGGCTCCAAACTGTTTGCATTGGAAATAATAGATTTTGCGTAAACGCGTTTATCGGGAAAGAATAATGTCGTCTCCACTGTATTACGATGACATGTGGTTTGCTATTGTCGGTGATGTTTGAACTGGCACTCTATGCATATTCCGTCTTTTTCCGTAAGCTATTTTTGTCTTCCGGAAAACGATTGGAGATTTGGTCATTGAATAATTACTGTACATCATAATCTGTTACACAGTTGATAGTGGCTCAGAGGTTTAAATGCCAGGGTCGTGAGTTCGACCCCCGTCAAGGTAGTTTTATATACATTAGACTTTTTCGATATACATATAGTTACTTTTTCTTTGAATTATTTTGCCGTGTAGACGCATGCTTCTGTGAATTTTGTACAGTGAGACTTGTCTTCCCAAAAAATAAAGACGTATAAGTAATGAAATCCAACATTTCTGCTGAAAGCACTCTTCCGTACGCGTTACAACAAACGCTCTTTAGAAGAGCACTGTGTTACTTTGATTTCTCTAAAAAGTAGATTTTACGTAGGTTCTGATATAAAGAGAGAATAAATTCACAATAAAAATATATGTTTTTGAAAAACAAAACAGAAAACAACTTAATGCCAAATTTAAATTAGATTTTACCTAGATTCGAACCCACGACCTCTGTCCTTCAAGTCGGCGACACATGCCACTGAGCTATTGTGCTCGTATTACTATTCACCTGACTGTATAGTATATGTGGCTTAAGTATTTGTTCATTTTTATCAAAACATTCAACGGAAAATTCCGACTTTATCAACGAAAGAGTGCCAGTTCAAAAATCATCGACAATACAACTTATATTGGTTTTATAACAGATTTGTATTGCTAGGAAGGCAACGTTGTTTTCATAGACAAACATTTCTCACTATATACACTGACTTCGTAGTAATACACATCTATTATAATACCCATATAGGTTGTCGTAGCAATACATTTTGATGATAATACGTAGTTGGTCCCCGTGGTTAAACGAAGCAAAACACAATTACAATGTAATTAAATGTAGCAAATGATTCTTCTTGAAAGAGGCATAGAAAATTGTTTATACACCTGACACATTACTGCTTAAAGCAGATGTCAGCCTGGGAAAGGCAGCCGTGTGTCTGAATTGAAAAATTCTATCATAGAAACGTTTAAAAGGATCAAATTCCAAAAGTGAACATCCATGTCAGATGACGTATCTTATACTGTTAAATGACCAGATTGCATGTAAGCTGTTAAAATAGTGTTTACAAGTATTTCAGCAGATGAAACGCAATGCAATAAAATGGGTGACAAACATGCATGTTTGATATCTCACGATTCTTTTTAAAGTGTCTGGCAAATAGTTTGAATCCTGGTCAAACGCCGGGTTAACCGGTGTCTGATCTGGTTCTGAACTGTCTGCAGTGGACATAAGACTAACGTGTCTATTGGGAAAGAATAACGTGTTCTTCACTTAAACATTTTACATAACCCCTTTCAATAAAAATACGGGTATGTTCGACATAACCTAGTTCGAGATATCGAAGTTCGACTGTATAATGTACATAGTTGTCATGCTACTATACCTGCAAGCGTCTATAAGACAGTTCTCATGGAAGTGTTTCTTTTCTGGTTCTGGCATCACTAGCAGACATTCGGCGAACGTGCCGTTTTTGTCGAGAATGAGGTAACACGAATCCTGCGCCCACGCCGCCCTGTGCGCTTTATCCTAAAACATTGACGCTTTATTACAGTGGAGAATACGTTATTCTTTCCCATGTAAACGCAAACGAAACGCAAACGCAATGCACTTAAATGTAGGAAATGACAAATTTCTTAACATTCTGACCATTCATTTTTATCTGAGTGGCAAACAGTTGGGAGCCTGATCAGACGCATGGGAATTAATAGATTTAGTGTAAATGCGTTTATTGGGAAAGAAAAACGTTTTCTCCTCTGTAGTAAAAGTTAATTGACCATCCAAAAGAACATTTACTTGTAATTCTAAATGCAGGGTACCACTCACACTAACACACATCTGCGTTCAGAAATCGAACTTCCGCGTAATACAAGACTCACGTTCTATTTATTCAATAAATATTTCTATTAAAAATGAATTCACGATAAACTACTTGCTGGAAAATGAAATAAGGTCTTAAAGACATCTCGTGTCGATCATAACGCCTTGCCAGACAATTCCTTGCAAAAAGCATGGATCTTATGGACATGTGGGTAGCAAAGAACCGTTGTTCAAGCTTCTCGTGTGAGACCCAACCTTTATATTTGATAGTTTGGTTAGAAATAACCATTGAAAATCACTAGAGCATGAGTATAATCTGGGCCTCAACAGGTAAATTGAGATTGGTATAGCATGTGATGCATGCTTTGACAGTTAAAATTCACACCTATCCAGACAATGGGGGGTTAGTCCATCAATAACTGAGGAAAAATCTTTAAATACTATTGTAGAGTGTTTTACTAACCTCACAGGCATTCGTCACATTATAATTGGATGGTATATCGGAGCAAGTTTCTTTCGTTTTCCATGTATTTGCAAACACTAAATATAGAAAATAAAAATCTCAAAACGGTGCACATTTACGTCATTCTCTATTGCAAACACTAAATATAGAAAATAAAAGTCGCATAACGGTGCACATTTACGTTATTCTCTATTGCAAACACTAAATATAGAAAATAAAAGTCGCATAACGGTGCACATTTACGTTATTCTCTATTGCAAACACTAAATATAGAAAATAAAAGTCGCATAACGGTGCACATTTCTCTATTGTATACATTGGAGAATATCTTACTTTTTCACTAAACGAAACGCTATGCAATGGAATGTAGAAAATGGCAACGTTTTAAAATTGTTGACGAATACTTGGTCATACAGATAGGTGTAGCTATCATCTGAACGCAAATAGTTTAGTTTAAACAAGATTTTATTCCGAAGAAAAGAATTGGACAACAGGCAAAGCCTATGTGAGTCCTCTCCAAATACAATCAAGGTATGACCAATGGTATACATATACAGTACTGAACATTAGTAAATTAAATTGATAATCGCAATCGAATTGCCATCGAATTGCCATCGAATCAGGCGCTTTAAAAAACAAATCCTACGCTTGAATATTTTTACGCGAATTTTCCGAAGCGGTTGTGACAAAAATGGAATAGAAAAAATTAACGGAGGCATATTTGCGAACATTTGTGAGATACACCATTCAAGAAAACTTACCCGAGGTAAAGTTACTATTTTGAATTGCAAGCGAATTGCCATCGAATTGCCATCGAATTGCAAGCGAATCGCAAAAATTGTTAATTTAATAAGGTTCAGTACTGTACATACATATGAGTCGAAATTATAAATTGTTGAAAGTACATGTACGTGTATAGAGATACAGTGGAGAATCTGTTATTCTTTCCCGTTTAAACGCAAACGTACGCAAACGCAAAACACTAAACCGTAGAACAGAACAACTTTTGGACAATTCTGATAATTCTTGTTTATCTTGGTGGCAAACAGTTTGGAGCCTGATCAGACGCCGGGTCACCCGGCGTCTGATCTGGCTCCAAACTGTTTGCACTGCAAATAATAGTTTTAGCGTAAACGCGTTTATTGGGAAAGAATAACAGATTCTCCACTGTACTTGTAGTCAAGTAATAACTTGTATATAACTACAGTTGCGGTTCGATATCGCAAACGCGCCCAACTCGAATATATTCCTATTTAAAGCCGAAGCGAGACTAGGCTACGTTCTTTGAAATAATAACATGTTTGATATAAACGAGATATAGGGAGTTCCGTGATTTATTTGTATACGTAAGAGAACATTCGAGTTAACGGGTTCGATACATCGAAGTCCGACTATATTTTCTAAGATTTTTTTTTATCATAGTACAGAATAGTTAGTATATGAGTATAACTAAATAACATTTGGAAGTTCATATCATATGCTACAGTAACTCTTGTATTAAAACAGTCCAGCTATGCTTACTCGATTTGTATTTTTTATACAGGCGACCGCTCTATGCTGGCCAGAAAACAGGATAGAAGAAGCAAACAGTTGCCCTTCGATAGCAAATATTTTAGAGTCAGATAAGACATCGGGTTACACTGCGTCTTATCTGACTCCAAACTAGTTGCTATTGGCACAAGGGTTTTAGCATAAACGCGTTCTCGGCTAACGTCTTCTCCAATGAAACTAACAAGACCCCTGAATTGATTGACTGGTCTGCATTTTACAGCACCGAGACACTAAATGGTCACAAAGCCCAATACTGTATTTAGGATTTGGAGTTGTTTTCTACAATACAGCTTTCCCTCTCTACAACGACACCCAATGGAACACACAAAAAGTGTGCATTGTTCGGAGGGAGTCGTTGATTTACATTTGCAAACAGCTTGAATCCAAATCACGCGGCGTCACGCGGCGTCTGATCTGGATTCAAGCTGTTCGTCACTCGTCATAATGTTTTTTTTCTATCAAACTGTCCAATATGTAAATTTGAGAAAACCAGCAGACGACAATTTTAAGCAGAAGATATTGCAGCCTTGGAAACTTTATATATTAGATATAGTTGTATTTTTGGGGGAACAGCGACAAGGGTCGTTGAAAGGAGGGAGTCGTTGTTTGGAGGGAACACTGTATTTTGCAATGTGACAAGCAACGCAGACACTGTTAACGGCTTCTGTAAAAGCAGGTGACGCCTAAAAGCTAGAGGAATGTAAACGTAAAGTTTCCTTGCTTTAGGCAGCTACCTGCCTAAAACACCTTATAATAAAGTATAAACAACTTAGTGGGCAATATAAAAATGTTATACAGTATATGGTGGAAAAGTGGTATTACTTATAAGACCTTACAATTATACTTTACAGGTGGATTAAGCTACACCAATCGACACAATGATAAAGGACTTATAATACCTGACACACTGTGAGTTCTTGCGAGAGTGCTCGTGGTAAAGTCGTTTTGCTTATCACCATCATTATTGCCACAAAGACCTCTAGTTTGGCCGTGATGCTCAGAGCCCACATACACAAAAACACGAGTACCTGAAATTAACAACATTTATTAGTGTTTTCTTCTGACTTGGCCGAGTTAATTTTAGATTGGAACATTATAAAACATTAAAAGGGACGAGTATCATACTCGATGGTTTCCCTAAAGCCAGCTAGAGATACGGATAGCTGTATTTATTATGCGTAATGTACAGTAGAGAAGACATTATTCGTTCCCATTTAAACACAAACGCAATGCACTAAACTGTAGGAAAGTCTAACTATCTTTTCCATCTGAGTGGTAATTGGTTACCCGGCGTTTGATCTAGCTCCAACCTGTTTGCAATAGAAATAATAGTTTTATAGCGTATATGCGTTTATTGTAAAAGAACAACATTTCAATAAAATAAGTGCAGCAGGGTCACGCTTATCTCAAGTAGGAATGTGTACGAATATAATTATATCCGATATTACTCTGTTACCTATATATTTACCATTATAAACTATTCTGTTCTAACAATAACTCGGCAAAGTCAGAAAAATCGGAAAATAACAGGCGAAATACGTTCCCGTTCCAGCGAAACTCAGCGCAATGCAACGCAGTTGATTTTATCACAGTGTTTCCAACACGACGACATGGTGACACTGTGTTGATTAATAAATATAACATGCACGAGCCTTTGTTGCTATTTAAAGCTATGTCTATTACTTACATATTTTAACTAATCACAACCTGCCTTTGTAACAAGTCATTGCCTTTGTAACAAGCCATTGCCTTGCTCCATAGGAGCATTTCGATCGATGACTTCTTCCTCTCTATTAGTATTTTCTTCTGACCTGGCAGAGTTATTTTTATATTAGAACATTCTAAAACTTTAAAAGGAATGAGTATTCCCTACAGCCAGCAAGAGACATGTATAGCTGTAATGATTGTACGCAATATACAATAGAAAATGCAATTTTTTCTTTCCCGTTTAAACGCAAACGCAATACACTAAATGTGGACATTTACTTTTGGAACTTTTATCTGAGAAGCAAACAGATTGGAGCCTGTAATAGTTTTAGTATATAAATGTGTTTATTGGGAAAGAAAAAATATCAGTAAAGTTAGTGCAGAGGTCTCGTGCTACACGAGGATCATACTTATCTCAATTAGGAAAGTGTGCGATTACATATTTGATGTTACTGTGCTTACCTTTTTAAGGTTATTAACTATTCTGTTCTAAAAATAACTCGGACAGTTCAGAAAAAATCGGACAATACTAACCTTAGTCTATCTCGTTGTAACAAATCCTTGCCTTTATGATCCATATGAGTATTCAGACATAAAGATTAACCTTATTATTTCGAAAAGGCTTAAGTCCAGCTAACCCTATTTACTTGAAATAAGAATATATACAGTTCGATATAAACAAGGAATACGGGTAAGATCGACTCAAACGAGTTGAGCTTCGACTGTAATTCAAAAAGGAATACGATTGTAAAAGAAGGTAAAATGGCACACAGATACTTTAAGGAAGTACGACCATAATTAGATTGGGCCCATGTCGGCCAATACATGTATCGATATTCTTCGAAAAGCGATTGGCCGTTCTCGTCAATGGACAGTCCGTACCGAACCATGCCTGAGAACTGACCGATATTTTCCTGATATAATTAGCGGCATACTACCTTCTACACAAGTTAAGATAACAAGATACAATACAGGCGCTTTGGCACACTTATCGTTCCTAGCACTTTCTTTCGTTTCTTCAAGAGCCTAGTATCAAGATTTAATTGTATGTTTCAAAGACAATTGTAGTAAAATATAGCATGTTTAGTACAATAGTATTGTCCGATTTTTCTAAACTGTCCGAGTTATTTTTATAACAGAATAGTTAATAATGGTAAATAGGTGAGCAAGGTAACATCGAATATGTAATCGTACACTTTCCTACTTGAGATAAGTATTGTCCTCGTGCAGCACGAGACCGCTGCGCTACAGTGGTAAATACGCTATTCCTACCCATTTACGCGTTTACCTATGCGTAAGAAACGCATAGTGAACGCATAGTGAACGGTTAACGGACGGTTAACGAACGGTTAACGCCTAACGATTTTAACGCGTTTAAACGCGTTAATAAACGATTATACTAGAGATGTTGCGATTGTTGCGTGGGTTTTCCGTTTCACGCGGAGATTTCGGATCTTATCGATGATTGCCGTTCTTCGATAAATTATATAAATTCAGACAGTTTTAATCTCGATCATAATGCTGAGTGACTCGGCGTCTGAACCAGATGCTTTCTGTTTGAAATTTATTAAAATAATTCCTTCCATGTTGATTTCTTTGAAAACGGTTTGAATCCAGATCAGTCGCCTAGCTGTACAGATCGGCATAGCACCAGGATCCAAACTTACAGCTTTGAATAAACCCAATTACTTTTCGTAATAGTTTAACACTACCGATTTGGATGTAGATGGGACGCCGAGTAGTTCGGTTCTTATGTTTTACAAACAAGAATGAAGCATACGGTCTTGATTTTATTTTTACGGTTAGGCTCTAGATGAGATGCCGAGTTACGGGAGTCTCATCCATATTCGAACTATACAGATATCTTTTACTTTGATGAGAGAGTATACATGTAATAACTGACACATACGCGCAGATATGATTTGGTTTATTTGGTTTATATTTCAATCACCCCAATTAGGATACTTACTTTGATAAGCCGCATTTTTATTACCCTATGTCCGGTTCGTTACGCAACACGCTTAGCTGCCTACCCTGTAACTAACAGCATGTCACAAGTGCTATTTGGAATTCCGCATGTTCATAGTAAAAGGTAAAGGTGGCGTTTATAAAGTCTGCTATTATATACATATTCTGCCGACTTTTACATATATATAGTAACTCAGCATCTGATCTGGATCCAAACTTTTATGCAAAGCAGACACTCAGTAATTTGATATCTGATCGGGATCAAACCATTGCTCCGGATCATATGCTTAGTAAGTTGATGTTTTGTAAGATTATATTTACTCCACAGTAACGCTATTTGCTAAATTCTTAAGTAGGATAAGTCCACGGCATCCGGGCTCTTTTAAACGCGTTAAGAAACGCGTAAAGAAACGGCTAGAAACGGCGTTTAACGAAACGGATAATAAACGCGTAAGAAACGCATAGAGTGGGTAGGAATAGCGTATTTACCACTGTAACTTTACTGATATTTTATTCTTTCCCAATAAACGCATTTATATACTAAAACTATTGTTTTCATTGCAAACAGGTTGGAGCCAGATCAGACGCCGGGGAACCCGGTTTCTGTTCAGGCTCAAACCCGTTTTGCTACTCAGATTAAAAATATAGTTAAAATTTCTAAAAGTAGATTTCTACTGTTTAGTGCGTTTGCGTTTGCGTTTAAACGGGAAAGAATAATGTATCCTCTACTGTACATTACGCACACAAATTACAGCTATCCGATCTCTAACTGGATGTAGATAAAACTCATCCCTTTTAAAGTTTTAGAATGTTCCAATCTAAAAATAACTTGGACAGGTCATAAGAAAAAACTAATAGTCCCTTATAGATTTATACATACCTAAATCGAATAGAACAGTCAATCCAAGGTCTGGAACAACCACGGATACAAACATGCCTGACTTCTTCACATTAATTCTCCCATCAGATGAACTGTGAAAACAAGTACCCACTTATATTGATGGTTTCAAACCTTTGAAACCTAAGAATTTGACTAAATCATCATCAAGAAAACAACCCTAAATATCGGATTTTATCAATAACCATAAATAAATTAATTAAGGTACTTCAAAATACTAGTGATGAATGGAATGAAAAGAAAACCAGGAGATTAATAATGAAAATTCTTAAAACAATATTTCCTTTTAAATGTCTTGAGAGTGGGATTTGTGCTGTTTTATTTATACAGTTAATAATAGGCCTACTGTAAAGAGCATAAAACACTGATTTTGCCATGACCACTTGTTTATGATTTAAACATGCAAATATTATTTCAGGCACATTTGGAGATAATCCATACATATGATCTTTGAATTTCATTAAACAATATCAAGGAAGCTTTTTTCAAAAGTCGCGGAATCCACAACTGTCGGTGCCGCCGCAATTATGTCGCATTGCTGGACCGAAAGATATTCATACACAAAAGAAAGTGAAAGAAGATTTTACTTATTTCATGAATAGAATATCATGTTTGCTTGAGAATGTTGTATTTATTCACTAGAGGTTGAATATTTTCAAATCGTTTATATTGTTTCGGTTAATACATTTCTAAAAGTTAAACTTTTTTTTTGATCGATGGTTTTTGATAATGTCCTATAGTGAGAGATGTTTTCTTGAGCGGATGGTTACTAAGTCAAAGTCTTGAATTCGACTCTGACTACAGATATTTTCAAGTGAATAAATACTATATTCTGCAGTAAACATAATATCATAAAATTAGTCGAAGCTACTTTCATTTTCTTTTGTGTATGAATAATTTCCGGAACAGGTAAATGACATGCCGCTTTCAAATGCGGCGGCACCGAGGGTTGTCGATTCCGCGGATTTAGAAAAAAGCTACCTTCAGATTGTTTAATGAAATTCAATGATCATGTTATTTTTACAGGTCCTTAAAATACAAATTGACATCAACGTAATTAAAAAATTGTATAATATATTATTGTCTTGTACACATTAAATATAATCTATTGACCATTTTAATTTTTTATTCGGAAATTCCATCCCTCGTTAAACATACATTGCATTGGCGAAGAAAGAGTTCAAGTGATGAAACATGTATAGTGAAACCCCTTTAAACCGGACATGTTTGGGGACAACATATGTGTCCGGTTTAGAGGCGGTCCGGTTTAAAGGGGTTTTCACCCATATCTTGTTTCTAGTATGGAAGATAGCTGATCACTTAAAGCAGGTTGAAAGTAAAGCAGAATGCGCCTTCAGGCGCATTCTGCTTTACTCTCAAACTGTTTTAAGCTATCATCTGATAGAATATAGAAAAATATTTCTGATGATACATTCTTCAGTGTATGACCATATCATATTTATGTTGTAATGGGTTAAAAAAGAAGGATTGGAAACGGGACCAAAGGTTCTGTCCGGTTTAGAGAGAATTCCGGTATTTAGAGGTTCCGGTTTAAAGGGGTTTCACTGTACCTGTAGTGATAGTCCGGGAAAGATATCCCTCCTACCATTAGATCGTTACCCCCGACTAATTGTAGTTTAGTCATCCCGATAAATATCGTCACCAATTTCGTACACACAATTCCAGAAGATCCGCATGGTTGGTTTTCAACGGTGACCTCGAACTTTTTCTCAATTTTAGCAAAGATGTACGCGCAATCTCCAGAGAATGAAAACCAGTTCCAATCAAAACTTCGGTAATGGTAATCTCCGATTGAATAACAACCCGCTGTTAAAAAGATAAATGCAACCGCTTTTGACCCTCGAACACTCAAACTAGATAGAAGTTACAAGTGTTTCTACAAAAGTATGTCAAATATTAGAAATATCTTAATTCGGATATGCCCGTATTCAAAATTTAAAAAAATCATGTCAAGCCACATACAACACGGATTTGTTGTGCAAGTAAACATGCCAAAATCATTTCAGTAAAAACTTATAAATACAATCGAACTTCGATAAATCGAACTCGCTTAACTCGAAATATCCGATTTTTCGAAACATAAATTGCCTAATCTCAAGCTCGGTTTAGGTGAACATACCTGTATGTCAAAGTTAAAACGCGGCCTAGCCGCATTTTAACTTTGAAATACGGGTATGCTCGACTTAACCGAATTCGATATATCGAAGTTCGACTGTACAATATATTACACTGACACTTAAGGATTATATACAAAAAATCTATTTTAAAAAAAGTATGGAAACAAAAAGGATTCTATCTAGATCTATTTCTTATAATTTGATATCACTACTGAATATAAGAAAGGGGGGTTCTATTTATCACATAAACAATATAAGACCTATTTAGTTAATTGAAGCCGCATCCTGATGAGACATCTAGTAAATCGCCATGGGATCTTAAATATTTAACTACATGTACATGTCGAAACTCGCTAGAATCTACCTTACCAGTATTTGATAAGTTTAATTACCATACCTCGATCTAGATTCAGTCTAACATACCCATATAAGCCACATTTGAACTTTGAAATATGGGTACAGTGGAGAATCTGTTATTCTTTCCCAATAAACGCGTTTACGCTAAAACTATTATTTGCAGTGCAAACAGTTTGGAGCCAGATCAGACGCCGGGTAACCCGGCGTCTGATCAGGCTCCAAACTGTTTGCCACCAAGATAAACAAGAATTATCAGAATTGTCCAAAAGTTGTACTTTTCTACGTTTTAGTGTTTTGCGTTTGCGTACGTTTGCGTTTAAACGGGAAAGAATAACAGATTCTCCACTGTATGTTCGAACTAACACGAGTTCAAAGTATCGAGTTTCTACTTGTATTTGCAAATGCAATTCAAGGAGCGATAGACAGTCAAATGTTCATAGGAAAATAAACACGAGTAGGTCTCTAGTTGAAAACATCGCCCTGGTACTTATAGGCCGGTTTTTTCAACTGGCAGGGCGGAGCTAACCTTTATCAAAGATAAACTAATTTACTTTTGATTTTAGGGGTGATATGTATAGTTCCGTATTATATCGTTATTGTCCGATACTTTCAACATGGAGAAACACAATTTATGCGTACATCCACATCCAAGTGAAAATGGTATATACAGTGCTCCGTCTCTACAAAAACATCTTATAGAAGACAAAGATACATTTGCAAACAGCTTGAATCCAGATCAGACGCCGCGTAACGCGGCGTCTGGTCTGGATTCAAGCTGTTTGTTATTCTTCATTATATTCCTTTTGGGAAAATGTCCACTGATATGTAATATTGAGACAAAACGGCAGACGCCAACGGTAATTTCCGATAATAAAAGAGCGTGCTGTCGCCCCCCAATGTTGAAATGGAATGGTCCGCATCGAAACTCCGTCATGACAGGTCAATAAAATCGGTCTATACCGGTAACTGGTGATGTGTATGTATTATCTCTTACCTGGGCAATCAGTTGCATTGGACAAGGTCCATGATGAGCTTTCACATAAGCTATAAAAAGAAATAAACAATATCGATAAACTTGTCTTAAGTCACCATCATGTGAAGCAACAGTGTCATTTATATCAACGTCTTTATTTGAAATCTAATTTAGATAATCTACTTTCATCGTCCTTAAGTCAGCTAACTATACATGTTATTTTGCAAAATCAACAACAATTTTCTATTGAAAAAGTTAAATATCGATTTATTTTCGATTATGAGGAAGATTGTCATGTTCTATATCGATGTATAAACTTACAAAGTGTTGCAGCCTGTTGTCAGATACTCGCCGTGTTCGTAAACATTTCCAGAGAAGTAGCATGGGCAATCTTCTTGTCTGATGCACGCTCCCTGTAAAGTAGTTTAACCCGTTACACCACACACCGGCATTCAATTCTGTACTAAGTGAATAGTCCACACCTAGGAACTCGTGAACATAAAAAATCGAATGGCATATCCAGTATTTTCCTAGATAATAGCTAACAGCAGGTTGAAATAAAGCAGATTGCTCCTTAACTTAATAACTATTACGCATGATATGAAAAATTATTTTCCAAACAAAGTCAATTATTTTCTCTGCAAAATGGCTTGGGACCAGAATATATATAGAAAAAAGTACGTCTGATCAGGCTAAAAACTGCAACCCTGATTGAAATAAATTACCTACTTTTTTTTAAAAAGAACACAATATTATACATGTATCTACATGTCATGACGGAGACGACACAATTCTTACTCGTTTAGACGGACCTAAGCGAAAACGCAATGCATTGACGTTCAGAAAAACAGTATTCTGTTGACAATGTTGCCAGTTTTTTTAAATCAAAGAGGCAAAAAGTTTGTTACGTAAGTGGCATTTTGGTATACGCAAATACGACTTCCAAAACCGGTGTATGCTGGGAAGTGAGTCAATTATATAACGCAAAAACACCTCTTGGTATGAGCTTAAGCTTTAACCCGACATAGTTTGTTGTTGCTGGGTCACTCGTTTTGCACGTTACAAGTTTTTGACCTGATTGGACAACAATTTTGCAATGGAAATAATTGTTTTAGAATAAAAGAATTAACTGTGAAAGAATACCGTAATTAATTTTCCACTGAATAAAATATAACGCCTTTCCCACTGTAATATGTTTTAACGCCTTGCCCACTGTATTATATATAATGACTTTCCCATTGTATTATATATAACGCCTTGCCCATTGTTTTATATATAACGCTTTGCCCACTGTGTTATATATAACGCCTTTCCCATTGTATTATATATAACGCCTTGCCCATTGTATGATATATATAACGCATTGCCCACTGTATTATATATAACGCCTTTCCCATTGTATCATATATAACGCCTTGCCCATTGTATACTATATATAACGCCTTGCCAAAAGTATTATATATAACGAATTTCCCATTGTGTTATATATAACGCCGTGCACATTGTATTATATATAACGCATTGCCCACTGCATTAAATATAATGCATTGCCCACTGTTTTATATATAACTAATTTCCCATTGTACTATATATAACGCATTGCCCACTGTATTATATATAATGACTTTCCTATTGTATTGTATATAACGCATTGTCCACTATATTATCTATAACGCCTTTCCCATTTTATTATATATCGCCTTGCCTATTGTTTAATTTATAACCCATTCCCACTTTTTAATATAAAACACATTTCCCATTATATTATATATAACGCCTATCCCACTGTATTGTATATAACGCCTTTCCTATTGTATTATATGTAACGCCTTGCCCACTGTATTATATATAAAGCATTGCAAACTGTATAATATAAAACACATTTCCTATTGTAATATATATAACGCCTTTCCCATTGTGTAACATATGACGCATTGCCAACTGTAATATATATATCGACTTTCCCATTGTATTATATATAACGACTTTCCCATTGTATCATATATAACGCCTTTCCTATTGTATTATATATAACACCTTTCCCATTGTATCATATATAAGGCCTTTCCCATTATATTATATATAACACCTTTCCCATTGTATCATAAATAACGCATTTCCCATTGTATTATATATAAAGCCTTTCCCATTGTATCATTTATAACGCCTTTCCCATTGTATTACATATAACGCCTTGCCCACTGTATAACATATAACGCATTGCCAGCTGTTTGATATATAACGACTTTCCCATTATGTTATTTATAACGTCTCTCCCATTGTATCATATATAACGCCTTTCCCACTGTATTATATATAATGCCTTTCCAACTGGATTATAAATAACGATTTTCCCACAGTAAAATATATAATGCCTTTCTCATAGTAAAATATATAACGCCCTTTCCCACTGTTTTATATACAATGCCTTTCCCGTTGCATTATATTTAACGCCATTCAAACAGTATTATATTTATCGCTTTTTCCGCAGTATTATATTAAATGCCTTGCCCATTGTTTAATATATAATGCGTTTCCCACTGTATTATAGTAAACGCCTTTCCAAATGTATTATATTTAACACCTAGCCTACTGTATAATATATAACGCCTTTCCCTATGTATAATAAATAACGCCTTTCCCACTGGATTTTATATAACGCAATGACCACAGTGTAATATATAACGTCTTTCTCACTGTTTTATATTTGACTACTTTCCCATTGTATTATAAATAACGCCTTTCCCCTTGTATAATATATAACACATTTCCCACTGTATAATATAAATCGCCTTGCCCACAGTATAATCTATAACGCATTTCCCACTGTAATATATATAACGCCTTTCCAACAGTATACTATGTAACTCCTTTCCCACTATATTTTATATAACGCCTTGTCCATTGTATAATATATGACGCCTTGCCCACAATATAATATATAACACCTTTCCCACTGTATTATATTTAACGCCTTTCCAACAGTATAATATATAACTCCTTTCCCACTATATTATAAATAACGCCTTGTCCATTGTATAATATATAACGCCTTGCCCACAATATAATATATAACACCTTTCCCACTGTATTATATTTAACGCCTTTCCCATTGTATCATATACAACGCCTTTCGAATTGTATTATATATAATGCCTTTTCAATGTATAATATATAAAGCCTTTCCACCTGTTTTATTTATAACACCTTGCCCACTGTATTATATATACCACATTGCCCATTGTATTATATATAATGACTTTCCCATTGTATTATATTTAACGCCAGTCCCATTGTATCATATATAACGCCTTTTCCATTGCATAATATATAACGCCTTTCCAACTGTATTATACATAACACCTTTCCAACTGTATCATAAATAACGTTTTTCCCACAGTAAAATATGTAATGCCTTTCCCGCAGTAAAATATATAACGCCTTTCCAACTGTTTTATATTTACAGCCTTTCCTTATTTAACGCCTTTCCGAAAGTATAATATATAACGCATTTCCCACAGTATAATATTAAATGCCTTTCCCACTGAATAATATATAACACCTTTCCCACTGTATTATTATAAACGCCTTTCCACCGGTATGATATATAACGCCTTGCCAACTGTATACTACATAACGTCTTTCTCATTCTATTATATTTAACGACTTTCCCATTGTATCATATTTAACGCCTTTCCCATTGTACAATATATAAAGCCTTTCCAATTGTATTAATTATAGCGTCTTTCCCACTGTATTATATATAACGCCTTGCCCACTGTATAATATATAACGCATTGTCCAATGTATTATATATAATTACTTTCCCAATGTATTATTTATAACGCATTTCACAATGTATTATATATAACGCCGTTCCAACTGTTTTATATAAAACACCTTTCCAACTGTATTATAAATAACGCTTTTCCCAAAGTAAAATATATAATGCCTTTCCCACTGTTTTATATGTAACGCCGTTCCCAAAGTATTTCCCACTGCATTATGTATAACGCCTTGCCCACTGTATAATATATAACGTATTTCCACTGTACTATATTTATCGCCTTTGCCACTGTATTATATATAACGCCATGCCCATTGTAGTATTTATAACGAATTTCCTTCTGTTTTATATATAACGACTTGTCCACTGTATTATAGTGTACACTAAAGATAACAAAATTCCAAATAGCGAATAAGAAAACAGTAAAAAAAATATAATAGATCTACTGCTCTATTCTAATATATCGACCTCGAAGGGTCTTTGTAACACACAACCATGTCCAAATACACGTCGAAGTTTTGCTACAAAGAGAATTATTAATCAATAAAAGACCTTAAATGTCGAAATATCATAATAGAGCAATTCTATAAACTAACAATGTATTATATATAATGACTTGATCACTGTATTATATCTATAACGCTTTGTCAACTAAATTTCTGTACATATAATACCATGTACACTGTATTTTATATAAACAATGCCCGCTATATTATAGTTAATGTATTGCCCTATATAATATATTTGAGCCGTGCCATGAGAAAATCTACCTTTTTGCATTTCAACCCCCAGCCGCTTTACTTGGTGTCTGTGTGCAATCTGTTTGTCTGTACGGTACATGACAAAGGTAATGCGAAGTGCTTCTCCGGGAGCTTTCTGCCTTTCTTTTGTCTTGCAATTTTTGGCTTTCTGCTTTTACGCTTATCCGTGCCTTATGGTATATAAATCTAGTTTTTATCGTTGCGAATTTTAATCTAATGACCTGGAATGCCACTGGCATTATGTCTAGTGCTTCTTATTTATGTAGCGTTTTACGTAACAATAAAATCGATATATGTGGTGTAGCTAAACACTGGCTGTACGAGCAAAATCTGAGTTTTTTGGACTCCATAGACAATATGTACTGCAGTTATGCAGTTTAACACTGCCTAGTAACAGAAAAATTGGCAAAGGCGGCGTGGGTATCTTATGGAAACGGCCTTTAGGCCCTATGATCTCACCGCTCGATATAGAGGATGACAGGATCATAGGTATCCAGCTTCAGTTGGACCCGAATAATATTATTTATATTTTCCAAGTCTATATACCATGTTCAAACCATGGTATGAACCTATTTAACAGTTACATAGAAAAAATGGAGAATCTTTTATTTAGATTTAGTCAAAAAGGTCTTGTACTTATAATGGGGGACATGAACGCTGAGTTGAATCTAGACTCAAAACGTAGCTCAGTTTTCTCTGAAATGCTTAGGGTCAATAATATTGTATCTGTAAACTGTAGTTTGTTAGGAAATTTGAGCACTAATTTCAATTATAACGGTATTATAGGTTCAACCATCGACCACATACTTATACCCATTGAGAAGTTAGATATGTGCGTTAAATGTAGTATCCCAGTTGACGATGCATTAAATGTTTCTAGTCACCGTCCGGTAATATGTACAGTTAGTATACCAAGTACTGATTTTGTGCCTTCGCATAGTAGAAATAAGCTTAATATTAACTGGCAGAAGGTAACACAGGCTCACATTGAATCGTATCAGTCATTTTTATAAAATAATCCAAATTGTAAATCTGACTTAAGGGATGAAATCATAGACACACACCAAATAGATGAGCTATATCAAAAAATCGTTTCTTTGATTAATAAGGCTAACGAAAACTGTTTTCCTACATCTAAATTCAAGCATTTTTTAAAACCATATTGGGACGATGAATTGAAGTCTGCTTGTAAATTGTCAAAAGTTAAACGTCACCAGTGGATTAACAATGGCAAACCACGCGGCAACAGTGACTTCACCTATACTGAATACAAGAATGCTAAACGCATATTTAGAAAAGTTCACCGCCAAAAGGCTCTCCAATATATATCAAATCTTCATGCAGATATAGACAGATACGCTGAATTAGATATAAAGCTCTTTTGGAAATGTGTAAAACGTCGTAGTGCCAAAGTACAGTCTACTGTAGGCAACGAAATTGTATTTAATAACACTACATATAGAGACCCAATGCTGATAAATGAAAATTGGGGTAATTATTTTAAACATTTGTATACTCCGTCAGAAAATGTAAACTTCAATGAATCTTACAGGTTACAAGTCAGGCAAGAACTAAATAGCATTAATAAATATATCTCGAACTTAAGTTCTAGTGACACCGATGTAACTGTCTCAGTTGAAGAAATAAAGCATGCGTGCGACAGAGCTAAACGAAATAAAGCATGTGGGCCCGATATGTGTTTTTATGAAAATTTTAAATTTGGCGGCGAGTTCATGTATCAGCTCTGTGCTAAACTATTTTTCAGGTATGTTAACATTGTCTTACTGTCCCATAGACATTAAAAGGGGTGACATAATTTTACTACATAAAGGTGGAAATAAATCTCACAATGATCCCAATAATTATCGAGCCATAACTCTTTCGTCCGTTCTATTGAAACTGTACGAGTCGGTTATACTTTCACGCGTGAAGCAACACAGGTATGTCGTTAACGATCTCCAGGGTGGCTTAAGGGAAGGTATGGGTTGTCTCATGACGTCATTTCTCTTTAGAGAAAGTAACAGTTATGTTTGTGAATACAACAGTTATTTACATGTTTTTTAGATGTACGCCAAGCATTTGACAGAGTATGGCACGAAGCCCTCATGATGAAACTATTTAATACAAATATTAGTACCTACCTGTTCAAAGCCATATATAATCTCTATCAAGATATGCAAAGTAGAGTAAGGAGCAATGGTCATATCTCGGCCTGGTTCCCGATGTTACAGGGTACCAGACAGGGTGGGGTAATCAGTCCACAGCTCTATCTCATTTTTATTAATGACTTAATGAATGAACTTATGTGTAGCCAATACGGTTTAATGGTTCATGGTTTAAATATTACATGCCCGTCTTCAGCGGACGACATGGTCTTGCTTTCTTTATCTAAATCAGGCTTGCAAGAACTGATGAACATTTGCTGTAGATACGGATGCTCGTTTAGGTACGAGTATAATGCATCCAAGTCAGCAGTGATTGTTACAAATGAGAAACCCTCAAAAAAGCCAAATACAGATCGACAATGGTATCTGGGTAATGATATTGTAAATGAACACGAGTCATATACTCACTTAGGTGTACTATTCAACCGAGTGAATGATTTCTCACAAACAGTTAGAGAGTGTTCAAATAAGTTAAGGAAAACATTTTTTAGTGTAGTTAACTGTGGGATATACGAGGGCGGTATTCATCCTATTACAGCTAAACGTCTCTACGAAACCATAGTTCTTCCCAGGGCATTATATGGGTGTGAACTTTGGTCAGATTTAAATGTCAATGAAATTATGACACTAGAAATAGCCCATAGATTTTGCCTGAAATCTATTCAGGGTTTGTCAAGAAACTCTAGATCAGATATTGTTTTAGCTACATTAGGAGCTCTGTCTATTGAAGCTGAAATAGACAGAAGGAAACTTATATTTTTGGGCCAGTTATGTAGATTAAACAATGACTCCTTAATTAAAAAAAAGTTCAACAATAGGCTATGTAGCTATTTTAATCATAGAAGTAAATTAAAAGGCTTTCTACCCGACATAGACAGAAAAGTATGCGGTAAGTATGGCCTTGCCGATGTCTTTGTGACATACTATTTGACGGGGGAATTTCCTTCCAGACAAGTCTGGAAGACAATAGTCAACAGCAACGTCAAAATAAAGCAGTTTTCTTTAATACAGTCGCACATCTCAGCCGACAATATGCTAAATGATTATAATATTATTCAACCCTTGACATATTTTGGGCCCTGTCAGTTTTGGTTAATGAGTAAAGGTAACCGTAAGTATCTGCAGTTATCTCAGGCCGCTGTAAAATTTGCACATATTCTCTTTACTAAGCCATACATCATTCGTTGTAAACGGTGCAACAAGTTAACAGACGAGTTTGCTGTGCATATTGCTTTTTACTGTGAGCGTACACTTAGTGCAAGATGCAGACTATGGAAAAATTTGTATCATGTGTTTGGTAAAGACATTTTTCAGGCGTTAACTTCATATACCCCGCGTCTGCAATCAATCCATATGCTCTCTGGTTTTCGAGTTCTTTTATGCACATATTTCGATTCAGCTTGCCTTAAAATAGTGGGGTCATTTTGCTTTAACTTAATGAACTTTATCTGCGACTAAGGCAACCGAAAACCTTGGAACATAGGATGCAGTAGGCGGTTATGATATTTACTTGATTCTGTGTGTCTATATATATATATATAGACTATTATCTATAATAATAGCTATTGTCATATTGTTTTACTCTTGTATAGACTGTATATGACGTCTTACCAGGATCAAAACTCTTTTTCAACTCTTTTATAATCATAATCTATAACAACAGCAGAATCTTTATTAAAATGTCGTAATGAACAATGTTACATTGCTACAGTCAATACTCTGATATGTTCTCTAGGTTTCGTTTTGTTTTGCTAGAGGGCGTTGTCGTCTGAGTTTCTGTACAGTGATGTGTTGTAAGAATTGTTATTATCATATATACTCGAATATGTTCTCTAGGTTTCGTTTCGCTAGTGGGCTCAGTAGTTTGAGTTTAATGATGTATTAAGAGAATTGTTCTCTAATGATGTTATAACATTTTGTTATAACGCTTATACAGTGGAGGGAATGTTGTTCTTTCCCGTTTAAACGCTAACGCAACGCATTGCAATAAAATGTACAAATAACAACTTTTTGACAAATTTGACTATTCATTTTTAACCGAGTGGCAAACAGTTTGGAGCCTGAAATAATAGTTTTAGCGTGGACGCGTTTATGGGGAAAGAATAACGTTTTCTCCACTGTAATGAGAGATGGGCATAATATTGAGTCACCAGTGAAAAGATTGGTCGTACTATGTCCAAGTTGCATAATGACCATTATGAAACAAATGTATGACGCGTCATATGTAACAATTGGTATTTACGAATGCAATTGTCTTGTACATTCATGTGTTTCTATGCTGGAGTCAGTTTCATATTTCTTCGTACTTGGTTTGTAATTTAAAGTGAATATTCTACAACCCCACTAAATTAATACCGTTGGCGCTAAGGTAGTTTTATTAAACTGAACTCAACATATGAAACTTTATATGAAGTATAGTTGATGCATTTAAACATAGTTATCATGTTTGCATAAGTATGCTTTCCTTTCTACTACTAGATTGACACATACATTGTACTTCATTTCTTTTCATGTATATTGTATTGATTGTTGTTTGTCACATGCTGTATATACTTATCTATGTTTTGTAATCTTCAATATGGAGGAAATAAGGATATATATATATATTATTGTGATAGACTCACCTGTCAGATTTACTGTATATATTATTTCGACATGAATGAATAGGTGGAAGTATAATTGTGTGCATTTGTCTCTTCATGGGGGTCAAATGCAGGCAACTATACTTCACCTCATAATGACTTCATATGTTGCTCTTCTTGTTTGTTTTTGTCTGTCTGTCTGTTTGTTTGTTGTTGTTGTTGATTTTCTTATGTCGTCCATGTTTTGTCACTTTATATGTATATACACGTTTGCACTGTTTGTATTCTATGATCTATGCTCTCCTTATCTGGAGGAAATAAAGAATATTATTATTATTATCTAACGCATTTTATGTACAGTGGAGAAAACATTATCCTTTCCCAATAAACGCGTTTACACTAAATCTATTATTTCCCTTGCAAACAGTTTGGAGCCAGATCAGATGCCGGGTAACCCGGCGTCTGACCAGGCTCTAAACTGTTTGCCACTCAGATTAAAATGAATATTCAGAATTGTCAAAAAGTTGTCATTTTCTCCATTATAGTACGTTTCGTTTGCGTTTAAACGGGAAATAGTAACGTTTTCTCCACTGTAGCTGTTTTATGTATGGTATTTGGCAATGTAGACAACACTGGTATCCAAAGCCGGGGGTGGCAACGGTGCTTGGTCTGTACAATGTTGCAATGCAAAAAGACAGGATTTGTCAGGGCATGGCTCATTTGTATTACAGCACTCCCTCTCTACAACGACATCCAATGGAGACACAGAATGTGTGTGTGTTGTTCGGAGGGAGTCGTTATAGGGAGGGAACTTTAAGACTTGGTTTACGTTTGCAAACAGCTTGAATCCAGATCAGACGCCGCGTAACGCGGCGTCTGATCTGGATTCAAACTGTTTGGCACTCGTCATTATATTTATTCTATCAAATTGTCGACTTATATGTATTTTTGAGAAAAAACAGCAGACGACAATTTTAAGCAAACGGTATTGCAGCAGTAAAAGCGTTAAACAGAATGTTCTTGTTAGGGGAACAGCCGTAAGGGTCGTTTTAAGGAGGGGGTCGTTGTTGGGAGGACGGTTAAAGAGAAGGAGCGCTGTATATGAAACGTTTTGCCCGCTGTAGATGTATGTAGGTGATAGCCTTACACTAGCTGATAGCACATATCCATCATTACAACCACAGCCTGTGTACGTTTTGTTGTTACATGAATCGTAACGATCTTCACAGTGTCGCGGACATGCACCCGAATTTTCAAGGAAGACCTGATTTCCAGGGCAGACAACTCCCTCCACACAAACATCGCTCTCTGATTCGCATTGGAAGATACCCGATGTGCAGGTGCTGTACGATAAAAACACAATGTTTGCAATGCGTCAAATAATGCATAAATGATGACCCCCTTCACTGTCGTGCACCGAGGATCCACCAGTCCTCCTTCACTTCCTTACCGTGAGTAAAATGGTTATTTGCAAACAGTATGGATCCTGGTCAGACGCTGCGAATCCGGATCCAAACTGTTTGCCACTCATGCCAATATTTCATAAGTTTCAACACCTAAATTATAAGTTTGAGAAATAAAAGCAGACGGCAGTTGGTTAATATTGATGACCTTATTGCAGTGAAGAAGTAAATCCATTACCCCATAGCCTGTTTCTAGTTTTGAAGACAGCTGACATCTTAAAGGAGGTCAAAAGTAAAGCAGAATGTGCCTTAAGGCACATTCTGCTTTACTTTCCGCCTGCTTTGAGCTACCATCTGCTAGAATATCGAAAAAATTCTTATGATTCATTTTCATGACAATTCATACAATTCTAACTATTTTCTTCAGAGGAGGAATAAGTTGAAGACGTAATAAGGCGTGTTTATGGTGTAGTGGGTTAAGTAGACGTTACTGGTTCATGTATCGTTTTCCGTTTAACGGAAACAAAACGCAACACGATGAAATAAAATGTACATGATTACATGAACTTGAAAATATTGACTAAATATATTACAAGCTCAGTTGCGAACAGGTTTGAACCTGAGCAGGCGTTATTCGGAGTCTAACACAATGCCTATTTTGCATATATAAAGTAGTATCTGCTCTAACATAATAATGTTTGCATTAAACAGCAGTTTCAAATTTGACATAATCATTATACTGACATCGATGGATTTTATGAAAAGATGTTAAACAAAATAATTTTAGCTAAACCACTCTAAATTACTCAGCATCATTTAACCATACTTAACATTACATATTAGAAGTAAGCGTACTTAAACGTACTAAAAATAGTTCCGTGAAATGTCCAAATTGCAATGATAACCTGAATAAAAAATTGTTTTTGCCTATTTTGAACAACACAGGTCGTAAAAAAATCAATAAAAACGTTGTTTTTTATCTCTGAAATTGTTTTACTAACCCTACTTTTTGCTGTGCTCAATGTTTACAATATATTTACAGAGCTCCATACAAGGGGAGTATTTCAAAAATTAAATTCTTTATTTCTGCATTAAACCCTATGGTGCCACTACTCATTAGAATTGTCTATTCGAGATGATTCTAATCAGTAGTGACATCATAGGACTTTGTGTTGAAAAGAGTGAGAAAATGTTGGATTTGTTCAGTTTACTCCCTCTTATCTGGAGCCCTGCATTTGTTGTGAACCCAGGTAAAGAGTGTACACATTAGAAAGACTCCAATGTGCATGAAAATTGATAAATTTGTTTGCATAAGAGTCAATTAAATACCCTAGCTTTAAGTTCCAGGCGCCCGTAATATAAAACTTCGTACGACAGATGTTGTCGTAAGTCAGATTATAAAAGTCTTAATTATTATATATTTCTCCATCTAATCCTGTCTTGTGATATCTCTTTCGAATCGTCTTTTCAAGACAATTCCAACGAGATGTCACAAGACAGTATTAGATAGAGAAATCAGAAATCAAATGTATTATAAAGTTTTGACTTACGAACGTTTTTGTCGTACGAAGTTTAATGAAACGGGCCCCAGCTGAGTCCCCAAAAACCCAAAACAATGTAAAGTCCCGTTTTACTGGCCCGACATTCATTAATTAGGAAAGAATCACTGCCTCGGTTATAATTATCACTAGCTTTATAGCTTGTATAGATACACAATGTGTCAATTATCGAGACGTCAACGGAATGGAACTATAGCATGTGTCCGAGCTGAAAATTTACAGAAATAAAGTTGAAAGTTGAAATGTTCTGCTCAGCAAAAGCTCAAATCTGACCAATCAAATGCTTGAGAACGACCCAAGACTCAACTAAGAAGGTTTATAATTTTGTATCATAGAGGTTCGTCTATAGCACCGTCACCTACCAGTTATTACACTTGCGAATTATCTGGTTGCCGGGTTGGTATATGATATTACTTTGGGTATCATACTCGTCCTTACACGGACACGCCTCCTTGTCCACGCATATGCCATCAAAGTCTATGTACTGACCAGGGCTGCAAACACAGCCGGCAACCACGACGTCATCATCGCATAAAGTCTGGTCATATGAAGCCAGGTCCTCGCATTTCGTGTTACACACAGGGGCGTTCTCTGTGTATGATGCACCAGCGCCGGTGCATCTGATCTCATCGGCTGTAATTAACGAAACATACAGACGATGCGAATACCCACGTTCAGTATAGAAATAAAGAACATCTTTTTGCCGTTCACAACGGTATGCATACATTAGCTTCTCATGGGGTAAGTTTCGTAAACGCCCTTAGGGCGTTTACGATAAATTTATCCGAAGCTAATGTATTCATACCGTCGTTGTTTAATCCTTATATTTATATTACTATTTTCTGTCTTGTATATTTAATGTGTAGTTTGACCAGATTTGTTTTCATGTATATGAATATATCATATACCGGCCAAATAAGTTTGATATATGTAATATCGATGTATTAACCATTAAAGTTTCTAAATATGGTGTGAAATATAGTTCTAACTACATGTACTGTAATTGCATTATTAATTCAGGGTTTTACCCAGTAAACTTTCTCGCTGTGCTTTAAGAACGCTCGTAAGAAACTAAATTAAAAATTTCAATCTGAATATCAAAAATCAAAGCATATTTTTAAACAATTAGGTGGCGCTTGTTTTTATACATGCTTAACACATAGCAACGCTAAAATGCGACTTCACAGTGTGTACACCGCTCTGCGAGGCATTTGCTATATAGTGTGTTAAACACTTTCGGTCGATACACATAGGATAGTTTAAACATGTCAGAACGTTACGTTACGTTCCTAATCTAGAAATTGAGAATGCGAGCGACTTTCTCTAATTACGGTGAACAATTTCAAACCGTAGCTAGTGGATAACTGGTCTAATCTATAAATAGAACATCACTCCCCGGCTTTTCAAAGGGAGAGAAAGCGTACAGCTTTATTGACGGAGCGTAATATGATAATCTCCCTTAAAACAGCATTTAATTTTTTTATCGCAATTTGATGCGATACTTTCAACATGGAGAGACACATAGGAGTGCAGCCATATCCACGTGAAAAGGGTGTGTACAGTGCTCCCTCTCTACAAAAACACTCAACTGGAGACAAATATTGCGCGCTTTTGTTCGGAGAGTGTTGTTATAGGGAGAGAAAATTAAGATTTGGTTTACATTTGCAAACAGCTTGAATCCAGATCAGACGACGCGTAACGCGGCATCTGATCTGGATTTAAGCTGTTTGTCATCCAATATATGAACAAGGAAGAATCCATTTGGGATAAATGGGTTAACTATACGTTTATTTACCACACTTCACACTAAGAGTCTCATCATCTTGCCACGGTATTCCGGCCTCAACTTCATAGCACTGTCTTGCCAGATCAGCAGTGTGACGACACATAGCGAAGGAATCATCAAATCCACCTGCCCGACACATGTCCTCTATACATTGCTCATAGTATTCACTCGTGTCCATAACGTCTGCACATTTGCCCGTGAAATCTGGGTCTATGAGGTGGGCACATACTGCTACAGCGTTGCTATGCTACAGAAGAAATAATTGTTCAACATTACTTGAATTTTAACATTTTGTCGCTTCCGGCGAATTTTTTATTATCTTTGCAAACAGTTAAATTAACAAGGCGTCTGATCTGTAGCGCATTTAATTACCATTGTTTGCTGTTTAGGTTAGCAGGATGTGCCCCGTGTGCAGCATGCAGAGTACAGTAGAGAAAACGTATTCTTTCAAAATAACCGCAGTTACGCATAAACCATTATTTTCATTGCAAACAGTTTGGAGCCAGATCAGACGCCGGGTAACCCAGCGTCTGATCAGGTTTTAAACTGTTTGCCACTCAGATTAAAACTGGTAGTCAGAATTGTCAAAAAGGTTGTCATTTTCATTGCAATGCGTTTGCGTTTAAACGAAAGAATTACGTTTTCTCCACTGTATTTCAGGCCGGTAGCCAACTCGCAATCGATGGCCATCGATTTCTTTACTGAACTCATCACTGTAACCACACTCAATGTCATTCAATATTATCAGTTCCACACAAACAAAAAATCAATTAATTTTGAGAACTGTATTAGATGAAACAGTAAACTATTTAAATACTAAATTCTAGTGAACAAACATTACATTCTGAAGTAAACATAATGACCATAAAATCAGTTATACGCAGATACCCCAAGCAGAGCTATTCAAAAAGTGTCCTCTTACATTTGATACAGGACGCTTTTTTCTGTTACCGGACAGTTTTACATTCTGTTATTGTATATTTTTTATGGGCGTGGTGCACGTGGTGAGCATGCTGTCACCTGTTTAATTATTGCACTGCCAGGGAATTGACCCTTGCAATGCTAAGTACCGCTTGGCTTACATTTGCAAACAGTTTGGATCCAGGGAAGACGCCGGGTCATGCGGCATGTGATCTGGATCCAAATTATTTGGCACTCATATTCAATTTTTATTCAACTTGAAAAGCATCAGAAAGATTTTGAGTTTCTCCAAAGATGATATTAAAAGCAGACGGCAATTCAGCATGATAAGGGATAGCAAACACTTGCACACGGTGTGGATCAATATCAAACACACAGTAACTCTGCGTTTGAACAGGGTCCACACTGATAACGCTTTTATCAACATTCATGCAGTCAAATCCCGAAACTTTGCTATTGAAAATAAACGCAGACAACAATTTCACAGCAGACGACAATATGACAGTGAAAGGTTGAACCATGCAATACTATATTATTGTGCCTCTTCTGGGGAGGGGGTCTCTGGTCCTTGGTTTGATTATAAAGGGCAGATAAGGAATTATATCGGGTTAAAATGACAAGGTTCAAATATTTATTGACCTTAATTCTGAATGCTTAAAAATGAAATGCCGACTAAACTGAAAAACAGAGAATCTACAGAAAAAACAGCGCTTACCTTACAGGCTGAGTACTATTTCTGAGCGCAGACAAACGAAAGGTAATTATTTTACGGCATGACCTAGCACACAGGCTGCACGGTATGCTTGTGCAAATTAGAAATAGGACCATTGAAAAATATAATTGGTTTACGTGTACATTTATTTTAATATTTTATAAGTGGTTAGATTAATTTGCTATATCAAATTGACAAAATCGTTATTGACTCTGTGTAAGATATTTATTACAAATCTTCGTATAAGTCAGATACAGGTACTCGTTCGCTTCAAAAGTGTCCTATAGCAACGGTGAGAAGACTATTTCGCTCGGACGAAGAACAAAGATGTCCGAGGCGAAGCCTCGGACACGTTGTTGTTCTTCCTCGCGAAACAGTCTTCTCATCGTTGTTATAAGACACTGTTAAAGCAAAACTAGTACAGTATCTATTACTAAATTCTACTTTCACTTTGTTTTGTGTACCAATAATTGCGGGACCAGGAAAGTGGACTGCTGCTTTGAAATGCGGCGGCACCGAAGTTTGTCGATTCCGTGGCTCTTGAAAAAACATCATTGTTTAATGATATTTAAATGCCATATCGATAGATAATTTCCAAATATGCCTGAAATAATATTCACGTGTTTTATGATAAGGTTAAGGTCAATTCCCTTTTCCAGGCTCTTTACAGTATTATTCAAGGTTGCAAATTCTCTTATACCCTACTATCAAACACATTTAAAAATAAATACTGTTTTTAGAATGTTCACTATTATTCTTCTGGTTTTCTTTTCATTCCACATGCATGTGTAACTGTATTTCAGTTTTAAACCATCATCAGTACGCTCAAGTTCTTTGACTAACAATTGTCGTATGTTTTTATTTCAAATACATAAATTAAGAAAAAAATAAATTCATACCAGTGTTTTATCGTGCAATCGAACATTGGTAGGAGTTGAGATGCATAGTAATTTAACCACAAGGCCTTTAGGCCGAGTGGTTTAATTACAAGCATCTCAACGACTATCCGTGTTCGATTGTTAGATAAAACACTGGTATGAATTTATTATTTCGATTCTAACACATAATTTAACCTTAATTTGCACCGAAGCAACGGCGCTCCATTTCTTGGCGTACGCATTTTCGAAGCCAAATGACGTCACGTTAGAACGTTTAGCGCGTGGGTGTTCTACTGAAAATTCGTACACTGATACGGTCCATCTTCGCTTATAAAGGGTGTGGGCGAGGTGTGTTAGAACAATATTTTATGTATATTGATTTAACAATTTTGAAATGAGTGTATCGCATTTTGAATCCAAACTGTTCGCAAATAACAATAATAGTAAGACAATGAATTGATTCACAGGAAATAATCATGTTGTCTCAACTGTACATAAGCACTTACAATCTTTAAGATATTTACCATAGCTGGTTGGTCTTTACACGCGCTTACAAAGTCATAAATATCCTCTTTACAAGTTGAATCAGTGAAAGCTTGAACAAAGTAAGCGGTCTGGGACTGTACGAAGTCAATACTGGTGGAGAATTCGTTAGCGCTGATGTAATCGAACTTTCCACAAAGACCGATAATCTGAAAATTGAAAACATACAATGTTTGTGATTTGATTTCTACATATTCGAATTCCGCAAAAACAAGCTGCGGTAATACATTAGTTCAGTTAGTGAATATAAGAACTTCGCAACAGTAAGGTAAAATAAAAACAAAATACCTATGTTTCTGGTAACCCGATCGACCCTATATTCCCACCTACACTAAACATCTTCTTTTTCTTTTGTCGAAAAATGTATCGGGAAAGTTAGTTGCTGAGCGTCTGTACTTTCTGTTTTCTCCATATAAATGTTTAAAAAGGCAAAGTTAAAGAAGTTTAAATGTGTTTTAAAAATAATTGTTAAAAAAAGATTCAGCAAATATCTAAGTGAAATTTGCTTTAAATATGTCATAAAGCACAATCCTTACAGTATCATCTAGTTTTAAAAAATTAACCCCTGACCCTCGACATGCAGAGAAGACATTTCAAGATTTCGTTAACCTCATAATTATAAAACAAACCACTACTTTGCCGTTTTCGTATACCAATAATAATCAACGATTATACCAGTTTAGATATTTCAGGTAGTTTTGGTAATAGGACCTACCAATAAAATCAGCAATTTAATTGATATTTATGAATTCTGTTTTAAGGAATAATTCGAATATTTTTTGTGTTCATGGAGGTATGAAAAAAACCTGGTCAAACTTTTGTCAGAAAGATTTAGTGTGAACATTTTTTTATACCTCTATGAATACAATACATATTCGATTTATTCTTTAAAATGTAATATAACTACTGAATTTAAGAAATTAAATAGAGAATTTGACATGAGTGCTCAGTATTTAACACTTTTAAGCCGTAGGATGTAGTCTCTCCACCATATATATACACCGCAAAAAGGTGACGTTGTTTTGTAGTAACGTCATGGCCAATGACGTCATTTGACGTTCCGCTTCATGCATTTGAATTTGCATGGATTGTGGAGAACAGTTGACTTAGAGAAAGAAGTCCCGACAAGGTGTGGGCTAATTTTATTTTGTTTTTGGAGTCATAGATCTAATTTAATATTGTTTGCTTTCATTTTGCTTAGCTGTGATTGGCTATAATACTTCGATGAACACAATAAATATACTTGATGATCTCTATGAACACTTCAAAGGGTTATACGATAACGACAATGAAGAAACTCATGAAAACAATTTCAATGCTAACAATGTCATTTTAGATGCAGATTTAGACTCCGATATAAACTTAGAAGAGTTAAAAAATGCTGTTTATCATAAAAAAAAACACTCCTCCACAGGCCCTGATAATATTTGTTCAGAAGCACTGAAATCGTCATTTCATTTAATTTCAACATGTTTACTCAAAATTATAAACATCATTTTCAATTCTGGTAATTACCCAAAATCATGGGGATACGGTATTATTGCTCCCCTATTTAAAAGTGGTGACCCAAATTTAGCCAAACATTATAGGGGAATAACACTTAGTAATATTCTGTCAAAGGTGTATTCTCAAATCCTGCTTACAAGAATTACAAACTGGTCAGAAAAGTATGAAACTTTAAGCAAAAATCAGTTCGGTTTTCAAAAAGGTAAAGCAACCGTTGATTGTATTTTTTATTCTCCATTCAATTATCAAAAAGGTACTAAATAGAAATGGCAAACTATATTGCGCATTCATAGACTTTGAGAAGGCTTTCGATAAAATAGATAGAGACATGTTATGGCATAAACTGACAAGTGAAAACATTAGTAGTAAATTTGTTCGGTCATTAAAAGCTATGTACACAGTAGTAAAGTCATATGTAAGGCTCAATAGGAACCGCTCGGACCTCATCGACTCAAAATACGGATTCAAACAAGGGTACCCGAACTCACCTCTGATCTTCATGATGTTCATCAATGATATAAACCAAAGCATAAATACAAATTTAGAAGGTATTTTCACTGAAGCTGATATTAGATTATTCTTAATTCTTTACGCCGACGACCAAGCAGTCTTTGCTACATCTCCAGAAACACTACAGGCTATGTTATCCGATATTGAAACTTATTGTAATATGTGGGGTCTGGCTGTAAATGTCGCAAAAAGCAAAGTTATGATATTTGAGAAGGGTAGACACACAAACTACGACTTTTATATGTGTAATGAAAAACTTGAAATAGTGACGTCAGTTAAATACCTTGGATTATACTTTTACAAAAATGGAGGCTGGTTTCGTACTCAAAAGTCAATTGCTGAGCATTCTTCTTTTGCGCTTCATAATTTATTTTTTGTCCTTAATCAAGTCGAATTGCCGACTTCTGATAAATGCAAATTATTTGACATTCTAGTAGGATCCGTCCTTAACTATAGTGCGGACATTTGGGGAGATCACGAAGCAAGGGATATTGAAAAAGTCCGTACAAAATTTTGCCGCAAAATTCTATGTGTACGACAATCAACTAGCCTGATTTGTCTTTATGGTGAATTAGGCAGAGTACCTTTACATGTGTCCAGAAAAGTTGCTATGTTAAGATATTGGTATAAATTAATAAAAATGAATAATACTGAAATCCCAAAATAATATATCTTATGTTAAAACGTGATGCAGAAAATAATGTTACCTACGGAAATCATAATTGGGCATGGCAAATAAAGTGCTTGTTAGACTCACATGGATTAAGCTATGTGTGGCTAAATCAAGATGTCTTACTGTACTCTTTTAAAATGATTAAACAAAGAAATATTAGATACTTATAAGCAAACTTGGTATAGTGAAATAAATAATTATCCAAGGCTAATAACTTACTGTCGCTTTAAGCACACTTTCGAACAAGAATCTTATTTAAATATCATTACAGAAACCAAATTTAGAATTGCGTTAACTAAACTCAGAGTATCAGCAAATAATTTAGCAATTGAAAAGGGACGATATACCAACATTCCAAGAGAAAACAGAACATGTATTTTTTGTAACTCAGGTGCTATTGAGAACGAATATCATTTTCTTCTGGTCTGTACTCAATTCACCGATTTAAGAAGAAACTATTTTAAAAGCTTTTATTGTCGCTGGCCAACACTAACAACGTTTGATATGCTTATGTCTTCTAATTCCAAAAAGGTTTTTAAATAATTTAAGTAAATACATATATTACGCTGAAAAACGAAGATCTACGTTTGAGTGATAAAATACAAGTAAGAATGACTTACAAACCACTGTAAACATTTACAATTGTTTGACTATACAGTCGGTCTTGTATTAAACGACCAAGCAGTAATATACATTTGGTTAAACCTGGGGACAGGTGGGTGCTTTGTGCAGGGCCCGAATAATGCGGAGAGCTCCCACCGGAGCTCTCAGCATTGTTGTGTTCTGCATATGGCTGTCACCTGTTACATTAGCCGATGGTCGCTTAATACAGCACTGACATGATTTGTATTGTTTCCTGTATTTAACAGATTTTGTTTGCTCCTGTAAATGACATGTTTATTTCTCGTTACAATAATTTCATTACTATGTATGTATTGTAGGCTAAAGAACATTCATGTAATGTTTAATGCTGAAATAAATGGTATTGTATTGTATATACGAATTATTCTATAAATGAAAGCAAATAACAGCAAAATCACAGCTTATCAAACGTTTAGAAAACAAACAATATTAATAGGATATGTGAGCAATCATGGTGACACCTGGTGGCTTTAACAAAGACCGATAATTCAATCCTTATTCATCGAAATAATGTGTATCAATTACCTGCCGTAGGCAGTTTCGATTTTAAACTATCTGTACAGTGTATTAATCTTGAAAAACAAACGGTAAACAAATGAAGCGGCACTGCAAAGGGAAGAATGCGAAATCTGGCAAATATGCAAGACTTCAAGTTTATCTAAACGGGCTTCGATCAAAGTAAATATTGGCGTAAACCGAGCACTTTCAAACTTGTGTACAGAACTTCAGTCGGTCGTATTCGCAAGATACGAAAGACAACTCCTATTAATCTGTATCGAACTCGGGAAAAATTACTCCTCTTGGCTATAGACAATAAAAAGAGATACAGTTTGTCTTTTGGTAAATATTAATTCGAACTTTTACCAAAAAGAAGACAATTTTCTTATAAAGTTTCTGTAACTTCCTTGCTTTTTATATACGGTTTCTATGGTAAACACATGAGTTTTCATGGTAAACAAGTAAAGTTTTGAAACCGAAAGTAAACGATATACTCGGCACCCGCCTGTTAAAGCGAATATATCGGTTTGCCAACACTTAAAGATACACACTTATCACGATATAATATTTAGTATCAGTTAAAACGATTTAAAGAGTTAAGAAAAAAGATATATGCAGCCTAGTATGGGAATGTTTTAAATTGATGTGATCGGCTACACATTGAAATGAATGATAGTATATATATCTTTATTTCCTCCAATATTGAAGATTTACATACAAGTAAATGCATTATGCATACTATATACAGTTTTACAGTCACTATAGAAATAAACAACATATTTTTGACGTTCACAGCGGTATGACTACATTAGCTTCGCAGGGGGTAAATTTCGTAAAACGCCCGAAGGGCGTTTACGTTTAATTTACCCCCGAAGCTAATGTAGTCATACCGTCATGAGCGGCAAAGAGATGTTGTTTATTCCTTATATCTATATTTATATTTTCTGTCTTGTCAATTTAATGTGTTTATTAGCCAGATTTGTTTTTCTGTATAAGAATTTATCATATACCGGTCAAAGAGGTTTGATAGATGTAATGTCGATGTAATAGCCATTCCAGTTTCTAAATTCCAGTTTCTAAATATGGTGAGAAAGTAGTCCCAACTACATGTACTGTAACTGTATAAAAAATTCAGGATTTTTTCCAGTAAACTTCTCTCTGTGAATGGAAAAGACTAACAAGGCAAACAAATAACAGTGCAACTTGAATATCTATTGCAAAAGCACATTCTAAAATTACAGGTCGCGGTTGTTTTCTTAATCCATTTACACACATAGCAACGCGATGGCAACGACCTATGGGTCTGTATTACTCCGCTAGTGTCATATGATCGTCGACCAATAGGAGCTTAGTGTTAAGTGCCCGATGTAGTCTATTTGAAGAAGTCCACGAATAGCACGGGGGAAATCCGAACTGGCTAAAACCAGTTTGGAAGTGAAGGTTCATCGGCAGATGTACTGCATATTTTCAATAGGATTACATAAAGACTTTTCAGGGTGAATGTAAATATATGAAAGTAAAGACGACAATTATGGTACATGTACAAGGACAAAGACATACAGATGCATCTGTTGAGAACAACAATAACAAAAATAAATAAACAAACAAACTTACACCAAGAATTAGAATGAATATTTGTGAGAAGAAACTTATATAATGTACTGTAATGTAAACATGCAACCAAAAACTTCAAGTACTAAGAACAGAGTAACTTAGATCGAACATCGGTTAGGTTAGTCAGGCATAAATATCATTTGAGTGACATACTGTTAGGTAAGACTGGGACTTCAGAGGGAACGTTGATACTTTAATGCTTAAAGTTAAAGCAGGACAAAAGCAATGCAGAAAGCTCATACAGAAGCTTTATGCAAAACTTTTGACCCAAACCAAGCCGTTACTTATCTTAACAATGTTAAAGGAAAGTTCGTGTGTATACAGAAAAATACGGCAAAATACGTGTATACAGAAAACATTTTCATGATAACTTGTGACGCTGGGTTTATTTACACTAATAAATCCTTCATGCATACTATCTTTTAGGTCATAATGACTTTGAATTGAGTCTGTAATCGTGTTCTATCATTTGATCGGTCAACATTGAGCTTTTGCTAGAAATAGCTCAAATCTGACCAAACAAATGCTTGAAGATGATCTCAAATTCAACCCAAACTTTTTATAACCTTGTGGCTAGGCTAAATTATTAGTGATTTCTTCTGACCTGTCCAAGTTATTTTTAGATTGTAACATTCTAAAACTTCAATAGGGATGAGTTTTCTCTACAGCCATTTAGGGATACGAATAGCTGTACTTGTTGTGCATACTGTAAAGTAGAGGATACATTATATTCTTTCCCGTTTAAACGCAAAAGCATTGCACGAAACTGGAAATTTACTTTTTAGAAATTTTAACTATAATTTTAATCTGAGTAGCAAACAGGTTTGAGCAAGATCAGACGCCGGGTTACCCGGCGTCTTATCTGGCTCAAACCTGTTTGCAATGTAAATAATAGTTTTAGCATATAAATGCGTTTATTGGGAAAGAATAAAATATCAGTAAAGTTAGCGCAGCGGTCTCGTGATGCACGAAGATCATTCTCAAGCAGGAAAGTGTACGATTATATATTCGAGGTTACCTTACTTACCTATTTAACATCATTAACTATTCTCTTTTCTAAAAATAACTCTGACAACTCAGAAAAATCGGACAAAACCTTGCTTACCTATATACCATCATTAACTATTCTGTTCTAAAAATAACTCTGACAACTCAGAAAAATCGGACAATAGTTACCATTTCATAATAGAAGGTATCGACTTTGATGTACAATCGCTGGTCCCCATCATACCAGATAGTCATGGCAAACAGCCGTATCATAATGAACATAGACGTGGCGTGCCTGATTAAGGCAACTTCGTTCGTGAAAGGAAGTGTGACAAGTACGCCATCCATTGTAACACCGCTGCTGGATCGAAAACCAAAATCAAACACACGTATAAGGCTGATTTTATTGACTTGGCAGGGCGGAGTTTCGATGAGGACCATTGCATTTCAACTTTGGGGGCGGCAAAACGCTCTTTTGTTATCGAAATTTACAGTTGTCGTCTGTCTGTTTTTTCTCAACATTACATATTAGTGGGCATTTTGAGGAATATCATGAAGAATGTCAAACAGCTTGACTCCAGATCAGACGCGGCGTCTGGTCTGGATTCAAGCTGTTTGCAAATGTAAACCAAGTCTTAATTTTCTCTCCCTAAAACAACTCCCTCCGAACAGCGCACACAATCTTTGTCTACCATTGGGTGCTGTTGTAGAGAGGGCGCACTGTACACATCTTTTTCACGTGGATATGGCTGCACCCCCATTTGTTTCTTCATGTTGAAAGCATAGAAAAATAACTATTTAATGCGGGACTATACCTGTCACCCCTAAAATTAAATGTAAATTAGTTTATCTTTGCCAAAGGTTAGCTCCGCCCTGCCAGGTGAAAAAATAGGCTTCTATGCACCTTGTAGAACGCATAAATAAGGGGAACGATGCCACAACGCACGGGGTGTTTGTTTTTTCAACGGCATTCGGTGTGTAAAAAAGAATATGTTTTTCTTTTTCACAGAACTGCTCATTATAGATAATATATCGCACGGAATGCAGCACATATTTATCAATTGCCAGCTTACCAGTTTGATAACTTAGAATGTCCTTGATTCTCAGACACTTCAGCACAAAGCGATGTGTTGCTCGGGGTCAATTCCTGCCTGTCACGCATGGGGGTGGGGGTGGGGGGTGCATGTGTGACACACCAATTTTTATGGCAATCATAAGCTTCTTTAGACTCGAATTGTTCACTATATATCAACGTGAGTGTATCATATAACATCGTACTCCTTCATATCGGATAAAATGTTTGAAAACAGCTCTTTGAAATAGAAAAAATACCAAATATTTCTGAAAGTTGTGACCACGAACATTGTACTGAGGTGTTTGCCAAAAAAGGACACTATGAGTTATCAAATTGATTAACCGGTAATTGATCAATGGGTGCTGTATTCCGGGCAATACATTATTTACGACTAGCAGATCTGCCAAAGAAATAATATTCGTTTTTACTCACCGAGTGTCTTTCTTTGTCGCTTAACCCATTAGTCTATTTCTAGAATTGAAGAGATGTGAGTAAGAATGTGCATTAAGGCACATTCTGCTTTACTTTCAGACTGCTTTAAGCTTAAATCTGCTTGGATATAGAATATATATGCATATGCATATAATATGCATATTTATGACTATAAAATGACATTATTTGCTTTAGTAAAGATATAAATTAAAGGCGTAAAAAGGCGTATTTATGGGGTAATGGGTTAAGCACTTATAGTTGCGTTCCACACGGTGGTATGGGTAGTACACAATCAACAAAAATGGTTTTACTGATTCATCACATGTCCCCTTCTGTCCCCTACTTGCATAACTTTAGCCCTGTCACTGCTATTGTGACGTAAAAACCCCGTCTTACATAGTCACTGCCATACCATCGTACGTCTGCTTAATATTTCGTCTGCTTCTATTGATAACATTTTTAATTTTGTGCGTTTTTATACTAAACAAACATCGATCATATAATTGACAAACAGTTTGAACCCAGATCAGACGCCGCGTGACGCGGCGTCTGATCTGGGTTCAAACTGTTTGCAAATGTACTCTAAGGGTAGTACTCTTCCCTCCCTATAAATACTCTCTTGGAACAACACACACAATCTACGTCTCTCATAGAGAGTTGCTGTGGAGAGGGAACACTGTATTCCCCACTGAAATAGACATGAACGAAATCTTACCCTTTTTCAATTATAAATGTAAGATTGGCAATTGCCACTTTTAAGGCATATATAAGCCTGGTTCTTGGCCTTGTTGGGTCCTGTTGAGTCATGATGGAAACCTGGAGATGACGTATCGCATCCTCAGCACCTGGGATCGGCTGTTTGAAATTAAAAGAGCACCTCAGTAGCATGTTCAGTAAAAACAAAATGGCCATCGATTGCGAGTTGGCTACCGGTCGGAAATACCACAGGGACCCGGCACGATTGATTTTTGAGAGAAAAAATTTGTCCGAAAGTATATATAGAGACAAGGGGTATAACTGATAGTCAGTATATTCACACTCTATCTCGACAAAACCTGGCATAACACTTATAATAATTGATGAAACGACACCCTTTTTGCATTTCTGTCTAGCTAATATAATATTCTTCCATAAAAGCATAACCTAAAACCAACTGTAAGCATGCACTTTCAACAGTAACTACGTCTACTGACTGAAGTCACCGATTTTCGGAAAACGGGACAGGTGTTCGTTCACAGCCAACACAGCATTGATCACTATTGTACGCTTGTTTAGGCTTTAATATCGAGCATTACAGTCATACAGTTCCATTCATGTACGTTTTTGACACCGATCAAAGCTGTTTTATTCTCAAATCATTGCCGTATCAACAACAAAGTCACATGTTTACATCACAGAGACCCGACACGATTGATTTTTGAGAAATAAAATTGTCAGAAGCTTTATATAGAGTCTCTATTATACTTTCTGACAATTTTTTCTCTCAAAAATCAATCTTGTCGGGTCCCTGTGGTCCAAAACGTGTATCTATGGAACTATATGACTGTCATGCTCGATATTACCGCCTAAAGAAGCGTTAAGTAGTGGTCAATGCTGTGTCGGCTGTGAACGAACACCTGTCCCGTTTTCCGAAAATCGGTGATTTCAGTGACTAGACGCTGTTACTGTTGGAAGTGCATGCTAACAGTTGATTTTAGGTTATGTTTTTATAGAAGGGTATTATATAAGCTAGACAGAATTGCAAAAAGGGTGTCGTTTCATCAATTATTATAAGTGTTATGCCCGGTTTTGTCGAGATAAGGTGAGAATATACTGACTATCAGTTGTACCCCTTGTCTCTATATATACTTTCTAACAATTTTTTTCTCTCAAAAAATCAATCGGGTCGGGTCCCTGTGGGAAATACAGTGGAGAAAACGCAATTCTTACGCATCGCAATGAAATATAGAAAATGACAACATTTTGACAATTCAGAATACCAGTTTTAATCTGAGTGGCAAACCGTTTGGTGACTGATCAGACGACGGGTTACCCGGCGTCAGATCTGGCTCCAAACTGTTTGCAATGAAAATAATAGTTTAAGCGTAACCGGGGTTATTTTGAAAGAAAACTTTTTCTCTACTGAGACGATTTTAAGAGTAGTAACACTATAGGATTTGATGCTAAAATAATGGGGGCAAATGTTAGATTTGTTCAGTTTACTCACTCTTATCTGGAGCCCTGCTTTCAAAACACTGTTCTATTTCTGAATTATTTTTCTTTGTTTAAACTTGAGTTAATATGTTAAAACTTAACAGAAAAGATGGCTCCCTACTGTAATCTTACCTGAATAAGTGTTAATTCGCATGTTTTTGATGGGAGGTCGAAGGTGAAACTTTCGCCATCAAACGTGTTGATTTTACCCACCATCACAGAACAGAAACCAGGGCAAGAATTCTCTTCGCACGTCCAGTGTCCGTAATTACATGTACTGTAAAAAGAGGAGTAAACTGACTCACAAGTTACACTAGAATTTTGGAAACAGTTTGAATCCAGATCAGTAGCCGCAGAACTTTGCATCTGCAGGGCTGCCATTTCTCCGGATCTTTGCGAAATCTTAGGAGTTTTATTCTACGTTAAAAGCTGTACTGTAAGCAAAGGTACGCCAACAGCAACAAGAAGTGATTACCTGTTTTCAAAACTACAAAAATTTAAATGGACTATGGAAAAGTAACTAAGGGCTTACCAAGGATTGCAGAACATATATTGTTCCTCCCCATGGTTGTAGGATTCACTGTATAGTTTACATGTACATTCGTTTGCTAATACACACTGTTTGGCTTCGTTGAGGTAGTAGCCATGTGGACAGAAACATCCAGACACTTTGTCTACGTAGCAATCTTCATGTAGTTCTGTCAGAACGTTGTTACACGTCGCTTCACAAGTCGGCATATCGACCATGTACACCTTTCCGTCACTGCATGACTTTGCTGAAATAGAGAGAGAATAATCAATTTCTTTGGACTGATATGAAAAATATGTCACGAGAATGGTTAAAAACGAGTCCGCAGGATAAAACACACAAATTGGATTACCACAACGTCACTAAACAAATTATGACGTGACGTCACATAAAGTCATATCATAAGTGACGATATCAAATTTATCTAACTGAGAAATCTCTATGTATCATCGATAAGCATATACTAAATTGAATTATTCTACTGTGTGCACAAAAAATCATATTGATGGCATCTTAAAATTTATTATGCGTCTACATGTGAAACTACTTAAAGACATTTCCTCAGTCCTTTGATGGAACACCCCCCCCCCTCCAAGTGTTATCTATAGGCGTGAAAGTAACTGTAAAGTAGATGCAAAGTGTGCACAACCATTGTCACCAATCTCAAGTTGTCTAGACAGGCCCTAGCATACTCACACTCAATAGTTTTTCAATGGGTTATACAAACCAACCTATCAAGTTTTAAAGTCGGCCTCACATGAGACGCTTAAATGATTAACAGTAATACAGGTATGCATAAAACATAATTTTTGCAAGGAAACTGCCTGACTAGGGATTATTACCGAAAGTAGGTCAGAAAATGTCTTTAAAGCATGCTGCATGTAAAGCAGAATGCGCCTTAAGGCGCATTCTACTTTACTTTCAGCCTGCTTTAAGCTACCATCTGCTAGGATAAATCTGGAGAAATGGCAGCCCTGACCGCTGGATGCAATCAATGTATATAGACTAATTTACAGTCTACAGTTCTTTTTAATAAAAAGGCTTGTTATATTTTTGCTAGCATTCCATATCAGAAAATATTTCAGTACGTAGGCAAATCAAATGGGATTTCTGTTATTTATTGATATTTTCCTTTTGACTTTCAATTATTTACGAAAACGGTTATAAACTGACAAATGGTTTCAAGTTAATCATTTTCAAAGTAGTTCAAATATTCGTCTTTCCTTTCGACTGCAAGCTTGGATGTATATCTCACATCTGTCATACACTATTTTATTACTTCTTACCAGTGTTCTTCATTTAAGTATTCTTGAAAACTAAAAACTAATGTCTAAAATCTTAACATTGATGCCGTGGTCCGTTTGCAAGTTTCACTCAGTGAATGATGTTATTTTTTCCCCTACCACACTTTTCTTACAGAGCATAGTTGGAACATTGTCGAACAGCAAACTGTGCAGGCAAGAATATAAAGCAGATAATGATGTGGAAATATATAAATAGCACATCTCACAGAGGGTGAGAGAACGGATTGGTCACCCGACCTTCTGACGTCACATTAGGCTTTATAGTAGATAATTCAAGTTAGGAATAATAAGGCAAAATGAAAAAGTATCTGTGTTTCCGGTAACCCGACCGACCCTAGTTTTTTCCCCCCGACCCTAAACTTTTTATTCACTTTTCGAAAAATGTGTTGGCAAATGTCGGACATTTTTGCGACAATCGTTTTTTGAGGAGCGTGTAATAGAATATATTCTCCGTTAAATTGTTTACAAAGCTAATCTATAGACATTTAAGTGTTTTAAAATTGATTTTTAAATAAGGTTGAGCAACTATCGAAGTAGTAGAGGGGCTGACCCCATGAATCCAATTTTTTTTAACCCATCCGGTATAAAATTTCTGTTGGTACCAGGCAATAGTATGTTTTACATACATCACACTTGAGGGTGGATGCCAGATTCAGAAGTGGTGCAAATTTTTTCTACAGCAATTTTTGTTACCCCACCCAATGCTAAATACTGATCTTACAGATTGTTAAATCGTATGACAGGGTTGTTATGTAAACATGTTTATCGTTTGAATTGTGATGTTTATTGGGTATTTAAATGCTTTAAAATACAAAATTTTAGTATTTAGAAGGTTTAGAAGCTCATAGAATGTCGTAGAATGTAATAGTAGAGGGGCTTGCACTATGAATTAACCTTTTTTTTTTATCTAACACATCCAGTACAAAAGTTCTGTTGATTTGAGGGAATAGTATACATACAGACAATGACACCTGAGGGTGGATGCAGGTTCAGAAATGGTGCAGAATTTGTTACAGTATTTTTTATTACCCCACCCACTCCATTTCAATGGTAAATACCGATGTCATGTTAAGTATAGGTTAGACCATGGTTGCAAGCGATAAACGATATAGTTCGAGGGGGCGTAGCCCCCGAGAACTATGTCGTTTATTTGCGCGCAACCGTGGTCTAACATATATAGCACTGGCTTGGGCTCGAGGAAAACATTTCTACTTTTTGTTTTAGACGAAAAAATCTTTTTATGTGTAATATTTTACTTAAATTGAAAGGTTATTTCAATGTGCAGTTTGAGACATTAAGCATGTTTTAACACCAACATAAATAACGCTTATTGAAGCTCTATATGTAAGCACAATTCATTATTAATTGCCTTTAAAGTTTAGGTCTCACTGTACATAATATGACGTCATCAAGCGAGTGCAGTTCCCCTCCGATCTAGGGTTGTGACGTCAAATTGCCTTGATATGACGGAAGCTTGGAATAAGTGAACAGTGTGTTAGTTATTTCATGGTTTTGTAAAATAAACGATATATTCACAGGTTTTTGAGGCCTCTGATTGGCCGAAAGCTCCAAGCCATGTGCTAAGTCTTATAATCAGGTTACAAATTAATTAATTGACTCAAAACACCTTAAATAAGTCTTCTTATATACTTTTATGTAGAATCATGGTATAAACTATTTGTTTATTGTTAATATGTGTCTCCTTCAACCTCCCCCCCCCCCCCCCCCCCCCCCAAAAAAAAAAAATACAACTACAAAAATACACGCCACAAAATCAACCTTTTGGGGAGTTAAGACATTTTATTGTGCTTTCTGTCTGTCTGTTTGTCTGTCTGTTAAAACTCGTTTGGAACTAGCTCGCATAGCAAAACTGAAGAACTTTTCTCAAATGTTCACAAGTGAATTACTTATATGAGAAACCGTTCGACTTTGGGCTGTGACCAACTTTACTATAAACTGTTTATCTTCATAGATATAATGGGGAAAATCATGTGCGCAGTTAACTCCTGCAATATTAAAAGGATTTGCACAGAGCCTTCGTGGACTAACATTACTTGTAGACAGACAGATATTTTATTTATGTCTCACTTCTATAAATTATGAGTAACTTAAATGTAAAGAACCATTCAAAAATGAGTTATGAGAGACAGTGTAAAGCTTAAAAAATGACAAATAATTAGATTTACAAACCTAAAACCATGCAACTTAGTGTATGCTTATAAAATACTAAAAACAATTAAACTTTCATCACAGCGTACTCAAAGTTTTTAGATATAGGTAAATTGTATATATCATCACAGCATTATTTATACAACTGTTATCGTTTATACATTATAATATCTTCTAACACAGAAGGGAAGATGAGTAGAACTTAACGATCTTGGATTCAGGTATTATAATATATTGACAGATTTTGGCACTGGTTTTAACATCATAAGCATCAGACAAAATGAATTCAAATTTCGCATATGTGAATGTGTTTAAAATGGTTTGGAAAGTTTACTGCGACCATTTTGACTGTAGTAAGGTAATGGCGCTTTGAATATATTTCCTACACAGAATATCTAGGACAAAAAGGTGTGCACCGAGCTTCCTCTACACTATTGGAGGGAATTCCCAGATTGACTAATTATATAAAATGTCCGAGGGGTTTGCTATTTGAGCTGCATTTATTTTACATAGAATGCATGTATACATAAATCGAAAAATATTGTGTGCAGTTTATTCTTCCTACACTGTTGGGGGACTTTCATGTCCAACTACGTGTATTTGAAGGTGTAGAAGTGGTTTGGAATTTCGACTGCGACCATTTGGATATAAGTTAATGCCCTTCAAATTAAAATGTGTACAACTTCCTCACTATTTGGTTCAAACTATCATAGATGAACCGCCTGTATTTTGAAGGGATATAGGTGGGAGTACTGCTGTAATTTATATTAGTAAGTGTTTTAAAAAGCTACATTGAAGTTGGAAATAGTGATATTGGTAAATAATTAACTCCATAAATGAGTATGGTTCTAATAAAGAATTAGGATGATTGGACTCGCATAGGCATAGTGAAAAGTTCTGGTATAAAAGCTGTTTTTCTTAATGAAACTGGCTCGAACTATTCATTGTCCGACTTGGATTTGAAACCTGCCACCGCTCTCCCACGTCGCTATAAGCAACCACAACACATCACAAGCATTGTACTTTAAGTTAAATTATTAGGTGTCTCCATGTTAAAATTGTCATATATACGAGTACATTCACTTTTAGCACGAATATAACGTTTGGTTACCTAAGCGACTACTCACAATATATGCTAAATAAGAGCAGTATACTGGAAATATGTGTCAAATTCCAAGCTTTTTAAACTGCAAAGTACATCAACTTATTTGAATTAGTATACGTCAGTTTCATAACCAGGCATGCAAGGTATTCACTTTTAGCATAAAAAAATATTTGGTTATTTTAGCAAGCAATGACATTATATATTTCCTCTTATTACAGAGATTATATCATTTGACAGGATACATCACAATAAATGTAATAATAATTATATATACATTATGACCGAAACACAAATGAAACAAGTATCTAATACACTATTTGAACATAACCAATGCATACAAAGAATACAGGGCTCATCACTTTAAGTTTGTATGTAGCTTTGATATGATTAGATACAAATCTCAAAGTGAATGAAACATTAACAATGGACATCAATTTAGAAATGGTTGATTTATATATTATATTCTCAAATACTTTGAGAACGATAGGTTATAAGGAAATGGTAACTTGAACAGGCATAATAATTCGTAGCTACCAGTTTTATATAAAATTAAACTTGATTATGACTGACCCTTAGAGCATGATATGTCAAATACGACACTTAGACAGAACAGACATCAAGAGAAGTCGAAATCAATATAAAGACTCAGTGGTATTCCATTACTGCTCCTTATACGACTCCTTTTTCGAAACGAAACAAAATAAGCTGTCAGAAGTGTGCTGCTTTCTAATAGAAACACAGACAATTCATTTGATTATAAACGCAATGCACAGGATAAAGAGTTTAATCAGTCTAAATCGTATACATACTAATACTATGATAAAACAGTATAAGGCAGTAAAGCAATAACCACAATCCTGCTCATGGTTTATGCTGACAAATATAAACCATTTTTTATGCACATTGCAACAAACAATGTGGCTTTTGACAGATATAAATTGAAAGTTTAGTCTGACCAGGTCTAACTCAAAGTTGCGCATTCAACAGTTTTCACAAGAAACATAAAGATGAGTGACAGTTTGAAATCAGATCAGATGCCGCATTACGTCTGATCTGGGTTCTAACTGTTTGCAAATGAAAGCCAAGTCAGCATTCTAAGAGTATTAATTTCCTTCTCTATAACAACTCCCTTCGAACAACAAACACTCTTTGTCTCTCATTGGGTGTTGTTGTTCAGAGGAAGCATTGTATATTGCTCTCATTTGGCATATATTGTGAGTGGTTGTTAAGGTAACTAAAAGTATATTTTGTGTCAAAAAGGAATAATTGCATAACAGTACATGTATTAATTTGCAAACCTGAAACTGCGACTAAAATACACTGGTTCGAATACGTGCAATATACTTTCCCTTCAAAATAGCTTAATTTGACATATATTTGACACACATTTTCAATATAGTTTCCTCATTTTGCAATTACTGTGAATGGTTGCTAAGGTAACAATTTATTATTTTCAGTTTACTGTTTTACATCAATGTTAACTTGCAAACTGTATGAATACGGGCTTAGATTATGAACTTTCAGTACAATGGTTTTGACAGGTTCAGTGGTTGACTTCAAAATTCATATTTTGATTATAATGCTATCATTCAGCAATTATTATGGGTGGTTGTTATGGTAACCAAATATCATTTTCATGCTAAACGCCAAAGTGTATATGACAATAGTTATTTGCAAACCTTAAAATGAAACTAATTAAAGTAATTATGTAATGATTCTGATAGTTTACTGCATTTTACCTGCCTAATGTCTTGCCTTTGACACACGTTTCCAGTAAATTAAGCCCTTTGACAGGTGTTACCATAGTTACCAAGCACTATATGCATGTATTCTTCTATTTGTATTTTATAACGCTACGCTTCAATATGTGGTTATAGCCATTTAAGAGTGATCATGGTACATTTCAAGCAATACAGCTCAGTTACATACCGGTAGCAATTAAAACATTGTAAATATTATAGTTTCGTTTCCATGGTTACTTCATTAGCAACCCAAATCCAATAGGTTTTCTTCCCAAATAGTAATCAACATACATGCATTATTTTTGTTTCTTGGTGATCATATTCAAATTCAAGATAGATGCATAAATTTTCTACCAGTACTAAAATATGCCAAACTCATAGTTTCTTTCTTTCAGTATACTAACCCCTAAACATTGCACGTGCGTACCAATTAGGTATAATGTTGACCCGAAAGTTACAACGTTATTTTATAATCAATATATCGTGTTTCGAATTTCAAATGTCATTGTATCTGAAACATGTACGTTTTACCTGAAAATGCCATGAAGTTGTTGTTTGTTACACACAAAATACTCTGGTTTGAGGGCAAATCCTCTTTTTCGCGTTACCATGGCAACCGGATACCGGAAACAAGTTTTGGGGGTATTGTTTTCTATTTCATGCATGGAGGTACAAATGGTGTAATTTTCATGCAAATCGGAGCAATGGGTGCCGACGCCTTTATAATGCAGAGCATTACTGTAACACAGTGTTAAATTTGATGACAGAGTTATGGCCCTTATTTTAAAAAATCTGCACCACTTCCAGATCTGGCATCCACCATAAATTAAAGCCTCATGGTCTAAACTATTCGAAAATATCATCAGAAATTTTATACTAGATGGGTTAAAAAAGAATCCATTTTAAGGCCCTTTTATTCAGTTGGCCCTTCTACTGAAGTGAAATTTGCTCTAAATCTGTCATAAAGTAGCTTCCTTGAAGATGTGATATGCTACTTAGTTAACCATAAACACATTCAACATGCAGCCGGCACATATCAATGACTTTTTTAACATGCATACAGGTCATTTCAAAACATCATTCATTCCATCTGTTATATATGTCACTACTTTGCCGCCTTGGTATATAGATTTTTAAGACAATTTTGGTAAAGAGACTTATCAATAAAATCAAAAAATTGAATGGATATTTATAAGGTTTGCTATGTTTGGCCCAGGGCTTTGCACAATAGAATACATTCATGCATGTCCATGTAAAATATTCCATCAGAAAGTTATATGTATTATTGTATGTTTTTATAAAAAAAAAAAAAAAAAAGATTTTCCGACCGTCCGTCCCTAATATTTTTGAGCATGTAATAGGAAACACAGGTGTTTTTTTATTTGGCCTAATATGTATTGCCAATCAAAGTGAAAACTTACGACAAAAATGTGTAGTTCTCCATGACACGGAAACACCCAATAACCAACACTGATTGCTAAACATGTCCATGGTGTCACACACGAGCGCTTGTCGCCCCTCCTCCGTAGTCTCTTGACAGTAGCTGTTGACACACATGTTGAAGATAGTCTCCACGTTGGTCTAGTAATATACATGTAGGGATGGTCGTTTAGTTTATTCGCATATAGGAGGGAATACGCAATCTACCAATAAACACATTTGTCCTCACACAACAATACCTTTTGCAAACAGTAAATATAGAACCAGATCAGGGGTTGTTTTCCTTAACTTAATCAAATTATATTGACTAAAATATTCTACATTTATTACATTATGTTGGCACTTAATTTTGTTTAATATTGAATGACAAATGCCTTCCCCATTACAGTATAGTCAAACGTGTTTAAAACTGTGAGTTTTTTAGATAAAAAAATAAAATTGAAAATTGGCCTAATGGTTAAACGAGTTTAGGGTAAAAGAAAATTATGATGCTCATGTCGTAGGCTAATAGTGTATCTTAAAGGGACATCAAATCTAAATGCAATAGAATCATTCCGCATTCACTCCACGATGTTCGAAAGGTTATTAACATTGATGATTGATATTATATACATAACACATGTCTGACAGGGTGACAGTAAAATTGTCAACTTTCGGTAAAATACTGTCAGACATGTGATATTTATTTCATTATACCGAAATTCTGGGCTTTAACCAGGAAATCTAGATCTTTCCTAAACCTGGCTGGAATCATGAATGTTACTACATGTAGATCCGCATGCCATTCAAAATGAAATTCACTTTTTATAAAAAAGAAAAAGATTGGAACTTTGAAGGAATTATACAAACTCTAACCTGTATCTCCCCATTATATCAATAAACGGACATAGGTTATAATATACCGCCATGCATGGGTTTCTCTTTTTTAATTTTAGATCAAAATTTTAACGTTGTCTAAAGTGACGTTTTGGCGCGTTACGTGGATTTGACGTCATTTTCGGTTAGACGTCATTTCCGACATTCCATTACCTATGGTAGCGGGCGACAGTATTTTTAAGACAGTAATTTTTTTCCAGCTGGGTCTGACAGTACGTACTTTTATGTCACGGTTGCCTATGGGAAATTAACGTTGTAAATGACATTGAGGTATAATAAAATATAATCCTAAGAAACATCACAAACTTTATGTTGCTTTTTGATCGCATATTTCTATCCCGTTATGCTACCGATTGCACCGTATATGATACTAAAATAGCCACATATACACGGACAGTATGCATGAAACCCTTTCGTTGTCAATAACGACAAAAGGCGCCCTTGCAAATAGTTTTGGTCCTAATCAAATGCCGCGTCACGTTGCTTCTGATCAGGATCCAAAGTGATTTGCACTTGTTTTGAACTTATGTCAATCACACTGCCTTAATTCTAACTTTCAAACACTTTACAGACAACAACATTGAAGCTGACGACATTATACTGCGATGAAGGGGTTTTAAAAAAACTCACGATAATGTTGACGGTGAATGGGTAAAAGAAATATCTTTAAAAAAGAATATTAAGCGAAATGAGTGGTTGAACTAATGCTATAGATGGGTGTGTAAAATGGAATGAATTTGGGTTCTCAAATAATTGTAATATCTTGGATTGAAAAGCCAAAAAATACAAGTATACCATGAAAACTGTGAGTAGCCTTTATCTAAAATGCAATTGTCGTAGGGTGGATTTTGCCATGAGCTGATAAAATATGAATAAATCAATAAAATACTGTATGTATTCACCTTGTTTCTTGTTATTTCGAATTTCCAATTAGAATAATCAGTAGCGTTTAGATATTTAGCTCTTAATTCATACGTTTTGGTCTTGTCAGTCGTTATGAATATGTACTTTTTGGTCTAGGGGAACTAACTTTCACTAACTTTATTTTTACTAACCTTTACATCACGTGATTACGGGTCATCTTTATCCGGTAAATTTAAATGGCAGCCATTATATAGGCATTTGTGAACTCTGGATAGATTATATATTTATGCAGGTAAATACATGTTGTTATGTTGTTAAGACTATTTTTATAATTTTGATACTATTAGCTTTCATACCTTTAAGTTAGGATATGATAACTTGTGTATAACAGTAATGATTTGTAATATGACAAGTCGGTGTATTTTGTCTACCTGACACCGAATATACATGTTTGTTTACAATATATCTGTGTACAATTACTTTGCAGTACGAAGTATCATTACCATATTCTTATTATTGTTCATTATTTGCAGATTCTTCATGACTTTGTCATGATAGTCCAACTGAAATAAACTGATAGACTTTGATCTGACAGTGTTGATCCTGATTAGAACCCCTGAGCTTGGCCGGAAGGCCAGTGGAACGGCGGTGGAGCCGCAGATCCATAACACTCTACCAAACAATACTATTAAGTACAGATATGCAAAACAAAACAATAATTTAACTCATATCCTAGCTACTGGTAGGAGATCCTCAGATTAATCTATTGTCCTATACCGGTATATCAAACTTCATTCATAGACTTTCTTGAAACAAACTATATCGTATGTATAACTAAATAAACTACAGTGTATGCTCATACAGATACAGCAGTCTGCTGTAGGTTCTCTAACACATCACTGTTGTAAATAAATGATGAAACAATTAACACAATTGTGTTTAACTCACTTGAGACCATTTATTATATTGATATTTATGTATGGTAAATGTGTACAAATAGTTAAAATTTAAAACAAATTGGTAGTAAACCATAACAAACACTTAGCTTCCTCTGTATAAAAAGATTTCAGATGTCATATCTTAAAATAGAAGCATGATTTCATCAGCAATCTGCAAAGTTCAGTCTGTGTCTCTTAATTTTACACTCTCACAATTCAATTCTGGTAAAACTGTAATAGTACATAGACCAGACTGGCTACTTATCCATTTGCAACAGGTGCTCTTAAACCTAATATCTGATCAAATATGATGGTTGAAAATGTTGGTCTAAATAGATACCATGCAGCTCCGATGGAGAAAGCCTGTAAGCGGTTGGCCCTGTGTCGCAGACGAGACGCCAGCTCAAAATTCGTAAAATTGGTTTTGTCTAAGCCACCATCCTGACCACGACAGCTATAGTTTTCATGGTTGCAAAAATCAGCGGTGTCGCAAATGGTGGAGAAATTATATAAAACTCTTTACCTGATAACGACACTCCTCGAAGACATATGAGTTTAGGTACGAACAAGCATTGGCCGCATCATTTCTTTCCGATGAACTAGTGCAGTAGTCAGGTTCCATGCCAGCGGGCGCGCACTGGAAAACAAGGACATGGTTTTTTTTTATTTAACGCTTTGTCCTTTCTTTTTTCTGATTGATCGCTTCTTTTTCAAATTCAAGTAGTGTTGACATGTTAAGGTTATTCTGTGTACAGGAGGCAATTAGCTGAAGAAGCACGGATTTCTGTTAACCCTTAGCCTGCCAGTCACGACTATAGCTCCATATGCAAACAGCTTGGATCCGGGTGAGACGCCGAGTAACTCGGCGTCTCATCCGGATCCAAGCTGTTTGACACTCGGACAACATTTTCAGCAATTTTGGGCAACTTTGAAGCACTTTGAAACTTGAAGCAGACGAGAAATATAGCAGACGACAATTTATTCGGCGGGCTAAGGGTTAATCCTTCCACTGCCTTTCCCCGAGTGCAATATTTACAGCGCTACCTCTCTACAACGACACCCAATGGGAGACACAAAATGAGTGAGTTGTTCGGAGGGAGTCGTTATAGAAAGGAAATTGGCTTTCATATGCAAACAGCTTGAATCCAGATCAGACGCCGCGTTACGCGTCACCAGCTGTTTGTTACTCGTCATTCACTTTTTTTCTGTCAAAATGTCTATTATGAAACTTTGGCAAAAACAGCAAACCACAATGATTTTAAGCTGACAATATATAGCAAACGTGAAAAGTTTGGACATATTTTGTTTGTTGGAAAACAACGACAAGGGTCGTTGTAAGGAGGGCGTCATTGTTGGGAGGGCCGTTGTAGGGAGGTAGCGCTGTAGTTATTTGCAAACAGTTTGGATTCTGATTAGTCGGCGCGTTACGCGTTGTCTGTTCAAATTCCCAACTGTTTGACACTCAATTATATATTTTTGAATGAAAATATATAAAATTACAATTTGAGCAATAAAAGCAGACAACTATTGTTGAAAGCTGATGACGTCATGGCAATAAAGGGGTTAAATGCAGGAAGACATTTTCCTTAATTTTTTTTCTGAAATACATATTTTATTACTCATACATAGTAATACAGTTGTACATACATGTATTTACAAAATGTATAACACTACAAAGTACATATATATATATATAAGTAAATTAGTTTGGCCACAAGTTCTAACAAATTAGTAAAGGGCCACCCTTAAACTTGGGTATTTGTAATGTTGGTAGTGGTTTATCTTTATTTAAGTGTTATGTTCGCATTAAAGGTTAATTCGAGGAAGAGGAGTGTGACGTACGACAAAAAAGGGCAACATTTCAAGACTATTCCGAAGAGATGTCACAATACGTGATTATATGGAAAAATAAAACTGCGTTCAATAAAAGCTTATGGCATCCTTTCCAAATATTTTCTGAATCATTTCTAAGGACCAACAGAGGTCAAGGTCAATGTCAAATTAAGGTTATGTGATACGGGAGGATTCAGAATGGTTCAAAGCAACAACTGGACTATCCAGCGAAACGGTAAAATCAAGTTAACCAAGAAATGGCCTGTTTGTAATACCGGTATTCTAAATCCAATAGATTTGATTTTATTTGATTTTGATTTCACGTCGCTTTCAACAGTATTTCAGTAATATCGCGACATCCAGCTAATTACAGGTAGAGGAAGACCCCAGAAGTCCTTTATGCACTGTTTCAGGCACAAATTGGCAACTGGGTAGAACCACCAACTTTCCGCAAGCCAGCTGGAAGGCTTCCCCACATGAAAAATCCGAACGACCCTACTGGGATTCGAACTCACAGCGGTGTCAAAGTCAAGAGGTCAAGGTTAATGTCAAATTAAGGTTAGGTGATATGTGAGCGTTAAGAATGGGTCAAGGCGACAACAGTTTAACCTATTACCCCATAGCCTGTTTCTAGTTTTGAAGATATGTGACAACTTAAAGCATGTTGAAAGTAAAGCAGATTGCGCCTTCAGGCGCATTCTGCTTTACTTTCAGCCTGTTTTAAGCTATAATCTGCTAGAATATAGAATATATTTCTTATTAAACATATTCAAAATTGTATGGATTGGAGCTATTTTCTTCAGTTTGGGAATTAATTAAAGGCGTAAAAAGGCGTATTTATGGGGTAGTGGGTTAGACTCAACGCATTCTAGAAAGCACTGTTGATGTCTGGCGAAACAGCAAGATCTAGAAGATGTCAAGATCAACGTCAAATTGAGGTTATGTGATATGGAAAAAATTGGAATGGTCAACTGTATAAGTATCAAAACATTTCTAGTTAGTGGTGTTGATGCTAGACGAAACGGTAAACTCTGGATAAGACGGACGGACAATCACTATATGCATCCGTATCTATCGATGTCAGGGGCATACTAAATAATAATAAGAATATTAGAATCTGACTTACTACAATAATTATTGTACGACGTTTCATAAGACGGGTCCCATATCACGATCCTAAATGAACGATTTGTAAGAACATTGGTGCTATACTGTAAACATGTACATATACATAGTATAGCACCAATTTCATGCGAATCGTTCACCTATGGTTGGACACATGTATTTATGTTTTTTGCCATTCTGACACTGAATTTAAAAGAAAATTTGAAAATCCGAATTTTAGAACGATAGCAGACGACAAATTGTTGCAGACGAAAGAAATTACCCAGTATACAAAGAGTTAAAACAGACGATATTAATGCACTGAGAGGGTTAAAAAAACAAGAATATCGTTCCCAACGATGGATGCTCCCCACAAAGAAAAAGCCCAATGTATAGCATGTTTAGTAGGTGAACACAGTCAGGGGCGTGTCTGGAACAATTTTGAGTTTACGCACCATGGCTAGGGGGGTCCGGGGGCATGCTCCCCCGGGAAAAAAAATTCCATTGGAAAGCCGTACGTGCGTTTTGAGGTGTATTTAGAATATAAAAACCATTTCTAAAATGATAGTTAAACTATCGTTTTAGAAAGGTTTTTTTATATTCTAAAGACCCCTCACAATGCACATAATAATAAGTAATAAAATACATAAATCATTTTTAGATACATATCAAAACACAAAATATTAGAGCTGTAAGAATAGTCTTTGCTTGAATTAAACCGTTAAACTTTTTATTTAACAGGGTGTCCACCATTTTAGCGAAGCAAAATTCCCTGACATTTCCCTGACTTTTCCCTGACTAAAATCAAATTTCCCTGACTAACCAACTATGTCCGTACGGTTCTGACACGTGTTAGCCTCCTCCTCCCCTACATCAGGAACGTATATATACTTTCCCGTCTCCACCTTTTATATCGCCAACTGCAATTGCATTACCCTCTGTTCATGTTTCATGTTTGTCTGTTTGCTTTCCCTTGACTTTGACTTTACCTTCTATTGTACTTGTTTTACATACATGCACATGCATTTTCAAATCTTATTTACACTTTTGAATGAGTGCTTGAAATGCACATCAAAATATAGAGAAAGATGCTTGCTCTCCTGACCCCCCCCCCCCCCACACCCACACACCCACACACCCACTTTGTATGAAAGAAACTACGATTGGGACACACGTCACGGGCGTAGTTAAGTAAACAAAATTAGTGTGTGCAAGTTAACTAGGGAAAATTTTACTCCTAAATGGTCTCTTGTGCGTTTTTCACATCCAAACCAGGTAAAGTACTACCATAAATTTATGTAAGAATTCGACATGCTCCCCTGGGAAAATTTTGATTTCTAGATGGTCTCTGGGGCGTTCCGGGCGTTTCGCACATTCAAAACAGGTACAATACTAACATAAATCTATGTCAAAATTCTGCCACTAGTAGTTTAAATTGTAAGTAACGCCTTAAATTGTTATGGGCAATTTTACCAGGTAAAATCTACATTCTCGTAAACTGAGTAGTGGACAACCAGAAACCTAAGCTTATCAGAGGGTGAATTATGCGCATTGTATATAATTTGAAGTAGACTAAAGACACTTTAATCATTTTTATTTATGCCTCACCCGGGTAAGGTGGTGATTTTTATTGCATTTTTAGCGTTTTTAAATTTTCGACTTTGTCAATTTACTTTACGCACGTGCGTGAGTGCGTAAGCCCAGACACGCCCCTGACAGTAACAAGTTTCATCCACTTACGATGTAACATTCAGGAGCTATGCTTCGGGCAAAAATGAATTTATTATGAAAAAGGGAGGCAATTCAATATTTGGAGATGACAGTTATAATTCTTGTGTACTACACTTCTTTTTGTCATCCGCTAACAAAGTATCAAGGTTCAAGTTACAGTGCGGCAGAAAATTTGATTTATGTAGAAAAAGGGAGATAATTCAATATTGGGAGATGGCAGAGTTATGGTTCTTGAGTACAGCACTCTTTCTGTCATCTCGTATCACTGTATCAAGTTTCATCAACTTACAATGCAATGCTCAGGAGATATGCTCCAGAAAATTTTGATTTTTTTAAATAGAAAAGGGGAGATTATTAGATATTGGGAGATGACAGAGTCATGGTTCTTGTGTACTGCACCTCCTTATGTCATCACCTATCACTGTATCAAGTTCCATTAACTTACGGTGTAGCAGTCAAGAGATATACTCCGGACAAAATTGTTTTGTATTTTTAGAAAAAGGGAGACAATTCAATATTGGGAGATGACAGAGTTACCGTTCTTGTGTACTGCAATTACTGTAGTTATCCTCTATCACTGTTACAAGTTTCATCAACTTTCAGTGTACCGTTCCAGAGATATGCTCCGGACAAAATTGATTTTTTTATGAGAAAAAGGGAGATAATTCAAAATTGGGAGATGATAGAGTTACGGTTATTGTGTACTTCACCGCCTCCTGTCATTCTCTATCATTGTATTAAGTTTCATCAACCTACGGTGTACCGTTCAAGAAATATGCTCCGGACAAAAAAGCGTGACGGACGGACGGACGGACGGACGTTCTCACAGTTGGACATTTGTTGGGTATATTTTTTGTTTAAAAGTACCCAACAGTACACTAAAATACCCAACAATAACAATAGGGCAATCACGGAATGAATGGAATCTATTGTTCTCCCTACCCAACAAAGGACCTTTCGTGCGCTCGGACAGACAGACAGACAGACAGACGGACGGACGGAAACACGGACGGACGGACAAAGCGGCGACTATATGCTCCCCCTAAAGGAGAGCATAAAAAAAGGTGATACAAATTGGCGTGCAATCATTACCAGTATTAACTCAACTAACATGACGTCATCAGCCTTAAACAAGTGTCGTCTGCTTTTATTTTTCAAATCTTAAATTTGTGCATTTGAGCTTTAGAACTATACAATTGAGTGTCAAGCAGTTTGGACACTGATCAGACGCCGCGTTACGCGGCGTCTGATCATGATCCAAACTGTTTTAAAATAACTATGGTACAGTGGAGAAGACGTTATTCTTTGCCGGTAAACGTGTTTACGCTAAAACTTTAATATCCATTGCAAACAGTATGGAGCTAGATCAGACGCCGGGTAACCCGGCGTCTGATCAGGCTCCAAACTGTTTGCCACTCAGTTTAAAACTAGCAGTCAGAGCTGTCAAGAAGTTGTCACTTTCTACGTTTTACTGCAATGCGTTTCGTTTGCTTTTAAACAGGAAAGAATAGCGTTTTTCCACTGTATTCATATAAGGCAGTGACGGGGTTATAAGAGAATAGTTTCTTACAACTTCGCCCTCCATAGTTACGCTGTGTGAATTTCCAAACACGGCGGGGTTCGTGGCGATATCTCCATTTTGTCTCCAGTCGTCTGAAAAAAAGACTTTACTTTTAGATCTACGACATTCTGTGAGGATTACGTTATTCTTTTGGTTTTTTAACTCTTTGCATGCTGTGTATTTTTTTCGTCTGCAACAATTGTCGTCTGCTTCTGTTTTAAAATTTAAAAAATGCAAAGTTACGCGGCGTCTCATCTGGATCCAAACTGTTTGCAAAGGTTATGCATGTGGCAGCTATATCCGCTGCCAGCGTGCAAAGAGTTAATATTGAACAAAATGCAAACGGAATGCATTAAATGTAGAAATATTAATGGGGATCTTTTAGTTTGTAGAAGATTAGTTTTATCCGTGAAACTAACAATTTAAAGCCTGGGCAGTCGGCTGGTCATGCGTTAGGTCTGTTTCCACAATGTTTGTAATAATCACAAGTGGCCCGTTTCATAAAACTTCGTACGACAAATATTGTCGTAAAAGTCTCAATTATTCTCTATTTCTCCATCTAATCCTGTCTTGTGATATATGTTTGGAATCGTCTTGAAAAGACGATTCCAAAGAGATGTCACAAAACAGGATTAGATAGAGGATTGAGCAATTAAATGTATTTTAAAGTTTTGACTTACGACCGTTTTTGTCGTACGAAGTTTTATGAAACGGGCCCAAGGTTTATAAAATAAACGAAAGAAAATCTCATTTGCTAAATTAACATACATGTGTTTGCTCTAATAAAATTAGGTGACAGATGCAGCCTTAGCACATGGATTGGAGCTCTCGACCAACAGGTGCCTCAAAAACTGTTGACTATATCGCGTAGTTCAACAATTTTTAAAAAACAGTGGACTAACTAAATAACTGTTCATTTAGTCCACGTTTCCGTTATCTGAAGGCAATTTTGACGGCAACATCCTAGCAGTCCCCCGAGCGAGCGACCGCAAAAGCCTTTTGCCTGCTCTGTAGGCGTAACGATAAATAATCGAAAGTTAAGTGAAATAAACACAATATCAAGGATTTAAGCTGAAGAAATACAGAAATTTCACAGTAACGATAATATATCTAGGTCTACACCGTCCTGCTAGACCTAAATATATGCATTTTTAGCTGTAGATGTAAAAAACCCTTTTCGTCTAAAACAAAAAGCAGAAACGAAAGGTCATGTCATTTCTTATTTTCCTCAAGCCAGTGCTAAATAGGTTATACCATGGTTGCGCGCGATTAACCATGCTTTAGGTCTCAAACTTCACCTTGAAATAATCTTTCTATTTTTGTAAAATATTACAAACGAGGAACCACCAATGTCGGTATGGCCGGATTGTCTGCACTTCTGCTTTGCATACAATATAATATAGTTACCCATGGCATGTGATGATGACCTCACTACAACTGTACATGCTAAATTTGGTTGCTGTAGGACTTAAACTTTGTCTAAAACTGACACTTACAAAAAGGTAAACCAAGATGCAAACCAAAAGGTTAACCAAGAAGTCATTAGACCGTGAAATCTAGGTCACAGTGACCTATTTACCAACGGCATGTGATGATGACCTCACTACAACTGTACATGCCAAATTTGGTTGCTGTAGGACTTAAACTTTAACTAAAACTGACACTTACAAAAAGGTTAACCAAGAACTCTCTAAGTCGTTGGACCGTGAAATCTAGGTCACAGTGACCTATTTACCCACAGCATGTGATGATGACCTCACTACAACTGTACATGCCAAATTTGGTTGCTGTAGGACTCAAGCTTTGGCTAAAACTGACACTAACAAAAAGCTAAACCAAAGCGCAACGAAAAGGTTAACCAAGAATTCTCTAAGTCATTGGACCGTGAAATCTAGGTCACAGTGACCTAGTTACCCACGGCATGTGATGATGACCTCACTACAACTGTACATGCCAAATTTGGTTGCTGTAGGACTTAAACTTTGACTTAAACTGACACTTACAAAAAGGTAAACCAAGACGCAAACGAAAAGGTTAACCAAGAACTCGCTAAGTCATTGGACCGTGAAATCTAGGCCACAGTGACCTAGTTACCCACGGTATGTGATGATGACCTCACTACAACTGTACATGCCAAATTTGGTTGCTGTAGGACTTAAACTTTAACTAAAACTGACACTTACAGAAAGGTTAACCAAGAACTCTCTAAGTCGTTGGACCGTGAAATCTAGGTCACAGTGAACTATTTACCCACAGCATGTGATGATGACCTCACTACAACTGTACATGCCAAATTTGGTTGCTGTAGGACTCAAGCTTTGGCTAAAACTGACACTAACAAAAAGGTAAACCAAAGCGCAACGAAAAGGTTAACCAAGAATTCTCTAAGTAATTGGACCGTGAAATCTAGGTCACAGTGACCTAGTTACCCACGGCATGTGATGATGACCTCACTACAACTGTACATGCCAAATTTGGTTGCTGTAGGACTTAAACTTTGACTTAAACTTACACTTACAAAAAGGTAAACCAAGACGCAAACGAAAAGGTTAACCAAGAACTCTCTAAGTCATTGGACCGTGAAATCTAGGTCACAGTGATCTAGTTACCCACGGTATGTGATGATGACCTCACTACAACTGTACATGCCAAATTTGGTTGCTGTAGGACTTAAGCTTTGGCTAAAACTGACACTAACAAAAAGGTCAACCAAAGTGAGGACGGACAGACGGACGGACGGACGGCATTCGCCAATCTATAGACCGCATTTTCAATCCGGCCAATAAAATGACCTTTTCGTCTGAAACAAAAAAAGCAGAAACGAAGGGTATTCTTATTTTTCTGGAGCCCAAGCCATGTGCTAAATAGCTCCGAGCATGTTTTTTTCATACTACAGAATATAGTACACTCGGCGCGTCCCGCGCCTCGTGGACTTTATTCCATAGTATGAAATAAACATGCACCTATACGCAAAGGCCGTTAAATGTTCAAACCGACTAGATTGCCCCTTTTTTGGCCAATAGAAACTCGACGTTCAGAGCGACATAAAACTTTTTGATCTCATCTATATGGCAAGTACCTGAGATAATAGCAGCTATCATTTATGAAAAATTTATACAAAAATATTAGCAAACAAAAAAGTTACCACACTTGTTCCGAAACTTTTCGAACAAGCTTGTAGGCTTATATCAGAATAATAATAAATTGGTTACCGAGTGCATTGTTGTTGAAATCGCCACACAATCCGCCCAGGATGTACGGGTGACTACGCCTTATTGTCACGTATATGGCCATCGAACCGTCAAACTTAATTCTGCAGTTGCCACCCTTTAATTCGATCTCGAAATAGTCACCAGCCTTGTACGCTGTTACCACTAAAATCATACAAGACACATGATGTGAAATGTTATCAAGGAAGGCAAATATGTTATCGAAAAACAGTCAAAATTGTGTTAAGCTGTCAATAAAGAGGAAGTATACATGTAAAAATCCTCTATTACAGTGATCCCTCTCTACAACGACACTCAATATGAGACAAAGATAGTGTGTGTTGTTCGGAGGGAGTAAGGAGGAAAAATTAAAAGCTTAAGAGTACATTTGCAAACAGTTTGACTCCAGATCAGACGCCGCGTTACTGGGTTCAAACTGTTTGTCACTCGTCTTTATGTTTCTTCTATCAAAATGTCCAATATGTAAGGCTTTGGGGAAAACAGCAGACGACAATTTTAAGCAAACGTTATATTTAAGACATAATTGTCTTGTTCGAGGAATTGCGGCAAACATTGTTGTTAGGAGGAAATCGTTGTCCAGAGTGCCGTTGTAGGGAGGGCGTTCTGTACTATCACTAAATGTTGTTGATTATTAGGTGTTTAGTCAGATGACTGCTTAACTCTTTCCTCCCTGAAACTTTCAATTGACAAATCCAGTTTGTATGATAGTCTAGTTCATTTCTGACGTTTAAGGGTTGTTTTGGTCAATGTTTGACATAATGACAAACAGTGAAGACCCTGATCAGAGGGTTCCCTTAGGAGCCCTCTGCTACGGGTCTTCACTGTTTGCATCAGACAAGTGTACTTTTCACATGTACACTGTTTGAAAAGGACGCCTATATGTGGGACTAGGGTTCAAATGGGTAAAGCAAGATGACATTATGTAAAACACAAAGCTTCAGAGGTCGTAATACAGAGGTATTACTGTACTGCGTGATAAAAGCAATGAGGTTACATTTTAGGATAACTTTATATCAGCAGTTATACAGGGTGTCCCAATTACATGCAGAAGTTATACAGTGTGTCCCAATAACATGCAGCAATTATACATGGTGTCCCAATTACATGCAGAAGTTATACAGTGTGTCCCAATTACATGCAGCAATTATACAGGGTGTCCCAATTACATGCAGCAGTTATACAGGGTGTCCCAATTACATACAGCAGTTATACAGTGTGTCCCAATTACATGCAGCAGTTATACAGTGTGTCCCAATTACATGCAGCAGTAAAACAGGGTGTCCCAATTACATGCAGCAGTTATACAAGGTGTCCCTATTACATGCAGCAGTTATACATGATGTCCCAATTACATGCAGCAGTTATACAGGGTGTCCCAATTACATGCAGCAGTTATACAGGGCGTCCCAATTACATGCACCAGTTATACAGTGTGTCTATATTACATGCAGCAGTTATACAGTGTGTCCCAATTACATGCAGCAGTTATACAGGGTGTCCCAATTACATGCAACAGTTATACAGGGCGTCCCAATTACATGCAGCAGTTATACATGGTGTTTCAATTACATGCAGCAGTTATACAGGGTGTCCCAATTACATGCAGCAGTTATACAGTGTGTCCCAATTACATGCAGCAGTAAAACAGGGTGTCCCAATTACATGCAGCAGTTATACAGGGCGTCCCAATTACATGCAGCAGTTATACATGATGTCCCAATTACATGCAGCAGTTATACAGGGTGTCCCAATTACATGCAGCAGTTATACAGGGCGTCCCAATTACATGCACCAGTTATACAGTGTGTCTATATTACATGCAGCAGTTATACAGTGTGTCCCAATTACATGCAGCAGTTATACAGGGTGTCCCAATTACATGCAACAGTTATACAGGGCGTCCCAATTACATGCAGCAGTTATACATGGTGTTTCAATTACATGCAGCAGTTATACAGGGTGTCCCAATTACATGCAGCAGTTATACAGTGTGTCCCAATTACATGCAGCAGTTATACAGGGTGTTTCAATTACATGCAGCAGTTATACAGGGTGTCCCAATTACATGCAGCAGTTATACAGGGCGTCCCAATTACTTGCAGCAGTTATACAGTGTGTCCCAATTACATGCAGCAATTGTACAGGGTGTCCCAATTACATGCAGCAGTAATACAGGGTTTCCCAATTACATGCAGCAGTAATGCAGGGTATCCCAATTACATGCAGCAGTTAAACAGTGTGTCCCAATTACATGCAGCAGTAACACAGGGTGTCCCAATTGCATGCAGCAGTAATGGAGGGTATCCCAATTACATGCAGCAGTTATACAGGGCGTCCCAATTACTTGCAGCAGTTATACAGTGTGTCCCAATTACATGCAGCAGTAAAACAGGGTGTGCCAATTTTTAGATTTTTTACGATGCTTACTGTTTTGGGTGTCGAAAACTGAGTTTCCGTTTTCCACGTTCCTTTCAACCCCTTCCACGATGACTGTATTGTTAAATATTTCAAGTATAGGAGATTCTGTGTTGCCATGTAGCAGTATAAGTCTCTGCAAGAAATAGCATTGTTATGATCACACAAATATTTTAACATGGAAGTATTTTTCCCCCGTTAACCCATTTGTGCCCGAGATCCCATAAAAGGGACATAGGCAAACAGTGTAGACTCTGATCAGACGCCGCATAATGCGGCGTCTGATCAGTCTACATTGTTTGCGGATAGGAATTTCAATATAAAACAAAAATGAAAATTTAGACCAGACATCCCTTACAAAAATGGACTAATCCAATTTATAAGCAGGTAGGGAAGAATCCACTGGGCGCAAATGGGTTAAACGAAACCTAAGGCAGTGCATGAAAGGAAGACAGATATTCTGAGAGATTCAAGAATGACAGAATGTGAGAATTCGTAAGCCAAACCAAAAAAATGGCGATTATCCTTTAGCCTGAACCCCTTCACTGCCTTACCCTTAGTCAGTAGTTATTAGAAACTGTTTGGATCCTGATTAGACGCCTAGGAACACATGTGTCACCTGCCAGAAAGCATCAGTATAACATTATATTTCTATAAAAGAAATTTCATTTCAAAATCTTCAGTAAAACAGAAGAAATCTGCATGAAAAGAAAATGTTGAAAAGGACAATAACACTCACAATATTGATACAAGAGTTATGACCCTTGTGCAATACCCTTCCACTTGTCAAGCTCTTTCCGTAAATGAAGTTTCTCCTTATTAAAAGCTTCAGTAGAACAGGAGTTATGAAGCGTGATGCATAAAGCGTGACGGACAGACAGACGGACTGACGGAGACACGCCGGAAAAAAGTGATCCCTACGTGTCACCTCTGTCTACAGCAAGTGACACAAAAACGATAGACGACAACGGTAAAGTTCGATAATAAACGAACAGCATGCCGCCCTGAAGGTTGAAATGCAATGGTCCTCATCGAAACTCCGCCCTTCCAGGTCGAACAAATCGGCCTATACATATCTGTTTCCACTTATATAGGTAAGTATTGTTTGGTTTTATTGACCTGTCAAAAATTGAATATTCATACGTCACTGAAAGGATATATATAGCTTCGGTATAAAAGTCGATACTTTTCGTTTTGATTTACGGAAAGAAATTTAAGGATATTGTGCATTCTGTGTCAAATTTAAATCAATAATCGAGCTAGAGTAATTGGTAACGTGTAAGGATACTTGTTAAAGGATACGAGGTAATGGTTTCGATCCCCGTTAGGTTTATTCCTTTTTTTCATTACAATATTTTTTGTCTCATTATTTTTCAAACAAATATTTTACTTAATTGTTCAACATAGAGATCACTATAATGCAAAATGTGTCATAGATAACCTAAACGTTACGCTTTATAAACTAAGTATAGTCAATGTATGACAAGCTCTGCACAATGGCAAACAGTGTATGTTTACATGATCAGAGGGCTCCTTAAGGAACCATCTGATCTTAGTATTCACTGTTTGCATGGGATAAGTGTATATATCAACTCTTTGTAAATGACGAGTTTACTCGTCGATAGGGTTTAATACCTTTATTTTAAGTTATATGGGATCAGATCCAAAGGGAATTTTCAATTACATCTGCTTCTCCTTCTTGCAGACTCTTATACATCAAAAAATAAAAAAAATCGTCCGCCGCTGGGAATCGAACTCACGGCCATACTCAGTAAAACACTACTCCACTGTCTCGACCACTATGGTCGTATTCGAATCATCGAGTTTGTTGTCAACGAAAAGTGGGAGGAGCAAACGCGCGAAGATTTACTGATGTCAACGATTTTGGCCCGACTCGAATAGAAATTGTAGTCAACGAAAACTTTGTACTTCCGGACGAATGGAAATGAATCAAACACCCGTTAAAACAGTCGTAATGCTCCCAATTTTTATATACGCACATAATGCCATGTGATCTGGATCCAATCGATTAATTGAGAGGGTCTTTATGTTTGTTTTATCTAGAGACACTAATCACGTGGTATAAACGTGGTCACGTAACTACAGTAGTATTGTTTGGTTTTATTGACCTGTCAAAAATTGAATATTCATACGTCACGGAAAGGATATATTTAGCTTCGGTATAAAGTCGATACTTTCCGTTTTGATTTTCGGATAGGAACTGAAGCATATTGTGCATTCTGTGTCGAATTAAAATCAATAATCGAGTTAGAGCAGTTGGTAGCGAATAGGATTCTTGTAAATGAATGAAAGGTTGCGGGTTCGATACCCGTTAGGTTTTATTTCTTTTTTTATTACAATATTTTTTCAAACAGTTAGTTTAGTTGAATTGTTCAACATAGTGATCTTTAATACAAAATGTGCCATTTAGATAACCTTGTAAACTATTTAAAGTTTTAAATGTATGTAAAATGTGACCCGATGTGTTCTCTCAAATCTAGATAACAAATGCCGTAACTCTTTATCACTAAAACCTTTAATTGACTCTTCCAGGCTGCAATTAATTCTAGTCAATGTATGATAACTACATGGCAAACAGTGTATCTCTGATCAAAGGGCTCAAAGGAACATTCTGATCGTGGTATTCACTGTTTGTATGGGACATGTGTATAGGTACTCTCTTCGTGAATGATACATAAATCAGATCCAAAGAGATTTCAATCCATTCTTCTTCTCCTTCTTGTAGACTCGTATACACCAAATAATAAAGATAACAATAAAAAAAATTCCTCCGCTGGGTATCGAACTCATGACCATACATGTACTAAGCATAACACTACTGTACTGCCTACGAAGACATATAGGTATCCAAATCTACATCGTGCAGTAAAAGGGTCAAAACACATCTTAAAAAGACATCATGATGCAGCCCTTTATTGTCGGTAGTTTTCTTTGTTTAATAATATTTCGATTAATTGAGAGGGTCTTTATGTTTGTTTTATCTAGAGACACTAATCACGTGGTATAATTATTTAAATTTTGACAGGTTAATAAAACACAACAATACACAACACAAAAGATATACCCACCTTTCTGCACGTGGCATATGTGTTGCAATTTACATGTTGTACAAGCACATTCCACTCTGACATGTCACGGGCAAGCTCGTACGTGCACGTGCCAGGGAATATGTATTCCAGACCGTCCCAAGTTCGGTAGTATTTAGTTCCAGAATTCACGCAGGTTTTGTATGGCAAGAATAGCTGTTGAACTGAAATGAATTTAGTGTTCTCTAGTAAATAAGTGGTCCGTGATCACGCAAATGAAGATGAATAATCAACCATAAACCCTTTATTGTCCGATTTTTCTGACCTGTCAGAGTTATTATTAGAACAGAATAGTTAATAATGGTAAATAGGTAAGCAAGGTAACACCGAATATGTAATCGTACACTTCCCTACTTGAGATAAGTATGATCCTCGTGCAACACAAAACTTTACTGATAATTTATTCTTTCCCAATAAACGCATTTATATACTAAAACTATTATTTACATTGCAAACAGGATGGAACCAGATCAGACGCCGGTTAACCCGGCGTCTGATCAGGCTCCAACCTGTTTGCAACTCAGATTATAGTTAAAATTTCTAAAAGTAAATTTCTACAGTTTAGTGCATTATGTTTGCGTTTAAACGGGAAAGAATAATGTATCCTCTACTGTACATTACGCACAAAAATTACAGCTATCCGTATCTCTTACTGGTTTTAGAGAAAACTCATCCCCTTTAAAGTTTAAGAATGTTCCAATCTAAAAATAACCTGGACAGGTCAGAAGACAAACTTATACCCTTTCCCTCATTAATTTTCCTTCCTGATTATTTTGTTATGAAAGGCAACTAAAACTGACAGGAAGTAAAGCAGACGTATATTTTCTATGAAATGTTTTCCTAACGTTAAGACGAACACAGCTTTGCCTGGTGAATTTCTTACAGTGTATGAGTGTAAAAAGTAATTCTGCCATAACGAAAGGAAATTGCCTCATGGATTAGTAATCTTGGGGGAAATATGACGGGTGATCATCGCCGCATAGCCGATATATTCTACAGAACTGTGTCTACGACCTCGGTTTCTAACGAGACGTTTGGACCGAGTGGGTCTACTGAACGAAAAGCGCTGTTGACGCTTTTTCCCGTCGCAGACGGGTCTGTTTTGTATTTTGACCGCAACTCTATGAAACAATTTAACCAATCAGGAATGATCAGAAATCCTGGTCAATGATCACGTGCTTGAAATGCAGTACTCTTATCGGCCAATGGCCTAGACTGGCGTTCTGTTATTTTTTCACATCAATCTTGCGAGTGTAAACCTGGCAAAACATTGAGATGCAGTCTATGTCATCATTTCTAAATTTAGCGTGGATAAGCTCTAAATTTAGCATGTGGGAAAGTCTGTTTACGAAAGATGTTAAGTCAGAATCGGTGTATACACTTGTCTCTGGTTAAGTGAATACTGTACAGTGGAGAATGTGTTATTCTTTCCCAATAAACCTGTTTACGCTAAAACTATTATTTGCAGTGCAAACAATTTGGAGCCAGATCAGACGCCGGGTATGTGTTATTCTTTCCCAATAAACCTGTTTACGCTAAAACTATTATTTGCAGTGCAAACAATTTGGAGCCAGATCTGACGTCGGGTAACTCGGCGTCTGATCAGGCTCCAAACTGTTTGCCACCAAGATAAACATGAAATATCAGAATTGTCCAAAAGTTGTTCTTTTCTACGTTTTAGTGTTTTGCGTTTGCGTACGTTTGCGTTTAAACGGGAAGAATAACAGATTCTCCACTGTACCCCACACAAAACTTTAACCTGCGACGGAAGAGTTTTCTTGTTAAAAATACCGTTTAGACCCCAATCAGAGAGCTAGGTAAAGCACTGTTTTAAAAAAAGTCAAAGGCGTCGTCTGATCAGAAGCTAAACTGTTTGACATTCTTTTTGAAATTTCTTCAGTCATACGGGTACTGCCTTAAATTTTACGAATTAATGGGTACAAATCTCATGATTAAGTTGGCAGAGAAATAATTAAAGAATATTGTCAGATGGCGAGACAGCACACTCTCTTGTTGATTGTTTTCCGACTTTTATTAGTCAATACAAGCATTCAATTGGTCAGATTTTAGCAAAATCACAAATCGGACCAATCAAATGCTTGAGAACGATCTCAGACTCAACTCCAGGAAAAAACATAATGGTTAGCTGCTAATACTCACACACGGTAGTGGTGCACGGTTGACAGTCGCCGGTTGTTCCCCAGCTTCGAGACTGGTCGTCTTCACAGCAGTCGGCTTTCGGCATTGGAGTAGGAGACACATAACCTCCGTAACATTTCTTGATATAACAATACTGCAGCTCGCTGGTGATATCTGTGACAGACATATAGGATCTGTCATGAGTCGGTGTTTAAGACAACCTGATATCAAACGAGTCTAGAATTGAAATGTTATTAAGCGATCCTTGGTGAGCTTAATAACTTTTCTATTCTTGACGAGTTTGAGATCAACTTGTCTTAAACATCGACGAGTGACAGATTCTTTTTCTCACATAACCAACGAGTTTAAGCTATTTTTTTTTAAAGCAAAAGGCATTATTTTGGAATATCGGTGACGTCAAAAGGCCTTTATAAATAGTGACGTTATAGTGACGTCATCAAAGTGATCTCACACATGTTTGAGACAAGGATATTTGTGATCGTTGTTTGCTATAGAAAACAGGGGTAGTTATGTGAGAAAAAGAAATAACTGTACAGTAAAACCGCTCTACAGTGAGAAATACGTTATTCTTTCCCTTTTAAACGCAAACGAAACACAAACGCATTGTAATAAAATGAAGAAAATTACAATTTTTCGACAATTCTGAATGTTGATTTTAAACTTGACGGCAAATAGTTTGGAGCCTGATGAGACGCCGGGTTACCCGGCGTCTGATCTGGCTCCCAACTGTTTGCAATGGAAATTATAGTTTCAGCGTAAACGCGTTTATTGGGAAACAATAATAACGTTTTCTCCGCTGTATTACATGTACGACCACTAAACGAATGTGAATTGATTGCATAAAATACAGGTGACAGCTTTAAGCATGGATATAGTAAAACAGAAGCTCCTAGAGAAGTTAAACTGATGGCAAGTTGACTACATGAATAAAATACAGGTGACAACATAAAGAAATGTGTAAAGCCTCTCTATTACGACAACGAAGACGAAGGCCAATTGATAGTAGAAATACAGGTAATAACTTAAATGTATCAGTAAAACAGAAAGCTCATAAAGGAGTTTTCTGTTTTACTGCCACCTCGCTTGAAGCAGTCACCTGTTTTTTATACAATCAATTAGCCGTCAGTAAAACTGTTCTGTGAAAACCACCAAATCTTGTAAATTATTAGTTGGTTAAAACGGCAATATTTTTAGATCATTTTAAAAGTAATAGGGTACCTTTCACAATCACCAACTACAGCTGCACTACATGAACGCAATGGGGCTGACATGCTTGTAAACGGTTTATGTCAGCCCCATGGCGTTCATGTAGTGCAGCTGTAGTTGGTGATTGTGAAAGGTACCCTATGTTTATCAACACAGCAAAAAGGTGCATAAAGTATTGACTTTAAGGTATCAAATATGCCAACTGATAGATATGTTAAGAAATGTTATAACATGCAAAACTATTATGATAGTATAGGGCATCGGAATTGGGTAACTTCAGTAAGAGCTCACTTGTATAGAAATGGTTTTGGTTGTGTATGGGAACAGCAGAATGTTGGGAATCAAGAGTTATTTTTGTATAATTATGAAAGACCAATATATTCAACAATGGGCAGATATTTGTAGCCCTAGCTCGAAGTTGGAACATTATAAATTGTTTAAATCTACATTTAGTTATGAAAAATATCTTGATGTGTTAGATGTGAAGAAGTTAAGATACCATTTTGTTGCTTTTCGTTCTTCAGGGCACTCTTTAATGATAGAAAAAGGGCGACATATTGGACTGGCAAGAGAAGATAGATTTTGTATTTATTGTCGGGAAGCCATTGAAACTGAGTACCATTTCCTGTTAGTTTGTCCGTTGTATGACACTCTGCGTCATAAGTATATTCCTTCTTAAATATTTTGACAATCCTAATGTAAACAAATTCAGTATTCTGATGGCTTCTCGCAATGAAACAGTAATAAAACGTCTTGCAATGTTTATATATTATGGCATGCCGTTGAGAAAGTCACATATATCATGATATTGCATTTTGTCAACTCAAGTGTCGAATTATGTTGGTCAAACTTCTAATAAGTAGTTTTTGTATATATATGTAAAATTCCAAATTAAGTTTCACTTTATTAGATATGTTTGCCTAATTGCTGAAACAACATATCTATGAAAGATATTGTAACATTTGTACTCATGTATAATCATTTGTGTATGGGCTGGAAGCCTTGATCGCAATAAAATTTGTTGTTTGTTTGTTTGTAACTATTAGTTAAAATGGGATTTGAATTTAGCTCAAATGTGTTTTCTTTATATTTTCATGAATAATGGCATGGTTCTATATTCATGTATCAATGGTTATATTTCTATATTCATATTTAGCATGGTCACGTTCCGATGGTCTTGTTTCAAAAGTCATATTTCAATTGTCATGTTTAGATACTCATATTTCAATTTTCATTTTTTGATAGATCTAGTCATGTTTCATTAGACATGCTTCAATGGTCATGTTTAATGATCATGTATCTATATTCATGTTCCAATAGTAATTAAATGTTATAATAGTCATGTTTCAATGGTCATATTTCAATAGTTATGTTTCAATGGTCATGTATCTGTATTTAAGAAAAATTAAATGCATACCAGTGTTTTATCGTGCAATAAAACACGGATAGGAGTTGAGATGCGTAGTATTAAATCACGCGGCCGACGGCTGAATGACTTAATTACCAGAATCTCAACGACTACCCGTGTTTTATTGCAGACAAAACACTGGTATTAATTTATTATTTCGATTCTAACACTTCAATTTAACCACAATTTGCACATACGCAACGGCGCTTCATTTCTTGGCGTACTCATTTTCGAGGCCATATGACGTAACGTTAGGACGTTACAGCATGAGTCTGTTTTATGGAAAATTTAAGCACAGATACGAGCCTTCTTTGTTTTGGCGTGGGCCAGGAATGTGAGAACAATGTTTCAAGAATTATGTTCCAATGATCATGTATCTATATTCATGTTTTAATAGAAGGGGTTTCATACAAAAGTGAGACCAGGTATTTTTTCACACCTCCATGTACACAATAAATATTCGATTTATTCCTTATAATTTAATATCACTATGTTAAAGTTAGAACATATTAAGTGAAATCTTAATGATTAAGAAGGGGTGGAACGAGTGTTAGCGAGTGACCCCCTTCTTAACCATTAAGATTTCACTTAATATGTTCTATAACTAACTAAGAATATAACCTATATTTTGAGTGGCCGAGGACTACAACATTCCAACGTTATTGTAAACAAACATGTGCTATTATTCTGGTTGTAAGATCGCCCAAATATGGCAGTCTTTACTACTATGTTATAGTTAGAACATATTAAGTGAAATCTTAATGGTTAAGAAGGGGCGTAACGAGCGTTGGAGAGTGGCCCCTTCTTAACCATTAAAATTTCACTTAATATGTTCTAACTAACTTAGAATATAACCTATAGTTTTATTGGCCGATAAATAATGTAGGTTATATTCTAATAAATTTAAGAATGAAATTAAATAGAATCTGACATGAGCCCTCATTATTTAACACTTAAAAACCGTACAATGTAGTCCCTCCGCCATATATATTTTCCGCCAAAACGTGACGTTGTTTTGTAGTAACGTCATCGCTAATGACGTCATGTGGCGTCCGCTTCATGAAGCGCTTGTTGAGAACAGTTTGACAAAGAAAGAGTAATCACGACAAGGCGTGGCCTAATTTCTTCTCATGGGGTTATGAACAAAAAAATACAGCCAATAACAGCTAACCAAATGTAATGAAAACAATATTAAATTATGTTTCAATAGTCATGTTCTAATGAGTCTAGTCACCTTCAGTGTTCTCCTCACACGTTGTACCAATATAAGGCCACATACAGTCACACTGGTTCGGACCAACGCACGTGCCAGAATTCATACATAGTCTCGTACATACGGCTGTAAAAAAAAATTAAACAAGATTATTCTCATGAAACCTTTCATTGTGTGCTTTCGCCCTATCTTCGTCATCAGTTCGTCTGCGTGCATACTGCTGCACACACAGTTGTTTAACCCATTACCCCATAAATACGCCTTTTTACGCCTTTAATTTATTATGCACTGAAGAAAACAGTTCCAATTCACACAGTCATGAATATGTATCATTAGAAGTATTTTCTCTATTCTAGCAGATGGTAGCTTTAAGCAGGCTGAAAGTAAAGCAGAATGCGTCTTAAGGCGCATTCTGCTTTACTTTCAACCTGTTTTAATTGGTCAATTATTTCAGAACTAGATACAGGCTATGGGGTAATGGGTTAAAGTTAACCCTTATCATGCTGAATTGTCGTCTGCTTCAAATATCTCGTCTGCGAAAATAAATCAAAATTAGTTTTAAGCTTTTTAAATTGGCGAAAGTTTGAGTATGAGTGGCAAATCGTTTGGAATCAGATCAGACGCCGCGTTCCGGTACGCGTTACGGGGCGTCTGATTTGGATCCAAAATGTTTGCAAATATGAGCCATGTGGCGCTAATGGTGATAAAGGTTAACAGGCTGTTAACACATTACCAAATTATCGACACCAGTGTTAAATAGTTTGGATCCTGACCTAACGACAAATAAGCGTGGAGAAAACGTTATTCTTTCCCAGTAAACGCGTTTACGCTAAAGCTATTATTTCCATTGCAAACAGTTTGGAGCCAGATCAGACGCCGGGTAACCCGGTGTCTGATTAGGCTCCAAACTGTTTGCCACTCAAATTAAAACTAGAAGTCAGAGTTGTCAAGAAGGTATCATTTTCTACGTGTTATTGCAATGCGTTTGCGTTTCGTTTGCGTTTAAACGGGACAGAATAACGTTTTCTCCACTGTATAACTTATATCGGATCCGGATCAACACTGTTCGCAATGTAGACTTAAGTCATCTATGGGATTTTATGTATTAACATATGTTACAGTGGAGAATACGTTATTTCAATCCCGTTAAACGCAAACGCCATTCATAAAAAAAATTCAATAAGTTGACATTTCTTACGATTGTTTTATAATCTGAGTTGCAAACAGATTGGAGCCTGATCAGACGCCGTGTAACCAGACGTCTAATCTGGTTTCAAACTGTTTGCAATAGAAGTAAAAGTTTCAGCGTGAACGCGTTTATTGAAAAAAGAATAAAGTTTTCTCCACTGTGCAGTCAAACTGTGAAATCACTCATTTCATCAAACGATTAAAAAGTTCAGTCGTTTCGTGAATTGACTGTTTTACTTAGTCATTTCACGAATGCCTGATATTTACAGTCACTTCAGTCATTTAAAGAATATGTGCCATATTTTTTAAATAATTGTTGATTTTTGAATTTCAAACAAAAATAATGTAATGCATACTTGCTGTTGAATTAGTTAATTCATTTCTCACATTGCCTGATTCCTGTTAAATGTCTCTAGTCGATCTGTGTCTAAGTGGCATGTCAATTTCAGTCATTTCATCAAATGAGCAACATTTCAGTCCGGTATTTTGTGAAATGACTAAGTGCAACAGAGAAATTCATTCATGAAATGTCTGATTACACAGATTGACTGTAACATAAGACGCCGTGTTCCGAAAAGAAACAATGCGAGTAGATCTTAACCCATTTGCGCCAAGTGGATTCTTCCATGTTTTATATTGGATAAGTCCATTTTTTATCAAAGGAATGCCTGGTCAAAATTTTCATTTTCATTTTGTTTGATATTGAAATTCCTATCAGCAAACAATGTAGACTCTGATCAGACGCCGCATAATGCGGCGTCTGATCAGAGTTTACACTGTTTGCCTATGTCCAACATATGGGATCGCGGGCACAAATAGGTTAACCCTTTCACTGTCAAGGATGCAAAAAGGTGCGGCTGCAAACTATGTGTATACTGATCAGACGCCGCATTACGTGACGTCTGATCATTGATCCAAACTGTTCGACACTCGTTATGAGATAACGTAAGTCAAACTGCTTTAACCCTTTACCGGATAGCATTGTTTCTAGTATTGAAGATATGTGACTACTTAAAGCAGGTTGAAAGTAAAGCAGAATGCGCCCTAAGGCGCATTCTGCTTTACTTTCAGCCTGCTTTAAGCTATTAACTGCTAGAATAAGGAAAGAATTTAATATGACACATATTCATTACGGTATAATTTGGAACTATTTTCTGCAGCAGATGAATAAAATGAATGGGCTAAAAGTCGCTTCTATAAGGGAAAGGGTTAAATATAACTTTGAAACGATATTGTAGACAACAATGTTAAAGCAGAGGACAATATGGCGTGAAGGGGTAAAACTCTCACGATAAACTTTGCGGCGAAAAAGGGTAACATATATACACAGTTATGTTCAACTTTTAACTTTTATTTACATATACACTCAGAGGATTTTCTAACCGATCACTTTTTAAACTCACATTTTTCGAAACAGGAAATGACACACTGACGTAATCAGTTTTATTTCAAATACTACGTTGATTGCGCATTGAATCGACCTATTGAATTTTGAGTCTCTCTCTACGTTACGTCACACCTCCAAATTCGACGATTTAGGTATTTTGCACGTGCGAAGCGTGTATGGGGACATTGGTAAACACGGCTTTTTATTATTTGTTGGTCATTAATCGTCCTAACAGAAAAACATTTAACATGTCGAAAATGCGAATTGTACTTATCACAAGAGCACTCGTCGTGGACGTTTTACGCCCTGTATGTCCTAAAATCGTTTACATAATCTAAATATTAAACATCAATATCTTATTTCACCAACTGCAACGCATTTCAACATATGTTCGCCAAAATCTGCTTGTTTTTGGGAAATTGTGTCTGACCGAATTAGTGGATACTAACGTCATTAGCACCTACAAATGAAAAACTCTCGTATACGGAATCTTTCATTTTTGGTCATTACACACTCGCTCGTATGTTTTCACGCGTCTACGATGACTGCTCGTGCATGTCTGGACCGTCGAATATGTCAAAATAACGTAACGTAACTGCATTAACGTCATCAACGCCAATCATTTAAAGGCAAAATTTTAACTCGGCGGTTCAAATTTCACCTTTTTTATTGATACATTAACATTGCACGTCGCTGAAGCCGTTTAGAGTTGCATTCTTTAAGTATTCTGTAAATGTCACTAAGCCACTGCTGGCAGCTAGTGGCATTTTTGGTATTTTACATATTATAAAAAAACAGACCAGGAGTTGCCTCAGTATTTTTATTTCAGTGCCAGTTGAACAATATTCCATCAAACCTTAGCTAGTGTTTTTTAAAGTAATCATTTAAGTGCTACATATGGCACCAATGTCGCGTTGAAAGCTGGTAACCCAACAGACAAATGTCATTCATGACATTGTGACTTGTCATTTTAGGGTTAGGTTACAATTTCATTCATATTTTCCATAATTTGTGATCAATTGTAATGAAACTTTTCTTCCTATCATTAAACATCTTCAACTCATGGAAAATTAAGAAATAATCTATGTTCTACAGTTGTGAAACGGTATTTTACAACGGTTGAGAGTTGTGGTGCGCAGGAATTGACCACGAAGGCCTGAGTGGTCAATTCCTGCGCACCACAACGACCGACCGTTGTAAAATACTCACAACGGTAGAACATAAATTATTTCGATTCTAACATGACTAGATTTTAAGAAATTCATTAGAAAGGAAAGGAAATGTTTCCATACTTATTTCCTCAGCGGTTGCAGTTTTTCGACCGAATAACTTTTTCCGCGGCATTACAAGAATCTAACATCCAACAGCAAATTTACATTTATCGATCCACAATCTGGCATAGAACAAACATTACATGAAACAAGACAGAAGAATGGGAAAATTTCAGTTACATGACTGGTTAGAAGTATATGGTCTTTACGGGCTATATGAATAACGTTAGAAATTTCAAAAACATAACGTATGAATGAACGAGGTCACTTCATGTCATATAACCGCGGGAGGAGCGGGGTAGAGAAGAGCGTTGTAAAACGTCTCAGGTATACCACGATGAGCTTGTTCTATTTTTATAGTGACCAAAAACGCGTGTCATGTTAGAATGTAACTTTTGCCATCCGGATTTACTAGTTTTTAGAGTAGCACCTTTAAATCTGACTAATCGGTTAGAAGATCCTCTGAGTGTACATGTAATTAAATCCGACAGATTGCTTGAAACATTAGCATTATTACAACTCAGAAAACGTTATTCTTCCCGGTTTAATTAAACCATGCCAAACGCAATGCGATAACATATTGACTGGTGTTTGCAAATACATGTAATGAGAAATTCATCAAAATTTGGATGTCACAGTCTGGAGGCTGATCATTTATCGGGCATCTGATCTGGTCCGGCGCTTATATTTAGCGTTTGAGTTGAGTTTGTTTGTTCTCAAGCATTTGGTAGGTAAGATTTGTGCCTAGGCTTAAATCTGACCAATCAAATGCTTGAGAATGATTTAAGACTCAACTCAAACGCTTTAAAAGCATGGACCGGAGTTCTAAACATATAGGAATAAAATATCATATTAGCACAATAACAACTTTTAAATTTCTCTTTGGGAACCATCATCTGATGCTAAAAAACAGCCAATTAAGACTAAGAAATTAGACACTGCCGCGGCTGAAGGGAAAGCTCTCCCAATATGGCTTAGTCTTTAATAGACAAGCTCGGGTGAGACTTTAAAACCTAACAACAGTCTGATTAAGCACTCGTGCGTTTATTGGAAAAGAATAACCATCTTCTCCTCTGTGTGAAATGAACATGGAATAAACATGCTAACGTTTAACCCCTTTACTGCCTTATCCCGTGTACAACTAGTTATTTGCAAACAGTTTGGATCCTGATCAGACAGCGCGTAATGCAGGGTCTGATCAGGATCCAAACTGTTTAACACTAGTTTCAATATTTCTTAAGTCAAAATACCTCAAATTTAAAATTGAGAAATAAAAGCAGACGGCAATTGTTTAGGATGTATGACTTCATGGTAGTTAAGGTGTTACAGTGGAGAATCTGTTATTCTTTCCCAATAAACGCGTTTACGCTAAAACTATTATTTACAATACAAACAGTTTGGAGCCAAATCAGACGCCGGGTAACCCGGCGTCTGATCAGGCTCCAAACTGTTTGCCACCAAGATAAACAAGAATTATCAGAATTGCCCAAAAGTTGTTCTTTTCTACGTTTTAGTGCTTTGCGTTTGCGTATGTTTGCGTTTAAACGGGAAAGAATAACAGATTCTCCACTGTAATAGTTAACCCATTTATGCACAACGTCCAATAAAAGGGACATAGGCCAACAGTGTAGACTCTGATCAGACGCCGCATCTACACTGTTTGCTACATATGTAATAGGAATTTCAATATAAAATGAAAATGAAAATTTTGACAAGGCATCCCTTTGATAAAAAAATGGACTAATCCAATATATAAACATGGAATAATCCACTGGGTATAAATGGGTTAATAGTAAATGGGACTACTCACGTTCCAGACAGCCGTTATTCACAGACCCGGTCCAACCAGAACAACACGTGTCTACTACTTCTTCCCCGTGGCTTCAATGATACAAACAACAAGTTTATTCATCTCTTCTTATAGGCCGATTTTATTCAACTGGCAGGGAGCTAACCTTTGGCAAAGATAAACTAATTTACTTTTGATTTTAAGTTTGATAGATATAGTTTCGTATTATATCGTAATTGTCCGATACTTTCAACTTGAAGAAACACAATTTATGCGTGTTGGTGAATTCTTATAATCATATGCACGTGTACTTGTATATGTTTTTGATAATTTTGCTGTTCATAGAATTTTGGAACCAAAGCGATTACAAAATTAAGTTGAGTTGAGATTGCTTTCCCGTTTTAGCTGTGATCAATTAACTGCAATAAGAAATTATATTTACAAGTCCTTTTTTAAATAATCAGAGACAAACTTTTAAAAGAAATAAAAGTGACGAAATATTTAAAGCAGACAATTAATATGGTAGCGAAACGATTAAAACAACAATGAAATGTAATGAATGCGACTATATGGTAATAATAATTTTATGGTTAAGAAATGCGATGGAATACTGCTGAAACGGTTAAAACTTACTGTATATCAGTTCTGCTACAGTCAATCTGTGTAATTAGTCAATTCATGAAATGACTGTAAAATTCAGTTATTTCGTGAAATGACTATTTCACTTAGTTATTTCACGAAATGTCTGAATTTTTCAGTCATTTCATGATATAACTTAAAAATATGTTCAGTCATTTCATGAACTGACTGATTCGACTTAATATACATGTATATGTGTTACAATGTTATGACAACAGTTTCTTAGTAATTAAAACTATGTTATTGATAAATGCATATACAGTGAAACCCCTCTAAACCGGAACCTCTTAATACCGGAATTCTCTCTAAACCGGACAAAAACGCTGGTCCCGTTTCAAACCCTTCTTTACTTTAACCCATTACACCATGAACTATTTTTTATATTCTAGAAAATGATAGCTTAAAGCAGTTTGAAAGTAAAGTAGAATGCGCCTATAGGCGCATTCTGCTTTACTTTCAACCTGCTTTAAGTGATCAGTTTATTTTCATACTAGAAACAAGCTAAGGGTTAAAACCCTTCTAAACCGGAAACCCATTTTAACCGGACGTTTATGTTGTCCCCAAACATGTCCGTTTTAGAGGGGTTTCACTGTATATTAAATGTACTACAGATCAAATCTCATAAATAATGTAAAAAATTATGTGCAACGTTTCGGAAATAATTGTTAGTAATCAATAAACAAAACTATGCATACAATATGATGTGAATAAAAAATTGCTGTTGACCAAATTGAAAAGTCATTCACACGGAATCTGAATCCCGTTTAAGGTCTCTAGTCAATTTATGTAAATGTGGCCTGTCAATTTCAGTCATTTCATGATATGATTGATTACACAAATTGACTGTAACATATATATGTAGTATCTACAATGTAGTATCATTAAAAGACTATATGAAAAAAGTCATTTCACAGATTGACTAGTCATTACATGTAATGACTGATTACACAGATTGACTGTAAAATATACAGTATTGGTATGGGTACATGTTAGACACACGATGATATGGTGATCAAATGGTTAACAACTTACTCTATAAATGTACACATGCGTAACGGTTCCTTCATGACATCCTGTCGCTCGCTCACACTGAGATGATCAAGACCTGAAGCCTTAGTGTCGAGGGTATTGAGTTGCAAGGTTTGGTTTAAAAGGTTCAAACACAGGTCCTGTATCGAAGTTGTCTTCGTTCTGGTTTCGGAACAGACATGCCTAATGGATACAGTGGACATGATGTTACAGTGGAGAATATAAGAAACCACCAGTAGTGTTGATGTAGGAAAGGAATTTTCTCCCCCGAGGGGGAGAAAATTCCTGCAAAGAAATCAAGATCTGGTATGTATTTATATATATATAATTATATATAATATATGAGACAGTAACCAACAACGGAACGAAGATTATCAGTGAAATGTTATAAAAGTGAGAAAGTTTCGACTTTGGTTAGACGCAAAACTCTTCCGTTTACTAAACTTTTACGGGCGAGTCTGCACTAACAACCAGCCATACTGTTGGAGTCGTGACATAAACAAATTCGTCTGTAAGGCAGTGGTCCTCAACAGTCGAGAAAAACAGCGTTTTTGCAGCTTTGTTTTTACCAAAGACATCATTCATTTTAAAGTGCTGTTCTCCGAGTTTTAAACTCATAAACTTTACATTTCGGAGAAATGTTTACATTGAAATGTAATGCGTTTTCGTGTGACGCTGGGGTTTGATAATGACTAAAAGTGAGGTGGATCTAGTGTTTCATATTTTGAAGCAAATAGTTCTATATCTTATATTTGTAAACATACACCCGAAATCAAATAGATGTAGTATAAGGATTAAAAATGTTTCAGAAAACGAAAAATATATTCAAGGTGCTAGGCGATGGTCCTATTAAAAAAAAAACTACGGAAGCACATATTGGCCTTATTAAAATTCATGAATCTGACCAGGGTCTACATTGTTTGTACAGAACTAATGTACGTACTCATCACTGGTTGTAAAATAAATGGAGAGTAATGTTAATGTTAAGTACTACGTCAGAGTAATGTCTACTGCATGAATTATTGTTTTAAGTGTTGAATTTTGATCCTGAAATTTAGAATTGATTCTATAGGTAAACTGCAAAATAATGAAGCCCTCTGACCAAGGTCTATACTGTTGCCTAGGACTAGTGTACGTACTCATGAAAACTATACTGGTGGCTGTGGTTGAGTTTGTTAAGTACTACGTCAGAGTAATGTCTGCAGTAATTAATGGTTGTTTCAATAAATATACTGCAAAATAACAAACAGTGCAGACCTTGATCAGAGAACTTCTGAATGAACCCTTTCAGTTTGACCAGGGTATGCACTGTTTGTAAAGGACTAGTGTTCGTACTGGTCATTGTTTGTAAATGACAAGGGTATTCGTCACTATGGTTGGGTATGTTATTTAAGTACTACGTCAATAAATGTTTTATTTATTGAAATTTGATTCTATCAATTAGGATTGATTCTCACAATATATTACAAAATGACAAACACTGCAGACTCAGATCAGGTAGCCCTTGATGGAGCCCACTTACCAGGGTCTACATTGTTTGCAAAGGACTAGTGTATGTACTCGTCACTGAATGTAAATGAAGAGTAGACCCTTTATTCGTCAATAGGGTTGACTATCATTTTAAGTACTACGTCAGAGTAAAGCCTGTTGAATATTTGTTTTAAGTGTTGAATTTCGAACCCCAAACGCTCTTTTTCCAGTTCTAAATAAGGCCCCTCGTAACGCCTAGAATGCACCAGAATGCACCATTTTTTCAAACTTTTCCGGAGGAGTATGCCCCCGGACCCCCTAGGTCAACTGTGAATCCACGTGCATACAGGCCTAGCTACGCCCCTGTCCTACATCAATAAAACGAATGGTGGATATTTTTCTCCCAGCTAAATCATTAAAACATTATATAAATAACGAAATAATTGCAGTTTCTGTGCACTTTCTCCGCTAAAACGGAGGTAAAACATGTTGCCCGAGCCGTTAGGCGAGGGTTACATAATTTTACCAGCCGGGAAGAAATCCTCATGTACGCTATGAAGAAACTGTATATATAACGAATATATTATATTGCAAAGTTTTCACTATTCAAGCGAAATATTTCGGAATTTGTCGTGTACAGCGCTCATAATAAACTATAACAAAATCGCGCCAAAGCAGATAACGTTGAGCGTAAGTGACGTCATGTTTCTGAAAATTGTATGGGCATATCGTAGACTTCGACGTCAAACTTTCCCTGAAATAATGCGACTGTTGAAAGATCCAAACACCGATTGGTTCTTAGCCGAAATGGACTTAAAACGGAGGATGCACGATTAAATGCACTCAATCCTGTCGGGCAATCGGCCATCTTATTTTCTGCAAAGCAAGACTCAGGGACCTGTCAGCCAATGAAAACAGCTACATTCCCAAGTACCCTGTCAGCTCACAGGGTACTTGGGATCACGTCTAGGGCTCGGTGACCAATGAAAAGTAAGAAATATACTTTGCAGTATAATAAAACGTTGTTTAAAGTAACGTCATAAGAAATGACGTCTTTTAGTTATCCACGTTATGCAGCGCCTGTGGTAAAGCTGGGCAAATAATAACATACGCCACGTGGTATGGAAGATCGAGTGATTCCACATTGGGAATATCTCTATCCCACATGGGCGAAAATGGGAGAAAACGTTATTCTTTCCCGTTTAAACGCAAACGGAACGCAAACGCATTGCAATGTAATGTAGAAAATGACACTTTTTTGACAATTTTGACTGCTAGTTTTAATCTGAGTGGCCAACAATTTGGAGCCTGATCAGACGCCGGGTTACCCGGGGTCTGATCTGGCTCGGAACTGTTTGCAATGGAAAAAATAGTTTTAGCGTAAACGCGTTTATTGGGAATGAATAACATATTCTCCACTATATGCTTTCCCAATAAACGCGCTTGTGCGTAAATTATTATTTTCCCTGGCAAAACAGTTTGGAGCAAGATCAGACGCCGGTTTCCCGGTGTCTGATCTGGCTTCAAATTGTTTGTAAGGGCTCCTTAGTGTTTACCGCTCGACAAGAAATAAAACCAACATTTTCAAAAAGCTGTCAAAACGCTGTTTTTTTAAACCCATTTTATTGCATTGCGTTTAGTTCCGTTTAGACGGGAGAGACAGCGTCATCTCCGCTGTACTGTACCAAAATGATAAAACATTACTGTAAAACATTCTCAAGAACAGATGAGGTGATAAAATAGATGGGTTCCTCGGAACACGTGTGTCACCTGCCAGCAAGCATCTGTATAATATTCTCTTTCCATAAAAGAAATTTCATTTCAAAATCTTCAATAAAACAGAAGAAATCTGCAATAAAAGAAAAAGTTGGAAAGGAGAATAACTCTCACAATATTGATACAAGAGTTATGACCCTTGTGCAATACACTTCCACTTGTCAAGCTCTTTCCATAAATGATGTTTCATCTTAAAAACTTCAGTAGAACAGGAGTTATGAGGCGTGACACAAAAAGCGTGACGGACAGACAGATGGACGGACAGACAGATAGACAGACGCCGGAAAAGAGATCCCCAAGTGTCACCTCTGCCTACAGCAGGTGACACAAAAAGAAGGGTGACAAATCAATACAGTATCTCATTAAATTTTCTCCACAAACACGATGTAATCTTAACATTGCTCCATAAATACGCCTTTAACCAATTTGCGTCCAGTGGATTCTTCCATGCTTATATATTGGATTAGTCCATTTTTTATGTAAAGGATGCCTGGTCTATATTTTCATTGTTTTGTTTCATATTAAAATTACTATCAGGCAAACATCGTAGACTGATCAGAGGTCTCATAATGCGGCGTCTGATCAGAGTCTACACTGTTAGCCTATGTCCCTTCTATTGGACGCAAGGCACAAACGGGTTAGTTTTATTTTTCTCAAGTAGAGAAAACAAATCAACCTTACACAGTCACGAATATATACTAAAAGAATTATGTTCGTTATCCTAGCAGATAGTAGGTTAAAACAGGCTGAAAGCATCCTGCTTTACCTTAAGTCTGCTTTAAGCAGCAACCTGTCTTTAATATGGTTCACAAACTATGGGAGAAAGGTTAGTCCGTACAAAATCTATGTTATGTCTCTTTGAGATACAGCGCTCCCTCTCTACAACGACATCCAATGGAAGACAAGAAAGATGTGCGTTGTTCGGAGGGAGTCGTTATAGCGAGGGAAAATGGCTTATACTTTCAAACAGCTTGAATCCAGATCAGACGCCGCGTAACGCGGCGTCCGATCTGGAGTCAAGCTGTTTGTCACTCGTAATGAAGTTTTTTCTGTCAAAATGTCCAATATAATATTTTGAGAAAAACAAACAGACGACAACTTTAAGCAGACGGTATTACAGCAGTGCAAGCGTTAGACATAATTGTCTTGTTTCGGGATCAGCGGCAAGTGTCGTTGTGAGGAGGGAATCGTTGTTGGGAGGGCTGTTGTACAGAGGGAGCACTGTAATTCTAATGCGGGTTAGCAAGATATAAGGGTTTTGGTGTTTGAAATACACAGTGTATTTACTATTATACTAGTATACATGTACTTATATCGGAGAAAATTCGTGTCTGATCAGGATACAATATATTTTTATTTTACCAAAAGGTTATCGTGTACAATTAGTTGTGTTTAGATAACATTAGCTAGAAGAGTTCCTAAAGGAATTGGCAATATCTGAATCCCGTTATAAAGTGTATACAAATAAGATTGAGTGTCGATTTTATTTTAACAGTGTTACAGTGTGTACATTACGTACCTTTCTTGCAATGTTCTAGCGGATGGGTTTTCAAGGAGAACATGTTCAATCAAATTAAGTGTACCTTTTAGGTTACAGGAAGCGATGTCCCAACAGGACATCAGCGTAGAATCAAAACCATCGGAGGCCAGCATCAAACAAGGGCATAGAGAAAATTCTTAATCCGAGTGTAAGCTTTAAGAAATTAAATTCATATCTTTAGGAATTGTACCAACGTTGGGTTAACACAGCTGTCACTCTGTCATTGCATTTAGGGTGTATTTCATGATATTTTGAAAACAGTCAAGGTACTTAACCCTTTCCCCCATAGAAACGACTTTTAGCGTATTTAATTTATTCCTCCGCTGGAGAAAATAGTTCCAGTTTATACCCTCTTGAACAAATATGTTTTTATATAGCCGAGTTTATGGTAGTTTAAAGCAGGCTGAAAGTAAAGCAGAATGGCACATTCTGCTTTACTTTCAACCTGGTTTGAGTGATCACATGTATTCAGTGCTATGAATGGGTTATTGGGTAAAGGGTTAAACAAATTATATTATGTTTTTTAGAGTTATAAATGATGAAGGGAAAAATAGAACAAAATCATATGTTGCTTTACCTTTCGGTGCGTTGGTGTTGTTGTTGGGTTGGGTTTTTTTTTTTTTACTTTAAGGCAATTTCTGATAGGTGGCAATAAAATACATATTTGTTTAAACTAGATCTAATTTTAGTCGATTATATCCCTACATCAAAGGTAATAAATTGACCCCTGAATATTTTATGAACCATTCAAGTTTCCTTTTTAAGTCTAGCTCGTATTGACCTTTAATGGGCGGCTTTTTAAATAAATTGTCAAATGACAAGCAGTGTAGACTCTTATAGGAGGTCTCCTGCAGCACACGCAAAAACGTGACACCAGGGTCAATGAATTGAAACAGTCTTTCTAGCTCAGCTTGCAAAATTGTAACTTAGAATACGGATATATAGTACAAATTAACCTAAGCTGACAGCTTATATATCCGTATTCTAAGTTACAATTTTGCAAGCTGAGCTAGAAAGACTGTTTCAATTCATTGACCCTGGTGTCACGTTTTTGCGTGTGCTGCAGGAGACCTCCTTTAAGAGTCTACACTGCTTGTCATTTGACAATTTATTTAAAAAGTCGCCCATTAAGGGTCAATACGAGCTAGACTTAAAAAGGAAACTTGAATGGTTCATAAAATATTCAGGGGTCAATTTATTACCTTTGATGTAGGGATGTAATCGACTAAAATTAGCTCTAGTTTAAACAAATATGTATTTTATTGCCCAATATTTGTACAGACGTTCATATAACAATTTAATTCAAATTATGGTAATATACATACTTACAAATATATGTGGAAAGGGTCGGGCTACAAGTTCTCCCAAATGGTAAAAACATTCATCCCCTTCTAACAGGTTTACATTATAGGCGTGAGCTTGTTTATAATACTGTTGTGTACATTTTTTAATGACAATAAGGATGAACAAAAGCAATAAAAAAGAAATGTATTGAAACAAAAAAGAAACAATGTTATGATAGACTCGAGAAATAGCAAACTCAAAACGAGATAGAACCATACTCGAACATGTAGCCCCATAAATAAACCTTTTACGCATCTCATGTATTCCTCCGCTGAAGAACTAAGATCCAATTTATACACTAAGTTCAGACTTAGGTCAGACCATAAAAAATGTTTGTTAGCTTTTGCCTATGGTGGCTTAAGGCAGGCTGAAAGTAAAACAATTTACACATTCTGTTTCACTTTAAATCTGCTTTAAGCTGGCATCTATGTTAAATCCTGGAAATAGGCAATGGCTTAAACATGCTATGGCGTAAAGGGATGAACTGTTGTTCTAGTATCTCAGATAGTGGGCTAATCTATTTAATACAGTCTGTGTTTTACAATATGAACGGAAAAGCATATATGACAATTCAGAAAATTGGAAGGGACAAAAGGGTATTTGGGATGACCGACTTGATTCCGAGTACCTGTGTTTGAAACAGCTTAAACTTCTTCTTCACTGTTTATTTTCTTTTCACTCCTTTCTATCATACTTCTTCCCCATCGTACAGTACTGAACCTTATTAAATTAAATTGATAATCGCAAGCGAATTGCCATCGAATTGCCATGGAATCGGGTGTTTCAAAAGGCGAATCTTACGCTTGAATATTTTTACGCGATTTTTCCGAAGCGCTTGTGACAAAAAAGGAATGGAAAACATAAACGAAGGCATATTTGCGAATATTTGTGAGATACACCATTCAGACAAACTTACAGCACTGAACCTTATTAAATTAAATTGATAATCGCAAGCGAATCGTAAGCGAATTGCCATCGAATTGCCATCGAATCGGGTGCTTAAAAAAAATGCGAATCTTACACTTGAATATGTTACGCGATTTTTCCGAAGCGGTTGTGACAAAAATGGAATCGAAAACATTAACGAAGGCATTTGCGAATATTTGTGAGATATACCAATCAGGCAAACTTACCCGAGGGTAAAGTTACTATTTTGAATCGCAAGCGAATTGCCATCGAATTGCAAGCGAATCGCAAAGATTGTTAATTTAATAAGGTTCAGTACTGTACCCGAGGGTAAAGTTACTATTTTGAATCGCAAGCGAATTGCGAATTACCATCGAATCACAAAAATTATTAATTTAATAAGTTTCAGTACTGTACCCCTTCCCCTTCTTACTTATTTTAAAATAACGAAAATCATAGTTTTTTCAACCATCACCCGGGCGTACCCCGAAATCTTCGAAAGCAATAGTATCCTCTAGCTTCAATTGATATAGTAAACAATTGTATATATAATATGATTCGCATTCTAGAAAACATATAGATGGTCCAGAGTATTTGCATAATCATTGTGGATTGATATTGTATTTTATCCTTAATAATTTGAAACCATGAAATGAAGCTGATAATGCCAGATAGGTCGACGCATATTTAAGAATCTACCTATTGATAACAATAACAATATCATTTCTCGACACTGTTTTTGTTAATCCTGGCAAATGAGAAAACTTATACTCATTGCAAAACGTATTCATGTATAGTACGAACATGGCAACGCATTAAAATTCAATCAATTTGAAAAAAAAGTAGAAGGATACAGAATAAACTGATCGAATACTAATAACCAAACATTAAAAATATACAGTTTGCAACAGTTTGATATTTATTTAAGCGTTTCAATGATTAAGTAAAGCTTTTCAAAATTATCATGAGTTTGGATATAAAGTACATGCGATCTTATTACTCTCTCGCTCCAGCCGAGGTGTGCACGTAACGGGAGAGACACGGTGGTTCAGTCCATGACTAAGTGTGACAGACTTAGTCATTGGCTGAACCCTTGACCAACATCGGCTGGTGTGGCCGTAAAAAGCGCCGTTTAGAAAGATGTATCCTGGAGTCAACTTGTTTTCCTTTTCTACACCACTGGATCCAGAGACAACTTGGAAGAAACAACTTTGGATTCCAGCCTCCGTCGAAATTCGACTTTAGAAATCCATCATCTGATGTCCAATAACAGCCAACTTTCGGATTCCACCGTTTTGGACCCTGCCGGCTGAAGGGAAGGATCACCCGATAATGCATACGCCCTAGAGGCCAGCGCGGGAGAGACGTTAAAATTAAAGAAGAAAGAAAAGATACGAGGATTACTGTTTTGTAAAGAAACTATGTCTCATTTGTGGGACCAATCAACCTTTCAGTTGGTGTTGTTTGAATGCGCCTCTGGCACTTACCTTTTTCACAAGGACATTGGCTGTGCTTTTCTTTACCCTTTTCTTTCTACTTTTTTCAAAAATGGAGCAAGCAACAGAAGTTCGACATATGGTCGTCGAATTCTGAACGTTTCTTTTACCATAAATGACAGTTTTGATCCTGATCAGTTGCCTCTCAACTCGGCTATTGAACAGAATCCAAGCTGGTATTAACGCGGCGTCTGATCTGGATTCAAGCTGTTTGTCACTCGTCATTATATTCATTCTTTCAAAATATCCACTTATATGTAACTTTGAGAAAAACCAGCAGACGATATTGCAGCAGTAAAAGCGTTAGACATAATTGTCTTGTGTAAAGAACTGCGGCAATGGTCGTTGTAAGGAGGGAGTCGTTGTTTGGAGGGCCGTTGTAAATGTAAACAGTGGGTACTTCTATTTTGGCTGCGAGTATAGATTCAATTTACATTATACAAGTTGCTTTTTTATTTTATTAGAATCTAGTGTGAGAATAATAGTTTTGAAAATCTTACCAGTTGTCTTCGGCATTGCTGTCTCCGATAATCGTCAACAGAAACAAGCCAATGAGCTGAGAAAGAAGCACTCTCATAGTCGGCACCTCTATTAGACAAATGTCGTATGTCAGTAAAAGTTTGCTTCCACGCTATGGCAAAAGTTTGAGAGAGAAAGGCGTATTTCTCTTCAAAATCACCCGTGGGTTTGGGGCAGTGTAAGGCCGGTGCGATTTATATACTTTAAGAGACGTCGATAAATCTGGTCGTTGTCTATGTGACAGGTTCGTTTGATTTTATTGGAAGAGTTGCTTCTGGTGGGCGTACAGTGGAGAATGTGTTATTCTTTCCCAATAAACGCGTTTACGCTAAAACTATTATTTGCAGTGCAAACAGTTTGGAGCCAGATCAGACGCCGGGTAACCCGGCGTCTGATCAGGCTCCAAACTGTTTGCCACCAAGATAAACATGAAATATCAGAATTGTCCAAAAGTTGTTCTTTTCTACGTTTTAGCGCTTTGCGTTTGCGTACGTTTGCGTTTAAACGGGAAAGAATAACAGATTCTCCACTGTACGATGACGAATACATTATCATTTCCCCCCTAACAAACGCCATTATGCAAAACAAAACTGTCCAACTGCAAAATGGTTGGAGTCTTATTTGACACGAAGCAATTCCGAATCTGATCTAGCTCCTAAAATGTCTGCCACTCCGGCAATAAGTCATCAGTGTTTTCAATATTCGGTCATTTTTTAGAACTTCCTGACGAGTGACAAACAGCTTGAATCCAGATCAGACGCCGCGTTACGCAGCGTCTGTTCTGGCTTCAAGCTGTTTACAAATGTAAATTAATCCCCCCTATAATGAATCCCTCCGAACAACGTACACAATTGTTGTCTCCCATTTGGTGTCGTTGTAGAGAGGAAGCGCTGTATAACGAGTGTCGCATTGTACGAGCGTATTACAGATTATGGTTGTAAAAGAGCATATACAGTATACAGTGGAGAATCTGTTATTCTTTCCCGTTTAAACGCAAACGTACGCAAACGCAAAGCACTAAAACGTAGAAAAGTACAACTTTTTGACAATTCTGATAATTCATCTTTATCTTGGTGGCAAACAGTTTGGAGCCTGATCAGACGCCGGGTTACCCGGCGTCTGATCTGGCTCCATTTGTTTGCACTGCAAATAATAGTTTTAGCGTAAACGCGTTTATTGGGAAAGAATAACGTTTTCTCCACTGTAACCTCTCTATAATGACCAATTAAAAAGAAGGCTAATTAATTGTATAGACGACAGCTGACAGCTGACAGCATAAAGCAAGGTGAACGTACAACAGAAAGCGCCTACATCTTTAAATCGTCACCTGTCATAAACAACTTATATGATTGACAAAAGTTTGTGGTCGTGTTAGAGAGGTTTAACTGTACTTGAGTTCAGTAACGTGTTCAATTACCACTGTTTGCTGTTTATGTTAGCAGTTTGTGCCCTGTGTGCAGCGTGCAGAGTACAGTAGAGAATACATTTTCTTTCCAAATAACCCAAGTTACGTTTTAACTATTATTTTCATTGAAAACAGTTTGAGGCCAGATGAGACGCCGGTAACCAGGCGTCTTATCAGGCTCCAAACTGCTTGCCACTCAAATTAAAGCTGTTAGTCAGAAGTGTCAAAAGGTTGCCATTTTCTATATTTCATTGCAATGCGTTTGCGTTTGAACGAAAGAATTACGTTTTCACAATGTATTTCAGACCGGTTGCAAACTCACAATCGATGGCCATCGACGGCCATCGATTCTTTACTGAACTCATCACTGTACATTGCACACAGAGCATGTATCTTCGTCGGTGTTACATGAAATTTCAACCCAATTTAAAATAGACATTGTGTCACTTTTTAAAAAAATCTCAACATTGTAATGTTCTTAGAGATGTTTTTCGTTGGTAAAATCAATATATTTCAATGTTCAATTGCACCAATTGTAACATGTCTAAGAACATTATAAAGTAGAATTCAATGGATTTGAAAATTTGGGTGAAATCTCAGATATTTCACATTTTGATAATTTCCTCGAGTTTCGTCTACAGGACCTGAATAATGTGTAAATCTTTTAGAATCTGTAAATTAAACCTTTGGCCAAAACATCTCTAAATTTGGAAGATATCGTAAAAAATATTGGAAGTTATGTGTTGAGCTGTGATAGGGTCAATGTATTAGTGCCTATGGATATTTTGCCATTGGTGCTTAGCAAACTTTGAGTAGTATATATTACTAAGAGCTACATTTCAAATTTTGACATGCATTTACTCTTTCGCTGTCAAGTTTTATCGTCTGCTTTAGCCCTCTTACCAACAAAATATCGTCTACATTGGTAGTGTCGTCTGTAATATTTCTTAAGTCAATTTTAGGGATGTTTTGACTGAAGAAATGTCGATACGAGCGTAAAACACTTTGGATTCAAACTGTTTGCAAAGTCGCTTTTTGGCGACGCTGACAGTGAAAGAGTTAATTAATACAGCACTCCCTCTCTACAACGGCCTTCCCAACAACGACTCCCTCCTAACAACGACCCTTGCCACAGTTCCCATAACAGGACAATAATGTCTAACGTTTTAATGTTGCAATATCGTGTACTTAAAATTGTCGTCTGCCGATTTTTCTCAAAAACACATATAATATATAGTATAGAAGAGATATAATAATGGCTGACAAACAGCTTGTATCCTGATCAGACGACGCGTTACGCGGCGTCTGATCTAGTTTCAAGCTGTTTGCAGATGTAAGCCAAGTCTTAATTATCCCTCCCTATAACGACTCCATCCGAACAACAAACACAATCTGTGTCTCCCAATGGGTATCGTTGTAGAGAGCACTGTATATATTAACCCTTAGCCCGCCAAATAAATTGTCGTCTGCTATATTTCTCGTCTGCTTCAAGTTTCAAAGTGCTTCAAAGTTGCTCAAAATTGCTGAAAATGTTGTCCGAGTGTCAAACAGCTTGGATCCGGATGAAACGCCGAGTTACTCGGCGTTTCATCCGGATCCAAGCTGTTTGCATATGGAGCTATAGTCGTGCCTGGCAGGCTAAGGGTTAATATAAACAGCCATCTGTTGGTAAATACTCCCTATTCTTCCTTGCCGATTGGTCATCAAGAGTTTGTACAGCATTCTTTGTATAAATCGTCTTTGTATATTTTCTTTGATACTTTATGGTTGTGTGTTTGTCTTTTTATGGACATCTTCATCAGCATTAAAATAAAAGATCAAAGATTATGCAAATAGTATTCCAGGTTTGGAAATAGTAAACCTACATTATATTATCCAACATGACAATAAGTTTCTCCGCGATCGAAGCCTGTATGTTTAACCCTTTCCTTGCCATAGCCAATAGTGCAACTCACCTACAGTGTTCCCTCTCTACAACGGCCCTCCCAACAACGACTCCCTCCAGACAACGACCCTGTCGCAGTTCCCCAAACAAGACAATTTTGTCTTAACTTTTCATGGCAGCAATACCTTCTGCTTAAAATTGTCGTCTGCTGTTTTTCTCAACGTATGATAATGGACGTTTTGATAAAAAAAACTTAATGACGAGTGACAAACTACTTGAATTAGGATCAGACGCCGCGTTACGCGGCGTCTGATCTGGATTCAAGCTGTTTGCAAATGTAAGCCAATTTACCTACCTACAACGACTCCCTCCGAACAACGTACTCAATGTTTGTCTCCCATTGGGTGTCGTTGTAGAGAGGGAACGCTGTAAATCAAAATGGGTTAAACACAGGGTACTGCATAAAGCAAGATGAATGCTCACTTAGGACCTTTCTGTTTTATATTCATCTTGTTTTAGGCTGGCACGTGTAAACCATAGTGGAAAATAGTTTGTTGCTCTGTTTAGGTACAACGCTCCCTCTCTACAACGACACCCAATGGGAGACGCAAACTATGTGCGTTGTTCGGAAGGAGACGAAGAGAGGGAAATTGGCATATATTTTCAAACAGCTTGAATCCAGATCAGACGCCGCGAAACGCGGCGTCTGATCTGGATTCAAGCTGTTTGTCACTCGTCATTATGTTTTTTTCTGTCAAAATGTCCAATATGTAACTTTGAGAAAAACAGCAGACGACAACTTTAAGCAGAAGATATAACAGCAGTAAGAGCCTTAGACGTAATTGTCCTGTTTAGGGAACTGCGACAAGGGTCGTTGTTCGGAGGGAGTCGTTGTTGGGAGGGCCGTTGTAGAGAGGGAGCACTGTACAATGTAGAGGCACTCTGCTAAACAATTGTCGTCTGCTCTCCTTTCTCAAATAAAATCCAAAGCAATTTAACAGGAATAATAAGAGGCAGTGTTTAACAGCTTGGATACTGATCATAGCTAAGTTTCCCGGCGTTTGACCTGAACCCAAACTACCGATATTCAGTCCTACACTTTACTAGTTTGCCAAAATTTATCTAGTGTTAGGCCTTGACAGCGGAGCATGAATACATACAGTAAAGGGTAGGACTGTATTTGCAACTGCCACTGAAGTGAAGGGGTTAAGTTGAATTATGCAACGTGGATCATTGAGACAACAATAAACCTTTCGGCTGTATTATCCCGGCTGCATTTGGGAATTAGCAAACTGTATAAAAAGCGGGCGCATTCTGCTTTATTTTCAACCTGCTTTTAACTGGTCATCTGTCTTCAAAACTAGACACTGCCTGTGGAGTGATTGGTTAAAATCTGAATTATTGTGGCAAGGTTTTAGTTGACTATATTTCCATAGAAGATGGGTAGACTATGAAAGTGGATTATGACGTACTGGCCAATGCTTTAAAATTATAAGTGTTCACAGCTGTTTGCACATTTTAACCGAGAACAGCGCGGACTTAACTAGCATTTTAAACTCTTTGCATGCTAGCGGCGGATATATCTGTCTCATCAGGATCCAAAATGTTTGCCATTCTGATTCTGAATTTAAAAGAAATTTTGAAAAAAATAATTTTCGACTACATGTAGTAGCAGACGACAATTGCTGCAGACGAAAAACAATTACCCAACATGCAAAGAGTTAACAGTGTGCATGCAGATTGTACAGCAGGAAAATCGGGATTTGAATGTTTGTTTAGCGTTCGTGTTTTAATAGTTTTATTTGAGTTAAAAGCACTTTGTAAAATAAAAGTGACAAAATACGATAATTATAAGAGTGACAAATGTTAACCATTTATTCTATAGATATCAGTGAAAAATCACCAAAATTCGTCTTCTACATGTATTTAACATATACTAATACACGTACATCACTTTCTTTGTTTAAAGTTCAATTACGTTTTGGTCAGACTTGAAAAGCTTAACCCATTCTACACTGTCTTACCCTGAGTACAATTTACCTCTGTCCGAGAGGTGAGAAAGGGAGGGAAATTGGCTTAATTGGAATCAAGATAAGACGCCGCGTAACGCGGCGTCTGATCTAGTTTGAAGCTGTTTGTCATTTCTCATTAAGTTTTTTTTCTGTCAAAGTGTCAATTATGTAACTTGAGAAAAATAGTAGACGACAATTCTAAACAGAAGATATTGCAGCAATAAAGGCATAAGACATAATTGTCCCGTTTTGTAAACTGTGGCTTGGGTCGTTGTAAGGAGGTAGTCGTTGTTGGGAGGGTCGTTGTAGAGAGGGAGCACAATATAAGCATAATGATACCAATATCACCAGTTGCTGATGCACTACAGAGAAGTGTATTCAGCTCTAGACGGAAACAGCCAAATTACACTTGCCCCAAAGGCAAGAACATCTCAAGCTAAATTAACTCCTTCCTCCCTGAAACTTTAAATGGACAAATCTAGTTTTCATTTAAGTCTTGTCCATTTCTGACTTTTAAGGGTTGTTTTTGTTGATGTTTGTATCATGACAAACAGAGAAGATCCTGATCAGAGGGCTCCTTTAGGAGCCCTCTGATCTGGGTCTTCACTGTTTGCATAGGACAATTGTACTATTCACATGAATACTGTTTGAAAGGATGCATATATGCGTGGCTATGGTTCAAAGGATTAAAATATAATGCCTTGCATCACACCAGCAACTGGTAACATGTTTGTATCGAGTGTCATATAGAGTGGTGACTGTATTGATAACAAAGCCTGTGTATTGCTCCGATACTGCTTTATTTCTAATGTATTTACATATTCAGAGAACTACAAGTAAGACCTTGCACTCCTGGTCCAGTGAAATCATTCAGATGTCTTTACATTTCACAAAACAAACTCCTCAGTCAACACAACAAAACCACACCTTCCTGATGCAAATTATTCAATTCACCATGTCGTAGGAATATCATATAGCCTCAATGAAAGATGTGCTTTTGTTCTGCAACCGGAACAGCCAAACTTGTGTTAACCCTTTACCCCATAGTATGTTTCTAGTTTTAAAGATAGTGACTTAAAGCCTGCTTTAAGCTACCATCTGCTAGGATATCAGAAATATTTCTTAAAGTGCATATTCATGAGGTATAAATTAGAGGCATTAAAAGGCATATTTATGGAGTAATGGATTAAGTGGCCATTGTTCAAAGATGTTATATTTCTCAAACGACAGGTGACTGCTGAATGCAGGAAGAAATGTAAAACAAACAAGAAATGCGCCTTAAGGTGCATTCTGCTTTTCTTTCAGCCTGCTTTAAGCATTTATCTTTTAGAATATAGAACATATTTCTTATATACATGTTCATGACTGCATAAATTGGATTTTTTTTCTTCAGTGAAGGACTAAATTAAATGTGTAAAAATGCATATCTATGGAGAAATGGGTTAAGATTCACCCTGCAGTGTATATGATCAACGTTTTAGATATAGATCAGAGGCAGAATAGGGCATCTGATCAGGATCTAAGCTGTCTAACACATACTTAAATGTTCGTTCAGTTAAAAAAAATGACATAACTATTTGGATAGTTTTCATCTTGTATGTCTTACAAGAATCTTTCTATATTACCTTCATCCTGCATTGAGCAGCTGCAGTCTATCCTCAACTCTTTCAACACTAAGTACCTCTTGTGGGTTATTACGTTCCCTTGTGGATCTTTTAAGTTACCAAAACACAAAATAGTCCACTTGGAATTCTGGGTAGTTTAGTAACTACTGATCTAAATTAGCAAACATTGTAGACCCAGATCAGAGGGCTCCTATAGGAGCCCTCTGATCTGGGTCAACATTGTTTGCAAATGTAATGAGTATGTTTTAAACAGGTCCATGGTGTTGAAAGAGTTCAGACTGACATGACAATCAAACTTATTTGAGTGTTGCTAACAGTAACCTTGTTAACCCCTTCCCTGCCATGACATCATCTATGACATCATGACATCGCTATAAACAATCATTATTGTCGTCTGCTTCTGTTTTTTAGATATAAATATTAGGTATTCTTGACTTAACCCTTTGAACCCTAGTCCCGCATATAGGCGTCCTTTTCAAACAGTGTACATGTGAATAGTACACTTGTCCTATGCAAACAGTGAAGACCCAGATCAGAGGGCTCCGAAAGGAGCCCTCTGATCAGGGTCTTCACTGTTTGTCATAATGCCAAACATTGACAAAAACAACCCTTAAAAGTCAGAAATGGACTAAACTAAAATGAAAACTGGAATTGTTCATTTAAAGTTTTAGGGAGGAAAGAGTTAAGAAAGATTGCAATGAGTGTCAAACAGTTTGAATCTTGATCAGATGCCACGTTACGTGGCATCTGATCAGGATCCAAACTGTTTGCAAATATTCATTGGGGTAAGGCAGGGTTGAGGCTAAGAGAAGGTTTTAGTATTCAAGTGATCACACTGAGGCCAAGAACATAAAGTTCACAATCACTATACTGCAACAACCAATCAGTCAATCTATTTTAGAGCTATATTTCGCTAATCTGTAAGACATTCACTACTGAAGTTCTCTAATTGTACCAAGAAGGTCAAGATCTGCCGTTTGTAAATGTCCAATGTCATTCCAAGGTCGATTTTCATAAACTGCTTCTTATTGTGTGGTTAATGCTGTTGGACCCTTTACTCTGAAATAAAAAATAAGATTATTAATAAGATTATTAATTAACAAGAGTACCACAATATTAACAGGTGCCAAGGCTAATCTGTTTTTGAAGACCATAGAAGAATAAATATAAAATAAGGTCAAATGTCAAGGTGAAGGTAAATTGATAAAATATTTTGGTATGTCTGGAAAGCACTTGTCAAGATGAACATGCATATCAAAAAAGAAGGTTGTAAATGACTAACTGGCATAGTTCTTTTTCTGTCAAATTTACTGCAAAAATTTATGCAACCCAGTTTCAGAAATTTGCAGACAGCATTTTTGGACAGGTTGCACAAAATTGCTCTTATGTTTTGCCATAAGCAGAAAGTTCCTTTTAAGAAAATGGCTACTTTCAAACTCAAAACTGAGGAAGCCCCTCCCCCTACCCCGCCAGGGCTTCCAATAAAGGAATGGTTTCATCTCTACATTGTTAGAAACTGATATATAATCCCTTGCAACCAATGTAAACCCAGATTAGAGGGCTTCTTAAGGAGCCCTCTTATCTCTTCTAAACTGTTATTGTTGGGACAAACTAGATCCTTCTGAGTTAACTTATTACCCAATAGACTGTTTCTAATATTGAAGATACATCAGCACTTAAAGCAGGTTAAAAGTAAAGCAGAATGTGCCTTAAGGCACATTCTGCTTTACTTTCAGCCTGCTTTAAACTATCAACTGCTAGAAAATAGAAAGTATTTCTCATGATATATATTCATGGCTATATAAATTGGAATTATTTTCTTAAGAGGAGGAATACATTAGAGGCATAAAAAGGCATATTTATGGGGTAATGGGTTAATGAAAACTGGTCATTTATCAGAGAATGGAAGAGCCAATTGGAAAATGTAGCATTGTTAGAGTTAGTTGGTGATAATTACCTTCTGGCTTGGTACCACCTACACACATATTACATTCACAAGACCTCATTGGCGTTATGGTGGCTATCTTTCTGTAGGTTTTGGTTCCTTCTGTACAGATCATAGTAACATTCATTTTGTCCCCGGGTTCACCTTCAAATAATAATCAAACTTACATTCTCCATCCACAAACCTTTACACAGCAAGGCACTCACATCAGACCCATCAGACTCAAAGAGATCATTTACAAGCATTGGATTGGTCAGATTTGAGCAAAAATCTGACCAATCAAATGCTTGAGAACAATCTCAGACTCATTGTTTAACCTTGGACCATGAGTGTTCTTTCAAGTAGGTGCCCTTAGATTGATCACAGTCTACACTGTCTATTGTATTTTAAATATTTTGTCTAGACCTAGACCTTGGGAATCATTTTAAGTGGCCATTCATCAAGAATAGGGATATATATGTATCTGTCCTTTTAACACATTACCCCATAGCCTGTTTCTAGTCTTGTAGACAGATGATCTCTTAAAGCAGGTTGAAAGTAAAGCAGAATAATAGCTTAAAGCAGGCTGAAAGTAAAGCAGAATGCACCTATCTACTAGAATATAGAAAATATTTCCTATGATTTTTATTTGAGACAGTATAAATTGAAACTATTTTCTTCAGTGGATGAATTAATTAAAGGCGTAAAAAGCTGTATTTATGGGGTAATTGGTTAAATAGTCATTCATCAAGAATAGGGATATATATGTGTATCTGTCCTTTTAAAAGCCATCAGACACCAAGTTGCAACTGCAATGATATATTTACTTACATTTAAGAAGTTTGGACTAAAAGATGAAGGCAATAGCTAAATTGTTTGTATCAGTCGACAATCACAAGCCAGTTGCTTCATTGCTGATTGATGGGAGTAATGTGATCGCCATTTTGGGGGCTGTCTTTTGTGTATTTATTCATGTTACTTACCAGCACAACATTCGCAGGTAGTGATAATGCCGAATTCATCATTGTCCTCCATGACAAGGTGGGGCTCTGTCATACTGACTCCACATGTTCCAGCACAGTACGTAAACACATGTTTCTTGGCGGATATACAGTTATCACTCACCAGCTTCTTCTTAGGGCTCACCTTAAGGCTGCACTTGTCTGGGGCATCTGTCAACAATAATACAATGTGTGAGATATACAGTAAAACCTCTCTAATACGACCCCTGAAATATCCTATCTATTAGGCAGGTGGTTGCTTAAAGCAAGGTAAATGTAAAGTTGTTATTCATCAAGAATAGGGATATATATATATCTGTCCTTTTAACACATTACCCCATAGCCTGTTTCTAGTTTTGAAGACAGATGACCACTTAAAGCAGATTGAAAGTAAAGCAGAATGCATCTTAAGGTGCATTCTGATTTACTTTCAGTCTGTTTTAAGCTACTATCTCCTAGGATATAGGAAATATTTTTTATGGTGCTCATTCATGACAGTTTAAAATGGAACTGTTGTTTAAATGGAGGAATAGATTAAAGGCATAAAAATGTATATCTAAGAAGTAAAGGGTTAAAAATAATATTAATGTATGACTAACCATTGGATGGTTCACAGGTGGGACAACACTGGTCATCATCATAGTTCAACGTTTCACCAGGCTGCAATAATACAATTTAAAACATAACAGACGGTGTGAGTGTTGAATAACCCTCGTTGTTTATTTGTCATTATATAACTAGTTGAATAACTATGCAAATGAGGTAAGCCACGACGTCGTTTACTTGTGACGTCATTAAAATGCGTTCTATGTGTTCAATATCCAACATCTTCATTTCTTCATATAGATTCAATTTATAGATTTTTGGTGTAATTAATTAATATTAGATTAAGTAATTTATTAATACATATAATAACATAAACATTATGCTAGTGAACGGGGTTAATTTGGAACAATTTTGTTCCTGTTCGCACTTAGCATTCACTTTACCTCAAAGGCTGCGATAAATACACATTACCAGTTGACAGAGCGATACAGAGTGATGTATTTAGCTCAAGACGTTTTTGGCGGAAATAGCCGATCTGACGAGCGCCTTGGCGCGAGTCTGATCGGTTGTTTCCGCCAAAAACGTCGAGAGCTAAATACAACACTCTGTTGCGCACTGCCAACTGGTAATGTGTTTATTATATGCCTTGAATACAAACCAGAAACAACTAAATAGTTGTTTAAATAATTTTATATCCAAAATTTATTAGTTATTTGAAGCAGAACAAGAATTTTGTATGCCACAAAGAATAACGCGGCACTTGTACATGTACGTAAATGACGTCACTTTAAATCGAAAGCGACGTCAGAGTAAAATACAAAGTGGCTGATACAGACTCTTGTATTTTACTGAGCAGATACACGCGGAAACGCTCGATATCATTCGAAGGCATATAATAAATAACTTTTCTAGTCTTTTGATGAGTGGCACTTTATAGGGAACTTTCCTGTAAATACAAAATAGCCTAAAACTTACCTTACAGGAAGGAATTTCACATACACGCTGTTCTATTATTTCTCCAGAAATACAAATAAACTCTGAGCAAGCGTCATCTGGGTTGGGGAAAGTTTGATTGTTCTGAAATAGATACAAATAACAGTTAACATCTATTTGCCTACCATCTATTGAACCTTATAGTACCCCCTTTAGGAACTTTCTGTTTTACCTTCACTTTGCCTTAAGCTGACGCCTGCCTTTATTCTATCAATTAGCTTTCTCTTTTGTTGTTGTAATTGAGTTTTACTGCATATTGATACTTTTTGGAAACAGTGTAAACCTACATATGACAGCTCCTGGGTAGCTGTCTGATCAAGGTCTAGACTTTTTCCTAAAAATAACTGTCTGACAAGAGTATGCAAGCTTTCATGGAGAATTTGTCCTTATTTTATTAGCTAGTGTAATAGAGAAAATGATACATGTTAATGGTGTGTGGAGTTCAGCGAAAAGATGGTCAAAGTGTGACCAGCTTAAGTTACCTGGTATAATTTTAAGGTATGGAAACATTGAGACATACCATGGGTGTAATATGGTTACAGTGTGAATAACTGGTATATAATATGGTTACCATGTGACGTAACTGGTATATAATATGGTTGGTCACAGTGTGATACACCTGGTATATAATATGGTTACAGTGTAAAAATAGTCAACAAACAACACGTAATTTCAACTTATTTCATCTTTATCGACGTTTCGGCTTACGCCTTCATCAGGATAAAATATAAAAACAACGGACGTGACGTCACATAGCAACGTTCAGTATAACGTCGCACAATGACGTTACGTTGTTTTGCGGAAAAACAGAAAAGTACAAAATTTACAAAAGGTCCCACGCTTTTAAAGCAAAACGAGATGAGTCCGAGATCCATCTCAAGCTCACGACCGATCTCAAATATGACCAATCAAAAGCTCAAGATCGATCTCAGACTTTTTATGGTTACAGTGTGACATACCTGGTATGTAATATGGTTACAGTGTGACACACCTGGTTTTTGTAATGTGGTTTGTAACCGTGTGACATACCTGGTATATAATATGGTCACAGTGTGACATACCTGGTATGTAATATGGTTACATTGTGACATACCTGGTTTTGTAATATGGTTTGTAACCCTGTGACATACCTGGTATATAATATGGTTACAGTGTGACATACCTGGTATATAATATGGTTACAGTGTGACATACCTGGTATATAATATGGTTACAGTGTGACATACCTGGTATATAATATAGTTACAGTGTGACATACCTGGTATATAAATGGTCACAGTGTGACATACCTGTTGTGTAATATGGTTACAGTGTGACATACCTGGTGTGTAATATGGTTACAGTGTGATACACCTGATATGTAATATGGTTACAGTGTGACATACCTGGTATATAATATGGTTACAGTGTGACCTACCTGGAATGTAATATGGTTACAATGTGACATACCTGGTATGTAATTTGGTTACAATGTGACATACCTGTTGTGTAATATGGTTACAGTGTGACCTACCTGGTATGTAATATTGTTTCTAACACACTCATGACATCTCTCTGGTGGTACACACTCTCCGGCATCATTGAGGAAGTAGTTGGGATCACAGGCACATCCTGTCATATTCTCCTTGCAGTTTTCAGATGGAGGCATGTTGTACAGAACCTCGTCACACGTATGAACCTCACAGTTAGTGTATATAGTGTACTCAGCATTGTCAAGGCATTCTGGTGACAGAAATATGATATAAGTACCCTGTAATCATGACCAATCAAAGAATGTTCTTCATTAGAGTTCATCATTTGCGAAAGCTCAATTTAGGTTGAGAGTACTTTAACATAAGTATTACCTTTTAGCTTACCGGTAGAACACTAAAGTAGGTTAAATAGACCTTCAATAAATGAATGGCTCATTGGCCAAGTAGTCAAGACGTCTGACTCCAAATTTTTTATTTGTCCCCACTTAATACACTTTCTATATATCCTAAACTAATATTTACATGTTTATATAAGCCTTTGATATACATTAACAAATTATTTTTAAATGCCAAATCTTGTTGTCAGTCTCTTTAAAGCAGATGAAAGCTTGCTTTAAGCAATCACCTGTCTTAACTCATTCACCCCTTAAACTTTTAATGGACAATTCCAACTTAAAAGTAATTCTATTCCATTTTTGACTATTTAGGGTTGATTTTAACAATATATTTCAAAACGACAGTGTAGACCCTGATCAGAGGGCTCTTTAAGCAACCCTCTGATCAGGGTCTACATTGTTTTCATGGACAAGTGTAATTCTCACAGGTACACGGTTTTGTAAATGACGAGTAAACTCATCGCTAGGGTTGAATGTGTTAACTCCTTGAACCTTAGTCACGCATATATGCGTCATTTGCAAACAGCGTACCTGTGAGAAGTACATTTGTCCTATGCAAACAGTGTTGACCATGATCAGAGGGCTCCTTAAGGAGCCCTCTGATCATGGTCTACACTGTTTGTCATTTTATCATATATTGTAAAAATCAACCTTGAAATGTCAAAAATGGACTAGATCGACTAAATTGGAAACTAAAATTGTTCATTTGAGGTTTCAGGGTTAAATGTGTTAAACATTGAAAACAAGCTATGTGGGAAAGGTACAAAAGCAAGGTGTCTTACCTTCACATGTGTCATTATTACATGATTCTGTCTCTATCAGGTCCAGCTCCTCACAATCATCAGCTGGTGTGGTGATGTTACGAGTTCTAGTCTGGCTTCCTCCACCACACAGTACTGAGCACTCACTAAATTCTGACCAATCACTGACCTCACAGGTGACTGTAATGAATCAGAGAGATGTTTAATAAGTATAAGTACAGTTAAGAACAGTAAATCCTCTCTATTACAACCATTCAATAGAAGGCAAATTGATTTCTGAAGGACAGGTGACATCCTAAAGCAAGGAGACAGTAAAACGAAAAGCTCCTAAAGGAGCTTTCTGTTTTATTTTCACCTTGCTTTAGGCAGACACCTGCCCTAAAACAGCTGATAATTAATATTATTCAGTGCAGAGCTCCAGATAAGGGGAGTATTTCAAAAACTAAAATCTTTATTTCTGCTTTAAACCCTATGGTGTCACTACTCATTAGAATCGTCTCAAAGAGACGATTCTAATGAGTAGTAACACCATAGGATTTGATGCTAAAATGAGTGAGAAAAGGTTAAATTTGTTCAATTTACTCTCTCTTATCTGGAGCCCTGTCAGTGGTCTTAATAGAGAGGCTTTTACTGTATACATTTTGCAAGAACATTACTATTGTGCATATGTATGAACTTATACATGTATGCAGGTTTCATAAGTTTTCCTCTTTTATGAATATGGTAGAATTTGGTTGTCAGAGTTATACATCATTGACATAGAATACTTAAAAGCTCTGTTATATTTGTAAATTTTACATGCGGGCATATTCAAAGTTCTTATTTCTGGTGAGAATGGTAGATTTTGTTGAGTATTGGTGAAGTACAATAAGTAAAATCTCTCTGTATTATGACCACTTAACCCTTTACCAAATAGAAGCACCTTTTAGCGCATTTAATTTATTCCTCCACTGTAGAAAATAGTTCCCATTTATACAGTCATGAATATGTATTATCAGAAATATTTTCTATATTTTAGCAGATAGTAGCTTAAAGCAGGATAAAAGTAAAGCAGAATGCACCTAAAGGCACATTCTGCTTTACTTTCAGCCTGCTTTAATACCAGAAACAGCCTAAAAGGTAATGTGTTAAATATGGCTAACTGATTGTATGAGAGACAGGTGACTGCTCAACGCAAGGTGAAAATAAAACAGCAAGTTCCTAAAGGAGCTTTGTTTTACTTTCACCTTGCTTCAAGTAACCAACTGCCTTAAACACAGACTTATAACATGTTGTAACTTAATTTAGTGGTTGTTATAGCGAGTTTTACTGTATATAAATAATCTGCAAGAACATTATGAAATTACATGCATGTTACTTTATAATATCCCAGTTTTTATCGCAATGTGAACAAGTATTGGGCATAGCATTCACTTGCACACAGCTATGGATTAAATCATATGTTGGCTTGTTTTGCAGTAAGGAATACTAAAATTGTGTTTTACTTAACCCATTACCCCAAAGCCTGTTTCTAGTTTTGAAAATAGGTGACCACTTAAAGCAGGTTGAAAGTAAAGCAGAATGCATCTTTAGGTGCATTCTGCTTTACTTTCAGCCTGCTTTAAGCTACATCTGATAGAATATCGAAAATATTTCTCATCATGCATATTCATAGTTGTATAAATTGGAACTATTTTCTTCAGTGGAGGGATGAATAAAAGGCAAATAAAGGCCTATTTATGGGGTAATGGGTTAAGAATTGGTAAGCTGTCATCTGCATGTAACACATTATAGAAGTGGGATAGTAATAGCATTAGTTCTACAGTGATACAAGATGTTATAGAAGACTGTAGTTTTCTCACTATTGCACGGGTCATAGTTGCAAGGCCTGTCCTCAGTGAGGATGGTATCTTCACATTCGTCCCTGTCTATGTCATTTCCATCAGTGTATGTACGTGTCCTGTTCTGTTGGCCACCCTCACATTCCTCCGTGCATTCCGTCCATTCTGACCATGGCTCTGTCTCACAACCTGAAAATAACATCAAGAATTCCAACTCTTCAACCCATTACTACTGTAAAACATGTATTTTTCGCATCATAAATATTTCGCGTAATGTGATTTTGTAATAATTCGTGACATCATGCAACATTTCTAGCAGGTGGTAGCTTAAAGCAGGCAGAAAGTAAAGCAGAATGTGTCATAAGGCACATTCTGTTTTACTTTCAACCTGTTTTATGAAGTCACCTATTTTCAAAACTAATGCGAGGCAACACATTCGTGAATTAACGCGTAAATTGTATTCTCGCGAATAAAACCGGTTTCACAGTAAATAAATATACTCCATGTTTATGCAATCATTTTATTCCTGCACTGAAGACGATAGTTTCATTGTAATGAATATGCATCATAAGAAATATTTTCTATATCCTCGCAGATTGTAGCTTAAAGTAGGCTGAAGGTAAAGCAGAATGTGCCTTAAGACGCATTCTGCTTAATTTTCAATCTGCTTTAAGTGGTCAACTTGCAAGAGTTTTCAACTTGACATCATCCATTAATCAAATATAAGGACATCAAGTTTTGATTCAATTTTAATTTTACAAAGCATCTTTCTTCTAAATCTCTATTGTAAACATATACCTAAAGGGTATAAATGAGGCCACACAGGTGAACAAAATGGCAGCCTCCATCAGAATTCATCAGGGCTCCAGGTAAGGGGAGTTTTTCAAAACCTAAAATCTCTTTTTCTGCAATAAACCCTATGGTGTCACTACTCATTAGAATCGTCTCTTCAAACGATTTGAATGAGTAGTCACACCATAGGATTTGGTGCTGAATAAGTTAGAAAATGTTGGATTTGTTCAGTTTACTCCCTCTTATCTGGAGCCCTGATTCATTATGCCATGATTATTGATCTAAATGTTGCTATAAAAGCATTATACTGAAAATATTTGAGAAAAAGTGTTCAAACTTGTTATATTGAATACAGTATTTTCTTTTAAACGTGTTGTACTATATGACATTATATAAATATTAGATGACAGTTTGCGTGACATTCAAATTGTCAACCGAGAAACAGCATGTCACCCCGAGGCGTAGCCGAGGGTGACATTCTTGTTTTCGAGGGTTGACAATTTGAATGTCACGCAAACTGACATCTAATATTTATTTTATTACACCGAGCTTATCAACCCTGGCTTTGGAATCATTTTATTCGTCTTTTATAAAATGTGTTGTGAACACCAATTTAGCGCGGACATGTACATAACGCGGGAAATGACGTCGCCGTCTTACGACGTCACATTGTTTATATTACAAGTAAACAAAGAAGAACGTTATGATAAGTAAATTGAAGAAACAGCGTCTTTACATTGTCTAGGTGGCAAATATCTTCTTCCGAAATTATGGCAAATCGTTAAGGAATGGAGAAAAGGAAGCAACTTGTACAGAAAATGCCAAAAGTTGATAATAAGTTACCACTCTTTAAAACGTTCCAATGTATCCAATAGCGATTGGTTTGTCAAGGCTGACAGTACGTTTTCGGACGTAGTAAAAAAGTAATGTCCTTTAGAATGACGTCACAAAAAGAATATCATAAAGAGTGACAGTATAGATGTAAAAGACATGCAAAATGTTAACTGTAGGTCTATGGGAATTTAACATTGCAACTCAAAGCGAGGTGTAATAATATATAAATATTAAATGGCAGTTTGCGTGACATTCAAATTGTCAACCCAAGAAACAGAATGTCACCCTGAGGTGAAGCCGAGGGTGACTTTCTTGTTTTCTAGGGTTGACAATTAAAATGTCATGCAAACTGCCATCTAATATTTATTTTATTACACCGAGCTTATCAACCCTGGCTGTAGAATTGTCTCGTTCGTATTTTATATAATATGTTGTAAATACCAATTTAGAGCTGCCATGCACGTAACACGTGAATCAACGTCACATTGTTTATATCAACTCAACTCAAGAATAGAGAAAATAATAGCATATAGAGTGACGTCACAAAAAAAATATCATATAGAGTGACAGTTTTTTTAAGAATAGAGAAAATAATATCCTATAGAGTGCTGTCACAAAAATAATATCATTATAGAGTGACAGTATATTTTTTGGATAGATGTAAAAGACATGCAAAATGTTAAATTATTGTCTATGGGAAATTAACATTGCAACTCAAAGCAAGGTGTAATAAAAACATCTGCTCACTGCATGGTCTACTCATGAATGCACAATTATTCTTTTGAATATACTATTAGGAAGAGAATATAGTATAACAAATATGGAACAAGAGTAATGATTCTATTAACTCTTTGTATGATGAATAATTTTTTCATCTGCTACAATAATTGTCGTCTGCTACTTTTCTAAAATTAGAATTTTCTAAATCTATTTTCAAAACAGGGTGAGAGTGTCAAACAGATTGGATCCTGATGAGAGGTCGCATTATGCGGCCTCTCATCTGGATCCAAACTGTTTGCACAGGTAATCCCTGTTGCACAAATTAATTATCCTTGTTTAGCATGGTAAGAGTTCAACATAATGTAAAGTTTTACATTTTCTCACTTAATTTAGCATCAAATCTCTTTGAGACAATTCTAATGAGTAGTGACACCATAGGGTTTAAAGCAGAAATAAAGATTTTAGTTTTTTGAAACACCTCCCTTATCTGGAGCCCTGTGTAAAGTTTGTACTGTATGCTTACAGCTGATATGGTCATTGCATGGTAGTTCCTCAATACTGTCGCCAACACAATAGTCTCCTCCACACTCTGGCTCTGGCATATTACAGGCTCTAAAGCGTTTCTTCACTCCACCCTCACAACCACTATCACAGTCTGTCCACTTGGTCCAGTTACCCCACTCTCCATCCACTGCAATACATGGCCAACAGTAACTCATAAGGGATAAACAATTATGAATGCTTATCTCAATACAAGCTAGTGGATTAAAGTATGTCAAAATGTGTCAGTATGAGAATATTGTGCAGCATCAATAAGAGTCAGTATGGCTTAATGGGTTAACTCTTTGAACCCTAGTCCCGCATATAGGCGTGCTTTTCAAACAGTGTACATGTGAATAGTTCACAATGTCATGTCCTATACAAACAGTGAAGACCCAGATTAGAGGGCTCCGAAAGGAGCCCTCTGATCAGGGTCTTCACTGTTTGTCATAATGCCAAACATTGACAAAAACAACCCTTTAAAGTCAGAAAGGGTTTAAAGAAATGGACTAGACTTAGATTGAAACTGGAATTGTCCATTTAAAGTTTCAGGGAGGAAAGAGTTAAGTCTTTAACTCATTACTCCATAGATACGCATTTTCACATATTAAATTTATAACTCCATTGAAAATGGATGAGTTGGGTTTTACAGCACTGTGACACAAAATAGGTCCAATAAATGATGACAGATGATGAGATGAGATGATGATGATTTCAGGAAGATGATTTTTGGCTAATCTCATTCGTTGCAAAGAAGCACTTAAGATAAAAACCACTGCCTGCCATCCTCCATTGAAGAAAATAGTTCCACTTCATAAAAAAATGAATATATACCTTAAGAAATAGCTTCTATATCCTAAAAGGTGGTAGCTTAAAGCAGGCTGAAAGTAAAGCAGAATGCAACTTAACCTATTACCCCATAGCCTGTTTCTAGTTTTGAAGATATAAGACAGCTTAAGGTAGGTTGAAAGTAAAGCAGAATGCGCCTTAAGGCGTATTCTGCTTTACTTTCAGCCTGCTTTAAGTTACCATCTACTAGAATATAGAAAATATTTCTTATGATAAATATTCATGACTGTATAAATTTGAACTATTTTCTTCCTTAAAGGATTAAACTAGAGGCATAAAAAGGCATATTTATGGGGTAATGGGTTAAGACACATTCTGCTTTACTATCAACCTGCTCTTCAAAACAATAAACAGACTATGGGACAATGGGTTAACTGTGTGATATATGATATATTGTGTATTTAACCCTTAGCCTGCCACTCACGACTATAGCTCCATATGCAAACAGCTTGGATCCGGATGAGACGCCGAGTAACTCGGCGTCTCATCCGGATCCAAGCTGTTTGACACTTGGACAACATTTTCAGCAATTTTGAGCAACTTTGAAGCACTTTGAAACTTGAAGCAGACGAGAAATATAGCAGATGACAATTTATTTGGCGGGCTAAGGGTTAAAGATTCCTCATTTAAGTTCAATTACCTATTGCTTCAGTAATTGGGTAGCAAACTCGTCCACCTATAACAGCGATCTTCTCACAATAACTGAAATATCAAACACAATAAAACTTAATTACATGTTAACCTTTTTATACCCAGTAGATTGTTCCATGTTTATATATTGGATTAGTCCATTTTTTATCAAAGGGATGCCTGGTCAAAATTTTCATTTTCATTTTGTTTTATATTGAAATTCCTATCAGCAAACAGTGTAGACTCTGATCAGACGCCACATAATGCAGTGTCTGATCAGAGTCTACACTGTTTGCCTATGTCCCATATATGGGACACTAGGCATAAATGGGTTAATCAAAATCCTGTGGAATATTCAATCCAGGACTTCAGATAAGAAAGAGTAAACCTAACAAATCCAATATTTTCTCGCTTGTTTCAGCACAAAACCCTAAGGTGTTACTACTCATTAGAATTGTATCGAAGGGACAATTCTAATGAGTAGTGACAACATAGGGTTTAATGCAAAAATAAAAAATTTCGTTTTTGAAGTACTCCCCTTATCTGGAGCACTTTTCATATATAACACTCTGCCAAATATATATCTGAACAATTACATTGGCTAATAATATAGGCAAGATTTTCCACAGGAAATAGTGCAGACTTATTTCATATTAACCTTATAATAAAACAGAGCAGACCCTAAACAGATAGCTCCTGAAAGAATTTCCTGATCTGGGTCTACACAGCTCTCAATAATTATGCTATATTAGCGAAGAAAGGTTAATAATAAACAATGCAGGTCAATCTAAATACCAGTACATCCTGCATGTTCAAAGAAAGTTTTCACAGGCATCAGCTAGTTCACATCTATTGAATTCATATAATTTTATCCAAACAATCCAAATTTTTCCAGTAAACTATTCTTCTTTCTGATAAATTACCAGTTTAACTCTTTGAACCCTAGTCATGCATATATGCATCATTTGCATACAGCGTACCTGTAAGGAGTATACTTGTTCTATGCAAACAGTGTCTACACTGTTTGTCATTTTGACATATATTGTAAAAATCAACCCTAAATAGTCAAAAATGGACAAGACTACGTAAATTGAAAACTAGAATTGTCCATTTGAGGTTTCAGGGAGGAAATGGTTAAATTGTCCCCCAAATATTCAAAACTGTAGGAAACAGTGTAACCTGTGATCAAAGGACTAGCATCTGATCTGAGTCTACACTGTTTGTAAAGGATCAGCACATTATGCAAAAAAATAATGTTTTAACTTAAAAGTTATATTAAATGATAAAAAAAACACGCTGTAACTACATAAAATTTGCTGTCTGCAATTTTTGTCAAATTCAAATTGTTGGGATTTGGACTGAAGAAATCAATGTCAAACAGTTTAATTTGGCGCCTGATCTGGACCAAAACTGTATTTAAATTCCAGTGATGTCACAGTTTGGTAGTAAAAGATTCAACTCTTAGCATGCTAGCGGTGAAACCATGATGCAGTGTCTCATCATGATCCAGATTGTTTGACACTATGATCCTGTTTTGAAACAAATTTTGAAAATGCTATTTTTAAAACAGTAGCATAAAACTAGTGTACTTACCATATTTCACATGGAGACTGCATGACGAGATCACCAAGGTCGTAGCTCACTCCTCCAATGACACAGCCAGGCTCACACTCTCCACTGTCACATATATCCTCCTCCTGAACATCAGACAACTCACACCCACCTCCACTCACTACAGATCTGAAACAAATCCATAATACACTTATAACCCACAACTCCATAGCTTCTATCTAGTTTTGACAACAATAATTATTGACCACTTAATACAAGCTGAAAGTAACACAGAATGCATAAGAAATATTCTGCATTTTTTCTATATTCTAGCAGACAGTAGCTTTAAACAGGCTGAAAGTAAAGCAGAATGTGCCTTATGGTGCATTATGCATTACCTTTAACCTGCTTTAAGTGGTCACCTATCTGCAATACCAGAAACAGGCTATGAAGTTAAGGGTTAGGCAGATAGTATGTGACTATATGGTATATTTATACTGATTACATCTCACTTTGAGTTACAATGTTAATTTACCATAGACCAAAATTAAACATTTTGCATGTCTTTTACATCTATCCAAAGAATATACTATCACTCTTTATGATATTCTTTTGGTGACATCACTCTATATGATATTATTTTGCTCTATTCTTAAAAATACTGTCAGCTATATGATATTATTTTTGTGACATCACTCTATATGATATTGTTTTTCTCCAGTCTTAAAAATACTGTCAGCTATATGATATTACTTTTGTGACATCACTCTATATGATATTGTTTTTCTTCAGTCTTAAAAATACTGTCAGCTATATGATATTACTTTTGTGACATCACTCTATATGATATTGTTTTTCTCCAGTCTTAAAAATACTGTCAGCTATATGATATTACTTTTGTGACATCACTCTATATGATATTGTTTTTCTCCAGTCTTAAAAATACTGTCAGCTATATGATATTACTTTTGTGACATCACTCTATATGATATTGTTTTTCTCCAGTCTTAAAAATACTGACAGCTATATGATATTATTTTTGTGACGTCACTCTATCTCATATTATTTTCTCTACTCTTGAGTTGAGTTGATATAAACAATGTGAAGTTGTTTCTTGGCGTTGTTTCGGGCGTTACGTGCATGGCGGCTCTAAATTTGTATTCCCAACACATTTTATACAATACAATGATTCTACACCCAGGGTTGATAAGCTCGGTGTAATAAAATAAATATTAGATGGCAGTTTGCGTGACATTCAAATTGTCAACCCTCCAAAACAAGAATGTCACCCTCGGCTTCGCCTCAGGGTGACATTCTGTTTCTCGGGTTGACAATTTGATGTCACGCAAACTGCTATCTAATATTTATATAATGTAACTGTATTGTATATTTATACATGTACCTGTATCGATGGCGTATTCCAGGTCCACATTCTGCGAGACAATCACCCCATTCTCCCCAAGGTCCAACATCACAACCTGAAGTGAAACAGCAATTCAATCCAAAAGTCTGCTGAGTAATTTTTTTGCTCGTAAAAATTGTCATCTGCAACTGAATTTCTTTTCGAAACAGCAGTGTGCTCAGTAAAGATATCGGATGCCAACTAAGTTCGCCAATGCCAACGCCGTTAATAACCAGTCCGCTAACTTTCTTGAATACTCTCCAACAATTACATCATTGCGTCCAATGTTCATGTACTATACATTGATACAAACAAATTATTTATATAAACTGAATCACAACACACAAAAGTGCATTACTGAACTGAAATGCATCATTTTACCACATAATAAAATAATATTTAAATACATCATTGTATCGAAAAAGGTTGGCCTTTTGAAGAGAAACATTGGCCTCTGATTCATTTACTGCTGTATCAAAGTGTCAAACAGATTGGATCCTGATGAGATGCTGTCATACAGGGTGTCTCATCAGGATCCAAACTGTTTGCAGAGGTTAATATGGTTCTGCCTATAGAGTGCTAAGAGTTAACTTTATAGTACTTGTAGTAATTATAACTTAATTATTTCTCAAGAACTGATTTATAAGACAATCTTATAAAATCTAAAATGACTAAATCAGTACAATGTACCACATTAATTAGCTCCTTGTTAACCTTTCTCTTGATTATAGCGCATATTGTTGTTTTTTTAAAACAGTGAAGACCAAGATCAAACTGCTCCTAAAGGAATTGTCTGATCAGGGTCTGCACTGTTTTCTTATAGAATCTGTCTGACATAGGTATGTACTATTTTTTGTGGAATTGTTTTTTTCATTTTTTTTGTTAGCCAATGCAATAGTTCAGATGATAATTATTTACAGTGGGCAGAGTTTTAACCCTTAGCCTGCCACTCACGACTATAGCTCCATATGCAAACAGCTTGGATCCGGATGAGACGCCGAGTAACTCGGCGTCTCATCCGGATCCAAGCTGTTTGACACTCGGACAACATTTTCAGCAATTTTGAGCAACTTTGAAGCACTTTGAAACTTGAAGCAGACGAGAAATATAGCAGACGACAATTTATTTGGCGGGCTAAGGGTTAAGAATGAATATTCAGCATGAGAATGGATTATATACAGTGGAGAAGACATTATTCTTTCCCATTTGAACACAAACAAAACACAAACAACAAAGTACTAAAATGTACAAAATGTCAGTTTTTAGAAATATCTAACAATTCATTTTAATCTCAGTGGGTTACCCGGCGTCAGATCTGGCTTCAAACTGTTTGCAATGGAAATAAAAGTTTTCGCATAAACACATTTATTAGGAAAGAATAGTGTCTTTGCCACTGTAATAAGAATGAATACGTACAGTCCTCTATGATTGTGCAGTTCATCGTTCCATCATATTCACATTTACTGAAATATAGTTACATATGTGTTTATAGAAGTATGGTAGGCACATTTAATTAACCCTTTCCCTTATAGAAGCGACTTTTAGCACATTCATTTTATTCATCCGCTGAAGAAAATAGTTCCAATATATACCGTAATGAATATATGTCATATTTAATACTTGCCTTATTCTAGCAGTTAATAGCTTAAAGCAGGCTGAAAGTAAAGCAGAATGCGCCTTAGGGCGCATTCTGCTTTACTTTCAACCTGCTTTAAGTAGTCACATATCTTCAATACTAGAAACAATGCTATCAGGTAAAAGGTTAAATGTCTAAATATCATTGTTCCTATATATCTCTACTTAACCCTTTAATAAATACATAGCCTGTTTCTAGTATTGAATAAAGGTGACCACTTAAAGCAGATTAAAAGTAAAGCAGAATGCGCCTTAACTCATTGAGCCCTAGTGACGCATATATGTGTCTTTTACCAAAAGTGTACCTGTGAAGAGTACTCTTGTCCTATGCAAACAGTGAAGTCCCAGATCAGAGGGCTCCTGCAGTAGCCCTCTGATCAGAGTCTTCACTGTCATTTTGCAAAATATTATAAAAAACAACCCTAAATAGTCTAAAATGGATCAGCCTTTATTGCAAACTTGAATTGTTCATTGGAAGTTTCAGGGGATAATGAGTTAAGATGCATTCTGCATTATTTTCAGCCTGCTTTTAGCTACTATCTGCTAGAATATAGAAAATATTTCTTATAATACATATTTATGGTTGTATAATTATACTGGAACTGTTTTCTTCAGTGGAAAAATAAATTAAATGTGCTCAAAGGGGCTTCTATGGAGTAATGGGTTAAACCTGAGTTGTTACTACTTGTAAATCCATGATGTAATCTTTGCATTACATGGCTGTTTCAATGCTTGTATACTGAGTGGATAAGAAAAACAGACAGGCTATGGAAAAAAGATCCATATGCGTCACATTCGCCTTCAGCAGGTGACACAAAAACAGATTTTATTAAATTCTTGTTTATCTTGAACTTTGATCTATAGACAATAGAAACTATTTCTTATTGTACATATTAATGAATGTATAAAGTGGTGGATGAATAAATTAAAAGTGTAAATAGGCATGTTTATGGAGTAATGGGTTAACCCTAGTCCCGCATATTGGCGTCCTTTGCAAACAATGTACATGTGAATAGTACACTTGTCCTATGCAAACAGTGAAGACCCAGATCAGAGGGCTCCTAGGAGCCCTCTGATCAGGGTCTTCACTGTTTGTCACAATGCCAAACATTGACAAAAACAACCCTCAAAAGTCAGAAATGGACTAGACTTAAATTGAAACTGGAATTGTGAATTTAAAGTTTCAGGGAGGAAAGAGTTATACTACAGTTCAACCGTTTCTGTTCAGTAAACGTACCATTGTTCACAGATGGAGTCGCCCTGTTCGACTGCACCAAATGGTACTAATGTACCGTCTTCGGCAATGTAACATGGACACTCCTCTTCCTTGATGCAGATGTTATTGTTGTCCCTGATGTAGCCTGGCTTACAGACACATCCAGGAACACATTCAGCCTCACTCTCATCACACAGGTGGCTCAGTCTGAAGTCCTTGCATGTGATTGTTGTACAGATGTTAGAACAATTTGTGTATGTCTCGTCATCGCTGTCACATTCATCTAAGCAAATATAGTAGAAATTTGATACAGCTCTCCCTCTCTACAACGACATCCAATGGGAGACAAAATATATGTTCGTTGTTCGGAGGGAGTCGTTGTAGAGAGGGAATTTAACTTACATTTGCAAACAGCTTGAATCCAGATCAGACGCCGCGTAACGCGGCGTCTGATCTGGATTCAAGCTGTTTGCCACTCGTCATTAATTTATTTTCTGTCAAAATGTCCATTATGTCACTTTCAGAAAAACAGCAGACCACAATTTTAAGCAGACGCTATTGCATCAATAAAATCTTTAGATATAATTGTCCTGTTTGGGGAATTTCGGCAAGGGTCGTTGTTAGGAGAGAGTCGTTGTTGAGAGGGCCGTTGTAGAGAGGGAGTACTGTATCTCAAACTCAGTTAAGTCGAACATACCCATATATCAAAGTTAAAACGTGGCTTAGCCATGTTTTAACTTTGAAATACGGGTATGTTTGACATAACTGAGCATGAAATAATGAAGTTCATGTGTCGACATATCGAATAGTTCGAGTTAAGCGAGTTCGAGATATCGAAGTTCGACTGTAATTAGAAATGCACACAGTACATAATACAACTTTCAGGGGCTACTACTCATGGAAAACTTTACAAGTTTTGAAGAAATGCAAGCTCAATTTGCAGTTTATCAAAGCAAAATCATATAAAACATTTCAGCTGAATATGTGAAAGCATGAGGGGGAAAAAAGTGTAGAAACGGATGTACAAAATGTATTTCTAATATGTTACGTTCAAAAGGGGCATAACTATATGATGGAAAACTAAACAAGTTTTGATGAAACCCAATAACATCATATAAAAAATATCAGCACAATATGTGAAAGCATGTGCGACAAAAGTACAGAAAAACAAAAAAATTCTAATAATTTACATTTGTATATCAAAAAGGGGCATAACTTATAGAAAATTAACTGAATTTTGAAGAAGGAAAATTTGATTTGTAGTTCATTAAAAAAACACACCTTCATATGGTATATAAAATTTTAGCTCAATAATTATGTGAAGGCATGTGGAAAAGAGTTGTGGAAAACAATGAATTTTAATTTTTAGTTAAACAAGGGCCATAACTCCAAAATACCTGGTGGTTTTTGTGGAAATGTTTTTTTGGCTGGTCATTAAACTTGACCTCCATTTTATGGCAACAAACATTTCAGAAAGTTTGGTTAAGACCCAATAAAAACTGTTTAAATAGAGAGCCGAAACCAATGTGGATCTGCATTTTGAGAAGTTCAAGCACCATTATACTCCAAAGTGCCTGGCGTGAGTTTATTATTTCTGAAATAAAATATTCCCCTCCAGAGTTCAGACCACTATAATGTGATTTTAATTGAACAACATACTCTTCCTATCTTGATCCCATAGAAAACGAGTTAGAAACATCATACTCACTACATCCTGGTTCTTGACAAGCTTCAAATTCCATGGCATCCCCGTCACAGTCATTCTCCTCACAATGCCTTGTTCTGATTCTCATACCTGGGACACAAGGGTATGTGCTAGAGCAAGGGGTCCAGGGTGTCCACGATGTCCACGGTTCTGGTGTAGAAGCTACAAGACAACATCAAATCATTACCAGTCTTTTTCTCCATTTTCTGTTTAGATTAACCCTTACTCCCATAGATTGTTAAATTGCAGTGTGTAAGACATGTACAGTGCTCCCTCTTTACAACGACACCTTATGGGAGATACCATATGTGTGTGTTGTTCGGAGGGAGTTGTTATAGGGAGGGCAAATTAAGACTTGGCTTACATTTGCAAACAGCGTTACGCGGCATCTGATCTGGATTCAAGCTGTTTGTCACTTGTCATTATATGTATTCTATCAAAATCTCCACTTAAATGTAACTGTGAGAGATAACAGAAGACAACAATTTTAAGCAGACGATATTGCAGCAGTAAAAGCATTGGACATAATTGTCCCATTTAGGGAATTGCGGCAAGGGTCGTTGTAAGGAGGGAGTCATTGTTGGGAGGGCCGTTGTAGAGAGGGAACACTGTAGTTGCTGAAAGTGGACTGAAAGTAATGCAGAGGGTTAGTTTAGGAGCTTTCTGATTCACTTTCAGCAGTCCTCAAGGCATCAGCATGTACATGAACTGAAGATTAACGTTGACTAACAGGGCATGATAGAAATATGTTAACAGCTTCTCTATGAGGAGTTTTAATGCACCAAAAGGCTCCTCTATTAGTTGCCTTATAAATAAAGTAAGATGTTGGTTTACTTTTTGCATTGCTCCCATTAATGTATGACCATTCTGGCAGGTTCTAATATACTTTCATCACAATTCCTCTGATTTTGACCAAATTCAGTGTCATCTGATTTATGTCCAATAAAGTACCCGAAAGCGCCACTGTGATTTTTAGGCTATGTCTAAGACGTTGTTTGCTTGAACAAAATAGTTTATAGGCGACATTCCTGTATAGTTTATATCTAGGACAGTGGAGAAGACTTTACTCTCACCCTATAAACAAGACGTTGTCGGCTCTAACAAAATAGTTTATAGGCGACATTCCTGTATAGTTTATATCTAGGACAGTGGAGAAGACTTTACTCTCACCCTATAAACAAGACGTTGTCGGCTCTAACAAAATAGTTTATAGGCGACATTCCTGTATAGTTTATATCTAGGACAGTGGAGAATATTTTACTCTCACCCTATAAACAAGACGTTGTCGGCTCTAACAAAATAGTTTATAGGCGACATTCCTGTATAGTTTATATCTAGGACAGTGGAGAATATTTTATCCTCACCCTATATACAAGACGTGGTCCGATCTAACAAAATAGTTTATAGGCGACATTCCTGTGTAGTTTATATCTAGGACAGTGGAGAATATTTTACTCTCACCCTATAAACAAGACGTGGTCCGATCTAACAAAATAGTTTATAGGCGACACTTCTGTATAGTTTATATCTAGGACAGTGGAAAGTATTTTACTCTCACCCTATAAACAAGACGTGGTCCGATCTAACAAAATAGTTTATAGGTGACATTCCTGTATAGTTTATATCTAGGACAGTGGAGAATATTTTACTCTCACCCTATAAACAAGATGTGGTCCACTCTAACAAAATAGTTTATAGGCGACATTCCTGTATAGTTTATATCTAGGACAGTGGAGAATATTTTACTCTCACCCTATAAACAAGATGTGGTCCACTCTAACAAAATAGTTTATAGGCGACATTCCTGTATAGTTTATATCTAGGACAGTGGAGAATATTTTACTCTCACCCTATAAACAAGATGTGGTCCACTCTAACAAAATAGTTCATAGGCGACATTCCTGTATAGTATATATCTAGGACAGTGGAGAATATTTTACTCTCACCCTATAAACAAGACGTGGTCCGATCTAACAAAATAGTTTATAGGAGACATTCCTGTATAGTTTATATCTAGGACAGTGGAGAATATTTTACTCTCACCCTATAAACAAGACGTGGTCCGATTTAACAAAATAGTTTATAGGCGACATTCCTGTATAGTTTATATCTAGGACAATGGAGAATATTTTACTCTCACCCTATAAACAAGACGTGGTCCAATCTAACAAAATAGTTTATAGGTGACATTCCTGTATAGTTTATATCTAGGACAGTGGAGAATATTTTACTCTCACCCTATAAACAAGACGTGGTCCACTCTAACAAAATAGTTTATAGGCGACATTCCTGTATAGTTTATATCTAGGACAGTGGAGAATATTTTACTCTCAATCTATAAACATGTTTATGTTAAAACAGTTTTGCCAATTGCAAACATATTAGAGTTTAATCAGTAACTAAGTATCTCAGCATCTGAAAAGGCTCCAAACTGTTTGTCTGACTAGATTTTAACCCATTACCCCTTAGCCTGTTTCTAGTATTGAAGATACCTGACTACTCAAAGCAGGTTGAAAGTAAAGCAGAATGCGCCGTAAGGTGCATTCTGCTTTACTTTCAGCCTGCTTTAAACAACCATCTACTAGAAAATAGAAAAAAAATATTATGAAAAATATTCATGACTGTATAAATTTGAACTATTTTCTTCAGTGGCGGAATAAATTAAAGGCGTAAAAAGGTGTTTTTTATCAGATAATGGCTTAATTAATCGTCAAGTTTCATCACAATAAGAAATAAAGTCTGTTGAGTGGTTACACCATTGGGGACTTACAGACAGATTGCTGTATACCCTCAACAACCTCTTCGCGAGGATAAATTACCCAATAGCCTGTTTCTATTATTGAAGATAGATGACCACTTAACTCTTTGAACCCTAGTAACGCATATATGTGTCATTTGCAAACAGTGTATGTGAGAGGAGTACACATGTCCTATGCAAACAGTGTAGACCCTGATCAGAGGGCTCCTTAAGGAGCCCTCTGATCAGGGTCTATACTGTTTGTCATCTTGACATTATTGTAAAAATCAACAAATGGACTAAATTAAATTGAAAATTAGAATTTTCCATTTGAGGTTTCAGGGAGGAAAGGGTTAAAAAGCAGGTTTAACCATAAGAAATATTTTGTAATATCCTAGCAGATGGAAGCTTAAGGTGCATTCTGCTTTACTTTCAACCTGCTTTAAGTGGTCACCTGTCTTCAAACTTTGAAACAGGCTATGGAGTAAAGGGTTAAAACTGTTCAGTTGAATGACTAAGAAGTACTACTTACTTTCACATGGGTCTATGTTACAGTCCTTTGACTCATAACCCTGCATATCACATGTGACATCACCGATGACCTCACGAGTTCTCTCACTCTTGCCAACACCACACTCCTTGCTACAGGCACTCCATTCAGACCATTCTGTATATACACACTCTGAAAAAGGCAGTAGGCAGACCGTTCTATATACATACACTCTGAAAACGGTAGTAGACAGACTAGTAGGTAGATCCGGGTCCAACGTTATAAAGAGTTTGAGTTGAGTCTGAGATCATTCTCAAGTATTTGATTGCTCAGATTTGAGCTTTTGCTCACCCTGAACCATAGATGCAACCCTAGGTGAGTAATCAGAACAAAATTAATGTGAGTTTTTTTAAATCATATAAAGTTACATTTCAACAGATAGCCAACAAAGCTTGCCAACGCCACATTTCAAAACTTTAAGGTAGTGTCTGACGTTAAGATCACAGGGATAAAACTGTGTGCATGGAAAGATTTTGTCCATATACACATGCATACCAGACATGGAAGCAATACCTCAAGGGGCATAGGAGCTATAAACCTTTTGAGAAACCTTAACGCAGATATAACCATAAACACATATAACCATAAACAATATACACATGTATACCAAATATGAAAGCAATACCTCAAGGAACATAGGAGTTATAACTTATAAGCCTTTTTTCGGATTCTAAACAAAGATTTCAAAACCTACCTAAAAGACAGGTGACATTATAAGAGAAAGCTCCTAAATGAGCTTTCTGTTTCACTGTCACCTTGTTTTAAGCACTCACCTGTCATAAACACCTAACAATTAACACAAATTTGTGGAGGTTTTACAGTATATTCAACCTTATATGCAATATATGCAATCTTATATTTGTGTGATCTGTTAGTCTAGACTCTTTAAATGGGCGCTGGATAAAGCAAAATATTCAGCATTTATATATACTATATTTTGCATCTCAGATATTACTTTCACAATAATTGGGAGGAATAAATGACTTTCAGATAAGTAAGAGCAGAAAAATGAAATAGTATTAAACATACGTGTACAGTCTTCGTCATCTACACACTGTATTTCCATGTCATGACAAGTGCTGTAAAAAACAAAAATATAAGGGATGTTAAAACTTAACACCATAGCCTGTTTCTAGTGTTAAATATAGCGACTACTTAAAGCAGATTGAAAGTAAAGCAGAATGTGCCCTAAGGCACATTCTAATTTACTTTCAACCTGCTTTAAGCTACCATCTGCTAGGAAGTAGAAAATATTTCGTTGGTCCATACTCATGACTGAATAGAGGGGAACTATTTTCTTTAGTGGAAGAATAAGTTAAAAGTGTTAACAGACATATATATGGGGTAAAGGGTTAAATGAGCAGTCACTTGAGAAATAACTCTTTTTGATTCTTCTCATACTGCACATTTAAAAATAAAACTGATCCCTCTATGTCCAATTCAATCAATTCAATTCAATTCAATATATTTATTTGGCATAACATATACATGTCTGTTGCCTTAACATTGGCGATATATACATAGGATTAACGAGGAGAGAACCTGTGAAGTGTGACCATTTGGACTATTATCTTTGTTAACCCATTTCCCCATAAATACGCCTTTTTATGCCTTGAATTTATTCATCCATTACAGAAAATAGTTCCAATTCATACAGGCGCATTCTGCTTTACTTTCAGCCTGCTTTAAGCTATTATCTGCTAGAATTTAGAAAATATTTCTTACAATACAGTTTCATAACAGTATAAACTGGAACTATTTCCTTCAGTGGAGGAGTAAATTATAGGCGTAAAAAGGAGTATTTATCATATAATGGGTTAAGACATTTAATCATACACATTTTGTAGAATGAGATTCAGAGAGCATAGGACTGTACACTTACCAGTTTTTACATAATATATGAACAACAGCCCAGGCCGGTATCTCATCACCAGCGTGGAAAGACTCCTCAACGGCGGAGAATTCACCGTCACCATCCAGGTCTATGAATCCTATTCTGTTCTGTGAGTTTACATCATCAAACAGTTCAGAAAATATGGCCTCCGAGAACACACAAATTTCCTCTGTACAAATGTAAAACAATATATATGAATATAGTGTAAAGGTTGACTGTATAGTGTAAAGGCTAGTGCAGACTCAAGTTAATCTATAATTTATTTCTCAACTGAAGAAATTAATTCCACTACCTCACTTTCAACCTGTTTTAAACAACAACCTGTATTATCCCTTAACACTCATAGCTTGTTTCTAGTTTTAACCCATTACCCAATAGCCTTTTTCTAGAATTGAAAATAGGTGACTGCTTAAAGCAGGTTGAAAGTAAAGCAGAATCTAATAAGCCCATTTTATTTTACTTTAAGCCAGTTTTAAGCTATCATCTGCTAGAATATAGAAAATATTTCATATTATACATATTTATGACTGTATAAATTAGAACTATTTTCTTCAGTCGAGAAATAAATCAGAGGCATAAAAAGGCTTATTTATCGGGTACCCGGTAATGGGTTAAAGACAGACAAACACTTAGAGGAAGTTGAAAGTAAAGCTATTAATGCTCTCAGCCTACTTTGAAGAAAATATTTCCTATAATACATAATATTCAATACGATTGTATAAAGAGGAACTATTTTCTTCAGTAGAGGAGTAAATTAAATGCGTAAAAAGGTGTATATATCTTTTGAGTTAGGGGTTAAACAATAATGACCATTTCAGAATTAGTTAAAAGCAATTCTATGAAAAAAATGCTGGTTATGTTGTCAATAACTACAGTCGAACTTCGATGTCTCGAACTCGGTTAAGTCGAACATACCCGTATTTCAAAGTTAAAAGTAGGCTAAGCCACATTTTAACTTTGAAATACGGGTATGTTCGACTAAACCGAGCATGAAATAATACAGTTCATGTGTTGAACTATCGGATAGTTTGAGTTAAGCGAGTACGAGATATCGAAGTTGGACTGTATATGAGTGACTCACGTGGTGTAGTAGTAGTGGTTGAAGACAGAGGAGTGGTTGTTGCTGGGTGCACACATGCCTCTACACTTAGATCTGACACTGTAGGGGCAATGTTACTCTCCACAGCCATAAAGCTGATCTCTACATACCGTCCCTCGGCACCAAAGAAGTTATCCAGGATCGTCTGTGGTTTTTCAGTCACTTCGTACTGGAAAACAGAGCACAGTGTAATCTCCAATCACCAAAACTCCTTAGAAAAGGCCCCAAAGTTATAGAGATTTTTAGTTGAGTCTGAGATCGTTCTCAAGCATTTGATTGGTCAGATTTGAGCTTTTCCTCTTAGCAAAAGCTCAAATATGACCAATCAAATGCTTGAGAATGATATCAGACTCATTTGAAAGCTTGAACCCTGGAAATCTCTGAAAACTCAGCAAATTTCTAAGTCCCAAACTTTTTCTCCTTTTGATAGACTATCAGATTACACTTGAGCTTAATCCCAATCTAAACAGCTTGCCACGGTGTGATTGTATTACATATACATTATATTAAGTATGTATCATATTATGATATATTATTATATTATAATTATTATCTATTTCTTGCAGAAAAAGTAAGTGAAAGTAGAAGCAATGATCTAGGGGATTTGGTGATGACAGTTCCTTTATTTAAACGATGTTTCGACCTAACACTTAGGTCTTCCTCAGCTGATCTATAATAAATAATAAATTCATACCAGTGTTTTATCATGCAATGGAACACGGGTAGGAGTTGAGATGCGTAGTAATTTAATCACGAGGCCTTTAGGCTGAGTGGTTTAATTACAAGCATCTCAACGACTACCCATGTTCGATTGCAAGATAAAACACTGGTATTAATTTATTATTTCGATTCTAACACATAATTTAACCTTAATTTGCACCAAAGTAACGGTGCTACATCTTGTCTTATGCATTTTCAAAGCCATATGACGTCACGTTAGAATGTTACAGTGCGTGAGTGTTTTATTGAGAATTCAAACACAGATACGTCCTTTCTTTGTTTATATGAGGGCATGTGCGAAGTGTGTTAGAATTGTGTATCAATTATAAATTGACAAATTTGTTGTTTGTTTCAATTGACATGACTTGTAGGAAGCCAATGTTACATACCTCTCTTGCTTCAACTACTTTGTTGTCAGAATCAAGTACAACGATGGTGGCCATCTCGCCAATCTCAGCATTCTTGATTGTGACCTCAACATTGTAGATCTCTCCTACAACATCCTTGGTCTTACTAACATCCACAAGTATAGTGACATCATTGTTCTCATCTGGGTTAGGTCTGAATCCTTCACTGGTCAGAGAATCCTCAGGAACTGTGCCTAAGATAAAACATCAATGCAAATCTTCAATTATGGTCAAAATGAGTTTTAACTAGTATTAGAATACAGTACAACCCCTCTATTACGACCACTAAAATGAAGGCTCATTGATTGTATAAAAGACAGGTGACCGCTTAAAACAAAGGTGGCAGTGAAACAAAAAGCTCCTAAAGGAGCTTTCTGTTTTACTGTCACCTTGCTTTAAGCAGACACCTATTTTAAATTACTATCAATTAACAAAGTTTAGTGGTCGTAATAGAGGGGTTTTACTGTACTTAGGAAAAATGGAAAAGCTTGATAAATATTCTACACTGTGAAACAATAGAATGTTTTTGGTCGTGTCAAGTCATTTTCCTGCTATGTCAGTGGACAAATTCAAGTCAACACTGCCATATGGTTCTTTTGACCATTTGATTGTGTTTTGCTTTAATAATTGTAACCTCTCCGTCAAAATTGTTATTCGGCAATATTTCCCCCAGAAATGAGTGCAGACTCAAAGTCATGTATCATAGAAAACAGTGCAGACCCTGGTCAGACAGCTTCTTCAGGATCTGGGTCTAAACTTTTTACAAAAAGCGTCTGACAGGATATATATTATGGCATATTATTACACATTGCTTTGAGTTACAATGTTAATTTCCCAGACTAAAATGAAACATTTTGCATGTCTTTTACATCTATCCAAAACTTACTGTCACTCTATATGATATTCTTTTTGTCACTCTATATGATATTATTTTCTCTATTCTTCTTTCTTTTTTGTAATGATATAAACAATGTGACGTCTTAGACGTCGACGTGGTTTCCCGCGTAACATGCACGGCGGCTTTAAATTGGTATTCACAACATATCTTATAAGATACGTACGAGACCATTCCTCAGCCAGTGTTGATAAGCTCAGTGTAATAAAATAAATATTAGATGGCAGTTTGCGTGACATTCAAATTGTGAACCCTCAAAAACAAGAATGTCACCCTAGGCTTCGCCTCGGGTGACATTCTGTTTCTCGGGTTGACAATTTGAATGTCACGCAAACTGCCATCTAATATTTATAAACTGTTCGCTAGAAATAGCTAAATAAAAGTGTCAAACATTTTAGATCTGAATTCCAACTCATTGGAGATGTGTGTCGGCATCAGCCAAGCTGTGGCATGAGGTAGAAACTTACCTTGATTTCCTTCTGGTCCATACACAGCCACCTCAGTCTCATTCATTGGATGGACACAAACCTCTGTCAAAAATAAATACAATTCTTTGTATTAATTTTAATTTTGATGATACATTTTTTAGTCAAAATACTATAAAGGCTCCAGATAAAAGGCAGTAAACCAATTAAATCCATCGATTTTCTTGCTCATTTCTGACCCAAATCTATGGTGTTACAGCTGATTAGAATCAACTTGAAGAGCCATATTTTAACTTTGAAATGTAGATATATTTGACTTAACCCATTACACCATAGCCTTTTTCTAAAATTGAAAATAGGCGACCACTTAAGCAGGCTAAAAGTAAAGCAGAACTTGCCTTAAGGCACATTCTGCTTTACTTCAGCCTGTTGTGACCATCTGAAAACATTTCTTGAGCTACATATTACTGACCATAAAATGTGGATTTATTTTCTTCAGTGGGAGAATAAATTAAAGGTTGTAATGGATTATACTTATCACATAATCAACAAATGATACAAAACTCTGAATTTTCTTACTTTCTCATTTGCCACAGCTATTAGGAAAACGATTCGTAATAACTGTTATTTAAGAAATGAATTGATTTTTTTCGGTGTTTAAGCAAAATGAACGACAGAAAATTTTCGGCAAATACCATGAATCGCATTAGCGATTCATGGTAAATTTGCCGATAATTTTCTGTCGTTCATTTCGCTTGAACACCGAAAAAAATCTGTTCATTTCTTATATTTACAATATATTTGCTGTAATTTCTAACATTAAATAAACATTTTGTAAGTACGCATGTATGTTTAATCCATATAAGAGGTAGATAACACGAATAATGTGTACCCTATAATGAACAGCCATGACCGATTTACTAAAGCTGTGTACATTCGAAAGCAGAAAAATAAGTCCTATTGTTTACATTCAAGTCAACAACTTGACAGTTTGGCGCGAAAAATGCCGATTTTTTACGTCATTGGAAGTGATGTCATTTTAAAGTAGGATAAATATATCGGTTTTTTTTGTCATAAAGAACACAGATAGCCGCTGTTTCTAAGGTATGTCAACTTTCTTGCAGTTTATATCATTAATAAAGAAGAAATTTAGTCGTGAATAATGGTTTTCATTAATAGGAAGTCATAGATCGGTAAAGAACAAATTTTGAAAAAATCCGCCAAATGTTTGCTGTCCAAGTTCTTCAGATTAATTCGCGAATGAAAACTGTATATGCCCCGCCTCCTCTTCGAAACTTTTCCATTAGTCCCACCCTCTCGAAAAGTGGTGTTTATACGAAATGAACAGCAGTTTTGTCAATGGAATTAAATGTGGCGATTGTAAATATCATGACTTGAACGGTCTTACTGTACAAGTGCACTTTATGGCGACCTGGTAGAGTGCATGACTGCGACCTTACTTATATGACACACAGGGGAGAAGAAATGGCCCAGGCCATTCCTTCCCCCCTCACTTACTTATATGACACAAAGGGGAGAAGAAACGGTCCAGGCCATTCCTTCCCCCCTTACTAACTTAACTAAGACATAGGGGGGAAGAAATGGCCTAGGCCTTTCTTTCCCCCTCACTTACTTATATGACACACAGGGGAGAAGAAATGGCCCAGGCCATTCCTTCCCCCCTCACTTACTTTTATGACACACAGGGGAGAAGAAATGGCCTAGGCCATTCTTTCCCCCCTCACTTACTTATATGACACACAGGGGAGAAAAAAGGCCCAGGTCATTCCTTCCCCCCTCACTTACTTTTATGACACACAGGGGAGAAGAAGAGGCCCAGGCCATTCCTTCCCCCCCCCCCTCCCCTTACTAACTTAATAAGACATAGGGGGGAAGAAATAGCCTAGGCCATTCTTTCCCCCCTCACTTACTTACATGACACACAGGGGAGAAGAAATGGCCCAGGCCATTCCTTCCCCCCTCACTTACTTATATGACACACAGGGGAGAAGAAACGGCCCAGGCCATTCCTTCCCCCCTTACTAACTTAACTGACACACATAGGAGAAGAAATGTCCCAGCCCATTTTTTTTCTACTTACTTACTTAACTGAAAAAAAAATAGGGGTGGGGAAGAAACTGACCGACTGGGCCGTTTCTTCCCCGGGGAAGAAATGGCCTAGGGGGGGAAGAAATGGCCCGGGCCGTTTCTTCCCCGGGGGAAGGAATGGGCCGGCCCATTCCTTGGGGAAGAAATGGCCTGGGGAAGAAATGGCCCGTTACACCGGGTCCAAACCTGGGTCGGCGCGGGTGTTTCTTTATAAAAAACACCCGGTTACATTGGACACCAAAAATTGTTTGCAGGGGGTATAAAAATTCGTAGCAGACGGACAAAGTTTTGGAGCGCTTCCTACTGCATTTTTTTTCACAATGACTGTAAATAATCTATATCAATATGAATTTAAAATCTATATATAATGGTATTTAGTGTTTAAAAAAAAGATTGGGAAATAAACTAGATTCAATCTAGGTCAAATACAATGTGGATTTCTAATTTTATAGTAGTGAAGATTAATGCGCAGCGACTTAACCCTAAGCTCCGCCTCCTAAGGTTTGAGTGTCTATAAGAAATGAACACCGAATTTTACAATGGAAAGAGATAGGGCGAATGTACATATTGGGTTTTGTTCATCCATAGATAAAAACAGTATCAAAATAAACTAAAGAAAAACAATATTAATGTGTTGTGAAAAGACTTCTCTGACAACATATTTAATTTTTCAATTAAGATTTAGGTTAAAAATTGTGTCTTACTGAATAAAAATGATCATTTGACACTTAGTTTTCATTTTCAAAATTACGTCATTATGATGTCATGACGTCATTATGACGTAAAATCAGGAAAGAATTGACCAGTTGGACCCTTGAAAGATTTTCATTGACTTATGGCGTTTCAAATAATAATGTCTTCTCCACTGCAGCTGCAAAATCCTTTCCCCCATAGATACTCCTTTTGACGCCTTTACCATTAACTCATACTCCCCCATAGATACTCCTTTTGACGCCTTTACCATTAACTCATACTCCCCCATAGATACTCCTTTTGATGCCTTTACCATTAACTGATACTCCCCCATAGATACTCCTTTTGACGCCTTTACCATTAACTGATACAGAGGAGAAGGAGCTAGTGTCTTTCCTGATAAATATGTCTACGCAAAAACTATTATTTACATTGCAAACAGTTAAGAGCCTGATCAGAGGCCGGGTAGCCTAGTGTCTGATCAGGCTCCAAACTGTTTGCCACTCAGATTAAAATAAATACGGTAGTCACGGTAGTTGTTCTGGTTAATAGTAATTGGTGGAAATTTATGCAAGCTGAAAGTAAAGCAGAAAGCTCCTTCAGTTTGGTTTAAACATTGAAAACAGACTGAAAGTATAGTAAAAATCAATCAAAGGGAGGTTGTGTCTACTCCTTTCAGCATCTGAATCACTGAAAACAGATATGAGAGAAAGCATATGCATACCTATGTGTTCATAGCAAGCCTTGATCAAGACCTCTGAGATGGTTGGGTTGTTTTTGGTGGCTTCTCCATCACGTTTGTAGAACATTATTTCCACCACAGGACCCACTGCACTGAGACTGACAGAAACCAACTCATCATCAGCGATGCCATCAATAATCTATAAACACAAGAAAGAACATGAGACAAACATATTACAATGAGAAATAGTGTAAATACCTAAACATAAACTTGGAGCAAAATCCTAAAACGTAAGCCTAGAACTTAATGTAAGAAGCTGCAAGACATTAAGTACCTGCAGAAAATCTAAATCAATTGACTGAAATATTAAACAGCTAGCTAGGGCTCCAGATAATATATCTTTATTTCTGCTTTAAGCCCTATTGTGTCACTCTCATTAGAAGTCTAATGAAGTGCTAACACCATAGGATTTGATGTTAAAATGAGTGAGAAAATATTGCATTTGCTCAGTTTAAACTCCTCCCCACTTATCAGGAGTCCTGAATTTGAAGTGAAACAAGATGATTGGGAATAATAGAAAGACAGAAAAAAAGAAAGACAGACATACAGATTTTCAGAATGTACCCCAATAGCTTTCAAGTTTACAAACCTTTTCTTGCAATGGTTCCACATCATCTGCATTCTCAAGGACCATAACCTTCACCTTGCTCACATATTTCAACTTCATGTCAACTCCAACAATCTCCACTGTGTTGTTGGTTAGTATCTCAGTGACAAATGTTGCCTTGGTGGCACCATCAGGAATGGAGAAACTTTGGCCAGTGCCAATCAAGGCTTGAGACGGAGACCCCGTAAATGCCTGACCAGCTCTGCCAATCACATTAATCACGCTGACGGCTAGCTCATCAGTTTCGATGGTAACATTGGAATGTTCACAAACAGCTGAAATATAAACACAGCTTCACGGTTACATAGAGTGTGGCCAGTTGTTTTTTTCATACATCTACCTCTATGAACACAATAAATAGAGAATCTTGTATGAGTGCTCATTATTTATCATCTTTAATAAACGAGTTGACTAAAATAATAGGACCCTAGCCTTAGTCAATTAAAAATGATAAATAATGAGCACAAATGTGAGATCTATTTATCACATAACAAGTTTAAGCATCTATTAAATTGATTAAAGCCATAGTTTGTAGACCCTCCGCTATATAGATTTTCCGCCAAAGCGTTACATTGTTTACCTTAACATAATAGTAAATGACGTCATTTGGCGTCCCGCTACATGCAGCGCTTGTGGAGGAACATGTTGGGCCAGAGCCCAAAAAACAATTTCCACTAGTGGATTGCCATATTTATACAATCGCTTTATGCAACTCCCAGACCGCAAATTATGTGATAAATATTCTATACATTACTTAAATAAAACAAAAACTCAGCCCACTATGAACATACATAATCTTTTCTATTTCAATGGTAAAGGAAAGATGGAAAGATGGAAACATTTCCCTGAGAAAAGAGTGCAGACTCATATCTGACAGATCCTACAAGAAAACAGTGCAGACTCTGATCAGAGGGCTCCTGCAGTAGCTGTCTGATGTGATTCCAAAAGCCTAAATAGTAAATATACACTAGTTACCTATTACCCCATAGCCCCTTTCTATTATTGAAGACAGGTGACCACTTAAAGCAGGTTGAAGTAAAGCAGAATGCGCCTTAAGGCACATTCTGCTTTACTTTCAGCCTGCTTTAAGCCATTATCTGCTAGAATACTATTTAGAAACTTTTTCTTATTATACATGTTTATGACTGAATAAATTTGACATATTTTCTTCAGTAAAGGAATAAATCAAAGGCGTAAAAAGGCGTACTTATGGGGTAATGGGTTAACCTATTACCAGATATCCTACTAGTATTAAAGATAGGTTGCCACTTAAAGCAGGTTGCCACATAAAGCAGAGGCACATTCTGCTTTACTTTAATCCTACTTTAAGCTACAATCTACAAGAATATAAACAAGAGCCGTATACGGCCCTAAATCGCTCACCTGGAACAGTTGATGTAAATGTAAAATATCTTGGAAAGCTGAGCAGATGATGCTGTGTGCCAAAATTCTAAGCTCAGGGTACTGTAGTGTATGACAAGAATTTTTTTTGAAGTAAGTAAATGTGTGACCCCCAGGGCAGTGTCATCTTTTACCCAGGGACATAATTTGAACAATCTTGATAGAGGACCTGCAGTTGATGGTTTGTGTCAAATAGCTAAGCTCAGGGTACTGTGGCTTCATTATGATGCAGACAAGAAGAGTTTAGTTTTAATTGAAAAAAATCTATTTTTAGCTCCTGTGACCCAGTTATGCAATGGACCGGGACAGTTTGAACAATATTGGTAAAGGTCTTCTAGAAGTGTCACCATACCAAATATCAAAGCTCTGGCCATATTAGTTTCAGAGAAGAAGATGTTTGAAGATTTCACTATATAACTCTATGTAAATTTGTGAACCCTTGGGTGAGGTCATTTTTGACCCCAGGGACATAATTTGAACAACTTTAATAGAGAACCTGTAGATGATGCTTTGCGCCAAATATCTAAGCTCAGGGTACTGTGGTTCCAGACAAGAAGATTTTTTATGTTTTTTAATGAAAAAAATCTATTTTTAGCTCGTGTGACCTAGATATGCAATGGACCGGAACAGTTGGAACAATATTGGTAAAGGTCCTCTAGAAGTGTCACCACATCAAATATCAAAGCTCTGGCCATATTAGTTTCAGAGAAGATGTGTGAAGATTTCACTATATAACTCTACGTAATTTTGTGACCCCTGGGGCGGGGTCATTTTTGACCCCAGGGACATAATTTGATCAACTTTGATAGAGGACCTGTAGATGATGCTTTGTGCCAAATATCGAAGCTCAGGGTACTTAGGTTTCAGACAAGAAGATTTTTTAAGTTTTTATTGAAACAATCTATTTTTAGCTCCTGTGACCTAGATATGCAACGGACCGGAACAGTTTGAACAACTTTCAAAGAGAACCATATAAGGATCATTCCTGTTAAATTTGGTAAAAATCCTTACAGTAGTTTAGGAGGAGATGTCATTTAAAGAAATTGTTGACGACGGACGAACGAACGGACGAATGGACGGACGACGGACACAGCACGATCAAAATAGCTCACCTTGGCACTTTGTGCCAGGTGAGCTAAAAACATTTGTTACAATATTCATGACTCTATAGAATTGAACTATTTTCTTCATTGGAGGAATAAATTTTGAGGTGTAAAAAGTCATATTTATTGGGTAATGGGTAATGCTTCAAGCATAAAGTGGTGCACTACTACTTTGTAAATATTTTGTTCTTTGTTTATGCATTCTTGTAAATATTGTACATTCTTTCGAGGGCCACAGGGAGATTAGTTTTCTATCTGTACTAATTGTGATACCCTCTTGAAATAAAGTCTTTATTATTAACCCATTACCCCATAGCCTGTTTCTTGTTTTGAAGATAGGTGACCACTTAAAGCAGGTTAAAAATAAAGCAGAATGCACCTTTGAGTCAGCCTGCTTTAAGCTATTATCTGTTAGAGTATAGAAAATATTTCTTATAAATCTTATTTGTAACAGTATAAATTGGAACTATTTTCTTCAGTAAGGGAATAAATTAAAGGCGTAAAACGGCATATTTATGGGATAATGGGTTAATATGTATTTAGGCTTTGCCTATGGACGGAAAAAAGCAAAATTGTATTAATGAAAATGGAATAGATCTATCGCCAGTGTGTGATCAGCGCTCTTGTATCAGTTCGTTGTGTATTCCAGATCACACTCGAGGCTACGCCTCTCGTGACTGAGATCTGGATTACACAACCGACTCAAACTTTTATTATAAACCTAAATTGTAAGGGACAAGATCTATCATATATTGTTACCCAATAATCAAATAGATAATAAATTATATAAACACCCGTGTATACAATGTTAAAAGTTAAAACTCCTCCGTACAGCTATATTATCAGGGCTGCCATTTCTCCGGATTTTTCCTAAATCTCCGGATTTTCCCCCAGGATATAGTAGCTTAAAGCAGGCTGAAAGTAAAGCAGAATGTGCCATAAGGCTCATTCTGCTTTACTTCCAGTCTGCTTTAAGTAGATCTAGTCACATGCCAACAAAACTTGAAATCGGCTATGGGGTAAAGGTACGATTCGTAAAATCGCGCTTGAAAAATGCATATTTGGAAATCTTAGGATTTTTCATTTCAACTTATGGCAGCCCTGTATTATAATGCAATCTGAAACTATTTTTGGAAGTCATCTGACCACCAATAATGACGTCATTATTTTGTATTGATGACGTAAGGTAATCCGTTCATTTTTATCGGTTCGATTGAGAAGTAGCTTTTTGCAAATAACGTTCATTTTTAGCGTTAAAGGGTATGGATTGAACTGTTTGAAAGTTTGTCATTTGGAGGAAATTATTACAAGTGAGTGTTGTGGATTATTCATTCTTAAAATGGTTTAAAAATATCACCGAAATCGGGAATTCCGAAACGTCACGCACAACTCTTCGTAAAAGCCGTGACATCATCATCCAATATGTCAGCCCCCATGTTTTGTAGTTGCCTAGTTTTGAGGAAATTATTCACGTGCAAATCAAACACTTTTCAAAGTCTATCAGTGATTAAATAGAATTGGAATACCTTTGATTTTATCGTGCATTACTTAAGAACTGAAAAAAGGCAAGCCTTTTTTCCGTAATATTATTATTACAGAGAGACTTACGTGCTGGTGTGGTGGTGATTACAGGGTGGACACAAGCCTCTACACTGAGGTTAGAGACAACAGGAAAAACACCATCAGCTCTACCAATAAACATGATCTCAACATAGCGACCTTCAATGCCTTCAAAATTGTCATTCACTTTCTGCTCGGATTCTGTGATGATGTACTGAAAGAAATTCACATAATACTAAATTACTACGATATCTCAACCTTGTTAAAAAAATTCAACTGCTTTACCCTATCATCTGCTAGAGTATAGAAAATATTTTTTCGGTATATGTTTTGACTGCATAAAGGGGTACTATTTTCTTCAGAGGAGGAATAAATTATATGCGAAAAGAGGTGCTTCAACAGGGAAAAGGGTTAAAAGGGAAATAATTATGTCTTCTCCCTTTTAGTTACATCATCAGTGTGATCTGTTATAACTTTCAATTCTCTATACATTAAAACCTCTCTATAACAACCACTAAGACAAAGGATAATTGATTTTATTACACCTCGCTTTGAGTTACAATGTTAAATTCCCATAGACCTACAGTTAACATTTTGCATGTCTTTTACATCTATTCAAAATATACTGTCACTCTTTATGATATTCTTTTTGTGACGTCACTCTAAAGGACATTACTTTTTTACTCCGAAAACGAACTGTCAGCATTGACATGACTTTCGCTATTGGCTACATTGGAACGTTTTAACGAGTGGTAACTTGTAATCAACTTTTGGCATTTTCTGTACAAGTTGCTTCCTTTTGTCCATTCCTTAACGATTTGCCATCATTTCGGAAGAGGATATTTGCCACCTAGACAATGTAAAGACGCTGTTTCTTCAATTTACTTATCATAACGTTCTTCTTTATTTCTTGTAATATAATTATAAACAATGTGACGTCGTAAGACGGCGACGTCATTTCCCGCGTTATGTACATGTCCGCGCTAAATTGGTATTCACAACACATTTTATAAAAGACGAATAAAACGATTCCAAAGCCAGGGTTGATAAGCTCGGTGTAATAAAATAAATATCAGATGTCAGTTTGCGTGACATTCAAATTGTCAACCCTCGAAAACAAGAATGTCACCTCGGCTACGCCTCGGGGTGACATGCTGTTTCTCGGGTTGACAATTTGAATGTCACGCAAACTGCCATCAAATATTTATATAGTATTAAAGACAGGTGACAGCTTAAAGCAAGGTGACAGTAAAACAGAAAGCTCCTATTTTTTTTTTTTTTAAAGGAGCTTTCTGTTTTACTGTCACCTTGCTTTAAGCAGTCACCTGTCGTAAACCCCTAATAATTAACACAATTTAGTGGTCGTAATAGAGAGGTTTCACTGTATTTCTATAATTGTTTCTCTATTTATAGTTAGAACATATTAAGTGAAATCTGAATGGTTAAGAAGGTCAAAGCGAAGTGTCAGCGGGCGTGACCCTTCTTAGCCATTAAGATTTCATTTAATATGTCCTAAATAACTTAGAATATAACCTATATTTTGATTGGCCCATTCCAAAATTTCTTGTACACAAACCTCGTTTATTCTGGTTGTGAGATCACCAAACATGGCAGTGTTTACAACTAGTTGCTACGAGGCGGAGCTATATATATGATGTGTAGACACCACGCAACGTCAAAACTTCTTAATGATTAAGTGCTGTACTTAATGGGGTGCATAAGGCAGTCTGATTGGTTAAAAATGTAGGTTATATTCTAATCTTACACTTCTAGTCTCCTCGGTGTTATCATCATCATCAAGAACTGTAATCTGTAATTGCTCGCCAATCTCAGCGTTCTTGAGGATAAACTCTACATTATAGATGTCTCCCTCTGCTCCACTCTGGCCACTGATATCCACTAGCATCGTCACCACATTGCTGTCATCTGGAGTTGGACGGTACCCATCAATGGTTAGAGAATCTTGGGGAACCGTTCCTGAAATTTATTTTTTTGTATCTTAATATTTTATAGCTTTTAAATAATTCAACCCTGCATAGCCATTCCAGTTTCCAATTAAGTCTAGTATATTTTTGACTATTTAGGTTTGATTTTGACAATATATGTACAGTAAAACCCTTCTAATATGACCACAAAATATAATTTGGTGTTTAATGCAGGTGGCTACTTAAATCAAGATGAAAGTGAAACAGAAAACCTCCTGTTAGATTACACTGAGAGGATTTTCTAACCGGCCACTTTTTAAACACATATTTTTCGAAACAGGAAATGACACATTGACGTAATCAGTTTTATTTCAAATACTAGGTTGAATGTGCATTGAACCGAATACTTGAACTTTGAGTCTCTCTCTACGTTACGTCATACATCCAAATTTGAGGATTAAGGTATTTTGCATGTGCGAAGCGTGTATGGGACATTGGTAAACACGGCTTTTGATAATTTGTTGGTCATCAATCGTCCTAACAGAAAAAATTTAACATGTCGATAAAGTGGGTTGTACGAATCAAAAAAGCACTCGAAATGTTGTATTCAGAGCCAACCTGAACTACCACGTTAACGTCATGGTCGTGTTTCGTCTTATGTGCCATAAAATCGTTAACATTATAAGCTAAATATTAAACATCAATATCTTATTTCACCAACTGCAACTCAATTCAACATGTTGTTCGCCAATATCTGCTTGTTTTAAGGAATTTTTGTCTGACCGGAAGTGTAGAGACTAACGTCATTAGCGCCTACAGACGAAAATCTCACGTATACGGAATCTTTCATTTTGGTAATCACACACTCGCTCGTATGTTTCCATGCGTCTACGCTGACTCACTGCCACAGTTCATGCATGGCGGGACCGTCCAATATGTCAAAATAACATAACATACTGCGTTAACGGCATCAGCGCCAATCGTTTAAATGCTAAAGTTTAACTCGGCGGCTTAAAATTCACCTTTTTTTTATTGATACATGAACATTGCATGTCGCAGAAGACGTTAAGGATGGCATTTTCTAAGTATTCTGTAAATGTCACTAAGCCATCTCTGACAGCTAGTGGCATTTTTGGTATTCTACATATTGTAAGAAAACAGACCAGGAGTTGCCTCAAACTTTTTTTTCAGTGCCAATTGAAAAATATTCCATCAATACTTACATTTTTTTTTCAAACTAATCATTTAAGTGCTACATTTGGCACGTTAAAAGCCTGTAGCCCAACAGACAAATGTACTCCATGACATTGTGACTTATCATTTTCGGGTTAGGTTCCAATTACATTCATATTTTCCATAATTCGTGATCAATTTTATTAAAACTATTTTTCCTATTATACAACATCTTCATCTCATGGAAAATGTATCTTTTGGCATCCGGATTAACTAGTTTTTAAAGTAGCACCTTTATATCTAACTGGACGTTTAGAAAATCCTTTCAGTGTACTTTAAAAAAATGAAACTACAGTAGAACCTATTTTAGTTTATCATTAAAAAGAAAGGTAGGATGCGAATAACTACAGGCACCGATCTAGTAGACAAAACATTTATTGATCTACCGGTTTCGACCTTATTCAGGTTTTACTTTTTATTTCAAGTGCTTAAGAAGTACTAGTATATATGGCAAATGTTGCGATCTCGGACAACAACAACTAACTAACGACAATAGGAACGCCGGAGTGAGGACAATAGCTCATTTTTTCTTTGAAAATTAATAAACCCAACAGTGTGATTTTAAGTTTACCCACCTCGCCGTCCTTGAGGTCCTGTGACTGTTACATCCGACGTGTTCATGGCCTCATAGCACACTGAAAACATATAAAGTCTGCACTACAGGGCTGCCATAAGTTGATCATGAAAAATTCCTAAGATTTCAAAATTTTCTATTCTTCAAGGGCGTTTACTTAAAGCAGGTTGAAAGTAAAGCAGAATATGCCTTAAGGCACATTCTGCTTTACTTTTCAGCCTGCTTTAAGCTACCATCTGCTTGGATAAAATTCTGAAGATTTCGGAAAAATCCTGAGAAATGGCAGCACTGGCACTTTATATAATCACTACGTACAATACATTAAGAGATCCCCCTCCTAATGTTGATCATATAGAATGTCTTATACATTCTGAAATCTAACCGGGCCGGCCTTTCCCTCACAGAATTGCCTTATCTTATTCAGGGCTGCCATTTCTTCAGATTTTCGTTCAAAAGCGCTTCACATGAAATTATATAAATGTACCTACAAATCGAGAAAAGACAAATAACTACATTCACAATAAACATGATACATTATGGAGTTACATGGAAACATGAAAGAAAATCATCATGTATACTGTACCTTCTTCAACATGGTAGCATGCCTTGATAAGAACATCATATATTGTTGGGTTGTTTGTGACAGGTTCATTGTCCTTCTTGTAGAACTTAATGGCCAAGACATTACCATATCCACGTACATTTACTGACACAAGCTCATCATTCACAATGCCTTGTACATCCTGTTGGGATAAATTCATTGGTGTTAATCACAGGTTACAATTTGTCTCATTCACCCCTGAAACTTTTCATGGAAAAGTTCAATTTCAAAATAAGTCTAGTCTATTTTTGACTATTTGGGGTTTGTTTTAACAATATATTTCAAAATGACAAACAGTGCAGACCCTGATCAGAGGGCTCCTGAAGGAGCCCTCTGATCAGGGTCTATACTGTTTGCATGATACAAGTATAATCCTCACAGGTACAGTGTTTGTAAATGATGATTATACTTGTTGCTAGGGTTGAACGTGTATAAAGCAGGGTGAAATTTAAGAAGAGAGAAGACAGATGGATGCTTAACCCAACATACTCCATTGCCTGTTTATTATTTTGAAGACAGATTACCACTTAAATCAGACTGAAAGTAAAGCAGAATGCACCTTAAGGTGCAATCTGCTTTACTTTCAGGCTGCTTTAGAGCTACCATCAACTAGGATATAGAAAATATTTATTTTGGTGCATATGCCTGACAGTATGAGAAAGACCTATTTTCTTCTGTGGAGTAATAAATTTATGGTGTTAAAAGGGGTATATATGGAGTAATGGGTTAAAGCAGGACAAAAGTATAGCAGAAAACTCCTCAAGGAGCTTCCAGCCTGCTTTAAGCTACCATCTGCCGGCTGCATGGCTTAGTGGTAGAGCGTCCGCTTGCAGTGCGGGAGGTTGCGGGTTCAATCCCCGGCCGGGTCAAACCAAAGACTTGAAAATTGGTAGTAATGGCTTCCCTCCTTGGCGCTCAGGATTTTGGGTTAGCATTACGACTGGTTCGTCAGTGTCAGGATAAAGTGACCGGCCGGGTACAGTCCCATTGGTGCACCTAAAAAGTGCCCCTTCTCATAATCATCAGAATTGATGGCGTACAAGTATTAAATAGAAATCTGCTAGGACATAGGGAATATTTCTTGTGCATATAACTGTATAATGGAGAACTATGTTGTTTAGTGAAGGAACAATTAACCCTTAGCCCGCCAAATAAATTGTCGTCTGCTATATTTCTCATCTGCTTCAAGTTTCAAAGTGCTTCAAAGTTGCTCAAAATTGCTGAAAATGTTGTCCGAGTGTCAAACAGCTTGGATCCGGATGAGACGCCGAGTTACTCGGCGTCTCATCCGGATCCAAGCTGTTTGCATATGGAGCTATAGTCGTGACTGGCAGGCTAAGGGTTAAAGGTGTAAAATAGTATTGGGTAATTGGTTATAACAAGTTTGACTGTAAATTAAAACTACAGTAAACCCCTCTAAACCGGACATGTGTGGGGAGAACATAAATTTCCGGTTAATAGGGGTTTCAGGTTTAGAGGGGTTTTAACCCATAGCTTGTTTCTAGTAAGGAAGATAGCTGATCACTTAAAGCAGGTTGAAAGTAAAGCAGAATGCGCCTTAAGGCGCATTCTGCTTTACTTTCAACCTGGTTTAAGCTATCATCTGCTAGAATATAGAAACTATTTCTGATGATACATATTCATGAATGTATTTTCTTCAGTAAAGGAATAAATAAAAGGCATAAAAATGTCTATTTATGGTAAATTTGGTTGAAATAAAGAAGGGGTGGTAAACGGTATCAACGTTTTTGTCCGGTTTAGAGAGAATCCGGTATTTAGAGGTTCCAGTTTAGAGGGGGTTTACTGTATACCTTTTCAACAACTGGTTCTGTGGATTCTGCGTTCTCATACAAGTACACCTTCACACGCCATACATGTTTTAGCCTCATTTCCACGGCTGTTATAGTAGCCAGTTCTGTGGAGTTGATGGTTGTGATGAGAGTTCCCCTTGTGGCCCCATCCTGTAGTTCAAGAACTGCCCCAGAGCCATACAGAGCCTGTGTTGGTGGGTTAGTGAGCTTCTGGCCACCACTGTTGATGATTTTAGTAACTTCCACAAATACACCATTGGTGTCAATGGTAATGTTGTTCTCCTCGCATGGGTCTGAAAAAAATGTCCAGTACTCAAGTAACCCTTTTAGCACATTTAATTAATTACTCCACTGAAGAAAATTATTCCAATTTATACAGACATGAATATGCATCATAAGAAATATTTTCTATTTTCTAGCAGATTGTAGACTGGTAGATGTTTTGGTTAATAAAAAGACCCACAAGGAAGCATATTAACCCACAAAAATTAATTAGTTTTGAAAGAGTTAAGCACCATCAAGTCTATTTGGAAAGAACAGTTTGTACACCAGTGTACCTGTGAAGTTGTGATCAGATATAGTGAATCTAACACCACCCTGAGTGTCAGATAAGGATATCCCACCCAAGGTTTGAAGATATTTTAGGAACACGAGGCTTTGCCGAGTGTTCCTTAAATATTTACAAACTGAGGGTGGCAATTCCTTCTGACACTCAACAATTATTGTTCCGCATGGATTCATGAATCAAATTAGCATAAAATAGTTCAGCTTGTCTGTCCGGACAGATAAGGTTATCTCACACCCCCTAGTTTTCGGTATACCTCTGTCCGAGAGATGAGAAAAGGGGTTCTAACACAGAGTTGACTTACATGGTGTGGTTGTGGCCAGCGGGTGTACACATGCCTCTACACTCAGGTTGCTAACAACAGGTGTGGACCCATCCTTGACAATAAATCTCACTTCAACATACCGACCTTCAATACCCTCAAAGTTGTCATTGATTGTTACTGTATTCTTCTTTATCTCATACTACAAATAAATATCAAATAATAAACTGTTAATAACACTTGCATTTACATACTTTCATATCATTAATTTTGAGCTGTACGTTTCTTCATTTCAAAGTACAACAACAATTTTATTATACTAAACATGATTACTCATACTATTTCAAATCAATAATATATCTGTAAACCCTTTAACCCATAGCATGTTTCTAGTATTGAAGATAAGTGACCACTTAAAGCAGGTTGAAAGTAAAGCAGAATGTGCCTTAAGGCACATTCTGCTTTACTTTCAGCCTGCTTTAAGCAACCATCTGTTAGAAAATATGAAATATATCTTATGGTATAGTCCTTGTATAATTTGGAACACTCTTCAGTGCAGTAATAAAATTAAAGGCATAAAAAGGCATACCATATTTATTGGGAGAAAGGGTTACTCTACCACCTGATGAAAACAAGGTGAGTGGGGATGATGGCTGTACAATAACTAGAAGTAGAAGAGATACACATATAGAATTCTTGCAGCCATTACAGATATATAGCTAGTGTAATGGACACCAAAGCATGGGACAAGGTCAAATGGTAGACCCCGGCTCACCTATACAGATACATTACGCCAGGACACAGGACTGCAACTGAAAGATCTGCCTGCAGCTATGAATGACAGGGACGTGTGGAAAAGCATCATCTGCCATACTCTGGCGAATTATGCATAAGCATAAGCACAGATATATATCTATTTTCAAATGTGTTTCGCCACACGTTTGAAAATACAAGTAATAATAGAAGGTGTGTTTAGTCGTTTTTTATCTTTATAGTTATTTATACTTTTGCCAGTCCGGCTTTTGCCAGAATATTTCACCTTTTCCGTCTATATATCTATCTATATAATATATGAGAAATTCTTGTATACTATTCAACAATAAAATATACACAAATCAAACAACTATAATTTACATCTCTTATGTCCTTTGTATTGTGGTCATCATCTAGAACAACAAATTCTAAGAATTCTCCTATCTCAGCATTCTTGATGGTGACTTCGACGTTGTAGATGGGTCCCACAACACCATTTTGACTACTGACGTCTACCAGCATTGTCACTTCATTGTTCTCATCAGGTATAGGCTTGTAACCATCCTCTGTAACAGCATCTTTAGGTTCTGTACCTGTAAAACAGGGAACCAGACTATGCAATACAGTCTATATTTCATGAGTGCTCTACTTAAACCATTACCTCATAGCTTGTTTCTTGTTTTGAAGATAGGTGACCACTTAAAGCAGGTTGAAAGTAAAGCAGAATGCACCTTAAGGTGCATTCTGCTTTACTTTCAGTCTGCTTTAAGCTACCATCTGCTATGCTATAGAAAATGTTCTTGGTATATGTTCATGACTGCATAAATTGTAATCATTTCTGCAGTGGAGGAATATATTAAATGCCCTAAAAGGTGCTCCTATGGAGGAAAGGGTTAAGACAGATTGTAGTCGCTAGATAGTGTGATTTACAACCTCCCATTAAGGATGTTTTCTAGTGTTTAAGGCAGGTGACTGCTTATAGTATAGAGAGACGGAAGTAAAGCAGAAAGTTCCTGTAGTCATCCTGCTTTGTAACCCTTTACTCCACATATACTTATTACTTATTTTTATGCATTTAATTTATTCCTCCAAGAAGAAAAAAGTTCCAATACATATCATAAGAAATATTTTCTATATTCTAGCAGATGGTAGCTTTAATCAGGCTGAAAGTAAAACATATTGCACCTGTTGGCACATTCTGCTGTACTTTCAACCTGCTTTAAGAAGTCACCTGTTTTCAAAACTAGACACGAGCAATGCAGTAAACGGTTAATGTATACAGTGTATATTGCTGACATTTGCAAACAGCTTGGATTGTACTTCCAAAGGTATGTAGAATCTTGTTCAAAGTAAAACATTGGCCATCTGGTTTTCAATTTCTTAAATTGTCTACTCAACATATACAGTTGAACCTCTCTATAAGGACCACCAAATTGTGCTTATTACTAGGTGTTTAAAGCAGGTGATTGCTTAATGCAGCTTTCTGTTTACTTTCACATTGCTTTAAGCTGTCACCTGTCTTTTATACAATCAATTAGCCTCTATATTCTTAGTGGGCATAACAGAGATGTTTTACTGTATATCCCAAAACATAGCAATAATAGATACAGTTGAGTCTCGATTAATACCTAGTGGTGATGTATGCATCCTAGTAAAGAGAATAATTGTCCTATGCAAACAGTGCATACCAAAAACGTTAAGGTGCCCTCTGATTAGGATCTGCACTGTTTGTTATTTTGTTATATATTGTAAAATACAACCCTAAATAGTCAAAATGGACTAGACATAACTGGAAACTGGAATGGCTTATTCAATGTGTCGGGAGGAATGAGTTCAGTTATGGAGATTGGTCTGTATTTAATTGCCCTAATGCAGTGCCCCCTCTCTACAACGACACCGAATGGGAGACACATATTTTGAGTGTTGTTTGGAGGGAGTTGTTATAGGGAGGGAACATGGTTTACATTTGCAAAAAGCTTGAATCCAGATCAGATGCCGCGTAACGCGGCATCTGATCTGGATTTAAGCTGTTTGTGATCACTCATCAATTTATTTATTCTATCAAAATCTCTACTTATAAGTAACTTTGAGAAAAAACAGCAGACGATATTGCAGGAGTAAAATCTTTAGACATAATAGTCCTGGTTATTGAACGGCGACAAGGGTCGTTGTAAGGAGGGAGTCGTTGTTGGGAGGGGCGTTGTAGGGAGGGAACACTGTATTACCCTTCTTTCATCGGATCTAGAGACATGGAGTATTGTACCAAATTGATATCGCGCTTGGCAGATTACAATACGAACCGCAGTAACTCTCTCGGCAGGACAACAACTCTGGGTGTGCTCTTTTTTTATGAATAATGCGATATTCGAAAAAAATATGCGCTATACGCGCAAAGCGCACATAAAAAGTTATCACTGCCATTCGTCGTTCAATCTTTACACACTAGCAGCGAATATAGCTGCAACAGTCATAACCATGGCAAACAGTTTGGATCCTGATGAGACGACGCGTAATGCAGCGTCTCATCAGGATCCAAACTGTTTGCCATTATGACCCTGAATTTAAAAGAAATGTTGAAAAATTCTAATTTTAGAACAAAAGCAGACGACAATTGTTGCAGACGAAAAAATTACCCAGCATGCAAAGAGTTAAACTACTAAAGTCTTACCTTTCTTTCCATCAGGTCCAGTGATATGTATATCAGTACCATTCATTTCATGGTCACATACTGTAAAGATATACACATGAATACTTAACATTGAGTTTCAATTTACTGCTGTAAACACTTAAAACAATTAGCTTTAAGAAAAACATACACTAAAACGAGAAACCGCCAAGGTCGGTATGGCCGGATTGTCTGCACTTTTGCTTTGTATATATATATATATGACGCCACGTCATAGCAACAAATATATTACAATCACTGATGAGCCGAGAGGCGAAACGCGTATGGTAATACAAAAGAAAAAATAGAAGGCGTGTTTAGTCATTTTTACCTTTACAATTATATATACTTTTGCCGGTCCGGCATTTGCCGGAATATTTTACATTTTCCGTCTATATATATATATAATATAGTTACCCATGGCATGTGATGATGACCTCACTACAACTGTATATGCCAAATTTGGTTGCTGTAGGACTTAAATTTGACTAAAACGGACACTAACAAAAAGGTAAACCAAGACGCAAACGAAAAGGTTAACCAAGAATTCTCTAAGTCATTGGACCTTAAAATCTAGGTCACAGTGACCTAGTTACCCATGGCATGTGATGATGACCTCACTACAACTGTACACGCCAAATTTGGTTGCTGTAGGACTTAAACTTTGACTAAAACTGACACTAACAAAAAGGTAAACCAAGACGCAAACGAAAAGGTTAACCAAGAATTCTCTAAGTCATTGGACCGTGAAATCTAGGTCACAGTGACCATGTTACCCACAGCATGTGATGATGACCTCACTATAAGTAAACATGCCAAATTTGGTTGCTGTAGGACTTAAGCTTTGGCTAAAACTGACACTAACAAAAAGGTCAACCAAAGTGAGGACGGATGGACAGACAGACGGACGGACGGACGTGCCACCGAATTGGGTTAGAGGGCCTTTTCTTTTGTTATTTTCTTTTGTTCGAATAACGGGCCACGGCCCCTTAGTGTATTGTTACGGAATGAACTCCATTGTCTTCTTTTGTTATGTTTACCGTTATCTGGCCCTCTAACCCACTTTAGTGGCGCGGACAGACAGACGGACGGACGGACGGCATTCGCCAATCTATAGACCGCATTTTCAATCCGGCCAATAATTAGCTTTAAGAAAAACAAACACTAAAATAATTCAAACTAAATTTATAATAAGTTTTAGTGTGTCATTTCTCATTTGTCTGTTTGAAAATGATACTGTATTAGTCCTGCTTGCAACAGGTTCAAAATAGAATAACTCTTGGTGAAAAGTGAGTCTAATTAACATGTTACTGAAATAGGTTACACTTTTACCATTTAAAACTTAAATACAAAACCATTATATACCTATAATGACCTAGATTATGATCCAATTTGACCCAGAATCAACCATGGCCTAGATGTTACTGAGGCAAATATTTTGGGGAAATAGTTTGAGCCATACATACCTTCCAGTTTTTCGTAGCAAGCTTTAATGGTTACATCTGAAATGGTAGGGTTATCGGTGAAGTCCTCACCCTCTCTCTTGAACATCATAATTTTAACTACGTTTCCATCAGTTCCCAATGGCACAGAGAACAATTCTGTGTCATTAACATTGTACACCATCTGTAGAACAAACAATGTGTGTGAAATTATTCCTTAGCCCTTTCAACTGTATAGCCCTCTGTAGAGATTACTGATTACAAATGCAAACAGTGTAGACCTTGATCAGAGGGCTCCTATAGGAGTAATCTGATCAGGGTCTGCACTGTTTGGTAATTTCATTGGTTTTTGTTGTCATACCAAATTTGCAACAGTAGACTGGTTCAAACTACCTGTACTACAAGAGTCCAAAAGGACTATAAATACCCACAAGAGAAATTTAGGGTTGAAAGAGTTAAACAGTTGTAGCTGTAAGCCTTACAGTTGCAGGGAATCAGTATAAAATATTTTACAAACAGTACTGACCAAGAATAGACTTCCCTACAACAATGAGCAGGTGCTGACCAGGGGCCCGTTTCATAAAACGTTGTACGACAAAAACGGTTGTAAGTCAAAACTTTAAATTACACTTAATTTCTGATTTCTCCATCTAATCCTGTCTTGTGACACCTATTTGGAATCGTCTTTTCAAGACGATTGCAAAAAGATGTCTCAAGACAGGATTAGATAGAGAAATAAATAATAATTGAGACTTTTATAATCTGACTTACGACAACATTTGTTGTAAGAAGTTTTATGAAACGGGCCCAAGAGCTGCAAGGAAATATATGGGATAATGCATGATTATGTGGCTTTGAGAGGATGAAAAAGGATGAAAAGCATTCTTAGAAACAATGTTAACAACACCACCTGGACCAAGTCATACAGTTGAACTTCCATATCTCAAACATGCTTAAACCGAACTGTCCGATAGCTCGACACACGAACTGCATTATTTCATGCTCGATTCAATCGAACATACCCATATTTCAAAGTTAACAAGAGCTGTCGGAGAACAGCAAAGCTCGCCTAACTAAACCTTTCTTAAATAGGTAACTATCAATAGAAAAGTGTATCAGTACATTGATATTCAAGCCACAGGGAACCTCCATTCCAAATATCAGCTTATAAATGCAAATATGTCATGTAGTATAAGTGCCTTCCAACACTTTTTTTTTTTTTTTTTTTTTTTTTTTTTTTCAGTTCAATATTTTATTGTCTCCGTGAATAGGTGTATGTGGGTCGGAGATCCATCCCACTCTACACCTTACAATACATAGTAAACATATAAATCTTCAAATATATTGAACATATTTTTTGTGTATGTATAAAGAAAGGAAAAAGAAGAAAAAAATGGAAAAAAATAGTGTGCTGAAAATAACATGATAGATATGAAGACATGCCTCTATTTAATACTAGGAGTGTATCAAACTTTATTCATTTGGTATACATTGTAACTTATGCCAATAGACTATACAATTTACTAACTATTTCCCATTTGACTTCAAAGTCTTCTTCTGTATTATTTTGTATTGCTATTAGCCTGTTTGAATCAATTTTGTGTTTCAAGTATATTTTAAAGGAGTCATTACACATATTGCGATTGTATTGCCTTGCAGTATATATATATTGTTTTAGGTATAAATATAATAAATTTAACTTTTTACAGTCCCCTCCAAATAGGATGGAAACTTCGTTTAATTGCATATTTACATTGACATTGTTTAGAATTCGTTCAACTTGTTTTAAAAAGTAGTTTGTTTTTTCGCAGCTATAGAATAGATGGGGAATTGTCTCTGGTAGTTTGTTACAAAAACTACAGAGATCATTTTCACTTAACTTCAGAGTAAACAAGTATGTGTTAACTGGTAGTAGTCTATGAAGTATTCTTACTTGTAACCATTGTAAGTTACTGTCTCTTGTCGTTTGGAAAGGTAAGTTATAAAATAAACTCCATTGACATTTTGTAAAAGTATAGTGTGAGTTCCACTTTTCCTTGCTTGTAGGTTCAGCATTATTTAAATTAAGGATATCATAGAAGACTCTACTACCAGACTTACAATTTAAGACTCGTTCAAAAAGGTGTGGTATAAATGGAAGGTGGACGTCATTTTCCGGGTCTGTGCTACTATAGGTGTTTACATATTTTGATACTAGTTTTGTAACTCCAATGAAGAATAAACTGTTCACTTTGATGTTGTGCAATTGCTCAAATTCGTCTAAAGTAAGTATTTTATTATTTTTGTATAAGTCATTCGTATATCGTATTCCCTTTTCGTACCATGATTTTAAAAAGATAGATTTACCTCCAATTTGTATATGGGGGTTATAAAAAAGTGGACATTTTAGACAGTGCTCTTTATTTTTAACCGGTAATGCCCTTAAATAGGAAGTATATGCTCTTAAAACGTCTTTCCAAAATATATTATTTGTTTTGTGTGATGCTGTTTCTGTATAATGTTGGCCGCTATTTATAAGCTTTTCAATATTTAAAAAGTGACTTGTTAACGTTGTCCAAGAGGCGTCTGTTTGATATAGCCTTCGTATCCACGTACACTTCAAACCTTTAATAAAATTATGCGTGTTTATCATTCTAAGGCCACCTTCCTCATAGTCTTTAATAATTACGGTTTTTTTAATTTTTGCAGGCCCTTTCCAAAGGTAGTTAAAAAATAATTCATTTAAGGTTTTTAAAATGCTCTCATTTGGATCTGGTAATGCAATGAATAGATGGTTGAATAGAGGTAAAAATAGGGTTTTTATCACTGTTATTTTTCCGATTGGAGTGATGAATCTTCTGTTCCAAAACTGTATCATTTGTTTAAGAGATTTTACCTTTTCTTCATAATTTAATTTAATCATTTTGTCTAAATCAACATGGAATTTAACACCAAGTAGCTTAAACTCTTGATTGCCCCACACTAGTTTGAATTTTGTCTTAATTGATTCTGAACTATACTTTTTTGAACCAAACCAAATTACATGTGTTTTATCGAAATTTACATTTAGTCCCGAGAGTCTTGCGAAAGCACTTAGTTCATTCAGTGTTTGGTTGAGAGATATTGCCGACCCATCTAATATGATTGACGTGTCATCCGCGAACTGGGACAGTATATGTTTCGTGCCGTTTATAGTTAGGCCTTGTATATGCTTGTTTGCTTTCAACTTCTGGGTTAAAATTTCTGTACAGAGGATAAATATGTAGGGCGATAGCGGGTCTCCCTGTCTACAGCCCCTTTCAATATTAAAAAAGTCAGACAAAAACCCATTTTGAATAACACTTGACTTAATATCATTATAAAATACAGATATCCATTTTTTAAAAGATTCCCCAAAATTAAAAAGATCTAAAACCTTCTGGATAAATTTCCAAGAAAGAGAGTCGAAAGCCTTCTCAAAGTCAATAAGTAGCAAAAGTCCAGGAATATCATTCTCCTCTGCATATTGCATAACATCGTATATAAGTCGTATGTTTTCTCCAATGTATCTGTTTTTCAAAAATCCAGTTTGTTCCACGCTTATGATAGTTGGTAGAATATTTTTTAGTCTATTTGCTATTGATCCAGATGCTATTTTGTATACAGTATTAAGAAGAGTAATTGGTCGCCAGTTTTTTAAGAATTGACGAGGTTTATTTTCTTTCGGAATGCATGTAATTATTCCTTGGCGTTGACTTATTGAAAGTATACCCTTATCAAATGCAGAGTTTATTGATCTAACAACAAGATAACCCAAGTCTTTCCAAAACATTTTAAAAAAGTTTGTAGTGAAACCATCACTACCTGGGCTTTTGTCATTTTTCATGTTTTTTAGAGTGTAACTAGCCTCTTGATAAGTTATATGACCCTCTAGATCTTCGGCCTGATTTTTTGTGATTTTGTTTACATTAACATTTAATTCTTCATTGAAACTTTGATTAAGAATATCTTTATCGTGATTTGAGTATAGTCTCTTATAAAATTGTTGTGTTTCGACTAGAATTTCATTTTGGTTTGAAATAAGACTTCCGTTTGTTTTCTCTAATTTGTTTATTGTTTTGTTAATATAGTTATGTTTTTCTAGACCACAGAAGAATTTTGAAGGCTTTTCACCATGCTCTATCCATTTGGCCTTAGACCTGATTACATGACCTTTAAGTTTACATTCTCTTAAATCTGAAAGGCTTTGTCTGCAGTTTTGTAAGTTTTGCGAATTTTCTTCTGTAAGATTGTCCTCTAATTGTTTAATTTTTTTAAGTAGGTCTGTTTCTTGTTTATTTATTTGCTTCTTTTTATAAGAGCCATAAGATATAGATTCCCCCCTGATTTCCATCAAAAGAGTTTCCAAGAACAGATCATCTGGTATCGTAAACTGTATGTCACTGCAATGTATATTATTAATGTTATCCAAATTATAAACAGGAATACAATATTGAGTCTTTATCTGTTTAATCTTATTTTGAATTTGCTGGACATATTGTAAATCATTCAATAAAGAGTCATTATGTTTCCATAATCCTTTACCGTGATGAACGTTTGTAAATAACATGTTTAATTTTACAATAGAATGATCTGAGTTCAGACTTGGCTCTATATCACATGACTTTGAAAACTGTACCAAGTCTTCTGTAACGAGAAAAAAGTCTAAACGTGCCTGTTGAATTGGACGAGTACGTCGCCATGTAAATCTCTTTTTGTCTGGGTAGAGGTCTCTATATATATTCCAACACTTACTCCATAACTAACTTTGAAATTTCAGTCCCAAAACTGTAAGTCCACAAAAGGTAAATTTTGACTAAATTTAAACTTATTTTTTAATTTTAATTACGAAACATCAATGTTCAACCCACAGGTCACCTCCATTCAAAATATCAGCTTCCTAATACAAATATTTCATGTAGTATTAGTGCATTACAACACTTACCCCCAAATTTTAACCATTAGAAATCAGCCGAAAAACCTAAGTCCACAAAAGGTAAAATTTTGACTAAATTCTTTTTTTTTTTTTAATTTAAACTGAGCAACATCAATGTTTAACCCACAGGGCACCTCCATTCCAAATATCAGCTTCCTAATACAAATATTTCATGTAGTAATAGTGCATTACAACACTTACCCCAAAACTTTACTCCATAACTAACTTTGAAATTTCAGTCCCAAAACTGTAAGTCCACAAAAGGTAAAATTTTGACTAAATTTAAACTTATTTTTTAATTTTAATTACGAAACATCAATGTTCAACCCACAGGTCACCTCCATTCAAAATATCAGCTTCCTAATACAAATATTTCATGTAGTGTTAGTGCATTACAACACTTACCCCCAAATTTTAACCATTAGAAATCAGCCGAAAAACCTAAGTCCACAAAAGGTAAAATTTTGACTAAATTCTTTCTTTTTTTTTAATTTAAACTATGCAACATCAATGTTTAACCCACAGGGCACCTCCATTCCAAATATCAGCTTCCTAATACAAATATTTCATGTAGTAATAGTGCATTACAACACTTACCCCAAAACTTTAACCATGAGAAATCAGCCGAAAAACCTAAGTCCACAAAAGGTAAAATTTTGACTAAATTTAACTTTTTTTTTTAATTTTAACTACGTAACATCAATGTTCAACCCACAGGGCACCTCCATTCCAAATATCAGCTTCCTAATACAAATATTTCATGTAGTATTAGTGCATTACAACACTTACCCCAAAACTTTAACCATGAGAAATCAGCCGAAAAACCTAAGTCCACAAAAGGTAAAATTTTGACTAAATTTAACTTTTCTTTTAAATTTTAACTACACAACATCAATGTTCAACCCACAGAGCACCTCCATTCCAAATATCAGCTTCGTAATGCAAATATTTCATGTAGTGTTAGTGCATTACAACACTTACCCCAAAACTTTAACCATGAAAAACCAACGCCGACGCCGGGGTGATTCCATAAGCCCCCCCCATTCTCCGAATAGGCGAGCTAAAAATGGCTTAGCCACATTTTAACTTTGAAATACGGGTATGTTTGACTTAACCGAGTTCAAGATATCGAAGTTGGACTGTATATACATCTTTGGTAAACGGGATTGAGTACCCTATATGCACCCATTGCAAACAGTGTAGACTATAGAAAATAGGTCCAATTTATAAAGTCATGAATTTGTATCATAAATATTTTCTATATTTTAGCAGATGGTAGCTTAAAGCAGGCTGAAAGTAAAGCAGAATGTGCCAGAATGTTCCATGTTAATCCATAAGGTATCATGTTTATTGTTTAGATCTAAATATAGTTATATGTCTTTTTCTCGCTTTGTAGATACATTTGTGTAATTTTATGTGAAGCGCTTTTGAACGCACCACCCATGTGAGAAAAGAGTGCTATATAAATCTTTTTTGACTGTATAAATTGGAACTCTTTATTTCAGTGGAGGAATAGTTTTATTTAATTAAATGCACTTAAAGGTCCTTCTATGTGGGAAAGAGTTAAACATTACACAAAACTAATTTGAAAATTCAATTTAACAGGACAAGGGTCTAAATTGTTATAGTTACTTGTAATTGCAGAATCGAAGGACTTTCTACCAATAGCCCTTTACTCCACAACTGTTTCTAGTTTTGAAGACAGGTGACCACTAAAAGCAGGTTGAAAGTAAAGAAATAAGTGCCTTAGGGTGCATAATCTGCTTCACATTCAGCTTGCTTTCAGTTATCACCTGGTAAGCTATAGGAAATATTTCTTATATTGCTCATTCTTTAACCCATTACCCCATAAATAAACGTTTTTACACTCTTATTTATTCCTCCACTGAAGAAAATAGTTCCAATTTATACAGTCATGAATATGCAGCATAAGAAATAATCTCCGTATTTTTGCAGATGATAGCTTAAAGCAGGCTGAAAGTAAAGCAGAATGTGCCTTAAGGCGCATTCTGCTTTACTTTCAACCTGCTTTAAGTGATCACCTACCGGTATCTGCAATAGCAGAAACAGGCTATGGGGTAATGGGTTAATGTTTAAAATGGAATTAATCTCTTCAGTTGAAGGATGAAATAAATGTGTAAAATGGCGTATCTATGGAGTATCTGGTTAACTAAAAGATCCACGTCATAAATACCTTTTCCTCTACTGGTTCAATTTCCGTCTCAGTTTCAAAGACCATTACTTTGACCTTCTCCACATGATCCAGCCTCATCTCAACTAGTCCTATAGTGGCCACATCTGCTGACTCTATGACAGCTACGAAGGTGGCCTTGGTAGAACCATCCTGGATCTCATAGGATGATCCAGATCCAGCCAGTCCCTGAGTTGGAACATCTTCAGGTTTCTGACCAGCACTTCCAATGGCATTGACAACACTCACCTTCAAGTCATTACTCTTTACATCAAAGGTGTCGTTCACACATATATCTGGAAGAAAGATGCTACAACATTTTATTCAATGAAATATGCCTTTAATCTATCCCTCTAGCAAAGAAATAGTTTCAATTCATATAGTAATGAATATGTACCAGAATAAATATTTTCTATATCCTCACAGATTGTAGCTTAAAGCAGGCAGGAAGTAAAGCAGAATGTGCCTTTAGGTACATTCTGCTTCACTTTCAACCTGTTTTAAGTGTTCACCTATCTTCAATACTAGAAACATGCTATGAGGTAATGGGATAAATTAACAAGAGCACCACAGTGACATAAAATATGTTGTCATTGCAAAGTAAATGATGAACAAGTAAAATACAAGATTTGGTTTGAAAATGTCAATATATGAGGCTATGGTAGGCAACTACTTAGTAGACCTACATAGCTATAAGCTGGACACAATATACACATAAACTCTTTCAACACCATGTACCTGGTTAAAACATTATCATATCATTTGCAGTGTAGACCCAGATCTCCCATGAGATTGAAGCTAAAGCAGGCTGAAAGTAAAGCAGATTGCACCTTAAGGCGCATTCTGCTTTACTTTCAACCTGCTTTAAGTGGTTATATATACCAATCTTCAATAATGGAAACAGGCTATCGGGTAATGGGTTAACCCTTTAACCCATAGCCTGTTTCTAGTATTTAAGATATGTGACCTGTTGAAGCAGGCTAAAAGTAAAGCAGAATGTGCCCTAGGGCACATTCTGCTTTACTTTCAGCCTACTTTAAGTTAATATCTGCTAGTATATAGAAATTATTTCTTACATTACATATTCATGACAGTATAAAATGGAACTATTTTCTTTGGCGGATGAATAAAATGAATGCGCTAAAAGTCACTTCTATAAGGGAAAGGGTTAACCAGCAAAAACCTCTGTGAGACTATTTATTCTACTTGATGTATGGTCTGAATATAAAAGTAATCACAATGGACATTAGGATAGAAGAAACATAATGATGAGTGACACACAGTTTGAATCCAGATCAGACACAGCATTATGCCACGTCTGATCTAGATTCAAACTGTTTGCAAATATCAGCCAAGTCCTACTCAGCCCTCTAAGGGTATTAACTTTCCCTCCCTATAACAACTCCTTCCAAAGAACACACACAATCTGTGTCTCCCATCAGGTGTTGTTGTAAAGAAGGTGTCATTGTTTTAGCATAAACTTGTTTTTTGAGAAAGAATACTATCCATTGCATGTTTCAAAACCTACATGGAGTTGACACGACTGGGGAAGTTGTTACAGCGGTGGACACTGGCGTAGTTGTTGTGTATGGGTGGGTGCAGGCTTCAACACTAAGATCTTTTACAGATGGATTGGTATCTTCTTCAGCAACAAAGTCAATTTGAATGTAGCGTCCCTCCTCTCCAAGGAAATTGTCCACAATAGTTTCTTTGTTTTCATCAACCGGGTACTGAAAGATGAGTATAAATATTTATCACACAACTTGCGGTCTGGGAGTGGATAAAGCAATTATATACATATCGTAAACTACTAGTGAAATATTTGTCAACAAGCGCTGCATGAAGCGGGACCCCAAATGATGTCATTTGCGAAGATGTTCCCATAAACAATGTCAGGTTTTGGTGCAAAGTCCTATTTATTAAACTACCAGAATTCAAGGTAGACTGGTTCATGTTTTGGTAACTAAAATGATATAGGAATCCTCTGATCTGGGTCTACACTGTTTGCTAAATTAGACCAGTCTTTATTAAACTACCCAGAACTCCAAGTAGACAGGTTCATGTTTTGGTAACTAAAATGATCCACAAGGTACCATAATAACCCACAAGAGTTACTAAGTGTTGAAAGTGTTAACTGGTCATACTTGCAGAACTTTAGTTTTTTCTTATTCTCCAATCACTCTTCACTTACTTTTCTTTCATCAACAACCTTTTCGTCACTGTCTAAGACAGAAATTGTAATGTCTGAGCCTTCTTCTAGATTTTTCAGGGAAACCTCAACATTGTAGATTGGTTCATTAACATCGTCTTGGCGACTGACATCAACAAGAATACTGACAGAGTCATCATCATCAGGCGTTGGGAAGTAGCCGTCTGAGGTAAGTGAATCTTCCGGAATAGTACCTAAAACATGCATCCACATACAGTGGAGAATCTGTTATTCTTTCCCGTTTAAATGCAAACGTACGCAAACGCAAAGCACTAAAACGTAGAAAAGAACAATTTTTGGACAATTCTGATAATTTTTGTTTATCTTGGTGGCAAACAGTTTGGAGCCTGATCAGACGCCGGGTTACCCGGCGTCTGATCTGGCTCCAAACTGTTTGCACTGCAAATAATAGTTTTAGCGTAAACGCGTTTATTGGGAAAGAATAACACATTCTCCACTGTATGTATATCCAGGGCTCCAGATAAGGGGGAGTAAACTGACCATATCCAACATTTTTTCACTCATTTTAGCACCAAATCATATGGTGTCACTACTCATTAGAATCAAGACAATTCTAATGAGTAGTGACACCATAGGGTTTTATGAGAAATAAAGATTTTAGTTTTTGAAATACTCCCCTTATCTGGAGCTCAGACTGTTTACCGTTGGGAAGACATAATTCTCTTTCAACACCATGGAAATCTTTAAAATATACTCATAACATCTGCAAACAGTGTAGACCCAGATCAGAGGGCTCCTATAGGCGCCCTCTGATCTTGCTATACACTGTTTGCTAATTTAGAGCATTATTTATTAAACTACCCAGAATTCCAAGTAGACTGTGGTTCATGTTTTGGTAACTAAAATGATCAACAAGGGAATCCCACAAGAGTTATTTAGTGTTGATAGAGTTAACCAATACTAAAGTCAAAAACAATGCACTAAAATGTAGAAAGTAGCAACTTTTTGAAAAGTTCAATGATTAAATTTGATATGAATAGCAAACAGTTTGGAGCCTGATCAAATTCCTGCTTAGCCAGCATCTGATATATCTAGCTCCAAAATGTTTGCAATAGACGAAAAGTATTGAGCATAGACTCATTTATTTGGAAGGCCTGGATACCCTGGTATTAGCCATACCTTTCACACTGTACAGGACAAGGTGAAGTTTTCCCATACAATACAATACAGAGCTCCAAACAAGGTGACATTTTTCACATATAAAGAGCTCCAGACAAGGTGAATTTTTTTCCGAATACAATTCATTACATAGCTCCAGAGAAAGTGATATTTTCAAATATAATACTATACAAAACGCCAAAAATGGACATTTTCATATATAATACTATACAGGGCTTCTGACAAGATGATATTTTCACATAGAATACTATTATGTTCTAGACAATGTGATATTTTCATATATAATACTATACAGAACTCGACCTGCTGTTAATGTGATAGTTTTCAAGTACTAACCCTCTTGTTCAGTCAAACCTAGAACTCTCAAACTAGCTTTACCATTTATTCCACAGTCTTGTTTTGCTAGCTATATTCAACACCATCATTGAGTATTAGTAGTAATTGATAGCTTCAAATCATCCAATCTCGATTCAAACTATTTGAGAAGATGAATCACTCTTATCTGCAGCCCAGGGGCCGTTTCATAAAACTTCTTACGACAAATGTTGTCGTAAGTCAGATTATAAGTGTCTCAAATATTTTTTATTTCTCCATATAATCCTGTCTTGTGACATCTTTTGGAATCGTCTTGAAAAGACGATTCTAAAGAGATGTCACAAGACAGGATTAGATAGAAAAATCAGAAATTGTATTTTAAAGTTTTGACTTACGGCCGTTTTTGTTGTAAGAAGTTTGATAAATTGGGCCCCAGGTATGTTTTTATCTTACCTTTAATTCCTTCAGGTCCTGTGACAAGAACTGAGGTGTTTGACATATCAACGTAGCAGATTTCTGGAAATAAAATAATCAACATCAGAATAGCCCATCCAAGTCAACCCATTACCCCATCATAGTATATAAAAAGCCTGTTTCTGGTTTTGAAGGCAAGCAACCAATAATTTATAGTAAAACTATTATAGAAAGAAGTAAAACTATTAGTAAAAGAAAACTAGTTGAATAAATGTAATTATAACAATGACTTTTGTCTTTGATAACTTTCTGAACATTTAATTGTAACTATTTGAGTAAAACATGTAAACTCTAATAGATCAAAAACCAAACCGAAAAAACGGAAATTGGTGAATGGAAAATCAAACTGAACCGAACCGAACTGATTTTTTTGTGAACCGTCCCAGCCATATTGTAGTATACTGTTTTCTTAACCCATTAAGCCATACTGACTCATATTGACTCATTGCACTATAGCCTCATACTGACTCATTTTGACACACTTTAATCCACTAGCTTGTATTGAGATAAGCATTGGTAATTGTTTATCGCTTATGAGTTAATGGATCTGTCAGACATGAACCTGCATTCTGTCATGAGGTAATATTTCCGTATTGCATTAGCCAATGTAAATAGTTAAGATGATAGATGTTCAAAGAGGACAGAGTTTTACATACACTAAAACTTCAATACTAAGACGAATGCTAATTGACTATATGAAAGACAGGTACCTGCCTAAATCAAGGTAAAAGTAAGAAGTTACTTTTACCTTGCTTAAGGCAGCCACCTGCCATTAACATGAAATAATTAATGTTATTTAGTGGTCATAATAGAGAGGTTTTACTGTACAAACATTAAGCAGGAGGAGGGTACTCTTTGAGTGTTGAGGATGATTTGATTAAACTTTTCAAACTACAGTAAAACCTCTCTATTACGACCACTGCATTGTGTTAATATTTGGGTGTTCACGACAGGTGACTGCTTAAAGCAAGGTGACCGTAAAACAGAAAGCTCCTAAAGGAGCTTTCAGTTTTACCTTCACCTTGCTTTAAGCTGACATTTGTCTTTCATACAATCAATAGCTTTCGTTTTAGTGTTTGTAATAGAGAGGTTTTACTGTATAATGAAACAAAAATTATTCAGCATCTAATCAATTTACAAACTGCATGTTACTGTCTAAATGTCTAAAAGCCTAAATCAGAGACATAAAAGAAGACACTATTTAGGCAGAGGATAGATATAACAACTGGGAAAAGGTTAAGTCAAAAGATTTCAACCCATTACCTCATAGCCTCCTGCTAGTTTTGAAGACATATGACCTATTAAAACAGATTGAAAGTATAGCAGAATGCGCATTAAGGCTGCTATACTTTCAGCCTACTTTAAGCTACAATCTGCTAGGATATAGGAAACATTTCTTATGGTACAAAAGTGTAACTATTTTCCTCAGCGGGGGGCAATGGGTTAAAATATTTAATTGCTCACCTTCAGGTTCAAAGCAAGCTTTGACAAGAAGATCAGATATAGTTGGGTTGTTAGTCTCTGGTTCCCCTTCTCTCTTGAACAACTTAATGTGCACAACATGACCACTGGCTCCAACTGGAAGGTCTACATGGTCGTTGTCAGAAATATCCTCAATGTCCTAGCATAGAGAGAGAAAAACGTATGCACAAAATAATACATGTACAGTAAAACCTCTCTAATACTACCACTCATTTATGTTAATCATTTGGTATTTAACCCATTACCCCATAGCCTGTTTCTAGTTTTGAGGATAGATGATCACCTAAAGCAGGTTAAAAGTAAAGCAGAATGCGCCTTAAGGCCCATTCTGCTTTACTTTCAGCCTGCTTTAAGCTAAAATTTGCTAAAATATAGAAAATATTTCTTATGATTTTAATTTGTAACAGTATAAATTGGAACTATTTTCTTCAGCGGAGGATTTAAAAAGAGGTGTAAAAAGGCGTTTTTATGGGGTAATGGGTTAAGGCAGGTGACTGCTTATAGCAAGGTGAATGCAAAACAGAAAGCTCCTAAAGGAGCTTTCTGTTTTACCTTGACCTTGCTTTAAGCTGACATTTGACATACAATCAATAGTCTTCATTTTAGTGGTTGTAATAGAGAGGTTTTACCTATGTATTGACAAATGAGATAAAAATGACAGAGTGTCTAAAGCACAAGATTCGCTCATTAGTGGGCTAAACTCCACAAAAATAGTTGAAATGTTGAAATTTACAAACTCTACAGGGCCTGTTTTATGAAGCGTCATAATGACAAAAATGGTCGTAAGTCAGATTCTAAAACTATCAATAATTATTTAGTTTAAACATATTTTATTTCTCAATAGATAATTTCAGTGATTAATTACATACAACAATTTCAAAAAGGATGAGATCGAAAGCATATGCTTATTCAAGATCCTCTCCTTGTCATAAATGTTTTACATTCTAGAGCGGGTGGTAATTTACATTAAATTATAGTACTACAATTAATATTCTTTAACATCAAGATATGGTTTAACTACAAAATGTATAGATAAAGCACTAAAAAGACGGCTAACTGACGAAATAAATTTCAAGTGACAGCTTGAAGCAAGGTGAATGTAAAACAGAAAGCTCCTTCAGGAGCTTTCTGTTTTACATTCACCTTGCTTTAAGCAGTCACCTACCATATATACAACTATTAACTATCACAATTTAGTGGTCCTAATAAAGAGGCAGGGTTCCAGATAAGGGGGAGTATTCTGAACAAATCCAACATTTTCTGACTCATACTGCAATAAATCCTATGGTGTTACTACTCATTGGAATTGTCTCTTCGAGACAATTCTAATGAGTAGTGACACCAAAGGGTTAAATAAAGAAATAAAGATTTTAGTTTTTGAAATACGCCCCTTATCTGGAGCCCTGGAGAGGTTTAACTGTAATTGCAATTCTTACCTGTTCAAAAACTGGCTCCACAGCTAGTTCATCCTCATACACAAGTACTTTAATTTGCTCCACGTATAACACCGTCACCTCAATCTCTGTGATATGTGGAAGATCCGTTGAGTTTATGATCAATTCGTATGTAGCTTTAGTTGCGCCATCTCGTAGGGAATAGGAAGCGCCAGTTCCATAGAGTGCCTGTGATGGAGCCACATCAACTGGGTTACCAGCACCTCCGAAAATCTTCTTCACGTTCACAGCAATATTGTCAGTATGAATTGTAACGTTCTTTTCCACACATATTGCTGAAAAGCAAAACAGAAGTTCTTAAGTACAGTTAAACCTCTCTAATATGACAACTATACCTTGATATTTCTCAGGTGTTAAAGACAGATGGCTGCTGAAAACAAGGTGAATGTAAAACAGAAAACTCCTTTAGAAGATTTTTGTTTTACGTTCACCTTGCTTGACGCTGTCACCTGTTTTTAAGCAATCAATTAGCCTTCATTTTTGTGGTAGTAATAGAGAGGTTTTACTGTAATTTATTTATTGTTGTGATGTATGCATATTTCATATTAAATTAACATACAGTCAAACCTCTTTAATACGATCACTAAATAATATTAATAATTAGATGTTTAAAGCAGGTGGTTGCTTAAAGCAAAGTAAATGTAAAGCAGAAAACTCTGTTTTACAATCACCTTGCTTTAAGCTGTCACCTGTCTTTTATGCAGTCTTTTACGCAATCTTAACTCATTTAGACACTTTACCAAATATCTACCTATGAAGAGTACACTTGTTCTATGCAAACACTGAAGTCCCTGATCAGAGGGCTCCTGCAGGAGTCCTCTGAATAGGGACTTCACTGTTTGTCATTTTGCTATTTATTACAAAAAACAATCCTAAATAGTCTAAAATAGACCAGCCTTAATTGCAAACTGGAAGTGTCCATTTGAAGTTTCAGGGGATAATGAGTTAAGTGGTCATATAGAGATGTTTTACTGTATATAAATATTCTGTCATAATATTGTAACTTTGAATTTCAATTAACACTGGCCTAGTTGGTTTATGAGTCAGTATTTTGACTTCAATATCATATACAGAGATATAAAATATAAACAATCATTAATTTGTGTAACTTTTTAAAATGTTCATGACTCTGTATTAAGCCAACTAAAGATATATATATTGTACCGTAGTCTTTCAATCAGGTATCACCCTATTAACCCTTTCAACCCGATATATCTCTTGTGGGTATTTATTATCCTTTTGGACTCTTCATGGCTAGCATTTTGAACCAGTCTACTGTTGTATTTTTCATATGAAAACAAAAAGCAATATTTTATCAAACAGTGCAGACCCTGATCAGAGGGCTCCTATAGGAGCCCTCTGATCAGGGTCTACACTGTTTGCATATGTTATTAGTAATCTCTACAGCGGGCTGTAGGATTAAAAGGGTTAATGCAATACAAAGGTAACACAGAAAGTTAAAAAAGGAATGTTTTACTTTTCTCTTAGCCTGCTTTTAAGCAACCACCTGTCTCAAACACTTAAAACAAGCTATTTGGGGACAGGTGAAAGAATGCCTCACCCTTTACCCCATAGCCTGTTGAAGAACTGAAGATGGGTGACAACTTAAAGCGGATTGAAAGCAAAGCAAAATGCACCTTCCTTTCTCCCAGCTATAAGCTACCATCTGTATAGAATATAGAAATAATTCTTATAATACATATTCATGACTGTATAAATTCAAACTTTCACTTCAGTGGTGGAAAAAATAAAATGCGTAAAAATGTGTTTGTATGAAGTAAGGGTTAATATTTACATGGAGTGGTAGAAGAGCTGCTTGCTGAAGACGAGGGTATGGAAATGGAAACCGATGGTACAGTTATTGATGGAACTGTTTCTTCTGCTGCCGATGAATAGTATGTACTGCTACTAGTACTACTGCTCCTTGATGAAGAAAATGTTGCCTTTGAAGCTGACGATGGAACAGTTGTACCAACAGAACTAGTAGGTGAAGAACTAGAGGAACTGCTAGAACTGGATGGTGGAGATGTTGTTGGAGATTGGGAAGACGACTGAGTGCTGGTACTGCTAGAACTTGTAGGTGAAGAACTAGAGGAACTGCTTGAACTTGATGGTGGAGATGTTGAAGTTGAATGGGAAGAAGACTGAGTGCTGGTACTGCTAGAACTTGTTGGTGAAGAACTAGAGGAACTGCTTGAACTTGATGGTGGAGATGTTGTAGATGAATGGGAAGAAGACTGAGTGCTGGTACTGCTAGAACTTGTAGGTGAAGAACTAGCTGAGCTGCTTGAACTAGATGGTGGAGATGTTGAAGTTGAATGGGAAGATGACTGAGTGCTGGTACTGCTAGAACTTGTAGGTGAAGAACTAGATAAACTGCTTGAACTTGATGGTGAAGATGTTGAAGTTGAATGAGAAGACGACTGAGTGCTGGTACTGCTAGAACTTGTAGGTGAAGAACTAGTTGAGCTGCTTAAACTTGATGGTGGAGATGTTGAAGTTGAATGGGAAGACGACTGAGTGCTGCTACTGCTAGAACTTGTAGGTGAAGAACTAGCTGAGCTGCTTGAACTTGATGGTGGAGATGTTGTTGGAGATTGGGAAGAAGACTGAGTGCTGGTACTGCTAGAACTTGTAGGTGAAGAACTAGAGGAACTGCTTGAACTTGATGGTGAAGATGTTGTAGGAGATTGGGAAGACGACTGAGTGCTGGTACTGCTAGAACTTGTAGGTGAAGAACTAGATGAGCTGCTTGAACTGGATGGTGGAGATGTTGTAGATGAATGGGAAGAAGACTGGGTGCTGGTACTGCTAGAACTTGTAGGTGAAGATCTAGATGAGCTGCTTGAGCTGGATGTTGGAGATGTTGTAGGAGATTGTGAAGACGACTGAGTGCTGGTACTGCTAGAACTTGTTGGTGAAGAACTAGAGGAACTGCTTGAACTTGATGGTGGAGATGTTGATGGGGAAGAAGACTGAGTGCTGGTACTGCTAGAACTTGTAGGTGAAGAACTAGAGGAGCTGCTTGAACTTGATGGTGAAGATGTTGTAGGTGACTGGGAAGACGACTGAGTGCTGGTACTGCTAGAACTTGTGGGTGAAGAACTAGATGAGCTGCTTGAACTTGATGGTGCAGATGTTGTAGATGAATGGGAAGAAGACTGAGTGCTGGTACTGCTAGAACTTGTAGGTGAAGAACTAGCTGAGCTACTTGAACTGGATGGAGGAGATGTTGAAGTTGAATGGGAAGATGACTGAGTGCTGGTACTGCTAGAACTTGTAGGTGAAGAACTAGCTGAGCTGCTTGAGCTTGATGGTGGAGATGTTGATGGGGAAGAAGACTGAGTGCTGGTACTGCTAGAACTTGTAGGTGAAGAACTAGAGGAGCTGCTTGAACTTGATGGTGAAGATGTTGTAGGTGACTGGGAAGACGACTGAGTGCTGGTACTGCTAGAACTTGTGGGTGAAGAACTAGATGAGCTGCTTGAACTTGATGGTGCAGATGATTTAGATGAATGGGAAGAAGTCTGAGTGCTGGTACTGCTAGAACTTGTAGGTGAAGAACTAGCTGAGCTACTTGAACTGGATGGAGGAGATGTTGAAGTTGAATGGGAAGATGACTGAGTGCTGGTACTGCTAGAACTTGTAGGTGAAGAACTAGATGAGCTGCTTGAACTTGATGGTGAAGATGTTGAAGTTGAATGAGAAGACGACTGAGTGCTGGTACTGCTAGAACTTGTAGGTGAAGAACTAGTTGAGCTGCTTGAGCTTGATGGTGAAGATGTTGAAGTTGAATGGGAAGACGACTGAGTGCTGGTACTGCTAGAAGTTGTAGGTGAAGAACTAGCTGAGCTGCTTGAACTGGATGGTGGAGATGTTGTAGATGAATGGGAAGAAGACTGAGTGCTGGTACTGCTAGAAATTGTAGGTGAAGAACTAGCTGAGCTACTTGAACTGGATGGTGGAGATGTTGTAGATGAATGGGAAGAAGACTGAGTGCTGGTACTGCTAGAACTTGTAGGTGAAGAACTAGTTGAGCTGCTTGAACTTGATGGTGGAGATGTTGAAGTTGAATGGGAAGACGACTGAGTGCTGGTACTGCTAGAAGTTGTAGGTGAAGAACTAGCTGAGCTGCTTGAACTTGATGGTGGAGATGTTGTTCGAGATTGGGAAGAAGACTGAGTGCTGGTACTGCTAGAACTTGTAGGTGAAGAACTAAAGGAACTGCTTGAACGTGATGGTGAAGATGTTGTAGGAGATTGGGAAGACGACTGAGTGCTGGTACTGCTAGAACTTGTAGGTGAAGAACTAGATGAGCTGCTTGAACTGGATGGTGGAGATGTTGTAGATGAATGGGAAGAAGACTGGGTGCTGGTACTGCTAGAACTTGTAGGTGAAGATCTAGATGAGCTGCTTGAGCTGGATGTTGGAGATGTTGTAGGAGATTGTGAAGACGACTGAGTGCTGGTACTGCTTGAACTTGTTGGTGAAGAGCTAGAGGAACTGCTTGAACTTGGTGGTGAAGATGTTGAAGTTGAAGGAGAAGAAGACTGAGTGCTGGTACTGCTAGAACTTGTAGGTGAAGAACTAGCTGAGCTGCTTGAGCTGGATGGTGGAGATGTTGATGGGGAAGAAGACTGAGTGCTGGTACTGCTAGAACTTGTAGGTGAAGAACTAGAGGAGCTGCTTGAACTTGATGGTGGAGATGTTGTAGGTGACTGGGAAGACGACTGAGTGCTGGTACTGCTAGAACTTGTATGTGAAGAACTAGAAGAACTGCTTGAACTTGATGGTGCAGATGTTGAAGTTGAATGGGAAGACGACTGAGTGCTGGTACTGCTAGAACTTGTGGGTGAAGAACTAGATGAGCTGCTTGAACTTGATGGTGGAGATGTTGTAGATGAATGGGAAGAAGACTGAGTGCTTGTACCGCTAGAACTTGTAGGTGAAGAACTAGCTGAGCTACTTGAACTGGATGGTGGAGTTGATGAAGTTGAATGGGAAGATGACTGAGTGCTTGTACTGCTAGAACTTGTAGGTGAAGAACTAGATGAACTGCTTGAACTTGATGGTGAAGATGTTGAAGTTGAATGAGAAGACGACTGAGTGCTGGTACTGCTAGAACTTGTAGGTGAAGAACTAGTTGAGCTGCTTGAACTTGATGGTGGAGATGTTGAAGTTGAATGGGAAGACGACTGAGTGCTGGTAATGCTAGAAGTTGTAGGTGAAGAACTAGATGAACTGCTTGAACTTGATGGTGAAGATGTTGAAGTTGAATGAGAAGACGACTGAGTGCTGGTACTGCTAGAACTTGTAGGTGAAGAACTAGATGAGCTGCTTGAGCTGGATGTTGGAGATGTTGTAGGAGATTGTGAAGACGACTGAGTGCTGGTACTGCTAGAACTTGTAGGTGAAGAACTAGAGGAGCTGCTTGAACTGGATGGTGGAGATGTTGAAGTTGAATGGGAAGAAGACTGAGTGCTGGAACTGCTAGAACTTGTAGGTGAAGAACTAGATGAACTGCTTGAGCTGGATGGTGGAGATGTTGATGGGGAAGAAGACTGAGTGCTGGTACTGCTAGAACTTGTAGGTGAAGAACTAGAGGAACTGCTTGAGCTGGATGGTGGAGATGTTGAAGGGGAAGAAGACTGAGTGCTGGTACTGCTAGAACTTGTGGGTGAAGAACTAGCTGAGCTGCTTGAACTTGATGGTGGAGATGTTGAAGTTGAATGGGAAGACGACTGAGTGCTGGTACTGCTAGAACTTGTTGGTGAAGAACTAGAGGAACTGCTTGCACTTGATGGTGGAGATGTTGTAGATGAATGGGAAGAAGACTGAGTGGTGGTACTGCTAGAACTTGTAGGTGAAGAACTAGCTGAGCTGCTTGAACTAGATGGTGGAGATGTTGAAGTTGAATGGGAAGATGACTGAGTGCTGGTACTGCTAGAACTTGTAGGTGAAGAACTAGCTGAACTGCTTGAACTTGATGGTGGAGATGTTGAAGTTGAATGGGAAGACGACTGAGTGCTGGTACTGCTAGAGCTTGTAGGTGAAGAACTAGCTGAGCTGCTTGAACTTGATGGTGGAGATGTTGTTGGAGATTGGGAAGAAGACAGAGTGCTGGTACTGCTAGAACTTGTAGGTGAAGAACTAGCTGAGCTGCTTGAACTTGATGGTGGAGATGTTGTTGGAGATTGGGAAGAAGAATGAGTGCTGGTACTGCTAGAACTTGTAGGTGAAGAACTGGAAGAACTGCTTGAACTTGATGGTGAAGATGTTGTAGGAGATTGGGAAGACGACTGAGTGCTGGTACTGCTAGAACTTGTAGGTGAAGAACTAGATGAGCTGCTTGAACTGGATGGTGGAGATGTTTTAGATGAATGGGAAGAAGACTGAGTGCTGGTACTGCTAGAACTTGTAGGTGAAGAACTAGCTGAGCTGCTTGAGCTGGATGGTGGAGATGTTGATGGGGAAGAAGACTGAGTGCTGGTACTGCTAGAAATTGTAGGTGATGAACTAGAGGAGCTGCTTGAACTTGATGGTGGAGATGTTGTAGGTGACTGGGAAGACGACTGAGTGCTGGTACTGCTAGAACTTGTATGTGAAGAACTAGAAGAACTGCTTGAACTTGATGGTGCAGATGTTGAAGTTGAATGGGAAGACGACTGAGTGCTGGTACTGCTAGAACTTGTGGGTGAAGAACTAGATGAGCTGCTTGAACTTGATGGTGGAGATGTTGTAGATGAATGGGAAGAAGACTGAGTGCTGGTACTGCTAGAACTTGTAGGTGAAGAACTAGCTGAGCTACTTGAACTGGATGGTGGAGATGTTGAAGTTGAATGGGAAGATGACTGAGTGCTGGTACTGCTAGAACTTGTAGGTGAAGAACTAGTTGAGCTGCTTGAACTTGATGGTGGAGATGTTGAAGTTGAATGGGAAGACGACTGAGTGCTGGTACTGCTAGAAGTTGTAGGTGAAGAACTAGAGGAACTGCTTGAACTTGATGGTGAAGATGTTGTAGGAGATTGGGAAGACGACTGAGTGCTGGCACTGCTAGAACTTGTAGGTGAAGAACTAGATGAGCTGCTTGAACTGGATGGTGGAGATGTTGTAGATGAATGGGAAGAAGACTGGGTGCTGGTACTGCTAGAACTTGTAGGTGAAGAACTAGAAGAGCTGCTTGAGCTGGATGTTGGAGATGTTGTAGGAGATTGTGAAGAAGACTGAGTGCTGGTACTGCTAGAACTTGTAGGTGAAGAACTAGCTGAGCTACTTGAACTGGATGGTGGAGATGTTGAAGGGGAAGAAGACTCAGTGCTGGTACTCTTAGAACTTGTAGGTGAAGAACTAGATGAACTGCTTGAACTTGATGGTGGAGATGTTGTTGGAGATTGGGAAGAAGACTGAGTGCTGGTACTGCTAGAACTTGTAGGTGAAGAACTAGAGGAACTGCTTGAACTTGATGGTAAAGATGTTGTAGGAGATTGGGAAGACGACTGAGTGCTGGCACTGCTAGAACTTGTAGGTGAAGAACTAGATGAGCTGCTTGAACTGGATGGTGGAGATGTTGTAGGAGATTGGGAAGACGACTGAGTGCTGGCACTGCTAGAACTTGTAGGTGAAGAACTAGATGAGCTGCTTGAACTGGATGGTGGAGATGTTGTAGATGAATGGGAAGAAGACTGGGTGCTGGTACTGCTAGAACTTGTAGGTGAAGAACTAGAAGAGCTGCTTGAGCTGGATGTTGGAGATGTTGTAGGAGATTGTGAAGAAGACTGAGTGCTGGTACTGCTAGACCTTGTAGGTGAAGAACTAGCTGAGCTACTTGAACTGGATGGTGGAGATGTTGAAGGGGAAGAAGACTGAGTGCTGGTACTCTTAGAACTTGTAGGTGAAGAACTAGATGAACTGCTTGAACTTGATGGTGGAGATGTTGATGGGGAAGAAGACTGAGTGCTGGTACTGCTAGAACTTGTTGTGGGTGAAGAACTAGATGAACTGCTTGAACTGGATGGTGGAGATGTTGAAGGAGAAGAAGACTGAGTGCTGGAACTGCTAGAACTTGTAGGTGAAGAACTAAATGAGCTGCTTGAACTTGTGGGTGGAGATGTTGAAGTTGAATGGGAAGAAGACTGAGTGCTGGTACTGCTAGAACTTGTATGTGAAGAACTAGATGAGCTGCTTGAACTTGATGGCTGAGATGTTGTAGGAGATTGGGAAGAAGACTGAGTGCTGGTACTGCTAGAACGTGTAGGTGAAGAACTAGAGGAACTGCTTGAACTTGATGGTGAAGATGTTGTAGGAGATTGGGAAGACGACTGAGTGCTGGTACTGCTAGAACGTGTAGGTGAAGAACTAGAAGAACTGCTTGAACTTGATGGTGGAGATGTTGAAGGAGAAGAAGACTGAGTGCTGGTACTGCTAGAACTTGTAGGTGAAGAACTAGAGGAACTGCTTGAACTTGATGGTGGAGATGTTGAAGGAGAAGAAGACTGAGTGCTGGTACTGCTAGAACGTGTAGGTGAAGAACTAAATGAGCTGCTTGAACTTGTGGGTGGAGATGTTGAAGTTGAATGGGAAGAAGACTGAGTGCTGGTACTGCTAGAACTTGTAGGTGAAGAACTAGATGAGCTGCTTGAACTTGATGGTTGAGATGTTGAAGTTGAATGGGAAGAAGACTGAGTGCTGGTACTGCTAGAACTTGTAGGTGAAGAACTAAATGAGCTGCTTGAACTTGATGGTGGAGATGTTGAAGTTGAATGAGAAGAAGACTGGGTGCTGGTACCGCTAGAACTTGTAGGTGAAGAACTAGAGGAGCTGCTTGAACTTGATGGTGAAGATGTTGAAGGTGAATGGGAAGATGACTGAGTGCTGGTACTGCTAGAACTTGTAGGTGAAGAACTAGAGGAACTGCTTGAACTGGATGGTGGAGATGTTGAAGGGGAAGAAGACTGAGTGCTGGTACTGCTAGAACTTGTAGGTGGGGAACTAGATGAACTGCTTGAACTTGTGGGTGGGGATGTTGAAGTTGAATGGGAAGAAGACTGAGTGCTGGTACTGCTAGAACTTGTAGGTGAAGAACTAGATGAGCTGCTTGAACTTGATGGTGGAGATGTTGAAGGTGAATGGGAAGACGACTGAGTGCTAGTACTGCTAGAACTTGTAGGTGAAGAACTAGAAGAACTGCTTGAACTTGATGGTGGTGTTGTACTAGAAGAGTAAACAACTGTTGAAGTTGTAAGAATTTCATAACAAGCTTCTATTTTGACATCATGCATTGATGGACTATTTGACGGGTTGAATATAACTTCAATCTCTATGAAGGAGCCTTGTTTTCCATTGAAGTTTACAACAACTTTCTGCGGGGAAACTTCAACAGGGTACTGCAATAGAAAAAAAAGAAGTTTAAATATAAATTCCATAAATTCTCAATTTTACATCTGTAACTTATTCTTCCATAGAAGCAAATAGTTTCATTTTATTCAGTCAATAAACATGCACCATAAGAAATATTTTCTAGATACTAGCAATGATAGCTTAAAGCAAGCTGAAGATAAAGCAGAACATGCAGTAAGGCACATTCTGCTTTAATTTCAGCCTGCTTTCAGTAATCACGTGTCTTCAAAACAAGAAACAGCTATGGGGTAAAGGATTAAATCTTTGGATATGGAGTAACTGTCATCTGTTGAAAATTGTGTCTGTTTAACCCATTCCTCCACAGAAGCACATTTTAGCGCATTTAATTTATTCCTCCACTAAAGATAATAGTTCCAATTTGATCAGTCAGGAATACATATTATAAGAAATAATTTCCATATTCTAGTAGATGGAAGCTTAAAGCAGGCTGAAAGTAAAGCAGAATGTGCCTTTAGGCACATTCTGCTTTACTTTCAACCTGCTTTAAGTGATCACTTATTTTCAATACTAGAAACTGGCTATGGAGTAATGGGTTAAATTCAGATATTTTGTCCAGCATTACGCGGCGTCTCATCAGGATCCAAAATATTTGACACTCTGACCATGTTTTGGAAACAAATTTAGAAAATTCTTTTTTTAGAACAATAGCAGATGACCAAATTATGTTGCAGACCAGAAAAATTACCCAGCATGCAAAGAGTTAATGTATTCCTCCATTGTAAAAAATAGTTCCAGTTAACACAGTCATGAACATGATTGTATTACATGTATAAGCAATATTTTCTTTATGGTAACAGATAATAGCTTAAAGCAGAATGTGCCTAAAGGCACATTCCTCATTACTTTCAACCTGCTTTAAGTAGTCACCTGTCTTCAAAGATAGAAACAGAACATGGGGTAAAGGGTTAGGCCATTAACCTAGATTAATCAGTATAAATTGTTCAAATCATATAGTGCTTTAGTAATGATAACAAAAAATATTAAAAAAAACGACAGAGGCTAAATTTACTTTTGTCTTGCATAAAGCAGTGTCTCTGCATTAAAGAGAAAATAATTTCTAATAGATATTAACAGGTATTGCATGCAATGCATAATTAATTAAAGCTTATTCACATAAAAAAGGCTTGATCTGTATCATGGAAATTGAAATCTAAACAAGCTTGATTCGCTAATAGTGAAATCCATGAGAGGAAAATATCCCTTTTAACCCATTTATACCCAGTGGATTCTTATATATTTATATATTGGATTAGTCCATTTTTTATCAAAGGGATGCCTGGCCAAAATTTTCGTTTTCATTTTGTTTTATATTGAAATTCATATCAGCAAACAGTGTAGACTCTGATCAGACGCCGCATAATGGGGAGTCTGATCAGCGTCTACACTGTTTGCCTATGTCCCAAATATGGGACACTAGGCATAAATGGGTTAATCAAAATCACTACATGTAATTAGATCTATTGTTTTGAGTTGAGCTGAGTCAAAAAATAAAATCTTTATTTCTGCATTTAACCCTATGATGTAACAAATCATTAGAATTGTCTCTTAGAGACAATTCTAATGAGTAGTAACACCAAAGGATATGGTGTTGAAATGAGTGAGAAAATGTTGGATTTGTTCAGTTTATTCTCTCTTATCTGGAGCCCTGATTCGTACAGTAGAACCTCGCTATTACGACCACTAAATTGTGTTAATTATTAGGCATTTACAACATGCGACGGCTTAAAGCAAAGAGACAGTAAAACAGAAAGCTCCTGCAGGAGCTTTCTGTTTTACTGTCACCTTGCTTTAAGCTGTTACATGTCTTTTATACAATCAATTAGCCTTCTTTTTAGTGGTCGCAATAGAGAGGTTCTACTGTACTATCATACTTAAAACCAATCAAGTTCACTTACAATTATTTCATCTATGACTATGTCTTCACTTGACTTCAAGGTAAACTTCACTTGTATGATATCCACAACTGTAAGTTCCACATTGTAAACGGTTGGTGGGTTGATCTGTGACACAAGGAGCTCAGTAAGCAATATAGCTTTTCCAGCTGACGTCAGGGGGTACCAACCATCGTTTCCAAGGAGAGCATCTTCAGGGGCTGATCCATCTTGAACATCATCGGAGGTTAGTTCAAGGTGACTGTTCTCTACTACTTCCATACAGGTGTCTGCAGAATACAGTGGACAATATAATTATGTTATTCCAGAGCTCTAGATAAAAGGAGTACAGTAAAAACCTCTCTATTACGACAACTAAATTATGTTAATTATTAGGGTGTTTATGACAGGTGACTGCTAATAGCAAGGTGACAGTGAAACAGAAAGCTCCTTTAGGAGCTTTCTGTTTCACTGTTACCTTGCTTTAAGCTGTCACCTGTCTATTAAACAATCAATTAGCTATTGTTTTAGCAGTCGTTTTAGCGAGGTTTTACTGTATTTCAGAAACTATAATCTTTATTTCTACCCTGTTTTTGTCAGGTAAAAATAGCTTGTACATGTATATAAAAAAAAAAATTAAAAAAAGTTGCCTTAACTTTAATAAGTCTTTGATAAGTCCACTTTAAGTTAACCCATTAAGTCATACTGACTCATATTGAAGCATATTGCAATATTCTCATACTGACTCATTTGGACACACTTTAATTCACTAGCTTGTATTGAGATAAGCATTGATAATTGTTTACCGCTTATGAGTAAATGGGTTAAATTCAACGAGTCAATGAGTTACAGCTGAGAAGACTTTATTTTTCCTCATTAAACATGTTTACGTTAATTCTACTATTTCCAATACAAACAGTTTGGAGCCAGATCAGACGCCGGGTCATCCTCCATCTGATCAAGCTCCAAATTGTTTGCCACATAGATTAAAATAAATTGCTAGAACCATCAAAAACCGTTATGTTTTCTACATTTTAGTGCTTTCATTTGTGTTTTGTTGACTATCAAACGGGAAAGAATAACATCCTCTCCACTGTATCAGGGCTGCCATTTCACCAGATTTTTCAGAAATCTTCAGATTTTTATCTTAGCAGATATGGTAGCTTAAAGCAGGTTGAAAGTAAAGCAGAATGTGCCTTAAGGCACATTCTGCTTTACTTTCAACCTGCTTTAAGTAATCGTGATTTAAAAAATGAAAATTTGGAGATCTTAGGATTTTTTATTATCAAATTATGGTAGCCCTGCTGTATGTCACGGGTATCTTACCAATTGGCTCATAACAAGCCTTTATTTCAACATCGGCCACTGTGATTTGCTCTCCCTCCTCCCCAGGTCTTTGGGTCAGCGTTATAACAATTCTGCTCCCAAGTGTTCCACCCATTTCAAACAGAAGTTCATCATCATCTTGAACGCCTGTTTTATCCTGTAACATAGCAACATTTAAAATGAATACAGTAAAACCTGTATAAAGCAGCCACTGAAATTTAGATGAAATATGAGTGTTATAGAGAGGTATAATCAACTTAAGGCAGTAATCTGGAAATTACTCTCACAGTATTGATGCAACAGTTATAAGCCTTGTGGAAGACGTTTTCACTGATCATCAATCTCTTTCCATTATTGAAATTTCATTTCAAAACTTTCAGTTAATGACAGAAGTAATCTGCAGGAAAAGAAAATGTGGAAAAGGGAAATAATCTTAACAGTACTGATGCAAGAGTTATGAACCTTGTGCAAGACACTTTTACTTGTCAAGTTCTTTAAGAGTTTTCTGCATGTTTGTCTCACCTCCTGTTTACAGGAGGTGAGACAAACATGCAGAAAACTCTTACAGAAGTTGCATCTATTTAATATAGTAATTAATAGAGGGATCTTGAGACATTATTTACTATAAGAATGTTTCTGAAACAGGCCTTAGGTTTGTTATGTAAAAATTTAAAAAATTACCTCTGAGAAGTATGGAATGAGACTGTCTTCTAAGAACTGTTCAACTTTCACTTCAGATACTTTTTCCGTTTTCAAGCTGACTGATGATACTTCTACATCTATGGAAGACTTGATAACATAGGTGATAACAACTTCTCCATTAGGTGCAGGGTTGATCCTAAACGGTGTCACAGATCCCTTCAGTGACAAGAATGCATTGGACGAGACTGGTGACGAGGATATGACCACGTCATCTGACTGTATGTCAACTATGTATTTCTCACAAGCCTCTGCAAGTAGGATTTCAATTGTTGTATAAAATATGTATACAGTCAAACCTCTCTTTTACGACCACTAAATTAGATGATTATTAAGTGTTTCAGAAAGGGCCTGGGTGCATGACACGTAGCTAGTGCCTAGCTGTATGCTAAATCCCTCACTGAGAGTAAAATATTGATTTTTTTACTACAGGATTAACTAAAAGGTAGTGCTTTAACATACAGGTAGGCTCTAACTACACATCATGCACCCAGGCCCAGGTGTCTGCTTAAAGTAAGGTGACAGTAAAACAGAAAATCTCCTAAAGGAGATTTCCGTCTTACTCTTATTTTGCTTTAAGCTATCACTCGTCTTTGAAATCATACAATCAATTAGCCTTCTCTTTAGAGGTCGTATAAAAATTTGCATAGCTGTAAAAGCTTAAAGGAATATGAACTAGAACTGTCACTTAAGGTGATTAATACTTCAACAAATGTGTCTGTTGAAAGCCCAACGGCTTTGGCAACATGGTTTTCCTTAGCCGGAAATGAATCCTCACATACCCTGAGAAAAAAATTGTATAACTAATAAAGTTTGGAAACTTTGCAACATGAAGTTTGTTTATCAAGGTTTGTCTTATTTTTTGTCATCAGGGGCAATGACTCCAGACTGATTTACCTATTCCCCCGTAGCCTGTTTCTAGTTTTAAAGAAAGATAATCACTTAAAGCAGGTTGAAAGTAAAGCAGCTTTACTTTCAGCCTGCATTGAGCTACAATCTTCTAGGATATAGAACATATTTCTTATGGTTCATATTCATAACTGTGTAAATAGGAACTATTTTCTGCAGTGGAGGAAATAATTAAAGGCGTTAAAAGGCGTATTTATGGCGTAATGGGTTATGGGACAGAATTAAAAACAAAACCTTGGTGCACCACAATTACCTCATGCTGGTGAACATACCTGAAAAATTTATTTACTTTTATGGTAATTAGCAAAATTTGTCTTATTAAAGTCATCAGGAGCAATAACTCCAAACTGATCAGGGGCAGAGAATTCAAAAACACACAAGGTGCACAACAATTCATGCTGGAAAACAATCATGTAAAGTTTTATGACTTGGGTTCTAGCAGTTTCAGAGATATGTGTCACACAAAGATTTGTCTTACTGGAACTACATTGTATTTTAGTGGAGGACTAAATCAAAGCCATAAAAATGTGTATACTGTATATTGCGTACTGGGTTAACCCATTAATTCATAAATACTCCTTTTGACGCCTCTAATTTATTCCTCCAATGAAGAAATTAGTTCCAATTTATACAGCAATAAATATGTATCATAAGAAATATGTTCTATATATGGCAGATGGTAGCTTAAAGCAGGCTGAAAGTAAAGCAGAATGCGCCATATGGCACATTCTGCTTCACTTTCAACCTGCTTTAAGTAGTTGCCTATCATCAATACTAGAAATTGGCTATCAGGTAAAGGGTTAAGTAGTTGCCTATCATCAATACTAGAAATTGGCTATCAGGTAAAGGGTTAAGTAGTTGCCTATCATCAATACTAGAAATTGGCTATCAGGTAAAGGGTTAAGTAGTTGCCTATCATCAATACTAGAAATTGGCTATCAGGTAAAGGGTTAAGTAGTTGCCTATCATCAATACTAGAAATTGGCTATCAGGTAAAGGGTTAAGTAGTTGCCTATCATCAATACTAGAAATTGGCTATCAGGTAAAGGGTTAAGTAGTTGCCTATCATCAATACTAGAAATTGGCTATCAGGTAAAGGGTTAAGTAGTTGCCTATCATCAATACTAGAAATTGGCTATCAGGAAATGGGTTAAGTAGTTGCTTATCATCAATACTAGAAATTGGCTATCAGGTAAAGTAGTTGCCTATCATCAATACTAGAAATTGGCTATCAGGTTATGGGTTAAACAGGAATTAGTAATATCTTCACTACTGTATGTAAATGGAAACATACCAAATGTGGTAGTCCTCTGTGATGACATCGATGTTGACACTGATGATGATGATGATGAAGATGATGAAGACCCTGAAGAAGATGACTCTGAACTAGAAAATATTGGTGTTGTGCGGGGGAAACTGGTGTAGGAGCCTGAGGAATATGTTCGGAACGTGCCTGGTAAATATAAGGCAGCCACTTAACAATTGTAAAGTCGAACTTCAATATCTTGAACTCGGTTAACCCATTACCCCATAGCCTGTTTCTAGTTTTGAAAATAGGTGACCACTTAAAGCAGGTTGAAAGTAAAGCAGAATGTGCATTAAGGCACATTCTGCTTTACTTTCAGCCTGCTTTAAGCTATCATCTGCTAAAATATAGAAAATAGTTCTTATCATACCTACTTATTGATAACTTTATAAATTGGAACTATTTTCCTTGGTGGTGAAATAAATAAAAGGCGTAAAAAGGCATATTTATGGGATAATGGGTTTAATCGAACATATCCGTATTTCAAAGTTAAAACGTCGCTTAGCCATGATTTAACTTTGAAATATGGGTATGTTTGACTTAACCGAGTATGAAATAATGCTGTTCAAGTGTCGAACTATCAAATAGTTTGAGTTAAGAGAGTTCGAGATATCGAAGTTCGACTGTATCTCTTTGAATACTGGGTTAACTTTTGTGTGTGCAATAATTTTCTGCTAATGTTCAACAAATAAAGTTTTTCTCAAATCATTTTTAAAACAGGGTCAGTGTCAAACAGTTTGGATCCTGATCAGACAGTTTTACGTGGTGTTTTATCAGGTCCCATGATAACCTTTGCAACCAGTTTCAAACCTGATAAAACCTCATGTAAAAAGTGTCTCAATGTAGAGAGGATCGCCATTTGATGCAATTACTCATTAGATTTAGATTGGCCAGCAGACTGTTTTTGGTTTTGAAGACAGGTTACTACTTAACCCACTACCCCATAGCTGTTTCTTGTTTTGAAGACACGTGATTACTCATTAGAATTAGAATGGCCCGTTACCCAATAGACTGTTTCTATTTTTGAAGACAGGTTACTACTTAACCCACTACCCCATAGCCTGTTTCTTGTTTTGATCATATGTGATCACTTAAAGCAGGTTGAAAGTAAAGCAGAATGTGCCTAAAGGCACATTCTGCTTTACTTTCAGCCTGCTTTAAGCTTCCATCTACTAGAATACGGAAATTATTTCTTATAATATGTATTCCTGACTGATCAAATTGGAACTATTATCTTTAGTAAAGGAATAAATTAAATTCCCTATAAGGTGCTTCTATGGAGGAATGGGTTAAACAGACACAATTTTCAACAGATGACAGTTACTCCATATCCAAGATTTAATCCTTTACCCCATAGCTGTTTCTTGTTTTGAAGACATGTGATTACTGAAAGCAGGCTGAAATTAAAGCAGAATGAGCCTGAATGCGCACTCAGCTTTACTTTCAATCTGCTTTAAGTGGTCACCTGTCTTTAAAACTAGAAACAGGCTACAGAGTAAAGAGTTACCACTAAAACCTCCATTGCCAAAATCCATCTGTGAGATATTTATACACATGTACAGCGCTCCCTCTCTACAACGATCCTCCCAACACCAACCCTTGTCGCAGTTCCCTAAACAGGGCAATTATGTCTAATGCTTTTACTGATGCAATGTCGTCTGCTTAAAATTGGTGTCTGCTGTTTTTGTTAGATCTAGACATTTTGATAGAATAAATATAATTATGAGTGACAAACAGCTTGTATCCAGATCAGACGCTGCGTCATGCGGCGTCTGATCTGGATTCAAGCTGTTTGCAAATGTATGCCTAGTCTTTATTTTCCCTCCCTATTACGACTCCCTCTGAACAGCACACACAATCTGTGTCTCCCACTGGATGTCATTGTAGAGAAGGAGCACTGTACATATAATTTAAGGCAGGTCCTTACTGCCATGATGTCATCAAATTTAAACAATGGTCGTCTGCTTCTATTTATAAACAAGAGGCCCATGCGGGCCTAAATATCGCTCACCTGGAAAACCCAACACAAGGGTCACATAACCCCTGGTATGGGATCACTTTTCAGCCCAGAGACATAATTTTCATTGAAAAAATCTATTTTTAGCTCCTGTGACCTAGATATGCAACGGACCGAAACCATATTTACAACATTGGTTAAGGGCTTCTAGAAGTGTCATCATGCCAAATATCAAAGCTCTGACCATATTAGTTTCAGAGGTAAAGATGTTTGAAGATTTCACTACATAACTCTATGTAAAATTACGACCCCCAGGGAGTGGTCATTTTTTACCCCAGGGACATAATTTGAACAATCTTGATAGAGGACCTGAAGACGATGCTTTGTGCCAAATATCTAAGCTCAGGGTACTGTGTTTTCAGACAAGAAGATTTTGTAAGATTTCATTGAAAAAAATCTATTTTTAGCTCATGTGACCTAGATATGCAACTGACCAGAACCATATTTACAATATTGGTTAAGGGCTTCTAGAAGAATCATCATGCCAAATATCAAAGCTCTGGCCATATTAGTTTCAGAGGTAAAGATGTTTGAAGATTTCACTACATAACTCTATGTAAATTTACGACCCCCCGGGAGTGGTCATTTTTTACCCCATGGATATAATTTGAACAATCTTGATAGAGGACCTGAAGACGATGCTTTGTGCCAAATATCTAAGCTCAGGGTACTGTGGTTTCAGACAAGAAGATTTTTTAAGAATTTATTGAAAAAATCTATTTTTAGCTCCTGTGACCTAGATATGCAACTGACCAGAACCATATTTACAATATTGGTTAAGGGCTTCTAGAAGAATCATCTTGCCAAATATCAAAGCTCTGGCCATATTAGTTTCAGAGAAAAAGATATTTAAAGATTTCACTATATAACTCTATGTAAATTTACGACCCCCGGGGCAGGGTCATTTTTTACCCCAGGGACATAATTTGAACAATCTTGATAGAGGACCTGAAGACAATTCTTTGTGCCAAATATCTAAGCTCAGGGTACTGTGGTTTCAGACGAGAAGATTTTTTAAGTTTTCATTGAAAAAATCTATTTTTAGCTCCTGTGACCTAGATATGCAAAGGACCGGAAATATTTGAACTACTTTGAAAGAGGACCATATAAGGATCATTCAGGCCAAGTTTGGTAAAGATCTATCCAGTAGTTTCGGAGGAGATGTCGTTTAAAGAAATTGTTGACGACTAACGGACGAACGAACGGACGGACGAACGAACGACGACGGACGACGGACAGAAGACGATCAAAATAGCTCACCTTGGCACTATGTGCCAGGTGAGCTAAAAACAATTTTTAGGTATTTTGACTTAAGAAATATTGAAATGAGTGCTCAAATAATGCAGCATCTGATCAGGATCCAAACTGTTTGCAAAAATCTGTTGTGCTCGGGTAAGGCAGTGAAGGGGTTAAAATAGGTTTCACAATAGAGATACTGTTTTGGAATGACTATAAACATCATTTGCAAACTGTGTAGAGATTAGTCAGATCTCACCCTTAACACCACATATGCATTTTAACACATTTGATTTAATTCTCCCCGGAAGAAATATATTTCATTCTAACACACCTCGCCCACACCCCTATATAAGCGAAGAAGGACCGTCTCAGTGTACGAATTTTCAGTAGAACACTCACGCGCTAAACGTTCTAATGTGACGTCATTTGGCTTCGAAAATGCGTGCGCCAAGAAATGTAGCACCGCTGCTTCAGTGCAAATTAAGGTTAAATTATGTGTTAGAATCGAAATATTAAATTAATACCAGTGTTTTATCTAACAATCGAACACGGGTAGTCGTTGAGATGCTTGTAATAAAACCACTCGGCCTAAAGGCCTCGTGATTGAATTACTACGCATCTCAACTCCTACCAGTGTTCGATTGCACAATAAAACACTGGTATGAATTTATTATTTCTTAATTATAAACAGTAATGGATATGTTTTATAATATAAGAATACTTTACTAATATTTACAATCGCCCCATTCAATTCCATTGAAAAAAATGCTGTTCATTTCGTATAAACACCCCTTTTTGAGAGGGCAGGACTTGTTGATAAGTTTCAAAGGAGAGGCGGGGCATATGCAGTTTTTATTCGTGAATTAATCTTTGGAACTTGCACAGCAAACATTTGGTGGATATTTGAAAATTTGTTCTTAACCGATCTATGCCTTCATATTAGAGAAAACCATGATTCCCGACTAAATTTCTTCTTTATTAATGAGATTAATTGCAAGAAAATTGACATACCTTTTAAACAACGGCTATCTGCGTTTCTTTATAAAAAAAAACACCAATATATTTATCCTACTTTAAAATGACGTCACTTCCAATGACATCAAAAATCGGCATTTTTCGCGCCAAACTGTCAAGTTGTTGACTTAGAATGTAAACAATGGAACTTAATTTTCTGCTTTCGAATGTACACAGCTTAAGAAAATCGGTCATGGCTGTTCCGTATAGGGTACACATTATTCGTGTTATCTACCTCTAATATGGATAAAACATATATGCGTACTAACAAAATGTTTATTTAATGTTCGAAATTACAGCAAATATATTGTAAATATAAGAAATGAACTGATTTTTTATGGCGTTCAATCGAAATGAACAACAGAAAATTATCAGCAAATTTACTATGAATCGACAGCGTGATTCATGGTATTTGCCGATAATTTTCTGTTGTTTATTTCGCTTGAACGATGAAAAAAATCAGTTCGTTTCTTAAATGACACTTTCTGCTTTACTTTCAGACTGCTATAAGTGGCCACATATCTTCAATTCAAGTAAAAGCATATCAGGGCTCCAGATAAGGGGAGTATTTCAAAAACTAAAATCTTTATTTCCGCATAAAAGCCTATGGTGTTGCTATTCATTGGAATTGTCTCAAATAGACGATTCTAATGAGTAGTTACACCTTAGGATTTGTTGCTGAAATAAGTGATAGAATATTGGAATTGTTCGGTTTACTCGAGCCCTCTTATCTCGAGCCCTGGCATAGTGAGAACAGGGTTAAATTAACAATTATTTTAGAGCATTAAATGGTACATTTACACAGTGTGAAGTGAAGGGGTTAACTTACTAGATGATGAAGGTGTCATTGATGTGCTGCTTGTAGATACACTAGATGTAGATAGAGAGCTGAAAGAAGACAGACTACTGCTAGATGAGGACGTCCCAGTTGTTCCAGTAGAACTTGTAGGTAAAGAACTAGATGAGCTGCTTGAACTGGATGGTGGAGATGTTGTAGATGAATGGGAAGAAGACTGAGTGCTGGTACTGCTAGAACTTGTAGGTGAAGAACTAGAGGAGCTGCTTGAACTGGATGGTGGAGATGTTGTAGATGAATGGGAAGAAGACTGAGTGCTGGTACTGCTAGAACTTGTAGGTGAAGTACTAGAGGAGCTGCTTGAACTGGATGGTGGAGATGTTGTAGATGAATGGGAAGAAGACTGAGTGCTGGTACTGCTAGAACTTGTAGGTGAAGAACTAGATGAACTGCTTGAACTCGATGGTGGAGATGTTGAAGGGGAATGGGAAGAAGACTGAGTGCTGGTACTGCTAGAACTTGTAGGTGAAGAACTAGATGAACTGCTTGAACTTGATGGTGCAGATGTTGAAGTTGAATGGGAAGAAGACTGAGTGCTGGTACTGCTAGAACTTGTAGGTGAAGAACTAGAAGAACTGCTTGAACTTGATGGTGGAGATGTTGTAGGAGATTGGGAAGAAGACTGAGTGCTGGTACTGCTAGAACTTGTAGGTGAAGAACTAGAAGAACTGCTTGAACTTGATGGTGGAGATGTTGAAGTTGAATGGGAAGACGACTCAGTGCTGGTACTGCTAGAACTTGTAGGTGAAGAACTAGATGAGCTGCTTGAACTGGATGGTGGAGATGTTGAAGGGGAAGAAGACTGAGTGCTGGTACTGCTAGAACTTGTAGGTGAAGAACTAGATGAACTGCTTGAACTTGATGGTGGAGATGTTGAAGTTGAATGGGAAGAGGACTGAGTGCTGGTACTGCTAGAACTTGTAGGTGAAGAACTAGAAAAACTGCTTGAACTTGATGGTGGAGATGTTGTAGGAGATTGGGAGGAAGACTGAGTGCTGGTTCTGCTAGAACTTGTAGGTGAAGAACTAGATGAACTGCTTGAACTTGATGGTGGAGATGTTGAAGTTGAATGGGAAGACAACTGAGTGCTGGTACTGCTAGAACTTGTAGGTGAAGAACTAGAAGAACTGCTTGAACTTGACGGTGGAGATGTTGAAGTTGAATGGGAAGACGACTGAGTGCTGGTACTGCTAGAACTTGTACGTGAAGAACTAGATGAGCTGCTTGAACTTGATGGTGGAGATGTTGAAGGGGATGAAGAGTGAGTGTGTGTACTGCTAGAACTTGTAGGTGAAGAACTATAAGAACTGCTTGAACTTGATGGAGGAGATGTTGTAGGTGATTGGGAAGTTGACTGAGTGCTGGTACTGCTAGAACTTGTAGGTGATGAACTAGCTGAGCTGCTTGAACTGGATGGTGGAGATGTTGAAGTTGAATGGGAAGACGACTGAGTGCTAGTACTGCTAGAGCTTGTAGGTGAAGAACTAGAAGAACTGCTTGAACTGGATGGTGGAGATGTTGAAGTTGAATGGGAAGACGACTGAGTGCTGGTACTGCTAGAACTTGTAGGTGAAGAACTAGATGAGCTGCTTGAACTTGATGGTGGAGATGTTGAAGTTGAATGGGAAGAAGACTGAGTGCTGGTACTGCTAGAACTTGTAGGTGAAGAACTAAATGAGCTGCTTGAACTTGATGGTGGAGATGTTGAAGTTGAATGGGAAGATGACTGAGTGCTGGTACTGCTAGAACTTGTAGATGAAGAACCAGATGAGCTGCTTGAACTGGATGGTGGAGATGTTGTAGGTGATTGGGAAGTAGACTGAGTGCTAGTACTGCTAGAACTTGTAGGTGAAGAACTAGCTGAGCTGCTTGAACTTGATAGTGGGGATGTTGAAGTTGAATGGGAAGAAGACTGAGTGCTGGTACTGCTAGAACTTGTAGGTGAAGAACTATATGAGCTGCTTGAACTTGATGGTGGAGATGTTGAAGGTGAATGGGAAGTAGACTGAGTGCTTGAACTGCTAGAACTTGTAGGTGAAGAACTAGATGAGCTGCTTGAACTTGATGGTGGAGATGTTGAAGGGGAAGAAGACTGAGTGCTGGTACTGCTAGAACTTGTAGGTGAAGAACTAGATGAGCTGCTTGAACTTAATGGTGGAGATGTTGTAGGGGAAGAAGACTGAGTGCTGGTACTGCTAGAACTTGTGGGTGAAGAACTAGATGAACTGCTTGAGCTGGATGGTCGAGATGTTGTAGGAGATTGGGAAGACGACTGAGTGCTGGTACTGCTAGAACTTGTAGGTGAAGAACTAGATGAGCTGCTTGAACTTGATGGTGGAGATGTTGAAGGTGAAGAAGACTGAGTGCTGGAACTGCCAGAACTTGTAGGTGAAGAACTAGATGAGCTGCTTGAACTTGATGGTGGAGATGTTGTAGATGAATGGGAAGAAGACTGAATGCTGGTACTGCTAGAACTTGTAGGTGAAGAACTAGATGAGCTGCTTGAACTGGATGGTGGAGATGTTGAAGGGGAAGAAGACTGAGTGCTGGTACTGCTAGAACCTGTAGGTGAAGAAGTAGCTGAGCTGCTTGAACTTGATGGTGGAGATGTTGTAGATGAATGGGAAGAAGACTGAGTGCTGGTACTGCTAGAACTTGTAGGTGAAGAACTAGATGAGCTGCTTGAACTGGATGGTGGAGATGTTGAAGGGGAAGAAGACTGAGTGCTTGTACTGCTAGAACTTGTAGGTGAAGAACTAGATGAGCTGCTTGAACTGGATGACGGAGATGTTGAAGTTGAATGGGAAGAAGACTGGGTGCTGGTACTGCTAGAACTTGTAAGTGAAGAACTAGATGAGCTGCTTGAACTGAATGGTGGAGATGTTGAAGAGGAAGAAGACTGAGTGCTGGTACTGCTAGAACTTGTAGGTGAAGAACTAGTTGAGCTGCTTGAACTTGATGGATGAGATGTTGAAGTTGAATGGGAAGAAGACTGAGTGCTGGTACTGCTAGAACTTGTAGGTGAAGAACTAGAGGAGCTGCTTGAACTGGATGGTGGAGATGTTGAAGTTGAATGGGAAGAAGACTGGGTGCTGGTACTGCTAGAACTTGTAGGTGAAGAACTAGAAGAACTGCTTGAACTTGATGGTGGAGATGTTGTAGGTGAATGGGAAGAAGACTGAGTGCTGGTACTGCTAGAACTTGTAGGTGAAGAACTAGATGAACTGCTTGAACTTGATGGTGGAGATGTTGTAGATGAATGGGAAGAAGACTGAGTGCTGGTACTGCTAGAACTTGTAGGTGAAGAACTAGATGAGCTGCTTGAACTGGATGGTGGAGACGTTGTAGATGAATGGGAAGAAGACTGGGTGCTGGTACTGCTAGAACTTGTAGGTGAAGAACTAGCTGAGCTGCTTGAACTTGATGGTGGAGATGTTGAAGGGGAAGAAGACTGAGTGCTCGTACTGCTAGAACTTGTAGGTGAAGAAGTAGCTGAGCTGCTTGAACTTGATGGTGGAGATGTTGTAGATGAATGGGAAGAAGACTGAGTGCTGGTACTGCTAGAACTTGTAGGTGAAGAACTAGATGAGCTGCTAGAACTGGATGGTGGAGATGTAGAAGGGGAAGAAGACTGAGTGCTTGTACTGCTAGAACTTGTAGGTGAAGAACTAGATGAGCTGCTTGAACTGGATGGTGGAGATGTTGAAGTTGAATGGGAAGAAGACTGGGTGCTGGTACTGCTAGAACTTGTAGGTGAAGAACTAGATGAGCTGCTTGAACTGGATGGTGGAGATGTTGAAGAGGAAGAAGACTGAGTGCTGGTACTGCTAGAACTTGTAGGTGAAGAACTAGTTGAGCTGCTTGAACTTGATGGATGAGATGTTGAAGTTGAATGGGAAGAAGACTGAGTGCTGGTACTGCTAGAACTTGTAGGTGAAGAACTAGAGGAGCTGCTTGAACTGGATGGTGGAGATGTTGAAGTTGAATGGGAAGAAGACTGAGTGCTGGTACTGCTAGAACTTGTAGGTGAAGAACTAGAAGAACTGCTTGAACTTGATGGTGGAGATGTTGTAGGTGAATGGGAAGAAGACTGAGTGCTGGTACTGCTAGAACTTGTAGGTGAAGAACTAGATGAACTGCTTGAACTTGATGGTGGAGATGTTGAAGTTGAATGGGAAGAAGACTGAGTGCTGGTACTGCTAGAACTTGTAGGTGAAGAACTAGAGGAGCTGCTTGAACTGGATGGTGGAGATGTTGAAGTTGAATGGGAAGAAGACTGAGTGCTGGTACTGCTAGAACTTGTAGGTGAAGAACTAGAAGAACTGCTTGAACTTGATGGTGGAGATGTTGTAGGTGAATGGGAAGAAGACTGAGTGCTGGTACTGCTAGAACTTGTAGGTGAAGAACTAGATGAACTGCTTGAACTTGATGGTGGAGATGTTGTAGATGAATGGGAAGAAGACTGAGTGCTGGTACTGCTAGAACTTGTAGGTGAAGAACTAGATGAGCTGCTTGAACTGGATGGTGGAGATGTTGAAGTTGAATGGGAAGAAGACTGAGTGCTGGTACTGCTAGAACTTGTAGGTGACGAACTAGATGAGCTGCTTGAACTGGATGTTGGAGATGTTGAAGGGGAAGAAGACTGAGTGCTGGTACTGCTAGAACTTGTAGGTGAAGAACTAAATGAGCTGCTTGAACTGGATGGTGGAGATGTTGTAGATGAATGGGAAGAAGACTGAGTGCTGGTACTGCTAGAACTTGTAGGTGAAGAACTAGATAAACTGCTTGAACTTGATGGTGGAGATGTTGTAGATGAATGGGAAGAAGACTGTGTGCTGGTACTGCTAGAACTTGTAGGTGAAGAACTAGAGGAGCTGCTTGAACTGGATGGTGGAGATGTTGTAGATGAATGGGAAGAAGACTGAGTGCTGGTACTGCTAGAACTTGTAGGTGAAGAACTAGATGAGCTGCTTGAACTGGATGGTGGAGATGTTGAAGTTGAATGGGAAGAAGACTGAGTGCTGGTACTGCTAGAACTTGTAGGTGAAGAACTAGATGAGCTGCTTGAACTGGATGGTGGAGATGTTGAAGTTGAATGGGAAGACGACTGAGTGCTTGAACTGCTAGAACTTGTAGGTGAAGAACTAGAAGAACTGCTTGAACTTGATGGTGGAGATGTTGTAGGTGAAGACGACTGAGTGCTGGTACTGCTAGAACTTGTAGGTGAAGAACTAGAGGAGCTGCTTGAACTTGATGGTGGAGATGTTGAAGTTGAATGGGAAGACGACTGAGTGCTGGTACTGCTAGAACTTGTAGGTGAAGAACTAGAGGAGCTGCTTGAACTTGATGGTGGAGATGTTGAAGTTGAAAGGGACGTTGAAGTGGTTGGTGTCTGGCTTGAAGAAGAAGTGTGTGAATGTGAGCTTGTTGATGATTCTGTCATTGTACTAGATGGACTAGAAGTGGTTGGTGACTGGCTTGAAGAAGAAGAAGAGTGTGAATGTGAGCTTGTTGATGATTCTGTCATTGTACTAGATGGACTGGAAGTGGTTGGTGACTGGCTTGAAGAAGAAGTGTGTGAATGTGAGCTTGTTGATGATTCTGTCATTGTACTAGATGGACTAGAAGTGGTTGGTGACTGGCTTGAAGAAGAAGAAGAGTGTGAATGTGAGCTTGTTGATGATTCTGTCATTGTACTAGAGGGACTGGAAGTGGTTGGGGTCTGGCTTGAAGAAGAAGAAGAGTGTGAATGTGAGCTTGTTGATGATTCTGTCATTGTACTAGATGGACTGGAAGTGGTTGGTGACTTGCTTGAAGAAGAAGAAGTGTGTGAATGTGAGCTTGTTGATGATTCTGTCATTGTACTAGATGGACTGGAAGTGGTTGGGGTCTGGCTTGAAGAAGAAGAAGAGTGTGAATGTGAGCTTGTTGATGATTCTGTCATTGTACTAGATGGACTGGAAGTGGTTGGAGTCTGGCTTGAAGTCAATGATGATGTACTAGCTGTTGTTGTTGTTGATGTTGTTGTACCAGCTGTAAGCAGAAACATATTTTGACTAAAGTCATCATAAAATCTGTTATCAATTAAGGATTAAACATGTTTTTGCCGTTAACAGAATTATAAACCCCTTCACTTTGCTGGAGGTAAGTTTTGTAAAGGCACGAAGTGAGTTTACAATAAACTTACTCAGCCAAGCTAAGGGGTTTGATCTTCAGAAAATTGCAAAAACATGTCGTTTATTCCTTATATTTCTATATTCCTTGTCAATTAAAAGTGTATCTTGAGATTTGTTTTCATGTACATAAATATAACCATATACCGGCCAAATATGTTTGATAGATGTAATCCTGGATGTAACAGCCATTCGATCTCTATATATGGTATGAAAAGTAGTCCCAAATATATGGTTTTGAGTTGCACTGCAAATATTCAGGCTTTCAACGAGTAAATTGTCTCTCTGTGCTTTAAAAACACTTATAAGACATTAAAAATAAACAATGCAACCTGAATATCTATTATCAAAGCATATTTTAAATTTAGGTCGAGAATGTGTAAAAGCTGTTTACACATAGCAACGAGAGAGCTCAAGCTGACTGCTTTGAAGTGCTTTCGTTTGGAGGATTTGATTCTTGGATATCATTTCTATGTTTACAGTAAGAACATTGAAATAGTTCCCCTTGTACAGTCGTTACTTGATATATACACATTACCAGTTGACAGCGCGATACAGAGTGATGTATTTAGCTCGAGACGTTTTTGGCGGAAATAGCCGATCTGACGAGCGCCTTGGCGCGAGTCTGATCGGTTGTTTCCGCCAAAAACGTCGAGAGCTAAATGCAACACTCTGTTGCGCACTGCCAACTGGTGATGTGTTTATTATATGCCTTGAATACAAACCAGAAACAACTAAATAGTTGTTTAAATCATTTTATATCCAAAATTTATTAGTTATTTGAAGCAGAACAAGATTTTTTGTATGTCACAAAGAATAACGCGGCACTCGTACATGTACGTAAATGACGTCACATTAAACCGAAAGCGACGTCAGAGTAAAATACAAAGTGGCTGATACAAGGTGGCTGATACAGACTCTTGTATTTTACTGTGCAAATACACGCGGAAACGCTCGATATCATACGAAGGCATATAATAAAAATCTATATCTATCTACACAAAGTTTGTTTTATTAAGTTCCAACATGATGCCTAAGATCTAGATCTAACTGTCTTGACATAGCAACTGGTCTATGACTATGTATATTGTAACATGTAGGCTTACTCAGTGTTTTGAATTCCTGACTGTTCAAAGAAAAGTAACAAACCAACAAGTGATGTCAGGACTATGCAAAGTTTACAAGATTTAAACAACACACTAAATCTAATTCAGTAATCCCCATCGGTAAAGAAATTATTAATACAGTCTTTACATAAAAAATCAGCGTATCAGAGCCAAGATCATGTAATTACTAACTAACTAAACTAACTAAATCCTGAGTTTATTTGTCAACTGCTGCGGGTGTCCCTACAGGGGTAGTTAATATGCGCATATTTTTTCTATATTCAAATCTGACCTGTGTCTAGCTGATATAAAGCCACATAGGTATTATATCATTGATGTATGTCAACATTAGCTCACTAGAGTAATTTGAGGTTGCTAGTAAGTACATTTTGACCGCTTTTGACCCCTCATGGCATGTCGTGTAGACGGGTTACATCCACCTGATTTGTGTTCAGTAAATATATCTTAAAAATTCTAGGGGGATGTAAAGTCGAAACTTTCAAAAATAAGGTCAGAAATGAGGTCAAAGGTCAACGAGTGCAGATTTTTGCATACCATAATATATACATGTACCTAACTTTATTTACATTTCGAATATACCAAATGAACTATTATTGGTTACAATTAGTTTACAAATGTCTGTAGTTGCTAAATATTATCAAAAAAGTAAAATATTACAGACAATGTCCTTTTCCAGGGGTAATAACTCTGAGTTTCCTCTTTCTTTTTTATATTTTTTTTGTTATTTTTTTTGTTATTTTTGTCTGTGTTTTTATAACATCAATTTTTTTTATGTTTTTTACACCTTTGACATAAAGCAACAATTCCATAATAAAGTAAATATTACAGCCAATGCCCTTTTTCAGGGGCAATAACTCTGATTTTTCTCTTTCTATTTTATTTTTTATGGGAATTTGTGTTCGTTATTTTTTTACTGTTATCTGATAACATCAAACTTTTTTATGTTTCTTTACACCTTTTACATAAAGCAACGATTCAATATGCAAATAAAAGTAAATATTACAGTCAATGTTCTACTTCAGGGGCAATAACTTTGGTTTTTCTGTTCCATATTTAACTTTTAATGGGAATTTGTTTTCGTTATTTTTTGACTGTTTTCTAATAGTGTTTTTATGTGTTTTTATGTTTGTTTACACTTTTGACATAAAGGAGCAGTTCAATATGCAAATAAAAATGAATATTACAGTCAATGCTCTATTTCAGGAGCAATAACTCTGGTTTTTTGGGTCCATATTTAATTTTGATGGGAATTTGTTTTCGTTATTTTTTGACTGTTTTATTATAATGTTTATATGTTTGTTTATACTTTTGACATAAAGGAGCAGTTCAATGTGCAAATAAAAGTTAAAATTACTGTCAGTGCTCTTTTCCAGGGGCAATAACTCTATTCCTATTATATATTTAATGAACATTGTTTGCGTTATTTTTGACTGTTTTCTTATAATATATACCTTTTTTTGGTTTACTTAGTACACTTTTAATAAAAGCAGCAGTTTAATAATCAAATAAAATGTAATCTTACAGTCAATGTTCTTTCTAGGGGCAATAACTCTGGTTTTCTCTCTTTCTTTTTTATGCTTTTTTTATCGTTTGTTATTTATTGTCTTTTTTCTTACCGTTTGCCCTAGATTGCCAGCCAATGAAAGGGCTCCATTTCAGCGAGAAATGAAAAAATATATCCCATATTCGTTCAATTTTGTACTTGGGTATGGCAGAGAAATAAACAAGTCATGAACCGGTCAAGGACACCGCGTGCTAAGGAGGAGCATAGCGCATCATTACGTCATACAACAACCGCTCAGCTGCAAATTACAGTATAACCTATGTACTGCGGCCTTTCAATGAAGAGGCCCGAATAAATCAAATATTTCTGTAGACAGGAGACTATAGTTAGTGCATAATGAAATTAATATGAAACGCATTAATCCTGTCCTGCATTAACCTATTGAACCCTAGGTGACGAGTACACTCGTCATTTATATACCCGTTACACTTGTCCACAGCAAACATTGTAGAACCACATCGTAGATCTCCTATTACAAAAATGGCCTAGACTCGAATTGTTCATTGTATAAGTGTTGGATTGAAAGGATTAAGCAGCCGACCTGTGGGTATTGTCTTCTTTTGTGTAATCGTTTTACAAATATTTGACTGTAAAACGTCTCGAAAGAAATGTGTTTATTTTCAATATTGAACTAAAATACGGTTGCTTTTTATCAATGCATTAATACAGAGGCTCCTATAAGCGTTTAATTCTTGCGTTAAACAGCCACCTGTCTTCAACCCCTTCGGTGCCATGGCATATTTGTCATTAATTGTATAATGCACTAAACAACACAGTCCAGATGAATGTCATTTAAAAACCAAGAATGCTCTTGACTTAGGATGTTTTAACCCTATAAACTGTGGAGTTTATTTCTAATCTGACTTTAATACAATTATTGCTTGGCTCCATTAGTGGGTCTTTGTTGATCAGGTATGCTTGGTATTTTTAGCAAATCAATTGATCAAGCATTTTCATGTCACACCAGTCCACAGCAGCTCGTTCACGCCAGTTTACAACACTTTACTGTCGGAACACAAATAAAAATCGTCCTCAATTTAATCTATTTTTAAATTCCATTTGGGTGACTCGCTAGCTCATGCCTGATTTTGTTTCTAAATGGAAATGCCTAATCACTGTTTCTCAATAAGAAGGAACACAGCAGCTATATAGATGTCAAAAATTCAACTTCAGCGTATACATATGTCCTATTGATTTTACCTTAAAGAGTTATCTCAGGAATTTGTATCTAAAATTTTGAATACATATCTTTTATGGTTTTGATGTAACAAATGATTATCTATCGACACTAGCCAGGGATTATGGAAAGAAAATCATATATCCGTTATGTGCATGTATACAAAATATTGCTAAAACGGCATATGTGCTGTAGACCAAATGCAAAAAATAATACTTATTTTTTGTTCAACATGTTTATCTGTATCCAAAATTAGATATAACAGCATGAAATATCCATCTATTTACTGGATTATCACATGGAACTAAGTGTGTTTTATTTTTGGGGTGTATTTTTTGTAGACAATTAAACATATTTTAGTATTTCAGAAATTCTAAATCTAATGATTGTTTACTTTAATCATATTTTGTCACTTTAATCTAAAATTCTAACTGTCTTGTGCATGTTGTTTGAATTTTTGAGTCGATATTTACAATGGGTCATAAACAAAGCAAAGAAGAAAAAATAGCAGGGTCGGTAACGGACATTTCAATCAAACACTTAAACTGTTATAAATCAATGATGACATTCATTTTTATTTTAGAAACAAACTAATATGTTTAAACAGATATGATTTTTGGATTTTTGCCCTTGTTTTTGGCACCATTTTGTCTCTGGAAAGAATAAATTTCCGTTACCAAAAATCAAATTTCCGTTACTAACATGGAACATGGCCTGTGTGTCAAACTGGTCTATTTTTCGATACACAACTGTGTCACCTTACACTCTTTTTGTATTTGTTTATTGAAATAATGTCGAAAGAAACTTTAGTAATGTTATGTTGCAATGTAACCATCTTTCAACAAAACATAAATGGCCTATGTAACTGCCAAGAAAGGCAATGGCAATGTTGAACCCTCTTATTTATGAACCCAGTTTGTTTTTGCATCAATGTGTCTGCAATTTAGCATAAAGTAGAATAAAAATTTATATTCTGCTTCATTAATGAGAAATGCAAAGGAATGCATCCCATTTGTCAATGATTATGAAATAAAAATTTCCGTTACCGCCCAGTAACGGAAATTTTACCTCCAATATATTGCTGTCAACAAGATCACTGTTTGAAATGTGTTATCACCATTAGTTTTATTTAAATAATTGGGGTATTTAGAAAAGAAAGAGTGATTCCGATGACATTTTTATGAATGTCTTAACATAAATGAGTTTTTATATAAATGATCACTTACCTTCGTGTCTTCTCTGTTAATCAAGCTGGTCAATTAAACTCTTATTATCATGGCAGTCTATTCACAGTATAATTACGTCATGCAATGACATCATACAATGTCGTCATGCAATCAAATACAAGGTTATATCCCTGTATTTCTGAATTTAGAATTTTGATCACGGAAATTTTGATCACGGAAATTTAATTTTTGTCATAAATACCAACTTTAGCAATTTGAAAAGAAGTTGATAATTGGTAAAGGCTGCTTGCTTTAATCATTAGTGTTCTTTACATTTTGTTTAATAACTAGAATACCCAATATCCAAACAGTATGTGCGTAAAGAACGGTAACGGATATTTAGGTTTGTATAACAAAATTACCACACTTTACCTTCGGCAGTTATAGATCGACAACATTGAAAAGCAGTCAATGAATATATCACTTAGATGGTATAACACGTTCATATACTTCCAAATAAATATAAATTGGCAGATGTAGCAAAGCTATTTCTATTATTTGAACATACACAAATATGCGATAACGGAGATTTTTGAAAAACTTCAAAGTCCGGGGACAACTACTTCTTCAATGGTATTGTTACAATCTCTGGTTTCTTGGTATGTTAGGCTTGAAACAAAGTAACTACACATATAAATGCAAAAAGTTAACCTTGATTTAGATGGTTACCATGTGATTTTATTATCAGAAAATGCTTTACAAAACTAGATTTGAAGACGGAGACAGTAACGGAAATTTGATTTTCTCAGGTTAAAAATCGAATATTTTTCTTACATTGTGCTATAAATTGACAAAACTCTATTCAAGTATCTTAAGTAATGTGAAGCTACCATAAAATACTTCAAATTGATATCTGGAAGGTAAAACAATTCTAAGATGTGCAGGAACATGCAGTGTTCCTACTTATTGAGAATCAGTGTAGTACAGCGAGCCCTACACGCGTACAGGGTTCCCGGTCGTTTTTTCTAGTTTTTCGTGTGACGTCATGTGTAAAAGTGAACTCGCCGGCTTCCGAAAATACAAAGCACCGCCCTCCAAAATAAAGCCCTTTCATTGGCTGACAAACTAGGCCGAGTGGTAATTTGGGTTGAGCGATAACTTAGTTTAGGTAAAGTAGGTTGAACGGTAACTGCCATACACTAGCCTACGTGCCATATTTGAGGCAAACGGTAAATCAGTTATAGTTCATTTGTTTGAAAATTATACAACATAACCTGTTCGCTCCCTACGGTCGCTCCAGGTTATATTGCATAATTTTCAAAAAATGAACTATAACTAATACTTATAAAATCAAACTACTTTTATGTACATGTATATCTACACCATTGACATGAAGCAGGAATTCACTACGGAAATTATTCACTGAAATATGCGTTTTAGGGTATAAATACAGACAACCCCGTTATATAAAATCAGCCAAAAGATTGGATTGTGTGAGATGACAAAATAGTTTCTCTTAAATTCTCTTTAAATGACGCGTCTAGCAAAAGTTGAGTATGCGGGGATTCTAATACAGACGCATGCTTCCAATTAATCTGAGTTACACAGTTTGTTGCCTCACAACCACATTCATACATGCATACTTGTTGGCTTTTATAGCAAGCACATCTTGTCGAGCTGTATGCTGGGATAGAGGAATTCTTATCCAATTTGGGTGATACATAGTTAGTGGGGGTCCAAGGCTGTCTTGACTTTCATGGGTTGCCTATACCGGCATGTGTCTATATACCAGTAAAGGTATGGAAACCTATGATGTTTTGTCGACCTTGAGTGCATCATATATTTTGTTAACAAGGAATCATCCCCTTTGCTTTGCTGTACCGGATAACATCCATGTTACCACCTCATTTCCTACAAAGCATCATCAGTATTACGTCTGTGTCCCTGCATATTACAAACAGACGATCAAACCCGCTTGCAACAGCATCCTTAGCATGGATATCATTCTAGTGTCAGCTTCTTTATGATCAGCAGCCAAATTATCAGCATGGAAGCTATTTGACTTTGCATTTATAAGGCCTACGAATGTTCCTTCTGCTTCAACAAGCAACCCTTCTTGTAATAATGTGTCCCTCAGATGATAGAACTCGACAGTGTATTTCTACGTTTCGTCTAGCGCAAAGTATAGCTCTCTGGCATGCGGTAGTGGATCTTCTGGACCAGTAATTTTTTCCAGTGGCAACTTTGATAGACATGCTCCCAAGGTATCAAATGTGACATCAATGCCAGTAGATGTGCCTGTGAAATGGGAATATACCGAGTGAACAAAGTCTGACATCCTTGAGGTCTGTCTCGAGCTTGAATAAGACCATGACCAAATACATGTATTATAACACATGTAAATTTCTGAGAGTCAGGTATCTGTCGTGCGATTTCAATTCACTGGTCTATTGTCAGAATATACAGAATTCGGTTCAGTCTGGTTCATTACTCCATTTGGTTTTGCCAATGCTAGTGGAGCTGAGGACAGCTCATGCTTCAGTACATCGTCATTCTGCATGGTTAGGCCTGAACTAGCTTCATTTAACAGACATTGAAGGAGTCTGCGGTCAGGTTTTATCTGTTTCGCAACCTGTTGCCTGTCTGATCTCGTGTCTTTATAAATACTTGCTAATGTCTTTGACTTTATTTTTTGGGTGGAGCAACAAGTCAGTGTTGCACTCCTTTAGTCAATAATTTGTAAACTGCTTAACCAATGAACAGCTTCTGCAATCACATCACGTCCAACAAATCATTGCTAATCTCTTCTGTTGCAGCATCGTTTGACGCTGTGGCCACACGTTGGTGTACAGCATAGGATGTCCGTCTTTCGATTTTTTCACTTGTCGAAATGCAAATTCATCTAACAAACCGACCAATGCAGCAACGGCTTAGAAGTACCTTTGCTAAAAGATCTTGGTATACAGAAAGAGTTGGTTTCATTTGAACAACAATCAAACATGAGCTGGTTTCAAGTAATGAAGTTACCATTTTTGTCAATTGACCCTGTGAGATCCCAACACACACAATCAACACATTATATTATTTTGTGTTCTGTTAATTCGTATATGGTTTTCATATGGAAAACGAAAAGGCTGTATGGACCACATCGAATGCATTTCATGGAACATACATGTATGATACATTTACAAAATCCATTGTATATTTACTATTAGTTAAAATGTAGAACCAGTAAAGTCTTGAAAATATTGTGATTGCTATGTATGACAAGCCATGATATAAGTTGTATTTAATGCAATTATTGTGTTGGACTGGATGTGTTTGCCTGATGGTGGCAAAAACCTTACTACACAATTCCTAAAAGCCAAGCAGCTTTGTTTAAACACACGAAAGTATTTGCATACCAAATAGCTTGTGTTTTGTGGCATAACGCAAAATAATGGAAGTGTCCAGTGGAGTGTGAATGAAGGAAACATATTGCTGATACATTAGACTAAGCTGCTTTTTATTGGATATACATATACATATAGTTTAAGCATATGCGCTAAAGAAAACTGATTGCAGTGGCAGATGCATGTATTGTCGATGTTGCCGTTTTTGTTCAGATTAATGAATTTGTGAATATGACAATGAACATATATACACACACATCATTAGCAATAATACAACAACAAACAACACATATACTATATGCTAAACACTAGGATTTACTACTTTACTATTCATAAACCATATATATATATGCCAAAAATAAGTCACTACCCAATTAAACAAGTTTTTAATATAATCAAAAACACAAAAGGAGTAGAAGACACGATCAAGCAGTATTGTGTTGACTGTTCTTTATTCACCAACGTTTCCGCCTTACAAAGGCCTTCATCAGGGTGGTACAAAAATTGAAACACAATTTATACAAAAATCTTGTCCCTGAAGTGCAGGTTTTTTGGTGCTTTTGTCATGTGACCTTTTATAAAGATAGATCAGCCCTCATTACTAAAACAAAGAGTAGTCATGACAATGACGTCATGATGACGTCATAATGACGTCACGATGACTAAGATGACATCAGTATAGTTCCATGGTGATGAGGTTATGAAAGATAGTCTATTTTCAGTTTAAAGAGCCTTTTAACACTAGTTTTTATTAAGAATAGAAAATGAGTCTCTAAATATTAGTAAATTCAGTGTGATATTAATCTATCCAGGATCTTGTTTATAATTATACTTCTTTTAAACACTATTTAGAAGTGTAAATCAATATTATGGTCTTTAAAAACATAAAAAGCATATTTTAAAATGAAAATCAAGATATTGTCATATTGATTCTTGGTAATTTGTTGAATTTGTACAATAGAGGTAAGTTAATAGTTCTCAGAAAGTACATAGACAGTAATTGGCTGATTTTGTGTCACATTTTGCTACAATATTGAAATAGGTGTCCCTTCTGTTCTGTAAATGTGTGGAGGCATTCATACAAGAACTGTCTGGGGCTAGTCGGAGAAAGACACTTTCTCTCTGTTGTGTAGCCTGTCTGTTTGTGGTTCTTGTCTGGCTGACTTGGTTTCTCTCAGGATTTGGTGATCTAGTAATGGGTGGATGGAGATCTTCATCTGGAGTTGGTTGTCAATGGTTCAGTGATTGATGTTTGGTATATCTGTGGTTCTATTGGTTGGAAAGGGTCTGTATCTTCTTCAGTGTTATTGGATATTAATATGTTTCTGCTTGTTTCTATCTGTTTTGTTTTTTAACACTGTGAGGCTGTTTTCGTACTCTTTTTGATTAGTTGTTGGTCTTCACTCCTTAATGTTCTCAAATGGACTTCCCCATATCTTGTTGCTGCTGAGCCTTTTATCCTAAATCTAATAACTTAGTGCAGTTAGGTTGAATCAATAACAGATGGTGTCAGTTTGTAGCTGGACTTATGTTTGAGCTGTAATTCAAATTGTTTGCCCGGGTCTGTAATCTTCTTTGTAGCTTGAGTCTGTTTCTGTTTGACTCTTATTTAGGTACAGTGTATGTCAGTTTTCCTGTTTTTTTGGTAATTTGGTTGTAGATCTGTTCTTCTTCTGTGTTCAAAAGCTCCAGATATTGTAGCTGTAGAATGTGCTATCTAGTTCTCGGGTTTTGTTCTTCTTGTAATATGTGGTGGCTTAATATAAGTTTTTAATATATGTACAATCACAAAATTAGTGATTTTTAACACTACCTTTGACTCCGAAAGTTTTACTAGGGGTCATGTATGCGAAAATATAAGAAACGAAATTAACCATTAGTGCAGAAGGTAACGATCATCTTAAAGCAAATAACACAGTAACATTTTGTCGGTGTTGGTGATTATTCAATAAATAAATTTTCAAATCGGCCTGAAATTCACTGAATTAGCGTTCTAGCACATTATAACACTTATTTTGACACCAAAATACACGAAAGTTGATCATGTATCTCAAATTTAAGAAATGTATAAAATAGATTTTTAGACAAAATTTGCGGTGTATAAAAGGATCGAATTAGCTTAATCCAATATAAAATAGCGTCCATTTTAAAACAAACACGTTTCTTTGTCAAACATTGGTCATTGTGCATTTAAGTAAGATTCAAATTAATTTAAGGTCTTCTGGATTAGCTTCCTAATGCTTAAAAACATATATTTCAACACCAAAAGTATAAAATTTGGTCATACATGTCTAATGTTAGAAAAGAAATGGTATATAAGAACCGAAAATGGTGGCCATCTTGAAAAATGGCGGCCATTTTGCATTTTTACGGTGCAAAAGGGCTTTTTGTTGAAAGAAGGGCTATACCAGTATATTATGTAAACCTACTTTGATGATTGTATCATCAAGTTTATGACTTTTTCACTAATGTGTCCAGCTATTATAGCAGAAATGTACAGAATACGCGATTTACTGGCTTATTTTAAGAGTTATCGCCCTTGTTTGTGACTAGATCTAATAACTTCTTTTTCTGTCACGAAAATTCTATTTCTAGATATTTCGACCAATTACACATTCAATGAATTAAAGTATTTTAGGTTATCTATGAGTGATTGTAAATAACATAAAAATTAAATAATCATATCTCTTAAATCTGCACCCAATGACCTTTGACCTATTTCTTACCTTAATACGCGCCTAAGATCTTTACATTCCCCCTAGAATTGTTCGTATGCATATTCTGAATATAAATCAAGTGGATGTTGCCCGTCTACACGACATGCCATGAGACCCATTTTCCAGAGCCTTATTTTCGATCCGTAGGCAGACTATAGGTAAATAAGCCCGAATACACTATTTTTCATAAAGCAGGGGCAATAACTCTTACCAGTCCAATCCGATTTAAGTAAATAATCAAACTTGATAAAGATCTTATACTGGTACACATTCTGTCAAAACATGATTAGGATTGATGGAAGAAGTAGGTTGCTAGAGTGTAAACTTGGTTAATATGACATTTTTGATAATTCAAGCGCATTGCTCCATCAATGATTCAGATTGGGCCTACTAACTATAGGACACATGTCCTAAATGCTGAAATTTTCTTCTGCCATCCTGTCCCAAAGAAGAAAAAAAAGTCTAGGTCATAATCAAACGGCTCAAATCTTATTTAAATCTAAATTATTTTGTTAAAACAGAAACTTGCTAATTGGTACTGATATGTGAAATAACCATTTTCAAGAATCTAAAAAGTTTGCCACTATAGTGAGTTTTTTTCCCACTGATGCAATAGTGTTCAAAATTAAATCGTTCAACAAACTGCCAACGTTTTCATTAGGTGTTGGTTTCCTTTTAAATACGAAAGCCAGCAAGCAATGATTTTCAAATATCTACCGTTTTTCTGACTCTTCCATGCTTAGATTTTGACATTTTGTTAAGAGTTTTTCGACCAAACACTTTTTTCGGAGAACTATGATTTTTTCGTTTACATATCAATGTAGATATAGATATATTTGTGAGTGCGCAGTAACCTCTCTTTGCTAACGGTACGCAAGTAAAAAATTAACCACATGGAAATCAATCCTACTAAGAATGAGGGCATGTCTGAGCACAATTCGTTGAACAATAAGAATTTGGGATCAATTTGTTTTTCCTAAAAATCAATTGGTTAAAACAACAAAACTAAGTTTATCTGTTTCTCTGTTGTCGTATTCAGCGGAAAATCTATCGGCCATTTTGTCCGCCAAACTTTAAAACTACCGGCCTTTATGTCCAACGAAATGATCTTTTCTCAGCCATTTCCAATTTCTTTCGGCAATTTGCCTATGGCCGGCCCAATCTGAATCACTGCCCCATAGATATGCCTTTTTTCGCATCTAATTCCTCCACCAAAGAAAATAATTCCACATGACTATGACTATAAGAAATAATTTCTATATCCTCACAGATGGTAGCTTAAAGCAGGTTGAAAGGAAAGCAGAATGCACCTTAAGGCACACTCTGCTTTACTTTCAGCCTGCTATAAGTGGTCACCTGCATTAAAAACTAGAAACCAGCTATGAAGTAAAGAGTTTATCTTTTCTTGAGCTGTGACTTTTTAGACCTTTAACTTATTACTCCATGACCTGTTTCTAGTTTGATGACCGTTCACCACTTAAAGCAGGTTGAAAGTAAAGCAGAATGCCCATTAAGGCACATTCTGCTTTACTTTCAGCCTGCTTTAAGCTACCATCTGCTACAATATTGAAAATATTTCATATTGTACATATTCATAACTGTTTAAAATGGAACTATTTGCTGAAATGGAGGAATAAATTGAAGGCTTAAAACAAGCGTATTTAAAAAGTAATATATCAAGTTATAGTCTACTTTCAGTCCGAATGTCCGCTCAGCCGACTGTACATTTACTACCCTGATCATTGACCCATCTTGCTTACTATATTGAGCACTGCTAACATATGGCGCGTAGGCAGCCGCATAGACAAGAACTAGTCTGATAAATATATTATTTTTGATAATGTATTCTGTTTATTCCAGGGATAATAATAATAATAACAAGTTATAGTCTACTTTCAGTCCGAATGACCGCTCAGCCGACTGTACATTTACTACCCTGATCATTGAGCCATCTTGCCTACAACATTGAGCAGTGCTAACATATGGCACAATCAAATGCAGCCGCAGTACCGGCTCAGACCCTTTACAGGTACCCATTTTAACCCCTGGGTGGAGAGGAGCAACTCGCGGTCCATGTCTTGCTCAAGAACATTCCTGTACATCATCGGAGATTAAGAAAAAATCCCCTAGTCAGACAGCTGGTCCGGCGGGGGATCTAACTAGCAACCCCTGGTTCCGTAGTCCAATGTGTTACCATTTGACCACTACCGCCGATGAAGTTATGGGCTAATGGGTTAACATGATTTATTTATGCTTTTCGGTGGATTACCGGAAAAAAGCAGTGGATTATCATTTGATAATCCACTGCTTCAAGCAGTGGGATTATCCTCGCTCATGCTTCTTTTATGAGTTTTCCCCGTAGGGCTCCCCAAGAAACGTAGTCAATCGTGTCTTACCGTTAAATTCTGGCAGTCCGTTTTGTCGCGAACCACTCAACACGAAGAACACGAATCCATTATCGGAAGTAACGAGGTAATTCCGTTGACGTCAAATCAATAAATAAGTGACGTCATTGTACCGCCAACTGTCACGCACATGTGTTCGATATAAAACTTGGGGCTCAACACGGGATAAATAGTGTACTTTCGCATTCAATTGCCAAACAATTTCGTTTAAAAAGTGGCTTAAAAGCATAAATAAATAGAATAACTGTATTTTTTCAGTGTAGGATTGAATTTAATCCATTTCGTGAACATCAGACTTTTACATTTTTACGAGTGGCTTTGCCACTCTTGAAAATATAACGTCTGATGTTAACTCAATGGATTAAAGTTCGATCTTACACTGAAAAAAAAAGTTATCCTCTATGTACCGGTAGTTACCTTCTGGGTGGAAGCAGGCATCTATAGTCAATGAGCCCACTGACACACCAGACGGTTGTGAAAGAGAAACTACAATTGTAAATGACACAACATCTTCTATCTGTGGGAATGACTCCGGTACAGTAAATGTTTCACCATCTGTAGCAAACAATATCTGAAACATAAATACAATCATCTGTAGCAAACAATATCTGAAACATAAATACAATCATCTGTAGCAAACAATATCTGAAACATAAATAAAATCTATGCTTAACCCATTGACCATAAATAAACCTTTTTATGTCTTTAATTTGTTCCTCCACTGAAGAAAATACCGGCAGTTCCATTTTACACAGTCAAGAATGTGCAGCATAAGAAATGTATTCTATATCCTAGCAGATGGATGCATTTTGCTTCACTTTCAATCTGCTTTAAGTGAGCATCTGTTTCAAAACTATAAACTGGCTAAGGGGGAAAGGGTTAAACTATTACCCAATGGCCTGCTTCTAGTTCTGAACACAGGTGATCACATAATGCAGGTTTAAAGAAAAGCAGAATGAGCCTTGAGGTGCATTCTACTTTACCTTCAGTCTGCTTTAAGATACCATTTTCTAGCATATAGAAAGTATTTTTACGGTACATATTTATGACACGTTTGATTTATACCTCCACTGAAGAAAAATAGTTTCATTTTATACAATTATGATTTTTATGAATATGTATCGTAAGAAATATTTTCTATTCTTTATTCTAGTAGATGATAGCTTAACCCTTTCCCCCATAGAAGCGCATTTTAGCGCATTCAGTTTATTCTTGCCCTGAAGAAAATAGTTCCAATTTATACATTCATAAATATGTATTATACGAAATATTTTCTATATTCTAGCAGATGATAGCTTAAAGCAGGCTGAAAGTAAAGCAGAATGCGCTTAAAGCGCATTCTGCTTTACTTTCAACCTGCTTTAAGTGGACACCTATATTTAATACTAGAGATATGCTATGTGGGAAAGGGTTAAAGAAGGCTGAAAGTAAAGCAGAATGCTATAAAGCCCATTCTGCATTACTTTGAACCTTCAAAAAGTGGTCACTTTTCTTCAATACTAGAAACAGGCTATGGAGTAAACGGGTCAAGATGTCTCCTCCCACATAAAACAGGCCTGAACCCATTACCCCTTAACTCTTTGAACCCTAGTCCCGCATATAGGTGTTCTTTTCAAACAGTGTACATGTGAATAGTACACAAGTCCTATGCAAACAGTGAAGACCCAGATCAGAGGGCTCCAAAAGGAGCCCTCTGATCTGGGTCTTCACTGTTTGTCACAATGACAAACATTGACAAAAACAACCCTTAAAAGTCAGAAATGGACTAGACTAAAATGGAAACTGGAATTGTCCATTTAAAGTTTCAGGGAGGAAAGGGTTAAGGTGCTGTCACACCTTACAGGATGGCATAAACGGACGTCAAACGGAGAGAAAATTTGTCTTAGGAAGATATCCGGTGACGAAAATCGTCCACGCTGCTGCGCGAGGCGCTCGCATTTGGGGCATTGAACTTATAAAACGCATGATGAACGGACAACTACAGGTAATCTAATGGTTAAATAACGGACATAGCCGTATGGGCAACGGAGGAATACCGGATAATCCGAAAGTGGGACGCATGAGAAACTGACGCAACGTTCTTGGAACGTTTGAGAAACATTCTTGTTCGTGTCACGATAAAACTGGTATAAATGGACCGAACATGAAATGCAGACAGTACATTAATGTTTTTTTCTGTCACAATGTGGTTATGTAACTTTAAGAAAAACAGCAGATGACATTGCAGCCGTCATTAGGTTGGACATAATTGTCCTGTTTGGGAACTTCCACAAGGGTCCTTGTAAAGAGGGAGTCATTCATGGGAGAGCCGTTGTACAGAGGGAGCACTGTATGCGAAATGCTTTATTTTCTAAAGTTTTTATCCATTATTTTGTATCTAGATCACACACACACACACTCACAAGAAACTTACCATCTTTCCAATTGTTTGAGATGCATTGTCAAACAGATCAAGTTCAACAAATAAAACATGGGCATCTTCATTTGCCGGGGTGACACTGATGCTGACATTTACCATTGTAGCAGTATCTACAATGTCTTCAAATACTCCATCCAGATTAATGGTACTGCTAGGTTCTACAAGTGAAAACTTTTCTGTTACAGTAACTGTCAACAGTATTACAGTACTCCCTCTCTACAACAACATCTCACGGGAGACACATAATACAGTAGAAACTCTCTATTACGCCCACTAAGTTGTGTCAAATATTAATCGTTTAAGACAGGTGACTGCTTAAAGCTCCTACAGGAATTTCTGTTTCACTTTCAAATTGCTTTAAGTTGTCACCTGTCCTTTATACGGGCAGTTAGCCTTCTATTTAGTGGTTGTAATAGAGGGGTTCTACTGTATGTGTGTTGTTCAGAGGGAGTTGTTATAGGGAGGGAAAATTAAAATCCTTAGGCTGCTGAACATAACTTGGCTTACATTCACAAACAGTTTGAATCTGGCTACGGACTAACCCATTCCTCCCTGAAACCTCAAATGGACAATTCTAGTTTTCAATTTAGTCTAGTCCATTTTTGACTTTTTAGGGATGATTTTTATAACATATGTCAAAATGACAAACAGTGTAGACCCTGATCAGAGGGCTCCTTAAGAAGCCCTCTGATCAGGGTATACACTGTTTGCATAGGACAAGTGAACTCCTCACAGGTATACTGTTTGCAAATGACGCATATATGCATGACTAGGGTTCAAAGAGTTAAACAATCACCTGTAACAAACACGAATATTTTGTCTTATTTTGAGTGACAGCTTAATGGAAGTTTTAATGTAGAGTAAAACCTTTTTATTACGACCACTAAATTGTGCTAATCATTAGGAGTTTAAGACACATGACTGCTTACATGTGACTTTAGAAGCTTTCTGTTTAACTGTCGCCTTGTTTAAGCTGTCACATATATTTTATGTAAGCAATCAGCCTACTTTTTAGCGGTTGTAATAGGGACGTTACACTGTATATGTAACACAATCTTAGGGCTTTGTAGCCACTTAAGATTATTCTATGAAAACTATTCACAAAGATTTGATTTGACTTGATTTGTTTCGATTTTACGTCGCTTTCAACAGTATTTCAGTCATATCGCCACGTCCAGCTAATTACAGGTGGAAGAAGACCCTAGAAGTCCTTTATGCACAGTTTCAGACACAAATCGGCAACTGGGTAGAACCACCGACCTTCCGCAAGCCTGCTGGAAGGCTTCCACACATGAAAAATCCGAACGACCCTACTGGGATTCGAACTCACAGCGGTGAGGAGCTTAGTGATGTTAGTCACAGTGACTATACCACTAGGCCACGGAGGCCCCCTATTCACAAAGAAATTTCATTGTTTGGATAAGACGAAATTTGGATACCGGTAAGAGGAAATAATTTGCAAGGTCACCTAAATTTCATTTTAAGTGAGCATCATTGTACACTTAACGAATCTTCTAACTGTGCACTTATATATGGTATCATAACTCCGGCGCTTAAAAAATGACCAGATCGTGTTAAAACATTGCAGAAATCAAGAAGACATATTTCTGATGGTAAAATGTTTACTTTATTTAATACAAAACAAAAAATGTATTAATTTTAACAAAAAATATGACTGAGTAAAAAAAGTTGGTTTCACAAAAAGAGAGGGGGGACGTATACAGAAAACTCAGTAGCGATTCCCTACTATTATTCGATGGTTATTTCAGATACCCAGTGTAAATAACGGATCAATACATTGGGCTTCAGTTTTTATAAAGTCTTATCCGAAGGAATTGGTCCGGCGGGGGATCGATCTCACGACCCCTGGTATCATAATCTAGCTCGTTACGGCTCGACCACGTCCGGCTGTGATTGTAACAGAAAATTATTAAAACAGTATTTTATTGTCAATTTAGACAAACAAACGGTGTTAATTCAGTAACGCCTTTGTCCAGCATCGTTTATAACAGCCTAACGTCGACGTCATATCGACGTTACTCATAGTTGAACGGCTATTCAACGTCGCTCGATTTAAGATATTAGTCCAACTACATGTTTTCCGAATGTGCGGCTTGATAGCGAACGCACGAGAAAAGTATCGAAACAATGTCCCTCCAGTTCACAATTTTCTCGTGCAAATTGAATATTTTGCCGGATCATGATTTTCTGAGTCTTCAAACATATTTTTTTTAATTTGATAAGGATATGACATTTCAATGTCTGTCAATAGCCAACACGCAAAACATTGTGTAGAAATTCTTATAAATAAAAGATATTAAGAAAAGTGCACAGAAAAGTGCACAGTTCGAAGATTCGTTAAGTGTAGTTAATTTTCCATTATACTGACTTTCAGGGGAATAAGTATGCTATGCTTAAAAAAATATTAGAGACAGAAGGGCTCCAGATAAGGGTGGTATTCCAAAGACTAAAATCTTTAATTCTGCTTTAAACCCTATGGTGTTACTACTCATTAGAATTGTCTCGAAGAGACAAATCTAATGAGTAGTAACACAATAGGATTTGATGCTAAGATAAGTAAGACAAGAATATCCTTCCCAACGATGGATGCTCCCCACAAGGTAAAACCCCAAGGTATAGCATGTTTAGTAGGTGAACACAGTATCAAGTTTCATCAACTTATGATGTTAAGTTCAGGAGATATGCTTCAGACAAAAAATTAAATTTTTAAGAAAAAAATCGACTTTTCAATATCTTGAGATGACAGAGTTATAATTCTTGTGTACTACATTCTTTTTGTCATACTCTAACTCATAATCAAGTTTCATGAAGTTACAGTGCTTCAGAAAATTTGATTTTTTATAAGAAAAAGGGAGATAATTCAATATTGGGAGATGGAAGAGTTATTGTTCTTGAGTACAACACTCCCTCTTTCATCCCGTATTACTGTATCAAGTTTCATCAACTTACAATGAAATGCTCAGGAGATATGCTTCGAACAAAAACTGATTTTTTTTTAAATAGAAAAAGGGAGATAATTCAATATTGGGAGATGACAGAGTCATGGTTCTTCTGTACTGCACCTCTTTATGTCATCATCTATCACTGTATCAAGGTTCATTAGCTTACAGTGTTACAGTCAAGAGATATGCTCCGGACAAAATTTGATGTTGTTTTTAGAAAAAGGAACATAACTCATTATTGGGAGATGACAGAGTTATCCTTCTTGTGTAATGCACTTCCTTCTGTCATCCTCTATCACTGTAACAAGTTTAATCAACTTAGGGTGTTACAGTACAGAGATATGCTCCGGACAAAATTGATTTCTTTTATGAGAAAAAGGGAGATAATTCAAAATTGGGAGACGAGAGATTTACGGTTCTTGTGTACTGCACTTCCAAATCTCATCCTCTATCACTGTAACAAGTTTAATCAGCTTAGGATGTAACAGTCCAGAGATATGCTCCGGACAAAAGATTCAGACAAAATTGATATTTTGATGAGAAAAGGGTTACGGTTCTTGTGTACTGCACCTCCTTCTGTTATTCTCTATCACTGTATCAAGTTTCATCAATCAAGGGTGAACCGTTCAAGAGATATGCGCCGGACAAAAAAGCATGATGGACGGATGGACAGACAGACAGACAGATGGACGGACGGACTCACGGATGGACGGACAAAGCGGCGACTATATGCTCCCCCCTGAAGGGGAGCATAAAAATGTTGGATTTCTGCAGTTTACCCCCTCTTATCTGGAGCCCTGACTGACTTTTTAATTGAGACCCCTTGTAAACTGGTATGAAAACTAAATAGTCTACTAGTCTTGTATTAGAAAATAAACATTTTAAGGAAATAAACATGACTCATCACAGATAAATAGACACAGACAGACGGATGGGCAGACAACAGGCAGTCAGCCAGCCAGCAAAGCGGGTTAAAATCTCAAAGCTGAAGAAAGGAGGAACACATTCACAGCTCGAGATAAAGGGAGTATTTCAAAAAATAAAATCTTTATTTCTGCAGTAAACTCTATATGGTATCACTGCTCATTAGAATTGCCTCGAAGAGACAATAATGAGTAGTAACACCATTGGGTTGAGTAAGAAAATGCTGGATTTGTTCAGTTTACTTCATCTTATCAGGGGCCAGTTTCATAAAACTTTGTAGGACAAAAGCGATCGTAAGTCAAAAGTTTTAAAATACATGTAATTTCTGATTTCTCTATCTAATCCTGTCTTGGGACATCTCTTTGGAATCGTCTTTTCAAAAAAAGATGTCACAAGAAAGGATTAGATGGAGAAATAAATAAAAATTGAGACTTTTATAATCTGACTTACGTCAAAATTTGTCGTACGAAGTTTTATGAAACTGACCCCTGGTATTAGCCCGGGGCATAAGGTCGATATTTTGCCAAAATACTTCAAATAATGATGCAAGCAAGGGACTTTCTACAATAAGTGTTTAGACATATCTTATCCTAAAAAACCCGTTAGCCACTTCAATTTCCCTGGCAGATTCAAGATGGCAGCCATTTTCAAAATGGCTGCCATGTCAAGTTTGCATAAGTTATGGCGTTATTGCCAGTCTAATGTCAATACAAAAAGGCACGCAAAACTAACACTTATGAGATGTAAAATATAAATCATCCATTTTGGATAGCGGAATATTGCTAATTATTCAAGATGGCCGCCAAAAAATCAAAATGGCGGCCATTTTCACTCTGTTTTCATTGTTATAAGAGCACATGTATTTCTGAAGGATTATTAAACTACATTTCCACGTATTGTGTTTTCATTGTTCTGTCCTTATACTATGTAAAGCTATTAAAGTATATATACATTTGTTTTATGCATGATTCCGATACAATTTTATCGTTAAAAATTCTTATAACACTAAGATCTTTCATTTTGTAACATTGCTTTTTTATCTAAAATAGACTTGTCGGATTGTGGGGAAATAACATTCCTTGAGGCATATTTGGGAAAAGATAACAAATCACCTTTTTGCCATAATGTAGGCGTGTTAAATCCATTTCTATTGTCTTTCACTCTCCCCCACGAGGCTGAAAGCCCAAAAATGGTAAAAAACAAAATGGCCGCCAAAACACTTATTTTCGTTATTATTTCCGATCTTTCGGGGGATCAAATACACATAGTATTTACTTCTCCTAAACCACATTGCTGATTTCAACCATACGTTACAGAAACATTCTTTGGGCTAATTTCTTTCAAAGGATTGATTCAATAAAGAGCTCTGATTGCCATGGCAACCAATGTGAAAAACTGGGAAAATCTTTAAAATATTTCTTGTAAAAACACCAGAAACAGAGGTTAGATATTTGATATATTGTATTTACTAGCGGATCTCAATCAAGTTTATTCATATCATATTCTTGCATCTAAATTGTAATGGGGTAACAATACGCTGAAAGCCATATTACATTATATTGCAATATGCAGAAACTGTATTGCAACATATAGCAATAAACTAGCGTCCTTCAAAATGTGTGTTACTTTGGCATTTTCTTGAAATCTACATGTAACATTTTTGTCTTAATACATCATTTTAAAGGCCAATTTCGTGCGGATTTGACAACTTATCATGCAAGTCAATATTCTTATTTTACACGGTCTAAATTTGGTGGAAATAACACAACACGAATGACACTTCAACCATGCATGTTATAGAATTTGAAACTACTATTGTGATGCATTGAAGGGACAAATATAGTTTTATATTTTAATGTGTCAACATTAATGTTGGTTTGTTGTTATGCGAACGTTTCAAAACAAAGTTATCAAATTTAGTACAGTTTGTCGATGAATACTTTATTCATATACATTTTATAGGTGATAGATTAACAACTTAGTTATTGAGAAATATAAAATATTTTAGTGTGTTGAAATTGAAAAATAAATCACTTATTCGTAAACAAGTTGATATAACAATAAACAAATGTAAGATATTTTTTGCATTTTTCAAGTTATATTATACTTTTAAATATAAGCTTTAATCTTACAATAAAAGTAGGTGAAACACACATCTCAAAGTTATTAATGCTATTCAATTCAATGAATTAAGTGTTGGTGGCCTAGAACATAAGTAAAGTTCCAATAAGCTAGTTCGATATTTAAAAGTGATATGGCACTATATCTAAGCTATATGATATAAAAATATTATTAAATTCTGTACCAAATATGGCCAGTGCCTATGACTGTCAAATATTGATGCCAATTTTCCACAACGAAGAGAACTGTTGTTGTCAAGTTATTATGTATCGATGTATCCGCAAGAAAATGCGCCTTTCAACGATGTATCACACATGCTTATTATACATGTATGCAAAAGTAAAATAATTTTGGAATGACCCTCGTAAGTAAACAGGCCCTGCCTCGGAGTCAATAGCTTTACATAGACTTATCGCATATAGAAAAATATGCTTCACAAAATTCATAAAGCCCAAATATTTGATGTAAAGCAAAGCATAGTAGACCTCTACACAGTTTGTTAAAAGCATTGTAGTCCGGAGGAAGTAAATAATCCCACCAATAGGTCACTAGCTTTACATAGATTTAAAAAGGAAACTTAAAGAAATCTTATCTAAACCTTATAGCCAAAGCTTCACTTTTTTAGTGCACTAGATATTTCGCCTAGAAGACCTCTACCAACTTTGTTAAAATCATAGCCCTGAGACTTATGTCATGTTGATGGTCGAGGTCAACCTTGTCACTTTCTAAACTTAAAGCAATGACGTATGCGCACTCTTTGCTTGCTCATGGTGGGTGACTTGCGCTAGATTCTTCATCGTACTCTGTGCATAATCGGCTGCCATAATTCATTGGTCCTCTGTGATGCAAAGTGCACCCCTATTGCCTCTTCCGTGAGCTTGGTCTATTACTAGGGTTGAGAATTGTCTCATTAAGGTAGTTGTGGTCTTAGTGTTACCAATAATTCCTGCTCCTTATTCTTCTATTTATTTATCAATTCTTGGCTTTTAACTGGAACAGCATGGTTGAATCAACACTTAGGTTTCATCGCTACGTTTCCATTTCAGAAATTCATGAAACACTTCTGTTGAAAGCTGCATGGTGCATTTTATTCACATATATGTTTCTCCTTTGAGCATAGTTTGTGTGACTAAACTGCTTAAACAAGAGGACCGTAACCCCCTATATCGCTCACCAGTGTCATGGATTTTGACACAATAGCCGCTGGCCCTGAATCGCTATAACAATACCCAGCCGGAGACAAATATGTTGTATGATGTTAGGATGGAATTGTTATAGAAAGGTGTAAATTGTGCTGTATGGGCAAAAGTGGTAATCATTGCTGTAAGGAGGGAATCGTTGTAAGGGGGGCTACTGTAGGGAGATATTAAAGCTTTAGGGTGTTGACATGGATACTCTTTTAAGTATTCAAATAAAAGTCTATATAAACCCATAAAACTATAGATACTAAATTCTAAAATTTGTGCTATGATTTTAACAAAGTTGATAGATGTATTCAATGCGATACTCTACAATATAAAACGAAGTTCTGGGCTAAAAGGTTTTTGATAAGATTTTATATAGTTTCCTATTTAAATCTATGCAAAGCTAGTGACCCATGGGCGAGTAGATGTATTACTCCCGGGCTATAATGCTTTTAACAACTGGGTCTACTTCGTTATACTTTACATCAAATACCTAACTTTGGGCTTATCCTAATATACGATACGTCTATGTAAGGCTGTTAATCCCGGCGCTTGACCAATTTACTTATATTGCAATACAGTTTCTCCGTAATGCAATATATTGCAATATGGTTTTCAGCGTATTTTACACCACAATAATCTTGATGAGGGAATATGATATGAAAAAAATTGATTGAGGCCTGCTTGGTATTACTATACATAAAATATCTAAGTTCCGAACTTTGTGGATAATTTTTTTTAAATTGTGCAATTTTTTTTTCTGTTGTCGCCATGGTAACCAGAGTTCTTTATTGAATCAATTCGTTAAAAGAGATTGGCCTTAAGAATGTCCATCTAGAGTTTCGTTGTAATCAGTCATGTGGTTTAGGAGAAGCAGATGTAATATGTGTGTTTGATCCCCGAAAGATCGTATATAATAACGAAAATAATTGTTTTGGTGGCCATTTTGTTGTTTTTGTTCATCATTGTTTGGCTGTTAGCTTCATTGGAGAATGTGACAGATAGCAGAAAAAGATTCAGCATACCTTAATAGTGGTAAAAAGGAGGTATGCCAACTTTCCTTGAAAAGCCATTTCCCAAAAGTCCGGCAAGACTATTTTATAAATAAATCAATGTTTCAAAATAAAATCATGTGAAGGAATTTCGTTAGTATCTTCGTGTTATAAGGTAGTATGGACGTGTAAATCATTAAACTAACTTGAAACAGTAGTATAAGAACAGAAAGTTTACACATGGCCCGAGGAAAAGTTGTTTAAAAATCCTTCAAAATTGCATGTGGTTAAAGTACAATTGAAAATAGTGAAAATGGCCTCCATTTTGAATTATGGTGACCATCTTGAATAATTAGTAATATTTCGTAATCCACAATTGATGATTTTCATTTTACATCTCATACTTGTTAGTTTTGTGTGACTTTTCGAACTGGCAAGAAAATAACCATTACAACATAACTTATTCAAAATGGAAATGGCGGCCATTTTCAAAATGGCCGCCATCTTGAATCTGCCAGGGAAATTGAAGTGGCTAACGGTTTTTTCGGTTGACAATGGTCATGTTAGTAAACCTGCAAAGTGGTTTGCTTGCATCATGAAATGAAGTATTTTTCGACTTATGCCCCGGGCTATATCCTGACATTACATACCAGAGATTTCAAATGGTGTGTCATCAGGAACCCCTTGTTGTCCTAGAGCATCATTTGCATCTACTTGTGTGCCATTACTAAGTGTAAATGTCAGATCAACATGGTTGTCATTCTGGTCTACAGCAATCACATTGTGCTCACAAACTTCTGCAATAAATACAAATACATGTATATAGACAGTCAAAAATCAATAACTGAAGCTGGCTCCTTAACTTCATAGATACACATTTTAACGCCTTTTATTTATTACAGTAGAACTCCTCTATTACGACCACTAAACTGTGTCAAATATTAGTCGTTTAAGACCGGTGACTGCTTAAAGCAATGTGAAAGTGAAACAGAAAGCTCCTGTTGGAGCTTTCTGTTTCACTTTCAAATTGCTTTAAGCTGTCACCTGTCTTTTATACAGACAATTAGCCTTCTTTTTAGTGGTTGTAATAGAGAGGTTCTACTGTACTTCACTGAAGAAAATAGTTCCAATTCATACAGATATGAATGTTTATCATAGGAAGTATTTTCTTATCCTAGCAGATGGTAGCTTAACCCTTTGAACCCTAGTCCCGCATATAGGCGTAATTTCAAACAGTGTACATGTGAATAGTACACTTGTCTTGTGCAAACAGTGAAGACCCAGATCAGAGGGCTCCGAAAGGAGCCCTATGATCAGGGTCTTCACTGCTTGTCAAAATGCCAAACATTGACAAAAACAACCCTTAAAAGTCAGAAATTGACTAGACTTAAATTGAAACTGGAATTGTCCATTTGAAGTTTCAGGGAGGAAAGAGTTAAAGCTGGCTGAAAGTAAAGCAGAATGCGCTAAATGCGCTAAAGTGGTCACATGTCTTCAAAACTAAAAACAGACTATGGGATAATGGATTAACCCATTGAACCCTAGTGATGTTTACAGTCAAACTTAAATATCTCCAAATCGGTAAAATTGAACATACCCGTATTTCAAAGTTAAAACATGGCTTAGCCACGTTTTAACTTTGAAATAAGGGTATGTTCAACTTCACCGAGCGAGAAATAATGCAGTTAATGTGTCCAACTATCTGACAGTTCGAGTTAATTGAGTTCGAGATATTGAAGTTTAACTGTATATGAATTTTACAAACAGCTCTATCTGTGAAGTTTATTCTTGTCCTATGCAAACAAAGCAGACCCAGATCATAGGACTCCTACAGAAAGCCTCTGATCAGGATCTGTACTGTTTGTCATTTTGAAGTAAAAATCCACTCTAAATATTCAAAATGGACTAGACTTATTGAAAACCCTAACCCATTTGTGTCTAACATATCCCATAAAAGGGACATTAGTGAGAAATTTCACAATGTTCAGCCAACATCAAACTTGCAGCAGATGACATTTTATTACATGTACAAGGAAGGTATGATGCTGCTTACCTGGTGTAGTTGTTGAAGCTGGGGTAGTTTCTGCAATATATCATAAATTGATTACAAAACATGTACCTTTAACCCACTACACCATAAATATGCCTTTTTACGCCTTTAATTTATTTCTCTATTGAGAAAAAATACTTGCAATTCATACAGTTAAGAATATGTATGATCTGAATTTGTTTCTATATTCAAGCATGTGGTACCTTAAAGCAGGCTGAAAGTAAAGCAGAATGTGCTTTAACCCATTACCCCATAAATACGCCTTTTTACGCCTCTAATTTATTCCTCCAATTTATTAGTTATGATTATGTACTATTAGAAAACTTTTCTTTATCCTAGCAGATGAAAGCTTAAAGCAGGCTGAAAGTAAAGCAGAATGCCCCTTGAGGCACATTCTGCTTTACTTTCAACCTGCTTTAAGTGATCACCTGCTATCAAAATTAGAAATCGTCTATGGGGTAATGGGTTAAGAGCTTTCTTGACAAGTTTGAAACAACTAATTATCAAAAGTTAACACAATATACAGTGGAGAATCTGTTATTCTTTCCCAATAAACGCGTTTACGCTAAAACTATTATTTGCAGTGCAAACAGTTTGGAGCCAGATCAGACGCCGGGTAACCCGGCGTCTGATCAGGCTCCAAACTGTTTGTCACCAAGATAAACAAGAATTATCAGAATTGTCCAAAAGTTGTACTTTTCTACGTTCTAGTGATTTGCGTTTGCGTACGTTTGCGTTTAAACGGGAAAGAATAACAGATTCTCCACTGTATAATGGTCATAATAGGGAGATTTTACTGAACCATCCGCAGCACAAAATCTGATAAACAATTTTGAAAAGTTTTGCATATACTCCTCAGCTTTCATGCTATGACATCTCTTTTTGTCTTGTTTCATACTGTCACAGTGCCCCCTATCTACAATGACACTCAATGGGAGACAACAAGTGTGTGCGTTGTTCGGAGGGAGTCGTTGCACGGAGGGAAATTGGCTTACATTTGCAAACAGCTTGAATCCAGATCAGACGCCGCATAACGCGGCATCTGGTCTGAATTCAAGCTGTTTGTCACTCGTCATGATAGTTATCCTATCAAAATATCCACTTATATGTGACTTTGAGAAAAACCAAAAACAACAAATTTAAGCAGCCATTAGTATTGCAGCCATGAAAAGGTTAGAGATAAATGTCTTTTTTGGGCAACAGCGGCAAGGGTCGTTGTAAGGAGGGAGTCATTGTTGGGAGGGCCGTTGTAGGAGGGAGTACTGTATATTATTATTTTAATGAGGATATTAATACTGACCAGCAGGTTTGAAGCAGATCTTGATCTCCAACTGGCTGACTGTAATCATGTCTGGCTCCGACAATCTGATGATGATTTTAAAACTTGGAACTGCCTCTGGTACCCAAGGTTGAGACAACTCAAAGCCATCATCAAGCCCAGTCATGGGAGTGAAGGGCTGAAATAAACATTCAGTAATTAACCCATTACCCCATAAATACACCTTTTTTGCACCTTTAATTCATTCCTCTGCTGAAGAAAATAGTTCAAATTTATACTGTCACAAATAAAAACCATAAGAAATATTTTCTATATTATGGCAGACAATATACCACACAAAAAAGAATTGCCTACTATAATATATAGCACCAGATCTAAATAAAGTTTTCTTTTACTGATGCAGACATCCTTTTTCTGTATCAAAACAACACTTTTAATTGTCTCTAATTGATGCATGTAAATGAAAAGGCACACACTTTTTAAATGTAGACGTTTCTCTTTTTGTCTGGTATAGCTTAAAGCAGGCTGCAAGTAAAGCAGAATGTGCCTTAAGGCACATTCTGCTTTACTTACAACCTGCTTTAAGTGGTCATATATCTTCAAAACTACAAACAGGCTATGGAGTTATGGGTTAACCATAGATACACATTTTTACATATATCAGTCATTTTTCCACTCAGGAAAATAGTTCCATTTTAGACAGTAACTAATTTATAACACAGGAGATAGTGCCTATATTCTAGCAGATGGTTACGTAAAGCAGGCTGAAAGTAAAGCAGATTGCAACTTAAGGTGCATTCTGCTTTTAATTTTCAACCTGCTTTTAGTTGTCACCTGTCTTAAAAACTAGAAACAGATTATGAAGCATGGGCTAATGTAAGTGAGAATGCAGTTCCTAAAATGTTTTTTGGAGACCTTAGTTCAGCAAACCTTCTTAGTAGTGGCTTATACAGGGTGATGTCCCTTTCTCCCACCTCCTTCCCCCTAACTTGCTTGTTGTCAATGTGTAAGATGGATGACTGCTTAACCCATTACCCCATAAATACACATTTTTACACCTTTAATATGTTTCTCCACTGAGGAAAATAATTCAAATTTATACAATTATGAATATGTATGATAAGAATTATTTTCTATATTCTAGCACATGTTAGCTTAAACCAGGCTGAAACCTGCTTTAAGTTGTCACCTATTTTCAAAACTAGAATCAGGCTATTGGGTAATGGGTTAACCCATTCCTCTGCAGAAGCAGAAAAGCTCAAATCTAACCATTCAAATGCTTGAGAATGATCTCGATCAGCTAACAAAAGCTCAAATCAAACCAATCAAATGCTTGAGAAAGATCTCAGACTGAAATCAATTCTTTATAACCTGGGGCATGTTCAAAACAAGACTTACCACTGATTCGTTTACATTGTCGTTATTCTCATCAATTTCTTGGAAGTCAACTAGTACATTAGCATTTACAGCTTCCACAACCAACTGGGCATCAACCAGTATTGGTTCTGTCAGGTAACTCTTGAAGGTAACAATGAATTCATAAGTGTCTTTGGGTGTTTCTGCGGGTGTGAAGGATGGAATGACCGGTGCCTGTGATGGTGCCAGGAGAGCCGAGCTAGCATCAACCAGCTCATCTTCTTCATCATCATACTCAACATCCACATGCTCAGGGTTCTCTTCAAGGTTCACAATCTCATGCTCACATACTGAAAATTAAAGATGAAGACATTAACTCTTTGCATGCTGGGTAATTTTTTCGTCTGCTACAATTGTCGTCTGCTACTGTTAAAAAAACCAGATTTTTCTATTTTTCTTTGCAAAACAGTGTCAGAGTGTCAAACAGTTTGGATCCAGATGAGACACTGCGTTACGCAGTGTCTCATCTGGATCCAAACTGTTTGCAAAGATAATCACTGTAGCAGATATATCCACCGCTAGCATGCAAAGAGTTAAGAATAAAGAAGTTTACCTTGAGAACAATGTCAATGGACCGTAAAACACTCATTCATTTTGAGCACAAAATACACCAATCAAGGAGCAAAGCTCCCTCAAATAGAGTTTAAAATGTCGCAGGCAGGCAGAAACAGACAGACAGACAGACGTCTGTCAGAAAGACAGACAGACAGACAGACTCAATTTTGATTAGTTTTATTGTGCTAATGACTTTTGGCACAAGAAAAGTATAAAATTAATATAATTATGTTTTTACCTCCAGGAGTTGAGAATGGTGTCGATGTATCTGCAAAAGAAAATCATAAAATGTGTAGCATGTGTATTGAGGAAATGGTAGTGGGCATTCTGCACTACTTGCAACAGTCATCTACATTTAACCCATTACCCCATAGCCTGTTTCTAGTTTTGAAGATATGTGACCACTTAAAGCAGGTTGAAAGTAAAGCAGAATGCTCCTTAAGGCACATTCTGCTTTACTCTCAGCCTGCTTTAAGCTATTATCTGCTAGAATATAGAATATATTTCCTATGATTTTTATTTGTGACAGTATAAATTGAAACAATTTGTTTCAGTGGATGAATTAATAAAAGGCATAAAAAGGTGTATTTAAGGGGTAATGGGTTAACCCATTACTCTATAGATACATATTTTTATGCTTTTAATTATTTCCTACATTAAAATTATTCTGTTTTATACAGTAATAAATGTGTGACATACCGGTAAAAAATGTTCTTATATTCTAGCAGATGTAGCAGGCTAAAAATAAAGCAGACTGCTTTAAAAGGAACATTGTGTTTTACTTTCAACCTGCTTTAAATGGTCACCTGTCTTCAAAACTAGGAACAGGCTATGGGGTAAATAGTTAACCCATTATCCCATAGCCTATTTCTACTTAAAAAGTATTTGAAAGACAGGTGACCACTTACAGCAGGCTGAAAGTAAAGTAGAAAGCACTTTAAGGAACATTCTCCTTTACTTTCAGTCTGTTTTAAGCTTCTATCTGGATAAATACTTGAAATGCCAGCCGTGTTTCAGAACTTCCTGGCTTAACCCATTCCCCCATAGTCTATTTCTAGTTTTGAAGATAGGTTACCACTAAACGCAGGTTGATAGTAAAGCAGAATGCGCGAATGCGCCTTAAGGCGCATTCTGTTTTACTTTCAGCCTGCTTTAAGTTACTAGCTTCTAGAATATAGAATATATTTCTTATGATACATATTCATGACTCTTTAAATTGGAACTAATGATTAAGAGGCGTAAAAAGGTGTATATATTATTAGTTATACAGTTTCTTCACAGTGTACATGAAGATTTCTTCCCGGCTGATCCGAGGTAAATCATGTTGCCCGAGCCGTCAGGCGGGGGTTACATGATTTTACCAGCCGGGAAGAAATCCTCATGTACACTGTGAAGAAACTGTATAACGAATTTATTATACTGCAAAGTTTTTACTGTTCAAACGAAATATTTCGGAATTTGTCGTGTACAGCGCTTATAATAAACTATAAAAAAAATCGCGCCAAAGCAGATAATGTTGAGCGTAAACTTGTGACGTCATATGTTTCTGACGTTATTATTCATGAGAAAAATGGGCGTATTCGGCATCAATCTTTCCCAGAAATAATGCAACTATTGAAAGATCCAAACAGCGAATGGTTCTTAGCCGAAATGGAATTAAAACGGAGGATGCACGATTGAATGCACTCAATCCTGTCGAGCAATCGGCCATCTTATTTTCTGCAAAGCAAGACTCAGGGACCTGTCAGCCAATGAAAACAGCTGCATTTCCATGTACCCTGTCAGCTCACAGGGTACATGGGATTACGTCTAGGGCTCGTTGACCAATGAAAAGTAAGGAATTTACTTTGCAGTATATTAAGGGGTAATGGGTTCTGTAAAACTCTAGTGACAAGTAAAATCTTCATTCACAACCATGCAGCTGTAAAGAGTACTTATCCTATACAAACAGTGTAAAACCAGATCTGAAGGCTCCTAAAGAAGATATCTGATTAGGGTCTACACTGTTTATTTTGCAATATATTACAAAAACAACTCTAAGTAGTCAAAAATGAGCTAGACCTAGTATGAGCCTCTAACTATCCATGAATAGTTTGATAGTTACCAATATATATAAACACTTGCAGAGTTATAGATAAGGGGAGCATTTCAAAAACTAGAAACTTTACGTCTGCATTCAACCCTATGGTGTCACTATTTATTAGAATCGTCTCGGAGAGACGATTCTAATGAGTGGTAACACCACAGGATTTGGTGTTGAAATAAGTGAGAAAATGTTAAATTTATTCATTTACTCTCTCATATCTGGGCCCTGAGCAGACCAACAAATGATTAGCCAGGGTTCCAGATAAGGGGAGTAATTCAAAAACTAAAATCTTTATTTCTGCATTAAACCCTATGGTGTCACTACTCATTTGAATCGTCTCTTCGAGGCGATTCTAATGAGTAGTGACACAATAGGATTTGGTGCTGAAATGAGTGAGAAATTATTGGATTTGTTCAGTTTACTCCTTCTTATCTGGAACCCTGATTAGCTTACAGCATTCTTCCTCATCTGAGCAGTCGACGCAGTCACACTCAGAGTCACAGACTTCGTGTTCTTCCAGGCAGCCGCTTCCATCCTTGCAGGTAAACAAGCTTGGAATACAAGAATGAGGCGTTGTTGTCCCAGCTAGAAGAAAGATAAATGGGAAAAATTAACCCATTACCCCACAAATATGCCTTTTTACGTCTCTAATTTATTCCTTCATTGAAGAAAATAGTTCAAATTTATACAATAATAAATATGCATCATAAGAAATATTTTCTATTTTCTAGTAGATGGTAGCTTAAAGTAGGCTGAAAGTAAAGCAGAATGTGCCTTACTTTCAACTTGCTTTAAGTGGTCAACTATTTTCAAAACTAGAATCAGACTATGGGGTAGTGGGTTAACTTAGCAGCTACTAGACTATTCTATGATGGTGCAACAGTTCTTCTGTAACTAATAAATAATAATGTGTAATGGAAGAAGAATCCTAATCAGGAGGTGTTTTGTTTATCTTAACCCTTTCCTCCCTAAAACCTCAAATGGACAATTCTAGTTTTCAATTTAGTCTAGTCCATTTTTAACTTTTGAGGGTTGACTTTTACAATATGTGTACAAATGACAAACAGTGCAGACCCTGATCAGAGGGCTCATTAAGGAGCCCTCTGATCAGGGTCTATACTGTTTGCATAGGACAATTGTACTATTCACATGTACACTGTTTGGAAAGGACACCTATATGTGGGACTAAGGTTCAAAGAGTTAATATTCATGCTTTACAAACAGTGCACCTGTGTATAGTACAAATATCCATGCAACAGTGAAGACCCAGATCAGAGGGATTCTTAGGAGCCCTCTAAGCAGGGTCTGCCCTGTTTGTAATTTTGTAATTTATTGCAAAAAGCAGTCCTTAATACGAGTAGGCAAAATTGGGCAAAACTAAATTAAAAGTTTAAGGGGTGAGCGAGTTCAGCATCCTCATTCAAGGTGCTACAGTGCTCTCGCTCTACAACAACACCCAATGGGAGACAAAGATTGTTTGTGTTGTTCGGAAGGGAGTTGTTGTAGGAAGGGAAAATTAATACCCTTTAAGTGCAAACAGTTTGAATCCAGAATTCAATCTGTTTGTCACTTGTCATTATGTTTCTTCAAAATGGCCAATATGTACCTTTGAGATAAAACAGCAGACAGTTTTAAGCAAATAAAAGGGAGGATATTGCAGCAGGGAAAGAATTAGGCATAGTTGTCATGTTGTAAATGCATTGTAATGCAGACACTGTTGTAAATGTGTTACAGTGGAGAATCTGTTATTCTTTCCCGTTTAAACGCAAACGTACGCAAACGCAAAGCACTAAAACGTAGAAAAGAACAACTTTTGCCCAATTCTGATATTTCATGTTTATCTTGGTGGCAAACAGTTTGGAGCCTGATCAGACGCCGGGTTACCCGGCGTCTGATCTGGCTCCATACTGTTTGCACTGCAAATAATAGTTTTAGCGTAAACGCGTTTATTGGGAAAGAATAACACATTCTCCACTGTATTCATCATGTGGCCCAGGCAGAGTTGTAAGGTGTTGTTGGTTACTTACATGTTGTCTCAGTAGTGGTTGGAGCTGTAGTAGTTCTAGTTGTGGATGTGGCTGCAAAATATGCAAAAGCAAAACCATTACATATAATCATAAAGTTTGAATTTGAATGTCGTTCAGCCATTCAGGTCATCTAGTTCATTGAATAAATAAAACGATGAGTGACAAACAGCTTGAATCCAGATCATAAGCCGCGTAATGCAGCGTCTGATCTGGATTCAAGCTGATTGCAAATGTAAGCCAAGTCTTTCTCTCCCTATAACAACTCCCTCCAAACAACACACACAATCTGTGTCTCCCATTGGGTGTTGTTGTAGAGAGGGAGCACTGTATTTGAAGTTCCAGGGAGGAATGAATTCGTTCATTGACAGTGACCGTGCATTGGTCGACAAGTCTGTCCAGGCTCCAAACTGTTTGACATTCAGATTAAAATAGTTAGAAATTTCAACAAGAGGGCCAGAATGGCACTTCAATGCTCACATGATCATAGTGACATTAAGATAGGTTACATGATTTTAGAAAAGAAGATTCCTAAAATTTCACTAAGGCTATATAAGGAAAAATGGGCCTCATCCACTGGTTATAGCTATGTTTGGAAGCTAAGAAATTTAACAGATACATACTGTAACATCCATCTTCATCTGATCCATCCAAACATTCAAAAACATCGTCGCATCTGTGAGCACAGGCTGAATCGTTTACACACACATAGTCATAGGTCTCATTGCAAACAAACTGAAAACATAAAAAACATTAACAAGTTCTACTTATAATAAGTCCTTATTTAACTCTTTCAAAACCATGGACCTGTTTAAAATATACTCATTACATTTGAAAACAGTGTAGACCCAGATCAGAGGACTCCTATAGGGGTCCTCTGATCTGGGTCTACAATGGTTGCTAATTTAGGCAATATTTCTGCTATACTTTTTCCTGCTTTAAGTGGCCATTAATCTTTAAATCTAGAAACAGACTAATGGGTAATGCAGAGCACCAGATAAGCTTAGTTTTTCAAAACCTAAAATCTTTATTTCTGAATTAAACCCTATGGTGTCACTACTCATTAGAATCGTCTCTTCGAGACGATTCTAATGAGTAGTAACACCATAGGATTGGTGCTAAAAAGAGTGAGAAAATGTTGGATTTGTTGAAAAAACTACCTCTTATCTGGAGCCCTGGTAATGGGTTACAGATAAATTTATGCTTTCCCCTTCTAGTTTTGTGTGTTTCAAGAGTTACAGCGTTCTCTCTCTACAACGACACCCAATGGGAGACACAAGTTATGTGCGTTGATCGGAGGGAGTTGTTATAGGGAGGGAAATTGGCCTACAGTTGCAAACAGCTTAAATCCAGATCAAACGCCGCGTAACGCGGCGTTTGATCTGGATTCAAGCTGTTTGTCACTAGTCATTATGTTTTTTTTTTATCAAATTGTCCAATATGTAAATTTGAGAAAACCAACAGACGACAATTTTAAGCAGATGATATTGCAGTCGTGAAAGCTTTAGATAAAATTATCTTGTTTGGGGAACTGTGATAAGGGTAGTTGTAGGGAGGGAGTCATTATTGGGAGGGCCGTTGTAGGGAGGGAGTCATTATTGGGAGGGCCATTGGTGGGAGGGAGTCATTATTGGGAGGGCCGTTGTAGGGAGGGAGTCATTATTGGGAGGGCCGTTGTAGGGAGGGAGTCATTATTGGGAGGGCCGTTGTAGGGAGGGAGTCATTATTGGGAGGGCCGTTGTAGGGAGGGAGTCATTATTGGGAGGGCCGTTGTAGGGAGGGAGCACTGTATTACCGGTGTAGTGGTGACTTCTGTTACAAATGATGATGACCATGTTGAACTAGCTGTAGTTTCTGAAATAAAAAAACATTTACTTTGGTCAATCGTCTTCCACTATGAAATTATTTGACAAAAGTGCAGATTTGTCTTTGTAGAATACATTGTATGTATTAAACCCAATACTAAACAGATAGGCATTTTAACACATTTAGTTTATTCCTCCACTGAAGAAAATAGTTCCAATGTATACAGTCATATGAATATGTATCATAATTTTTTTTTCTATATTCTAGCAGATGGTAGCTATGACAAATACAGTCCTTCACTTAACCCATTACCCTATAGCATGTTTCTAGTTTTGAAAACAGGTGACTATTTAAAGCAGGTTGAAAGTAAAGTAGAATGCGCCTTAGGGCGCATTCTGCTTTACTTTCAGCCTGATTTAAGCTATTATCTGATAGAATATATACTATTTCTTTTGCTATATATTCCTGACTGTATAATTTGGAACAGTTTCCTTCAGGGGAGGATCAAATTAAATTCGTAAAAAGGCGTGTTTATGGGGTTATGGGTTAAAGTCCCTCTTTTACAACACTAGTTGATGGTATGACTGCCAGTTGACAGCAGAACCCATTACCCTAAAAATACACCTTTTTACACCTTTAATTTATTCCTCCATGGAAGAATATAGGTCCAACTTATACAGGAATTCATATGTTATGTAAGAAATGAATATTTGATATTCTAGCAGATGGTAGCTTAAAGCAGGCTGAAAGTAAAGCAAAATGTGCCTTAAGGTGCATTCTGCTTTACTGTTAACAAGCTTCAAGTGGTCACCTTTCTTCAATGCTAGAAACAGGCTATGGAGTGAAGGGTTCAATTTGTTTAACCAATTACCCCTTAAAAACGCATTTTTACGCCTCTATTTATTCCTCCACTGAAGAAATTAGTTCCAATTTATACAGCCAGGAATATGTATCAGAAGAAATATTTTCTATATCCTTGCAGATGGTAGCTTAAAGCAGGCTGAAAGTAAAGCAGAATGTGCCTTAAGGCACATTCTGCTTTACTTTCAACCTGCTTTAAGTGGTCACCTGTTTTCAAAGCTAGAAATAGGCTAAGAGGTAATGGGTTAACCAATTTAAATGCCTAGTAACATATATGGACATCATTTACAAAAAATGTACCTGTAAAGAGTACACTTGTCTCACACACACAGTTTAGACCCAGATCAAAGAACTCCTTAACCCCATAAATACACCATTTGACACCTTTGATTTATTCAACTACTGACGAAATAAGTTCCAATTAATGCAGTCATGAATATGTATCATTTGAAATATTTTCTGTATTCTAGAAGATGGTAGCTTAAAGCAGGCTGAAAGTAAAGCAAAATGTGTCTTAAGGTACATTCTGCTTTACTGTCAACCAGCTTCAAGTGGTCACCTATCTTCAATGCTAGAAACAGGCTATTAAAACCAATTTAAAACCCTAGTGACATATATGGACATCATTCACCATTTTACGCCTTTGATTTATTCATCCACTGTTGTAATAAGTTCCAATCATGCACTAATTAATATGTATCATTAAAAATATTTTCTGTATTCGAGAAGATGGTGGCTTAAAGCAGGCTGAAAGTAAAGCAGAATGCGCCTTAAAAGCAGAATGCGCCTGAAGGCGCATTCTGCTTTATTTTCAACCAGAAATGGGCTATGGGGTAATGGGTTAACTTTGACTAAAGAAATATAAATATGAGTGTCAAACAGTAACTTGGCATCTGATCAGGGTCCAAACCGTTTGTAACTGCCAGTCACAAAGGAATGTGACACAAAATTAGCCCACCTGCTTCTAGACAAGCTCCGATGACGAGTCTCTTTATGGTGGGTTCAACGAGGTCTGATATAGGCACGAAGCTGGAGATGACAAACTTCTTCACGTAACCATCCACAGGCTGTATCTTCACTACCACTTTGCTCACTTGTGATGGAAAATCTATGACCTGTAGATAAATACACATTGCCAGTTGACAGTGCAATACAGAGTGACATGTATTCAGCTCGAGACGTTTTTGCCAGAAATGGCCTGTCTGATCGGTTGTTTCTGGCAAAAACGTTGAGAAGTGAATACAACACACTGTAGCGCACTGTCAACTGGTGATATGTTTATTATATGCCTTGAATACACACAAGAAACAACTAAATAGTTGTTTAAATAATTTTATATCCAACATTTATTAGTTATTTGAAGCAGAACAAGAATTTTTATTTTTGTATGCCACAAAGAATAACGCGGCACTTGTACATGTATGTAAATGACGTCAAGCTTAATCGAAAGCAATGTCAGAGTAAAATACAAAATGGCTGATACAAGGTGGCTGATACAGACTCTTGTATTTTACTATGCAGATATTGTTCGACAATATTGACCTGACGTTGGTGACCTCTATTAGCATAATTTCACACTTTGTTGCATTTCTAAATATAGCTTCGGAACACTTCGTTATCATTTATATTACGAGAACGCACATTGTTACATGTACCACATCGGCACCGAGACAATATAGCAATGCCCGGTTCCACAAATATCGACAGGTATTTAGCGCAAGTGGTAAGAGAGACGACTATACATTATTTTTCCGTACAGTCAGTGGTTCGAATCCCATGCAATACTCATACATTTTTTCACTTTTTTTTTAAAAAAAACTATACTGTTTCTTTAAGTATATTTCGATTGGAACACGATTCTTTTGTTATTTTTAAAAACATTATGTCATAGCGTCTGTATGGTCTATAAAATAACATTTTATAAAATAAAAATATTTCCCCTCTATCGGGATTCGAACCCGGAACCTCGATGTTACAAATCTCTTGCTCTATCGACACACCTATTGCAGATTAGTTACATCTGGGGGTTGTAAATTAGGTATATATTGGCAAGAGTCGCAGGTGAGGACATCGATGATCTTACCTGGATTAAAACCCACTCGAAAGCGCAAAATGGTGCGTTTTAGTAGATGCGATTATACTAGGAGACTCGGGAATAATAGTTTATCAACAACAATTATTTGGACTTGCTCAATATGGAGTGTTAATCCTCTGAGGATCACAACTGAACAAGATTCACGTAACCAGCCGAAATAACCCGAAATTGTACGTAGGCTATCGATTATTGATTTATACTGCATAATCTTATTATAATTTATTCATGCATAAAGGTCAACGTCAGGTCAATATTGTCAGACAATACACACGGAAACGCTCGATATCATACAGAGGCATATAATAAAACATGATACTGATGATACATTGCATTCACATAATTCAATATAAGAGACATGTAGCTTTGTCTGTAAGACATATATTATTCCCCCTAGCTGCATGAACTGTATATGCATAAAAGTACTAAGTTCAATTAGCCTTAACCCATTGCCCTATAGCCTGTTTCTAGATTTGAAGACAGATGACCACTTAAAGCAGGTTGAGAGTAAAGCAGAATGCGGCTTAAGGCGCATTCTGCTTTTCTTTCAGGTTGCTTTAAGCTACCATCTGCTAGAACACAGAATATATTTCTTACAATAAATATCCATGAGTATAAAATGGAATTATTTTCTTCAGTGGAGGAATAAATTAAAGCATAAAAAGGGTATTTATGGGGTAAAGGGTTAATTCTTTGAAAAATTTAAAGCATATAAAAATCCTGTCAATATGCAAATGTGTGGTTTCTGTGTAAACATCCTGTAAAATTGTAAGGTTTTAGCTTGAAAACTGTAAGAGAGCTAAACTCACAAAGTCTGTATTATATAAATATGTGGATGGATAGACAACCCCTTCTTTATGTCTACAGGATAGCAGCTAAGGGGCCAAACCTTAAGGACCATGTATCCAAGTGTAGGGGCCATGAGCACTGTGTTCTACTTTCAACTGACTTCTAAAAGTGCTCACCTGTCTTCAAAACTAGAGAACAGGCTGCAAACAAAATGCAATAAAAATTGAAAAAGGACAACTTTTTGAAAAGTCTGACAATTCATCTTTATGTGAGTGGCAAACAGTTTGAAACCTGATCAGACACTGGGTTTCATGGCGTCTGACCTGGCTCTAAACCGTTTGCACACATGGACAATAATTGTTTTACCTCAAACCCAGTTATTGTGAAGAAGTTCATAGGAGAATGTGCCAAAACCTACTTTTACATTACACAGGGACGACAAATTTTAATAATAAACAATCATGTCATTTTGGTCTTTAAGTTTTCTTAACAGATGTAACTTTATCTTGCTTTTGTTGACTATTCTTAGTTATTCTTTACTCTTTTTTTTTGTGTGCAATGTTCCATTTATTTGTGTAATACTGTGATGTTATAAATATCTGTGTTATATATGACATATGTTATGTCATTTATATCATCTCTCAAAATTGCTTTATGGAATGGCTTTGCGCTATTTAAAGCTTTTAATGTACACAATGTATGTTCATGTATGTATTGAATGTGCATTGATGAGATGTAAATAAAGATTCTATCTATAACATCTTCTCCACTGTACCTTGACCATGGTATATCCGTCATCAATTGTAACTATGAGACTCTGAATATTCTGGACAAAGAGTTCAAAGGTGGGCACCACTGCCATCTCATGCAAGGTGATTGTGAGTTCGCCATCCTCGGGTAGCACTATGTCCTGTGTTTCATTGTTATCTCCAGTAGGGGCCAGAATGCCGAACGTGTTGTTCACTTCTGGTGATGTTTCAATCTTCATATAGTAAGCTCCATTGTCTTGATCAACCATGCTTTCATTACAATCTGTGAGGAGTTTAACAATTACAATAAAACCTCTCTATTACAACCACTGAATTTTGTCAATTATTAAGATTTTTAAACAGGTGTCTGCTTAACCCATTACCCCATAGCCAGTTTCTAGTAATGAAGATAGGTGGCCACTTAAGGCACATTCTGCTTTACTTTCAACCTGCTTTAAGCTACCATCTTCTAGAAAATAGAAATTATTTTTTATGATACATGTTCATGACTGTAAAAAGTGGAACTATTTTCAGTGCAGAAATAAATTAAAGGCATAAATAGGCATATTTATGGGGTAATGGGTTAAACCTCTCTATTACACCCACTAAACTTTGTCAATTATTAAGATTTTTAAACAGGTGTCTGCTCAAAGCAAGATGACATTACAACAGAAAATGTCTTCTGTTTTTTTTATGTTCAAGACTCACTAGGTCGGGACTATTTTTCTTAAGTACAAAAATAATGAAGGGTGTTAAAAGGCATTTCTATGGATTAATGGGATAAAAGAATTCATAAATAAGTACAGTGCTCACTCTCTACAACGACACCCAATGGGAGACAAAGATTTGTGTGTTGTTCGGAGGGAGTCGTTATAGGGAGGGAAATTGGTTTACAATTGCAAACAGCTTTATCGAGATCAGAAGCCGCTTAGGGCGGCATCTGATCTGGATTCAAGCTGTTTGTCACTGGTCATTAATTTATATTCTGTCAAAATGTCCATTATGTCTCTTTGAGAAAAATAGCAGACAACAAGTTTAAGCAGATGTTATTGCAGCAATAAAAGCGTTTGACTGTCCTGTTTAGGCAACTGCGGCAAGATTTATTGTAAGGAGGGAGTTGTTGTTGGGAGGGCCATTGTAGGGAGGGAGCATTTTTTTTTGTAAAACCAAATCTACACAATGCTTCCTAACTTCTTCACTATTGTGTTAGGGATCTTGTTTCTGACATTCTTTGCAAACAGTTTGGGGCTCGTTTCATAACTTCGTACGACAAATGTTGTCGTTAGTCAGAATATAAAGTTCTCAATTATTGTTTATTTCTCCATCTAATCCTGTCTTGTGCCATCTCTTTGGAATTGTCTTGAAAAGACCATTCCAAAAAGATGTCACAAGACAGGATCATATGATGTCACTACTCATTAGAATTGTCTCAAAGAGACAATTCTAATGAGTATTGACACCACAAGGTTTAATACTGACAAAAAATTCCTTTTTGAAATGCTCTCCATATCTAGAGCTCTGCCTGATCTAGATCCATACTGTTTGATAATGGAATTCATAATTTGTCAAATGAATTTAAAATGCTCTAATTTCCAAATCAATGCAGCATATACAGTCGAACTTCGATATCTCGAAGTCGGCTTTGTCAAACATACCCATATTTCAAAGTTAAAACGTGGCTAAGCCACATTTTTTAACTTTGAAATATTGGTATGTTCGACTTAACCGAGCATGAAATAATGCAGTTCATATGTCGGACTATCGGATAGCTCGAGTTAAACAAGTTCGATATATCGTAGTTTGACTATAGTTGTAAAGATGAAAAGTCTCTATAATAGATATTGACTGTAAATAAGCCTAAGTTATTGTATTTCAATTATAGAGATACAGAAGTTTGCCACAAACCATTAAATATTGCCTTGTGACTTGTGTATGCAACATTTACAGATAGTCCACTAGTAAAGAGTACACTTGTCCTAAGCAAACTGTGAAGACACAGATCAGAGGGCTCTTAAGGACCTTTCTGATTAGGGTCTGCACTATTTGTCATTTTGTAAAAGTCAACCCTAAATAGTTAAGACTAAATAGGGAACTGGAACTTTCCATTTGATGTTTAACTCTTTCAACACCATGGATTTACTGTTTTAAATATGCTCATACATTAATTAATTTTGCAAACAGTGTAGATCCAGATCAGAGAGCTCCTATAGGAGCCCTCTGATCAGGGTATACACTGTTTGCTAATTTAAATCTGTATTTATCAAGCTACTCAGAATTCCAAGTACATGTAGACTGGTTCATGTTTTCATAACTTAAAAGATCCACAATGGAACCTTATAACCAACAAGAGTAACTTAGTGTTGAAAGAGTTAAGGGGAGAATGAGCTGCCTTTGACATACAGATCAACAGAGAGTTTAGACAGTACTTACACGGGGTAGTAGTCACCAGGGGGGTTGTGGTTAACATGCCTGCAAACAAATATATCCAAAATTACACAGCATAATTATTGTAGGCAAATATCTAATATGAAAGCGTGTGTCTTTATAGAAAACATCTGTAAACATAAACAGTGCAGTTTAACATATTAACCCATTACCCCATAGCCTGTTTCTAGTTTTGAAGACAGGTGACCACTTAAAGCAGGTTGAAAGTAAAGCAGAATGCACTTAAAGTGCATTCTGCTTTACTTTCAGCCTGCTTTAAGCTACCATCTACTGGAATATAGAAAATATTTCATATAATTCTTATTCCTGAAAGTATAAATTGGAAACATTTTCTTCAGTAGAGGAATAAAATAAAGGCGTACAATGGCATATTTATGGTTGAATGGGTCAACCCATTTAAGCCTTGAAATTGCAATGAACTCTCCCTATAAGCTTGCTGGAAAATTTCATTATATATTTACATGTACAAGGATGATCCTGGAAAACTGCAATGTTTTTCCATACAGCAGAACATTTTAACCCTTTCCCCCATAGAAGCGCCTTTTAGCGCATTCAGTTTATTCCTCTGTTGAAGAAAATAGTTCCAATTTATACAGCCAAGAATATGTACCAGAAGACATATTTTCTATATCCTAGCAGATGGTAGCTTAAAGCAGGCTGAAAGTAGAGCAGAATGTGCCTTAAGGCACATTCTGCTTTACTTTCAACCTGCTTTAAGGAGTCACCTGTTTTCAAAGCTTGAAATAGGCTAAGAGGTAATGGGTTAAATGATGTCTCAAACAGTGCAAACCCTGATGAGACGCAGCGTAACCAAGCATCTCATCAGAGTCTACACTGTTTGTCATTGTCAGCTTTAATGAACAATATACATGTACTTAAATGGGCTATCATAGTCTGTGAATAGCTCTGAATGCCGTTTTATGTTTCTACTATGTGCTGATGTAGGAAAATATAGAAAACTATTCCTACATTCTCACACACGACCTTTTAACTCAGTACTCCATAGCTTGTTTCTAGTTTGAAAACAGGTGACCACTTAAAGCAGGTTGAAAGTAAAGAAGAATGTGCCTAAAGGTACATTCTGCTTTACTTACAGCCTGTTTTAAGCAACAATCTGCTAGAATATTGAAATATTTTTTATGGTACATATTCATGAAACTAACTTCTTGAGTGGACTGAGTGGAGGAATAAATTAAAGGCATAAACGAGCATATTTGTGGAGTGATTGGGTTAAAGCTGCAGGCTGAAAATAAAGAAGAAATCTGCAAAAGTGAGCATTCTGCTTCACTTTAAGCATCCATTTAAGTTAAATACTGTAAAATCCGGTAAGTAGGCACATATATAAAAGTAAGCGCATATCTAAAATAGGTGTTGTCGACCCATTACGATTTCTTTCCCTATAAAATAAGCGTATACATATTTGCTTACAAAAGCGTCTGACGGAAGTTGTGTACGGTGTACAGTCTAACTCACGAGCCGAAAGATATGCGGTTCCTTATACCTTTCCTGTGTCGATAATAACGGTGTTTTCACGCTTTACCGATGCATTGTATAATGCATTCTGTAGTGGCCGCATGCAACAATAGGTAGGTATATGATATGGGTAAATGTGTGAAAACTAGTAAAAAACTTGATAACATGACTTCTCACTAAAATTCGTTTATGCTTAATGACATCAGGTAAACAGATGTAAACCTAAGCTGATTGGTATTAGTTACTGAATTAGCGAGAAAGTCATATTCTAGCATTTTTTGATGTAATGAAAAAACAACTTGAGGTTTTACAAAATAAACATATGCACGAGAACCTAAATCAGTACCGCACCGGCTCCATTTTTGCTTCAGGCAGACGTATTTTAATCACTAAGAGTGGGTAGGTGCAGTCTGGGAGGAAATGAGCGGTAGGAAAATAATGACCCAGTCTACTTTCACTTTCGACTCACTTCCGGTTAAAACACGATCAAATCAACAACACGGTAAGTTTATTTTGACTTCGAAAGTAAGCGCTGTGTGTCCTTCTTTACAAGCGCATACGCTAAAATAAGCGCATAGAGGCGTCACTAATTTACAAAGTAAGCGTATACGCCTATATTCCGGATTTTACAGTATTTAAGTTAAAAATTGTGTGCATTGTTCGAAAGGATTCGTTAGAGGGAGGGAGATTGGCTTACATTTGCAAACATCTTGAATCCAATTCAGACACCGCATACCGCGGTGTCTGATCTGGATTCAAGCTGTTTGTCACTTGTCATCAGTTTTTATTGTCAAAATAAATGTAACTTTGAGAAAAACAGCTGACGACAATTTAAAGAAGGTGACACTGCAGCTGTGAATAGGTTGGACATAATTGTCTTGTATGGGGGAAGATCTGCAAGCATTGTTGAAAGGAGGGAATTGTTGTTGGGAGGGCAGTTGCAGGGAGGGAGCACTGTATATAAACTAACCTGTTGGCTCTCCACAAGCCTTGGCGTAAAGATTAACAACTTCTGGCAGAGGTGAAGCACCGTTATCCACTACAACAGTGAAGTTATTCCCCTTTGTTCCACGTCGAAAGGCTACAAATGCAACACCTTCATCTGTTATGTTGGCCTGTAACAAAAATAACATCATTTCATTTTTAACCTAAAACTGTTTGGGACTAGATCTAGATCTAAACAAAGGGTTGTACGAATTATGTAGCGTGACTGTAAGAATATGTATTATTATGTTTTGTGTGACAATGTACACATGTACAAGTCAGAAATAAAAGTTGTTCTGTTCTGTTCTGTTTCTTCAGTGTAGGTATGAGTAAAAGGCGTAGAAATGCTTATCTATGCATAAAAAGTTACATTCACCTGTATAGTTTGACCACCAATTATCACTTCAACACTCTCTGGAGCCTCGCTTAGTTCAAGAACAAATTCCACAAACTCTACATGTTCAATTGTAAAAAGGATAACATCAAATGTTCCGTTGTCAGGTAGCGGTACTGTAACATCATCAATAGTGGCCTGTACGATATCTGACGGCTCTGTCGCCATTTCTGGATTAGAGTCGATCAGGATGGCCAAGTCAGATATCTCCATAGTTTCATATTCCTGCAAAAATAACAAAAATATCTACAGTGATCCCTCTCTACAACGACCCTCCCAACGACTCCCTCCTTTCAACGGCACTTGCCGCAGTTCCCTAAATGGGACAGTTATGACTAACGCTTTTACTGCTGTAATATCGTCTGCTTAACTCTTTGAACCCTAGTCACGCATATATGCGTCATTTGCAAACAGTCTACCTGTGAGGAATACACTTGTCCTATGCAAACAGTGTAGACTCTGATCAAAGGGCTCCTTAAGGAGCCCTTTGATCAGAGTCTACACTGTTTGTTATTTTGACATATATTGTAAAAATCAATCCAAAAAAGTAAAAAATGGACTAGACTAAATTGAAAACTAGAATTGTCCATCGTTGGTTTCAGGGAGGAAAGGGTTAAAGTTGTCCTCTGCTGTTGTTCTCAAAGTTACATATTTGACATATTGATAGAAAAAAGCTTAATGATGACAGTGACAAACAGCTTGAATCCCATTCAGACACCAAGTTACGCGGCGTCTGATCTGGATTCAAGCTGTTTGCAAATGTAAATCCCTGTAAGGACTCCCTCCAAACAATGCACATAGCCTTTGTCTCCCATTGGGTATCGTTGTAGAGAGGGAGCGTTGTACTTGTATAGGTTAGTTAGTCATTACACTGTGCATTTTGTTGGTTTACCAATGAATAAGCATAAAACTAAAGAAATACATACCTGCATAAAAGGCTGTGTTGCTTTATGTATACCACCAAAACCAAACTTATTGATATATACAGTAAAACTTCGATATCTCGAACTCATTTAACTCGAACTATCTGATAGTTCAACATATGAACTGCATTATTTCATGCTCGGTTAAATCGAACATACCCATATTTCAAAGTAAAAACTAAGCCACATTTTAACTTTGAAATATGGGTATGTTCAACAAAACCGACTTCGAGATATCGAAGTTCGACTGTAAACAGTAAAAACTCTCTATTAGAACACTAAAATGAAGGCTAATGGTTATATAAAAGCCAGGTGACAGCTCAAAGCGATTGACAGTAAAACAGAAGCTCCAAAAGGAGCTTTCTGTTTTACTGTTTCCTTGCTTTAAGCAGTCACCTGTGGTAAACACCTAATAATTAACACAATTTAGTTGTCATAATAGAGAGGTTTTACTGTATGTTCCTGTCATGGTAACATTTACGACGATGAGTTTAAGAAAAATTTAAAGCTGGAATAATCAGCATTTATCAGGGCTCCAGATAAGGGGAGTATTTTAAAATCTTAAATCTTTATTTCTGGATTAAACCCTATGGTGTCACTACTCATTAGAATTGTCTCTTTGAGACGATTCTTATGAGTAGTAACACCATAGGATTTGGTGCTCAAATGATTGAGAAATTGTTGGATTTGTTCAGTTTACTCTCTCTTATCTGGGGCCCTGATTTATGATGCAGGTTGAAAAGGGCAGGGCAAGACATCTGTTACAATGAGTCTGAACACTATATTGACCCAAATAAAATAATATCATGAAAGAAACGCCCAAGTATTGGTTCTCTTTCAATACTAAGTCACTCTTGTGGGCTATAAGATTCCTTTGTAAATCATTTTAGTTATTAAAACATGAACCAGTCTACTTTGAATTATGGGTACTTTAATAAATACTGGTTTAAATTAGGAGCGCTCTGATCAGGGTCTAAACTGTTTGCAAATGTAATGAGCAGCTAGGCTGGTAATGAGTACATTTTAAATAGGTCCATGGTGTTGAAAGAATTAGAGAGCACTTGTCTGGTTCATGACAATACTCCAGTCCATAGATGGTAGTGGACTTTCTGAGCAAGGAAAAAGTTAATGTCTTGAGCAATCCTCCCTATATATTCTCCTGATTTAACCCATTACCCCATAGCCTGATTCTAGTTTTAAAAAAAGATGAGCACTTAAAGCAGGTTAAAAGTAAAGCAGAACTGAATGTACCTTAATGCACATTCTGCTGTACTTCCAGCCTTCTTCTAGGATATAACAAGTATTTCTTATGAAATATATTAATTAATGTAAAATTGAACTATTTTCTACAGTCAATCAATGGCATAAAAATGCGTATTTATGGAGTAATGGGTTAAGTCCATGTGACATTTTTCCTTGCTCATGACTCAAAAAACATCTTCAAAGTGGAGATACTATAGCAGAAGGGCACTTGGAAGTGCAATGCACAGTGATCATTTTAGAAATTAGATGAATGGGTCCTCGGGATGCAAGTTCTGTGAAACATTGAGTCCTTGAGACAAACATTGAGTCTTTGAGGTGAAAAATTAAACCAATATCCCATAACTTATTTCTAGTTTTGAAGACAGGTGACCACTTAAAGCAGGCTGAAAGTAAAGCAGAATGTGCCTTAAGGCACATTCTGCTTAACTTTCAACCTGCTTTAAGCTACTATTTGCTTATGAGTAATAGGTTAATAAAGGCCAGAAAAGCTATGGGTCCATGGGACTCACAACTTTTTAAATAATGAGTCCCTGACAAATGTAATGAGTATAGGACTCAGAATGCACAGGTAAACTTATCGCTGAGTGCATCAGTGTCTGAGACAGATACCAACGGCAGACTACTGTGGCACTTTTAATCCATTACCCCATAAATATGCCTTTTTACACCTCTGATTTATTCCTCCATTAGAGAAAATAAATGAAATTTATACCATAATGAATAATTATGCATTTTAAGAAATATTTTCTATATTCTCGCAGATGATAGCTTAAAGCAGGTTGAAAGTAAAGCAGAATGTGCCTTAAGGCACATTCTGCTTTACTTTCAACCTGCTTTAAGTGATTACATATTTTTAATACTAGAAACAGGCTATGGGGTAAAGGGTTAAGCAATAGATTTCAAGATTACAAAAGTGCATTTCTGTTACGGGGAAATATTTGATGGGGTTGAAATAAAGTAATGTGATTATTCAAGGTAATAATTTGCTGTCTTCAACTTAATAACGAAGTAACATTACTTGTAGAATTGTCCTCGTCATTTTTGGTTTTGGAGTGAATTTCACTTTGATGACATCAGTAAGGTCCAGAGGCTCTGACAGTATTACAGGAATCAACTGCTCTCCATCTGCTGGTATGGGCTCCTAGGAAAAATATAAGAAATATAAACGGAATATCACTACAGTGTGTGATCCCGGGTCTTGTATCAGTTTGAGTTGGTTGTGTAATCCAGATCTCACGAGAGGCGCCGCCTCGAGTGATATCTTGATTACACAACCAACGAGAACTGATACAAGACCCCGGATTACACACTGTGGTGATGTTCCTTTTATTATATACCTAAACTATATGGGACTAGATCTAGATTTATATGTTGTTCAACCGAATAATCAAATATACGCATACATGTAGGCCCCTATATGTTACGCTTAAAATGGAAAATTAACTATTCAAATTTGACCAATTCTTTCTTTCAATTTTTAAAAAAAAAATAGTATCGGACCTGGAATTCCAAAACGTCACGCGCAACTCTTCTTTATATTAATAGATCGTGTACAACTTGTGTTGCATAAAAACTGTGACGTCAACATTGTGTAGCATATATGCCATCTGATACGGACCATCTGATACGGAAAAAGATTGTTGGGCCTGTATTCGCTTGTTTTTAGAATAGGTATATAATAAACATGTTTACGCCATTAAGTTACCATCTGCTAGAATATAGAAAAATAGCTTTTGATACATATCTATGACTGTATAAAGCAGGGTTCCAGATAAGAGGTAGTTTTTTCAACAAATTCAACATTTTCTCACTCTTTTTAGCACCAAATCCTACGTTGTTACTACTCATTAGAATCGTCTCTTCGAGACGATTCTAATGAGTAGTGACACCATAGGGTTTAATTCAGAAATAAAGATTTTAGATTTTGAAAAACTACCCTTATCTGGTGCTCTGATAAAGTGAAACTATTTTCTTAAGATGAGGAATAAAATAAAGGCATGAAAATGTGTTTATCACATAACCTAGGGTCTGGGAGTTGCATAAAGATATTATGTAAATATGGTATTCCACTAGTGGAATATCGTTTTTTGGGTTCCGGCCCAGTCTGTTTGTCAACAAGTGCTGCATGTAGCAGGACACCAAATGACGTCATTTGCGATGACCTTAGCGTGAACAAAGTAACGTTTTGGCGGAAAATCTATATAGCAGAGGATCTACAAACTACGACTTCAATTAGCTTAATAGGTGCTTAAAATTGTAATGTGATAAATAGAATCTCACATTGGTACTCTTTATTTATCATTTTTAATAAACTCATTGGCTAAAATGAATATGACGCTCGCCAAGGCTTGCGTGATATTATTTTAGTCAACTCCTTTATTAAAAATGATAAATAATGAGCACTTATACAAGATCCTCTATATCTATGCAGTAATGGATTAAGGTCCTCAAATATATAGGGGAAAGAGCATACATACCTGTAAAAGTGGTGATAGGACACCATCGGAGATGAGAGAAACTGTGATCTCTACGACATTCACTGTATCCACCTGAAGGTACAGCACTTCTGTGTCTATAAGCTCCTCTGTGATGTTCATCTTCACGTATTTCACATCATCGGGTTCAATGACATACACGTCACCACTAGAGGTCGCCTCTATAGCCTCTGGGGGTACAGTAGACAGTACTTCCACTTCTTCACCATTGTCATCAATGACTTCTATATCAGATATGGTGGGTGGGCCGTCTTCAGCAGGGTACTCGCTAGTTTTAAGGATAAGCTCTATCTGGTTAACTTCCTCATCAGGGATATCCACTTCAATCACTCCATCTGGCTTGGTTATCTGCAAGTCAGCAAAATCATAAACATTTCTCTACTATTATCTTTCAACACTAAGTAAGTCTTGTGGGTTATAAGGGTCCCATGTGGACCTTTTTCATTACCAAATCATGAACCAGTCTACTTGGAATTCAGAATAGTTTAATAAATACTGGTCTAAGGTGGCAAAACGTGTAGACCCAGTTGAAATTGGGTCAGTGGTTTCAGAGGGGATGTTGTTTGAATGTGAACGCACGACATACTATGGACGACATACGAGGTATGACGGATGAAAGACAATGGACGGAATGCGATCACAATAGCTCATCCTGAGCCGAAGGCTCAGATGAGCTAAAAATGCATATTCCTGGGATAGTAGGTTAAATATCAAATTCACCTTTTTTGCTACTTCTTCTCCATCAATGAGCACAAGGACTTTTTCCACATCCTTTGTCTGAATCTTGATACTATCGACAACACTGACTTGGATATTGAGTGTTATATTGTTGACAGCGTCTCCGAGCAGTGTTAGTGTACCCCCTACATCAGTACCAACACTAGCACGTTTAGGAATGATTGTATACGCCACAGCTAGTTTCTCATTGTTGTACATGTTTGTGGTACACTCTGAATAATAAAACAACAACTATCTATATACAGTGTTCCCGTCCTATAATGGCCCTCCCAACAATGACTCCCTCCTTACAACGACCTTTGTCACAGTTCCCTAAACGGGACAATTATGTCTAACTCTTTTACTGCTGAAATATCATCTGCTCAAAGTTGTGATCTGCTGTTTTTCTCAAAGTTACATATAATTTTAGAATAAATATAATTAGGAGTGACAAACAGCTTGAATCCAGATCAGACGCTGCATTACGCTGTGTCTGATCTGGATTCAAGCTGTTTGCAAATGTAAGCAAAATTAAGTCTTAATTTTCCCTCCCTATCAAGACACCCTCCGAACAACACATACAATCTGTGTCTCCCATTGGGTGTCCCTGTAGAGAGGGAGCACCATAATTAGAATTTTACCCATTACTCAATAGTTGTGCCTTTATCACATTGCCTCATAAATACTCCATTTTATGCCTTAAGTTTATTTTTCCACTGAAGAAAATACTTCCACTTTATATAGTCACGAATATGCACGATAAGAAATATTTTCAATATGCAAGCAGATGGAACATGTAGTTTAAAGTAGGCTGAAAGTAAATCAGAATGCACCTTAAGCCTGCTTTAAGTGGTCACCTTTTCCTTCAAAACTGAATTTATTTACAATACTAGAAACATGAGGATAAGCAAACAGAACCAGAAATAAAGTGGCTGATCAGCGTATCTACTAAGGGCACATTCTGCTTTACTTTCAGTCTGCTTTAAGCTTGAATCTGCTAGTATATACAAAATATTACTAATGGTGCAAATTCATGACTGTATAAATTGGCACTTCTTTCTCCAGTGGAGGAATCTATGGAATAAGAGGTTATTGGTTTTACTATACTTACCATATGGAGTTGAGACTGTGGGAGATGCTGTAGTTGAAATATACGGTGTGGTGGAGGCTGAAAATATAATAACCACTTTGAAATAATCTCACTAAACTACATGTTTTAACTCTTTGAACCCTAGTCCCGCATATAGGCGTGCTTTTCAAACAGAGTACATGTGAATAGTACACATGTCCTATACAAACAGTGAAGACCCAGATCAGAGGGCTCCGAAAGGAGCCCTCTGATCAGGGTCTTCACTGTTTGTCATAATGCCAAACATCGACAAAACAACCCTTAAAAGTCAGAAATGGACTAGACTAAAATGGAAACTGGAATTGTCCATTTAAAGTTTCAGGGAGGAAAGAGTTAAAGAGAAATACACTGAAGTTATACTAAATCCTTTCTTCCACATAAGCATCATAAAATACCCCAATCACTGCATTAGCACTATAAACGAATATTCATGGAAGCTATGGAATACAATTGGCAGCTACAAGTAAAACAAAACACTCCTCCTTTATATTTAGCTTGCTTTAAGCAGTCACCTGCTGTAAACAGTCAGATATAGCTGGTTTGCTCTTTTAGCTATTGGGGAAAAGGTTAACTCTTTCCTCCCTGAAACTTTAAACGGACAATTCCAGATTCCATTTGAGTCTAGTCCATTTTTGGCCTTTAAGGGTCGTTTTTGTTAATATTTGGCATTATGACAAACAGTGAAGAACCTGATCAGAGGGCTCCTTTCGGAGCCCTCTGATCTGGGTCTTCACTGTTTGCACAGGACAAGTGTACGACTCATATGTACACTGTTTGAAAAGGACGCCTATATGCGGGACTAGACTTCAAAGGGTTAAACCCTCTACCAGATAAACTTGCATGGTTTTGCAAGACCAAGATTAGAGAAAAGTTTTACATGTAGTTTTTCCCATCTAATAGATCAGGTGTAAATCTAAAACTTGTGTATTTGAAAAACCCATTCCACCCAGCTTAACATGCTAGTTGGCTATAGTTTTGAACGTAGTTCTCTATTTGATATCTATTTATGAAGTGAATACAAGTTACAATTAAAAGCAGATGCATTACTTAACATTAACTTTTGGCCCAGTATCTAGGACTGATGCTCTTCTTTTAATGAAAACTAAACAGGTCATAACAAATGACAATATTTAAGAAATGTTAATGATTAGTTTGAATCTGAATATTGGTCGCAAACAGATTGGAGGCTGATCAGTTAAACTGTTTGTCAAAGATGCATATTATATATATGGCACTAGTGATAAATGGGTTAATCAGATTTTGTAAGGCTAAAATTTAACCCATTACCCCATAAACATGCCTTTAATACCTCTCATTTATTCTCCACAGCTTACAATAGTTTGTTTTTGTACAGTTATGCAACATATGAATTTTTTCCATATCCTAGCAGATGGTAGCTTAAAGCAGGTTAAAAGTAAAGCAGAATGTGCCGTAACCCATTACCCCATAATACGCCTTTTTACTCCTTTAATTTATTTATCCACTGAAGCAAAAAGTTCTAATTTATAGTGTTACAAATAAGAATCATAAGAAATATTTTCTATATTCTAGCAGATGGTAGCTTAAAGCAGGCTGAAAGTAAAGCAGAACGTGCAGCCTTAAGGCACATTCTGCTTTACTTTTAACCTGCTTTAAGTGGTCACCTGTCTTCAAAACTAAAAACAAGCTATGGGGTAATGAGTTAAGGCACATTCCTCTTTACTTTCAACCTGCTTTAAGTAGGCACCTGTCTTCAAAGCTAGAAACAGGCTATGGGGTAATGGGTAAACCCATAAACCCAAATTACCCAATAGCATGTTTCTGGTTTTAAAGACATGTTACCACTTAAAGCAGGTTGAAAGTACAGCAGAATGCTCCTTAAGGCGCATTCTGCTTTACATTCAGCCTGCTTCAAGCTAACATCTGTTAGAATGTAGAAAATATTCCTTACAATACATTTTCATGACTGTACAAATTGGAACTATTTTCTTCAGTGTAGGAATAAATGAAAGGTGTAAAAATGCATATTTATGGGGTACTTGGTTAAACAGCCTATGAAGTATGGTTATTACTTGGTAGACTTGTTGGAGTACAACCCTCCTCATCAGAGCCATCGTCACAGTCCTGTTTACCATCACACACCACAGTGGCATTCTCACCATCTAGACATTCTCCGTCGTCACAAGTGTAGTCCTCACAGCCTAATAAAATAACATACCACCTGCTATTTATAAAACATTCTAGCATAACACATGTTTTTGTCCCGATAAAAATAAAGGAAGGAAGGAAGCTCGTTGTGGTAGATCTTAGAAGTTTTACAACTAGCTTGCCTTTCCCTCCTGGATTAAATAATCATGAATGAATGACGAGACATGACATTATAATTAAATTCCTCATCATTTTTTTAACTTTCTAACAGTATTCCTTATTTATAGTGGTCCCTAAAGACCCTATACTTTTTAAACCAATAATGTTGCAAAGGCACATTCTGCTTTACTTTAAGCCTGCTTTAAGCTACCATCTATTAGGATATACAAAATATTTCTTTTGGTACATGTTTATGACTGTAGAAATTGGACCTATTTTTTTCTGTGGAATAATAAATTAAATGTGCTAAAAGGTACTTCTATGGGGAGAAAGGGTTAAATTAAAAAGTTTGCCAACTTGCCTCCACAGTCTTCCTCGTCAGAGCCATCGTCACATTGTACGACACCATCACACTCATTCTCAGGGGGAATACATTGACAAGTGTCGTTGCTAACACATGTGAAGGCATCATCGCAGGTACAGTTATCTGGAAAACAAATACAATGTTATATGGAGCCTCAGACAACAGCACTTTATAAAATGTTGTACATTTCTGACCGGGGCTGCATACACCTTTTTTAACGCCTCTAATTTATTTCTCAAAAGAAGAAAATAGTTCAAATTTATTTAGTTATGATTGTGTTCTGTTAGAAAAAGTTCTTTATCCTAGCACATGATAGCTTAAAGCAGTCTGAAAGTAAAGCAGAATGCGCCTTGAGACGCATTCTGCTTAACTTTCAACCTGCTTTAAGTGGTCACCTGTTTTCAAAACTAGAAATAGGATATGGTGTAATGGGTTAAGTGCTGATTTAGATCAAAGCAACATTCTCACTATGGGATATTTCTGCTTCACTTCCTGCCTGCCTTATCTCATAGCCTGTTTAAGACAGGTGACCATTTAAAGCAGGTTGAAAGTAAAACAGAACTTATTTTTTTACTGGTCAATGGTCTATGAGAAAACTGTTAAACATATTTAAAATATATGCTTTCTAACATTCTTATTGTGAAGTACAGGGGCCCGTTTAATAAAACTTTGTACGACAAAAACGATCGTAAGTCAAAACTTTAAAATACATTTAATTCTGATTTCTCTATCTAATCCTGTCTTGTGACATCTCTTTGGAATTGTCTTTTCAAGACGATTCCAAAAAGATGTCACAAGACAGGATTAGATGGAGAAATAAATAATAATTGAGATTTTTATAATCTGACTTACGACAACATCTGTCGTACAAAGTTTTATGAAAAGGGTCCCAGGTATACAAAATTGTTATACTCAGATACAGTAAAACCTGTCTATTATGACCACTAAATTGTGTTCATTATTAGGTGTTTCAGACAGGTGACTGCTTAAGGCAAGGTGACAGTGAAACATAAAGCCTCCTTTAGCTTTAAGCTGTCACCTGTCTTTTATTCAATCAATTATTTACCTTCATATAACTGGAGCTAATAGAGAGGTTTTACTATATATAATATAGAGGAATATAAATTCCTTTGGATTGATATGAAAAATATATTACAAGAATGGACTATTATCTGGTTGAATACGAGACCACAGGATGAGTTTTTTTAACCGGATAACAACCCATTCAAGTGATATATTTTTCATATACATGCAATTGAATTGATTATTCTATTTATTGTAACATATGTGGTATGATGGTATATGCAAATAAGGCTTCCCAAATCACTGTATGTTGGGAAGCAAGTCCTCTATAGCGCAACAAACACCTCTTGGTGTGAGCTTAAGCTTTGCACCGACAGGGTTTGTTGTTGCTTGGTCACTAGGTTTGTAGTTACAGATGGTGGCAGCAGTGGGATAAGGACAACTGCCAGACCGAAGTTGTCTTACCTACGGTTCTTCCAGTGTGCAAGTCTCAGGACGAGACTTCACGAAGTGGAGAGTTATGTAATGTAGGTAGTACATTGATAAATACAAATGAGGCTTCCCAAATCATGGTATGTTGTGAAGTGAGTCCATTATCCCTTTACCTGATAGTCTATTTCTAGTATTGAAGATAGGTGACTTCTTAAAGCAGGTTGAAAGTAAAGCAGAATGTGCCTTAAGGCACATTCTGCTTTACTTTCAGCCTGCTTTAAGCTATCATGTGCTAGAATATAGAAAATATTCCCTATCATATATCTTCATAACTGATTAAATTGGAACTATTTTCTTCAGCGGATGAATAAATAAAACACGCTAAAAGGCGCTTCTATTGGGGAAAGGGTTATATAGAGCAACAAACACCTCTTGGTGTTAGCTTAAGCTTTGCACCGACAGGGTTTGTTGTTGCTGGGTCACACGGTTTGCATTTTACATTATTATATATTTTTTAAAGAATTTTTTACAGAGAAAACACACAAAATTGACTGTTTAAGCATGACATCAAAAAATATAGTTCCGGCAAACACCATATCGTCTCTGCAAAAGTGATATCATCACTAGTGATGCTATCAACTGTTATTGTACGACAATATTGACCTGACGTTGAACTTTAAGCATGAATAAATTATATTACGATGACACAGTATAAATCAATAATCGATAGCCTACATACAAGTTCGGGTTGTTTCGGCTGATTACGTAAATCTTGTTACAGTTGTGATCCTCAGTGGATAAACACTCCACATTGAGAAAGTTCAAAAAGTTGTTGTTGATAAACTATTATTCCCCAGTCTCCTAGAATAATCGCATCTACTAAAACGCACCATGTTGCGCTTTCAAGTGGGTTTTAATCCAGGTAAGATCATCGATGTCCTCACCTGCGACTCTTGCCAATATATACATAATTTACAATAATTTGCAATAGGTGTGTCGTTAGAGCAAGGGATTTGTAACATCGAGGTTCCGGGTTCGAATCCCGATAGAGGTGAAACTATTTTTATTTTATAAAATATTATTTTATAGACCAAACAGACGCTATGACAACATGTTTTTAAAAATAACAAAAGAATTGTGTTCCAATCGAAATTAATTTAAAAGAAACAGTATAAATTGTAAAAAAAAAGGTGAAAAAATGTATGAGTATTGCATGGGATTCGAACCACTAGCTGTAAGGAAAAAAAAAGTATAGTCGTCTATCTTACCACTTGCGCTAAATACATGTACCTGTCGATATTTGTGGAGCCGGGCAATGCTATATTTTCTCGGTGCCGATGTGGTAACAATGTGCGTTCTCGTATAAATGATAACGAAGTGTTCCGAAGCTATATTTAGAAATGCAACAAAGTGTGAAATTATGCTAATAGAGGTCACCAACGTCAGGTCAATATTGTCGAACAATATGCATATGAAATTTATCTAATTGAGAAATCTCTATAAATCATTGATAGGAACAGTCGAACTTCAATATCTGGAACTCGGTTAAATCAAACATACCCGTATTTCAAAGTTAAAACCTGGCTTAGCCACGTTTTAACTTTGAAATATGGGTATGTTCAACCTAACCAAGCATGAAATAATGCTTAGACACGTTTTAACTTTGAAATATGGGTATGTTCGACCTAACAAGCATTGAATAATCCAGTTCATGTGTCCAACTATTGGATAGCTCGAGTTAAGCGAGTTCGAGATATCAAAGTTTGACTGTATATAAAAAACTCTGATACATACTGCAATTAGCTTCATCTGATCCATCGCCACAGTCATCGTGGCCGTCACAGATTTTCTTGTTAGGATGACAGGCATGGGTCTGACATTGGTAATGACGAATGGAAGGGCACTGGTATTGTGTAGCTGTACAATAAGAAATCAAATGTACATGTTCATCCTTTCCTCCCTGAAACCTCAAATGGACAATTCTAGTTTTTAATTTAGTCTAGTCCATTTTTGACTTTTTAGGGTTGATTTTTACAATATATGTTAAAATGACAAACAGTGTAGACCTTAAGGAGCCCTCTGATCAGGGTCTACACTGTTTGCATAGGTCATTGTTTGCAAATGACACATATATGCATGATATATGCATGACTAGGATTGCTTTTGCTCCTTTGACGTGACTTGACTTGATCCTGAGTTTATTTGTCATCTGCTGCGGGATTAGTCCCTGTAGCTGGGGTAGGCAGCAGGCGGCTAGAGCGTCTGTTGTTGTGACAAAATAAAAACGAGTGATTTGCAGGGCTCCAGATAACAGTGAGTAAACCGGATTTTCAACATTTTATTTCTCCTTTATGCCTACTCTAAACCCTATGATGTCACTACTCATTAGAATCAGGTTTGGTGAAGACATAAAGATTTTAACTTTTGAAATACTCGCCTTATCTGGAGCCCTTAGCTTGGCATCTGATCCAAACCTTTTGTCATTTGAATTGTATTTTAGAGAAAATAACTTTGCAAATGCTAGTTAATTTATTGCTAGTACAAGTCATGTTCTCTTTTAACCCTTTACCCCATAGCCTGAATCTAGTTTTTATGACATGTGAATACTCAAAGCAGGTTGAAAGTAAAGCAGAATGTGCCTTAAGGCACATTCTGCTTTACTTTCAGCCTCCTTCAAGCTTAAGCATCTGCAAGGATATAGAAAATATTTCTTATGGTATGCATTTATTAAGGTATAATTTGGAACTATTTTCTTCAGTGGAGGAATAAATTAAAAGTGTAAAAAGGCGTATTTATGGGGTAACGGGTTAAAGTGTTTATATGGAGAACTAGCTCTTTAGAATACAGTAAAACCTCTATTTTACGGCTTCAAAAAGAAGGCTAATTGATTAAATAAATGACAGGTACCTGATTGCTAAGCCCATTACCCCATAGCCTGTTTCTAGTTTTTAAGACAGGTGACCACTTAAAGCAGGTTGAAAGTAAAGCAGACTGTGCCTGAAGGCACATTCTGCTTTACTTTCAGCTTGCTTTAAGCTATTATCTGCGAGAATATAGAAACTATTTTTTTTATGCATATTCATGACTTTATAAATTTGAACAATTTTCTTCAGTAGAGGAATAAATTAAAGACGTAAAAAGGCGTATTTATGGGGTAATGGGTTAAAGCAAGTGACAGTAAAACAGAAAGCAGGTATTGCTTTAAGTAATCACCTTACGTAAATACCTAATAATCAACACAATTTAGTGGTCGTAATAGAGAGGTTTTACTGTGGAGGAAGCCTAGTTTGGCAGACATACTTGTGTAGTTGCATCGCTCATCACTACTGTCATCAAAGCCACAATCCTTGTTACCGTCACATACCCAGTCCATGGGAATACAGAGCCCAGACAGACAAGTGAACTCGCCCATCTCACACGTATGGTTTCCTATAAGGTAACAATACAATCAAACATCAGGGCTGCCATAATTTGACGTAAAAAATCCTAAGATTTCCAAATGTGTAATTTTACGAATCGTACCTTTTCCCCATCACCTGTTTCTAGTTTTGTTGACACATGGCTGCTTAAAGAAGGCTGAAAGTAAAGCAGAATGCGCCGTAAAGCACATTCTGCTTTACTTTTAGCCTGCTTTAAGCTACCATGTACTAGAAAAAAAATCCGAAGATTTAGGAAAAATCCGGAGAAATGGCAGCCCTGAACTATGTATTAAAACTCTTTCCTCCCTGAAAATTCAAATAGACACTTCCAGTTTCAAATTTGGTGTAGTCCATTTTGACTATTTATATAGGCTTGTTTTTGTCAATGTATTGCAATATGACAAACAGTGCAGACCCTGATCTAGGGGTCTTTAACCCTTTCCCACATAGCATATCTCTAGTATTGAATATAGGTGTCCACTTAAAGCAGGTTGAAAGTAAAGCAGAATGCGCTTTAAGCGCATTCTGCTTTACTTTCAGCCTGCTTTAAGCTATCGTCTGCTAGAATATAGAAAATGTTTTGTATTATACATATTTATGAATGTATAAATTGGAACTATTTTCTTCAGGGCAAGAATAAACTGAGTGCGCTAAAAGGCGCTTCTAAGGGGGAAAGGGTTAAGGAGCACTCTAATCTGGGTCTTCACTGTGTGCATAAGACAGGTGTATTCTTCAGGTACACTGTTGGCAAAGGACGTGTATATGCGTGACAAGGGTTCAAAGAGTTAAACACCCATCCAATACAATACTTGCATAATTTTTGTTACAAATCATGCACAACTTGAAAATTCTTTATCTATAAATTGCCCAGTATAGTCTTAAAGTTTAAAAGTGCTTGACTATGTCATTATTAAAGACAGTCAGACTTTATCAATAAAACACAAAACTCCATATGGAGATATCAGCTTATAGGGATAGCTGTCATCTTGCTTTTATCTCTGCAGCCCTTTGAGTGGCAACTGGCCACAAGTGCAAAACATTATCATATATCCAATTTGCCCCATTCAAATCCATTGAAAAAATTGTGTTCAATTCGTGTAAAGGCTATCTCTGGAGAGGGCCGGACTTGTGGGTAAGTTTTGCAGAGAAGGCGGGGCATATGCATTTTTCGTTCGCGAATTAATCTTTGGAACTCGGACAGCAAACATTTGGCGGATTTTTCAAAAAAAATGTTCTTAACCGATGTATGCCTTCCTATTAGCGGTAACCATGATTACCGACTAAAATTCTTCTCTATTAATGAGATAAACTGCAAGAAAATTGATATAGTACATAATGTACCTTATAAACAGCAGCTGTCTGCATTTCTTTATGACAAGAAAAATTGATATATATATCCGGATTTAAAAATGACATCACTTCCAAATGACGTCGAATCAGCATTTTCACGCCAAACTGTCAAGTTGTTGACATTAGAATGTAAACAATGGAACTTATTCTTTGGCTTTCGAATGTATGCAGCTTCAGTAATTCAGTCATGGCTGTTCCTTATAGGGAACACATTATTCGTGTTATCAACCTCTTATATGAATTAAACATAAATGCGTACTAAAAAAATGTTCATTTGATATTAGAAATTACAGCAAATATATTGAAAATATAAAAAATGAACTGATTTTTTTCTCGCGCTATTTTCTGTCTTTTATTTAGCTTGTTAGAAAAAGCGAAATCTTAGCCCAGAAATACAGCCATGACTTCTACGTTTCTGTGAGATTTCTACCTGGTTTTGGAAACAAAAGTTTACATACCACAGAAGGCTTCATCAGAAGTATCAGTTCCATTGTCCGAACAGTCGACATAACCATCACATCTAGCGTGGATTGAGATACAGATCTCACTGATAGGGCACATATACTCATGGGGCAAACAAGCTCCTAGTGTCAGAAAAAACAAACAAATATAATAGTTAATACATATACTCATGGGGCAAACAAGCTCCTAGTGTCAGAAAAGACAAACAAATAATTATTATCATAATGGTTAACCTATATACCATAGCCTATTTCTAGATTTGAAGACAGGTGACCACTTAAAACAGGTTGAAAGTAAAGCAGAATGCGTCTTAAGGCACATTCTGATTTACTTTCAACTTGCTTTAAGCAACTATCAGGCGCATTCTGCTTTACTTTCAGCCTGCTTTAAGCAACTATCTGCTAGTATCTAGGTAATATTTCTTATTGTACATGTTCATGCTTGTATAAGTTTGAACTCTTTTTTCTTTTGCAGAGAAATAAATTAAATGCGCTAAAAGGTAAAAGGTTAATACACACTGTTCCATGCAGTTACTTCTGCAGTGCCCAAGAACTGTGTTAACCTATTACTCCATAGATAAACATTTTTCACACATTTTAACGCACTTCATAGTTCCAACCTTTAAAGTCATAAATATGTATCATAAAATATATTTTCTAAATTCAAGTTCTAGCCTTTTGTAGCTTTAAGCAGGTTAAGTGTAAAGCAGAATGCACCTTAACCCTTTACCCCATAGCCTGTTTCTAGTTTTGAAAATAGGTGACTACTTAAAGCAGGTTGAAAGCAAAGCAGAATGTGCCTTAAGGCACATTCTGCTTTACTTTCAGCCTGCTTTAAGCTACCACCTGCTGGAATAAAGAAAATATTCCCTACGAAACATATGTATAACTGTATAAACTGGAACTATTTTCTTCAGAGGAGGAATAAACTGAATGCGCTAAAAGGCGCTTCTATTGGGGAATGGGTTAAGGTGGAGTCTGATTTGCTTTCAGCCTGCTCTAAGTAGAAACATGCATAAGTTTTTATGGAGTAAAGAGTTAAAGTCACAGTTAAAGTCAGAGCTTGCAGAGTTAATATAAAAGAATATAAAACTAGAGAATTGCTATGACATGTTCTGTGATCATGTATTAACCCATTACCCTATAAATATGCCTTTTTACTCATTTTAATTTATTCCTCCACTGAAGACATGAGTTCCTATCTATACAGATAAGAAAATATTCTATAAGAAATATTTTCTGTATCTTAGCAGATATTAGCTTAAAGCAGGGTGAAAGTAAATCAGAATACGCCTTAAGGCACATTCTGCTTTACTTTCAACCTAGTTTAAGTAGTCACCTGTCTTCAAAACTAGAAACAGGCTATGGGGTAATGGGTTAAACCCTTCACTGTCATGACATCATCTACTCTAAAAGGTTGTCTGCTTTTATTTCTCAAATTTAGTTTCAGGCATTTTAACTGCGGAAACATATATCAACGTCAAAACCATATTCTAACACACCTATATAAACAAAGAAGATCTGTGTTTGATTTCTCAATAAAACACGCATGCACTGTAACCTCTTAACTCTTTCCTCCCTGAAACTTTAAATGGACAATTCCAGTTTCCATTTTAGTCCAGTCCATTTCTGACTTTTAAGGGTTGTTTTTGTCAGTGATTGGCATTATGACAAACAGTGAAGACCCTGATCTGAGGGCTCCTTTCGGAGCCCTCTGATTTGGGTCTTCACTGTTTGCACAGGACAAGTATACTGTTCACATGTACACTGTTTGAAAAGGACGCCTATAGGTGTGACTAGGGTTCAAAGGGTTAACGTAACGTCATATGGCTTAAAAAATTAGTACACCAAGAAATGAAGCGCCGTTGAATCGGTGCAAATTGTGGTTAAATTGAAGTGTTAGAATCGAAATAATAAATTAATACCAGTGTTTTATCGTGCAATGAAACAAGGGTAGGAGTTGAGATGCGTAGTAATTACAGTATAACCTCTGTTATCCGACACCCCATGGTTCCATGTTTGTAAGTCGGTTAAGAGAGGTTGTCAGTTAACGGAATTAGGCCTAAGTTCACAAGTTTACACACCCAAAGATTGTCGTTGCGAGGCGAATTTCTCGATGCCGACATGTAGATATTAAGGGATCGACTAAAACACCGGCACATTCGTATTTATATTTGATATACAAGTACGGTCTTCTCTCGTTATGTCGAACAAGCGGGAAATTAACAAAAACTTCAAAACGCGGGAATGTTTTTATTTTCTCTCAATATAACTTGAGCATAGATTTTTATGCCTGCGATTATTACCATAGACTCGACCTAATGCAGGGCGCATTAGATATATATTTCGTACTTCTAATGTTGACAACTTGACGGTGAGGACGATTGGCAGATACCTGTCCAATTTGAACACGAAATAATGGTTAGCTATGGTTGGAAAGGATCGATGAGTTGGTCTTTTCGGCACTGTGACCCTGAATGGGTTGCTTACACCTGTTGGCTGAAGTTATCTTATTAACCCTCACATTATTCACTCATTGTTTAAACAATACATTTTGTTTTATACGGTCATCCGAGCAATATGTGTCATTATCACCTGCGCGTGTATAGTCGGTCAATGATCAAAGGTCAGCATACCGTCGGACAACGGGGTGTAAAAAACCTCTAATTTGCCTTTTTTTGGTCCGTCAAGGTAAGTCGGATAACGGTTAACAGAGGATCCGATCAAGAGAGAGTTAGGTTACATAAAATATATAGGGAAATTGCCGGTGTCGACCAAACAGCAGGGTCAGATAACAGAGGTTTCCGGTCAAGAGAGGTGTCAATCGACAGAGGTTATACTGTAATTTAATCACCAGAATCTCAACGACTACCCGTGTTTTATTGCACGATAAAACACTGGTATAAATTTATTATTATTGTGGACCATATTGAAAATTGGTTACACACAAAATATGTTATCCACGTAAAATAAAGTCATTATTATTATTATTATTATTATCATTATTTCTTAATTAGAGCACTAACTATAAATCACTGGCTATACAAAAATGATATTTTTGCATGGTGAAGTCAAGGTGTCCAGCTCATGGCAATGTGATGTTGCAATGGTGATAATAAACCAATAGAATACAGTCGCAGCTATCATTTATACAAAATTCATACAAAAATATTAACAAATAAAACTTTTCGACCAACCCTTGTACGTGTCACTTACCACAGTCTAACTCATCAGAGCCGTCGATACAGTCAGGTATGCCATCACAGACAGAGACATTAGAGATACATGTGTATATGTCACTTACCACAGTCTAACCCATCAGAGCCATCTATACAGTCAGGTATGCCATCACAGACAGAGACATTAGAGATACATGTGTATATGTCACTAACCACAGTCTAACTCATCAGAGCCGTCTATACAGTCAGGTATGCCATCACAGACAGAGACATTAGAGATACATGTGTATATGTCACTTACCACAGTCTATCTCATCAGAGCCTTCTATACAGTCAGGTATGCCATCACAGACAGAGACATTACAGATACATGTGTATATGTCACTTACCACAGTCTAACTCATCAGAGCCGTCTATACAGTCAGGTATGCCATCACAGACAGAGACAATTTAGAGATACTTGTGTATATGTCACTTACCACAGTCTAACTCATTGGAGCCGTCTATACAGTCAGGTATGCCATCACAGACAGAGACATTAGAGATACATGTGTATATGTCACTTACCACAGTCTATCTCATCAGAGCCTTCTATACAGTCAGGTATGCCATCACAGACAGAGACATTAGAGATACATGTGTATATGTCACTTACCACAGTCTAACTCATCAGAGCCGTCTATACAGTCAGGTATGCCATCACAGACAGAGACAATTTAGAGATACATGTGTATATGTCACTTACCACAGTCTAACTCATCAGAGCCGTCTATACAGTCAGGTATGTCATCACAGACAGAGAAATTAGAGATACATGTGTATATGTCACTTACCACAGTCTATCTCATCAAAGCCTTCTATACAGTCAGGTATGCCATCACAGACAGAGACATTAGAGATACATGTGTATATGTCACTTACCACAGTCTAACTCATCAGAGCCGTCTATACAGTCAGGTATGCCATCACAGACAGAGACAATTTAGAGATACATGTGTATATGTCACTTACCACAGTCTAACTCATCAGAGCCGTCTATACAGTCAGGTATGCCATCACAGACGGAGACATTAGAGATACACATGTACATGTCACTCACCACAGTCTAGCTCATCAGAGCCATCTATACAGTCAGGTATGCCATCACAGACAGAGACATTAGAGATACATGTGTATATGTCACTTACCACAGTCTAACTCATCGGAGCCGTCTATACAGTCAGGTATGCCATCACAGACAGAGACATTAGAGATATATGTGTACATGTCACTTACCACAGTCTAGCTCATCAGAGCCATCTATACAGTCAGGTATGCCATCACAGACAGAGACATTAGAGATACACATTTACATGTCACTCACCACAGTCTAGCTCATCAGAGCCGTCTATACAGTCAGGTATTCCATCACAGACAGAGACATTAGAGATACATGTGTATATGTCACTTACCACAGTCTAACTCATCAGAGCCGTCTATACAGTCAGGTATGCCATCACAGACAGAGACATTAGAGATACACATGTACATGTCACTTACCACAGTCTAGCTCATCAGAGCCGTCTATACAGTCAGGTATTCCATCACAGACAGAGACATTAGAGATACATGTGTATATGTCACTTACCACAGTCTAACTCATCAGAGCCGTCTATACAGTCAGGTATGCCATCACAGACAGAGACATTAGAGATACACATGTACATGTCACTTACCACAGTCTAACTCATCAGAGCCGTCTATACAGTCAGGTATGCCATCACAGACAGAGACAATTTAGAGATACATGTGTATATGTCACTTACCACAGTCTAACTCATCAGAGCCGTCTATACAGTCAGGTATGCCATCACAGACGGAGACATTAGAGATACACATGTACATGTCACTCACCACAGTCTAGCTCATCAGAGCCATCTATACAGTCAGGTATGCCATCACAGACAGAGACATTAGAGATACATGTGTATATGTCACTTACCACAGTCTAACTCATCGGAGCCGTCTATACAGTCAGGTATGCCATCACAGACAGAGACATTAGAGATATATGTGTACATGTCACTTACCACAGTCTAGCTCATCAGAGCCATCTATACAGTCAGGTATGCCATCACAGACAGAGACATTAGAGATACACATTTACATGTCACTCACCACAGTCTAGCTCATCAGAGCCGTCTATACAGTCAGGTATTCCATCACAGACAGAGACATTAGAGATACATGTGTATATGTCACTCACCACAGTCTAACTCATCAGAGCCGTCTATACAGTCAGGTATGCCATCACAGACAGAGACATTAGAGATACACATGTACATGTCACTTACCACAGTCTAGCTCATCAGAGCCGTCTATACAGTCAGGTATTCCATCACAGACAGAGACATTAGAGATACATGTGTATATGTCACTTACCACAGTCTAACTCATCAGAGCCGTCTATACAGTCAGGTATGCCATCACAGACAGAGACATTAGAGATACATGTGTACATGTCACTTACCACAGTCTAACTCATCAGAGCCGTCTATACAGTCAGGTATTCCATCACAGACAGAGACATTAGAGATACATGTGTACATGTCACTTACCACAGTCTAGCTCATCAGAGCCGTCGATACAGTCAGGTATGCCATCACAGACAGAGACATTAGAGATACATGTGTATATGTCACTTACCACAGTCTAACTCATCAGAGCCGTCTATACAGTCAGGTATGCCATCACAGACAGAGACATTAGAGATACAAGTGTACATGTCACCACACATAAACTGTTGATCTGTGCAGTTCATACAATCCAGGTAGGTACAGTTGAACATGCCATCAATACATGTGCTGAAATAAAACAGCCATACAGCTATAGTAGAGAAGACATTGCTCTTTCCATTTAACCCATTACCCCATAAATATGCCTTTTAATGCCTTTTATTTACGCCTTGACTGAAGAAAATAGTTCCAATTTACACTGTGTGACAAATGAGAATCATAAGATATATTTTCTATATTCTATCAGATAATAGCTTAAAGCAGACTGAAAGTAAAGCAGAATGTGCCTCAAGGTGCATTCTGCTTTACTTTCAGCCTGCTTTGAGAAGTCACCTATATTCAATTCTAGAAACAGGCTATTGGGTAATGGGTTAATAGCTGCAGATAACATGGAAGTCTCAATATGATATGTAGAAGGGTTAGGGTTAACTATATATGGGTGGTGCCTAGACATAACCTACCTATTGCATTGCAACAGTGTACAGACCAGGCACTGTTGTCATCCCAGGCTCTGCATCTGAGTTAATTTGGTCTACACTTCCAAATACCATACATAATACAGCTACATAAAATGCTTTAAATGCTTGCCCGTGTCAAACAGTGCAGATGAAGACCAGAACCCGCATCTTTGATGTGGAGGTTGGCCTTGATCTACACTGTATGTAATGCAAATAAGTCAGGTTTTCTCATGGTATGGTTCATATGCATTCATAGACAATGCCCTGTTTATTCTTATGGAGAAACACCATAGCTAATAGAACTGTTTCATGGGCTTTCTTTCACAATCTGGGTCACCAATGTTTACTATTGGCTTAGGATATCATACATTTATGGATCAACTCTTTTCTCCCTGAAATTTTAAATGGACAATTCTGGTTTCCATTTAGTCTAGTCCATTACAGAATTTTAATGGGCTGTTTTTGCCTATGTTTGGCATTATGACCAACAGTGAAGACCCTGATCAGAGGGCTCCTTTCAGAGCCCTCTGATCAGGGTCTTCACTGTTTGCACAGGACAAGTGTACTATTCACATGTACACTGTTTGAAAAGGACGCCTATATGCGGGACTAAGGTTCAAAGGGTTAAGGGTTTATAGCAACACAACAGCAGCTAGTTGTAACTCACCAGTTCTCACATTCTCCTTCTAGGACACTGCCAGCAAGGTATTCCTCGCCATCCTTGATACACGGGCATTCAGACACATCAACACATTCACCCTCTACAAAACAAAATTTACACAATTCAGTACACTATTCATTACAATATACAGTAAATTCTCGCTATTACGACCACTAAAACGAAGGCTAATTGATTGTATAATAGAGAGGTGGCAGCTTAAAGGAAGGTAACAGTGAAACAGAAAGCTCCTGGAGGAGCTTTCTGTTTCACTGTCACCTTACTTTAAGCGATCACATATCGTATTAATTAACACCCTAATAATTAACAACATTTAGTGGTCGTAATAGCGAGGTTTTACTGTATTTGAACGATATTTATACAAGAAAACATTATTATTATATATGACAAGGCAACCATAAAAACGAAATTGAATTTTCTCACATAACTACCGGTTTTCTATAGAGAACAACGATCACGAATATACTTGTCTCCAACATGTGTGAGATAAAATTTGATGAGGTCACTCTAACGTCACTATTTATTAAGGGGTTATTACATCACTGGGATTCCAAAAAAGCATATTGCTTTAAAAAATAACTTAAAATCGTTGGATATATGAGAAAAATAATCTGTCACTCGTCGATGTTTAAGACAAGTTGATCTCAAACTCATCTAAAATAGACAAGGGCCACTATATATATATATGGCCCTAAATCACTCACCTGGTACACCATGTAAAACTTGACCTATAGTGACCTTGATAATGACTGGACAATGACCCAAAATCAACCTCTAGAGCGTAACAAGATTTATCTATGATTTGACCTAGTGACCTAGTTTTTGACCAGACATGACCCATATTCAATCTTGACCTAGATATAAATGAGGCAAACATTCTGACCAAGTTTCATGAAGATCCAGTGAGATTTGTAGCCTCTAGAATGTTAACAAGGTTTTTCTATGATTTGACCTAGTGACCTAGTTTTTGACTCAACATGACCCACATTCAAACTTGGCCTAGATTTCTTCAAGACAAATATTGTCATCAAGTTTCATGGAGATTGGATGAAATTTGTAGACGCTAAAGTGTTAACAAACCAATTGTGAAGGCACAGACAGAAGACAGACAACGAACATCCAGCAATCCTAATAGCTCACCTTGGCACTTCGTGCCAGGTGAGCTAAAAAGTCATTAAGCTCGCCAAGGCTCGCTTAATAACATTTCAATATTAGACTCGTTTGAGATCAGCTTGTCTTAAACATCGACTCATGACAGATCCTATATGTCTTTTAGACAGGTGAGAGCAAACTGATAAACAAAATTATAAATAATGCTCTTATGGAATATTTCTGCGTTACCTCTATCCGACATTGAACCACAATCGGTGTTTAGAAACAAAAGTTTCTTACTTTAAAATCTTTTACCCCATAGCCTGTTTCTAGTTTTGAAGATATGTGACTACATAAAGCAGGTTGAAAGTAAATCAGAATGCGCCCTACTTTCGGCCTGCTTTAAGCAAAAATCTGTTAGAATATAGAAAATATTTATTATGGTACATATTCATGATTGTGTAAATTGGAACTATTTTCCTCAGTGGATGAATAAACTAGAGGCGTAAAAAGGCATATTTATGGGGTAATGGGTTAAATAGCCACTGTACAAAGGGTTTAGTGTTCAATAGTCATGCTTCTTCTTCTACCTAAAAAAAGCTTTATCTTCATCTTGACAGATTGATGCTTACAGTTTGGCTGAAATTAGAGCACATAGCTCTGTCAAGGAGCTTTCGGTTCTACTTTCTGCCTGCTTAATTTACCTATCAACTGCCATAACCCATTATTACCCTGATTTTAGTTTTTGGAGATACCTGTGACCACTTAAAACAGGTTAGATGTAAAGCAGAATGTGCCTTACCCTAAGGTATATTCTGCTTTATTTTCAGCATGCTTTAAGCTATCATATAGCTGCTAGGATAAAGAAAATATTTCTAATGGTAAATATTCATGACCCTCTAAATTGGAACAATTTTCTTCAGTGAAGGAATTAATTGATGACTTAAAGAAAGTGTATCTATGTATTAACTCATTGATTTGAACCCTAGTGATCAATCATATATGCATCATTTGCAAACAATGTACCTGTGATGAGTACACTTGTCCTATGCAAACAGTGTAGACTCTGATTAGAGGGCTCCTTAAGGAGCCCTCTGATTTGGGTTTACACTGTTTGTCATTTTGACATATATTGTAAAAATCAACCCTAAAAAGTCAAAAATGGACTGGACTAAATTGAAAACTAGAATTGGCCATTTGAGGTTTCAGGGAAGAAAAGGTTAAGGGGTTAAGACTAAACACTTTACTGTACTTACCATACAGGTATGTTCCCACTGGACAGAAGCAGCCTTCTACACACTCGGTGGCAGCACAGTACGGCTCTGGTTCCTCCATGATACTGCTACAGGTCTGTTGACAGGGGGAGCCACAGGCAGAGTACACACCTCCACTCTCACACTGTATGGCTGGTAAACAATATAACAACAGTCATAAAAAGAAATATCTTTTAAGAAAGATATTCGGCGGAATGCGTTATGGAAGGAATGCTGTAGATGGATGTGGAAAACAAAGGGTTCGAAATGGCCAAAGACGACCAAAACTATAGGGTACGACAAGTCGAGGGTAAGTAATCACCAAATTTCAACTTGTGGTTTACGGTTTAAGACAATGAACCAATGAGCATTTCTGATACTTCAAGCTATAACATCAAGTCTATGGTTGAATTTTAAGCATCCGAGTAGGTTTATTTCTTGAACACTGTTTGCAAAATGTAATGAGTATATTTTAAATATGGTGTCAAAAGAGTTAAAATCCTTATAATAAACACAATTAAGTATTACGAAATAAAGACAATTTTCTCTGAGGAAAAAAGTACAGACTCATGCTTAGTATAAACAGATCCAATAAGAAAACATTGTACACCTTAATCAGACCGGACCTTCAGGCACTGTCTGATCTGGGTCTACACAGTTTTCAGAAAGTGTCAATATACGAGGAGAAGTTCCAATAAGCTGTTTTACCAATTAGATGTAAATTGTATGAATTGTTCTGTACTTACGACATCTGTGTTGCTCCCTCCATTTTGTTGGGTGCCCTAACATGGTGCAGGCGTCTGCGAAGGAGGCAATGGCTGTACACAGACATTCACAGTCTCCGCCGCTGTCACAGCTGTAACGACACATACATACCACTGTCAGTAACTCACCAACTCTTACTATGATCACTCTCCAAAGTATGTTGTGCCTTTCATTGACTTTTATTCAACATCTTGGCGAGAATTGGGAGTCACATGTAACAGTTAGACAATTAAAAGTGTTGTTTTGATACAGAAAAAGGATGTCTGCATCAGTAAAAGAAAACTTTAGTGAAAAATATGAAGTATTTATTTAGATCTGGTGCTATAAAGTAAAGCACTATATATTATAGTAGACATTTTTTTTGTCTGGTATATATATGCACACCACCTGACAATGATAAAATGGTCATGTCATAGACTAAAAAAATACCGTACTCTCAACACCTGACCAAGTTAAAATGGTCATGTTATAGACTTAACCCTTTGAACCCTAATCCCGCATATAGGCGTTATTTTCAAACAGTGTACATGTGAAATAGCACACTTTTCCTGTGCAAACAGTGAAGACCCAGATCAGAGGGCTCCTAAGGAGCCCTCTGATCAGGGTCCTCACTGTTTGTCATAATGCCAAACATTGACAAAAACAACCCTTAAAAGTCAGAAATGGACCAGACTTAAATGGAAACTGGAATTGTCCATTTAAAGTTTCAGGGAGGAAAGAGTTAAGCAACGCATACAGGTATCAGCTATGTTTGAATGACAGCACAACAATTACATCAGGCTACTTTAGAAATCTATTTTCAAAACGGGGATTTCTTTGACCTCTTGCAGCTTACAATTTAGACATCAAATTTCAGGTGTTTTATCAACATTATGTGTACATGTGTACTTGCATTTTAGAGTCCAATCAAGAATTATAGGATATAGCTGTCACCTGTCTTTTATATAATCCTTCGTTTTAGTGGTCGTAAAAAGAGGTTATACTGTAGTTATCAATTGGAATAACATATTCCACCAAGTAACTTTACCTGCAGGCGTCAAACAGACAGTTCTCATAGAATGACGTTCTTTGGGACTCTGGCATAACAACAATACAGGCAGCAAAGGTTCCGTTCTTGTCTTCAATAATTGCACAAGAATCCTTGGCCCAGAGAGCTCTGTGTTTCAAGTCGTCAGACTACAATACAAGATTCATATGAATTTTCACTATTAAAACATACTTTTATTATATGCCTTCTTGGGATATCAATCTTTTCTGTGTGTATATGTACAGTTACGTAGATACAAGGGTCTGTATCCAACTGTTTGTATTTTACTCTGATGTCATGTTATGTATACGTACACATACATGTATGTTAAAATTCAGTGTTATTCTTTGTGGCATAAAAGAATTCCTGTTCTGCTTAACATATTAAATGTTTCTGGATATAAAATGTTTTGGTGGTGTATAGTGGGTGCATATAATAAACACATCACCAGTTGGCGCTACAGGGCATTGTATTCAGCTCTTGACATTGTTGGCAGAAACAGCTGATCAGACTCGAGCCAAAGGCGCTCTTCAGATCTCCTGTTTCTGTCAACAATAAGTAACTATGTAATCCATTACCCCATAACATGTTTCTAGTTTTGAAGATAGATGACCACTTAAAGCAGGTTGAAAGTAAAGCAGAATGCACCTTAACCCATTACCCCGTAGCCTGTTTCTAGTTTTGAAAATAAGTGACCACTTAAAGAAGGTTGAAAGTAAAACAGAATGTGACTTAAAGCGACTCGCAACCAGATGGTGCATTAAAAATAGTAATTTGTAAATATGTGTCAAACGCTTATATAAATGGTAAAGAATTAGTTTAGGATAAGAAATTCTGTTTAAAAAAATGTATTTCAATAAAAAAAAATATTGGTCTCTGGTGGGATTCGAACCCGGGGCCCGGCATTGGCGGACAGAAGGCAAAATAGAAGAAACCGCTTAGACCAATGGACCACGGAACTATCCGTTTATCTCGGATCGATTTAACGTATTTCAATGTGTAGCGATCGAAAGTGCATACAACTTCGTAATTCGTCTCGTGTTTATGTCTGAGCCCGTGTAGAGAAGCAACAACAACAACTATACCGTCTACTAGTCGGTATAGAAAAACGATGGAAAATATCTAAAAATCTAAGATTCGGTGATGTCAGAAGCCAAATAATGCCACAAATTTGCTTTTATTTGAGTATTTTATTTTATTTTGACAAGTACACCATCCGGTTGCGAGTCCCTTTAAGGCACATTCTGCTTTACTTTCTGCCTGCTTTAAGCTATTATCTGCTAGAATATACAAAACATTTCTTATGATTTTTATTTGTGACAGTATAAATTGGAACTATTTTCTTCAGTAAAGGACATAATAAGAGGCGTAAAAAGGCGTATTTATGGGGTAATGGGTTAAGGTGCATTCTGCTTTACCTTCAACCTGCTCTAAGTGCCAACCTGTCTTCAAAACTAAAAACAGATTACTGGGTAATGGGTTAAACGCAGTGTTTTCATCTTGTTTTGATAATCAATCACTAGTTTGACAGTACAGTAAGGTAGCAAGATGATATTTAAGGACAGGTCACCCCTATAGAAGCTTTCTGCAATCCATTCTTCCTGCATTAAACTGCCACCTGTCATATTTACTGTAACCATACAGTCGAACTTTGATACCTCAAACTCGCTTAACTTGAACATACCTGTATTTTTACAAATTACATTATTTCACGCTCAGATAAGTGGAATATACCCGTATTTCAAAGTTATAACATGGCTATAGCCATGTATCAACTTTGAAATAAAAGTATGTTTAACTTAACCGAGTTCTAGATATCAAAGTTTGACTGATCCAAATTTTTAGCTGTGGTTTACCTCTTTCAACACCTAGCGCATGGACCTATTTTAAATATACTCATTACATTTGTAAACAGTGTAGACCCAGATCAGAGGGCTCCTACAGGAACCCTCTGATCTTGTTCTACACTGTTTGCTAATTTAAACCAGTATTTAATATACTACCAAGATTTCCAACTAGACTGGTTCATGTATTGGTAACTAAATAGATCCACAAGGGAACTTAATAGCCAACAAGAGTTACTTAGTGCTGAAAGAGATAATACAGATTTGACAGTAATGAATATGTTCATTCTTTTGTCCTATAATATCTCCTACCTCACAGCCGCTGACCATGGAGTTATCTTCTGTGTCTGTACAAGTCTCCTTGGTTTTCCACGAGCTCGCAAATTCTGTACACACAAAGAAACAACAGTTCTTACAGCTTGTCTTCTCAATGAGAACCGTCTCTTAACAACAGTACCAAACTGTATTGACCCTTTGCTCCATTGCCTTATTCTAGTTTTGAAGACATGTGACAACTTAAAGCAGGTTGAAAGAAAATCAGAATATGCCTTAAGGTGCATTCTGCTTCACTTTCAGCTTGCTTTAAGCTATTATCTGCTAGAATGTAGAAATATTTCTTACGATACATATCCATGAATGTATTAACTAGGACTATTTTCTTCAGAGGAGGAATAAATAAACAAAATGATAAAATGAGACAAGGGCTAATATACAGGTCTGACATGTTAAGACAAACTGGAGGTTGTTTATTATTTATAATGTAGACCTCTGGTTCGTCAGTTTTCTTAGTAACTCATTGGCTCAGTGGATATTGCGAATGCTATCAAATCCAACAAATATAACCCAGCATCTGATCAAACTTAAGTCTGTTTGCTATTCAGATAAAAAATAAATACATGTAGTGAGAATATTAAAAAAGCTGTCATTTTTGGCATTCTATTTGAAACTTAAAGAGACTCGCAACCAGATTTAGCATAAAAAGTAGTAATTTGTAAATGTATGTCAAACACTTATATAAACAAGTAAATATTAGTTTAGGATAAGAAATTCTGTTTAATAAAATGCATTTCAATAAAAAAAAAATTGGCTATGGTGGGATTTGAACACGGGACCCAGCATTGGAGAGTGTAAAAGAAACACGTTTAACAGATTGAGCAAAGCGGACTATTCAATACACAGCGATCGATTTGAACTACTTCACTGCTTCATGCACAAAGGCTTTCAATTGAGTAGAAATAGATTAACTCCGTCTTTTGATGGTTTGAAAAAAGTAATGGAAAATTTCTAAAAAACTAAGAATTGATGAGTTTTCTTGAGGATGTTTTTAGACTGATCATATTTGTTTAATGCCAGATGCACGATAATGCTACACATTTGCTTTTATTTGAGTATATTCTTTTAATTTTGCAAATACATGTACACCATTTGGTTGCAGTCCCTTTAATGTCTTTTCTGAGGAACATGATTGTTATTTGGATCATGAGAAGACTTGCCTGCAACACTGGTAGATAGTCCGCCAGTCTTTAGATTGTAGTCATCAGTCAGATCCCCATTGAAATTACCACAAAGACCTTCAGTGTTGCCAGCATGCTTTTGCTTCACAAAGATAAATACACGAGTTCCTGAAATAGAGAAATACAAGGCATTTTTACATAGAGGATAAGTGGGGTTTTTTTTTCAGTATAAGATAGAAATTTAATCTATTGAGTGAACATCAGATGTTATATTTTCACGAGTGACGAAGCCACGAGTGAAAATATAACAGTTCACAAAATGGATTAAATTTGATCTTATACTGAAAAAATACAGTTATTCTATTTATTTATGCTTTTAAGCCACTTTTTAAACGAAATTGTTCGACAATTGAAAGCGAAAGTACATGATTTTATCCTGTGTTGAGCCCCACGTTCATACGAATCGTACAATGACATCACTGATTTATTGATTTGACGTCATCAGAATTATGTAGTTACTTCAGATCTTGGATTCGTGTTCTTACATTTAGTGGTTCGCGACAAATCGGGCTGACGGAATGAAAGGATAGGGCATGATTGACAACGATTAATGGGGAGCCCCATGGGGAAAATTCATAAAAGAAGCATGTGCTACTATAATCCCACTTCTTGAAACAGTGAAATTATCAAGTGATATTTATCCACTGCTATTTCCTAGTAATCCACCAAAAAGAAAAGATAAACAGCCGTACTTAACCAACTTAACTCTTACAACACTAAGAAACTCTTGTGGGTTATTATGTTCCCCTGTGGATCTTTTTAGTTACCAAAGCATTACCTGTTTACTTAGAATTATGGGTGGTTTAATAAATACTGTTCTAGACTGAATTAGCAAACAGTGTAGACCCAGATCAGAGGGCTCCTATTGGAGTCCTCTGATCTGGGTCTACACTGTTTGCAAATAGGTATATTTTAAACAGGTCAACTGTGTTGAAAGATTTCGTCTGCTGAAGTTGTAGAATTTGCTTAGTATTCTTATATTTTCAAAAGTAGGATTTATGTGACCTAAAGCAATATATAAGGGATCCTGTCAAATAGATTTTCCAATTAAGTTGACCCTTATCCCACTAAATTACTATCTGATTAAATACCAGTGTCTTATCAGGATCCAAACTGTTTTCAAATGCAAATTTAGTCACTGTGTGCAGGATTAAAGGTTATCTAATCCATTATTTACATAACAGACTTAATGATCAAAGAACACTTTAAAAAAACCAAAAAAAAACCAAGACAATTTGCAGGGCTAGCTGCCATGTCTCCAGATTTTTCCAAAATTTTCATATTTCTGCTCTTACTTTTAAAATTTGGAATGTTATGCATTTTTTACTTAGGAAACATTGATATTGGTGTCCAACAATTAAGATCCAGATCAGATGCCACATTACGCTGCTTCTGATCTGGATCTTAACTGTTTGCATAATTATGTTAGTGCTATTGAGCCTTACAGCGAAAGGTTTAAAGGTACAATTCCAGAAATTCTCACTTGAAAATTTGGAAGTCTTAAAATAATTATGAGCAACTTATGGTAGGCATGAATTTGAAGTAAACTTACCCATGTCATATTGCACTGTGAGACCAGCTTCTGTGGCAAACACAAACACAAAGAAACCAGACTGCTTCACCGATATTTTACCATCTCCAGAGCTACAATATTTAAAATAATAATTCCTTCAACACTAAGTCAATATTGTGGATTATTATGTTCCCTTGTGGATCTTTTTAGTTATCAAGAAATGAACCAGTATACTTGAAATTCTGGGTAGTTTAATAAATACTAGTCTAAATTAGCAAACAGTGTAGAGCAAGATCAGAGGGCTCCACTGTTTGCAATTGTAATGAGTATACTCTTTCAACAATAAGAAACTTTTGTGGGTTATTAGGTTCCCTTGTGGAACCAATCTATTTGGAATGTTGGGTAGTATGATAAATACTGGTCTAAATTAGCAAACAGTGTAGAGCCAGATCAGAGGGATCCTACAGGATCCCTCTGATCTGGGTCTACACTGTTCGTAATTGTAATGGGTATATCTTATAAAGGTATGTGGTGTTGAGAGAGTTAACGTGCAGGATAACATTTATAATATACTTTCCCTCTATTCGTGCTGATGAAGAGCCATCAGAATTTGTTTGTGGATACTTAAATCAGGCTTTTAAAAAGTAAAGCAGAAAGCTCACAAGAAAATACCTTTTCTGCTTACTCTCAGCCTGAAAACAAGCTATGAGGGGGCGGAGGGGGTTTATTAATAACAAGGTATCTGAAGCAAAATACAGAGAGTGTGCTCCTTTAGTGGGTTTCTTTCAAAGTATTAAGTTTGAACTTGGGTGTAAAGTTTCTGGTCCAAAGCCAACATATTTTAGAATGGTGTTTATAAATACTCAAATGTTGTCATTCAGATATTTCTATCCTTTGTTAACTTGTAGTTACCTGTATTCATAATTTGGGAAGGTTGTTCCTCCAATCACTAGGTCCTTGTCCCTGATTAAGTGGATCTTTGTGGTTCCTATGACGATTGTGACAGACTTTGTACATGTAACCCCTGATGAACCACATGGGACGTTCTCGGCTGTAACCTCGAAAACTCCATCCACCTTAGACAAGGTGTAGGAACAGGCTCCCATGAAGGAATATCTCTTACCATCAAAGGTGGTGTAGTGAGGATCTCCAGTGGCCCAGCACACACCTAGTGGTGGTTAAAAATATACAGTGGAGAATCTGTTATTCTTTCCCAATAAACGCGTTTACGCTAAAACTATTATTTGCAGTGCAAACAGTTTGGAGCCAGATCAGACGCCGGGTAACCCGGCGTCTGATCAGGCTCAAAACTGTTTGCCACCAAGATAAACAAGAATTATCAGAATTGTCCAAAAGTTGTTCTTTTTTACGTTTTAGTGCTTTGCGTTTGCGTACGTTTGCGTTTAAACGGGAAAGAATAACAGATTCTCCACTGTATGAGCTGTGCCATGAGAAAACCTGTCTTATTGCAGTGATTTTTACCCTTTAGATTGTGAAAAATTGCGTTGTTTTACTCAAAATTGTGAACAAAAGTAGCAGGCTTCTGCTGATTTCGGACAAGAAATTGTGGACCAACAGGGAAAAACTTGTAATTTCCAGCAAAATGGTGGGGAATTGAGAAGGAATTGATATTTTGTGGAAGACAAACACTTTTATAATTAAGCCAGCAGAGTAGGGAGGGCTTAAACCATGTCTTTATTAACAAGAGACCCAGAGGGTCACATTTCGCTCACCTGAGGACACTGTACCATAGAATCTGACTGGGCAAGACAACATTTTGATATAGCTATGACCCAGGTGCCATAATTTGATCTTGGTAGAGGACCACAAGGCAAAGCTATATGTTAAATATTAAAGATCTAGGCCATACAGTTTAAGAGAAGAAGATTTTTAAAGGTTTTCCTATATAAGTCTATGTAAAACTGATAAGCCCCGGGGCGGGCCAATTTTGACCCAGGGGTTATAATTTGAACAATTTTGGTAGAGGACTATAAGGCAAAGCTACATGTCAAATATAAATGATCTAGGCCTTAAAGTTTCAGAGAAGAAGATTTTTAAAGGTTTTCCTATGAAAAACTAATAAGCCCGAGGGCGGGGCATTTTGGCCAGGGGGTCATAATTTGAACAATCTTGGTAGAGAACCACAAGGCAAAGCAGCTATTATGTCAAATATTAAAGATCTGGGCCTTACAGTTTCAGAGAAGAAGATTTTTAAAGGTTTTCCTATATAAGTCTATGTAAAACTGATAAGCCCTGGGGCGGGACCAATTTTCACCCGGGGGTCATAATTTGAACAACTTTGGTAGAGGACTATAAGGCAAAGCTACATATCAAATATAAATGATCTGGGCCTTACGGTTTCAGAGAAGAAGATTTTTAAAGGGTTTCCTATATAAGTCTCTGTAAAACTGATAAGCCCCGGGGCGGGGCCATTTTTGACCGGGGGTCATAATTTGAACAATCTTGGTAGAGGACCATGAGGCAAAGCTACATGTCAAATATTAATGATCTGGGCCTTACAGTTTAAGAGAAGAAGATTTTTTAAGGTTTTCCTATATAATTCAATGTAAAACTGATAAACCCAGGGGCGGGGCCATTTTTGGCCTGGGGTCATAAATTGAACAATCTTGGTAGAATACCATGAGGCAAAGCTACATGTCAAATATTAATGATCTGGGCCTTACGGATTCAGAGAAGAAGATTTTTAAAGGTTTTCCTAAGAACAAGAGGGCCATGGCCCTTAATTCGCTCACCTGAGGTCATTGTGCCTTAGCTTAATAGGCAAGACAACATTTTAATATAGCTGTAAATGGAATTATCTTCCAGACAAAAAAAACATGACAAATTGGAATAACTTAAAAAAATATTGTTGGCAGAGTTATGGCCCTTATCCATGACACTTCTTCTTATCAAGCTACATGTATTTCCATATGATTATTTATTGCGCACTCTGCTTTACTTTCAACCTGCTTTAAGTTATCATCTACTAAGATATAGATACTATTTCTTATATCTTACATGTTTATGACTATATAAAGTGGAATTATTTTCTTTAGAGGAGGAATAAATTAAAGGCGTAAAAAGGCATATGTATGGGGTAATGGGTTAACATCAGTAGAACTGGAGTTATCTCCAAAGACAAGAAAATATGACACTGGGAAATATCTCAAAATTGACATTGACCTTTGTACGACATGACCCAAGTTATAAAGTTTCTAACTTTAACAAAGTTATGGCTAAGATTAAAGTTGTGGACTGACAGACAAACAAATGGACAAACAGACAAAAAAGCAGACAGACAAAAACAATATGCCCCCAACTGCAGGGGCATAAAAAATGTAGCAGACAACTCCATATGCTACTGTTATAGTGAACCTCAGCTGACCTGAGTTCAGTTATGTAACTCTGCCAGTAGGAAATTTGGCTAGGGTCTAACTCTTATTATGCTGAATTGCTGTCTGCTATACATATTTTGAATATTAAACATATGTATAAATATGGCAAAAGACATAATTACATAACTGTCAGTGGATCACTTCCAGACCCTGTTTCTCTAAGTATGAAACAGACTAAACCATTTATAAACTTTAGCAGACAACATGTTCAGCTAAGACCATCAGTTCAGTGGCTGAGGTCAAATACTGGGTAGAATTAGCAACTGCTCTGAAGGCTTACCCTTACCAGACTGAAATGATATCTGCTTAAAACCTACTGTATGCGAAAAGTGACAAAAAAAAGAATTTAGAACATGTTCAGTTGGTAAATGAGTACCAATAGTTTGGATCCAAATTAGATGCAGCATTATGTTGCATCTGATCTGGATCCAAAATGTTTGCAAATATTGGCTATTTGCCCTTAGTATATTAAGAGTAACTCAGGTAAAATACAGTTCTGCTTTTGCTTCATCAAAAATACTGTAAAACCTGCCTAGAGCAGCACTTAAACTGCGCAGGGTGGCGTCAAGTGTGACCCTAGGGATTTCATTTTATCAAACTATAGAGAGATCGACCAGGAGATTCTACTGTAAAAATATCAAAGCTTAGGGCCTAGTAGTTTTTAGCAAGAAGATTTTTTAAAATTTTTTGCTTTTTTGCTTTTTCAAGCAGAGTTTTTGCTTTATCTCTTTCATTTAGACAACTTCTGTAGAGAAGCATCCAAGGAACATCATGAGCAGTTTGAATCCGCCCTACAATCCCCGGGTTCAGAGGAGATGTCGTTTGAAGTAAAAGTGAACGGACAGACGGACAGACGGACAGACGGACAGACGGACAGACGTACTACGGACAATGAGCGGTCACAATAGCTCACCTTGAGCCTTCGGCTCAGGTGAGCTAAAAACTGATAAGCCCCAGGGCGGGGCCATTTTTGGCCCGGGGTCATAATTTGAACAATCTTGGTAGAATACCATTAGGTCATGATACATACCAAATATCAAAGGTCTAGGCCTTTCAGTTTCAGAGAAGAAGATTTTTAAAGATTTTCTTATGCATTACAAGTTGTCCATACGGTCATGCTAAAAAATCTGGTCCTATAGCAAGGGGAATCACTCTAGCCAAAACCTTTGAACAACATTTCGTTCCCCCTTGTTACTGATGCTTCTGACAAAGTTTGGTGGAAATCGGGTCAGTGGTTTCTGAGGAGATGTTGTTTGAAATTGTGGAGGGACGACGGCAGACGGACGACGGACGAAGAGCGGTCACAATAGCTCATCCTGAGCCTTTGGCTCAGGTGAGCTAAAAATGCATTTTTGAATTGTGAATCAATTTGGGTCCCTTCTGAATTGTGAAGGGTCCTTTTATGGGTAACAATTATAGAAGGACAGAAATCGCTGTATTGCATTGCAAACAGTGCAGATCAAGGCCAGCCACCACGTCAAAAATGTGGCAGCTGGTCTTGATCTACACTATTTAACACCCACATGCATCTAAAGCATTTTATGTAGCAGTATTATACAGTATTTGGCAGTGGAGACCAAACTCAGATATACATGTACTGTAAAACAGGTATTTTTCGCTTCATGAATATTTCGTGTAATGCAGTTTTGTATTAATTCGCGACATCCTGCAATATTTCTAGCAGGTGGTAGTTTAAAGCAGGTGGTAGTTTAAAGCAGGCTGAGAGTAAAGCAGAATGTGCCGTAAGGCACATTCTGCTTTACTTTCAGCCTGCTTTAAGAAGTCACCTATTTTCAAAAGTAGAAACAGGCTTTGGGGTAAAGGGTTATAGGATGAAAACAGTGTGTGGCTCGAAACAGTTTAAGCCTTACATCTCGGTATTTGTTACAATGTAAGATATAATGTTCAGCATGGGTTAAAGAGCTAATATTGGTTTACTGTCATTTGCAAACAGACAATAAAATTCTGATCAGTACCTGAGAAGGATTAAAACTGTTTGCAATTTAAATAGAATTTTTAAACATATTAACACTAGTTTTTTCTCTCCAAAAATGACAACTGCAAAAAGGGAACATAACTCATGGAGAAGTTGACAAATTGTGACAACATGAAAACTCAATGTACATTTCATCAAAGCGATATACCAAATTTAAACTCCATATATCAAAGCATGTATGAAAAAAAGTGCTGAACTCGGACAAGCAGAGGGATGGACTGACAGAGGGACATCCCCATACCATAATATATTCTGTCTGTTTAACCCATTACCCCCATAGCCTGTGTCTACTTTTGAAAATAAGTGACCACTTAAAGCAGGTTGAAAGTAAAGCAATATGTGCCTTAAGCTACCATCAGCTACAATTAAGAAAATATTTCTTATGATAGAAATTCTTCACTGTATAATTTGGAACTATTTTCTTCAGTGGAGGAATGAGTTATAGGCGTAAAAAGGCGTATTTATGGGGGAATGGGTTAAGATGGGTGTATAAGAATAAAGTGCAATATTCACAGATTTCTTACCTGGGCATTCCTTTTCATCAAGTTTCACCCACTGAGAATTATTACACATGCTGAAATAGTAAGTAAATATCAAAATGACAGAAGCAGATTTTTACACTCCTCCCACAGAATATTCATACAGTGGAGAAACTGTTATTTTTTCCCGTTTAAATGCAAACGTACGCAAACGCAAAGCGCTAAAACGTAGAAAAGTACAACTTTTTGACAATTCTGATAATTCATGTTTGTCATGGTGGCAAACAGTTTGGAGCCTGAAAGATAAGTGACCACTTAAAGCATATTAAAAGTAAAGCAGGATGTGCCTTAATGTGCATTTTTCTTCACTTTCAGCCTGCTTAAAGTTACTATCTACTAGGATAAAGAAAATATTTATTCTGGTATACATTGATGACTATATAAAGCAGAACTTTTTTCTTCAGTGGATAACCCATTCCCCAATAAATACACCTTTTTACACCTATAATTTATTCCTCCACTGAAGAAAATAGTCCTACTTTAAATAGTCAGGAATATGTTACATATAAAATATTTTGTATAATCTAGCAGATTATAGCTAAAGCAGGCTGAAAGTAAAGCAGAATGTGCCTTGAGGCACATTCTGCTTTACTTTCAACCTGCTTTAACTCTTTGAACCCTAGTCCCGCATATTGGGTTCCTTTGCAAACAGTGAACATGTGAAAAGTACACTTGTCCTATGCAAACACTACAGGAGCCCTCTGATCAGGGTCTTCACTGTTTGTCATAAGGCCAAACATTGACAAAAACAACCCTTAAAAGTCTTAAATGGACTAGATTTAAATGTCCATTTAATGTTTCAGGGAGGAAAGAGTTAAGTGGCCACCTTACTTTAATACTAGAAACAGGGGTAATGGGTAAATACAGGTGTGACTATAGACTTACTATTCCTTGCATCCTTTCTTCAGGACTTCTCCATTCTGGTACTGTTCTCCAGAGAAGAAACATGGACAATCTTCCTCTTTAATGCAAGTTTTCTGTAAAATAAACAGCAACGGGCTCAATAACTCTTACCATGCTAGCAGTGAAACCATGATCACATTTGCAAAGAGTTTAGATCCAGATGAGACGCTGCGTTACAATTGGTGTCTTATCAGGATCTAAACTGATTGACACTCTGACCTCTTTATAAAAAGAAACTTTTGAAAATTCAATTTTTAGAACAGAAGCAGATGGCAACAGTGATTGCAGATGAAAAAATTACCCAGCATGCAAAGAGTTAAGGAATGAAAGGGATAAAATTTGGTTATTTACACCTCTTTACAATATCAATAGAAGTGAGGTTTATTAACCCATTTATGCTTAGACATTACAATGAACCCTCCTATGTGATTACTACAAGATTTCATTATAGCTATAAATATACGGGTAATTTAACCCATTACCCCATAGCCTGTTTCTAGTATTATTCCTTCAAAATGTAACTTTGAGAAAAAACAGCAGACAACAATATGAAACAGACAATATTTCAGTTGTAAAAGCGTTAGACATAATCGCCTTGTTTAGGGAACTGCGACAAAGGTCGTTGTAAGGAGTGAGTCGTTGTTGGGCGGGTCGTTGTTACTTAGACTATTGAGAACACGGTACATACATCTGGTGACAAAACAAATCCATCTGTACAGCCGCAGCCGGTGAATGTCTTATTAAAGGCACACACATCATAGAGGGCATCACATTTCTTCTGGCAGACGTATGAGCCACGCATATAGACAAGGTTGTTGGGACAAATCACCTCTTCCACACACGTATCACCCTCAAACTTTGACACACAATCAAACCGACCAGCCGTGCACGTACTGTCACATACAAAAATAAAAGTAAACTAAATATTTCTTTAACCTATACCTCATATATATATGCAGTAAACAACTCTTATATAGTCCACTACCCTAATCAGTCGGATACGGCAGCAGTGCCTATCTAAGACATCCCTACTAAATGCTGATCAAAAGCAATTAAGAACGCTCCCTCGAAAATTTCTGCATTATTTTGATAAGCATCACTTCTTACCTCCATCGCCATAATTTTATGTGCCAAATACCTACTGTATACTAATATATGTTAAAGTCAGTATATTGCTTAAAGCAAGATGAAAGTCAAACAGACAACTCCTTCAGCTTTCTGCTTTACTCTCATCTTGATTTAAATAACTACCTGTATTAAACGCCATAAAATACATTTATTTGTGGCACTTACATGATGGAGTTGGTTGAGGCACTTTTATGGAGACATGGGTCCAATATTATAAAAAGTTTAAGTTGAATCTAAGATCGTTCTCGGGCATCATTGGTCAGATTTGAGGGAAAGCTCAAATCTGACCAATCAAATGCTTGAGAACGATCTTAGACTCAATTCAAACTCTTTATAATTTTGAGATTGGTCAAAAGAGATATTCATACAGTGGTAAATACGCTATTCCTACGTACTTTACGTATTTCTTAAGTGTTTCTTACGCGTTTATAATCCGTTTCGTTAAACGTGTTTCCTAGCCGTTTCTTTACGCGTTTCTTAACGTGTTTAAAAGAGCCCGGATGAAAGGGTCATCACTTAGCCGACGGACCCCTTAGCCGAGACTGCATTGGTTTAATCATTTATTAACGCGTTTAAACGCGTTAAAATCGTTAGGCGTTAACCTTCGTTAACTGTTCACTATACGTTTCTTACGCATAGATTAACCCGCAAATGGGTAGGAATAGCGTATTTACCACTGTACTTGACCCATGAGAGATTTGTCAACTAACCATGTATCACATTTCCGTTCCAGTACGTGACCTGTTGGGTATGGTGTATCACTCTCTGGCTCGTACTCATCCATACAGGGACATTGTGACATGTCCACACACATGTTGTTATAGTCTATAAACTGTCCACTACCACATTCACAGCCAGCTACAACGAGGTCTTCATTACAGTTGTGGTCGATCACAGACAGGTCTTTACACGTGCTGCCACACACTGTCGCCATTTCCGTGTATACAGTACCAATACTTTCAGGGCAACTTGTTTCTTTGGCTGCAGAAAATAAAGGGTATTAATATCTAAGTTGAGTACTTGTGGATATATTTTTGCCTTCTCATACAGAAATTTTAATTATACTGGACCAATGCTTATAAAGCGTTTGAGTTGAGTATGAGATCGTTCCCAAACATTTGATTGGTCAGATTTGAGCCTAGGCTCAATTTGACAAATCTGACCAATCAAATGCTTGAGAAGGATTGCAGACTCAACTCAAACGCTTTATAAGCATAGACCCTTAACATTCTAAAATGAGACAAGTAAATCACACTCAATGACAGTGAAATGTGTTTAGATGACTTAGAATGATACAATGTATTCTAGTAAAATAACAGAGCTCCAGATCAGGGGATTATTTTAACAAGAGCCTTATACGGCCCTAAATCGCTCACCTGGAATCATTGATGTAAATGTAATAAATCTTGGAAAGCTGAGAAATTATGATAATATGACTGTGCCAACTGCTGAGTAGATGAAACTGTAACTAAGCTCAGGGTACTGTGGCGTAGGACAAGATTTGTTTAAGGTTTCATTTAACAAATCTATTTTTAGCTCCTGTGACCTATATATGCAACAGACTGAAACCACTTGAACAATATTGTTAAAGTACCTCTAGAAGTTTCACCATGCTAAGTATCAAAGCTCTGGGCATATAAGTTGAAGAGAATTAGATGTTTGAAGCTTCACTATATAACTCTATGTAAAATGGTGACCCTCTGGGTAGGGCCATTTTTTACCCCAGGGACATAATTTGAACAATCATGATAGAGGACCTGTACTTGATGCTTTGTGCTAAATATCTAAGCTCAGAGTATTGGGGTTTCAGACAAGAAGATTTTTGAAGTTTTAATTGAAAAAAAAATCTATTTTTAGGTCCTGTGATCTAGATACTTTATGATATATATTCATCACTGTATAAAGTGGAACTATTTTCTTCAGAGGATAAATAAATGAAAGGCGTAAAAAGGCGTATTTATGGGGTAATTGGTTAAGAGAGTTTTTTCAGACTGACTTACCACACTGTATTGCCAGATCACCATAGCTGACCCAATCAATGCCGTTCTTGTAGATATAACATTCTCTAGCCAAGGCTGCGGTCTGTACACACATCGGATAGAAGTCCATTGTGTCCTTGGCTCGGCAGATATCGTCAAGACAATGTTGGTAGTAGGGTTGGGGATCAAACAGGCCACTACAGTCACCGAGGAGGGCAGGATCAAGAAGATGGGCACACACCTCTAACGCATGCTCTTTCTACACACATAAGAAATAGAGGATCTTGCATGACTGCTCATTAATTATCATTGTTAACCCATTGCCCCATAAAAACGCCTTTTTACGCCTTTTATTTATTCCTCTACTGAATAAAATAGTTCCAATTTATACAGCCAAGAATATGTACCATAAGAAATATTTTCTATATTCTAGTAGATGGTAGCTTAAAGCAGGCTGAACGTAAAGCAGAATGCACCTTAAGGCGCATTCTGCTTTACATTCAGCATGCTTTAAGCTACTTTCTACCTGGATTTCGAAAACATTTCTCATGCTGAATATTCATGAATATATAAAGTGGAATTGTTCTCTTCAGTGGAGGAATGAATTAGAGGTGTAAAAATGCGTATTTATAGGGTAATGGGTTAATTATCATTTTTAATAAACGAGATGACTAAAGAAAAATATGACACGAGCTTTGGTGAGCATTATATTTATTTTAGTCAACAAGTTTATTAAAAATGATAAATAATGAGCATGAATGTGAGATTCTATTTATCACATAAACATTTTAAAACCCTATTAAGTCAACACTCTGACACTGTTTGAAAAAAAAAAAAATTCTAAGAAATTTCTATTACTAGAACAGTAGATCTAGCAGACGACAACTCAGTTGCAGACGAAAGAACTACCCAGTATGCAAAGAGTTACTGCAATGTTGGTACGTACCAGGGCAGGCTGTGTCTCACACACGCTGACATACTCCTGAAGATCTGCCTTACAGGCCACGTTACTATAAGCCTGGACAAACTGCTTCGTCTGTGACTCTTCAATGTTGGCTGGTGTGAAGAACTCGTCATCACTACGGTAGTTGAACTTACCACACATACCAATCAACTGATAATAGGAATAAAACAACAAGGTATTTACTCATTATCCCCTGAAACTTCCAATGGACAATTCCAGTTTCCAATAAAGGCTGGTCTATTTTAGACAATTTAGGGTTGTTTTTTGTAATAAATTTCAAAATGACAAACAGTGAAGTCCCTGATCAGAGGGCTCCTGCAGGAGCCCTCTGATCAGGGACTTCACTGTTTACTTAGGACAAGTGTACTCTTCACAGGTACACCTTTGGTAAAGGATGCATATATGCATCACTAGGGTTCAATGAGTTAATTCTTTACTCCATAGCATGTGACCACTTAAAGCAGGTTGAAAGTAAAGCAGAATGTGCCTTAAGGCAAATTCTGCTTTACTTCAAGCCTGCTTTAAGCTACCATCTGCTAGGATATAGAATATATTTCTTATGATACACATTTATGACTGTATAAAGTGGAACTGGTTTCTTTAGCGGACAAATAAATTAAATGTGTAAAAGGGCATTTTTATTGGGGCAATGGGTTAAGAGAGTTTTGATGCATAAACTGTCTTAACCCATTACCCCATAGCAAGTCTCTAATTTTGAAGACAAATGGCCACTTAAAGCAGGTTGAAAATAAAGCAGAATGCACCTTAAGGAGCATTCTGCTTTACTTTCAGCCTACTTTAAACTAAGATCTACAAGGATATAGAAAATATTTCTTATGATGCATTCTCATGACTGTATGAGGTGGAACTATTTTCTGCAGTAGAGGAATAAGTTAAAGACATTACCAGATGTGTTTGTGATACACTATGACCCCTGATGTGACCATGACCTCTAAATCACCTTGACCTTTGTCTAACATCAATCATGGCTCGAGAATTTCTTGGGTTGAGTACACATGCCAAAAATGAAGTCACTATCACATGTGATTCTTGTGATTCCAAAAATATGGATTATGGCCAAGGTTAAATTCAGTATATTTGACCTGTAAATGACCTTGACCTTTGTCTGACGCAACTAAAGTTGTACTGAGCTCTCAAGAGCTTTTTAAGTTGAGTATACATGCAAAATATTGAGCCTTTAACACATGCAGTTCTAAAGTACGACCAATGTTAAATTTGTAAACAGACAGACAAACAGACAGACAGGGCAAAAACAATATGCCCAAGACTAACTAGTGTGTGGGGGCATTCAAACGCATATTTATTGGTTGATGGGTTAAATGGTTTTGGTTGGTGTACATGTATATACAGCGGAGAAAACATTATTCTTTCCCAATAAACGTGTTTACGCTAAATCTATTATTTCAATTGCAAACAGTTTGGAGCCAGATCAGACTCCAGGTAACCCAGCGTCTGATCAGGCTTCAAACTGTTTGCCGCTCAGATTTAAATGAATGGTAAAAATTATCACAAGGTTGGTATTTTAAACAATTAATTGCCATGCGTTTGCGTTTTGTTTGCATTTAAACGGGAAAGAATAACATTTTCTCCACTGTACCTTGCCATCATAGAATGGAGAAGCAGTAATGTACAATCTCTGGTCCCCGTCATACAGGATGGTCATACCAAACAGCTGGATCACAGTGAAGATAGACGTGACTTTCTTTATGTACGCAACTTCACTGACAAATGGAAGCTGGGCCGCGGCTCCATTCACTGCTACACTCCTGTTTAAAGACATGCAAATACAGTAAAGCCTCTCTATAATGACCACTTAATTGTGTAAATTATTATACAGTTAATAAACAGCCAGGGCAGACCGTCGTTGCTTATTGGCACAAGTTAGTCATATTGGCACGAGGGCCTTGGCATTCTACTTTACTTTCAGCCTGCTTTAAGCTTCCACCTGCTAGACTAAAGAAAATATTTCTTATGATACATGTTCATTACTGTATAAATTGGAACTTTTTTCTTCAGCGGAGGAATAAACTTAATGCGCTAAAAGGCGCTTCTAAGGGGGAAAGGGTTAACTTGTTTTGTAGAACCAAGAGTGGTTTAACTTACCCTGAGTCTACAGAAATTGTCATCCCATCTACTTCTATTTCAATGCCATACACGTTCCTGGCTCTTGGTCTGTCTATGTCTTGGTGCGTCAACAACGTCATTCGAAAGTTACGTACGGCATCCTCAGAACCAGGGTTTGGCTGCAATGAACAATATGCAATTACATAAAACAGCTACTCTCTCAATACTATATCAGGGCTGCCATTTCTCCGGATTTTTCCTAAATCTCCGGATTTTTTCCCAGTACATGGTAGCTTAAAGCAGGCTGAAAGTAAAGCAGAATGCGCCCTAAGGCGCATTCTGCTTTACTTACAGCCTGCTTTAAGACGTCGCATGTCAACAAAACAAGAAAAAGGCTATGGGGTAAAAGGTACGATTCGTAAAATCGCACTTGAAAAATGCAAATTCGGAAATCTTAGGATTTTTCAGGTCAACTTATGGCAGCCCTGCTATATGAACCATACCACGAGAAAACCAGGCTTATTGCATTACAAAACAGTGTAGACCAAGATCTCTCTATTATGACCACTAAGCTATGTTCAGTATCAGGTGTTTATGACAGGTGACTTCTTAAAGCAACGTGACAGTTTTACTGTTTACTGTCACCTTGCTTTTAGCCATCACCACATAAATACGCCTTTTTACGCTTTTAATTAATTCCTCGACTGAAGAAAAAACTTCCAATTTATATAGTTATGAATATATATAATAATAAATATTTTCTATATCATAGCAGATGGTAGCTTAAAGCGGCTAAAAGTAAAGCAGAACATGCCTTAAGGCACATTCTGCTTTACTTTCAACCTGCTTTAAGTAGTCACCTATTGTCAAAACTAGAAACAGGCTATGGAGTAAAGGGTTAAACCTTCACTTGTCTTTGGTACAAGCAATTTTCCTGCATTTTAGTGGTTGTAATAGAGACGTTTTATTATACTGTGCAGGGGTCTTCTATGGAATGGTTATGTAACTGTTTCCTTCAAACTACAGCACTCCCTCTCTACAATTACACCCAATGGGAGACAACAATTGTGTGCGTTGTTCGGAAGGAGTCGTTACAGGGAGGGAAATAGGCTAACATTTGCAAACAGCTTGATCCAGATCAATTCTGCTTTACTTTCAACCTGCTTTAAGTGGTTGCTTGTCTTCTAAACTACTAACAAGCTATGGGGTAATTGGTTAAGCAGGCTGAATGTAAAGCAGAAAACACATACAAGAGCTTTCTGCTGTATTCTCAATCTGCTTTAAACTGCTACCTTTCTTAAACACTATAAAAAAGCTATGAATAAGAATCTAACCTGGATAAAGGTGTAACTGCACGGTTTGCCTGGAGGATCAAAACTATATTGTTCTCCATCAAATGTCTTCACGTGCTGAAATCCAATCACTGAGCATGTAGCCGGGCATGTATTCTCCTCACATGTCCAGCGACCATAGTTACATGTGCTGAAATATTCAAACAAAACATTCATTCTATATGTTCCGTGTTAGGTGAATACAGGACTCTGCAATTCTCCAAGCTTATAAAGAGTTTGAGTTGAATCTGAGAGTTTTCTCAAACATTTGATTGGTCAGATTTGAGCAAAGCTCAAATCTGACCAATCAAATGCTTGAAAACAATCTCAGACTCAATGCTTTATGATATTGGGACCTGGAAACACTGCCGCTGCCATGAGTTTGCTATCCATTGGTCTATTTTGTTAAGACATGACATGTATGCATTCATAAATATATAGTCAATAAACGTTCAACATTGTATTTAGTCTACATCAATTCAAGTAGTGCATTCTCCTTTACTTTCAACCTGCTTTACATGGTCTCTAAACTTCAAAACTTGAACCAGGTAATGGGGTAAAGGGTTAAACACAACAATTTCAAAGCAGGAGATAAGGGTTAAGTTATGCTAACCCATTATCCCATAGCCTATTTCTAGAGATTTGACCACTTAAAGCACGCTAAAAGTAAAGCAGAATGATCCTTAAAGCACATTCTGCTTTTCTTTCACCCTGCTTTAAGCTAGCATAACTATGGTAGGATATAGAAAATATTTTTATGGTACATACATATGACTGTGTAAATTTGAACTATATGTCAATGGAGTAATAAATTGAACACGCTAAAAGTCACTTCTTTTATAATGGGAGAAGATTAAGAAGGATGTAGGAAATACAGTGCTCCCTCTCTAAAACGACACCCAATGGGAGACACAGATTGTGTGTGTTGTTTGGAGGGAGTCATTATAGGGAGGGAAAATGAAGACTTTGCTTACATTTGCAAACAGCTTGAATCCAGCATCTGATCTTGATTCAAACTGTTTGTCACTCGTCTTTATATTTATCTATCAAAATGCCCACTTATATGTAACTTTCAGAAAAAACAGCTGACAAAATATTTAAACAGACAATAGGGCAGTAGTAAAAGAGTTAGACATAATTGTGCTGTTTAGTGAACTGCGTCAAGGGTCGTTGTAATTAGGGAGAGGTTGTTGAGAGGGCTGTTGTAGGGAGGGAGCACTGTATATATAAATGAACTTCACTATACCATGGGTTACAGGACATGTATTGGATGTCTCCATGGTCAAAGTATTTGCCATGTAGTTTACATTTACACTCATGAGCCATGACACACTCTCTATTCTCATTCAGGTAGAAGCCATCAGGACAGAAGCAGCCGGACACCGTGTTCTGGTAGCAGTCTTCATGCAGTTCAATGTACACGTTGGCACACGTCTTGTAGCAGCTTGGCATGTTGGTGCGATATTCAAACCCAGCATCACATTGTTTCGCTAAAATATACAAGCAACAATTATTGTTCGGCATAATTGTATAGACCAAACATCATACTCCTCTCAGGCTCTGCATCTGAGTTCCGTATAAACTGTCAGAAAGTGGATACAATATTTCTAAACAAAATGTTGTAAAGCTTGTGAGAGTCAAACATTGTAGATCCTGACCAGTCACTGTATCTTTAAATTTAATGCAGCCACTGGTCTTGATCAGACACCACGCAATGCGCTTTCAGACACATTCTGCTTTACTTTCAACCTGCTGTAAGTGGTCATCTGTCTAAATAACTAGAAACAGGCTATGGGGTAATGGGTTAAATATGTTTTGAACAAACTCCTAAGAAACCAATGTAATTTAGTCATCAATTGAAAAATGAATGAGTTCATCTGAAAACTTAGCATTGTAAGAGTTAAAGCAGGTTTCAGGGAGCTTTCTGCTTTACTTTCAACCTGCTTCTTGCAGTCACATATCTTAACTCTTTGAACCCTAATCCCGCATATAGGCGTCTTTTAATACAGTGTACATGTGAATAGTACTCTTGTCCTGTGCAAACAGTGAAGGCCCAGATCAGAGGGCTCCGAAAGGAGCCCTCTGATCAGGGTCTTCACTGTTTGTCAGTAATATCAAAAATGACAAAAACAACTCTTAAAAGCCAGAAATGGACAAGACAAAAATGGAAACTGGAATTGTTCATTTAAAGTTTCAGGGAGGAAAGAGTTAACCCATTACCTCATAAATACGCCTTTTTACGACTTTAATTTATTCCTTCACAGTAGTAAATGGTTCCACTTTATACAGTCATGAATATGTATACATGTAAATGTATACCACAACAAATATTGTCTATATCCTAACAGATGGTAACTTAAAGCAGCCTAGAAGTAAAGCAGAATATGCCATTCTGCTTTATGTTCAGCCTGCTTTAAGTGGTCATTTGACTTCAAAACTAGAAATGGGCTATGGGGTAATGGGTTAAACTAACTAACAAGAGGTAATGAAGCTTTAACCCATTATCCCATAAATACCCCTTTTTACGCCTCTAATTTATTCCTTCATTGAAGAAAATAGTTCAAATTTATACATCCAAAATATGCACCAAAAGAAATTTTTATGTATATTCTAGCAGATGGTAGCTTAAAGCAGGCTGAAAGTGAAGCAGAATATGCCATTCTGCTTTATTTTCATTGGGTAAGGCGCATTCTGCTTTACTTTAAACCTGCAGTAAGTGGTCAGATGTCTTCATATCTAGAAACCAGCTATTGCGTAATGGGTTAAGGTCCACTTACGACAAAGGTAGGGAGTTCTCCAGGCTACATCCACTCCCTGATTGGAACATCTCATGGCCAACATCTCCATCTTATCACAGACAATCTCCTTACGGCTCTCCTCCGACGTCTCCTTACAGTACGTGTTCACACATGACGTGAAGATCTTGTCCACATTCACCTGTCATATTGTAATTGGTACATGTAGTGTTATATACAGTAAAATCTCTCTATAGGGGTCAAATAAAAGAGGTCCTGCATTTGACAAGTCTTGAGAGAAATAAAAACAACACACCTCTATTACAACCATTTAAATTATCTAAATTAATAGGCGTCTACAACAGGTGACTGCTTAATGCAAGATGACAGTAAAAATGAAAGCTCCTTAAGGAGCTTTCTGTTTCACTGTCATCTTGCTTTAAGCTATCACCTGTCTTTTATACAACCAATTAGCCTAATTTCTAGTGTTCGTAATAGAGAGGTTTGATTGTAATTGAAACCAAAGTCAGAATCAGCTTTAACCAAAATAGTTTGCGTAATCAATTGAGGATTGCATATGATTATTTAGGCTCCATTGTTTGCCACTCAGATAAAAATAAATAATCAGAATTTTCAATTGCATGTCATTTTCTACATTTACTTTTATTGCATTGCCTTTGCATTTAGTTTTGTTTTCAATGGGAAACAGTAATTTCTCACATAACTACCCCTGTTTTCATAAGTGAACAACAATCGCGAATATCCTTGTCTCCAACATGTGTGAGATACTTTGCTTAAAATACTTTAATACCTTTCATTATGTGAGAAAAAGAATATTTCACTTGTCAATCTTCGCGACATATAGGATCTGTCCTGCGTCTATGTGTGAGACAAGCTGATCTCAACCAAGTCTAGAAATGTAAGTAAGCGAGCCTTGGCAAGCTCAATAACTTTTATATTCTAGAGGAGGTTGTCGAGATCAGCTTGTCTCACACATAGACGAGTGACAGATATTTTTTCTAACAAAGCCAACGACTTTAAGCTATTTTTTAAAGCAATAGTCCTTTTTTTTTAATCCCAGTGACGTAATCAGCCTTTATAAACGATGGCGTTATATAGATTAGTGATGTTATCAAACTGATCTCACACATGTTGTGATTGATGTTCGCTATTGAAAACAGGGGTAGTTATGTGAGAAAAGCTGATCTCAACCTCGTCTAGAAAAGAAAAAGTTATTAAGCTTGTCTGCTTAATAAATGTCTATTCTAGACTCTGTACAAATCAGCTTGTCTCAAAGATCCTATATATCTTCCGCATTGTACATGTACTTACATAGCCATGGCAGTCCCTGAAGATGGCAGAGTTGAGGTAGCTACAGGCATTACTGGCCTCATTCAGTGCTGCAGAACTAGTACAGAAGTTTGGTGTCATACCGGCTGGATTACACTGAAACATGAGCAGAAAACATACAGTAAAACCACTATATAACAACTAAATTTTGTTAAAAATCAGGTTTTTGAGGCAGGTGAAAGCAAGATGAATATAAAGCAGACAGCTGTCTGTTTTATATTCATCTTGCTTTAAGCTGTCAGCTGATTCTTAACGTAAAAAGAGTTTCGTTTAAACGGGAAAGAATAACATCTTGTCGACTGTAGTGAATTTTTATACATCCTTTAGAAGATAAGTAGTCTCAATTTATACAGTTATGAATATGTTTCATAAGAAATATATTCTACAGTCTAGTATATCGTAGCTTAAATCAGGCTGAAAGCAAAGCAAAATGAACCTTAAGGTGTATTCTGTTTTACTTTCAACCTGCTTTAAGTAGACACCTGTCTTCAAAACTAGAAACAGTCTATAGGGTAATGGGTTAAGAGTTAATGAAATGCAGTTTTCAGCAGGTTTCTTACCACTTGATTGTTTAAGGTTATAGCATAAGAGTTTCCAAACAAGGCAGGGTTAGCAACTAGTTCTCCAGAATCAGTCAGGAACTCATCTATAAGAAACAATATTGAAAATACAGTCTCAGGCAGGGCTCCAGATAAGGGGAGTTTTTCAAAAACTAAAATCTTTATTTTTACATGAAACCCTATTGTGTCACTACTCACTAGAATCGTCTCTTCGAGACGATTCTAACGAGTAGTAACACCATAGGACTTGGTGCAGAAATGAGTGAGAAAATATTGGATTTGTTCAGTTTACTCCTTCTTATCTGGAGTCCTGCTCAGGTATGAGTCACACCTTTAAACCAGTAAAAATTATTCGATTTTCGAAACATGAATTGCCTCATTTCAAGCTCGGTGTAGGCAGACATACCCGTGTTTCAAAGTTAAAACGCGGCTTAGCAGCGTTTTAACTTTGAAATACGGGTATGTTCGACTTAACTGAGTTCAAGATATTGAAGTTCGACCGTACGCAGAAAAGCTTGATATCAAGGGAGGGCACATAATAAAGATAAACCTCAATAATTCTACATGTACTTACCATCTGTCTTGTCATTGAAGTTGCCACAAAGTCCATTGAGAATGTAGTTGTGATCACGTTTTACTGTGACCTGGACAGTTTTGTCCCCATCAAACTTAATAGTACAGTAGCTCCCCTTTAGTTCAACCTCGTAGTAGTCACCGAGACGGTATACTGTAACCACTGTAAACAAGCAAAATACAGTAAAACCTCTCTTATACGAACACTGAAATGTAGGCTTATTGATAGCATTTAAGACAGGTAGCAGCTTATGTTTAGCAAGATGAGTTTAATGTGTTTTAACCCATTACCCCATAGCCTGTTTCTAGTTTTAAAGACAGATGACCACTTAACTCTTTCCTCCCTGAAACTTTAAATGGACAATTCCAGTTTCCATTTTAGTCTAGTCCATTTCTGACTTTTAAGGGTTGTTTTTGTCAATGTTTTGCATTATGACAAACAGGGAAGACCCAGACCAGAGGGCTCCGTAAGGAGCCCTCTGATCTGGGTATTCACTGTTTGCATAGGACAATGCACTTTTCACATGTATACTGTTTGAAAAGAACGCCTATATGCGGGACTAGGGTTCAAAGGGTTAAAGCAGGTTGAAAGTAAAGCAGAATGCACCTAAAGGCGCATTCTGCTTTACTTTCAGCCTGCTTTAAGCTTCAATCTGCTGGAATATAGAAACTATTTCTCATGAAACATATTCTTGACTGTATAAATTAGACTTATATTCTTCAGTGGTGGAAGAAATAACTGGCATAAAAAGGCGTATTTATGGGGTAATGGATTAAAATGCCACTCTTTAAGCAAGTACTTAGTTATCTACAGACAAATGACCACTTAATGCAAGACAAAGGTAAAGCGGAAAACTTCTGTTGGAGCAATCTGATTTATTATTGTTTGCATTATAAGCTGTCACCTGTATTAAATCATCCTGTTTTGATTGGCTGCTTAACACAAACTGACTATATATCACATTTTTTGTTTTACTGCAAGAAAGAAATGGCTCAAACTTTAAAGTCTTGGAGATTTGAACTATTTAGATAAATCAGTGGTTTAAAGCTACCGTAATTATTCTCAAACCCAAGCAAATGGTACAGTTCTCACTTCATAAAAGATATACAGTAAGATCTTACAGAAAACATTCCTTGAAAAACAAAATTGACAAATATGCCTGAACTGAAAACATGGTTAGAAGTACAACAATATTTTATTCATAGAAAACGATTTAACAACAAACAAAAATCATGGCTCAGAGTAATAGGAGCTTTTAATTTATAATCTTAGAACCATATATACCATAATTATTGATATATTCCTTGGTAGATAATGGCAAATATGCTTTAAAAGATCTTCAGAAGTAATCAGAATGCTATAAATCTACATGTATTTCTACATGAAAGCTAACAGATGTGTGAAATACTTAACTCTTTCAACACTAAGAAACTCCTGTGGGTTATTAGGTTCCCTTGTGTATTATTTTAGTTACCAAAACATAAACCAGTCTACTTTGAAATTCTGGATTATTTAATAAATACTGCTCTTGATAAGCAAACATTGTAAACCCTGATCAAAGGGCTCGTATAGGAGCCCTTTGATCAGGGTCTACAACATTTGCAAAATTGAATGTACCAGTAACGGGCATATTTTAAATAGGTCCATGATGTTGATAGAGTTAAGAAACAGATATGCCATATATATAGCTCCAGGTTAGGACAGTATTAGAAATACTAAAAATTCTTATTGCCCTCTTAACCCTTTCCCTTATAGAAGCGACTCTTAGCACATTCATTTTATTCATCCGCTGAAGAAAATAGTTCCAAATTATACCGTAATGAATATGTGTCATATTTAATACTTTCCTTATTCTAGCATTTATAGCTTAAAGCAGGCTGAAAGTAAAGCAGAATGCGCCTTAGGGCGCATTCTGCTTTACTTTCAACCTGCTTTAAGTAGTCACATATATTCAATACTAGAAACAATGCTATCAGGTAAAGGGTTAACACTGTTATAACTCACTAGAATTGTCTGGAAGAGACAATGCTAATGAACAGTAACAACATAGGGTTTGGTGAAAATAAAATGGGTAAAACATACAATAAACTTTTTAGTATTTTCCCTATCTGGAGCTCTGAATGAACATACAGTGAAGAAGACGTTATTCTTTCCCGTTTAAACTCAAATGAAACACAAATGCATTGCAATAAAATGCAGTAAATGACAACTTGTCAGCAATTCTTACCATTTGTTTTAATCTGAATAGCAAACAGTTTGGAGCCTGATCAGATGCCGGGTTACCTGGCGTCTGATCTGGTTCCAAACTGTTTGCAATGAAAGTAAACATTTTAGCGTAAATGCGTTTATTGGGAAAGAATAAGGTTTTCCCCACTGTACACTGGACACAGAGAGAAGTTTAAAGCTTATACATCTACATGAAAGAAACCCACAAACTAGCATCAAATACTTCTACTTCTACTTTATTATAAAACACTGTCAAAGATTGACCATTATGTTTCAATACTCATGTTGATAAAGAAAACAAAAGTGATATAGAAAAGGTAGAAACAGACAGTTCAAAGTTAGATTGAACTGAAAAGATTTCAACTTGACTGCTTTACATCTCTCAGGGAAAACCAATCTGGCTCCGGAAGAGCTTACAGAGAGTTCACCCAACTGGCAGGAAATTGATATACTGAGTAATAAACCAGTATATACATCTTTTGCAAACAGTGTAGACCAAGATCAGAAAGCTCCTATAGGAGCCCACTGATCAGGGTCTACACTGGCTCCAAGGTTATGAAATAATGCTCTTGAGTTGAGTCTGAGGCCGTTCTCAAATCTGACCAATCAAATGCTTGAGAATGATTTCAGACTCACATCACACTCTTCATAAACTTGGACCCTTCTAACTATTTTTAAACTAAATCCCTTGAGAGAAACTGTAATTATTTAGAAATTGGAATAGTCCATTTGGAAAGTTAGCAGTAAATGAGCTTTCTGTTTTATTTCTTAATGAGCTTTCAGCATTACTCTTGTCCTTTCTTAATCTGTCACCTGTCTACAAAACCAACTAATACGCCTATGTTGAGTGTTTCTAAAGAGAGGGAATGCTAGGAGAGAGTAGAGGCCAAGAAGAATCAATTGATACCCTTTAAGAACACTGATTTATACTGCATAAGAAACAGGAAACAATAGAAGTTCATGATGCATTCAAACCTGTGGTGTATATCAAACTATGTAATGCTGAATTTTAAAATGGACTCAAATTTCTGATATATGACTACTGTAATTACTCTCAGTATTTAGTCAGAGAGGCCTGAAGAAACAGTGTAGACCCTGGTCAGACTGCTACCTAAGGAATAGTCCAATCAGGGTCTACACTGTTTGCCATTCAATTTGCACCTGTTGGAAAAATTACTGTGTGACAAAAGCAGATCATTTTTGAGGATAATTACATCAGTTAGGGTGTCCCAATTTTTAGGAATTTTACGGTAGTTTACATTGGCACACTAGGGCTTTGTCCCCAGAATATCATAAACAATGACAAAATTAATATTGCACACCCTGGTTTAACCCATAACCCAATAAATACATTTTTACGCCTTTTTTTATTCCTTCAATGAATAAAATAGTTCCATATCATATAGTTAGGAATATGTATCTTAAGAAATATTTTCTTTAGCCTAGTAGATAGAACTCACTGCTTAAAGCAGGCTGAAAGTAAAGCAGAATGCACCTTAAGGTGCATTCTGCTTTACTTTCAACCTGCTTTAAGTATTCATCTGTCTTCAAAACTAGAAACAGAATATGGGGTAATGGGTTAAAGGATCCAGAGGGAATCCTCTGATCTGGTTCTACACAGTTTGCAAATGACAGAATTGTCCATTTCCAGCACTCCAACGGTTGAAAAAGTGCAATGTACAACCCTAAAGGCAGATGGCAGCTTAATGCAGTACAACAGTATTGCAGTATCTCCTACATTACTTATGTCCTGCAATAAGCAGCCACCTGTATCAACAAACACCAATGCCTCCTCACTGACAGGAAGTTACAGACAGGTTTGATTGTATCTGAGACTAGAATAGAAGACTAAGGGAGAAGACTCTGTCAGCAGAAAGACAGGTTTGATTGTATCCGAGACTAGAATAGAAGACCAAGGGAGAAGACTCTGCCAGCAGAAAGACAGGTTTGATTGTATCTGAGACTAGAATAGAAGATCAAGGGAGAAGACTCTGCCAGCAAAAATACAGGTTTGATTGTAACTGAGACTAGAATAGAAGACTAAGGGAGAAGACTCTGTCAGCAGAAAGACAGGTTTGATTGTATCCGAGACTAGAATAGAAGATCAAGGGAGAAGACTCTGCCAGCAAAAATACAGGTTTGATTGTAACTGAGACTAGAATAGAAGACTAAGGGAGAAGACTCTGTCAGCAAAAAGATAGGTTTGATTGTATCTGAGACTAGAATAGAAGATCAAGGGAGAAGACTCTGCCAGCAAAAATACAGGTTTGATTGTATCCGAGACTAGAATAGAAGACTAAGGGAGAAGACTCTGCCAGCAGAAAGACAGGTTTGATTGTAACTGAGACTAGAATAGAAGACCAAGGGAGAAGACTCTGCCAGCAGAAAGACAGGTTTGATTGTATCCGAGACTAGAATAGAAGATCAAGGGAGAAGACCTTGCCAGCAAAAATACAGGTTTGATTGTAACTGAGACTAGAATAGAAGACTAAGGGAGAAGACGCTGTCAGCAAAAAGATAGGTTTGATTGTATCTGAGACTAGAATAGAAGATCAAGGTAGAAGACTCTGCCAGCAAAAATACAGGTTTGATTGTAACTGAGACTAGAATAGAAGACTAAGGGAGAAGACTCTGTCAGCAAAAAGATAGGTTTGATTGTATCTGAGACTAGAATAGAAGATCAAGGGAGAAGACTCTGCCAGCAGAAAGACAGGTTTGTTTGTATCTGAGACTAGAATAGAAGATTAAGGGAGAAGACTCTGCCAGCAGAAAGACAGGTTTGATTGTATCTGAGTCTAGAATAGAAGACCAAGGGAGAAGACTCTGCCAGCAGAAAGACAGGTTTGACTGTATCTGAGACTAGAATAGCAGATCAAGGGAGAAGACTCTGCCAGCAAAAATACAGGTTTGATTGTAACTGAGACTAGAATAGAAGACTAAGGGAGAAGACTCTGTCAGCAAAAAGATAGGTTTGATTGTATCTGAGACTAGAATAGAAGATCAAGGGAGAAGACTCTGCCAGCAGAAAGACAGGTTTGATTGTATCTGAGACTAGAATAGAAGATTAAGGGAGAAGACTCTGCCAGCAGAAAGACAGGTTTGATTGTATCTGAGACTAGAATAGAAGACCAAGGGAGAAAACTCTGCCAACAGAAAGATAGAGAACTCAGGAAAGTTTCTAAACAAGTTCTAGTACTTTAGAAATGACAAATAAATATCCCTTACAAGGATGGTGATCTGTTAAAGAAGACAAAAATATGATTAACTATTATGAAACTATCAATTTAAGTAAGAAAAAATCCTCTTGTTTAGCCCATTGCATACTGGGTAATGTTTTGCGGCCATTTTAATATTGTCGTGCAGCAGGTATAACTCAAATATTTGCAAAAGATTTTAGCAGTTTCTGATAGAATAATAACTTAGCTGCAAACAGTTTTGATCTCAGATCAGGCCCCAATGAGATCGAAACTGTTTGCCTAAAGGTACACCTAAAAGTGTCTCCCACATGAAATGGGTTAATATTGACCTAGCATATTACAGCATGTGATACATAGAAGTGAACATCAATGGAATGAAAAAAGGTATTATTTCATAGAGAAAAGTTATGCATTTATGTATGGATTTATTGTGTATATACATGTATATATATTGGTATTTACATAATAATATCTTTATCTAATTCTTATTCATCATTACTTTATAATTTATATATTCATATTATATTTATATTCCTTACATAAAACTTTACATTTTTTATATGAATTTATAATGGAATAGACAACAACAGTCAGATTTCAAGTTATGGACTTATATATAAATAAAAAAAATTATATTGTTATATATTATTTTATCTACTCATTTCTACTGATACATACACATTACCAGTTGACAGTGCGATACAGTGATTTATTATATGCCTTCGTATGATATCGAGCTTTTTCGCGTGTATCTGCAGAGTAAAATACAAGAGTCTGTATCAGCCACCTTGTATCAGCCACCTTGTATTTTACTCCAACCTCGTTTTCGATTTAGCGTGACGTCGTTTACGTTCAGGTACAAGTCCCGCGTTAATCTTTGTGGCCTACAATAATTCTTTGTTCTGCTTCAAATAACTAATGGTTCTGGATATAAAATTATTTAAACAACTTTTTAGTTGTTTCTGGAGTGTATTCAAGGCATATAATAAACACATTACCAGTTGACAGTCCGATACAGAGTGTTGCATTTAGCTCTCGGCGTTTTTGGCGGAAACAACCAATCAGACTCGCGCCAAGGCGCTCGTCAGATCGGCTATTTCCGCCAAAAACGTCTCGAGCTAAATACATCACTCTGTATCGGACTGTCAACTGGTAATGTGTATGTATTTAGCTCGAGACGTATTTGGCGGAAATAGCCGATCTGACAAACGCCTTAGCGCAAGTCTGATCGGTTGTTTCCGCCAAAAACCTCGAGAGTTGAATGCAACACTCTGTAGCACACTGTCAACTGGTGATGTGTTTAATATATGCCTTGAATACACACCAGAAACAACTAAATTGTTGTTTAAATCATTTGATATCCAAAATGTGTTAGTTATATGAAGCAGAACAAGAACTGTTTATGCCACAAAGAATGACGTGGCACTTGTACATTAACGTAAATGACATCACGTTAAATCAAAAGCGACATCAGTGTAAAATACAAAGTGGCTGATACAAAGTGGCTGATACAGACTCTTGTATTTTACTCTGCAGATACACGCGGAAACGCTCGATATCATACGAAGGCATATAAAAAATGTATTTCTTATTGATTATCAGTTTATGAATTATTTATTTATATCATTTTATTTTGGATTATCTATAATTTACAAAAATAAATAAATCCTGTTTTTAGAATTCAATGATGTGGGGATTAAGTTAAAATTTATCAATTGATGTATACAGAAAAACCTCCCTATTGTGACCACTAAAGAGAAGGCTAATTGTCTGTATAAAAGACAGGTGACTGCTTAAAGCAATGTGAAAGTGAAGCAGAAAGCTCCTGTAGGAGCTTTCTGTTTCACTTTTACATTTCTTTAAGCAGTCACCTGTTTTAAACGACTAATATTTGACACATTTTAGTGGTGGTAATAGAGAGGTTCTACTGTTTTTTGTATTTTCTAACACAATACAGAAGAAACTCGATATTTCAAACTCGCTTAAGTCTAATTCGATAAGTTGAATTTCTGAAACTCGATTTTGCTTAAATCGAATATATCCCTATTTCAAAATTAAAACATGACTAAGCTACATTTTAACTATGAAATACTGGTTAGTTGGACTTAACCCTTTCTTCCCTGAAACCTCAAATGGACAATTCTAGTTTTCAATTTAGTCTAGTCCATTTTTTACCTTTTAGGGTTCATTTTTACAATATATGCCAGAATGACAAACAGAGTAGACCCTGATCAGAGGGCTCCTGAGGGAGCCCTCTGAACAGGGTCTACACTGTTTGCATAGGACAAGTGTACTCCTCACAGGTATGCTGTTTGCAATTGACACATATATGGATAACTAGGGTTCAAAGAGTTAAGTGAGTTTGAACTAGTCGAACTTCGATATCTTGAAGTCGGTTTTGTCGAACATACCCGTATTTTAAAGTTAAAACCTGGCTAAGCCACGTTTTAACTTTGAAATATGGGTATGTTCGGCTTAATATAGCATGAAAAAATGCAGTTCATATGTCGAACTATCGGATAGTTCGAGTTAAATGAGTTCGAGACTGTATTGAGTTTCGACTGTATATGTCTACACTTACTGTTGCTTCCGTCAGCTATGGGTGTGCCTATCTGCAGGTCTATAACCTGACCATCAACTTTTACCTCATTGTCAAACATCTCCACCACATTCACTTGATTACCATAGGAAACCATCAATCTCTGAAATGGTATATACACATTACCACTTGACAGTGCATAACAGGGTGATGTACTCAGCTCGAGAAGTTTTTGCCGTAAATAGCCAATCCGACGAGCGCCTTGGCGCAAGTCTGATTGGTTGTTTCCAGCAAAAACGTTGAGAGGTGAATGCAACACACTGTAGAGCACTGTCAGCTGGTGATGTGTTTATTATATGCCTTGAATACAAATCAAAAACAACTAAATAATGCGGTGTCTGAAACAGATTCAAGCTGTTTGTCACTCCTCATTAAGTTATTTTATGTCAAAATGTCCATTATATAACTTTGACAAAAACAGCAGACGACAATTTTAAGCAGACGACATTGCAGTCGTAAATATGTTGGGACATAATTGTCCTCTTTAGGGAACTGCGACAACGGTCATTGTAAGGAGGGAGTCGTTGTTGGGAGGGCGGTTGTAGTGAGGGAACACTGTATATACAGGTTTTACTGTAATAGTGTTGTTTCAATTATCTGTTACATCCAGGGTATAAGTTCATGTCGGCCAATCATGTCGTCCAATCATAGTATAACTTGCACAGCTGTTACTGTCGGCCTATTGGAACAATAACTGAATAAACAGTACTGCATAATCACCAAAATTACTTGTCAACCCAGTGCATTTGGGATATACAGTCAAACTTCGTTATGTCAAACTCGTTTAACTCAAACTATCTGATAGTTTGACATATGAACTGCATTATTTCATGCTCGGTTAAGTCGAACATACCCATATTTCAAAGTTAAAACGTGGCTTAGCCACGTTTTAACTTTAAAATACGGGTATGTTTGACAAAACCGACTTCGAGATATCGAAGTTCGACTGTAGATTCATTTGTGCATTTTGGATCCAGACCAGGCTCAACAATTGTGAGGCATGATCTGGATCAGATCTGTTTGACATTTTGGCTTAACCCATTTGTGCCCACGATCCCATATATGGGACATAGGCAAACAGTGTAGACTCATATCAGAAGCCACATTATGCGACATCTGATCAGAGTCTACACTGTTTTCTGATAGGAATTTCAATATAAAACAAACTGAAAATGAAAATTTTGACCAGGGATCCCTATGATAAAAAATGGACTAATCTAATATATAAACATGGAAGAATCCACTGGGTATAAATGGGTTAAAAAGAAATCTACATAGAGAGAATTGTTCATAGTTCCCAAGCAATGCTTTGGCTATCTGTATGACACATGACATCTCTTTGGAATTGTCTTTTCAAGACGTTTCCAAAGAGATGTCACAAGGCAGGATTAGATGGAGGAATAGCTTTTTATTAATCTGACTTACGACAACATTTGTCATACGAAGTTTTATGAAACGGGCCCCATGATCACAAGTCACTTTCACGTATTTATTGCATGAAAAGTTACCTTTTTGCATGAAGAGTATTTGTTGCAGTTGACATGTTCCACGAGCACGGACCACTCATTCTTTGCACGAGCTAACACGTACGTGCACATGCCGGAGAATGTAAACTCTTGACCATCGAACGTTCTGTAGTAGTCGGTACCAGCATTCATACAGGTTTTGAATGGCAGAAAATTGGTTTGAACAACAACCTGTCCGATGTTTGCTGAAAAAAGGTATTGTGAAAAGATATGACAGTAGATCTAACTAGACTATTATAGTAACAGTGCTCCCTCCCAACAATGGCCCTCTGAACAAAGTAACAGTGCTCCCTCCCAACAATGGCCCTCTGAACAAAGTAACAGTGCTCCCTCCCAACAATGGCCCTCTGAACAAAGTAACAGTGCTCCCTCCCAACAATGGCCCTCTGAACAAAGTAACAGTGCTCCCTCCCAACAATGACCCTCTGAACAAAGTAACAGTGCTCCCTCCCAACAATGGCCCTTTGAACAAAGTAACAGTGCTCCCTCCCAACAATGGCCCTCTGAACAAAGTAACAGTGCTCGCTCCCAACATTGGCCCTCTGAACAAAGTAACAGTGCTCCCTCCCAACAATGGCCCTCTGAACAAAGTAACAGTGCTCCCTCCCAACAATGGCCCTCTGAACAAAGATTCCCTTCTTACAACAACTCTTGTCTCTGTTCCCCAAACTAAACAATTATGTCCGATCTTTTCAAGGCTGCAATATTGTCTGCTTAAAATTGTGGCCTGCTGTTTTTCTCAAAGTTTCATATTGGACTTTTTGATAGAGAAATACATAACGACCAGTGACAAACAGCTTGCATCCAGATCAGACGCTGCATAATGCAGCGTCTGATATGGAATCAAGCTGTTTGCAAATGTACATTAACCCTTAGCCTGCCACTCACGACTATAGCTCCATATGCAAACAGCTTGGATCCGAATGAGACGCCGAGTAACTCGGCGTCTCATCCGGATCCAAGCTGTTTGACACTCGGACAACATTTTCAGCAATTTTGAGCAACTTTGAAGCACTTTGAAACTTGAAGCAGACGAGAAATATAGCAGACGACAATTTATTTGGCGGGCTAAGGGTTAATTTCCCTACCTTTAACAGCTCCCTCCAAACAACACACATAATATTTGTCTCCTATTTGGTGTTGTTGTAGAGAGGGAGCACTGTTTAGCAAAAACAATATTTTATTCTTTTGACCTCTTTGAATGATTGGAATATTTTTAGTCTGCAAAAAGTGTCGTCAGCTACAAGATACATAAATACAGTCAAACTTCGATATCTCGAACCCGTTTAAGTCCAACATACCCGTATATCAAAGTTAAAACGTGGCTAAGCCACATTTTAACTTTGAAATTTGAGTATGTTCGACTGAACCGAGCATGAAATAATGCAGTCCATGTGTCGAACTATCGAATAATTCGAGTTAAGCAAGTTCAAGATATTGAAGTTCGACTGTACACTATTTTATTTAAGTCTCTGCTGCTACTTTCTAACAATAGATTTTTCTACATTTCTTTAGTCTGAAAATTAATTCAGAAGAACTAACAAGAGAGCCAGAATGGTTCTTAAACACTCACATGATCATGGTGACATTTAGATTGGTCAAGTCAATTCAGAAAAGAAGATTATTAAAGTTTTCATTGAAAAAATCTATTATTAGCTCCGGTGACCTAGACATGCTACGAATTGGAACAATTTCAAGAACATAGGTAAAGGACTTCAAGAAATTACACCATGCCCAATATTAAAGCTCTGGCATTTTAGTCCAACCAATAATGTGAATTACTTTTTAGTTTTATCAATAATGTCATAATGTATTACTTACACACATCAGAATGCCATGGCAGTCACCAGTACTTCCCCAACTACACGACATACACATGACATTGTAATGTATATTACTTACACAACTACGAGACATACACATGTAATGTATATTACTTACACACATCAGAATTACAGCCATGGCAGTCACCAGTACTTCCCCAACTACGGGACATATCACTTGTACAACAGTCGTCCTTCGTCATGACGTCCTGGCTGACGTAGTCTCCGTTACATTTCACGTAGCAGTACTGGTTGTCGGGTGTAATGGCTAAAACCATAGAATAAGCAGGGCTGCCATAAGTTGACATTAAAAATTCTAAGATTTCCAAATTTTTCAAGTGCGATTTTACGAATTGTACCTTTACCTCATAGCCTGTTTCTAGTTTTGAAGACACCTGATTACTTAAAGCAGGTTGAAAGTAAAGCAAAATGTGCCTTTAGGCGCATTCTGCTTTAATTTCAGCCTGCTTTAAGCTGCCATATACTAGATAAAAATCTGAAGATATCTGAAAATCCGGAGAAATGGGAGCCCTGAATAAGTGTGAAAGAAAACATAATTTAGTAGTTGAAATTTTTCTTTGTCCAATGAGAATATTTTGTAAATGTTCTGGGTTCCTTTTGTAAACCGGTAGACAAATACAAATGCTGGAGAGAAAAAGTTTTGTCCCCTAAAACAACCCTTTTCTACATTACATTACATTCATACTAAGTCTTGCCTACGTTTAAAGCACAGGTACATGTACTTGACACATATATCTAGATCTATAAACAAGAGGCCCAGAGGGCCATATTTCGCTCACCTGAGACATTAGACCATAGAAGCTGACTGGACAAGACAACATTTTGATATAGCTGATATAACTGATAAGCCCCGGGGCGGGGCCAAATTTGATCCAGGGGTCATAATTTGAACAATCTTGGTAGAGGACCATAGGGCAAAGCTACATGTCAAATATAAATGATCTGGGCCTTACGGTTTCAGAGAAGAAGATTTTTAAAGGTTTTCCTATGAAAAACTAATAAGCCCGAGGGCGGGGCCATTTTAGCCCCAGGGTCATAATTTGAACAATCATGGTAGAGGACCACAAGGCAAAGCTATATGTCAAATATTAAAGATCTGGGCCTTACAGTTTCAGAGAAGAATATTTGTAAAGGTTTTCCTATATAAGTCCATGTAAAACTGATAAGCCCCGGGGCGGGGCCAATTTTGACCCTGGGATCATAATTTGAACAAGTTTGGTATAGGACTATAAGGCAAAGCTACATGTCAAATATAAATGATCTGGGCCTTAAGGTTTCAGAGAAGAAGATTTTTAAAGGTTTTCCTATGAAAAACTGATAAGCCTGAGGGCGGTGCCTTTTTTGGCCCGTGGTCATAATTTGAACAATCTTGGTAGAGGACCACAAGGCAAAGCTACATGTCAAATAGTAAAGACCTGGGCCTTATAGTTTCAGAGAAGAAGATTTTTAAAGGTTTTCCTATATAAGTCTATGTAAAACTGATAAGCCCCGGGGTGGGGCCATTTTTCACCCGGGGGTCATAATTTGAACAATCTTAGTAGAGGACCATAAGGCAAAGCTACATGTCAAATATTAATAATCTAGGCCATACGGTTTCTGAGAAGAAGATTTTTAAAGGTTTTCCTAAGAAAAACTGATAAGCCCCAGGACGGGACCAATTTTGGCCTGGGGGTCAAAATTTGAACAATCTTGGTAGAGGACCACAAGGAAAAGCTATATGTCTAATATTAAAGATCTGGGCCTTACAGTTTCAGAGAAGAAATTTTTTAAAGGTTTTCCTATATAAAAATCTAAATAAGGGGAGAGTCTATGTAAAACTGATAAGCCTCGGGCGGGCCAATTTTGACCCAGGGGTCATAATTTGAACAATCTTGGTAGAGGACCATAAGGCAAAGCTACATGTCAACTATTAATGATCTAGGCCATACAGTTTCTGAGAAGACGATTTTTAAAGGTTTTCCTAAGAAGAACTGATAAGCCCCAGGGCGGGGCCATTTTTGGCCCCAGGGTCAAAATTTGAACAATCTTGCTAGAAAGTCATTAGGTAATGACACATACCAAATAGCAAAGGTCTGGGCCTTTGGGTTTCTGAGAAGAAGATTTTTTAAGATTTTCTTATGCATTAAAAATTGTCTATACGGTCATGTTAGAAAACCTGGTCCCACAGCAAGGGGAATAACTTTAGCCAAAATCTTTGAACAAGATTTTGTATCCCCTTGTCACTGATGCTTCTGACAAAGTTTGGTTGAAATCGGGTAAGTGGTTTCTGAGGAGATGTTGTTTGAAAATGTGGACGGACGACGGCAGACGGACGACGGACGCCGGACGGTGGACGACGGACGAAGAGCGATCACAATAGCTCATCCTGAGTTATAGAAGTCTAGTAAAAAAATATATTATTTTTAATATCTTTAATAGATCTAGATCCATGTTTCAAGTAGTTTAAATGACACAGTTTTATTTCTCAAACATTTTTATCCGTTCCCAAAAAGAATCAAATAAACAGGCATTTATTTATATCTTTTGTCGGTCTTGTGTAACAGATGGGCGTGGCAAGTGCTATTAACCATTAATTTCAACCACTAAATTGGCTCATGTTTTTACTAGAAACTTACAAAACTTATATCACTTTCCCGTCGTCATCATCAGGCTTAAGAATTCATTTTTGTAATAATCTAATATTAAAGAATACTAACCTACATACAAGTATACGTATATGTTTATTGATTATTGTAAAGTTAATAATGTTTTACTGACCTCCTGCAGACTCGACGCACGTGGTACCGAGTAATCCGGGCCCGCATGCGCACTGATCAGGTGCCACGCACGTGCCGCCATTCATACAAGGCCTTTGGCACACAGCTGTAATATATACATTAAAGGGTATCATAGAAAACATTTTTAAAATCAGAAGCCATTTACAGTTTAAAACTTTGGCGCCAAAACATCTTTCCATTTGTTTCCTAACGACAACGACGATGCACTAGTCGTCTACAAAATTGCAAGTACACATACTGTTTATAGCTTAAGCTACAATATAAAGAAGGAGTTTGACATGCAGGGGCTACCATTAGGTTGTTCAAATCAATCCTAAGGTTTCCAAATTTTCAAGCGCGATTTTAGGAATCGTACCTTTAACCATTTCCCTGCATGCCATGCTCTATAACACTAGAATTAGTATGCAAACAGTTTAATATTGTTATGCAGATATTTTAGACCAAGACCAGAAGACGCGTCACGCGGCGTCTGATCTGGATCCAAACAGTTTGTCATTCGTATTCTAGTTTTCCTGTTTCAAAAGCATGGAAACTAATTATTCAGTATTTCGCAGACAATATATTTGAAGCAGACGATAATTCAGTACGATGCTGTATGTATATTCCTGCATGGGTGAATAAAATACGTTCTGTTATTTGTGAAGGCATAATTGCGCATGCGCAGAACTTACGTTCCAGACATCCTTGGTTTACCGGGCCCGCCCATCCTGGACAGCACATGTCAACCTCATACTCAACTTTCCTAAAAGAAAAGAAACTCACTACAGTACAGTGGAGAATCTGTTATTCTTTCCCAATAAACGCGTTTACGCTAAAACTATTATTTGCAGTGCAAACAGTTTGGAGCCAGATCAGACGCCGGGTAACCCGGCGTCTGATCAGGCTCCAAACTGTTTGCCACCAAGATAAACAAAAATTATCAGAATTGTCCAAAAGTTGTTATTTTCTACGTTTTAGTGTTTTGCGTTTGCGTACGTTTGCGTTTAAACGGGAAAGAATAACAGATTCTCCACTGTATATGTTTGATCGTTCAATACGACTATACCAGGCTATAAGTTGCTAATACAAATCCAAAGATCTCCTAAGTAAAATACGCATAGAATTCCAAATTTTAAAAGCAAGAGCAGGAACCCGAAGATTTTCGGGAAAATCCGTAGGTCTGGATAAATAAAGAAAATTCCGAAGATTTCGGAAAAATCCGGAGAAATCATCGGGCAGCCCCGCTATAAAGATAGCAGGGCTTCCATTTACCCGGATTTTTCCGAAATCTTCGGATTTTATCCTAGCAGATCGTACCTTCAAACATGACAAAGATAATAAAAAATAAGGTTCTAGTCTATATGAAGCAGTAATCTGTCATATTTCCATGGCTACCATAAGTTGCTCATAAAAAATCTAATATTTCCAAATTTTCAAAATTCCAAGCCCGATTTTAGGAGTCGTACCTTTGAAAGGCGCTACTCGTGTGCAATTATATTAAAACCCATTTTAACAAAATGATATATCAAAGCATTGCGGCAATGATCTTTATAAAATATACACAAAATATAACAGAATCAGTTTTATTTCGAAAAATTTCGAAGATTTCGGGAATATTCCGGAGAAATTAAGAACAAGAGGGCCATGGCCCTAAATTCGCTCACCTGAGGACATTGAAGTTTGTACCTAAGTTGACTGGGCAAGACAACATTTTAATATAGCTATAAATGGAGTTATCTTCCGGACAAGAAAACATGACAAAAGTGAATTTTGTTGCCAAGCTTATGACCCTTATCCATGACACATCCTCTTATCAAGCTATTTCCATTTCCGGTAAATGATAATTATTTCACTAGCGTCAGCAGAACTGGAGTTATTTTCCTGACAATAAAATATGACAAAGGGGAAAACAAAATATTGCTGCCCTTATGCACTAGGCATTTTCTCTCATCAGTTTCTTTCCATACATAAAATTTCATTACAATAGCATCAGTAGACCTGGAGTTGTCTTCTTGACAAGAAAATATGACAAAGGGAAATAACTAAAAAAAACAATGATGTCAGAGTTATGGCCTTTGCAAATGGCACTTCCTCTCATTAGGCTCTTTCCAAATAGGCAATTTCATTTTACCCATTACCCCATAGCCTGCTTCTAGTTTTGAAAATAGGTGGCCACCTAAAGCAGGTTGAAAGTAAAGCAGAATGGGTCTTAATGCACACTTTGCTTTACTTTCAAACTGCTTTAAGCTACCATCTACTAGGATATAGAAACTTATTTCACATCTTACATTTTCATGACTGTTTAACCCTTTCCCCCATAGAAGCGCCTTTTAGCACATTCAGTTTATTCTTGCTCTAAAGAAAATAGTTCCAATTTATACATTCATAAATATGTATAATACAAAATATTTTCTATATTCTAGTAGATGATAGCTTAAAGCAGGCTGAAAGTAAAGCAGAATGCGCTTAAAGCGCATTCTGCTTTACTTTCAACCTGTTTTAAGTGGACACCTACATTCAATACTAGAGATATGCTATGGGGGAAAGGGTTAAAGGGGAATTATTTTCTTAAGTGGAGGAATAAATCAAAGGCCTAAAAATGCACATTTATGGGGTAATGGGTTAACAAATGTCTGAACAAACGACTGAACCATTTCTAAACTTTAGCAGACAACATGTTCAGTTCTGTTGGCCTGATCACTGAGGTCAAATATTATGTAAGAGAACTGTAGCAGCAGCAGTCTGGGAGCTTACCCTTACCAGACTGAAATGATGTCTGCTAAATACCTTCTGTGTGTAAAAAATGTACATTTTTATTTTTTAGAAAATGTTAAGTTGGTAAATGAGTGGCAAATAGTTTGGATCCAGATTAGATGCAGCATTATGTTGCATCTGATCTGGATCCAAACTGTTTGCAAATATTGGTTATTTGCCCATAGTATATTAAGGGTAACTCAGGTAAATACAGTTCTGCCTAAATCAAAAATACTGTAAAACCTGCCTAGAGCAGCACTTAAACTGTGCAGGGTGGTGTCAAATGTGACCCTAGGGATTTCATTTTAACAAACTATAGAGGGATCCACCAGGAGATTCTACTGTACAAATATCAAAGCTTAGGGCCCAGTAGTTTTGGGCAAGAAGATTTTTTAAAGATTTTTGCTTTTTTGCTTTTTCAAGCAGAGTTTGTGCTTTTTTTCATTTTTTTTGAACAACTTCTGTAGAGAAGCATCCAAGGAACATCATGAGCAGTTTGAACTCTCCCTACAATCGGCGGGTTTCAGAGGAGATATCGTTTGAAGTAAAAGTGAACGGACAGACGGACAGACGTACTACGGACGGTGAGCGGTCACAATAGCTCACCTTGAGCCTTTGGCTCAGGTGAGCTAAAAATCCGAAGATAGCGGAAAAATCCAGAGACTGTATAAAGCCATTATACAGTCTCTGAAAAATCCGGAGAAATGGTATGTTACATTGTGTATAATATATTCCAACAAACTTGCGTTGTTTTGTTGCTTTTATTAAAAAAACAAAAACAAAAAAACCTGAATATCAAATAATTTGGCGCCTGATCAAACGCGACTATTTACTCCTCGTCTGATCTGGCTCTAACTGTTTGCAATGGACATTAATTCTAGAGATACACACGCGGTTTTTTTGTGAAAGAGCATTTTCACACTTTCCTTTCATCTTATCATAGGCATATATAATTATGTCATTATATTACTATATAACTGGAAATCACAAAAAGTAACAAACGTCGTGTCTCTATACTGTTTATACATGTACCATTACGAAAACAAACGCACGTTCACCTGCGTTCGCCATTTTGTTTTAACTTTCGTTCAAAATTCACTCCTCATGATGGTTGAATATCAGCAATCATGTCATTGTTTAGCCGTTTCGTTGCCATAGACGCCTAAAGCCGATAGTCCAAACTGTTAAGCATAGTCAGGATCCAGACTATTTCGTATTCCTATCGATGTTACAGCCTTAAATCTAACTTTTGAACTTATGTGCAGATAGCATTGTTAAAGCAGACGATGGTTTGTCGGTGTAAGGCCCAAAGCATGCAGACGGTAGTATTTAAGGATAAGGATTCAACTGCAGTGGAGAAGACGTTACTCTTTCCCAATAAAAACGCAAACGAAACGCAAACGCGTTGCAATATAACGTAGAAAATGACAATTATTTTACAAGTCTGACTATTCATGCTTATCTATCAATGCACACAGTTTGAAGCCTGAACAGACCCCGGGACACCCGGCGTCTGTTCTGGCTCCAAATTGTTTGCATTAGAACTAATAGATTTAAGCGTAAATGCGTTTATTGGGAAAATAACGTCTTCTCCACTGTAATTCAACAACGCACCAGCTTGACCAATACAGTTTTATAAAGAACATGTATGTCTAAACTGATTTCAAAAACTAAGAAACATCAAAGGCAGGGCTGCCATAAGTTGACATGAAAAATCCTAAGATTTCCAAATTTGCATTTTTCTAGTGCGATTTTACGAATAGTACCTTCCATCGCCTGTTTCTAGTTTTGTTGACACGTTGCTGCTTAAAGCAGGCTGGACGTATAGCAGAATGCACATTAAGGCGCATTCTGCTTTACTTTCAGCCTGCCTTAAGCTACAATGTACAAGAAAAAAATCCGAAGATTTAGAAAAAATCCCGAGAAATGGCAGCCCTGCAAAGGCTTCGAACTCGGACTTACTGATTGAAGGTACACATGCGCCCTGGTTCCGCCATGGCCTTCTGGCGCTCAGTGACACTAAGCACGGACAGACCGGAAGCATCGAAATCAAGCGTCTCGAGGTTCAGGAAGTGCTGAAGGCTGTTCAAGCAGAGGTCTTGCACTGGGTTGAAGGAAACCTGCGTCACCGGACACACGTGACTGTGTAGAAGTAAGCATTATTATATCATATTATATCATATTATATTATATTATATTATATTATATTATATTATATTATATCATATTATTATATTATATTATATTATATTATATTAACAGTTTGAAACAGTTTTATATAAATAATTCCACTGAGCATAAAAGCCCATGAGTACAGGACATATATACATGTATAGACATGACTGACAGTATGACAGAAAATTAATAACCATGCAGCAAAAACAATGCAACAAGAACATGCTATATTATAATATATTAGTAGTAGTATATTAGTATCAGTGGTAGCATAATTAGAATTAGTGTTGTTATAGGTATTGGAATTATTGTGATATATATCGTAATCATTTAACATAATAAACCAATATAAAATAAAACTTTAAAATTTGAACCCTTTCATTCAAAGCAAACTATTTTCGGATAGGCCCTACTGGAGGTTAGTGGTCATTCAAAACAATTCAAACTTATAAAGAAGGATGGTGGCTTGATGTATGGGAGTTGTAAAGCGTAAACTTCGAAAAGTAATATCCTTGTTTTTCATGTACAACTGTCTGGAAGTTGTTCAGTTTTAAGAGACCTTCGGTTTTTTAGAAGTTCGGGATTCAGAATTAACATTATCCATCCGTAAACAAATATGTTAACCCTTTACTCCATATCCTATTTTTAGTATAAAATATAGGTGACAACTTAAAGCAGGGTGAAAGAAAAGCAGAACGCGCCTTAATGCGCATTCTGTTTTACGTTAGCATTATTTAAGTTACCACCTGCTATAGGATATAGAACATAACTGTTGTGGTTCATATCAATGACTGTATAAATTAGAACTATTTTCTTCAGTGGATGAATAAATTAAATACGCAAAAATCAGAATATATGGAGTAATGGGTTAACAAAGTTCTTACAGGCCTTTATACGTCACCGATACCATTTCAATCCCATACAGAAATGGAGTGGTCTAACCATTTATTATAATAGATCTAGCACGATGTGGTCTAGTTATAAATCATTACAAGCCTTAATAAATATGCTCTTACAATATAGTAAACATATATTTCAACAGAACATTTTGATATCACATAAATCACTGTTCTGACAGGAAATATTCTGGACATGATTATGAAATATCATTTCCAATATTATACACTGGGAAAACAATCATTATTATCTTCTACAAATATCTCGGTAACTCATTGGCAAACGATTAACAAAGAAAATGTTGTTTTAAACATTCGTACGCTATGTAATATATGAGATATTAATATAATTTTATAAACTGCTCTTTCTAATATTTCGACCTCTAAGGGCTTTTTTCTTTGAAAAAGGCCATTAGAGATCGAAATATTAGAAAAGAGCAGGTTATATATTAATATTAATTTAATTCCCTATCTGGAATATTGAAGAAAAAAATATTGTAATATATGAGAGATCAATCATCTTTCAGTCTGTTTGAGAAAATATCACCACGGTGTCAAACAGTTGCAATGGTAATAAAAACGAGACACCGAGTTACTCCGCGGCGTGACATCTTTTAACGGATATTGTATACTTCAAATGTTGTTAGTTTTATCTAAAACTTTACAAAAGTATGGTTCTGCTTTAGATTTGTAAACACACAAACTCATTTTATAATTTGTGTGCATTGTCGTAGATCTCTGAATAACATTACCGTGTTAAAAATGTCGGTATATTTTGCCCAAAAGTAATAAATTAAACAAATAAAACAGTCTGCTTGTATAATGGTCCGTTTGCTTATGAAACATGCAATTCATAAACATTCTTAAAACATTCACATATTCATGCTTAAAGCTAGCGAAACGTTGGGCTATGTTTAGGCAAATACATATGCATCTAACTGTGAAACAAACTTTTAATTCATAAAAATAACATATATAAGTATAAACAATATCTCTGAAAAAAATGCAATATACAAATCATACTTTACTTAGAATGAATATCGTTGAATAACTTTAATGATTCTGTATCCTTACCTCTCTTGGGCATTGCTAGTCCGAGTCAAAATCCACAGAAGCAGACCAAATATATGGGAGGGAAGCCCTCTCATTGTAACCTAAAAGGTTCGCGGCTTGTTTCGTTTCGAGAAAAAATAGGCAGTGTTTTCACAAAATGCAAAATAGACGAAAAGATGTAAATCGAAGTCGTCTTGTTGGTCCACTGACGATGGGTCTTGGACCAGATACTTTAATTTATATAGCAATGTGACGTCAGTTTTTTTCGTCCCTAAAGGAACCATGTGATACATTTGTGAGATGTCATTGGTTAACTTTAGACACTTTCGAACGAATAGGTCGATTTTCCAAATTATGGCTTATGAAACCGTATGGGCAAATTCGGACAAACAGTAACATATGTTGCAAAAGAACGATCCCTAAGCAAATGAAACTGATGTTAGATGTACGGTTATTGAAAGATAGATAGTTATTTGATAGAGCGACTGTCACATCTTACTTAGATTGTTCAGTACGTATGTGTATCGACTGACTATTGTTATCCAATTATGCCTGGCAAACATTGTTTACTGTCGTCGGATACGTTTCGAGAAAATTTACTTTTGATTATCTGTCATTGTACTAAAAAGGTCAACCCCGCACCTGATCAATGCAGCGGGTCGTTGGCAGCCCATACTGTACTACATGTACAATATGAATATGGAATAAAATATGATTGTGCGTGGTTGTTTAATAAATTATACCCAATTAACTCATTTCCCCATAGCATGTATCTAGTTTTAAAGACATGTGATCACTTAAAGGAGGTTAAAAGTAAAAGCAGAATGTGCTTGACGTCACATTCTGATTTACTTCCAGCCTAATTTAAGCTACCATCTGTTGGGATATAGAATATTATATGGTATGGTGCATAGTCATGACTGTATGAATTGGAAATATTTTTCGTCAGTGGAGGAACAAGTTAAAGGCATAAAGAGGCGTATCTATGGGGTAAAGGGTTAAGGGGCACTAAGCTGAAGCTTCACTGTCGGCCTTTATGACAGAGGAAAGAGAAATTCAGAAAGCTCCATCAAGGGCCTTCTACATTATTTTGTCCTACATTACAGTGAAGAAGTCGACACAAAATGATTTTATTTTATGGCGAACTTGGCAGGAAGAAACTTATTTGTGGAAGATATTTTAACATTATTAGATATTGGTTCAAAATACTTAGTACAAGTGATGCTATAAATATGTTCGAAAAGTGTATACTATGATGTTAAAAGATGTGAATGAACAACCAACTAAAAAGAATTGGGTATCGCTTCTGCGTGATCTGCTTTGTCAGTTGGGTTTGAATAATGTTTGGTTAGCCTAAGGCGTAGCTAGCAATATTTTTAGCAATAGTTAAGAGACGGATTCATGATGTTTTTATACAAGGCTGGGAAAATAGTTTAAATGAATCAAGTAGAGCATGTTTTTACAATAGTTTCCGTAAGTTTGAATTTCAGCCATATCTGTATGTTTGCAATATTACTAAATTTAGAATTGCACTCACTAAACTGAGAGTATCGTCACATAGACTTGAAATTGAGACGGGTCGCTGGCATAGACCTAACCCAACACCGAGAAATGATCGAAAATGCTTGCATTGTAACACTCTGTAGGACGAATATCATTTTGTTATGGAATGTGATTTGTACAAACAGTTAAGAAACAGTATATAAAGAAGTTCTTTTGGTGTACACCCAATTTGCAAAAAAATTGTACTATTACTTAATTCAACAAACTTTCAAGAAGTAAACAGGCTAGCTATGTTTGTTGAAAAGGCTTTTGCTTTGAAATCAGCTGCTTATACTAATGTCATATAAGCGTATTTATGGTGAACGTTGTTGCATATTAACTGATGTTTAAATTACATCTGCTAACTTTTTGAGGAACTCAAGTCACAACTTGGTAGCATTTAATTTTAAACACTTTTTTTTTTATCTTTTTATACATCTTGTGTCATACAGTGGATAATCTGTTATTCTTTCCCGTTTATACGCAAACGTACGCAAACACAAAGCACTAAAACGTAGAAAAGTACAACTTTTTGGACAATTCTGATAATTCATGTTTATCTTGGAGGCAAACAGTTTGGAGCCTGATCAGACGCCGGGTTACCCGGCGTCTGATCAGGCTCCAAACTGTTTGCATTAGAAATAATAGTTTTAGCGCAAACGCGTTTATTGGGAAAGAATAACGTTTTCTCCACTGTATGTATAGGTCTCTTGATTTAATCATATGTTTATAGCAACCTTCTCTATAAAATGTACATGTTTCAAAAGTTACAGTTTATTATTTTATATGTTTGTTATATTGGTTAAACTGTAATTATGTTTTGTTGTATACACATGTATACTGCCTCATGGGCCAATGGCCTAATGGTTTTGAATAAAAGAATCTTCTTCATCTTCTTCATGTTTACCAGCAGCTATTCGCCTTTAACCCTTTACCTGATAGCCTAGTTATAATATTGAAGATAGGCGACTACTTAAAGCAGGTTGAAAGTAAAGCAGAATGCGCCCTAAGGCGCATTCTGCTTTACTTTCAGCCTGCTTTAAGCTATTACCAGCTAGAATAAGGAAAGTATTAAATATGACACATATTCAGTACGGTTTATATTGGAACTATTTTCTTCAGCGGATGAATAAAATGCATGTGCTAAAAGTCGCTTCTATCAGGGAAAGGGTTAACTCCTACTACATGTATTTCTCCCGGTTAGGCTGTCGTTGTGTTGGTCTACGGTATAATATACACATCTTCTGAAGGATATATGAACTTTAAGTTGCTTTGTTCTTGATTACCCCTTCACGGTCTTATTCTGAGTACAATGGTTATCTGCAAGCAGAGTGAATCCTAACCAGACGTAACGTAAGGCGGCGTCTGACCAGGGTCCAAACTGTTTGACACTCAATAAGATATCGCTTAGTCAATTTACCTTAAATTTTAATACAGTAGAACATCTCTATTACGACCACTAAGTTGTGTCAAATATAAGTCGTTTAAGACAGATGGCTGCTTAAAGCAATGTGAAAGTGAAACAGGAAGCTCCTATTCTGTTTCACTTTCACATTGCTTTAAGCTGTCACCTGTCTTTTATACAGACAATTTTCCCTCTTTTTAGTGGTCGTAATAGAGAGGTTCTACTGTATGCGAAATAAAAGCAGACGCCGATTGTTTAAAGCAGATGACACCATGGCAGTAAAGGGGGTAAGAAGAATTGCAACATTTAAAAGTACCGTGTGCTAAAAATACAAAGGTTGCTTTAACGATTAATTTCAAGTGATACAAAGGTTAATATATCAATTATCGTCGTTATGATTAAAGCTGCTACAGTGGAGAAGTCGCTATTCTTGCTCGTTTTAACCCTTTCCCTCATAGAAGCGCATTTTAGCACATTTTATTTATTCCTCCACTGCAGAAAATAGTTTCAATTTATACAGTCTTGAAAATGAACCATCAGAATTGTTTTAAGTCCTAGCAGATGATAGTAAAGCAGAATGTGCCTTAAGGCACATTCTGCTTTACTTTCAACCTGCTTTAAGTGGTCACATCTCTTCAAAACTCGAAATATATTATGGGGTAAAGGATTAAGGCAAACGTGCGAAAACAAAATGTAGAAAAATACAGCTTTTTAAGAATTTTACTATCTATTTTACCGACGGGTGTGGTTCAGTGATAGCACACTCAACTGCGGTACCAGGGGTCGTGAGCTTGATCCCCCGCCGGTCCAAGTCCCTCGGATGAGACTTTACAAACCGATGTCTAATGTATCTATGCTTTGCAGTGGGCACCCAAAGGAACCAGAGAATTCTGTGATAATAGTAGGACATTGCGCTCGGGTTTTCTGTATCCACTACCCTCTTTCTGGGGGCGTCCAATTAGCCCGTAGATGACAGAAACGGACGTAAAAACACAATCAAAATCAAACGATCTATTTTAATCTGAGTGAAAAACATACGCGACAATATTAATGACTTATCTTTATTCGAGTAGCAAGCAGTTTCGAACCTGATCAGACGCCGGGTTATCCGGCGTATGACTCGATTCCAAACTGTTTGCAATGGAAATAACTGTTTGTAATCGCTAATGACGAGTTTATGCGTTATTTACAAACAGTGTACCTGTGACGAGTATACTTATGCAAACAAAATGTAGATCAAGGTCAGATGGTTTTTACCCCTTCACCGTTATTTTGTCGTCTGCTTTAAAGTTAGAGTTCAGATAGTATGACTTAAGAAATATCGAATGGAGTTTCAAACAGTTTGGATCCTGATCAGACGCCGCGTAAAGTCGACGTTATGCGACTCCAGCGCTGAAAGGGTTAACACTTCTCGTATACAGTGGAGAATCTGTTATTCTTTCCCAATAAACGCGTTTACGCAAAAACTATTATTTGCAGTGCAAACAGTTTGGAGCCAGATCAGACGCCGGGTACAAATGTAACCCGGCGTCTGATCTGGCTCCAAACTGTTTGCCACCAAGGTAAACAAAACTTATCAGAATTGTCCAAAAGTTGTTCTTTTCTACGTTTTAGTGCTTTGCGTTTGGCGTTTAAACGGGAAAGAATAACAGATTCTCCACTGTACATATCGGCTGCTTTTATTTCTAAAGTTGAGAATTTCAGACGGATTTCTTAAAAGGCATGTATTATGGGAGTCGAACATTTGTGATAACTAAGAAGTGTCTCAGAGTGTGTGAGAAATACCCATAACGTATTTATGGACACTGAAATGTGCATTTTCTTGTTTTATGTAGGCCTGCAAAACATGAAAATCTATAGGGCTACTAATACACAATATTTGATGACGGTATGTGACACTTTGCAATTCCAAATTGTATTAGCACAAGAATATATTCTATCCCTAGCTGATGTGGTATAGTAAATATGCTACGAAAAAACTCTTTGTACATTAAGGACTTAAGGTCAAGGTCACGGTTATTGAGGGGTTTAGGAGATTTAGGTCTGTCCATAGTAATCACCAGTTATGTGATCTTTGGAAGTTTTCACAGCGTTTTCCTGGACAGTTAATTTTTGTAAAAGCAGTTGGTCAATTAGTAGCTAATTTAACTCGCTTTGACGATATTTGTTATAAGTGTGGGAGAAGTTGCGATAATTGTAGTATAACAGACCATCTGATACTAGATTGTATGGTTATAAGGCCGCTAAGAGTAAAATTGGAAACCCGTATTTGTAGTTTGCTTGGACAACAAGTTTGGATTTCCCTTAGTTCTCTTAGCAGACATTACTTTGTTAAAACAATAGTTGGGGTGTATCATCCAATTGTCGAGGCATCACTGCCAAGAGATCGCTGTTATGAGGACTTAAAGTCATATTTATTTAAATTTGCACATTATATTCGCATATCAAATGTGAACATGTAAGAACACTGTAAGTGTGTGTATTTATTATACAGCGGAACCCTTCTAAGTCGGAACTCCAGATTATCTAAGGTTAGTGTCTGCCTTTAGTGAAAAAGAAGTGACACATATTGCCGGCGTAGTAATTGCAAGTCTACTTTGACCTTGCTTTGTGCAACATGCTTCCAATTGCACAGACTACAGTGTTGCTGACTGGTTTAGGACGATTCCGTTGTATGATATACATTGTATGATATACAATGTATGTGTATGGTATATGTATATCTAGAAGTATTTATATTTACATGTATGTACATAACTTATTGTCATTTCTTTACATATGGTTTCGATCCTTGCCTTGTTATCGTATGTTAGTTTATTGTAATAACGATTACAAGTCAAATGACAAAGCTGATCGTTTCTCATTCTTACTTGAAAACTGGATAAGTCTAGTTTCTTGCTCGATTTAGCCTAGATTTGTCTATTTTCGAATTTATGGTATGATTATGCATTAGATACTGACGTGTAGTGCAGAACCTGTGCGGAGGGATCTACTAGGAACCCTCTGATCTGGATCTACACTATTATCATTGTCATGGGCCAAGTATACTACCATTGATATTTGAGTGCTTAATTGCTCTATTAACTCTTATCCAGCCTCTATTTTTCGTTTGGTAGAGGTTGGTCTACAGAGTACATATATTTACGGTGTGGTTGTCCTTTTAACCATTTAATTGATCTCTATAATTTTGTTTCGATAGAGAACTTTGCTTACAATGGTTAAAAATCTATGATCGGATCATTATACTGTCTGTAATGTCGGACACTCTGCAGCTAAGTTAGCTCATTTAGAAGTATGGTCAGGCCTGCCATAAGTTAAAAAAAAAAAAATCAAAAAAAATCCAAAGATTTCAATTGTTTTCTATTTTTCAAGCCCGATTTTACTGATTATATCTTTAACCCATAGTATGATTCTAGTTTTTAAGACACGTAATGCTTAAAGCGGATTGAAAGTAAAGCAGAATGCGCGTCAAGGAGCATTCTGTTTTACTTTCAGACTGTTTTAAGCTTCCATCTGTTGGAATCAAAATCCGAAGATTTCGGAAAAATCCGGAGAAATGGCAGCCCTGTATGATAACCCCTAGAAACATAATCATAATTTTGGACGATAGGTGGGAACATTTTCCTTAACCCTTATCATGCTAAACGCGACTTGCTTGATATTGGCAAACAATCTGGACTCAGATCAAACGCCGTGTAACGCGGCTAATGATTTGCATCCAAACTGTTTGTCACTGGTATTCAACATTTTCTTAAGTCATGAAAAGTATTTGTTTTTGGATTTAAACAGATTTCAATTCAGCATGATGGGAGTTGGCATATCTTGTCAAATGTAAAAATTGTATATTTGTCGTTTTCGTTGCATATGTGATATGTGGTTTGTAGTACGCGGTGTTCTGTGTATATCCACTGCATATATAGCCATGTACATTTCATGTTATGCTGTTTGTCTATTTGTTTATATGTGTTTGTCAAATTATGTCACGTTTCTTTTTTCTTATATGACATGCTACTGTAATATTCATATTATGGAGGAAATAAAGATATATATATATATATACCTCACCCCACCCAACTTGGGGCATTGTTAGCCCATTTAACCTGGATATAACAAGTTGGACTCTGCCTGAGTACGTGCTGGAATACTGTAAAACCGGTTTTATTCGAGAGAATATAATTTACGCGTTAATTCGTGAATGTCTCTAGTTTTGAAAATAGGTGACTTCTTAAAGCAGGTTGAAAGTAAAGCAGAGTGTGCCTTAAGGCACATTCTGCTTTACTTTCAGCCTGCTTTAAGCTACCACCTGCTAGAAATATTGCATGATGTCGCGAATTAATACAAACTCGCATTACGCGAAATATTAAAGCCGCATTGTGTTTTGGGGAAACCTGCCTAAAACAGTTGTTTGGGACCCCCGCTTTTTAAAAAAAAAATTAATTTATGGATATTATATCCAGAAAAGAGTTTAACCATGTGAATGGACAGAAGGACAACTCTGTAAATACATGGCTCCAGATAACGGAAGTATTTCGAAAACTAAAATCTTTATTTCTGCTTTCAAACCCAATGGTGTCATACTCATTAAAATTGTCTCGAAGAGACGGTTTAATCAGTAGTAACACCATAGCATTCGGTGCTGAAATGAGTGAGAAAATGTTATATTAGTTCAGATAACTCCCGCTTACATGTGTATCTGGAGCATCTGGTTAACCCTTATTCTGCTGCACAGACGTCTGCTTTGACATTGTTCAGTTTAGATTTATGCATTGTTTTAATTAAACAAACCTTAAGATGAGTGTCAAACAGTTTGGATCCAGATGAGACGCCGCGTTACGCGGCGTCTTTCTAGATTCAAACAGTTTGTAAACTCCGTAAAGTTACGACCAGTAGGCACAGGGTTAAACTATGAGATCAAGTCAAAATGTGTAAATATTATTCACGGGGGGTGAGCGATTAAAAAAAATACGGAGAATCTTTACCTTGAACTTGCTCAAAACGACTGTTTCAGCCTTGTCCGCTCTCTAACTCAAACACTTCTTTTTTGGATCTTCACCAAACTTGCTACAAATGTTTGTTAGTACAGAATCTAGGTCAGGTTCAATAACTAGCAAAATCGCATGAGGCATGTCTGAGTTATTGCCCTTGAATAATTAAAAAATGACTGTTTCAGCATTTTCTGCTCTCTAACACAAACACTTTTTATTAGATCTTCACCAAACTTGCTGACAATGTGTATTGGTATTATATCTAGGTCAAGAAAAAAAAGTATTTGTGTTAGAGAGCAAAATATGGTGAACCAGTCCTTTTTAATACATAAAGGGCACTAACTAAGATAATCTTTATGGGACTTTAGTGATAATCACACTGGACCTAGATTTTATATAAATAAAGAATTTCAGCAAGTTTGGTGAAGATCCGATGAAAACTCTTTGTGTTAGAGAGCAAAAAAGGCTGAAACAGCCATTTTTTTAACAATTAAAGGGCTATTACTCCAACATGCCTTATGCGATTTTAGTAGGATTCAAACCTAACCTTGATTTTATATTTATGAAAACTTTCAGCAAGTTTGGTGAAGATTAAAAAAAAGGTATTTGTGTTGGAGAGCAAAACTTGCTGAAAACAGTCATTTCTAATACATAAAGGGCAAAAACTCAGATATGCCACATTCGATTTTAGTAATAATCAAACTAGACAAAAAATTTATATGAAAAAATATTTTGAGCATGTTTGGTGAATATCCGATAAAAGTTTGTTTGTTTTAGAGTGCAAAAATGACTGAAACAGTCATTTTCTATTAATTAACAGGCAATAACTCAAAAATACGATTTTAGTAGTAATCAAACTAAACCTTGATTTTATATCAATGAACATTTTCAGCAAGTTTGTGGAAGATCGGATAAAAAATAGTTGAGTTAGAGAGCGGACAAAAAAGTGTGATAGTCTAACTGACTGATGGATGGACGGGCGGAGGTAGATACGGTTGCACCCCGTGAAGTTGTTTTCGGCTGTATCACGTGATACTAAGCCGTGTGGAAATGTTTATGTCAGACGTTCTTTTTTTGGTGTGTTATGATTTTAAATCGCCCTTTTTGTGATTTAGGTCCGTCTTCATCATTTCATAGATCAGTTTGGCCCATAAGAATGTTCAAACATTATTATTAACCGTTATTGTATTTCAGGCATTAACAAAAGGTCTGAAAACACAATGGGGCGACTTTAATGACGCGAAAACCCCTGTTTTACAGTATTCAATTACAGATAAACAAGGGTGTGATCTAAAGACACTGCAGTGTGTGTCCATATATCAGATAATCTCATGACACAGCAAAGTTCACACCCTAATGAGATGCCGCGTAACTCGGAGTTTCATCCGGGTATACATAGTTTGCTACTGTCTACGATAAAGGGTTAATATTCGTGGAGGAATGGAATACAAAGTCGAGTTCTTCCTGTATCGTCTTTATTAACCCATTTGTGCCCAGTGGATTCTTCCATGTTTATATATTGGATAAGTCCATTTTTTATCAAAGGAATGCCTGGTCAAAATTTTCATTTTCATTTTGTATTATATTGAAATTCCTATCAGCAAACAGTGTAGACTCTGATCAGAGTCTACACTGTTTGCCTATGTCCTATGTATGGGATCGTGGGCACAGCATCTGTTACAAAAGTAATTGATAAACAAATGGGTCGATTGTACTACCTCGCTCAATTTACATAATAATACAGTACTCCCTCCCTACAACGGTCACCCGAACAACGATTCTCTCCTTACAACAATGCTTACCGCTGTTCCTCAAACACGACAATTATGTCTAACCAGAGCACCAGATAAGGGTAGTTTTTCAAAAACTAAAATCTTTATTTCTGAATTAAACCCTATGGTGTCACTACTCATTAGAATCGTCTCTTCGAGACGATTCTAATGAGTAGTAACACCATAGGATTTGGTGCTAAAAAGAGTGAGAAAATGTTGGATTTGTTGAAAAAACTACCTCTTATCTGGAGCCCTGTCTAACCATTCCACTGCTGTTATAACGTCTTCTGGACATTTTGACAGGTAAACATATATTGACAAGTGATGGCAAACAGTATGAAAGCAGATACATGTATATTACGAGTATAAGACGCCGCTTTTACGCAGCGTCTGATCTGGTGTCAAGCTGTTTGCAAATGTGAGCCAAGTCGTGTAAGGCACTCACAGGGTACTAATTGTTCCTCTCTTTAACAATACCCTCCGAACAACACATGCAATATTGTCTCCATTTTGGTGATTTTATAGAGAGGGAGCACTCTTGTATATGGACAATGTGGTCTCATAATAGTGTAGGTCTTATGTTGAACATTATCTGACAGTAAAAAGAAAGTTACAGGGCTCCCTCTCTACAACACCCAATAGGAGACAAGTATTGTGTGTGTTTGTTAGGATGGAGTTATTAAAATGAATGACAATTAATACCCTTAGAGTATATTTGCAAACAGTTTGAACCCAGATCAGACGCCGCGTCAAGTGGCATCTGATCTGGGCTCCAATTGTCTGTCACTCGTCTTTATGTCTCTTCTGTCGAAATGTCCAATATTTAACTTTAAGAGAAAAAACAGTAACCGACCATTTTAAGCAGATGGCATTGCAGCTGAATACTGTTAGACATAATTGTCTTGTTTGGGGTGATGTTTGTCCTGGGCTTTATGTTTCTTTATTTTCCCAGGATGGCGCCAATTCTAACCCAATGTAATGATTTTAACCAGCTTGATAGGTCTACCAGGTGATGCTAGTCAGCAAATATTTAAATTATTGTGATTTTCGGGTTGGTCAGGTTTGACCCCCTACGATTTGTAAGATCTTGATAGATGTTGTGCTAAACATCAATTACCTAAGGTCCGAGTATTGTAGCTAACTTTGGGCATTTGGCTAAGTTGAGCTAAATCAGACTAAATAAAGAATGAAAAGACCATTGGAAAGTACTTGTAGATAAATTGAAGTATTAACCCATCTATGCCGAGTGAATTCTTCCATGCTTATATATTGGATTTCCATTTTTGATGTAAAAGATGCCTGGTATACATTTTCATTTTCCTTTTGTTTAACATTGAAATTCCTATGAGCAAACAGTGTAGACTCTGATCAGACGCCGCATAAAGCGGTGTCTGGTCAGTCTACAATGTTTGCCTTATTGAATGCAGGACAAACGTCAGGCATTAGCAGGCAGGTGCGATTCACACTTTCTGTTTTACCTTTTGGAATGCATGAAGCAGCCACCTGTCTTTGAATACCATTATGATTCCTCGTAAGTGGACGTTAACTCATTACGCCCTAGTGACGCATAATTATATGGGTCATTTACCAAAAGTGTACCTGTAAATAGTACACTTGTCTAATATAAACAGTGGAGTCCCTGATTAGAGGGCTCCTGTAGGAGCCCTCTAATCCGGAACTTCACTGTTTGTCATTTTGAAATATATATTTTTAAAAAAACCTAAATAGTCTAAAATGGACCAGCCTTTATTGTAAACTAGAATTGTCCATTTGAAGTTTCAGGGGATAATGAGTTAAAAACATGTTTGACTAGGTCATGCCTAAGGACTACATACGAAATTCATATAAAATAATCATATTTAATCCATATCATATCATATCACTTAGTTCGGTGCATCTATATGTTACCAAAAGAGGTTCACAAATTGTCAAAACAATCAGAGTATTAATATACATGTATTTACATTTTACATTAATATGATTATCAATGAAATCGTAAATTCTTCTTAGAAACAACAGCAACAACAAAAGTTAACACTGCTTGGTTAGATCTACCAACATAATTTAATAAGGCACATTTAAATAGCTTAATTAACTCACATTAAGGCACTCTTGTGGGTTAGTATGTTCCCTTGTGGGTCCTTTTAGTAACTAAAACATGAACCAGTCTACTTGAAATACTGGTTAGTTTAATAAATACTGCACTAAATTAGCAAACAGTGTAGACCGAGCTCAGAGGGCTCCTATACGAGCTATAGAAGCCCTCTGATCTGGGTCTACACTGTCTGCAAATGTAATAAGTTAACCCTTCCTTCCACAGTTACGTCCTTATGAGCGTCTACCTACACTAAAATAACTTAAACAGTGGAGAAAACTTTATTCTTTCCCGTTAAAACACAAACGAAACGCAAACGCATTGCTATAAAATGTACAAAATAACACCTTTTTGACAAGTCAGACTATTCATTTTTATACGAGTGGCAGACGCCGGGTTACCCGGCGTCTAATCTGGCTCCAAACTGTTTGCAATGGAAATAATAGTTTTAGCGAAAACGCATTTATTGGGAAAGAATAACGTTTTTCTCCACTGTAACATAATATACAGTGGATAATCTGTTATTCTTTCCCGTTTAAACGCAAACGTACGCAAACGCAACTAAAACGTAGAAAAGAACAACTTTTGGACAATTTTGATAATTCTTGTTTATCTTGGTGGCAAACAGTTTGGAGCCTGATCAGACGCCGGGTTACCCGGCGTCTGATCTGGCTCCAAACTGTTTGCACTGCAAATAATAGTTTTAGCGTAAACGCGTTTATTGGGAAAGAATAACAGATTATCCACTGTAACTGGAATAATGTTCCACCACAAAACAAAATCGTCTGCATTGACAGTGTTGTCTGCACTGTTATTTTCAAGTTAGATTAAGGACTTGTTTTGACTGCATGAAGAAATATCGATACGAGTGTCAAACAGTTTGGATCACGATCAGACGCCTCGAAAAGCATTTATTTTGCTTTATTTTGTTATTTTTAAACATATTAAGTAATTGTAGCACAGTATTTTTTAAGAAGACGAACTATCGCACAGAAAGCCAGCCGCTGTACTGGTCGAACACTGATTAGATGATAAGTACGGATCTGAGGCCCGTCTTACGAAACGTTGTACTACAAAAACAGTCTTAAGCCAAAACTTACAAATACATCTTATGTCTTATTTCTCCATCAAATGCTGTCTTGTGACATCTCTTTGGAATCGTCTTGAAAATACGATTCCAAAGAGATGTCACAAGACATATAGTATTTAGATGGAGAAATAAATAATAATTTGGACTTTTAATATCTGACTTACGAAAAGACACTGAGCGCCATGCACACTTTATTAAAATCAATATGTTTTTTTTAAAGTATTTTGTACCTCACTTTAGTGACTTTACATAGCTTGAAGAAATGAACTATTTTTCTTCTTTATACCCAGAATGCACTTCATGCCAATATGGCGAATTGTGTTTTCTCTCTGCTTTCCCAATATACTTTTTGCCATCTACCCCGTCCGTGTAACTGTTCAACATGGGTAGAGTTAATAGCTCTTGACGATACTTAACCAAGAAATATGCCTGGGCAGAAACAGATTGAGACATGGACACAGACGAATCATGTCCATCTGTAACAGGTGTCAGCGAAACATCCACACGTTCGTAATAATCGGGATGACATTCGAGATCGTCCATTTTTGCTAACCGTTCTTCGTCGACTTCGTAAAGCTCACCATCAATTTGCTGAAACAGAATTATTGAGTCATGAATTACAGTCGAACCTATAGATAGCTCGAAAATTGCTTAACCCATTCATGTCCATAGCGTCATCAATTTTAAACACGTTAATGTCGTCTTCTTTTATTTCTCAAATTTAAATGTTTATGTATTTTGACTTAAAAGAACTATTAAAATGAGCGTCAAACAGTTTGAATCTTAATCAGACGCCACGTTACGCAGCGTCTGGTCAGGATCCAAACTGTTTGCAAATGAATAGTGTATCCAGGATAATGTAGTGATGGAGTTAAGTTGAGCTTTCTGGTATATTAAATCGTAGCCTAGTATAAACAGTCGGACTTAGGCGACTTCGATGAAATTCTTCTGCAGAAAACATGTTTCTATTTAAGAGAACTGTTTGGGGAAAACGTTTCTCTCTCACAAACACGTTTGTGCTAAAACAAATACCGTATTTCCATGTCAAACATTTTGCAACCAGATCAGATCCTACGTAGGGCGTCTGATCAAGACTCCAAACCGTTTGCCATATCCTTAGCAAGCCTGACCGATTTTGTACACATAACACAGACACTACCGGGCTAGTTTGGAGCTCATTTTCTGAATAAACACTACACTCTGACATCTCAAAACTACTCTGACGTGTCAAAACGAAACTGAAAGTGACAATCTATTTTTAGAGGCGCTATGCAATGCGCGAAATTAGAAAGGAAAAAAAAGAGGATCCTGAGTTCAGTTTGAGCTCAGTTTGAGCTTTGTGAGCTTTGTGTTGACATGTCAGTGTTACTGAATTCCAGCATGAGTGCTACATGTATTATAACGGGTTTTGACAAAAAGGTCGCGTACATTTTAAACCGAAAAGTAGAAAGATGGATCGTTTTCCAATCTTGCAAATTTGTATCTGGATCCATTTTCGATGCTGCCTGAAAATGTCACATTTTGCAGGAGACCATTGATATTCTAGAAATAGGAAATGCCGAACCTGGCCTTTCAGAAAAGTCTTCCAACGCGATGTGCGAATTATAACTTTTCATTCTACGGAAGCCAAAATGTGCCATAAACGTCAAAACGTTTTAATACGTTATGGGCGTGGAAAGGATATAGGCGAAAACTGTCTACAATAATCATGTTTCCATGGAATACTTGTGTATATGCGTATATTTGGACATTGATTCCACTTTATGGCGTTACATGTAACTACATGTTGCGATATTCAACTTTTGATTTAGCATATATATATATATGTTTAAGCGCCAACGCATCTAAGTCAGGTGACTGTTTAATATAGTACATGTAAGACAATAATGAAGAAAACTGACCAATTTGTAAGCGCCATCGCATCTAAGTCAGGTGACTGTTTAAAGACAATAATGAAGAAAACTATCCAATATGTAAGTGCCAACGCAGGGCTGCCATTTCTCCGGATTTTTCCTAAATATTCGGATTTTTTCCTAGTACATGGTAGCATAAAGCAGACTGAAAGTAAAGCAGAATGCGCCTTAAGGCGCATTCTGCTTTACTTTCAGTCTGCCATTAAGCAGCAACGTGTCAACAAAACTAGAAACGGGCGATGGGGAAAAGGTACGATTAGTAAAATCGAACTTGAAAAATGCAAATTTGGAAATCTTAGGATCTTTTATGTCAACTTATGGCAGCCCTGCCAACGCATCTAAGTCAGGTAACTGTTTAATATAGAAAGACAATAATGAAGAAAACTGACCAATATGAGGCCTTCCATATCATGCCACCTTGAAGTAGCCTAAGCAGACATGTGTACCAAATAAGGCAATAACTAGTACAGAAGAGAACAGAGCAGAATTTTATTTCACGTAAACTTTACAGTGCTAATTTTTAAATACAACTCTAAACATAAAACATATAACATTCGTTGACAACAAATTATAGATGCAAGTACACTAGAGCAACTGCTTTTGTGTCCAATCAGTCTATGTCGGATGCTGAATATACATGTATGTTTTAAGTTATATATACAATCGGGGCAGACATCATTATTTCCCATTACAGGTATAAACGCGTTTATGCTAAGAATATTATGTACATGGCAAACAGCCTGGATCCAGATCAGACGCCGTGTTACGTGGCGTTTGACCATGCTCCGAACTGTTATGGCACTAAGATTTATTATTTGAATCAGCAAATATTTCGAAAACCTGACGTTTCTTACCTTCTTATTGCATTTCCATTTGTAGATCTAGTTAGTTTCGTTTTCAAAATTGAAAAAGTATAACGTCTTTTCCGCTTTTTATCGTTTGTCGGTATAAGGCGACCTGGGTCCAAGGTAATAAAGGTTTAGAGTTGAGTCTGAAATCGTTCTCAAGCATTTGATTGGTCAGAATATTTTTTAAAGAAAACTCAAATCGGACCAATCAATTGCTTGAGAGCGGTCTCAGACTCAAATCAAAAGCTTTATAACCTCGGATCCTGGTGCTTCCTGTCTTGAGCAATTGACCCATTGTATGCTGGGTAATATTTGGCGGCCATTTTAAAATGTCGTCTGCAGCGGATATAACTCAAATATTTACAAAAGATTTTAGCAGATTCTGATAGAATACTGAACAAACTACAACCAGTTTTGATCTTAGATCAGGCCCCAGATCAAAACTGTTTGCCTAGAGGTAAACCTTAAAATGTATCCCGCATAAAATGAGTTAAAGGAAAACGGACAGCTGATGACAATATGGTCTTAGATCCTAGATTTTATCCTAAAAGCAACATTCATGAAGGTCCTGCAATTATTACTCATCGATAAGGTACGAAAAAGATCGATTTACTGCATACAGGTAAGCTATCGCTAATTGGAACGGGCGCCGCCATATTGGCAAAGCTATCATTCGGAACCCTCGATTTTTATCCATTTTGTGACGACACAAAGGCCTAAACGCTGATTGGCTCTTTCACTCAACCACTGTAACTTGGACGGACAGTTCACACTTCGTCAGTAAAGGTAACGGCAAGCTTAATTCAAGGTCGCATACAGTTAAAAAAAAAGATAATAGATAGATGGTATATTCATATTGATTATGATGAACTTGAAAGGTCGTGTAGATCCAGATACGATCAGAAGCTACTATCGTTAGTCGGCTTAGAGAAATGTCCGTTCCAATTCCCAGCTATAGAATCTGGGAAAACAATCCTGCGAAATGGCTAACAGTAGAGTATGGCGACATCCCTATTACCTTGATTGATGATTATAATTATTAGATCTAGATCTACAATAAAAAAAATCTGATAATCAGTGCGATATTGTGCTGATCTAGACCTAAATGTTGAACTGGCTTAGATCTACCAACTCGTTTACAAATCAGCATTTTCTAGCTGGTTCGTCTCGGTTTAGGAATTCAACGCTACAGAAATTCTTAATGAAAAAAGTCTCATTACTAGATCTACATATTGTACGGGTAGATCTAGATCGGTTTTTTTCTTTCTTAATTTAATCATCGCGATTCTCTAGATCCCGATCTGATAGAGCGATCTTACTTGAGTCCAAAACCGATTTTGATTGGATCTAGTTTTATCGTTCTTATTTCTGGGTGTAGTTTTACACTCGTCATTTCTGTAGAAAAAAATTCAAACAACTTTTAGATAGGCCTAAATGAATTTTAATTTAAATTCGAGTTTTATGGTAGACTCTAACCTTTTTAAAAAAAGCAGCATACACATCTAGATCTATACAAAACCACAAGAGCTAGAAGTGTCCAATCTTCTTTTTTTCTTCTTTTTTTTTTTTTTTAAAGATCTTGGCTTTTTTGTTTTGATGTAACCCTTTTCCCCATAAATACGCCTTTTAACGCCTTTAATTAATTCCTTCATATACTGAAGAAAACAGTTTCAATATCATACTGTCACAAATAAAAATCATAAGAAATATTTTCTATATTTTAGCAGATAAAAGCTTAAAGCAGGCTGAAAGTATTTTCAACCTGTTTTAAGTGGTCACATATTTTCAGAAGTAGAAACAGGCTATGGGGTAAAGGGTAAAGGGCCCGTGGCGTGTAATCGCATATTTAAGTGGCCTGTTTGACAAGTGCGGCTAATTAGATTACGTAATATGGATCTTTATGCCCTGCAGGCCTAAATTACGCTTCTTACTTCTTCACAGAGGGGGTCTTAGGCAGAAAGGGAATGTGTATAAGCATTTCCGGTCCATATCATACAATTTGCAAGGCAGCTTAATTGATTAGTGGTTGATGATGAATGTCAGCATAAAATGCGATCTAGATCAAAGCCGCCTGCTGAAATATGTCCTGAATCTGTTTCGATTATGATGTTCATAGATCTTTATATAAGCTCAAGATATATAACGATAAGTAAAAAACGACATTAAAACAATAAATGAGCACTCGGGTCACGTTATCTAGAGCGTTCAGTTTTGACCCAGATCAGAATATCAAATACTTTGTTCAGCAGACAAGTAATCAGTTTGGATCTTAATCAGACATTGCCAGTCTCAATTGCTAGATGATAAATTGATATTCCACATTTGTCATGTCAATGACTGTGCAAAAAGTTCAGCAACAGTTTGGATCCAACTGAGATATTGAGAAACTCTGTGATTGAAAATCCAAACTAGGGTTTGAATGTATTGAAAAGCTCATTGAAGAAACTTTGATCCGTACGAGAGACTGACAAACAGTTAGGACCCAGATCGGAATCAAAACTGACTGTTCTAAAGGTCAGCAACAGTTTGGATCCAAATGAGATATTGAGAAACTCTGTGATTGAGACCTGGATGTACGAAAGTTCCCGGATGTTGCGATACCGAGAATAAATGGTCTATTTTCTAAAAATGTATGTCCGATTGAGGAGCAGAACCGATGTTAAACGTCACGGAAAATTCATAACAGACCAGAAAAATAATGTTATCCCCCTTATTTTATTAAATAAAACGTAATATCTCATCCGTTTTGTACTGGGTGCAGAGACAGTGTATATGGCTATACACTGTCTCTGACTGGATGTTATAAAAATCGGCACATGTATTATCGTCTTTATCTGCTCGTGTTTTAGTCGTAGCCCCGTAAAAAACGAAGATATCCTGGAGCCGATGTTTATGATTAATATTTACGGAAATATTAACAGATAAGACTAAATATATCAGAGAAACTTTTTTCGAAAGTCACAGGGCTTCGATGCCTTTATTCACAACCAGTATGCAAATGTTATCAAGAGTATCCGTGCCCGATTCCGGTGTCCTATGATATTTGCCTGATATACGCTACCTCAAGTATGGCTGGATTAAGCACTAATAGCTCGAACTTTTGATGGTTCTGCTATGCACTCATTGTCACCAAGACACCCAATCGTCATTTCATTTGTTCTGCAGCAAGTATTAACCTCCTAGTTAGGCATTTAAACACAAGTATTGCAGTCGCAAATTCGTCCGGCGAATGCGCTTTCTCTTCGCCCGACCCGTCGTAGTCTCTGTCTTCTAATATTACATTCTCTGATAATTTAGGATCGAAATCGTAACACTGAAGTTCTAAAGTGTTTTTACCTTCCTCCACATGTCCAATTTTTCTCAGTATTTCAGTTTATTAATGTTATCGATGTAAATTCCGCGCACTCTACGGCATTCCCGGTTAGACTCGCTATAACCGGAAGGTCGCGGAAGGCCTTAGTTACGTCACACAGGTAAACAAAATGGCGGCCCCCATGGTCGCTTGCACAGTCATATATCACAAAGTTTAAACGGCTCTAACTACTTCATTTTTTATTATTTTTCAAAATTTCAAAAGCAGAAGGCGATTTTTTTTCAATATCTTTCATTTAAAAGATATTTATCACCAGCTGTCCATTTCCCTTTAAGCAGTATAAACTTAATCGAATGCTCATCCGAACCATTGGACATTTCAATTTGTTAAAATTGGTGAGCTTTTTTTCCCCGCGTAAACGAAAGTACATCTAACAGCAAACTTAATGCAATAAAATGTAGCAAATATCTACTAAATCATTAGTGATTGTTTTATAATATTATGTTAAATGATAAGCTACATGTATAATCGGAAAAGCACAAAATTTGGAGCCCGATCAGACACCAGATTTCCTGGCGTCTGACCCGGCCCCCAAACTGTTTGCATTGGACAATGAGTTTTTAGCATATATAGACACGTTTACTGGGGAAATATATTTCAGAAAAATCACTAACATTTCTTTAAAAAGTATCCAATTGGCCTATTCGATTATAGGAAACCCTATCTGCAATGAGCCCTAGTCCAAGTAGAAGGACATTTAGACAATGCAAACAGTGTAGATCTAGACAATACATTAATATAATAGCCACCGCCCTCAACACACTCACTGTCACAATTTATCAACAAATATGAGTACTTTGTCCAAATACGCTGTACGTGTAAACAGTTCTTCCAATGTGAAGTCTATTCTATGTCTTCTTTGTTAATACAGCGCCCCCTCTCTACATGCCAACGATACCCAATGGGAGACAAAATATGTGCGTTGTTCGGAGGGAGTCGTTATAGGAAGAGAAATTGTCTCACATTTGCAAACAGCTTGAATCCAGATCAAACGCCGCGTCACGCGGCGTTTGATCTGGATTCAAGCTATTTGGCACTCGTCATTAAGTCTTTTTTCCTGTTAAAATATCCATTATGTTACTATGAGAAAAACAGCAGACGACAATTTTAACTTTTAAGCAGACGATATCGCAACACGGAAAGATCTATTTGGGGGAACAGCGATAGGGTTGTTGAAGGGAGGGAACACTGTACATATGTCAGTGCTTTGTACGAAGGGAAGCTATTCTTGTCTGTGAGTATTACCGAAAACTATCGTTTTACTTCCCTTGTGTCTGACAAAATCGTTGTTTTCTGCGTCGTCTTTCTGTCTGTATGTTCCTGTATGTTCTTGTGTTAGCCCTTTACCACATAGCCTGTTTCTAGTTTTGAATACAGGTTGATACTCAAACCAGGTTGAAAGAAAAACAGAATGCGCTGGGGTTCGAATTCCGATCTAACTCATTAATATGGCGTTCATATGAAGTGCATTTTAACATACATGTATTATTTACAGTATAAATCTTTTTCCTGCACTAATATTTAAGTGTCTAGCTATAAGCGCCCGACATCCAGTTACAAATAAGACTACTTTTTATGCCAAGTCTGGTGTTCAGTCTCTTTAAAATACCGTCGGCAAGGAATTTAAGTGTGTGTTTTTTATTAAATATTAATCTAGTGATTATCGGAAAGTGTTGGTTCTGATCAGATGCCAACTTTTTAATGTCTGATATAAGTCAAACAGCCGACTTGATGTCACACTAGTGAGGCACTATATCCAATTATGTTCCTGATAACGACTTAAAACCCGCGCACTCCTCACTTCAAAGTGAACTAGTCTATTTTCTAACCAATGACCAGTTTACATTGACTCTTTTGCTCAGACTATACATGTACAGTGAAACCCCTCTAAACCGGAACCTCTAAATACCGAAATTCTCTTAAAACCGGACAAAAACTTTGGTCTCGTTGCCAATCCTGCTTTATTTTAACCCATTACACCATAAATATGCCTTTTTACGCCTTTGGTTTATTCCTACACTGAAGAAAAATACATTCATGAATATGTATCATCAGAAATAATTTCTATATTCTAGCAGATTATAGCTTAAAGCGGGTTGAAAGTAAAGCAGAATGCGCATTAAGGCGCATTCTGCTTTACTTTCAACCTGCTTTAGGCTAATTGATTGAAGTTATCTACCATACTAGAAACAAGATATGGGTTAAAAAAAACTCTATATACCGGACATTTATTTTGTCCACACACATGTCCGGTTTAGAGGGGTTTCACTGTAAATCCTATGAATCATGAGTAGATTTTCCAGCATAGACTAGACTGAATAACATCTGCAACTTGAACCATTTTAAATTTTAGGCTAGACCAGATATCATCTGTTAAAGAACTGCAGTCTGCTTTTGTTTTATAAGTTTATAAATTTCAAATGGAAAAACGTTAATATGAGTGACGCAGTTTTGATCATGCTCATACGCAGAGAACTATACTAGATCTATGCAGAAACGTTCGCTAACATTTAGCATACCAGACCAAACCGGCATACATGCATGGTCCACAGGGGCCCGAAATGTGACATCCGACACCCCTATCACTATTAGTGATAGGGGTGTTGGGGTCAAATTTCGGACCCCTGTGGTATGATCAGGAACGTATATCTCTATATATCACAGTATGTAAACTCCGGTGTATACCTTCCGGAAGCTGCGATCAGCGAGTCGACAAAATGTCGCGAAATAAACCACACTCAAGCGAAGCCGGTAAGATTTACCTTTACTTTACAGCCCTTTGTATACAAACAATTGTAATATATGGTCCAGTACACTTGCATGATAAATTCTGTTCAGTTCACCAAATATCTTCCGAATCTGAAGCAAGATAACTCTGAAATAAGCTTCTGATCACTGGCACCGCTTACTGACGCGCCGTGGAAGCGTGATTTAAAACTGTTCCAGTGACACCTTTAGTAAATTTCTGCTATCAAATTATTAATTATCACTCGCAGCGAGAATATATTAATGCACCTGAAGTGTCTGTTATTGAAACATAAACAGAAAAACACAACATAATGTGTTTTCTACAAACTGAAAGTGTGTATGACTAGCTGCTTATTTATAAAAATTTACTGTATAACCAGCCGTGATTTCACTGTATGTTAGCTGTGATTAAGATATTATGCCCTAGATTATCTTAGACGTTTTGGATGTCAAAGTTTCATTTTAATCCGATATTGTATGCATACCAGAGATGTCATTATGAGAACGAGACCTTAGCAATACAGTAACACACCTGAAACAAACACCAATGGGCTAATTTTGCTACCCTTGGTTGGTCGCATAGATCTTAATTAGTCTATGTTTGGCGTTTGTATCCCCTTAATCAGAATCTATTTGATGAAAGTTGATAAAAAAAAAACTTGTATCACTTTACATAATAATTTGGCCCTTCAATCATGAATAAAGATTTAGGTAAGGCCTGCGTAATTAGATTGTGTATACTAGATACATGTACTACCGTCAGTACTTTGGGACGGACAGTCATTTTCCATAAACCGAAACTACACAACAAATAACCGCACGCAGGTAACTAATCGTTTACAAGAATTCCATGAGTGTGTTGACATCCTTTCCGAGATACTCGAAAAATATAGCGTCTCGCACGATCTTATTGTGGGTGGTGAATTAAACACGCACCTGTCTGAAAATGGACCAAAAACAACAAGAGAAAGCCACCTTCACTCTCTAAAAAGTGAATATAACCTAAGCGACAACAATGCTGGTAAAACCTTCAAATCACCGTCGGGCGCTAATTGCACCGAAATTGACTATTTTCTTGTAAAAAATGCACAGACACTAACCTGTCATCCTAAAACTGTGATGTCTGGACTATGTGAAAACACCTCAGATCATCACCCAATATTGATAAGAAGTGAACTGAATGTACAGATAAGTAAGAGTAAGCCTACCAGAGCCGTCAGGAGATATAAGACTAACTGGCAAAAAGTAAACACCGATCTCTATGAACAAGAAATCCAGAAAAGGATCCTAGGGTTAGATACGGCAAAAATTACAAATACTCCTCAGCTAGAGGACTATACATTGAAACTAATGGACACAGTACAGATAGTAGTGAGATAATTCTCCTCAGAGATTAAGATTCATAAATCAAAACCAAAGCTAAAGGTATGGACCCCGACAATAGGAACTGCACTAAAGGATGTGAGAAATGCATACAAGACATGGAGGGATAATGGAAAGTCTTCTAGTCCGGATAGTCTTCTTCTAGCCGACCTCAAAGCCCGGAAAAAGCAACTAAGAAGCTCTATAAGATGTGAGGTTGCACGAAGAAGGTCAAACGACAAGGAGAATATCATCTGCACTCGACATAGGGATCCTTCCCTGTTCCACAAGCTAGTTAACAGACAGAGAAAGAATAAAGCATTCCTGATTGAGGACCTAAATGTCGATGGGGTGATGCATTCAGGACAAGAAGAGATCATCGAATTCCATATATATGATAAAGATGTAACAAACTCGGAAGTCTCAACCCACCTAGGACTGAAGAGGGCAACAAACCTGGCAACAACCACGGAGGTGAATGTGGAACAGAATATCCAAAAGACACGTAGGACTGTCTACAGTTTTATGTCATCGGGGCTTCACGCCTCTGGTGGGATAGACCTGGAGATAGCCCTTCACATATTTCGAACATATGTAACACCAATATTGTTATATGGCCTTGAAATAATCCTCCCACGCAAAGGGCAACTTGACAAGTTGAAACTATTCCAGAAAAGAATGTTAAAAAAATGAAAAAATCCGTAGAAATGGCAGCCCTGCCCCTCTCAGAGTCAATCAAGTACATGAAAAGCATGACCTGATGGCCTAAGAGGTCCTCACCTGAGAAGATGTCAATTAGGGTTATCATTATCAGTCACTCTCTTAGGGTCCTTCAAGTATAGCACCAGCCGTCACCACTAGAAGCCAAGTTTATCACTACCCCACCACCTACTCAATCGGGTGGTGAGGTTGTGATAAACGTTCCTACTACTTAAATCAAAATCATGTACAGAGCCTGTCATGACAACGGTGCCTGGTTGACCACGGTCTAAACATTTGACAATCGTCAGAATAATCTGGTTTGTAATGTATAAAGAGCATATTGCATGAATATTCGTTGCCTTCATTTGATAAATTCACATATATAACAATTTAACACTACGAACTGGTTTCGTAACGGATTCAGAGATCTCAGCTAATCATACAGTGTTTCCATTATAAATTGCAGCTAGTTATACAGTCGTATTGCAGCTGGTCATACAGTAAATGGAATTAGGTCAGATTTATTTGTGACGAAGTTTTCGTGTAAAATTCACATTTTTCCATGGAATATTATACTTTTCAGGTAGGTATTTCATTCATTTTGCCATTTCTATCATGTGTGGTGCGGAAATGCTTCAATTGACAGAAATTATTATACTTTTTGAAGCACCTGTTCGTTTTTTCTTGATACGCAGCGATGATCAATCAAATATTTAACGTTTATTTATCATTTCATTGTAGGAAGAGCTATGTGGAATGTTTTTAAACTGTATCACCATCGTAGATCGTGTATTTGATATAAGCTAGCGTGTTCTGTTATGGCAAACTTACTTGTCAAAGTGGTCGGAGTCAATCTGTCAGATAAACTATCGGTAAATATCTCGACTCGCTGATCGCAGCTTCCGGAAGGTATACACCGGAGTTTACATACTGTGTATATACAGTATGTAAACTCCGGTGTATACCTTCCGGAAGCTGCGATCAGCGAGTCGAGATATTTACCGATAGTTTATCTGACAGATTGACTCCGACCACTTTGACAAGTAAGTTTGCCATAACAGAACACGCTAGCTTATATCAAATACACGATCTACGATGGTGATACAGTTTAAAAACATTCCACATAGCTCTTCCTACAATGAAATGATAAATAAACGTTAAATATTTGATTGATCATCGCTGCGTATCAAGAAAAAACGAACAGGTGCTTCAAAAAGTATAATAATTTCTGTCAATTGAAGCATTTCCGCACCACACATGATAGAAATGGCAAAATGAATGAAATACCTACCTGAAAAGTATAATATTCCATGGAAAAATGTGAATTTTACACGAAAACTTCGTCACAAATAAATCTGACCTAATTCCATTTACTGTATGACCAGCTGCAATACGACTGTATAACTAGCTGCAATTTATAATGGAAACACTGTATGATTAGCTGAGATCTCTGAATCCGTTACGAAACCAGTTCGTAGTGTTAAATTGTTATATATGTGAATTTATCAAATGAAGGCAACGAATATTCATGCAATATGCTCTTTATACATTACAAACCAGATTATTCTGACGATTGTCAAATGTTTAGACCGTGGTCAACCAGGCACCGTTGTCATGACAGGCTCTGTACATGATTTTGATTTAAGTAGTAGGAACGTTTATCACAACCTCACCACCCGATTGAGTAGGTGGTGGGGTAGTGATAAACTTGGCTTCTAGTGGTGACGGCTGGTGCTATACTTGAAGGACCCTAAGAGAGTGACTGATAATGATAACCCTAATTGACATCTTCTCAGGTGAGGACCTCTTAGGCCATCAGGTCATGCTTTTCATGTACTTGATTGACTCTGAGAGGGGCAGGGCTGCCATTTCTACGGATTTTTTCATTTTTTTAACATTCTTTTCTGGAATAGTTTCAACTTGTCAAGTTGCCCTTTGCGTGGGAGGATTATTTCAAGGCCATATAACAATATTGGTGTTACATATGTTCGAAATATGTGAAGGGCTATCTCCAGGTCTATCCCACCAGAGGCGTGAAGCCCCGATGACATAAAACTGTAGACAGTCCTACGTGTCTTTTGGATATTCTGTTCCACATTCACCTCCGTGGTTGTTGCCAGGTTTGTTGCCCTCTTCAGTCCTAGGTGGGTTGAGACTTCCGAGTTTGTTACATCTTTATCATATATATGGAATTCGATGATCTCTTCTTGTCCTGAATGCATCACCCCATCGACATTTAGGTCCTCAATCAGGAATGCTTTATTCTTTCTCTGTCTGTTAACTAGCTTGTGGAACAGGGAAGGATCCCTATGTCGAGTGCAGATGATATTCTCCTTGTCGTTTGACCTTCTTCGTGCAACCTCACATCTTATAGAGCTTCTTAGTTGCTTTTTCCGGGCTTTGAGGTCGGCTAGAAGAAGACTATCCGGACTAGAAGACTTTCCATTATCCCTCCATGTCTTGTATGCATTTCTCACATCCTTTAGTGCAGTTCCTATTGTCGGGGTCCATACCTTTAGCTTTGGTTTTGATTTATGAATCTTAATCTCTGAGGAGAATTATCTCACTACTATCTGTACTGTGTCCATTAGTTTCAATGTATAGTCCTCTAGCTGAGGAGTATTTGTAATTTTTGCCGTATCTAACCCTAGGATCCTTTTCTGGATTTCTTGTTCATAGAGATCGGTGTTTACTTTTTGCCAGTTAGTCTTATATCTCCTGACGGCTCTGGTAGGCTTACTCTTACTTATCTGTACATTCAGTTCACTTCTTATCAATATTGGGTGATGATCTGAGGTGTTTTCACATAGTCCAGACATCACAGTTTTAGGATGACAGGTTAGTGTCTGTGCATTTTTTACAAGAAAATAGTCAATTTCGGTGCAATTAGCGCCCGACGGTGATTTGAAGGTTTTACCAGCATTGTTGTCGCTTAGGTTATATTCACTTTTTAGAGAGTGAAGGTGGCTTTCTCTTGTTGTTTTTGGTCCATTTTCAGACAGGTGCGTGTTTAATTCACCACCCACAATAAGATCGTGCGAGACGCTATATTTTTCGAGTATCTCGGAAAGGATGTCAACACACTCATGGAATTCTTGTAAACGATTAGTTACCTGCGTGCGGTTATTTGTTGTGTAGTTTCGGTTTATGGAAAATGACTGTCCGTCCCAAAGTACTGACGGTAGTACATGTATCTAGTATACACAATCTAATTACGCAGGCCTTACCTAAATCTTTATTCATGATTGAAGGGCCAAATTATTATGTAAAGTGATACAAGTTTTTTTTTTATCAACTTTCATCAAATAGATTCTGATTAAGGGGATACAAACGCCAAACATAGACTAATTAAGATCTATGCGACCAACCAAGGGTAGCAAAATTAGCCCATTGGTGTTTGTTTCAGGTGTGTTACTGTATTGCTAAGGTCTCGTTCTCATAATGACATCTCTGGTATGCATACAATATCGGATTAAAATGAAACTTTGACATCCAAAACGTCTAAGATAATCTAGGGCATAATATCTTAATCACAGCTAACATACAGTGAAATCACGGCTGGTTATACAGTAAATTTTTATAAATAAGCAGCTAGTCATACACACTTTCAGTTTGTAGAAAACACATTATGTTGTGTTTTTCTGTTTATGTTTCAATAACAGACACTTCAGGTGCATTAATATATTCTCGCTGCGAGTGATAATTAATAATTTGATAGCAGAAATTTACTAAAGGTGTCACTGGAACAGTTTTAAATCACGCTTCCACGGCGCGTCAGTAAGCGGTGCCAGTGATCAGAAGCTTATTTCAGAGTTATCTTGCTTCAGATTCGGAAGATATTTGGTGAACTGAACAGAATTTATCATGCAAGTGTACTGGACCATATATTACAATTGTTTGTATACAAAGGGCTGTAAAGTAAAGGTAAATCTTACCGGCTTCGCTTGAGTGTGGTTTATTTCGCGACATTTTGTCGACTCGCTGATCGCAGCTTCCGGAAGGTATACACCGGAGTTTACATACTGTGTATACGTTCCTGGTATGATCAAGAACTAAGCTATAGATCGTGCACTCGTAGTCTCATCAATGAACCCCTATGACGACAAGTTAACTTTTGACGGGTGCCGTCCTCAAAGCGCCTGAAGTCTAAAAATAGCTCGCTGTCTCTTACTGTACACATAATGGACTAGTGCACTCGTGGCTAGACACTGAATGGTTTGTGTATAAATGTATTTAAAGCAAATAATATACTAGACAAAATACGTACATGTCCTTTTCCTTTAGCATACAACATGTAGGGAATGTTGTACCGAGATGCCACGACCAGGGGGAAGTTCTCCGCTGTTTTATACGTGCCCAAGAGTTTACAGCCACCAAAGTCTCCTGACATGAGATTATGATTAGGTTCGCCTGTTTTCAGAGTTCCGTACACAAAGATCAGTGTATTCTTAACACACGACATGTTCCTCACTTGCATACGACGGAAAATACACAATAAATTGCTACACTTTATATGCATGAACACATGCTCTACGTGTATTTGTTATTTGTTTATATTGACACGGTGAATATGCTAAATATACCTCGATCGTTTGCAGTGCGTTTCGCTTACCATAGCTTATTCGCTACCTTGTGGATATCGCGGTTGGTCTGTTCGCTACCTAGACTTATTTCGCTTGATCTACCCAGTTTTATTTTTCACACCTCTTATTTATATGCAGGCGCATGAAGGGGGTTTTATTTACTGAACTGGATCCGAACATTAGTTAACGTACAATAATGGAAGAGGTTTTATTTACTAATCTGGATCAACACGGACTGAAATAAAAACAAATTTTGACCAAATATTTGCACAGACGCAATGCGTCCACATAAAAGGGTTTTTATTCATTAACCTGGATCCAAACCAATGGAATCTCCATATAAGTGATTTTAACTATTTGCATGCTGGGTAATTGTTTCGTCTGCAACAATTTGTCGTCTGCTATCGTTTTATAATAAGAATTTTCAAAATTTCTTTTAAATCAGTGTCAGAATAGCAAACCGTTTGGATCCTGACGAGACTGTTTGCAGACGTAATCACTATTACAGGGATATCCGCCGCAAGCGTGCAAAGAGTTAAGTTGAAATAATCTGGATCCCAACTCTGAACGGATAGAATAATCTCAATTTTTGACGAAAATATTTGCACAGAAGCTGCCACATAAGAGATTTTTATTTATTAATCTGGATCCAAAACAAATGCAAGCTCCATATAATATATTTTTATTTAATAATCTGGGTCCAAACTAACGGAACTAAGGGGGTTATTTGTTAATCTGGATCCCAACTCACTGACATTTTATAAATAGAACGTCAATACGTCTTTCTGAACTAAACAGGTAAAGAAGATGAACATAATTATTCTTCTATAATGTGTATTGTTTGTAGATCTATATAATGCAGGTAACAGTTTAATAAACACGACAAAAGTATTACAGAACAGAACAGAACATATCATTTATTCACCCATGGAGGTATTTACATGCAACAAGGGGATATATCAAAATGTGCACATAATAATATTATTGTGGTTCCGTTTTGAATAAAGAAAGAGAGAGAAAAAAGAAAAACATGTATGGTATGTTCATTGAAGGGTGTGTGTGAGGAGGGGGGTGTCATTTTATTGATCTAGCAGGCTGTTTCTGTCTTTGAGATGTCTATATAATTGTTTTTACATGTACAGTGGAGAAAACGTTATTCTTTCCCGTTTAAACGCATTTTTATTTACGAAATTCAAACGCATTGTATTAAAATGGAGAAAATGATAACTTATTGACCATTCTGATAATTAATTTTAATCTGAGTGGCAAACAGTTTGGAGCTTGCGCAGACGCTGAGTTACTCGGTGTCTGATCTGGCTCAAAACTGTTTGCAAAGGAAATTATAGTTTTAACGTAAACGCGTTCATTGGAAAAGAATAACGGTTTCTCCACTGTATCCACATTAAGAAGTCGCCGACCTTTAAATTCCTCGATTTAATAATTGTCCTGTAAATGTGTCACTGCATATTCTTTGAAGTACCCCCAAATATGGCATCAAAGTAAAGTCTACAGTAAAACCTTTCTATTACGACCATTAACCCTTAGCCTGCCAGTCACGACTATAGCTCCATATGCAAACAGCTTGGATACGGATGAGACGCCGAGTAACTCGGCGTCTCATCCGGATCCAAGCTGTTTGATACTCGGACAACATTTTCAGCAATTTTGAGCAACTTTGAAGCACTTTGAAACTTGAAGCAGACGAGAAATATAGCAGACGACAATTTATTTGGCGGCCTAAGGGTTAAAAAGGCGACTTATTTATTGCATAAAAGCCAGGGGTCCGTTTCATAAAACTTCTTACGACAAATGTTGTCATAAGTCAAAACTTTAAAATACATTTAATTTCTGATTTCTCTATTTAATTCCTATCTTGTGATATCTCTTTGGAATCGTCTTTTCAAGACGATTCCAAAAGATGTCACAATACAGGATTAGATGGAGAAATTAAATAATAACTGAGACTTTTATAATAGGACTTACGACAACATTTGTCGTACGAAGTTTAACGAAACGGACCCTAGATGACAGCTTAAAGCAAGATGAACGTAAAACAGAAATCTCCTGAAGGAGCTTTCTGTTTTACGTTGACATTTCTTTAAGCAGCCATATGCATTAAGAACTCGATAGATAACATAATTTAGTGATCATAATAGAGCTTTTCTAATATTTCGACCTTTAAGGGCCCTTTTCAAAGAAAATCACATCTCTGATTTTATGGTTATATGCATGTAACAATTTTATTTTTGAAATATGTGACGTGTGTTTTGACAGGATTTTCTTTGAAAAGGGCCCTTAAGGGTCGAAATATTAGAAAAGAACAGTTTATATATTAATACTACTTAAATTCCCTATCTGGAATATTGTAAAAATTATTGTATAATAGAGAGGTTTTACTGTATTACATTTATAATTACCCTTAATTTATCATCATCATTTGATAGTTTTCAATTATGACATGATTTTGTAAACATGTATAGCCGAACCTTGATACAGTGTTCCCTCCATACAACAGCCCTCCTAACAACGATTCCCTCCTTACAACAACGCTTTCCACTCTTCCCAAAAGCAAGACAGTTATGTCAAACTTATTCACGACTGCAATGTAGTCTGCTTAAAGTTTTCGTCTGCTATTTTTCTCAAATTTACATAATGGACATTTTGACAAAAAGACACTAAATGATGATTGACAAACAGCTTGAATCCAGATCAGACGCCGTGTTACGCGGCGTCTGCATGATCTGGATTCAAGCTGTATGTAAATGTAAGCCAATTTTCCTCCCTATAACGACTCCCTCCGAACAACGCACACATTTTTGTCTCCCATTGGTTGTCGTTGTAGAGAGGGAACACTGTAGCTCGATAAGTAAACCCCAAGTTACCTGCATTTCTACAGTTTAATATCATTTTTTAATTCGAATGAGCATGTCCGTATTTCAATAAAAACGTGACTTAGCAACGTTTAATTTTGAATAACGTATACACACGTATTCGACCAGCGTATGTTCAAAATAAATACCGAAGTCCGACTGTATATTGAGGTTGCGTTCAGTTTTAGTCACCCTACGAGAAAAAAAGCGTTTCCCCTCTGACATTATCTGGGGTATTTGCTCCGCATCAGATCTATTAGCCTTGCCATGAGAAACCAGACTTAATTCCATTACCCCTAAATACCCATTTTACGCCTTTAAATTATTCCTCCACTGAAGAAAATAGTTCCACATTATACAGTCGGGAATATGAACTATTCGAAATATATTATATCCTGGCAGGTGGTAGCTTAATGCAGGTTGAAAATAAAGTAGAATGCGCCTGAAAGCGCATTCTGCTTTACTTTAACCTGCTTTACGTGATCACCTATCTTCAATACTAGAATCAGGCTATGGAGTAAAGGATCGGTGCATTGTAAAAAGTGAAGATCCCCGACCAGACACCGCGTCGGCTGGTCGGGGTCTGCACTGTTTGACACTCCCCAGCATCTATGTATATTACCTAATACATGTATGTTGGACAATGAAGATCTTGATCAGACGTCATACGGCGATGTTATAAAGAATTTGGTGTGAGTCTGAGATCGTTTTCACGCATTTGATCGGCCATCAGATTTAAGCTTTTGCTCAACAAAAGCTCAAATCTGACTAATCAAAAGCGTGAAAACGATCGTAGACACGACTCAAAAGCTTTATAACATTACACCCTGATCTTCACTGTTTTGCAATAGAAACATTCTGGGTTTCTCCTGGCACATACAGTGGAGAATCTGTTATTCTTTCCCGTTTTTAAAAACGCAAACGTACGCAAACGCAAAGCGCTAAAACGTAGAAAAGAACAACTTTTAGACAATTCTGATATTTCATGTTTATCTTGGTGGCAAACAGTTTGGAGCCTGATCAGACGCCGGGTTACCCGGCGTCTGATCTGGCTCCAAACTGTTTGTATTGGAAATAATAGTTTTAGCGTAAACGCGTTTATTGGGAAAGAATAACAGATTCTCCACTGTACATATACACGTATAATCTAGTCTATGTCTAGAACACTACTAGGTGTTTCTCTGCCAATGTCTCAGTTATTTTGGTCTTGTTGACTCTTCTACTTCTTCTTCTTTTTCTTCCCCGATTTTTTGCCCGATTTTGATCTCGTACTTTTTGCACTCTTTGACCTGGACGATTTAGCCGACCCCTTAGCACTTCGCCCTCTGGCGGAAGATGCCCCTCTTTTCTTTGCCTTTGGGTCGTCCTCTTCCTTTGGTCTCGGGACATACTCTACTCTGTTCCCCTGACATTTTTTCTGCAAATAAGAAATTTGACTTTAACACCATATCGTCTACTCGCAAACATACAATGTATCATCTGCTTTTATTTCAAAAGTTTAGAAATTTAGGATGTTTGATTAAAACATTTGTATGAGTGTACAAAAGTTTTGATCCTGAGCAGACACCGCATTATGCGATGTCTGATCTGGATCCAAACTGCATTCAGGGTTTTAAGGGATTAAGGAAAAATAGTTGTTTTGGCCACGTTTCATAGTCATGTAATAGGTAGCATAGTCTACAATAAAAGCCACCATTCTGTGACATTCAGCGAGAACATAAAGGTCAGTGTTTAAAACAGGTTGTTGCTTTAACCAAACTAAAAGTTAAAGCGCGTTGAGACAATGTGTGTGCTACTTTCAATCGGCATAAAACTGCAACTAATCAGAATGAAGGAAATAATTGGTCGCAAATTGATATTTCGAACTCGCTTAAATCGACCTTAACAGTACTTCGTAAGTTTAATAGGGATAACTCAATCTCGAATAAGTCGAACATACCGGTCCGTATTTCAAAGTTGAACCATGACTAAGCCAAGCATTCACTTTGAAATATGGGTATGTTCGAACTAACGCGAGTTCGAATCATCGAGTGTTCACTGCATATGAGACATTCATCAATTAATACTGTGAAGGAAAATGAGTTCTTTGAGAGAATTGAATGAAACTTCAATAATATTCATTAACTGTTACATGTACAGTAGAGAAGACGTTAATTGTTCCCACAATAAATGCGTTTACGCTAAAACTATTACTTCCAGTAAGTTTTAAGTCATTCAATGCCTACATATAGTGACGCGTAGTTGACAAGTGAAAAGTTCACTAAGTGAAAACCCAGGTTAAAGGGTCCCTATAGGAGCCCTCTAATCCTGCAGTGTGTAGGTTCTGCAATCAACCCTATGAAGTCATTTCTCAGACCTATCTGGTCACATATTCGGCAATGTGTGGGCTCCATTTTAAGCCCTATAAAGTCACTTCGTTATCATACATGTAACTACCGTGTTACATATCCGACAATAATTATGTGGGTTCCATTTTACACCCTATGAAGTCACTTCCCATACATGTACCTACCGTGTTACATATCCGACATTGTGTTGGTTCCATTTTAAGCCCTATGAAGTCACTAATCATACATGTACCTACCGTGTTACATATCCGGCAACGTGTGGGTTCCATTTAAGCCATATCAAATAACTTTCCATACATGTACCTACCGTGTTACATATCCGGGTTTGTGTGGGTTCCATTTAAGCCCTATGAAATAACTTCCCATACATGTACCTACCGTGTTACATATCCGACAGCGTGTGGGTTCCATTTAAGCCCTATGAAATAACTTCCCATACATGTACCTACTGTGTTACATATCCGACAACGTGTTGGTTCCATTTAAGCCCTAAGAAATAAATTCCCATACATGTACCTACCGTGTTACATATCCGGCAACGTGTGGGTTCCATTTTAGCCCTATATGAAGTTATTTCTCACAAATGTACTTATCAGATTACATATCCGGTAATGTGTGGGTTCCATTTTTAGCCCTATATGAAGTCACTTCTCACACATGTACCTATACCTGTGTTCATATCCGGCAGTGTGTGGGTTCCATTTTAAGCCCATGAAGTCACTTCCCATACATGTACTTATCAGATTACTTATCCGGCAATGTGTGGGTTCCATTTTAAGCCCTATGAAGTCACTTCTCATACATGCACCTACCGTGTTACATATCCCGCAGTATGTGGGTTCCGCAATCAACCCTATGAAGTCACCTCATATACCTACCTGATAACATATACGGCAGTGTGTGGGTTCTGCCATCAGCCCTATGAAGTAACTTCTAATACATATACCTACCTGATTACATATACGGCTGTGTGTAGGTTCCGCCGTCAACCCTATGAAGTAACTTCTAATACATATACCTACCTGATTACATATCCGGCAGTGTGTGGGTTCCGCCATCAGCCCTATGAAGTACATTCTAATACATGTACCTACCTGATTACATATCCGGCAGTGTGTGGGTTCCGTCATCAGCCCTATGAAGTAACTTCTAATACATGTACCTACCTGATTACATATCCGGCTGTGTGTAGGTTCCGTCATCAGCCCTATGAAGTAACTTCTAATACATGTACCTACCTGATTACATATCCGGCTGTGTGTAGGTTCCGCCATCAACCCTATGAAGTAACTTCTCATACATGTACCTACCTGATTACATATCCGGCAGTGTGTGGGTTCCGACATCAGCCCTATGAAGTACATTCTAATGCATGTACCTACATGTACCTGATTACATATCCGGCTGTGTGTAGGTTCCGCCATCAGCCCTATGAAGTAACTTCTAATACATGTACCTACCTGATTACATATCCGACAGTGTGTGGGTTCCGCCATCAGCCCTATGAAGTAACTTCTTATACATGTACCTACCTGATTACATATCCGGCTGTGTGTGGGTTCCGTCATCAGCCCTATGAAGTAACTTCTAATACATGTACCTACCTGATTACATATCCGGCTGTGTGTAGGTTCCGCCATCAACCCTATGAGGTAACTTCTAATACATGTACCTACCTGATTACATATCCGGCAGTGTGGGTTCCGTCATCAGCCCTATGAAGTAACTTCTAATACATGTACCTACCTGATTACATATCCGGCTGTGTGTGGGTTCCGACATCAGCCCTATGAAGTACGTTCTAATGCATGTACCTACCTGATTACATATCCGGCTGTGTGTGGGTTCCGCCATCAGCCCTATGAAGTAACTTCTAATACATGTACCTACCTGATTACATACCCGGCAATGTGTGGGTTCCGACATCAGCCCTATGAAGTACATTCTAATGCATGTATCTACCTGATTACATATCCGGCTGTGTGTGGGTTTCGTCATCAGCCCTATGAAGTAACTTCTAATACATGTACCTACCTGATTACATATCCGGCAGTGTGTAGGTTCCGCCATCAACCCTATGAAGTATATTCTAATACATGTATCTACCTGATTACATATTCCGCCATCAGCCCTATGAAGTAACTTCTAATACATGTACCTACCTGATTACATATCCGGCTGTGTGTAGGTTCCGCCATCAACGCTATGAAGTCACTTCTAATACATGTACCTATCTGATTACATATCCGGCAGTGTGTGGGTTCCGCCATCAACCCTATGAAGTCACTTCGAATACATGTACCTACCAGATAACATATCCGGCAGTGTGTGGGTTCCGCCATCAGCCCTATGAAGTAACTTCTAATACATGTACCTACCTGATTACATACCCGGCAATGTGTGGGTTCCGACATCAGCCCTATGACGTACATTCTAATGCATGTACCTACCTGATTACATATCCGGCTGTGTGTGGGTTCCGTCATCAGCCCTATGAAGTAACTTCTAATACATGTACCTACCTGATTACATATCCGGCTGTGTGTAGGTTCCGCCATCAACCCTATGAAGTAACTTCTAATACATGTACCTACCTGATTACATATCCGGCAGTGTGGGTTCCGTCATCAGCCCTATGAAGTAACTTCTAATACATGTACCTACCTGATTACATATCCGGCTGTGTGTGGGTTCCGACATCAGCCCTATGAAGTACGTTCTAATGCATGTACCTACCTGATTACATATCCGGCTGTGTGTGGGTTCCGCCATCAGCCCTATGAAGTAACTTCTAATACATGTACCTACCTGATTACATACCCGGCAATGTGTGGGTTCCGACATCAGCCCTATGAAGTACATTCTAATGCATGTATCTACCTGATTACATATCCGGCTGTGTGTGGGTTCCGTCATCAGCCCTATGAAGTAACTTCTAATACATGTACCTACCTGATTACATATCCGACAGTGTGTGGGTTCCGCCATCAGCCCTATGAAGTAACTTCTTATACATGTACCTACCTGATTACATATCCGGCTGTGTGTGGGTTCCGTCATCAGCCCTATGAAGTAACTTCTAATACATGTACCTACCTGATTACATATCCGGCTGTGTGTAGGTTCCGCCATCAACCCTATGAGGTAACTTCTAATACATGTACCTACCTGATTACATATCCGGCAGTGTGGGTTCCGTCATCAGCCCTATGAAGTAACTTCTAATACATGTACCTACCTGATTACATATCCGGCTGTGTGTGGGTTCCGACATCAGCCCTATGAAGTACGTTCTAATGCATGTACCTACCTGATTACATATCCGGCTGTGTGTGGGTTCCGCCATCAGCCCTATGAAGTAACTTCTAATACATGTATCTACCTGATTACATATTCCGCCATCAGCCCTATGAAGTAACTTCTAATACATGTACCTACCTGATTACATATCCGGCTGTGTGTAGGTTCCGCCATCAACGCTATGAAGTCACTTCTAATACATGTACCTACCTGATTACATATCCGGCAGTGTGTGGGTTCCGCCATCAGCCCGATGAAGTCACCTCTCAAACACTCTCGACAGTATCGCGTGCCACACCATTTGCACATATATGTCTGAAATTAACACGTTACATTTATTAATCCAGTATCTAATAGATGTGCCTTTTACGTTTTCAACCATTTTATGTGTCGCAGTGCCGTAAAATCCTAACTCATTCAATTTAATTTATTATTATATTTTATATATTCTAGTTTAGTATTTTCTTCAAAAATGGGTGCCTCCGTGGCCTAGTGGTATAGTCACTGTGACTTACATCACTAAGCTCCTCGCCGCTGTGAGTTCGAATCTCAGTAGGGTCGTTCGGATTTTTCATGTGGGGAAGCCTTCCAGCTGGCTTGCGGAAGGTCGGTGGTTCTACCCAGTTGCCGATTTGTGCCTGAAACAGTGCATAAAGGACTTCTGGGGTCTTCCTCCACCTATAATAAGCTGGACGTCGCGATATGACTGAAATACTGTTGAAAGCGACGTAAAATCAAAACAAATCAAATCAAATCTTCAAAAATGACTTGATTTAATCAGCCTTTTCAATAGAAAAAGACAGGTCCGTATGTGTAAAAGGAAGAAATATCATTAACCCTTGCGATGCTGAATTGCGTAACGCGGCGTCTGATGAGGATCAAAACTGTTTGCAACTGCATGCACTTTATGGCGTCATTGAGAGTGAAAGACTCAACATATTGTAAAGTATACAAATAGTGCAGACCCATTTCAGAGGACTACATGTACTGAAGGATCCATATGAAATGGGTCTACACTGATTGCAAAGGATTATACATGTAATTATATTCAGTTACAGCTCTGCAAGGGTTAACACTTACAAGGCCAGGATCTAGTCTAGATAGGCAAGTATGAAACCAAATAATAATTATGACATTCTTGTCATTGAGTTGTAAATAGCATACAAAAAGCAGGGTCAATAGATATACAATACAGTCATATTAATACGTGTATATACAACATGTATCAACCTTTATGGTGCTATAGTATCTTCTGCCGACTGCATATGCTATAGTACATGTATATGCACTTTCATATTTTGCTTTTGAATGACGAAAACGTCAATACAAGTGTCAAAACAGTTTGACCCTGATCAGATGCCGAGTAATTCTGCGTCTAATCAGGGTCCAAACTGTTTGTAAAATGCAGGCGAAGTTGTATACAACTATAGTTAGCGTGGTAATGGTTAAAGCCGGAACAAACTTATAATCGCATTACTGACAAAATAAACTCATTATACAAATTGCAAACGGCATATTATAGGGGGGCGATTAACCTATAAATGCCGAATTTTCGAAATAAGAAATAGGCAACCAGAATTTTGACGGACCATATATACATGTATGTTACAGTCAATCTGTGTAGAGCTATTCAGTCATTTCATGAAATGACTCAAAATTCAGTCATTACGTGAAATGACTGTTTCACTTAGTCATTTCATGAAATGCCTAAAATGTTCAGTCATTTCGTGAAATTACTAAAAAAAACACCTTCAGTCATTTCACGAAATGACTTAGAATCTTATTGACTTTAGTTTTTATTCAATCGTAATGATTAGTGTTTTTTAATAATCACAAACTACACTATTGGTGTGGTGCTTTTGCTTTGCCTTGCTTTGCGTTGCACAGGACTTAGTCAAGCGTCTAGTGCTGTAGTGTAGTTTAGTTGCTTAGTCTTCTAGCTTTCAGCTGCAGCCGCCATCTAACTCCTGAGTGAAAAGAAGGCCGAGTGCGTAAGTCCTTCCGGTATATAGCTTCTGCGAAGTCAAGACTCTCGCATTGCCTCCTCGTGGCACACCATGATAACTGGGTGCCCCGTGGCCCCAGGCTAAAATGTGAGGGATCTCGGAGCAGGTTGAGCCCCAGAGGTGCAATGTACAGGCCTGCCGGTGTGTGGACATGCCCTGGCACTCACTCATCAATCGCCCACTGCTTTGTGGGTAAAGTCCTTTAGGACAAAGGCTAAGAGAAGGAAAACACTGACATCAAACCATTTATGGTTCTGGGAAGAGCTCGTAAATACCTAGCAACTACCTAAATGACGGGTACATCACTGTACTTAGGACCATGCGGTCCTAGGGCGGATGAGAGCTTTAGCTCCAACGGCCAAGGCCTGGGATAAGGGGTTGCGTCCCTCCCAGTATCAGCATTGAAAGACACAATGGCGCACAATCAATCAGAATCCTATACTTCTCCAGAGGCGGAGGATGACCTGACTGAACGCTACATGAACACTTCATCTCAGCCAATACAGAGGCAATGAAGGCGTGTGTTCGGTAAAGAAGCGTCTTAAACAATCCCAACGCACCATGCACCCGGATATAGTGGATGCCCGAGACAAAATGAAGAAGGCAAGCCAGGACTATATCCTCAGGAGTGACGTTGAGAGCAGGGAGGAGCTAAATAGAGCTAAGCAGCACATGTTCAGTACCTATGACAAACTCAAGGGTGAGAAGATCAGGGAAAATATACAGACTGTGGAGGAGGCTCACGGAGATGGGAAATATGCGGCATTCTGGAGGGTGATCAATGAGATGAGTGGTAGGAAGAGGACCAAGGAAGGCCAAGTCGCTGGAAGAAATCCTGAATAGAGGGTTACCACATGGGCGACTCACTTCAGCAACCTGCTTGGGAGCATTCCTACAGTAGAGGGCCCTGACGGTGAAATTCTGCCTGTCCTCACTGACCTCAACATCAAGGACGGACCCTTCACAACCCAGGAATATGAAAAAGTTAAAGCCACCCTGCAAACCGGAAAGAGTTCAGGTCCAGATGGTATACCCCCTGAAGTATTAAAAAGCTGTAAGCAAACGACTTGGTCCTAGAGATGTGAAACTTGGCGCTGACAGAAGGCACCAACCCCAAGCAATGGTCCCTGGCTAATGTAATACCTATTCCTAAGTCAGGAGATCTCTCAAAGCCAGACAACTACATGCACAGGGGTATCGGCCTATCTTGTGTTACAGCAAAGATGAGAAACTAAATGATCCTGAACAGAATACGGACAGCCATAGACCCCCACTTGAGGTAGAATCAAAACGGCTTTCGGGAGAAACGCACTACAGCTGCCCAGATCCTAGCACTGAGGCGGATCATAGAAGAAGTAAAACGAAACAACTTACCGACTGTACTGTGTTTCATAGACTTCAAAAAGGCCTTTGACTTCATTCATCGAGGCAAAATGATGAAAATACTTAGGGCGTATGACATTCCATGCTGTGTGCTATCGAGTCCATATACTCCAATACAAGAGCCAATGTCGTAACACCTGATGGCGACAGCAATGAGTTTGAGGTCACAGCAGGAGTGCTACAAGGAGACACCCTAGCACCCTACCTTTTCATCATTGTGCTTGATTATGCTCTTAGACAAGCAATCCAAGGAAGAGAAGTGGACCTAGGACTGACTATTACACCCAGCAGATCATCAAGAACACCTGAAGTCGTCCTTACTTCGCAGATGACAAAGGTCTTCTCTCAAATAGCACACACCAAGCACAGGAGCTTTTTAACCAGGGTAGAGACAGAGTGTGCAAAAGTTGGCCTGACACTCAATGCCAAGAAGACTGAAGTAATTACCTTCTGCCAACCACAAGATCACACCCCCTTGACCACCATTGGAGGTTCATCTCTCAAAGAGGTTCATGACTTCAAGTTTTGGGGTTCATGGGTAAATACCTCTGAGAAAGACATCAATGTCAGGTAAGCCCTTGCATGGAGAGCTCTAAATGGGATGAAAGCAGTTTGGAGCTCACAAATGTCTTGCGATACAAAGCTTAGCTTCTTCTTCGCAACAGTCGAGTCTGTATTTCTATATGGCTCTGAATGCTGGACAGTCACTTCTCAACTCCAGAAGTCCCTTGATGGCTGCTACACCAGGATGCTAAGACAAGTTCTGAACATCAACCCAGGCCAGCATATCAAGAATGACACCCTCTATCAGGACATTCCTAGAGTGACAGACAAGATTGCCTGCCGAAGAATGGGGATAGCCGGCCACTGCTACAGACACAAGGAGCTGCCAGCTAGTACGAGGGGTGTTTCATAATTAATGCAACTCCATTAATAACGTCAATATAATAATTGTAATAAGCATGTGTGATATATCGTTGGAAAGGGTAATTTCTCACCTACAGGATGGTATACAGCACGATAAGATCACAATACGGGATAAATCACAATACAGTAGAACCCCTCTATTACGACCACTAAATTGTGTTAATTATAAAATATTTACGACAGGTTACTGCTTAAAGCAAGGTGACAGTAAAACAGAAAGCTCCTATAGGAGCTTTCTGTTTTACTGTCACCTTGCTTTAAGCTGTCACCTGTCTTTTATCCAATCAGTTAGTCTTCGTTTTAGTGGTCGTAATAGAGAGGTTCTACTGTACTTATCTAAATGACCCCTTCTCAAGGGCACTAGAACATAGCACTTTTCAGACATTACTTATTGACCTAATAACTTTTTTAAAAGTAAACTGTCCATACTTTGTTTTTGAAATATATCAGTTTATATCTGATTTTCAATATAAATAAGATTTCATTAAAAATTAAAATGATCAGCTGTTTCAAATCTCAATTTTTAAAAAATAAAATTTCTCATTTTGCTAATAAAAAAAGTTGACATGAATTTTCGAACGCTTTGAATTTTTTCTAGATTCGTATATCTATAATTTGCTTTTAAAACATGAACATCTATTTCAATTGCTTCAATTATAGCCTGGTTTGATATAAAAAAAAATGTGTTATTGGTTTCAACAAAACCTCTTGAACATACGAGTAGTGTCATTTTTTATGATATTTTCAACAAGAGTTAAATATTACCTATATTTTTGTCATTTTGTAAAGTAATATACTTTTGAATTGCGTATTCTGTGTATAATTGTCCGATTTAGTTTGAGCGAAAGTTTCATAAATTTACTTCAAATAATAAAACAGTTATGGTAATTATAGTATCAAAATTTGTTCGAAACATTACCTCAAAAATACACAAAAACGGTCCAGTGCCCTTGACTTGGGGTCATTTAGGCTCGTGGTGTGACTTATCTAGTCATGTCATCTTACTGAGCATTATAACATTGTGTAGGGGAAGAATGGCTCTTTCGAATGATATATCACACAAGCATTTTGCACTTGTATTAATAAAGTTATTGATCTAGTTGCAATAATTATGAAACACCCCTCGTAATGTGGTGCTGTGGACCCCTAAACATGGGAAACGGAAGCAAGGGCATCCAGGCTTAACCATGGTTAATATCCTGATGCAGGATGCAGGAGCAGCAATCCCAGAGGAACTTGCACAATGCATGACAGAAAGAAGTCTGCGGACGACCTGATGATGATATTGAAACAATACATGTATATCAAATTTAATACAAATTAAGTCCCTTAAATTTTTAAAAATATGCGTGCAATGTTTCTGGAATAATTGTAAGATATCAAGTTTTGAAAACAATACATGTATTATGCATCTTGAAGGACATGAATGAACAACTGCTGTTGAATTAAATAAATAAAAGTCATTTCACACACTGCCTGAATCCTGTTAAAGGTTTCTAGCCAAATAATGTAGCAGTGGCCTGTCAATTTCAGTCATTTCACGTAATGACTGAATTTTTTAGTCAGTTCATGAAATGACTGATTACACAGATTGACTGTAACATATACATGTTCAGTGGAGAAAACGTTAGTATTTCCCAATAAACGCGAAAACCATAAGTTCCATTGCAAAACGGTTGGAGCCAGTTACTAATAAAACGTTTGAGTTGAGTCTGATATCGTTCTCAAGCTTTCTGATTTGTCATATTTGAGCATATGCAGTCATGAGTCATTAACATCGGCAAAAAACATCTCCTGCTTTAATACCGTGGTCTGTGCGTTTGCTTCAAATTCAAAGCTATAGGTTTGTGTAAAAAATGACACCAAAATATCGAAATTATTGTGAAATAGTTTGCAAAAGCGACAATGGGGTGGGGTGGGGTGTTGAGAGTTAACTGGTATTGTATACAGTGGATAATCTGTTATTCTTTTCCAATAAACGCGTTTACTCTAAAACTATTATTCGCAGTGCAAACAGTTTGGAGCCAGATCAGACGCCGGGTAACCCGGCGTCTGATCAGGCTCCAAACTGTTTGCCACCAAGATAAACATGAAATATCAGAATTGTCCAAAAGTTGTTCTTTTCTACGTTTTAGTGCTTTGCGTTTGCGTACGTTTGCGTTTAAACGGGAAAGATTAACAGATTCTCCACTGTAGCAATCCACTTGAAAGACATCCCTGCTTTAATACTGTGGTATGTGCGTTGTTTCAAAGCTATATATGTAGTCATTTATGTCAAAATAACTGGAAAAATAATTTTAATATCGAAATTATTGTGAAATAGTTTGCAAAAGCGACAAGGGGTGGGGTGGGGTGTTGAGAGTTAACTGGTATTGTATAGCAATACACTTGATCTATGTCTGATCATACAGATCAATATTGACACAATGCATATTGAAAGTAATGCTAATAACCACGGCACAGTTAAACCTGCCTTCAATTGCCATTCAATGGAGATTTTCAATGGGCCGTTAAATACATGATATAGCTTAATGCAAGACAAAAGTCAAGCGGACGTCCCAATACGAGCCTATAGCGTGTTTTATTTGTCTAGCATCACGCTGCTTTATATTTGTCTAGCTTTACGCTGTCTTGCAAAACTTATGGAAAACTGTGGTAAACCGCCATGTTTTGAACGGCCGCTTTTAAACCTTTAGCTAACATTTGCAAATAGTTTGGATCCAGATCAAACGCCGCCTAACGCGGCGTCTGATCTGGATTCAAACTGTTTGTCACTCAAATAAAGCTTTTTTCAGTTCAGAAACATTTAAACTAATTTTGAATATCTTTTCGCAGATATATTTGAAGCAGACGACAATTCAACATGATGAGGTAAAATGTTGGTTTTACTGTACTTTGTTGTTCGACAATGGGTTAATTTAAATACGTTTGTTGTGTTGTATATATAGGTTAACCCTTTCACTCTCAATGACGTCATCAAGTGCATTTTAAAACAGTTTTGATACTTATCAGACGCCGCGTCACGCGGCATCTGATCAGGATCAAAACTGTTTGCCACTCGTTTGGAAATTATGTCAGTAATAATGCCTTAATTAACCCTTTAACCCATAGCCTGTTTCTAGTATTTAAGATATGTGACCTATTAAAGCAGGCTGAAAGTAAAGCAGAATGTGCCCTAGGGCACATTCTGCTTTACTTTCAGCCTGATTTAAGTTAATATCTGCTAGTAGATAGAACATATTTCTTATAGTACACATTCATGACAGTATAAAATGGAACTATTTTCTTTGGCGGATGAATAAAATGAATGCGCTAAAAGTCGCTCCTATAAGGGAAAGGGTTAAATCTATTTTGAAACGATATTGCAGACAACAAAACTGAGACAGACGACAATATGACGGTGATGAGGTAAACACTTCACGATAAATATGATAAAGAAAGGGTTCACTCTACCCCTGCATGCTTTAACCCTTTACCCCATAGCCTATTTCTAGTACTTAAGATAGGTGACTACTTAAAACAGGTTGAAAGTAAAGCAGAATGCGCCTTAGGGCGCATTCTGCTTTACTTTCAGCCTGCTTTAAGCTATCATGTACTATAATATAGAAAAATATTCCCTAAAATACATATTCATTACTGATTAAATTGGAACTATTTTCTTCAGCGGATGAATAAATCATAGCCGCTAAAAGGCGCTTCTATTGGGGAAAGGGTTAAACATTGACGTATGCAAAGTATGTAGAATTATACTTTTACATGTTTAAATTGAAAAAAAAAATCCTTAAGATAACTCTGCGTCTGATCTGGAGTCACGCTGTTTCACGGGGGGCTAACTAGGTATTACGATGAAATGTTTCTCTACGACAACCTATATGAGCATTATAACAAATTTGTATAGCTACGAAGGCAACTTTGTTTTCGTAGACAAACATTTCTCACTATATACACTGACTTCGTAGCAATACAAATCTGTTATAATACCTTTATAGGTTGTCGTAGAGAAACATTTCATCGTAATACCTATAGTTGGTCCCCCGTGTGTTTGAAAATACCAGTTGAGACAAAGGGTACATGCATATACATTATACATGGAATATTTCGGCTATATTCATTATGCTAGGTCAGAAAAATTATATAAGACGCCACAACATACGAGATTTGTTATAAACATTTTGCAAAAATAATATTTGCAAGCATTTAAACTATTCTACACAGTAATCAGTAAATATATTTGCTTACACTTGAACGTATATGCGGAAGTGGAAGAGAGAGACAGAGAGAGAGAGAGAGGGGGGAGAGAGACGCACAGCGAGATAGACATAAAATGCAAAGTAAAACATAGAGAAAGACAGAGAGAGACATATATAGACACTCAGACAGACACGAGAGAGAAACACACACAGACATAAATACATTCATAATTATAGACAGAAAGAGAGACACACAAAAACAAAGCGAGACTGGGATAGCGACTAACAGAAAGGCAGATAGAGACAGAAACACAATGCTAAAATACAGGAAGGGGCTAGAATGAGTCAGATAGACAGAAAGAGAGACAGACAGATAGAGAGATAGGGGGGATTGACAGAGAACGAGACAGAAAAACAGACTGGCAGACATAATAAAAATTATATAGAGACAGGCAGACAGACAAACAGAAAAGCACAAAAAGAGCCACTCAGAGAAAGAGAGACAGACAAATAAATTGAGAAATGGCGCAATAGAAGAGGGGTATACAGAACGGAACAAATGACTAATAACAGCGAGATAGACAAACGAGCGAGCCAGAAAGGGACTAGCAAAAAAGGCGCTGCTGTTGAGGAGAGGGTCCAACAAGTTAGCTCTTGACTTGTCGTTAGATATCAAGACTTGGTTATGTCTGACAAGATTTTAGCTGATTGCACCCACTGTGACCATTTTCTTCTCCTTTACAAAACTGTACCTGTAAGAATACGCCTTGTGCAAAACACTGTAGACCAAGATCATGGGACTCTCTGAGGAACACTCTGAGTCAGGGTCTGCAATGGTGGTTATTTAACAATACATTGCAAAAAAGCCCTTAATAATTATAGTCATGACTCAAAAAAAAGACTAGACTTAATTAAAAACTGGAATTTTCAGTTTTAAGATTCATGGGTGAATGCAGGGCTGCCATTTCTCCAGATATTTTCGAAATCTATGGATTTTTATCCTAGCAGATGGTAGCTTAAAGCAGGCTGAAAGTAAAGCAGAATGCGCCTGAAGGCGCATTCTGCTTTACTTTCAACCTGCTTTAAGTAATCGCGTTGGAAATCTCAGCACTTTTCAGGATCAACTTATGGCAGCCCTGCGAATGAGTTTAAAGACATGTGTAACTTATAAGCCACACTTACCGTGTTGGTAGTCGTACATCCCCACCTACACATAGTTGTCCTGTTGTGTCACTATGTCACTACTTGTCTTAGTTCACTATGATCTTATTCACTTTACACTGTTTGTTATCTTTAATTATTAAACCCATAGTGCTATAAAGAATACATTTCGTCCTTTCCTAAACTCGACGATACAACATGGAATATGTGGTTAACATTTAACAGCAGGTAAAAGTGTACACTATCGACTTTCTGAGCTAATGACTGTTCAATTTATTGTTTACCCTTATTATACCAAAATATCGCCTGCTTCAAATATAACTTCTGCAAAATATTAAATTTGTGGGTATTTTATTTTCAAGAATGAAGTATGAAAACGAATGTCAAATAGATCTAGTTTGGATCCTGATTAGACGCCGATTATCCCTGCGTCTGATCTGGATTCAGGCGTGTTTGCCAATATACAAGTAAGATCGCAGTAGACATGACAAGAGTAAGGCTTTGTTATGTCGGTATATTGTTGTCTGCTCCAACACTCGTCTGCTACAAAAAAAAAATCACCTGCTAAATTTACCAAAAGCATTGAGTTTATTAATATATTATGAGATAGTAATTGTTAATGTTTATAATTTATTCCCATACTGAAAATAGTTCCACTTAAAACAGTAATTAAAAATATTTGCTTAATCCAAGCAGACGGTAGCTTAAAGCAGGCTGAAAGTAAGCGGAATGCGCCCTGAGGCGCATTCTGCTTTACTTTCAACCTGCTTTAAGTGGTCACCTGCCTTTAAAACCAGAAACCGGCTATAGGGTATTTGGAAGCGGTGTAGTTTCGTAAGAATCCTGGGTTAACCCGGGGTGTACATTGACCTAGCGACCGGTTGTTTACGTGCGTTACCAGGTAGGGTATAGGCCAAGCACTTGAAAGGATCTCCTCTGTCATTGATTTTCGATTTTTGAGTGTCACCGGTGATATACCTACCTTAACAATGATAGGACATCAACACGGATATGTCTGTATGATACTGTTACAGTATACCCTCTCTAAAGCGCCACGCTAAATATAGCCCCTAGTGTTCCCCGTTCGATATACAGTGTTCCCTCTCTACAACGACCCTCCTAACAACGACACCCTCTTTACAACGACCCTTGCCGCTGTTCCCCAAACAAGACATTTATGTCCAACCTATTCACGACTGCAATGTTGTCTGTTTAAAGTTGTCGTCTGCTGTTTTTCTCAAAGTTACATAATGGACATTTTGACACAAAAATCTTAACTACGAGTAACAAACAGCTGGAATCCAGATCAGACGCCACGTTACGCGGCGTCTGATCTGAATTCAAGCTGTTTGCAAATATTCTAGCCGATTTCCCTCCCTATAATGACTCCCTCCGAACAACGCACACATTATGTATCTCCCATTGGATGTCGTTGTAGAGAGTGAGCGCTGTAGGTGCAATTTGAACTCTTTATCCCAAAGAGTGTTTCTAGTATTGAATATACCTTAACCCTTATACTGCGGTGATGTCGTCTGCTTCGAAATTGTCGTCTGCAAAATTTGTTAAATTTAGATTTATACATTTTCTTAGTAAAGAAACTTTGAGAAGAGTAGCAAACAGTTTGGATCCAGATCAGACACCGCGTTACGCGGTGTCTGATCTGGATCTAAACTGTTTGCAAATATCAATAAAGTCGCGACCAGCAGGCAAAGGGTTAAGGCGCATTCTGCTTTTCTTTCAACCTGCTTTACGCTATCATTTGCTAGGATATAGAAAGCGTTTCTTATGGTACATATTCTTGACTGTAAATATTCAACGGAGGAATAACTTAGTTGCGTAAAATGCTTATCTATGGACTAAAGGTTTAAATTAAATAAAGAACGAATACAATACAGAAAGCTCTTAACTCATTATCCCCTGAAACTTCCAATGGACAATTCCAGTTTGCAATAAAGGCTGGTCTATTTTAGACTATTTAAAGTTGTTTTTGGTAATAAATTTAAAAATGACAAACAGTGAAGTCTCTGATCAGAGGGCTCCTGCATGAGCTCTCTGATCAGGGACTTTACTGTTTGCATAGGACAAGTGTACTCTTCAAAGGTACACATTTGGTAAAGGACGCATTTATGCGTCGCAAGGGCTCAATGAGTTAATCGAGCTTTCTCTATTACTTTTATTTATTTTATACAGTCACCTGCCTTTACCGCTATTATTCAGAATAAGTCACAAAGTTTTTAAAACAGGTGATAACTTAAGGGCGAGCATACAGTGGAGAAAACGATACTCTTTCCCGTTTAAACGCAAATCGCTGAAATGTAGGAAATTACCATTTTTTTTTACATTTCTAATTATTGTTTTTAATCAGAGTGGCCAACAGTTTGGAGCCTGATCAGACGCCAGGTTACCCGGTGTCTGATATAGCTCCAAACTGTTGCAATGGATATCATAGTTTTAACGTAAACGCGTTTATAGGGAAAGAATAACGTTTTCTCCACTGTAGTTAATGCTAAAAGATCTTATTAGTTTTCGTAATTACTTTTTCCCTGCAATAAACAGGTAACCAACCCCGTCATAATATTGTCTGCATTCGCCTCTTTCCTCCATAAAACATAGATCTACCCATTATTTTACACATTCACCCCTAGCAACGAGTATACTCGTCATTCATAAACAGTGAGTTTTTGAAGATTACACCTGCATTTTGCAAACAGAGCTCTCTAATCAGGGTCTGCACTATTTGCCATTTTTCAAAATATTGTTATAGTCAACCTTGAATATTAAAAAAATAACCAGATTTAATTGGCAATTGGAATTGTCCATTAGATGTTTCAGGGGTAAATGAGTTTACCCATTTATGCCTGGATATTGGAATGGACTCTCCCTGTGTACTAACTGGAATATTTCTTTATAGCTATACTTGTACAAGGATGATCTAAAGACACTGCAGTGTTTGTACACACGATAGAAAACAGTGTATTTTTCAACTGGTTGCAATAATAACAATGTAAATTGGATAACTTTTACAGGGCTGCAATTTCTCCGAATTTTTTCTAAATTTTCGGATTTTTTCTGGTACATGGTAGCTTTTAAAAAGCAGGCTGAAAGTAAAGCAGAATGCGCCTTAACATGTCAACAAAGCTAGAAACAGGCTATGTCGTAAAGGTACGGTATGGTACGTAAAGGTACCTCATGCTGCATGTAACCATGCCTGAGATGAAAGAAAGTCCTGTTCTGTTCTGTTATATCGCACTTGAAAAATGCAAAATTTGGAAATCTTAGGATTTTTCATGTCAACTTATGGCAGCCCTGCTTTTAATATTGAAGAAATCGGACAGGGTACCCTACAAGAAACAATCCTATGAGGTTTTAAAGAGGCTCGCAACCGGATCAAGCATTAAAAATAGTAATTTGTAAATATATGTCAAATGCTTATATAAATGGGCAAAATTTAGTTTAGGATAATAAATTCTGTTAAAAAATGCATTTCCAAAAAAAAAAAAAGAAGAGGCTCTGGTGGGATTCGAACCCGTGACCATCCATGCGGAGAAAAAAATGAAAAATGAGGCATCGCCTTTACGCCCTCGGCTACGGACGCTCTCTATATATATGGTAGCGAATTAACGTACTTCAATGATAGCTATTAATAGAACATTATTCGGCTCAGGTTTATGTCTGACCCCGTGTAAAGAAGCAACAACAACAACTATACCGTTAGCTAACGCTATGGAAAAATGATGGAAAATATCTAAAAAACTAAGATTCGGTGAGGATTCTTGAGACGTTTTTTGGACTGATCATATTTGTTTAATGTCAAAAGCCAAATAATGCCACAAATTTGCTTTTATTTGAGTATTTTATTTTATTTTGACAAGAACACCATCCGGTTGCGAGTCCCTTTAAAATAATGAAATTGGTCCAATTGTTTCCAAAAAGAACAGGGCGATCACAACAGTTCGCCTTTGCATTTCGTGCCAGAAAAGTTAAAAGACTATGTTAACCCATGCGGTCAATAAGATCTGTTTTAAAGATCAAAACTATTTCAGAATACCTACCCGTATCCGGAAAGACTGTTGTGTGAATAAAAACTTTGATCCACCAAAAGACATTGTTTGTGCTCCCAAGTTTAGCTTTACGTGCATGGAGTGGTTGAACTGTGTGCGTTTCCGTCCCTGTCCCCTTTGTCCGCAGCATGTTACCAATATCACTGGGCTGCCATTTCTCCGGATTTTTCCTATAGCAGATGGTAGCTTAAAGCAGGCTGAAAGTAAAGCAGAATGCGCCTTCAATCTGCCTTAGGCAATCGTGCTTGAAAAATAGAAAATTTGGAAATCTTAGGATTTACTTATGATCTACTTATGGCAGTCCAGACACCACATCAGCTACAGGGATACCAACTTTGGCGTATGAGTACATCTTGGGATGGTGTAGTGGGCTTGTATCAAATTTCAGGTCACTGTTACATTGACCTTTGACCTCAATTATAGAACAAGAGCCGTATACGGCCCTAAATCGCTCACCAGGAGCCATTGATGTAAATGTAACATAAGTTACACCATGCCAAATATCAAAGCTCTAGCCACATTAATTTCAGAGAAGAAGAGGTTTGAAAATTTCACTATATAACTCTGTAAATTTGTGACCCCCGGAGCGGGGTCATTTTTGACCCCAGGAACATAATTTGAACAATCTTGATAGAGAAACTGTAGATAATGCTTTGTACAAAATATCTAAGCTCAGGGTACTGTGGTTTCAGAGAAGAAGATATTTTAAGTTTTAATTGGAAAAATCTATTTTTAGCTCCTGTGACCTAGATATGCAACGGACCTGAACCATATTTACAATATTGGTAAAGTACCTCTAGAAACTACACCATGCCAAATATCAAAGCTCTAGCTATATTAGTTTCAGAAATGAAGAGGTTTGAAGATTTCACTATATAAGTTATAATAACTCAATGTAAATTTGTGACCCCTGGGGCGTGGCCATTTTTGACCAAAGGGACATAATTTGAACAATCTTGATAGAGGACCTGTAAGTGATGCTTTGTGCCAAATTTCTAAGCTCAGGGTACTGTGGTTTCAGAGAAGATTTTTTAAGTTTTCATTGAAACGATCTATTTTTAGACCCTGTGACCTAGATATGCAACGGACCGGAATTACTTGAACAAGTTTGGAAGAGGACCATATAAGGATCATTCCTGCCAAGTTTGGTAAAAATCCATCCAGTAGTTTAGGAGATGTCGTTTAAAGAAATTGTTGACGACGGACGGACGACGGACACAGCACGATCAAAATAGCTCACCTTGGCACTTTGTGCCAGGTGAGCTAAAAACAGGAAGACTTGTCCGGGGAGGGGTGGTGGTGGTGGTGGTGGTGGGGGGGGGGGGGGGGGGGGGGGGGGTGTTCCTATATAACAACAACTATAGTGGTGCCAACTTTGTCGTGTAAGTAGTACAACGTGGGATGGTTTAGTGTCACATAATTCAGGTTACTGTGACCTTGACCTTTACATCATTAACAGAAAACAAGAGCCGCATGCGGCCCTAGATCGCTCACCTGAGGAACTACCGGTATTGTGTTAAACTCGATGCATAATAAAGTTTGTCGGTGCATGTATGTGGACTGTTGCATGAAACTGAAACAACTCGGTATTAGGTTTTCCTGTAGAAGTCTATGTAAAACTGATAAGCCCCGGGGCGGGTCCATTTTTGACCCTGGGGTCATGATTTGAACAATCTTGGTAAGAAGAGTTTTAAAGGTTTTACTACATAAGTCTTTGTAAAACTTATAAGCCCCGGGGCAGGGCCATTTTTTATCCGGGGGTCATGAATTGAACAATCTTGGTAGAGGACCATAAGGCAAAGCTAGATGCCAAATATAAAAGGTCTGGGTCTTAGGGTTTCAGAGAAGAAGAGTTTTAAAGGTTTATTCCTATATAAGTCTATGTAAAACTGATAAGCCCCGGGGCGGGGCCATTTTTGACCCGGGGGTCATGATTTGAACAATCTTCGTAGAGGACCATAAGGCAAAGCTAGATGCCAAATATAAAAGGTCTGGGCCTTACAGTTTCTGAGAAGAAGATTGTTAAAGGTTTTCCTATATAAGTCTACACTGATAAGCCCCGGGGCGGGGCCATTTTTGACCCTTGGGTCATGATTTGAACACTCTTAGTAGAGGTCCATAAGGCAAAGCTACATGCCAAATATAAAAGGTCCAGGCCATACAGTTTTAGAGAAGAAGAGTTTTACAGGTTTTCCTATGAAAAACTGATAAGCCCCGGGCGGGGCCATTTTTGACCCGGGGTCATTATTTGAACAATCTTGCTAAAGGTTCACAACATGATGCTACATGTGAAATTTGGTTGTCCTAGGACTTATAGTTATTGACAAGAAGATGTTTAAAGTTTTGACTTTAGTTGTCAATATTACGTAAATACGGAAAATGACCACGCCCTCTGGCGGCCATGTCTTTTGACGAATCGAAATTCTTTGAACAATTTTGAAAGTATATCAATTGAGAAACAGTTTGGTGAAAACCAAATTGAAATCGGACCAGTCGTTTTTTAGAAGAAGATTTTTTTAGATATCGTGCATGGTTGCCATGGCAACAAGACCGATTGCCCCACCCACCTTTTTTAAACAAGTTTTGAAGCTCACAACTACAGTATGTATCTGACCAAGTTTGGTTAAAATTGGGTCATTGGTTTCAGAGAAGAAGTTATTTGAAACAAATTGTGAACAGACGACACGGACACCGACACGGACACCGACGGACGGCAATCGATCACAATAGCTCACCTTGAGCACTTTGTGCTCAGGTGAGCTAAAAAAAAGTTTATGCGCCGAATGACAATCCTCCCTGGGGGCCTGTTTTACCCCTGCCTGTCGGCCCGTCCATTCGTCCTACCATCCACACATACGGTATATACTTTGTCCGGATAAGTCCTCCTACAGTTTTAAAAGTCATTTGAACTTAGTAATTTTTTGAATACATGTATAAGGTTTATGCAACGGTACACACATTTCTACATATGCCACTAATGTGCATATGGACAGGGTGATACATAGAGGGGCATCACATTTGTCTAACAGACAAACTTTGTCTGTAAGACAAATGTGATGCCCCCACTATTTGTCATCCATCCCTCTAGTAAGTCTAGTTTCATCTAATTTTCTTAGCTAAAACAATATGGCCGTCAGTGGGTGGGGCATATTTAAATTAATAGATTAAAAAAAACTAGACAATTTAATCTTGTTTATTTCTTACTTTTTAGGGAGGAATTTTACAATTGTTTTACAAAATAGCAAACAGTACTCCTAAACCTCTTAAATGGGTCTTCACTGTTTGTACAGTGGAGAATCTGTTATTCTTTCCCGTTTAAACGCAAACGCAAAGCACTAAAACGTAGAAAAGAACAACTTTGGACAATTCTGATATTTCATGCATGTCTATCTTGGTGGCAAACAGTTTGGAGCCTGATCAGACGCCGGGTAACCCGGCATCTGATCTGGCTCCAAACTGTTTGCAAGGGCAATAATAGATTTAGCGTTAACACGTTTATTGGGAAAGAATAACAGATTCTCCACTGTAAAGAAAGGTGCACTATTGACAGGTACATTATATGCAAAGAATGTATGTATCCGTCACTAGGGTTCAAAGGGTTAAATATATGTCAAACACTACAAATTTTGATTACAAACTGATTAGATGTCAAACTGATTTGGATCCAAACTGTTTGATGTTTTTAATATTTATATATTGAAGTTGTTTTAAGTAGGATAAAGGTCTTTTAAACCATTTACTCTATATATAGATAGTAATTTTTATGCATTTCATTTATTCCTCCATTGAAAAAACTAGCTCTAATTGAAAGTAAAGCAGAATGTGCCTTAACCCTTTACCCAATTTAACCTATTAAACCTAGGTGATCACTTAAAGCAGGTTGAAAGGAAAGCAGAATGTGACTTCAGGCACATTCTGCTTTACTTTCAGCATGCTATAAACTACCATCTGCTAGGCTAGATATAAAATATTTGTTATGGTTATTGTTTATGAGGATATAAACTGGGACTATTTTCTTCAGTGGAGGAATAAATCAAATACGTTAAACGTCGCTTCTATGGGGGAAAGTGTTAAGGCACATTCTGCTTAAAGCCACTATATTACTCCCACATAATCAGAATCAAACATTTTTCTTACATGAAATTTATGTCACTATCGTAAGCGTTCCATATAAAAAGAAGTAATACGTGGTGATATTTGAAGCAATATTGCTAACGAACAGTGAAATTTGTGGAAACAAGTAATCAAGTTTGTTTATTTTTGAATAGCGACGAAAATTTACGGACATACTCGGTAAAGCTCATTTGCATAATTCTATACAACAAGTCCAGTGCTTTACAACCAAAGAGAGACAACTCCTTTAAGTTTGGCCGTTAAACTGATGTAATGTATACACATTGTCGCGGCCGAATCAATCACGTGACCTTTATGCGATCGATCGAAAGTTCTCGGAACCAGCCCGTAATCTTATTTGTAAACAAACCCGCTTATAATGTAAACCACCACGATAAGAATTCGACACATTTAGGTAGGATTCTTTACGAAGTGGGTGCATATGTCAGGCTTCTTACACTCGATTTCACTTAGTTTTAATACATAGAAAATGCACACATATAAGAAATTGCGCATTTTAAACACCAATTTGAGTGGGATTGTGCCTTTAACTTTCAAACTGCTTTAAGTAGTTACCTGTCTTCAAAACTAGACCCTTCCTTTGCTGAAACAGGTGTCCCAGTATGTATATTTTGTGCATGGTTTGGACCCTGATTAGAGGGCTTCTTAAGAAGTCCCTCCAGTCATTGTCTGCACTGTTTTACTTTTTCTTCTCTTAGTGAGTTGATAAATGGTAAGTAGTACACACATGTTTCTTCTTTTGGAACATTTTCAGCATTAAAACTAGTAAATGACAAAACACAATTAATCATCATAAATGGAATAGTCAATATGAAAGGGTTAAATTAGAAAAAAGACAAACAATCAATAATATTCCTTGCAATTTTTTTTTTACATTAAACACTAGTATTACCTCTAAATTGAAGGGAAATTGATTATATGAAAGATAGGTGGCAACTTAACCCTTATCTCCCTGAAACCACAAATGGACAATTCTAGTTTTCAATTTGGTCTAGTCCATTTTTTATATTTCAGGGTAGATTTTTACAATATATGTCAAAATAACAAACAGTGTAGACCCTAATCAGATGGCTCTTTAAGGTCAGAGTCCACACTGTTTGCATTGGACAAGTGTACTCCTGACAAGTATATACATTTGTAGTTTGCAAATGATGCATATATGCGTGACTAGGGTTCAAAAAGTTAAAGCAAGGTAACAATAAAACAGAAAGCTCCTAAAGGAGCTTTCTGTTTTACTGTCATCTAGCATTAAGCAATCATCTGTTGTAATCACCTAATACTTATCACAGTTTCCTAAAAGAGCTTTCTGTTTTACTGCCACCTTCTTTAAGCAGTTATCTGTCAAAAACACATAATATTTATCACAGTTTAGTGGTGGTCGTGATAGAGGGGTTTTACTGTAATTTTGCCTTCATTTTTCTTTCTGGACATACAAAGCTTCAACTTCATTAAACAGTTTTAGTAGAGGTTTAGGATCATAGCCAATTATCCCATGTGCCCCCATTCTCTGTAATTTCAACATTACTCTTATAAACATTCCAATTACCCTGTCCATTAAATTACTATCTTCTATCTCCGTAGTTACAGTTGCTGTGTCATTATTAACATCAGGGTAATACAGATCAGAGTTACTACCAGTATTACCATCAGCAATCTCATCATCATCATTATCATCATCATCATCACATTCATCAAAATCCGTTTCACTATCATTTTGAAGCTTATTTTGATGACCATTCATAGAACTTTCTGACATTTGAACTAATTCAGTTTCAGAACATATCTCTAAATCTGACCCAATTCTTTGCGTACAAGGCAATTCAGTACCATCCTGCTTAGCCGTGGTATTATTTTTTACAGAAAATGTGTCTTTGAAAGCCCTCTCACATAGTTCCTGGTTGTCAGTGACTGTAGCACCTACTGTTACACTACTGGACTCCTCAGTGTCACTGTCACTGTATGTATCCATGATCATACCTAATCCCGAGTGTTTATTTACATTCCTGTAAGCCATGTTGTCTGGATTGGCTATTTTACAATTATTCCTATACTCAGATCTATCGCTGTCCTCTTCTATAGCAGCTCTGGTCTGAATTTCTCCCTCAGCAGAAACAAAACCATCACTTATATGTGTTAAAAATTGTGTATGAATTGCTCCTTTCCTACTTATACAAGATTTCCCCTGAGCTATACTGTCACCATTTCCATTGCTCAACTTGTCAACTTCATGTTCCCACTCATGATCACTCTCATATTCCATCTCACTATCACCTTTTTCCTCCTTGGCATTATTACTATTATCTACAACCATGTCAGAATCAAGGGAATTCTCACTGTCCATCTGAGCCTCTTCAAATTGTTTCACAGTTTTAACAAAGTTTGGCCATGTTTTGAGCATGTATTTAAGATATCTGATGAGGTAGTCAAGGAAACCGGTTTCTGGAGAGGTCAATAGGTCAATGAGGACTAGGTGGTCAAAGGCTATAGTGGTGGCAAACTGCAGGAAGTACCAGTGTTGGTCAAGCTCCAAACTGTCTGTGCTGCTGTATAAAGAGAAAATGATACAATACAGTATTCCCTCTCTTCAACGGCCCTTCGAACAACGACTCCCTCCTAACAACACTCCCTCCGCTGTTCCCCTAAACAAGACGATTATATGGGGACCACAATGGAAATAAGGGAAAATACATTTTTCCTTTTTTGTGCAATCCTTGGTATTAGTGAGCATATAATGTGCATTTTCATGTATCTGCATTATTTGTTATAGTTTTCTTTATATGTGTATGCATTTGTATTGCCATGTTATGCCACTATTGCCAAAATAAAATCAATCAATAATATCAATCAACCATAACACTTTCACTTCTGCAATATCTTCTGCTTTAAAGTGTCGTCTGCTGTTATAATGGACATTTTGACATAAAAAAACTTTTTAACAAGTGACAAACAGCTTGTATCCAGATCAGACGCCGCGTTACGCGACGTCTGATCTGGATTCAAGCTGTTTGCAAATGTAAGCCAGTTTCCCTCCCTATAACAACTCCCTCCGAACAAAGCACACATTTTTTGTCTCCCATTGGATGTCGTTGTAGAGAGGGAACGCTGTATATGCAATCAAAATTTGTGATTCAATTATTTTGCTTCTTAATATAGATAATTTACTTGAGAATTACAGAGTGTAATGATTTGTGATGAAATATCCAAAAATGCAAAATGTCATTCCTTCTCACATCAAGGGTGTGTCTAAACCTTTAACCATTACCCCATAAATACACCTTTTTACACCTCTTATTTATTCTGCCACTGAAACAAGTAATTCCAATTTATACTGTCACAAAGAAGTATTTTCTATATTCTAGTAGATGGTAGCTTAAAGCAGGCTGAAAGTAAAGCAGACTGCACATTAAGGTGCATTCTGCTTTACTTTCAACCTGCTTTAAGTGATCACCTGTCCTCAAAACTAGAAACAGGCTATGGCCCGGGGTAATGGGTTAATTATAGATAATTTACTTGAGAATTACAGAGTGTAATGATTTATGATGAAATATCCAAAAATGCAAAATTGCATCCCTTTTCATATCAAGGGTGTGTCTAAACCTTTAACCTCGAGACCTGATTCATGCCTAAATACATTGTGAGGGTATAACGTATATATCTTTGGCATTTGCGTATTTTGTATAATTGCACAAGTATAACCAAGGTGAAAATTGATGCTATCTCTCTAGCATGTTATCTATCTAAATATTTCTTATGGTGCATAAACATTACTGTATAAATTGAAAATTATTTCCTTCCATGAAGGAATAAATAGGGTAATGGGTTAAAGAGGTTTCTGGATCAGAGAGGTTTAGCAGCATTTCAAAAGATGTTAATTTGAAGGTTGCTTAGACAGGCGGCAGACTAATGCAGATTATAAGTAATGAAGAAAGCTCCTTTATCTACATTACTATTTTCTGAATTAAACAGACACTTGTCTTTTAATAGAAATAACAGACCACTTTTGTTACATATCTTTTGGAACAAGAGATGGTTTGTTTTTCAGCAATTTTCTGAGTTCACCCATTTAGGCCAAGTGGTGTGTATAATTAAGCACCTGTACAACCAGTTGTATTATGTAAACAGTGGTTAAGCTAGGTCTGCCCTGTTTGTCAATATGCCTTATTTTGTAAAAATACCCACAAATAGTCACAAATGGACTATACTTTATTGGAAACTGGAATTGTCAATTTGAAGTTTTAGGGCTCAATGAGTTTTTAGATTTTCACCGAGGCTACACTTTAACCCATTACCCCATAGACTGTTTCCAGTTTTGAAGACAGGTAACTACTTAAAGCAGACTGAATGTTAAGCAGCATGCACCTTAAGGCACATTCTGCTTTACTTCCAGTCTGCATGCTTTCAGCTATCATCTGCTATAGTACAGAAAATATTTCTTATGATACTTATTCATCATCATGACTTTATAAATTGAAACTATTTTCTTATGTGGAGGAATAAATTAGAAGTGTAAGAAAGGCATATTTATGGGGTAATGGGTTAAGTTTACCTTGACCCTAGCTCCAACAGCAGCAATAAAGCATCAATCCACATATCATCTTGATCAGCAAATACATCAGGTAACCATGGTAATAGCCTTGAATCATCTATACCTAGTCCTTCCTTCACACAATTATCCAACTTCAATAGTAAGTCACTAGCCATATGGTAACTGCCTGAGATAAGATAAGTTAGAAACAAACAATCAGTAAATGGACCTTTGAACACCATAGCCTTATTCTAGTATTTGAAGATAGAAGACCACTTAAAGCAGGTTGAAAGTACCCGGTCCCGGTAAAGCAGAATGCAGAATGCATGTTAAGGCGCACTCTACTTTACTTTCAACCAGCTTTAAGCTACCATTTTCTAGGATATAGAAAATATTTTTTATGGTACATATTCATTACTGTATAAAGTGAAACTATTTTCTTCAGTGGAGGAATAAGTGAAAGGCGTAAAAAGGCGAATTTATGGGGTAAAAGGTTAAAAACTTCTTTCTATCAAAATTATGTCTTTTTTTCTAATTGTTAGCATTCCTAGTTATTTTTTATGCAAAAAATATGGCACCTGGTGCATTTCATTTTTATATCCCTGCACGACATAGTCCTGAGCATATTGTGTTTGGTCATCTGTCTGTATTTCCACAAGTTTAACCCTTAGCCCGCCAAATAAATTGTCGTCTGCTATATTTCTCGTCTGCTTCAAGTTTCAAAGTGCTTCAAAGTTGCTCAAAATTGCTGAAAATGTTGTCCGAGTGTCAAACAGCTTGGATCCGGATGAGACGCCGAGTTACTCGGCGTCTCATCCGGATCCAAGCTGTTTGCATATGGAGCTATAGTCGTGAGTGGCAGGCTAAGGGTTAACCTTGGCCATAACTTTGGAATTACATGGGATAGAGACTTCATATTTTGCATGCTTGCTCTACTCAAGAAGCCTTTATGCTTGGTACAACTTGGATCATGTATGACAAAAATCAAGGTCATTTAGATGTCTAGTAGGCTGAATTTAACCTTGGCCAAAAAGTTGAAAACTGTTATAATCTGTACTATAAAAAAATGTATTCTTTATCCTAGCAGACCATAGCTTGAAGCAGGCTGAAAGTAAAGCAGAATGCGCTCTTAGGCGCATTCTGCTTTTCTTTCAACCTGCTTTAAGTAGTCACCATATCTTTAAAATTAGAAACAGGTTATGGAGTAATGGGTTAATTAGAATCTCTCTACTCCCAGCCTGCTATTTAAATTAAATTACCTCATACATTTAATTTGATTTCATTTGTTTACAATTTTTGATTTTTTGTTGCTTTAACAGTATTTTAGTCGGCTATGTCTAGCTAATTACAGGCAGAGGAAGACTTCAGATGCCTTTCATACACAAATCTGCAATTGGGTAGAACCATTAACCTTCTGAAAGCCAGCTAGAACTCTACCCAACATGAAAAATTCTTAGTGCCAGAGCTGGGATTCGAAGCTACAGGGGTGAGGAGCTTAGTGATTGTCAGTCACCGTGACTATAACTACTTGGCCGTGGAGGTCCTAGGTATGAGGTAAAGAGTTGAACTTGCTATACACAGCAATAAGAAAGAAAATATTTCCCATCATATAAAAGACAACATTTTTCAAACTAGTTTGAAATAGAGTAGATTAGATTTATTCCAAGTATGCTGTACATCACATGGTTATAACATCAATGCTTTCCCATAAACCATTTTAGCACATCATGAGTCTAGGATATATATCACAAAATTGAGGATTTCATTATTTCTATTGTGGTCAAGAAATATGATGGTCTGACATAAAGAGGCATTGAAAAAATGAAAATAAAATGAAAGCAGAAGAGATACAGGTACTAAAATCCTAGCTACTGGAAGAGAAGTGAGCTTTACTTTCAACCTGCTTTAAGCTATAATCTGCTAGGATAAAGAAAGTATTTCTTGTGGTGCCTATTCAGGACTGTAAAAACTGGAACTATTTTTTCAGCCGAGGAATACATTAAGGGCATAAAAGGGCGCATTTATGGAGTAACGGGTTAACTGATATCACATAACTGTACTAAACAGCTTAGTTGAGACTTTACTTAACCCACAACCCTCCAAACCTATTTCTACTTTGTAAGACAGGTATCCACTTAAAGCAGGTTGAAATGTAAAGCAGAATGTGCCAAAATGCACATTCTACTTTTATTTACAACCTGCTTTAAGCTAACATGTGCTAGGATATAGAAAAAAATTCTTAGGATACAAATTAATAACTCACTGTTTAACTGTATAAAGTGGAACCCCTTTCTTCAGAGTTCTGCTCTTACTTGTAAAATTTGAAATTTTATGCATTTTTTACTTAGAAAACCTTGATAAGGGTGTCAAACAGTTTAGAACCAGATCAGACCCCGCACGATGCTGCGTCTGATCTGGATCAAAACTGTTTGCATAAATATTTTAAAACCAGTAACAGGGCTCCAGATAAGGGGCGTTTTTCAAAAACTAAAATCTTTATTTCTGCTTTAAACCCTATGGTGTCACTACTCGTTAGAATCGTCTTGAAGAGACGATTCTAATGAGTAGTAACACCATAGGATTTGGTGCTGTACGAGTGAGAAAATGTTGTATTTGTTCAGAATACTCCCTCTTATCTGGAGTCCTGCAGTAAGCGAATGAGTTAAGGTACAATCGCCCTTGAAAATTGGAACTTTTGGATTTTTTATGAGCGACTTATGGTAGCCCTGCCATTTCAAAGTGAATAAAATCTTAAAATTGTATGAGACAGATGTTGATGGAAAAACCATTTTTTCGAAAGCCATGATTAAGTAAATATTTATGTGATAATTAGGATTTTTCTTTTTAACCATACATTCAAATATCTAAAAACTTAAAATGTGATTTTTTTTTTCTTTTTTAAAAGACAACTTGCATTAGGTATGAAGCTAGTTGGTTGTACATATTATAATTTCATTATATACTTACTATCCTTGTCTTTCCATAGAATTGCTGCCATACCAAGGGAGAGAACACACCACTCTCTAAGATGAATCCTGTCAACCACAGACTTATCTCCCTTTTCCAACATTTCATCACCAACAAAACTACTCATTTGACCAAATCTCAAAAAGATACGTTTCATACCAATAGAAGATAGTTTTTGTTCAAATATTCTTGCTAATTCCAATAGATATTTTTCTACAGACTGTTCATGTAAAGAAGTTTTCGTTCTAGTTTTCAATAAATATGACATAGGTTGAACTATGTAATACAAGGTCATAAGCAATTTTCTTTTCACAAAATTCCCAATATCAGTACTAAATAATAAATTTAAAAGCAATGAGATGTTTCTTAAGTTTGCATTGCACACAGATCTGGAGATTTCTTCGTTCTGATAAGTATTTAATAATTTTGCAATCTTATAGAATATGGAGACAAACTGGTACAGGAATTGGTCTGATACTTGTCTGTATTGGCCAGTGTTATACATGTGACCTACATGATTCACAGCTGACTGTAGTTTGGACAGAAAGTAGCAACAATGCGGGTTAGTCTTTGACAGAAGGTCTCTGCACATTTCTAAATAGTAGGTGAGAGTTCCACTGCAGCTGCTGGTCATCAAAACTTCCTCGATCAAGGTAACACCCTCCTGTAGAAATACAATATAGATAATACCTCTCTATTACAAACACTAACTTGAGTTCAATATCAGGTATCCAGGTAACACCCTCCTGTAGAAATGTAATATAGATAATACCTCTCTAATACAAACACTAAATTGTGTTCAATATCAGGTATCAAGGTAACACCCTCCTGTAGAAATACAATATAGATAATACCTCTCTAATACAAACAATAAATTGTGTTCAATATCAGGTATCAAGGTAACACCCTCCTGTAGAAATACAATATAGATAATACCTCTCTAATACAAACAATAAATTGTGTTCAATATCAGGTATCAAGGTAACACCCTCCTGTAGAAATACAATATAGATAATACCTCTCTATTACAAAAAATAAATTGTGTTCAATATCAGGTATCAAGGTAACACCCTCCTGTAGAAATATAATATAGATAATACCTCTCTATTACAAACAATAAATTGAGTTAAATATCAGGTATCAAGGTAACACCCTCCTGTAGAAATATAATATAGATAATACCTCTCTATTACAAACACTAACTTGTCTTAAATATCAGGTATTTAAGGCAGGGGACTGCTTCAAGCAAAGCGTAAATCAAATATTTCTGTTTTACTTTCACCTTGCTTTAACCCATTACCACATAAATACGCTTTTTAACGCCGCTCAATTATTCAAATTTAAAAGAAAATGTGATTCCTATATAGACCCCCACCACCGGTGGCGTGGGGGCATAAATAGTTCCTCTTTATGCAGTAATAAATATATACCATCAAAATATATTCTATATCCTAAAGATAGTAGCTTAAAGCAGGCTGAAAGTTAAGCAGAATGCGCCTTCAGGTGCCTTCTGCTTTACTTTCAACCTGCTTTAAGTGGTAATCGCTATCTTCAAATCTAGAAACAGGCTATAGGGTTATGGGTTTAGCTGTCACCTGTCATTGATACAATCAATCAGCCTTCTTTTTAGAGTTGTAATAGAGAGGGTTTACTGTATTTAGTATGCCAAAAAGCTAAGAAAGTCAAATTGGTTCCAGGTCGAACTCAAAACGTTTTATTTGGTACAAAAGGCCCACAACTGTCAAGCCAATAATACAGTAAAACCTCTCTAATACGACCACCAAAACAAAGGCAAATTGATTGTATAACAGACAGGTGACATCCTAAAGAAGCTTTCTGCTTTACTCTCACCTTACTTTAAGCAGTCACCTGTCAAAAACACCTAATATTTAACACAATTTAGTGGTTGTAATAGAGGTTTTACTGTACATAATAGTTCTATAATACAAGTTATATACAACAAATATTTTCTCCATACAGAGTAGCCTGTAAATGGTTACCTGTGGTTTGGATCCTTTTAGCCACATTTTTGCACATGTGCATACCTATTGTAACATTTGTTAATAGTTAACCCTTTCAACCCTACAATCCTCTGTAGAAATTACTTATTACAAATGCAAACAGTGTAGACCCTGATCAGAGGCCTCCTATAGGAGCCCTCTGATCAGTGTCTGCACTGTTTGATATTTTCATTCGTTTTTGTTGTCATAACCAAAAATTCAATAGAAGACTGATTCAAAATGATTGTACTAGAAGAGTCCAAAAGGATAATGAATACCCACAAGAGATATTTAGGGTTGAAAGGGTTAATAGATCTAATTCTTAACTGAATAGACATTAACAGAAATATCAACGAAAAGTGGTAAAACACATTCAAAGTGAAAATAAATGTACTTATTTTATAACCAGGTCGCTACTCTCGATCGCACGGAGGCTGTCATGTCAATTAGCACCCTCCAATTGTACAATTGATAAATGGGTAAAAATTGCATTGTCATTTTCTAAAACCAGTGCAGTTCTAATGCTATAGTCCGCTGTTACATGCAATCAAAACATTTTGGTGATAATTGTAAATGGTTTTGTTTCAAAATAACTTTTATGCAACTTATCAGTAAACAATAACATTAGATAGTTAGAACCAAAACATACCTCCAATACATGAATTGGAAAAGTTATGTGTCTTTCGATTGTCTAATTTTTGTTGGGGGAAATGATTTGATGAACATACCTTGTGAGCTGTACCTAGCTAAGGGAAGCAAATCCAGCAAATTTATTACCTAAATGTCTACCAGACTATGAGCAGAAACCTTCTGCAAAAGGATCATCGAGAAGGGTCCGAATGAACAAGAATCAAGGATATATTAATAAAACAAAAGAGACTAAATTTTTGTAAAACTTGGAAAGAGGGTGCATTAATTAAACATATATGTCCCTGGTGGAAAATTAGTCCAAATTAAATTTCAAATCAAGATTTGCTGATATGGATAGATTGGGAAAAGTCCAAGGGCATAACTATCCAAGCATTCTAGTTAGTGGTGTTAATGCTAGACAAAATTGTTTAGTACACATGCTAACATAAATTTCAAAAATCACTAAATGCCCCCTGCATCAGTAGATGCCAAGGGCATAAAAATTCGACATGATAATCATCTTTAACGTTTTACTCCATAGATACCGGTACTCATTTTCACTCCTTTCATTATTCCTCCACTGAAGAAAGTAGTCCCAACTCATACAGTCATAAAAATGTTATTATAAGAAACATTTTCTTTATTCTAGCAAAAGATATGAGGGGTGTTTCATAATTAATGCAACTAGATCAATAACTTTATTAGTATGAGTGCAAAATGCATGTGTGATACGTCATTCAAAAGAGTCATTTGTCGCCTACACATAGAGGATAATTGTTTTTTTCAGTATAAGATAGAAATTAATCCATTGAGTGAAAATATAACAGTCTGATGTTCACGAAATGGATTAAATTCGATCTTATACTGAAAAAATACAATTATTCTATTTATTTATGCTTTTAAGCCACTTTTTAAACGAAATTGTTCGACAATTGTGAAAGCGAAAGTACATGATTTACCCCGTGTTGAGCCCCAAGTTTACATCGAACACATTAACGAAACAGTTTCCCGTATGATGACGTCACTTATTTATTGATTTGACGTCATCCGAATTACGTCGTTGCTCCCGATTTTGGATTCGTGTTCTTCCGTTGAGTGGTTTGCGACAAATCGGACTGCCGGGATTTAACGATAAGACACGATTGACTACGATTTTTGGGGAGCCCTACGGGGAAAACGGCGATTGGTGATAATCCACTGCAGTGGATTACCAAGTGATAATCCACTGCTATTTTCCGGTAATCCACCGAAAAGCATAAATAAAATGGTATAATGCACAGTTAGATCACATGACTAGACAAGTCACACTATGAGCCTAAATGACCCCAAGTGAAGGGCACTGGACTGTTTTTGTGTATTTTTGAGGTAATGTTTCGAACAAATTTTGATACTGTAATTACCATGACGGTTTTATTATTTAAAATAATTTTATGAAACTTTCGGTCAGATTTATTTAGACAATTATACACACATTACGCAATTTAAAATAATATTATTTCACAAAATGACAAAAATATAGGTAATATTTAACTCTTACTGCAAAAATCATAAAAATGACACTACTGTTATGTTCAAGAGGTTTTGTTGAAACCTAAAACACATTTTGTTATATCAAACTATGCTATAATTGAAGTAATTGAAGCAGATGTTCATGTTTTAAAATCAAATTATAGATAAACGAATCTAGAAAAAATTCATAGCGTTAGAAAATTCATGTCAACTTTTTTCATAAGCAAAATGAGAAATTTTATTTTTTTAAAAATGAGATTTAAAACAGCTGAGCCTTTTAATTGCAGTGACCTGGAAAGAATTTTTTTCTATGTGACTATGGCCCATCATCTATAATTTTTTATGTGACATTTCAAAAATCTATGTGACATTTTGAAATTTTATGGGCCAATTTTTAAAATGCTTAGATTTCAATAAAAATCAATGTTTTTTACATACCTTTATTCGTAAGTAAGAACTTAAACAGGTATACTATTTCTGAACTAAAGGTGTGTGGCATATCTGATTGAAAAATAGATAATCATATGATACAAAGTGCACAACCCTATGCATTTGTATTCGTTCTAGTTTGTTAAATTAAGTCTAGAGGGCGTATCGCGGGTGTAGCCCATACTGTTGTAGCAGACGGAGTTGGGTCGATTGCTATTAATTATGACAAATACTTACATAACTTGTTGACTATTCATCCCCAAATGATCAAATTCTATAAAACATCCAATCAATCACCTGAAATATCCGTCAGTCTGGTGTTTTCAGCTATTTTATTTAGTAACAGGTTCGACGAAGAAGTTCAAACTTTCCTTAAAATCCGTTGTATCTGATAGACAAGTGTCCAATTTAGAATCGTTTTCTCAGTCTATTAACTGTATAATTCATATTTAGAATCGCGTCTTATGAAGAAAGAATTCGATCCCGGCGTGTGCTGGTTTTTTTTACTTTGTTGTATCTCTCAATCGTAAATCTTTCCAGAAATGTCCACGTTTAGTGTCCTCGATTTTGTCGAGGCGCCATTGTTGTTGTTGTTGTAATCGTTCCCACCTTTATAGGTGAACCTCTTCTTGAAGAGTTGAACAGTTTTGCACTATAATCCTCCACCCGAATCGTAGTTATAATATGTATTATATATATACACTTATATACATTCACAGTCACTGTACACTGGTTTGTTTTGTTTTGGGGGTTGCCCACCGGCTTTTACAATTTACTATTTACGGGAAGTAGCACCAATGTTGAAGACCTTGCCGTTCCCATTATGCCTATCGGATCTATAATTACTTATCATCCTGTATCTTGCACAATGTAGAGAATACATGAGACGTCGGCAATGGAATTCTAAGTCGTAGATTCTCCGGTCCTCTTTCTTCTGTATATTAACATGGGTATAGTCTAGTATAATGTCTAATTTTCTGTTCATGCTGAGATTTTCAAAGCTAATGTTGGCTATTGAATCTAGCTGTTTGGTAATTTCATTTAGTATAGGTTGTCTGACTTGTTCTAGTATGGTACAGTCTAGAATGAAGTGTCCTAAGTCTTCCGGGTTTTCACCACACAGTTGACATGTAGGATCTATGTTGTTCTGGTTGAACTTTGCTCTATTGGTTTGTAGGATATAGGTTCCCGTCAATATCTTTATTTTAACTGGTAATCTGTTTATCTCTCGTATGGAATTGTTGGTAGTCTCTATATTGGGATGAAGTTTCCAAGGTTTGTAGGTTACATTCATATGTTGAAGACTATGATATTTCTTTCCAAGACTTTCCAGTCGCTCCTCTACTGTTGCTGTTATGGCTGTAAATACATTATTCTTCCATTGTTTCTTCAGTGGAGGTGTATCAAGAAGTTGTTTGGGGTCACCTAGGTCATATTTCCAGAATATTTTCTTTAAATCGTTGAACCAGCTTGCACTGTTTGTTGGTTTGACTGTTAATTGTCGTCTTGCCAGTTTCTTTTCTGTACTGGTTTCCGGTTGATGACAAAGATTATTGTAGAATGTTAATATTTTGATATCAATTTGCTCTTGTATAGGTATAAAACCTGATAATATATAAACAGCAGGATCTGCAACGTTTTGTGGTAAGGATAAAACTTGTTTAATTAGCTTCTTTTGAAATGTTTCAAGTTGTCCGACAAACTTTTTTGTAGGTATTAGTATTTCCATGCCATATAGGAGGATAGGTTGAATGTATGTTCTTATTAAATGTAAAGATGTTGCTGGATCTAATCCATTCTCGCCATGAAGTCCTGATGCCATTAGACTGTATGCGGTTCTTCTGGCTTTTTTAATGTTAGCTTCTACTGTTTTAATCATGGTTTCTGCTATTGTTCTCCCCCTCTGGATTCCGAGATGAGTGGAGTTCTGAACTTTCTTTAAATCTTTTCCATCAAGATCATAATTGGTGTGGTATTTATCTGAATTGAGTACAACTGTTTTATCAGGTTGGAGCTTGTATCTTTGTTTCGTACTGAAATCGTATGCAAGGTCCAGTAGTATTTGGGTTTCACTCGGATCTGAGCTATTGATTGTAACATCATCAGCACATGCTGTGGCAGGACACTCAACATCTCCTATCTTTATTCCTCTTCCAGTAGCTTTAAACTGATGTAGGAGTGGGTCTATGTATATTTTATATAGGTCAGCACTCATTATGCCTCCTTGTCTGATACCTTGTTCAATATTAAATGTGTCAGAATTGTTTCCGTTCCATTTTATTGCCGTAGTTGCATTAGAATGAAGACTGCTTACAAGTTCCCAGTGTGCGTCCTTTACGCCAATATGGAATAGTCGTCTCATCATGTTCTTATGATTTACAACATCAAAGGCCGATTTTGCATGTTTTTTGCATCGATTTTGTTTCGAGTCAATTTCAAAATATGACAGCGCTATTTTTAATGCCGTTTTATTTGTCAATATTTCCTATTGAAAACAGTCTTACAAAGATGAAAAAGACATAATACTTTGTAAAACCGACAAAAAAAGACGCCTAAGAACCATCTTTTTTACTTGTAACACACGTAACGGTAATACACATATGCCAAAACACGGGTGTTCGCAACATATAGGGCCTATTGAAATGTGCATAGAAATTCTGCTTCGCAATTTCGGCATATCTCTTTATTTTCTAATGGGTTTTTTCATAATGTATCGTTGGAAAATCAATTCAAGAAATTAACTGTCGATCTACATTCATATAAAATGTTCCCGAGTATCATTGCGTTATACGCGTCCAAGCTGTTGTGTTTGGGAATGAAATCGGAATACTTTGCTATTTTCGCACAAAAAAATGTCGGAATTGGCAAGAAGTTTCGATTTGTTAAAGGTAAATTTCGATGTTTAATTCCACAACGTGCAGCTAATTTCTATTGAAAAAAGACGATTAAATCCTCCAGAAAAACGAATTAGTTGTTAAACGATAGAATCAAGCCATCTAGCATACAGGACATTTTGCATTTGAAAATTATGGTAAGATAAAATCGGCGAGACGCTGGGCGCACCAGTTGGAAATTCTATGTGACATTTTTTATTTTTATGTGACTATGGCGCATGGCGCGTGGGTTTCCAGGTCACTGAATTGTAATGAAATCTTATTTATATTAAATTCCAGACATTAACTGATATATTTCAAAAACAAAGTATAGAAATTTTACTTTCAAAAAAGTTGTTAGGTCAATAAGTAAAGTCTGAAAAGTGGTATGTTCTAGTGCCCTTGAGGAGGGGTCATTTAGATAAGTATTGTGATTTAATTCGTAATGTGATCTAACAGTGCAGTATACCAGCGTGAAGGTGAGAAATTTCCCTTTCCAATGATATATCACACATGCATATTGCACTTATTATATAGAAGTTATTAATGGGGTTGCATTAATTATGAAACACCCCTCGTAGCTTAAAGTAGGCTGAAAGTAAATCAGAATGTGCCTTAAGGCACATTCTGCTTTTCTTTTAACCTGCTTTAAGTGGTCACCCATCTTCAATACCAAAACACAGGCTATGGAGACCGAGTATTGGATCTGTAGTTCATAGCTGCAGTAAGAACACAGTCTTTCTTCTTTTGGCAACTGAATGGGAACATAGTTTGGCATTTTATACAAGCAATGATAGGAATGTTAACCCATTACTCCATAAATACACTTTTTATTTTTCCTCCACTGAATTGAAAAGTTTAAAGTTATACAGTCAAGAATATATATCATAAGAAATATTTTCTATATCCTAACAGATGGTAGCTTAAAGCAGGCTGAAAGTAAAGCAGAATGCGCCTTAAAGCACATTCTGCTTTACTTTCAACCTGTTTAACTTTAATGGTCACAAATTTTCAAAATTAGAAACAGGCTATGGGGTAATGGGTTAAACGCTGTGATATGAAACTAAGCCTGTAACTAATACTTACCTCAGTACTTTCAACTTTCATCATTGCTATGAATGTCTTCTGACCTTGGTATACAACAAATGGATCCTCCGTAATGACAATGAGGTTCTTCTGAAAGAATTAAGCAACAGATGTGACTTACATGTAATTTCAGATATATCCAGTCTAAGTTAAATGTCAAATTGCCACCAAGTAACAAAAGTCAATTTCAAAGCATACAGATTTCAAATCTGTATTATTTTCAGTGACTGCTTAACCCAATATCCATTTTACTCGGTTAATATGTTCCTGTACTGAAGAAAATAGTTCCATTTTATACAGTCATGAATATGCCCCATAAGAAAGGTTGTCTATATCCTGAAATTGTCTACTCTCATGGCTATTTTTCAGAACGTGAACTTGAAAGTGCATGCAAATCATGCATTATGCCATGCTGTTTCCTAACAACAGCAACAACCCCCCCCCCCCCCCCCCAGATATTTTAGTTATATTTGAAGTTAAATGGTTGCCACAGTACACGGTGGAATTTTTTAAAGAATTTCATGCACATATACAGCAAGCATATCAACGCATACAATATTTTAGTGTGAAATCTTGAGTATAAAACATTTTGGGATAATATATTTGCACTGCAACACAAAATTTGAAAATATTCAAAATTTGTTGGATTTTTTAGTTTGTGAGTATTTCCATGCAGTTTTGTTGCCTTAGCAACAAGACGTAGTTAACTAGTTATGACTGAGCTATATATCAGTCTACATCTGTAAACATTTACCTTAAAGCGAGCTACTTTTGGATCTGTCACAGACAGACCCGAGACGGGTGCTGGTGAATTCGCCTAGAGACGAACTCGACTACAAATTACAATTACTGAATTAGATATATAGTAACCCAAATGGTGAATTCGCCTAGAAAGCAATTATATTTAGAGTTATATTGGAAAATGCGTTATTCGAAATCATTTTTCAAAGGGACATTAAAAAAATAAGGTATGTGGTTAATTTTGGTACTCATTTTTCGAAAATATAATTTTCTTCAAAGTTTCACTAAAATTCCAAGTTTTTTTCAGCATTTTTCTCGGCTATTATATTGCACACATCTATTACCTAACCGGAACCGCTTTTGCGATGACGTAAGCAAACCGCACGCACTTTATCAAGCGTTTTCAGCGACGTAGCCAGGCTTGAACGAATGATACGCACATCAGGGGGAGGGTGCGGGAAGGGGGTACCCCGTCCTGCTGGTGGGGGTCCGGGGGGCCTCCCCCGGGAGAAAATTGAAAATTAGAAGTAAAATGGTGAGCTCTGAAGTGTGTTTAGAGGGATTTGGAGCACTGAATACGAGCTATGTGAACTATACAATTGTGTCCAAAGCTCTGTTAAAACATAAAATTAAATTTTGTGATTAGCATTTTTTCTTAAATAATTTGACTTTTAGGCGCAGGAGTGGTATATACAAGAAGCACTGTACATAGTATTTGATGATGCCGACTTAAATTTGTAGTTGTTGAGATCCTGAGTTTCCGAAACTCGAACTTGAAAAATGCAAGTAGGGGTTCGGGGGTCCTCCCCAGGGAGAAAAATGGAAATAAGAACTGAAATGGTGAGCTCTGAAGTGTGTTTAGAGGGATTTGGAGCACTGAATACGAGCTATGTGAACTATACAATTGTGTCCAAAGCTCTGTTAAAACATAAAATTAAATTTTGTGATTAGCATTTTTTCTTAAATAATTTGACTTTTAGGCGCAGGAGTGGTATATACAAGAAGCACTGTACATAGTATTTGATGATGCCGACTTAAATTTGTAGTTGTTGAGATCCTGAGTTTCCGAAACTCGAACTTGAAAAATGCAAGTAGGGGTTCGGGGGTCCTCCCCAGGGAGAAAAATGGAAATAAGAACTGAAATGGTGAGCCCTGAAGTGTGTTTAGAGGGATCTGGAGCACTGAATACGATCTATGTGAACTGTACAATTGTGTTCAAAGCTCCGTTATAACATAACAATAAATTTTCGGATTAACTTTTTTTTCCGCTAAAATAATTTGACTTTTAGCCGCACGAGAGGTGCATGAAGCACTGTATTTGTTTTATGATGCTGATTTAAATTTGTAGTTGTCAAGATCCTGAGTTTCCAAAACTCGAACTTGAAAAATGCAAGTGGGGGTAAGAAAAATGGAAATAAGAACTGAATGGTGAGCTCTGAAGTGTGTTTAGAGGGAATAGTGACACTGAATACGATCAACGTGAACCATACAATTGCTTTGAAGGCTCTGTTTTATTAGACATAACCTTTTTTTGTGACTAATTTTTTCCACTACTAGAACTATTTGACTTTTAAGACTCGCGAGAAGTACACGAAACACTGTAGAAGTTGTTCAGGCTTCCCACTTTGTAGTAACTAAGTTCTTGATTTTCTGAAACTTGAACTTGACAGATGAAAGTGGGGGTCCGGGGGTCATCCCCCGGGAGAAAAAATCGAAATAAGGAACTGAAATGGTGAGTTCTGTGTGTTTGTAGGGATTTTGGACAACTGAATACGATCAATGTGTATAACCTATATATTTCCAAGAACTTTCGACTTTAAGACGATTTAGGTATACATTATACGTACGATCCACAGTGTATATGAACTATGAAACATTGTTGGTGGGGGATTTTGGGCACTAAATACGAACTATGTGATCCATACAATTTTCAAAGGTTCGTTATATAAGACATAACATTATATTCTGTCTAACATCTTTTTCTGCTAACTATTTGACTCAATGTTTAGACGCACGAGAGGTACATGTAGCAGATTATATGTAGCACCGTAGGCTTGAGGCTGCCACCGTTCTTGGTTTTCTAAAACTTGAAATTGATCAATGCTGAAGGGGGGTCCGGGGGTCCTCCCCCGGGGAGAAAAAATGGAAATTAGAACTGAAATGGTGAGCTCTGAAGTGTGTTTGAAATCTTCATTTTAGACTTTAAGGTCTAACCCCCCTTAGCCTTCGGTTTTTATGCCATTTTTGGCCATGTTTGATTTTTCATTTTTCAAACTGATGTTACGCAAGTGCGTACGTGCGTATCGCTAGCTACGCCCCTGGTTTTTGTGAGGCTTCCGGATTGGTAGGAAGGGTCCGGTTATGGAGAATGGAGGATATGTAACCATAAGATTTTTGATTTATTATAATTTATAGAACGTGCATCAAATTTTCTGTAATATATTTATCTGAATCTGAATATAGTACGTCGTAGAATCCTATAAAGGCTTTTACACGAAATAAGCAACTATGATAAAAGCAACACACTAGTATTCTCATAAATCCCTTGGGAGCTTTCTTTCTCAGTGACTCTATTTGGCTTTCAAAGACACGTCTCCATGCAGACAGCCATGACAGTTTCATATCCCTGGACTCAGCGACCACCTGAGAAAGCAATATTTCATTTGACAGAGATGTAACTATTTCATTCGATATTCCCAGGTCTTTCTGTGCGTGAATGACTTGATTTTGAGCAGATTTCAATTTCCCAATGTCCGACATGTTTGTGTTTATACATTTGTAGTGCTCTCCCTTGCAAAACTGGTTTCCAGCCTAACTTTGAGTATCGTATGCATAAAGCCAGACCGAACACCAGAATATTGGGAAGATAATCCCTGGGACCATTAACTATTGCGGGCAAATCTACGGGAATTACGGACGATTCGTCAAAGTGTAAACTCGTCACAAAGGCAATATATAGTAATGGCAAAAGACGATTCGTCAAAAAGGATTTTGTGTTGGGGTATATACTAACCTGTTATATATGGTTGAGATATATAGAGGATAATCAATTTCTTTGGATTGATATGAAAAATATATCACGAGAATGGGTTGTTATCTGGTTACAAAACGAGTCCGCAGGACGAGTTTTTAACCAGATAACAACCCATTCTCGTGATATATTTTCATATCTATTCAAAGAAATTGATTATTCTATTTATTATATATATTTTAATGACGTTGATCACATTACAGAAAAAACACACACAGAATTGATTATTTACGTCACAAAACTAATTATGACGTGACATCACAAAAAGTGATATCATCACTACATGTAGTGATGATATCAACAGTGACGATATGAAATTTATCTAACTGAGAAATCTCTATAAATCATTGATAGGTATATAATAAAAGTTACTCTTACAGTGCTGCAATATTCTAACTAAATATAATATATATTCCCGAGCGTTTATATTTCTCTACCTCTAACCTGTAATACACAGGTACTTGACACATACTTTATTATTACTATACTTCTATTATAGATACAAGGTATTTAAACAGCGCAATTCGACACCTAGTCTTTACTATCGACTTTAACTGATGCTAAAATAGACTCGATCGCCGATATTCTCTTGTGGTACCCTCGGGAAATGATTAATTTATCAATATCTACTTTTTATTTCATCAAATTCCGTCAAATAACGCCACAGTACGTGAATTATAACGAAAATGTGCATAAAAAAGTTTTATGTTTTTTTTTGTTTTTTTTTAAAGGGGGGAGGGGGTTCATAGATAATAAAGTATGTGTCAAGTACCTGTGCTGTAATATGTATAGGTTAGACCATGGTTGCAAGCGAATAAACGATATAGTTCGAGGGGGCGTTTATTCGCGCGCAACCATGGTCTAACCTATTTAGCACTGGCTTGGGCTCGAGGAAAACAAGAAGACCCTTCGTTTCTGCTTTTTGTTTTAGACGAAAAAGTCATTTTATTTGTAATATAATATGGAATAGGCAAAGCCTATATGCGAGCACTGCTAAACCACAGGGGACCGTCACAATAGAAGTCTGAACCCCAAAAGAAAAAAAATGTATAAACACTAGATATATAGACTTTGTATACACTTTTTAGCTCACCTGAGCCAAAGGCTCAAGGTGAGCTATTGGGATGGCCCTGTGTCCGGCGTCCGTCGTCGTGCGTCGTCCGTCGTGCGTCGTCGTTAACAATTGCTTCAAATGACATCTCCTCCTATACCCCTTGACAGAATTCAACCAAACTTTACAGAAATGTTCCTTGGGCCAAGCTCTTTCAAATTTGTTCAAAGAATTAAAAACAATGCAGAACTCTGGTTGCCATGGCAACCAAATTGAAAAAATAAGGAAATCTTTAAAAATCTTCTTGTCAAAAACTGCAAGGGCCAGAGCTTAGATATTTAGCACATAGCATCATCTACAGGTCCTCTATCAAGTTTGTTCAAATTATGCCCCAGGGGTCAAAATTGGCCCCGCCCCGGGGGGTCACAGTTTTACATAGAGTTATATAGTGAAATTTTCAAACGTCTTCTTCTCTGAAACCAATGTGGCCAGATATTTGATATTTGGCATGGAGACACTTCTAGATGTCCTTTACCAAATTTGTTCAAATGGTTGTGGTCGGTTGCATAACTAGGTCACAGTAGCTAAAAATAGATTTTTTCAATGAAAACTTAAAAAATCTTCTTGTCTGAAACTACAAGGGCCAAAGCTTAGATATTTGGCATATAGAATCGCCTACAGGTTCTCTATCAAGTTTGTTCAAATTATGCCCCTGGGGTCAAAATTGGCCCTGACCCGGGGGTCACGGTTTTACAAAGAGTTATATAGTGAAATTTTCATACGTCTTCTTCTCTGAAACTAATATGGCCAGAGCTTTGATATTTGGCATAGTGACACTTCTAGATGTCCTATACTGAAATTGTACAAATGGTTCTGGTCCGTTGCATAACTAGGTCACAGGAGCTAAAAATAGATTTTTTCAGTGAAAACTTTAAAAATCTTCTTGTCTAAAACTAGAAGGGCCAGAGCTTAGATATATGGCTAATATCATCGCCTACAGGTCCTCTATTAAGTTTGTTCAAATTATGCCCCTAGGGTCAAAATTGGCCCCGCCCCGGGGGTCACTGTTTTACATAGAGTTATATAGTGAAATTTTCAAACATCTTCTTCTCTGAAACTAATATGGCCAGAGCTTTTATATTCTGTATGGTGACACTTTTAAATATACTTTACATATTTTGTTCAAATTGTTCTGGTCTGTTGCATATCTAGGTCAGTCCTGGACATAAATCAATATCTCCATTTTTCCAATTATTCTCAGGTGAGCGAATATGCCCCATGGGGCTCTTGTTTTTCTTTTGGGGTTCAGACTTCTATTGTGACGGACCCCAGTGTGCTAAACCATCTTCAGAAAGCAAAGAATGAAGATTGTAACAAAATAGTATACCAAATAAATACGATTATGGCTATGCGTAAATACATGTTTTATATATCTACTTAAGATAATAAAATTTAACAATAATTTAGCTACATGTATTATGAAATAAGCAAGTGCAGCTGTACATTTGGAGCAAATTAAGAATATGTTTGCACAAGAATCATTCCATTAATGGTTGCTCCATTAGACTAACCTTTGAACAGAATGACACTTACCCAAACCCTATTCCTACTGAATGAGGGTCAACTTCATTTAAGAAAGGCTACGGTGGAATTAGCCTTTTTGGTTATTTTATTAATGTTGAAACCCCATCTCAGGTCTTCTGATATTGTCACGCGTAGGTAAGGGTTCTCCTGGACCTGCTTTAGGATTTGGTTGTCTAGGGTGTAGAAATGACTGGATCTGTTATTGACACTCATGAGGTAGCACTTCTTGGCATTGAAACGCATACCCTATGTCGAGGCCCAGGCCTCCAGCCCACCCAAGTCCCTCTGCAGCACGTCATGATCCTCCTGACTCCGGATTGTTCTGTACAGAAGGCAGTCATCTGCAAACAGCCAGACTTGCAATTTAACGGAGTCAAGTAGGTCATTGATGTGACAGAGGCACAGGAGGAGAAATTTAAGGTGATTTGATTCTGGGATCTATCCATTGAAATAAACTGGCAGTTTGTCGTTATATTTTCTTTGGTGAGTCTGTGTTTGTTTTTGTTGTTTGTTTTTTTTAGATGATCTAAGAATTAGATGTGTGTACATGTTCATACTTGTTTTTATCTTCATTCTTGTAAATTTTAAGAAATATTACTCTGAATTGAATTTATTTGAAAGCCAGAATTAATTTCAATCAGGTGTAACTAAGGATGTATGTACTTTATAGTCTACTAGCTAAGACCAAATGTGGTATTGGTCACATTTACATTGCGTTTTAGAATATGATAAAGGTGATTAAACAAGTGGGAACAGTCGCAAAAACTACCTTTAAGGTCAAATTTAACAGACTTATATATTCTGATCGGTCAGTAATTCTGTGATTGTATGAATATTTTGCTTTGATGGGAGATATAGAGAAAATTAGACACTTAAATTTGAGTTTAATGAGATACCATTTGATTTTTTTTTCTTCAGATTTAATGGCTCTAGAAATGTGGATATACATTATCAAGATAGACAGTGGTGTGCTTGATGGAAAAGAATCAATTTTGGCCATGCACCAGAGTGACCAAACATTTTACTGACTCTTAACTACCTTCACTACCAGTTTGCTGCACATATCTTATATACTTATATAGATATCTAATAGTTACTTCGTTTTTTGTAAACTGCATTTTGAATAAGCGAAATAAAAATATTTATTTGCAAATTCTATTGTTTTATTTTCTCCCAATGTCAATTGATATCTATTTAAAACTGGAACGTATTTTTGAGAAAAGCAGATGTCGCCCCTGTATTCCCCTATCCCGAATAATTTCAGTCAAAATCTATTTTAATAATTGATCATGTGACCTTTGACCTCAAATGCAACCCCATTTATCCCCTCATCATAAGCTACCAGTGCACCAAAAATGGACATTAGAACAAAAGTTATTGTCCGTATACCAAAGGAAAATCAAAATTCTATTTTTAGTAACAGATCATGTGACCTTTGACCTCAAATGCAATCCACTGCATCCCCTTGTCATAAGCAACCAGAACACCAAAAATGGACATGATTTTTCTATAAGAAAACAAGTTATTATCCGGAAACCAAAGCGTGACAGACAGACGGACAGGCATAAGTTTGGGAGTCATTTATATAAAAGCATGTGTTAAAGATGTAAAGCAAATAAGTAGTTATCTGTATAAGTAACTAAAATAAAAGGTGGCCAAATATTGATCATAAAAAAGATGTCACTGGCCACAGGTACTTGACACATACTTTATTATCTATTAACCCCCCCCACACACACACACACACACACACACACACACTTTATGTACCATATATAAATACTTTAGGTTTTTGCCAATAATTTACTCTCACTTAGTGACTCTTGAATATTCTTTTTTGAGCCTGATTAGGGTTAACACTGTACAGAAGTCGATATCCATGTTAAAAAAAACGTTTAATTTTCTGATATGTAAATTGGCATGATAAAGAAGAAAAAAAGTAAAACTGCGCCGAAACAACCGAGGTCGAACCTACACAGGACCGAAAAGATCCGGAATCTATAAATAGAACGTAAATATTTTATGAGTATATTGGTTTTGAAACAATAGTGAAAGCACGAAATAATACATTCCGTTGTTATCGAGACAAAAAAAACGTACAGTTTTTATGACGGAAAGATATCTCTCATAACTAACGAGTACTTATATCGGCCACGGAACCTTTCGTTCGACAGGAGAACGAAGGCGTTCCGATCGTCCGGTGATGGAGCGCAGGTTTTATACCCCGCCACATCCGGTATTCGGAATACTCTCCAAATGGAGGTAAAGCTTCCGGTTGTACAGTCGAGATTGAAATGCAACACTGAGTGTTATTCTAAAAGATCAGAGTATTTTAAAGCTAAACAGAAATATAGACAATGCAATTCAGAAGAGAACTTCGATCTTTTAAAGGATAAAAGTAAAACTTATAAAAAAGAAATAAATAAAAAATTCCATAGATTCTATATAAGGATTTAAATACAAAATTTAGAAACCTGAGAAGTTCAAACTCTAAAGATTACTGGTCACTTTTGAATAAGTACTCGAATGATAAACATAAGATTATGTCGGATATAACAACCGAAGTATTCTTTGACCACTTTAGTAAGTTGAACGAGAAATCAAACCATGACGACCCAGAATTTGATATGAATATTGTGTCTGAATACAACTTTGAGTTAAACGCACCTATTTCAGAAATGGAAGTTCTGACTGCAATTAGAAATCTACATAATAATAAAGTTTCCTCAAAGTTTGACAATATACTAAATGAATATTTGAAAAATTCTAAGGATGTTATGCTACCGGTACTGACAAAGTTGTTTAACATTATTTTAGATTCTAGTTGTATGCCAGATATATGGTGCAGAGGTATTATACTTCCTATTTGCAAAAGGAAAGGGGAAATCAGTGACCCTGATAATTACAGGGGCATTACAGTTTTAAGTTGTCTTGGTAAACTTTTCACAAGTATATTGAACGACAGACTGGATACATTTCTAGAAGATTCTGGAATCCTATGTGAAGAGCAAGCTGGCTTTAGAAAGAAGTATGGTACAACAGACCACATATTCACTCTTAAACTATTGATAGATCTATATAATTATTCAGGTAAAAAATTGTATTGTGCATTTGTTGACTATAAAAAGGCATTTGATTCTATTAATAGAGTATTATTATGGAAAAAGCTTCTGCAAAATGATATAAATGGCAAAGTTTTTAAAATCATTTTTAATATCTATGACAAAGCCAAACATTGTGTTCAAAGCAAAGATGGTATGTCAGATTTCTTCCCTAGCTCTTCAGGTGTTAGGCAAGGTGAGAATTTATCGCCTATATTATTTTCAATATTCTTAAATGATCTTGTGGCTCATATGTCACAATTTTACAGTGGGTTAGAAATCTTATCACAGTCCTTTAGTGCATTTTTAAGTGATGACACTGTAGAGGTTTACCTCAAACTTTTTCTACTGCTGTATGCAGATGATACCATTCTTTTTGCCGAATCTAGCAATGATCTACAATCTGCGTTAGATGCAATGAATGAATACTGTGAAAGGTGGAAATTACAAGTTAATACAGCTAAAACTAAAAGTGTGGTGTTTTCCAATGCCAAAAGCAAGAGTAAAGAAGAATTTTACCTTAACAATAATAAGTTAGAGGTTGTTGATGATTTTAGCTACCTTGGAATTAAGTTCAACTTTAATGGCAAATTTGACAAAGCTAAGAAACATCTCTGTGATCAAGCTCGAAAAGCTATGTTTTCCATTCTTAAAAAAGCGAGATCACTTTGTCTTGATATAGATATGCAACTGCATTTGTTCGAATCCATGGTTTCACCAATATTATTGTATGGCTCAGAGGTGTGGGGTATAGAACAAAATGATGTTGTCCTCAAGTTTCAATCAGATTTTATTAAAAGGATACTTTCTCTTAAAAAGTCTACTACAAGTGTTATGGTGTTTGGGGAATTAGGATTACTCCCCTTGGACAGAACTATTCAGTATAGAGTGTTGAATTACTGGTGTAGGCTAATTAACAGTAAGCATGATAAAATTTCATACATGATATATAAACTAGTATATGAGTTACATAATCATGATGTATATCACTCACCATGGGTTACATATGTTAAGAAATCTTTAGAACAATTAGGGTTTGCAAATTACTGGCAGTCTCAGTCTGTTGAATCAACCTCATTATTTTGTACTGTAATTAAACAAAGAATTAAGGATCAGTATATTCAATTCTGGAGTTAGAACTTGTTTTCCCTTAGCAAGTGCTCAACCTACAGAATTTTTAAATCTTCATTTAAATTCGAAAACTACTTCAAGTTGTTTCCTAAAAAATATGCTATAGCTCTCTGTCATTTTCGGTGTAGTAACCACAAGCTGCCAATTGAAAGGGGTCGTTTCTTTAACATTGATCGCCACATGAGAAAATGTCACGTATGTAATTCTGATGCTTTGGGCGACGAATTTCATTACATTTTTGAATGTAGCAAATTCAGAAATGAAAGAAGACGTTACTTACCAAGGATATTCTTGAGACCGAACACTTTTAATTTAGAGAAGATTTTTCAAAATGATTGCAGAGGCGACCTTTTAAAACTGGCAATTTTTGTAAGTAAGATTATGGATGAAGTTAAATAATTTAGTTGCCTTTCTCTACTTCTTATTAACCCTTTGAGCAAAGAATTATATTTACACTCAGTGTATACCCGGAGGTGGGATATTTTTTAATAGGATCTTTCAAGTCGGGGTTTGCATTATTTACCAAATACGCATAATAACTAACTTTGCTTTTAGGGTTGATGTTTAATATTATGTTTGTCTAGTAATTCATTTATGCTCATTCCATTCTAGTCAATCGTGTTTGATGTATGCTGTTTTCTTGTTATTGATGTTAATGCTGATGCCCATATTGGGCTTAGTTGTAAATAAAAACTGAAACTGAACGGTCAACTCTATTTCAAGTAAAAACAGTAACTTGTTAGAGTAAACGTGTAAAAATCTTTAAATTAGATACAGAACCAGTCCTTGAAAATATTTTGGCAAGTAGATCCACCGGAAGAACGGAATGTGACGACTGAAAATCAATTCAATGTACATACAGGTAAAAAAACAAGTGAAATTAGCTTGAAAATGAACCCCCTTACCATAAATGCTTCGCTTTTCGCGAAACTGGCCCTCCGGGCCAGTTTCGCGAGCGTGCTCGCTATTACTTAAATTGAAAGGTTATTTCAATGTGTAGTTAGAGACAATAAGCATGATTTAACACCAACATAAAGAACGCTTATTGAAGCTCTATATGTAAGCACAATTAATTATTAGTTGCTTTTAAAGTTTAGGTCTCACTGTACATAATATGACGTCATCAAGCGAGTGGTCGTGTTGGAAAGGTTTTACTGACTTTCAATGTGTTGAAAGAAACCAAGGCTCTTGGAAATGTTTTAGGTCTGTATCAGGAGCATAGGGTCACTGTGTATACCCGTACACAGGATATTGGTACCAGCGAGTCGAGAGAGTTAGCCGGTCGCTCTGCAGTACGTGTATGTTTTTCATGGTTTTATAGCATAAAGTGTCTATGATCAACATGTATATAATACCGTATCAAAGCGTGATGTTTCTGTGATATGCTGATCTCAAAACCTTTCTGTTTTATTCAGAGAAACTCTCGTTAAATATATAAATATGCTGCCTAGTACCGGTAAATAACAACGATTGCTGACGAAAAATTATGATATCAACTGTTTCAAACGCTCCTGACTAAAATATTTACATGAAACACTAAGTCTATTTCATAATAATTCATATAACTCACTAATAACACACTGTTGGGTCATGGTTTTAAGAATAGAATTAAAACAAATGTGTGTCAAGTGTACGGCATCTTGATTTTGAATGAAATATTACTGTACGGCATATTGATGTGTCACTGTACGGGGATTTGATACCAGATATTTGGCCCTAAAAACGCTTTGCTCTGTCACAGGTCGTCCTCAGGGTGTTACGTTCAACCAAAGGAAGCTGTGTACCGAGAACAGTCTTCCTATTTATAAATTATATACTTTTCTTTGTTAATTTACTTAAAATAGATAAACTAGATCTAGAGCGGGAACACCTAATAAGTTGAAATTGAAACGATGAATATACGTTAAAATATTCTAATAGCTGTTCACGTAACAGAATATTTTTGAAGCGAACGAGTAACTGTATCGGACTACATGTATATCTAATTCGAAGATTTCTATTTAAAATCTAACACAGAGTCAAAAATAAAGGCGGTCAATTTATGATATCAAACTTATCCACCCACTTCTAAAATATTGAAATACACGTACACAACTATAGTTTCAATCTGTGTTTTTCCATTTTGCACGAACATATCGTGCAGTATGTTTACTGGGTTATACGGTATCATTTACCACAGGGCGGTCAGAATAAGTAGCCCACGTTAAAGAATGCGGTATTCAATTCAAAGACATTTCCTGATCTTTTGTTTTGGTGGTAACCCAAATCAGGTATAAAATCATGCAGCCATGTGCGAGTTTTGTCCTTACTGCTGTCTCATCTAGGGATATACTCATCCAAGTGTTTCACGTGAGGTCCGTACCTTAAATTTGTTAGTTTGGTTAGTAAAACCCATTGAAAAAAAACCTTAAGTGTGAGTATGTGAGGGCCTCTCTAGACAACTTGAGATTAGTGACATTGGTTTTGCACGCTTTACTACTGCGTTACCTGTATTTTCTCACATAGTGAGAACATTAGTGTGTGTGTGGGGGGGGGGGGGGTCCATCAATGGACTGAGAATATGTCTTTAACCTAGAGTCCTTAACCTTTTCTATAGAAAAAACCGCGCTCGTGATACACATACTTGTTATTCCTTATCTTGCCGAATTGTCGTCTGATTCAATAATATCGTGTGCGAAGAGGTACTAAATCATTTTTTCAATGTGAGTGCTAACAAGTTTGAATATAGATCAGAAGTCGCGTGAAAGATATTTACTGACCTACTTTCGGTGGTAACACCAAACCAGGTATAAAAGCATGCAGCCCTGTGGAAGTGCAGTTATTGTTAACTTTTCTAGGGATATACTCATTGAAGCGTCTCATGTGAGGCCTGTACCATAAGTTTGTTAGTTTGGTTAAAAAACCCATTGAAAAAAACCTTAGTGTGAGTATGTCAGGACCTCTCTAGACAACTTGAGATTAGTGACATCTGCTAGGCACATTGTTCTCCTGCTTAACCTGTATTTTCACGCCTATTGCGAACAATGGGTGTGTCCATCAAAGGAATTTAAGCAGCGTCTTGTCTTGATCCAAACAGTTTGCAAATGTTATCCAATGAACGCTTAGGGTTACGTTTATTCGAATGAATTAGTTAAAATTGATATTTAGCACACATGTTGCTCAGCACGGACAGCACACCAGTAATAATGAACAATAACAGTAAGTGTACAATAACAAACGTTAGAGGACAGTTTTTGCATAGCTTTGCGGGGTTGGTATAACCTTTCAACCGCTTTATTCCATAGCAAGTTTTAGTTTTGCAGACGGATGAGTACTTAAGGCAGGTTTAAAGTAAATCAGAATGTGCCAATGTAGGGCTCATTTTGAGCTACTTTCAGTCTGCTTTCAGCTACCATGGAATAACCTACGAACTGTTCGCCAAAACAGTTTAACTTCACCAGAGTATCTCATAAAGGATGTCGACTATTCTAAGTCGAACCAGCGAACAACATCTGTGAAAAGCAAAAAGGGGAAATTTGCCTTCAGAGACCAGCCATTGAATGCTACATAATCCTTAAGTGTGTCAGTCTGTTTCATTTCGTCGATGGCGCTTCGGATCTGGGATAGTAACCCTTTATACTCCCGAGATTCCTCTACAATAGGCAATTCGGTGTCTTGCAAACCCAACAAACATTCTCATGTTCTTCATTATATGCGAACTGGCACATTTTTTCAAAGGAGAGTCTGTTGGTGCAACGTATCGCTTAGATAGATTATCTTTTGCGTTTATGCTATTATAGACATAGCCCCCCCCCCCCCCCCCCCCCTCTACATGATTCAGGTATAGTTTTAAAGTTGCACACTTTTCGAAAAGAAACAACGCTGGCGAAGGTATTTTAATTTCTGATAGCCATGCATCTCTATCAAGTGGGATATTACCTCCCGGAATGTGGGTAGTTGTTTCTTACAGTACTAACAGTACTAACATTTGTACAGGTCCATAATCTGTAAAAAATAAATGACAATGTACAGAATATATACTTGTACAAATCAAACTGCCGTCGATTTCGATGTCGATTTTAGCAAGGTGCCGTACACAGGATTGAAAGGCTTTAGCAATATGCCGTTCACTAGCGTAGCAAGATTTCATTTTTAAAGCACATACGTCAAAAACAATAGTTAAAGTTTCATAAATGTCAATCAAGATAGCATAAATTACTCGTTTCACATGAATATTTCTCTTATGCGATTATTAAAAACAAAATACAATGACATTTTGTCAGCAACCGTTGTTATTTGCCGGTACCAGGCAGCTTGTTTATACGTCTTACGAGAGTTTCTCTCGGTAAAACTGAAATGCTATAACATCAGCATGTTCCAAAAACATCACGCTTTAATGTAGTATTATTTTACATATTGATCCTAGACATAAACTTCTAGAAAATCACGAAAACATAAGTGCACTGCATAGCGAATTGCTAACAACTCCACAAATCTCTCGACTCGCTGGTACAGTGGAGAATCTGTTATTCTTTCCCGTTTAAACGCAAACGTACGCAAACGCAAAACACTAAAACGTAGAAAAGAACAACTTTTGGACAATTCTGATAATTTTTGTTTATCTTGGTGGCAAACAGTTTGGAGCCTGATCAGACGCCGGGTTACCCGGCGTCTGATCTGGCTCCAAACTGTTTGCACTGCAAATAATAGTTTTAGCGTAAACGCGTTTATTGGGAAAGAATAACACATTCTCCACTGTACCAATATCCTGTGTACGGGTATACACAGTGAGGGTGGGAAGGTCAAAATTAAAAAAAAATGACTTGCAAAATTAAACAAGCATGCATAAAGTTCTCGGTGGAATATACTGCAATACGTCGATGAGTTCAATACCAAAATTATACCATTACACAATAAAACCACAGGTACTTGACACATACATCTAGATCTATTAACCCCCCCCCCCCCCTTTTTTTTCTTTTTTTTTACTATACTTCTATTATAGATACAAGGTAAACAGCGAAATTCGACACCTAGTCTTTACTATCGACTTAAACTGATGCTAAAATAGACTCGATCGCCGATATTCTCTTGTGGTACCCTAGGGAAAGGATTAATTTATCAATATCTACTTTTTATTTCATCAAATTCCGTCAAATAACGCCACAGTACGTGAATTATAACGAAAATATACATCAAAAAGTTTTATGTCGTTTTCACTAGTTCGCTAGGGTTAACTCATCACCAAAATCAGAACACTACAGACATTTTAAAACACTTCTGAATACGGAACGTTACCTTTCATTGGAACTACCGTACATTATATGGTTAAAAGAAGGTTTTCCAACTTCAGGTGCTCTGGTCATAATTTAATGATTGAGAAGGGCCGGTGTAATGAAATATTGTGACCCCCCGTAATAGAGTGACCCCCTATACAAACGTGTGTCTGTTTAGTATCATTTTAAGAAATAATAACATGAACTAGTGTATCATCGTGCAAAAGAACTCGGGTAGGAGTTGAGATGCGTAAATATTAAATCACGAAGCCGTAGGCCGAGTGATTTAATTACCGCATCTTTTTACAGCATTATCGCCGTTGTATTGTAGCGTTATCACCCGTCTTACTGTCGAATTATAACTGTCGTACTGTCGCGTTATCACCGTCGTAGTTAAACGGTCGTACTGTCGTATTATTACCGTTGTATTGTCACCTCTCGGTCCATATGCGCATAGAGGAACACCCTCCCTCCGTGTGAGCTTCAAACAGTTTTAATATTGAAACAACATCGAGTTTATCGGCCTCAAATCTGGATCCAGACTAGATCTATTTGTAAGCACCAGTATTGTCGCACTTGACAGAGTAGCATAAAAGGTGACAACATTGTTGTTTTTTTCTTCAAGCATCTACCCTTTCAATTCCTACAGGACATTTATCTTAAAAGCTTGAACCATTTCGTCTCCAATACATCTTCAGTCTAAAACGGGGTTAATCGGGTCTTTTTTTCTCTCCCGAAAATAAGAAATCTGGTTGTTGGATGGAATATCGTCGCCGGATAAGCGTACAATTTAATCGTTTCCATGGCAACCCTCATGATTTTGAGGTAGGACATACATATTGCAAATTGTGTTATATCTTTGCTAAACGGCAATATAAATCGTTTTAAATGGTGCCTAAACAAAGATAATTGATGTGCGATTTATTTGATGTGCTGTTTAGGTAACTAGCTAATTTGCATAATTATGCATATTAATGAGTAATTGAAAAAATGTATGAATTTTGACAAAAATACTCCTATTTTAACCTAAATATCATCAATATCTCTCCCAGATTGTAACATAGAGACTCAAAATGATTGCAACACAGTATATTAACACATTTAGAACAAAACAGTCGCAGTCGATAGTTTGAAAGTGATAAAATATTGGCAAAACGGATGGTAGGGTTGGTGGGGTAAAAACCCAATACGCACTAATATGGGTTGCAATATTGTGTTATATCTTTGCTTAATCATAATATAACTCGTTCTAAATGGTGCCTTAACAAAGCAAATTGTTGTGCAATTTATTTGATGTGTTATTTAGGTAATTAGGTAATTTGCATAATTATGCATATTAATGAGCAATTAGAAATAACCATGAATTTTCACAGTGAATATACCTATTTCAACGTAAATATTATCAATATCTCCCAAATATAGCAACATGAAGGCTGTAAATGTTTTGTATAAAATACAATTACACATTTACTACAAAAATGTCGCAATCGATAGTTTTAGTGCTAATTAATCGCCAAAAGTGATGTTGGGATGGGTTGGGGAAAACCCAAATACGCACTAATATATGATGCAATTTTGTGTTATATCTTTGCTGTATCGTGATATAAATCGTTTCCAACGGTGTCTAAACAAAGAAAATCGTTATGCAAATTGTTTGAGGTGCGATTTGATTAACTAGCTAATTTGCATAGATATACATATTAATGAGCAATTGGAAACAAGCATGAATTTTCCCCAAATATAACATACATTTTAAACTTAATATCATCAATATCTCTCAATTTGTTAAATGAAGGCTGTAAATGTTTGGTAAACAATATTTTTCAAATTTACAACAATAAATTCGCAATCGGTTGTTTTACATGATAAAATATCGTCCAAAGCGAGGGGGAAGCCCAAATACACACTAATATACTAGGTTGCATTATAAGGTTATGTATTGGCTACATCGTAATTTAACTCGTTTTTTATGGTGCCTAAACAAAGCAAATTGTTTTACAATTTATATCATGTGGTGTTTTGCTAATAAGTGAATTTTCATGATTGTGCATCTTAATGCGCAATTGGAAATATTATTATATCAGATATATAGCGCTCTTTTCACACAGGAGTTGTGCGTTCAAAAGCACTTCACATGAAATCATATAAATATAAAATACATTGAAAATAGTTCAAAATACACTTTGTTAGCCAAAATATCATCAATATCTCTCTCACTTTGCAACAAAAAGGTTTAAATGTTTGATACACGAAATGTTTACGAAATTACTAAAAATAAGTCGAAAATCGACGGCTTTATCAAAAAATGGAGCAGAGCCGGGTCAAATGTAATTCATTATATGTTAAAGCAGTGCCATAAAATGTTCATATAGCGCCTATGTGTATACATGTATATAAATATAATAGTGTTACTTTTTTGTGGAGTCTTACCACTCTCCCAATTCGGGCAGTTGCTGTATCATATCCTCCCTCGTCCAACTGAGGGTATGCATCTGAATAAGGGGAGATCCTTTGAAAGCACAGAAAACAAAACAAATACTGAAAATTGCAGACTCGGTTTAATTGAGTCTGTTCATGAGCAATACTGAAATATGCAACAGTGCTCACGCCCCCTAGCACCAGCTTAAGCGGAATTCAAATTTCAACTGTAAATGCGCTGAAATCAATGATTCCAAAGGACCAGAAAGTATAACAACACTGAGAATGAAGTACGGGGCGACCAGTGATTAGCCGTGCGGGCGAGGTCAGGAAAAACATAGCACCACAATTTAACTTTGGTGTAATTAACCAATATATCCACAGCACATTATACATACAATCATAACTACCATTGTCTTCATTAAAGGCCGTGTTGATGTAGTTGTTGTAGTCGACACCTTCAACAATGTCGCCGTTATGTGTGGCTGAAGCTTTTGTTTTCTATTAGCTCGGAATGCAGATTGTTGCCTTACTTCCGTTGGTACGTGATCTGTCCGCAATCATTTCTCGTATAGTATAAACATATGGGCTTGGAATATCTGCTAAATGGTCCAGTACCAATTCCTAGAATAGGGACAGATACTTCGCACGCAAAATGTGCATCCTGAATGATACACGACAAGGGGGAAACAAGCTTAGATCAATGGCATCGCTGTTTGACAGAAAATGCAAATGGTCTTGGTCGGATGGTTTTGTTGTTGAAAACAGTCGACTTGGCACGCAGCTTGTTTATCTCATTAAATGTTGGCTTATTTAGATGGTATATACGACAGGAACACTCTTCAAGAATAGACATGTGTTTACTTCAACGTGTTTGCATTTTCTAGCAATCACAAGCACGGGTTCCGAAATCTATTTCAACCGTTTCATTGCTTTGTCATAGCCTGTAAAGGCATGAATGCATAAAAGAGATTTTACAAACGTATTGGCATGCCTCAAAATCACACCATGCATGCTTAACATGCTTCCAACACAAGCATGTTATGGTATCAGTGATGCATACGGCCTTTCTTAGTTAGGAAGGTGGATAGGTAAACCTTTCATTGGTAAGGAAATACCCATTGGCACTGCATGACGAATTGGTTGCAAATAATAATAAAGTAACTGTAACGTGTTGGAAGTCTCAAAGTTTCAGACAAAAATTCTTGTAATCACGCCATTTTAACTGTTGATACTTTAACAGTAAATACTTTCTTTTGGAAACAAATTCGTTTGTTTAGAAAGTTTATTTCATGCTACATTTAAATGTCTATGACCTTCTCCGCGACATTAGGGGTTGTATTGACTTATCGAAGTCCAGCAGTTTACCATTATCTGCCATTTAAAGATCTTGGAAGACATCTACCCACGCCATAACATCCCAGTCAATAAATTATAATCATCTTGGAATTCAGGGCGATATCCTTGGTACATACAGTGGAGAATCTGTTATTCTTTCCCGTTTAAACGCAAACGAAACGCAAACGCAAAGTACTAAAACGCAGAAAAGTACAACTTTTGGACACTTCTGATAAGTCATGTTTATAGTGGTGGCAAACCGTTTGGAGCCAGATCAGACGCCGGGTTACCCGGCGTCTGATCTGGCTCCAAACTGTTTGTAAAAGAAAAACTAGTTTTAGCGTTAACGCGTTTATCGGGAAAGAATAATAGATTCTCCACTGTACCAGTGCATACAACACTATTTTGTTTAAAAAGCTTGAATCCTTATACATTATTATATATTTGGATTCTTATGTAGGATTTTTTTTCACACTCGTTGATGGATTTCTTTTAAATATTTACATACTTATATCTGCACCATATAACATTTCTCGGTGCCGTTAATCTCTCTTTCTCTCTAAATCAATCAATCAATCAATCATATAGCGAGCACATGTGACATTAGAAAATGCCCTAATTGATTTCTAAGCCCATGTAATTACCCTTTTTAAACTCATTATGCACAACAAAATGTCTCTTTTATAGTCTATATCGCGGATGTGGTTTGGCAGGTTTATAACATACTGAAAATAGTCCAATATGAATGAAGACTCATAACATCAGAAATTCAAACGGTTCAATATGAAATCTAAATTCTGCACTGATGACAAAATTTCAGTAGCATTTGTGGCGCAATATCAATCTTCAGTGTCTTTCTAAAAATTGTACAGTGCATATACTGAGGCCTGTAGTACGCATTTTGGTTTCAAAATGTGATGGATGCCATTGAACGTATGAGCTCTGCCACTAGTCAAGCACATTTAGTGCGTGTTGTTGTCCTCCCAATACAGTTTAAACAGACTCAAATCACTCATCGCAGCATAATGACCAATGTGCATTGCTCCAAGTGCAACAAGGATTGCTGACTCACCGTGTTATGTCTGCGGATATTGCCACTGAAGTTTCTTTTCAAACATGAAGACAGGCTGGTCGTCTACCATTACTGGTGACTGACATGCATTGGTGATGTTTCTGGCCTTATGGAGGACTTTCATTCCTTGTGAAACTATTGAAGGACGGTAAGAAAATTCAATGAACTGAACAAACATGTATGACCTAGATGGTGGGGTAGCTTGAATCTATGTTGATACTAGCAAAGTATGCTGCCTATAAAATCCTGTCATCCGCTTCAAGGAATAGTTTCTCCAACAGGCTTTATACGTGTTTCAACAATATATGACCTTCTTGTATATCATCTGGGTGATTGAAAGATAGAGGAGTATACTGATTGTTGATCATCAAGACATGAACGTGAATAGCAGTATTATGATGATTTAATGACTTACTAATTGGAAAAACACGTTATTAAAACACGATACTATGTGATGGCATTATAATGTCGAAACCTTTGTTATTTTGTCAATGCAATGTCGTCACATTTTGCTATAATTTGCTCATTTGACCTTACCAGCACAGTCTAAAGTCATTTTTAACGCCAGAAATGAACTTATCGACCACAAATTAGCTTGAAATCATGTATCACACATAGTTGCAAGACCAAATTATTTCCGGGTATTGTTTATCTTTTCAAAATGGCCGACAAAATGGCCCGACGGCAGCCATCTTGGATTTTTTAAAGTTTTTGTTGTTTTCCTATGATTTTATGTCATTTCTATACAATCGGAAACATTTGCAGTATGATTTATAAAGAAACTCGCTTAGCATCCCTACAAATAAGTGCATATACTGGAGAAAAGAAGCAGTAATTTCATCATTCAGGGGCAGATAATCAATACTAATTTCTCGACTTATCCGGCGGCCGTTTAACATCCAACAAGTGCCATTTGGTAGGGAATACTTCCACCTTTACCATGATATAGGTCTCATAAAGTCCGCCAAGGGGGGGACCTAGGGTCCAGGTAGCCCTGAATCTAGGCTATATAGTTCTATCTAGATCTAGTATTAAGAGTAACTCCGAATAAAATCGATAAACCGCTAGCAGATCTAACGTCTTCTTTTGTTTTGTTTGTGTGTAAAATTATGACGTTACAAAAATAAATGACGTCATATCATAATGACGTAATTTGGAAAACCAAACAAAGTGTCAATCAATTTCAGTCAATAAGAAACAATAATACTTTCAATCGTAGATCTAATTGAAAAATGAATATAGATCTAATAGAGAAATCTTTTTACAAAACAGTGATGTTCACATTCAGTTGTTGTATTGAATTTAATAAAGATTAAATATAAAATCATCTGTAGAATCTAAACACGTTTTGTTCAAACCTTGTAGATATAGATCTAGCCATTCATTCAGCCTTGCTTAAATAGAGAGCCAGGTAATAAATCATTTGTTTGATAGTTACTTCGGGAACAGTCAAACCATTGTCCCTCGATCGGTAGCAGGGAAGACCTTGAGAACTGTTGCCCTCGGCCGTTTGCATCGGGCAACAGTTCTCAAGGTCTTCCCCGCTACCTCGGGTCAATGATTTGACTGTTCCCTCAGTACCTATGAAACAAATGTATACCGTATACTGAACAGACGACAGACTACTAAGCGAACGATCTAGCTCCACACCTTTTGCAAAAACGACTGTACATGCTTATGGTGGTAAAATGTTAAATACGTTTCGGCAAAAAGGTCAAAACTAACCCTCTAAGTGCAATGTTCTACATAAGTGCATATTTCTTTTAATATGCCGCATCAGATGCACCGCACCCATGCACCTGCAATGCCGAAAACTGAAATCGCGCCAATTTTTTTATCAGTACAGATATCGCACGTGCATTGACACTCAACTGCTATAGGAAACGTACATGTGTATTACGTATGCATGGATGATGGGTCCCGCCGGAATATTCTTTATAAGGGAAAGGAGAGAAGAAGAGAAAATAATAAAGAAGAAAAGAAAGGAAATAAATTGTGTCATAGTAATAGATCTGTCGGATCCAACTTGAGAACAATTGCTGGATGCATGTCTGTCATAGTAATGGCTCGGTGCGACCCGGACACCACTCCACATCCCCAACCCTTCAGTAAAAATGGGTTCGGAAATATGATGCGGACGTCTTTAACCGCCATAGCCCTGAAACCATAGTTTAACTTGCCAACTTTAATTTCTGTCTGTGCAGAGTAGCAATTATTACAGTTAATCTAGTTCGCCCTTGAAAGTACAAAAAGCTTTGATCAGGACCTCGATGCTTGTCAAATTTCGATATTAAGTGTATTTTGCGTTGAAAACATTGATATGGGTGTCGCGAGTCTGATCGGTTGTTTCCGCCAAAAACGTCGAGAGCAGCTAATAGCGCACTGCCAACTGGTGGTGTGTTTATTATATGCCTTGAATACACATCAGAAACAACCAAATAGTTGTTTAAATCATATTATATCCAGAAACATTAATTATTTAAGGCAGAACAAAAAGTTATATTACGACAAGGGATTCACATTTTCCTAATATTTCGAAGGGGGCCATGATATTATGGGGGGGTCACTTTATTTCATGTCATACTCTATTTCGGCCAAAAGTCACTTTTTCTGAAATATTTCGACCGGGGGGTCACTCTATTACGGGGGTCACAATATTTCATTACATCGGCAACTAAATATCGACAGGGATTTCAGATATTGTCAATATTGCCGACATAGTAACATTTATGTCGCCGAGGATGAATTCCACATGTTCCTAGTTTGTCCGTTATATAACGATATAAGAATCGAATGTTTTAAAACATGCTGGTTGCAACGACTAGTTTGCATAAGAACATTTCATTTGATAATGTCAGACTCTAGTGATAGCAGTATACATGCTGCTGCAAAAATTATATTCCGAGCATTCGAGGTCAGAGAGGAATATTTGAAAGCTAACTGTAAGACATAGATACAATGTATATGTTTAGATACATGCATTCAATATATTTATGGTTTATTCCATAACCGGATAAGTTTGTTGGTATTCAAGTATTTATTCGTAAATGACACTTGCAAATAGCTATTATAGAGATCGGTATAAACTACATAATAAGGTTTATGTAATGTTTTAAAATATTTAGATATTTAGAATATGTAATATGAAAAGCACAACTGCACGTGTCACGTACGATTAAACTCGTAGCTATAGGCTATGAATCATTCGTAGCATATGTTTAACATGTGCTGAAACAAGTAGGAAAAGAATACCATTTGTACATGCTATTATAATATTTAACATGATAGAATATATATCTTCAAGAAGAGACATGTGTTCTCGTTGTACTTCAACGTGTTTGCATTTTCTATCAATCACAATCACGGATTCCGAAATCTATTTCAACCGTTTCGTTGCTTTGTCATAGCCTGTAAAGGCATGAATGCATAAAAGAGATTTTACAAACGTATTGGCATGCCTCAAAATCACACCACGCACGCTTAACATGCTTCCAACACAAGCATGGTATGGTATCTACCATTATGAGTTCTTCCAAACTGATGTTTAATAGCATGCACTTGAATGTATTTGAACTGGTGCAACATCCTAAATGTAGCCTTAGGTTTGTCAGTGTGCAGTTCTAACGCTTAAATTACCAGAATGCATGGTACGAAAATATCACTGTTACTTGGTGTGTTTTTTTAAACACTTTGGTGATGACCAGCAAAAGAAGCTGCAATCACATGCAAAACAAAAACAACATACGATAAATTTCCGTGTTTGTACAATGCGTCACTATACTCACATCAGCATCAGCAGGTGAGCTACAAACTTTGAGAAGGATGCGAAAATGAACTATTTTCTTTTTTGAAAAGACCAATGCATCAATTGTTTGCAAATTCATTGAACATTTTCTTCTGGTTCAAGTCTACACAATGAAAAACAGTCACAGTGTTAGGAAGTTAAGTTGACTACTGCACTCACCTCATGTTTCTATTTGCTCTTTTTTCGGGGTTCCAATTGATCGTCATACGTATCTTCGAGAAAGCATACCATCAATGTCAACCTTGTAATTTTCTCAAATAAGAACAAATGTATGGCACAACCCCGTCCCTGAAATAGTCTCCTATGGTCACAGAGCTTATTGGAAGAACTATTTAGACAAGCACAGCACCATCGATAACACCAGTGGTCTGCGAGTGTCCAGATCGGACAGTCAAAACTTTTACTCTTGCCTCAGTGATGCATACGGCCTTTCTTAGTTATTAAGGTGGATAGGTAAACCTTTCATTGGTAAGGAAATATCCATTGGCACTGCATGACGAATTGGTTGCAAGTAACTGTAACGTGTTGGAAGTCTCAAAGTTTCAGACAAAAATTCTTGTAATAACGCCATGTTAACTGTTGATACTTTAACAGTGAATACTTTCTTTTGGGAACAAATTCGTTTGTTTAGAAAGTGTATTTCATGTTACATTTAAATGTCTATGACCTTCTCCGCGACATTAGGGGTTGTATTGACTTATCGAAGTCCAGCAGTTTACCATTATCTGCCATTAAAGGGATTTCAAAGATCTTCAAAGGCATCTACCAACGCCATCACATCCCAGTCAATAAATTATAATCATCTTGGAATTCAGGGCGATGTTCTTCGTACATACCAGTCCATAAAACAATATGTTGTTTAAAAAGCTTGAATCCTTATACATTATTATATATTTGGATTCTTTTGTAGGATTTTTTTCACATTCGTTGATGGATTTCTTTTAAATATTTACATACTTATATCTGCACCATATAACAATTTTATGTTTCTCGGTGCCGTTAATCTCTCTCAATCAATCAATCAATCATATAGCGAGCATGTGTGCCATTAGAAAATGCCCTTATTGATTTCTAAGCCCATGTAATTACCCTTTTTAAACATATTATGCACAACAAAATGTCTCTTTTATAGTCTATATCGCGGATGTGGTTTGGCAGGTTTATAACATACTGAAAATAGTCCAAAATGTTTCAAGACTCATAACATTAGAAATTCAAACGGTTCAATATGAAATCTAAATTCTGCAGTGATGACAAAATTTCAGTAGCATTTGTTGCGCAATATCAATCTTTAGTGTCTTTCTAAAAATTGTACAGTGCATATACTGAGGCCTGTCGTACGCATTTTGGTTTCTTAATGTGATGGATGCCATTGAACGTATGAACTCTGCCACTAGTCAAGCACATTTAGTGCGTGTTGTTGTCCTCCCAATACAGTTTAAACAGACTCAATTCACTCATCGCAGCATAATGACCAATGTGCATTGCTCCAAGTGCAACAAGGGTTGCTGACTCACCGTGTTATGTCTGCGGGTATTGCCACTGAAGTTTCTTTTCAAACATGAAGACAGGCTGATCGGCTTCCATTACTGGTGACTGACGTGCATTGGTGATGTTTCTGGCCTTATGGAGGACTTTCATTCCTTGTGAAACTATTGAAGGACGGTAAGAAAATTCAATGAACTGAACAAACATGTATGACCTAGATGGTGGGGTAGCTTGAATCTATGTGATACTAGCAAAGTATGCTGCCTATAAAATCCTGTCATCCGCTTCAAGGAATAGTTTCTACAACAGGCTTTATACGTGTTTCAACAATATATGACCTTCTTGTATATTATTTGGGTGATTGAAAGATAGAGGAGTATACTGATTGTTGATCCTCAAGACATGAACGTGAATAGCAGTATTATGATGATTTAATGACTTACTAATTGGAACAACACGTTATTAAAAACACGATACTATGTGATGGCATTATAATGTCGAAACCTTTGATATTTTGTCAATGCAATGTCGTCACATTTTGCTATAATTTGCTCATTTGACCTTACCAGCACAATCAAAAGTCATTTTTAACGCCAGAAATGAACTTATCGACCACAAATTAGCTTGAAATCATGTATCACACATAGTTGCAAGGCCAAATTATTTCCGGGTATTGTTTATCTTTTCAAAATGGCCGACAAAATGGCCGACGGCAGCCATCTTGGATTTTTTAAAGTTGTTTTTGTTATTTTCCTATGATTTTATGTCACCTCCATACAATCGGAAACATTTTCAGTATGATTTATAGAGAAACTCACTAAGCACCCCTACAAATAAGTGCATATACTGGTGAAAAGAAGCAGTAATTTAATCTTTCAGGGGCAGATAATCAATACTAATTTCTCGACTTATCCGGCGGCCGTTTAACATCCAACAAGTGCCAATTGGTAGGGAATACTTCCACCTTTAACATGATATAGGTCTCATAAAGTCCGGCAAGGGGGGGGGGGGGGGGGGGGGGCTAGGGTCCAGGTAGCCCTGAATCTATTATGGCAGCCCTGCAAAATGTTTGCCACATATAATCACAATAGCCCACAGGATGCAGTAGGTTTAAGCGTTTTAGAAGTGAAGGTTGCAGCGGGCACGACGTTTATGTGCAACACCCTTTTCATTGCTAACAGTTTGAAGCTTGATCAGATGCCGGGTTACCTGATCAGATTCCAAACTGTTTACAACCCAGGGACCCGTTTCATAAAATTTCGTAGGACAAAAACGATCGTAAGTCTAAACTTTAAAATACATTTAATTTCTAATTTCTCCATCTAATCCTGTCTTATTACATCTGTTTGGAATCGTCTTTTCAAGACGATTCCAAAAAGATGTTACAAGACAGGATTAGATGGAGAGATGAATAATTATTGAGACTTTTATAATCTGACTTACGACAACATTTGTCGTGCGACGTTTTATGAAACGGGCACCGGATTCCAAACTGTTTACTACTCAGATGATGAGAAGTTCAGGAATTTCAAAGTAGTCATTTTCTGCACTTTAATATTGCTTTGTGTTTTCACAAATGTCTACATGTGATTGTACAGGGAAGAAGACGCTATTCTTTCCCATTCAACCCCAAACGAAGCGCAAAAACGCATTCCAAATAAAATGTAGAAAATGACAAGTTTTTGACAATTCTGAGTGTTCCTTTCAATTTGAATGGCAAACAGTTTGGAGCCTGATCAGACGCCGGGTTACCCGGCGTCTGATCTGGCTCCAAACTGTCTGCAATGGAAATAATAGTATTAGCATAAATGCGTTAATTGGGAAAAACAACGTCTTCTCCACTGTATTTGTGTTTAATTCCGTTTGAACGGGAACTACTCATGCCCTGTTAATTGTAGCAGGCACGGTAGAGAAAACGTCATTCCATCCCCATTAACGCGTTTATGTCAAAACAAATACAGTCAAACCTCTCTAGATTGTATGGCTTATTGGGTGTTTAAGTCAGGTGACTATCACCTGACTTGTATACAACCAATTAGAATTCTTTTAGTGGTCGTAATAGAGAGGTTTTACTGTTTGTCCAATGCAAACGGTTTGGAGCTAGATCAGACGCCGGATAACCCGGCGTCTGCTCAGGCTCCAAACTGTTTAGCCATTCAGATTAGAATGAATTGATAGAAATTTCTAACATTTGATATTTTCTACATTTTATTGCAATGCATTTCCGCCGCAGGAATAACATGCTTTGCGCTTGTCGGGATACAATAAGCAACAGTAGGTACACCATGATGGGGGATGTCCAAATATAACAAGGTTAAACCAGGTTCGTATTCCGACAGAGTTTAAGTATTTTGGGTTAGCATTTTCTAACCCTAACTTTTCCGCTTAGAAAAAGTTTTGTCTAACTTTTCCTCTAAAGAAAACTGTTTAGTACGTAATCCTGTTAGGACCGCTACTTTTTCTAATTTTCATTTTTTGTAAAACGCCGAAAAAAGATGCGAGAATGCCCCGTTGCATTCTCGCATCTTTTTTCGGCGTTTTAGAAAAAAATGAAAATTAGAAAAAGTAGCGGTCCTAACAGGATTCCGTAGTTTAGACTAAACTAACGCTGTTCCGAAGGTCATTCCAAACTAAAATGAAGTCACATCTCTCGCACACGAACACGAGCGATGTTATTTGCGTTGTTTTGCTCTGTTCTACCCGTTCGAGAAAAAAAATATAATTAACCTGAATGTACGAATGGAAAGACATAATTATCCAGTGGAGAGGACTTTATTCGTTCCCAAGAAACGAGTTTATCCTAAAACAATTATTTCCATTGCAAACAGTTTTGTGCCGGATCAGGCGCCGGGTAATCCGGCGTCTAATCAGGGACCAAACTGTTTGCAATTTTAAGATTAAATTGAACTTCAGAATTGTTTAAGGCGTGTCATCTTCTACTTTTTTGCAATGCGTTTTCGTTTTGTTTACGTTTAAACGAGAAAGAATAACTTCTTCTCTGTACCTTTAAATCTAGGCTAATCACTGCTAAATCATGAATGGTCAAACTAGATCATATACAATGCACCAGTTTTAAGTTGCTCGTTATCCACAAATATTTACTTTTCACATAATTATGCCTACAAACGGCATTTCATTACTTCTGAAGTGACTGTATTCAAAACATTGGAAAATAAAGTTAGACTAATATTGCCATAAATAACTCGGTAACGAGGCTTAGTGGAGCGAAACTCAGCAAAATATTGACATGATAACCGTACTAAAGATTAACTAAATGTTTGACTTTTGTTACAGTGCTCCCTCCCTACAACGGCCCTCTGAACTACGATTCCCTCTTTACAACAACGCTTGCCGCTGTTCCCCAAACAAGACAAGTATGTCCAACAGTTTCTCTTCTGCAATATCGTCTGCTTAAAATTGTCGTCTGACGTTTTTCTTAAAGTCACATATTGGACATTTTGACAAAAAAAACCATACTGATGAGTGACAAACAGCTTGAACCCAGATCAGACGCCGCGTGACGCGGCGTCTGATCTGGATTTAAGCTATTTGCAATTGTAAGCCAATTTCCCTCCCTATAACAACTCCCTCCGAACAACACACACAATCGTTGTCTCCCATTTGGTGTAGTAGAGAGGGAGCATTGTTTATGTTCTAGAGATTTGATAAATTTGATAGATATAATGCACATATACAGTAACACTTGTAATCAACGATCAATCAATTAAAATATAATGAGCATTTCTAACCGCGTAGAAGCTTATTGTTGAACTCAACAGGGTCTGCACGTCGCCTTATTGATCATGTAATGGCTCAGTATTGTAACCCCTATATTGCCGTGACGTCATCAGTTTTAAACAATTGTCGTCTGCTTTTATTTCTGAAATTTAAATTTTAGAAATTTGACTCAAGAAATATTGAAATGAGTGTCAAACAGATTGGATCCTGATCAGACGCCGTGTTACGCGGCGTCTGATCAGGATCCAAACTGTTTGCAAATAATAATTGTACTCTGGGGTTAGGCAATGAAGGGATAAACTAAAGCAATTATCGAGGGATAAAACCATATAATGGATAATGAATAGTTCCAAAAAGCAGTATGGATAGGTCAGCTGAATGTGTCTCTGTTTAGATAAGTTCCATGGTTCGATATACTCAGTATGGACATTTTGCAAATCACTGCACTGGGGTACAGTGGAGAAAACATTATTCTTTCCCGTTTAAACGCAAAATGAAACGCAAACGCAAATCGCTAAAATGTAGGAAATAACCATTTATTTACATTTCTAATTATGTTTATTAATCTGAGCGGCAAACAGTTTGGAGCCTGATCAGACGCCGGGTTACCCGGCGTCTGATCTGGCTCCAAACTGTTTGTAATGGAAAAATTAGTTTTAGCGTGAACGCGTTTATTGGGAAAGAATAACGTTTTTCCCACTGTAAGTGTAATGACATTTGCAAACAGTTTGGCTCCTGATTAGACACCGAATTACACTGCGCCTTATCACAACTCAGACTGTTTGGTTTCATATCGATGTTCTTTGAAGTCAAAATACCTAAACTATAGAATTAGAAATTTAAAGCAGACTACAAATTTAAAGCATCGATTAGATTTAACATCTATCAAATAATCTGTCCGCCTTTCAAGTTTCTCAAAGTCGTTAGATAAAGTCATTGCTCTTTGTCACGTGAACCCTATTACTGCCAAAATATAATCTGCCTAAAAAATGATATTCTACAATATCATTTGCCACATCATAATTAAGGCCACTTGAGAAACTTCGATACAAGTGTCCACAAATAGATTCAGATTAAAGGCCGCGTTTTTAGATGTCAGATCTGGATACAAACATTTAGCGGTACCATTGTACTCGAGTACGGCAATGCAGAGGTTACTAATAAGCTGCGAAACACATGAGAACTCTTAGCTTCACGATGCCATAATGCTGCGATCAACTTCGTATACAAAGCAGTCATTGATACGAATCATTTGTTGACAACTATTGATAACTATAAACACAAATTATTACATCATCCCAACTGACAGACCGTGTAATATAGAGAAATATTAATCAACAACGGCAAAACGAGGTTAGACATACACATATAGCAACATTTATAGGGTATTAGTTAAATTTCAATTTAAACCAATGAATCCGGGGTGATAGTGTTCGCTTAATGGTATCAACATTCTCATACTACTTATGGCCATTAGGGGTATGATTTCCTTGTGTAAACTAGCTTGTTCAGTGTGATACCGTTACGCAAGTATTTAGATAGATAGCTTCTAATTTATGCACACTAAAATGGTGTTGTTTCCAATGAATATTTATTTATTTATTTATACATGTATATACTAGGAAGGTTGAGGTAGGTGAAAGCTTTAACCCTTTCACCCTCAATGACGTCATAAATCGCATTTGCAAACAGTTTTTATCCTGATCAGACGCCGCGTAACGCGGCGTCTGATCAGAATCAAAACTGTTTGCCACTTATTTTGAAAATTACGTCAGTTATACTACATTCAATCTTAAGTTTGAAACGATATTGCAGACAACACTATTGAAACAGACGACAATATGGCGATGAAGGGGTAAAAACTGCATGCTAAACTTGAAGGGATAAACAAGATGAAAGTAAAACAGAACGCCCCTATAGGATCGTTGTATTTTGCTTTCATCTTGCTTTATATCACCACCTTTCTTTAACAGCGTTGACGAGACTTCATTCGATTAATCGTACTAGCGAGGCGTTACTGTTTCTAGACTTACAGTGAAACCTCTGTTTAACAACACTCAACTTTAGCCTTATTGTAACTGTGCAGCACAGGTGATAGCTTAATGCAGGACAAAATTAATGCAGAAAGCTCCTTCAGGAGCTTTCTGCATTACTTTTGTCCTGCATTTAGCAGCAAAATGCTTTTAAAGTTTTCGTTCTTATTCAATATCGCCTTAGAGAGGGGTCACTGTATTTAATCAAAGACACTACATTGCAGGACATCTATGTGGTACAGTATACAAACACTGATACTCGCAGTGAAAATGTCTAAAATATATGCACGTATGTGTTTGTGATCTCAAAACGTAACTTTCAGTAAAACGAATGTAAACTAAAGAGACAATCGTGCATGCGAGACAACGAAAGGGTTGTGAATATTACGACAGATTATAACGGGTGGACAATTTAACAGCTAGTTATCTAACTGGGATTTGCCAGGACAGATTTTTGATACTCGCTTGGACCTTCGAACGGTAAGATATGCTTTATATGACACACTAAATCCTTGTTTGTGAGAAAGTCTTTCAAACATATGTGTTCACATACTTTTAGTAGTGATTTAATATTTTTGTTATAACAGTAAACAGAACAGTTTGTCTGACATGTAATTTATTTTAATAATACCTACTTGTATTATATTTTATTATATTGATTGCACCATGTTCATGTATTTGAACTCATGCTTTTGTTTAAGTTTAATCTTTGACTGTCTTATTTCTAAATTAGAAGACGTTAAGTAAATAGTACAGCTAAAAATGTCAACATCGTATCGACTACAATAAAAATGCTTTAACGTAAAATCTATCTTAAACGACAATAAATAAAGAGTTCAATTTGTCTTTAAAACACGTGGCAACTTAAGATAACATGGCAGCGATACATAAAGCTTATAAAGGAGTTTTGGGCTTTTTTTTTCGCCTTGCATTTGGCAGCCAGTTGTCTTTCAATAAAGACCATCGTTTTCAATGTAATTTGCTCATTAGAGATATATTGTACTGTAACTTATATTTCTGTTTTAGAATCACTTCACGGCAAAAGATGTCATTAATTTTAAACAATTATCGTCTGCTTTTACTTCTCAAATTTAATTTTTAGGTATTTGGACACTTATGAAATATTGAAATGAGTGTCAAACAGTTTGGATTCTGATCAGACGCCGTGACTGATCAGGATCCAAACTGTTAGAAAATTACGATTTTATTCGGGGTAAGGAAGTCGAGGGGTTACTATAGAAAAGATTTATTCGAGTGCTGATACAACTATATTTGAAATTAATTATGCATTTGTATGTTACCCCCTTCTCTGCATAAGTCAAGTCCATGTGCACTAACAACTAGAGGCAGCCTGGATCCAGATCAGACACCGAGTATTCTCACATATATCTGTGACTGATCGAGATCCAAACTATTTGGAACAAATATCGATATTTCTCCAATCGAAATGACTCAGATAATTTGCACAAGCAATAACAGCAGACGACAATGATGTTTGATGCCGGCTACAGTAAAACCTCTCTATTACGACCACAGACTTGTGTAAATTATTAGGTGTGTACGACAGGTGGCTGCTTAAAGCAATGTGGCAGTAAAACAGAAAACTCCTATAAGAGCTTTCTGTTTTACTGTCACATTGCTTTAAGCAATTGGAGCTTTCTGGTTTTTTACTGTCATCTTGCTTTAAGCTGTCACCTGTCTTTTATACAGCGCTTCCTCTCTACAACGACACTCAATGGGCGACAACAATTGTGTGCGTTGTTCGAAGGGAGTCGTTATAGGGAGGGAAATCGGCTTATATTTGCAAACAGCTTGAATCAAAGCTGTTTGTCACTCGTCAGGAAGTTGTTTCTGTCAAAATGTCCATTATGTAACTTTGAGAAAATAGCAGACGACACTTTTAAGCAGACGATATTGCAGCAGTAAAAGCGTTAGACATAATTTTCCCGTTTAGGCAATTGCGACAAGAGTCGTTGTAAGGAGGGAGTCGTTGTTGGGAGGGTCGTTGTAGAAAGGGAACACTGTACAACCAATTTGCTTTTGTTTTAGTGGTTGTAATATAGAGGTTTAACTGTGATATCATGGTAGTGAGGGGGTTAACTGTTTTGTGTTAAATAGTATGCAGAGGTTATCATACCCAGCTGTTTAACTCCTAACGCTTTGTAATATTCTCGTCTGCAACAATTGCCGTCTGCCAGTATTCTCATTTTTAAATTTTCTAAACTTTCTTTTTCAAAATATGACCAGAGTGTCTACCAGTGTGGAATCTGATGAGACGCCGAGTTACGTGGCGTCTTGTCTTAATCTAAACTGTTTGCACTTATTGTCACGGTTTCGTTGCGAGCGTGCAAAAGAGCTAATCTTACTTGAAAATGATGATAAGGCGGTACTATCCAAATAAAGTTAAATGCATATCGGGGCGTAAAATACCTCGCTTTTATTGCACAAGACAGGTTCTTTCATTCACATGTACCTTAAAACAACCATTGATTCATGTGCAATAATTTACTCATGGCAAATCGAGTTAACCCATTACCCCATAAATACGCCTTTTAACGCCTTGAATTTATTCTTCCATGGGAGAATATAGTTCTAATTTATACAGTCACATTTATATCTGATGATATATTTGCTATATTCTAGCAGATGGTAGCTTAAAGCAGGCTGAAAGTAAAGCAGAATGCGCCTTAAGGCGCACTCTGCTTTACTTTCAACCTGCTTTAAGTGGTCATCTATCTTCAAAACTAGAAACAGGCTATACGGGGTAATGGTTTAAACGGTAAGACATCCAATCTAAACTGACTAACTACATTTGTATATTTAAGAACAGCAATTTGTAATTATCTTTAAGAAATATTAAATTCATACAAGTGTTTTATCGTGCAATAAAACACGGGTAGGTGTTGAGATGTGTAGTATATAAATCACGAGGCCGATGGCCGAGTGATTTAATTACCAGCACCTCAACGACTACCCGTGTTTTATTGTAGGTTTGTTAGAATAATAGTTTGATTCAGATTAGAAATACGGTGAACGCTACTTTTACAGTAACACCTACTTTTACTACCAATATTGCTTCTACTACTACTTCTATTACTATAACAACACCTATTATTACTACTCGTACTGCTACTGTTACCGTTATTTTATTCTACTACTACTACTACTGCTGCTACAACTGCTACTGCTGCACAATAATATCATAGTTTTCATTTATCGTGATTTTCTTTCTAAAGTTTGCCATCTTGTTATTAGTCTTACTCCTTGTGTCAAAATGAATATTCGGGAACGGGTGAGGCTGGGAATGTATAAATACAGTGTTCCCTCCCTACAACGACTCCCTCCTTAACCCTTACCCCTGTTTCCCCAAACAAGACAGTCATATCTAACGATTTCGTCTGTTTAAACTTGTCGGCTGCTGTTTTTCTCAAAATTGCATATAAGTGGACATTTTGATAGAATAAATATAATGACGAGTGACAAACAGCTTAAATCCAGATCAGACGCCGCGTTACGCGGCGTCTGATCTGGATTCAAGCTGTTTCCAAATGTAGCCAATTTCCCTCCCTATAACGACTCTCTCCGAACAACGCACATATTTTTTGTCCCCCATTTGCTGTCGTTGAAGGGGGGGGGGGGGGGGGGGGGGGAAAGCTGTATAACTTTCAAAGCTAAGCCACAGACAGTTGTAAAGAGAGTCCAACACCAAAATGACTAAAACATTTGTAATTTTGATTTTTTTCTCGTCTTCTGTACGAGATGTCTGCATTGCATTATCTTTTTTCTGTCTTTGAATGATACTATGAGTTTTCAGAGGATTGTCGCTTAGCACCAAATTAAAATGTATCCCTACCCCTATATTGGGTAGTCCCATACAGTGGAGAATATGTTATTCTTTCCAGTTTGAATGCAAACGAAACGCACACGCATTGCAAAATGAAATGTACAAATTGTCAACTCTTTGACAATTCTGAATGCTCATTTTATTCTGAGTGGCAAACTGTTTGGAGCCTGATCAGAGGCCGGGTTACCCGGCGTCTGATCTGGCTCCAAACTGTTTTCAATGAAGATACTAGATTTTGCGTAAACGCGTTTAATGGGAAAGAATAACGTTTTCTCCGCTGTAATATAGATTCGACAGTATGACAATACGAGATTGAAACAGAATGCTATTTCACAGCAGGGCTATAATCGCTTATCAAATCTATCTATTTAACCCTTTATAACCGCACACATTAACTGGATTTACCTGGATTCAGTTATGCTGGGCCTTACTAGGAGACAGATTATCAATAGTTATTGATAGTTTTGATAAATCACCGTATAATTAGATGGTATGGCATCCCACTATAATTCGTTATGGTGTAGTACAATGGAACGTATGGAAGAAAATTTGCCCACTTTTACAGTTGGAATATAAGAATCCACCATGAGTGTTGAAGTAGGATAGGAATTTTCTCCCCCGAGGGTCAGAAGTTTCACGCAGGGACGAGGCTTGCCGAGTTCCTGCGTGAAATTTCTGACCCGAGGGGGAGAAAATTCTATCCTACATCAACTAAACGAAAGGTGGATTTATTTTCTCCCATTTAAATCGTTTAACCATGATAAAAATAACGAAATAATTGCAGTCTGAGTGAACTTTTTTCCGCCAAAACACAACGTTACGTTGTTTATAGTAACGTCATAAAAAGGACGTCATTTAGTTACCCGTGTCATGCAGCGCTTGTTGTAAGCTGGGCAAACAATAAAGGACGTCACGTGGTAATGGAGGATAGAGTCACCACATGGGGAAAATCCCTATCCCACATGGGCGAAAATGGGAGAAAAACGCTATTCTTTACCGTTTAAACGAAACGCAAACGCAATGATACATGTATAAGCAGGACTACCGGTACCATAAGTTGCTCGTAAAAATCCTAAGATTTCCAAATTTTTAAGCCAGATTTAAGGAATCATACCTTTAGCCATTTCTCTGCCAGGCTCTATGACACTAACATAATTGTACAAACAGTTTAGATCAAGATCAGACGCCGCGTTACGCGGCGTCTGGTCATGATCTAAACTGTTTTTCACCAATATTAATGTTTCCTACATAAAAAGCATAAAATTCCAATTTTTAAAAGTCAGAACAGATATCCGAAGATTTCGGAAACATCCGGAGAAATGATAGTCCTGTATAAGACGAAGAAAATTACCCTTTTTTAAAGAGAACGATCTGACGCCGGGTTATAGACTTAACCCTTTAACCCATAGCCTGTTTCTAGTATTTAAGATATGTGACCTATTAAAGCAGGCTGAAAGTAAAGCAGAATGTGCCCTAGGGCACATTCTGCTTTACTTTCAGCCTGCTTTAAGTTAATATCTGCTAGTAGATAGAAAATATTTCTTATAGTACATATTCATGACAGTATAAAATGGAACTATTTTCTTTGGCGGATGAATAAAATGAATGCGCTAAAAGTCGCTCCTATAAGGGAAAGGGTTAAAGGTTTTAACATATGTATGCATGTACCTGGGAAATGATTGCCCCCTCCCTACTGTACACACAATCTTCCTTTAACCCTTTCATGGTCAACTATATCATGAGGTTTTTGGATTAACCAATTTCCCTAAAATTACGCCTTTTTACACCGCTGATTCATTCTTACACTGAAAAAATAGTCCCACTTTATATAGTCCGAAATATGTTCCATAAGAAAACTTTTCTTTTTCCTAGAACATTAATGCTTAAAGTAGGCTGAAAGACGCATTCTGCTTTACTTTCAACCTGCTTTAAGTATTCATCTGTCTTCAAAACTAGAATTAGGCTATGGGGTAATGGGTTAAACATATTTATTTGCATATATTGTATATACAAGTCGAAGAAAATTAAACTACAAGTTATAACAATATAAAGCCCTCTCCCCAGATAATTGCATACATAAAGTGTTATGGCATATACAAAAACAAATCATCTACAGTGCTCCCTCCCTACAACGGCCCTCCCAACATCGATTCCCTACTCACACGGACGCATGTCGCTGTTCCCAAAACAAGAAATTATGTCCAGCATTTTTCGTCTGCAATATCTTCTATTTAACATTGCCGTCTGCTGTTTTTCTCAAATTCACATATTCGACATTTTGACAGAAAAAAAACATAATGAAGAGTTACTTGACGTCTGATCTGGATTCAAGATGTTTGCACACATAATCCAATTTCCCTCTCCATAACGACTCCCTCCAAACAACGCATATACGGTTTTTGTTTCCCATTGGGTGTCGTTGTAGAAAGGGAGCGCTGTATATAAATTCCTTTCTATATAACAGGAATGCTTGAATATACTCAAATAATGCTACTCATAGAGTTGAAAGCACTATGACTGTTTAATTCGTTTTCTTAATACCATTTAAAATATGTTGGCCCGGATGAATTGGTATACTGATATAACAAGATGTATATTGGCCTCAGGAGACATTGTTGCTAGGAGGTTTTTACCCCTTACCATTATTGTCTGCAATATCGTTTCAAAGTTAGATTTAAGGCAGTATGACTGAGGAAATTTCGAAACGCGTGTAAAACAGTTTTAATCCTGAACAGACGCCGCGCCGACACATCACAAAGAAAATCTACTGAAATGTTGTGCAAATCCGTAACATTATTGTTGGATAAAACTTTGTTAATTTCATTTACAAATACAAATACAAAGCATTTATATAGCGCAAAAGTGTATAAGAAATAATGCGCTGTACACTATCAGAACAAAACATCCCATAAAACATTCACAAACTTCTAAATACAGTAAAACCTCGCTATTACGACCACTAAAACGAAGGCTAATTGAGTGTATAATAGACAGGTGACAGCTTAAAGCAAGGTGACAGTGAAACAGAAAGCTCCTATAGGAGCTTTCTGTTTCACTGTCACCTTGCTTTAAGCGGTTACCTATCGTAAACACCCTAATAATTAACATAATTTAGTGGTCGTAATAGAGAGGTTTTACTGTAATTCAGCAATAATGTTAAAGATATATACTACGTCAAATACATTCATTATATACAATATGCTTTTAAAGAAATTGGTATAGTTACTATTGAGTTTAGTCTGTTTAACACATTTATTTACAAAACAATCTAAGTGTTAAACTGTTGAAACAAGTACGTCTTTAGTTTTGACTTAAACTGCTTTTCATTTGTAATATTCTTCAAATAATTTGGTAATGAGTTCCACCACTGAGGTCCAACCACTGCTAGAGATCTATCAGCAAGTTTAGTGTTTGTTGTTGGAAAGTCAAATATATGACTTGACGAGGATGATCTCAGTCTTTGTCTACACGTATTGTTTTTTTGGTTGAAACAAACATGTCACAAAGGTATGAAGGTGCTGTGCCATTCACGACACGAAACATGGTCACAATCACTTTGAACATAATTCTGGCACAAATCGGAAGCCAGTGTAGAGATCTTAGAGTCTCCATACTAGGTTGTTCGTATGTGGCACCAGTGACAATGCGAGCAGCATGATTCTATACCCATTGTAATTTGCCAAGTTGGTAAATTGGAATATAGTGAATAGTCCATTGCAGATGTCCAGATGTGAATGTATTAGACAATGAACGAGTATTTCTGTGGACGTCTGAGTAAGATGTTTTCTGATTGTCTTTAGGTTTCTTAATTGCATATTGGCTATTTGACACTTTCTGGAAATGTACTTATCAAAACTCAAGGTACTGGTCATCTGTACCCCCAAATCTCAAACAGTATCGACAGTGAGACATATTGCGATTTTCATTGCATAGAATATAATTTTGGAGAGCAGTCTAATCCTATTATACCGAATTAAACCAGAAAAAAGGCAACACGAAACAGTCTAATTGGTGGACCTTATTAACCCTTTCACTCTCAATGACACTTAACGCGTTTGCAAACAGTTTGGATCCTGAGCAGACGCCGCGTAACGCGGCGTCTGGTCAGGATCCAAACTGTTTGACACTCGTATTGAAATTTCTTCAGTCAGACTTTTTTTAACTTTGAAACGACATTGCAGAAAACAAAATTGAAGCAGACGACAATGAAACGGTGAAGGGGTAAAAATGTCACGAAATATTTTGCAGTGAAAGGGTTAAAATCCTACAAAACTAATCAAGACTTACACGGTAATGAACATGTATTCTTATTTTTAAAGACTATATCATAAAACCTTTTGTATAATACTTAGATCTGTCCGATAGATTATTTTATCCAAAATTAAACTTTGGGCGCGTAAAGTATTTGAACTGTGCATGTGTCCGTCTGTGTCCCTATTATCCGAAGCATATTTCCTATACCATGTCAGCTAGAACCAAAGCGGAGGCTTCGGGAACCTTGTCCTTTGTTGCGAGAGTACATCTTGGGAATGCGCAGTGTCGCATAACAGTTTCTGGTAACAGTGTCATTGACCTTTAATCTCATTTGTAGAAAAAAGCTAGGCCGGGGCTTATTTTATACACTACATCAGTTAGAGATTCCAAATTTGGTATGTGAGTGCACCTTTAAGGCCACAATGACATTGGCATTTGACCTCAATTATATCAAAATGTTGTTTGGAGCATATTTCCTATACCATATCAATCTATGAATACCAAAATTAGCGTGTGGGTACATCTTGGGACAAGGGTGTGTTGCATACTACTTATAGGTGACCGTGCGCTTGGTCTCAGTTATAGAAAACAACTTATCTGGACTATATCTACCATTACACATCAGCTAGATTAATACATGGTTGTATGTGAGTACATCTTGGGAAGGTTGAATATCACGTACCATTCCCAATTCTTTAGAATAAACTACCACATCACACACCTAAACCACACCAACTAGGGATACCAATTTTGAGTGTAAATACATCTTGGGGTTGTGGCGTGTCGAGTACCATTTTCAGGTCACTGTGACCTTGACGTGGATCTCAGTTATTGATAATAATTGTTCAGAGTATATTTCCTATACCTCATCATCTAGGGACACCAATTCTGGTGTGAGAGTATATCTCAGGATGGAAAAATGCCACATACAATTTTCAGGTACCCTGTAAATTTGACGTTGACCTTTGGCTTCAGTTATAGAAAAGAGTTTATACTGATCATGCTTTCTATACCATATTGGCTAGGGGTTTCGCATATTGTATTTGAGTTCATCATGGGATGGCGGACTTTTATATACCAGTTTCAGGTCTTGAATTTTCACCTCTTTTATAAAATGATGTCCGAAGCATGTTTACTATACCACATCATCTAGAGATATAATCCTTAGTGTGCGAATATACCCTGGGGTGACAGGGTGGCGCGTACCATTTTTTTCAAATGTTGTGTGTGAGTATATTTGCGTGTCTGCATACAACAACAAAATGTATTTCAGTGTTACTAAACGCTTTGGGGCATCTGTCGCTTCTTGTTTTACAACTGAAACTATGTATCTTTAGTAATAACTGGCATTCCCCAGCATTTTGCAGCCATAGTTCCATAACCCGTCTCTAAATATCCCCTGAAACCGGTCTGGTACGCTCGTTGTAAATTATATTATTAATATTATATAATTTACAACGAGCGTACCAGAATATTATACCGGTACTACAAAGTAAATCCATTACTTCTGATTGGGTACGGAGCCATAGACGTGATCCCAAGTACCCTGTGAGCTGACAGGGTACGTAAAATGAGACTGCTCGACCAGATTGAGTGCAATCAATCGTGCATCCTCCGTTTTAAGTTTATTTCGGCTAAGAACCCATCGGGGGTTGGATCTTTCATCAGTCGCATTATTTCTGGGAAAGTTTGACGCCGACGTCTACGAGTGTGTCATTCTTTTTATGATTAACAACGGTCAGAAACATTACGTCATTTACGCTCAACGTCATCATTTTTGGCGCGATTTTGTTACTGTTTACTATGAGCACTGTACACGGCAAATTTCGAAATATTTCGTTTGAACAGTGAAAACTTTGCAGTATAATAAATTCGTTATACAATTTCTTCACAGTGTACATGAGGATTTATTCCCGGTTGAGGTAAATCATGTAACCCTCGCCTAACGGCTCGGGCAACATGATTTACCTCAGCCGGGAATAAATCCTCATGTACACTGTGAAAACACTGTATAACTAATAATGTATACGCATTGATGGTTTTAATGTCAGATGGAAGCGTAAGCAATATGATGATTGCCAATTAAAGAGCTTTATAATATTTGCTTTTTACTTTACTCAGTCATCCGTCCTAAACTCGGACAACGAACCTTTTAGTGAGTGGTTTTACTGTTATTTGTTAACGTACATTTGTCACTGTTTAAAAAATAACACTTGTGCACTTAAAACATTCGAACTGCAATATTTATGAACATGTTACATGCGTTTAATACTAAATATTTAATGGTAGAAGAAAATACTATCTAAATAAAATATATGCCTCTGGGATTACAGATGAAAGTATAGGATTGTGTGTAAATAGGGATTATGGTATTTTCCGGGCTTTGGTTTTCTGCCTACTACTCGTACAATCATAGGAAACCAAGAACAATGTGCAAGATTTACGACATCTGCTGCCGCTGAGTACTGCTTTATGGTATCTCTATGGGTTTTTAACCTTTGCCTGCCAATCGCGACTTCACTGTTATTTGCAAACAGTTTAAATCCAGATCAGACGCCCCCTTACGAGGCGTCTGATAACTCGTTGACACTCATCTCTAGATGTCGTTAATTCAGAGATGAAACACTTTAACAAAATTTGCAGACGACCATTTCAAAGCAAACGATATTAAAGCAGCATAAGGGTTACTCCTTAATATGCTGGTGGTAACTTAGTGGTAACTTTGATACGATCAACTCGGCGACTCCTCTAGATCCAAACAGTTTGAAATCTTGATCAAATTAATTGAAGAAACATCAGCTCATCTTTATTATAATTGACACAGACAACACCTTATGGCAGGCGAGAACAACAGAACGTGCTTAAGGCTAATCTGAATGTCGTGTGCTTCAAAATACATGTAGTATTTTCCTTTAGATTATTCTTTTGATAAAACATGTTCTTCTGAATAAAAACAGAGTAAGCAAAATATCTACCTGTACTAAATTCTCAATAAAGTCAATTTATGTTCCATCAAGAGGTAAAATTCAAGACACAAACGATAAGTTATTTTTTGGTTTTACTAAAATATTAACTGAAATAAATCTTTGTAACATTTCCTCATCAAATTGTTACAAAGTATATGCAATAAAACAGTATTGTACCTTGATGTCATAATGTGCACGTGTATTACTGGTCAGCATGGATAAGAATTAATATATAAAGTATTGTGTAACTTGTTTTCTTAGCCATGCTTATAACTTATTAATTTATTATGCTATAATATGTGTATATATATTATGATTGTATGTGAAAAAAATGGAATAAGTATAGTTTAAATTATTATGCACCAGGGGCCCGTTTTACTAAACTACTTACGCAAAATTTTTGCGTAAGTCAACATTTTAAATTTTAATTTACATTTTTTATTATCACTTGCTACAAACAGCTAATAGCCAGATCTCTGGCTATTAGCTGTTTGCGAACGTTAATGATCGAAAAATAAGAGTAAAACGATTTTGACTTACGCAAACATTCTATATTTTCAGGCTCCAAACTCTTTGCCATTCAGGTGAAAACGCGCATTCAGTATTGGTCAAAGTTGCCATTTTCTACATTTTATTGTAATGCGTTTGTGTTTCGTTTGCGTTTAAACGGGACAGAATATCATCTTTTCCACTATATTACAATGCCGTTGATAGCGTTCTAAAGGATCTTTTATTGCCAACATATAAACCACACTGGTTAAGACTCGATAATCTTAGATGCTTCAAATCAGAATTTTCAAATGCATATTGCCGCAATATTTTATGAACGATGACAGATTTATGTTACAATGGTTTCCTTCGCTGGGTCTAATACCGGGTAATTCGACATAATATCAAGATTAAATATTGGAAATGGGTTTCGTTTTTTTGTAAGTATCTGGCCCATAGCTTGCGGTGAATTGGTACTTTTTAAATCTCTTCTTCTCTTTGATACTGATAGAAAAATGTATGTTATATTGGTTTTAATTGTAACTAAAACAATTACAACCACTGTATATACAGTGTTCCCTCTCTACAACGGTCCTCCCAACAACGACTCCCTCCTTACAATGACCCTTGTCGCAATTGCCTAAGCGGGAAAATTATGTCTAACGCTTTTACTGCTGCAATATCGTCTGCTTAAAATTGTCGTCTGCTATTTTTCTCAAAGTTGCATAATGGATATTTTGATAGAAACAACTTCCTGAAGAGTGACAAACAGCTTGAATCCAAACAGCTTGGATTACGCGGCGTCTAATCTGGATTCAAGCTGTTTGCAAATGTAAGCCGATTTCCCTCCCTATAACGAATCCCTCCGAACAACGCACACACTTGTTGTCGCCCATTGAGTGTCGTTGTAGAGAGGGAGCGCTGTAGTGTTTCCCTAAATTACTGTCACACCGGACAGATTCGCACACTTCAAAACTGTATGACGTGCTTAACCCTCTCATCGCCAAAGTTTGCCGTTTACATACAGGTCTGCCATAAGTTTCTCATAAAGTGCTAAGATTTCCAAATTTTCAAGCGCGAATTTAGGTACAGTGGAGAATCTGTTATTCTTTCCCAATAAACGCGTTTACGCTAAAACTATTATTTGCAGTGCAAACAGTTTGGAGCCAGATCAGACGCCGGGTAACCCGGCGTCTGACCAGGCTCCAAACTGTTTGCCACATAGATAAACAAGAATTATCAGAATTGTCTAAAAGGTGTTCTTTTCTACGTTTTAGTGATTTGCGTTTGCGTACGTTTGCGTTTAAACGGGAAAGAATAATAGATTCTCCACTGTATCCTATACCGTTAACCCTTCCGCTGCGTAACGTGGCGTCTGATCTGGATCTAAACTGTTTGACAAATTGACACCCATATCGACGTTTCCTAAGTAAAAAACGCATAAATTTCCAAAAGAAATACGAACATTTCGGAAATATCCCGAAGTCCGGAGAAATTTAGAAATATCCGAAGATATTCGGGAATCCCGGGGAAATGGCAGCCGTGCGTTTGTTTCAACCCTTTCAACACCACGATATATTCTTCTTTAACACCGTGATCTGCACGTTTGTTGGAAAGCTAGGTTTACTTCAAACTGAATGAAAACAACTCGAGATGAGTGTCGAACAGTTTGGATCCGGTCCAGACGTCACGTAACGCAGAGTCTGATCATGATCCAAACTGTTTGCAAAGTGGACTGTAGTTTGCCTGACCTTGGAAATGAGTATATATATGTTGGTTTATGATAAATGATCTGAACATGAGCTCTTTGTTTCAAAGAAATGACTTTCCACGCCTAAAGAACATATTCCTCATAGAAAGGCCTGTTTCAGCCATTTCTCATATTCCTCATAGAAATATTTGCTTTCAGCGATACATCATAGAAATGCTTGTTTTCAGTCATTTCTCATATAAATGTCTGTATTTAGCAATTCCTCTGTTCAGATTTGAGCTTTTGCTAAAGATCTGACCAATCAAATGCTTGAGAACGATCTCAGACTGAACTCAAACGTTTTATAACATTGGCCACTTGTCACGTATTTCAGATGGCGTGGGTGGTATACAGGAGCCCCTTGTGGCACAAGGACACGGTTCAAGCCGATATCAAGTCGCTGCCCAGCCCAAAGGCCGTGATCTCTTTGGAAAATGACTTTGTGAATGATGCAGTCCGCACACAAATTTACCACTACCCTCGGAAGAAGCCCATAATCCCACACTATAGCGCCCAGCGAGATAAATATGCACAGGCTTATTTCCAGTCGCCCCTTGTCAAGTCACTGACGGGTCCGAATAGAGTGGAGGTTAGTGCACATGTATTGTTTCATTTAGTGTTCTCTCTTATACTCTACGCTCCCTATAACAGCCCTCCTAACAACGATTCCCTCCTTACAACAGCGCTTGTCGCTTTTCCCAAACCAAGACAGTTATGTCTAACGGTTTCACTCACCGTTTCATGCAATATAGTCTGCTTGAAATTGTCGTCTGTGTTTTTATCTTAAAGTTACATATTAGTGAACATTTTGATAGAAGAAATATAATGACGAGTGACAAACAGATTGAATTCAGATGAGACTCCGCGTTACGCAGCGTCTGATCTGGATTCAAGATTTTTGCAAATATAAGCCAAGTAATTATTTTCCCTCTCTAAAACAACTCCACGAACAATACACGCAACCTTTGTCTCCTAGTGGGTGTTATTGTGGACAGGAGCACTGTATGTTATATATAGTAGTTTACCTACAGACAGCAAAACATTTGTTAACTCATTAACCCCTGAAACTTCCAATGGTATTTCCATTTTACAATAAAGGCTGGTCCATTTTAGACAATTTAGGTGGTTTATTTATTTTATATTGCCATATTATAAACAATTAAGACTCTGACCTGGGGGCCCCTGTACGAGCCCTCAGATCAGAGACTTCACTGTTTGCAAAAGACAAGTGTACACTAGGGCTCAATAATTTAAGCGGCTAGTCTTAGTTGAAGCACGAGGCTTATAGTAGAGATAAGAAGTCATCATTCATTTATTAAAGTGTTTATGCTAAAGCGTAAAGTACATTACAAACAGTTTTACGTTAATCAGAAGCCGATTAACTCTGCGTCCGATCAGGCTCCAAACTATTTCCTATTCAGATTTAAACTAATTATAACAATTTCAAAAACTTGTCATTTTCTCCAATTTAGTGCATTGCGTTTAATTTTGTTTAATTTTTTCCCTGCCAAGTTTAATCGTTCACTTTAACTCTCTTACCGCCAAAATATCGTCTGAATTGGTGGTGTCGTCTGCAATATTTTTCAAAGTCAGATTTAGTGCTGTTTTGACTGAAGCAATGTCCTTACGAATGACAAATTGTTTGGATCCTGATCAGACGCCGCGTTACGCGGCGTCTGATCAGGATCCAAACTGTTTGTAAAGTCGTATCTTGGCGCCGTTGGCAGTGAAAAAGTTAAATGTAGAGAAAAACGTCTTCTTCACTGTAAAGTGGAGACAACGTTATTCTTTCCCAATAAACGCGTTTACTCTAAAACTATTATTTCCATTACAAACAGTTTGGAGCCAGATCAGATGCCGAGTAACCCGGTGTCTGATCAGACTCCAAAATGCTTGCCACTCAGATTAAAAAAAACTAATTAGAAATGTCAATAAATGGTAATTTCCTACATTTTAGCGATTTGTGTTTGCGTTTCGTTTGCGTTTAAACAGGAAAGAATAACGTTTTCTCCACTGTACAAGAAGGGCAAAAGTAAAGCAGAAAGTGCCTGTTAATTTTGTTTCATGTATCAACCCTTTCTCCATAGAAGCTCCTTACATCACATTCAATTAATTCTTCTACTGAAGAAATTAGTTCCAATTTATACAATCATGAACATGTACCATAAATGATAAGACATACTTTCTATATCCTAGCAGAGTACCGTAAAGCATGCTGAAAGTAAAACAGAATGCGCCGTAAGGCCTGCTTTACTCTTCAAACCTAGAAACATGCTATGGGCTAAATTAAGCTGCTACCTGTATAACAACATATACGTAATCGAATACATATAGCATTCATATATTTTGAAATCAGGACGTTGTCTTTAATAAGAATAATTTTGAATTTTGCATATAACCGCATACGAACTCTTTTAGTTGACTTTATACAATGTGTTTTGTCTGCGAAAGGGTGAAACCCGACTATCAAATTTGGGGGTGAAAGGTTAAAATTGTAGACACTTCATAACATGTTTGGTAACACTGGTAAAATCTGCTATGTCGCCGAGTATACTGTGGCGAAGATGTTATTCTTTCCCGTTTAAATGCAAACGAAACGCAAACGCAATGCACTCAAATGTTAAAAACTGTTGACAATTCTGACTATTCATGTTAATCTGAGTGGCGAATAGCTTGACGCCTGTTCAGACGCCGCCGGGTTACCTGGCGTCTGATCTGGCTTCAAACTGTTTGCAATGGAAATAATAGTTTTAGCGTTAACGCGCTTATTTGGAAAGAATAACGTCTTCTCCACTGTAGAACTTCTTAAGTAACTCCTTCACTGCCCGACCCGACTACTTTGGTATTTCCAAAAGGTATTGATCCAGATCAGACACCAAGTAACCCGGCATCTGATCAGGTGCCAAACTGTCTGAGACTAATATCGATGATTATTTAGCCAAATTGTATATACATAATAATTAGATACGTTAAGGCAAAAGACGATACATGTATTAAGCTGACGGCGTTACGGCGTTACGGCGGTGACGTGGTTAAGTATACTTAAACCATAATCATGCTATAAATTATTGTCGTTTGCTGCAAATACAACGTCTGCTGAAAAACACAATTGTCAATTTTTGTGTTTTTTAACTTTAGAAAAGGTGAATATTAGTGGCAAACAGTTTGGAGCCAGATCAGACGCCGCGTAACGCGGCGTCTGATCTGGATCCACACTGTTTGTAAATGTTAGCCAAGTCGCGTTAAGCTAGGGTTAAATCACTTCACCGGAGTCCCCCTCTGTCTTAATTGTTGTGATTATTGATAGAAACAGGAAAACTTTCATTCAAAACAGATTCATTAATCAAGACTTATTAAAGATAATACGGGCATTCTTGGCCAGATTAGGTTCTAAATCGTTCGATACATACAGGGCAAATATATGTGAAGAAAGCATGCCTTTTGTATACCAGTATAAAAGGATGTGAAGACTTAACCTAGGGTATCTTAACTACTGGGACAACGGGAAACTATTTGCAATAATAACTATATATACCAGCACATATCGGCTGTGTTAAATGGATAGACTTTGGATGATCTATCGAAATAAACGCCCTTACATCGTAACACAAAGCATTTAACAATAGCAAACAGTATACGCTCATGAGACAAGTTGCGGGCGTCTCATCAGAATCTACACAGTTTGCTATTTTGTTTAATATGTATGGACAAATTCCTTGTATATCTATAATGAAATCTTCAAGCAAACACATAGGGAGACTTCATTGCAATATCCAGGTATAAATAGGTAAATCAAAATAGACCAAAATTCGTTTCGGAAGTGTTTTTGATTAAATACTCAAATTACCTTCTTCTTTTTCTTGAAAAGAAAAAGAAAATACACAAAAACTTTCATTTCAAACGTCGACTACAATGGCACTATTAGACAGTTTCGATACAGATCAAATGTCGTGATGCTCGGCGTCTCATTAAGATCCTAACTAGAACCTCATATCAATATTTCTTCAGTCACAACAATACGCAAATTTCTAAGTACAGCGCTCCCTCTCTGCAATGGCCCTCCCAAAAACGATTCCCTCCTAACAACGACCCGTACCACTGTTTCCCCAAACAAGACTTCGTTACATCTAACGATTTTACTGCTGAAATATCGTCTGCTTAAACTTGTCGTCTGCTTTTTTTTCAAAGTTACATATAAGTGGACATTTTGATAGAATAAATATAATGACGAGTGACAAACAGCTTACATCCAGATCAGACGCCGCGTTACCCGGCGTCTGATCTGGATTTAAGCTGTTTGCAAATGTAACCAATTTCACTCCCTATAACGACTCTTTCCGAACAACGCGCACAATTTTTGTCTCCACTTGGGTGTCGTTGTAAAGAGGGAGCACTGTACATGTATGAGCAATAACGCAGTCGCCAAATTTAGGGCGATGATAGTGTGTCGGTTAGCAAGTGTGCTTAACCCATTACCTAATAAAGACGCATTTTACGCCTTTAATCTATTCCTGCACTGAATAAAATAATTCCAATTTATGCAGTCTTGAATATGTAGCTTAAAGCAGGCTGAAAGTAAAGCAGTTACTTTCAACTTGCTTTAAATGGCCACCTAATCTTCAAATAGAAAAAACAGGTTATGCGGTAATGGGTTTATAGGAATATTTAACTTTCTTAAACCTTATACCTATTCACTCACTGACAGTATATCTGCTTAAAGACATTTCCTGACCTACTTTCGATGGTAACACCAAACCATGTATATAAGCATGCAGCCCTGTGCGAATTGTGCTGTAACTGATATCTTGTCTAGGGATATACTCATCCAAGCGTCTCATGCGAGGCCCGTGCCTTGAATTTGTTAGTTTGGTTAGTAAAACCCATTGCAAAAAAACCTTGAGTGTGAGTATGTAAGGGCCTGTCTATACAACTTGAGATAAGTGACATTGACTAAGCACATTTTACTCCTGTCTTACCTGTATTTTCACACCTAGTGAGAACAATGGGGGACTCCATCAATGGACTGAGGAAATGTCATTAAAAAGACATCAGTGGGCTCCTACAGGTTCTGTACTGCTCGTCATTTTACAATACTGTATACTGTTAAGGACGACCCTTAACCCTTTACCTTATAGAAGCGACTTTTAGCACATTCATTTTATTCATCCGCTGAAGAAAATAGTTCCATATTATACCGTAATGAATATGTGTCATATTAAATATTTTCCTTATTCTAGCAGTTGATAGCTTAAAGCAGGCTGAAAGTAAAGCAGAATGCGCCTTAGGGCGCATTCTGCTTTACTTTCAACCTGCTTTAAGTAGTCACATATCATCAATACTAGAAACAATGCTATCAGGTAAAGGGTTAATACTGTGAAATTCTAAACTGGTATTGTCCATGGATGTGAAATTTCAGGGGTGAGTGAGTTACATGCTTAGGACGCCATTACTCACACATGTTATACTTACTGTAAGAAACAATCAATGTTCTATCGTTTTTAATCGGCTAATTAACATTAACATTTTTACAACGGGTATCTAAATGTAGAAGGAACGTCCTTCTATTGCTGTTCCATTCTACCCATTCCAAAAACGTCATACCTAATAAAAGTAGCATATTTCTAGCTTTTTTATGAACAAAGATGGACACTAAAAGCAGGTTGAAAGTAAAGCATAATGTGCCTTAAGGTGCATTCTGCTCTAATCCGTTGCTTTAAGCTACCATCTGCTAGGAAATATTACGCCACATTCCTTTCACTAACATAGGGCGGGCACAGGATGAGCCTGCATAACGGACTATTTTCACAACGTGATATATTGTACTAGATATACCAAGGTGAATTTGTTCTTTGTTTATAGAGATGAATTCACGTGTCATGTTAGAATAGACAGATCGCAACTAAAAGCAGGATGAAAGTAAAACAGTAATAGATCTATACCATGCGTGCTATGTTGCACCATATTTCTCCTGGTTTAACCCATTACCCTAAATCCTGATTCTAGCTTTGAAGACAGATGACCACTTTAAGCAGGCTGAAAGTAAAGCAGAATGTGCCTTAAATTGTTCTTTATTTTTAGCCTGCTTAAAGCTACCACCTATAAGGATATAGAATATGCTTCTTGTGGTGCATATTTTGTACTGTAAATTGGAACAATTTTCTTCAGTGGAAGAATAAATTAGAGATGTAAAACGGCGTATTTATGGGGTAATGGGTTAAAGGAGTAGTATCTATAAACGTAAATTGAACATCACAACAACTTTTTCGTTTATGCAATCGTGATTTTAAATGGTTGCTATGGCAAAAAGGGTTGACATAATAACATGATTGTGTAATGCCAGGTCATAAACTATAGTATGCATTATGGCTTAATAAACCTGCCAAAGGTATTATTTGCAGTTTGCTATTTATGACATATATAAAATTATGTTACAGTAAAATCGGTGTTAAATGGTCATTCAGTTAAGATCCGTATCAGTCGCTAAATGCATGCCATTGCTTAACCCTTTCCCTTATAGAAGCGCCTTTTAGCGAATATGATTTATTCATCCGCTGAAGAAAATAGTTCCAGTTTATACCCTCATGAACAATTACCATTACAAATATTGTATATAGCCTGACAGATTTTAGCTTAAAGCAGGCTGAAAGTAAAGCAGAATGCGCCTTAGGGCGCATTCTGCTTTATTTTCAACCTGCTTTAAGTAGTCACATATCTTCAATACTAGAAACAATGCTATCAGGTAAAGGGTTAATGCAGGACAAAAGTAACAAAAATAAAGGTCCTGAAAGTAATAAAGAAAAAAATCTGCATAACGTCTGTCTTTCATTGAACCGCGTCCGTTTTGTAAGTTTGTTTTATAAGTGGCCTCTTAGCACATTCGACGAGTAAAATTCGAAAAAGTTTGGATCCTGATCAGACGCTGCATAATGCGGCGTCTGATCAGGAGCCAAGCTGTTTGACACTCGTATCGACATTTCTTCAGTCAAAACAGCCATAAACCTGACTTAAACAATATTACAGACGACGCTACCAATGCAAACAATATTTTGGCCGTAAAAGGGTTAAAGCAGACGATGAAACTTGAAAGAGAAAGAGGTGGTGAATGAGCTATACTGTATCAAGCATCCAAAAGATAATAATTTGCATTGAAGAGATTAGCTTGGTGAAAGTAAAAGCTTATCATAAGTCAACATGCCCTAAACGCTTTTCAATATTCTGAACAGGCAAAATCTATAAATCATAATTTAGTGGATTGAAGTCAAATTATCCTGTGATTTTCTCTCCCAACACTTCGATATCCACTTCAGAGATAAACAATGTCTTGTTTAAATAAATCATAACATTGATGTGTTCAAATACATATGACATTTGCAATAAAACAGTTACACGGGATTGAATAAGTTCACGTCCAAACATCAAAAGAAACACTAGAGTGTCAAAATGCCAAACCTATCACCTCATTTCCTGTTTATAGTATTAAAGATAGGTGACCATTTAAACCAGGTTGAAGGTAAAGCAGAATGCACGTTAAGGCTCACTCTGGTTTACTTTCAGCCTGCTTTAAGCTACAATCTATAAGGGTATAGAGAAAATATTTCTTATAGTACATATTCATGAACGAATAAATTAAAGGCCTATAAAGGCGTATCTATGAAGTAATGGATTAATAAATATTCCTGCTTTATCTTTATATTGTTTTAAGCAACCACATTCCATAAAGGTGGTTTGCATTTTATCCCATATCGGTTGGCATCCAAGTTTGAAATATAGCATCTATAGGTACATGTATGTGTCGTAAAAGATTGTGCACGCCGATACCTCTGCATTCAGCATCAAGCTCATTCAGGACTTGTCTGATGTAGGTCCAGTTCATTTCTTAAATATACCGTTTGAAAATGGTAAAAGTCAGTGTTGTTGGTCTTGGCAGTGAAAGGGTTAACTAAAATATTCAGATATTTGAATAGTTTCTGCACCTGTTATTTTAGCCCTCTGTAGAGATAACTGATTACAAATGCAAACAGTGTAGAACCTAATCAGAGGGCTCCTGTATGAGCCCTCTGATCAGGGTCTGCACTGTTTGGTAGTTTCATTGGTTTTTGTTGTCATACCAAAAATGTAACAGTAGACTGGTTCAAAATACTTGTACCAGAAGAGTCCATAAGGATTATAACTATAGGTCTATACCCACAAGAGAAATTTAGGGCTGAAAGGGTTAACCGACATAATCTAATCTAAACTGGCCTGGTCAGTATATGGCGATGGACATGCGGGGTACGGTCACAGGGGGAGGTTCGTGCGTGTTACTCACTATATTAGCTAATGGCTAAAAGCTGGACATACGTCAAGTGCGAAGAAACACAAGTTTCTCGTTAGAAAGTGACACTAAAATCCCAGGGAGATAGACTTAGTACAATACTTCGCCCATGTCAGTCATAATCCCCTTGTTCCGGGTTTTGACGCTTAGTATCGATGAAAATGGGGTTGTTTGGGCAAACTATCCATATTGCTACTATCTTGCCGTCAGTGTCAAAATAAGTGCTTTTTAACCCTTTGCCCCATAAAAGCACGTTGTATGCTTTTGTCAAACCCTCAAAGAAATGTCTTTTCATGTGTCTTCAAGGTCCTGGTAGAGGGTGTTATGAAGCTGTTGCTCTATAGTCTTGCAATGGCGGCGTAAATCAGACTGAATGTAGCTTTACTTCCAGTCTACTTCTAGTAATCACCTGTCTTGCACACGAAAAAAAGCTAATGGGTATTATATAGATTCAAGAATTTATGTGTATTAAATACAGCTTAAAGAAGTTATTGTTTCATATCTAACGATGCAATAAAACCACACGCAATTCAATAGAAATAGGAAAACAATGGTTTCTTGAAAATGTTAATGATTTATTTGAGTCCGTGTGTAAAAAAATTATAAACCTGATCACACGCCCAGTCTCCGCTGGAACTACAGTACTCCCTCTCTACAACAACACCAAAAGGGAGACAAATATTGTGTATGTTGTTCAGAGGGAGTCCTTTTAGGCAATGAAGATTAATACCTTAAAACACATTTGCAAACAGTTTGAACCCAGATCAGACGCCGCGTCACGCGGCGTCTGATCTGGTTTTAAAATGTTTGTCACTCGTCTTTATGTTTCTTCTGTCAAAATCCAATACGTAATTTTGAGAAGCAAAAACAGCAAACGGCAAGTTTTAAGCATACTATATTGCGACAGAGAAAGCGTTAAACATAAATGTATTGTGTGGGGAACAGCGGCAAACATTGTTGTAGGGGGAAATCGTTCTCGCTGGATCGTCGTAGGGAGGGAATTGTTCTCGGAGCGCCGTTGTAGGGGGTTGTTTTTAGAGGGCCGTTGTAGGGAAGGAATCGTTCTCAGAGGGCCGTTATAGGGAGATACTCGTTGTTGGCGGGCCGTTGTACGGAGGGAAAGGTTCTCGGAGGGCCGTTGTAGGGATGGGATCCTTGTCGGAGGGCCGTTGTAGGGAGGGAGCACTGTACACAAATGGTGTTGGGGAGGATTGAAACATTGATCTCTGTATCTATGAAAAATTAAAATTAGAATTATCTACATGTATAAAAATCCCTTTTTCTGATGTTGCTAGCGTAAACGATTTCCTACATATCCTGTTAAAGATACATTGAGAACGTTTCATGTGTTTTAACAGAAACCTCCTAAATGAGCTTTGTGTTTTACTTTGAGTCTGCTTTACAGAACAGAACATAACAAATTTTTTATTTATCACCCAATCATTGCAAGAGCTACATTCTGAATTATAGGAGCATAAGTCTATCATGCATTTTCATAAATTTATTCCCCTTCTATTACTAACGAAAACCTTTGGCATAGTCACATGAAACCTGCCACATAATATTCAAGTAACGGTGGCCGGGCACTCTTAGTGACTACAGTTAGGTCAAAAAAGGATAATTATACTTGCACACAATTTATATCCAAGAGTATAAATTCTTTAAGGAGCTCGATTTATGTTGAAATATGATCATTGGTTTAGGCGATATCTGCCCTTGATGCTATAAAATGTTTGATTTCAGTATTGTTTACTTTCTATATATATAGTATCTAAAAGTTAAAATGAATATTGATAAAACTTAGTAAAACTATATATGACTAAGTTATCGAGTCCGATTATGCTTAAAATCATACCAATTTGTCAGGAGTTATATCCCCTTGGTGTGTTAAAAATGTGTGCACACTCTAGCAACTAAAGTTAGTTGTTGTTTTTTACTTGCACACAATGTGTACACGTAATTATAAATTCTCTAAGGAGTTCGATAATGATAGAAATCAGATCTTTGTGTTAAGTGTTATCTGCCTTTGACAAACTCAGATATGTTAGACAATGCTTTATTTTAGTATTGTTCAAGCTCCAGTGTTAAGAATATTAAATAATATTGATACCACATCGTAAATCCATATTTGACCGTACGTTCTCAGATGAATTCGATTATGGTTGATATTGGGCGAACTAATAAGAGTTTTTCTGCCTTTGGTGTATTGAAAATGTCATATTTAACAATGTTTACACTTTTAATTGATTTCATTAATTTTTGAATTTATATTGATTTTATTTGCATACAATGTATATGCGTATATAAATATCCTTAGATATGATACTGAATTTGATGCTGACCATTGTCCCAATCCTGAGACAAAGGGATGACGCATCTGATAAAGCTTATGCGGGACTATAAACCTTAGCAGCAACAACAACAACTGAATTTGCGAGTGGGCGTAACATGCCTCGTCCGCGGTACCAATGTAACTCATAACCTCAGACACCAGGCTCCAAGATAATAAAGCTTTTGAGTTGAGTCTGAATTCGTTCTCAAGCATTTGATTGGTCAGAATTGAGCCTAGGCTCAAATCTAACCAATCAAATTGCTTGAGAAAAAACTCAGACTCAACTCAAACGCTTTAAAACCTTGGAACCAGGCTAACATTTCTATGTACGTTGTATGAGCTTTGGGGCATTAGAATTTAAAGTAGATTAAACTGTCGTTTTGAATTGCTATCATAGACACTTAAACAAAGTGAAGAAGCTATCCATTTAAAGAATGCTGGCCATGATTTGATGTTTTTTCTTTTAAAATTCAAGAGTTTATTGATATTATTTCATTGATATCATAGTCTAGTACTCTAACGTTTGATCACAAGTCCAGACTAAGTACAACAACTGATTACAAAATACTACTGGGGTATTCACTTCACTTTATAACTCTTTGCACGTAATTAGCGCTAAAACCATGATTATCTTTGTAAACATACTGGGTCAAGATGAGACGCCGCATCATGTGGCGTCTTGTCAGGATCCAATCTGTTAAACACTCTGACCCAATTTCAAAATAGAAAAAATAGATTTGTTTTTGGAACAGCAACAGAATGACAGTTTATTGCCGACGACTATGTTACTAAGCATGGAAAGGTTTTAACTCGTTCAACCCTGAAACGTTTAATGGACAATTCCAATTTCAAAATATGTCTAGTCCATGTTTGACTAATTTGGGTTGATTTTAACAATATATTTCAAAATGACAAACAGTGTAAACCCTGATCAGAGGGCTCCTTAAGGAGCCTTCTGATCAGGGTCTACACTGTTTGCATGGGACAAGAGTACTCCTCACAGGTACACTGTTTGTAAATGCGAGTATACCCATCGTTAGGGTTGAATGTGTTAAACCGATGCTACATACGATCTGCCATTCAGAATATCAAGAACAATTCAACGGCATAAAATGTAACCCTCTGATTCAGATGTATCAAGTAGGTCAATTGACTGTTTTTAAGGTACAATAAAACTTATATGTATAACATCCACTAAAACAGCCCGTAGTCGTCTTTCATGTAAAAAGGGTCAATAGGACAAGGGTTAGGCAGAAATATTGGGGTGAAAGAAAGGTGGTTATTTTAACTCTTTCGCTGACAAGTTCTATAACATTAACATAACATTAACACATGCGAATAGTTTGTATCCAGATCAGACGCGGCGTCTGAACAGGATCCAAACTGTTCGATACTCATATAAATGTTTTAAGTCGAACTGCATACAATCTAAACTCTCAAAATAGAAGCAGACGATAAGTTAGCGAACATACGATGCTATGGCAGTGAATATTTAGGCAGGTTATGACGTCATAATGGAAGTGAAAGGGTAAAGCAATATAAAATTATTGTCACACCTTTAAGAAGTACGTAACTAGTTGTTTTATTTGCATACTGCCTCTTGCTGCCATCTGTCTTTAACCACATATGAGAGATATTTTGTTACAGTAGCGATCGCTGAACTGCACTGTTTGTTCACAACATCACTTAAGAACTACGTTGTATATGTGATAGAAATGTGTACTCCTCTTAAGAAGTGTTTGGGATCAGAAAAAGTTTTGTCAAAGCAGACACAGTTTAAGTACATTTAGAGGCCGAATAGTCTTAATTTGACATAGGACGAAAGGGACATGGTGTTTCAGCAACACATATTGTTTTAATATGATCTTGGTCAAATCAGTTTATTTGCCTATTTTACAATAAAACATTTCTTTACCTTCGCAGTTTCATACAGTGTAACCAGGGTTATTTTCATACCTCCATGAACACAATAAATATTCGAATTATTCCTAAAACATATATCACATAGCAGATGGTAACTGAAAGCAGGTTGAGAGGAAAGCAAAATACGCCTTAATGTGCATTCTACTTAACGTTAAACCTGCTTTAAGTGATCAACCGCCTTCAAAACTAAAAAAGATGCGAATGGGGAGTAAAGGGTTATTGCAGGGTAAAAATGCATTTTGAGCTGTAATAAGCTGACCTCTGTCTTCCAGACCGAACATTTTACATTTGGCAGTATCTCTCATGAGAGATTTGACTAGGATCATCTTCTTTGACGGGTTAGAGATAACGTCAAAGACCAGGCCTGGATTACCAGTGGATCAGCACCTCATATAGGTTGATAAAATTGTTGTTACGCCTACAAAATCACAATCCGATCACTTGGTTTATGAACATAAGGTTTTGATCTTTGACATCGTAACTTCGATCAATTCCAATTGACTTTTTCACGGTTAACAACCAACAGAACTTCGAATAATGTAATACACCTATGTCATACTTTTTGTTACAAACACTGGTTTTGCGTATCAAACCACTTTGTAACAAAAAGTGACAATTATTTATAAAAGATAAGATGTTATTCTTTCCAGTTAAAAAGCGTACGCAACGCAATGCACTAAAATATAGAAAATTACAACTTTTTTTTTAATTTTTCACGGATTATTATCATTTGAATTGGCCCTTAAGGAGCCTTCTGCTTTACTTAGTAATTCATTATAAAACTGCTCTGTTCTAGTATTTCAACCATTTAGGGCCTTTGCAAAAATAAATCAAAAAAATACACGTCATATTATTTGAAGCCATAACATCAAAGACACCTGTTTTATTTTATGACTGAGTGTATGTAACAAAAACTTGACGTGTATTTGGACATGATTTTCTTTGACAAAGGCCCTTAGAGGTTGAAATATTTGAATAGAGCAATTTGTTTTAAAAACAAAATCAAACGCAAACGAAATGAAAAATAAATGTAGAAAAAATGACAGATTTCTGTAGATGCTGCCCATTTTTATTTCAATCTGAGTGGCGAATAGATGAGAGCCTGATTAGTCGTCGGGTAACTTGGCGTCTTTTTTAGCTCCAAACTGCAATGGAAATAATTGTTTTAGCACAAACCCGTTTATTGGGAAATGCAGCACTCCCTCTCTACAACGACATCCAATGGGAGACACAGACTGTGTGCGTTGTTCGGAGATAGTCGTTATAGGGAGGGGAAATTAAGACTTGGCTTACATTTGCAAACAGATTGAATCCAGATCAGACGCCGCGTAACGCGGCGTCTGATCTGGATTCAAGCTGTTTGGCAATCGTTATTATAGTTATTCTATCAAAATATCCACTTATATAATTATAACTTTGAGAAAAACAGCAGACGACAATTTTAAGCAGACGAAAACTGTTAGACATAAATGTCTTGTTAAGGGAAGTGCGACAAGGGTCGTTGTAAGGAGGGAGTCGTTGTTTGGAGGGCCGTTGTAGAGAGCGAACACTGTAATAACGTCCAACCCACTGTACGAAAGCAAAGTAAAATCTCCCTTTCACGACCACTGAAAAGAAGGCTCATTGACTCGTTTAGAAAACGATAAAAACGAGGCTTGTATAATATCAATTCATTGCAAAATCAAACAGAAAGGGGGAAAATGAAATTGACATTGACATTGTGTATGTGAAGGTTCATGGGGTGAATAGGTTAACAACCAGTTGTTATTTGATTCCAATGCTATGGTGACAATATAACTACAATGTAGATCTTTATGAAATAAATTTCATATATATCTTTACAATCAAAGTGTTTCCAAATATTTACAACACATCTGACAGTTTCGCCCAATTGTTGATGTTTAAGTGAGGTGAAAGGCACACAGCGACGTGGCCCGTTTCATAAAACTTCGTACGACAATTTGTGTCGTAAGTCAGATTATTAAAGTCTTAATTATTATTTATTTCTCCATCTTATCCTGTCTTGTGACATCTGTTTGGAATCGTCCTGAAAAGACGATTCCAAAGAGATGTCACAAGACAAGATTAGATAGAGAAATCAGAAATTAAATGTATTTTAAAGTTTTGACTTACGACCGTTTTTGTCGTACGAAGATTTATGAAACGGACCCCCAGCCATCTGTCAACGACACGATTATCTTCTGTAAGTGGATTGTCTTCGTGTGTTTTTCTCACATCTACTGAGTGTCAATTTGCCTGTTTACCATTTGTTATTTAGTGTGTACAAACATATAGATTGACTTTTAAAGTCAAAGAGCAAACACAAAATACCTCTTACAGGTTGCTTATCGCGGTTTAACCTTTGAATGGCTCACCAGCAGTCGATGGCAGATGTTTGAATACAAGTTAAGAGGAAAGAGATAACTTTGTAGTACTTGATCATTTGAAACTGTACCAGTGAACAAATGTGCATGTCTGTTCTGTAAAACAAACTTGCTTCTGGTTGTACAAACGTGCATAGTTTGTAATTTTAAGAAAACTGCGTATTTGTTCGCTAAAATGAAACTAAACCCCTTCACCGTCATATAATACTTCATTCAACATTACAAATAGTTTTGATCCTGATCAGACGCCGCATATTGCGGCGTCTGATCAGGTTCCAAACTAATGGTCATTAATATAATGATTTTTTTTTAAAATTAAAATTTCTAAAACTATAAAATATTTATGTAAAAGCAGACTATAACTTTGCAAGCCGAGGATATGTGTACAGAGAAGTGTTGGATTATGACGTCACAATAGTAGTGAAGGGGTTAATTACAGTGCAATACACAAAACGAAACACGGTGGTAAAGGAGACTAATTAACCAGGGGAAATAACTCGTACTGCATTTTTATCACAGTTATATGCGATTAGCCACTCAGTAGTGCCGCGGTAAATCCGATTAATCCGCCCAATGTGGATCTAGCAATGAAATGTAGATAATCGTATTTGCTTTGTTTTTTAATCCTCTCCCGTACATGTTGATATGTTTAAGACTGTTTGTATATGAAATAAAAATTTAAAAAATGGCGGATTATTTAGATGAAAATGGCGATTCTTCTGGACATTTGAAGATAGCAATAACGGCGAGGGAAAGAAAAGAAAGTGCTATTCAAAGGACTAGTAGTTTTAGAGAAAGAATAGAACAAGCCGGCTCAGAAACCCCGGGCACTTCAGAAATAGAGAGCATTCTTCAGAGACAGAACTTCAAGACACCCATCCAGAGCAGTGAAACCCCACGCTACAGACACCAGTCCCCTAAGAAATCGTACTCCCCAACCCGAGAACACGGCTCGTCGCCGACAAATAGATCATCTGTTTCTCCTTCTCGTCGGGAAAGATCGTATCTCCGGATTTCATCCCCGGACAAACCCTTGAGACAATCGGAGATATGGGGGCAGTGGGGACGGTCAAAGAACGATGTTGGGGAGTATTTACAAGAATACAATGTGAAGCAAATGGGAAGTCTTTATGGGAAGCCGCTGGGCGGAAAGGTGGAGGCAGCACAGGAGTGGTACCGAGATAATGGACTGGATAGAAGTAAAACACAATCAGAGGCCCTGGAATGGCTCTTTAAGGTAGGTACAGTGGAGAAACCGTTATTCTTTCCCGTTTAAACGCAAACGAAACGCAAACGCAAATCGCTAACGTGTAGGAAATTACCATTTTTTGACATTTCTAATAATGTTTTTTAATCTGAGTGGCAAACAGTTTGGAGCCTGATCAGACGCCAGGTTCTGGCTTCAAACTGTTTGTAATGGAAATAATAGTTTTAATGTAAACGCGTTTAATGCTTCTCCGCTGTAGGAGGACTCTAATACAAAGGCGGAAACAGGGTCAAACGTTGATTAGTCAGAGTTGAGCTTGATGATTTTGAGTTGAGGCCGTCCTCAAGCATTTGATTGGCCATATTTTATTGAGCAAAACCTCAACTCTGACAAAACAAATGCTTGAGAACGATCTCAGACTCAACTCCTTGGACCCAATATTACTGTATTATTTTACTTTCATATGAATTGGATAGTTAGATGAGTTCGGATTTACGGCACTGCGGCACAAAAAAAGTCTATAGCGCCGATGAATGATGAGGGATGATGAGATGAGATGATGGTGATTTCAGGAAGATGATTTCGGCTAATCTCATTCGTTGCAAAGCAGCGAACGGGATCAAAACCACCGACCTGCCTTCCTTTTAGTTCTTGGCAGAGGGAATAATCTCGGTCTAATAGAAACAGGAACCTCCACTATGATAATTCACCCTTTCATGATCATATTATTAGGGATATTTTTACCCCTTCACCGTTTCTTTGTCGTCTACTTCAATTTTGTTGTCGGCCATGTCGTTTTTAATTTTAACAAGAAATATCTTTAAAAAAGATATTCGGCGGAATGGTTGGTGGAATTCATGCTGTTGATGGGTGTGCAAAATTGTACGAAATTGGAGGTTTTCAAAGAATTGTAATATCTTGGATTGAAAAGCAAAAAATACACATTCAACGATATAGCATGACTAAAAAACTATAAATGTACAGAAATGCAAAACATATCCTAGCTACTGGTAGGAGATCCTCAGATTAAATTATATTGTTCTGTATATCAAACTTCATTCATGGGGAGTTTCTTGAAACAAACTATAACTAGATAAACTGTGCAGGCCCATACAGAACAGTCTGCCCTGCTTTACAAGGTCCATAACACCTCACTCTTGTAAATAAATGATGAAACAACACAATTGTGTTTAACTCACTTGAGGCCATTTATTATATTGCTATCAATGTATGGTAAATTTGTACAAAATTAATAGTTAACAATTAAAATAAATTGGAAGTAAACCATTATTAAACAAAATACCTAGCTGCCACTGTCTATCTATAAATACACATCAGATTCTGCTAGCATATCTTAAAATAGAAGCTCAGTATTACACACTGGCTGTGTCTAATTTTACACTCACATCAGTGCATAAACTGAGCTAGGCTACTGTTTCAGGGCTCCAGATAAGAGGGGAGTAAATTGAACAAATCTAACATTTTCTCACTCATTTCAGCACCAAACCCTATGGTTTTACCACTCATTTTTATCGTCTCGAAGAGACAATTCATATGAGTTGGACACCATAGGGTTTAATGCACAAATAAAGTTTTTAAGTTTTGAAATAACTCTCTTATCTGGAGCCCTGGCTACTATCCAATCAGACAATTCAGTTTCAACAGGTGCTCTTAATTCTAAATTTCTGATCAAATATGATTGGTTCAAATGTTTGTCTAAATAGAAATGTGTGACTAAATAGATAACAGACAGCTCCGCCGAAAAAATAAGGCAGTATGACTTAAAAAAAATTCAATACGAGTGTCAAACAGTTCGGATCCTGATCAGACGCCGCTTTATCAGAATCCAAACTGTTTGCAAACGCGCTTTTAAGCGCCATAGAAAGCAAAAGGGTTAAGCCCCAGAGCCACGACAAGGTAGGAACATCTCTGGTGACGAAATGCAACGCAATGTCGTGTACAAAAACATCTGATTTTCGGCTTTCAATGTATACGGTTGCTTAAAACAGAATTACAGTAAAGCAAAAGCCCCATTTCTGTTTACTTCTATTCTGCATTAAGCTGTCTAATGTGTTTTACCCCATAATTGTGTATTTAAAGGGTGGATGTAAAGGCAGAATTTTACTGTATCTTTCGACAGTGTTTGTCTTAACTCATTCTCCCCTGAAACTTTAGTGGACAATTCCAATTTCCAATTAAGTATAGTCCATTTTTAATATTTAAGGTTGACTTGAAGAATATATTGCAAAATGACAAACAGTGCAGGCCCTGATCAGAGGGCTCCTGCAGGAGCCCTCTGATCAGGGTATACACTGTTTGCATAGGACAAGAGTACTATTCACAAGTACACTGTGTTTAATGACGAGTATACTCGTTGCTAGGGTTAAATGTGTTATGATAGTCATATGGCCATGGCACGCCCCGGCCTTTCTAGGCCCATATACTCAGCGTCTGAGCTGGCACTAACTGTTGGTAACGGACCTCAGTGTGTGTACAAGCAAGTCTGTTGGGAAACAATATTTTCTCCCATTTTCGCCCATGTGGGATAGAGATATTTCCCATGGGGAATCACTCTATCCTCCATACCACGTGGCGTCTTTTATTGTTTGCCCAGCTTTACAACAAGCGCTGCATGACGCGGGTAACTAAATCACGTCATCGTTTAACAGAAACTGCACTTATTTTGTTATTTATACTATGTTTTCATGATTTAAAATGGAGAAAAAAAATCCACCATTCGTTTTGTTGATGTAGGATAGGAGTTTTCTCCCCCGAGGGTCAGAAAATTCACGCAGGGATTCGGCTTGGTTGATTCTTATACTCTCGGTCAGTATCCATCCAACCCCTATAGTACCTTTTTATTTTCACGGAAATCGATATTTATCAGCCATGCCGAAGAACTGGATCCAGGTTATAAAGCTGGATCCAAGGTTATAAAGCTTTTGAGTTAAGTCCGATATCCATTTCAAGCATTTGAATGGTCAGAGCTTTTGCTTAGCAAAGGCTGAAAACTGATCAATCAAATGCTTGAGAACGACCTCAGACTCAATTCAAACGATTTTTAACCTTGGGTCTGTAGTAACTTGAACATCGACCTAATATATATACCAGACACAAAAACCGTCTACTATGACATATATAGTGTTTTACTTCATAGCATCAGATCTAAATAAATACTTCATATTTTTCACTAAAGTTTTCTTTTACTGGTGCATACATCCCTTTTCTGTATCAAAACAATAATTTTATTTGTCTTATAGATACAAGAGGCTCGCAATTCTAGCAAAGATGTTGAATAAAAGTAAATGAAAGGCACACACTTTTACATAACATGTATAGACGTTTCTTTTTTGTCTGGTATCACGGAGTAAACGGGTCTAAGTACTCCGTGTCTGGTATATATGAAAATTCACATAGCGAATAATCCAGACTGTTCCCATTGTAATCGAATTGTAAATACAGAACATTAACTTTCTATATGCGCTAAACATACCCCCTGAAGAATTGTATATTTTAGTTATTGCTAGTTGGTAATTTCATCCTTATGATTCGAAATATTAATGTGTGGGTGTAACAAATTCATTCATGATGAAAATATATTATTATTGATGATTTGCACCAATATCTGAAAGAAACAAAGCGCTTGACAAATAATTTATGAAAATACTAAATGATTTCTGTGTTGTTGATTTAGTAGATATTGGGTTCAATGTCACACATATTATATTTTGTGAACAACAACTCCGTCTTCTTCTTCTACTACTACTAGTCTACTACTACTACTTCTACTACAACTACTACTGCTACTACTTCTACTACTACTACTACTACTACTAGTACTAATACTACTAATACTAATAATACTAATACTAATACTAATACTAATACTACTAGTTATCTACTACTACTACATGCTATTTTAAATTGACGTTACACAGTCGATTGTGGGGTGAGCGACCGTCTAGTAAGGAAGCATTTCGACACATGGTTACTTGATGTTGGGTAACAATAATTCTGAAAGTTCCTACAGAACATTTCAGCACTGAATTTTCTGCATCAACCTATACATCCTTCTTTAACACTTTAAACCCCACCACTGCCACCGCATCGCCTGCTTGGCTGCTTAACCCTTTCAACACTACAGTCCTCTGTAGAGATTACTGATTACATATGCAAACAGTGTAGACCCTGATTAGAGGGCTCCTATATAGGAACCCTTTAATCAGAGTCTACACTGTTTGGCAGGTTCAAAGGTGTTTGTTGTCATATCAAAAATGCAACAGTAGACTTGTTTAAAAAACCTGTACTAGAAGAGTCCGAAAGGATAATAAATACCCAAAAGATATTCAGGGTTGAAAGGGGTATACCCCCTTGGTATCTTCTTTTGAGGAGTCACTTAATACAAGACAGTCTTGCATTTCTGCATCACCCAACTGCTCCAAAATTGCTATACATATTGAGATGAGCCCTGTCATGAGAAAACCTGACTTATTGCATTGCAAACAGTGAAGATAAAGGCCAGCCGCCGCGTCAAAGAGGCAGCGGCTGGTCTTGATCTACACTGTTTGACATTCTCATACGTCTAAAGCATTTATGTAGCTGTTGTATATACGGTATTTGCACGGGGGGCTAACTACGTATTATCATCAAACTGTATAGCTACGACAACCTATATATAGGTATTATAACAGATTGTATTGCTACGAAGTCAGTGTATATAGTGAGAAATGTTTGTCTACGAAAACAAAGTTGCCTTCGTAAATCATATACAGGTTGTCGTAGAGTAACATTTCATTGCAATACCTAGTTGGCCCCCAGTGATTTGGCAGTGTAGATCAGACTCAGATACAGAGCCTGGGTTGACAATGTTGTTTGTCTGTGCAATGTTGCATTGCAATAAGGCTGGTTTTGTCATGACATGGCTCAAATGTAAGTAAGCAAACTCTTAATTTCTTTTTTTATGTTTTTCTTCTCTTACTTCGTACTCGCTTACATTGTCTGGTACCAGCAAAGAGCTGTTCATGTTTAGAGTCATTGTAAAACTGCTCTGGATGTTAATACAGTGAAACCTTTCTATTACGACAACTAAGAAGTTTTCATTATGTTATACATGTAGTTAGAACCTTAATGGTTAAGAAGGTCAAAGCGACAAAGCGAGCGCCCAGTCTTCGCAATTTAGATTTCGTTTAAGATGTTCTAACTAACCTATATTTTGATTGGCTCATGCATTAGCTTCTAGTAAGCAAATCTCGTTTATTCTGGTTCTGAGATCGCCAAATATGGCAGTGTTTACAACTAGTTGCTACGAGCCGGAGCTATCTATATGGCGCGCAGAACCACGTGACGTCGAAAAACAACAAAATTCTTAATTATTAAGTGCCGTACTTAATGGGTTGCAAAATGCAGTTTGATTGGTTTAAAATGTAGGTTATATTCTAATAGGTGTTAAAGACAGGTGACTACTTAAAGCAAGGTGACAGTGAAACAGAGGGCTCCTTTAGGAGCATTCTGTTTCAGTGTCACATTGCTTTACAGGGACTCGCAACCGGATGGTGTACTTGTCAAATAAAATAAAATGGTCAAATAAAAGCAAATTTGTGGCATTATTTGGCTTCTGACATTAAAAAAATATGATCAGTCCAAAAAAAGTCTCAAGAATCGTCACCGAATCTTAGTTTTCTTTTAGATATTTTCCATCGTTTTGCTATAGCGTCAGCTGACGGTATAGTTGTTGTTGTTGCTTCTCTACACGGGTACAGACATAAACCCGAGCCGAATAAAGTATTATCGATCGCTACCAGTGAAGTACGTTAATTCGCTACCATATAGATAGAGAGCGCTGGTAGCCGATGTGGTAAAGGCGTTACCTCATTTTTCATGTTTGTCTCCGCATGGAGGGTCACGGGTTCGAATCCCACCAGAGCTTTTTTTTTTTTTTTTGAAATGCATTTTTTAACAGAATTTATTATCCTAAACTAAAGCTTATCCATTTATATCAGCATTTGACATATATTTACAAATTACTATTTTTAATGCTAAATCCGGTTGCAAGCCTCTTTAAGTAGTCACCTGTATTATAGACAATCAATTAGGCTTCTGATTAGTGGTCGTAATAGAGGTTTTACTGCAGTTAAACCTCTCTATTATGACCACTCAAACGAAGGCTGATTGATTGTACAAATATAGTGTATACAGCGCTCCCTCTGCAACGTCACCCTATGGGAGACAAAAAATGTGTGCGTTATATAGAGGGAAATTGGCTTACATTTGCAAACAGCTTGAATCCAGATCAGACGCCGCGTTACTGATCCGGATTTAAGCTGTTTGTCACTCGTCATTTAGTTTTATTTCTGTCAAAATGTCCAATATGTAACTTTAAGAAAAACAGCGAACGACAACTGTAAGCAGACGATATTAGAACAACAATATCGTTAGACATAGTTGTCCTGGGGGAACTGCGGCAAGGTTCTTTGTAAGGAGGGCGGCGTTTTTGGAAGTGTCGTTGTAAGGAGGGAGTACTGTAATAGAAAGGGTATACTGTGCAAAAGCGCCGAATCTAATGTGTTGAGAATTGGATGCCCAATCCCATTTTACTATAGAGATTGAAATAAATTATGTTAAATGTAAACTATCCAACCCCTGTAAAGTTTAACTCGTTCATCGTGATATTAAAGACATCTCCTGAAGACCTTTCGGTCATAACACCTAACAAGCTATCAAAGCATGCATCCATGTGCAAGTCTTGTCCTTACTGCTATCTTGTCTAGGGATATACTCATCCAAGCGTCTCATGTGAGGGCCGTACCTTAAAATTGTTAGTTTGGTTAGTAAAACCCATTGAAAGAACCCATGAGTGTGGGTATGTGAGGGCCTCTCTAGACAACTTATTAGTTACCTGTAATTTAACACCAACTGAGATTGGTATACCCGGTGAAAGATTGTGATTCATGCTTTTTGTCGCCTATCGCGAACAATGGGGGTTGGTCCACCAATGGACTGAAGAAAAGTCTTTTAACCATTTATAGATAACAAAGGGGTTAAGTGATCACAAGGAAGGGAGAGAAGAAAATAATAAGAAAAAAGAAAGAGGTGTCCAGTTACATTTTCAATATGTATGGCAATTTTGGACCAATCCGGTAAAAATGGATAATTTCCGGTTTCCAATAAAGTCTAGTACATTTTCTAATATTTAGTAGCTATCAATACATTTATATAACAAAATAATCTACAGCACACACCACGATCAGAGAACTCATGTTGGAGTAAGGTGGAGAGGTAACACTAATACAGTGGAGAATCTGTTATTCTTTCCCAATAAACGCGTTTACGCTAAAACTATTATTTCTATTGCAAACAGTTTGGAGCCAGATCAGAAGCCGGGTAACCCGGCGTCTGATCTGGCTCCAAACTGTTTGCCACCAAGATAAAGATGAACTTTCAGAATTGTCAAAAAGTTGTACTTTTCTACGTTTTATCGCTTTGCGTACGTTTGCGTTTAAACGGGAAAGAATAACATATTCTCCACTGTACATGTATAGTGTGCAAGAGTGTGATAGTGTTCAATGGTTTTCAGCATAACGAAAGGCTGTCGCAATGCTATAAATATAGATAGAAGGAGCCATATGTTACGGACCTGGGGCCCGTTTCATAAAACTTCTTACGACAAATGTTGTCGTAAGTCCAAACTTTAAAATACATTTAATTTCTTATTTCTCTATCTAATCCTGTCTTGTGACATCTCTTTGGAATTGTCTTTTCGAGACGATAAAAAAGATGTCACAAGACAGGATTAGATGGAAAAATAAATAATAATTGAGACTTTTATAATCTGACTAACGACAATATTAATTTTGTCGTACGAAGTTTTATGAAACGGGCCCCTTTACCTATTGCGTAGGACAACTAGGATACAAGTCCTAGGCCTGGGATACTCTTTACTAGTACACTGTTTGTAGATGCTGAGCATAATCGCGTGATTCAGTGGGTTAAGTCCAGACAATACACTTAACACATTGTGCCCTAGTGACGCATATATGCGTCCTTTACCAAAAGAGTACACTTGTCTAATTCAAACAGTAAAGTCCCTGATTAGAGGGCTCCTGCAGGAGCCCTCTAATCAGTGACTTCACTATTTGTCATTTTGCAATATATTATAAAAAAAAAATACAACCCTAAATAGTCTAAAATGAAGTGGCCTTTATTGTAAACTGGAATTGTCCATTTGAAGTTTCAAGGGATACTGAGTTAAACAGAACGACCACTGAAAAGCTGAAAAGTACACTCTTATGATTTTAACCCATTTATGCCGGTATATTGCTTTGAACCTTCACTATGGGCTTTGTGAAACGTTTCATTTTATAATTGACTTGAGCCATGCCATGAGAAAACTTGAATTATTGCATTTCTAACAGTGTTGCCATTCTATGTAGCTGTATTGTTTACGGTATTTGGCAGTGTAGACCAAACTCAGATACAGACCCTGGGATGACAAATGTGCTTGGTTTGACCAATAGTGTTGTATTGCAATAAGGCTAGTTTTGTCATGGCACGGCTCATATATACAATGGTGACATAAAGACACATACAGATACTAAGTGTGTGTCCATAGATACAGTAGATCATTCATATGTATTGAAAAAACAGTTAGTAACGCGGCGTCTCTACACTATTTGCTAGTATGTACATTTGTGGACACCAGGCTTGAATGAGTTAATTAAAGCCACATAGAAGTTTAAAGCATGATGAGAGTCAGCCAATTTTACCTTCTACTTGTTTCACCTTGGATGTTTCTCATGTAACATGCAGGGTATAAGGTAATAAAACTGAAGCATTTAAATTGGTCAGATTAGCTTTTACACTTTTTCATTTTTGTCTTGCACCTTTTTCATCTTGCTTCTGATTGCGTCGAACTGTTTGTGGTATATTATTATTATTTATTTCATGTTAATTAACCCATTTGTGTCAACGATCCCATATATGGGACATAGGCAAACAGTGAAGACTCTGATCAGGCGCCGCATTATGCGGCGTCTGATCAGAATCTTCACTGTTTGCCGATAGGAATTTCAATATAAAACAAACTGAAAAAGAAAATTTTGACCAGGCATCCCTTTGATAAAAAATGGGCTAACCCAATATATAAACATGGAAGAATCCACTGGGTATAAATGGGTTAATTAAATATTCGAGATAAAACTTGGCAGTTACCACGTATACATGACATACGGACACCGGCCTTTGTAAACTCCCTCTCTTTGCTTCTGTCTCTATTCTCTTTATTTCTTGGTAAATCAAATGACCATTCTGGGTAGTCGTTAGCACGTATGACAGATTTTAAGCGATCTATATCGGTTGTCTTGTCTGTTTAATTGGTTATAGGAGAATTTGCCCTGTGAAATAATGACCTCATAATCAATTAGTTATGTTCCATATGGTGGTTGGATTGGACTGTCAGGTAATGATCGGTGTGTTGGTTTCCTATAGACTGTGTTTTTAGTACACCATCGTCTTCAATATGGGCACAGGTGTCAATAAAACGACGTTTCCATCTTCTTCTTGTTCGGAAGCAAAGTAAATGAGTCGTGTCAAGACAAAGCCTGCCTTGTTGCATTGTAAGACCAAGCACCGTTGTCATCCCAGGCTCTTCATCTGAGTTTGGTCTACATTGCCAAATACATGTACCGTATATTACATAGCTACATAAAGTGTTTTAGATGCTTGCGGGTGTCAAACATTGTATATCAAGACCTTGATCTACACTGTTTGCAATGCAATAAGGCATGATTTGTCATGGCTAAGTTCAACTGTGGTGGTCGATAGAGCTATAAACCAATCGGACGCTGAACGCGTTCAAAAGCCGAATACAATATATTAAAATGTTTAACATATGCGTTCAATCATTACCCTAAATCTACTGAATTTACAAGATTACATATCAAGTGTTCATATTTGAAAGCTACAGTGTTCAAAGTTTGAACACAAGCGTTCATGGGTTTGGAACCTTGTGTTCATGGGTTGCAATTTAATTCCTTAATAGTAAATTTGTTCAGTTTGTCTGAATTTATTTGATAAAACTTTAGTTTTACGTGAATATCCAACACTTTTGGATGAGAACATTCAAAATTAGCACAGGTCTCCTTTGTCAGGCTAGAACACTTTTTCAACGCCTACGTTCAAAGATGTATTAATTAGGAAAATATTTACGTATAAGTGGATGATATCATTAACTGAATGCCGTCACTATACGTCATGAAATATGATGTTATCGGTTTAATTACGCAGCGTCTGATCTGGATTAAAGCTGTTTGCAAATGTAAGTCCCTCCCTATAACGACTCCCTCTGAACAACGAGTCATTGTCTCCCATCGGGAGTTGTTTTAGAGAGGGAACACTGTAAAAGTTGTTTACCATTTCACCAATAAAAACTCATTATAGAGCAAGGTACATCAAATATATTATATAAAACTAATATTAATTGCATCCTCTTCATGGGAAAACTGCATTTTTTTTTCAAACCTAACATTCTACCGGTACATTTTCTCCAAAGATCATATTAGTCATGCACTCTTCTCAAGTTCTTCTTTCTATTATTACAGAAATGCCTTGTATCTATTTGTGGCACCCATGTATAGTATCAAAACACAGCACAGTGAAAATGTTTTGACAAAATACTACCTTGAGTTCAATATAAGTTAGGCCTATTTCTCGGCAGACTTCTTTCGACTGCATGTACACTGTACAGTCTATTGTACAGCATTGAAGCATTTCCGTCGATTTAGTGTCCCATACCTATTCCGTATAGGAATACCTTTCCATCTATTAACCCATTTGCGCCCTGTGGTTTCTACTATGCTTGTAGATTGGATTAGTCCATTTTTTATGTAATGGTGCCTTCATTTTCGTTTTTTATATTGAAATTTCTATCAGCAAACAGTGTAGACTCTGATCAGACGCCGCATTATGCGGCGTCTGATCAGAGTCTACACTGTTTGCCTATGACTCATATGGGATCGTGTGCACCAATGGGTTTAAAGATACATGGCACAGTGGAGAAGACGTTATTCTTTTCCGTTTAAACGCAAACGAAACGCAAACGCATTGCAATAAAACGTAGAAACTGACAACTTGTTGAAAATTCTGACTATTAATTTTTATCTGAGTGTCAAACAGTTTCGAGCTTGATAAGACACCGGGTTTCCCGGCGTTTGATCTGGCTCCAAACAGTTTGCATTGGAAATAGTTTTAGCGTAAACGCGTTTACCATGAAAGAATAACGTCTTCTCCACTTTATTGTGATCGCTATAAATACATGTCATTAAAACATATTTTATTCCATAAATTTGCTACATATTGTACATAAGATTTTACAACATTCGAATAGGGTTGGATTGAAAGCAAAGCTTGTTAAGTTCCTTTTCTGTTGTCATGCCTTTTTACAACAAATCAAATGTAGTGTTAGTAGGTAATAGATGTGATCATCAATATCACTGTGACATATATAGTTGTTGAGTTTTGAAAGAAATTAAAAAGAGGAAAAAACGGTAGATAGGGGTTTATGGTCGGTGGTGTGCATCTCATGCACCATTGGTGCAGAGTGCTTCGACAACAGAGCAAAAGGGGTCCTCAGCTAAAGCGTTTGCTATCCTTAATAAATATGTGGACTGCTTTTTAAGTGCATTGTTTATCCAAGAGATGCCCTGTCAAACTTTTCATTTCATTTTGTTTTATATTGAAATTCCTATCAGCAAACAGTGTAGACTCTGATCAGACGCCGCATAATGCGGCGTCTGATCAGAGTATACACTATTTGCCTATGTCCCATATATGGGATCGTGAGCACAAATGGGTTAAAAATAGTTTCGTTTTCCTGCTAGTGAGAGATTTGGGCTTCCATAGAGAATAGTTTTTGTGGTAGCAATACAGACGGAGTAGAGTACATTAAAGAGATTGGTCCTAATAGTTTGGTACCTTAGACAAAACATGAAATAGTGATTAGCACTCTCTATATCTCCACACTGGCATTATGAAGAATCAACACTGTTTTTATTAAATAAACGTAGATTAAAGGAACTACAATTAGTTCCTAGAATACGTGGGTGAAGAATTTGGGTTTTACTGTTTCCAATGGGTCTGTTTAATGGTGTTTGGGGGGAAATAAGCTGTTTGAAAACATTCATTATCACATAAAACCGACTCTGGGAGTGTTATAAAGCCATTCAATAAACTACAGTGAAATATCAATATTTTGGCTCCGGCCCTACCTGTTCGTCCACGAGCGCTGCATGGCGCCAAATGACGTCATTTGCCATGGCGTTACTGTAAACAACGTCAAGTTTGGGCGGAAAATACATATGGCGGAGAGACAAAAAACTACGGATTCAGTTCACTTAAAAGGGTTTTAAAATGTTTATGTGATAAATAGGATCTAACATTCGTGCTCATTGTTTATCATTCTTAATAAACTCATTGACTAAAACAAATATAACGCTCGCCAAGGCTCGCGTCATATTGTTTTAGTCAACTCGTTTATTAAAAATGATAATTAATGAGCACTCATGTAAGATCCTCTATATACATTTCATTGCGTTATATTGTAAACAATCATAGGAAAGCTGCCCGAACGTAAAGCAAACATCTCCCTCAGGACAAATTCTGCTTCACATCCATACTGTTTTAAACACTGGAACCAAAATGATGCGGGAAAGTTGTTGTTGTTGGGGTTTTTTTTGGGTGGGGGGGAGTTGGTTTTTTTTCAATGATTTTATTCACATATTTTACATCCATACATATTTTTACATTCCAACATCATGTAGTATAAGTAGAAAATACAAATACAACGCAATTATATGAAGAATCAATGAACTATTGAAATATATATCATAAAAAACTATTAAATAATATTTCTACATACAATTTGTCTATTGAATGTAAATATGAAAACATACATTTTTTATGGGGAAAAAATTGAAAATGGAATACATGTATAAAAAAAATACAGAAAGAAACATGCATTTTTGCTAGGTTATTTTTCATTACAGTAAGTTCTATGTCTAAATGTAGTTTAATACAAGATATCGTACAATTGTCCATGTAGAAACTATATTTTCTGTATTACTACATGCTTGTTTTATATCCTATGCTAGTTTCAATGAGTTATTTAACCCGGTTATTGACGGAACGATTTCCTTTGTTTTACATAAAAATATATATTGTTTTATTTCTAAAAACAAAATGTCAAGTTTGAAGTCATTTTGATCGGTTCCCAAAAGTACATATTAACTATTTATTTTGAGGTGCGGGTTATAGTTATATTTTATTAACCTATCTAGATAGACATTATTCTCTTTGATTTTATGGCTGAATGCATGTAACAAAAATGTGACGTGTGTTTTGACGTGATTTTCTTTGAAAAAGGCCCTTAGAGGTCGAAATATTAGAAAAGAGCAGTATATATATTAATATCTAGATATATGTTATTATTGATTTCACTTTACAACATTTCCAAAACAAATGAACAATAATTTCTTCATGATTATGACAGAAAGTGCATAAATTAGTACCTTTGATTTAACCCATTACCCCATAGCCTGTTTCTAGTATTGAAGACGTGTGACCACTTAAAGCAGGTTGAAAGTAAAGCAGAATCTGCTTTAAGCCTACCATCTGCTAGATTATTTTAAACACTCGAACGAAATAATGCGGGAACGTTTAAGACATGTATCACTAAATACTATAGACACAATTATGTGAGTATATGCTGTTAATGGAAGAGATGTCTCTTCTTATTTCATAGACTTAGTAATCCAGTGTCATCTGTTAAGTGTAGCTTTAAATGATTTTGTTCATGGACCATTAGTTAAACCTCTACACTTGTTTGTATAAATGTTTGCCAGCCCATAAAATAATACAATTCCAATCCAACCCCTTGAACCATTACAATGCTAAGCGCGACTTGGCTAACATTTAAAAACAATTTGGATCCAGATTAGACGCCGATAGCGTGACGTGCGATCTGGATCCAAAATAACTGACATTTATATTCAACATTTCTTTAGTTCAATAACATATATAATTGATTTTGCGTTTTTTCGCAGACAAAATATTTGAAGCAAACATCAATCCAACATGATAATGGTTAAACCAGAATAAATGCCATCTGCTCACAATGTTGTCTGCTTTATCTCTAATAAATGGTTATTTCTGCTCGACATGGGTATCTATAAGAGCCAAGAAAACCCCAGTTTGAATCCTGACCAGACGCTGAGTTAGTTGTCAGATGTGGTTCCAAACTGTCTCAAATGTCTCCTAACTTCGTTTCCCCATTTTTTAGAGCTGATTACAAATGGTCAAATCGATGGAGATTAACGTTTTAAATCTTATATTTGGATTATCTCCTCAGTAAGATATTGTATGCTTTCTTAGTTCCATTGTTGAGAAGTGAAATTAATTACTCGATCAAGGGATCTTTGTTTACTGCACAAAGCTTTATTTTAATCCACCGTGATCTCGGCCTGTGTATTAGCTACCCCTCTAAATGTACTAGATTGATCTCCGGGGGAGAATTTGGAGTCTTGGTTTATGAAATCGTAATATTCTAGTGAAATAAATTTTGAAAAACAATATATAGTGAAATTATGAACTTTTTTATGAGCGATTTTACGAAGATTTTGTGACCCAGCGAGTTTAATTATTTCATCTGACACATCTACAAGATTTGTGGAAAGGAAATAAAGATATGGAGGTAAGTTGCTTAGTTTTCTCCACATATACTTATGAAAACAATACAATTCAGTATTCACTATTCTTTCCTGCCTGGTGTATTTGAAGAAGGGATAAATATTGAAGTCATTACCCAATGAATACGCCTTTTTACGCATTTAGTTTATTCCTCCACTGAACAATATAGTTCCCCTTTATACAGTCATGGATATGTACCATAAGACATATTTTCTATATCCTAGTAAATGGTAGTTTAAAGCAGACTGAAAGTAAAGCAGAATACGCCTTAAGGCGCATTCTACTTTACTTTCAACCTGCTTTAAATATTCACCTCCTGTCTTCAAAACTAGAAACAAATGATGGGGCCAGCCATTGTACCGATATATTCGCTGTCTGATCAGATTCCATGCTATTTGACACGCACATTAACCCCTTCACTGCCATAATGTCATCAATTTTAAACAATTGCTGCCTGATTTTAATACTCAAATTTAAATTTAAGGTATTTTTTACTTAAAAAATATAATAATTATTGTCAAACAGTTTGGATCCTGATCAGACGTCGCGTTACGTGGCGTCTAAGCAGGATCCCAACTGTTTGCACTGGAAATAATAGCTTGAGCGTAAACGTATTTACTTGGAAAGAATAACGGTCTTTCCACTGTATACCTGATTCAAACGAAATGAAGATGGAACAGAGAGCTCTTAAAGAAGCGTTTGGTTTTCTTTCACCATATTTATATAAGCTACAATGGTGTTATTCAATGGCCTACAGCGACATTATTCTTTTCCGATGAAGGCGTTTATGCTGATCTGTCTCAAAACTGTTTGCCATTCAGGTCAATATAAATCGTCAAAATTGTCAAAAAAGCGCTTTTTTGCATGTTATTTTATTGTTTGGGGAAAGAATAACGAATTCACTGTAGCACCATCAGTGAGTACCCATGTTCAAATATGTACCTCTACTAGACGTGAGCTACATGTATATAGGAGTAGTTTTGGGTTTATCGGCTGTAAAGTCTATTTTTGTGTCATTTTTAAAAATGCAATGTCTATTTTCTAGTAGAAAATACGAGTTTCGATTGGCATACAGATCCATATTACTAAACGCAATTGAAAGAACCGATAAAAACACGGACTGCGTTTGTTCTTGTATTGCATAAGCCATTAGTTCGATGTCTAGAAAACTAATGACTTGTTGACAATTTGATCTTTACAAGAAATACACATGCACAAAAACTTAATTGCGTTTCTTTTTATAGAAGATATGATTATTTTTTGAAATATCAGTAATTTGTAACATTGTTGCATTTCCACAAGGGCATATCACATATAATTATATAACGTGTTATACTTTCATATTGGTTACCTATTTGTGCCCCCACGAGCCATAGGCAAACAGTGTAGACTATGACCAGACGCCGCATTATGAGGCGTCTGATCAGAGTCTACACTGTTTGCTGCTAGGAATTTCAATATAAAACAAAATGAAAATGAAGATTTGACCCAGATATTCCTTAAATGAAAATGGACTAATCCAATATATAAAACATGGAATAATCCACTGGGCGCAAATGGGTTAAGCTACTACCTTTCTTTGACACCAAAGTAAGTATTATTTGCTGTGGCCATATAGATAGATTTTATTCAGGAAATCAAGGCAAATATTTGCCCACCATTACCAGAGTAACTTAACATTGTAAACTTTGATAAAAAAAAAACTGTAGCAATTTTCTTAGACGGTTTCAAACCCTTTACCTGTTCGTTTCAGGACGCCATCCGCTCGGCAACGGCATCGGTGTCTTGTACACCCATGTCCACACAGACAGACCCCGTTCACATCATCCAGATGAATGAGACGCCCAGGTCCAGTAGCATGGGCGAAAATGCCAAATTCATGGGCACCCCGTACAAGAACAGAGTAAGATTAGACCTGCAGATAGTAACACGATCTCAAAATATACCATTATTATGGAAGATTCGAATTTACTTATGTCGTTATTTTGTAATTCCCAAATACCGCCAGTTAGTACACATGCCTTGATTTTGTTTAAAGGGACTAACAACTAGATTTAGTCTTAAAGGTTCTGTCATCTATTGTGTATTGATGAACATTCGATTGTGGTCATGATTTATTTGAAAAGGAACATACACCAAGAAAGACTGCTTTTGCAAATGTCGGTGTCCAAGGTAATAAAGTGTTGAGTTGAGTCTGAGATCTTTCACAGTCATTTGATTGGTCATATTTTAACTGACCAATCAAATGCTTGTAAACGACTCCAGATTCAACTCTTGAAAATGCTATATAACATTGAGGACGAGTGTCGAACTGGAGTTGCCTCGGCATTAGACATGATCACATTACATCACTGGGCGTCACTCAGTATCCATTACTTATGCATAGTTATCAACTGTGGAAAAAGAGGACAAAATAGTATACATTTATGTATCTCAAGACTGTGATGTATCTAATTGAGTTATGCGATCAAATAAAGTTGTTTGTGCTAAAGCAAATACATGTTTATCTTTTGCAAACAGTTTGGAGCCAGCTCAGACGCAGGATTTTCTGGAGTCTGGCCTGGCCTCTAACTGTTTTGCCATTGAGATTAAACCAAATCGTCAGAAATCCTAAAATAAGTGTATTTTATTGCATTGTGTGTCCGTTTAGTTTGGTATACAGTGAAACTCATTTATAATAAAGTCCTCAGGACCTTCTCATTTCTTTCGTTATATCGTTATATAATTTTGCTTTGCCAGGTCCATTTTACTATACATTACAATGTAGTTAGATATTGGGAATACATTTTGTTTTGTAATATCAAATATTTCGTTATAATCCAATTTCGTTAACCGCGGGGAAAAAAATAAATAAAAACATTTGTATATTTAAAAGAATTTTTGTCACCAAATCAGCACAGTTTTTATTTCATGTCTGATGTTCGATAATTCACAGTCTGACTGTCGGCCTAATGTATATGCCTATATGGTACATATTCTTAAACCGATTCATTCAGGACTGTCGTGCATACCATAACAGTACATACCTTGGTGAGACGCTGCAATATTCGGCGTGCCTTTAGATGGCTATTACATGTATATGTCTTTGATGGAATCTTTCAGAAAGGAAAAAGATGGCTTATTACAATATCCAGTCATACATGGGCAAATGAATGGAAATGTGATGTTTTATAGGTTTAATTATTTCGCTGTCAAGTTTTATCGTCTGCTTTAACTCTCCTACCGCCAAAATATCGTTTGCATTGGTAGTGTCGTCTGCAATATTTTAAAGTCAGCTTTAGGGCTGTTTTGACAGAAAAATGTCGATACAAGTGTCAAACAGTTTGGATCCTGATCAGACGTCGCCTGACACGGCGACTGATAAAGATCCAACATGTTTGCAAAGTCGCATTTTGGCGCCGTTGGCAGTGGCAGAGTTAATGCGGTTTAATTTAGTCAAGTTCCGTTTTTACGACCACTAAACCGGAAGTTATAAATGATGTCAACCCTTTTAAAGGTCTGGATTAAGATCAAAGCAAATAGTGAGCATTATGATCTAAGCACTACGTCAGGAGCCATTGGGTCAGGGTCTTCTCTGTTTGCCCAAACCTTGCCCGTTATGAAAGATTTTCATAAATGGGTTAATAATTTAACAACAATCACCTGCCATTGTCAGAACTATGTAAACAATAGCTAGGGGAAGGGTCGTAACTAATGGATTTTTTAACTTGGAGCCCAACCTCATTTCTGCATTGAAATTTTTGAAATGACATATATCTGAAAACTATTGAATGTCCATCGTGTGTCGTGTATCGTCAACAAATTTCAGTGTTTAAATTCTGAAGGCCACACTTTTCTATCCAGTCTTTCTTAAACATGATCATATTGTGCTTGTCGATACTACCTCGAATCTATTTACTACGATTGAAATCAAACATATTGGTGAATATATATCTGCCCTTTACATACTTTGAAAATGTCATATTTAACTGTTTACACTCCAGCATCTACATTTAAGTGGGTCTTAATATTACTTTCACTGAATGTATAGATCTTAAAGCATATTTTTTGGAAACGTTTGATAATTGTTGAAATCGAAACGCTGTGTCAAGAGTAACTAGGCCTTGGTGTATCCAGATATGCTACCAACTGCCTTATTTTATCAGTGTTCACGCTCTAATTAAATTAACCCCTAGCCTGCCACTCACGACTATAGCTCCATATGCAAACAGCTTGGATCCGGATGAGACGCCGAGTAACTCGGCGTCTCATCCGGATCCAAGCTGTTTGACACTCGGACAACATTTTCAGCAATTTTCAGCAACTTTGAAGCACTTTGAAGCAGACGAGAAATATAGCAATTCTTTGGCGGGCTAAGTGTTAACAATATGTCAAATATAACGCGAAAGTTTTGGCCGGTAAATCTTAATCATCGACGTAGATGTTGTGTCAGTGTTCCCTCTCTACAACGACATCCAATGGTAGACCAAAATTGTGTGCGTTGTTCGGAGAGAGTTGTTACAGGGAGGGATATTGGCTTTATACATTTGCAAACAGTTTGAGTCCAGATCAGACGCCGCGTAACGCGACGTCTGGTCTGAATTCAAGCTGTTTGTCACTCGTCATTAATTTCTTTTCTGTCAAAATGTCAAAAATGTAACTTTGAGAAAAGCAGCAGACGACAATTTTAAGCAGACGATATTGCGGCAGTGAAAAACTTGGTTTGAGGAACAGCGGCAAGGGTCGTTGTAAGGAAGGAGTCGTTGTTGGCAGGGTCGTTGTAGGGAGGGAACACTATATATTCTTATCTCAGAATATATGTAGTTATGTTTACTTTATCACTATAAACAGTTTTAGGTTATAACTCATACTCACAGAACTGTATATTGGAGAAAACGCTATTCGTTCCTAACAGTAACTTCAGTCATGTTTATAATCCAACAACATTAATACAATTAAGTACATTGTAAACAATTTGGAACCAGATCAGACTCAAAGAAATCATCAATATTTTCAGAATACATATACAGTAAAACCTCTCTATTACGACCACTAAATTATGTTAATTATTAGGGAGTTTACGATAGGTGACCGCTTAAAGCAAGGTGACTGTGAAACAGAAAGCTCCTATAGGAGCTTTCTGTTTCACAGTCACCTTGCTTTAAGCTGTCACCTGTCTATTATACACTCGATTAGCCTTCGTTTTAGTGGTCGTAATAGCGAGGTTTTACTGTACACGTATTGCAATTTTTTTCGTATATTTTCTGGCCTTTGTTCTTAGTTTTATTTAACCCTTTCACTGCCAATGCCGTTAACACTGACATTTGTAAACAGTTTAGATCCCGATCTGACGCCGCGTACGCTGAGTCTGATCAGGATCCTAACTGTTTGACACTCACGTCAATGTTTCCTAAGTTTAAAGTGCATGAAATTTCAAATCTTAAAAGTAAAAGCAGACGAAAAATATAAACAGACGATAATATGGTTGTGTTAGACGGGTATTTTCGTCACAATGGCAGTTAACTCATTATCCCCTGAAATTTCTAATGGACAATTCCAGTTTGCAAAAAGTTCTGATGCATTTAAGAGTATTAATTTTAGGGTTTGTTTTGTAATACATTGCAAAATGACAAGCAGTGAAGTCTCTGATCAGAGGTTTGCATGGGACATGTGTACTCCTCACATGTAAACATTTGGCAAAGGACGCATATATGCGTCACTAGGGCTCAATGAATTAAAGTGTTCAATTGGAAACAAAGAAGGTATTCCACACTGTATAAGCAAGCACCTGGTTATATATAAGTGTTATGGTCAACAATAGACGTATATTATTAAATGTTATGTTGCTAACCCTCTTTGCTGTCGTAATATCTTCTACTAAACTCGTAGTCGGACTAATTATTAAATGACATACAGTCAATGTTCGTTAACTGAATGCTCGAACATACCCGTATTTCAAAGTTAAAAAGCTCAGCCATGTTTTAACTTTGAAATGACTTAAGCGAACTCGAGTTGTCGAAATTCAACTGAAATTATATTGGTTAGTTCGACCTCATTGAGTTCGAAATATGGAAAATTGCCTGAACTATGCCAGAATGTCTGTTGTTGGTGACCTTTGAACTTTGAAATTGTAAGACACCTTGCGTGTGGTTATGATATTCTACTAGTCGATCCCCCGGTTGATTTGGTGTAAAGGGAACACTTTGGCTGGTGTGCAGTGTTACATCATTGCTAAACGTTTTTACCAAACAGCCATACTAGTCCCAGGGCTCCAGATAAGAGGGAGTAAATTAAACAAATCCTCTATATTCTCACTCATTTCTGCACCAAACCCTATGGTGTTACTACTCATTAGAATCGTCTCGCATAGGGTTTATGCAGTAATAAAGATTTTAATGTTTGAAATACCCCCCTTATCTGGAGATCCGTAGTTTAATACATGTGACCAAACAGATTATTGGTTGATTGTTAGTGCGCTCACATTTGCTCTACGGCGGCCGTACGGCGGCCACAGAAACGTGAAATCGAGAGAATCTTACTACGGCCGTGCGGCAGCCGTACGGTAGCCGCACGGCGTATCCCAATAGTTTACAGGCCGTAGAGCTTGCTGTAGAATTATAACGCGGAGTTATAACATTTTTTCATTTCTACGGCGGCCGTAGAAACACACGCCGCAGAGTAGTTCTACGGCAGCCGTCCGATCGCCGTACGGCCACCGTGCGGCCGCCTAACTCAATGGTCAATTTTCCTATTGTGCATTTGTACTTTTGTTCATATATGTAAAACGTATATAATCAAAAAATGGATTTAGGTGTTCTTAAATGCTGTCCAAATGTGTTCTTTGAGTTCATGGTGTTGTTGGCCTGAACATGTAGCAAAACCAAGTTGCGTAGCAGGATCAGCATTTTGGTTGCAGGATACCTGGTGGGACTTCCACGACTGCCGTACGGCGGCCGTACGGTCGCCGTGCGGTCACCATACGGCAGCCGTACGGTTGCCGCAGGTTTTTAAACCCACATAAATAAAATCTCGCCGCGCGTCAGCCGCAGCAAATGTGAGCGCAACACACGGTGGCCGTAGGAATTCTGCGGCGGCCAGGGAATTGCTACTCGCCGTAGACATGATTAGCCGTGCGGGCGCCGTACGGCAGCCGCAGCAAATGTGAGCGAGGCATAAGAATTGCTATTTGTATGTCAGCCTTAGATTTTAAGGTTGATAATCTCTAATGAGATCGGGCCAACGTTTGTCAATATCTGTACTCTACTGTGAGCTATCGGCCATTCTCGTCAACTGTCGGTCCGTTCCGAACTATGCTTAAGCATGGTCCGAAACGGGCCGACAGTTAACGAGAAAGACCGATAGATGTTCGTAGTACCGATTTTGGTCCGATCTCATTAGGGGTCCTCAGCCTTAAATCAGTTTTGAATGAAGAAACATTACATAATATTATGGTAGTCAAACAGTTTGGGTGGTTGATTTGGGTTATACGGCACTGCGACTTTGAATAGGGCATATAGCGCCGATGGATGATGAGATGAGATGTTGATGAGAGATTATTTCAGGAAGATTATTTTGGTTAACACAGTTGTTCCCAGTGGATTCTTCCATGTTTATATATTGGATTAGTCCATTTTTGTCAAAGGGATGCCTGGTCAAAATTTTCATTTTCATTTTGTTTTATATTGAAATTCCTATCAGCAAACAGTGTAGACTCTGATCAGACGTCGCATTATGCGGCGTCTGTCAGAGTCGGGAGCTAGTCATTTCGTAACCGAGTCATTTCGTAACCGGTAAAATAAGTCATTTCGTAACCGAATTTTTGGTCATTTCGTAGCCGCGCAAAACCTAAAAGTCATTTCGTAACCGGTTTTTTGGTCATTTCGTAGCCGCCAAAAAAGTTGAATTAGTCATTTCGTAACCACCAAAAATTAAAAAATGAAGGGCCCCAAAGAAGGCATAAGTCATTTCGTAGCCTCGGACAATTGTTAAAGTCATTTCGTAGCCGAATATTTTTTTCTTTATAATTTTTTTGTGCAGTTTCCTGACATTATTTCAACAAAAATGTGCAAATATGCAAAATTAAAAAATATATGTTAAGAGAGTTTGGGGTCCGAAATAATTATAACCTTGATTGATATAATTGTAATCAAGTTGTTGAATGTTTTTTAAAACAGGAATATTATTACTTGTCTTTAATTCAATTAAATGGTCCATTTGTTAACAATGAACATGTATAATTGGTCGTTAATCGCTCAATGTAGGTGAAGCGTGTCAAACATTAACTTGTATGTTGTTTTAACAGTTTACACATCGGATAAACACTCATACCAAGGCAATTATCGCCTCCCGCACGTGCCGGAAATGTGGAATTTTTTTTTTCACTTTTAATTTCACAAATGACAAGAAAAATGACTTTGTAATCAATAATCACTGTTTATTTGTTATTACATTCAATAAGCACATATAAGTTCAACTGTTGACAGCATAAAATGACGGTTAAATACAGTGGTGCAGCAGATCACCCATAGACAAATATGAGATTGATGTTCGTCAAAGATTTGAATGTTGATGACAACGCTTAAAGCTGGCTAAATGTAAAGCAGGGTTTTGTCTCAGAGCATTCTGCTCATCTTTCAGCCTGCGTTAAGCTATCATCTTTTAGTAAATGAGAAATACAAAAGTGAACGGAACCGTTTCAAAACAGTGTACACATCGGCACAAAGAGTGAATACCTATCTCTACAGCTGCAAACTAATGAAGCAGAGTGCAAGTAAAGCAGTATTCTGAAAGTTTCAGTCTACTTTAAGCTTTCATCTGCTAGAATGCATAACATACGAAATAGACCACATCTTATTATGCACAAGCATATCACAAAGATTGAACACATATATGTTCAGCTTCATACTCTTAAAACAGAGAGAGTCAAAATTCAACAGTTTAATGTTATTTAAACAAATAATGTTTGTCGTTACATACATAGTAACGCATTCCTATACACCCGGAGAGTAATGCCTGATAGGTCCAAGTATTGTATTAACCCTTTCCACCATGAAACATCGAATGAACAATTCTAGTGTTCAATTCAGTCTAGTCCATTTTTGACATTATAAAGTTGACTTTCACAGTATATGTCAAAAGAACAAACAATGTAGACCCTGATCAGGTGGCTCCTTAATGAGCCCTCTGATCAGGGTCTACACTGTGTGCATAGGACAAGTGTACTTATCATGGATACACTGTTTGCAAATGACGCATATATGCGTGACTAGGGTTCAAAGAGTTAATATGTGATTGAAATAATGACAGGTGGCCGTATTTGAGAGGTTTTACTGTAGCTGGTAGAAAAGAAACTATGTATTGATAAATATCTTGGGATAAACATTTTCAAAAACGGGAATTGGTTCCGAACACAGCAAAAAATAGCAGAACGTTCACTATTTTATTATTCATAATTTTTAACAAGCTAGACCTAGCTGTAAATGATAAATGTAAACTTGTTATGAATATGCTTATGCTTATGTTATTTTATGCCGAATAAAGATCTGTATCTGATAAGAGTGAACGGTTTTCTATTTTAGGCATTACACACCAAATTATAGCTATTTAATATTAATACATAAAAGCATTTCATTACAGATGGCCTGCATCAAATAAATCTTAGAAACGAATGTCTACATCAAAAAATGAAGAATTACTGAATCTAAGTAAACTTATTCATATTTCAAAGAAACTACAAAGTTCACTTATTTTATAAAAATTTCAAAAACAATCGTATTAATTCGTTTGCATCAGGTTATTCTTTCAAACCAATCAAATACATCTATATCATAAACCACACCCAATATCTAATTGTTATTGTTCGAAGTCTACAGGTTATTTTTCTCAAAACATTCAACCAATCAAATAAATCTTCTTCATAAGCCACACCCACTACCAATTTTTAAATGTTCGAAGTCTACAAGTTGATATCTCACACCTTTCAACCAATCAAATAAATCTTCTTCATAAGCCACACCCAATACCTACTTCTACAGTGATTGGATTTGTCACGGTCCATTTCACTTATCTCGCTAAATTAGACTAAAGCATCTTATTCATATTTACTTTTGTACCTGTAATTCAATTAAGCAATCACATTCCTTTAAGCTGCCATCTGTCTTAAATACCAATAAAAAAAATGTTGACCTGTTTTTCAACTAAAGTGCATATGAAGGCAACGTTATGTACAAGCGGCTGCTCGAGAATTATTTTAATGCACAACTAGTTCAATCTTTTATTCCTACGTATTCTAAATAGCCAGTTCAATTAGGCAGATCACTGCTGAAAGCAAAATAAAGGTAAATCATCAATCATTTATTTACTTTAAACTCAACTCTTATTCATATATACTTTTGGACCTGTATTTCAACTAAGGTGCGTACAGTGGAGAAAACGTTATTCTTTCCCAATAAACGTGTTTACGCTTAAACTATTTTTTCCATTCCAAACAGTTTGGAGCCAGATAAGACGCTGGGTAATCAGGCGTCTGACCAGGCTCCAAACTGTTTGCCACTCTGAAACAAATGAAAAGTCAGAACTTTCAAAAAGCCGTCCATTCTACATTTTAGTGATTTGTGTTTGCGTTTCGTTTGCATTTTAACGGGAAAGAATAATGTTTTCTCCACTGTATCAGTGTAACGTTATGTACAATTGGCTGCTTAAGATGGAATTTTCTGCATAACTATTTCAATCGTTTAAGTGAAAAGAAATGTGATGAAAATATAACTTATTAAAAAATAGCACAAACCTTATTTCTAGAACCAGCAGAGTGGTAAAGTTAGCAAAATATATCCTGTTATTTCGTGTTATTTTAAAGACCTTAATTTATTTAATGTTTCGAGATACATTTATACCGGAACTTGATCAGATGACGTTAAGATCACCGATTAAAGGCAAGTATATACGAGGTATATTCTTTTTGCTGTTTATGACATGAATACCAAGTAAAATATAATTGACAAGAAAAGTTCTTCACTAGATTTGGAGCCAAACCAGACATCAATGCTGATGCCCGGTCAGGAAACAAATAAATACGGATATTTAGACACATTGTTTATTAATACATTATGGCAATAATCTCCGTGTATAATTAAAATAATGTTCACTCTCTCTTCTTTATGCTTTTTTCCCATTCCCAGGCAACAAACTTCTATCATGTTATGCCGAATAAAATGACATGACATGACTTTATTCTTACAATTTCTTATTAGCCAGTTCAGTTAGGCAAATGACTGCTCAAAGCAAAATGAAAGTAAATCAGCAATCACTTTGCTTAAAGCTGCCATCTGTCTTAAATGTCAATAGTAATCCTGTCTATATTTATATCTAATGCAATTTTAAACATCATCTGGAATAACTAATTCTTATAGAATTTAGCCGATATTAATTGCAAGTAAACTGTGTAATCTGACATGAGAACATGGCATTTAACGTCATTTATTGCCGTTAAGGGTGTATCAATGTCATAAGCCAATTTTTCAAAGTATCAAACTTTTTTTCTAACATTGCTTTTTTGGAAGAGCTGTTAATGATGAATGAAAAAATGAAAAAAAAAGATGGTGGTGTCTTTTTTTTTAGTTACAGCGATTTGAAAAAGGTATGTCAAATTTGGACGGTTTTTTCAAATTTTACCCATTCAGAGTACAAGCTTCAGTAAAATTTATTTCAAAACAAAACAAACATGATAATTTGGGTTTTCATTATTTATTTCATGTCTATGGTGGTACGCGGCGTCTGATCAGGATCCAAACTGTTTGACACTCATTTCAATATTTCTTAAATCAAAATACCTAGAAATATGCTTTGTATAGGGCATGATTTTATTAGATTTTTTCTTTTATGAAAAAAAAAAAAGTTTGAAAATGAAATAGTTATAGTATTAAACCTCTTTTTATATTCGACCAGATGAAAGCACATGCTAAGGCAGTTCAAAATATGAAAAGAAATTGAAAGGTCAGTGTTGAAAATTTTGCAATTAGGCTTGATCCCTTACGAGAAATAAAGCAATCCGAAAAGGTGAGACAAAACATCTATTGAGACATTAAAGGTGTGGACAATATACTTCTTCGTAAGTGTGAGCACGTGATATAATGATCGATTAACAATAAATTAAACATCCAACTGTAAAGCCATCCCAAAAGGTGAGAAAAAACTTCTATTGAGAAATTAAAAGTGTGGACAATATACCTCTTCGTGATATAATGATCGATTAACGATAAATTAAACATCCAATTTGTGTCGGTGTTGGGTTTCATCTTAAAACACGCGTAACATATAATGACATATAATGAGCGATTAATGATCAATTATACACCTTTTATATATCTATTTATGTCGGTTCCAATTTTAAAGAATAGAACACTCATATGAATTTAATTGCATAGAGACACGTACTATTATTTCTATTTAAAGCAATATTCAACAACTTGATTATAATTCTATTAATCAAGGTTTATAATCAATTCGGCCCCCATTACACTCTTTACATAATTTCTCATCTTTGCATGTTTGCACATTTTTGTTGAAATAAGTTCAGGAAACTGCACACAAAAATTATAAAAAAAATAAAGAAAAAAATATTTGGCTACGAAATGACTTTAACAATTTTCCGAGGATACGAAATGACTTATGCCTTCTTTGGGGCCATTCATTTTTTAATTTTTGGTGGTTACGAAATGACTAATTCAACTTTTTTGGCGGCTACGAAATGACCAAAAAATCGGTTACGAAATGACTTTTAGGTTTTGCGCGGCTACGAAATGACCAAAAATTCGGTTACGAAATGACTTTTTTTACCGGTTACGAAATGACTCGGTTACGAAATGACTATAACTGTTTGTCTATGTCCCATAATATTGGATCGTGGGCACAAATGGGTTAATCCCATTCGCTGCAAAGCAGTATTGATCTTAATCGTAAAGTGTATAACTCAGCGTTTGATCAGAATCCAAACTATTTGCAAATGCCAGTGCTCTTGGGTGAAAATGTGGAGGCAGTCCATTTATGTCGCCTTCCAATTCCTCTTCAACATTTGTTGAGAAAACCGTTTGAGATTATGTGAAATATATGTAAATGTATTTTGTTTGATGTTGCATATTCTAGATTTGTAATATATGGGAAAACGTGATCATTTCCAGTTTAAACACAACTTATTGCTTGATAGTATATTCCATCTAATACATTTACTTATATAATAACGTCTGCGTGTAACATTATCGTCTGCTTTCATTTTAAAAAAAAAATGAGTTTTAGGCATTTTGACTTGAAAATCATTTATATGAGTGTCAAAAAGTTTGGACCTTATGCAGCCCCTGTCTCCAAACTTATTGCAAATGTTGGCAGCTTGGCAGCTTGACAGTGAGGTTGTAAGTCTTAACGCAATACGATATAATGTAGAAATTGCGAGTTTAGAAAATGTAGACCTGCTGGCATTTTCCTTCAAAAAGTTCTGTTCTCGTGTATTTTCTTGGAATCTACATGTACGATTTTCATGTATTCATCATTTACAATGTCTATTTCTGATGGAGGTGAAGATGTATCGCACAAGTCTATATTCTTATTTTAAACGGTTTAATTGGCCGGTATAAAAGCACACATAAAGGCCACTGAAACCATGCATATGTATAGAGTTTGAAATAACTGTTGTGATGCATTGAATGGACATATATAGTTTTATGCTTGAAGGTGTCAACATTAATGTTTGTCTGATGTTATGTAAAAGTTTTCAAAATAAATAAATAGATTTAGTGCAGTTTGGCAATTAAAATGGTATTCATATACTCTTGTATACAGTTTACAGTTGTTAAATTAGCAAATTAATTATTGCGAAATGTAAAATTTGGATGTTTGTTGTAAAAGTACGTCCTATTTTATATGAAATTGAAAAATCATTTATTCGTAACAAGTTGATATAAGCAATACACAATTGTAGAATATGTTCTATTGTTTTTTCATTAATAAATCAAAACATATTATAATAACTTTTATACTTTTTAATGTATGCTTTAATCTTACAAAATAGTTGGTCAAAACACATTTCGATTTTATTATTAAGAATATACAATATTAAGTGTTGCTGACTTAAATATTCAGTTAAATTCCAATTAAACTAGGACAAGTATTAGAAATAGTATGGCACTTTTCCTATGCAATATGATATGAAATCTCATAAAGTTAAGTAGCAAATATGGCCAGTGCCTATAACTGACCCACATTGATATATATTTTTCACAACACAGAGTTATTGTCAACGTATTATACATCACATTATCACATAGACGTGTAAAATATACGGTGTATTATTAATCTTATGGCATACTGTGTACATAATATACTAATTTACGAATCACTGGAATACTGTATTACTACGCCGACTGTAAAAACCCCAGTTTAGATGATCTAGTTTGGCAATTTTGGAATACTACGACGTCCACGAGTAATCCAAACCATTCAAAGTGTCCAACTGGTCTATATCATTTGTTCTCCCGAAAGAACAAGTAGATCTCTAGTATACATACTTTGTTTTTGTTTTGAATTTCTAACGTTTCATCATAATGACGTCATGTTAAAAATTCTGACGTAATTTCGAAAATGAAACTTATTGTCAAGTTATTATTTTTAGTCAATAAGAACAGTTGATAGAAAAAAATGACTATGCTATCAGAAAGTATTTCACAACACATTGATGTTGTTTTCCATTAGTATAGTTTGATACTGTTTTTATTTATGAATGAATAAACTCTTATAGCAGTTATGATGAATGGTTTTCGACACAGCTGAGGGAAATGTGAAAGCATGAACGTTCGGATTTATGTGTCATTTGGTGTATATGTGATAAATAGAATATTTAATTTACGATTTTTCAACGAAAGGCTCGCAACATATTATTTTATCCAACTCGTTCAAAAGATTCAATGCTGAAAACACACTCATTTAAAATTCTCTATGTATGTGCAAGAAAAAACGCTTTTCGACGATGTATCACACATGATAATTATACCTGTATATTCCCAGCAAACATAACTTTTTGAAGGACCGTCATGCAGCTTGTAGACTGATCAGACACCGATCTGCACTACGTCTGATTGCAATGGGTATCAATGTTTTAGCGTTTGTTGTTGTGAAAACATAAAGTACTTATCAGTAAAGTAAGATGTATGACCCTTTGTCTGGGCCCGAGGTTATAAAACTTAAAACGAACTCTGTGCTCAAAACTCAGTTTCGATAAAAGGATCTTGTTTTTACAAAATCTGTATTATTTGATTTTTGTAACCTCATTTGGATAAAATATTACAGTATTATTATGTATGCAAATACTAGTTATAAAATAAAATGTTTGCTGAAGAGTTATGAGCTGATAAAAATTCTGAGTTTTGAGCACAGAGTTCGTTTTAAGGTTTATAACCTCGGGGCCAGATAGCTCTTCTTAGAGGATTTCGTTTGTCAAATTTCTTGTTAGTTATAAGTAATGTTTCCAGTAACAACTAATGACTGAGTTGGGGTTTACGGCACCACGAAACATAAAATAGTCTTAGAACTAAATGAGATACTATAGTCGCACATAAGTTGTCTGTTGAGTTTGATTGCCCAAATATTTCTTGGGCAAAGCAGAATGGCATATAAATCATACACTGATGAAACAAGACTTATTGACTTGCGAAAAGTGTAGACCAAGACTAGCCAAGGCATCAAAGACACGGCGAGTAATTGTGATCTAAGCTGTGTCGCACTCATTTATACACTGCTACATAACATGTTAGTAGGTAAAGACTTTGGTCAGATGCTGTTGCTAAGATGGCGGCTGGGTTTGGTCTATTTTTTATTTTGCCATGTAATAAGTCTGGTTTTCACATGGCACAGTGCATACGTATTAACAAGAATATACCTACATGCATTGACAAATAATATACCTGAATGCATTGACAAAGAATATACCTAGATATATGAACAAAAATATACCTAAATGTATTGACAAAGAATATGCCTAAATGCATTAACAAAGAATATCCCTAAATGTATTAACAAAGAATTTCCCTAAATGTTGTGACAAAGAATATACCTATATACATTAACACAGAATATACCTAAAATTAATGATTTATCAAAGAGTTTACCTAAATGTATTAACAAAGAATATACCTAATTTTATTTACAAAGAATACACCTAAACGTATTTGTGTGGTAAATGCTGATGTAACGACCATTCAGAAGACGTATTGTTTTGTTATTGATTGCTGATGAATGATTACCCGGTAACCCCTTTCATGTCATGAAATAGTCTTCTTACTCTGGAGTGATGATTTGGAAGAATTTGCTTTTGAACATAAGAAATTCTCAAACTATTGCCTCATTTACGACCTCATACCTTAAATGTTTTAAATATATTTGAATATGCTACGGGCTAATAGTTGAATGGCGGATCAGGACCTTATCTGCTTATGAGGCGTTCTTTGTGTTATTGACAGCTACGATAGGAATATGTATACATGATCATTATCTCCATTTTGTTTTAACACTTTACACCATAGATACGCATTTTTAAGAATTTAAGTTATTCATGCGCTGAAAATAGAAGTTTCAATTACTTTCAACCTGCTTTAAGTAGTCACCTCTCTTCAATACTAGAAACATACAACGGAGTTGAGGGTTAAAGGTATATTTGGTGTCTTTATTTTCTTTTGATAAGAAATTCCACTGGATAGATCTTTGCTATTTGTTATAAAGTCGTTTTATTTTGGCTTTATTTTGACTCGATCTATTGAATATTCATGTATAAATTACCAATCTTATCTAACATGATTCATGTTATATATATGTTAATATTATTTATGGACCATATTGAAAATTGGTTGTTGATACCAAATATGTAAGCCACATAAAAGTTACGCAGAAAGCTCAATCAGGAGCTTTCTGTGTTATTTTTACCTGCAATATAAACATGCTGAGTGACTTCTCATAAAACCACAATATTGCCAGGTTTTCACTCACCTCCAAATGATACTATATTTTATTATATACCTTCGTTTGATATCAAGCGTTTCCGCGTGTACCTGCACAGTAAAATACAAGAGCTGTATCGTCCACCTTGTATTTTACTGCTTGTATTTTACTCCAATCTCGTTTTCGAAAAGAGCGTGCCGAAACTACTTTTTTCGAACTGATGAAATATTTATATGTTCTACTGCAAATATAAAATGTTTATCGATATAAAGTGATTGAAACATTTCGTTTAGTTGTTGCTGGTGTATATCGAAGGCATATAATAAACACATCACCAGTAGGCAGTGCGCTACAGTGTGTTGTATTCAGCTCACGAAGCTTTTGCCGGAAACAACAGATCAGACTCGCGCCAAGGCGCTCGTCACATCGTATCGGCTATTTCCGCTAAAAAGTCTAGAGCTGAATACATCCCCCTGTATCGCACTGTCAACTGGTAATATGTAGGTATCGAAGCTCATTTGATGTCATCAAGACGCTTATGTGACTTTTTCACTAAATGGTATAAAATACTGTTCAATTGATTGCCAGTTTTGTTTCGTTTCGAAAAGAGGCAAATCAACAATTGAACAGCATTCATATTAAAAGGATAGTTTACGTGTTGTGCGTACAATATGTAACCAATTTCTTTATACGATACATACGTAAGTGTATGCATACAAAATCAGAATGAATAAAATATTCAAATTGTTTTTATGTTAACTATAATGTTTTGGCAATGTATTTTGTGAATCGTTGTGACGTTAAAGTGTTGCAAGATGAATCTTCTTGGGGGAGATATTGAAACACAGAATTTATTGCCCATAATATGGTTGACGTTTCATATATTCTAGATATACAAAATTCGTTTAATCCTACCTTGATAGATTAATTTCTACGATATGTTAAACTACAGTAAAAACTCGAATCTACGAACTCGCGTAAGTTCGAAGATACCCATATTTCAAAGTTAAAACATGGGAATGTTCGACTTGAGCTTGATCGAATTATCAAAATTCAACTTACGAAATACTGGTAACATCGATTTAAGCGAGTTCGAAGTATCGAGTTTCGACTGTATATGAATCAAATGTGGTGATGGTCATTTTCCTCGAACCTACGATACAAAATTTCCAAGACAAAACATAATAAGCGCGCCATTCTTTTGTTAATGAAATGTAAGTATGACCACAAATTTGATAACAATAATAGTATGCACCCCTTAACGAAAAGTGTCGTTTTCTAGACATAATACGGGCATTATACACTGTGGTTCGCTTGGCGTAATGTTTATATCATATGTTTTGTTGCTGTTGCTGCCTGCAAATATCAGGACGTATGCACAGTATTTGAATAAACTGAATCAAATTAAGTCGTTATTATTATTATTATTGTTGTTATTATTATTATTGTTGTTATTATTATTATTGTTGTTGTTGATGTTGTTGTTGTTGTACGGACAAACACTGCTTTGTCTTTAGATCACCCCTGTATATTTATAATGAAATACCCCAGCAAACACATAGGGAGATTTCATTGCAATATCTAGGTATACACATAGATTAACACTGAGAATAAAAACATTCTTCTTAGTTGTAAACATAGCGGAATGGTTGAGGTTCAAATCCCTATACATTTGATGTATAGTCAAAAAACTCCCAGATTTGCTATCATAATATCAACGATTCACATAACTTTTGTGAATAAATACCATTTTAAAGTGAAAATATTTTCCTCTTACACGATATAAAATATGTTCAAATCAATGTATGAATCTAGCCATCATAATTATATAGGATAATTACATGAGTGTTCATAATTTATTGGAATTGTTAAACAAGTCTATTAGAAAATGATAAAACGATGCGTTACCGAGTTTTATCAGAGTTTTTTTTAAACAAAGAGTGTGATTAATTCAATAAACTATGAACACAAATGTTATATTCTTTTTATAACATAACAGCTGATTCCATGTATTACCGGGACTTATTTGGAAGTCAAACGAGTGATTCTAAACTCAACCTAAGCAAGAAAAAGATCAAAGAAGACAGCAAAACGTGGTGGTTCCAATTTAACTCCATTCATTCAGAAGTTGAAACCTAGCATAATTGCTAACGTGTTTTAAAATTGGGAACGCATAAAGTTTTTTCCAATGTTTGCCTAGACAAAACAGTAAGTTTTGCTCTAGAGAGATAAATAAGAAAGAACTCTTAACCCACTTGTGCCCACGATCCCATATATGGGACATAGGCAAACAGTGTATACTCTGATCAGACGCCGCATTATGCGGCGTCTGATCAGAGTCTACACTGTTTGCTGATAAGAATTTCAATATAAAACAAACTGAAAATGAAATTTTTGACCAGGCATCCCTTTGATAAAAAATGGACTGATCCAATATAAAAACATGGAAGAATCCACTGGGCTCAGATGGGTTAATCTTACCATGTATGTTACATATATTTTCAGGAAATGAAAGCACGGGAGATGCTGAAGGAGGAGAAAAACCTTAACAAACTATCTCACAGACACAGGGTCCAAAGGACGCCCAATGTAGACGATATACGAGCAAGAGAGACAAAATTCAAAAACGACGCAGTAGTCACAGGTATAGTGAGCAAATGCGTTTTCACTTAAGGAATAAACAACATCTTTTGCCGTTTACCAAAGTATTCGCTGGGAGTAAGTTTCGTTAATGTCATTAGTTGCCCTTACCAACATTAGTTACGCTCCCTATCTCCCTAATATAAGGGTTTATCATACCATTCACAGCAATGCCTAAAAGAAGTTTTTATATACAGATGATTGCTAAATGCAGGATAAAAATAACGCACCCACCCGATTTAGTAGACACCTGTGTTTATCATCTGTATGCTTCTTTAACCCATTAAAAATGCTCATATATTTGGAACTATAGCATCCCCATATAACGTTTCGTTCATGTACTTGTTGAACTATCTACATAAGATGTCCATACATTCAACAAACATCATAAAAGAACATATCCTAATGTTTCATGAACTTTAAAAAAAATAAAAAATTGAGCTACTTAATAAGTAAAATAGTAAAGACTGCAATGAAAAAGCGCCTTGGTGAAGCAACCATAAAGTTCTCAACCCTGTCATTTTGTCAAATCTTTGATAATCTGGACAAATGATGGCTCATTGTTTACAGCAAACAGTTCTCTTTGACAATAATTGGTAAAAAATCCAAAACAAACGGCGAACACGCGCATGGGAACTCGAAAAGTAGGGAAACCCCATCATCCGTCCACGCGAAATTTTCCTCTTTTCTCCCTAAATCAACCTAGTGCGGTTTTTACATTGGTTGCATCATGTCACGGATTAATAAACAAAAATGTGTTAAAGTCACTAACCGGAGAGTAGTGTGGCAAATATGGCCAAGAATTGAAGATAAACATGAAACTTCAACCAACTTTCGTGATATTTTGTCCAGCAACTGATCAAGGTCGTCAGGCGCTTGATATGTTCAGTTCAATTCAGTCCAGTTCCTACTTCCGATTTCCTGGCGGCCTAGTGAAATCTGCGCAAATCTTTCAATTTTGATCAAGTGACATATATGGCCATTATATCTTAGTTAGAAGATAACAATATGAATAGTATTGGTGGAGGGTGCTATACAGAGCAGGGCTGCCATTTCTCCGGAATTTTCGAAATATTCAGATTTTTCTTAATTTCTACGGACCTACTGATTTTCCCCTAAATCTTCAGATTTTTCTCCTGCTTTTAAAACTGGAGTTTTATACGTTTTTTCCTGAAGGAAACATGGGTGTCAAACAGTTTAGATCCAGACCACGTTACGCGGCGTCTGATCTGGATCCACTCTTTTTGCATAATTATGTTAAATCGCTCTTGAATATTTTGAAATCTTAGGATTTTTATGAGCAAATTATGGCAGCGAGTAGTACAGGGCTCCAGATAAGAGGATTATTTCAAAACCTGAAATATTTATTTTTGCATTTAACCCTATGGTGCTACTACTCATAGTACCGTTTCTTCCAATTGAGTAGTTAAAACATCATAGGATTTGGTGTTGAAATGAGCCACACATATTGCAATTGTTCAGTTAACTCTCTCTTATCTGGAGCCCTGGTAGTTACCAGGGGGTCTAGCATATTTTCCCTAACAAATGACAGGTTGCCCTGTCAATCTATAATCAGTCTAGCGAAACAGAGAACCAACTTCAAAGCAGGAAATGACGCAAAAGTCAAGCGCCTCAAAGACAATGATCATATCAGTTTGTCAACCGAAACTTGAAAACGAAAGTTATCTAGAATCGTTTTTCGTACTAGAAATGCTCATTAACCAATAATTAAAAAGGTATTTATTATATATTTCATTTTCTATTCATGGCCCGTAACGTGGTGGAATGAATTGGTCGCAAATGTACTTGTTAATCGCTGAATGACGAACAAGTCCGAAATCTAGGGTGGACGAATGATGACGAACACGGTGCCCGTCGATTATTTTCTTTCTACACTTGTGTTCGTGTCTTGCTTGGGCTGTGAACTACTTTTCTTTGAAGAGAACTGTTAAATGTAAATAATGAGCCATCATTTGTCAAAATCAACCAAACAATGACAAAATGACAGGGTTGGGAAGTTGATGGTTCTGAATTCACATCCACCTTTTCGTTGTATTACATACTTGATACATTTTTTTTTTTATTAAATTTCTTGAAACTTCTTGAAAAATTTGTTAAGGATGTTTGATGAACATATGGATGCATTTTGACTCATTTTGACAGTTTTATGGGGGCAGCAGCTGGGAGGGGTTACGCGCCGAAACCCTGTGGTTCGAACTGGTTAAACGACTAGTGTGTCTTTGTTGTAAGGGCTGATATTGCAAATCAATACATGTACATGTATAATAAGTTGTAACAGATTTTGTGATGGCCTGTTTGAATTCATTCTCAGTTTATAACATTTTAATAGATCAGTTTGGCCCATAAGAATGTTCAAACATTATCATTAACCGTTATTGTATTTCAGACATTAAAAAATGGTCTGAAAACACAAAGGGACTTTAAGTATACATTTGTATTTTAATATGTTTCCCTTCCACTTGTTTTCAATACTGAAGACATGTAGTTGCTTTAAGCGGGTTGTTGGTACATGTAAGCATGGTGTGCCTTAATGTGCATTATTCTGCTTTACTTGGCTGTCAACCTTTTTTGAGCCACCATCTGATAGGATATAGAAAACATTCCTTTTGGGGAATATTTATAATGGTATAATGTGTGACAAAAGTATCGTGCTAGTATTGCAAAAGTGACTCAAACTATCAGCAGTCTATCGTGATAGTGTTTTGGACTATAGAGCTCCTTCTCTACAAAGACACCAAGTGGGAGACACATAATGTGTGAGTTGTTCGGAGGGAGTCGTTATAGAGAGGGGAAACTAAAAAATGGTTTACATTTGCAAACAGCTTGAATTCAGATCTAAATAAACACGTCTATGCTTATAGAACTTCCTTTGCAAACGACTTGAAGTTAGATCAGTCGCCCGACAACCCGGAATACGACCAGGCGGCTCCAAACTGTTTGCCACTCAGTTAGAGTGTAAATCAATAAAACCCCATCATTTTCTACATTTGATAGTACATGTATTTGGTTTGCGTTTAGTTTCGTTTGAATATATATTGTTTTCTCCACAGTATGAGTCATGTCATATGGAATTAGTTGGATAAGTATTAGGAGAGAGACTAAGAAAATATTCAATCATTGACGCACAAGTATACTTCCTGTTGTGGAACAAAGAACTTTGTTCGATGTCAGAAGATTTTCTGTTTGAAGAAATGCGATTTTCAAAAGATTCGCTGTGGAAATAAAATAAATAAAATGATAATTATTATAATGATTCAAAATATTATTGTGTTCAAAACACCAGTTAATACCAATACATGTATTGTGTTTCAGAACGCCGACGGACGAGGTTTAAGGACATCATTCCACAATACGACGCCTCCTCCGACAGACATTGCAAAGCTTACTTCAAACGGAAAGACGTGCAAAAACTGATCGGCGTAACATGTTCCAGAGAGTGAGTATATCTGATATATGTATAGTACACTCGTTTGCAGTATCTACCTATGTTTTATACACAACTCTACATGGTTTGCTGTGTTCATTCATCATAGTTAACCCTTAGCCCGCCAAATAAATTGTCGTCTGCTATATTTCTCGTCTGCTTCAAGTTTCAAAGCGCTTCAAAATTGCTCAAAATTGCTGAAAATGTTGTCCGAGTGTCAAACAGCTTGGATCCGGATGAGACGCCGAGTTACTCGGCGTCTCATTCGGATCCAAGCTGTTTGCATATGGAGCTATAGTCGTGAATGGCAGGCTAAGGGTTAAGAAACTAGTATACTTATACTGTAAGGTATCTATTCAACAAGACTGTTGAAGATTTCCCGAAATCAAAAAATTAAATAAAACAATTTCTTGAAGTAAAACAATAGATGTAAACAAAATTAATAAATGCCTTGCGGACATTTGATCGAAGCCACTGAAGTACCATAGAAAGATAAAGAAAACAAACAAACATACAAATTACAATTGGTTCCCCCTTTATTTGTCCACCAACCCCAACATTGAGACAAAAATCCTTTAGAGTATTTCTGTTTTACTTTTATCTAGCTTGAAGCTGTCATCTGTCTTTTATAAACTGAATTAGCATTCATTTTAGTGGTCTTAACCCTTTACCCCATAGAAGCGACTTTTAGCATATTCAGTTTATTGCTCCGCTGAAGAAAATAGTTCCAATTTAATCAGTCATGATTATATAGTATAGGGAAAATTTTCAATATTCTAACACATGGAAGCTTAAAGCAGGCTGAAAATAAAGCAGAATGCGCCTTAGGGCGCATTCTGCTTTACTTTCAACCTGCTTTAAGTAGTCACCTATTTTCAATACTAGAAATAGGCTATCAGGTAAAGGGTTAATAGAGAGGTTTTACTGAATATTGAAGTCACTTAACTCATTGAACCCTAGCGAAGAGTATACTGTGTGATCTGTCTGTATGAACTGGAAGAACCGCACAATGCTTGGACGCCATGCCAACTCGTCAACCACATTATCACTAAGCACTGACGACTAAATGATAAGAGATAATTTTTAGAAAGTATTCCATAACTGACTAAAGTCATCAAATCTCAATTTAGATATTGGAATCGAAAGTAACAATTGCAATAAAGAAATTTATTTAAGCTTTGCGTCGATCATTGTTTTGATTTTACCTTGTATCGTACCTAATGGTCAAATCAGGTGAACGAATCGAATCCAGGGTGCGTCAACTACTAAAATATCAATATATACTTCTGGTGGCGATTAAATCCTCCCTGATTTCCCAGTGTTCGATACAACTTCGTAACACTAGTACCCGTTGTTTCGTGCTGCTCATCATTCTGCTGTATACCAACTGAAAAGGGACCATCTAGATTATAAAAAAACATAAACGGTGCAGCCATGAAAATTTTGCTGTTTTGCTCGATTGTATAATTATGTCCCCAAACCTAAACCAAATATATTAAAGCATCGCATTTTGTAGTATGATATTGGTTAGTCGAATTTGGCACCGAACTATCATGTAATATGATATTGGTTAGTTGAATTTGGCACCGAACAATCATGTAATATGCTATTGGTTAGTCGAACTTGGCACCGAACAATCATGTAATATGTAATTGGTTAGTGGAATTTGGCACCAGACAATCATGTAAAATGTTATTGGTTAGTCGAATTTGGCACCGAACAATTATGTAATATGTTATTGGTAAGTCTAATTTGGTACCGAACAACCATGTAATATGTTATTGGTTAGTGAGCGACTAGTGAGTGGTTAACAAGGGACATTGGTCCAATGTGAGTTGAGCCTGAGATCCTTCTCAAACATTTGATTGGTCAGATTTGAGCAAATGCTTGAGAACGATCTCAGAACTCAACCGCTTTATAATATTTGGACTTGATGCATTGACAAAGAATAAAAACCATAAGAGAATAGACAATGCTGTAAATCGAGCCCAAAACAAATAAACCAACCGAGGTAAAAAGTTCCATATGTTAATAACCGATTAAGGGTAGCATGACTTCAAGCAAGTACTTCAGATATTTTCTTTCTTTTATAAATATTTATGATTCAATTCTATGCTATTTATAATCTTCATTCTTCGAGTCGTTTTTCTCCGTGTGAACAATATCATAGTATCACATGGAGGTAGATGTTTTAATCTCTTTACGGTTAGATTACCTTAACACGTGCTGCTTGCTTTCATTTCTCAGATTTAGATTTCATGCCATTTTTAACTATATAATTATTGATAAAAGTATAAAACTGTTGATTCAGATCAGACACCGATTTACTAGGCGTCTGATCTTGATCAAAGCTGTCTGCAAATGCAAAGGTCGTCTATCTTGTTAGAGAAGGGGTTAATATGAATAAGCGCCAATGTGGTTAAGGTGTGGCGATTTCTTTTGTGTGAGTTAGATGCTTAAGTGAATTAAAGATCTCTTTATTGGTGATTACCAACAAGCAATGGTTTGAAACGTTTGAATCATATACAATAACCCATTCTACGAACTCTTTTCTGAAAGAACCCAACCGACGATAACTCACACAGTCGTAGCGAGGGGCCTTAACTATTTATCTGAAAACTCGCAAACAGTGCAGAAGTTTCTCGTTATCCAATACAAAATGAAAATGCAATCAATGAATATCTGAACGGGTTTATTTTTACCTTAGTTTCAAAACGTTTTGAGCCTCATCAGACGCTGTGTAGGTTACTGACCAGGGGCCCGTTTTACTAAACAACTTACGCAAATTATTTGCGTAAGTCAAAATTTTAAATTTTAATTTATATTTTTATTATCACTTGCTACAAACAGCAAATAGCCAGATCAGAGGACGCGCTTTTAGAGCGCGTCCTCTGATCTGGCTATTTGCTGTTTGCAAACGTTTAATGATCGAAAAATAAGAGTAAATCGATTTTGACTTACGCAAACATTTTGCGTAAGTAGTTTAGTAAAACGGGCCCCATATCCGCCTGATGAGGCTCAAAACTGGGTATGACGAGAATAGTAATTTTAGCATATTCACCTTTAATAGGAGACTTTATTTTATCTTTTAGTGCATTATTATGAAATCCCTTAAACTAAGACCCATTGACTGTGTACAAGATAGGGAGGTGCATAAAAGAGGACAAAAGTAAAACAGATTCTCCTGGAAAAGTTTTCACATTGGCTTTCATGTTGCTTTAAATCTTTGGACCCTAGATAGTATATGCACGTCCTCTGCAAAACGTGTCTGACCAGAGTCTGCACTGTTTATTATTTTGCCAAAATAATATTAAAACAATCCTAAATAGTGGAAAATTGGTACTTTCACAGAACAAGAACGATAATCTATCAATTCTGATAGGATTGTCATTTCACATTTATTTCCCCTGGATAAGTTTTTCATAAATCCGTTCACTACCAAGCACGGTGTCGACAAATTACATTTCCGATTATGTCATTCAATCACAAAATTATGTCGAAATGAAAATGTTTCTTTCCTTAATTTCCATATGTTCACATAAGATTATTTTAACTGATCTGTTTGTCACATCTTTTCAGCTATGATTTGTTATAAATACTGTGCAGTAGGTGAGCTTGTGTAACATATTGTAGCATGAAACTATATGGAAGTTCCGGGGTTTGGTAGTTCAAAATTCTGTTGTTCAAATGAGTTAGCTAGTGTGTATTTCCTAAAAACTACTAATATGCATATGCATGTACCTTTGTTATCACAAAATAACGAAAAAACCCGAATTTGTGTTTAGCGGCTATTATAAGAACACTCTTTTTTTTAACTTGCTTCAGCTTCATAAAGGGTGGAAATAAACCAGCAAGCTCTTACATGAGTTGTTTGCCTCATCTAAGTTCTTATTAAACACTTCACTGCCTTACATCGAGTATAAAATAATAGTTATTTATAGCATGACCGACGATGCAGAAGTGTAGGGAACCCATTGAAGATTTTCTTTATTCAACGGGTCTTTATTCAACTAGTTTAATAAAGATGCAAATTAGGCCGTGAGCCGGAGGGGTTGGTTGGTACCAATCGGGTGAATAAGGTTCACTATGATTTTCGGAAAGATCAATGTGTGACTAGTTAAGAAATGTATGATAGCAGTAAAATCATGGCAGCTTTGTTGACTTTTTAGGCATTTTTGTTACCCCACCCACCAAGTTTAACATTGCAAAAGGACCATCATTATCACAATCATACTTTTGGTAATGTATGAATTTTTATTGAAACATCATATTGAAAATGTATTGTAAAATGCCACTTGACATTATTGGAATTGTTTAAGTAATTTACTTTGGCAAAAAAGGCATATTTGTTACCCCACCCACCAAGTTTACCATTGTAAAAGGACCATCATTATAACAATCATACTTTTGGTAATGCATGCAAATTTATTGAAGTATCATATTGAAAATGTTTTGAAACATGTCATTAGACATTATTGAAAATTGTTGAAGTAATTTACTCTAGCAAAAAAGGCATATTTGTTACCCCACCCAACAAGTTTAATATTGTAAAAGGACCATAATTATCACAATCATACTCTTGGTAGTGCATGCATTTTTATTGAAGTATCATTATAAAAATGTATTGTAACATGCAATTAGACATCATTGGAATTGTTGAAGTAATTTACTCTAGCAAAAAAGGCATTTTTGTTACCCCACCCACCAAGTTTAACATTGTAAAAGGACCATCATTATCACAATCATACATTTGGTCATGCATACGTATTTTTGAAGCATCACATTAAAAAAGTATTGTAACATGCCATTAGGCATTATTGGAATTGTTTAAGTAATTTACTTAAGCGAAAACAATAAATTACGTCATCCTTTTCATAACGAAAAATCCCTGTTTTGACTCCTGGAATCTATTGATGCAGGTGGCATAATTAAAGTAATCGCCCTGTTCGTTCGTACGAAGTCAACCATATCTTAACATTTTATATAGCATGAAAACAGCTCACTAGAATGATTTTACACTTCTACAGTTCTTGCCTTGAACCATTCCCAGCTATTTTTGAGATATTTCTTGGTAAAATAGATTTTACCGTTTCTCCAGAGTTATTACTTCTTTCTGGAATGATTTGATCATTGCATACTGAATACATTGAAACTTTCGAAATCCAGGAATATCACCAAAGCTTGGTTTGGCCTTGGACTTGACCTAATTTGGACCTCTAAAAAAATTCAGAATAAACAGTACTGCTAAGGGTGCCTCCGGTGTTCTCTTAAAGCAGTAATGTTCTAAGACATTGTTACTCTCTTCTTATGCTAAGGCTAATATTGTACAAATCCTTGACTCTGCAATTTTCAAATACACCTGCTAGCACATAACAGATGAAAAACAAATATTTCGGGTCAAAGGATTTAAGTTTAAAGGCAATCTATTGGCGTTAACTTACAAACCATTGACAGCAGTGTTATGAAAATGTCTAAACATCTAGTCGGCATTGACGAATAATCAATGCATTACAACCACTGAAGTGTAGGTTGTAATTCTTATGTAAGAATACCAATTCTCACATTTCCTTCACTCTCAATGTTTTCAGCCTCTTCCAGTGGACGTTCTTCATCATCTGATTCTGTACTAGTTGCCTGATTATCACAGTTGCACATGTTCGTACTATTCAAACCATAAGAAATGCATACACATTTAGGCAAAGTACATTTACTAGCACAGCTCCCCGCTAGTAGGTCAAGCATCTACGTCGGATCTGTTTTCTATCCAGCAAGTCGTGTAATAGCTGATCAATCTCACCCTCTTTCACAACTTTCCATCCTCTTCCTACATGACTTGGAATATCATCGACTCCAAATAGCAGCCTTGAGGTTAGCTCTTAAAGTGTGCTTAACTAAAGAGTCCAGACATTCCTATCTTGTTGTATTTCTGTGGGTTAATTGTCATACGGAATTGTTTCTCTTTGTTAGAACGAAATTACCCCCTCTTCTAAGAACTAAAATTAAGGAAGACAGGTAGTTTGTTTTGATCTTATTTGCTGTTTTGCAAAGGACGAAATTAGTCAAAATCATCTGCGCGAAGTCATCGTCATCATCGCATCTCATCACTTCCCCATCATTCACTGGCGCTTTATGACCCATTTTGTGGCGCAGTGCCGTAAACCAAAATAAATTAATCCATCCATCCAGGCATGAGGTGTAGCTGGTGGCGCTCTATCTTACCATATGTGGTACATAATAAGCCGTACCGCTGAACATTCACTTTTGCTGATGACGCTTACAGGGCATAGAGCTGATGTTTATATCTCAAGTCTGTATATCAAAGCAGGAGGGGTAGCCCTTTCCTATTCAACGTCTGGGAACATTATTGAGCTTCAGCATTACCATTCATCAATTTCAGTGCGCGTGTTTTATTCTTACCAGCAAATGCGCTGACCGTGTCACAACATGTTAAGACATACATTCAATTCAGTGACTTGAAAACATCAGTGTCAATCGCGTCCTCAATTTTCAGGATATCATATATAACTTGTGCATGTCTTTGTCCAGCATTTCTTAAATATGTTCATTTGCTTCTTCTTGGCTGCTTCAAAGACCCTGTACCTCCTCGCATCCATTGTATTTTATTTTGAAGCATTTGATTTCAACGTAAGGTGCGATATTTTCCTCTGTAACCTAGGGGCCTCCGTGGCCTAGTGGTATAGTCACTGTGACTTACATCACTAAGTTCCTCACCGCTGTGAGTTCGAATCCCAGTAGAGTCATTCGGATTTCTCATGTGGGGAAGCCTTCCAGTTGGCTTACAGAAGGTCGATGGTTCTACCCAGTTGTCGATTTGTGCCTGAAACAGTGCATAAAGGACTTCTGGGGTCCTCCTCCACCTATAATTAGCTGGACGTCGCGATATGACTGAAATACTGTTGAAAGCGACGTAAAAAAAATAATCAAATCAAATCCTCTGTAACCTTTGACTGTGCTCAGTTTTCATCCATTGATGCACCAGGAATGCTATAAGAATATTATTTTTGACCTTATTGCTACAGAAGCGTCTCCCCTGTATACATCTATTCTATCACTGTCACTGCCGCCTCGAGTACCATCGATAGAATAGTGCTTGCGCAGCCACAAAAATGCATTGGTATCTTTTGACTTTCAATACGAGGTTCATTCCGTCAATCACAGAGACAGACTTTTTCGGGACACCTTCAGCTAAGCCAAGCGTTTTCTGTTAGCTCAATGCTAATGCAGCATTGTTTGATTTCTTAGCAAACCATTTGATGTTGAGAAAGACTATTGCCAAAGAGCAATAAGTAAAATAATGAAATTTATCTGGAGATTGCGTGTGTGTGCCATAACTATGATGCGACCGAACAAAAGCATTATAGCTATAAGAAATGCCAGTCTTCCACTGGATTTCACTTTCATGCTGCTTGATGTCTAAACTTTGTTGCTCTTTATTCCATCATGGTTGATCTCCTTTAAATTGTGCATATGAGCATTGACCAATCTCATCATTGACCAATCGCATGCGCACTCAGAAGGTTTTTTGCGATGTCTCAAGGTACTGCATTAACGGGGGATATGCTAATCAGATCTTGATTTATTTCAAATGGGTTGAACCAGCCTCTCATTAGATATGTTACTTTAGTAACTTTTTCCTCGTATTTCTGCATTTGTGACCTTTTCAGCTGTGTGTGAGAGTTCTCGTGTTTCGTATCTTCAAGATTGTCTCTAAATTGGCTGATAGATGCACTGTTATATAGTAATGCTTGGTGGCACAAGTGTTCAAGCGGAAGTGTATGGTCCCAATGCGAGTTTGTGTGTCCTCATTGACAGTGATCTCTGTGGTAGTATCAAGGTAAACACAAGGTTGGGTGATATGGATAGATTATGAATGGTATTAGGCGACAACTGTATAATTATGTATCCAAGTATTTGAGTAAGCGGTGCTAGACGAAAAGATAAAATCTATTTAACCTTGACATAGCACATAAAACATATTCTTAGTCCACAATAAGATCAAGGTCAATGCCAAATTAAGTTTTGTTGATACTCGTTGATTGGGAATTATCGAATGTAACAATTGTGCAAGTCTCAAAGCATTCTAATAAAAGTTGTTACACGTAATGCTAGATGAAACGGTAAAATCTAGTTAACCAATAAACATCCCTTATTAAGATATTCTAAGTCCGAATTCAGTCACGGTCAAGGTCAAAATGGAAGTTGGGTGATATGGGTGAACTGAGAGTGATTCTAAGCCATAACTGTGAAAGTTTCATAGCATTCTACTAAGCGGTAATAATGCTAGACGATGCGGTAAAATCTAGTGAACCAATAAAACAGCCCTTATAACATATTTTAGTTCCAAATTCGGTGAAGGTCAAGGTCAAAACTGAGGTATGGTGATATGGGTGAATTGGCAATGATCAAAAGCAGCAAGTATCAAATCATTCTTATATGCGGTATTGATGCTAGACGAAACAGTAAAATCTAGTTAACCAATAAACAACCCTAATAACATATTCGTAGACAAAATTCGGTCAAGGTCAATGTCAAACCGAGGTTGGATGATATGGTTGGATTGGGAATTACCCTAAACAACAACTGTTTAAGTACCAAAGCATTTTATTACACGGTGTTATTGCTACCAGAATCGGTAAAATATGTTTAACTCGTACGCACCGCCAGTAGGATCACTATATGCCATCCTCATCAAAAGACATTTGTCTAAAGGCATAAAAAGGTGATTTTTTCGTCAAAAAAAAGTGGTGGAAATTTGGTTTTTACCAAAGTTAAAACCTTTAATAATGTCAATAACATTTAATGGCATGTTTCAATACCCGTTTTGATATTAGGCACCAATAAAAAGGCATGCAGTACAAAAAGTACGATTGTGACAACAATGATCCTTTTACAACGTTAACTCGGTGGGTGGGGTAACAAAAATGCCTCAAAAGCCAACAAAGCTGCCATGAATTTACTGCTATCATACATTTCCTAAAAGCAGAGGGTTTGGGCTTCCTGAAAATCATAGTGAACCTTATTCACCCGAATGGTACCCGTACCTCAAATTTCAGGTGCCTGGCTCACGGCCTAAATGACGTTGTGTTTATGACGTCATGTAATTACGTCATTAGCTGGCGCAAAACCTACACTAATACTATATTTTCGCATTTGTGCAAATTTTGTCTACTGTATATTACTCAACTCAACTCAACTCAACTCAATTTTATTACTAATGTTTTGCATCAACCAGCAATTTGTCTCAAACTATATCCATGATTTAATAGTCGCTAAACACAAAGTACGTAATATCTAATAAAATACACAATAGTACGGCAAATCACCATTACTTCATTAATAGGTATAATTCTTATATAGCTCTTAAAGCAAGATAATTGCAAGAGCTATCTGCTTTTTACTTTCATCTTGCTTTACGTTTTCACATATCATTAACATCATAAACATATCTTCTAATGTTTGACATAATAAATGTAGTACTGTAAAACAGGTATTTTTCGCGTCATGAATATTTCGCGTAATGCGATTTTGTATTAACTCGCGACATCATGCAATATTTCTAGCAGGTGATAGCTTAAAGTAGGTTGAAAGTAAAGCAGAATGTGCCTTAAGGCACATTCTGCTTTATTTTCAACCTGCTTTAAGAAGTCACCTATTTTCAAAACTATAGACATTCGCGAATTAACGCGTAAATTATATTCTCGCGAATAAAACCGGTTTTACAGTATCTAGACTTTAATTGAACTCTTTCACCGTCGTAGATGAATAAAGTCGGTTTGCAAACAGATTGAAACCAGATTACACGTCACGTAACGCGGCGTCTGATTAGGACTCACAGTGTTTTGATCAACGTTTCTTCAGTGAACTTTTCAAAATTTGGAATTTACAAATAAAAATGAAGTCGACACATTTTAGCAGACGGTACAATTTGGCAGTAAAATGGTTCATCAAACCTTCCTTGCAGTGGGTAATAACATCCTTTAAACCTGCTGCACCGAAATTTGTGGAGACTGTTGCAAAGTTTGGATACAAATAATTCTACGTCACATCTGGATCAAAACTGCCTGACAGTCTTTTTAGATAAATTCTAGATTTTATTAGACCAAACGTTATTTTCTATTTACCCTGCAAACAGTTTGGTTCCTGATCCTGAGAAAACGTTATTCTTCCGTTTAAACGCAAACGCATTGCAATGAAATATAGAAAAAGAACTGTTTGACAATTCTGACCACCAGTTTTAATCTGAGTGGCGTCTGATCTGGCTCCAAACTGTTTGCAATGAAAATAATAGTTTAAGTGTAAACGCGGTTCTTTGGGAAGGATACGTTTTCTCTACTGTACTCTGCACGCTGCACACGGGGCACAAACTGCTAACCTTAACAGCAAACAGTGGTAACTGAACACGCTACATGTTTTAAGGTTGTTGGACGACTCTTTTTTCAGGGTCAATCCTATGGAAGACTATTTGAAACGGAAAACTGAAATAGCTAGAAAATATTCCTTGTATGGTATTAGCGATGATAAGGAGAATGGTAAACCTTGTTATTCTATTGTGTATCAAGTATGCATGCTTTCCTTTTCACCTGAAGTCTGCCAGGCCAAGTATCTCGTCACATATACAGTGGAGAATCTGTTATTCTTTCCCGTTTAAACGCAAACGTACGCAAACGCAAAGCGCTAAAACGTAGAAAAGAACAACTTTTGGACAATTCTGATAATTCTTGTTTATCTTGGTGGCAAACAGTTTGGAGCCTGATCAGACGCCGGGTTACCCGGCGTCTGATCTGGCTCCAAACTGTTTGCACTGCAAATAATAGTTTTAGCGTAAACGCGTTTATTGGGAAAGAATAACACATTCTCCACTGTAGTTCATGTATAGTAGTACAGTGTTCCCTCCCTACAACGACCCTCCAAACAACGACTTCCTCCCTATAACGACCCTTGTCGCTGTTCCCCAAACAAGACAACTATATCTAAAGTTTCCAAGGCTGCAATATCTTCTGCTTATAAAACTGACGTCTGATGGTTTTCTCAAAATTACACATTGGACATATTGATAGAAAAAAGCATAATGACGAGTGACGAACAGCTTGAATCCAGATCAGACGCCGCGTTACGCGGCTACTGATCTGGATTCAAGCTGTTTGCAAATGTAAACCAATTTCCCTCCCTATAACGACTCCCTTGGAACAACGCACACTTTTTGTGTGTCCCATTGGGTGTCGTTGTAGAGAGGGAGAGCTGTAATTGTAAATGAGTGAAGGGAAACCTATAACGATCACTTTAATCAAAGCTGTTTGAAACAGCATATAATTAGGGTCCGGATTAGACGCTGAGTAACTCGTCATCGGGTCAGAAAAAACAACTATTCGACGAGTTGCATTTCTTCAATCGAACTGCAGAAAAATGATGTTTAACCAAATAAAAACAGACATAGAACTTGGACTGGCAGCTTTAAAGACTACTTAAGCAAAATCAAGAGCTATAACTCCTGCACGCAGGTGATGGTTTACATAGTCGAACTTCTATATCTCGAAGTCGTTTAACTCGAACTATCCGACAGTTCGACATATGCACTGCATTATTTCATGCTCGGTTAAGTCGAACATACCAATATTTCAAAGTTAAAACGTGGCTAAGCCACGTTTTAACTTTGAAATACGGGTATAGTCGATAAAACCGATTTCGAGATATCGAAGTTTGACATATTATATATAACTGGTGATAGCCTTAGCTTCTCTCATATCTTTACAAAGTTAAAACCAATTTTACATTTTCTTCTTCTTCTTCTTCTTCTATTTCTTCTATTCTCTACGTATGGTGTGGATCTCAACTGTTTGACAATCGATTTAATGCTTCGCAAGTCTTAATTATATAAACGCTTAATTTCATATATTTCACAAATGACAGTTTTATAATATAACAGAGGATCTTTAAGCATGATACTGGTGCACCAATTTCTTCCTGATTGTTTCGTTTAATATTACAGCGCATCCTCTCTACAACGACTTCCAACGATGGACAACAATTGTGTGCGTTGGTCGGAGGGAGTCGTTAGAGGGAGGGAAATCGGCTAACATTTGCAAACAGCTTGAATCCAGATCAGACGCCGCGTTACGCGGCGTCTGATCTGGATTCAAGCTGTTTGTCACTCGTCATTAACGTTATTTCTGTCAAAATGTCCAATATGTAACTTTGAGAAAAACAGCAGACGACAACTTTCAGCAGATTTGATTTGATTTGTTTTGATTTTACGTCGCTTTCAACAGTATTTCAGTCATATCGCGACGTCCAGCTAATGACAGGTGGAGGAAGACCCCAGAAGCCCTTTATGCACTGTTTCAGGCACAAATCGGCAACTGGGTAGAACCACCGACCTTCCGCAAGCCAGCTGGAAGGCTTCCCCACATGAAAAATCCGAACGACCCTACTGAGATTCGAACTCACAGCGGTGAGGAGCTTAGTGATGTAAGTCACAGTGACTATACTACTAGGCCACGGAGGCCCCCCAACTTTAAGCAGGCGATATTAAGACAGTAAAAGCGTTAGACATATTGTCTTGTTTAGGGAACTGCGACAAGAGTCATTGTAAGGAAGAACTCGTTGTTGGGAGGGACGTTGTAGGGAGGGAGTGCTGTATCTGCTTTAGCTCTTGAATACTCGGTATTTGTTTTCGTCTGCATCAACTGTCGTCTGCTAGATCTACTAAACTTCTTTTCAAATCCAGGTCAGAGTGTCAAATAGCTTAGATTCTGTTGAGACACCGCGTAAATGATTTATTATTATCTATGGAAGTACAGCGTTCCCTCCCTACAACGGCCCTCCCAACAACGACTCCCTCCTTACAACGACCCTTGTCGCATTGCCCCAAACAAGACATTTACGTCCAACCTTTTCATGGCTGCAATACCGTCTGCTTAAATTTGTCGTCTGTTGTTTTTCTCAAAGTTACATATAAGTGGATATTTTGATAGGATATATTTAATGACGAGTGACAAACAGCTTGAATTCAGATCAGACGCCGCGTCTGATCTGGATTCAAGCTGTTTGCAAATGTAAGCCAAGTCTTCATTTTTCCTCCCTATAACGACTCCCTCCGAACAACACACACAATCTGTGTCTCCCATTGGCTGTCGTTGTAGAGAGGGAGCACTGTAATACACAGAACAATTGCTTTCAGCAGTCTTTAGGCAAAGACGTGTGGAACTCTGTTTACCATTGACTCTATAGAAGCGCAGTTTAGTGCATTTGATTTATTCCTCCACAGAAAATAGTTCCATTTAAAACAGCCATGAATAAGTATCATAAGAAATAGTTTCTATAATTCTAGTAGATGGAAGCTTAAAGCAGGATGAAAGTGAAGCAGACTGCGCCTTAACTCTTTGAACCCTAGTCACGCATGTATGCGTCATTTGAAAACAGCGTACAGTACCTATGGAGTACACTTGTCCTATGCAAACAGTGTAGACCTGATCAGAGAGCTCCTTAATGAGCCCTCCAATCAGGGTCCACACTGTTTGTCATTTTGACATATATTGTAAAAATCAACCTTAAAAAGTCAAAAATGGACTAGACTAAATTGAAAACTAGAATTGTCCATATGAGGTTTCAGGGGCGAAAGGGTTAAGGTGCATTCTGCTTTACTTACAACCTGCTTAAAGTGGCCACATATGTTCAAAACTAGAAACAAGCTAGGGAGTTAATCGGTTACGAAGATTAACGGTAGTTTTACTGTAAAATTGATGTTCATCTGCACATGCAGTACGAAATATGCTAAAGATATAAGTTAGCTCCCTTTCTTCATGACACGAGCTAATATGGTTTTTGGCTCACCTGGCACGAAGAGCCAAGGTGAGCTATTAGGATCGCTGGATGTCCGTCGTCCGTCGTACGTCGTCCGTCCGTCTGTCCACAATTGTTCGTTAACACTCTAGCGGCTACAAATTTCATTTGATCTTCAAGAAACTGAATGACAATATTTGTCTTGATGAAATCTAAGTCAAGTTCGAATGTGGGTCATGGCCGGTCTAAAACTATGTCACTAGGTCAAATCATCGAAAACCGTGTTAACACTCTAGAGGCAACAGCTCTCATTGGATCGTAATGAAACTTAATCAAATTGTTTGCCTTAATTAAATCTAGGTCAAGTTTGAATATCAGTCATATCAGGTTAAAAACTAGGTCACTAGGTCAAATCATCGAAAAACCTTGTTAACACTCTAGAGGTTACAAATCTCATTGGATCTTAATGAAACTTGGTCAAAATATTTGCCTCATTGATATCTAGATCAAGTTTGAATGTGGACCATGTCCGGTCAACAACTAGGTCACCAGGTCAAATCATAGAAAAACTGTGTTAACTCTCATGAAGCTACAAATCTCATTAGATCTGAATGAAATAGTGTCAGAATATTTGCCTACATCAAATCTAGGTCAAAATCAAATGTTGATTGTGTCTGGTCAAAAACTTGGTCAGTAGGTCAAATTATAGAGAAAAAAAATGTTAACACTCTAAAGGTTGATTGTTGGTAATGTTGATCCAGTCGTAATCTAGGTCGCTATAGGTCAAGTTTTACATTGTGTACCAGGTGAGCGATTTAGGGCCATAGTGGCCCTTGTTTAAACATGTCATAATTATTAGTTGTATTAATATTGTTATTATTATTTTCGCTTTCAATGTTTCTAAAAGCCTAGATACAAGGTGTGTGATTTTTTCTGTCGTCAACAAATCATAGTGGTACATTCGTAAACCCCACCACTGCCACAGCATCGCCTGCTAGACTGCTTAACCCTTTCAGCCCCTAAATGTCTCTTGTGGGCATTTATAATCCATTGGGGCTCTTCTAGTACATATATTTTTAACCAGTCTACTATTGGTATGATAACAAAGACCAATGAAACTATCAAACAGAGCAGATCCTGATCTGAAGGCTCCTATAGGAGCCCTCTGATCAGGATCTACACTGTTTGCATATGTAATCAGTAATCTCTACAGATGGCTGTAGGGTTGAAAGGGTTAATAAAGCTTATCGTCTGTCTTTATTTTTCATATTTGATATAATGCATTTTGACTAAAGGGTTTAACACGTTTGATCATAATCAAACGCCGAACTAAATGGGGTCTGATTTTGGCATAGAAATATAGGAACTATTTCTACCTCAAATATGTCGTCTGCTTTAATCCGCTCCCTGTCAAACTATCGTCTGTTCTAATATTATTGTCTGCAATATTGTTGTTTCAAAGCTTGCTTAACCCTTTACTCCATAGATACGCATTTTACGCCTTTACTTTATTTATCCACAGAAGAAAATAGTTCAAATGTATACAGTCATGAATAAGTATCATAAGAAATAGTTTCTTTATTCTAGCAGATGGTAGCTTAAAGTAGGTGCAAAATAAAAAGAGGTGTGCCTTAAAGCCATTCTGCTTCACTTTCAAACAGCTTTAAGTGCTCACTTGTCTCCAAGATGAAAAACAGTCGGATTAAGTGACAAACAATTTTTGGTTCAGATCAGACGCCGCGTTAACGCTGCTCCTGAACTGGATCAAAACTGTTTGCAATTTCGACTATAGTCGCTTCTGACGATTAAAGAGACTCGCAACCATTTTTAGCATTAAAAATAGTAATTTGTAAATTTGTGTCAAAACGCTTATATAAACGGTAAAGAATTAGTTTAGGATAAGAAATTCTGTTTAAAAAATGTATTTCAATAAAAAAAGCTCTGGTGGGATTCGAACCCGGGGCCCGGCATGGGCGGACAGAAGGCAAAATAAGGAAACCGCTTAGACCACTGGGCCACGGAACTATTCATATATCTCGGATCGATTTAACGTATTTCAGTGTGTAGCAATGGAAAGTACATACAACTACACAATTCGGCTCGGGTTTATGGCTGAGCCCGTGATCATTTTCTATAGCGTCTTTCTATGCTATAGATAAAACGATGGAAAATATCTAAAGCACTAAGATTTGAAGACTTCCTAGAGGGTGTTTTTAGACTGGTCATATTTTTCCAATGCCAGATGCACGATAATGCTACCCTTTTGGTTATATTTTAGTATTTTATTTTATTTTTGCAAATGCACCATCTGGTTGCAAGTCGCTTTAAAAGGTTAAAAAAATTCATTCGTTCAGACAGCCATGTGATCTTGTGTATAGATTTTAACATCATTTAACACAAACACTAAACTAATGTGTTAAATGACAAGCGAAGAAAATTAATGGTCTCTTGTCAATAAAGTTAAGCTGTGTATAACTTAACTCCATTTATAGTTCAGTTGATAGGGACAACACGTTGAAATTGATGTAATGTTTAGTGCCATAAAATACCCAAACGTTTTATCGTCTGTAAAAAGCATGGCGTTTCTAAAAGTCGTCTGCTAAAAATCGGTACAGTGGAGAAGACGTTATATTCTTTCCAATTATCTCTTTCACTCTCAATGACCTTAAAAAGCGCGTTTGCTAATAGTTTAGCGGCGTCTGATCAGGATCCAAATTATTTGACACTCGTTTTGAAATTTCTTTAGTCATGCTGCCTTAAATCTAGTTTTGAAACGATATTGAAGACAAAAATATTGAAACAGACGACAATGAAACGGTTAAGGGTTAAAAAAAAACATCATGGTAAATTTGATCAAGAAATGGTTAAACGCCACTAAACCCAGATGCAATTGCAATGAAATGTAGTATTTTGAAAATGTTGATTATCTATTTATATCCGAGTTGCAATCAGTTTGGGACCCGGTCAAATGCAATCATGTAGTTGTTTTAGAATTAAAATTTTACTCTTATGGGGTAAATAGCGTCTTCTCTACCGCTATGTGATCAACACGGAGGCTGATCAGGATCAAAATGGTTTGACAATTATATCGATATTTCTTCCGTCATTTGTTTTAATCTAACATTAAAACAAACATACTGGCCACAGTATTAACCCATTACCCCATATCCTCTTTCAGGATCCAAACTGTTTGACACTCGTTTCAATATTTCTCTCATGTCGAAATACTTAAAAATTAAATTTAAGAAATAAAAGCAGACGACAATATTTTAGAATTGATGGCGCCATGGCGATATAGGGGTTAATAGGTTAAGTTCTGTTCAGTTTATCTGTAAGTGTATTTTATCTGTCGTATTGTCAGGAGTAGAATACAAAAATAGCTCATTCATATAAACGTGACATGTTTGAACTTATTTTGATTGAGACACTTAAGGTAGAGGATCCCTAATGGGATCGGACCAATATTGATCAACATCGATACTCTACGGAGAGCGATCGGCCATTCTAGTCAACTGTCGGCACGTTCTGAACCATGCCAAAGCATGATTCGGAACTGACCGTCAGTTGACGAAAATGGCCGATCATTGTGTACGTTAAGTACCGATTTGTCTTAATTAGGGGTCATCAACCTTAATTCAGACAACAAGTAATTCTCACCGCTTAACCCTTTCGCTGCCATAAGCGTCTTTGTGGTCATTTTCAAATAGTAAGAATCCTGATCAGACGCCAAATTACACGCCATTTGATCAGTATCCAAACTGTTTGACACTCGTGTTCATTCAAAATAACAAATCTAAAACTGAAAGGAAAACGCAGACACCAATTTGCCAGTATAATGATAATATTGCAATGAAAGAGTTTAAGCTGGCTTTTAATCCTCTTCGCTGTAAATATACATGTATGGAATCTAATCTTATCGTCAAAAGGTCGATATATGGTCGAGTGCGTTAACCATTTTATTGTAATAGGCCAGTTTAATCATTTCGATATGATTCAGTCATTTTGCCTTTAACCCTTTAACTACATAACCTGTTTCTATTTTTGAAGATAGGTGACCACTTAAAGCAGGTTGAAAGTAAAGCAGAATGTGCCTTAAGGCACATTCTGCTTTACTTTCAACCTGCTTTAAGCTACCATCTACTAGGATATAGAAAACATTTCTTCTGGTATGTGTTCATGACTATATAAATTTGAACTATTTTTTTTAGTGGATGAACAAATTAAATGTGCTAAAAGGCGCTTCTATGGGGGAAAGGGTTAATCTAGCTTTGAAACGAAAAGAACTGCTACAGTATTAGCCCATTTGTGCCTACGGTCCTATATAAAGGACATATGCAAACAGTGTAGACTCTGATCAGACGCCGCATGTTGATTAGAGTCTAACTGTTGCTGATAGGAATTTTCATATGAAACAAAACGAAAATGAACATTTAGACCTGGCATCCCTTACATCGAAAATGGACTAATCAAATATATAAGCATAGCAGAATCCATTAGGCGCAAATGGGTTAAAGCAGGCGGTTTTGTGTCGGACAACACATTTGGCAATGAAATAATTAATCTGAAAAGATTTAAGTGTTTGCACTTTTCTAAATTACCGTCGGTTTCTCAAGTGAATTTTGTTTCTGATTGTATGTGTGTTTTTTTTCCAAAGTTTCTAGTGTTTTAGACTTTTACAAGACATTTGGTATTTAGGCTTAGTTGGACCCCGAACAGTAGTTGAGTTACTCAGAGTTTGTTTGTTTAAGAAATAATCTGTTGGCAAATACAAATAAAGTAGAGGTTACCAGTTTAGTAATATGTGTGATTAAGAAAAAGAAAACCGAATGTTACGAGCTGACGGAGAGGGTAACTTTATTTAGATTCAGGTCGAATACACAACGTCGTGTTTAACCCTTCCCTCCCTGAAACCTTATATGGACAATTCTAGTTTTCAATTAAGTCTAGTCCATTTTTTATTTTTCAGGACGATTTTTACAATATAATGTCAAAATGACAAACAGTGTAGACCCTGATCAGAGGGCTCCTTAAGGAGCATTCTAATCAGGGTATACACTGTTTGCAAAGGACATGTATACTCCTCACAGGTACGCTGTTTGCAAATGATGCATATATGCGTGACTAGGGTTCAAAGAGTTGAGAAGTCATTCAAAAAAAGTCCTTAGATCAGCGGGATTGAGCTCTACAGTAAAACCTCTCTTTAACGACCACTAAAACAGGCTTATTCACTGTTTAAAGGACAGGTGATAGCTCAAAGCAAATATGAGTTTTCTGTTTTACTGTCACATTGCTTTAAACAGTCACCTGTCGTGCACCCCTAACAATTCACACTTTGGTGGTCGTAATATAGAGGTTTTTACTGTATTCGGTTTCTACGTGTAAAAGGCCAACATTATTATATTTGGATTTTTTTCTCATACTACTAGCGATTTTGTCATAACTAATCACTAACTAACATTTTAGATCCAGACGAGATGCCAAGAAACTCCGCAACTCATCGGGATCAAAACTACAGTGTCCATTCTCTACAACGACACCCAATGGGAGACACAGATTGTGTGTGTTGTTCGGAGGGAGTCGTTATAGGGAGGAAAAATTAAGACTTGACTTATATTTGCAAACAGCTTGAATCCAGATCAGACGCCGCGTAACGCGGCGTCTGGTCTGGATTCAAGCTGTTTGTCACTCGTCATTATATTCATTTTATCAAAATACATTGTATCCACTTATATGTAACTTTGAGACAATTTTAAGCAGACGATGTTGCAGCAGTAAAAGCGAGTCGTTGTTGTGATGGTCCTTCTAAGGAGGAAGTAGTTGTTAGGAGGGCCGTGGTAGGGAGGGAACACTGTAATTGACACTCTGGGAATATTTTCTGAAAGAAAATGCAGTTAAACCATTTGTGAAGAATATTGCAGACGACAAAATGTGCAGGCGATAATTATATAGCGTGTATGTACAGTAGAAAAGACGTTATTCTTTCCCGTGTAAATGCAAACAAAACGCAAACGCGTTGCAACAAAATTGTAGAAAATGACAGCCATTTGAGAACTCTATTTAATTTAATCTGAGTGGCAAACAATTTACGATAGGAGAGGGAATGAAACGAATTCAATCGTTTGTATCTTAACTGCATTTGTGTTGTAAGGTGTAACCTTATCTGCACATTATGGTGTCACCATAATGTTGAAGTTTGTTTAAGTTATACAGATAAGCCTATTTCAGGTGTTGTATTTGAATAGGCCTTAAAATTGAGTCAGTTTCATTTTAACCATTTCACCACAATTAGACGACTACAGTAGACTTTGAAACAGTTTGGATCCTGATCAGACACCGCGTGACGCGGCGTCTGGTCAAGATCCAAACTGTTTGGCACTCGTATCAATAACTCTTCAGTAAAAACTTCCAAAAATTGTTTTTTTAATTAAAACTGCAGACGACAAATTCTAGCAGATCGTAGTTTGTCTACGAATTGGTTAAATCAGACGAACTTTAACAGAGACGAGCGTTCCGCTGTAAAAGAACTGTCGGCTTATTGTAGGACAATAGTAATGTAAGAAACTCCCGCATGATTATTTTATTACCGCAATTAGCAGTCATTTATGTTAACTCATTATCCCCTGAAACTTCCAATGGACAATTCCAGTTTACAGTCAAGGCTGTTCCATTTTAAACTATTTAGAGTTGCTGTTTATATTATATTATATTGCAAAATAACAAACAGTGAAGTACCTGATTAGAGGGCTCCTGCAGGATCCCTCTAATCAGGGACTTCACTGTTTGCATTTACAGGTACACTTTTGGTAAATGACGCATACATGCGTCACTAGGGATCAATGATTTAAGAAACCCCAATGCGTATCTATTGAGTGACAGCTTAACACCACCCCACCCCCAATAGAAGCACCTTTAAGCAGCTTTTATTTTATTCCCCCACTGAAGAAAAAAATAGTTTCCATAAGAAATATTTTCTATATCCTAGCAGACGTTACCTTAAAACAGGTTGAAATGCCTTAAGGCGCATTCTGCATTGCTCTCAGTCTGCTTTAAGGGCTTACTTAAATTGTCTTCAAAACTAGAAACAGACTATGTGGTAAAGGGTTAAGACAAGTTTGACTATGGTTAATTTTCAGAAACGCGGACAAGCATGGCACCGGGGTGTATTGCCTATTTAAACACCTCAGTAATTGATAATTAACCCTTTCAACAAGCATAACGAGTAGGGGATTAACTGAAAATATTCCCCCATTAATCGGTTAACACAGAGTGGTATTTAACTCCCCACTGATCGAATCGATTTTGATAGTTCTTTTTTCAGCATAATTTCTGTCATTGAAATAAACGGAAGCTCATAGGAGAAGTTTAAGTAAACAGTATATAACGATCTGGACTCGCGTTGTTAACTATATGTCGATAGTTAAGTCAAATTACACCGACCAACTATACACATGGCAAAAAAATACTCGATAGTTAATCTGTTCACCTATACCCATACCGTCGGTGCAGATTAACCGAATAACAGCCATGACGTCATTGATTTTAAACAATTATCGTCTGCTTGTACTTCCCAAATTTAAATTTTAGGTATTTTGACTTAAGAAATACATGTATTGAAATCAGTATTGAACAGTTTGGATCCTGATCAGACGCCACGTTACGCGATATCTGACCAAGATCCAAACTGTTTGCAAATAACTGTTATGTTCCTACATACTGCCCGTCTGTAACATAATGGCTGTTTTCACTGACGTGAAACATAATTCAATTGGAAGTTTTACAGACGTTGCAACATATGGAAGTTTTCATGCCTATTTGCTCTGACATTGCAACATAACTCAAATGGAAGTTTTCATGTCTGTTTTCACTGACGTTGCAGCATAACTCAAACGGAAATTTTCATGTCTGATTTCACCGATGCTACAACATAACTTCAATTGAAGTGTTCATGTCTGTCTTCACTGACGTTACAACAGAACTCAAATGAAAGTTTTCATGCCTGTTTGCACTGACATTGCAACATAACTGGAACGGAAATGTGTATGCCTGTTTTCACTGATGCTACAACATAACTGGAACGGAAATGTTTATGCCTGTTTTCACTGATGCTACAACATAACGTAAATGGAAGTTTTTATGCCTGTTTTAACTGACGTTGCACCATAACTCAAATGGCAGTTTTCATGCCTGTTTCCACTGCCGTTGCACCATAACTCAAATGGATGTTTTCATGCCTGTTTCCACTGACGTTGCATACTTTGATCTGTTTATTTTGATTGCTGATGTTTTTCGTAAATGTTGATGTGTTATGTGGGCCTCATGAATTATTGTTTTTTACCAAATGTGTTCCCTCCTTAGATAAAGTCTTTATTATTATTATTATTATTAATTCAAATGGAAGTTGTGTTCATGCCTCATTTCACTGACGTTGCAACATATTTCAAAGGGAAGTTGTCATGCCTGTTTTCACTGACGTTGCAACGTAACTCAAATAAAAATGTAAGTTTTATGCCCCTTTTCACTGCGTTGCAACGTATTTCAAAGGCAAGTCTCCATGCCTGTTTTTACTGACGTTGCAACTTGCAACGTAACTCAAATGTTAGTTTTATGCCCTTTTTCACTGACGTTGCAAAATATTCCAAAAGGAAGTTTTCATGCCTGTTTTAACGTTATGTGTGAAGCAGTTTGTGTCGTGATCAGATGCTAAATGTATCATTATCTCCTTAATACGTTAACTCATTACACCATAGATAGGCATGTACAGTAAAACCTCGCTATTACGACCACTTAAACGAGTCTAATTGGTTGTTTAATAGACAGGTGACAGCTAAAAGCAAGATGACAGTGAAACAAAGCTCCTACAGGAGCTTTCTGTTTCACTTTCACCTTGTTTTAAGCGGTCACCTACCGTAAACACCCTAATAATTAACATAATTTATTGGTCGTAATAGAGAGGTTTTACTGTATATGTAGTTAAGATAAGACGTGTGCCAGGAGTTAAAGGAATGTGACTATTACAGTATCAGTTGGGTGTATGTCAAGCATTAAACGCATATAATTATAACTTTTCTGCTTTACTATACTCTGATGTTTAGCTACCATCAATACTATACACTACAAATACGTCCGCCTTTGAGTAGTCGGACAGTGGTGAAGACGTTATTCTTTCCCGTAAACGCAAACGAAAAACAGACGCATTGCAATAAAATGTAGAAAATTGCAACGTTTTTTGACAATTCTGAATGCCCATTTTAATCTGAATGACAAACAGTTTGGAGCCTGATCAGACACCGGGTTACCCGACGTCTGATCTGGCTCCAAAATTTAAACTGTTTGCAAGGGGAATTATTTCAAATAATAGATTTAGCGTAAACGCGTTTATTTGGAAAGAATAACGTCTTCTTCACAGTAATGAAGATGTACTGTATAGCTCATATTTGTTACATGTTCAGTTTGCAGGTGTATGACTAATTAGTACATACTTTTCCGTAAATCAATTTGATATGTGCAACAGTCATAAATGTTTAAGTGGTTAAGTTGGACCTTTACACCGCCAAAGTATCAATAACAGCTTTTCTGATTCAGCTGAATGCAGTGAAAATAAATTATTATTCCCCGTTTAAGCCGTTACTCAATAGCTTGTTCTTAATTTTGAAAATAATCATGTTACCACTTAAAGCAAGTTGAAAGTTAAGCAGAATGTGCCTTAAGGCACATTCTGCTTTTTCCTTTGAACCTGCTTTAAGCTACCATCTCTTAGGATATAGAAACTATTTTGTATAGTGCATAATTGTTACTACATAAAGCGGACTGTAAGCGGTTAAGACATGCACCATTTAACCCTTTAACCCATAGCCTGTTTCTAGTATTTTAGGTATGTGACCTATTAAAGCAGGCTAAAAGTAAAGCAGAATGCGCCCTAGGGCGCATTCTGCTTTACTTTCAGCATGCTTTAAGTTACTATCTGCTAGGATATAGAAAAAAATTCTTATTATACAAATTCATGACAGTATAAAATGGAACTATTTTCTTTGGCGGATGAATAAAATGAATGCGCTAAAAGTCGCTTCTATGGGGGAAAGGGTTAAACAAGTATATGAGCGTTAGTTACACTGTATAATCCCTTCTAAAGGTATATTATCGTAGGTATTGCTAGTTATAAAACTATATACAGTGTATGCATGTTGTTTTACTGCAGGGTTTATATTTTTACAGATAACCATACAATTAAACCTCTGTATAACGACCAATATTTAAAGCAAATGCTAATTGAATGTATAAAAGACAGGTGACAGCTTAAAGCAAGGTGACAAAAAAACCAGAAAGCTCCTAAAGGAGCTTTCTGTTTTACTGTCACCTTGCTTTAAGCAGTCACCTGTCTTAAATAACTTTTACTTAACACAATGTGGTGGTCCTGATAGAGGTTATACTACATGTCTGTATTAACCCATTTGTGCCCACGATCCCATATATGGGACATAGGCAAACAGTGTAGACTCTGGTCAGAGTATATACTGTTTGCTGATACGAATTTCAATATAAAACAAATTGAAAATGAAAATTTTGACCAGGCATCCCTTTGATAAAAAAAATGGACTAATGGAAAAATCCACTGGGCGTAAATGGGTTAAGTTGACAGGTTTGGCAATATGAGAATACTTTCCCAGCTTCCTTATTCAGAATTTCTATTTCCGCATAAACAGTCGAACCTTCATAATTCAAACTAGCTTTATTCGAACCTACCCTTATTTTAAAATTAAGGCTGAGCACCCCTATTGAGATCGGGTAATGTCGGTCAATATCGGAACTCTACGGAGAGCGATCGGCCATTCTCGTCAACTGTCGACTCGTTCCGAACAATGCTAATGCAGAGTTCGGAATGCGTCGACAATTGCCGAGAATGGCCGTTCGCTGTACGTAGAATTCCGATTTGGGTCCGATTTCATTTTGGGTTGTCAACCTTAAACGTGGACGTGGACGTGGCTGTGCCAAGTTTTAATCTTGAATAAGGTTAAGTTTGACTGAAGTGAGATTGAGATATCGAATGTACAATAATTTCAGAAATAATTATGAAATTGACATGAATTTGATCAAAGATATCGATTGAAAGTTTTATGTTAATCTTCTTAACACGGATTAACTGTTAATTTCTATTTAGTTTGATTCCGATCATTCGATAGCCTAAATCTATCGCATTTACAAGTTTAATATTGATCTTAATCCGCCACGGTTTATTATTGTTTATCGTTCGTGTGGGCATTGCTTTTGGCCGGGTCTGTATCGTTACCCGACAAGGTTTTTGTTCAGCCTTAGCAACAAGGGTTGTTCTTGTGTCGCGGACTGGAAAAAAGGTTGTCTATATGAAATCGACTTAATCAAAGTGTGACAAATATTTAAACACAGACATAAACACGGATAGCTTCACTGCTTCATACTTGTGATATTTATCGCGTAATGACTTTACGGATATAATTATAGCTGGCCCTAGAACATTATCGTAGACTTGTTTTAGATTTAGTGTAGAGAACTATTTTCTGTGACTTGAGCATTGTAGCTGGATTGTTGTATTTGTAGAACTACCCCGGCTGGTAGCGTGACACCCGGAGTAACTCCGAGACCAACACCAGGAACAACTCCATTCTGAACAGGAACCAGTCTACAACGATCAACCAAACATGTCCGAGGACAGAACTCCATCCGCCGCATCCAAACGTCATAACAAACTTTACCGTTGCCCACCCACCCCACCTCCACAGGAGCAGCTGAAGACAGAGAAGGGATTTGTATTAGACTGCAATGCAGTCAGCAGTATTTCATGTGATTTTTCAAAGGCGAATCCTAAATTAGGGCCAGTTATTCCGCCGTACAATTCTCAAAAAGATGCTCATGTTGAAAATTATTTTAAGTTTCATGGTGTTGATAAAACTCTGAAGAAAACTGGACAGGTTTGTAAACATTTTCTTTTCACACATTTTCGTCGCAACCATACTAGTATTTGATTGTGTAGATATGTTTAATTGCTGTTGTTTTGTTAATTTTGTGTTGCTGTACAAGTATACTTGTCCTATGTAATTGGCCATACAGTATATACCCCATTACCCCATAAATACGCCTTTTCACACCTTTAAATTATTCCTCCACTGAAGAATATAGTTCTTTTTAAAACAGTCATGAATAGGTACCATGAGAAATATTTTCTATATCCTATCAAAAATTAGCTTAAAGCAGGCTGAAAGTAAAGCAGAATGCGCCTTAGGGCGCATTCTGCTTTACTTTCAACCTGCTTTAAGTGGTCAACTATTTTCAATACCAGAATTAGGCTATGGGGTAATGGGATACTTCATCCAACAAAATGTAAAACGTACATTTTGATTAATCCTTCAAATCAAATACTACAAAAATAATTTTACACTAAATACTGGTTATTCATACAGTTAAATATGCCTTTGTTTTCAATAACCAAACAAATTACGAGCGTATCCTGCAAATTGTAAGAGTTGCAGACTTTTTGTACTTGTGGTGTACGAATGTCCGCCCGAATGTCAGGTACCTTAAGTGGTATTTGGTAAGTTTGATCCCACCATTATGTGATGATTTCAATTTTAAGTGGTAACCACCGACTTTGGGCAGTATTTTCCAGTATAGTTAGACATTATAAGTTCATCCGTGATTAACAACTTAACTCCCCTATAGTCCAATAGATGTCCAAGTATATGGACAAATCCAATATATGGACGGTCTGCTTACGTGGTTATTTTGACCACATAATGCAATTTTATACCACACAACTCTCCATATACACATTATATAACCACTTAATGTTTAACCACTTAAGTTCTATAAATTTAAATGACCACTTAGCTCAGATGACCACGAAAGTTTCAAATGTTAGAACGTCCGTTCAGACCGTGTGACCTCTTGACCCCTTGTTAATATATTATATGTGTGAATAGGAACCAATGGAGTGGTATAGACCCCTCTGTGATGAACGGGCCATTTCAACTATAAGATGGTCCGTTTTTCGTATTTTGTTATGCCGTCATGCATAATGCATATTTCTACAAATAACTCAAAATAAACAGTTTTCCATATTATTTAATGGAATGTAGATCTATTTTATCAATTCAACACGGGACTCCCTCATTCAATCAGAAGCAACCAATTGTTTCCTTAGTATAATAATTATGTCACAATGACAACGTTAGGCTAAACAGTAAAACATCTATGTTACGACCACTAAATTGATATAATTAATTGTATAAAAGACAGATAACAGCTTAAAGCAGGGTGACAATAAAACAGAAAGCTCTAAAGGAGCTTTCTGTTTTACTTTCACCTTGTTTTGAGTAGCCACGTACCTTAAACACTAAATGAATAAAATAATTTACTGGTGGTAAAAGAGAGGTTTTCATGTCCAAGAATGCAATCCATATTCTCAGAGTTACCATCCTTGATGACTGAACTCATAACACATAATTCATTATGTCCCTTGGTCCACGAGCTCAATAATTGCTTCTGGTTTTTGGCATCAACGCTCTCATTTCAAGTATTTCTTCAAACTAAAATAATACACACAGTGAAATGCACGTCCCGCATTATCATCAAACCGCGTACGGTATAGATGGTCGGTGGTGGCGCGATTATCTTTAAGAAAACATTGTCATTATTTCAGAACATGATTTCACTTTCTTTTTTAAAATGCTATAAATTGAATCAGAGCTTTTCTACATGTTTTTGCATCCCAGTTTAGATTTGAGATGATTGTAGTTTTGGTCGATAAATGCGCTATATAATATAATAGCGTATACCAATGAACTTTATAAAACTACAAAGATTCAAATGTTTCTTGTATTAACCGTATGAATTCGCTTACAAAATACGATAGCCGTTTCAAATATTCATCGATATTCGATTCTGTCTTTTAAAAGACGGACAACTTCACACAATTTAATAGTAAATCTGATACCAAGAGACCTTTCAATAGATGACCTTTTGACAGTAGTTGGTACAGATGGTTCATTAATGCAATATAAAAAAAATGCAGAAAACTCTTTTTATACTGCCTTAAGCAGTCATTGCCTTAAGATATATTCACGTTTGCTTGAGTAGGCCTAATAGGTTGATGAACACAAGCTCGACTGTGTACTAAAGGCACTCAATTCTGTAAGCAGCCAATTAAGTGTTTATATTCGTAGCCATGTTTGATCAAGATAACGTGTTTGAGTGACGTCATATGTTTCAATTCATTTATAACTATGGGCTCGTTTTAGGAGTCTATTATAAACGTATCGCTAGTTAACGCTTAACTCTTTCACTGCCAGATTGCTACATGCTTAACCCCGTCACTGCCATGACGTCATCAATTTTAAACATTTGTCGTCTGCTTTTATTTCTCAAATTCAAATTACAGGTATTTTGACTTTAAGAAATCATTGAAATGAGTGTCAAACAGTTTGAATCCTGATCAGACGCCGCGTTACGCACCGTCTGATCAGGATTGAAAATATTTGCAAATAACCATTGTAAGGCATTGAATGGAGTTTAAAGAATGTCGTCTGCTTATTCCACTAATTTAGATTTGGACGTTTTAAAAGAAGAAACATTGACACGAGTGTCAAAAGTGTTGATCCTGATCAGACACTTTGTTACCTCGTGTCTGATCTGGTTGCAAACTGTTTGCAAATACAAGTGTATTGAGACTTGGCAGTGAAGGAGTTAAACTGTTAAGCTACTGTTACAACCTATCAATAATAATGTGTTTAGTGCAGGTGGATGCTTAAAGCAGGATGAAAGTAAAGCAGAAAGCTTCCTCAGAAGCTTTCTGCTTTACTTCCATCCCTGCTTTAAGCTGCAATCTGACTTTAACCCAACCGCTATAAAGAGTAGTTAAGATGTGATAAACGCGAGATTTTACTGTAATTATTATAGAGGTTTATGGTATGACAGCGCCTTTGAATTGTGTGGTTCCATGAATAAATGTGTGTGTTCACAAAATCAATCTTGGAGTATATTGTTAATTATCATACTATCTTATGGTCCAAGTACTATTTACAATTGCCAGCTTAATAGGGCAAGGCTTTGAAATAAAATTCTTTTCAAAACCAATCTATAGATGCATCGATCTCTATTGTATCAATATCCTTAAGGTTGACACAAAACACGATCGAATGGTGCTGTTTGAGATTAAACATAGATCTACAAAGAATATACATGTTAGAAACAAACATGACGTGTTAAGTGTAGGGTGGAAAAAACGTTATTGTTTACCGTTTTAAAAACGCAAACGCAAGGCAATGGAATGTAGAAAATAGCGGTTTTTTTAGACAATTAGGGATATTCGTTTAATCTAAGTAGCAAACGGTTTCAGGGAGCCAGATCAAACACCGGGTTACACGGTGTCTGATCTGGCTTCAAACTATTTGCAATGGAAATATGTTTGAGCATAAACACCTTTATTAGGAATGAGTAACGTTCTCTCTACTTTACATAATGGTTATTTAAGTGGGGGACTAATTAACAGTCAATCCTATGTTGACCGGCACGTGGCTTTCCAAAACCAAGCGGGTGTTTAATGCAGGACAAACGTACAGATAGAAAATGTTCTGCTTTATTGTTGCCTTCAATTGATGTGTCCCTGGCTGGTATTAAGACAGGCGGCTGCTAAATGCAAGACAACAGTAAAGCAGAATTATCCCCTTATCACGCTGGTACTTGTATTAACCCAATTGTGCCTAGACAAGAGGCCTATAAATAGGACATAGGCAAACAGTGTAGACTCTGATCAGACGCCGCATAATGCGGCGTATCATGAGGGTCTACACTGTTTGCTGATAGCCGGGGGTATTAATTTCAATATAAAACGAAACGAAAATGAAAATTTAGACCAGGCACCCTTTACATAAAAATGGACTAATTAGGTAAATTTCATGTACAGTAAACCCTCGCTATTACGACCACTAAAACCAAGGCTAATTGATTGTAATATAATAGACAGATGGCAGCTTTAAGCGGTCACATATCGTAAACACCCAAATAATTACCACAATTAAGTGGCCGTAATAGAGAGGTTTTACTGTAATGAAACTCTGTCTCTGCTTCAATATCGTATGCTTGTAAATAGTCTGCGTTGTTTGTCAAAAGTAAGCTTTCATTAATTTTGACCAGAGAAACTTGACACAAGTGTCAAACAGTTTGGCTTCAGATCAGATGCCGCGTCAACATTATTTTTAATCATATTTATGATATCTACACTTAGTGATGTAAATAGATACTTTACTGTTCCTGTTATTACTTGGTGGTGGTATGTAATATTGATTTTGTTCTATATTTGTATTATGACTATGTAATGCTCTTCATGATTGAAGGTAAATAAATAAATAATAATTCGGGCATAACAGTCAACATACTAAGGTATAATAGGCAACATATTCAGGCATAAACATCAACATACTGAGGCCTAATAGTCAACATACTCATGTATAACAGACAACATACCCAGGCATAAAAGTCAACATGTTCAGGCATAACAGTCATTACACTCAGGCATAATAGTCAACATACTCAGACCTAACAGTCAACATACTCAGGCATAAAAGTCAACATATTTAGGCATAAAAGACAACATACTCAGTCAAAAAACTCATAAATAACAGCCAATACACTCAGGTATAATTATAATAGTCAACATACTCAGAAATAAAAGTCAACATACTCAGACCTAACAGTCAACATACTCAGGCATAAAAGTCAACATATTTAGGCATAAAAGACAACATACTCAGGCATAATAGTCAACAAACTCATAAATAACAGTCAATACAATCAGGCATAAAATTCAACATACTCAGAAATAAAATTCAACATACTCAGACCTAACAGTCAACATACTCAGGCATAAAAGTCAACATACTCGTATTTAGGCATAAAAGACAACATATTCAGGCATACAAACTCAGAAATAAAAGTCAACACACTCAGGCATAAAAGTCAACATATTGAGAAATAAAAGTCAACATACTCAGGTGTAATAGTCAACACACTCAGGCATAACAGTCGACACACTCAGGTTTAACAGTCAACATAATCAGGCATAATATTCACCATACACTGAAATAAATACAAGTCAACATACTCAGGCATAACAGTCAACATGCTCAAGTATAACAGTTAACAAACTCATGCATAATAGTCAACATACTCAGGCATATCAGCCAACATAATCAGGTATAACAGTCAACATAGACAGGTATAATAGTCAACATATTCAGAAATAAATGTCAACATACTCAGGCATAAAAGACAACATACTCAGGCATCAAATTCAACATACTCAGGCAAAAAGGTCAACATATTCAGGCAAAACAGTCAATACACTCAGGCATAATAGTCAACATATTCAGGAATAAAAGACAACATACTCAGACATAACAGACAACATTCTCAGGTATGTTAGTCAACATACTCATGTATAATAATCAATGAACTTGAAGGCATCATATTCAACATACTCAGGCATAATAGTCAACATATTCAGAAATAAAAGTCAACTTACTCAGGCATCATATTCAACATACTCAGGCAAAAAGGTCAACATATTCAGGCATAACAGTCAGCATATTCAGACCTAACAGTCAACATTCTCAGGCATAAAAGTCAACATATTCAGACATAAAAGACAACATACTCAGACATAAAAGACAACATTCTTAGGTATATTAGTCAACATACTCATGTATAATAATAATAATAATCAATTATTTTGAAGGCATTATATTCAACATACTCAGGCATAAGAGTCAACATATTCAGAAAAATGTCAACATACTCAGACAAAAAGGTCAACATATTCAGGCATAACAGTCTATACACTCAGGCATAATAGTCAACATATTCAGAAATAAAGGTCAACATACTCAGACCTTACAGTCAATATACTCAGGCATTAAAATCAACATACTCAGGCATAAAAGACAACATACTCAGACATAAAAGACAACATTTTCAGGTGTATTAGTCAACATACTCATGTTTAATAATCAATTAACTTGAAAGCATCATATTCAACATACTCAAGCATAAGAGTCAACATACTCAGGGATAAAAATCATACTCAGGCATAATAGTCAACATATTCAGAAATAAGAGTCAACATACTCAGGCATCATAGTCAACATACTCAGGCAAAAAGGTCAACATGTTCAGGCATAACAGTCAATACACTCAGGCATAATAGTCAACATATTCAGAAATAAAAGTCAACATACTCAGACAAAAAAGACAACATTTTCAGGTATATTAGTCAACATACTCATGTTTAATAATCAATTAACTTGAAGGCATCATATTCAACATTCTCAGGCATAAAAGTCAACATATTCAGGCATAAAAGACAACATACTCAGACATAAATGACAACATTTTCAGGTATATTAGACAACATACTCATGTTTAATAACCAATTAACTTGAAAGCATCATATTCAACATGCTCAAGCATAAGAGTCAATATACTCAGGGATAAAAATCATACTCAGACATAATAGTCAACATATTCAGAAATAAGAGTCAACATACTCAGGCATCATATTCAACATACTCAGGCAAAAAGTTCAACATGTTCAGGCATAACAGTCAATACACTCAGGCATAATAGTCAACATATTCAGAAATAAAAGTCAACATACTCAGACATAAAAGACAACATTTTCAGGTATATTAGTCAACATACTCATGTTTAATAATCAATTAACTTGAAGGCATCATATTCAACATTCTCAGGCATGAAAGTCAACATATTCAGGCATAAAAGACAACATACTCAGACATAAATGACAACATTTCCAGGTATATTAGACAACATACTAATGTTTAATAATCAATTAACTTGAAAACATCATATTCAACATACTCAAGCATAAGAGTCAGCATACTCAGGAATAAAAAACATACTCAGGCATTAGTCAACATATTCAGAAATAAGAGTCTACAACCTCAGGCATCATATTCAACATACTCAGGCAAAAAGGTCAACATATTCAGGCATAACAGTCAATACACTCAGGCATAATAGTCAACATATTCAGAAATAAAAATCAACATACTCAGACAAAAAAGACAACATACTCAGGCATAAATGACAACATACTCAGACATAAATGACAACATTCTCAGGTTTATAAGTCAACATACTCATGTATAAAAAGCATCATATTCGACATACTCAAACATAAGAGTCATCGTACTCAGGCATAAAATTCAACATACTCAGGCATAACAGTCAACATATTCAGAAATAAAAGTCAACATACTTAGGCATAATAGTCAACATACTCAGGCATAAAGACAACATACTCGGTCATAAAAGACAACATACATGTACTCAGACATAAGAAAGTCAACATACTCAGCATTAAAGTCAACATTCTCAGGCATAATAGTCAACATATTCAGAAATAAAAGGCAACATAATCAAGCATAACAGTCAACATACTCTGGCATAATAGTCAAAATACGCAGGCATAAAGACAACATACTCGGTCATAAAAGACAACATACATGTACTCAGACATAAAAAAGTCAACATACGTAGCATTAAAGTCAACATTCTCAGGCATAATAGTCAACATATTCAGAAATAAAAGGCAACATAATCAAGCATAACAGTCAACATACTCTGGCATAATAGCCAACCTACTCAGGCATAAAAGTCAGACTACTCAGGCATAAAGACAACATACATGTACTCCGGTATAACAGTCATCATACTCAAGCATACGAGTCAACAAATTCAGGCATACTAGTCAACAAACTCAAGTACATACTTTCATACCCGGACATAACAGTCAGCATACTCAGGCATAAATTTCAATATATACTCAGGCATAACAGTCAACATACTCAGACATAATAGTCAACATACTTAGGTATAACAGTCAACATACTCAGGAATAACAGTCAACATACCCAGGTATAACAGTCAACATACTCATGTATAACAGTCAACATACTCACGTATAACAGTCGACATACTCAGGTATAACAGTCAACATACTCAGGCATAACAGTTAACATACTCAGGCATGCTCAGGCATAACATTTAACATACACAGGCATAATAGTCAACATACTAGTATCATAAATAAAAGTCAACACACTCAGGCAGAATAGTCAACATGTTCAGAAATAAAAGTCAACATAATCAGGCATAAAAGTCAACATTCTTAGGCATAACAGTAAACATACTCAGGCATAACAGTCAACATACACACTTCAAATAGACAGTTCCATTTTTCAATTTTGTTTAATCCATCTTTTACGAGCTCGATTTTGTCGTTTGTAATTTATAACAAAATGTCAAACAGTGCAGGCCCTGATCAGAGGGCTCATTCAATAGTCCTCTGGTCTGGGTCAACACTGTTTACATAGGAAATATGTACTCTTCGCAGGTACACTGTTTGTAAAAATGATACGTATACGTGCCGCTACCAATAGGTAAATAAGAGTAGTAGAGATATACAGTGGAGAAGACGATGTTCGTTCTCGTTTAAACGCAAACAAAACGCAAACAAAACGCAAACGCATTGCAATAAAATGTAGAAAATGACAACTTTTTGATAATTCTGAATGCTCATTTTAATCTGAATGGCAAACAGTTTGGAGCCTGATCAGACGCCGGGTTACCCGGCGTCTGATCTGGCTTCAAACTGTTTGTAATGGAAATAATAGTTTTAGCGTAAACGCGTTAATTGGGAAAGAATAACGTTTTCCCCACTGTTTTTCCACTCTTATTTTTGTCTATTGACAAAGTCATTGGTTGTACAAGTATTATGATTCTTTTTGTTATGTTAAAAATCTATTTTATCGAATGATCGAATATCTAGTACATGTGGTATATAAGTTTGACAGGTAAGTTGTAGTTCAATATGTGGTATTAATAACATACCTAGACATTATTATGCATAAATAATTTCAATGGATCCATTAATTGTATTCGTTACAGTAAAACCTCTCTATAACGACCACTAAAAAGAAGGCTAATTGGTTTTATAAAAGACAGGTGACAGCTTAAAGCAATGTGACAGTAAAGCAGAACGCTCCTAAAGGAGTTTTCTGTTTTACTGTCACCTTGCTTTAAAGCAGTCACCTGTCGTAAACACCTTATAATTATTACAATCTAGTGGTAGTAATAGAGAGGTTGTACTGTATGTAGTATTCAAGTGTGGAACAACCTCAAATAATTCTTACCCCTTCTCTGGCTATTACATGTAGCTTATATTGATGCTGTTTGAAAACAGTGAAGACTCAGATAAGACCTAGTTCCTAAGGAAGTTGTCTGATCAATGTCTGCACCGTTTTCATATTATGTAATTAGTCTGAAATATTTTCTGGCGAATATTTACCTTATCGTGATAACAGATGTAGTAGTTAAGGACATATAAATACTGAAGCGAGAGTAGATTTAATTACAGTAAAAGCGCTATACTGATGGCCACTACATGTATTTAGAATACATGTACCTGTAGGCAGTTGCCATGACGTCATCAATTCTAAACTATTGTCGTCTGCATTTATTTCTCAAAATAAAAATTTAGGTAGTTTGACTTAAGAAATATTGAAATGAGTGTCATACAGTTTAGATCCTGATCAGACGCCGTGTTACACGGCGTCTGATCAGGATCCAAACTGTTTGCAAACAACCATTGTACTCGAGTTAAGGCAGTGAAGGCGTTAAGAAATCTTGTCGGCGGTGTTGAAAACACAAATGACAATTTACAGCAGGTTATAAGTAATGCAGAAGTAATGTTTTACACCTTTACCTATTCATCACAGAAATACCTGTTTGCCATTACCTATATCCCATAGAATTTTTTTACGCCGTCACCTATTTCTCAAATAAACGCCTGTTGGCACCGTCACCTATACTTCACATAAACGCCTTTTCAGACCGTTACTTATTCCACATAGAAACGCCCATTACGCTTTTACCTTTTCCTCACAGAAACGCCTTTATTTATTCCTCACAGAAACGCCTATTCGGACCGTTACCTATTCCACATAGAAACGCCCATTGACGCCGTTACCTATTCCTCATATAAATGCCTTTACGCCTTTACCTATTACTCACAGAAAACCGTTACCTATTCCACAAACAAACGCCTATTTGCGCCGTTACCTGTTCCTCAAAGAAATGTCTTTACACCGTTACCTTTTCGTTATATTCCTCACAGAAACACCTATTGACACCGTCACTATACCTCACAGAAACGCCAATCTACACCGTTATATATTCCTCACAGAAACGCCAATCTACACCGTTATATATTCCTCACAAAAAAGCCTATCTACACCGTTATATATTCCTCACAGAAAAGTCTATCTACACCGTTACATATTCCTCACAGAAAAGCCTATCTACACCGTTATATATTCCTCACAGAAAAGCCTATCTACACCGTTATATACTCGTATTCCTCACAGAAACGTCTATTCACACTGTGACCTATCCTCACAGAAAAGTGAGCTGAAATTAAGCTGAAAATGAAACAGAAATATGCCTAAGAATTTTTTATGTTTCACCTTCCTACACACGAAAAACATACTACATGTATAATTAACTCTTTTATGATCAACTTCACCGTGAGAGTATTACCCCTTCACCGCCATTTTGTCATTGTTGTCTACAATATCGTTTCATAGTTAATTTTCAGGCAGTATGACTGGAGAAAATTCAGAACGAGTGCCAAAAAGTTTGGATTCTGATCAGACGCCGCGTCTGATCAGGATCCAAACTGTTTGTAAACTTGCCTTTTGGCGTCATTGATAATGAAAGAGTTAACCCATTTGTGCCCAAGATCCCATATATGGGACATAGGCAAACAGTGTAGACTCTGATCAGACGCCGCATTATGCGGCGTCTGAACAGAGTCTACACTGTTTGCTGATAGGAATTTCAATATAAAACAAAATGAAAATTAAAATGTTGACAAGGCATCTCTTTGATTTAAAAAATGGACTAATCCAATATATAATCATGGAAGAATCCACTGGGCGCAAAAGGGTTAACATGATTGAATAACTTCCTTTAAAGGAATAAAATCTTCTCTACTGTGTATGTTGCAACTCAGTACCTAACTCATTCAGTAGAGAAAATGTTTTTTCCCCGTTCTACGATTCTACACACAAATGCAATGAAATAAAATGGAGAGAATGAATAGTAATTCGAAACAAATTAATGACGATTTGTTTTTATTTGAGTGGCAATCGGTTTGGAGCCAGATAAGACACCGGATGACCCGGCGTCTGTTCTGGCTTCAAACTGTTTGTCATGGAAATAAACATTGATTTCAGCCTTTTCAGGTACGAACAAATACGTTATTCTTTCACAATAAACGCATTTGTTTTATAACAATATCGGAGCGTGTGTCAAACTGTTTGGATGCTGAGCTTCTTTGCCTGTTCAAATGACTGTAGTTGGGTATGACAGAATTAAGGTTAAAGTGGAGAAGACGTTGCCTTGCTTTTTAAGCTTGCCAGATCTATAAGCTTTTGTTACTAAGAATAGCACAAAATAGCAGCTAACTCATTACTTCATAAATACGCCTTTTTACACCATTAATTTATTCCTCCTATGTAGAAAATAGTTTAATTTATACAGTCATGAATAGGTTTAACAAGAGATATTTTCTATATTCTATGAGATTGTAGCTTAAAGCAGGCTGAAAGTAAAGCAGAATGCTCCTGACGGCGCATTCTGCTTTACTTTCAGCCTGCTTTAAGTGGTCGCCTATTGTCAATACTAGAAACAGGCTATTGGGTAATGGGTTAAGCATACCTTATCTGGTATGTATTAGTCCGCTTTCCCAATAAACACGTTTACACCCATTGCAATCAGTTTGGTGCCATTCAGATTAAAATGGGCATGCGGACTTATCAAAAAGTTGTCCTGCATTTTTTCATTATCCTCTGAAACCTCCAATGGACAATTTCAATTTACAATAAAGGCTGGTCCATTTTAGACTATTTATGGTTGTTTTTAATAATATATTGCAAACTGACAAACAGTGAAGTCCCTGATTTGAGGGCTCCTGCAGGAGCCCTCTAATCAGGGACTTCACTGTTTGCATATGACAAGTGTACTCTTCACATGTACACTTGTGGTAAAAGACGCATATATGCGTCACTAGGGCTCGATGAGTTAATTAAACGGGTGAGAATATATTACCTCTTCTCCACTGCATCTCTTTACTGTAACGGATACCAATTTGGTTCATTTGTTTGGCGTACACCTGACATGAGTTCAGTAAAGAAATCGCTTGCCGTCGCTGGCCATCGATTGCGAGTTGGCTACCGGTCTGAAATACAGTGGAGAATTCGTTATTCTTCCGTTCAAACGCATACGCATTGCAATGAAATATAGAAAATGACAATTTTTTTAAAATTCTGACTACCAGTTTTATTCTGAGTGGCAAACAGTTTGGAGCCTGATCAGACGCCGGGTAACCCGTCGTCTGATCTGGCTCCAAACTGTTTTCAATGAAACTAGTAGTTTAAACGTAAACGCGGTTATTTGAAAAGACTACGTTTTCTGTACCGTACTCAAGCGCTTTTGAACGCATAACTCATGTGTGAAAAGAGCGCTATATAAATTGGGTATAATAATCATACTCTGCACGCTGCATGCACACGGGGCACAAACTGCTAACCTAAACAGCAAACAGTGGTAATTGAATACGCTACAGACCTTTAGGCTTTACTGATTTGTTCACTATATCTTTGACAGGATGCACCAGGTACTTCTATAGAAGGACGAGTAATGGACTACTTTGAAGAGAGAGGACCGGGCTACCAGTATGTAGAACTCAGGAACGAGAGCGGTGCTGGTGAGAAGTCTTCACTGTCCTCTTAGCACGTCTATTTATAACAGGGGAGTGTGAACCCCAAAGATTTGATTTGATTTGTTTTGATTTTACGTCGCTTTCAACAGTATTTCAGTCATATCGCGACGTCCAGCTAATTATAGGTGGAGGAAGACCCCAGAAGTCCTTTATGCACTGTTTCAGGCACAAATCGGCAACTGGGTAGAACCACCGACCTTCCGCAAGCCAGCTGGAAGGCTTCCCCACATGAAAAATCCGAACGACCCTACTGGGATTCGAACTCACAGCGGTGAGGAGCTTAGTGATGTAAGTCACAGTGACTATACCACTAGGCCACGGAGGCCCCCGAACCCCAAAGAAAAAAGTATAAACACTACAAATATAGACTATATGTAGTGTTTAAGCATTTTTTTCTTTTTGGGTTCAGACTTCTATTGTGACGGCCCCCTGTGCTATTTATTGACATCTCACAGGTAACTGAGGTTGTCCTGGCGCTAATGATTTGAGCTCAAATTCAACATTATATTGGGACTGAAGGAACATTTTTGCCATGATTATAAATTGCAACAAACGACCTAACAGTTTCATTTTGAAATATGCTGAAAGATAGTTACCGTTGAAGATTTGTTTTCTTTCATTCCAATGAAAAGTAGGTTGCATGTTAGTTGTTATACATATACCTGTTTAATACATACCCATTACATTTGCAAACAGTGAAGACCCATATCAGAGGCTCCTGTAGGTGCCATCTGAACAGACTTTACAAGTTTTGCTTAATTAGACCAGTTTCTATTAAACTACAAAGAATTCCAAGTGTTCATGTGTTTGTTACTAAAAAGATGCACAATGAAACCTAATAACACATTACTTTATAGTGTTAAAAGAGTTAAACGCATTGACACCTTAAACTTCAGGGCCCGTTTTACTAAACTACTTACGCAAAAAATTTGCGTAAGTCAAAATTTTAAATTTTAATTTATATTTTTTATTATCACTTGCTACACACAGCAAATAGCCAGATCAGCGGACGCGCTTTAAGCGCTTCCTCTGATCTGGCTATTTGCTGTTTGCAAACGTTTATGATAGCAAAATAAGAGTTAAACGATTTTGACTTACGCAAAAATTTTGCGTAAGTAGTTTAGTAAAACGGGTACCTGTTTGACTTCTCCTGATTCCAATAAAACCCATAGTCCGTATTTACCTTTCACTTTTACAATATATTGCAAAACGATAAACTGTGCAGACCCTGATACGAGGGTTTCTGTAGGGACCCTCTGATCTTGGTCTGTATTGCCTACATTGAACTCTTCATAGATATGTTGTTTGTAAATAACGCATACATGCGTCTGGTTAGTTAATTAAAACCCTTTCCTCCCTGAAACATCAAATGGACAATTCTAGTTTACTTTTAGTCTAGTCCATTTTGTGACTTTTTAGGGTTGATTTTTACAATATATGTCAAAATGACAAACAGTGTAGACCCTAATCAGATGGCTCCTTAAGGAGCCCTCTGATCAGGGCTAACACTGTTTGCATAGGGCAAGTGTAATCTGTACAGGTTCGCTGTTTGCAAATGACCCATATATGCGTGACTAGGGTTCAAAGAGTTAAATTATTGGAAATTCTTTTTTACACTGCGACTACTTAGTTAAAAATCAGACTTAACTCATTTGAACCCAGTGGATTATATCGTGCTTATATATTTTGGATTAGTCCATTTTTTACCTATAGGGTGGCAAGTCTAAACGTTCATTTTCGTTATAAATATACTGAAATTAGCAAACAGTGTAGACACTGATCGGACGCCGCATTATACGGCGTCTGATCAGAGTCTACAATGTTTGTCTATGCCCTATATATGGGAAATGAGTTTACAATATACTGATACACAAAGTACAGTTGCATGTGCTTTTGCAGTGTAGCAGATTACAGAGTTGAATCTTCCCTGTTATTTTCAGGCCATTCTAGAGACCTTGTTGACGGACATGCGCAGTTCATGAAAGGCATTAAACCAGTCATGGGCTACAACGGCGAATATGGGTTCCGGCGTAATACACCTTGGTTGAGACACGAGCCATCGCCATTTGGAACAGCAAGCCGGTCCCCAGCTCACGAGATTACCGTGGTTCCGAGAACTCCGAGAGGACGGACAACAGTACAGGCCAAATGAAATGATTGGACAATAGGATACTTCAAAGATAAAATTGACATATTGCATCACGATTGCTTAAATATAATAATAAATACTACACCAGCATTTAAAAATATATCAAAGATTTTACATTCATACAAACCGATGTACAGTGGCAATATTAGTTTTTGAGTATTACTCATTTGTGTTGGCAAATACGTACATCCTGTCAGCGTGGATAACCCGTTATTTTTACCCGTTTAAACGAGCCTAAACGCAAACGCAGTGAAATAAAATGGAGAAAATTATAACTTTCTTGACAATACTGACTATTCATTTGTATCTTAGTGGCAAACAGTTTGGCGCCCAATCAGACGCCGGCTCATCCGGCGTCTAATCTGGTCCCAACTGTTTGAAATGGAAATAATTGCATATTCCCATATCAACGCGTTTGTTGGGAAAGAATTACGTCTTCTCCATTATGTTTCTTGGAAATTGAAATAGTGTGCTAGGTCTGGATTTTCTTTAGATAGCTTTTGTGCTTGGACTTTTAAAAGTATGTTAGAAATACAATAGAATATTTCCTAAGCAATCAACCAGTATGAGTAAGGCATATTATGTAACTGCATAGCAAAAAAATTGCAAAATGCTCCTTTTGGAAGTCTTTGCATTAGATTTGTTTTGCATTGACCTACCATATGTGTAAGCCCTAAATTGATATTAATGTACATGTAATTTAAGATAGATTTTTCTATGACAAATCCGATGTACACATACGGGCTCTTTACAATTACATGTATACACACATATCATAAAACTAGCTAGTGCAACTTATCTTGATCGTTGTATGAGAATATACGTGTACATGTACTTCGTTGTTTTATTATCTAATGTTGATGAAATTTACGTTATCTACTTGAAAACAAACGCGGTTTTATTATTAAAATGTAACATTTATATTCTATAGATGTACAAATACAGTAAAAACTCGATTCTACGAAATTGCGTTACTTCGAACATACCCATATTTCAAAGATAAAACGTGGCTTAGTCACGTTTTAACTTTGAAGTACGGGTATGTTCGACTTAAACGAGATCGACTGATCAAAATTAAAAACGTACGAAATACTGGAAAGATCGATTTAAGCGAGTTCGTAGTCTCGAGTTTCGACTGTATGTAGATATTTTGGAAACCGAGATTTTGTCTAAGGGCCCAGGCTAACTACTAGTTCTATGATATGTATACGTGGTTGGATATTGTGTGAAATTTAATATTAGTTTCCTTCAATCAATTTAAGATACTGTGATACGTTTTACTATTCATTACATGCCATGTTTGTTACATATGTTCCACGTGTGCTGAAAGGAATAACTTGTTTTAAACATTTTGGGAGCACGAAGGGATGGGGTATTTTATACTTGTTCGTGGCAAAAATGGAAAAAGTGGTGTTATGGTTTGAAATTATGTAAATCATATACATTTCATTTGTGTTTTAAGATTTTATTGTTTTCTTAATTAATAAAGTTACAGAGGTAATACACGGGTTTTTTTTTTGTATTTTAAACCAATCAGAATAAGTCTATATAGTTCATACGAAATTCAACTTGCAAAATGCCATGAATGTTCCATTTCAGTTAGCCATGATTTTAGACCCAGTGTTCAAAATATAATTATGTCTAACGTTTTCACTGCTGCAATATCGTCTGCCTAGAATTGATATGACGTCAAGTTGTCGTTTGTTCTCAAATTATAAGTGAAATTGGATATTTTGAACGAAGAAACATAAAGACGAGTTACAAAGAGTTTGAACCCATATCAGACGCCGCGTCTGATCTAAGTTCAAACTGTTTGAAAATGTATTCTAAGGGTATTAATATGCTCTCCCTATAACATCTCCTTCCGAACAGCACACACAATATTCGTCTCCCATCGGATGTTCATGTGCAGAGGGAGCACTGTAATCGTAAACGTTTTCGAATAGTTGTCATTATTCACATTTTAATGCAATGCGTTTGTGTTGTTACATTTTTGTAAGATTTGACCTAGAGACCTACTTTTTGACCCCAAATAACACACATTCAAACGTGACCAAGATGTTTTGTCAGTATGGTAATTCTGACCGAGTTTGATAAGGATTGGGCTCAAATCGTGGCTGCTCTTTTTCTAAGAGTTGGCCTAGTGACCTATTTTTAAACCCATGGGATCCATATTCAAACTTGATCTAGATTTTGACAAGTTATTCTGACAAAGATTTGACATTGTGACCCACTTTTTGACCTCAAATAATACATATTCAAGCCGGTGTAACGAAGTATTTTGACCCCCATCGAAAAATGACCCCCGGTCAAACTTCGACGACGTAGAATGACCCCGGTCATTTTTCGATGTCGTACAAAGACCCCCCCGGTCAGAATACGACGTCGAAATTTGACCCCCGGTCATAGTACTATGACACCCCCCCCCCCCCCCACACACACACACACATGAAGTATTTTGACCCCCCTGAAAAACTTTGACCCCCATCGAAAAATGACCCCCCTTCCCTACCTATTAAGAGGCGCAGTTTAACCCATTGGACCCTAACAACGAGTACACTAGTCATTCACAAACCGTGTACATGAGAAGAGTACACTTGTCCTTCGCAAACAATGTAGACCCAGATCAGACTGTTCCTTAAAGAATCATTTATATGGGTTGCAGTATATGTCAGTTTTGTAATATATCGTATAAAATAACCCTAACTAGTAGAAAATTGACTTGATGCATAATCGAAACTAGTCCATGGGCAAATGACTTGAAAGATACCTAAAATTTAAATGATAAACATGTCAAAATTCAAATTTACATTAAGCGCGCCATGTAAAAATGCAGTTTATATAAATTGCATCTCTTCGTTATAGATTATAAGTTTTTGTATGAACGTAGTTTACAGCCTATCAGGGTAATTCGATACGAATAGAGCTGAACGAGTGAAACAATACCTCGATTTAGAAGGTATGTAATACTTACATCCATTTTAATGACATTAGTTCTCTTATATTGTGTCGTAGGAGAAACATAGTGACATTTGCCTTTATGGAAATTTATTAGGTTGTTTATAGTACATTGTACAAAACAAAATAACCTAATAATGATAATACGAGTAGCTAATGATTTTTTATTCAGATAACACATATTTTCGACAATGTGACATAAATTTACCCTCAAGGAGCTGACACCGACTATAGCGGGTTTATTCTGCGACGTCGAATAATGACAAGGAGGCATCAAATTTTGACACCGAACATTGACCGTGACATGAAGATATTTCTTGTTCTATTGTGTCTTTAAGAGTTTTCCTAGTGACCTACTTTTTGTTCCTACATTACCCATATTCGAACCTGACTCAGATTTTGTCAAGATATTAATTCTGCCATGTTTGATAAAGATTAGCCATAAATTGCAGCTACTATAGTGTTCACAAGCTTTTACTAAGATTTGATCTAGTGACCTACTGTTTGACCCCACATAACTCATTCCTAAACTTGACCTAGATTTTGTCAAGAATGTTTGATAAATATTGGCCTAAAATAGACACAAGATTTTACCTATTGACCTACATTTTAATCCCACATAAGCCACTATTGAACTTGACCTAGATTTTGTCAAGATGGTCATTCTGACCAAGTTTAATAAAGATTAGGTCAAAAGTGGGGCCTCTAGAGTTTTCACAAGATGTTCACGGACGCACATCGACACCAGACACAGCACGATCACAATAATGCTTGGGTGAGCTTGTTCCATTGACTGTTATACCTTTCATGAATACATTAATTAACACATGTGAAGCAGCCACGGATAGCGGAAGGCGACGTCAAAATCAGCATGTTATCCATCACCTTTGATAACTATATTGAAGTCAACACCAAAATTGTCCCAGAAACTCCTAGATCACGTGGTTTGATATTCGTGAATAGAATGCTAGCATGTAAACCAAAATGTACCTTCATGTTACCTTTCTTACACTATCCCTTATGATGTCTCTTGCATGTCTTCATAACCCATTAACTCATAAGCGATTAACAATTATCAGTGTTCACCTCAATGCATGCTAGTTGATTAAAGTGAGTCAAAATGAGTTAGTATGAGGCTATTGCGCAATGAGTCAAAATGAGTCAGTATGGCTTAATGGGTTAAAGACATGTAGAAACATTTGTCTTCAAATGGTCAACCACAGTTTCAAAGTCTAGCACATTGCAATATATTTCAGATTGCTGCTTTACTTTCACATTGTATTACAAGCACATGTCAAGTGGTAGGATTGTTCCCGTCTATTTACCAAGACCGTGTAATAAGCAAGTAAAGCTACTTCCCTTAGAAATAAGTATAGTAAAATTCTCTACTGCACCCATGAAATTGTGTTAATTATGTGTTTAAGACAGGTGACTGCTTAAAGCAAGATGACAGTAAACAGAAAGCTTCTTTAGAAACTTTTGGTTTCACTGTCACTTTGCTTTATGCTATCACCTGTTTGTCATACGATCATTTAGCCTTTATTTAAGTGGTCGTAATAGAGAGGTTTTACTGTATCTGTATGAGTAGGAATCTGTACGGATTATCTTCTTCTGCTATTAGTGTTTTCTTCTGACATGTCCAAGTTATTTTTAGCTTGGAATATTCTAAAACTTTAAAAGGGATTAGTTTTCTCTACAGCTAGTTAGAGATACGGATAGCTGTAAATTCTGAGCGTAATGTACAGTAGAGGATACATTATTCTTTCCCGCTTAAACGTAAAAGCAATGTACTAAACTGTGAAAATTTACTTTTAAAATTTTTAACTATACTTTTAAACTGAGTAGCAAACAGGTTGGAGCCTGATCAGACGCCGGGTTACCCGGTGTCTGATCTGGCTCCAACCTGTTTGCAATGGCATAATAGTTTTAGTATATAATTGCGTTTATTGGGAAAGAATAAAATATCAGTAAAGTTAGCGCAGCGGTCTCGTGCTGCACAAAGATCATACTTATCTCAAGTAGGAAAGTGTATGATTACATATTGGATGTTACCTTGCTTACCTATTTGCCATTATTAACTATTCTGTTCTAAAAATAACTCTGACAGGTCATTTTTTATTTGTTTAGATTTTACATCGCTTTCAACCCTACTTCAGTCATATCACGACGACCAGCTAATTACAGGTGGAGAAAGACCCCAGAAGTCATTTATGCACTGTTTCAGGCACAAATCAGCAACTGGGAAGAACCACCAACCTTCCGCAACTCTGACAGGTCAGAAAAATTGGACAGTACATTATTCACTGGCTGAACAAACAACACTAAACTAGTGATCTCTCATCCAAGATGTATTTACTTGTGAGAACAAAGTCTGTGTGGAGAAAAAGGAAAACAATGACATAACAAATACACAGTCTAACAGATATATGAACAAATCCATGGTGTATATCAAACACGAGTTAAGCAGCCAATAACAACAAAGATCAACTAGCCTTCTTTAACTCATTACTCCATAGATACACCTTCTTACACCTTTAATTTATTCCTTCATTGAAGAAAAAAGTCCAATTTATACAGTCATATATATGCACCTTCAGTAATATGTTCTGTATCCTAGCAAAGGGTAGCTTAAAGCAGGCTGAAAGTAAACAGAATGTGCCTGAAGGCACATTCAGCTTTACTTTCAATCTGCTTTAAGTAGTCACCTTTCTTTTAAAACTATGAGAAGAAACAGGCTATGGAGTAAAAGGTTTGTACAGATAAAAGATTAATGTGGGACAAAGATAAAGCAAAACGCTCCTGTGATAGCTTTCTTCTTCACCTTTGACCTCCTCTAAGCAATTATCTGTCATCAGATAGCACAATGCATCTTTGTGAAGAATGTCTGCTTAACGACAATTTAACTGTACATAGTTTATGGCACTAAACATTGCTTATACTCATATCCCCAGAGGCATACTAGTCACTCAGACACTCAATTATACAGCGACTCATTTAAACCATTTGGGGGTGGGGCTTATAAACAGACATGATTCACATGGCATGGCTAAATGCTAGATATGTAGATTGAAATACAGTGATAATATAAAATCTCTCTCCCATGTCTGGTTTCAACTAGCTAAATTATGCAGTAACGATTTAACTTGTGTTAAACAGTCACCAAATGAAAAAAAAATAGAAGTCTATAACCCATTACCCCATAAAAAATCCTTTTTAAACATCTAATTTACTCCTCCACTGAGGAAATAGTTCCACAGTTATACAGTCACGAATATGTAATACATCATATCAGATAGTAGCTAAAAGCAGGCTGAAGTAAAGTAGAATGCCTTTAGGCACATTCTGCTTTACTTTCAAACTGTTTTTAATGATTGTTTGATTTCAAAACTAGAAACAGGCTATGGGGTAAAGGGCTAATACTGGTGTTACGAGTGGTGTATACTTAATGTATTACCAAAGTACATTGTAATGCACAAAATACTCTCTGCATTATTTCAACACCAAGCTTCTATGTTTCTTAAAGACTTCTATTTCTTCTTTTCTTGAGTGTCCACTTACAGTGGAGAAAACGTTATTCTTTCCCAATAAACGCGTTTACGCTAAAACTATTATTTTCACTGCAAACAGTTTGGAGCCAGATCAGACGCCGGGTAACCCGGCGTCTGATCAGGCTCCAAACTGTTTGCCACCAAGGTAAATGTGAAATATCAGAATTGTCCAAAAGTTGTTCTTTTCTACGTTTTAGCGCTTTGCGTTTGCGTACGTTTGCGTTTAAACGGGAAAGAATAACAGATTCTCCACTGTATTACACAGGTAGACTGTATTTATCTAACCCTTTCGCCCCCATAGAAGCAACTTTTAGCACATCAAATTTATTCATCCACTGAAAAAAAAGGCCCAATTTACAGTCATAAATATGTACAAAAAGAAATATTTTCTATAACCTAGCATATTGTAGCCTAAAGCAGGCGGAAAGTGAAGCAGAATGTACCTTCATGACTGTATAAATTGGGGCTAATTTTCAACAGTGACAGAATAAACCAAGGCGTAAAAATGCATATCTATGGAGTAGATAGTTCTTCAGCTTTGAACTTTCTTTCCCTTTTGAATTAGACAGTATTGTGAATGTGTGAAGTATTTAATGTGAAATGTGTTTTATATAATATATGAAATATAAGTAACTACTTTGTATCAGAACTTAGTGTAACAAAAAACACTGAAGTAACCCTTTCCTCTCTGAAACCTCAAATGGACAATTCTAAGTCCAGTCCATTTTTGACTTTTTAGGGTTGATTTTTACAATATATGTCAAAATGACAAACAGTGTATACCCTGATCAGAGGGCTCCCTAACAGAAAACTCAGGTTATCTGGTCATGAACGAGTGTGTTATTCATTTGTGATCTGGTATAGAATCCAACAGAAAATTTGGTTTATCTGGTATAGAATCCAACAGAAAATTTGGTTTATCTGGTATAGAATCTGATAGAAAATTTGATTTATCTGGTATAGAATCTAACAGAAAATTCGGTTTATCTGGTAAAGAATTAAACAGAAAATTCGGTTTATAATCTGGTATGGAATCATAACAAAAAATTTGGTTTATCTGGTATAGAATCTAACAGAAAATTCAGGTTATCTGGTATAGAATCTAACAGAAAATTCAGGTTTTCTTGTGTAGAATTTAACAGGAAATTCAGGTTATCTTGTGTAGAATTTAACAGGAAATTCAGGTTATCTTGTGTAGAATTTAACAGGAAATTCAGGTTATCTGGAAAATTCAGGTTAATGATATAGAACCTAACAGAAAATTCAGGTTATGTTGTGTAGAATCTAACAGAAAATTCAGGTTATCTGGAAAATTCAGGTTACTGATATAGAACCTAACAGAAAATTCAGGCTATCTGGTATAGAAACAGAAAATTCCATTCATCAACTAGAGTACCTAACAATGACTTCCGACATCACAAAATAGTTTGAAACAAGACTGTCTCTGTTAATCAGTCTGACAGTACATGTAGTTACTAATTGTGTTTAGAAACTAAACAGCAATAACAAATAAGCAGTAAGCATCACACTAAAAGCTTCACTAATTACATAGGAGCAGCATCAATTAGAGATAAAAAAGGGGGTAGAAAATAAAAATTGGAAACTTCATAGCAAATTAAAGGCACACACTAACTAAAGGGCTTAGAGCACCACTGCTTAGCAACATTAAAATGAAAATATTGACCTCTCATTCAACAAGCAAACATTCAACATCCTGATAACAAAACTGTAACAATAAGCACTGTCTGTACAGTTGAAAGGACACTACAGTTAAACTTCGATATCTCAAAGTCGGTTAGGTCATACATACCTGTATTTCAAAGTTAAAACGTGGCTTAGCCACGTCTTAACTTTGAAATACGGGTATGTTCGACTGAACCGAGCATGAAATAATGCAGTTCATGTGTCAAACTATCGGATAGTTCGAGTTAAGCGAGTTTGAGATATCGAAGTTCGACTGTATTCTTTCGCATTTAAATGCAAATGAAACGCATTGTAGGAAACTGAAGAACTTTTTGACAATTCAGATTATTTAATTTAATCTGAGTGGCATACAGTGTTGAGCCTGATTAGATGCCCTGTTACCCGGTGTCTGATCTGGCTCCAAACTGTTTGCGCTGGAAGTTTTAGTGATAGCATACAAGTGTTTATTGGGAAAGAATAACTCCTTCTCCACTGTACATGGTTTGAAACGCTAGTTCTACTTGTAAAGTAAAGGGTTAACCCATTACCCCATAAATCCTTTAATTTTTTTCTCCACTGTAGACAATAATTCCAATATGAACTATAATGAATATGCAACAAACGAAATATATTCTATTTTCTAGTAGATGGTAGCTTAAAGCAGGCTGAAAGTAAAGCAGAATGCGCCTTAAGGCACATTCTGTTTCACGATCAACCTTCTTTAAGTAGTCACCTTGTTTCAAAACTAGAAACAGGCTATGAGGTAATGGGTTAAACACTGAAAAGCTTTCTTACTGTTACATATCTAAAATAGGTAAAGCACATAATATTATCCAACCTTTGAATCTCATTTGCTTTATTCCTTATCATGTTGGATGCTTCAAATTTATCGTCTGCGAAAACTGTAAAAAATCATATACATGTATGTAAATATATATATATTATAGTTATGACAGCCTAAAGGTGAAACTAGTTTAGTAGAGTAGCGTAATGATTTTATCAAATATTTTTTAAACAAAGGCACAATCTTTCTCTTTTTTTAATTCGATATATATAAATATATATATATTTATTTCTTTAATCAAAGAAACTATAAATATGAGTGGAAAATAGTTTGGATCCAGATCAGATGCCGCGTTGCACGGCATCTGATATGGATCCAAATTGTTTGAAAATATTAGCCAAGTTGCGCTTAGCATGATATAGGGTTAACATAATTAACTTAACCATGATAATATCTGAAGTCCTAAAGTTTCTGTTTCATTCCTCTAAACAGCTTTAAATGGTTTAACCCATTACCCCATAAATATGCCTTTTACGCCTTAAATTAATTCCTCTAATGAAGAAAATATTTCCAATTTATACTGTCACAAATAAAAATCAAATGAAATATTTTCTATATTCTAGCAGATAATAGCTTAAAGCAGGCTGAACGTAAAGCAGAATGTGCCTTAAGGTGCATTCTGCTTTACTTTCAACCTACTTTAAGTGGTCACATATCTTCAATACTGGAAACAGGCTATGTGGTAATTGGTTAACTAGTTAATGTTGGTGATAAAGTGATACAGAAATGAAAGAAAAGATTTCCTTTTTAAAATAAAAACTTATGAAAATAAGGCAGTAACACTTTAACACAGCTGAAAATAGTTGACTGCCACTTTTGGCTATCGAGGAAAGGATTAACACAAGTTTAAATGTATTTCATAAACAAGGGACCATGAGGCCCTAAGGCGCTCACCAGAGAAATGAGAAAATAGAACTGTACAGATGGTTGCCTACCATTTGTCTGACCTGCATTATGACCCTACATATTCAAATCCGACCTTGATTCTGTCAAGATGATCATACTTAGCAAGATTCATGAAGTTTGGGCCAAAAATGTGAACTCTACATATAATGTTCAGATACCTTTTCTATAATTTGACCTACTTTTTTACCTAATGTAACTGGTATTCGTACATTGCCAATATTTTGTTTAGTTGATTATTTTGAGCAAGTTTCATTTATTGGGGTTAAAAATGTGGCCCCTTAAAAAGTTTGGAAGCCTTTTCTATCTGACCTACTGTTTAGTATGACATAACCCATACTCATAAATGACCTAGATTTTGTCAAGGTGGTCATTCTGAGCTAGATTCATGAAATTAGGACAAAAACATGTGGTCCCTACAGTACTCTGAAGTTTTTCCTATGATTTGACCTACTGACGTGCTTTTTGACTTCAATTAATCAATATTACTACATTGATTTTGATTTTGTCAAGCTAAAAATTCTGAGCAAGTTTTATAAATTAACGGCTTAAAAAAAGGCTCCCAGATTATTTTGACCTACATAACCCATGCACTGAAAATATAGCCCTTGTAGTAAGTATCCAAAAGCTACTTTCTGCGATTTGACCAATTTAAGTACTATATGACTCGGTATGACCTATTATTCATTAATGACCTAGATTTTATCAAGGACATGACACTGACAAAATATCAAACAGATATAACAAATGTAGAATGTACAGTCAAACTTTGATATCTCGAATTAGCTTAACTCGAACTAACCGATATTTCAACACATGAATTACATTATTTCATGTTCGGTTAAGTCGGACATACCCACAGTTCAATTTGAACTATGGGTATGTTCGACATAGCCGAGTTTGAGATATCGAAGTTCGACTGTATCTGACTTATTTTGGTTGCACTTGAGCTATTGGTATCAGAGAAAAAATTGTTTTCTATTGCTGAAGGGCGGACAGATGGACAGAGGGGGTATCACAAAAGCTCACCTTGAGCACTTTGTGCTCTGGTGAGCTAACAAAGCTAAACACTTGAAGTATGTAAAAAGGTTGCACAAAGAGATCTATGGCACAATCTATGAACATTTCTCATGAACACAAAAGATAGTCTAAAGAAAACATGGTAAATAGACATTCTTCAATACAAATATTTTCAGAAAGAAAACATGTAATTTTTGCGTGTTTGTACTTACATGCTGTATGCTTATTACTTTTAAAACATATCTGAGGTTAATTCCAAACAGCAAAGCTTATATTTAGCCTTTAACTCTTTGCATGCCTGGTAATTTTTCAATTATTATTTAGCCAGCTTCACTGTCTAAGTCACTTTAACCCATTACTCCATAAATACCCTTTTTTATGCTTAGAATTTATTCCTCCACTGAAGAAAATAGTTCAAATTAATACAATCATGGATAGGTATCCTAAGAAATATTCTCTTTATTCTAGCAGATGGTAGCTTACAGCAGGCTGAAAGTAAAGCAGAATGTGCCTTAAGGCACATTCTGCTTTACTTTCAACCTGCTTTAAGTGGTCACCTGTTTTCAAAACTAGAAACAGGCTATGGGGTAATGGGTTAATGCTTTCTGTCTCATTTTTTGCAGAAGATATATACTGATTGGCACACAGATTCAATCCCCAGTTCATGATTTGTGGTGCCTGATCTGGGTCCAGACTGTTGGTATAAGGCATCAACAATTTTAGAAATTCATCACCAGAATGCAAAGATTTAATTGTAATATGTCTCTGAAGAAGTCTGGGCGTTTGTTTTTATTTCCTTCAGACAAACATTTCCCAATATATAATGCAAATAAGTAATGGCTTTTGTTTGGCATGTGTAATAATATATATAGCACTAATTTGAAACTCATTTTTCTTTTAAACACAATTATCCAAGGTGAATCAAAACCATCACAGCTCTTAATGTACATTGCCTTAACTCTTTGAACCCTAGTCACGCATATATGCGTCTTTTGCAAACAGTGTACCTGTGAGGAGTACACTTGTCCTATGCAAACAGTGAAAACCCAGATCAGAGGGCTCCGAAAGGAGCCCTCTGATCAGGGTCTTCACTGTTTGTCATAATGCCAAAAATGGACAAAAACAATCCTTAAAAGCCAGAATGGACTAGTTTAAAATCGAAACTGGAATTGTTCATTTAAAGTTTCAGGGAGGAAAGAGTTAATGTAACAGCAAGGTTATACAATACTTGTATTCCAATGCTATTCAAGCTATTTATTGTAGTGATGGTTGTACAAAGTGTCGGACTGCGGACTTCACTAGTTTGAAGGTACAACAGGATATATACAGTAAAACCTCTTTATTACCACCACTAAATAGTTTGCATAAAAGACAGGTAGCAGCTTAAAGCAAGGCTAATATAAAACAGAAAGCTCCTAAATTTACCATGCTTTAAGCAGCCACCTGCTTTAAACACCAACTAATTAACATTATTTAGTGGTCGTATTTCGTATTTATTTACTGTATTTCTAGGTTCACTTTGCATACAAAAGATCAATGCTTTTTCAGACAATAGGTTTGTTATGTTATTTTATAAATAGATTGCAATGTTAGTAGACTGATAGTTGTACATAGATTTTTGCCTTATTTGTATGTGTACAGTCGAACTTCGATATCTTTAAGTCGGTTTTGTCGAACATACTCGTATTTCAAAGTTAAAATGTGGCTAGGCCACGCTTTAGCATTGAAATATGGGTATGTTCGGCTTAACAGAGCATGAAATCATGCAGTTTATATGTCGAACTATCGGATAGTTTGAGTTAAACGAGTTCGAGATATCGAAGTTTGACTCTATAAAGAAACAAGAATGGCGAGACATGAGGAGCCTTATTTGGTACTTAGCTAGTGCCATTTTTACAGAAGTCAGATACACTTACAATATTTATACATAGATATATATAGATCTATATAGATATATATATCAGTTACATCGATAGGCTATATGCTTTAACACCAAGGAAATAAAATTAACTAAATATACACTATAAAAACATAAAATTCAGACCTCTCTGGCATTTTATCTAAAATTCACAACTACAGAGCGTATTCTTACATTACTCTAAATAAATCACCGGTTCAAAAAAAAATGAAAAAAAAAATATACATATACAATTATCAAATATAAGTTTGCATAAAATCAATCAGCAATGAAAATAAAAGTTAGGAATTTTCAAAATATACATATGTATTTCAATACCTGTAATTTGAACAAGATCAGGTAAATAATTAGCAGACATGTGCTGTAACTTTAGTTTGACTAAAGCACAGTGACACACCCTTGTGGAATTTAACCCATATTGCACAAAGCTTCAAGCCCTTTTTTACACTCACTCACATAGAAATAATCAGTCTGTCACAAACTGAATTCTGTTTAGGTAAGCTAATTCAGAAAATAAAACTGAGAAGAGAAACCTCCTAAAAGCCTCAATCTGTCCTATAACCCAATGTTTTAGTGGTTTACCCACTTCACTACCTTACCAAGTACAATAGTTATTTGTAAACTTTTTGAATCCTGATCAGACAACGTGCAACTCATTCCAATATTTCTTAACCCTTTACCCCATAGAAGAGACTTTTAGCGTATTTATTTTATTCATCCGCTGAAGAAAATAGTTCCAGTTTATAACCTCATGAACAATTACCATTACAAATATTTTATATGGTCTAGCAGATTTTAGCTTAAAGCAGGCTGAAAGTAAAGCAGAATGTGCCTTAAGGCACATTCTGCTTTACTTTTAACCTGCTTTAAGTGGTCACCTGTCTTCAAAACTAGAAACAGGCTATAAGGTAAAGGGTTAACTCTTTCCTCCCTGAAACTTTAAATGGACAAATTCCAGTTTCCATTTAAGCCTAGTCCATTTCTGACTTTAAAGGGTTGTTTTTGTCAATATTTGGCATTATGACAAACAGTGAAGACCCTGATTAGAGGGCTCCTTTATGACAAGTGTACTTTTCACATGTTCACTGTTTGCAAAGGACGCCAATATGCGGAACTAGGGTTCAAAGGGTTAAAGTAAAAATACCTAAATTTTAAATTAGAGAAATAAGAGCAGACGATAATAATTTCAAATTTAGGATGTCATGGCAGTGAAGGTGTTAATGGTAAAAAAAGCAGGAATTTACTATACAGTTCTAATGTAGGAAATACATTTCCATCATACAAAAAATCAGAAAAGTTGACACTATAATAATAATAATAATTTGATTTCAAATGTCATGAAAATTACTGTTTTTTCTTGATTGTTTATGCGATGTTCTCCACATGGAGGTTTCCTTTATACATTTATTTCATAACAGTTACCGAGAAAACCAATGTCATAAAAAAAATCTGTCATGTCAAAGGTTATAAAACAAGAGGGCCAGAATTGCCCTTGATCGCTCACCTGACCATGGTGACACTAGGATGGGTCACGTGATTTCAGAAAAGAAGATTTGTAAAAGGTGACCCCCAGGGCGGGGCCAATTTTGACCCCATGGGCAAAATTTGAACAACTTTCATAGAGGACTTGTAGATGATGATATGTGCAAAATATCTAAACTCAGTGTACTATGGTTTCAGACATGAAGATTTTTTAAGTTTTCATTGAAAAAATCTATTTTTAGCTCCGGTGACCCAGATATGCAACAGACCAGAACCAATTGATCAATATATGTGAAGAACCTCTAAAAGTTACAACATTACAAATATCAAAGCTCTGGCCATATTGGTTTCTGAGTAAAAGATGTTTGAACATTTCACTATGTAACTCTATGTAAAACGGTGACCCCCGGGGGTGGGGCCAAAATTTGAACACCTGTAGACGATGCTATGTGCAAAATATCTAAGCTCAGTGTATTATGGTTTCAGACAAGAAGATTTTTGAAGTTTTCATTGAAAAAAATCTATTTTTAGCTCCGGTGACCCCGATATGCAACAGACCAAAACCAATTGAACAATATATGTGAAAGACCTCTAGAAGTTATATCATGCCAAATATCAAAGCTCTGGTCATATTGGTTTCAGAGAAAAAGATGTTTGAACATTTCACTATATAACTCTATGTAAAAGTGTGACCCCTGGGGCGCGGCCAATTTTGACCCCAGGGACATAATTTGAACAACTTTGATAGAGGACCTGTAAACGATGATATGTGCAAAATATCTAAGCTTAGTGTACTATGGTTTCAGACAAGAAGATTTTTGAAGTTCTCATTGAAAAAATCTATTTTTAGCTCCGATGACCCAGATATGCAACAGACCAGAACCAATTGAACAATATATGTCGAATACCTCTAGAAGTTATACCATGCCAAATATCAAAACTCTGGTCATATTGGTTTCAGAGAAAATGATTTTTTAACATTTCACTATAGAGCACCTGTAGATGATGAAGCTCTGGCCCTTGTGGTTTTTGACAAGAAGATTTTTTAAGATTTCCTTATTTTTTCACTTTGGTTGCATTGGCAACCAGAGCAGAGTTCTACATTGTTTCAAATTCTTTGAACAACTTTGAAAGAGCTTGACCCAAGGAACATTCCTGTGAAGTTTGGTTGCAATCCAGCCAGTGGTTTTGGAGAAGAAGATGTTTGAAGAAATGGTTGACACACGACGCACAACGGCAGACGCCGGACAGAGACCGACCACAAAAGCTCACCTTGAGCACTTTGTGCTCAGGTGAGCTAAAAATTGAGATGAGTCTGAGACCGTTCTCAAGCATTTGATTGGTCAGATTTGAGCAAAGGCTCAAATCTGAACAATCAAATGCTTGAAACGCTCTTAGAATCAACTCAAAACTTTTTATGACAGTGTATGTACTTACATATATATAGCAGCTTAACACATTACTCCATAAATATACCTTTTTACGCCTTTGATTTATTCCTCCACAGAAGAAAATAGTTCCACTTTATAGTCATGTACAAATGTATTATGTACAATTAGTAATATTTTTGATAACTTAAAGCACACTAAAAGTAAAGCAGGATATGCCTTAAGGTACATTCTGCTCTACTTTCAACCTGCTTTAATTGGTCATCCGTCTTCAAAAATACAAACAGGCTATGGGGTAAAGGGTTAATGCAGTTGGAAGGTGAATCTAAACATGAACACCTCTGCATGATTCACAAACTCTCACATAAATGCATTTCTGAAGCAAATCTATACCAAACTGCCATTTTCTTATCATTAACAATAAACCACTGCATTTGGCTTTTAAAACAAAGCACCAAACATAGAAAACCAATATAAGAAATTTAGCACTATGATAATTTAGTTTTGACTCTTTCAATCATATTTGTAAATACATGTATATATGCAAAAGAATGAATTTTTTTTCTTTTATAAAAGTTTCAACTTGTGCATCAATCATACCTTAATTCACAAACAGTTTAATTAAATATGACAATCACTTAAACAACCCCATAGCCTGTTTTGAATAAAGGTGACCACTTAAAGCAAGTTGAAAGTAAAGCAGAATATGCCTTAAGGCACATTCTGCTTTACTTTCAGCCTGCTTTAAGCTACCATCTGTTAGAATATAGAAAATAATTCTGATCATACATATTCTTAACTGTATAAATTGGAAAAAAAATCTCAAATTGAGAAATAAATTTAAAGCGTAACAAGAGGGCCATGGCCCACAAGTCGCTCACCTGAGAACATTGCACCTAAGCTGACTGGGCAAAACAATATCGTGATATATATAGCTATAAAAGGAGTTTTAAAGGTTTTTCCTATATAAGTCTATATAAAACTGATAAGCCTTGGGGCAGGACCAAATTTGATCAAAGGGTCATAATTTTAACAATCTTGGTAGAGGACCATAATGCAAAGTTACAGGTCAAATATAAATGATCTGGGCCTTACAGTTTCAGAGAAGAAGTTTTTTTAAAGGTTTTCCTATGAAAAACTAATAAGTCGAGGGTGGGGCCATTTTTGGCACGGGGGTCATTATTTGAACAATCTTGGTAGAGGATCACAAGGCAAAGCTATGTGACAAATATTAAAGAACTGGGCCTTACAGTTTCAGAGAAGAAGAAATTTAAAGGTTTTCCTATATAAGTCTATGTAAAACTGATAAGCACCGGGGCGAGGCCAATTTTGACCCGGGGGTCATAATTTGAACAAACTTGGTAGAGGACTATAAGGCAAAGCTACATTTCAAATATAAATGATCTGGGCCTTGCAGTTTCAGAGAAGAAGATTTTTAAAGATTTTCCTATGAAAAACTGATAAGCCCAAGGGCGGGGCCATTTTTGGCCCAGGGGTCATAAGCTGAACAGTCTTGGTAGAAGACCATAAGGCAAAGCTACATGTCAAATTTGAAAGACCTGGGCCTTACAGTTTCAGATAAGAAGATTTTTAAAGATTTTCCTATATAACTCTATGTAAAACTGATAAGCCCCTGGGCGGGGCCAATTTTGACCCGGGGGTCATAATTTGAACAATCATGGAAGAGGACTATAAGGCAAAGCTATATTTCAAATATAAATGATCTGGGCCATACAGCTTCAGAGAAGAAGAATTTTAAAGGTTTTCTAAAGAAAAACTGATAAGCCCAAGGGCGGGGCCATTTTTGGCCAAGGGGTCATAATTTGAACAACCTTGGTAGAGGGCCATTAGGCAAAGCTATATGTCAAATTTTAAAGATCTAGGCCTCACAGTTTCAGAGAAGAAGATTTTTAAAGGTTTTCCTATATAACTCTATGTAAAACTGATAAGCCCGGGGGCGGGGCCAATTTTGACCCGGGGGTCATAATTTGAACAATCTAGGTAGAGGATCATAAGGCAAAGCTACATGTCAAATATTAATGATCTAGGCCATACAGTTTCAGAGAAGAAGATTTTCAAAGGTTTTCCTAAGAAAAACTGATAAGCCCTGGGGCGGGGCCATTTTTGGCCCCAGGGTCAAAATTTGAACAATCTTGGTAGAATATCATTAGGTCATGATACAAACCAAATATCAAAGGTCTGTGCCTTTTGGTTTCTGAGAAGAAGATTTTTAAAGATTTTCTTATGCATTAAAAGTTGTCTATACGGTCATGTTAGAAAATCTGGTCCCAAAGCAAGGGGAATAACTCTAGCCAAAATCTTTGAACAACATTTTGCTCCCCCTTGTCACTGATGCTTCTGACAAAGTTTGGTTGAAATCGGGTCAGTGGTTTCTGAGGAGATGTTGTTTGAAAGTGTGGACGGACGACGGACGTCGGACGACGGACGGAATGGTATCACAATAGAGGTGAGCTAAAAAGGCGTATTTATGTGGTAATAGGCTAAGAAAACTTGCACAGGAGCATTCTGAACTACTTTTTTCCTTCACCAACCTGCCAGTATCATGTATTGATTCGTTCCTTAACCCATTACTACATAAATACGCATCTTTATGTCTTAAATTCATTTCTCTGCTGAAGAAAATAGTTCCATTTTGTATAGTCATAAATGTGCACCATAAGACATATTGTCTTTATTCTAGGAGATGGTAGCTTAAAGTAGGCTGAAAGTAAAGCAGAATGCACCCAAAGGTGCATTCTGCTTTACTTTCAACCTGCTTTAAGTGACCACCTGTCTTCTATACTAGACACAGGCTATGGGGTAAAGGGTTGAATTTGACTGTCAGCTAAAATTTGACATTAAAAAAACTCTGACAAAAACCTGTCATCTTTCTCCTGCTGAATATTCATATATGAACGTTTATCATCTCAACTATACATCAGCTAATAAAACACACAACATTGTCCCCAGAAAATAGTTTATACTCTATCAGAAAGATTTTATTGGAAATTGTTACATAGCCTGATTAGACAACTTCATCAAGAGCTGTCAAGAGTCAAAGGTTATAAAAAGTTAGAGTTGAGTATGAAACCGTTCTCAAGCATTTGATTGGTCAGATTTTAGCTTTTGCTCAAATCTGACCAATCAAATGATTGAGAACGCTCTCAGACTCAACTAAAACTTTTTATAACTTTGGGGCCTAATCTGGGTCTACAATGTTTTCAAAGTATAAGTGTATGCTAATAGCAAGAGAAGTGATAGAGTGATAAATTGTAATCAATTCTCTATTGCAAACAAAAAGAAATCTTTCAACAAGTTTAATATCAACATTAAGAAAATATTTATAACATATGTAAGCACTTTTAAACCTTGTAATAGTCTTCTTCTATTTCAATTGATAACAATCAACAAAAACACACTTGCAGCATCTTCTGTGATAATTATTACACTTGCTAGCTAAAATATCCCAAAACAGACAATTAAACCATCTTAAACAATGCATTGTAGACAATACAAATACCCTAGCAGAGTTCTGTTTATCAGTGATCTAGTTTTCAAGGAGGTTGTTGAGGGTATATGAGTTTGCCTATATGATTGTACCTATATAATGAAGGGTGTCTGTAGACAGGTGACTTGAAAACATTGCAACATTCCATGATCTCAAGATTTATCTGAAATTTTGTATTTCTAGCTTTCTAACTTAGCTAAGTAAAGTAAGAGACATGCTTGGGACAAGCTTTTTCTACAAAATTAGGTCAAAGGTCAAGGTCACAGTGACCTGAAAGTAATGTTAGACACTAGCAATACATGACACTCCATGATCTAAATATGTACTCACACACCAAAGTTTTTATCCCTAGCTGATAAGGTACAGAAGATATGCTTCGTACAAGCTTTTTTTACAATTGAGGTCAAAGGTCAAGGTCACAGTGACCTGTAAGTAGTTTGTGACACTCCACCGTCCCAAGATGTACTCACACACCAAATTTAGTGTCCCTAGCTAATGTGGTAAAGGAAATATGCTCTGGACAAAAAGCATTACGTACATACAAGGGCAGATCCCTATATACCCTCGACAACTCGTCACCCGAGGGCATAAAAAGAAAAACACTAGTCAACTAAAATCTTTAAAAAAAATGCAAAAATTATTGCCCTATCTCTTTTTGGCAAATGTATTAACATTTTATGCGGGATACACTTTTAGGTGTACCTTTAGGCAAACAGTTTTGATCTCAGATCAGGCCCCATATTGTGGGGCCTGATCTGAGATCAAAACTGCTTGCAGCAAAGTCAATATTCTATCAGAAACTGCTAAAATCTTTTGCAAATATTTGAAATATACCCGCTGCAGACGACATTTTTAAATGGCCGCCAAATATTACCCAGCATACAATGGGTTAAATAAATCTCAACAGTCATCAATCATCAGATATTACAATTTACAACCATAAAGTGTTCACTGTTCATGAGAAACAGCTTTATACAAACAAGTCATCTTTCTACACACTATTCACAATCAAAGTCAATTGCAAGTAGCTTCACTGAGCTTCAATTACAATCCATGTTGCATGACTTATTTAATGAAAGCTATGGAATAAAGAGTACATAATGCATATTAACACAACTTTGTCACAGCCTGTACCAAAACACAATTTAACCCTTTCCCCCCATAGAAGTGCCTTTTAGCACATTCAGTTTATTGATCCAGTGAAGAAAATAGTTCCAATTTATACAGTCATGAATATGTATCATAAGCAATATTATCTTTATTCAAGCAGATGATAACTTAAAGCAGGCTGAAAGTAAAGCAGAATGCGCCTTAAGGCGCATTCTGCTTTACTTTCAACCTGCTTTGAGTAGTCACCTATTTTCAAAACTAGAAAAAGGCCCCGGGGAAAAGGGTTTACAATAGCATTCTACTGAAAATCTTAACAACACACACAGTCCCCTATACCCTGTTTTTTGTGTGCCAGATGTCTCTCTCTTCATACAGTCAAGTATTGCTACTACGTATAGCCTCTTAAAATACAAAGTCTAACTCCAAGGTTATAAAGTTTCTGAGTTGAGTCTCAGATTGTTCTCAAGCTCAAATCTGACCAATCAAATGCTTGAGAATAATCTTGGACTCAACTCAATAGGCTTTAAAACTCTGGACCCTGTTTTCAATTTAAACCCTTTACCAAATAGCCTTTTTCTAGTTTTGAAGATAGGTGGCCACTTAAAGCAGGCTGAAAGGTGCATTCTGCTTTACTTTTAGCCTGCTTTAAGCTATCATCTGCTAGGAAATACAAAATATTTCTTATTATTCATTTTCATGACTGTAAAAATTGGAACTATATTCTTCAGTGGATGAATAAATTCACTGCGCTAAAAGGTGCTTCTATGGGGGAATGGGTTAATAACACATGTGGCTATTGGAAACAGATGATAGTAAAGCAGAAAGTTATTGTAGGAGCTTCCTGCCATACTTCTATTGTCTTTTAAGATATTTACTACTACAGTAAAACCTCTCTATTACGATCGCTAAAAAGCCTAAATGATTGTATGAAACACAGATGACAGCTTTACCCATTAACTCATAAGCGATAAACAATTATCATTGCTTATCTCAATACAAGCTAGTGGATTAAAGTGTGTCAAAATGAGTCAGTACGAGGCTATTGCGCAATGAGTCATTATGAGTCAGTATGGCTTAATGGGTTAAAGCCAGGTGACATTAAAACACAAAGCTCCTAAAGGAGCTTTCTGTTTTACTGTCACCTTGCTTTAAGAAGTCATCTGCCATAAACACTTAATAATTAACATAATTTAGTTGTCACAATAGAGAGGTTTTACTGTATGTACGAGTCTGTAATAACAAGCCTTTACTGAACCTATGTTTCTATATCCTGCACGGTAGCTCTAGTAACACAAACCAATTTAATACCCGCTCTTCTCCAATTTGGCAAAGTACTGTCAACCTTGTATTAAGCAATCACCGAAGACTCTATCCTTGGAGAATCTTAAATACAAGCAGTTACTTAATGCAGTACAAAAGGCTCCAGATAAGAGGGAGTAAACTGAACACAATCAACATTTTCTGTCTTATTTCAGCACCAAATCCTATGGTGTTACTACTCATTAGAATCGTCTGTTCTATTGAGTAGTGACACCATAGGGTTTAATGCAGAAATAAAGATTTTAGTTTTTGAAATACTCCCCTTATCTGGATCCCTGTACATGTAAACGCATTATTTTTATCCTGCAACAAGCAGTCACTTGTCCTGGGATATCTCCCTGCTATTTCAACTAGTGGTGCGCTGAATACTATATTGACTTAGGTGATGTATATTTCATACAAATGATATCCAGATCAAACGCTCATGGAATACTGATCGCATGAATTTTGTCATCCCTCACAGTGAACAAAATATGTCATGATATTAATATCTCAACAGACACCCATATCTTCATGCACAGCACATAGAAATGACCCCTATCTGCATGTACAGCACATAGAAATGACCCCTATCTTCATGTACAGCACATAGAAATGACCCCTATCTTCATGCACAGCACATAGAAATGACCCCTATCTGCATGTACAGCACATAGAAATGACCCCTATCTTCATGCACAGCACATAGAAATGACCCCTATCTGCATGTACAGTACATAGAAATGACCCCTATCTTCATGTACAGCACGTAGAAATGACCCATATCTTCATGTACAGCACATAGAAATGACCCCTATCTTCATGTACAGCACATAGAAATGACCCCTATCTTCATGTACAGCACATAGAAATGACCCCTATATTCATGCACAGCACATAGAAATGACCCATATCTTCATGTACAGCACATACCCCTATCTTCATGTACAGCACATAGAAATGACCCCTATCTTCATGTCCAGCACATTCCCCTATCTTCATGTACAGCACATAGTAATGATCCCTATCTTCATGTCCAGCACATACCCCTATCTTCATGTACAGCGCATATAAATAAAGTCTACTTCTTTGTTCATTTCTTGTGTTTCTTTTTGAATGACCTGTGAAGTTTGTCTGGGGTAATTTTGTCTGTTGACACCATTTCAGCAGCTTGCTTGTCCAACTCTGCCATGGCCTGCTGTATAGCTTGTTCCAGATTCGTGTTCATTTTCCTGCCTCTGTAATAAGAACAAACAAGATGCGCTTGTTAAACACTATGCCCCTCCGACCTCTGTGATCATGACTTGGCATGTCTGGTACATGTATACTGTAAAACAGGTATTTTTCGTGTCATGAATATTTCGCGTAATGCGATTCTGTATCGATTCCCGACATCATGCAATAATTCTAGCAGGTGGTAGCTTAAAGCAGGCTGAAAGTAAAGCAGAATGTGCCTTAAGGCACATTCTGCTTTACTTTCAACCTGCTTTAAGAAGTCACCTATTTTCAAAACTAGAGACGCGAGGCAACACATTCGGGAATTAAAGCGTAAATTATATTCTCGTGAATAAAACAGGTTTTACAGTAAACATATTCATACTTCTCTGATTTAGAGTTACGAGTACCATGTATTCAAAATATGAACTCCTGATCAGTTGAGGGTCAAAGGTTATAAAGTGTCGCAGTAAGTGACAAATACCCAAGGTATTTTGTCACTGAAATATATTAATTTGTCTGTAAAATAAAAATCAAACAGCAGGCATTGCACTCCTTGCTGTTCTTTTGATGAAAATGTACAAAGAAACAAGCTTTTTTCTAAAACCAGAGTTATGGCAAATGTTGAATTAACTGTTTGACCTCTAAATGACCTTGACCTTTGTCTGACATGACCCAACTGTACTAAGCTATAGAGCTTCTTAAGTAGAGTACACATTCCAAATATAAAGTTTCTATCACATGCAGTTCTAAAGTTATGGCCAATGTTAAATTCACCAGATGTTACCTCTAAATGACCTTGACCTTTATCGGACATGACCAATATTGAGATAAGCAATGATAATTGTTTATCGCTTATGAGTTAATGGGTAAAGCTCAAAAACTTCTTGAGGTGAGAACACATACCAAATTAAAGTCTCTTTTCTATTTAGTACGGCTGGGTATCGCTAATGTACTCCCGATACGATACATATTGCGATACGGGGGAACATAATACACAATACGTATTGCCGATATAATACAGTAAGAGTTTAACATTTAGAAGTATTTTAAAGGTAAGATTCGTGATTAATTACTGCTACTAGTAAAGCATTCTGCTTTACTTTCAACCTGCTTTAAGTGGCCATCTATTTTCAAAACTAGGTACAGACTATGGGGTAAAGGGTTAAGTGGGGTGTATACAATATTACTATTGTACAGTATACACTGTTGTCTTACTTCCTGTGCTTTCTCCTGGCTCTGTGATGGGCCTCCAACCCTTCTGACAGTGTCTTTAGTTTTGTAGGTTCCACTTGAGTCACAGTGTGGTCCCCAAACCACCGAACCAACAGCTGAGAACAATCAAATTGAATATTTAAAGTACAGCCAATCTTGTATTAACTTATTCTTGTATTATCATTCCCCGTGGCTATGCTATTTATAGAACACAGAGAGGTGTGTATGTGTCATCAAGGTTATGGTCATGTTAAATATTTGACTTCTGTGACCTTGACATGTCTGAAATATATACATATTTATATTCTAAAGAATATATTATCTTTTCAGCAGACATTTAATACAAGTTGAACCCTAGTGGGGTGTTTACCCATCCATAAAACAGTGTACTTGTGAAGAATACACTTTTCCTACACAGAGCCCTCTTATCATAATCTACACTTTTGTTAATGATTTAATTAAACATCCACATACTTTTCCATTGTCAAGTTTTTGAAACAACTTTGTGTCTGCAGCATCCACCAGTTTGCCAGGCCAAGAGGGAAAGCCCCTGATCTGTCCCCACACTAGGTCTCCAGTGTTGAAGGTTCTGGGATACTGGTCTACAACTGGCAGGTGCTCTTCTTCACAGTCTACTGAAAAAGTTGTCGTGATTTTTTATATACAGTAAGCCCTTCCACTGAACAGAAGATATATAGGATCTGTCATGAGTTGATGTTTAAGACAAGCTGATCTCAAACGAGTCTAGAATTGAATTGTTATTAACCCTTTGAACCCTAGTCTCGCATATAGGTGTCCTCTTCAAACAGTGCCCATGTGAAATTTTGGTGCGAGTATGATGCAGATTGCGGCCCTGCACAACACAAAGAAGAAGAAGAAGAAGAATAGTACTCTTGTCCTATGCAAACAGTGAAGACCCAGATCAGAGGGCTCCTTTTGGAGCCCTCTGATCAGGGTCTTCACTGTTTGTAATAATACCAAACATTGACAAAAACAACCCTTAAAAGTCAAAATCGAATAGACTAAATGGAAATTGAAATTGTCCATTTAAAGTTTCAGGGAGGAAATTAAGCTAGCCTTGGCGAATTGGAGATCAACTTGTCTTAAAAATCAACGAGTGACAGATTCTTTTTCTCACATAACCAACAATTTTAAGTTATTTTTTAAAGCAATAGGTTTTTTTTGGAATCCAAGTGACTTAATAACGTCTATATAAATAGTGACCTTAGAGTGACGTCATCAAATTGATCTCACACATGTTGGAGACAAGGATATTCATCGTTGTTCGCTATAGAAAACAGGGGTAGTTATGTGAGAAAATTGAGTGTTAAGGCATATGACAGCTTAAAAGAAGAAGAAAGTAAAGCAGAAAATTCCAACAGAAGCATTCTATTTTACATTTATCTTGCTTTTAACCCTTTACTCCATGTCCTGTTTCTAGTACTGAACATAGTAGACCAGGCCCATTCTGCTTTACTTTCAGCCTGTTCGAGGGAGTCGTTATTGGGAGGGAATTTGGCTTACTTTTGCAAACATGAATCCAGATCAGACCCCTCGTAAAGCTGCGTCTAATCTGGATTCAAGCTGTTTGTCACTGGTCATTAAGATTTTTATGTCAAAATGTAACTTTGAGAAAAACAGCAGACGATTTTTCAGCAGTTAAGGCGTTAGACACGGTTGTCCTATTTGGGGATCTGGGGCAAGGGTCGTTATAAGGAGGGAGTTGTTGTTGGGAGGGCCGTTGTTCAAGTCTGCACCAAACTGTATGGTGTGACTACTCATTAGAATTGTCTTTTCAAGACAGTTCTAATAAGTAGTCACACCATAAGGTTTGGTGCAGACATTAAGGAGAAAATGTTGGAAAACTTTCGAGTTAACATCCGCATATCTGGAGCCCTGGCTGCTTCACAGCTTACTCCTTTCCTAAATCAGTGCAAGTTACCTACATGTATGTACAACTAAAATCTATAACATACATTGTACATTCTGTTTAAAGCCTTTAACCCATTACTCCATAAATACGCCTTTTCACGCCTATAATTTATTCATCCAATGAAGAAAATAGGTCCAATTTATAGTCATCAATATGCACCATAACAAAATTTATTCTACCTTCTAGCAGATGATAGCTTAAAACAGGCTGAAAGTAAAGCAGAATGTGCATTCTGCTTTAAGTGGTAACCTGCCTTCAAAACTAGAAACAGGCTATGGTGTAATGAGTTAAGCAAATTGAAAGTTAAGCAAAATAGAGTTATGCTTTACTGTCATTTCGCTTTAATCAATTTAACTCTGTCCTGACATCTGCTTTACTTTAAATTTGCTTTACCCTTTACTCCATAGCCTGTTTCTATTTTTGGAGAAAGGCGTTGACATAAAGCAGTAAGGCACTTTGTGCTGCTTCAAGCTACCATCTGCTAGAATATAGAAAATATTCTTATCATACATATTCATGACTGCTTTCTCTAGTGGAGGAATGAATTTAATGCATAAAAGTGTGTATCTGTGGAGTAATGGGTTAACTCTTTGAACCCTAGTCCCGCATATAGGCGTCCTTTTCAAACAGTTTTCACGTGAATAGTACATGTGTCCTATGCAAACAGTGAAGAAGGAGCCCTCTGATCTGGGTCTACACTGTTTGTCACAATGCCAAACATTGACAAAAACAACCCTTAAAATTCAGAAATGGACTAGATTTAAGTTTCAAGGAGGAAAGAGTTATACTGCATCCTGTCAGAATGTAGGAAAAACATTTATCACTTTTTTCAGAACAGGGAAAAAGTTATGAAATAAGATTTCTATGAGAAATATACTATGAAGGACACACCTTTTTATGCCATTAATTTATTCCTCCACAGAAGAAAATAGTTCCACTTTATACAGTCATGAATATGTACCATAAGATGTATTTTCTATATCCTAGCAGCTTAAAGCAGGCTGAAAGTAAAGCAGAATGTGCTTTAAGGCACATTCTGCTTTACTTACAACCTGTTTTAAGTGGTCATCTATTCTCAAAACTAGAAACATGCTACAAGGTAATGGGTTAACTTACGAGTACTAGAAAGATTATCCGTACCATTGTCCGAGTCTGTGTCACTGGTATCCACAGAGCTTCTGCTTCTCTTAATTCCCCTATCAGTTCCGCTGATCCCATCAGATTCAAAATGGTCTTCAACATCTTCTGGCAGGCTCTCATGCCCAAACTCTGCTAGTTTCAGATCAACTGTGCCACTTTGACTACATACAACAGGACCCTTCTGACTAGACAACTGCCATCGACCTCTCTGATTGGATAAGGCTGCAGCTATTTTGTTTGTCAATTCAACCTGTCTATTCTCCCTCTCCATATCACTAGCACTGTCCACTGCCAGCATGTCTGCACTGGGTGAGTTGTCAAGTTCCCGCACTGACGAATCACACTCATTAACTTCTTCCTTCAGTTTTAAACTTGCTTCTACCTGTGTATCACTTTCCTTTCTAGTAACAGTTTCATTTTTTCTAACCTCATCAACACAACTTGTAGATGAAGCAGCATCTTTCACAATACTTTTTCCAGGTATTTCTAACACAGTTTCACTGTCATCCTTCACACTAGCAAGTTCTCTGTTAGCATCTGAAGTAGAGGCTGCAGCTGCTGAGCTGGAAGCTTTTGTTGCTGCTACTGTTGATGAGCGCAACTCTTTCTTTTCAAACTTTGGTTTAGCTTCACGGTCCAAGTCAGTATGAAATTTTGGCTTCTTTGATTTGGCTATAATGTTGGATACTGTGTTACCGAGAAGATGTTTTCGACTTATTCTTAACTTCAGCTCTCCACCAGACACTTTCTTGTATTCTGTTGCTAGTTCATGGCTCTTACAGGACATTGGTTTGGTGTCCTGAAGTTTATTGTCCATCTTCAGAGACTTTGTGTTGCCTTTTTGTGTGGCAATGGCCAAACATGTATTTACACGAGGTGCAACAGATTGAGTAACAGTGAGTTTAGTACTACCTAAACACTTCTCCACACCCACTTCATCATCAACAGGAGTTAAACATTTTTCTACAGATCTCTGTTCCAGCTTTTCATCAGCACTATCAATGTCACCATCAGCACCAGCCTCTTCACCATCATCATCATCATCATCTCCATCATCAAATGCATCTGTTTCGGTTCCAATGTCTACTGTCATGGTACTAGCCTGACAATCTGCTGTCGTGTCAGCTGCAGCAATCACTCGGTTACCTTTATGTAGCGTGTTTGTTTCTTCAGGTTTTGTCTTTTCCATATGGCTACTAGATCCTGTAGAAACTATTGAAACCTTGTTTACTGTAGTTGTGCTGGAAACAACGGATGAAACTGGTGATGAAGCTACTGTCATTACACCACCCGGTCTCCGTAAAGCTGACGACAAACTTGTCTTGGAACTCATAGTTGATGTTGCCGAAGATGTTGGTCTGGTTTCTGGAGGAACTTGACTTACTGCAAGTTTCAAAGGCATAGATGCTGTTGTAACAGGCAAGCTTGGAGTTGGGCCCAGCATAATGTTTCCATCTTTGTCTACATTGCCTGCACTTATTCCTTGCATGTTGCACTGACTTATCAAGCTCTGCATGCCCTGTACTTGCTGGATTTGTTGTAGAAGCTGTTGCTGAAGCTGTAAGGTCTGTAGCTGCATGGCTGTTAAATTATTATGACCACTAAACGACTGCTGAACATTTATCAAATTTAAGGGCATGATCTGATTTGCATGTGAAAAAGCATTGGAGTTGTTTAAAGGCATTGGGTTTGCAGAATTATTGTTCTGCATGTTAGGTTGGAAGATGTTCTGAATGTCAATTCCATTATTGGTGAGAGTGAGCTGTTGAATGGAGCTCTTGTCATTGTTGGATATTGATATCTGGTTTGGTCCCTGCATGTGAACCAGTGGAGTGTGGTTGTTGTGGACCACCATGACTGGTGTAGAGGTCGTTGTGTTTGTCTGTGGCTGCAGGGACATACCAGATTGTACATTGACAACAGTTCTACCATCAGGAGAGAAATTGCTCATTCCACCTGCAATATTATTCAGACCGGGCATATTGAGGAGAATCTGGTTTCCATTGACATTAGCGACTACAGGTTGGCTGGCATTAGCCATCTGGCTCAAGTCCTGGGAGCAACCATTACCTGGTATGTTGGCTGACTGGCCTTGTGATGAGTTAGGTAACTGTTGCCCTTCCAGTAGCATTGATGGGTTCATGTTAGACAGTGGGATCTGGGAGGCGCCATTGCTAGGGGCTATATTTGGAAGGACAGGTGGTTGTTGTAATTGACCTAGTGGCCCCAAGAACACTGTATTACCGGGGCTTTGAGATATATCCACTGACTGGCCTGAAGTCTGGCTGGATTGCCCAAAGTTCCCATTTAAAGGAAACCCAAGAGTATTGCACATTTGAATTAACTGGGGATTAATCAGAGACTGGTTAGAGAGAAATTCCTGCCCAGTTTGTAGTCCTGGTTGATTCTGACTTTGCTGTTGTGTATTCCCAATATTTGGCATATTCTGAGAGTTAGCGGCATGCACTTGGTTCATCATAAGTTGGTTGATATTCATTCCAGGCTGAGCATGGTTTGGCAATGAGGAAAGCAAGTTTGATACATGTGATGTGTGAGGTTGATTGGAGTGTAGCTGAGAGGTGTGCTGCTGCTGTAATTGTTGCTGTTGCTGTAACTGTTGTACAAGATTTGGTAGATCTACAACAGGAGGTACATTCATACCAACACCTTGTAATGACACTGATTTCTGCTTAATACGGTCTGAATCATTTTTTCCAAGCAGTTCTGAAATCTTAGCAGAGCCTGACTTAGTCAGTTTAGGCTTGTCAGTGAAGCCGTCTGGTGTTTTCAGGCTTGGAGCACTGGTATCAGGTGTAGTGACTGCTGATATCTGGGTGTTGTTAGACTGTGATAAAGGTCCTGCTGCACTACTAACAGCAACCTGGTTGGATAATTGGGCTGATACAGGTATTTGCATAGTTGACCCTACACTGCTCAGAGGTACACTGCCTCCTGCACCAGTTTGGTTCTGTGCTGCAGCTAGGAATGGATGGATCATCTGGCCTCCAATTTGCTGGGCCATAAGCAGGTTCAGCTGGTTTTGCTGTTGAATCAGCTGAGCTTTGGCAGCTGCTGACAGCAAGTTACTGGCTGGAAAATCCGCCTTCGGTTGACTGTTTAGAAACTGCTGAATTAATAAGTTGGGTGCTTGGTTGCTAGCCGTAACTGATGTACTTGGTTGATGAGCTCCAGCTGCAGTGATGGGTGGGGCATTAGGTTTTGTGATACCAGATGTTGATTGTGAAGTAGGTGTTCTAGAAGGTGTTCCTGTAGAGATGGGCAAGTTGTTCTGTACATGTGTACTGTTTGCTGGGTGATTCTGGTTGCCCAGGAGAGCAGAGCTTATATTACCAAGGTTTATACTCTCAAGAAGAGTCTCCTGCATGAACTGTGGAAACATCTGCTGGAACACGTGGCCGATAGCAGGGTCACTGAACAGAGTCTGCAGAGGATGGATTAACTGAGGTTTCTGAATCATGTCTGTTTTGCTCTCTTTCACAGACTGAACATGTTGCTTGGCTTTGTTTAGAGACAGCTGGTGGCATGAAATGGATGCTGGGGTATAGTGAACAACCGTGGTGGGGGTATGATGTGGCGTAGCTAATGATTTCTTTACATCGGACAAAACACTTGAAGCCTGAGATTCCCTGCCCTTGTGTGGATCATCTTTTATGAAGCTAACTTCAGGTTCAGTGTCATGGGCAACAATGGTGGGTGAACCATCTGTGTCTGCTCCATCAACAGACAAGGCCTTTGCCTCCCCGTTCCTGAATGGACTGCAGATCCTGTCGGAGTTGGCAGATTCTGATCTCTTGGTGACTGTATTTCTTTCAGAGTCTGCAGAGTCAGACCTCTCCCCTGTCTTTGGCACTGGCTCACAGCTATCAGGATCTGTGGGTTTTGGACTGGCACAAGTGGAAGAGATAGAATTATTCACAAGTTCTGTTTGCTGCTTTAGAAATTCTGTGGGGTTTTCTAGGAATGAGGGTTTTGGTATGGGGCCATGACCTTTGTCTTTGAGTACACTCACATCCACATTTGGTGGTGGACTGTCACTCTCAAAAATGTCAGTGGCTTTTTTCACTTCTTTCTTGGCTTTGGGTTTTGAAATCTTTTTAGTTTTGTTTGAACCCCTTTTTTTCGCACTTAACCACACAAAGTCTTCTAACGGATTACAGCCTGGAATACTGTCAATGGAACCAAGCTGAACTCCCATTCCAGCACCAGGAAGGAAGAATCTCGGATTTCCCAAGGAATGTTGTGGCAGAGTTCGCTGACCTACCATAGCACCGTGCTGGTAAATTGAAGGACCATCTCCTGGCAGTGGTAGCCCAGGCAGGCCAAGAGGAGATGGGAACACTTGTTGATTGGGTGGACTAGATATTTTGTGCATGTTTGCAATTAAATCTACTGAATAAGGACTGACGGCATTGGCCAATACTGATGACTTTACACCGACAGGACTAAGTTCTCCTGGCATTAATGGACTTAAAGGTTTAAAGGTAGACAGTTTATTGATACCAGGACTTCCAGGCAACCCTTGTCGTAGTAGGGGTGGTGAATTCAGAGGTTCAAAGCCAAAATAGTTCATGAACTGTGTGAATGTATCTGGGTGTAAACCAAAGTCACCTCTGGGTGAATGGTCCTTTTCTGAACTTCTTGATGAGCTCCTTTCAGAACCTGGTGATCCAAGGTCAGATGAAGAAAGTCTTGAACAAGTGGATGATCTGGATGAGCTTGATCTTATTCTGGTTGGACTAGTAAAATTTGAGCACCTTGTTGAACTTAATTTTGCAGGAGTTTTGGCCTTGTGAAGGCCAAATCTGGGACTCTGAGCTGATTTAGAGTCTTTTGATACGGCTAAAGTCCGTGTAACTTGTAAGGAGGGTTCTGCCGTGCACGCATGTCCTATGGTAACATCTACAACAAGAGGTGCATGCACCACCTTCTGTATACTGGCATCTGTAACTACAGATTCACCAGAAACCTCTGAACTTATCCCTTTTGACTGAACCACATTTTCTCCACCTGTCATTCTCCTGGGTTTGTCACTACCCTTGTCATTAGCACTATCAACGCTTACATCACTGAAAATGGAATTCAAGTTTTTATCACAACCTTTAGGTATTTCTGAACTGTGTACTACTTGAGTACTTTTAGCTAACACCTTTGCACTGGACAATAACTTATCAGAAGTGTTTGAAACTGATGAACTAATATCACTTTCAACCAACTTGTCACTCTTCTTGAAAGACGATGTCTTTTCACAACCAATATTTGCACTATTTGAGTTATCCTCAGTGTTTATGGAGGGCGGGTTGGGTTTGAGATCTTTGCTCCTTCGGTCCGTGATTTCTGGGGCAGAACTAGCTGTGACCATATTATCCTGTGTCACTTTGGACTTTGAACCTCCCACTGGTGATATGGCACTGACTTTCTTTTCAGGAACACTTGTGGTGACTTTCGAATTGTCTTCTTGTATCACGCTTGTAGTATCAACAGACAATGGTCTAGCTCCAATGGTTTCCTCAGCTGCTGGTCCTACTACCTGTGGAACCAGCTGCTGGCTGCTCAATTTACGTTTTCTTCTTGGATCTGAAAATAAAACAATACATTTGAGCCGTGCCATGAGAAAACCTGGGTTATTGCATTGCAAAGACGCGGTGACTGGTCTTGATCTACAATGTTTGACATCCACATGCATTTAAAGCACTTAACCCATTACCCATTAACCCTTTACCTGATAGCCTATTTCTAGTATTGAAGATAGGTGATTACTTAAAGCAGGTCGAAAGTAAAGCAGAATGCGCCTAAGGCGCATTCTGCTTTACTTTCAGCCTGCTTTAAGCTTTCATGTGCTAGAATATAGAAATTATTGCCTATACTATATCTTCATGACTGATTATATTGGAACTACTTTCTTCAGCGGAGAAATAAATCATATGCGCTAAAATGTGCTTCTATTGGGGAAAGGGTTAAATACACCTTTTGACGCTTTTGATTTATTCCTTCACCAAAGAAAAAAGTTCAAAATTTATACAGTCATGAATAATTGAATATGAACCATAAGACATAGTTTCTATATTCTAGCAGATGGTTACATAAAGCAGGCTGAAAGTAAAGCAGAATGCACCTTAAGGTAGGTGCATTCTGCTTTACTTTCAACCTGCTTTAAGTGGTTACCTGTCTTCAAAACTAGAAACAAGCTATGGGGGAATGGGTTAATATAGCTGTATTATATATTATGGTATTTGGCAGTGTAGACCAAACTCAGATTCAGAGCTTGGGATGATAACGGTGTCTGTACGATGTTGCAATGCAATAAGGCTGGTTTTGTCATGGCATGGCTCATATGAATTTATAAAACTGCTATTTTCTAATATATCAACCTCCTATAAGGGCCTTTTGCAAAGAAAATCATGATTTTCTTTGAAAATGGCCATTAGAAATCGAAATGTAAGAAAAGAGCAGTTTTATAAATTCGTATCATTTTAACTTCCTATCTGGAATATTGTTATATTTATTGTAAAACAAATCAGTTAAGTGACACAAGAACTCCATAATAGCCATATGGAGTTGAACAATATTGAATGTTGAAAACAAAGAAAGGATTTGCAACTTTTTCAGTAATACATAATTATTGTCTGCTATATTATTATTATTATTATACCCGATTTATATAGCGCTCTTTTCACACAAGAGTTTTGCGTTAAAAAGCGCTTCACATGAAATTATATAAGTGTACCTACAAAGCGAGAAAAGACAAATAACTACATTTACAATAAACACGATACATTATGGATTTACATGGAAACATAGACATTCTTTCAATAGGTGTCTGGTCTCAACGCCCCACTGCACCAACGCCCCACTACATGAATGTACCATTTGTGGATCCAACTTCCCATTTTTAAAAAATTATATATATCACCCGTATTTGACAATTATTAATTGATGCAAAAGTGAAATAGTGATTTAAATGAGTAACTAGGATTAAATGAAATATTTTTTGCTTACATACTGTGTACATACGATGTTCCTATGTGAGTATTATCCTCCGTTAATCGGGGTTGTTTTATCCACTTATAGCATCGCATTAATCTTCGTATTTCGTAGAAGATAAGTTTCCTTTCGCTAATGCCACACCCAAGTAGCTACCTTTTTTCACTGTGTATATGTTTCATGTCTACGATTACACTCTTTGAAATGTCGGCATACATGAAAGGGAAAAGTTGCAGACGAGAGGCATAACACATACACGTGTCAAGTCTAATATTCCACTGTGTATTCGGCACGCGCTGATAATCGCATAGCATAATATTTTTCGCGAGGGTGTGAACATGGGCACGCTTTGATAAATTGTTCAAATGTTTGCGACTTTCTTAACTTTTCTTAACGTTTTTAAATGTCTGATTGATTCACACAGAAACCAACTTCCAACTTGTTTCATTTATTTAGCAAACGTTCAATTCCAATTTGAAATTGCCATTATAAAAAAAAAGATATTGATATCATAATAGAATCTAGATCACTATAAGACAGCAAATTATTGGTTTATATATGACACTTGAATGAAATTAACGATTTACCTTATAATTATACTCCCATGAAAAGTGTTTTGTTTTCGCCAAGTTGTGAGGTGAATATGTTGAGCGGGGAAGCGAAGTCGGCTAACTTTGAAGATTTGATCAAAGAGTTTTTAACGTGTTCATGCTGAATTGTCGTCTTTTGAAACATATTGTCTGATAAGATGAAAATTAGTTTTCATGCATTTGAAAAAGAAGAAAGGTTGAAATGAGTGACAAATAGTTTGGATCCATATCTGGATACAACCTGTTTGCAATTATTAGACAAGTCGCACTTAACATGATGAGGGTTAAATATTTTACCCGTAAACCAACTTAAAGACAACAACTGTATAAGTATCTAGGGATTTGAGTAAGTGGTATTGATGCTGGAGGAAACGGTAAAGTCTAGTTAACAGACGGACACACGGACAGGACAACGCTATACGCATTCGCATTTATAGATACCGGGGGCATCAAATAGTGCAGATTCTGATCAAAGAACTCGTGAAGGATTCATCTGAGCAGTGTCTACACTGTTTGCTTCTCATCAGGTGGTCCCTTTTTAAAAACAAAAAAAATCGCCCTCTGCGCGGCAACATCAAGGACTATGAAGTGGAGCCGACTGCCGAAAATAAAGTCTGCAGAAACAGATGAAACAGTACATGTCATCAGAAAGCGGTTAACCTGTAAGAAGCTGTGCCGACTAACTTCAAAAGACCTGGCCCCGAGGTTATAAAACTTAAAACGAACTCTGTGCTCAAAACTCAGAATGTGTCTCAGTTCATAACCTATCGGCAAGCATTTATTTTATTTCTAGTATTTTCATACATAATTATACTGTAATAATGTATCGAAATGAGGTTAAAATCCCCAAATAAAACGTGTTTTGTAAAAACTAGAGCCTGTTATCGAAACTGAGTTTTTAGCACAGAGTTCGTTTTAAGTTTTATAACCTCGGGCCTGGTCCTGTCAATCACCCGTCCCTTACGTGTGTGTGTGTATGAGTCGAATCAGACTTTAAATAGTTTTGTTACAGATAATATTGACTGGACTATTGATTTGTTAGGTAATTATAGTGGAGAACACATTATTCTTTCCAAATAAACGCATTTTTGCTAAAACTTATTATTGACATTGCAAACATTTTGGAGAGTAACCCGGCGTCTGATCAGGCTCCTTAATGTTTGCCACTCAGATTAAAATAAATATTCAGAATTGACCACTAGTTGTCATTTCCTACATTTTATTGCAATTGCATTTCGTTTGCGTTTAAACGTGAAAGAATAAGTTTTACTGATATTACGATTTCTTTGAAATTACATGTGTTTTCGAACCTGCGACTACTTTCAGTCAAGTTTCAAAAAGATGCCTTTGTGGACTGTTAAAATCGGTGTCAATATAAAAGTACCAAGTTAAATTTAATAAATGAGATTTTTCGAATTTAACTGCAGATTGACAATTCAGTTTTAAGTGTAGCCGCATTTAATCCAATAAAAGAAAAACTTTGAATGGGATTTTTGTTTTAACACCAATTTGTAGGTCTCTTAACCCTTTCCCTAATGAATACGCCTTTTAACGCCTCTGCAAACAGAGCAGACATAGGTCAGGGCCTACTATACCTGTCTATAGAGTTATCATAGATCAGAGTTGTCACAACTGTTTAGCAAAAACGATTGTTAATTATAACAGAGTGGAAATTTAGTTAATTATTCATAGTGGGTGGAGTCTGGAAAGAATATTCACAAGGGAACGAGCTAATATTATGTACATAATGATATACAATGAATTTCGGCTTTTGTTTTCGTATGTCCGGGATACTCGGCACTTTTATATGGTCGCCAATGTTCGACCATGAGTTCATACTATAAATTTTAATTGATAAAATAAGTTTCAAGACTATATCTGAAACCTATTTTAAATGTTGTATTCGGTATTTCAATGTGTCTTTGAACGCCATGGCCGGAGTGTCAAAAAAAGTCCAAAAAAAGAATTAATGCATAACCCCTATTTTAAATGGGGAACTCGGGGCGTTTTCGTAGGTTTATACATTCAGCCCTAACGACGAGTATACTCGTCATTAACAAATAATGTACCTATGAAGTACACATGTCATACGAATACAGTGAGGAACCTAATCAGAGGGCTCCTCTGCCCAATGTCTGCTCGTATGTCAGTTTGCAATATATTGTCTTATTCAATCCTAAATAGTCATTAATGGACAAAACTTAGCTGGAAACTGGAATTGTCCATTCAGGGATGAATAGGTTAAGGAAGGTGGGTATTTTCAAATTATCGGCGATTGTAAACCAAGAAAAGCCAACTTTTTTAACAGGGGTGTCGATACAGTTATTTAAACAATATATATATATATGCCTTTAAATACGATATTAGTACATCAAATTTATTTTAGTTGGTGTTTATGACGGTTAGGTAGGATCGGCATTTTTCATATCGTCACCGATTTTTGGACAATAAAAGTATCTTTTTGAGCGGGAATTCATATATAACTTATAAACTGGTGCAGATACCTTTAAATATGCTTTTACAACATAAAACCCTTTTCCTGTGGTGTTCTCTGCATTTCTAGTCGCCCGTTGATGAAAACAAAGAAAATGAATTCTGCTAAATATGACGCCTGCTTAAATCAATATATCCTCTATATGTGACTTTATTAATATCCAATTTACAAACAGTTTGGAATATATGATGAGAATTGAGTTGGTCTCTAATCTGGATGAAACTGTTTGAAAAGGTTATCAGGAGATTAGCTTTAGCTGCCGTCACGGCCGTCGGAGTGTACTATTTGCAATTTTTTCTACGATCGGGTGTTCATTTTTGTAATAACAGATATCCTAAATCAATCAGATTATATATCGTGAATAATCTCAAAAACAATAAATTATACAAAAATAGTATAATAAAACTGATTTTCTAAAAAATTTATAAAGTGGGACGTTCCATCCGGATAATTGGGACGTTCCGTCTGGTACGTTGCGGTATTGGGACGTTGAGACCATAAACCCTTTCAATATTATTACCAAGATTATTGGATAAGTTGGATCTGTCAATTTTATATTTCCAGTACCTATTGTTCAGTGACAAACAGTGTGTATCCTGATCTGGCCCAACCTTTAGTGGGATCTGATCTGGATGCAAACTGTTTATATTGGTATTTAACCCTTTACTCTGTTACTCAGCATTTTTTTTCACATCCTGTTTCTAGTTTTGAAGACCGTGTGACCACTTAAAGCTAAAGCAGGTTGAAAGTAAAGCAGAATATGCCTTAAGGTGTATTTTGCTTTACCTTCAGCCTGCTTTAAGCTACCACACACATAGAATATAGAAAATATTTCTTATGATGTATATTCATGACTGCATAAATTGGAACATTTTTTTTCAGTGAAGGAATAAATTAACTGCGTAAAAATGTGTATCTATGGAGTACAGGGTTAACTAGAACGGCTATCACTAAAGGTGATAAATACCCCCACTATACAGCACTCTGTCACACTCTGCAAACGTTTTCAATAAGGTTTTACAGTAAGGTCAAAGGTGTAAGTCAAAGTCAAACTGACTTAAAAATGGTATATGACACTCTGCAACTCCTGAGTAACATGTATGGCAAGTATGAAGTCAATCAGGTTGAAAGTGAAGGAGGAGTTCGCCGTACAAGATTTTGCCTGCCAATTTCAAGGCCAAAGGTCAAGGTCACAGAGATTTGAAATGTGAGTCTTGCACATCTACTACTCCTGAGTAACATGTATGCCAAGTATCAAGTGAATCAGATTGAAAGTGAAGGAGGAGTCCAAATTACAAGATTTTGGTTGCCAATTTAAAGACCAATTTCAAGGCCAAAGGTCAAGGTCCAGGTCACAGAGGCCTGAAATGTGTGTCTTGCACATGTACTACTCCTGAGTAACATTTATGCCAAGTATCAAGTGAATCAAGTTGAAAGTGAAGGAGGAGTTCAAAGTACAAGATTTTGCCTGCCAATTTCAAAACCAATTTCAAGGCCAAAGGTCAAGGTCAAAGTCACAGAGACCTGAAAATTGTGTCTTGCACATCTACTTCTCCTTAGTAACATTTATGCCAAGTATCAAATGAATCAGGTTGAAACTGAAGGAGAAGTTGAAAGTACAAGATTTTGCCTGCCAATTTCAAGACCGATTTCAAGGCCAAAGGTCAAGTTCAAGGTCAAGGAGACCTGAAATTTGTGTCTTGCACATCTACTACTCCTCAGTAACATTTATGCCAAGTATCAAGTGAATTGGGTTGAAAGTGAAGGAGGAGTTCAAAGTACAAGATTTTACCTGCAAATTCCAAGGCCAAAGGTCAAGGTCAAGGAGACCTAAAATTTGTGTCTTGCACATCTACTATACCTGAGTAACATTTATGCCAAGTATCAAATGAATCTGGTTAAAACTGAAGGAGGAGTTGAAAGTACAAGATTTTGCAGACAGACCGACCGACCAACCGACTGACGGCCAACCGAACGACAGACTGATTCCAGTATACTATACCCCCCTCAAACTCTGTTTGTGGGGGTATAATTAAGGTCTACAGTGTTGAAAGGGTTAGCACAGGTTTGATAGTACCCTAGAAACAGGTTATAGTGTAAAGGGTTAAAAGGCCTTAATAACCCATAGGACAGTTTAATACAGGATGACAATGATGCAGAAAGCTCATAAAGGAGCTTTGAGCATTAATGTTATCCTGCGTTAAGCTGTCACCTATCTTAAAACACTCCACATTTTACTTCTTTAGAGCAGCTTATTTATAAAATTCCTAATTCTGCAAAACCTCTCTTTACAAACAAGAGGGCCTGAAGGCCCTGATATCGCTTACAAATGGTGAGTCACCATTTGTAATGAAGCTTTACCTTTGAATTTCACCCATTTTATTCTAAATCCATTCAACTTTGTAGTATAGCGTGTAAACAACATTGGAAGACGACCAATAGTAGAGTACATCAAGGGCCGATAACTAGAGCCTAAATAAAACTGAAACTAAGCCTTTTCTAGCATTTCAAAGTATATCAAGGACAGATAACTCTTGCCACAATGATCAGATTTCAACAATAATTGCAGTCCTTCGAGAACTTATAGCTATATACATTGTGTGCAAGTATAATCAAAATCCATAAAAAACTGTAGTTGCAAGAGTGTAAACACTGTTAGATATGACATTTCAGCAATTCAAGGGTGGATCACTCTGGACCAATTTGTCCGATTTCAACCATAATTTAACTCATCTGAACTCTTATAGTCATATACAATCTGAGCATGTTTTGAGGAAGATTGGATAAAAATTGTGGCCCCTAGTGTGTAAACATTGTTAAATATGGCATTTTCAGCAATTCAAGGGTAGATAACTCTTAACATATTTGTTCGATTTCAACCATAATCAAACTCATCTGAACTCTTATAGTCATATACAATCTGAGCAAGTTTTAGGAAGATTGGATAGAAATTGTGGCCTCTAGAGTGTAAACGCAGTAAAATATGACATTTTCAGCAATTCAAAGGTAGATAACTCTTGACCTATTCATCCCATTTCGACCATTATCTAACTCATCCAAACTCTTATGTTAATATACAATCTGAGCAAGTTTAAGAAAGATTGGATAAAAATCTGTGGCCTCTAGAGTGTAATCACTGTTAAATATGGCATTTTCAGTGATTAAAAGGTAGATAACACTTGATCTATTGGTCTGATTTCAACCATAATCGAACTCATCCGAACTCATATGGTAATATACAATCTGAGCAAGTTTGAGGAAGATTGAATAAAAATTGTGGCCTCTAGAGTGTAAACACTTAAATTGTTGAAGACCAACGACGAACACCGGACGTGGGACATTCAAGGATTGCAAAAGCTCACCCTAAGCTAGTTCGGGTGAGCTAAAAACATTTTGTAGTCTGGAAGGGTCTGAGGTTGTTTTTTGTCTGTTTTGTTTTTTAAAAAGAAGAACCCTTTCATATTTGAGTGCATTGTGCTACTTACATTCCTAAAAAGCCAATTATTTGTACTGCATCAGACAGGTGAATGTTTCCCCATTTTCCCATAAATGTGCCTTTAATTAATTCTTCTAATGAAGAAAATAGTTCCAATTTATACAGCCAGGAACATTTGTATTACAAGAAATATTTTCTATATACTGGCAGATGGTAGCTTGAAGCATGCTGAAAGTAAAGAAGAATGTGCCTTAAGGTGTATTCTGCTTTACTTTCAACCTGCTTTTAGTCTAGAAATAGGCTATTTGGTAATTTGCGGAAAAGCAGGCTGGAAATAAAGAGAACATCTCCTAAAGGTGCTTTCTGCTTTTCTTTCAGCCTGCTTTTAGCAAGTACCTGCCTTAGAAACAATCTATGGTGGAAGGAATGACTGTATTCTCCCATTTTCGCCTATGTTTGATAGGGATTTACCCCATGGGGAATCACTCTATCCTCCATACCAGGTGACATCAAATTTTTGCCCAGCTTAACCACAAGCTATGCATAACGCGGGTAACTAAATGACGTCATTTGTGATGACGTTACTATAAACAATGTCATGTTTTGGTGGAAAAAGTGCACACAAACTGCAATTATTTTGGTTATTTGTATCATGTTTTAATGATTTAAATGAGAGGGAAAAAAATCATCATTCATTTGATTGATGTAGGGTAGGAATTTCTCCCCAAGGGTCTGAAATTTCACGCAGAGACTCGGCAAGCCTCGTCCCTGTATGAATTTTCCGACCCTCGGGGGGAGAAATTCCTATCCTACATCAAGACTCATGGAGGATTCTGATACAGCGCTCCCTCTTTACAACGACACCAGATGGGAGACAGAAAAAGTGTGCGTTGTTCGGAGGGAGTCGTTATAGGTAGGGAAATTTGCTTACATTAACAAACAGCTTGAATCCAGATCAGACGCCGCGTAACGCGGCGTCTGATCTGGATTCAGGCTGTTTGTCACTCGCCATAACGTTTTTTTCTGTCAAAATGTCCATTATGTAATTTTGGAAAAAACAGCAGACGATAATTTTTAAGCAGACGACATTGCAGCCATGAATTGGTTGGACATAATTGTCTTGTTTGAGGGAAGAGCGGCAAGCGTCGTTGTAAGGAGGGAATGGTTGTTGGGAGGGCCATTGTAGAGAGGGATCGAGTGCTGTATTACCTTTCTCCTGTACTGTGCTAGAGACTCTAGGGGAGGTGAGCATCTCACTGTTGGTCACTAGAGGTGTTTCCTTATGGCCAGCCAGGCCTGGGGATCTACTGAGTTGGATGGTAGCTAGGGTGATATTTTTGTGCCGGTGGTTACACAGCTCTCTCATATGTTCTGAGCTGGAGTTGATATGACTCCATTTCACACTGATGACGGAGGTGTCAAAGTTGAACACTTTCTCCACCATCAACGGGCACTCAAGTCCACATTTACATGTCCCGTCTCTTGATAAATACTGTTTTATACTCTGCATTGTGGTCAAACGGGTGCATGTTGGACTGAAAAACAAACAAAAAACAGTTTAATTATAGTGCACTTATTGGAGGCATATCAATACATTTAACCCATTACCCCATAAATACACCTTTGATTTATTTCTCCACTGAAGAAAATAGTTCCAATTCATATAGTCATGAATATTTATTATAAAAAAATATTTACAAGAAGATTGCAGCAGATGGAAGCTTAAAGTAGGGTGAAAGTAAAGCAGAATGCGCTTTAAGACCTGGTTTTTGATCCAACATGACCCACATTCGAACTAGACTTAGATTTTATCAAGACAAACATTGTCATCAACTTTCATAAAGATCAAATGAAATTTGTAGCCAAAGGTCAAATTTAGGTTGGGTAATATGAGTAAATTGCTAATGGTCCAAGTTATAATATAAGTATCAAACCTTCATAGTGTACTCTCATTTTTCGTTTTCTTCATTGGACTTTCAAGTCCACATAATACTACTTTTGTTTAATCATCAAGTACACTACAAGGTCTCTAAAATACATGTATTTTTATAAAGAGAATTATGTCCATGTCCAAGATCTATGTAGATTATATACATGTCAGGGCTCCAGATAAGGGAAGTATCAAAAACTAAAATCTTTATTTCTGCATTAAACCCTATGGTGTCACTACTCATCAGAATCATCTCTTGGAGATGATTCTAACGAGTAGTAAAACCATAGGATTTGGTGGTGAAATGATTGTGAAAATATTGGATTTATTCAGTGTACTCCCTCTTATCTGGAGCCCTGAATGTGTATGAAAGAAGAGTTAATGGAATTAGATGTCTCACGGTAACGAAGAAGCAGAGTGAAACTTAGTTCCAGTATTTTCTTACTCTTTTTTGTGTTATCCGTGGCCTTTCCGTGGCACATTATGTTAATTGACAAAGCTGTATATAATCAAACGTACTGTAACAGTTGATTAATGTTTATTATGTATGGTTTTAACCCATTTATACCCGGTGGGTTCTTCCATGTTTATATTGGATTAGTCCATTTTTTATCAAAGGGATGTCTGGTCAAAATTTTCATTTTCATTTTGTTTTATATTGAAATTCCTATCAGCAAACAGTGTACTCTGATCAGACACCGCATCATGCGGCGTCTGATCAGAGTCTACACTGTTTGCCTGTCCCATATATGGGATTGTGGGCACAAATGGGTTAATAACAGATGCTGTGTTATACATTTCATCCATATGTTGAAATACATGTAAATCTACTCCAGGGCTGTCATATCTCGGATTTTATGAAATCTTAACATGGATGTCTAAGTTGAAAAGGGGAGATAATTCATACAAAATACCATCTAGAATAATTATGCTCATCTAGTGTAGGACATGTAAAAATTTTGAGGTGAAGCGTTAATTGAATAAAAACATTAGTTGCAGTGATATACCCAGTATGCTTTAAGAGGATGGCATTTTCTAGGTTGATTAACAAGGGCCACTATGGCCCTAAATCGCTCACCTGGTACACCATGGCAAACTTGACCTATAGTGACCTAGATTATGACTGGACATGTATACCCACTATCAACCTCTAGAGTGTAAACAAGATTTTCCAATTATTTGACCTAGTGACCTAGTTTTTGACCTGACATGACCAATATTCAAACTTGACCTAGATATCAATGAGACAAACATTTTGACCAAATTTCACCAAGATCCAATGAGATTTGTAGCATCTAGAGTGTTAACAAGGTTTTTCTATGATTTGACCTAGTGACCTTGTTTTTGACCGGACATGACCCACATTGGAACTTGACCTAGATATCAATGAGACAAACATTCTGACCAAGTTTCATCAAGATCCAATGAGATTTGTAGCCTCAAGAGTGTTCACAAGGTTTTTCTATTATTTGATCTAGTGACCTAGTTTTTGACCGGACATGACCCACATTCGAACTTGACCTAGATATCAATGAGACAAACATTCTGACCAAGTTTCATCAAGATCCAATGAGATTTGTAGCCTCAAGAGTGTTCACAAGGTTTTTCTATTATTTGATCTAGTGACCTAGTTTTTGACCGGACATGACCCACATTCAAACTTGACCTAGATATCAATGAGACAAACATTCTGACCAAGTTTCATCAAGATCCATTGAGATTTGTAGCCTCAAGAGTGTTAACAATGTTTTTCTATGATTTGACCTAATGACCTAGTTTTTGACCGGCCATGACCCACATTCAAACTTGACCTAGATATCAATAAGGCAAACATTCTGACCAAGTTTCATTAGGATCCATTGAGATATGTAGCCTCTAGAGTGTTAACAAGGTTTTTCTATGATTTGACCTTGTGACCTAGTTTTTGACCGGACATGACCCACATTCGAACTTGACCTAGATATCAATAAGGCAAACATTTTGACTAAATTTCATAAAGATCCATTGAGATTTGTAGCCTCTAGAGTGTTAACAAGGTTTTTCTATGATTTGACCTAGTGACCTAGTTTTTGACGGGACATGACCCACATTCAAACTTGACCTAGATATCAATGAGACAAACATTCTGATTAAGTTTCATCAAGATCCAATGAGATTTGTAGCCTCAAGAGTGTTCACAAGGTTTTTCTATGATTTGACCTAGTGACCTAGTTTTTGACCGGACATGACCCACATTCAAACTTGACCTAGATATCAATGAGACAAACATTCTGACCAAGTTTCATCAAGATCCAATGAGATTTGTAGCCTCAAGAGTGTTCACAAGGTTTTTCTATGATTTGACCTAGTGACCTAGTTTTTGACCGGACATGACCCACATTTCATCAAGACAAACATTGTCATAAACTTTCATGAAGATCCAATGAAATTTGTGGCCGCTAGAGTGTTCACAAGCAATTGTGGACGGACGACGGACGACAGACGACAGACGACGGACGACAGACGAAGGACATCCAGCGATCCTAAAAGCTCACCTTGGCACTTCGTGCCAGGTGAGCTAAAAATCTTAACGTGGATGTCTAAGTCCAAAAGGGGAGATAATTCACCCAAAATACCATCTAGAATTATCCGCCTCTAGTCTGGGGCAAGTAAGGTGTTTGAGGTAAAGCGATTATTGAATAAAAACATTAGTTGCAGTGATATATGCTTGAAGAGGATGGCATTTTCTAGGTTGATCAAAAATCTTAACGTGGATGTCTTAAGTCCAAAAGGGTAGATAATTCACCAAAAATACCATCTAGAATTGTCCTCCTTGATGATTGAGGGCAGGTTAGATGTGTATGGTAAAATTATAATACAACATAAGTGATATATGCTCTAAGAGGATGGCATTTTTTAGGTTGATCAAAAACCTTAACATGCAACGCCGCGACACAAAGATGACTGTAATAGCTCTCCATATTCTTGGAATAGTTGGGCTAAAAAGGCTTATTTTGGATTAAATGAGCCATATTGATCCTCTCTTTTATTCTAACAATTAAATGTTTAAAGCAGGCTGCGAAAGCACAGTAAAACCTCTCTATTATGACCACTTATATAAGGCTAATTGCAGCATTAGACAGCACTGTGACAGCTTAAAGCAAGGTGTAAGTAAAAAGAAAGCTCCTGAGGGAGCTTCCAGTTTTATTTTCCCCTTGCTTTAACCCTTTGAACCCTAGTCCAGCATATTGGCATCATTTTCAAACAGTGTGCATGTGAAAAGTACACTTGTCCTATGCAAACAGTGAATACCCAGATCAGAGGGCTCCGAAAGGAGCCCTCTGATCAGGGTCTTCACTGCTTGTCATAATTCCAAACAGTGACGTAAACAACCCTTAAAAGCCAGAAATGGACAAGACTATAATGGAAACTGGAATTTTCCTTTTAAATTTTCAGGGAGGAAAGAGTTAAGCAGCCATATGTCTTATTCACAATATAATTAACACAATGACTGGTCATAATTGAGAGGTTTTACTGTAAATGTAAAAGTTCCAAATGCTATGAGACCTACCTATAATACACAATGAAATCTCCTTCCAAGGCTCTCACCCAGCCATACGGCACTATAATGGAGGCTGCGGTATACTTGCTGTCTACCATGTCAACATCAGCCTTCATCTCGTCTTCCTCCTTCATCACATGACCTGGCAGGAGTTTGGACGATGCCTGGCCTGGCCCAGACACCACGGACTGTGTTGCATAGTTTGAGGCTAAATGGGACGTCACCTTAGATGTAGTGATGGTGTTCAATCCATATGTCACACTAGTAGCTGATGAACGGGGAATGATGTTGGACAAGGTTGACACAACTCCAGTTGATATAACATTGGAAGTACTGACAGAATTGGCTGGTTTGGGCTGCACTGGAGTAGATAAAATCTGAGATGATGGCAGACCAATAACATTAAGCACCCCTTGTCCTGACTGGCTATCCACAGGAGCCAAATTACTCTGGTTACTGTTTTTGTTTTGATTCTGAATAGCGTTTGCAAACTGTCCAATGTTCCAAGTGTTAAAATCAGCATTCAGATTGTTGCTCTGCATATTTGCTGTCTGCAAATTGACACCTGTGTTGAGTACATCAGCACCGGAGTGGGAAGAAGTCTGACTGACAGTTACAGCATTGTAAGGATAGCCGGGATTGTTTATAAGATTATTTGGTACACCCTGTATGTTTTGTCCACTCATTACATTTGTCATAGCGTTCGGATGAAGTCCAAGTGTGTGGATACTTTGAAGGAAAGGATGTGGTAAGCTCTGTTGCTGATGATGATGCAGAAGGAAATGTCCAAAACTTGGTAGAGACTGATTGTGATTGGCTAAGTTAGGTGCACATTGGTTCTGTTGGAATAGATTGGCTATTGCTTGGTTTTGTGAGGTTATATTTACAACTGACTGATTGGCCTGAGAGGTGTTCATCCCAATCAATCCTTGATTAGCAATCTGTGCAAGAAGCTGCATCTGAGGATTTAAGCTTCCAATATTTTGCATGGTGGGGCTGGTTTTCTTTTGGCTTGTATCTATTCTTGCTCTAACCTGGTTCCCCAAGTCATTAGCTTTGAACACTGATGGTTGGGTTGCAGTTACTAATCCTGGGTTGTTATTTGTTCCATTATTGATGACTGAAGCTTGAGTATAAAGACCTTGAATTTGATTTGAAATTATATTTGAACCCAAATTTGGAACAGTACCATACATCTGCCCTTGATTAAATGACTGTTGGTTGAAATTCGGACTAAACCCTTGCCCTGATAGAAACACTCCCTGACCTTGGTTAGGAGGCAAAAGTGTGTCACCTTGAACTATCACACCACCACCTTGACCTTGAACTATCAAATTGTTGTTCTGTCCATTGGGAATCATTTGTGCTATGTTCTGATTTTGCACAGCAAACTGATTCTGATTTTGTATGGTTATCTGTTGGGTTGGGCTTTGCAAGGCTATCTGGCTATTTGGACTTTGAAGAGCAATCTGTTGGGTGGGGCTCTGGATGGCAATCTGGCCATTAGCATTCTGAAATGAAATCTGCTGGCTTGGGTTGTGCAGGGAGAGCTGGCCATCAAATGCTGCTGCTTGAACTAATTGTTGCTGCTCTAGGGGTGACAGAGTGGCTTGAAGGTTGGTTCCCATCTGTTGAGGGCTTAGCTGGAGAGCAACTCCGGTTCCCGGGACATTCTGATTGATGAGGGTGTAGTTTCTGGGCAGCAGCTGATAGTTTGTAGCATAAATTCCTCTTGGACCTAAAATAAGAAATTATAAATAAATATTTAACCCATTACCCCATAAATACGCCTTTTTTACAACATTTATTCCTCAAATGAAGAAAATAGTTCCAGTTAATACAGTCATGAATATGTACAATTAGAAATATTTTCCATATCCTTGCAGATGGTAGCTTAAACAGGCTGAAAGTAAAGCAGAATGTGCCTTGACTGCCCTTTAAGCGCATTCTGCTTTTCTTTCAACCTGTTTTAAGTGGTCACCTATCTTCTACTCTAGAAATAGGATATGCAGGGATTTCCCCAGGATTTTCTGAAGGCATGTTGAAATATGGGGATTAGGGGGAGGGTGGGGGAGGGCTCTCCCTCCCGCGCTGCGGCGAAATTTTTTGCTCTTTAATCAATGAAATAGTGCATTTTTAGCAATACATACTAGTATATGTAGTGTATACTATAGTGTGTTTGAAATAAGTATAATTCTGTTTCCTAGATCTTGTGTGTGTAGGGCTTTTGTTTTTAAGTTCAGCACCAATATTTAAGTTACAATTCATAACTAAAGTTTACTATAATACATGTACCTGCTGATTTCCCAGTACAGTTGCTGACTGCAACTTGCATTAAGCAGTTTTCCATTATTTTGCAAAAAGGATTACATTGTAAAACCTTACAAGTTGTTAAAGCACAAAAATGATAAATAGCTGAAACACATTTTAATTCACTTATTTTATACATAATTACATAAAAAATATCCAGAAACTAGGATGTGGAAACTATGAATGTCTGGACTTATGGAAAAATGTAGACGCAGTCTGGTCTCCTGTTTGAGTCCTCTAATCAGTGTCAGTGCCATAGTGTTTGGAAAAAATACTATTGACAGAAACCACAAACAACATGTAGTCGCTTGACCAAAATGGAACAGTCTTTTTAACAAATCAGTATTTGAAAGTTTAAAGCATGTGAAATGTACACACATTTTCAATTTTCTCTGCTATACATACTACACTACTGTCACACTCAATCAGATAATACACACAAATACTAGAAATGCTCACTTTTGTTTTCAAATAAATAAATTCTGAAACAGAAATGCAGAAACAAGTAGGTAGGGCTTGTGCTGCAAACAGTAGATCCAGAACAGGAAGCCCCTGGCCAGGGAAAAACTGGTTGTCTTACTTATGTTTTTGGATCATAAACTTAATCAAAGAATTTATTTGAAACGGTTAAACATTAACTTGCCACACACAGTCAAACATACACACAAACACCTACCCTTATTTAGAATTAAGTACAGTGCATGGTGATTTAAATGTATCATATTTAAACTCTTATTCCTCATAGCCATTTGAGATACGTTTTTATGACTTTACTGTTCCCTTGAGGTTAAAGAAAAGAAATTGTTTCTGTACTCTATCGAAGATAGATCTAGATACGGTAATATAATGGAGGTTTAGTAAAAAAAAATAAAAAATAATAATAATTTTTTTTTTATGTGTCAAGAACCTGTGGGTTTAGAACATAGAAAATTTCCCTGCATCCCGGCAAGTGGATGTCAAATGGAGGATTCATTTTTACTTTAAGCCTGCTCTAAACATCCATCCATCATAAAAACAGAAAACAACTTTTAACTCTGAAGAATTAATTAGACTGTTTGACTTTGTCATGAGATAAATCCAAGTCTACTTGAATATTTGTTGTCACGATTGTTTTCTGTTTCAATATTTAATCTCCAAGTATTCAATTCAATTTACCAAAAATACCAGAAAGCTATTTTAAGAGATTCATCGTTTCCCGCGTGTATGTGTTGCTTTTGTTCTTCTCTTGTAACTTATTTCCCGAAATTCCCACGAAAAACGTCTTCCACGTCGATAGCCATTGCATACGAATAAGTGCTAATTTTAAACATCGCAATTTATGTTAATTTCCTGTCATTCTAAATGGAAGTTTATAACGTCTAATCTAATTGGATGTTTTCAAAAAAAGACGCTGGGAATGGGGCCCTACCGCATTACAGAGTTATCCCAATTTTCATCACGAGTTAACTCCCCTGATAAGGAAAATGTTGTTTCCGGTTTAGTTAACGCATCATTGAGACGGTGTCGATAACGGTCATAAACGATTCGGAAAAGAATAGATCGAATGCGGTTTATTAGTTTGATACCTATATCTATATGCAGTCAAGCTCCCGTTTATCCCTATGTATTTTAATGTATTAATTTTGTTTAATGTCAAAAGCGACGGTTATTTATTTCATCGTTTTTAGCAAACCGAAAGTAGCACTGATCATACTTTTTCTATATAACAAAGAAGCTGACTTTTAACATACTTAACAGACACGGGTTTTCACCTCGGTAAAAGAACGTTAACTTGGATTAAAAGTAGATCCTGATCAGATGGTTACTATATAGGAACAGTCTCTATAATCAATGACTGTCCTCTCTGACATTATAGGTCTATAAATGCTGCCTATTACAGGTGAAAAAGGGGATATTTATTAAGACATTACCGGTATTAAACATAAACTTTGTATTATTCAGTTATTAATAATGACATGAATATTCATTAGGCAAAGGGTTAAACAGTTTACTGATCTTTTAAAATATGTTGAACGGTAAACAGTTTCTTCAAAAATGTATATTTTGTTTGTTCATTATATACCAGCAGATTTTAGTTGACAGAAATTACATAGAAATAGTTCAGCCTGTCATGCTCATAGCGCACATGGATTTCACCTCTCAAGGCTTCTGCCCAGGGGCCATAAAGCGCAAAGCATCATCACAACTAACAACAGGAAGTAACCAATTAGCTAGAAATCGAATTGTATACTGGCCCCCCACTGGAGTGCAGCTGCTGTCCCATAAGTCATCTCTGCTATGACAAGCCATAAAACGGAAGCTTAAGTCTTGGGTACACAGGCTGGAATCAAAACACACCAAACTAATTTTTTTATATAGGATCCACATTGTTATTCATGTGGGGAATAAATTTTAATCTCCTATACCATGCACTCCTTCATGTGCAAAAGCTTAACCCATTACCCCCATCATTATGCCTTTTACTCCTTTAATGAATTCCACCTTCATAAGCAACTAAATCCTCTTCATGCACTAAGCAGTCATAATTATGAAACATAGGTGATATCTTATGTCGCAGTGGGTGGTGCCTTAAAGCAGGATTAAAGTAAAGCAGGGTGCACCTTAAGGCGCATTATGTTTTACTTTCAACCTGCTTTAAGAGGTGACCTATATTCAATACTTAACACGGGCTGTGGGGTAATTGGTTTAGGTAATGGGTAAACCCATTACCCGATCGCCTGTTCCTACCTGGAAGACAGGTGTCGGTAGATTTAAAAGTACATGCTACTTTACTTTCAGCTTGCTTTAAGCTACCATCTGCTAGGATATTCAATGTTTTTAATGTTGCACATTCATGCTAATAAAAACTTTGAATTAGAACTCTTTCCTTCAATGGAGGCATAAACCAAAGGCGTATTTAAAGGGTTAATAGGAAATACATACCGTTTTAACAACATAAATACTTTAGAACCCCTCTCCTATCATTAAATGTGTACTCTATTGAAAACTCAATGTTGAAAGTAAAGCATGTATTCCATCGGTTTAGTAGATTAAAACTTTATTTCTGTTGATCTTTTACCAGTTCACTAATTATAATAGGCTTAAAACACTATCATTTATAAAAAGTTGGAACCAGATAAGATGCAGCATACATACTAACAGGCTGATCAGGGGTAGAACTGTTTCACACTCATATATGTTTTAAGTCAAAATTGATATCATGTTCTAAACTTTTATCAAGAAAGTAGGCAGTATTTTGTTTTTAAATATTAACCCTTATCATGCTATTAGCATAAATTGATCATTCCTACCGTATTTTTCCTTATTTAATCAGCTAAAATAATAAATTAAATGATAGGTATTCATAGCGGGTAGGGTTTATGGTTGATTAACAGCAACCAGAATGTGCTATGACACATCCATGTAACGGGGTTTAACCATTTACCCAATAGATGGTATTAGTTTTGAAGATAAGTGACCCCTTAAGGCAGGTTAAGGTACATTCTGCTTTAAGCTATCATCTGCTGGAAGGTCTATAACATATTTATTGAGGTGCAGATTGATGACTTATTTTAATTAGCATATGAATAAATGACATGCATAGAACGATAAAGATTTATCTATGCAAGTTTTTGTAAGTTTTATTGTAAAGTAAATGCATGTCTTAATTCTATTTTTGAACAATATGAGAGATTGCGCTTTCAATAATGTATAGCCAGGTTCTACTGTATATAATATAAGCTCTACACTAACGAGCAGACGATCTCCTCAGATTCGTGTTTGAGGATAAAGGATTTTCGATACTATGTGTACTTCACTATTGAACCGGAAACAACCGCTCATTCAGGGGGCGCTACTCTTATCACACTTTCCATGCGGGGTAACTCTGTATATCAGTAGGGCCCCATTACTTAGTCTAGATCTATTTGATAACCAATTACAAGTAAAGACATGTGACAAAGTTCGAAGCATGCCGCGCATTTGGATTTCATTTCGGAAGTTTGGAATACTGTTTGCGTCTGTTACGTGATTATAAATACGGAGTTGTGAGGAAATAAATTCTAAAAGGTAATTTATAGTCATTTAAAACATTTGTTTGTTCTGTATTTGCGGAGAATTTCCTTATTTAACAGGCCCCGTATCGAGAATATTTTTCCGAGGCGACACGCGATTTCACGTCTCATTATTCGCGGCGAATTTTCAGTCCACCGTTAATAATCTTATGAATGTTAAATTCGGGAAAAGGAATGTCCGAGATTCCGGTTTCCGCTAGTATTTATTTTTCTTTCAGCGTTGTTCGTAGCTTGAATTCCGAAAATCATTCAAGTCGCTGTTTGTAAAGTTAGCCATGTTGTAGAATCTACTCGCACTAGCGGTTTTAGAAACGTCAATCAAAAGTTTATCTCGCTCAATATGGAACGAGTCCCTGTCAATCACCGTTTAGATAAGGAAATTCGGCTCCTTATTGGTTGATGAAGCTAAGCACACGCCCGATGCGCGTGACGGCGTTTGGCATATGAAATAATTACTGGAATACACAACACAGAGCCCTGATTAAGGCTAGTCGCTGTACGGATTAAGACATGTCGGCCAGATCAAAGCATGTCGCGAAGAGACCGCCTGGAAGGAAGGCATGTCGCCTGCGACAGGCGAAAACGGCCTGAAGAAATCCCTGATATGGGGTAATGGGTTAACCCTTTCCCACATAGCATATCTCTAGTATTGAATATAGGTGTCCACTTAAAGCAGGTTGAAAGTAAAGCAGAATGCGCTTTAAGCGCATTCTGCTTTACTTTCAGCCTGCTTTAAGCTATCATCTGCTAGAGTATAAAAACTATTTTGTATTATACATATTTATGATTGTATAAATTGGAACTATTTTCTTCAGGTCAAGAATAAACTGAATGCGCTAAAAGGCGCTTCTATGGGGGGAAGGGTTAAATAACAACAGGTGCAGTAATTATAAATTCCTTTCCCAGAGCTGTTTGAACCATTATGGATCCTCTCTTTTATGGCTCCACCACACCTCCTTGGAGAAGATTCTAATGAGTATTCACTATTGACAACATAAGGTTTGGTGGTGAACTAAAGATGTTAGTGGTTGTGAAATACTTACCCCATTTCCCCATAAAACGCCTTTTTACGCATTTAATTTATTCCTCTACTGAAGAAAATAGTTCCAATAAATACTGTCACAAATAAAAATCATAAGAAATATTTTCTATATTCTAGCAGATAATAGCTTAACCCTTTCCTCCCTGAAACTTTAAATGGACAATTCCAGTTTCCATTTTAGTCTAGTCCCTTTCTGACTTTTAGAAGTTGTTTTTGTCAATGTTTGGCATTGTGACAAACAGTGAAGACCCTGATCAGAGGGCTCCTTTCGGAGCCCTCTGATCTGGGTCTTCACTGTTTGCATAGAACATGTGTACTATTCCCATTTACACTGTTTGAAAAAGACGCCAATATGCGGGACCAGGGTTGAAAGAGTTAAAGCAGGTTGATAGTAAAGCAAAATGCGCCATAAGGTGCATTCTGCTTTACTTTCAACCTGCTTTAAATGGTCACATTTCTTCAAAACTAGAAATAGGCTATGGGGTAATGGGTTAAAAGATTTGGAGCTCTGCTCTCCCTCATAGAAACTCCTTTTTATGCCGTTACTATACTGGTATAATTAACTTACGATATATATTATGTTATTATTGCACCTTTCGTTAGAACATGGGTGAAATTGTTCAAACTTCCATTTACAATACAGAAACCTTGTCTGAAATACATACATGTACAGTAAAACCTATCTATAAGGACCACTAAAATGTGTTGTGTATTTGGTGTTTACGTCAGGTGACTCATGCTGAAAGCAAGGCGGCAGTGAAACAGCTCCTTTAGGAGCTTTCTGTTTACAGGGTTACAGATAAGGTTTTTTTAAGGTGTTCTGCTTGAGAGGTGGGTGTATTGTTTGTGTTACGTTTCCTGCTTGAGTCTTTCGTATTTATTTGATGTAATTGGGTGTTTACTCCTAGATATTTTACAGAATTGGGTTTTTGAAATTTTTAATGGGTATTGGGAGTTTTAGTTATTGGGTATTATTCATATTCTGGTTAGGTTTCCAAAATTTCTTTGCTTTTTGCTACATTTCTTTGCTTTTAAGGCTTTTTGTTACTCCTTGTTGTGAAAAACAATTGCTTTTACCACAATTTTAATTGGGAAAATACCCAAATACACGTACTCCCCTTATCTGTAACCCTGTGTTTACTGTCACTTTGATTTATTCATTAAAGCTGTCACCTGTTTTTATACAATCAATTACCCTTTGTTTTAGTGGTCATATTAAATAGAGGTTTTACTGTATACTTAAGTCAGTATTAATACTGAAAACCTTTACCCATTTTGTGTTCATCGTAAACATTCTAACATGTGTTTGTTTAAAGCAGACAATCTCTCAAAAACAAGAGTTGTCAGAGAGACAACAAAGCTCGCCAACAGCACATTTAGAAACTTAAAAGCACACACTAAGGTCAAGGTCACAGAGGTCAACCTTTTTGCCTGCATGGAAAGGTCTTGTCCATATGATATACACACGCAAACCAAATATGAAAGTAATACCTCAAGGGACATAGGAATTATAAACGTTTTTCAAAACCCTAAATGCAGATTTGAAAACCTGAACCCAGGACCTAAGTTCAAGGTCAAGTCATTTGGAGTTGACCATATACACATGCATGCCAAATACGAAAGAAATATCTCAATGGATATATGAGTTATAGGCATTTTGAGAAACCTAAAGGCAGATTTCAAAACCTGAAAGTGGGTCCTAAGTTCAAGGTCACTGGGGTCAACCTTTTTGCATGCAAGGAGAGGTCTTGTCCAGATACACATGCACACCGAATATGACAGGAATATCTCAATGGACATATGAGTTATAGGCACTTTGAGAAACCTAAACGCAGATCTCGAAACCTAATTGCAGGCCCTAACTTTAAGTCACTGGGGTAAAATAACTTGTGTGCATGGAAAGGCATATATACACATGCAAACCAAATATAAAAGCAATATATTAAGGGACATAGGAGTTAAAGGCATTTTTCGAAACCTAAACGCAGGCCTTAAGGTCAAGGTCACAGGGATCAAACTTTTTGTGTGCATGATAAGCTATTACAAGTTCATATACATAATAAGTCCTTTGAGGTATTGCATTCATATTTGGTATGAATAAATTTAATTTATGCATATACCAAATATGAATGCAATACCTCAAAGGACATTCATGAGTTATAAGCATTTTTCGAAACCTAAACACTATTTATAATTGATTAATGTAAGTTTACATTTCACTCTGAACAATATGCCAATTTTTAAATTCCTAAGCTCCCTGTATGATGAGAAAGCTAAATATTATAAATTTAGCTTTCAATAAGGCAAACTGAAATAAAAGTTATCAATGGGAAAACTTTATTTTGAGCCGCCTGGATGTCCTGGCAGATGGATGTCTGCAGGAGGGTTTCATATAATACGACTGTCAAGAGGGCATATAAAAATTACAAATCTACCTTTTTATACACCTAATTTCAAAGTTGAATCTACCAGTATTGTAGACGTTATTTCATAAACTCAGGGCTCCAGATAAGAGGGAGTAAACTTCACAAATTCAACATTATCTCACTTATTTTAGCATCAAATCCTATGGTGTTATTACTCATTAGAATCGTCTCTTCGAGACGATTCTAATGAGTAGTGACACCATAGGGTTTAATGCAGCAATATAAGATTTTAGTTTTTGAAATAACCTTCTTATCTGGAGCTCTGTAAACTCTATGCATACCTATGAACTGCTGCATACCCGACGGTTGAGCCAAGTATTGCTGCTGCTGTTGTCCAAACAAAGGTTGGTTCCCACCAGCCTGTGGACTGATAACAGGTTGTATAGCTGTCTGGGACAACACTGTCTGGTTTCCTGCTGCCTGTGTGCTGACTGGCACAATATTTGTGTGTGGAAGTAGGCTTTGAGCTGCAGTCTGTTTTGCAGATGCATTTTGAGTTAGTTGAATGCCTGGCAATTGTTGAAGTATCTGTCCGCTTGATGAAGCAATGCTGTTCCCTACATTCATACCAAAGTTGATAGGTATGAATCCAGAACTATCCATTGTGAAACGTCTTGTTGAAATGAAAGTGTTTCTCCATCTTGGGATTCTTCACAACCATTTTCATGTATTCAATGATTGGAAATGTCACACAAGTTTGCTTTCTTAGAATCACTAAAAAACTTCAAATAACCACTGTTCTTCCCCGCCTGCTGTTAGTTCTTCCCCGTCTGATGTTAGTTCTTCCCCGTCAGCTGCCAGTTCTTCCCCTTCTGCTGTTTGTTCTTCCTCTTCAGTTCTTACTGTCCCTTTCTGTGCCTTTATGTTTGGCTTCTTTGGAATGTGTCCATTCCACACTAAAACCTGGAGAAAAAAGAATAACAGAAATTAAACTTAAAGCTACTTGCAACAAGTAGACATGTGGTCAATCTAGTCTAATAATACAGTCGAACTTCCATATCTCGAAGTTGGTTCTGTCGAACATACCTGTATTTCAAAGTTTAAACGTGGCTCAGCCACGTTTTAACTTTCAAATATGGGTATGTTCTACGTAACCAAGCATGAAATAATGCAGTTCATATGTCGAACTATCGGATAGTTCGAGTTAAACGAGTTCCAGATATTGAAGTTTGACTGTATATGTTCTTGTAATAGAAAAAGAAGAAGGCCATGGCCCTCAATTCGCTCACCTGAGACCATTCTACCTAAGCTGACTGGGCAACACAACATTTTGATATAGCTAAAAAACAAGAGGCCCATGGGCCATATTTTGCTCACCTGAGAATAGCTTACAAAATGGAGAGACAGAGTGATTCATGTTACCGGGCGGAGTCAATTTTGACCCCAGGAGGCTCCAAGCATAATTTGAATAATCTTGATAGAGGACCTGTAGATGATGCTATGTCAGTATGTCAAATATGTGCCAAATATCTAAGCTCTGAGACTGTGTACTAGGTTTTCAAACAAGAAGATTTTTTTAAGTTATCATTGAAAAAATATATTCTAAGCTTCTGTGACCTAGATATGCAATGGACCGGAGCCATTTCTTCAACATTGGTAAAGGACATCTAGAAGTGTCACCATACTAAATCTCAAAGCTCTGGCCTTATTAGGAGAAAAGATGTTTGAAATTAACACTATATAACTCTTTGTACAACTGTCACCTCCGGGGCGGAGCCAATTTTGACCCCAGAGGCATTTTAACACTCTTGATAGAGGATCTGCAGATGATGCTATGCTATGTGCCAAATATCTAAGCTCTGGCCCTTGAAGTTTTTGGCAAGATTATTTTTTTAGTTTTCCTTATATTTTCACTTCGGTTGCCTTGGCTGCATTGTTTTTAATTCTTTGAACAAATTTGAAAAAACTTGACCCAAGGAATATTCCTGTAAAGTTTGATTGAAATCTGTCAAGCTGCATAGGAGAGATGTCATTTGAAGCCAGGGCTTTTTTACCTTCTATAAAAGGGGCCTATAACAGGTGTCTTCCCAATTGCAAAAAGCCTCTTTTAAAATTCCCAATTTTGGTGAAAGAACTTCCCAAAAATACAATGCATTATATGATTCTCGAAAAAAGCACATATTCTGAGGATGAAACTACATTAGAAGTGTCCTATTCAATTACCACTGGTTTAAATGTTATATAACTATTATTAAACTAAAGCAACTTTCTATTTACTGTATTTATGTTGTTTTTCAAGTGTCTTGAAAGTCAAAATTTTACTTTCCCAATTTGGCTGAACACTATCGCGCTTGAATTTCCCAAAATGAAAGGCTAAGGCCCCTTCCCAATTTTTGGAAAAAAGGCCCTGGAAGCAATTGTTTACGACGACGGATGACGATGACAGACACCGGGCCATCACAATACTGAATAGGTCACCTTGGCTAATGTGAGCTATGAAGTTTAAAAACCCTAGAGTTTCAGAAGTCTTTTCTATGATTTGACCTACTACCAAGCTAGGCTGGTAGCTCTCATCAATGAATACCTGTAATCTCATGCTAGTTATGTGACAGCTGCCATCTCAGGGTCTTTAACTCTTAACTCTTATAATGGCAATACTATCTATATATAGTGAGGGAAAATATTTTTGCAGAATTCACTAGGTCACAGATTTAGTCACATTTGCTAGTTAAATTTACACTTTTATTTAAAGAACAATTTCTGATATCAAATCAATAGATCTATATGTCGCTATTAGTCTATCTTTAAACTCTTCACAATACTCCAGCGGAGTTTGTTTTTATAGTTGTTTACATGGTGGCTAGTACACAGAGCCAAAACACATCAGATTATCATTTAACCCATTACCCCATAAATACGCCTTTTAACACCTTTGGTTTATTCCTTCACTGTAGTAAATAGTTCCAATTAATACAGCCATGTATTGTTTGGTAAGAAATATTTTTATATCCTAGCAGATGGAAGCTTAAAGCAGGCTGAAAGTAAAGCAGAATGTGCCTTAAGGCACATTCTGCTTTACTTTCAACCTGCTTTAAGTGCTCACCTATCTTCAAAAATAGAAACAGGCTATGGGGTAATGGGTTAAACATCTTGGATTAAAAGTCAAATTTAGTGATTTAAATGATTGTTTTGGAACAAGGTTGGTGTATTTTTGCATCCTGACTCTATCGGAAGATGTCTTACTTTACAAAATAATGCCTAACTTTTTTAGAAATTTGATGCCCAACAAAATCCATTGGGCTTTAGATCTACACAGTTTCTAATTCATTTTGGTATTCACAGTCCAGTACCCCTTGATTTGTGATATAATTGGGTATTGGTAGGAAAATAAACTTGAATTTCTTATCCTTGTCCTTTCAACAGTGCATTCAGAGTATTGTTGTTAACTGTCTAAAATGATTTTCAGTGTTTACCTTACATAGTTCTATATATATGCAACTTTTGTTTACACACGTTCGACTAAAGTAAACTCAACGGAAGCAATCCATGTCTAAAAAATTGCGCAGCATGCAGATTTCTAATACCCAAAACCAACATAAAAAGCCACACTACGGGAAAAACCCACATCATCTCAGGACAATACACATGCGAATCAGTCAGCGTAGTTTACATAATAACATGCAAAAAATGTGGAATACAATATGTGGGACAGACAGGTAACTCTATGAGGGAACGCCTCTACGGCAGGGTTGGCCGGTAAAAACCGGGGCGGTTTTAACCGCCCGGTTTTAACCGGTTAAAACCGCCCCGGTCAATACTCCCTGAAGTGGTCAATACTGGTCAATACCGGTCAATACTCTTTTTCTGTTAAAAGAAAGCTCTTGAAGCTTTAAAAGGGTTTAATTATAGTGTAATGATGTATTACAGATACACAGGAAGCTATTTCAAGTGTATATAGGGGGTATAGGAAGCACAAAGTGGATTTTTTAAATCTGAAAAGACCACCCTGGTCGATTGAACTGACCACATCTATTGCTTCAACTGACCGCTTGTGGTCGATTGAAATGAACACTTCCGGCGGATTGAATCAACCACTCTGGTTTATTGAAAAGACCACCCTGGCCAATTGAACCAGGTGTATGGTGATTCCTGAAGTATTTGTTGACTTTATCACCTGGTCAGGAGTAATAATTATATCCTGTCCCAGCAGATTTAGTAAGTGTGCAGAGCAACCAAAAACTGTCAGGCTGAGTTCTGCTTCATCACAGATCTATCTTCTAAGTTATATGTGACTATGCATGCTGAAGACCTTGCAGTCATACTGCTCAGCAGACTCATTGGTGGCTTCCTGGGCACAAATAGGGGTAAAAAGTGTTGGTGTATAATACCCCTGTCAGTGTATAATCAAGACTGTATCAAGACATTTGATTGGTCACAGTCAGATCTATGCCACTCCCACTGCAATGACATGGGGCAACATAACACATGATAATCTGTTTTGACAGCAATTTACAGGTGTTGCAAACTTGCAAATACTTATGAATATCCCATGATTGGAAATAATAGACAAAAATGAATCTTTAACATTTAGTTATTGCCTGACTATGGGTATATGACCGTAATGGTTAATTATTTGCTGTAATATATATACAGTAATATATTCCCAAAGTGGTCAATTGAAATTTTGAGTGGTCAATTTATGTTTTTAATGGTCAGTTGAGTTGTAAGTGAGCAGTTGATTGAGTTGAAGTATTTAGTGGTTGATTGATTATGAGTATAGCTAGCCTTTTGGTTGGTAAACTCCCAAACTGATCCTAGGTGGTCAATACCGATCGATTTTCAATTGGCAAAGCCGGTCACTTCAATCAACCACTTTGTATTTCTGGTTTTATCAAATATTTACAAAATGTAATTCAAATATTTTAATCTTTAGATTAAATCATTGATATGAATATTATTCCCAGTATGCTCATCATGACAATGTGTGAATAAGATAGGTAGGGTACTAGTACTTTATTTTATAAGTAGTCTGATTGAATTGATCACATCAAATGGCCACCCGGCAAAAGACCACTTGTGGTCATTAAAGTAAAACTTTGAAAAATAACATCAAAATATCAAACTGTTATTTAAAAAGATCCTTAACAGTACAGTTTGTATGTACTGTATATATTAAACAACAATTTACATTGCTAGGGGTATGATACATGGGTTATAAGTTGGTTCGAAGTTGTCAATTGACCAGTAATGACCAGTAATGACCAGTAATGACCGGTATTGACCGGTTAAAACCAGTATTGACCGCCCGGGTGGTCAATACTCTTATTGACCGGTCGATTGCCAACCCTGCTCTACGGTCACCTAAACGACATTAGATCCAGGAACGAATATAACTTATAAGCCGATCTCCCGCCATTTTACGGGAGACGCGCACGACGTTAAAGACATGGACGTCACAGTCTACCTAGCAACGGCACGGGATATCAACATCAGACTGAGAACAGAAGAAGCCACTATACACCAGTTAAAAACCAGATCTCCGTTAGGATTAAATCTAACTCAATAACAATGGAAACAGGGAAGATTTTCAGAAGACTACCACCTGAAGGAAGCTACCAAGTTATATGTAAAGAACTGTACCAATGCACTTTCTGCAACCTGATCATCAAAGGCACAATCTACCATTAACAAGACACTTTATGAACAAACACAAAAACGCCAAAAGAAAACATGTTTGCCAGGTATGTGATAAACTGTATAGTAGAAAGGACATTCTAGTGAGACACTGCAGTACTATTCATGGAATAACTGCTACAATATTTAAGAGAGTAGTGGTAAGGCCACCACCGATTGAACCAATTGCACAGTACGTTCTCCCATTTGAAGCGATGACTATCCCCAAGTTCCGGACTACACCAGGACCATCCATAATCTCATCCACCCCACCGAAGAATAGAAAACATCCCTCCATTGACGAAATATGCGCAGAATTTAAACTTCCAGAAATAATCACACCAGTACCGGACCTATTCCATACCTACTCGTTAAATCCAGAAAACTTCACAGACTCCCTCCTAGATGACGACTCTATTAAGGACAGCAGCAGCGATGAGACCATTTGCCAAGACGAACGAGACACAGATATCAATTTTGACATTTATATTCATTCTATTTATGGACTTGTAGGATAAAAACTTAATCATATCTATATATATTCAGGACTCTTTCACCCAAAAACAAGACTTTCCATACTGCCATTCAAACCTATGTATCACCATTCATGTTTTTATCACCATATCATCTATCATCTTCACTCATCTTTTATGATGTCATCATTCAATTTATACAAATATCACGTGACTTTAGGCACCGCATTTTATGTACTTCAGGTTATACTCTTTTCTTAAAAAATCATCCCTGATGAAGTTTATTGTATAAGCGAAACGTTGGAACGAAAATAAACCGTCTTTACTGCAGCCGCTGATCGTTTGTTTCTGCTTGACTTACCTGCTACGGACTAAAGTAAAAGTTCAGTTGATCACCCGATGAAATTAAAAAGCAATTGAGTATCCGTTTGGTTTTTACCCAATCACTTTCAAATAATTGGGTTTCCTTTTGCTTTTGTTGGGTACTGTCACCCATTAGTTTTTAAATAATTGGGTATTTCACCATTTTCAATTGGGTAATTACTCGGATACTCTGCAAATCTGCTCATAAAAGAGTCTTTATGTCGGTGTACTGTGAGGTACAAGGGCCAAGTCAAAAAATATATCAAGTGTTCCCTATAACTGTACACAGAGTGGACGGGTCTATACTTAGATTATCCACGGAATTATACAAGACGGAATAGCAACTCAGCGAAGTTGAATAGGCGAGCATCTGAGCTCTCGCGGCGGTTGAATTTTGCGAGATTATGTGTCACGTGACAACATCTTCACTTTTTGCCTCGTTGTCCGCCATTTTCTGGGGTGAAAATTTACCGACTCGAGTGTTTTATTGACATTTTATAGGATTTAAACGACTTGGTGGACTTTCCTATCAATTCACGGTAATATAAACCCGTGAACAATGCTTCGAAACAGACATTTATCATATTGACTACAGATAGACATTCTTTTATCAAGTCTCGCGAGTCTCGTATGCGCCGCACGAGATTTGCGATATAGCGCGAGGTTTCAATTCCGTCAGTGTATAATTCTGTGGATTATCTATCTTAGGCACTATTTGACTTTTTTTTTAGCTGATTTGGCATGCTGTAACTTAAAATTTGTACATCGTATCTTGGCGAACAAACAGGAGCAAATGGTTTAATCTGGAGACTACAAATACGTGTAAATATAATAGCAAAGCCAAAGACATAGTTCTAAATATAATGGCATATCCACTTAATCAAAAAGTATTGTGCAAACATTAATTTAACACATGTCAGTCATTACAATTTGATACTCAAACCTGAATCATAAACTGAACTGTTTATTGGTTTTAAACTTAATTCAGACGCGTCTTATGTTAGTTGGATTTCAATGTTTTCTGCACTCCATATGCAGCATATGTGTGTGAATTTTACTTTTTTAACCGGCGTAGTTACCTCCCTTGCGTCCCATATTCAAGCAGTTCTTAATTGCGTATTTTTCACCTTTCCGTTCACGACAGACATGGGACAATCGCCAGCGACCAAAATTAGTATTTGAAGTGTTGTATGACGTTGTTTGTGTCCACACTCACAGCATGACCGCTTTGACATTTCAACCGCAAATCAGCATTACGTGGTTTTGCATAATTTTAATTCCTAGACCGAGCAGGTGCTCTGACCAAATGTAAACAACACTTTATTTGTTCGAATCACAACCTGTAATCTTACCATTTAGGAATAATCGCATTTGTATTGGTGAGAAAAGTTTTCTTTAGTTCTTGTAAAGTTGTTTTACGGTGGTTTACGTAAGTCGGGATGTAATAGAACGACCCGAACGCCAAAATTTGTGTTTTTATAAAAACGCGATTTTCATGGCGCATGCGTATAGTCCCACAATGCATCATTAACCTAATTTGCACCAGCTGCAAACTGATGATTTCTACTTTCGGTTTTGGAATCCAAATAAACATTAACGAAAATTTATTAAAAATCACGAGCTTCCGCGAGTCTATCAGTGGTTAATTTTATCTTATGATTAAAACTTAATCCTGAAATACTACTCAATATTTACCCATTCACTAAATAGTAAAAAATATTAATCTATTCTAGACCACGAACTTGATGAAGTCTTCATTCGTGATTAGACCAAATAGCATGGTTTTGTATGCTTTGGGATTCACTTGCCAACCTTTTCCATTACAGGGCCAACTACGTATTATCAGGATTAGATGTAATCTATGTCTCTGGTATTATCATCAAAACTGTATTGCTACGACAACCTATATATATGGGTATTATATAATAGAGTACACGTATTGCTACGAAGTCAGTTCAGTGTTTACATACAGTGAGAAATGTTTGTCTACGAAAACAAAGTTGCCTTCGTAGCAATACAAATCTGTTAAAATATCCATATTAAAGTGGTCGTAGCAAAACATTTTCGGGATACAGTTGGTCCCCAGTGTACAGGGCTACCACAAACTGCTCATAATTTTTTTTTTAAGCGCGATTTTAGGAAAACTGCATTCCCTCCCTACATCGACCCTCCAAACAACGACTCCCTCCTTACAGCGACCCTTGTCGCTGTTCCCTAAACAGTACAATAATCGATAATACCTATTCACAACTGCAATGTCGTCTGCATAAAAGTGTCGTCTGCTATTTGTCTCAAAGTTACATAAAGGGCATTTTGACAGAAAAAACTTAATGACGAGTGAGCTGTTTGCAAATGTCCCTCCCTATATCGACTCCCTTCGAACAACGTACACACTTTTTGTCTCCCGTTGGGTGTCTGTAGAGAGGGAGCGCTGTAGTACCTTTAGCACTTTCACTACCAGGCTCTTAATATAACTAACACTAACATAATTATGCAAACAGTAAAGCGGTGTCTGAGAAGGATCCAAAATTTTTGACACCCATTGCAATGTTTCCTCTAGTAAAATCGGCATACAATCCCAGATTTTACAAATAAGACCAGAAGAAAAATGTAAACAGACGATATTAAAGCAGCGACTGGGTTAGACGGCAGTGAAACAGTTAGAAACGCACTAATCGTGAGGCGACGGAATTATACATATACATATACATGTATTGTGTATAATTCAACGGTGAAGCCATTTTAATTGTTCAAAATTATTATTATATCACATAATTACAGGAATTAATCGGAACTATTTGGTGTTAAAATCACAACAATTAAAACGCTCCCAAAAACGCATCCATTTTTGAGGTCAGTAGGTCAAAAGTCAAGGTGATTCAGTAATGATACTGAATGACCTTGACTTTTGACCTACTGACCTAAAAAAGAAATAGGGGTCATATACTCATCATGAATCACATATGTAAACAATCTCCGCACCGTAACTTTATAGAAAGCATATTAGGGGGACATATCTTGAGCGGCGAGTTCATAAAACGCCATTTTTACCATTACATTCTATTGACTTGAACAGCTTCAGCTTGGAAATATAATAACAGTGATTATTTTATTCAACGTTACGAGTCACAGTGTCCCGTGAAAACTAAAGAAATCTGCTATACCACCATAGTCAGACTCCTTATGGACTATATCATGGATCAATCATATGGGACCCATTCATAGAGTAGATCTATAACATCCGTAAACTGGAACAGTGCAGCCAGGTCAGTCAGAATGGTTTTCTCGGACCACAGAAAGCAGAGCGTAGGTGGAGCCTATGTCACCATAATGTATAGAATTGTTTATCATCTTGTTGACGTTCCAACCTTCCATCTCATTCATGGACTATCAACCCTTTGCCCGATCCTTATGCCTCAGAGACCTTCCTACACGTACCTTTCATCGATACTGGGGCTTACTTGTCATAGAGGATACATTCGTTTATTTGATGGGGACTAACCCATTTGTGCCCACAATCCCATATATGGGACATAGGCAAACAGTGTAGACTCTGATCAGACGCCGCATTATGCGGCGTCTGATCAGAGTCTACACTGTTTGCTGATAGGAATTTCAATATAAAACAAAACGAAAATGAAAATTTTGACCAGGCATCCCTTTGATAAAAAGGACTTATCCAATTATAAGCATGGAAGAATCCACTGGGCACAAATGGGTTAGTGGTTGTTGTTTCTAAGGAGGATTTACGCCCACTCAAAGCAATGTTATGATGCATCATCCCATTCCTTGCAGCTTTGGTCAATATCGGCTCATCTTTGTTGGGACGCCAATAAGGAGTATCTCCTTTGCCAAGAACTATAAATAAAAGACAGGCATATACACCCCCCCCCCCCCCCCCCAAGAAAAGAAAGAAAAAAAAGAAAGAAAAAAAAAATAAATAAATAAATGTATCAGCGCTCTCTCTCTCTAAATATATATATCTAGATCTATTTTTATGCCCAAAAAATCGCCATTGCCTATGATGCTCGCTAGGTACATGTAGGTCACGGCCCGCTGATACAGTGGTGAATCTGTTATTCTTTCCCAATAAACGTGTTTACGCTAAAACTATTATTTGCAGTGCAAACAGTTTGGAGTCTGATCAGGCTCCAAACTGTTTGCCACCAAGATAAACAAGAATTATCAGAATTGTCCAAAAGTTGTTCTTTTCTACGTTTTAGGGCTTTGCGTTTGCGTACGTTTGCGTTTAAACGGGAAAGAATAACAGATTATCCACTGTAGCTATATAGTCTAACCAGCGCCAGCGTTTTAGCACACTGCAAGTGTTGTTGTTTTTTCTTCTTCAAAACTTAGGTGAATTTTCATAGACGGGTTTAATATCATTAACATAAGGATTCTCAAACATTATACTTTTGATTTAAAATTTAAAAAAAAAACTGTTTATTTATTCATTTAAAATGAAATATTAGATCTAAGTTTACAAGCTTTTTTCTTAATATTTCACAGGAAACAGTAGTTGCAAGTAAGGCAAACTACTACGGAAGGCGGATATAGTGCCACTTTAAGAAATATATGATTCTATCTTCTTTTTTTTAAAATTCAAGTTATTATCTCGAAAATTCAAGATACTATCACGAATGAATAACGTTGTCATTCATACGTGATACTATGATATCTTGAAAATTCAAGACTACCTTGAAAATTCAAGATAGTATCTTGAAAATTCAAAATGTTAACTTGAAAATTCAAGATCATAATTTGAAAATTCAAGATACAAGATAAGTTTCTTGAAAATTCAACATACTAGATATCTATCTTGAATTTTCAAGTTAAGAAAATTCAAGATATTATCAAGATAGCTATGTTGAATTTTCAAGATAGTATGTAGAATTTTCAAGATAATATGTTGAATTTTCAAGATAATAACTTGAATTTTCAAGAAACTTATCTTTCATATAGATATTAATTTGAAAATTAAAGATAGATCTAGTAACTTGAATTTTCAACATAATAGCTAGATCTGGAGTATTTGTTACGAAAGCTGAGTCTCGTATAAATATTCAAGGAGGAATTAAAGTATTAAAGGCATATATATAAGGTCAAAGGGTTAAAATTCAGATTAAAGAGAAATAGTTTAATTTATTTCTAGCTCATCTGATCACAGCTCAGGGTGGGGTTTTGTGATCCGTTGTGTCGAGTGGGTTTTAGCCTGGTTTAATCATCACGAAATTCAACATTTCACGCATCTCCGGCCAATATACCGAAGGAAACCGAACTGAACCGAACTGAAAATGGCACTTGCATGTCAAAAGAATAGTTATCTCAAAGAGGTTTGAACACATTTTTCTTTTTTTTTGTTAACCATAAATAATTTAATCCGGTTGAGGAGGAACTGATTGAACTTGCAAAGGCTATCACTACTTTTGGTTCATTTTACTTTATTCGGCCCAAGCCATTTCGACCCACTATCTTTCTTGGTCGGCATTGATGTAATCGAATACTATTCTAATTATATAAATAAACTGTTTTTTTGCATACCTGGTCAATTTCGGTTAGAAATTCCAAACGTTTTCTAACTTTTAGGTCACCTCCCCGAAGTGAAGGGGGTGGGGTGGGGGGGGGGGTGTTTAGGCTTTACAGAAATGTTGAACAAGTCTCATCAATGAACCCATGTGGCGGCATACTAATTTTGTGACAGGTGCTGTCTCAGGTGTGAGGCATAGGTGCATGACAAATACTTTACCCCAGGCATCGGCATCAGCGTCTGGACTGGATATCATAAACTATAGGTGATGGGTCAATGAAACTTAACCATAGATTGCCTTTAATGAGTACAGCATTTTGAAACGTAGTTCAGTGACCTTGACATTTGACCTTGACCCCTTATGTCAACATTAAGGTATCCATTAAGGTAAACATTAAGTTTATTCTGGACTTAAAGTCTGTTCTGGCTACGGTCTTGAAACATATGCTAATGCACATCAATTAGTACACCAAGATGCACCACAGTTTGGTGACCTTTGACCTTGACCTCTAGGGTTTGTGTTAAAGTCTGTTCTGAACTAACAACTGCACCTATGGTTACAAAACTTCATAATTTTTATTATGCTGCTGGACCCCAATGAGTAAACAACATTGCACTGCAATTTGGTGACCTTGACCTTTAACCTCTAGACTTTAATGAGTACAGCATTTTAAAACGTAGTTGGATGACCTTGACCCTTGACTTCTGGGATCAATGTGAAGGTTTAAACCGTTTTGCGTTGAGTCTATTCATAATTTAATCTGTTCTGGCCTAACTACTTCAAGTTTGGTGACCTTGACCTTTAGGGTCAACTTTAAAGTTTTGCGTTAAAGTCTGTTTTTGGGCAAACGACTGCACCTACGGTGAAGAAACTTCATATGCTGATGCTCCTCAATGAGTAGACCACCATGCACCACAGTTTGGTGACCTTGACCTTTGTCATTGACCTCAAAGGTCAACCTTAATGTTTTGCGTCAAAGTCCGTTCTTTGCAGGAGGTGAGCTTTGTAATCTTTGATAACTTGTTCTGGTTGGCATTGATTTAACTTATTCAGACACATTGGTCAATCTGCCAGGCCATTTTGGGAAATCTGCAATGTTTGATTTGGGATTTTTTGTGCGTGAAAAATTATTTTTTGAACTCACCTTCACGAAGTGAGGGCGTCTTCTGCTATACCGTCAGCATCTGGACTGGATGTCATAAATTTTAAGGGCTAGTTCTATGAAATTTGAACCTTAGATGCACCTTAATGAGTACAGCATTTTAAAACGTAGTTGGATGACCTTGACCCTTGACCTCTGGGGTCCATGTTAAGGTTTTGCTTTAAGTCTATTCATAATTTAATCTGTTCTGACCTTGACCTTTGACATTGACCTCAAGGGTCAACCTTAAGGTTTTTGCGTTAAAGTCTGTTCTTTGCAGGAGGTGAGCTTTGTAATTTTGATTACTCGTTCTGGTTGGAATTGATTTCAATTATTAAGGCTAAATGATCAGAAAAATCTTTTCTATGTGATTTTAAACTTGTTGAGTTTGTCAGGAACAATCTGTATAAAAAAGAAAAATAAAAAAAAAAAGAGTCCAACTTTGGGTTTTTAGCTCAGCTGGCACAAAGTGCCAAGGTGAGCTTTTAGGATCGCTGGATGTCTGTCGTCCGTCTTTCTGTTCGTTAACACTCTACCAGCTACAAATCACATTGGATTTTCATGAAACTTTGTCAAAATGTTTGCCTCATTGATATCTAGGTCAAGTTCGAATGTGGGTCATGTCCGGTCAAAAACTAGGTCACTAGGTCAAATCATCGAAAAACTTTGTTAACTCACTAGAGGCTACAAAATCTCATTGGATCTTAATGAAACTTGGTCACAAACTCACAATGTCCGTCTTATTGAAATCTAGGTCCATTTTGAATGTGTGTCATGTCCAGTCAAAAACTAGGTCACTAGGTCAAATCATCGAGAAACCTTGATAACATTTTAGAGGCTTCAAACCTCTTTGGATCTTATTGAAACTTAGTCAATATGTTTGCCTCAATCAAATCTAGGTCAGTTTCGAATATGGGTCATGTCCTGTCAAAAACTAGGTCACTAGGTCGAATCATCGAAAAACCTTGTTAACAATCTAGAGGCTTCAAATCTCTTTGGATCTTAATGAAACTTGGTCAGAATGTTTGCCTCAATGAAATCTAGGTCTATTTTCGAATGATGGTCATGTGCGGTCAAAAACTAGGTCACTAGGTCAAATCATTAAAAACCTTGTTAATACTAGAAACATGGTCACAATGTTTGCCTCAATGAAATCTAGGTCAAGTTTGAATGTGTGTCATCTGCGGTCAAAATATAGGTCACTAGATCAAATCATAGAAAAACCTTGTTAACACTCTCGAGGCTACAAATCTCTTTGGATCTTAATGAAACTTAGTCAATATGTTTGCCTAATTGATATCTAGGTCAAGTTAGAATGTGATTCATGTCCTGTCAAAAATTAGGTCACTGGGTCAAATCATCAAAAAACCTTGTTAACACTCTAGAGGCTACAAATCTCATTGGATCTCAATGAAACGTAGTCAAAATGTTTGCCTCATTGATATCTAGGTCAAGTTTGAAGGTGGGTCATGTCAGGTCAAAAACAAGGTCACTAGAACAAATCATAGAAAAACAGTGTTAACTCTCATGAGGCTGCAAATCTCATTAGATCTGAATGAAATATTGTCAGAATATTTGCCTACATCAAATCTAGGTCAAAATCATATGTGGATTGTGTCTGGTCAAAAACTAGGTCACTAGGACAAATCATAGAAAAAACTCGTTAACACTCTAAAGGTTTATTGTGGGTCATGTTCTAGCTCACTATAGGTTAAATTTACATGGTGTACCAGGTGAGCGATTTAGGGCCATAGTGGCCCTTGTTTTGGCTAGAATTGGGATTTTATTTTTTAGCTCACCTCCAAGAAGTGAGGGGGGCTTATGCTATAACCTCGGCGTCAGCGTCCGGACTGGATATCTTAAACTATAAGGGCGAGGTCTATGGAAGTTGAACCATAGATGTGCCTTAATGAGTACAGCATTTTAAGTTTTTGCATCAAAGTCTGTTCTTTGCAGGAGGTGAGCTTTGTAATCTTTGATTACTTGTTCTGGTTGGCATTGATTTCAATTATTAAGGCTAAATGACCAGAAAAAAGGCCTATTAGCTATTTGTTTCTCAATTGATATACTTTCAAAATTGTTCAAAGAATTTTGATCCGTCAAAAAACATGGCCACCAGAGGGCGTGGTCAATTTCTGTATTTACATCATATTGACAAACATAGTCAAAACTTTATGATTTTCTATGGTGGAAGAATAAAATAAAGGCGTAAAAAGACAAATGAAAATGGGTTAAAGTGGAATGAATTGTTTGTTGTAGTTGACAGCTACTGTTAAATCCTGTACACCAGCAGAACTGAAGGTCAGCACCAATGGCAAGAAGGAGGTGGTAAGAGGCTTTGAAGTGATTCTAGATGACACAGTCCTATTTCCTGAAGGAGGAGGCCAGGTGACTCTATTTCTGTGCCCCAGGGGCAATGCAAAGTCCAAACATTTTACCATGGTTTCATTGTTTAACACATTACCCCATAAATACACCTTTTGAAGTATTTAATTTATTCTTTCACTGAAGAAAATAGCTCCAATTTATACAGTCATAAATACCCCATAAATATGCCTTTTTACGTACATGTATTTAATTCATTCTTTCACTAAAGAAAATAGTTCCAATTTATACAGTCATAAATATGCACTAGTTATGAAAAATATTTTCCTTATTCTAATATATGATAATTATATGGTAGCATAAAGCAGGCTGAAAGTAAAGCAGAATGCACCTTAAGGTGCATTCTGCTTTACTTTCAGTCTGCTTAAGTAGTCACTTGTCTTCAAATCTGGAAACAAGCTATAGGGTAATGGGTTAACTCTTTGCATGTTAAATATAAAGCATCCAGATGATACGCTGCGTAATGACCCTGTTTTCACAAAAAAAAAGAAAATTCTAAATTTAGAAAAACAATAGACAATAAAATTTAATGTAGCTGACGAAAAATTACTTAGCGTTAAAAAAGTTAAAGTTCAACAGTTTAAGTTAAATTCTGTGTTTTGGGATTATTTTGGCAGATATTTGGAGGGGGCTTTTATTAAAAGGGGTGTGTTTAAATGGGGAGTATAATGTATGTGAATTACTTGATTAACCCCATCAACAATTGCTGTTATTTGGCCCCCTAAATTTAGCTATATATATCTACTATGTAATAGCTACTAAATGTAAGCCTTATACTAATGTGGAAACAGTTTAAACACTTGAAGCGGGTTGAAAATAGGCCGAAAGGGCATGTATGAGCTTTCGGCCTTACTTTTCAGCCAGCTTCAGAGATTGTTTCGTAAAATATTGTACAGCTGAAGGGAGGTAACTCTTAGAACATAATATACTCTTTGAAAACTGGGTTATCTCCCTTGCCCTATAAAATAACTTTTGGGCTGCTATTATGAGGCATATTTATAAATGTTGAGTTAGCCATAATCTCATGTGGATCCAGGTCTGATATGTAGTTGGAGCCAAAACTTTTGTATGGGCTGCTGGTCTGTAGGAAAAATGGATCTACACAACTTTATATTGATCCTCAAGTATGCTCAGTGTTGTCTTCAAAAACATATGTGATAGCTCCAGCAAGTGGGTCCAGGTCAGATTTAGTGCCAAACCGATATGTCTCGGGCTACTGGTCTATCTATGATCTGGATCCTCTAGCTATGCAAAAATGTGAACCTGTCATCTTTTAAATTTTATTATTTAACATAGTATTGCATAAAAATATATTTTTAACTATGATTATACTTATGATCTCACCTTATAGAAAGCTTTTATAGGAGTCTCTTATAGAAGTCTCTTAACTATTTTAATGCATATTTTATTACAGATTGTTTGTTTAAATTGTTACTGGATAATCTTGTTATGTCGGACAATAGCTTAAAGCTAGTGTTAGTATGTTTGACTGAAACCGACTATAAATAAAGATTATCTTATCTTATCTTATCTTAGCTCTTGAGCAATTTGATTCAGGAAACTACAGAGCTCCATAATTATAAGAGGGAGTAAACTGGACAAATCCAACATTTTTTAGAGATGATACTAATGAGTTGTCTCACCATAGTATGATAGGGTAACTGGGTTTAATGCAGACATAAAGATTTTTATGCCCCCCGGCATCGACAGATGAGGGAGCATATAGTAATCGTCCTGTCCGTCCGTAACCAGGTCAAGTAGATTTTACCGTTTCGTCTAGCATCAACATCGCTTATTCAAATGCTTGGATACTTATACAGTTGTTGCCTTGGACCATTCCCTAGCCACCAATAATAACCAACCTTGATTTTGACCTTGACCTTGACCTAATTTGGACTTAGAATATTTTGAATGGGCTATTTCTTGGTTAACTAGATTTTACCGATTCGTCTAGCATCAACACCGCTTACTCCAATGCTTGGATACTTATACAGTTGTTGCCTTGGACCATTCCCTATCCACCAAAATCACTGAACCGTGATTTTGACCTTGACCTTGACCTAATTTGGATTTAGAATATTTTGAATAGGCTATTTCTTGGTTAACTAGATTTTACCGTTATGTCTAGCATCAACACTACTGACTACAATGCTTCTATACTTATACAGTTATTGCCTTGGACCATTACCAACCCACCAGTAATACCCAAGCTCAGTTTGACCTTGACCTTGACTTATTTGGACTTAGAAACGATTCAGAATATATTGTCAAGGATGCCACCGGGGGCATAAGCCAGGGATTTCCCCAGGATTTTCTGAAGGCATGTTGAATTTGGGGCATAGGGGGAGGGTGCGGGAGGGCTCTCCCTCCCGCGCTGCGGCGAAATTTTTTGCTCTTTAATCAATGAAATAGTGCATTTTTGGCATTAAGTTTTCATTTATTCACCCCCACCCACTGGTGGCCTTGTTGTTTGAGCAAGGAAGATTATTGGAAGAAAACTGGCAAATGGTCACCCATGAATCATCATTTGTGTACAATACTTCTTAAATCAGAACAACAGTTTCAGAGAAGAAAAAAAATTGAATTTTTTTCCATACAGAAATAATAGGAAAACTTGCCCCTCCCACTGGTGGCCATGTTTTTTTTAAATAACAAAACGATTTTAAGAAATCTGGTAGAGTATCATCAATTGACCATTTGTGTAAAATTATTTTTTAATTTGGACCAGTAGTTTCAGAGAAGAAGATTTTTTAAAGTTTTTAGTAAACAGTAACATAAGGAAAACTTGCCCCACCCACTGGTGACCATGTTATTTAAGATAACAAAATGATTTTAAGGAATTTAGTAGAGGATCATCAATTGACCATTTGTGTAAAATTATTTTTTTAATTTGGACCAGTAGTTTCAGAGAAGAAGATTTTTAAAGTTTTTAGTAAACAGTAACAAAAGGAAAACTTGCCCCACCCATTGGTGGCCATGTTATTTAAGATAACAAAATGATTTTAAGGAATTTAGTAGAGGATCATCAATTGACCATTTGTGTAAAATTGTTTTTAATTTGGACCAGTAGTTTCAGAGAAGAAGGTTTTTAAAGTTTTTAGTAAACAGTAACATAAGGAAAACTTGCCCAACCCACTGGCGGCCATGTTTTTTAAGATAACAAAATGATTTTAAGAAATCTGCTAGAGGATCATCAATTGACCATTTCTGTAAAATTATTTTTAATTTGGACCAGTAGTTTCAGAGAAGAAGATTTTTAAAGTTTTTAGTATACAGTAACATAAGGAAAACTTGCCCCACCCACTGGCGGCCATGTTTTTTTAAGATATCAAAATAATTTTTTAAGAAATCTGGTAGAGGGTCACCCATGAATCATTTGCATAAAATTACTTTCAAATCGGACCAGTAGATTTTGACAAGAAGATTTTTAAAGTTTTCACTATATAGCCATATGAAGAAAATCTGCCCCACCCACTAGCGGCCATGTTTTTTAAGAAAGGAATTTTTTTTCTTGAGGTTAAAGAAAAGAAATTGTTTTTGTACTCTATCGAAGATAGATCTAGATCTACGGTAATATAATGGAGGTCTCGTAAATATATATATATATATTTTTTTTTTTATGTGTCAAGAACCTGTGGGTTAAGAGAGCATGGAAAATTTCACTGCATCCCGGCAAGTGGATGTCGAATGGTGGATTCATGTTTACTTTAAGCCTGCTCTTAACATCCATCCATCATAAAAACAGAAAACAAATTTTTAACTCTGTGAAGAATTAATTAGACTGTTTGACTTTGTCATGAGATAAAACCAAGTCTACTTGAATATGTGTTGTCACGATTGTTTTCTGTTTCAATATTTAATCTCCCAAGTTCTATTTACCAAAAATACCAGAAAGCTATTTTAAGAGATTCATCGTTTCCCGCGTGTACATGTATGTGTTGCTTCTCTTGTAACTTATTTCCCGAAACTCCCACGAAAAACATCTTCCGCGTCGATAGCTAGCCATTACCTACGAATAAGTGCTAATTTTAAACATCGCAATTTATGTTAATTTCCTGTCATTCTAAATGGAAGTTTATAACGTCTAATCTAATTGGATGTTTTCAAAAAATGACACTAGGAAGCATGCCGCGCATTTGGATTTCATTTCGGAAGTTTGGAATACTGTTTGCGTCTGTTACGTGATTATTAATACGGAGTTGTGAGGAAATCAATTCTAAAAGGTAATTTATATTCATTTAAAACATTCGTTTGTTCAGTATTTGCGGAGAATTTCCTTATTTAACAGGCCCCGTATCGAGGATATTTTTCCGAGTCGACACACGATTTCACGTGTCATTATTCGCGGCGAATTTTCAGTCCACCGTTAATCATCTTTTGAATGTTAAATTCGGAAAAAGGAATGTCCGAGATTCCGGTTTCGGCTAGTATTTATTTTTCTTTCAGCGTTGTTCGTAGCTTGTTTTCCGAAAATCATTCAAGTCGCTGTTTGTAAAGTAGGCCTAAGCCATGTTCGGCATGTTGTAGAATCTACTCGCATCAAAACCAGAACTAGCGGTTTTAGAAAACGTCAATCAAAAGTTAATCTCCCTCAAAATGGAACGAGTCCCTGTCAATCACCGTTTAGATAAGGAAATTCGGCTCCTGATTGGTTGATGAAGCTAAGCACACGCCCGACACGCGTGACGGCGTTTGGCATATGAAATAATTACTGGAATACACAACACAGGGCCCTGATTAAGGCTAGTCGCTCTACAGATTAAGACATGTCGGCCAGATCAAAGCATGTCGCGAAGAGACCGCCGGGAAGGAAGGCATGTCGCCCGCGACAGGCGAAAACGGCCTGGGGAAATCCCTGCATAAGCGTTTATTGAACGCAGCCTTGTTGTTTTTGAAATACCCCCATTATCTGGGGCCCTGAAACATCAGTATGGGTATCAAACAGTTGGATCCTGTTCAGACACCCAGTTACTTAGTATCTGATCAAGCTCAATCTTCTAGTTTATACCAGGGCTGAATGTTATAAAGAGTTTGAGTTGAGTCTGTATTCGTTCTCAAGCATTTGATTGGTCAGATTTGAGCCTAGGCTCAAATCTGACCAATCAAATGCTTGAGAACATTCTTAGACTATGCTCAAAAGCTTTATAACCTTGGACCCAGTGCAGCAAGAGTAAGATTGTGAAAGGGTTGAGACTTGAGTCATATTGAGATAACCCATTCCGTCAGAAATACACCCTTTTAAGCCTCTAATTTATTCCTCCACTTGAGAAAATAGTTCCAATTTATATGCAGATGGTAGCTTAAAGCAGGGTAAGAGTAAGAGTAGCCCAAACTTACTTTCATCCTGCTTTAAGTGGTCACCTATCTTCAATATAAGAAACAGACTATGAAGTAAAGGGTTAAATAAGATATGTAACATCTACTGTTATTTTTCTCTTTTCAGCCGGATGACAGAGGAACAGTAAGTGAGAAGTTAACTTAGAAAATAATTTGAAGTCCATAAGTATAAATCTTCAGCTAAACATTTTATGTTTAAATTTCAAGCTTGGCCACTCTTGAAAATATTTATAACCTCTGATGTTCACTCAATGGATTAAATTTCTATCTTATACTGAAAAAAACCCAGTTATCCTCTATTTAAAAGCTGTTCAAAGAATTTTGATCCTTCAAAAAACATGGCCACCAGAGGTTGTGGTCCTTTACCTTATTCCATGATATCATTTGAAAAGTGAAAGAACCTTCTAGAAGTTGTAATTTTCATTATATCTTAATGACATTTTGTTTGTGTCATATCATTGCAATGATCAAGTTTAGGTCATACATGAATATCGGTCTTGTAGGGTCATAAAGTAGGTCAGCTGGTCAAATCGCAGAAAAAGCTTTTGGCCAATCCAGGGGCCATATTTTTAGTCCAAACTTCTTTAAACTTGTTTAGAATTATCATCTTGACAAAATCTAGGCAATATTTGAAAGTATGTTACAATACATGTAGGTTCAAAAGTAGGTCAGTAGGTCAAAACATAGAAAAAGCTCCGAAAGTCTTTAGGAGCCATATTTTCAGTCTCAAAATCATAAAACTTGCTCAGAATGATCACCTTGATGAAATCTAGGCACTGCTTGAATAAGGGTTACATTAGATTCAAAAGTAGGTCAATAGGTCAAAACATAGGTAACATTGGCATGTTTAGACCCTGTGAATTTCTTTTTGTATATACTGGTAGCATACAATGGGAAAACTAGTTGCCCCTAACTGCTCCTACACTATTAGATGAATTTGCACCAATCTTTCGAAGAATAACAACTTATATGTTTTGGTCATGTGATTTGGAATTTTACATTGCAGCCATTTTGACTGAAGAAATTCAGTAGTGGGATACTTGTACCAGAAAGACATGGCTTTCTCTCAAAAACTAATTATACTTTAGTAGGCATGGTCACTTCTGAACTTCATTAGAACAAATATTATTGTCCAGAAACCAAAGCAAAACCTAAAATTCTTGTAAGATATTTAAGTGCATTAGGAGACTGCCACGGGCTGCAAACTTCAAATAAATATGATTCTGAATCATAGTCTCAAAATGATATTGGAATATTGGTTGCATGAATTTGCTAGTTTCATCAAAACTTTTATTTTATTTTATGTGCAATCCTATTACTAAGGTATGCACCTACATGTATTTAGATTTACAAAATGTCCCCTTCTTGAACTTCTGTTTTTAGCTCACCTGAGCCAAAGGCTCAGGATGAGCTATTGTGATCGCTCTTCGTCCGTCGTCCACCGTCCGTCTGCCGTCGTCCGTCCACATTTTCAAACAACATCTCCTCAGAAACCACTGACCCGATTTCAACCAAACTTTGTCAGAAGCATCAGTGACAAGGGGGAACGAAATCTTGTTCAAAAATTTTGGCTAGAGTTATTCCCCTTGCTGTGGGACCAGGTTTTCTAACATGACCGTATAGACAACTTTTAATGCATAAGAAAATCTTAAAAAATCTTCTTCTCAGAAACCCAAAGGCCCAGACCTTTGATATTTGGTATGTATCATTACCTTGTGATTTTCTAGCAAGATTGTTCAAATTTTGACCCTGGGGCCAAAAATGGCCCCGCCCTGGGGCTTATCAGTTTTTCTTAGGAAAATCTTTAAAAATCTTCTTCTCAGAAACCGTTTGGCCTAGATCATTAATATTTGACCTGTAGCTTTGCCTTATGGTTCTCTACCAAGATTGTTCAAATTATGACCCTCGGGTCAAAATTTGCCCCGCCTCGGGGCTTATCAGTTTTACATAGACTTATATAGGAAAACCTTTACAAATCTTCTTCTCTGAAACTGTAAGGCCCAGATCTTTAATATTTGACATATAGCTTTTCCTTGTGGTCCTCTACAAGATTGTTCAAATTTTGACCCTGGGGCCAGAAATGGCCCTGGGGCTTATCAGTTTTTCTTAGGAAAACCTTTAAAAATCTTCTTCTCAGAAACCGTATGGCCTAGATCATTAATATTTGACATGTAGCTTTGCCTTATGGTCCTCTACCAAGATTGTTCAAATTATGAACTCCGGGTCAAATTTGGCCCCACCCCGGGGCTTATCAGTTTTATATAGACTTATATAGGAAAACCTTTAAAAATCTTCTTCTCTAAAACTATAAGGCCCAGGTCTTTAATATTTGACATGTAGCTTGCCTTATAGTCCTCTACCAAAGTTGTTCAAATTATGACCCCCGGGTCAAAATTGGCCCCACCCTGGGGCTTATCAGTTTAACATGGACTTGTATATGAAAACCTTAACAAATCTTCTTCTCTGAAACTGTAAGGCCCAGATCTTTAATATTTGACATATAGCTTTGCCTTGTGGTCCTCTACCAAGAGTGTTCAAATTATGATCCCCAGGCCAAAAATGGCCCCACCCTCGGGCTTATTAGTTTTTCATAGGAAAACCTTTAAAAATCTTCTTCTCTGAAACCGTAAGGCCCAGATCATTTATATTTGACATGTAGCTTTGCCCTATGGCCCTCTACCAAGATTGTTCAAATTATGACCACTGGATCAAATTTGGCCCCACCCCGGGGCTTATCAGTTATATGAGCTATATCAAAATGTTGTCTTGCCCAGTCAGCTTCTATGGTACAATGTCTCAGGTGAGCGAAATGTGGCCCTCTGGGCCTCTTGTCTGTGAATAGAATAATTATTATGGCTGTTTCTGTGTACAGATAAATGGTGTACCGGTACACAGTATAACAAGGCGTGGCCGAGAAGCTGTGAACTTTGTTAGCCAGGAAATCCCTGCAGGAACTGAGGTTATCCTGGAAGTGGACTGGGCAAGAAGATTTGACCACATGCAGCAGCACTCAGGTAACGAGAAGTTAGACCATGGGGAAGGAGCTACAGTCAAATCTGTGTTAACGCATTACCCAATAGCCTGTTTCCAGTTTTAAAGAAAGGTGACTTCTTAAAGCAGGTTGAAAGTAAAGCAGAATGAGCCTTAAGGCGCATTCTGCTTTACTTTCAGCCTGCTTTAAGCTATCCTCTGATAGAATAAAGAAAATATTTCATATGGCTCATATTCATGACTGAATAAATTGGAACTATTTTCTTCAGTGGAGGAATAAATTAGAGGCGTAAAAAGGTGTATTATGGGGTAATGGGTTAAGCCACCACTGACTAATGTAGCATGTTGATAGTTAAAGGCAGGTGGATGCTTAATACAGGACAAATGTAATGCAGAAAGCTTTCTGCATTATTTATATCCCGCATTAAGCTGCCACCTGTCATATAGTATATAAAGTAGATTGGGCAAGAAGATTTGACCACATGCAGCAGCATTCTGGTAATGAGAAGTTAGACCATGGGCAAGGAGCTACAGTCTAACCTGTGTAAACCCTTTGAACCCTAGTCCCGCATATTGGCATCCTTTTCAAACAGTGTACATGTGAATAGTACACTTGTCCTATGCAAACAGTGAAGATCCAGATCAGAGGGCTTGGAAAGGAGCCCTCTGATCAGGGTCTTCACTGTTTGTCATAATGCAAAACATTAACAAAAACAACCCTTAAAAGTCAGAAATGGACTAGACAAAAATGGAAACTGGAATTGTCCATTTAAAGTTTCAGATATCATAGGAAAGAGACTTTTAAAGGACCACTGACTAAGTAATGCAGAAAGCTCCTATAGGAGCTTTCTGCATTTCTTTATTCTGCATTAAGCTGCTACCTGTCATATTGTATATAAATATGCCCGCTAACTAGAGGTCACTCAAGTTATAGGTAGAACATATTAATTGAAATCTTAGTGGTTAAGAAGGCGCAGAGCGAGCGAGCCACTTCTAAGCCACTAAGATTTCGCATAATATGTTCAAGCTAACTTAGAATATAACCTATATTTTGATTGGCCCAGGATAAATTGTTCCCTCATTTCTAGTAAACAAACTTCGTTTATTCTGATTGTAAGATCGCCAAATATGGCAGTATTTACAACTAGTTGCTAGGAAGGAGAGTTATCTCTACCACGTGCAGACACTGTGTGAGGTAGAAAAACAACAAATTTCTTAATAATTAAGTGCCATACTTAATGGGGTCCAAAAGGCAGTTTGATTGGTTAAAAATGTAGGTTATACAGTAAAGTCTCTCTATTACGACCACTATATTTTTAGCTCACCTGAGCTAGCTCAGGGTGAGCTTTTGCAATCCTTGAATGTCCGTCGTGCGGCGTCCGTCGTGCGGCGTCAACAATTTTAGTGTTTACACTCTAGAGGCCACAATATTTATCCAATCTTTCTCAAACTTCTTCAGATTGTATATTACCATAAGAGTTTGGATGAGTTCGATTATGGTTGAAATCCGACCAATAGGTCAAGAGTTATCAACCTTTGAATTGCTGAAAATGACATATTTAACAGTGTTTACACTCTAGAGGCCACAATATTTATCCAGTCTTTCTCAAACTTGCTCAGATTGTATATTACCATAAGAGTTCGAATGAGTTTGGTTATGGTTGAAATCGGATCAATAGTTCAAGAGTTATCAACCTTTGAATTGCTGAAAATGCCATATTTAACAGTGTTTACACTCTAGTGGCTACACTATTTATCCAATCTTTCTCAAACTTGCTCAGAATGTGTATTACTATAAGAGTTCGAATGAGTTCGATTATGGTTGAAATCGGACCAATAGGTCAAGAGTAATCTACCTTTGAATTGCTGAAAATGCCATATTTTGCAGTGTTTACACTCTAGAGGCCACATTATTTAACCAATCTTTCTCAAACTTTCTCAGATTGTATAGTACCATAAGAGTTCGGATGAGTTCGATTATGGTTGAAATCCAAGAAATAAGTCAAGAGTTATCAACCTTTGAATTGCTGAAAATGCCATATTTAACAGTTTTTACACTCTAGAGGCCACAATATTTTTCCAATCTTTCTAAAACTTACCAAGATTGTATATTACTATAAGATTTTAGATAAATTCAATAATGGTTGAAATCAGACCAATAAGTCAAGAGTTATCAACCTTTGAATTGCTGAAAATGCCATATTTAACAGTGTTTACACTCTAGAGGCCACACTTTTTATCCAGTCTTTTTCAAACTTGCTCAGATTGTATATTACCATATAAGAGTTTGAATAAGTGCAATTATGGTTGAAATCGAACCCATAGGTCAAGAGTTATCTGCCCTTGAACTGCTGAAAATGCCATATCTTACAGCGTTTACACTCTTGCAACTACAATTTTCAATGGATTTTGATTATACTTGCAAACAAAGTATATAGCTATAAGTTCTCGCAATTATTGTTGAAATCTAATCATTGTGTCAATAGTTATCTGCCATTGGTATACTTTGAAATGCTAGAAAAGGCTTCATTTCAGTATTGTTTAGGCTCTAGTTATCTGCCCTTGATGTACTCTACTATACTAGAATTATGAGGTTGTATTCCAAAATTGTTTACATGCTATACTATAAATTTGAATGGATTTAGATTAAAACGGGTGAAACAGAAAGGCAAAGCTATCAGGCTTCAGTACAACAGGTGAGCGATATCAGGGCCTTCAGGCCCTCTTGTTATCAATTATTAGGCGTTTATGACAGATGACTGCTTAAAGCAAAGTGACAGTAAAACAGAAAGCTCCTATAGGAGCTTTCTGTTTTACTGTCACCTTGCTTAAAGCTGTCACCTGTCTTTTACACAATCAACAGGCCTTCTTTTTAGTGGTTGTAATAGAGAGATTTTACTGTATTCTAAAACTGGTTTGACTGTAGTTGGTATAGAATGAAGGCTGCAGGTTTGGATTTTAATAAGTATGACTTCTGGTCTGTGTGTAGGTACCAAACGTTAGAGGAGGTTATTGGTCCTGCATAAATACTAAACAGTGAGCCTGAAAAAGGATGAAATTAGAGCAGAAAGCTCTTACAGGGAGCTTTCTGATTTCTTTCATCTTGCTTAAATACATTCAACTACAGCAATGGGTATACTCGTCCTTTACATTATATAGTGTACATGTGAAAAGTACACTTGTCCTTTGCAAAATGTGTAGACCCAGATCAGAGGGCTCCTAAACTGTTAAAGGATCTTAAAGTTTGCACATATATGCCAGGCAGAATTTTTTCTTTGATTAATCAACCCTTTACTCCATAGCCTGTTTCTAGTTCTGACGCATTAAACAGAGGGAACTACCGGGGACTCAAGCTTATTGATCAGGTCATGAAGGTTCTGGAAAGAGTTGTTGAGCAGCTGATCAGACAACAAGTACAGATTGATGAAATGCAATTTGGCTTCATGCCCGGTAGGAGCACCACAGATGCAATCTTCATTGTACGCCAAGTCATGGAGAAAAATCTTGCAGCAAACAAACCACTGTACATTGCATTTGTAGACTTGGAAAAAGCTTTTGACCGCGTCCCAAGAAAGGTCATCTGGTGGGCTCTGCGGAAGTTGGGAGTTACTGAGTGGTTGGTCCAAGTTGTGATCTCTATGTACACCAATGTACGAAGTCGGGTATGAGTCGGAAACGGCTACAGCGATGAGTTTGATGTCAAAGTGGGCGTCCATCAAGGATCTGTCTTAAGTCCCCTTCTATTTATCATTGTCCTCGAGGCTCTATCTCTAGAATTTCGTACCAGCTACCCGTGGGAGCTCCTATATGCCGACGACCTGGCGATCATTGACCCTTCACTTGAAGCACTGGAGGAACGTCTGGATAGATGGAAGAGTAGCATGGAGGAGAAAGGTCTCAGAGTCAACATGGGTAAGACCAAGGTTATGATAGCTGGTCCCAACCTCAACCTACTGAGGAAAACAGGAAAATACCCGTGTGCTGTATGTCTGAGCGGAACAGGCAACAACTCAATCCTCTGCACCCACTGTTCACGATGGGTCCACAAAAAGTGCAGTGGCATAAAGGGCCTGCTCAAAGCAGACCCGCACTTTAAGTGCTTGCGTTGTGGGGGCGCTGCAAGACCAATAGATGGTAGACCACTGATGGAGTTTGGTACTGGCGATGACAAGCTTGAAGTAGTGACAGACTTCTGTTACCTTGGAGACATGCTGTCATCAGGTGGAGGATGTGAACTCGCTGCAGCTACACGTTGCAAGTCTGCTTGGAAACAGTTTAGAGAGCTGCTACCAATCTTAACAAACAAGTACCTACCAACAGCTACAAGGGGTCGTGTCTACTCATCATGTGTCAGAAGTGTGCTTATGTATGGCTCCGAAACTTGGGCTGTCTCTTCTAACACACTAAAGAAACTGCAGCGAAACGACAAAGCAATGATCAGATGGATGTGTTTGGTGAAGCCTGAACAAAGCATTCCTTTTGAAACCCTCCTCGCCCAAGTCAACTTGGAAAGCCTGGCAGCCATCATGCAGAAGAGCAGACTTCGTTGGCTGGGACACGTTGAGCGCAGCACAGGCTGGATTGCAAAAGTTCGTCAGATGAACGTACCAGCAGAAAGGACCATTGGCAGACCCAAATTGTCTTGGGAGGACGTTGTGAAACGTGACAGGAAAGCCCTGGGTATGGACCCCATCAACCCTCATCATAGACAGGAATGGAGAGGAAGACTTCGATCGAGACTGGACAGTCAGGCCCCACCCTCAGCAGAGGATTAATTGTGGCCTGATCAACAAATAAACCGGATAGTGAGTGAGTGAGTGAAGACAATTGAATACTTAAAGCAGGTTGACTGTAAAGCAAAATGCACCTTAAGGCAGTGTTTTCTCCAGCCTGTGCACACAGGGGGCCCTTTAGGGTCCAAGGGTAGCAGTTTAGGCGGCCTTTTTCCAAACTACAGGGCTTTACAATAATTGGTCAAACTCTGTAATAACAATTCTTTACTTAGTTAAGGGTGTATCAATGTCATAAGCCAATTTTTAAAAGTATTAAACTTTTTTTCTAACATTGTTTTTTTGGAAGAGCTGTTTATGATGAATGAAAAAATGAAAAAAAATATATATGGTGGTGTCCTTTTTTTTTAGCTACAGCGATTTGAAAAAGGTATGTCAAATTTGGACAGTTTTTTTCAAATGTTACCCATTCAGAGTACAAGCTTCAGTAAAATTTATTTCAAAACAAAACAAACATGATAATTTGGGTTTTCATTATTTATTTCATGTCTATGGTGATATTTTCACATATAGAAACCAAATTAAGACAACGCAGGCACCAGCTTTGAACAACATGGATCCTTGAATATCAAAAATATGCTTTGTATAGGGCATGATTTTTTTAGATTTTTTATTTTATGAATTTTTTTTAAAAAGTTTGAATATGAAATAGTTCTAGTATTTAACTTTTTTTTATATTCTACCAGATGAAAGCCCATGCTAAGGCAGTTCAAAATATGAAAAGAAATTGAAAGGTCAGTGTTGAAAATTTTGAGTTATTAAAGTAAAAAAGAGTTATCTCCCCTTACAAAATTTACAAAAAAGTACCATATCGATGCTATTAAAAGCTTTATAAATTTCACATTTGGTGCCTTTTTTTTCTCAAATTAGTTTTTGTATGAAGAAATACTACCATAGATAGGAAATAAATAACACAAAACCAAATTATCATATTTGTTTTCATGTAAAATGGATTTTATTGAAGCGGGCTGTTTGAAAAGGACAAAATAAGAGGAAGTGGGTGGGGTAAATTTTACATGGCCGTAGAGCCAACTTTTGTTCACCAAAATGTACACTTTTTCTATTTTTTCATTCATCTTAAATAGCTCTTCAATACAAAACCATCATAGTGTGTTTTCATATACTTTGAAAATTTCCCAAAATTCTTATGATACTTATTCAAGACTGTATAAATTGGAACTATTTTCTTCAGTGAATGAATAAGTTAAATGATTAAAAATGTGTACCGGTATCGCTGGAGTGAACATAATAGTTGAGGTGATAGATATTCATAGTTGGTGGAGTTTGTTAAATACAGAGGATAACTGATTTTTTCAGTGTAAGATCGAAATTTAATCCATTGAGTGAACATCAAACGTTATATTTTCATGAGTGGCGAAGCCACAAGTGAAAATATAACAGTCTGATGTTCACGAATTGGATTAAATTCAATCTTACACTGCAAAAAATACAGTTATTCTATTTATTTATGCTTTAAAGCCACTTTTAAAACGAAATTGTTTGACAATTCAAAAGCGAAAGTAAATTATTTATCCTGTGTTGAGTCTCAAGTTTATATCAAACACATTTTCGTGACAATTGCCATACAATTATGTAAACTAATTTATTGATTTGACATCATGGGAATTACGTCGCTGTTTCCGATCTTGGATTTGTGTTCTTCCGTTGAGTGGTTCATGACAAATCGGACTGCCTGAATTTAAGGATAAGACACGATTGCCTACGATTCTTGGGGAGCACTACGGGGAAAACACATGATAAAAGCATGTGTGGCGATAATCCCACTGCTTCAAGCAGTAAAATTACAAGTGATAATCCACTGCTATTTCCCAGTAATCCATATATATATTCAGCAGGAGAAGTTTTAAATTCATTAACAATCTAGAACATCATAACGAAAATCCTCAAGTTACCACCTGTAGACTACCTCAAAAATGTGACATAATAATTGTATTATGTTATTAGAAGTTGGCACAGTCCATGGACTTGACTCCAGCTTAACCCTTACCCCTATAGCTTGTTTTCAATGTTTAAGACAGCTGATTGCTTAAAACAGGTTGAAATGAAGCAGAAAGCTCCTATAGGAGCTTTCTGCTTTACTGTCAAGCTGTTTTAAGCTTCCTGGGACCTATTGGCCTGGCACAACTATGAAGCTATGAGGAGTAAAATAAATGTTCTTAAGTTAACCCGTTACCCCATAAATACGTCTTTTTACGCCTCTAATTTACTCCTTCATTGAAGAAAATAGTTCAAATTTATACAATAAAAAATACGCAACAAAAGAATATTTTGTATATTCTAGCAGATGGTAGCTTAAAGCAGGCTGAAAGTGAAGCAGAATGCTTTACTTTCAACCTGCTTTAAGTGGTCTCTTGTTTTCAAATCTAGAAAACCAGCTATTGGGTAATGGGTTAACAGAGCTTCAGATAAGGGGAGCATTTCAAAAACTAAAGTATTAAATTCTGCATTAAACCCTATGGTGTCACTACTCATTGGAAGTGTCTCTTCGAAACGATTCTAATGTGTAGTCACACCATAGGATATGGTGCTTAAATGAGTGAGAAAATGTTTGATTAATTCAGTTTACTTCCTCTTGTCTGGAGCCCTGTGCTAAAAGGTGTTTCTAATGGGGTAATGGTTAACCCATTTTATGCGGGATACACTTTTAGGTGTACCTCGAGGCGGGGCCTGGTCTGAGATCAAAACTGTTTGCTGCTAAGTCAATATTCTATCAGAAACTGCTAAAATGTTTTGCAAATATTTGAGTAATATCCGCTACAGAAGACATTTTAAAATGGCCACCAAATATTACCCAGCATACAATGGGTTAAATAATGAAATAAACATACATGAACATACTCTTACAATTTCAGGGCAACATTTGATCACAGCCATAGCAGAGAGTATGTATGGATGTGCAACAACTACGTGGTAAGTAGCACCTTCACTGGCTCCACACTCCTTGGCAGTTAGTACAAACCACCTTTCCCCTGTAGAAGTGCCCTTTAGCACAGTTAATATATTCCTCTGCTGAAGAAAATAGTTCCAATTTATACAGTCATGATCATGCTTCATAAGAAATATTTTTCTAAATCCTAGCAGGTGACCACTTAAAGCAGGTTGAAAGTAAAGCAGAATGTGCCTTAAGGCGCATTCTGCTTTACTTTCAACCTGCTTTAAGTGGTCACCTGTCTTGAAAACTAGAAGCAGGCTATGGGGTAATGGGATTTTAAACTGATATCATATGGCATATGTAACCAGGGTAGTCGTATAGAGAGTCAGAACCCTAGCAGTCTGAGTTTGTGTTTCTTTACTTCTTCTACTTTCTACTCTGTACTGTCGACAATCGATCACCGATTATTATTGACAGGCGCTGTCAGGAAATAGTGTGCAAGGTTAAAAGAAATGGTTAAGATGTGCAAGTTAAAAGATAAAAGGCCCCAAAGCCAGTTAAAAACAATAGATGTCATTTACTAATGACATTGTGCAGTCAGACCAAGAATAAATGACTCTAAGTCTGGACTAGACTGCAGGAAGAAAGATGTAAGGTGGCTTTGAGTTTTGGAAAAAGGGATCAAGTAGTTGAGGTTTCTTGTCTGAGTGAGATGGTTATGGTCAACAGCTACTAAGTTGTATCTGATTTTGAAGAATATGACCGAAGAAGAGTGATTTCTTCTTTGCTCAAGTGTTCTCCAATTCAGTGCATTTAACATTTCTGTGACGCTACTTGTATATTGGTAATTATTACAGACATAACGAGCTGCCGATCTTTGAACTTTATTTCAGATTATATAGCTGATAAAGGTCTTAAATAGAAATATATACTCGAATACAGTCAAACCTGGGTTACACATAATTACATGTAGTAGTGATGTCAATAACTGGTTATTTGACTAACTGGTTAACCAATCAATCTGACTGTAATTTCCACCTGCCGTTTATGGTCAGGGGAAAGTTAGGGAGAAAGGAAATTTTCTTAAAATCAGGGAGAAGTCAGGGAAATTTGAAAATAGGTCAGGGAAAATTCAGTGAATAGACAGGGACTTTTTGTGTGAAAAATTTGTGGGAACCCTGTAAAACACACCCTTTCCTTGCAATGTGTGCAGATCAACTATATCCAACTGTGTTTAAAGCAGGACACTGCTTAAAGCAAGATGAAAGTAGAGAAACAGTTAAAATGTTAAAAACAGTTTAAAAGTTTTCTGACTGTAAATTCTGTTTCATTGAAGGAATTTGGGAGCAAAGACATCATTTATAGAATTGGACACACCTAAAATGACACACGAAGAAATGTTTAGACTTGAATATGCCTTAAATGAGAAGATAAGAGAAGGTGTGGCCGTGACCCCAACGTTGTACACAGACAAGAATGATCCAGAGCTAGCGAAGGCCAGATGTAGGGGCCTGCCTGATGACCATGAGGGGCCAGTTAGGGTTCTCTCCATTGAGGGGATAGATGCCTGTCTATGCTGTGGAACCCATGTGTCCAATACTTCCGATTTACAGGTACGGAATAGTCCCCGATAAAACAGCCCCCCCTTAACCCATTCCCCTATAGATGTGCCTTTTATTGGCTGAAGAAAATAGTTCCAATTAAATCAGTCATGAATATATAGTATAGGGAATATTTTCTATATTCTAACACATGAAAGCATAAAGCAGGCTGAAAGTAAAGCAGAATGTGCCTTAAGGCGCATTCTTCTTTACTTTCAACCTGCTTTATAAGTGGTTATCTATCTTCAATACTATAAATAGGCTATCAGGTAAAAGGTGAACTCATTATTCAAATAGATACACTTCTTTAGCTCACCTGAGCACGAGGTACAAGGTGAGCTATTGTGATCACATTTTGTTGGGCATCTGTCCGTCTATCCACTTTTTAAAAAGAAAATTTCCTCTGAAACCATTGGCCCAATTGCAATCAAACTTTATCAGAAGCATCATTCGTCAGTGGGAAGTAATAAATGTTAAACTTTTTCTGATTGAGTTATTCCCCTTGTTGCCATGTTAATGATGCACAAAATCTTAAAAAGTTCTTCACCTCTAAATCCGGTTGTGCGATTTCATTTTCTTTTCACAGAAATATTTCATCTTTTGACTGTCTTTCAAAAAATTTCATTGAAACTAAACTTCTAGCAGGGCTGCCATTTCTCCGGATTTTTTTTTAAATTTTTCGTATTTATATCCTAGGAGGTGGTAGCTGAAAGCAGGCTGAAAGTACAGCAGAATGCGCCTAAAGGCGCATTCTGCTGTACTTTCAACCTTTTTTAAGTAATCACGCTTGAAAAGAAGAAAATTTGGAAATCTTAGGATTTTTCAAGTTCAACTTATGGCAGCCCTGCTCTAGTTGAATTGTGATATTTTGTTTCAGATGATTAAACTGTTATCTGTGGAGAAGGGAAAGAGAAAAGATTCCATCAATCTCCATTTTGTGTGTGGAAGACGTGTCCTAGAATATTTGGGAAGATGTCTGGACGTTGAAAAATCGTTAACTGTATTACTGAAGTAAGTTTTTGTATGCATGGACAGTCAACTCTTGTTAACTCCAAAGTAACTCAAAATAATAGTTTGACTCATCATCAGTTGCGTTTCCTAATGATTTTCCCTGAATTGATTTTATTTACATGTGAATCACTGTAAATTAAACATCTGCCATTCTTTTGCATTTATAGTGCAGCACTTGATTTACATTTATAGAATCAAATTTTTAAGCAGTAATTAGTAGAACACTCTATGGTACATTCACATACACATTACATGCCTTCAATGCCCCCGCTATCGATATATGTGGAGGCATATAGTGATGGTTCTGTCGGTCCGTTCGTAACGAGGTTATAACTAGATTTTACCGTTTTTTTCTAGCATCAATACCGCTTATTCAAATACTTCGATACTTACACGGTTGCTGCCTTGGAACATTCCCAATCCACCAATATCACCCAACCTTGATTTTGGCCTTGACCTTGACCTAATTTGGACTTAGAATATTTTAAATGGGTATTTTGACCTTGACCTAATTTGGACCTAAGAATATTTTAAATGTCCTTGATTTTACCATTTCATCTAGCATCAACACAACTGACTACAATGCCTTGATATTAATTATACAGTTGTTACCTCGGATCACTACCAATCCTCCGATATTACCCAACTTTGTCTTTGACCTTGACCTAATTTGGACTTAGAATATTTTAAATGGGCTATTTCTTGGTTAAATAAATTTTACCATTTTGTCTAGCATCAACTCTACTTACTACAATGCTTTGATACTTATACAGTTATTGCCTTGGACCATTACCATTTTACCTACGTTATCCAAGCTCAGTTTATCCTTGACTTAGAAAAGATTCGGAATATATTGTCAATTGCTAAGGGTTCTACAGTCCAGTTTTATGGCCCAAATTAAAGGAATTATCTTTAGAAAAGTGTTTAAACTTTAGGTGTTGTTTTCTTTGTTTCAGAGGTCCACTAGAGCAACATTATGAGCTGGCAGAGAAAGCTGTGAAAGGCTTCAAGAACAGCCAAAAGGTTTGTACAAGACAATTAACCCTTTCCTCCCTGAAACTTCAAATGGACAATTCTAGTTATCGGTTAAGTAGAGTCCATTTTTGACTTTTTAGGGTTGATTTTTACGATACAGTCGAGACCGTCTTAGCGACCCCTTATGTACAACAACGTTTTGTCTTTAACGACCCTTTTATATCCCCCGAAGCGTTTTACACTGAAAAGGCTCTGTATACAACAACTCCCTGGAAATCGGTACAACGACCATGATTTTTAACTCCCGAATCGAAGTTTTTGTCTCCCACAGCGACTTTCGCAACTTTTGTAACAGCCGCCATTCGTTTAGAAACACATTACCGTATATTCGCAGCCATAAGTCTACCCGGACCATAAGTCGATCCCCCTATTTTGTCTTCAAATTTCCGGATTTTTACTTGGACTCGTCCATAAGTCGATTCAATTTTTCATCAAGTTTGCCAAACAGAAAGTGCGTAAGTAAGCGGTCCCAATTTATCAATCCTTTTTGGTAAGGTAGTATTATGATCACAGTCATTAATAAATATCAATATAATTGGCCTCATTTGTCACTTATTCTGTTATTCAGACATTGTTTGCAAGTGTTTGTTATTAAATCGAGGGAAGGAACCATCGTACCTTGTCAAAATAGACATTAATTAGCTTTACTGAATCTCTCCATACCTGTAAGAACAATTTCTATAGACTCCTTTGTGTACAGCTCTCATGTTAATTAATCCGTGATTAAAGCAATTAAATGAAACACCTTCAACACCTCTAGACTAAATACACGTTACCACTAAATACATAACGGCAGCTTCACTGTACATGACTGGTCTAGATAATGTGTTTACAATCTAAATTACTCGCCAACGCCCAAAGCCAGTACACACAGCACTCGCTGCCAGATGTGTTGTTGGTGTGTGGAAAAAATGCCAGAGGAAAAAATGCCATAGGAAAAAATGCCATAGGAAAAAATGCCAGAGGTAAAAATGCCATAAGAAAACGGAAAATATGCCAAAGGTAAAAATGCCAGAGGAAAAAATGCCATAGGTTTATAACGAAAATATGAAATTTATTGTATTATAATATATTTTATCAAGTTATAAGAACTTCTGAAGCAACATATTGATATTTTATTTCGATAATTGAGTGAAACTTTAAAAAAAAGTTTGATAAAAGAACATAAATATGGAACTAATTGGTATTAAGTGTATGGATCATCCATTTGAAAAAGACATGCTCATAGTAGACTGTCAGTGTCGGATCAGGATCCAAACTGTTTGGCACGAATAAGTGTGTTTTTTATCATTTCAAAAATCAGTTAGCTATTTAGAATAAAATTGAATGTGCCATCTTGGACAGAGAGCAGGAGTTTTATTTTCAAACAGTTTGGATTCAGATCAGATCCTTGAGAGAGTCAGAAAGAAAGAGAGGGAGTCTTGAGTCGTCTAATCTCACAAAGATTAACACTGACCAGTGTTAAGTGTCAATTCATCAGGCTTGCAAATTGAATTCCCGTGAAACTGGAATACTTTTTAATGTTATGAAAACAAATTATTTTGTATTTAGATACAGAAAAGGACAGCATTCGCGGGAAATTTTGCTTCTTAATTTGATATCAGTACACACTGTTTTTAATCGGATTTTTATCCAAAAAAATCTTGACAAGACTATGACCACCCCATAAGTCGAGTGTGGTTTTTGAGGGTGTATTTTGAGTCTGAAAAACTCGACTTATGACTGCGTACATACGGTATGTATCGTAGTGCTACGTCTTGTAAACCGCTACTAAGACATATATGGGTAGGTACTACGCTGGTAGAATGGTCAGTCTAGTGGCAATGATTAGCTGTCAATCAAACCAAGTTCCGCCTTCATTTACTCAAACACTAGAAAATCATACATCAGCTGCTACTGACAAAGTCTCCTATTGTCTGACCTAAGCACATGAGTGTTTACACAGTAAGACCTTGCTTCTTTGACATATGTTTTCTTGATTGCGCGATTATAAGCATTAATTATGAAATTTGCTGTTTTTTTTGCGTGCGTTATGTTGCAAACGTTCTTTACTGAAAGAATAGCTAGAGTTAACGGTTTACACATTTAGCTTGAAGCCTTCCGACAAAGAAAAAAATTTGAATGATGGAGGTGTTAATCCCAGATCGAAGCGTGATCAAACTTCAAAGGCATATAAACAAGTGTGTACTGGCAATTATTATAATCCGTTAACGGTGATTAAGAGTCAACACACAAAGCAAACCAATGGGGCCCTACCGCATTACAGAGTTATCCCAATTTTCATCACGAGTTAACTCCCCTGATAAGGAAAAGGTTGTTTCCGGTTTAGTTAACGCATCATTGAGACGGTGTCGATAACGGTCATAAACGATTCGGAAAAGAATAGATCGAATGCGGTTTATTAGTTTGATATCTATATCTATATGCAGTCAAGCTCCCGTTTATCCCTATGTATTTTAATGTATTAATTTTGTTTAATGTCAAATGCGACGGTTATTTATTTCATCGTTTTTAGCAAACCGAAAGTAGCACTGATCATACTTTTTCTATATAACAAAGAAGCTGACTTTTAACATACTTAACAGACACGGGTTTTCACCTCAGTAAAAGAATGTTAACATGGATTAAAAGTAGATCCTGATCAGATGGTTACTATATAGGAACAGTCTCTATAATCAATGACTGTCCTCTCTGGTTCTTAAATGACATTATAGGTCTATAAATGCTGCCTATTACAGGTGAAAAAGGGGATATTTATTAAGACATTGCCGGTATTAAACATAAACTTTGTATTATTCAGTTATTAATAATGACATGAATATTCATTAGGCAAAGGGTTAAACTGATCTTTTAAAATATGTTGAATGGTAAACAGTATCTTCAAATATGTATATTTTGTTTGTCCATTATATACCAGCAGATTTTAGTTGACAGAAATTTCATAGAAATAGTTCAGTCTGTCATGCTCATAGCGCACATGGAGTTCACCTCTCAAGGCTTCTGCCCAGGGGCCATAAAGCGCAAAGCATCATCACAACTAACAACAGGAAGTAACCAATTAGCTAGAAATCGAATTGTATACTGACCCCCCACTGGGGTGCAGCTGCTGTCCCATAAGTGTCATCTCTGCTATGACAAGCCATAAAACGGAAGCTTAAGTCTTGGGTACACAGGCTGGAATCAAAACACACCAAACTATTATTTTTTTTATAGGATCCACATGTTATTCATGTGGGGAATAAATTTTAATCTCCTATACCATGCACTCCTTCATGTGCAAAAGCTTAACCCATTACCCCCATCATTATGCCTTTTACTCCTTTAATGAATTCCACCTTCATAAGCAACTAAATCCTCTTCATGCACTAAGCAGTCATAATTATGAAACATAGGTGATATTTTGTCGTAGTGGGTGGTGCCTTAAAGCAGGATTAAAGTAAAGCATGGTGCACCTTAAGGCGCATTATGTTTTACTTTCAACCTGCTTTAAGAGGTGACCTATTATTATTATTATTATTTATTATATACCATATTTATATAGCACTTTTTTCATATATAATCATACGTTCAAAAGTGCTTTACAATTATAAAAACACAAATAAAACATGAAATGAGAGTAACAATTATATATATTCAATACTTAACACGGGCTGTGGGGTAATTGGTTTAGGTAATGGGTAAACCCATTACCCGATCGCCTGTTCCTACCTGGAAAGACAGGTGTCCATTAAAGGTAGATTGAAAAGTACATGCTACTTTACTTTCAGCTTGCTTTAAGCTACCATCTGCTAGGATATTCAATGTTTTTAATGTTGCACATTCATGCTAATAAAAACTTTGAATTAGAACTCTTTCCTTCAATGGAGGCATAAACCAAAGGCGTATTTAAAGGGTTAATAGGAAATACATACCGTTTTAACAACATAAATACTTTAGAACCCCTCTCCTATCATTAAATGTGTACTCTATTGAAAACGCAATGTTGAAAGTAAAGCATGTATTCCATCGTTTTAGTAGATTAAAACTTTATTTCTGTTGATCTTTTACCAGTTCACTAATTATAATAGGCTTAAAACACTATCATTTATAAAAAGTTTGGAACCAGATAAGATGCAGCATATATACTAACAGGCTGATCAGGGGTAGAACTGTTTCACACTCATATATGTTTTAAGTCAAAATTGATATCATGTTCTAAACTTTTATCAAGAAAGTAGGCAGTAATTTTTTTTTAAATATTAACCCTTATCATGCTATTAGCATAATTGATCAATCATACGGTATTTTCCTTATTTAATCAGCTAAAGTAATAAATTAAATGATAGGCATTCATAGCGGGTAGGGTTTATGGTTGATTAACAGCAACCAGAATGTGCTATGACACATCCATGTAACGGGGTTTAACCCTTTACCCAATAGATGAAGATAGGTGACCCCTTAAGGCAGGTTAAGGTACTTTCTACTTTAAGCTATCATCTGCTGGAAGGTATAACATATTTATTGAGGTGCAGATTGATGACTTATTTTAATAAACATATGAATAAATGATATGCATAGAACGGTATATCTATGGAAGTTTTTGTAAGTTTTATTGTAGGTAAAGTAAATGCATGTCTTAATTCTATTTTTGAACAATATGAGAGATTGTGCTTTCAATAATGTATAGCCAGGTTCTACTGTATATAATATAAACTCTACACTAACAAGCAGACGATCTCCTCAAATTCGTGTTTGAGGATAAAAGATTTTCGATACTATGTGTACTTCACTATTGAACCGGAAACAACCGCTCATTCAGGGGGCGCTACTCTTATCACACTTCCCATGCGGGGTAACTCTGTATATCGGTAGGGCCCCATTAGTGATAAGTGGGGTGTGTAATATGGATGGCCAGCGGTATCGTTCTGCGGAAACAATCATGATGAAGAAAGCAAACGTAAAGTTTGAATTCTGATGTCTGTTTACGGTTATGAACACAAATCAAATGCAGTTTATCACGATTTCTTCACATTCTTCTTTTTTAACACAAACTGCAATGACTACCTGTATAGTAATACACTGTAAGCCTCTCTTTCCATTTTGAATCAATAACTACAGGGGGAAAACAGAATTTGTGCATAGCAACCCTTTGTCTACAGTGACCTTCTTTCCAATCTCCCTCAGAAGGTCGCTGTAGACAGTCTCGACTGTATATGTCAAAATGACAAACAGTGTAGTCCCTGATCAGACGGCTCCTTAAGGAGCCTTCTGATCAGGGGCTTCACTGTTTGCATAGGGCAAGTGTACTCCACAGATACACTGTTTGCAAAGGACGCTTATATGCATGACAAGGGTTCAATGAGTTAAAATATATCCCTCACGATAAGTTTGAGGGCTTGAGAATGTATCCTGGAATCACATTCACCCATCAGTTTGTTTGTTAATGTCCGTTTCTGCCATCTATGGGTTAATTGGAAGCCCCAGAGAGAGGGGAGCAGATACGGAGAACCCGGGCGCGATGCCCTACTCTTATTATCGAAAGAGTTCTCTGGTTCTTTTAGATGCCAAGTGTAAAGCACTCATACATCGGACCTCCGTTTATAAAGTCTCATCTGAAGGACCCATCCATCAGTCTATCTCTCTTTATCAACAAGTAGTGATACAACCCATACACTTGTATCGTCTTTATGCCCTAACAACTATTATGATATGTATAATAGATGTACATGTATACTTTCTCTGTCTCTCTCCTCCCCCAACATTATCCTTTACTCCATGGATACTGTAAAATCCGGAATATAGGCGTATACGCTTATTTTGTAAATTAGTGACACCTCTATGCGCTTATTTTAGCATATGCACTTGTAAACAAGGACAGACATAGCTTATTTTCGAAGTCAGAAGAAACTTACCGTGTTGTTGATTTGGTCGTATTTTATACCGGAAGTGAGTCTAAAGTGAAAGTAGCTTGGCTGGGTAAACGAACAAGTTTATATTTTTACTGAACTTATATAAACGTACCTACGTACACCATAATAATATATAGGAGTAACCTATTCTTTTTAAAAAATGAATTACTTTCGGGTAATCTCACGTGGTCAATGCCATTACATGAAGTTCATTTACTCTTTCGCAACAACACGGTTAGGGGTAAATCCCTGCGACTCAAACATTCAGTTAATCCAATCTGGGTAAAGTTTGTACTTACATATAATAGTTTTAGTGAGATGTTATCATGTTATTATCATGTTTTTAACGCATACCTGTCTATCATTGTTTGCGTATACGCATCAGACATTACACAATGCATTTCACAATGCATCGCTAAAGACGTGAAAACCCCGTTACTATTGACTCAGGTAAGGCGTCGCACATCTTTCAGCTTATAAACTAGACCAAAAAATCACTACTGCCATTTGCTTTGAAAGTAAAAATGTAGGCGCCTATTATATAGGGACAAAAATCGTGAAGGGTGGACTGCGCTTATTTTAGCTATGTGCTTAAATTTAGCTATGAGCCTACTTACCGGATTTTACAGTACTTGATTTCATGCATTTTAATTAATTCCTCCACTTAACCCTTTCATTGCCAAATTATTTTTGAGTTTTTTACCCCTGCACCGTAATTGTGTCGTCTGCTTCAATTTTATTGTCTGCAATATCATTTCAAAGTTAGAATTCAGAGAGTATGACATAAGAAATATCGAAACGGATGTCAAACAGTGTTGATCCTGATCAGACGAAGCATAACGCGGCATCTGGTCAGGATCAAAACTGTTTGCAAATTCGACTTTATTTTGGTGGTGAAAGGGTTAAGAAAATAGTTCCATTTGATACAGTAAAGAATATACAACATAATAAATATTTCCTGATTCTAGCAGATGGGAACATAAAGCAGGTTGAAAGCAAAGCAGAATGAGCCTTAAGGTGCATTCTGCTTTACTTTACTATGATATATGAAATATTTCTTATTGTGCATAATCATGACTGAATAAAGTGGAACTGTTTTTTCAGTGAAGGAATAAATTAAAGGCGTAAAAAAAACGTATTTATGCTATGGGGTAATAAGTTAAAATTACCCCAAATAGTAAAACATAGTTTGAATCTTATCATCCCATGTAGGCATATGGGAGACCCCACAAGCCAAAAAAAGACTAGATGTAATTATTGGAAACTGGAGTTATCCATTTAAAGTTTAAGGGATGAATTAGTTTGGCTGTATTTATTTTGACTTGTTTGATATTTTTCAGTCCATACAGAACCTTTTGAGAGAGATGGCAGTTTTAGAGGCAGAAAAATTCAAATCACAGGAAAACAAGCCTCAATACTTTATATATCACAAGTAAGAGCTTCAATCAGTAGCGTGTTCAATTACCACTGTTTGCTGCTTAGGTTAGCAGTTTGCTCCTCGTGTGCAGAGTACAGTAGAGAAAACATTTTCTTTCCAAATAACGCCGGTTACGCTTAAACAAATATTTTCATTGCAAACAGTTTGAAGCCAGATCAGATGCTGGGTAACCCGGCGTCTGATCAGGCTCCAAACTGTTAGCCACTCAAATTAAACTGTTAGTTGGAATTGTCAAAAGGTTATCATTTTCTATATTTCATTGCAAAGTGTTTGCGTTTGAAAGAAAGAATTACGTTTTCTCCTCTGTATTTCAGACTGGTAGCCAACTCGCAATCGATGGCCATCGACGGCCATCGATATCATTACTGAACTCATCACATGTCTATTTGCTAAACAATCCCACAACTGCATCTCTAACACTAACAACTCACTGAGCCCATGGGCCTGTTTCTTGTCATGAAGATAGGTGCGCTTTAAAGCATGCTGAAAGTAAAGCAGAATGCACCTTAAGGCGCATTCTGCTTTTCTTTCAGCCTGCTTTAAGCTACTATCTGCTAGAATAAAAAAAAAATTTCTTATGATAACTATTCATGACTGTATAAATAAGAACTATTTTCTTCAGGGGAGTAATAAATAAAAGGTGTAAAAATGTGTTTTTATTGGGTAATGAGTTAACTGTTTCCTCCGCATGAGTGCTATATAACTCATTCTCTCCTTACTCAGCATAATTAGCACCGTATGACGCCACTACCTTGTGATAAATGCACTCAAAGGAGGATTCAGCCATGGTTCAATTGGACAGATTTTGTTGAAACTTTGCAGTATTTAAACCATGAATGGATATTCAATTTTAACTTCTTTAAATTGATTATAATATGTGTAGGAGTGGAGAAAGGTATGTTAACCCATTACCCCATAACCTTTTTCTGATTTCAAAGATAGGTGACCACCTAAAACAGACTGAAAGTGAAGCAGAATGTACTTTATTTTCAGCCTGTTTTAAGCTACCAACTGCTGGAAATATAGAACATATTTCATATCGTACTTATCTATTACTGTATAGGCTGTATAAATTGGACTAATTTTCTTCAGTGAATGAATAAATTAAAGTGTAAAAAGGGTATTTTAGGAGTGATGGGGTATGGCTTTTCTGTGTCTGTAAGGGTTCAGTGACGGTGTGACAGGGGTTGTACTGTATAGAAGTCATGAGAAGTGCATACAATTGTGTAGAGGCAAAAACTACATGCTTTTACACAGCCAAAATAAAATTGTTTTTGTTCTTTCAGAAAGGAGGGCAACATGGATTTTGTAAACATGTTATTGAAAGAGTTGAATGATGAGGTAAGAAATGGCTACTAAGAGAAACTAAGATTGCCCATTCTGCTTCACTTTCAACATGCTTTTAGTGTTCACCTGTCTCCAAAACTAGAATAAATCAGCTATTAATTCATGACACTGCGATTGCAGTTTTGATTTGTCATTTCTTTCTTGAATTATCTCCAATTCTTACTTTTAATATATGAAATTAAATCCTTAGCTTTACTCTGTCACGCCTCAACAGGACTTTTTTTTAATTTTTCAATATTTTTTAACACCATCTAAATTTGTGAACCTGTGATTATGGTGGTTTTGATTTGTCACTTCCTTTTTGCATTATCTCCCTTTTGTGAAGTTAAATCCTGTGATGTCAATGGGCTGGTGTGGGATATAAATCCAGGGCTGCCATTTCTCCGGATTTTTCCTTAATCTCCGGATTTTTTCCCAGTTCATGGTAGCTTAAAGCAGGTTGAAAGTAAAGCAGAATGCGCCCTAAGGCGCATTCTGCTTTACTTACAGCCTGTTTTAAGTAGTCGCATGTCAAAAAAACAAGAAAAAGGCTATGGGGTAAAGGTACGATTCGTAAAATCGCACTTGAAAAATGCACATTTGGAAATCTTAGGATTTTTCATGTCAACTTATGGCAGCCCTGTAAATCACCTTTAGTGATAGTTCTAGTTATCTCTTGAAAATAAATGATCACTTAAAGCAGGTTGAAAGTAAAGCAGAATGTACCTAAAGGTGCATTCTGCTTTACATTCAGCCTTCTTTTAGCTACCATCTGGATAAATATAGAAAAAATTCCTAACTGTACATATTCATGACTGTATAAAATGGAACTATTTTCGTCAGTGAAGGAATACATTAAAAGCGTAATAAGGCATATTTATGGGGTAATGGGTTAGATTTTTAATTTCAGACAGTGTTGACGCTGTTGACTGCTGGAGAGGATACTGGACCTGGAGTCGTGATGATGACTGGTCCTGAGGCTCTCGTCAAGGAAGTGGGACCAAAGTATGTACGCAATTGATTCATAATTAACACTTCTACCACTGAAAACCTGTATTGAAAATATCTGCAATTATGATCCAGATCAAGCCCAATATAATGGCTGCTTAACCCATTACTCAATAAATATGCCCTTTTATGTCTTTAATTTATTCCTCCACTGAAGAAAATAATTCCACTTCATACAGTCAAAAATATGTACAATACTAGTCTAAATATCTATATCCTAGCAGATGGTAGAGTAAAGCAGTCCAATGTGCCTTAAGGCACATTCTGCTTTACTTTCAACCTGCTTTAAGAGATCACCTGTCATTAAAGTTAGAACAGGATGTGGGGTAATGTGTTAAAGAAGGCTGGAAGTGAAGTAGAAATTTCATAGTAAAACAAAAGCCACGAATAATAAGATTGATTCAAACTGGTCTCTATTTTACAGGGTGATGGAGGTGCTAGAGGGCAAAGGTGGTTACAGCAAGGGTCGGTTCCAGGGAAAAGCCTCCAAGCTATCAAACAGGGCAAAAGCTGGTAAACTTGTGATAGACTGTATAAAACAAGGACCTCATGAATCCTGAGAGTTTGTGTGACATTACAGTTGTTGTTTGTGTGTACTGATAAAAACTGTTTTTCTTAAACATGGAAATGTGTTTGTCTTGTTTTTAGTAACCTGAGAATCAGTGAATCCGACCTATTACCCAGGATCGGTTTGATAGCTTAAAGCAGGCTGAAAACAAAGCAGAATGTGCCTTAAGGCACATTCTGCTTTACTTTCAACCTGCTTTAAAGAGGCTCTCAACCAGATTTAGCATTAAAAAATAGTAAGTTGTAAATTTATTATATGTCAAACGCTTATATAAACGGGTAAGAATTAGTTTAGGGTAAGAAATTCTGTTTAAATATACATTTCAATAAAAAAAATATTATTGGCTCTGGTGGGATTTGAACCCAGGACCCAGCATGTGGGGGCAGGAAGCAAAATAAGACAACCACTTAGACCACTCGACCAGCTGGACTAATTATATCTCCGGGATAGATTTAACGTACTTTCATGTGTAGCGATGGAGAGTACATAATTCAGCCTGGGTTTATGCCCGACCCGTGATCAATTTCTGTTACGTCTTTCGATGCTAGAATAAATATAGGATAAAGCGATGGAAAATATTCTAAAAAATTAAGATTTTAAAGACTTTTCCTGGGGGTGTTTTTAGGCTGATCATATTTTTTTAATGCCAGATGCACGATAATGCTACTCATTTGGTTTTATTTGAGTATTTTCTTTTATTTTTGCAAATACACCATCTGGTTGCGAGTCGCTTTAAGTGCTCATCTGTCTTCTAAACTAGAAACAGGCTTTGGGGTTAAGGGTTAAAATGTTTGAATAGATCGGGTATATCACAGTTATTATAAATTATTGCTTATACGTGTATAGAGTTATTAGGTCAATAGTTGTGGTATGGTTTAATGTTTACACTAACAGAATAAATGCACTGATCAATTATTTTCGAGTTGTACAGAAATCGATGTCCTTTGGTACCAGAGCTGAATTGTCACATTTTGCCTTGGAAAACTCACACCTGCAAGAAAAAAGGGGTTGTATTCAGGGCTCAAGATAAAGGGGATTTTCTGAACAAATCCACCATTTTCTCACTCATTTCAGCACCAAACCTTATGGTGTTACTACTCATTAGAATCGTCTCGAAGAGACGATTCTAATGAGTAGTGACACCATAGGGTTTAATGCAGAAATAAAGATTTTAGTTTTTGAAATACTCCCCTTATCTAGAGCTCTGTGAATTTATTCTAATGCATTGATCTTTCTGCTTCACATGTTCCTAAAAGATAGGCATTTTCACATGCATCTCACGTGACCATGTCCTGATAATGAAACAGTACAGAATGGAAGACATTATTATTTCCCCCAATGCAATCAAATGTTTAAAAATGATAACTTTTTTAATTTTTACAATTTATATCAATCTGAAAGGCAAACATAAAAAGCAGACGACAATTGTTTAAGATTGATGACGTCATGGCAGTGAAGGGGGATAACATTAAGTTTCCATTTTAAACTACATCTCATTACACCCTCGCTTGAACTTCGTCACAATAAGACCTCCTATTGCACAGAAATTGTGTACTTGTTTGGACATTGTCACCAGGGCTGCCATAAGTTGATAAAATATCCTAAGATTTCAAATTTTTCAATTTTTCAAGCACGATCTTCTGAATTATCTAAATTTTTAAGACATGTGATGCTTAAAGCAGGTTGAAAGTAAAGCAGAATGTGCCTTAAGGCGCATTCTGCTTTACTTTCAGCCTGCTTTAAGCTTCCATTTGTTGGAATAAAAATCCGAAGATTTTAGAAAAATCCGGAGAAATTGCAGCCCTGTGTCACAATTAGGGATTTTAAAATTTGTCATTCTTCAAGGCCATCCAGAAATGTAAAGTGATGAGTTATTGTAACATACGACACTTCTTGGTTCAACGTTATAAAGCTTTTGAGTTGGGAGGTCGTTCTCAAGCAATAATTGGTCACAGCAAAAGCTCAAATCTGACCAATAAAATGCTTGAGAACGATCAGATTCAAGAGTCAAAAGTTTTATAACCTCTGTGCCTGAAACTGCAACGTGTGTTGGTGTAACGCGTGTGTGCAGTTAGGAAAACGTTACCAATCAACCCTCCCACTTTTCCCTTCTTGAAACGAAATATAACGATACAATAACTATGTGCTCCCTCCCTACAACGGCCCTCTGAACAACATCTCTCTCCTTACAACGACACTTGCCACAGTTCCCTCAACAGGACAAGTATGTCTAATGCTTTTACTGCTGCGATATCGTCTGCTTAATTTTTTTCTTAAAGTTACATATAATTGATAGAATACATTTATTGATGAGTGACAAACAGTTTGAATCCAGATCAGAAGCCGCGTTATGTGGCGTCTAATCTGGATTCAAGCTGTTTGCAAATATAAACCAAGTTTTTATTTCCCTCCCTATAACGACTCCCTCTGTACAACACACACAATTCTTGTCTCCAATTAGGTGTCGTTGTAAAGAGGGAGCGCTGTATACGTAAATGTAGAAAATGACAGTTCTATATTTTAGAATGTAGACAAATGAATTTGATTGAAGTGTCAAGCAAGCAGTCAAGAGCCTGATTAGACGCCGAGTAACTTTATCACTGAAAACAGTTCTTGAGAGTCCAGACGTATGTATCGGGAAAGGATACCATTTTGACCCATTGTGTGCGTGTTTGCGCGTGTGTCTCTGTACAGTGGTAAAAAAGTTATTCTTTCCCGTTTAAACGCAAATGCGTAGCAGTAAAATATAGGAAATTGCAACTTTTTGACATTTCTCACGATTTATTTTAAGCTGAGTGGCAATCAGTTTGGAGCCAGATCAGACGCCGGGTTACCCGGCGTCTGATCTGGCTCCAAACTGTTTGCAATGGAAATAATAATTTTAGCGTAAACACGTTTATTGGGAAAGAATAACGTTTTCTCCACTGGGAGCAATTTTACAATTAGTCCGCCAACAAAAATGTCATTTTTATGGTCAGGTTAATGTCACAAGAAAACGCCAGGTTAATGTCACCAGAGATGGCCAGTTAATTTCTACGAAAATACCAAAAAGACCTGCTGACAGATTCTAAAGTTTACCCTAACCCTAAGTTCCTAACCCTATGTTTTAGTAGCAGACTAATTGTAAACTCTAGCCCTCCACTGTATGTAAGTAATACTCACTTATTGAGATAAAAGTTTGTATCGGATCCACAGACAGGGTCCAGCGAAGTGCTACATGCAACTGAGTCTTTAGACGAACAGAACACCTGGAGGAGGGGGTCCGCTGTTGTGGTTGCCATGGGTGTTGTGGTTGCCATGGGTGTTGTGGTTGTTGAGGCTGCCGGTGTTGTGGTTGCCTTATTTGTTGAGATTGTGACGATAGGAGCTGTGGTTGTTGTAGTTACGACTTTAGTGGTCCCTGTAGGTTTATAACGAGAAATCGGGATCAACAAACCATAAACCCTTTACTCCATAGACTTTGAATTCCAATTTATACAGTCACGAATATGTACCACGAGGAATATATTCTGTATTCTAGCAGATAGTAGCTTATATCCGGCTGAACGTAAAGCCGAGCCGATTATGTACTCTCCATTGATACACACTGAAGTACGTTAAATCGATACCAAGCCCGTGGGCTAAGGGGTTGACTTATTTTGCTTTCTGTCCCCGCATGTCGGGTCCGGGTTCGAATCCCACCCAGAGCTCAATAATTTTTAGCTCACCTGAGCTAGCTCAGTGTGAGCTTTTGTAATCTATGAATGTCCGTCGTCCGTTGTTCGTCGTCACTAATTTTAGTGTTTACACTCTAGAGACCACAATTTTAATTCAATCTTTCTCAAACTAAAATAGATTGTATATTACCATAAGAGTACGGATGAGTTCGATTATGGTTGATTTGATTCGTTTTGATTTTACGTCGCTTTCAACATTATTTCAGTCATATCGCGACGTCCAGCCAGAGACAGTGTATAGCTATACACTGTCTCTGGTCCAGCTAATTACAGGTGGAGGAAGACCCCAGAAGCCCTTTATGCACTGTTTCAGACACAAATCGGCAACTGGGTGATTATGGTTGAAATCTGATAAATAGGTCAAGAGCAATCTACCTTTTAATTTCTGAAAATGCCATATTTAAAAATGTTTACACTCTAGAGGCCATACTTTTTATCCAATCTTTCTCAAACTTGCCCAGATTGTATATTACCATAAGAGTTTGGATGAGTGTGATTATGGTTGAAATCGGACAAATAGGTCAATAGGTCAACCTTTTAATTGCTGAAAATGCCATATTTAACGGTGTTTACACTCTTGAGGCTGCAATATTTATCAAATCTTTCTGAAACTTGTCCAGATTGTATATTACCATAAGAACTCAAATGAGTTCGATCATGGTTGAAATCAAATCAAAAGGTCAAGAGTAATCTACCTTTGAATTGCTGAAAATGCCATATTAACGGTGTTTTCACTCTAGAGGCAACAATTTTTATCCAATCTTCCTCAAACTTCCTCAGATTGTATATCCCAATAATCTGATGCCCACGGGTGTCTAATAGAGGGTTTATGTTATGTACAATGGAGAAGACGAACTACTATTTCCCGGTTAAACGCATACGAAACGCAAACGCAATGCACTTACATGTAGAAAATAATTATAACTTTTTGGGAAATTCCTTTCGATTTATTGTTGCAAACAGTTTGGAGCCTGATCAGACGCCGGGATCTTGCTCCAAACTGTTTGCAATGGAAATAATAGTTTAAGCGTAAACGCGTTTATTTGGAAAGAATAACGTCTTCTCCACTGTGGAACTTACCCGCTGGTGCCATTGTGGTGGCAGCGGTGGTGGTAGTGGTGGCTACTGTCGTTGGGGTGACTGTTGTCGGTTTACGTGTCGTGGTAGGCGCTCCACACGGCCCCACATAAGCTATATGTACTGTAGGTGTGGCGCATCTTGCCTGGCTATAGTAACAGCTAGAAGAAGGAATCATTGAAACCCATATAATAGCTAAATAAATGTTACAAATTCCCGTTTTTAAAACTGATGTAACCGCAATACAAAATGTAAACAATTACTGTTTCTTGAACAATCTGAACTCGATACTACGAACACGCTTTTAAATCGACATACTAATATTTCATAAATTTAATTTCGATAACCCTAGCTTGCTTAAGTCGAACATACCCGTATTTCAAAGTTAAAACGTGGCTAAGCCACGTTTTAACTTTGAAATATGGGTATGTTCGATCTAACGCGAGTTCGAATTATCGAGTTTCGACTTTACAATTTTAGAGACATCTAGGTCTCTGGCAATATGTAGAACCTGATTGACAGACAGCATGTGCTTTGAAATTAAATTGCAGTCATGCTCCTTATAAAAACAAACACAAAATACCAGAATAAACTTTAGTTCAATAAAATCTGAAGATTTCGGAAAAATCCGGAGAAATTACAGCCCTGCCGAGCGTAGCATACCAATCGTCATACCGGATGGCATTGACCTTAAATTTTGACCTGAATTATAAAAGAAATCTTGTCAGGGGCACATTTCCTTTGACACATCAGCAAGAAACAGGTGTCACATACCGTTTTCTGGCTATCTTAACATTTGCCTTTACAGTGCTCCCTCCCTACAACGGCCCTACGAACAACAACCCCCTTCTTACAACAACACTTGCTACTGTACCCCTAACAAAACAATTACTGTATGTCAAACCTTTTCAGAGTGCAATGTCGTCTTAAATTTTTGTCTGCTGTTTTTCTCAGTCACATACTCGACATTTTGACAGAAACAAACTTAATGACGAGTGACAAACAGCTTGAATCCATATGAGACGCCGCGTGACGCGACGTCTCATCTGGATTCAAGCTGTTTGAAAATGTAAGTCAATTTCCCATCCTATAAGATCTCCCTCCGTACAACACACACAATCTTTGTCTCCCATTGTTGCTTACGTACAAGTTCTTATAGGTGACACTGTTACTTCCACACACTACCTCATCTCTGTCACTTTGGGTATATCCAGTGGCACATTTAATACTTTGGATCTCGTCACAGAGATGTACGTTGTTGTCAAAACACTGTCCACAGGCAACTGAAACAAATATATGTGTCTTGTAATAAAAAAAGGAACGTATTCACAGGGCTGCCATTTCTCCGGATTTTTCCTAAATCTTCGGATTTTTTCTTGTGCATGGTAGCTTAAAGCAGGCTGAAAGTAAAGCAGAATGCGCCTTAAGGCTTACTTCCAGCATGCTTTAATCAGCAACGTGTCAAAAAACTAGAAACAGACGATGGGGTAAAGGTACGATTCGTAAAATCGCATATGAAAAATTGAAATTTGAAATCTTAGGATTTTTATTATCAACTGATGGCAGCCCTGTATTCAGGTTTAAATCCCAGAGGATTTCGACGTTTCAAGAAACAGCAACAACAAAGCAGGATAGATTGAATGTGTTGATCCCATATATTTACTATGCTCACTTCTGAAATTGTCAGGAAAAAACAAGACATGTCACAGAAGTGTGACAAATACCCCCTGACCGCCTCATTGTCCGTAATAATTGTACCCATTTAACCTCTGTGACCTTGACCTTTGATCTGACAGTTGACAGGTCTGAATGTATACATATTTAGATTTTCCTTTAATTAGAGCAATATGTATACCAGATATAAAGTTTCTATCACTAGAGGGTCAAAGGTTATTGCCATTCCCCAAAAATGACATTTTGACATCTGTGACCTTGACCGTTGACTCAACATGTCTTAAGTAAACATATTATATATTCAGAGTCCTCTTAATAAGAACAACATGTAAACCAAATATTTGATGAAGTTCCCATCGTAAGAGAGTCAAAGGATACTGTAATTTCAAATAGTTGACCTTTTGACCTCTATGACCTTGGCCTTTGACCCGACTTGCCCGAAACTTGCTTATCCATATACCTATTTATTAAGGAAAAATATGTGCTATGTACTGTGTGTCTATAGGTTATAGATTGAAATTATTGCCAAGGTTTAGGTTGCGATTAAACATGACATTTTAAACTCTGTGACATTGATCTTTCACTCAACATGTCTAAAATATACATATTCAGATTCCTGTTAATTAGAGCAATATAAATATATACCAAATTCCTGTCTCTAGAGAGTGAAAGGTTATTGCCATTTCAAATATTTGACCTATGTGACCTTGACCTTTGAGCCGATCTGCCAAAAAACTTTTATCTTGGTATACCTCTTCACCAGGGTAACACATGTGTCATGTATTGTGTGTGTATGTATGGGTTATAGATTGAAAACTATTGCCAAGGTTAGGGTTACGAATTAATCTGACCTTTAAACCTCTGTGATCTTGACCTTTGACGTTACATGTCAAAATATATACATATTCAGATATTTATATCCTGTGTGTATTCGTTAAAGATCAAAAGTTATTGCAAATGTTAAGGTTGTGGACAAACAGGGCAAAACAATTTGCCCCCGATCATAGCTCCGGTGGTAGTGGTAGTGGTGGGTGGGGTGGCACACATGTGCCATGTTTTTGTGTGTATTGATTATAAGGAGGGGGTGAGGAAAAACGCCCCCAATGCATTTATTAACACACTTAAAATTGCATTGTGTTGTCCTCTGAAACCACTGGCCCAATTTCGACCACACTTTGTCAGAAGCATTAATGACAAAAAAGGTGTTTTGTTATGGTTTACTCTAAAAACAAATATTGTTTACTATTTGTACAAATTTACATTATACACGGCTTCAAGTGAGTTGAACACAATTGTTGTTTCATCATTTATATACAAGACAGAAGTGTTACTAAATCTACAGCAATCTCGCATCTTTTTTTCGCATCATGTTTACAACATATAAGCATGCAAAACGCCGAAAAAAGATGCGAGATTGTCTTTTGTTTTAACCACTTGTTTTACAAATAGAATACTAGAAGGTTCGACGACAAAATGTACCAAAAAAAGGTTGCGAGATTACACCTTTCAATCTCGCATCTTTCTTTTCGACGTTTTACCAAAATTGTAAAATACATGTAAACAGAAAAATGGCCCGCAACAGGATTCCATAGCCCACACACCATCATAGGCTTAATTCAAATATACATGTACATGTACGCTAGTTCAAAACACATCTATTCGTAGTTGGTATATAAATAACTAAATAATAACATATATAATATCTTAAAGAAGGCAAAACACAACTCACCGAAAATGGTAATACACAGTAGTTTTAACATCCTTTCTGTAAGTTCAATATTTGAAAATGGTCTAAAATCGCCAATGGTCACGAGTTGGCACTAGTTTGCGTAATTGAAACCGGTAATATTATATACTTGTATGCGTCACATCGACAGTTTCTTATACACCTTGGTCCAAGGTTATAAAGCTTTTGAGTTCAGTCTTAGATCGTTCTCAAGCATTTTCATAAAGATTGGTCAGATTTGAGCTTTTGCTCAACAAAAGCTCAAATCTGACCAATCAAATGCTTCAGAACGATCTCAAACTCAACGTAAAAGCTATACATGTATACCTTGGACCCTGTACATGTCTTATATTGAATTTGAGCTGCGTTTTCGATTTGGTCGTTGCAGGCATAGATTTTCATAATCACTAAGATAAACACCCACAATTACAATGCGGACTCTAGGATTTGAAGATAATAAGACTACAGTATTGATAAACGGCGGGGGTGTCCCCTTATCCGTGCAATGATTGGACCAGACTGCAGTCCTATTATTACCCTCATAGTGGTAGCAACAATCTAAAGAACTCTTAGCACCATTGAACATGTTTTGCTTTGACCAACTGTCCGCGGATCAAACCCGCGACCCCCGCTTCATAGACCAACGTGTCATTTTGTCACAACATTTCGTACTCATATACAGTCGGACTTCGATATCTCGAACTCGCTTAACTCGCACTATCTGATAATTCGACACATGAACTGCATTATTTCATGCTCGGTTAAGTCGAACATACCCATATTTCAAAGTTAAAACGTGGCTAACCACGTTTTATCTTTGAAATACGGATATGTTCGATGTAACCGAGTTCGAGATATCGAAGTTCGACTTCATGCGGAAAATGCTATACTTGCAGGATAAAGTGAAAATGGCGATTTTAGATAAAAGGCGTTTGAAAGAAGAATAATTATTTCAGCTTGCTGAGCAACATTTATTCAATTGGCGACCTAACAGTCAATTACTAGTAGAACATTGAATGCTCTTAATCCAAGGAAAATTCTAAATTTAAATCCTCATGGGCCTTTAGTCCATTTAAATCTAGATGCATACGTCCTGTGTAACAGCCGCTAGCGATGGGTTGTCACATGTTTGTTTGGAAAATTCACACCTGTAAAAAAGGAAGAGGCAATGACTAGTAATATATGGAGCACAATTCCTAGGAAAAGGATATCGGACAGATACAGCATATGCTTTTCTTTTCCTCAAATGACGCATTTCTGCTCCAGGGGCCCGTCTTACGAAACGTCGTACGACAAAAAACGGCCTAAGTCAAATATTTAAAAATACATCTAATGTCTGATTTTTTCCCCATCTAATCCTGTCTTGTGACGATGTCACAAGACAGGATTAAATGGAGAAATAGATAATAATTGATAATTTTAGAATCTGACTTACGACCATTTTTGTCGAAGAACGTTTCATAAAACGGGCCCCTGATACTGAAGAGTTTTAAAAGTTTCATTCCAAAGGTAAAGCATAAACAATTTTCATATTTACATTCAAGAGAGAAATTGTATGTTAGGAATATTATTTAGTTTGCTGATAATTTTTATATATTTCAATATTTCATATATTTTTCATGCATATTAAGTCGTAAATTACATTGTATTTTCTACTTGTATTACATGTTGGAATGTAAAGATATGTAAAATAATTATGTGAATAAAATTATTGAGAAAAAAAAAGAAAAGAAAAAAAAACCCGACACATTTCCGTCGTTGTACCATTGTCAGCTTCCGTATGTGAAAGGCAACGGCTAACCAAGATATACACTGTATTGGGTGTTAACCCTTTCATGATCAATTTTATCGTGAGGTTTTTATCCATTCAACGCCATATTGTCGTCTACTTCAATATTGTTGCCAGAAATATCGTTTCAAAGTTAGATTTAAGGCAGTATAACTGACGTAATTTCAAAACAAGTGGCAAACAGTTTTGGTCCTGAGCGGCGTCTGATCAGGATCAAAACTGTTTGCAAATGCGTTTTATGACGTTATTGAGAGTGAAATGGTTATAAGCAGTTCTTTCATTTACGCAGGAGGTCCCATGTTAATAATTTTCTTCAAAACGTGCATGACAGTCCTTTTTACCTCTTTAACTATAGCTTTCCTGTTTCAACGATGTTCTGGTAAAGTGTCATGGAAACATTTCTTAAATTCCGAAAGTGGCTGCTCTTTGTGGTAGTTAAGCAAGTCTGTCTTTGGAAGACTATAACTTTGTTTTCAGTCTGTTTTGGGCAGCCACCTGTCATAGAAAACTTATCCTTTCATGATCAAATTTTCCTCGAGGTTTTTCATTGTCGTCTGCTTAAATTTTGTTGTTTGCAAGATCGTTTCAAAGTCAGATTCAATGTAGTTTGACTTAGAACATATCGATACGAGTGTCAAACACTGTCTGATCAGGATCCAAAGTGTTTGCAAACGCGATTTTAAGCGTCATTGAGAGTGAAAAGGTTAGACAAGATACGGGGGGGGGGGGGGATTATTGTAAATAAACAAACACTCGTGACATACTTGTTTAAGTAGAATTTCTTATCTGACCCACATATAGGATCAAGATCCTTGGTGCAGTCAATGGAATCCTTTGAAGCGCAAAACACTTTCATTAACTGGTCCATGGTTGTTGTTGGAATGGTGGGCTGGGTCGTTACAACTGAATAATGAAGGAACACAATAACGAAAAGGCTCCAAGTAGAAGTAGTAGTAGTGTATTCTAGAAAGCTTTCAAGTAGTAGTAGTAGTAGTAAACGTTCAAGTAGTAGTAGAAGTTAAGGTAGTAATTACAGCAGATCAGTACAGTATATGTTTACAAGGAGTAGAAGTAGTACTACAGTGGAGAATCTGTTATTCTTTTCCGTTTAAACGCAAACGTACGCAAACGCAAATCACTAAAACGTAGAAAAGAACAACTTTTGGACAATTCTGATAATTCTTGTTTATCCTGGTGGCAAACAGTTTGGAGCCTGATCAGACGCCGGGTTAACCGGCGTCTGATCTGGCTCCAAACTGTTTGCACTGCAAATAATAGTTTTAGCGTAAACGCGTTTATTGGGAAAGAATAACAGATTCTCCACTGTAGTAGTCATAGTTGACGCAGCAGTAGTGGCTATAACTACTAGAGTAGTAGTGGTAGAAGTAATAGAAGTTAGTAGTTGTAGTAGAAGTAGTGATAGAAGTAGTAGCAGTTATAAAAGTAGTTTAAGTAGAAGTTTTTATAGTAGCAGTTGTATTAGTAGTAGACATAATAGTAGCAGCAGCAAAGGTAGTAGTAGTAGTAGTAGTAGTAGTAGATATAGTAGTCATTGTAGTAGTATTTAAGTAGTAGACGTATTTATAGTAGTGATAGTAGAAGTTGTAGTAGTATTAATCGTAGTAGTAATTGCAGCAGTAGTAGTTATTGTTGTATGATAAGTAGTAATCGTAGTAGTAGCAGAAGTAGTGGTTGTTGTAGTAGTAGACTAGTACTGGTGGTGGTTTTGGTATAAGTAACAAATGACATTTTGTGACTAGTGCGAATTTTGGATACATGTTGCAATAGTTTTGGTCTAGATAAGAATGCAAGTTTATTAGCTGTTAGTCTTAGCATTTTTAAACTCACTTGGCCTGGTTGTTTGAGTTACAGGTTGGGTTGAAATGGCGGCTACTGTTGTTGCTGCAGTAGTGGTGGTGATGGTGGGGTTGGTGGTGGTAAACAAACATGGCCCAATGTACACAATATGCGTGGTCGGAGCCTTACATCTCGCCTGGCTATACTCGCAGCTGTCAATATCAATATCCATTCCTTAACAACAACATAAACAACAACAACGACAATAGCAAAGATAAGAAGAAGAACAACAACAACAATAAAAATAATTTTAATAAAGTCATTATCATTATGATAAATTACCATTTCTTTTCAAATTATGATAATAAGAATAAGAACAATAATTTATGATAGTAATCGTCATCATCATCATTTTAGAAAAATAAAGATAACCCTTCATATTTCTTTGCTTTCTTTATTATTCCTGGAGCAGGGTCGCAATAAGGATTTGTTCTGACAGTAAATGGACCACCGACAGGATCAATAATAAAAAGTGCATTTTTTAACAAAATGTATACATACTTCAAACGAATATTCGAATGGCAAAATAAGGTTCGAATATTCGATTAAAAAACGAATATTCGAATATTCGTTGACATCCCTAGTTATCTTACAAGTTATTGTAGGTGGTGTTGTCTGATCCACATACTACTTCGTTTTGTTCTCCATTGGTATACTGCGTGCTACAATCAACGGTCAGAATCTCGTCACAGAGATGGGCATTTTGCCCAAACCCATAGGACAAACCCACTGGAATATAGATAGTGAAACACGTGGGTTTTTGTTGTTTCTGTGAAGGGGTTTTGTCCGCTCGAAGTCATGCAATGATGCATCATCCCATTCCTTGCAACTCTGCATGGTCAACATCATTGTCCTGGGGACGCCATAAATTCCAATATGGTATACCGGTAATTAAAATATAAATTTATTATACATGTACATGTATACATGTATGATGTATCCCATTTAAACCATCTTTAATCACACACTTTTTGACAAATACATGTACGTAAGCTTTGATTTTCTTGGAACAAAGTCTTGGTGCAGACATGAACGAGACATCACACTTTTTATGTTTTTAGCTCATCCGAGCTTTTGCATTCCTTGAATGTCCGGTGTCCGTCGATCGTCTTTTGTCGTCAACAATTTTAGTGTTAAGATTCTAAAGGCCAATCTGTCTCAAACTTGCTCTGATTGTATATTACCATAAGTGTTCGGATGAGTTCGATTATTGTTGAAATTGGACCAGTAGGTCATGAGTTATCTACCCTTGACATATTGAAAATGCCATATCTAACAGTGGGCACACGCTAGATGCGACACGTTTTATGCAATCTTGTTCAAACTTGCTAATATTGTATATGACCATGAGGTATTTGATGAGTTTGATTATGGATGAAATCGGACTATATTAGGTCATGAGTTATCTGCCCTGGATACGTTGTAAATGTCTCATCTAACGTATACAGTATTTACACTCTAGAGGACACACAAGTTTTGTTCAATCTTTTTCAAAGTGGGTCTGATTGTATATGACCGTAAGTTCATGGATGAGTTCGATTATGGTTGAAATCAGAACATTAGATCATGCATGAGTTATCTGCCCTGTATGTGTTGTAAATGCCTTATCTAACATTAACATTCTAGACTCTAGAGTACACAATTTTATTCAATATTTTTCAAACTTGCTCAGATTGTATACTGAAAGTTCATTGACGAGTTTGATTACGGATGAAATCAGACCATTAGATCATGAGTTATCTGCCCTTGACGTGTTAAAATTTCCATATCTTACATTTCTTTACACTCTAAAGGCCACATCTTTTATCCAATCTTTCTCGAACTTCATTAGGTCTCGAACTAGATTGAATATGGTTGATATCTGACTGATATGTCAAGAGTTATCATCCATTGACACGTTGAACATGCAATGTCTAATAGTGTCATACTCTCTAGTCACTATATATACAGTTTTAATGGATTTTGGTGATACATGCACACAATGTATATTGTATATATGTTCTTGAAGGAGTGCAAATCTTGTTGAAATTTGATGATTGTGGAAAGAGTTATCTGCCCTTGATGTACTTGCTAGAAAAGGCTTTATGTCCGTATTGTTCTACTTTACGCTCTAGTGTTTACAGGTTTGAAACGGTTTTGATAAAACTTTGTAAAACCATAATATATGGCTGTAAGTTCTATAATGAGTTCAATTTGTAAAGGGTAAATGTTATTAACCCCTTCACTTGCAATGACGTCATCTGCGTTAAATAATTTTCATCTGCTTTAATTTCTCAAATTTAAATCTAATGTTGTTGGACTTAAGAATTATTGAAAATTTCAACTGATGTCAAACAGTCTGTATCCTGATCAGACGCCGCGTTACACCAGGTTCCTACAAACTATTTGCAAATAACTATTGCATTCGGGATAAGGCAGTGAATGGGTTATTAACGTTAAAATTGAGTATATGACTTTATAATAGCTTACCAAATGTTGCTATCAAGAACGGCCCAAACATGACTGACACAGCTAGTTATGTGAACTTACCAGGGATAAGAATTGACGTATTGATAGTCTTATCATTAAGTCTAGAGCATGAAGTAACCTTCAACTGTAACCTTTAATATGGAAGTATCGTCTGCAAAACAAGCCAATAAATGTCGTCTGTAACATATTTAATCTATCTGAATTTGTTTTCAGAATACATCACAAAGTTTCAAATAGTTTGGGTCCAGTTGAGACGCCGAGTTACCCGACGCGCCATCTAGATTCAGACTGTTAATATCAGGTGACACACGCTATGCTGCACACGGCATGCGGAAGGGTAAACCACGGCTGGCCAGTTTCATTTACCAACAGTGGTCATTATCTGGGTACAATGTTTTAAAGAATTTGAATTGAGTCTGAGAGCGTTCTCAATCATTTAATTGGTCAGATTTGAGCCGAGGCTCAAATCTGACCAATCAAAATGCTTGAGAACAACTTCAGACTCAACTCAAAAGCTTTATAGCCTTGAAGCCAGACGTCGGATAATTCAGGATCGAAGTTATTGTATAACATTTCTAACAACATTTCTTCTTTTGAAACGTCATTAACTTGACTATAACTGCAGACGACAATTTAAAATCAGTTGGCAATCAACCCATATATCATGCTGAAAGTTCGTTTGCTTCAAATGTTTTTTCAAATATCAAATGTCAAGCTATTTAAACTGAAGAAAAGTTGAATATGAGTGGCAAACAGTTTGGAACCAGATAAGAAGCCGTGTGGCGCGGCGTAGAATCTTGATTCAAACTGTTTACATAAGCTCGCGCTTAGCATTATAAGGGTTAACCCATTCATGATCAAATTTATCGTGAGGTTTTTCCCACTTCATCGCCATACTGTCGTCTGCTCCAATATTGTTGTCTGCAATATCATTTCAAAGTTAGATTTAAGACAGTATAACTGACGTAATTTCAAAACAAGTGCCAAACAGTTCTGATCTTGATCAGACGCCGCGTTACGCGGTGTCTGATCAGGATCAAAACTGTTTGAAAATGCGCTTTATGACGTCATTGAGATTGAAAGGGTTAAAGCACTGTAAGACTTTCATCTCTGGTAGTTCAGTGACATATGACTCCTGATACGAGATACGCTTTACATGAATATCAAATTAGTGACCAAAAACTGAAATCCGTACTGCTACACCACATTTTAAAATAATAACTGGTTTAAATGCCAATAACAGGGTTTGCATAAATTACTGTTAGGCTTTCAATTGTTTATGATTTAACAGGTAAACTGGGCGTGTGCCCTTTATCACGTATATAACATTTCCTTATCAGTGGAGAAACGAAACAGTTCGGTTTGTTAATGTATATTTCGATATAAAAGTTCAACGAGTGTGATTTCTGAAGTTATCACACCAAATACATGTAAATATACAAAGCCATAATAATCATATCATGATCAAATTTATCGTGATGTTTTTACACCTTCACCGCCATATTGTCGTCTGCTTCAATATTTTTGTCTGCAATATCCTTTCAAAGTTAGATGTAAGGCACTATAGCTGACGTAATTTCTAAACAAGTGGCAAAGATTTGATCTGAGCCTGATCAGACGCGGCGTTACATCAGGATCAAAGCTGTTTGCAAATGCGCTTTATGGCGTCATTGAGGGTGAAAGGGGCAAACAAGGGCGCGCGTCCCAGTTAGCACACCAATATCGGATGAATATCGACATTTGATCGGTCGTTTTAGATAACAATCCGATATCAATCCGATCAGTGGACAGATGCCTGCATTTGGTCAAGAAGCCAATATAAATCGGATCATTGGACGGATGTCGACATTTGATAATTATTCTTTTTTATGACAAACCTTTGACAATTCAATCATCAGCTGACATTATATCGGTTTGATATCAATCTGATATCTATTTTAATATCGGTCCGATATAAGTTCGATATCGGACCATATCGATCGGATATCCATCCGATATGGATGTGCTGACTGGCGCGCGCGCGCTCGGACCTGCACCTGAAACCCCACTAATTTCATTATTCAAGACATGTAGTCTTGTAATACTGAGCTATATAGTAACCAACCCCGTATGTCATTTGCAGCACATGAGTTGGTTTAAAACAGTTTTTATAAAAATATACTTTAATTTGGTTATTCTAATTTAGAAATATTTTCGGCCGATGGTGATCTTCACTATTTGTGAAGCATCAGAGTCCACTATTTGGGACCTTGTTGCTTATACCGTAGTACTAGAATATCAGATATCCCCCCTGATCCGCTTTTCAAATATGTATGAGTAGCCCATGCATGCTATGTTGTGCCTCAGCGTTAGGTTGATACATTGTAATTCAAACTTGTATTCAGCCACTATTAATCGACAGTCGAAACTCGATAATTCGAACTCGCGTTAGTTCGAATATACCCATATTTCAAAGTTAACTCATGGCTTTTAAATTTGAAATACGGATATGCTCGATTGAAGCGAGATCAAGTTATCGAAATTAAACTTATGAAATATTTAAGCGATTTTGAAGTATCGACTGAGTTTCGACTGTATATTTAGATCTCTAAAGACAAGTAGCATATATTTTGTTTTACTTTTAATCCACAATAAGCTGCGCGCTCTTTAGTTTGAACCATCGTTCGTGCGACAACAGATACATTTTGTAGCTGTCCTGACCAGGGACCCGGTCCGTTTAATAAAACTTCGTACGACAAAAGTTGTCGTAAGTCAAAACTTTATATACATTTAATTTCTCTATTTAATCCTGTCTTGTGACATCTCTTTGGAATTGTTTTTTTTCAACACGATTCCACAGAGATGTCACAAGACAGGATTAGATAGAGAAATGAATACTAATTAAAACTTTTACCATCTGATTTACGACAACATTTGTCGTACGAAGTTTTATGAAACGGTCCCAAGATCATGTCTATTTCTCATCTGTTATTACAACGCCTGTATTTTGTCACCATAAACATTGCTTTACATTAACTATGGTATATATGGTCGCTGCCATAACAAGAAATATCTTTAAAAAAGATATTCGGCGGAATAGGTGGTGAAAGTAATGATGTATATGGAATTGATTTTATCCAAGTTGCAATAAATAGGATGGTAAATCAGGATTTTAAGCTTAATATTTATCAAATAAGACACGCGCAGTAATCTACGACCACATATAATCAAAGACTGAAGGTCTTCAGTGTCGCCAAGAATGAGTTTTTGCAATCATTAAACTACTGGATCTGAGGTTAATCATTAGTTTGTTAAGGCAGTTGGTCTCTCAAAGATTGAAGGTGAAAGTACAGCAGAGAGCATTTACACACGTTTATGCTTTTGATCGGGCTACATTTTGCTGCAAGTTGTCAGCTGTTTGTCAGCTTTTTTTATTCCATCAATAAGTACTTTTTCAGAGGTGGTTGTAGAGAGATTTACAATTCTTGACAGAAGGTACAGTTTGCACATGGATCTACTGCTTGGTTCACAGGGGGAGGGGGGGGGGGGGGGGTTTCAAATTTCCACTTCCATCTTTATAAGCCAATTGAATTGCACTTACTTCTTCCTATGATGTGACTGAAAGTGATGAGAATTTTTAAAGACAGATCTAGATCAAGGAATTATACTTCCATGTCTAGATCTACGTGTATCATTTTTATTTTGTAATTTGTAGATACCCAGTCCACATGTGCACAGTTACATGATATCTTGGGGGTATAATTCCTCCAAGATGATATGGAGCTATTTCTCGTCTTTGCCATATCCAGGGACGACAACTGTCACAAAATATAATGTCGTTCCAGGGGTTCATTAATGAGACTAGTAGATACCATAAATTAATAAAATTCGTATGTGTGTGCTCTTTTGTTAGTTGTTTATACTTTAAATATGGTTTGATTGTTTAAATATTCTCAATCACCTGATTTTGATTTGAGATTTTTGGAAAGCACCCCCGAAATATGCCGAATATGAATTGTTTGAATCGACCCCTCAAATGAGAAATTCATGTTGCCACCGGTAAATAAAGCAAACTTGTGTCCGCTTCAAGAATTCGTGTATGGAATTTGTCTTGTAGAGTTAGTTCTATGTTCTGATTTATTATAAAAAGATCTACAAAGTGTAGCAATGTACGTTTTAGGTATCTACGTGTTGTTGGGTTTTCGCATTTAACCAAGAGATTGCGATCGCGTTAAAAAAATCACGGTTTGTTTACATTTGAGGTCACAGAGTTGCGCATGCGCTGGGGGAAAACGGTGTTAACACAAAAAATACCCATCATGCTCGAAATCTTTTCGATATCTAGGTTAAATTCAAACGCCAGTTTTCTCGTAATCTCACTGAATTGTTACTGCTATTCTTTCTTTTTCATATACTTGGTACTAGATTAAAATTATGATCAATTCTATTATGAACAATTTCGTTCTGATTTGCAGAACGCATCAAATCATTGCCGAACTTGCGACAATATGTCATATCTTAAAATAGAAACACTATGTCATTCAAATCACTACCTACAGTTCGGGACACGTAAAATGTCTCGGTTATAACTCACTAGCAGTAGCGGAAAGTCGTGTTTACTACTGGTACCGCTACATAGCAAATCAGCCTATAACAGTCTGTGTCTCTTATTTTACAAATTTGTAAAAGTCAGTAGTCAAGTCTAACCGCTACCCAATCAGACTATTCGATTTTAAGCACGTGTCCTTAAGCTTTCATTTCTGGTCATTCACGATTGGTTGGGCCATATAAAGTTTGAGGCTCAAGGAGAAATCAGACAGCTCCGCCGAAAAAGTGCGCCTTGTATCAAAATTTAATCCAGCGACCAAGTACAGTGGAGAATCTGTTATTCTTTCCCAATAAACGCGTTTACGCTAAAACTATTATTTGCAGTGCAAACAGTTTGGAGCCAGATCAGACGCCGGGTAACCCGGCGTCTGATCAGGCTCCAAACTGTTTGCCACCAAGATAAACAAGAATTATCAGAATTGTCCAAAAGTTGATATTTTCTACGTTTTAGTGCTTTGCGTTTGCGTACGTTTGCGTTTAAACGGGAAAGAATAACAGATTCTCCACTGTATACCATATTAAAGTTATACAAATGTATATGATAGTTAATATAAATCATTGTTTTATCTTATCAGCGATTAAACATTTATATTTACGTATTTGGTCTAATAAAGGTTTATTTATTTAAGAGACTTTAGTAGCGCATTTATGTGTTTATCTCATATGATCATAATATTTAATTTGAATGAGTAAAGTACATATTACTAAACTAGTGCCCCTCTGGCATTATTATATGTACAACAGCTGTGTTGTGCCACCCATAGAAAAAAGTGCACCTAATATCTAGCTCTATAACACACATGTGCTTAAAACTCTTATAGTGTTGCACATTATCTAATAAAACATGCTTTATAACATAATAGAACTTTTTTGTGTTTGTCCTCTTGGAACTACAGCGCTCCCTCTCTACAACGACCCTTGCCGTAGTTCCCTAAACAGGACTTGTATGTCTAACGCTTTTACTGCTGCAATATCGTCTGCTTAAAATTGTCGTCTGCTCTTTTTCTCAAAGTGACGTAATGGACATTGTGATAGAAAATAAATTGATGACGAGTGACAAACAGTTTAAATCCAGATCAGACGCCGCGTCTGATCTGGATTCAAGCTGTTTGCAATTGTAAGCCAATTTACATCCCTATAACGGCTCCCTCCGAACTTTTCTCTCCCATTGGGTGTCGTAGTAGAGAGGGAGCGCTGCACTATGAGTATGTACCAGCATAGTACCAATCTCTTTTCACAGAATAGCATATTTCGTTCCTCAATGCGAATGTGTGAGCTAACCGATAGTGTAAGAGTGTGGCATAGTACATATCACTTCACTATGGTAGGGTGGGCAATCATATGATCTGTCATTATAAATATGGAGTTGCCCATGAAAACTGAAATAATGGCCTGGAAACCCAAATACTATTTCAGAAACAGACCATTGCCCATGCTTATAAAGCGTATGGTTTGAGTTTGAGTTCGTTCTCAAGCATGTGATTAGTCAGATTTGAGCCAAGGCTAAGCATTTGATTGGTCTGATTTGAGCCTAGGCTCAAATCTGACCATTCAAATGCTTGAGAACGAACTCAGATTCAACTGAAACGCTTCATTAGCGCTGGGCCATGTGACCTTTGATCTACTGACCTAAAAGCAGTCCAGATCAGCACATAGTTCCTATATTAGCAACCCGTGCACAAGATGGAGATGATCAGCTAAGAAATCAGAACTTGTCCGATTTTTATTTCTTAGTGACAGATAATGTGACCTTTGAACTGCTGACGTCAAATATAATCTCAAGCACCCCTTAACTGCAACAGCATAAGCAACCTGTACACTACATAGGGCTCAGCTATGGAAACTAAAATTATATTTCTAGTAACAGATCATGACATTGCTTGTGACATTTGACCTCAAATCCAACCCTCATAAGCAATTAATACAAGTATGGACATGATTGCCAAATAGTAGAACAAAACATATTGTACAGAAACAGAGATTATCACTGACATTTGACCTGCTGCGCTCAAAATATGAATTAAATTGAATATAGGTAGGTAAGACTATCTACTGAAAATAGATTACTTACAAGGATAGGAAGTTAACAAACAACAAAAACATGTATCTTGCATAAGAAAATATATTTTATTTATATATATATATTTATTATTTTATATAAATGTATGAGCATTTTCAAAAAAACATATAAAATTGATCTGGCACAAGTATTTCTTTTTCATATAAAATATACTGTACATTAAACAAGTCCGGCACCTAAATATACATGTACTTTTGATACACAATGGGTATTTACATGGATGAGCATATGACGATTTCTTGAATACAGAATAAACAGAGCATTTTTTGTTATAAAATGCAAAAAACATTACACAAATTATAAAAACATAAATTTGTGGGACTTTCATAATATTGATTTGGTAAAAGCTAACAATAAGGAAGTCTTAGAAAACATAATAAATTTCAAACTGATTAATTGTTCTAATTTCTCTTTCAGTATGTTGCAATTATGCAATAAATCTAAAAACAAATATGTATGCCTGTTTAATGCAAGACAACAGTGATGTAGAAAGCTTTATGCATTTCTTTTGTTCTGCATTAAACAGTTAAAACTGCCTACATGGCTACCAATGTAACTTTTCATTTATTTAATTGTCTGCTGGGCCTGTGTCCCTAGATTGTATATAAGAGAGACCAACTCCATACAAAGATAAAACTATGAGTCTGTATTCCTGTAAAGGGATAAAACTTAACAAATAGCAGTTTTGAATTGTATAAAAATATATAATAATATATCACCTATATAATATTGCATTTCCAAATTCCATCCCTCATCTACAATCTCAGAAATCAATACAACCATTCATCCTTCAGTCAATCCTAAGTCCAGGGTCCGAGGTTATAAAGCGTTTGATCTGAGTCTGAGTAAATTCTCAAGCATTTGATTGGTCAGATTTGAGCCTAGGCTCAAATCTGACAAATCAAATGCTTGAGAACGCCTTTAGACTCAACTAAAAAGCTTTATAACCTTGGACCCAGCTGCTATTCTAAAGATAATTAATACACACTCTTATAAATGGATAGCAACTTCATGCAGACCAAAGTAATGCAGAAAGCTCCTATATCCACTTTTGTTTGGAAACGAAACGAAAAGATGATTACTTAATGCAGAACAATTGTAATACAGAAAGCTCATGCATCCTTTTGTTCTGCATTAAACAGCCACATGATTTTAAGAGATTGTCTTTTTTATGGCAGTTTACTACAGTTTGACTGTACATGTATACACATACAAGATTGTAGTATCAACCTTTATGTTCGCTATATGAAAGTACCACAACGGAGAAACTGTTATTATTTCCTGTTTCAATGCAAACAAAATGCAAATACATTGCTCAAAAATGTAGAAAATGCCAACTTGTTGAGAGTTCTGAATAATCATTTTAATCTGATTGGAAAACTGTTTGGAGCCTGTTCAGATGCCAGGTTTTCAAACTGTTTGCAATGGAAATGATACTTTTAGTGTAATTGCGTTTAACCATTGAGAAAGACTTAAGTGTTCTCAACTGTATTACCAGTACAGTGCTACATACAACCCATCATAAATAACATGTCTGCAGATAATGCAGCACTTTCAGCTCTTCCATATATATCCTTTTGTACATATCTTACAGCCTTGTAACACACCTAGGCTGCAATACAAATGTTTATTGTATATACCCAGACCATGTTGCAATACAAATGTGTATTGCATATACCCAGAACATGTTGTAATACAATTGAATATACCCAGAACATGTTGTAATACAAATGTTTATTGAATATATCCAGCACATGTAATACAAATGTTTATTGAATATACCCAGAACATGTTGCAATACAAATGTTTATTGAATATACCCAGAACATGTTGTTTTACAATTGAATAAACCCAGAACATGTTGTAATACAAATGTTTATTGAATATACCCAGAATATGTTGCAATACAAATGTTTATTGAATATACCCAGAACATGTTGCAATACAAATGTTTATTGAATATACCCAGAACATGTTGTAATACAAATGTTTATTGAATATACCCAGAACATGTTGCAATACAAATGTTTATTGGATATACCCAGAACATGTTGCAATACAAATGTTTACTGAATATACCCAGAACATGTTGCAATACAAATGTTTATTGAATATACCCAGAACATGTTGAAATACAAATGTTTATTGAATATACCCAGAACATGTTGCAATACAAATGTTTATTGAATATACCCAGAACATGTTGTAATACAATTGAATATACCCAGAACATGTTGTAATACAAATGTTTATTGAATATACCCAGAACATGTTGAAATACAAATGTTTATTGAATATACCCAGAACATGTTGCAATACAAATGTTTACTGAATATACCCAGAACATGTTGCAATACAAATGTTTATTGAATATACCCAGAACATGTTGTAATACAAATGTTTATTGAATATACCCAAAACATGTTGCAATACAAATGTTTATTGAATATACACAGAACATGTTGTAATACAAATGTTTATTGAATATACCCAGATCGTGTTGCAATACAAATGTTTATTGAATATTCCCAGAACATGTTGCAATACAAATGTTTATTTAATATTCCCAGAACATGTTGCAATACAAATGTTTATTGAATATTCCCAGAACATGTTGCAATACAAATGTTTATTGAATATACCCAGAACATGTTGCAATACAAATGTTTATTGAATATACACAGAACATGTAACTAACTGTACAGACATACACTAAAACAACAACTTTCCCTGATATTCTATGAACAGAGTTATTTTGAACAATTTAATCTTTGCTATGAAATATTAACAAAATGTACACATACAAATCTATGTTCGGTATTTAAGATGGAGACGAAACAATACTTCCTAGAAAATTGGCAGACACATACAGGGCTAAAGTAGAGCTTTTTGATGCCCTATATCATGTACAGAAGATAACCCCACCCCCCTCCCAGCACATTCATACTCAACCACTGCAAACATTTTAGAGCTAGATCAAATACTTAGGAACTAATAACCTTTGATCTGCCTCCAAAGTGTATGGAACTTCATTTTCAAATAAATAGTTAACATCAACACAACTCAAAAGCTTTAACCTTTGGCCCAGGTCACTTTCCAAAAACTCAGGAGGAAGTGGGATTATTGGCCAAGTATTTACGAGAACTAATGTGCTTTCTTTACAAAGACAAACATGTGAAATGTGAATGTTCAGAAAAAGATCTGAGGTCATTTCATGATGTTTAAGGCAGGTGGCAGCTTAATGCAAAAAAACACTAGTCTTTACAGGGTCCAAGGTTATAAAGCTTTTGATTGGAGTAAGAAGTGTTCACAAGCATTTGATTGGTCAGATTTGAGCCTAGGCTCAAATCTGACCAATCAAATGCTTGAGAACAAATTCAGACTGGACTCAAACGCTTTATAACCTCGAACCCAGACATACAATGTGAGTTTGTTTTCTAAAACTAGCCACTTGGTGGCTGTTCACGTCTACTAAAGTGTTATTAAATGTGAAAGACACAGAACTATAGGAAACAGTGTGTGTATGTACATATATACATTTTCTGAAAGTTTTTGTTCGATTCAATCCTTATACTGCAATATGAATTGATTTGTATTTGTAAACAGTGTGGATCTTGATCAGATGCCGCTAACCAGATATCTGATAGTAAGTCAAACTATTTGACACACTTGGAGTGATGTTTCTTCAGTTAACCCATTACCCCATAAATATGTCTTTTTACACCATTAATTTACTATTCCATTAAAGAAAATAGTCCCACTTTAAACAGTTGGGAATATGTTTCATAAAAAATATTTTCTATATTCTAGCAGATTATCGCTTAAAGCAGGCTGAAAGTAAAGCAGAATGTGCCTTAAGGCACATTATGCTTTACTTTCAGCCTGCTTTAAGTGACCACCTGTCTTCAATGCTAGAAACAGGCTATGGCGTAATGGGTTAAACATAAATAATAATAGAACAAAAATTGCAAACTTCTCTTTCTATTATGGCAGAATGAGAATTAATTGATAAAATCCTCTTTTTTAACAAAAAAACATAATTGTGTGAATACAATCAATCCTGTTTGGATGATAACTCAATGCATGAGAAAGGAGATATCGAAAGACAAGGGGATGTTGAATGCCTCAACCCACATGGCTTTTGTTTTTAGTGTATATTGTAATCTTCATTTTAGTGTATGGTATAAAGTCAAAGCTGGCTGAAGGTAAAGCAGAAAGATCCTGATTACTTTCAACTTGCTTCAAGAATCTACCGTCATGACTCTTTAATCTTTTACTCCATAGATACACTTTTTTACGCAGGACATGTTAGAAACATAATTAGGTGTATCAACATGGAAAAAGTGTGAAAAGATGTATCTATGGGAAAAGGGTCAATTCAGGAAGTAACGCAAAAAGTAAGACAATGTTCTCTCAAGCCAGGTTTGATTGTATTCAATAGATGGCTGAAGCAGTTTCATAGAAAGGGCTTCTAATACTTCCATCTACTAGAAATTGATTGCCATTTGATTCAAGCTTTCTTTATCGGAGCTCATACTGAGTGCATGTATACCTAAAGGATCTTACTCTATACAGCAAGATCCTTGAACATGAACAACTGAATATAGCGAAACTGGTATTACAGTGGTAAATACGCTATTCCTACCCATTTACGCGTTTATCTATGCATAAGAAACGCATAGTGAACGGTTAACGAACGCTTAATGAACGGTTAAGGCCTAACGATTTGAACGCGTTTAAACGCGTTAATAAACGGTTATACCCGAGATGCTGCGATTGGGGCGTCCGTTTTCCGTTTCACGCGGAGATTTCGGATCTTGTCGATGATTGCCGTTTTAGAAAAATCCGAATGAAACGGGTTAATCAAAAACAAGAATCGATTTGTCACTGGAGCATTTTCGCGATAAAACTCATATTGTAATGCGATTTTTGAAAACATTTTCTGTAAATGAGACGCCTCTTATCAGGATCTAAACGGGGTTCGCTTTTAGAATTTATATAAATATAGACAGTTTGGATCTCGATCATAATGCTGAGTGACTCGGCGTTTCATCGAGATTATTTCTGTTTGATATGTATTAGAATAATTCCTTCCATGTTGATTTCTATTCAAACGGTTTGAATCCAGATCAAACGCCTGGCTGTATAGATCGGCATAGCATCAGGATCCAAACTGACAGCTTTGAATAAACCCAATTACTTTTCATAATAGTTAACACTATCGATTTAGATGTAGATGGGACGCCGAGTATTTCGGTTCTTATGTTTTACAGCTAAGAATGAAGCATATGGTCTTGATTTCATTTTTACAGTTTGGCTCTAGATGAAATGCCGAGTTACGGGAGTCTCATCCATATTCAAACTATACAGATATATTTTACTTTGATGAGAGAGTATGATAACTGACACATACTCGCATATAAGATTTGGTTTATTTGGTTGATATTCCAATCAACCCCAATGGGGCATTAGGATACTTACTTTGATAAGCCGCAGTTTTATTACCCCTCTGTCCGGCTTGTGACGCAACAGTGTTAGCGGCTAGCCCTGCATGCCACATGTGGCATTTGGGAATTCCGCATGTTCATAGTAATAGTAATAAACAATTTACATAATCCTTTTTAAACCGTATCCTTTATATGGGAAAATAAATGTATATTCATAAAACTCTCACAGGATAACCTTTCTTCTTAAAGAAAATGATTTCATAAAATTTTGTAAGATTATATTTACTCCACAGTAACGATATTTACTAAATTCTTAAGTAGGATAAGAGCGGCCCACAAGTCATACATGGATTACCTCCCTTTCTCCATGATTACTCCCCTTTCATCCGGGCTCTTTTAAACGCGTTAAGAAATGCGTTAAGAAACGGGTAGTAAACGCGTTAAACGAAACGGGTAACGAACGCTTAACGAACGCGTAAGAAACGCGTAAAGTGGTTAGGAATAGCGTATTTACCACTGTAAGCAACCACTTGATAGAAGACAAATTGGCAGTCTTACATTGAGAGAATGAATTAATACAGCTCATATATAATCTCTATTATTTTTTAACTCTTTGCATGCTGGGTAATTTTTTCGTCTGCAACAATTGTCATCTGCAACTGTTCTAAAAATAAAATTTTCTTAATTTATTTTCAAATCAGAGTCAGAGTGTCAAACATTTTGGATCGAGATGAGACGCCACATTATGCGGTGTCTCATCTGGATCCAAACTGTTTGCAAAGGTAATCACTGTGAGATATGTATCTGCCGCTAGCATGCAAAGAGTTTAAGAGTGGTTGCTAATCACAGGTATAACTGTTATAGTCTTTTGATGTTATTTAGGACAGTCGACATGTCCTGACTTGTAGAACTGATGAGATTCTTGTGCAGGCATGCCATATCTGTACTGCCTGGCTCCCCTTTTCAATCAGCATTCTTAATAACGATGCTTCTTTTTCTGAAATAAATAAATAAATAAAACTATAATGATAATAGGTTAAAGTTTCAAAATAAAGAACACATACCTTTCCTTATAATAAATCCTGTAAATCAAGCCCAAAGGATACAAAAATTTTGAGTTGAATGTGAGCTAGATTGTCCTCAAGCATCTATTGGTCAGATTTGAACAAAAGCTCAAATCTGACCAATCAAATGCTTGAGAGCTATCTCAGACTCAACTCAAAAGCTGTACGTATAACCTTGGGGCCATAATACTTTTTATATGTCAGTACAATGGCATACAATCTTGGTTCATGTGTTAATATCTTCACTGCCTTTACCAGAGTACAACAGTTGTTTGAAAATAGTTTGGATCCTGATTAGATACCATATGACAGGGTGTCTGCAGCAGGATTCAAACTTATCGACACTCACTATGATAATGGTTTAGTCAATTTACCTAAAATTCAAATTTTAGAAATGAAAGCTGAGAGTACAATTATTTAAAGCAAATGGCAGCGAGCGGGTTAAAACAATACATGTACAGTAAAACCTCTCTATTACGACCACTCATTTTTGTTAATTATTAGGGTATTTACGATAGGTGACCGCTTAAAGCAAGCCACCTCTCTATTATACAATCAATTAGCCTTCGTTTTAGTGGTCGTAATAGCGAGGTTTTACTGTATATCAAAATACAATTAATGTAAATGCAAACAGTTGATGTTTCCAGGGATATTTATAAATCAGTCCAGTAAGTTTAGATTTAATGTGCAAAATAAAGCACAAAATTTCCTTATAATCTGACAAAAACAACAACAATATATATCAATTTAGAGTTGAAGAATACACACACAAACACATAACTATTAGAAGGCTAGTGGTGAAACTGTAACATTTGCATACAATTTGTTTTCTGATGAAAAGTCACTGAGTCTCATCATGCAGTATCAGAACTGTTTGATATTTAGACCCTGTTTTAAACAGACATTTAGAAAATTCAATTTAGGGGTCATTTCAATTTTTAGAACAGTAATGTTCAGTGCTGCAGACAACAATTTTTGCAGACAACATCATTGACCTGTTCAAAATATACTCATTTCATTTCCAAACAACGTAGACCCAGATCAGAGGGCAGGGTCTGCACTGTTTGCTAATTTATACCAGTATTTATTAACTTCCAGAATTCCATTCAGTAGACTGGTTCAAGCTTTGGTAACTAAAAGATCCACAAGGGAATCTAATAACCCAAAAGAGTTAACCGACTTCTATCTATAAAACTCCACCCACTATGAAGATCTACCATCAGAACTATTACATTGGCTAACAGAATAAAGATTTGAATATGAAAAATAAAAGCAGATGACAATTTCTACTGACGACAGTAAAGATGGTAACCTTTTCTCATTTTTATCCTGATTTGTGCTGCCACCTGTCATTAAACCCTTAACCCTCCTCCCTTTAGCCTGTTTTAAGTTTTGAAGGTAGGTAACCACTTAAAGCAGGCTGAAAATAAAGTAGAATGTGCCTTAATGCTCTTTATGCTTTACTGTCAGCCTGCTTTAAGCTACCATCTACTAGAACATAGAAAGTATTTCTTATGATACATATTCATGACTGTTTAAAGTGGAGCTATTTTCTTCAAATGAGGAATGAATTAGAGGCGTAAAAAGGCGTTTTTATGGGGCAATGGGTTTTAATAAAGGAATATAAATGCATTTAAGTAAAGGAAAAAGTCATAGTCATCTGCAGCCACCATTGGTTATAGTGTCAATGATTTCTAACTTTTGAAACAAGGGCCACTATGGCCCTAAATCGCTCACCTGGTAACAATGTAACCATGTACACCGTGTTACCTAGTTTTTGACCGGGCATGACCCTCATTCTAACTTGACCTCGATTTCAATGAGACAAACATTTTGTTCAAGTTTCATGAAGATTCAATGAATATTGTAGTCTCTAGAGTGTTAACAAGGTTTTTCGAAGATTTGACCTAGTGACCTAGTTTTTGACCGGACATGACCCACATTCGAACTTGGCCTAGATTACATTGAGGCAATCATATTGATGAAGTTTCATGAAGATCTAATGAAATTTATATCCTCTAGAGTGTTAACAAGGTTTTTCGATAATTGGACCTAGTGACCTAGTTTTTGACCGGACATAACCAACATTCGAACTTGACCTAGATTTCATTAAGGCAAACATTTTGATGAAGTTTCATGAAGATCCAATGAAATTTGTAGTCTCTATGGTGTTAACAAGGTTTTTCGAAGATTTGACCTAGTGACCTAGTTTTTGACCGGACATGACCCACATTCGAACTTGGCCTAGATTTTATTGAGGCAATAATAATGATGAAGTTTCATGAAGATCCAATGAAATTTGTAGCCTCTAGATTGTTAACAAGGTTTTTCGATAATTTGACCTAGTGACCTAGTTTTTGACCAGACATGACCCACATTCGAACTTGGCCTAGATTTTATTAAGGCAAACATTTTGATGAAGTTTCATGAAGATCCAATGAAATTTGTAGTCTCTAGAGTGTTAACAAGGTTTTTCGAAGATTTGACCTAGTGACCTAGTTTTTGACCGGACATGACCCACATTCGAACTTGGCCTAGATTTCATTGAGGCAATCAAATTGATGAAGTTTCAGGAAGATCCAATGAAATTTGTAGCCTCTAGAGTGTTAACAGGGTTTTTCGATAATTTGACCTAGTGACCTAGTTTTTGACCGGACATGACCCACATTCAAACTTGACCTAGATTTCACTGAGGCAAACATTGTGACCAAGTTTCATCAAGATCCAATGAGATTTGAACCTGCTAGAGTGTTAACGAACAATTGTGGACGGACGGACGGACGACGGACATCCAGCGATCCTAAAAGCTCACCTTGGCACTACGTGCCAGGTGAGCTAAAAACAAATGCAGATGTCACTTTTAAAGTCAATTACCAAATAGCTTGTTTCTAGTTTTATGATAGGTGACCACTTAAAGCAGGATGAAAGTAAAGCAGAATGCATATTAAGGCACATTCTGCTTTACTTTCAGCCTGCTTTAAGCTGTCATCTGCTAGAAATAGAAAACATTTGTGATGGTGTATATTCATGACTGTATAAATTGACAATATTTTCTAAAATGGAGGAATAAATTAAAGGTGTAAAAATAAGTATTTATGGGGTAATGGGTTAAAAGTGACATCTGCATTTGTTTTTTCAAAAGAAAAATGGTATTGTAGCAGAATAGCAGAAAGTAAAAAATAAGAATAACAAGCCTAGAAAGAAAGAAGAAATAGAATATGAGAATTAAGTGTTTCTATTTTAATAATTATTTTCCAAAATGAGAAAACAGTACAGATAATCTGATACCTAGCTAGCATGTTACCGTAATAATCCTAAATATTGGGACAGACAGGCCTGAGCAAACAGTGTAGACCCTGATCAGACTGCTCCTGAGGGAGCAGTCTGATCAGGGTCTACACTGTTTACTATATAGTTTGCACCTTTTGGACAAAAATGATTGTGTAATAAAATAAATTTGTTCAAATTTCATGAGAATGGGAGGCGTTATACAGTGTGTCCAAACATTTAGGATTTATACAGTTAAATCTATTGAGCGTCTATAACAACTAACGGGAACTGGCACTTTAACCCATTCCCCCATAAATACGCCTTTTTACGCCTATAATTTATTCCTCCACTGAAGAAAAAAGTTCACTTTTATACAGTGATGAATATGTATCATAAGAATTCTTTTCTTTATCCTAGCAGATAATAGCTTAAAGCAGGCTGAAAGTAAAGCAGAATGTGCCTTAGGCGCATTCTGCTTTACTTTCAACCTGCTTTAAGTGATCATCTTTCTTTAAGACTAGAAACAGGCTATGGGGTAATGGTTTTAAAGCAAAGGAAACATTCAACAGATGCTGAACTGGCAGACATAAATATATATAGTAAGCATAATGCCCAAAATAGGAATCAAAATCACAACAGAATTATGCTACTAGATAGGAAAAACAACAAGACTTATTCTACCTATAATTGAACTCTCATCACAATGGAGTCAATGTAGAGCTATGGTCCTGTTACAAATATTAATAAAGAAACAGTACAGGTTTCAAGTCAATAGTCGTTCTTGAAGAAGCATGTATTTACCTTGTGACCACTTAATATTCCTCCATTGAAGAAAATAGTTTCAATTTATACAGTCATAATCATGTACCATAAGAAACTTTTTCTATATCCTAGCAGATGGAAGCTTAAAGCAGGCTGAAAGTAAAGCAGAAGGTGCCTTCAGCTGTACTTTCAACCTGCTTTAACAGATCATCTGTCCTCAAGATTAGAAACTGGCTTATCGGGTAAAGGGTTAAGTTATGCATTCACAGATCATAGTTATAAGTGTAACTTTGTAAGTTATCGGCATATCAAGGGTCACAGGTCTGCATTCACAGATCATAGTTATAAGTGTGACTTTGTAGGTTATCGGCATTTCAAGGGTGGTATGTAAAATTGTAGGAACATTGAAAACACAAAGAAGGTAGATAACTCTTTCTATGCTGGAAACCAGTGTATGTATAACATTCAAACAGTGTAAACCCTAATCAGAGGAATCCTGACGGAACCTTCCGATTAGGGTCTGCACTGTTTGTCTTACATGTTATGTGTATCTTTCTAAAATATTATCTTAAAACAGCCCTAAAAACCAACATAAACAGGTCAGTGTTTTCTAATGTGGAATAGTCCATATTAACCCTATACGCCATAGCCTGTTTCTAATATTGAAGATAGGTGCATCAATGCCACATAAACCAGGTTGAAAGTAAAGCAGAATGTGCCTTAAGGCGCATTCTGCTTTACTTTCAGTCTGCTTTAAGCTAATATCTGCTAGAATATAGAAAGTATTTTTTTAGGTACATGTTCATGGCTGTATAAATTTGAGCTATATTCTTCAGTGGAGGAGTAAATTTAATGTATGAAAATGTGTCTCTATGGAGTAAAGGGTTAAGAAATCAGCATAGAAAGTGTTACTACAAATTTGTGGTATGAGATTATTGAACATCAGGAGCTTTCCCTGGAGTCTTGATAGTTTTTCCACGCCATGATCTCCCTGTACTTCACTAATCAGTGTAGCTATATGAATTACCTCCCTTTGGTAGTAAAACCATATGATCTAGATGTATGTGTCAAGTATCTGTGGTCCGGACAGGTGACTGTTTAAAACAGGCTGGAAGTACAACAGAAATGTACCACAGGAAGATTTCTGTTAAACTTTTATCCTGTATTAAGTAGGTCAACTGTCTCAAACATTAAAAACAATCTTTCATGAAGAATTAAGCTAACACCTGTCTTTCAATATTTTCCACTCACCACAGATTTGGCTATAAAAGGAATTTGCTCAAACAAACAGTAACAAAGGGGGATAACTAGGGATACTATATAGGCAAGAGGAAGGGTAATTGTCTTGGGAGAGTGCTGGGTCCAAGATTATAAAGCTTTTGAGTTGAGTCTGGTATTGTTCTCAAGCCTAGGCTCAACTTTGACCAACCTAATGCTTGAGAACTACTTCAGACTCAACTCAAAAGCTTTATAACCTTAAAGCCTGGTATAAAGTCTGTGAAGGACATAGAACTGTGGAAGGTTATTATTTTCATCTTCACCTTTCATTCCTTTTTTTATCACAGGTTCTGTTAAAACATAACAAACAATAATGCATTTATTTAAACTGAAATATGAATAAATCATGCTTTGCTTCATGCTACAATACTGTCACAAATATCAATACTTCCCTTAATTAATGCTAATTAATATAAGGTAGTCTCAAATACAGGGCTGCCATAAGTTGATCATTTTTTTTAGTTTGACGACACATGGTCACTTAAAGTAGGCTGAAAGTAAAGCAGAATGCGCACTAAGGCACATATTGCTTTACTTTCAGCCTGCTTTAAGCTTGCATCTGCTAAAATAAAAATCCGAAGATTTCAGAAAAATCCGGAGAAATGGCAGCCCTGCAAATATTGATACTTCTCTAATGCTAATACAAGGTGATACTTCATTTAATGCTAATATAAGGTAGTCTTAAAGGCACAATCCCGCTCAAATTGGTGTTTAAAACGCGCAATTTCTTATATGTGTGCATTTTCTATGTATTAAAACTAAGTGAAATCGAGTGTAAGAAGCCTGACATATGCACCCACTTCGTAAAGAATCCTACCTAAATGTGTCGAATTCTTATCGTGGTGGTTTACATTATAAGCGGGTTTGTTTACAAATAAGATTACGGGCTGGTTCCGAGAACTCTCGATCGATCGCATAAAGGTCACGTGATTGATTCGGCCGCGACAATGTGCATCATTGCATCAGTTTAACGGCCAAACTTAAAGGAGTTGTCTCTCTTTGGTTGTAAAGCACTCGACTTGTTGTATAGAATTATGCAAATGAGCTTTACCGAGTATGTACGTAAATTTTCGTCGCTATTCAAAAATAAACAAACTTGATTACTTGTTTCCACAAATTTCACTGTTCGTTAGCAATATTGCTTCAAATATCACCACGTATTACTTCTTTTTATATGGAACGCTTACGATAGTGACATAAATTTCATGTAAGAAAAATGTTTGATTCTGTTTATGTGGGAGTAATATAGTGGCTTTAAATATTATGATACTTCACTTAATGCAAATATAAGGTAGTATCAAATATTGATACTTCACTCAATGCAAATATAAGGTAGTATCAAATATTGAAAATTTAAGTAAGTCTTAATTTAGTGCTAATATAAAGCAGTCAATGAATTTGAAACGTCACTTAATGCTCATATAAAGCAGTCTCAAATATTGATACTTCAAGTATGCTAATATTTATGGAAGTCATAAATATATATGTTTCATTTGATACTGATTTAAGGTAAGCATAAACATTTATATTTTGTTTAAGGTTCAGATACATGAAGTGGCAAATATTAAAGCTTTATAAGCCTTTACCTCGTAGCCTGTTTCTAGTTTGACGACAGGCAACTATTGTTCGACAATATTGACCTGACGTTGAACTTTATGCATGAATAGATTAAAGAGTGATGACACAGTATAAATCAATAATCGACAGCGTGCCGTACACTGTCGGGAATTTTCGATAAATTACGTAAATCGTGTTACATTTTTTATATTATGTGGAGTAAAACTCCCACTTAGTTAAGCGATAAAATACGATTTCCGATTATGCAAGTATAATCGTTTCTACTAAAAAGCATCCTGTTTGGTTTAGATTTGGTTTTAAATCACGACAGATCCTCGATACCCTCGCCTGCGATTAACGCCGGTTGGCCATATATACCTTATTGGCAACCACTTGACGTATCACATCTGCCATAGGTGAGTGGTTAGAGCGAATGCTTTGTAATGGAGAGGTCCCGGGTTCGAATGCCGTATGAGGTAAATATTTATTTATTTGCATTTTCATATTTTATAAGTTATTTTTTTATTTTACACATAAAACGCACGGATGACACGTTCTTCCATGCCGCGTGTCATTTTATGCCACATTATATATTTTCTCACACACAGCCTAACCAGCAACATGTCAAATAGGAAGTCTAACTATATTTTATCATTAATATATATGCTCTTTTCTAATAGTTCGACCTCTAAGGGCCTTTTAAAAAAAAAAATCACGTCAAAACACACGTCACATTTTTGTTACATGCATTCAGCCATAAAATCAAAGAGAATATATTTTATCATCTAAGGTGAAAGAAATAATCATAAACGTTTCTGAGACGTATGCAAAAATAAAGAAAAAGAAAAATAAGAAAGAAAGCGAGAAAAAAGAAAATTATAAAAAAAAAAACCGAACAAAACAGAAGCGCTTTATGTGGGGGAAAATAGAAAAAAGGATGATGCACGGGTCTCGAACCACTGGCCTTTTACGAAAAGATAATGTATCACCTTCCTTACCACTTGAGCTAATAACTTTTCGATACGTTCGATAACCGATCAATGCTTTTTGTCTTTGTTTACCGGTTTCGGTACCATGTGCGTTCTCGTATAAATTGAACGAAGTGTCCCGAAGATATATTTAGAAATGAAACGAAGTGTGAAATTATGCTAATAGAGGTCACCAATGTCAGGTCAATATTGTCGAACAATACTTGCAGCAGGTTGAATGTACCGCAGAATGCGTCTTAAAGACCCATTTTGCTTAACTTTTAGCCCTAAGGTGCATTCTGCTTTACTTTCAACCTGCTTTGAAGTGGTCATCTATCTTCAATTATGAAACCAACTACGGGGTGATGGTTTAAGAAAATTTCGTAATAAATTCCATTGTCAGTCTTTAGACTGGTTGAAAATTATTGAAGGATGACGGTAATACAGAAAACTCCTTCAGAGCTTTCTGCATTACTTTTTTTTAGGGATGGCAACGGTTAACCGTTCGAACGTCCGGTTATCGGTTAGAAAAATCTGTAACCGGTTAATTGAAAAAAAATAATAAAAAAGTTCAAATTCGTAGTTTAACAGCTAAGTTTCCATTGAAGTTTCTATATTTCACAAGGTATTTCACTGGCAGGCAGGCGGCGTTAATCTGTCAAGGTGTATAGGAGATAGCCTTAGGGTGAGGGTGACATTAAACAATGTGATTGTAGCAATAAACAATCGGAACCTTACAGTTCGGTATTTGTTGTGCTAATCTCCCAACGGTCCTTTCCCTTAGCAGTACTAATTGAACTGTGTACTCTTCACGGCTGAAGAGTTAATTGCGTGTCTATAATCAGTCCTTACATAATGTCTCGGTGCTTGTTAAAAAAAATCGCCCGCCTTATTTTTGAGTAAAGGTTGTTTGTACAAGGTGTTGGAATTACTGGATTGGATAATTCAGCCATGCGACTTTAATTACTGCGAAAGTGTTATGTTTTTATTGGTCAGTTAGAAAGTTGATTGACAGCTGATCTATGCCCTTGATTAAATCCTTAATCTTCGATAAAACAGCAATTAAATTCAACGAACTAGATATAATGAACATCTTGATAACAGTAATAGAACTCAGATTAGATGTCGATTAACTAAGCATCTCATCAGGAGCCAAACTGGTTGTCATTTTTAGATTGTGTTAACGTTTCAAAAAGCAATGAAAAAATGCCGCATACAATGATTCGAAGCTTTAGCATAGATTGTATTTTGTGTATCAAAGAGTCCCGTATAAGGCGTATAAAAACAATGACTGCCCCTGCTAGGCATAAATAAAACAATACAACATAGATATAAGATCTACGATAAAAATAGAGGTAACAGGAAACTGATATTTGGGTCGAGTTATCCTATACCGGCTGAAATAAAAAGTCGAAGTTTGTAAAATACGGAGGAGATAATCTATAGAAATAATCGGGAGTAAGTTATTTAACTTCTTTAAACAAAAGCATGAATAAAAATGTCCCTAAAGTTTGAAAGTAACTGCTTAGTTGTACCGGTGTAATGAATAAAAATGTCCCTAAAGTTTGAAAGTAACTGCTTAGTTGTACCGGTGTAAACGTAAATGTGATCAAGTTTTAACGGTGTCGAGGTAAATTGACCTTCTCTGGCAACTGCGGGTAGATATCGAACGATTAACCGTTCGGAAGAATAAACGGTTAACCGGTTAGTCAAACGACCGATTATTGCCATCCCTACTTTTTTTCCCTACATTACAGAGCCACCTGCATTTAAAGATCTCCATTTTTCGTACTGTTTGGTCATTCAAGAGAGCTTTTACTCTTATTCTTCAAAAAAAAGTATAGGCTCCAATTTTTTGTAAATTAATCTAGGTCAACACTGTTTGTATATTAGACTGATCTGGGATTATGTTATTGATTTGTTTTTGGTCTAACGATTTTTACATTTGACAGTGGTCATTCATACAGCAAAACCTCTCTATTACAAACAGTAAAAAGAAGGCTAATTGACTGCATTAAAGACAGGTGACAGCTTTAAGCAAAGTGAACATAAAACAGAAAGCTCCTAATGGAGCTTTCTGTTTTCTGTTCACCATGCTTTAAGCAGTCACCAGCCTTAAACACCTTATATTAACACAATCTAGTGGTTGTTATAGAGAGGTTTTACTGTATTTAAACTTTTTGCATCTATTTGCTTACCTTGAATACTGGGTTTGGATTTGGTTCATGCTGAGGTCTTTGAATCTCATACTGTAATTGAACAATAACAATTGTGAAAACAAAAGTACACAAAAAAATGTTTCAACAATTTTTTGAAGTGAAAATCATATAATCTATCTTTGTAACATGTTTCATAAAAACATCAAAATATTATTTAACATTGATCTTCATCATTTTCTAACAAAAATATTATTTAATTGAAACCCAACTCATCCATCAACAATACCTTAATAAATGTTGCAGCTCTTAAAACAGGGAGAAGTCAACAGAATATTTTTTACAATTTCTCCTTTGCACCACCACTACACCATAAGTTGTACCTACTCATTAAATTTACCTTTTGGAGAATCAAGACCAAAAAAAAGATTGTTTTAAATTAGTTCAAAAGACAAGCTGATTTGGATGAAAGTGATCCATCGGAAGTGTTCAGAAAGTAAATGGAACATTGAAATGCCAGACCGGACACAGTCATTGTAACACAATCAATTAACCCATTACCCCATAGCCTGTTCCTAATTTTGAAAACAGATGACCACTTAAAGCAGGTTGAATGTAAGCAGAATGCACCTTAAGGTGCATTCTGCTTTACTTTCAGCCTGCTTTAAGCTACCATCTGCTAGAATATTGAAACTATTTCTTATAATACAAATTCATAACTGTATAAATTGGCACTATATTCTTCAGTGGAGGAATAAATTAAAGGCTTAAAAAGGCGTATTTATGGAGTAATGGGTTAATTAACTAGCATTGCATTATCTAACATTTTCCCTGCCAAAGTGCAGAAGGCTCCGAAAAGGAGCCTTCTGCATGACTTTTACCCTGCATTAAGCTGCCACCTGTCATAAATATCATATATATATATTGTCTTTTCAGTGGTGGCTTAATGCAGGTTTGACTGTATTTATAGGTGTATTAGGTCAGTGAGAGGAAACTTACCCGTTCATTAGGACTGATGTAGTTGTAGAGGAAGTCCCATGAGAAATTGGACATCATGCCATTATCATACGCTGTAAAACAAAGAACGTTATCAGAGTTGCTGTAAAGTAATACAAAATACTGGTAAAGGTAAGACTGCACTGTGTTTTTAATAGTCACTAATCTAACTGCATGCCATGTAATTTTCCTATGTTGTTTTAATAGTCACTAATCTAACTGCATGCCTAGTAATTTTCCTACATTATTTTGATAGCCACTAATCTAACTTCCTGCCATATAATTTTCCTATGGTATTTTGATATAAACCACTAATCTAACTGCCTGCCAAGTAATTTTCCTGTGTTGTTTTGATAGCTTCAATGTCATAACCCTATAGCCCATAGCCTGTTTTAATATTGAAGACAGGTGACTACTTACAGCAGGTTGAAAGTAAAGCAGAATGCGCCTTAAGGTGCATTCTGCTTTTTTTCAGCCTGCTTTAAGCTACCATCTGATAGAAAATAGAAAATATTTCTGATTATACATAATTATACCTGACTGCTTAAACTGAAAATATTTTCTTCAATGGAGGAATTAATAAAATGCATAAATATGTGTATCTATGGAGTAAAGGGTTAAATAAAGTGTTGTTTTCAACTTCTCTGTTGCAGAGATATCACCTGAATGTAAAAAACATTGATCCACATAAAATGTGGGGCCAGATCAGGATCAAAACTGTTTTAAAAAGTCATCAACAATTCCAACTATTGACCCAAAGTTAACCCATTACCCTGTAGCATGTTTCTAGTTTTGAAGACAGGTGACCACTTAAAGTAGGCTGAAAATGTTCAGCATGCTTTAAGCTACCAGCTGCTAGAATATAGAAATCATTTCTAATATTAAATATTCACAACTGTATAAATTGGAAATATTGTCTTTAGTTTAGGAATAAATTAAAGGCGTAAAAAGACGTTTTTATGGGGGAATGGGTTAATACAGGTTTGAATGATACTGAAACTGACATCACCAACAAACAAGACACATACCATACATCTCTGGAGCCCGAGGGTTGTCAAAGTCCCTCCGCCTTTGATGCCTGTCTTTGTCCGAATCTTCTGAAGACCTCGACGTGGAGGCCTCATCATCCCATACAGGTGGACCATACACTGGTCCCCCTCGGGCACGACCCCAAGTATTGATCTTCGTAGGCATTGCAGTGGGGAAGAAACCATTGTTGAATGATCGTCTGATAAATGAAGCAAAACAATACATGCATGACAATGCTATATGACTTAAGCATAAGTTTGATACTTTTCTCTATCAATATGCTAAAACAGTTGCCACTGCTCTGTACTAAAAAATTCATGATTGGGTAAATTTATTGGTGTATTTGTTTAACTCTTTACACTCTAGCGGGGGATATATCTGCCATAGTGATTACCTTTGCAAACAGATTGGATCCAGATGAGACGCCGCATAATGCGGCTTCTCATCAGGATCCAAACAGTTTGCTATTCTGACTATGTTTTTAAAAGAAATTTAGAAAATTCTATTTTTAGAACAATAGCAGACAACAAATATTGCAGACTAAAAAAAATACCCATCATGCATAGAGTTAACCCAAAAAATCCCTAGTAGGCTGAAAGTAAAGCAAAATGCTCAATCATCTGTCTTAATTCAACACTGAAAACAAGATATTCATCTCATGAGGAAATGGTTGAAATGTGATGATTTTTAGTTAAATTCAGCGCTTTTTAGTTACGTTTATGGCATATAAATGTGGGAGGGGAGGTGTGTGTTGCATTTCTTAGAAGTGGAGCATTTAAACAGGCATATACTGTATAAGTCAGAAAAACTCACCTATCGAAATCATCATAAGTACGTCTCTTATGCTTTCTCATTCTTGCAGCATAGATGATCACAATGGCCACTATTAGTACTGCGATAAAGAACAGAGGGATACCAACTCCAAGACCGATGACAAGAGCGAAGTTGTCTGCCTTCTTGATTGGTCTGGAAAAAACAACAACAACATGTAATGAGGAATACCAATTCCAGGGCTGCCATACTTTGATAAAAAAAAAATCCTAAGATTTCAAATTTTAAATTTTTCTGACGCAATTTTACTAATCGTAACTCTACCCCATAATCTGTTTCTTGTTTTAAAGACACATGACTGCTTAAAACAGGTTGAAAGTAAAGCAGAATGCGCCTTAAGGCGCATTCTGCTTTACTTTTAGCCTGTTTTTTTGCTACGATCTGCTAGGATAAAAATCCGAATACTTAGGAAAAATTTGGAGAAATGGCAGCCTGCAATTCTAAACCCTGACAAGGGCAAAGCTATCTGAGTCTTGATTGGTCTGGATAAAAACCACAAAACATGTATAACTTCTTTTAACCTTTCTTATGCTAAGAAAGTTAACTTAGTTTTGTTAAAAAACAGCACGGTTCAATTTAGCTCTTTATTCCATAGATACACAGTTTTAAGCCTTTAATCTATTCTTCCACTGAAGAAAATAGTTCAAATTTATACAGTCATGAATATGTAGGATAAGAAATATTTCTTATCCTAGCAGATAGTAGTGTAAATCAGGCTAAAAATAAAGCAGAATGTGCGATACAGTCGAAATATTCAAAGTAGGTCAAATAAATGTTCTGAGTCGATGGATAAAACTAAACAAAATTGTCAAATCCAGAACAAGAGATCAACCTTCAATGTTCCATTCTTAGCAGAACTCATTGGTACCAAGCCTCTCTAACCATTTGAAAACCATCAGGCATCAAAATAAGTACAGCGATCCCTCTCTACAATGACACTCATTGGGAGACAGAAATCGTGTGTGTGGTTCAGAGGGAGTCATTATAGGGAGGGACATTGGCTTACATTTGCAAACAGTTTGAATCCAGATCAGACGTTGGGTAACGCGGCATGTTTTTGCTGTCAAAATGTCCATTATGTTACTTTAAGAAAAACAGCAGACGACAATTTTAAGCAGACGATATTGCAACTTTAAAACGTTAGACATAATTGTCGTGTTTAGGGAACTGTGACAATGGTCGTTGTAAGGAGGGAGTCGTTGTAGAGAGGGAGCACTGTACCTAGCTTGCTACAACAGGGAATTATACAACACAATTCCCAGGCTACAACAACACAAACAAATAGTGTGTAACTTGACTTATCATGTTAGTCTAAAAACTGATAAAAATTATTTAGCTGACATACTGGCACATTGGGTTGTTGTCGACATAAACACACTCGTATTTCGCAGCACATGGTCCGTTAGCAGCTAGATAGCCCTGGCACTGTATAGTTCCAATGTCAACATTGGCCAAGTCCACTGAAAAAAACCCAACAAATACCTGTTTTAAAATACAGTAATACTAGTGGATAATAGCCACACAAGAGAAAATGATTTAACACTCTAGATAAAGGGGGCAAATTAACCCATTACCCCATTATCTTTTTACGCCTCTAATTTATTTCTTCATTGAAGATGGTAGTTCCAATTTATACAGCGATGAATATGCACTATCAAATATATATCATAATTATATAAGATAGTAGCTTAATGTAGGCTGAAAGTAAAGCAGAAAGAAGGCACATTCTGCTTTACTTTCAACCTGCTTTAAGTGGTAAGGTATATATTCTTCAAGATGGTAGCTTAAAGCAGACTGAAAGTAAAGCAGAATGTGCATTAAGGCACATTCTGCTTTATTTTCAACCTGCTTTAAGTGGTCACCTACCTTCCATACTAGAAACAGGCTTTGGGATAATGGGATAATACTAGACAAAAATAATGTAGACAGACCTAATATTTTAGAGTATCATTTCACTGATAAATGAGTTTAATCCATTACTCCATAGATATACTTTTTTACTCCTTGGATTAATTCCTCTACCAAAGAAAATAATTCCACTTTATTCATGAATATGTATCACAAGAAAAAATTTCTGTGGTAGCTTAAGCAGGCTGAAAGGGAAGCAGAATGTTCCTTCAGGTTGGGTTTGGTCAGCCTGTTTGTATCAGCCTGCATTAAGCAACCATCTGTCTGCAAGGTGAAGGTTATGCGATTGTATAAAATCAGGCGATAGCCTTAAGCAAGGTGACAGTAAACAAGAAAGCTCCGAAAGGAGCTTTCAGTTTTTTTGTCAACTTGCTTTAAGCAGTCACCTGTCATAAATACCTAATAATTTACACAACTAAATGGTTGTAATAGAGAGGTTTAAAGTATATTATTTTCACAGAGAGACTTGTGTACAGCGCTCCCTCTCTACAATTACACCCAATGGGTGACAAAGATTGTGTGCGTTGTTCAGAGGGAGTCGTTACAGGGATGGAAATCGGCTTACATCTGCAAACAGTTTGAATCCAAATAAGACACTGTGTAACGCGGCCTCTGATCTGGATTCAAGCTGTTTGTCACCTTTCATTAAATTTACTCCATCAAAATGTAATGTTGAGAAAAAACAGCAGACGACAATTTGAAGCAGATAATATTGCAGCAGTAAAGTGTTAGCCATAATTGTCATGTTTAGGAACTGCGACAAGGGTTGTTGTAAGGAGGGAGTCATCGTAGGGAGGCCCTTGTAGGGAAGGAACACGGTATTACCTTCTGATCCACCAACAGTAAGTGCTAGAGCTGCTGTAGTTTGACCATCAATAACTAGTGTTTCGTTGGTTGCCAGACCATACGTGGCTTCTGCAAACTGCTGCTTTGAATTCTCTGTATCCTCCATAACAATATTCGCAGTAATGTTCAAACTGCCCTCTCTGAAGAAACAAAATGAAAGTATATATTTATTCTTTAACCAATTTGCACCAAGTGAATATATATATATCGGAAAAAGACGTAATGAAAAATCAGCCGCCGCGGCTACCACCTATATATACACTGTTCGTCATTTTGAAATAAATTGTTAAAATCAACCCTAAAGAGTCAAAAATGGACTAGACTTATTTTGATATTGGAATTGGTCATTCAAAGTTTCAGGGGTGAATACGTTAACCCTTCTCATGTTGTTAGTGTATATATTGATTTCTTTTAACCCATTACCCCATAGCCTGTTTCTAGTATTGAAGATAAGTCACCACTTAAAGCAGGTTGAAAGTAAAGCAGAATGTGCCTTAAGGCACATTCTGCTTTACTTTCAGCCTGCTTTAAGCTACCATCTGCTAGAATATAGACACTTTTCTTATAAAATATATATTCATGACTGCATAAATTGGGAGTGTTTTCTTGAGTGAAGAAAGAACTTAAAGGCATAAAAAGGTCTATTTATGGGGTATGGGTTAAACAGTGTTTTCTTATAGGATCTGTCTAACATCTCTAGTCTTTTCTTGGGAAGTTTGTCCATATTTCATTAGCCAATGTAATAGTTGAGATGAAGGATATTCATAGAGGGCTGAGTTTTATATGTGAGCACTTAGAAGGGCAAAGGTTACTAGTAGCATGATACTTACACGACTCTTAGGATCTGTACTGATATCAGTTTGACTCCCAAATAGCGCCTCAGATAACTTGTTAGCTGAAATGAAACAATCGTACAATCAAACCATTTGGAGCATTACTAAATACAGTAAAACCTCTCTTACATCACCGCTTAATTGTGTTAATAACAAGGTGTTAATGGTGCATTCTGCTTTACTTTCAACCTGCTTTATGAGGTAACGTGTCTTCAAAACTAGAAACAGATTATGGGGTAATGGGTTAAACAGAAAAACTGTCATTAACATTGCAAAAAGTTTGGACCCAGATGAAATTTAACCCATTACCCCATAGCCGATTTCTAGTTTTGAAGATAGATGACTACTTAAAGCAGGTTGAGAGTAAAGCAGAATGCGCCTCAAGGCGCATTCTGCTTTACTTTCAGCCTGCTTTAAGCTTCGATCTGCTAGAATATAGAAAATAATTCTTATGATACTTATTAATGACTGTATAAGTTGGAACTTTTTTGTTTCTTGGAGGAATAAATTAGAGGCGTAAAAAGGCTCATTTATGGGTTATTGGGTTAAAGCTACCAGGTACTTGGCATCTCACCAGATTCTGGACAAGCTCTGAACCAGTTTGAAATATAGGATCTTACATGAGTGTTTTGTAGGATAGAAATACAGTGTTCCCTCCCTACAACAGCCCTCCCAACAACGACTCCCTCCTTACAACGACCATTGTCGCAGTTCCCTAAAAAGGACAATTGTGTCCAACCTATGTTGTCTGCTTAAGATTGTTGTATGCTATTTTTCTCAAAGTTACATAACAGACATTTTGACAGAAAAAAACTTAATGATGAATGGCAAACAGCTTGAATCCAGATCAGATGCCGTGTAACGCCGTGTAACGCGGCGTCTGATCTGGATTCAAGCTGTTTGCAAATGCCCTCCCTATAATGACTCCCTCGGAACAATGCACAATTTTTTTGTATCACATTGGATGTTGTTGTAGAGAGGGAAGGCTGTATAAGAAGGGTTTTATAAATCCAATAAATTATGAACACGAATGTTAGATTCTATTTAGAACATAACCTGGCAATGTTGTTTTTACCATCTCAATACTTATCTTAGATTGCTAGCTTCACTATATAAGTCAATGGATGACACGTGAATTGACCGCCCAAATTAATAAACATGCAAAAAGTAGATCCAACGTTAAAATCTGATTTATTCAGAATAAATCAAGGGAGCCAACATTTCCTGCCCCTTTCCATCTTTTGTTTACACAGTTTGACAGTGCGTAAGAATACACATTTTAGAATGACGACCTCATTTGCATAGTTAAACCACTAGTCATATATGAGAAATATTCATTGAGTGTTATTCAATGCTCGCACTGTAGGTTATGTTATAAAAGAAATTCTAAAATGTTTTTCAACAGTAGCACATGACAATCGTTGAAGATGAAAACTTACTATTAGCATTCAAAGAGTTTAACAGAACTATTGTCTTACCGCATTGAAGATATAGGTTTTTAACTGGTTATTTGTAGGTTGAACATGAACACTGTCACCTGGACCCACAGTAAAATTGAGTTGGATGAAAAAGATGACACCAACATTTCCAGCTAAAATAAAGAAAATCAATGCAAATATACATACCAGTACAATTAACCCTTTACCTGATAGCCTATTTCTGGTACTTAAGATAGGTGACTTCTTAAAGCAGGTTGAAAGTAAAGCAGAATGCGCCTCAGGGCGCATTCTGCTTTACTTTCAGCCTGCTTTAAGCTATCCTGTGTTATAATATAGAAAATATTCCCTATAATACATATTCATTGCTGATTAAATTGGAACTATTTTCTTCAGCGGAGGAATAAATCATATCCGCTAAAAGGCGCTTCTATTGGGGAAAGGGTTAAACTCTTTGCCTGGTTTAACCCTTTACTCCATAACTATGCCTTTTGATGCCTTTAATTACTGAAGACTATGAAAAATGAAACTTTGTCTCAAGCTGATTACTCTGTTATACTTCATTATGAAACTTGAAATTATGCAGCTTTGTTGAAAACCATCTGAATTAAATTGTTCTCCTATTGTTGGTTTTTATTCATCTCTTTATTCTTGAATTATCTCCCTTTTTGTGAATTTAACAGATGGATTTTTGGCCAGACCTTTACTCTTTCATGGCATCAATAGAATTTTCTTTTATGCCCCTTGTCTGTCTGTTTGTCTGTACACAACTTTTAACTTTGGCCATAACTTTGGAACTACATAGGATAAACTTTACATTTGGTATGTGTACTCACCTCAAGAAGCTCTTGATCTCTGAACAACTTAGGTCATGTCCAACAAAGGTCAATGTCATTTAGAGGTAAAATATGGTTAATTTCATATTGACCATAATTCTGGAACTACATACGATAGAGACTTCATATTTGGCTCTTATGGCCTATTAAGCTCAGTACAGTTGGGTAATGTCTATGGCAAAAGTCAAGGTCATTTAGAGAACAAATAGAGTTAATTCAACATTGGCCATACCTCTGATTTAGAATCTAGAAAAAGCTTGTTTCTTTGTACATTTCCATCACAACAACAGCAAGGAGTACCATACCTGCTTTATGATTTATTTTACAGCCGAATGAATAAATTATAGTAACAAAACACCTGGGTGGCATTTGTCACGTACTGTACGTGACATCATTCTTGTTTATAGTGTTTATGTGAGGTAAAATAAAGCAGAAATATTACATAAAGTCTGCTGTTACTTTCCATCTGTCGGATTGTAAGAACATTCTATAAGTTAACCCACTGCTCCTTCGCATGTTTCTAGTTTTGATATTTTAAGGCAAATTATGCTTTTCTTTGAGCCTTCCTTAACACATTGAACCCTAGAGACGAGTATACTCGTCATTTACAGCCAGGGTACATGTAAAGATTACACTTGTACCATGCAAACAGTGTAGATCCTGATCAGAGGGCTCCTTTAGGAGCCCTCTGATCAGGGTCTACACTGTTTGTCATTTTGAAATAAATTGTTAAAATCACCCCTAAATAGCCAATAATGGACTAGACTTATTATGAATTTGGAAGTATCCATTAAAAGTTACAGGGGTGAATGAGTTGAGCCACCATCTGCAAGCATGCAGAATTTTTTTTTTATGGTGCATATTCCTGACTGTATAAAGTGGCACTGTTTTCTTCTGTGGAGGAATAGTACTGGTTGTCAGTATTGGCAGGGTCATACCTTTACTGACCAGTACTAAAATAAATATGATGTGTTTGTGAAACTCTATGTCCACTGATGTAGCCATGACCTCTTAACCCATTACCCCATAGCCTGTTTCTAGTTTTGAAAACAAATGATGGCTTAAAGCATACTAAAAGTAAAGCAAAATGCGCATTCAGGTGCATTCTGCTTTACTTTCAGCCTGCTTTAAGCTACCATCTGCTAGGATATAGAAAAAGTTTCTTATGATATATATTCATAACTGTATAAATTGGAATCATTGTTTTCAGTGGAGGAATAAATGAATGGCGTATTTTTATGGGGTAATGAGTTAATGATCTGGACCTTTTTGTCTAACATGACCCAAGTTGTACTAAGTTCAAGGACTTCTTGAGTGGAGTACACTAAAAATTATGTCAAATATTAAGTCTCTATAACATGTTTTCTGTAGATACGGATAAGGTCAAAGTATGCCCTCAATCTGCCGTCTTGGACGCATAAAAAATAACTATTTAGTGTCAAAACTCGATAATTCAAACTCTCTTTAGTTTGAACATACCCATATTTCAAAGTTTAAACGTGGCTAAGCCACGTTTTAACTTTGAAATATGGTTATGTTTCAAAATAAAACTGATGAAATACTGGTAAGGTAGATTTCAGTGAGTTAGATTTATCGAGTTTCGACTGTAAGTTACTATTTACTTACGAGCTGCTGTTGCTACTGTGGTAGTTGCAGTGTCTGAAAATAGAAAACAAAATATGATGACCTGTAAATTAGCTATGTTATATTTTAATTATTGTTCGTTTTCACTTTTTGAGTGCTGAATAAATACTCTATTATAACAAGAGGCCCAGAGGGTCACATTTCGCTCACCTGAGAACATTAGAAGCTGACTGGGCAAGACAACATTTTGATATAGCTATGACCCAGGTGTCATAATTTGATCTCGGTAGAGGACCACAATGCGAAGCTTCATCTCAGATATTGATGATCTGGGCCTTAGGGTTTAAGAGAAGAAGATTTTTAAAGGTTTTCCCGTAAAAAAAACCCTGACAAGCCAAGGGCGGGGCCAATTTTAGTCAGGGGGTCATAATTTGAACACACCTGGTAGAGAACCACATAGGAAAGCTACATATATGTCATATATTAAAGATCTGGGCCTTACAGTTTTAGAGAAGAAGATTTTTAAAGGTTTTCCTATATAAGTCTATGTAAAACTGATAAGCCCCTGGGCGTGGCCAATTTTGACCAGGGGGTCATAATTTGAACAATCTTGGTAGAGGACCATAAGACAAAGCTACATGTCAAATATTAATGATCTAGGCCATACAGTTTCAGAGAAGAAGATTTTTAAAGGTTTTCCTAAGAAAAACTGATAAGCCCCAGGACGGGGTCATTTTTGGCCCCAGGGTCAAAATTTGAACAATCTTGCTAGAAGATGATTAGGTAATGATACATACTAAATATCAAAGGTCTGGGCCTTTGGGTTTCTGAGAAGAAGATTTTTTAAGATTTTCTTATGCATTAAAAGTTGTCTATACGTTCATGTTAGAAAATCTGGTCCCACAGCAAGGGGAATAACTCTAGCCATAAACTTTGAACAAGATTTCGTTCCCCCTTATCACTGATGCTTCTGAAAAAGTTTGGTTGAAATCGGGTCAGTGCTTTCTGAGGAGATGTTGTTTGAAAATGTGAACGTACGACGGACGCCAGACACCGGACGATGGACGGAATGGTATAACAATAGCTCATCCTGAGCTTTCGGCTCAGATGAGCTAAAAAGAAACAAGAGGCCCAGAGGGCCACATTTCGATCACCTGAGGACATTGTACCATAGAAGCTGACTGGGCAAGACAACATTTTGATATAGCTATGAGCCATGTATCAAAATTTGATCTGGGTAGAGGACTACAATGCGAAGCTACATGTCAGATATTAATGATCTGGGCCTTGTATACAGTTTAAGAGAAGAAGAATTTTAAAGGTTTTCCTATATAAGTCTATGTAAAACTGATAAGACCCGGGGCGGGGCCAATTTTGATCCGGGGTCATAATTTGAACAATCTTAGTAGAGGACCATAAGGCAAAGCTACATGTCAAATATAAATGATCTGGGCCTTACAGATTCAGAGAAGAAGATTTTTAAAGGTTTTCCTATGAAAAACTAATAAGCCCGAGGGCGGTGCCGTTTTTGGCCTGGGGGTCATAATTTGAAAAATCTTGGTAGAGGACCACAAGGCAAAGCTATATGTCAAATATTGAAGATCTGGGCCTTACAGTTTCAGAGAAGAAGATTTTTAAAGGTTTTCCTATATAAGTCTATGGGAAACTGATAAGCCCTTGGGGCAGGGTCAATTTTGACCCGCGGGTGATAATTTGAGCAATCTTGGTAGAGGACTATAAGGCGAAGCTACATGTCAAATATAAATGATCTGGGCCTTACAGTTTCAGAGAAGAAGATTTTTAAAGGTTTTCCTAGGAAAAACTGATAAGCCCGAGGGCGGGGCCAATTTTTGCCCGGGGTCATAATTTGAAAATCTTGGTAGGGGACCACAAAGCAAAGCTATATGTCAAATATAAAAGATCTGGGCCTTACAGTTTCAGAGAAGAAGATTTTTAAAAGTTTTCCTATATAAGTCTATGCAAAACTAATAAGACCCGGGGCGGGGCCAATTTTGACCCGGGGGTCATAATTTGAACAATCTTGGTAGAGGACCATAAGGCAAAGCTACATGTCAAATATTAATGATCTAGGCCATACAGTTTCAGAGAAGAAGATTTTTAAAAGTTTTCCTAAGAAAAACTGATAAGCCCCAGGGCGGGCCATTTTTGGCCCCAGGGTCAAAATTTGTACAATATTGGTAGAAGATCATTAGGTAATGATACATACTAAATATCAAAGGTCTGGGCCAAGTGGTTTCTGAGAAGAAGATTTTTTAATACTTTCTTATGCATTAAAAGTTATCCATACGGTCATGTTAGAAAATCTGGTCCCACGGCAAGGGGAATAACTCTAGCCAAAAAACTTTGAACAAGATTTCGTTCCCCCTTATCACTGATGCTTCTGACAAAGTTTGGTTGAAATCGGGTCAGTGGTTTCAGAGGAGATGTTGTTTGAAAATGTGGACGGACACCGGACGACGGACGATGGACGCTGGACAAATTGCGGTCACAATAGCTCATCCTGAGCCTCTGGCTCAGGTGAGCTAAAAAAACGCTGGTGAAATTTTGCTACATAAAAATCCTTAATTTTTACTACTTGTAAAAAACTAAAATCGGAGGACTCCTAAATTAGCCCTTTGATCAAGGTCTGTACTGTTTGCCATTTTGAAATAGAACACCCTATATTCTTCAAAATGGACTAGACTTTATTGGAAACTTGGATCATACATTTGAAGTTTCAGTGTTGAATAAGTTATAACAAATTGGTTAGGCAACTGATTGGATACTTTGATGGATCATGCTCTTACAAATTGGTTAGGCAATTGATTGGATACTTAGATGGATCATGCTCTTACAAATTGGTTAGGCAATTGATTGGATACTTTGATGGATCATGCTCTTACAAATTGGTTAGGCAACTGATTGGATACTTTGATGGATCATGCTCTTACACATTGGTTAGGCAATTGATTGGATACTTTGATGGATCATGCTCTTACAAATTGGTTAGACAACCGATTGGATACTTTGATGGATCATTCTCTTACAAATTGGTTAGACAACTGATTGGATACTTTGATGGATCATGCTCTTACAAATTGGTTAGGCAATTGATTGGATACTTTGATGGATCATGCTGTGCAAAACTAAAGTTTGTGAACCTTACCAAGTATGCAGTCGCCATTGCTGTCACTATTATAACCCACAATACAGGAGCAATTAAATCCACCGTCATAGTTGAAGCACTCTTTATTTGCTGTTGTGTTGCAGGCATCAGTGCCAGCGGAGCACTCATTTATGTCAGTCTCACATTGTGTGCCATTCCACGTGGTCTTACACTGGCAAACACCAAAGATCCGGTCACATGATTGGTCAGGCTGCACTGTGTTCGCATCAATACATGAACAGTTCTGACCACATTGCAGTCCATAGGTATTGCTGGGACATTCTAAAAGAGAATACAAAACATTATTACAGGGCTCCAGGTAAGGGAGGGTATACTGAACAAATCCAACAATTTCTCACTCAATTCACCACCAAATCCTATGGTGTTACAACTCATTAGAATTGTCTCTTTGAGACGATTCTAATGAGTAGTGAAACCTTAGGATTTAAAGCAGAAATAAAGATTTTAGTTTTTGAAATACATGTACTCCCCTTATCTGGAGCCCTGTTATTAATGTACAGTGCTCCCTCCCTACAACGGCTCTCCGAACAACCATTCCCTCCTTACAACAATGTTTGCCACTGTTTACCAAACAAGACAAGACACTTATGTCTAACACTTTCACAGCTGCAATATCATCTTCTTAAAATTATTGTTTGATGTTTTTTCTCATAGTTACGTATTGGACATTTTGACAGAATAAACATAGATTAGTGACAAACAGTTTGAAGCCAGATATGAACCTGCATTACACAGCCTCTGCTCTGGGTTCAAACTGTTTGCAAATGTAAGCCAAGTCATGCTCAGCACTCTAAGGGTATTAATTTTCACTCCCTATAACAACCTCCTCCAAACAACACACTCAATCTTTGTCTCCCAGTGTGTGTTGTTGTAGAGCGGGAGCACTATACAACTACCAACTTGACTCTATATGTCACAAACAATCTATGTACATATAGTCGGCAAGTAGTTTTAACAAAACTGATTGCAAACTCAATGAAATGGGGAAAATGACAGTATTTTGAACATGTTGAGAATTTATTAAAATCTAAGTTGCAAACAGTTTGGAACCTGATCAGACACAGAGATTCGTTGAGAATTTAAAGTTAGATAGAATCTAGTAGCAGGATTCATACAGGAGCTTTCAGCTTTACTTTGATATTGCCTTAAGCAGCTTAATGCATGGTGAAAGTAAAGCAGAATGCCTCTAGATGAGTAAAATTAGTGAAAAAGCTGAAGTTGTTCTATACACAATTGATAGATGAGCAACTATATACCTGGGTCCGAGTTTATATAGAGTTTGAGTTGAGTCTGAGATCATTCTCAAGCATTTGATTGGCTAGATTTGAGCTTTTGCTGAGCAAAAGCTCAAATCTGATCAATCAAATGCTTAAGACTGATCTCAGACTCAACTCAAAACTCTATATAACCTTGAGTCCTGGTTGTTCATATATAACTTGCCTTCACAATGCGTGTCATTTGTATTTTGGAAACCAGCGTGACAGTCACATTTATAACCGCCATCGGTGTTGTTGCACGTGGAATTTGGATGACACGTGTATGTGTTTAGTGCACACTCGTCTATGTCGGTCTGACAGAAGTCTCCTTCCCAGCCAGGTTTACATGTACACCCAGTGGCTGGGTTACATTCCACCGTGTTGTCGCTCACACAGTTACAGTCATTGGCACACTGGATGCCCCATTTGCCACTCGCACACGCTGGTGAATTGAAATTATTATTATTATTATTATTGTTATTATACCAGATTTATATAGCACTCTTTTCACACAGGGGTAGTGCGTTCAAAAGCGCTTCACATGAAATTACATAAATGAACCTACAAAGCAAGAAAAGACAAAATAACTACAATTAGATCTAAAATAAACATACAAAAGACAGCCCCCAAAATGGCAATCACATGATACAGTTAACCCTGGACTCCCATACACATGCATTTTTATGCATTTGATTTATTCCTCTACTGAAGAAAATAGTATAATTTATATAGTTGTGAATTTTTCTCATAAGAAATATTTGTTATGTTCTAGCTGCTGGTAGCTTAACCCTTTGAACCCTAGTCCCACATATCGGCGTCATTTTCAAACAGTGAACATGTGAATAGTACACTTGTCCTATGCAAACAGTGAAGACCCAGATCAGAGGGCTCCGAAAGGAGCCCTCTGATCAGGGTCTTCACTGTTTGTCATAATGCCAAACATTGATAAAACAACCCTTAAAAGTCAGAAATAGACTAGACTAAAATGGAAACTGGAATTGTCCATTTAAAGTTTCAGGGAGGAAAGAGTTAAAGCAGACTGAAAGTAAAGCAGAATGCACCTTAAGGTGCATTCTGCTATACTTTCAACCTGGATTAAGTGGTCACCTATCTTCAATATAACTAACAATAGGCTATGGCATAATGGGATAATCCACAGAAAATGCAGCACTTGACCAAAACCATCTTTATTGTATAATGCATAGAAAATTTCACAGTTCAAGCAAGTACCATCGACACAGTATTTAAGGTTTTCCAACACTGAAGATCGCCTTTTTCGTGTTATCTCGGCATTTTCCGTTTTTAACGGAATATACCGAACACTCCCATATAAAACCTGGACAATAATGTTAGAAATTATCCGAACGTAGTCCGAAATGTTGCAAATCTCATCTTGTAAATTTACATGGCCTTCCCCGCACGGGTTCGAATCCCGACCGAGTTCAATATATTTTTCTTTGAAATATATATCTTTTTTAAACAAAACCTTTTCCTAAATCAATGATTAGATGTTCATAAATGCGCCTGACATTAACTTGCAAAAATATTTAAATATAAGCTAAATTTATTGTTCAGTCTTTATAAAATATTCAAGGTCTCCAACACTTTTTCGAAGACAAAATTATTTTTTTCCAGTTAGGTGAGGCCAAATGTCTACATATTTTGGATTTGGATTGCGTAAGTATTGTAAGAAAAAAATAAGCAAGTGGTTTGATTTGCCCAAGTTTTCGTTTTTGTACAAACATACAACCTTTTAAGTCATAGAATGTAAAATCGTATGGAAAATATTGCATATTTTTAAGAGGGCGGTTCAGATTTTTCAATTTTTCACATCATACAATGCAAATATTGGGACAATAACTTTTATTTTGTGAAGTTCACGTCTTCTGGCATAGGCATGACATAAAAAATATCAGTAATTTTGGTAAGAATAGGTAAAAATCACCTTTTAAGAATATTTGTCTTTTAATTTTCTCGCATATTTTCCTACCTGTAAGGCTATATACAATATTTCAAATATTTTCGACAAGAGATGGGGGAATTGAGCCTTCATAATTCCCACAAGACACAGGAATTACAGTCATGTAGTATCCATTCATAATATCATTTTTACATTACAATTACCCTACCTTCAGTGTTGGATACCTTAACTCTTTGCATGCTAGCCGCAGATTTGTAATTATCTGTGCAAACAGTTTGAATCCAGATGAGACTAGGCGTAACACAGTGTCTCATTAGGATCCCAACTGTTTGACAGTTTGACCCATTTTTTAGTTTATTTTTTTGTGAAAATTTTATTTTAAAACAGTAGTAGAGAAATTTTTTGTAGATGACAAAATTACACAGTATGCAAAGTGTTAAACAGAACCATGAATGTGTATGACAAAATTAAAGCTCTTGCTACCATCAACATCACAAACTTGATCTCAAATATGGACTAACTTTTTCTCACATAACTACTCCTGTTTTTAACAATAGCGAATATCCTTGTCTCCAACATGTTGGAGATAACTTTGATGACTCCACTGTAAACACTGTACCAGAATGCCAAGAAAGGCCTATTGCTCAAAATTCCTTAAAATCGTTGTTTATGTAAACAAAAAAATCTGTCATGAATCGATCTTTAAGACAAGGCTCACTTAATAACATTTCAATTCTAGACTCGGTTGAGATTAGCTTGTCTCAACGGTCAATTTATGACAGATCCTATAATTTTATTAATCATTGTCAGTAGTAGTGGTCAACCTCTTTTTTCACACAAAAATTATTAGATGAAACTTACGGGTGCAAGTCAGCCCATCTCCACTGAAACCAGCATTGCAAAAGCAATCAAATGAACCATCAGTGTTGTTGCAACCCTGTGGGCAGTTATCAAGGCCACGCCCACATTCATCTACATCTGAAAGAAGAATTATCTATATGTTTACAGACCCTACATCTGGAAGTAAAATCATCTAGCTGCATGAATATAAAAACTACATTAAACAGGGCTCCAGATAAGGGAGAGTAAACTGAACAAAACCAACATTTTCTCACTTATTTCAGCACCAAATCCTACGGTGTCACTACTCATTAGAATCGTCTCTTTGAGACGATTCTAATGAGTAGTGACACCATAGGGTTTAAAGCTTTGAGACGATTCTAATGAGTAGTGACACCATAGGGTTTAAAGCAGAAATAAATATTTTTATTTTTGAAATTCACCCCTTATCTGGAGCCCGGATAAAAGTTATCTGAGTGATATGATTCTAACCCTAAATCTGAAAGTTGAATAATCTAAGTGTATACAAGACCTCCCTCTTAACCTATTACTCCATAAAATACACCTTTTTACGCCTATAATTTATTCCTAAACTCAAGAGAATAGTTCCACCTTATACAGTCATGAATATGCACAACAAGAAATGCTTTCTATATCCTAGAAGATGGGAGCTTAAAGCAAACAGTGGGGTACGGCCGTGAAGGGGTTATTACAATATTGGATGTATTCCTATCTGTATTTTCGTAACACATTGTCTAATCATGATCAAAACTATCCTTAAGGATCGAGCCCTCTGATCAGGGTCTTCACTTTTTGTATATGACAAGTGTAATCCTAACAGGTACACTGTTTGAAAATGGCGAGTATACTCGTTGCTAGGGTTGAATGTGTAAATTCGAAAGTAGCCCTCGGTGTCACTTTCACCTTGCTTTAAGCAGACACCTGCCTGATACAACTAATAATAAACACCATTTAGTGGTCATAATAGAGAGGTTTTACTGTTGTTCTGAAATAACTTACCAACGCAAACAGACTGGTCATTAATTTCGTAGCCGCTATTGCATCTACACTCAAACGAGCCATTATTGTTTGAACAAGTTTTCTTTACATCATTACAAATGTTGGTATTGTCACATTCATTGATATCCTCCGTGCAGTTTTCCCCTTCCCAGCCTAGTACACAGACACAGCTTCCATTGACGTTGTTACACGACTGTGAGTTATCTTGTTCACAGGTACATGATAATGAACAGTCAGTGCCATACTTGAAGTTAACACAAGCTAAACGAAAAGAAATAACACACAGTTAGCATTCACCAACACCTCTCTTCACGGACCCGTACAATACAGTAAAACCTCTCTATTATGATAACTAAATTGAGTTATTAGCTGTTTTATGACAGGTGACAGCTTAAAACATGGTGACAGTAATACAGAAAGCTCCTTTAGGAGCTTTCTGTTTTACTGTCACCATGATTTAAGCTGTCACTGTCTTTATAAATCAATTAGCCTTCATTTTAGTGGTCGCAATAGAGAGGTTTTACTGATATAATCAAAGTTCCATAGAAGGTATCACCAAAATCAATCAATCATTACAGTCGATAAACTATCGGGTAGTCATTATCACCTAATTACTATTTACTAGAGGATGTTTAACCTCATAAAGACAGACAGGGCAGTCACCATAATTATATGTGCTTCCTGCGTCAGTAGACAGTTAACCTCATAAAGACAGACAGGGTGATCACTAGTGATGGTAATTGGTTGCGAAAACGACCAACCGATTATCGGTTCTATCGGTTGGGTCTCAATCGATAACTTTCCGATTATTAATCGGTTGACCGAAATGTGGCCTTACAGCACAGATCTTCTGTTACAAAGGTGAAGTCACTCATAAATGTGAATTATATTTGCAAATGTGGGGTACATTTGAGTAATGAACTAAACCCATTGAGACTGTCTCCAACATTAGCATTCAGTACCTTTAAAATTAAACACAGTAATAGTACAACAACTCTTCATCAACACAATTTTAACATTTGGAAAATGAAAAAAAAAATTACATCACTGACTAACTACATATTCATAAAATGAGATAAATATTTTCATTGAAATTACACTGCTCCATTATCCTTAGTTTATATATGATACAAACATGGTTTCAATACACATTGAGCACCTACGTTATGGCAATATGAAGCAAGAATGAATTAACGCTATACATGTACTATATGTTTATGCATGTGATTTGATGCATACACAAACTGGTGTTCCTCATTGTCCAGAAATACGACTGACATTAGTAAAATATATACACACGTAGCGTAAGCCTAAATCATAGTTTCTAAAGACAGGTCTAGCTTGCGTTGCTTGGCGCATTTTTTCTTTTCTACGTTCACGGAATAGCGTTTCTCCGTGCTTTAATACTCATTTCCAACCAAGGCTAACTTCAGTTTATATGTTTAATAGCATGTCATTTACACCGTTTAAAACAATAAATTAACCATTTGATATAACAAACTTACGCTCTTCAGTGACACAGAATCTAAGAAGTCAGTGTATATGATAACACCAACTACCACGGAGGCTGCCATATCTATTTACGTCATAGCCGCTTACAACATAAAGAGTTACCAATTAAACTATAGCGGGCTATAATGTGAACGTCACAAGATGTTTTACAATATAATGGGACATTGAGGATTTGCCCTTCCTGAGCAAAAAAACCGTTAATTTCCTATATTTTCAAAAACATTCTTGAACATCTTTTCTATCTTTGAACTTTATCAACAGATTTGCGATGTCGCGAAAGAGAGAAAATGTCAATCGATTGTCGCTGTGTTTGAAGTTAACAACCGATTGTCGGCGACGTAGCGACAATCGGATCACCACTAGTGATCACCATATGCTTCCTGCGTCAGAAGACTGTTAACCTCATAGAAACAGACATGGCTATCTCCATATGCTTCCTGCATCAGTAGCCGCTTTACCTCATAAAGACAGACAGGGCTATCACCATATGCTTCCTGCATCAGTAGCCGCTTTACCTCATAAAGACAGACAGGGCTATCACCATATGCTTCCTGCGTCAGTAGACCGTTTACCTCATAAAGACAGACAGGGCTATCACCATATGCTTCCTGCGTCAGTAGACCGTTAACCTCATAAAGACAGACATGGCTATCTCCATATGCTTCCTGCTTGAGTAGACCGTTAACCTCATAAAGACAGACAGGGCTATCACCATATGCTTCCTGCTTGAGTAGACCGTTAACCTCATACAGACAGACACGGCTATCACCATATGCTTCCTGTATCAGTAGCCGCTTTACCTCATAAAGACAGACAGGGCTATCACCATATGCTTCCTGCGTCAGTAGACCGTTAACCTCATAAAGACAGACACGGCTATCACCATATGCTTCCTGCGTCAGTAGACCGTTAACCTCATAAAGACAGACATGGCTATCACCATATGCTTCCTGCTTGAGTAGACCGTTAACCTCATTAAGACAGACAAGGCTATTACCATATGCTTCCTGCTTGAGTAGACCGTTAACCTCATAAAGACAGACATGGCTATCACCATATGCTTCCTGCTTGAGTAGACCGTTAACCTCATAAAGACAGACATGGCTATCACCATATGCTTCCTGCGTCAGTAGAACGTTAACCTCATACAGACAGACACGGCTATCACCATATGCTTCCTGCGTCAGTAGACCGTTAACCTCATAAAGACAGACAGGGCTATCACCATATGCTTCCTGCGTCAGTAGACCGTTAACCTCATACAGACAGACACGGCTATCACCATATGCTTCCTGCATCAGTAGCCGCTTTACCTCATAAAGACAGACAGGGCTATCACCATATGCTTCCTGCGTCAGTAGACCGTTAACCTCATAAAGACAGACATGGCTATCACCATATGCTTCCTGCGTCAGTAGACCGTTAACCTCATACAGACAGACACGGCTATCACCATATGCTTCCTGCGTCAGTAGACCGTTAACCTCATAAAGACAGACATGGCTATCACCATATGCTTCCTGCGTCAGTAGACCGTTAACCTCATAAAGACAGACAGGGCTATCACCATATGCTTCCTGCGTCAGTAGACCGTTAACCTCATACAGACAGACACGGCTATCACCATATGCTTCCTGCATCAGTAGCCGCTTTACCTCATAAAGACAGACAGGGCTATCACCATATGCTTCCTGCGTCAGTAGACCGTTAACCTCATAAAGACAGACATGGCTATCACCATATGCTTCCTGCGTCAGTAGACCGTTAACCTCATAAAGACAGACATGGCTATCACCATATGCTTCCTGCGTCAGTAGACCGTTAACCTCATACAGACAGACATGGCTATCACCATATGCTTCCTGCTTGAGTAGACCGTTAACCTCATAAAGACAGACACGGCTATCACCATATGCTTCCTGCTTGAGTAGACCGTTAACCTCATACAGACAGACACGGCTATCACCATATGCTTCCTGCGTCAGTAGACGCTTAACCTCATTAAGACAGACAGGGCTATTACAATATGCTTCCTGCATCAGTAGATACCAGAAGCATAAAGGACTACCATCCAGCAAGAGAAGGTTTCAGTTACCTGAACAACTTTCATCCGCAGCTTTCAAAAAACCAGCGTTACAGTCACATCTGTAAGATCCCTCTGTATCAGCGCATTCTGAATTCTCTGGGCAAATAGTTGTATTAGTGCATTCTTCAATATCAGTATCACAGGTTGCTCCAGTCCATCCTGGTTTGCAATCACAGGTGCCATTTACGTTGTTACATTCCAGGGTGTTGTCAGCCTCACATGAGCATGTCTCTGTACAGTTACCGCCATACTTGTTATCTTTGCACTCTGAAATCATTCAATATTAAGTGTTAACTATTTCAACAGTAAGCAACTCTTGTGGATCATTTAAGTTACCAAAACATGAACCAGTCTACTTGGAATTCTGGGTAGCTTAATAAATACTGGTTTAGAAATAGTAAACAGTGTAGACCAAGATCAGAGGGCTCCTATAGGAGCCCTCTGATCTGGGTCTACACTGTTTGCAATGTAATGTGTATACATGTATTTTAAACATGTCCATGTTGTTGAATTAATATGCCATCAATAAATCCGGTTGTTTTAATACCTATTTATGCCTCAACCAATTACCCCATGCATATATGCCTTTTTATAATTTAAATTTATTCTTCCACCATAGAAAACAGTTCCACTTTATACAGTGATGACAATATACCATAAGAAATATTTCCTGAGCAGATGGTAGCTTTAAACAGGTTGAAAGTACAGCAGAATGCACCTTTAGGCACAGTCTGCCTCACTTTATATCAAATCTGCTTTAAGCAGATATCTTCAATGAATATTTTAAAATGTTTTACGCAGAAATCAAGCAAAAAAGAGCATGAGAGAAAGAATGCAGTTGTGGAACTGACAATAAGAAGTGAAAATAATGTATACAATGAAACCACTCTAAACAAGACATGTGTGGAGACACATAAATTTCCAGTTTAGAGGGGTTTCCAGTTTAGATCGAGGGCCAGCCGGGTTTTAACCCATTACCGACAACTTAAAGCAGGTTGAAAGTAAAGCAGAAAGTGCCTGAAGACGCATTCTGCTTTACTTTCAACCTGCTTAAAGCTATCATCTACTAGAAAATAGAAAATATTTTTGATGATACATATTCACTTGTGTATTTAAAGACTAATTTAGAATAAAGAAGAGTGGAAATGAGACCAAATGTTTTGTTTGGTTTAAAGAGAATTCCAGTATTTAGAGGTTCCCGTTTGGAGGGGATCCACTGTATAGAGTAAAATAGTGGATGCCTTACTAATGCAAGTTTTCTGGTCTGTGTCCAACTCATAGCCATCTTGATTACACACACACTGAAATCCACCGTCTTCTTCAACACACAGTTGGCTGCACCGGCTTGCATCGATTGTACACTCTAGTATATCTACACAAATATACAATACAAACTCTAGTATATCCACACAAATATACAATACAAACTCTAGTATATCCACACAAATATACAATACAAACTCTAGTATATCTACACAAATATACAATACAAACTCTAGTATATCTACACAAATATACAATACAAACTCTAGTATATCTACACAAATATACAATACAAACTCTAGTATATCTACACAAATATACAATACAAACTCTAGTATATCTACACAAATATACAATACAAACTCTAGTATATCCACACAAATATACAATACAAACTCTAGTATATCTACACAAATATACAATACAAACTCTAGTATATCCACACAAATATACAATACAAGCTCTAGTATATCTACACAAATATACAATACAAACTCTAGTATATCTACACAAATATACAATACAAACTATGCATGGCTTGTGTCTCTATAATTTTCTATTATTTCTATGTCAGGGTACAATGTTTTTAAGATTCAGATGCATGGACTTAAAACTGACACCATTGTCGTTTCTATATTTGAAACCAGTGTATGTACCCCGGGTATGTGTATTTTGCGAACAGTGTACCAGTAGACCCTGAACACCTGAATACTGTAATATATTAACTCTTTGCATGCTGGGTAATTTTTTCGTCTGCAACAATTGTCGTCTGCTTTTGATCTAAAATTAGAATTTTTCAAAATTTCTTTCAAATTCAGGGACAGAATGGCAAACAGTTTGGATTCAAATGAGACGCCGCGTAACGCGGCATCTCATCTGGATCCAAACTGTTTGCAAAGGTTATGACTGTGGCAGCTGTATCCATCGCTTGTGTGCAAAGAGTTAAAAAAAATCAATTTGTGTGTGACAGGGCAATTATTCATACACACATTTCCGAAAACTGTCATTGAGAGTCTTGCAATATTTCCTGATTGCAACTTGCGACATTAGGGTCTATTGTTAACAGTTGATGCATAATGTTCTGGATGGATTAGATACATTTATTTTCCATGACTTAACCTTCTACAGGTCATGCTATTGGCATAAATTGAGATTACTGTTGCAAACAGTTTGAATCCAGATGGAGAGCCATCTCATCTGCATCCAAACTGTTTGACACTCAGATGATATTTTCTGTAAGAAAATGAATAATAATTAACACAAGAGATTTGCTGCTGACAACACAATTTCATGACAAGCAGAAGATTAACGCATTACTCCATATATGCATATGCATATTTTAACACATTTAATTAAGTCAACTGCATGAAGAAAACACTTCCAATTTACACAGTCATGGATATGAATCATGAGAAATATTTTCTATATTCTAGCTTAAAGCAGGCTGAAGTAAAGCAGAATGTGCAGTAACATTCTGCTTTACTTTCAACCAGCTTTAAGAAGTTACCTGTCTTCAAAACTAGAAACAGGTTATGGAGTAAAAGTTTAAAGCCATATCTTCTTTGACCAGATCACTTCCCCCTGTAATTCAGTTCCAGTTATCAAGATCAGACTGTACCTAAAACTGTATACTCACCAGTACAGTTTACATCAGTTTCCTTTTCATATCCAGCCTTACATGTGCACACGTCACTTCCATTCACAAAGGCACAGTCTGCATTAGCATTGCATGGATTGGCAACACACTCTGCTTCAGCTGTTACAAAATATCATATCATAGGCTTAACCCAGTACCCCATAAATATGCCTTTTTACACCTTTGATTAATTCCTCTACTGAGGAAAATAGTTCCAATTTATTTGTAGTAAATAAAAAAATAAATTTTTTTTATATATTCTCGCAGATAATAGCTTAAAGCAGGCTGAAAGTAAAGCAGAATGTGCCATAAGGCACATTCTGCTTTACTTTCAACCTACTTTAAGTGGTGACCTATAGTTTCAAAACTAGAATCAGGCTATGGGGTAAAGGGTTAATAGTAATGTAATTTTACATGTGTGACAGTATATGACATTTTTAACGGTCGCAAATTATTGGTCAATCCTATGTCAAGGTAGACTCGAGGAAAAATCTTATATATAGTATTCACTATTGTCTGAGTTATTGTATGTTCATTTGGTTCAGCTGATCATTTACTATTTTAGTCCTTTGAGCTGAGCTAAGCCCAAACACATTACACATCTTTCCTCCTAATACTAATTAAGTGCATCCCCTCCACGTTTCTGCTAAGAATAAAAAAAACTAGACAGATGGCTTTGTCTGTAAGATAAATATGATGCCCCCATTGGCAAAAATTTGACTAAGTTCAATTGACTGTAATTTTGTAAAATATTATAGCAGAATAAAATCCTGTTCGCATGCACATCTATGGTATATGTGCAAACACTCTGCCAAGTTAAAAGGTTGTAGCTTGAAAACTGTAGGAAGAGTAAGCCGGACAAAGTATTTCTGTATGTGGGATGGATGGACGGACGGATGGATGGACAAGCAGACAGGGGTGAAACAGTTACGAGTATGCCCCGGACTGATCGTCGCGGCGGCATATAAACACTGAATGAACCAAAAACTATTGAACTTTGACTCTTTTAAAGCTAAGTAAATTTCCATCTGCTACATTTGTTGTCTATTTTTTCTGAACTTAAATTTCTTTTAAAAAAGATCTTTTTACAATATGGTTAGAGTGTCCAATAGTTTGGATCCTGATGAAAAGGTGTCTCATCTTGATCCAAATTGTTTGCAGAGGTAATACTGTTTCTCTATATGTATTCAAAGAGTTAATACCTTTCCCACATAGCATATCTCTAGTATTGAATGTAGGTGTCCACTTAAAACAGGTTGAAAGTAAAGCAGAATGTGCTTTAAGTGCATTCTGCTTTACTTTCAGCCTGCTTTAAGCTATCATCTGCTAGAATATAGAAAATATTTTGTATTATACATATTTATGAATGTATAAATTGGAACTATTTTCTTCAGGGCAAGAATAAAGTGAATGCGCTAAAAGGCGCTTCTATGGGGGAAAGGGTTAAACACTAAAACCCTGATTAACCCATTACCCCCTAAATACACCTTTTATGCCTATAGTTTATTCCTTCACAGAAGAAAATAGTTCTAGACAATTTATACCGTCATGAATATGTACCAAATAAATATTTTCTAAATCCTACCAGCTGATAGCTTATTAAAGCAGCTAGGCTGAAAGTAAAGTGCAGAATGCACCTTAAGGCACATTCTGCTTTACTTTCAACCTGCTTTAAGTTTGTCACCTGTCTTTAACAAGTTATGGGGAAATGGGTTAAATGTTAGGACTTTGCATTGCTCCCCAGAGATGCTCAATAGTATTCTCAATGGTATTCTTCTATATCATGTTCACGTATAACTTACATAAAACTTACATAAACATTTGTTTTTGTAATACATGTATATACTTACGTATACAAGTTTTTCTGTCCGACAGAAGCAGCTTGTAATCTTGAACACACTCACATCTGTAATTACCCACTGAGTTTACACAGACCTGCTGACAGCCATGTGCTCCGTCACATTCATTAACATCTACAAATGAACCATATTTATTATATACCTATCGATGATTTATAGAGATTTCTCAAGTTCGATAAATTTGATATCGTCTCAGTTGATATAATCACTAGTGGTGATTTCATTTTTTGTGATATCACGTCAAAATAATTTTTGTGATGTCACGGGTAAATAATTAATTTTTGTGTGTTTTTTCCTGTAAAAACGTCATTAATATATATATAATAAATAGAATAATCTATTCCTTTGAATAGATATGGAAAATATATCACTCAAATGGGTTGTTTTCTGGTTAAAAAACTGGTGGTGAACCTCAAAGTGGACTCGTTTTAACTTTGAAATATGGGTATGTGCGACTTATTTACCGACCATGAAATAATGCAGTTCATGTGTAGAATAGTTAAGCGCGTTTGAGATATCGAAGATGGACTGTTTAAATATATGCGTTTACAATCTACTTCATACAGACTTTTCTTCATAGACACAATGATTTATACTAACTATCATGGTATACATGGTCGCTGATAGAAATGCCGTTTTACTCATTTATCAACTCCTACTCCTAAATTAACTCATTCACCTCTGACACTTTTAATGGACAATCCCAATTTCAAAATAAGTCGTCCATTTTTTAATATTTAGGGTTGATTTTAACAATATATTTCCACGTGACATGATAAATGTTTGCAGAAAACCAGAAGCAGAATCAAGTAATTCTTGAATTGATCTCCATGGTACTCACAAATAGTTCAGATCTAGATCAGACTTTAAGTAATTTGCAGGGCTGCCATAACTTGATCTTGAAAAATCTTAAGTTTTCTAAATGTTATTTTTTTCAATCGTGATTACTTAAAGCAGGTTAAAAGTAAAGCAGAATGCGCCTTAAGGCGCATTCTGCTTTACTTTCAGCCCGCTTTAAGCTACTATCTGGTAGGATAAAAAGCCAAATATCTCGGAAAATTTCGGAGAGATGGCAGCCCTGAATTTGCATGCTGAATTTCTGCCCTAAAATGAAAACACACTAAAGGAAATACAATACCTGTACAAGCATTTCCATCGAGCTGGAAGCCAGCAGGACAATCACACGTGTAACCGCCATCGTTGTTGACACATATTTGTTCACAATCATTAGTTGCAACGGAATCACATTCATTGATATCTGTCAAATAGAACAGTTATGAAAGTTATCATTGTCCAATCGAATGCAGTAATTATAAATGATCTAACAATAATCTGTGAACTGATAATCATGCAATAAATAATTGATGGTAACGCCAAAAGATATGCATTTTTACGCCTGTACTTCATTCCTCCACTGAAATAGTTCAGCTTTATACGATCGTTAATATGTTACATAAGAAATATTTTCTATATCCAAGCAGATTGTAAATTAGCTGTTTTTGTTTCTTGACCTGCAGTAGACTGTCACCTTTATAAACATATTAAATCTGTCTTGCAGTAGGCTCTCACCTTTTTGTATGACTGGAAACAGCATCTTAAACATTGCTGTTCTATTGTTACAAAGAGCTCAAGATAAGGGGAGTATTTCAAAAATTAAAATCTTTATTTTTGCATTAAACCCTATTGTGTCACTACTCATTTGAATCGTCTCTTTGAGACGATTCAAATGATTAGTAACACCATAGGATTTGGTGCTAAAATGATAAAATATCTGATTTGTTCAGTTTACTCCCTCTTCTCTGGAGCTCTATAATGATAATAAGTTTTCACTGTATTTATTTCATTATGAAACCACAGCAGCCAACCAGAAGAACTAATATTAACTCATTATCCCCTGAAACTTCCAATGAACAAATCTAATTTACAATAAAGGCTGGTTTATTTTGGCCTATTTTGGTGGGTTTTTTTTTTTATATAATATATTGCAAAATGACAAACAGTGAACTACCTGATTAGAGGGCTCCTGCAGGAGCCCTCTAATCAGGAACTTCACTGTTTGCATTAGACAAGTGTACTCTTCACAGGTACACTTTTGGAAAAAGACGCATATATGTGTCACTAGGGATCAATGAGTTAAAACAGATACCTGAAACTTACCAACACATGCATTAGTAGCATTTCTTTCGAAGCCTGTAATACACAGACACTCATAGGAGCCTGGGATATTATTACACTGCTCGTTATCTCCGAGACATGGACTGACAGTAGCTCCACATTCATTCTCATCTTCGTTGCACTTGTCCCCGGTCCAGCCATCTTTGCACACACATCCATCCACCGGATCACAGGGGTGTGAGCCTACGCCACACCCACACTCATTGGCACAGCTTGGTCCATAATGTTGGGCATCACATACTGACAAAATAACAGCAAATGGTATTTAATACAGTTAAATGGATTTGAGTCTGACATGTAACTAGAATTTACTCGATTAACTAAAGAACATATTCTGTTTTTAATTGATTGATAAATCGAGTGTGGCCTTGCTAGAGGTCACATAAGAACTCATTAACAACATTGAAAAGATGACCCACTCCTGATATCAGTCCCTTCACAGTCCAACTCTGCCATAAACCAATTACCCCATAGCCTGTTTCTTGTTTTGAAGATAGTTATCCACTTAAAACAGGTTGAAAGTAAAGCAGAATGCGCCTTAAGGTGCATTCGTTCTGCTTTACTGAATCAGCCTAGCTGTTTCTGCATTGAGGAAAATACATGCAGTTCCAATTTATACAGTTAAGAATATGTATGATCATAACTTTTTTCTAAATTCTAGCAAATGGTAGCTTAAAGCAGGCTGAAAATAAAGCAGAATGCTCCTTAAGGCACATTGTCCTATGCAAACAATGAAGACCCAAACCAAAGTCCTCTGATAAGGGTCTGCAGTGTTTGTCATTTTGAAACAAATCATATTTAAGATACAATACTAATTAGTCAGAAATTTATACAGCACAAATATGCAAAATTAGAAATAAGTTTTCTACCCTAGCATGAGATGTAAGCTTAAAGCAGGCTGGAAGTAAAACAGCACCTAAAGGCATATTCTGCTAACCTGCTTTAAGTGTCAATTTGTTTTCAAAACTAGAATGTATAATTTACAGTTGAAAGTAGAACACTTAGTTATTGCAAGGTCTTTGGAGATTTATTTACAGGGCTCCAGATAAGAGGGAGAACTCTGAGCAATTCCATCATTTTCTCACTTATACAGCACCAAATCCTATGGTGTTACTACTCATTAGAATCGTCTCTTCAGACGATTCTAATGAGTAGTGACACCATAGGGTTTCATGCAGAAATAATTTTTTTTTTTTTTTGAAATACTCCCTTTATCTGGAGCCCTGTATTTACCTTTACAAGTCCTTTGATCATTTTCTAATTTGGTACCATCTGGACAGAGACAGCTATAACTACCGTCATTGTTGAGACAAGTATGACTGCAAAAGTTCAATGCGTTGTCGTTACACTCATTGATATCTGCAAAACAAAGACATTAAACTTAACAATGATCACAGTTCAAGATAGGATTAGAACAGTATAACGTCTCTTTTAAGACCACTAAATGGTGCTGATTATCAGGTGTTTAAGGCAGATGACTGCTCAAAGCAAGGTGAACATAAAACAGAAAGCTCCTTAACTCTTTCCTCCCTAAAACTTAAAATGGACAATCCCAGTTTCCATTTTAGGCTAGTCCATTTCTGACATTTAAGGGTTGTTTTTGTCAATGTTTTGCATTTTGACAAACAGTGAAGACCCAGATCCGTAAGGAGCCCTCTGATCTGGGTATAAACTGTTTGTATGGGACAAATGCACCTTTCTCCTGTACACTGTTTGAAAAGGACGCCTATATGCGGGACTAGGGTTCAATGGGTTAATGTAGAACAAAAATAAAGCAGAAACTCAAGCTGACATTTTTATCTAATTAAGACAATTTGACCCCACTCACTTGTCTGAAAAGTCAGTCTGGTTTAACCCATTACCCCATAAATATTCCTTTTACACCTTTAATTTATTTCCTAAAATGAGAAAATATTTCCAATTTTTATACTTGTATGTATGTTTCATAAGAAATGTTTTTTTATTTCTAGTAGATAGTTGTGCTTAAAGCAGGCTGAAAGTAAAGCAGAATGCGTCTTATGGCGCATTCTGGTTTACTCTCAACCTGCTTTAACTCTTTGAACCCTAGTCCCGCTTATAGGCGTGCTTTTCAAACAGTGTACATGTAAATAGTACACTTGTCCTATGCAAACAGTGACAACCCTGATCAGAGGGCTCCGAAAGGAGCCCTCTGATCAGGGTCTTCACTGTTTGTCACAATGCCAAACATTGACAAAAACAACCCTTAAAAGTCAGAAATGGAATAGACTAAAATGGAAACTGGAATTGTCCATTTAAAGTTTCAGGGAGGAAAGAGTGAAGTAGTCTCCTACCTCCAAAACTGGAAGCAGGTTATGGCGAAATGGGTTAAGTAAACAGCTGTCTGAACATTTTTTCTTACATCCTAACAGATACCTGTTTAAACCAATTTACAATGCTTACTTTTCAAAGAAACTTAATAATAATTACCAGGTTAACATTGACTTTAAGAAGTTTGTCCCAAAAATATTCAAAGTAACATTAACAGTAAAGATCCTTTCAGGCGCTATGTGGTCTGGGTTTACACTCCTTGTAAATGATCACAGTACACCCCTTTCGAGGACAGTGAGTGATTAAACAAGCTGAAAAGATGATAGAAAGCAGATTCTTCCGCCTGTTTTAAGCCGCCATATGTCGTTTAAGACTGACACATCTATCTAAGCCCATTACCCTATATCTATGCCTATTTATGCCTTTAATTTATTCCTACACTGAGGATAATCTAAGTTCCAATTTATAAAGTCATGAATTTGTACTATAAGAAATAGTTTCTAGCAGATGGTAGCTTAAAGCAGGCGGAAAGTAAAGCAGAATGTGCCTTAAGGCACATTCTGCTTTACTTTCAACCTGCTTTAAGTGGTCACCTATCTACAAAACGAGAAACAAGCTATGGGGTAATGGGTTAAAAATCCCTGCCATCATTTCCATACAAGAGATAATGAACACAGGTTATACCTAAACACGTCTTATTGTCTGTAGATAGCTCATATCCCACGTTACATGAGCAAACAGGCAGGTCATTTACAAGGTTGCAAATGTGTGAACATTGTGCTTCTGGAAAGTCCTGACATGGGTTGCTCACTGAAGTTAAAAACAAACAAACAACTAGATTTTTTAGAGCAACAAGTAACAGGATTTTTTCTAAATCTTCGGGTTTTTTCTAGAGCATGGTACATGTAGCTTAAAGCAGGCTGAAAGTAAAGCAGAATGTGCCACAAGGCGCATTCTGCTTTACTGCCAGTCTGCTTATTAAGTAGTCACATGTGATGTCAACAAAACTAGAAACAGGCTATGAGGTAAAGATACGATTCGTAAAATCGCACTTGAAAAATGCAAATTTGGAAATCTTAGGATTTTTCATGTCAACTTATGGCAACCTTGACGAAAGATCATGCTGGAAACAAAATGTAAATGTCAATCTGAATTAATGATTATGGCTAAATTGAACACAAACGCACATGAAAAGCGCATTTTTAACTTGTTTTCATGAATATGCACCATAAGAAATATTTGTTTATCTTAGTAAATGGTTCCTTAATTTTTAGCGTGCTGAATTTAAATCAGAAAGTACCTTCTATTATAATGATTAATTTCCAATGCATTTCTTACCATTTCTACAGTTAACTCTGTCATCATTAAGCAGGAAACCGGCAAAGCAGGTACACGAGTATGATCCAATAAAGTTCTCACAATTTTGTTCACAGTCCGATCTCCCAGTTCTGCATTCATCAATATCTGTGAAGTAAGCATGTAAAGTTTATTAACTCTTTTCTCCCTGAAAATTTAAATGGATGATTCCAGTTTCAATTTAAGTCTAGTCCATTTCTGACTTTTAAGGGTTGTTTTTGTCAATGTTTGGCATTAAGACAACCAGTGAAGACCCTGATCAGAGGGCTCCTTTCGGAGCCCTCTTATCTGGGTCTTCACTGGTTGCACATGACAAGTGTACTCCTCACAGTTACACTGTTTGCAAAGGATGTTTATATGCGTGACTAGGGTTCAAAGAGTTAAAGTGTTATAATTATCAAGAGATACAGATACAGAGGATAACTGTATTTTTCAGTGTAAGATACAGAGGATAACTGTATTTTTCAGTGTAAGATACAGAGGATAACTGTATTTTTCAGTGTAAGATACAGAGGATAACTGTATTTTCAGTGTAAGATACAGAGGATAACTGTAATTTTTCAGTGTAAGATACAGAGGATAACTGTATTTTTCAGTGTAAGATACAGAGGATAACTGTATTTTCAGTGTAAGATAAAGAGGATAATTGTATTTTTCAGTGTAAGATTGAAATTAAATTCATTGAGTGACTGTCAGATATTGTATTTTCATGAGTGGCCAAGTCACAAGAGAAAATATAAGGGTCTGATGTTCACAAATGACTTGAATTTCAATCTTTCACTAAAAAATACATTTATTCTATCTATTTCATGCTTTTAAACAACTTTTTGAATTAAATTATTTGGCAGTTAATTTGATTTGTTTTGATTTTACGTCGCTTTCAACAGTATTTCAGTCATATCGCGACGTCCAGCTAATGACAGGTGGAGGAGGACCTCAGAAGCCTTTTATGCACTGTTTCAGGCACAAATCGGCAACTGGGTAGAACCACCGACCTTCCGCAAGCCAGCTGGAAGGCTTCCCCACATGAAAAATCCGAACGACCCTACTGGGATTCAAACTCACAGCGGTGAGGAGCTTAGTGATGTAAGTCACAATGACAGTATACCACTAGGCCACGGAGGCCCCCCTGTTTGGCAGTTAAAAGCAAGAGTCTACAAATTATATCCTGTATGGTGCTAAAACTAGTTTTCAATTCGAACACATTTTCATGACGTTTTGCACTACCATGACGTCACATATTTACTGATTTAACATCATTGGTATTTCGTCATTACTTCCAATCTAGAATTCATTTTTTTTCCCGTTTAGGGGTACTCGACAAATCAGGCTGTAGCTAGACTACATTACATTATTTACCATAACATTTGTTTGTATCTGTGGTATTCTGCACATAGCCTGGTCTACAGCTACAAGAGAATCCTCCCTGTGCGTTATTGCATATTTGATCACATGTATCCAGTTGAGAACCCTCCTCACACTCATCCACGTCTGAAACCAAACACACAAGAATGAAACAAACAGTAAAGCAAGTAAACCTTTTTAACCCTTTCCTCCCTGAAACCTTTAAAGGAAAATTCTAGTGTTCAATTTAGTCTAGTCCATTTTTGCCTTTTTAGGGTTGATTTTTACAATATAGTTCAAAGTTACAAACAGTGTTGACCCTGATCAGAGGGCTCCTTAAGGAGCCCTCTGATCAGGGTCAATACTGTTTGCATAGGACAAGTGTACTCCTCACAGGTACACTGTTTGCAAATGACACATATATGCTTGATATATATATATATCCTTGCATTTCTATGTACAAAGCTTACCGGTAACCCAAAACATTTGGCCAAGTAATATTGGTACTTACCAGCATATGTTTAACCCTTTACCCCATGGCCTATTTTCTAGTATTGAAGACCGATAACCATTAAAAGCAGGTTGAAAGTAAAGCAGAAAGCACCTAAAGGCACATTCTGCTTTACTTTCAACCTGTTTTAAACTACCATCTGCTAGTATATAGAAAATATTTCTTATAATACATTTTCATGACTGTTTAAATTGGAACTATTTTCTTCAAAGGAGAACTATATTTCTCACATAACTATCCTTGTTTTCTACAGCGAACCACGATGACGAATATCCTTATCTCCAACAAGTGTAAGATCACTTTGATGAGGTCACTATAACGTCACTATTTATAACAGCGTTTTGACGTCACCGGGGTTCCAAACAAATGTATATTGCTTACAAAATAGCTTAAATCGTTGGTAATGTGAGAAAAAGAATCTGTCACTCGTCGATGTTTAAGACAAGTTGATCTCAAACTCGTCTAGAATAGAAAAGTTATTAAGCTCGCCAAGACTCGCTTAATAACATTTCAATTCTAGACTCGTTTGAGATCAGATTGTCTTAAACATTGACTCATGACAGATCCTATATTTAATGCGCTAAAGGTCATTTCTATGAAGGAAAGGGTTAAAACTTACCAATGCAGTTTTGATTATCATCTTCAGTGTAACCTTCACGGCAGGTACAATCAAAGGATCCCTCTGTATTGCTGCATACTTTATTGACATCTACACAAGCGTTAGGATCTAGACACTCATCCGTGTCATTACAACTAGGTGGTACGCTATAACCGAGTCCACACAGAGGGCCTTTTATAGGATCACAGTCTACAACACCACCTTCAAACACGCATGTGCTCTCACAGTTGTCACCATAGGCAGGGGGAGTACATGCTGTAAAATACCAATCATTATGTCACTAATTCATTGTTTAATATTTAAGTTCTCTCTGTATAGCTCTAAGGAAAAAGTGAGGTCTATTTTTCAGTGAATCCTCACTTCAGATCTGGTTCTAACTAGTTTTAAAAATCTTCCATATGGGAGATACCGACTAAGCTAGGATCTACTTTTAGATTTTCTGTTTGGGTATCTTGAAACCCCTATTTAAAGTCGAACAAAGTTCAATGAAAATCAAATTGCGATATTTTTTTTAATGCTGTTTTAAGGGAAATTATCATATTACGCTCCGTCACTAAAGTTGTATGCTTTCTCTCCCTTTGAAAATCCAGGAGGAGTGACGTTCTATTTATAGATTACACAAGTTATCTACTAGTTACTATTTGAAATTGTTCACCAGAATTACAGAGAAAGTAGCTCGAGCATAAATCAAAATAATGCATTCTCACTTTTTAAATTGGGAACGTAACGTTCCGTTCTGACATGTTCAAACTATCCTTTGTGTATCGACCGAATGTGTTCTACCGTCATTTCCCGAGTATTGTGCGCATCCGTGTATAAAACGCACCCTTATTTTCAGGGTTAAATGTCTGGAAAAAAACTTTTCCCAAGGTTTTGGTCAGCTGTCGTACGCACGATTTCTCCTGCTGAACCCAGTTGTTTTTAAATGAAGAGAGTTCCGTAGGCATATTTTAGGACCAAGAAAATCCGTTAAATATGTGATAATTACAAGTATTCTGATAGTCAGGGGGTTAAATCCGACCTTCGAAGTTCCAAAAAATGAGCTGCGACTGTGTTTAAAATGCTGGAAACGAAACCAGACATATTTTTATGGGCATACTTAATTTTCATTTCTAGCGTCACATTAGAACAGGAACGGAATATGTTCCTGATTAGAATCACCCCGCATTATTCTGTGTAAGTTTGTAGATGCGTTTATTAGGATTAAAATACATAAATACTAAACATTTATTGTATGGAATTATTTCATCACTAGCATTTATTGAATTATGAAAAAATACTGTAGAATACGAATGTTCTGAAAATCGTGTGCCGCCAATCAAAAGAATAATCCGGAAATAGTAAATTCGATTATGCGCAGTTCGGGCCCGGAAATGGCGGGTGTTTATACAGTGACGCTTTGTTTCTACGATGCAACCAGAGCTAAGTTTACTTCCTTTTGAGCGATTTCACGCAATAATTATGAATAACAACTTGTTTATTTACTTTATTTCTCTCTCAGTTCAAAATGCCTTACCGATTTAGATTGTATTAGATACATACGTAGCGACTAAAGTGCTCCCTCGAAAGAAGCTTCAAATAATCGAGGGCTTGCATTCTCAGATCGAAGACTAATTTTAATAACTTATAAGCAATCAAGTGTCATAACATCAACAGTTTACACCCGGACAATCATAACTGATTATAATTGGGGTCACTAGCGTGTCATCTCCAATAAACAGCCCTAATCCCCGGCTATCATGTATGGGAGGTGTCAATTAAAGCCCTGCAGCGTATTGCGCAATCTTAACACATCGGCCTACGGGCGCTAACCGTTGGTCAAGGTAGGCTTTAGAGTCTTGTTCCGCTGTATTGTACGCACCCCCAAATTGCAGAAAAAAGATTTTATGATAAAAGTGCGCACAATACATAGCTAAAGACGGTACACACTATATAGCATATGCCTTGGAGAGCGGTGTACATGCTGTGTAGTCCCATTTCAGCATTGCTATTCCCGTTGCTACGTATGTATAAAGCATGTATAAAAACAATTAAGCGCCACCTTATTGTTTAAAATATGCTTTGATAATGGATATTCACATTGAAATTCTTATTTTAGTGTCTTACCATCGTTCTTAAAGCACAGGGAGAAAGTTTACTGGGTAAAACCCTGAATTTATAATGCAGTTACAGAACATGTAGTTGGGGATACTTTTCATACCATATTTGGAAAATGGAATGGCTATTACATCGATATTACTGTCAAACCTATTTGGCCTGTATATAATATATTCATATACATGAAAGCAAATCAGGTCAAAGTACACATTAAATGGACAAGACAGAAAATAAAAATATAAATTTAAGGAATAAACAACATCTTTTGTGAATGGCAACAAGATGAAATTGTTTATTCCTATAATAGTTCCTGGCATTGATAGGTGACCACATAAAACATGTAGGTGACCACTAAGCAGTAGACCACTTAAAACAGATGACTACTTAAAGCAGGTTGATAGTAAAGCAGAATGTGCCTTTAGGCACGTTCTGCGTTATTTTCAGCTTGCTTTAAGGTTAGTGACTGTCTACTAGGATATACATAAAACTTATTTTTGTGCATATATTCACAATTGTATAAAATGGAGCTATTTTCTTCAGTGGAGTAATAAATTAAATGCTTAAAATGTGTCAGCCTTCATTAACAGCTATAATTATCTGTCACTTATAAATTGTCTGAAATGTGTCTTTCTTTCCTCTGTGAAAGGGTGTGGTCACCTTTTCTTTATAACTATTCGCAATTTACTCCATACTAGTCCTTAGCTGTTTCTAGTTTTGAAGACATGTGAGCCATTTAAGCAGGTTGAAAGTAAAGCAGAATGCGCCTTATATATACCATAAGAAATATTTTCTATATTCTTGCAGATTTTTGCTTAAAGCAGGCTGAAAGTAAAGCAGAATGCGCCCTAAGGCGCATTCTGCTTTACTTTCAACCTGCTTTATGTACTAACTTGTTTTCAAAACTAGAAACAGGCTATGGGGCATGGGTTAACTAATAACAGTGTTTATAGGCTTACCATCACAGTTGAGGGATAAATTAGAGGTGTAAAAATGTGTATCGGGCAATAGGGGAATGGTTTAATTAATAACAGTGTTTATAGGCTTACCATCACAGTTGATCTGGTCAGCGTTAAGGGAGTAACCAGTGAAACAAGAGCAGGTAAAGCTACCATTTGTGTTTGTACACTCCTGGGCACATATGTCATTTGGATCGCATTCATCAATATCTGAAAGAAAATGAAGGAGTGAAATATAAATAACAGGGCTGCCATTTCTCCGGATTTTTCCTAAGTCTTCGGATTTTTATCCTAGCAGATGGTAGCTTAAAACAGGCTGATAGTAAAGCAGAATGCGCCTTAAGACGCATTCTGCTTTACTGTCAACCTGTTATAAGTAGTCATGTGTCTTCAAAACAAGAAACAGACTATGGGGTAAAGGTACGATTAGTAAAATTGCGTCTGAAAAATTGAAAAATTGAAATCTTAGGATTTTTATGATCAACTTATGGCAGCCCTGAAATAAGAGTCTTACATGCGATATACTGTAAACAAGTCTAACTCATTACCTTATTATCTGCTTTACGCATCAGAACTTATTCTGTGTAGTATTAATTTTCAATTTTTGTACTCAAGAATTTAAACCAGATGTAATAGCCTTAAAGTTCATTCTATGGTGAGTAATTTCCCTGAGTTGTGAATGCAGAAACATACAAAATGCTTACGTACATTTAACCCGATAAGGCTGCTGCAAATGCCCATTGGTAAGAAATATGGAAAGAGAATCAAACTGGTATTAAAGACAACCACCAAGTATCTGCAACTCCAGAACACTCCACTTAACAAGCCTCACAATATCTGAAATTGTGCTAAATCCAAACCTCACTAAAAGGCAGATTGCTGACAGACACTTATATTTTATTTTACAAAGCAACACAGCAAAGTACAACCAGAAAGCAGTACAGCGCTCCCTCTCTACAACGACCCTCCCAACAACAACTCCCTCCTTACAATGACCCTTGTCACAGTTCCCTAAACAGAGCAAGTAAGTCCAACCTATTCACAACTGCAATGTCGTCTGCTTTAAATTGTCGTCTGCTGAATTTCTTAAAGTTATAAAATGGACAATTTGACAGAAAAAAACTTAATGACGAGTGACAAACAGATTGAATCTAGATCAGACGCCAAGTCTGATCTGGATTCAAGCTGTTTTCAAATTTCCCTCCCTATATCTACTCCCTCCTAATAACGCACACAATTGTGGTCTCCCATTGGGTGTTGTTGTAGAGAGGGAGTGCTGTACTACCTTCCTGTTTAGGAGTGCTCGGAAGTCAACCAAGGAATATACCTAACAACAACAACCCACAACTTGAGTTACTTGGAGTCAATATGAACGAAAATATTACTTAGGGTTCAAAGAGTAAAAAGCCTACCCTCGCAAGTATTGTCTGGCAACAGGTTGTAGCCCCGAGGACAAAAGCAAGTCGCTGTGCCATTATCTTCTTTGCATCCTTCTGTACAATTTGCTGATGCACATACAGCCGGTGGAACACCTGTGAAGTGTATGAATGAAACAATAGTTTAATCAATCAACAAATCTCTTTAAACATTTGAATAGCATGTTTTTTAACAGGGAGCGCAGGTCTTCAATTTTCATTCAGAGCAAGTTTTATGAACTTGTGGCTAAAAGTATTGTTTCTGTTGTATTTAGAAGCTTTTTCTATGGGGGTCAAACAAGGGTCAAACTTTTTGTACAGTGGTAAATACGCTATTCCTACCCACTTTACGTGTTTCTTAAGCGTTTCTTACGCGCTTATTATCCCTTTCGTTAAGCGCATTTCCTAGCCGTTTCTTTACGCGTTTAAAAGAGCCCGGATGAAACGGTCATCACTTAGCCGACAGACCCCTTAGCCGAGACTGCATTGGTATAATCGTTTATTAATGCGTTTAAACGTGTTAAAATCGTTTGGTGTTAACCGTTCACTATGCGTTTCTTACGCATAGATTAACACGTAAATGGGTAGGAATAGTGTATTTACCACTGTATGCATGAAAAGGTCTTGTCCATATACACACACATACCAAATATAACAGTAATACCTCTAGGGACAAAGAATTTAAAGGCATTTTGAGAAACCTAAGCACAGATTTTGAAACCTAAACGTGGGCCCTTACTTCAAGGTCAAGGTCACCGGGTATTGTCCATATACACAGGCATACAAGATATGAAAGCAATATCTCAATGGCCATAGGAGTTATAAGCATTTTTCGAAACCTAAACACAGATTTCAAAACCTAAATGCAGGACTTAACTTCAAGATAAAGGTCACTAGGCTGAAATTTTTTGTATGCATGAACAGGTATTGTCCATATACATATGCATACCAAATATCAAAGGAATATCCCAATGAACATAGGAGTAATACGCAACTTTCAAAACCTAAACACAGATTTTGAAACCTAAACGCAGGCCCTAAGTTCAAGTTCAAGGTCACAGTGCTAAAACTTTTTTGTGTGCACGGAAAGGTCTTGTCTATATACACACAAATACCAAATATGAAAGCAATACCTCAAGGGAAATATGAGTTATAAGCATTTTCTTGAAACTGCTAATGCCAATGGGAACAGCAACAGCAACACTGACGCCAATGACAGGGTGACAACGTAAGCTCTTGGACACAGTCCGGCGAGTTAATGACTGTTTTTTATGCAGAACAGTACATAAAGACACAGGTAAAACATCTTGCTTTAAGCAGCCACATGCCTCACACACCTAATAATTAACACTATTTAGTGGTCGTAATAAAGAAGTTTTACTGTACCAGTTTAATAGGAATGAATAGTCTGATTCCCTGTGTATTATTTGTACATACCGTCACATGTGTTGGTCACATTATTGTATGTATAGGTCTCATCATTGCAGCCACATACAAAACTTCCATCAGTGTTTGAGCACAGCTCTGGACAATTGCTGGTCCCCAGATCACATTCGTTGATATCTGTTGAGAAACAAAGTGTGTTGTCTGTTTTAACACATTGAACCTTAGCGACGAGTATACATGCCACTTTATTCAGTTACATAATATATAACTCTTTCCTCCCTGAAACTTGAAATGGACAATTCCAGTTTCCATTTAAGTCTAGTCCATTTCTGACTTTTAAGGGTTTTTTGTCAATGTTTGGCATTATGACAAACAGTGAAGACCCTGATCAGAGGGCTCCTTTCGGAGCCCTCTGATCTGGGTCTTCACTGTTTGCACAGGACAATTTTACTATTCACATGTACATTGTTTGAAAATAACGCCTATATGCGGGACTAGGGTTCAAAGGGTTAATGTATCAGAAGAAATACTTTCAATATCCTAACAGATAGGGGCAAAGCAACTCACAACCGGATGGTATATTTGCAAAAATAAAGGAAAATACTCAAATAAAACCAAATGTGTAGCATTATCGTGCATTTGGCATAAGAAAAATATGATCAGTCTAAAAACATCCTTAAGAGAGGTCTTCAAATCTTAAATATTTAGATATTTTCCATCACTTTATCCCTTGCGTCAAAAGACGCAACAAAAATTGATCACGGGCTCAGACATAAACCCGACCTGAATTATAAACTCTCCATTGCTACACACTGAAGTACGTTAAATCGATATCAAAGATATGAATAGCCATGTGGTCGAGTGGCTCAAGTGGTTGACTTATATTACTACTCTGTCCTCGCATGTGGGGTCCTGGTTCGAATCCCACCAGAGCTCAATATTTCTTTTTGTTAAAATACATTTTTTAAACAGAATTTCTTATCCTAAACTAATTCTTACCCCTTTATATTATTGTCTGAAATATATTTACAAATTACTATTTTTATTGCTAAATCTGATTGCGAGCCTCTTTAAAGTGACATAGTTTTGAACCTGATCAGATGGCGTATTACCCGGCATCTGATCAGGCACCAAACTGTTAATGATAGAAATAATAATTTAAGTCTAACCCAGATGTCATACAAACAAAGGGTAAACATTAAACTTATTAGTAACCCCTCCACATGTCTCATCAATGAACCCCTGTGATGGCATGCTAATTTTGTGACAGGTGCCATCTCACGGTCTCATAGCAATACTCCCCAAAGCAGGGAGGAAAATAAGTTTTGCATCACAGATTGAGTCACATCTACTAGCTAAAATCAAACAATTATTGCTAAAAATAATTTTGAAACCAATTGTTTGACATCAAATCAGATTCAGGTTTCTATTTATAATCTAATCTAAAACTTTTCAAAATACTCCAGCAGAGGTTGTTTTTATCGTTGTTTAGATGGCAGCTTGTAAACTCACAGTACACAGAGGTGAAATACATACCAAAGATTTAAACCTCTGGTTTTAAAAGTCAAATTATTTTAGCAATATAAAGAATTGTTTTGGTAACCAGTTGGTGTACTTTTGCATCCTGAATCTATTGGTATATATCTTATTTTTTAAAAATTATGCCTTACTTTTTAAGAAATTGAATGCCCAACAAAATCCGTTTTCATAGACAAAGAATAGAATATATCCTCTCATATTTGAACTTTAATCCAAAACCCCATATATATGCTTTTTTACGCATGTAATTTATTCTTCCATTCAAGAAAATAGTCCTAATTAAAACAGTAATGAAAATGTATCATAAAAATATTTTCTTTATTCTAGCTATGGTAGCTTAACCCATTAACTAATAAGCGATAAACCATTATCAATGTTTATCTCAATACAAGCTAGTGGATTAAAGTGTTTCCAAATGAGTCAGTATGAGGCTATTGCTCAATGAGTCATTAAAGCAGGCTGAAAGTAAAGCAGAATGCGCCTTAAGGCGCATTCTGCTTTTCTTTCAACCTGCTTTAAGTGTTCACCTGCCTTGAAAAAAAAAAGAAACAAGCTAAGGGGTAATTTGTTAAGTTATGCTGATGTACTGTGAAGGACTGGGCCAAGTATAAAATTGTTGCAGGGGCATATATACCTATGCATGTAGATCCTTCTGCTCTGTATCCGGTATTGCAGCTACAGATGTAACTTCCTACGTTGTTAGCACAGATCTGTTCACAGTCATGTGTGCCGTTGCATTCATTTACATCTGTGTAGAGCAAAAAAACAGAGTTAATAAAAATATGTCTAAATATCAACCCTTATCATGCTAAGCATGACCGGCAAAATATCGGACAGAGCCTTAGTGGAGCCCGTCTATTTCTTGAAGACTTGTCCTTTGCAGTCTAACCAATTTAGACCACCCATAAATCCAAATACAGTCAAACCTGTGAACAACAGCCACCTGTGGGAACTAGCAAAACTGGCCGTTGTTCACAGGTGGCTGTTGTTCGCAGGTGTGCAAAATGGCTAAGTTTTCATCAACTACATGTACTGAATTTTATATCTACAAGGGACAGTACAAGTACGCAAGTAATGAAAGAGAAACATTTGATACCTTTTAAACTCTAAGTTATTTATCTATTTAAATATTAAAAATATTTATTTGCTTAAGAATTCAGAGTCTTTGAAGTTTCAATAAATATCATGGCCATCATCTTTCTTTTGAACGGATATCCATGTTAAAAGTAAATGTCTCGGTAATAGCAAACTCTGAAGGGTTTTGGTCATGTGATCGCATTTTGATTGGTACATGTAGATATGGATATTTGAATAATGTTCCATCGCCGCTTTCGAGAAAATACGGAAAAGGGCGGGTAACTCAAAGGACGAATAGCTTCGAAATCATCTCGTTTAATAAGAACGAAGGACTTTTCAAAAGCCGATATTTTCATTATTTGCTTGTCTGAACGATTAATTTGTTGCTCTGATTCTTAAATGTACTGGGTTTTTCTTCATTTCAATGGAAACACTCACAATACACCGTGAATTTATTGCTGGTGTAAAGTTTATTTGGAAAGGACGCCATTTATGAAAATGAGGTTATGACTAAAACACGGACATTGTCGAACATAAATGTTGATGTGATATGACGGCAGTTGTTGAATATTAGAATCTATAGCACAGTCTGTTGGTTTTAGCACCTTTACCCGCTCAGCGACAGTAACTCGGAAACTTCATCGACTAGAGTAGACGGCATTGTTAATTTTCCAATTTATCTTTGACTTTGTAACGTGTACCTGGCCGGTCACCCATCCAGTTATTAACCGCGCAGAACGTTGCTTAACTTCGTAACGTGTACCGGGCCGGTCACCCATCCAGTTATTAACCGCGCAGAACGTTGCTTAACTTCGGAACTGAGACAACTTTTTAAAGCGTAATGATTAAACTAGAAATGACTTTTTTATTTCACGATTTCGTATCTGCCAAGGTTTCCTACATCAAAACAAAACCATTAATCACCAATGACTAATCTGGATAAGGCCATTTTAGAAATCGCCAAATCATTTGTTTAATCTGGACAACGTGATTATAAACAATCATACAAACATAAGCAGCAACGGACATCTTCAATATTAATTAGCCAACATATAAAAACAAACATTTTTTTTGAAATTCTTTCATCATAATGTGGCTTATTTTAAACCCAAAAGTCAGTTGCAAACTGTCATTAGCACCTTAGAATTTGCTTACAATTATATAATCAAGCGCATCCATAACAAAGATGGCGGCCGACATTGGCGAAATTGCACCCATTCAATCGTGTTATTTGGCTGCTGTAAGAGGTGTTAAAAACAGCTGAATTAGTGACCGCCGGCCATGATCGGCAGGTGACACCTCTGTGTCTCAGCCTGGCCGCTGTTTGGGGTAAAAGGTGTCAAAAAGAGCCAGTTTAAGTGACCGTTGGCCGCGGTCGGCAGGAGACCGTTATTCAGAGGTCAATTAAGAAGGAAATTGGCCGGGGGAATTCAGACTGGCTGTTGTTGACAGGTGACCGTTGTTCGGAGGTGACCGTTCAGACAGGTTTGACTGTACGGAATATTGTTAACAAAGCTACCGCACTATGTGACATGCAATTAGTGGTTGCTATTCTATACACTCACCTGACTCCGCTGTTTTAAGCTGCATGCAAGCAACCATTAAATCTGCCGATCAAATTTTGCAGCGAGTCACAAGAGTTTCATTTTGACCAGAATAATCTAGACTTCATGAAAAAGGAAGAACTCACTTGGAATAACCGACTCTGACTAGCCAACGGCACAGAATTTCACCAAAATGCGGTCTAAATTTTAGATACACCTGGCAATAAAGTGACTGTGACTAGCAAAAGATGGAGAGGATCTCAATAACTCTTTCAGCACTAAGTAACTCTTGTGGGTTATTAAGTTTCCTTATGGATCATTTTAGTTACCAAAACATGAACCAGTCTACTTGTAATTATGGGTAGTTTAACAAGAGCACCGCAGTGCGGCAAAATACGCCCGTCACGGCCGGCAGGTGTCAAAGTCGTCCAGACTCAGGCTGACTGGAAAAAGTCGCCCGGAGTGTAGGCCCGACTATCAATCTTAAAAAGACTATGCTGTAGTATTGCGATAGCTCAAGTACTATCCCGATAGTATTGCGATAGTCAAGAAAAAAGTTCTGTTTTTTTTTTAAAAATGCCCATTTTTGACAATAAAGGGGGCATAACTCTGCTAAAAATAGTCGCAAACGTCTGAAATTTAACAGGAACCAAAATTCACAGGTGCCTTCCCTGTATGATGAGAAAGCTAAATATGAAATTTGGTTACAATAGACAAAATGTAAGTAAAATTATTATCAGGAAACAATATATTGTTAAAAAAATTGTGTGAAGGGGCATAACTCTGAAAATACAGAGTCAAACCAAAAACCCGTAATATATATTAAGTCACTTCATTCATTGTATCACCATATCAAATTTGAAATCAATTGAATGAAAAATAAAAAAGTTCTGGTTTTTTTTTTAAAAATGCCCATTTTTGACAATAAAGGGGCATAACTCTGCTAAAAATAGTCGCCAACGTCTGAAACGCAAACTCGTCCGAACTATTGTAGTATGGAATATTTGTAGGAAGTTTAATCAAAATCGGTCAATAAATGAAGGTGAGAGAGCGCTAAGAAGAAAAGTTAACGGACGAAGTGTGGCTTATTTTAAATTTTAAGGATGTAAAGGGGCATAACTCTGCTAAAAATAATTTAACAGGAACCAAAATTCACAGGTGCCTTCCCTGCATGATGAGAAAGATAAATATGAAATTTTGTTACAATAGACAAAATGTAAGTAAAATTATTATCAGGAATCAATATATTGTTAAAAAATTGTGTAAAGGGGCATAACTCTGAAAATACGAAGTCAAACCAAAAACCCGTAATATATGTTAAGTAACTTCATTCATTGTATCACCATATCAAATTTGAAATAAATTGAATGATTAAAAAAAAAGTTCTGTTTTTTTTTTAAAAATGCCCATTTTTGACAATAAAGGGGCATAACTCTGCTAAAAATAGCCGCCAACGTCTGAAACGCGAACTCGTCCGAGCTATTGTGGTATGGAATATTTGTAGGAAGTTTAATCAAAATTGGTAAATAAATGAAGGTGAGAGAGCGCTAACAAGAAAAGTTAACGGACGGACGGACGTACGGACGTACGTACGGACAGCGCTGGGTATACCATAATACGACCGTCGATGACGGGCGTATAATAAAAACTGGTCTTAATTAGCAAACAGTGCAGATCCTGATCAGAGGGCTCCTATAGGAGCCCTCTGATCAGGGTCTGCGCTGTTTGCTAATGTAATGAGTATATTTTAAAAAGGGCTGAGGGCCACAAGTGAAAAGGCCGCCATTTTAAACAGGTTACATGGTGTTGAAATAGTTAACTGGATATGTACCTGCACACTTTAAAGGATCAGTAGGGTCTGTCTGATAGCCAGCTGGGCATTCTGAACACGTGTATGCTGTCAAAGAGGGAGTAGCTTCATGATCCGTGGCTACTGTGTCTGTACAGTTACGGCCCAGGGAGCAAGGTTCTACCTCACATGCATCCACATCAGTTTCGCAATCATCACCTGGATTAAGATATCGTTGTGTAAGTGATGGTCTTACAACATTCTATGTCCATTTTGTAAACAAATAAGAGTTCTATATACCAAAAGAAAGCTACTGTCAATGGCAATATCTCATGGTGCAAACCACATATTTATCTAAGATTTCTATTTGAAGTTATCGCCAGTAAATGCTTTTCCATTTATGTTTATCCTAACATAGTTTTAACCAGAAATGGGTGTCAAAGCCACCTGATGCTCGCCTGTTTAAAGTTTAAGTCTAAAAAACATCTTGTATCAAAAGAAAATCAATTTTCAGTTTAGAACTATTATTAAATTAATGTTGAGTCTTGGTCTAGTTATATTAAACTTTAAACAACCCGTGCAACCTTTAACCTGGTGATTTGTAGTCAAAACAACTAAGTCAGAATCGTGTCAAAAATTGACAAATATTAAAATTATTTTTAAATTTCAACTTCATACCATCAATGTTTGACCCCTAATGAACCTCCATACAAAATTTCAGCACCTTAGCACAAGTATTAAACTATCAAACAACCCATCCAAAAAACTTTAACCTGGTGTTTAGTAGGAAAACACCTAAGTCCAAATCGTGTCAAATATTTACAAAAATTAAAATATTTTTTAAATTTCAACTTCATAACATCAATGTTTGACCCCTAATGAACCTCCATACAAAATTAAAGCACCCTAGCACAAGTATTAAACTATAAAACAACCCGTCCAAAAAACTTTAACCTGGTGGTTTGTAGTCGAAAAACCCAAGTCCAAAACATGTCGAAAATTGACATAAATTAAAATAATTTTTAAATTCAAACTTCATAACATCACTGTTTAACCCAAAATGAACCTCGATCCATACAAAATTTCAGCACCCTAGCACAAATATTAAGCTTTAAAACAACCCGTCCAAAAAACTTTGACCTGGTGATTTGTAGTAGAAAAACCTAAGTCCAAAACATGTCAAAAATTGACATAAATTAAAATTATTTTTAAATTCAAACTTCATAACATCAATGTTTAACCCCAAATGAACCTCCATACAAAATTTTATAACCCTAGCACAAATATTAAGCTTTAAAACAACCCGTCCCAAAAACTTTAACCTTGGCCACGCTCACGCCCACGCCCACGCTCACACCGGGGGTATGACATTAGTTCTGCTGTTCTATGAACAGGCTAAAAATGCATACATACAATTTATGCTTTATCGGCATCAAAATATAAACATTAGTTAGTTCTATAATGATAAAAAAACAAATATTAATAATAAATAAATGGCATTAATTGATTGTATAGAAGACATGTGACAGCTCAGAGCAAAGTCAGGGGTGTGATTAGCTTGACAGCTGAGGGGCTGAAAATAATTTGGCCGGGGGTTTCGGGGGCCGCCAAGGCCTCGAATGGGTTCCAAGGGCAACGCCCTGGTGGGGGTAACAGGGGGCAAAGCCCCCATGAAAAAATGGCATTTTCAGCATTTTTGAAGGTGTTTTGTGGGCTCTCCTGTCATTAATTTAAGAGCTCTAAAGGATGATTAAAAAGCAAAATTAGAACTTTTATAAGAACAATTTCATAATTTAACTAGGGTGAGGAATGACTGATTAAATTTTAATCATGAAACAGTAAAGATGCCTGTAGTAACACATTACTGACTACAGGCATGCATCTTCTTTTCTGTTTCATGATTAAATTTCAATCTGATCTTTTCAGTGTCAATGCCATGGAGTCAATAGCTGTTGGCCATCTTGACTATTATAAGTTTGTCTTGTGTCTCAACTCTTAACAACTCTACGCATTTTGAATGTCTGAAACTGTGCTCATATGAATAACTGTATGGAAGTGACAAACAACATTTTCTTGGTTACAATGTTGTCCAATAATTGAAGAAAAACAGCTAAGCCATTATTTCAATTTGATGTTATTGAACAGATGATGCAACAGGCTTTGAGCAAACTCTTTTCAAACTAAACAATAAAGCATTTTGCTTTTACCATTAAGACTGCAAGGCCCCCAACAATGTGTGTTTCTTGTTAGATGATAATAGATCCATGGACGAGTTAGATCCAAGGGTGAAAATATGGGATGGGATGTAGATTATTATTATTATTGTTAGATCCAAGGGTGACAAATATGGGATGGGATGTAGATTATTATTATTGTCTTATAAAGCTGTATATATAAGATCGAGTTTGTATCATTGAAGTTGACACATAAAGATTATTATTATTATTACTATTACCATAATTATTATTATTTTCTCATAAAGCCATAAACATATGTATATAAGATAGAGTTTGTATCATTGAATTTGACACTTAAAAATTATAACAAATATTTCTCATAAAAAATGTTTATAATATACTCTACTTGCAGTGAAGCATTACCATAGAGATTAATACCTACAAGTAGTTTTATTCTTTTACAAGGATACTGTATTGATAATGTGTCATACATGGTCCCTGGTTATAGTAAAGTGTTGAGAGTATATAGGCCTACTATGATACAGATACTTAAAGCCATTTTCACAGAATACAACCAAAGCAGTCCTGTCCAATTCTGTTTCGACACCTGTTTCAAAATTGATATAGACGTTTACGAGTATGTGGGTCTATGAATACGATCCAATGCTTCCCTTCCTTGTGACAATATCATATTGTAAAGGGGAAGGTGGACAGATCCCCCATCTTTTCTAACCCACTTAACAAAAAATTGGCATAGGTTATTCTATATGTAAGAACAATTATTAAAATTATCATAATTATAATGCCAAATGTGTACAGGCCATTTTCAAAAAATTTGACATTTAAAGGCATGACGTGTGAAAGGGTGGGGATAGGCATTTCATTTATCCTAATGAAAATAGCTCCCCCTCTCACCTCGATAGATTTATTCATAAAGTAAAGCACTCACCTGTCCATGTCCCATAAATGATTTCTAACTAGATCACTACTCAACACATGGGTCTATGATTATAATTCAAAGCTCCCCTTCCTTATGACATTATTGTGAAGGGGAAGGGGGACAGCCACCATTGTCCCTCTTCCCAAAATGTGTTGACATGGGTTACCCTATATACAAAAAGATTTCTTTATTATTATGTGTACAGGCCATTCTAAAGTTTGGGATACTTAATAATGGCATGAAGTTTGAGAGGGGTGGGGATAGGTATTTCATTTATCCTTATGTAAATACCTCCCCTCTCTGCTCAAAAGGTTTATTAAATGAAGCACTCACCTCTGTGTCAAGTCTGTGTCATTAATTATACACGAGTTCTTGATAAATTAATTCTAACTTGATCTATATATTTTTATGAAACCCATAAAAAAGTCTTCTTATTGATGACCAAAATCAACAGACTGATTATTTTGCCTGGGGGTTGGGGTCTTCTTCTCCAAAAGTTTGCATTGTTTAGATCATGTAGATTGATCTCGCCACTACCATGGTTATTCAATGTTAAATACATTTCAGACATTCATATATTTTTACTTTCAATTAGGCTATTTGTAATAAAAGATATAGGTGGGCCGTTTTGATCCGGGGTCGTTTTCACCCGAGGGCGTTACGATCCGGTACCGACTTCTCGACTCGCTTGCCGTTGGTCTTAACGAACAAAAAATCAATAACATAATCAAATCATTTTAAATTTGCTAACCTTGTTATTTTAGGAAGCTGTCATATTATTGACAATCTATAAACATCGTTCAAACATCAAAACACAAAAATATTTTGGTCTCGAAAAGCGATGTTGTTGTTGTTGTTGTGTTTGTAGATTCCTCCGTTGACTTGTCGGAGCACCCAGGACTTGGTAAGTCCTGGTAATTATGGCGTTCTCACTAATAAAGTTCAGAGATGAAGCAAATAAGTTCAAAGAGCCTTATGCCAAGGCTTACGGGTCCGTGTATTATAATTAGCGGCCAGAAATCACATGTTAATATTAGCTTCACACACGTCTGCCTTGGCTACGAATTATAGCTGAAAACTAATATTGCATGCACATGTATAGTCTATTCTTAGGGCTCACAAAAGAAACACGTCCGTTCAGCAAGTATGGCAAGAAAACACCTGGAACTAAGTGGAAGTCCTACTTGACTTCTTAAGGCTATTAGAGTTCAAAATTAAACAAATAAGTTCAAAGAGCCTTGTGCCAAGGCTTACGGGTCCATGTAATGGCGGCCAGAACGCTCATGTTAATGCTAGCTTCACACACGTCTGTGTCTAATGCACTACGAATTATAGCTGAAAACTAGCACCGCATGCTAACATGTATAGTCTATTCTTAGGGCTCACAAAAACACGTCCGTTCAGCAGGTATGGCGAGAAGAAACCTGGAACTTAGTGGAAGTCTGTCTTAACTTCTTAAAAATTGCAAAAGTCTTGTCTATTCTTAGGGCTCACAGAAAAACATGTCTGTTCAGCAGGAATGGAGTGAAAATACCTGGAGGCGTGGAGCTCAGAGGAAGTCTAACTTAATCTTAGAGAAACATGTCCGTTCAGCAGGAATGGTGCGAAAATACCTGGAGGCGTGGAGCTCGGAAGTCTAACTTAATCTTCTAAAAATTGTTAAAAATTTCGAGATAAGGGAATTTGCGATAAAATGAGGATATGTAAGAATCATGGAGACTAGTAAGTCTATCTGGATGTGCTCAGCCTGTAGTGTAACGAAACCATAGAGTTTCAGGCAAAAATCGTGAGGCCTCGCGGGTCCGTGTAATGGCGGCACAAATGGAAGAATTCACATGTAGAAGTCCCTTCGTCTGCAGTTTGCCGGTTTGTTGCAGGTTGCCACAGAAAAACTGTTGCTTCTTTCACCAGAGACCGCTTCAAACAAGTAAAGAGTCTGTTCAGAACTTTGCACTACGAGTTTAAACTGCACATGTGTAGTCTATTCTGAGAGCTCACAACGACACGTCCGCTCAGCTCGACATCCAACACCATTCTATTTCTTCGGCAACACAAAAACAGCATCCATTCGATCGTAATTTGATCATTTCATGTTGTCGCGAAGACTGGTTTCCGAGTTTTCAATATTGTAAGAGCACGAGCAGCCACTAATGCGGTAACCAGTTAAATTGATGTGGAGCACTCGGACTTTTCCGTTGCCGTTAATGTACGACGATTTCCGGGTCAGACTAAAACACGTCCGCGGACGCGACCGACTTTCAGACCTCACCCCCCTTATAGTCGTCAGATTTTCTCAACGAATCTGGACGAATCTCAGAAATGGTCTCGGCGGCAATCCAATCCGCGGAAATCCGCGGAAAAATCACAGGCCTGAAAGTGCTTTAAGTAGTAACCTATCTTAACCGGGGCATTACCCAATAGCCTGTTTCTAGTTTTGACGACAAGTAACCACTGAAAGCAGGTTGAAAGTAAAGCAGAATTCGCATTAACCCTTTGAACCCTAGTCCCGCATATAGGCGTCCTTTTCATACAGTGTACGTGAATAGTACACTTTTCCTGTGCAAACAGTGAAGACCAAGATCAGAGGGCTCCGAAAGGAGCCCTCTGATCAGGGTCTTCACTGTTTGTCATAATGCCAAACATTGACAAAAACAACCCTTAAAAGTCAGGAATGAACTAGACTTAAATGGAAACTGGAATTGTCCATTTAAAGTTTCAGGGAGGAAAGAGTTAAGGCACATTCTGCTTCACTTTCAACATGCATTAAGCTATCTTAAAGCATGAATAGGGCTAATTATGATGTACATGTAATGGGTAAATACCCAATAATTAACACATTTTAGTGGTCGTTATAGAGGGGTTTCACTGTAAGTACAAGTCATAAACAAGTGTTCTGTTCTGTTCTGTTTTGCTAAAGGGAAAATAGGTTTCAATACCTTCCCAATATTCAAGGCAATCACAGGTAGCATATTTGAAGGTGTCTGTGGTTCGGCTATCATCTCTTAACACTGTGTAATTGCAGCCTCCGTGGTCATTGCACCCGCTACAGAAGACTACAACGGGCTCCACAGCTGCCGATACGCCCAGGCTATCAACAACTGTCACACTTCAATGAAAAAATAACACAATCATATACAGGGGTGAAAACATTTAAATTGATGCTTTGCCTGCTAGTTGCTTAACTTCACTGAACTAGAACTCACAAGCAATTTGGATCCAGATCAGAGGCAACACAGTGGCATATGAACTAGATCCAAACTATGCAATGCCAATGGTATTCATGTTTCTTAATCTAAAACTGCATTCAAACTAACTTTGAAAAACAATTTTTTTATGCAGATGACAAAATTAATTGAGATTACATTGCAGCATTGAACAACCATTTATTCTTTGCATGCTGGGTAATTGTTTTAGTCTGCAACAATTTTTGTCTGTCATTGTTCTTAAAATAGATTTTTCTTAATATCTTTGCAAAACAGGGTCGGAGTTTCAAACAGTTTCATCAGGATCCAAACTAATTGCAAAGGTAATCACTGTGGGACATATCTGCCATTAGCATGCAAAGAATTAACTCTTCACTCCATAACCTGTTTCTAGTATTGAAGATAGGTGACCACATATAGAGCAAATTGAAAGTAAAGAATATTGTGCATTAAGGCTTTCAGCCTGTTTTAAGCTACCATCTGCTACAATTATTATTCACATGACTGTTTAAAATCAGAACTGTTTTCTTCAGTGGAAGATAAAATGTGTATTGATGGAATAACAGCTAGGTTAAGCAAAATAAAACAGAACAAGAGCCGTATACGGCCCTCAATCGCTCACCTGGGACCGTTGATGTAAATGTTACATATCTTGGAAAGCTGAGAAATTATGACAAAATGATTGTGCCAAATGCTGATTGGATGATGCTGAGTGCAAAATAGTTCAAGCTTAGGGTACTGTAGTTTAAGAGAAGATTTTTTAAGTTTTTTTTTTTAAAAATCTATTTATAGCTCCTGTGACCTAGATATGCAACGGACCGGAACCATTTGAACAATATTGGTAAAGTATACCTCTAGAAGTTACACCATGCCAAATATCAAAGCTCTAGCTATATTAATTAAAGAGAAGAAGAGGTTTGAAGATTTCACTATATAACTCTATGTAAATTTGTTACCCCTGGGGCGGGGCCATTTTTGACCCCAGGGACATAATTTGAATAATGTTGATAGAGGACCTGTAAATGATGCTATGTGCAAAATATCTAAGCTCAGGGTACTGTGGTTTCAGAGAAGAAGATTTTTTAAGCTTTTATTGAAACAATCTATTTTTAGCTCCTGTGACCTAGATATGCAACGGATTGGAAATATTTGAACAACTTTCAAAGAAGTCTATGGCAGATCAATCCTGCCAAGTTTGGTTAAAATCCATCAAGTAGTTTAGGAGGAGATGTTGTTTAAAGAAATTGTTGACGACGGACAAACGAACGAACGGACAACGACGGACACAGGACGATCAGAAAGCTCACCTTGGCACTTTGTGCCAGGTAAGCTAAAAAGGCATTGTTTGAAATCAGAGGCCGACCACTAGATGACTAGGTCTGCTTTTAATCTGAATTCAGACTGTTTTCCTTTGGTCTCGTAATCTAGGGCTACCATAAGTTGCTCATAAAAATCCTAAGATTTCCAAATTTTCAAGCTGGATTTTAGGAATTGTACCTTTAACCCTTAATTTTGCTGCCAGGCTCTATAACACTTTAAACATGATTATACAAACAGTTTTGATCCCAATCAGACACTGCGTATCATGCAGCAACTGATCTGGATCTCAACTGTTTGACACCCATATTTATAGTTCCTAAGTAAAAAATGCATAATTTTTCAAATTTTAAAAGTAAAAGCAAAAGTCAAAATCCATAGATCCTGAAAAATAAAGTAAAATCCGAAGATTTCGAAAAAAAACTGGAGAATTGGCAGCCCTGGTAATCTGCAAATGAAGCGACAAGTATTAACAAACAAGAGACCCAGAGGGTCACATTTCGCTCACCTGAGGACATTGTACCATAGAATCTGACTGGGCAAGACAACATTTTGATATAGCTATGACCCAGGTGCCATAATTTGATCTTGGTAGAGGACCACAATGCAAAGCTACATGTCAGATATTAATGATCTGGACCTTACGGTTTAAGAGAAGAAGATTTTTTAAGGTTTTCCTATAAAAACTGATAAGCCCCTGGGTGGGACCAATTTTGACCCAGGTGTCATAATTTGAACACACTTGGTAGGGAACCACAAGGCAAAGCTATATGTCAAATATTAAAGATCTGGGCCTTACAGTTTCAGAGTAGAAGATTCTCAAAGGTTTTCCTATATATGTCTATGTAAAACTGATAAGCCCCGGGTCGGGCCAAATTTGATCAAGGGGTCATAATTTAAACAATCTTGGTAGAGTACCATAGGGCAAAGCTACATGTCAAATATAAATGATCTTGGCCTTACGGTTTCAGAGAAGAAGATTTTTAAAGGTTTTCCCATTAAAAACTAATACGCCCGAGAGCGTGGCAATTTTTGGCCCGGGGGTCATAATTTGAACAGTCTTGGTAGAGGACCACAAGGCAAAGCTATATGTCAAATATTAAAGATCTAGGCCATACAGTTTAAGAGAAGACAATTTTTAAAGGGTTTCCCATATAAGTCTATGTAAAACTGATAAGCCCCGGGGCGGGGCCAATTTTGACCCAGGGGTTATAATTTGAACAATTTTGGTAGAGGTCTATAAGGCAAAGCTACATGTTAAATATAAGTTATCTAGGCCTTACAGTTTCAGAGAAGAAGATTTTTAAAGGTATTCCTATGAAAAACTGATAAGCCCGAGGGCGGGGCCATTTTTGGCCCGGGGGTCATTATTTGAATAATCTTCTTAGAGGACCACAAGGCAAAGCTATATGTCGAATGTTAAAGATCTGGGCCTTACAGTTTCAGAGAAGAAGATTTTTAAAGGTTTTCCTATATAAGTCTATGTAAAACTGATAAGCCCCGGGGCGGGCCAATTTTGACCCGGGGGTCATAATTTGAACATTCTTGGACGAGGACCATATGGCAAAGCTACATGTCAAATATTAATGATCTAGGCCATACAGTTTCTGTCGAGGAGAAGATTTTTAAAGGTTTTCCTAAGAAAAACTGATAAGCCCCAGGGCGGGGCCATTTTTGACCCCAGGGTCAAACTTTGAACAATCTTGGTAGAAGATCATTAAGTAATGATACATACCAAATATCAAAGGTCTGGGCTTTTGGGTTTCTGAGAAGAAGATTTTTTAAGATTTTCTTATGCATTAAAAGTTGTCTTTACGGTCATGTTAGAAAATCTAGTCCCACAGCAAGGGGAATAACTCTAGCCAAAAACTTTGAACAAGATTTCGTTCCCCCTTGTCACTGATGCTTCTGATAAAGTTTGGTTGAAATCGGGTTAGTGGTTTCAGAGGAGATGTTGTTTGAAAATGTGGACGGACGACGTACGACGTACTACGGACGACGGACACCGGACACCGGACGACGGACGGAATGGGATCACAATAGCTCATCCTGAGCCTATGGCTCAGGTGAGCTAATAAAGCATATCACCAGGGCTCCAGATAAGAGGTAGTTAACTGAACAAATTCAATATTTTCTCACTTATTTTAGCACCAATCCTATGGTGTTACTACTCATTAGAATCGTCTCGAAGATACGATTCTATTGAGTAGGAACACCATAGGGTTTAATGCAGAAATAAAGATGTTAGTTACCCTTATCTGGAGCCCTGTATCACATTTTCTGCAGCCTTTGTTCCATCAAAACAATGACTCAGCCAATATCTTACGCTATCTCTTCAGGGTCCCCATTTGGTAATGTGATGCTGACTTCTGCTTCGTTGGGGTCTTGTGCATCTGGAGTCAAAGTGACAGCCCCGGAAACATTGTTTGACAGTCCATAGGTGAGGGAAGGCCCGTCATCGCTAGCATTGAGTCCAAATGTGAATGGCGTCCCTTGTTCAACATAGAGATAATTCTCAGTCCCAACTGCTCCATCCGTTATTTCCAAAAGTGGGCTTGCATTTTCTATAAAAACAGCACAATGCAGCCTTTAGCTTGGTGTATGCAACAGTTCTCAGAGTTGACTTAACTCTTTCCTCCCTAAAACTTCAAATGGACAATCAATGTTTCCATTTTAGTCTAGTCCATTTCTGACTTTTAAGGGTTGTTTTTTGTCAATGTTTTGCATTATGACAAACAGTGAAGACCCAGATCAGAGAGCTCCGTAAGGAGCCCTCTGATCTGGGTATTCACTGTTTGCATAGGACAAGTGCACTTTTCACATGTATACTGTTTGAAAAGGACGCCTATATGCGGGACTAGGGCTCAAAGGGTTAACCCACAAGTGACCAATTAACACAGGTTGAAAGTAGAGCAGAATACACCTTCAGCAGTTTGCTTAACTTTCAGTCAGCTTTAAGCTACCATCTGCTAGAATATAGAAAATGTTTCTTATGATTCATATTCCTCACAATACAAATTTGAACCAATTTTCTTCAGAGAATGATTACATTAATGGTGTAAAGATCAACCCTTAGCCTGCCACTCACGACTATAGCTCCATATGCAAACAGCTTGGATCTGGATGAGACGCCGAGTAACTCGGCGTCTCATCCGGATCCAAGCTGTTTGACACTCAGACAACATTTTCAGCAATTTCGAGCAACTTTGAAGCTCATCCGGATCCAAGCTGTTTGCATATGGAGCTATAGTCGTGAGTGGCAGGCTAAGGGTTAATTTACTCCATGGAAGTGCATTTCAGTGCCTCTACCTATACTCCTCCACAATGGAATATGTATTTATGTATAAGCCATGCTACAAGAAAACCTGCCTTATTGCATTACAAACCGTGTAGAGCGAGACCAGCCACCCTGACTTTGACGCCGCCATTGGTTTTCATCTACACTGTTTGACATACACAATTCATGCACCAAAGACCTTTGACGGAGCTGTATTATATACATGTATAGGGGTATATGGCAGTGTAGACCAAATTCAGACACAGAGTCTGGGATGACAACTGTGCTTGGTTGCAATGCAATAAAGCAGGTTTTGTAATTGCACGGCTCAATGATTAACTCCTTGTATGCTAATGGGGGATATATCTGCCACTGTGATTACCTTTGCAAACAGTTTGGATCCAGATGAGACGCCGCATTACGCGGCGTCTCATCTGGATCCAAACTGTTTGCCATTCTGACCCTGTTTTGAAAAGAAATTTTGAAAATGCTAATTTTAGAACATTTGCAGGCGACAATTGTTGCAGACGAAAAAAATTACCCAGCATGCAATGAGTAAATTGTGTAAGACTGAGTCACAGATTGAGTCACTGGGCTGAATAAGGTCTTATCAGTATGATGAGACAGCGGTTTTTTTCACCCAATTGGGAACGGGTCCGGTACCCCTCAGATTAGGAATTTTTCTTGTCAGATTGGGAATTTTTCTTGTTGCGAAAACTTCAAATTGGGAAAAAAACGAGTCGTGAAATGATGACAAAAAAGAAATTGGGAAGCTTATTTCATAATATATGTAGGTCTATATTGATCTAACTTATCAAGTAGCAATTATGCAGTTCATATCAACAAGCAATGCTAACACTAGTAACAGAAATTCTCATTTTTTCACTGAAAATACTATTTTTACCATATTGCCAGGTCCCTTCTTTGAATTGGGAACGGGTCCTGTTCCAATTGGGAACGGGTCCTGTTCCAATTGGGAACGGGTCCTTTCCCGGGTACCGTCCAAAGAAGGAAAAAAAATGCTGTGAGGAAGGTTACTATGAAATTTGGTAACAACATGTCAAACAGAACTGAAGTTATTGTCTGGAAACAAGCTTTTGGTAAAATTCTTAGTATATAAAGGGGCATAACTCAAATGAAATTCATCAGACCAGAACCAAAATCAATAGGTGTCTTTCCTGTGTGTGATGGGAAAGTCAGCTGCTGGTATAATATGAAAGTCAATCAGGCAAACAGAAGTGAAATTATCATCCAAAAACCAGTTTGAGTCATAAATTCTTAGTTTATCAGAGCACCAGATAAGGGTAGTTTTTCAAAATCTAAAATCTTTATTTCTGAATTAAACCCTATGGTGTCACTACTCATTAGAATCGTCTCGAAGAGACGATTCTAATGAGTAGTAACACCATAGGATTTGGTGCTAAAAAGAGTGAGAAAATGTTGAATTTGTTGAAAAAACTACCTCTTATCTGGAGCCCTGTTTATGTAAAGTGGGTACTACTGCAGGAAAACTCATTGAATAGAAACCAAAATCACTAGCCATCTTCTCTGCATTATTGTAACGTAAAAAAGCTAACTAAGAAATCGGGCTACATTTGGCTTCTTTTTTTTTTTTTATTAAATAATCATGTATTAAATGGGCATAACTCCATATAAAGGAATGAAGCCCAAACTGGAAATTATTTTCATTGTATACAGAAATTTTGATTACCCACTCTCAAAACTTTAACATTTTTTCTCCCCCTCCCCACCCTACAAATGCTTCTGATGATGTTTGGTTGAATTAAGGTCAATGGTTTCAAAGGAGATGTTGTTAAAAGAATGTTCATGAATGCTGGACGACAGACCCCGGACGGAGGGCAATCCCAATTTCAGGTGAGCTAAAAATGCAGAGCTCCAGATAACAGGAGTCTGTCAAAAACTGAAATATCTTTATTTCTGCATTAAAGGGACTCGCAACCGGATGGTGTACTTGTCAAAATAAAATAAAATACTCAAATAAAAGCAAATTTGTGGCATTATTTGGCTTCTGACATTAAAAAAATATGATCAGTCCAAAAAAAGTCTCAAGAATCGTCACCGAATCTTAGATTTTTAGATATTTTCCATCGTTTTTCTATACCGACTAGTAGACGGTATAGTTGTTGTTGTTGCTTCTCTACACGGGCTTAGACATAAACACGAGCCGAATTACGAAGTTGTATGCACTTTCGATAGCTACACATTGAAATACGTTAAATCGATCCGAGATAAACGGATAGTTCCGTGGTCCATTGGTCTAAGCGGTTTCCCCTATTTTGCCTTCTGTCCGCCAATGCCGGGGCCCCGGGTTCGAATCCCACCAGAGACCAATATTTTTTTTTATTGAAATACATTTTTTTAAACAGAATTTCTTATCCTAAACTATTTCTTTACCATTTATATAAGCGTTTGACACATATTTACAAATTACTATTTTTAATGCACCATCTGGTTGCGAGTCGCTTTAAACCCTTTTGTGTCACTACCCATTAGAATTATCATAGGATTTGCTGCTGAAATGAGTGAGAAAATGTTGGGTTTTTTTTTTAGTTCACTCTCTCTTTATCTTTTAAGAGCCCTGAAAATGATGAACTTACGTTCAGCTGCCTCTATTTCGGCAGCTTCATCTGATGTTTGACTTGTCTGCTGGGCTAGTTCAGTATTGTTAGTGATCACCAGATCATAAATACACTGCTCATTTCCCTTGCATGTTTTATTGGCTTCAGCAACTGCACTTTCGTCAAGATCCTCATAAAATACTGGTATGAACTCCGAGTGATTAAATGTCTGCCATGATTCTTCGGCAGCGTACATAAATATGCTGTCATCTGCAGTGTTCTGCCCTGAAATGTTAATTTCAAATGTTTAATTTATGATCCATTTCAAATCTTTTAAATTTCACACACAAAGTATATTGAAAGCTTTACCTTGAGAGCTTTTGCCTTTGTACTACAGGCTTTAGCAGCCAACTGATCAGTTAAATATACTTTGAATCATCTGGTTGATAAAGAATGTAGTACACAGGGGAAACCTCCCAAAGTAAAGCTTTCAACAAACTTTGTGTGTGAAATTTAAAAGTTTTGAAACTGATCATAATGAACAATACCACACAGTTGTATTTCCACAAGAATTTCATCTTTACCCTTTCCCTACCAAGTCCTTGGACCATACTAGCATTTGAAAACAGTTTCAATCCAGGCACCAAGGTTATAAAGCTTTTGAGTTGAGTCTGAGATCATTCTCAAGCATTTGAATGGTCAGATTTGAGCTTTTGGCTGGAAAAGCTGAACTCGAACCAAACAATAATTGCTTGAGAATGATATAAAACTCAATTAAATTCAGCTCTTAATAACTATGGGACCTGAACCTGTTATGAAAAGGGCATTTTCAGTTACAAAATAAGCAAAAGCTCAAATCTGCTAGTTATTTAATCAAAATGTAATGTTATCAATGTCTTCTAGACTGTCTAGACTGTAAAGGTTTAGCTAAATTTTACAAAAATATTATTTGAAAACAGTTTGGTGCTTGCACTCATGACTGATCTAGCAACAGACTGTTTAACCCTTTGCCTGCTGGTCGCGACTTTACTGATTTTTGCAAACAGTTTGGACCCAAATCAGACGCCGCATAATGCGGCGTCTGATCTGGATCCAAACTGTTTGACACTCGTCTTTAGGTTTCTTTACTTAAAAATTGCATAACTCCTAGTTTTAACCAATTTTGCAGACGACAATTTCGAAGCAGACGACATCACCGCAGGATAAGGGTTAAAATGATCCTTATTGTTTAACCCTTTACCTGATAGTCTTTTTCTAGTATTGAAGATAGGTGACTTCTTAAAGCAGATTGAAAGTAAAGCAGAATGCGTCTTAGGGGCGCATTCTGCTTTACTTTCAGCCTGCTTTAAGCTTTCATGTGCTAGAATATAACCAAATATTTCCTTTAATATATATTCATGATTGATTAAATTTGAACTATTTTCTTCAGCGGAGGAATAAATCATCTTCGCTAAAAGGCGCTTCTATGGGGGGAAAGGGTTAAAGAAGTGTATTAAGTATTAACCCTGGGTTAATGATTACCCCATAAATACATGTTTTATGCCTTTTATTCATTCCTCCATTGAAGAAAAGAGTTCCAATTTATACAGTCATGAATTTGTATCATACAATATTTTTGAAATATTCTATATCAGCTGATAGTTTTAAAGCATGCTGAAAGTGAAGCTTAAACGTGCCTTAAGGTGCATTCTGCTTTACTTTCAACCTACTTTAATGGTGACCTATCTTCAAAACTAGAAACAAGCTAAGGGGTAATGGGTTAAATGGTGAAGCACTGAAAACCAAGTGACCCAGTAACAACAAACCCTGTCGATGCAAAGCTTAAGCTTACACTCAGACCTGTTTCAACAGTTGTGCTATATATTTTAATTCACTTCCCAACATGCAATGATTTCGCAAGCCTCATTTACAAATACCAATATTCCATGAACGTTACAAGACAAAGAATAAAGAATAAACAGTATTATTCACTTACATGTCATGCCAAACTCATGTTTTTCTCTCCCTGTGATATCATGTGGAAGAGGGATACTGGTTCCTTGCTTGATAAATTCATCTGTAGAGTTACCATTAAAATTGCCCATTAGACCTTGGGTTTGACCTTTATACTGTTCACCAAGCCCTAATGACACCGTGAGTTCTTGGACACCAATTGTAATACGAATAATTATATCTGAAATCCAAAACCAATAAAGACATTCAGTCGAACTTCGATATCTCAACTTGCTTAACTTGAACTATCCTATAGTTCGAAACATGAACTGCATTATTTCATACTCTGTTCAGTCGAACATACCCATATTTCAAAGTTAAAACGTGGCTAAGCCACGTTTTAACTTTGAAATAGGGATATGTTGGATTTAAACAAGTTTGAGATATCAAAGTTCGACTGTATTTACATGTACAGCTTTTACAGTAAAAAAGGACGTGCCTTTAGGCACATTCTGCTCTACGTTCAACCAACTTTAAGTGGTCAACTATCTTCAATTAAAATAGAAACAATGGCTAGATCATTGGAGTCATTATGAGGTTAAATGAATCTACAAAATAAGCTTACCTGAAGTAAGAGATACCACAAGAGTGTCATTTTCTCGTCGCAAAGCGATACCAATCAAGGATTCTGAGAAATCATTTCCCTCATTTTTGAATTGATTAGTGTATTCGCCTCGGGTACTATCATTGGACGCTTGAGCCCATATGTTCAATCCAGTTTTGTTTGTATTGAGTTCTACTTGCGCATACACATTCGTAGTGAAATCTTTAATTGCAAAAGCGGAGAACACTGTGGCTGGTGACACTGTTCCATCTTTGTTAACAGCCCTTTGAGTTCTGCCCTGTATTTGGAATGTTCCAGTTACTTCCTTTACCAGTATGAATTCACCATGGCCATTAAAGGTATAAGTTGACCCATCGAGAGTTGTGACATGGGGATCTCCAAAGAAAAAGACTGAAAAACAAGAGCAGTTATAGAATTACACAGGAGCAGAGTTTGTACACTTACAAATGAGCTGCGCCATGACAAAACCTGCCTTATTACATTGCAATATTGTGCTGACCAAGTACAGTTTTCATCCCGGCCCTACGTCTGAGATGGTCTACACTACTATATAAATACCATGTAATATACAGCTATATACATAAAATGCTTTACATGCATGTGGGTGTTAAACAATTCAGATCAAGACGCTGCTGCAGCTTTGACGTCACGGCAGCTGGCCTTGATCTACACTGTTCGCATTGCAATAAGTCAGGTTATCTCATGTCCTAGCTCAACTTCACCACCAAATGCAACTTCCAGTCTGTTTTAACTCTTTTTCAGGCAAAATATCTCTGAAGTTTTGATTGAAGAAATATTCATTCAAAAACCAAGTTTTAAGGTTTGGTCTTCATCAAGCCATGCATAATCTATGCTGCATCTTATTTGGATTTAAACTGTTTGTAAAGTTGACTTTAGTACCCTATGGGGATGATAAGAAGTTAAAATAGATATAAGCAGATGGCAGATTTAATCCACTGTTCAATAATAAAAGTACAGAACAAAGTTATAATCTTCTTTTAGTTCAAATGACCTCTCAGCCGACTGTTCATTCACTCCCCTGATCATTGAGCCATCTTGTCTACAATATTATAGGCAGCCGAACCTTCTGCTAAGACCCCTAACAAGAACCCATTTTAACCCCTGGGTGAAGAGGAGAAATTGGTGGTACATATCTTGCTTAAGAACATTCTTCTACATCATTGGGGATTTTGAAAGAAACCCCTAGTCAGGCCGCTGGTCCAGCGGGGGATCAAACTCACGACCCCTGGTACTCTGACTGTAGTCCAATGCATTACCACTAAACTACTACATGTACCTGTAGCCTGTTTCTAGTTTTGAACACTGTGAGGTGACCACTTAAAGCAGGTTGAAAATAAACAGAAATTGCACATTAAGGCACAAATTCTACTTTACATTCAGTCTGCTTTAAGCTGTTACCATCTGCTAGACAACATTTCTTATTGGTACATGTTCATGACTGTATAAAGTGAAACTATTTTCTTCAGGAATAAATTAAAGGTGCAAAAAGGAGTATTTATAGGGTAATGGGTTAAAGCAGGCTTAAAGTAATGCAGAATGTGCCTTTATGTGCATTCTGCTTTACTTTCAACCTGTTTTCAGTGATTATTTGTTTTCAAAACTAGAAACACCTGCTATGGAGTAAGGTTTAAAAAGATCACTCTTCTTTTTGACCCACAACACCATTCATTAATTAACACCCTGAATGATTTGAATGTATAATTATGGAATATTAAAAGGTTTTAAAGACTCCTTGAATGAGGTCGGAACAAAATAGGTATACAGTGAAACCCCTCTAAACCGGAACCTCTAAATACCGGGATTCTCTCTAAACCGGACAAAAGCTTTGGTCCCGTTTCCAACCCTTCTTTATTTTTACCCATTACACCATAATTACGCCTTTTTACTTCTTTGATTTATTCCTACACTGAAGAAAAATAGTTTATTCTTTAAAAGCATATATATAACGCTGAATATAAAGAACTATGGGTAAATAAACCACGATAAGTCATTAACAAGAATTATATTTTTGTTCGGTTATAAAACAAGAGCCCCATGGGGCATATTTCGCTCACCTGAGAATAGCTGAAAAATGGAGATAATGATTTATGTCCAGGACTGAACTAGATATGCAACAGACCGGAATAATTTGAACAAAATATGTAAATTATATCTAAAAGTGTCACCATACCGAATATAAAAGCTCTGGCCATATTAGTGTCAGAGAAGAAGACGTTTGAAAAGTTCACTCTATATACTCTATGTTAAACTGTGACCCCACGGGGCGGGGACAATTTTGACCCCAGGGGCATAATTTGAACAAACTTGATAGAGGACCTGTAGGTGATGCTTTGTGCCAAATATCTAAGCTCTGGCCTTTGTTGTTTCAGACAAGAAGATTTTTTAAGTTTTCATTAAAAAAAAATCTATTTTTAGCTCCTGTGACCTAGTTATGCAATCGACCGGAACCATTTGAACAATTTTGATATAGGACATCTGGAAGTGTCACCATGCCAAATATCAAAGCTCTGACCATATTAGTTTCAGAATAGAAGACGTTTGAAAATTTCACTATATAACTCTATGTAAAACTGTGACCCCCGGGGCGGGGCCAATTTTGACCCCAGGGGCATAATTTGAACAAACTTGATAAAGGACCTGTAGATGATGCTATGTGCCAAATATCTAAGCTCTAGCCCTTGTAGTTTCAGACAAGAAGATTTTTTAAGATTTCCTTATTTTTTCACTTTGGTTGCCATGGCAACCAGAATTCTGCATTGTTTTTCATTCTTCGAACAAATTTGAAAGAGCTTGACCCAAGGAACATTTCTGTAAAGTTTGGTTGAATTCTGTCAAGTGGTATAGGAGGAGATGTCATTTGAAGCAATTGTTAACGACGACGCACATACGCACGACGGACGACGCCGGACACAGGGCCATCCCAATAGCTCACCTTGAGCCTTTGGCTCAGGTGAGCTAAAAATGGGGGTAGCGAAAATGTACAGGTAGCAAAACATCCAGGGTAAAAACACCCTGGGTAGCGAACTAACAGACATGAACGCAACAGGGTATTGAAACGTCCAGTAACCATCTAGATCATTATGCCTAGGACAAGAATTAATATTTGGCATTGCTTTTGCTTGAATCCTAATGTATTATAAAAGATGTTATGAAATTATTTTAAATGTTCCAACTACAATTAATTTGTCATAAATATAAAGACATACTTACCAAAAAATATGGTAAATCTCCGACTACAAGTCAATGTTGGAAGCCGAACGGTGTAGAAATCATTGCATGAGTCAGACTTATCACAGCACGCAGTTTTAAAATATTCCTCCTCCTGTAGGTACTGTCTAAAGTTGGTTAAAGGATGGTTAAAGATGAGGTGCCCTACATAGTTCCCACGTCTGATCAGTGAAAAAGTACCCCAACTATATACACATATCTGAAGTAAAGAATAATTCTGACACATTCCACAAATAATATAAACTTTTATTAAACCACCACTGAAAGTTTTTTAGCAGTTTTTAACCAATTTTTAGCAGTGAAAGTGCAGTGAAATCAGCTGAAATATGTAAATGAGCTAGCATGCAGTTAACCCATTTCCCCATGAATACACTTTTTACGCCTTTAATTCATTCCTCCTCTGATGAAAGTAGTTTCAAATTGTATACAGTCATGAATAAGTATTATAAAATATATATTTTTTTATATATTCTAGCAGATTAAAGCTTAAAGCAGGATGAACGTAAAGCAAAATACTGCCTTAAGGCACATTCTGCTTTACTTTCAATCTGTATTAAGTGATCACTTATTTTCAATACTAGAAACTGGCTATGGGGTAATGGGCTAAAAAACTACAAAATAACTGTGGTGCATAGATTAGCATTTTTGGACCATTACGTTATATGACATCATGAAACTGGAAGAAAATACTGTCCATACTTTGTTCAGAAGTTAACCCATAACCCCATAATGTGCCTTTTTATAACTTGAATCTATTCCACGTACATCATATACAGTCATGAATATATATGCATTAAGCACCATAAGAAACAATCTCTATATCCAACCAGATGGTAGCGACTTAACTCTTTCCTCCCTGAAACTTTAAATGGACAATTCCAGTTTCCATTTTAGTCTAGTCCATTTCTGACTTTTAAGGGTTGTTTTTGTCAATGTTTGGTATTATGACAAACAGTGAAAACCCTGATCAGAGGGCTCCTTTCGGAGCCCTCTGATCTGGGTCTTCACTGTTTGCATAGGACAAGTGTACTATTCACATGTACACTGTTTGAAAGGGACGCCAATATGCGGGACTAGGGTTCAAAGAGTTAAAGCTTCAAACTGCTTCAAATTGTAGATCCAAGACGTTTTAACGTTTTCTAAAATGAAGCTTTGGCATGATAACGTGGATTTGACGTCATTTTCGGTTTGATGTTATTAAAGACGTTCGATTACCTATGGCAGCGGGATACAGTACTTTTAAGACATTAATTGTTTTCCGGCTGGGTATGACAGTATTTTTTTTGTCGAGGTGGTCTGTGGGAGATTTACATTGTAAATGAAATTGAGGTGTAATGACAAATAATGAAAGCAATATTTCAAGGAACATAAGAGTTATGAGAATATTTCAAAACCAAAATGCAGATTTTGAAACCTAAACAAGGGCCCTAAGTTCCAGGTCAATGTCACAGGGGTCAAATGTTTGCATGCATTGAAAGGTCTTATGCATACATATATATTCATGCAAATCAAATATGAAAGTAATACCTCAAGAGACATAGGAGTTATAATCATTTTTTGAAACCTAACCTGACTGACTTTGAAAATTATACGCTGGCCCTCTTGAATTTCAAGATAATTATAACTCAATGGGGTCAAACTTTTTGCATGCATGGAATTATAAGTCTTGTTCATATACACATGCATATATGAAAGCATTAACTCATGGTGCATAGAGCATTTAAATTATAAGCATTATTCTAAACCTAAACGCAGATTTTGAAACCTAAACAAGGGTCCTTAGTTCAAGGTCAAGGTCACAGGGGTAAAAAGTTGCATGCATCTAAAGGTCTTGTACATATATACATGCTAATCATATATGAAAGAATACCTCAAGGGACATAGGAGTTACAAACATGTTTTGAAATTTGAAACCTATACACTGGCCCTAAGTTCAAAGTCATGGTCATGGAGGTCAAACATTTTGCGTTCATGGAAAAGTCTTGTTCATATGCACATGAATACCAAATATGAAAGTAAAACCTTAATGGACAAAAGCATTTTTCAAAACCAAAACACAGATTAAATTATCAAAGACACACTAAAGATACAGACTAAGAGGTCAAACTTTTTACAAGCATGGACATTGGTTATAGGTTCCTATACACATGCATACCAATTAAGAAAGTTAAAGAGATAATAACTTTTCGAAACCTAAACACAGATTTCAAAACCTAACACATGCTCTTACATATGCCCTTAAATTAGTTTATGGTCAAGGTCACTGGAGTCAAACTTTTTACGTGCATGGAAAGGCTTTGTCCATGTACACATGCATACCAAACATTAAGAAATATCTCAAAGATTATAATAGCATTTTCTTAAAAGTGTTTTATGCCGTTCACACCAACAATGAATATATGTACACCGAGGGCATAGCATTCAGTACTGTACTTTGTAAAGACAAGCTACAAAAATTTTAAAAAACAAATAATAATACATGTATTTCGAAAGAATAATGTTACAGGGCTGCCACAAGTTGACATGAAAAATCTGGAGATTTCCAAATTTGTATTTTTCAAGTGTGATTTTACGAATCATACCTTTACCCCATAGCCTTTTTCTTGTTTTGTTGACATGTGACTACTTAAAGCAGGCTGTAAGTAAAGCAGAATGCGCTTTAGGGCACATTCTGCTTTACTTTCAGCCTGCTTTAAGCTACCATGTACTAGGAAAAAATCCGGAGATTTAGAAAAAATCCTGAGAAATGGCAGCCCTGATGTTATTCTCCCCCAATTTAAGTGATACAAAATGCAAAAACAATGAAATGAAATGTAGAAAACAAAAGATTCTTTAAAGTTGTTGACGATTCGAGTGCATTGCAAACAGAATGGGAACTTATCTGACATTGGTTCACCATCCGGACTCTACCAGATTGTTTGCAGTGGACTCCATTGTTTTAGAATAATGCCATCCTTATGAAAGAAATGTTTTCTATATTTATACCTGAGAGGCTCCATTCATGAAGTTGGGTTCCATGATATATTCAATAACTCGCAGTCTAAATCTTATCCAGCCACGAGAATCAAATCTGGCCTGCCAATAAGTACACGGACATTGTCGCAGTTGACGCTGAATTTCTCGAAGTTGAGCAGTAGTACGTGTCTCAGTATTTCGCCAGGTTTTGCATATCACTTGGTAATTTGGTTTAAAACTATGCTTTGCACACCGAAAGCCATATGCTCCGAATCGGCCTGGAAGATAAAAAACATGATACATAAGAGACATTTATTATCTTATTCTTTCTTTTTACCCCATTACACCATAGCCTGTTTCATATTGTGAAGATAGGTGACCACTTAATGTAGGTTGAAAGTACAGCTGCACAATGGCCTAGATTACAATGAGGCAAATATTTATTTGAGCAAGTTTCATTAAGATATCAAATGAGATTTGTAGTTTCTAGAGTGTTAGCAAGGTATTTTTATGATTTGACCTAGTGACCTAGTTTTTGACTTGACATGACCAATACTACAACCTGACCTAGATATCATGGAAACACTTACCATTTTATACAAAATTTATAAAGATCAAATGCGATTTGTGGCCTTTAGAGTATTAACAATATATTTCAATGATTTGACCTAGTGACCTAGTTTTTGATTGCTTGTGACCCATATTCAAACTTGACCTAGATTTCACCCAGGGCAATATTGAAACAAGTTCAGTTCCAGATAAAATGCAAAATAATGATCTTTACAGTGTTTACAAGGTTTTTCTGTGACCTGACCTAGTTACCTAGTTTTTGAACTGACATGGCCTACATTAAACCTAGATTTAAATGACACAAACATTTTGACCAAGTTTCATTAAGATTAAGTGAAATCTGTCGCCACTATAGTGTTAACAAGATTTTCCTTGATTTGACCTAGTGACATTGTTTTTGACAGGCTTATAATGATCCACAGTTGAACTTAACCTAGATTTTATGAAGCCAAACATTCTGACTATATTTCATTCATATCTTAAATGAGCCCTCTAGAGGGTCAATACAGTTTTACTTTGATTTGACCTAGTGACCTAGTTGTTTGCCCCACATGACCCACATTCAAATCTGAGCTGTATATTAATGTCAAATATTTTGAATAATTCGCCAATTATTAATTGTTTCATTTTCAATCATGATACATCTTAAAGGAAAAAGATAATGATGATAGATCTAATCATTTATATTGTTTATTGAGCCCAAGTGACGAGTAACTCGGCCTTTACACTCAGGGCACCGATGGCAGTGTAATCACATATCAGATGGATCGTAATAAGCCCTCTGTCTGATCAGGACATGCACTGTTTGAAATTTTGCAATAAATTGTAAAAGTCAACTCTTGATTATCAAAGATTGTACAGACGTAATTGTTAATTGGAAATTCCCATTTGCAGTTGTAAGGGTGAATGAGTTAATGGCGGAAGAAGTACGCTGACCATCCTTTGGAAATATTTTATATGCAGTCGTTTGTATTTACTTGATTGTTTAACTCATAATTGAGAAACTGTTGTAAATTAAGGGTATTTTCTAAATATCTGTTCGAGTGATTTCCCTAAATGTACTCATTTTTATCATAAAGAATGTTAACTTCTGTATTAACCATTTTCCTGCTGTAAAGTCGTCTGCTCCGAAATTGTCGTCTGCAAACTTTGTTAGATTTAGATTTATACAGTTTTGAATTATAGAAACTTAAAGACGAGTGTCAAACAGTTTGGGTTCAGTTCAGACGCCGCGTTACGCGGCGTCTGATCTGGATCCAAACTGTTTGCAAAAATCAATGGAGTCTCGATCAGCAGGATAAAGGTTAAATATTTGTTCACGCAACTCTATATACCTTTAGTTTATCCCTGTGTTTCGTTTCGATAGGGTGCGACATAAAGAGGTACTATTATAAGTATTAGTCTGGCATAAAACTAATTAAGACAACTACGTTACAACCAGTGTAAATATTTTAAACGTCTTATCTACATTAAATTCTATTATTTAACTTGTAAACCTATAATTAACTGAGCCCTAGAAACGAGTAACTCGAAATTTAGCACCAGGGTACCTGTGTATAGAACAGTTGCACTATGATAGCAGTGTAAACCCAGATCAGAGAGCTCCTGAATAAGCCCCCTGACCAGGGTCTGCACTGTAAGCATTCGTGCAATATATTGTAAAATTCAACTCTTAATAACCAAATATAGAATTATACAGACCTAATTGTAAATTGAAAATGAAGAATATATAGAAAGGTTTGTGTGTACAAATGTATATGTATGGCGAGTAATAGATGTTATATTGTTTCACTGTTTACAAGCATGTTGTATTAGGAACTTTGTATGAAAGCTAAATGAATGTTTGAAAACATATACGTAGTAGTTAACTCTCAGACGAAAAAAGAAGAAGAAGAAGAAAATAGTCTAAGCAAATATGCAAAATTAGTTAATTCCCCCTTTAAAGTGGACCTAAAACAAATGTGAGTTATAAATAATATAACGAAGAAATCTTTTCCCCAAGTTTTTCTCTATTCCAGTGTTTTGGATCTTTACAAAATTCATCATAATTATACAACCTAGCCTGACAACCATGTTGATCACTTATATTGTGTATGTGTGAACTGTATCAACCTCTTGTTTCGTACTTTGTATGACTGAGTGAATAAAGTTCTGTTCTGTCAACTTGATTGCACAATAGTGATTAAATAAGATAATCGTTGCCTATTAGCGAATCAAACTGTCTGTAACACTTTGATGATGCATTGAATTAATTGAGACTTTAAAAGCCAGAGATACACGACTCGAATGATTTATACATACGAGACCGTTGAGCGAGATTTCGCGAGAACAGGTCATCGCGAGTTATATAAGCTTTAGCGACGATCGGGAAAAAAGTCGATATTTGGAATTACTTATCAGTTGCTGCGTTAATACGGTCTACCGTTATTTTACAATACAAACATTCCTTAAAGAAGCCTCTTTTTCGAGGTTTAACACAAAAGAATAATAAGAATAAAGTCCGAGCATCAATTAACCCCTCTGCGCATCGCACACACGTTAATTAGTGTTTGGAAAATGCCGATTCAATGAAAAGTGACGGCAGTTTGCACGAAGGTGTGAATGGACCCATGGGTGGCCTCATGAAAATTTAATTTATAGCAAAATGCGTGGACAGATTGACATGAAAATTTCGCCATAACTGTATCTTAATATGAGCTACATAGACAACCCATTCTTATTCATGTTTGAATGTTCAAACTGCTGTTTAAGCGTTTACGGCAAGGCGATATTGCATCGATCTTCAATCGAAGTACCAGTGGGTGGCCTCAATAAAATTTAATTTATAGCAAAATGCGTGGACAAATTGACATGAAAATTTCGCCATAACTGTATTTTAATATGAGCTACATGGACAACCCATTCTTATTCATGTTTGAATGTTCAAACTGCTGTTTAAGCGTTTACGGTAAGGCGATATTGCATCGATCTTCAATCGAAGTACCAGTGGGTGGCCTCAATAAAATTTAATTTATAGCAAAATGCGTGGACAAATTGACATGAAAATTTCGCCATAACTGTATTTTAATATGAGCTACATGGACAACCCATTCTTATTCATGTTTGAATGTTCAAACTGAAGTTTAAGCGTTTACGACAAGACGATATTGCATCGATCTTCAATCGAAGCACCAGTTGGTGGCCTCAATAAAATTTAATTGATAGCAAAATGCGTGGACAGATTGACATGAATATTTTGCCAAAACTGTATCTTAGTTTGAACTACATGGATAATTCATTCTTATCCATGTTTGAATGTTCATACTGAAGTTTTAAGCGTTTACGGCAAGACGATATTGAATCGATCTTCATTTTTTTGGAACTTACCAGCAACCACGCAGCAACGTATCTTCCTTTGAGCCAGGAATACACTTTCTCGGTTTAATCCACAACTCATATTTTGGTTTCACTCGATTAGTATCACAAAATATTGTATAAAAACGAAAGAAAGTCAATATTTATAAGTCAACTGGTCGATATGTGTATTTTTCGGCGGAGCTGTCTGGTTTCTATTTAGCCACACTTTCTGTTTGGCCACACATTTCAACCAATTATATTTGATCAGAAATTTAGACTTGAGAGCACCTGTTGTAACTGAATAGTCTGATTGGATAGTAGCCAGGGCTCCAGATAAGGGAATTATTTCAAAACTTAAAATCTTTATTTGTGCATTAAACCCTGTGGTGTCACTAAACATTTGAATTGTCTCTTCGAGACAATCAAAATGAGTGGTAACACCATAGGGTTTGGTGCTGAAATGAGTGAATAAATGTGATTTGTTTAGTTTACTCCCTCTTATCTGGAGCCCTGTAGGCTGGTCTATGTCCAATTACAGTTTTCCCAGATATGGCTGTGAGTGTAAAATTTAGAGACACAGACCAGACTGTTTACTACACTGGGGGCTGATGCAATTTAAGATGACATCTGAAATACAGAGGAAGCTAGGTGTTTTGTAATTGTTTACTACCAATTTGTTTTAATTATTAACTATTTGTACACATTTACCATACATTAAAAGCAATATTAAATATAAATGGCCTCAAGTGAGTTAAACACAATTGTGTGGTTTCATCATTATTTACAAGAGTGAAGTAGAGCAGACTGTTGAATCTGCTATATAGTTTGTTTCAAGAAACTCAATGAATGAAGTTTGAAAAGGAAAAGAAAATCAATGCTCAAATTCATAGAAAGTTAGACAATAAATGAATGCATATTTAGCTAAGACATTTAATATAGAAGCTTCAGGACAAAGGAATTTAGTACCCTCTTTCAAAAGTTATATATACTGCTGACAATTATCGTGGAATTGGCAGTCATAAGAGTCCATGTCAGGACTAGATAATTATTTCATAACTGCCTGGTACTGTGGTACTGGAATATCAAAATATCACAGTGTTTTTACACCTAAGTTCCGGTATTCCTCATATAGGCATTTTGAATCAATTCAGTAGCAGCTCTTCTGTTGTGTCATGTGACAACCCAAACCGCATGCCTATTTATAGAATATTACGAGGGAGAGAGATTCAAATGAGTGAGTGAATAGTTGTCAGAACAGAACAGAACAGAACCTTATTTTTCATCTCAGGCATGGTTACATGCAGCATGAGGTAAAGTATATACACAAGATGAATATAAACAATGGTACCTAGCATGGCATGGCTTATTCACCACGTGCTTATTCATTCGTGCTTATTCAGAATCTGAGTATTTCAGTAGTTGGTGACGAACAATGTAGAGCCAGACCCTATGCAAAGAATGATCGTTTATGGTCTGATTCTACAATATTCGTCTTGAATTGAAACTGTTGCAAATGTTATCACAATTTCACCGTTATATATTGAATGCTAAGCGTAGAATCTACGTGCAATTTCTTACTTGTACGAACATTCGCTGATTCAAATAGATGAAGAGATTAAGACAAGTGCGTGAGATGCAGATCATGTCCACAGAAATGACACATTTACTGTGTTGCAGACAATTAGCCTGTATGTCTGACATATCCGCAGAGAATATAGAACCCTTTTGGCTGCGAAGAGTGCACACATACCTTTGTATATCCTATTTGTTTGATTCAGCTAGAAAATAAAGGGTTTATGTTATTGTTTTTAACAAGAAATATCTTTAAAAAAGATATTCGACGGAATGAGTGGTTGAACTAATGCTATAGATGGGTGTGCAAAATTGAATGAAATTGAGGTTTTCACAGAATTGTAATATCTTGGATTGCAAAGAAAAACATTCAATTACAGTAACTTTCATGTAAAATATAGCTACTAAAGGTATGTCCTCTACAGAATCACCAAACAATAATTTAAACCGTATCCTGCTGCTCATAAGATTCTTGCATAAATCTACTGTTCTATCAATGGAGTTTCTTAATTAAAACAAAGATGTCATAATTATCTAAAAATAGAAACATGCTGTCATAGCAATTGCAGACTCTTTGCACTAACAATTAACATTCAATTACAGTAACTTTTATTTAAAATGCAAAACTATTATGTACAGAAATGCCAAACAAAACAATTATTTAAACCGTACCCTAGCTACTGGTAAGAGATCCTCACATTAATCTACTGTTCTATCACTCTTCATTCATGAATGGAGTTTCTTAGAAACAAGAAATATCTTTAAAAAAGATATTCCGTCGCAGGTTAAAGTTTTGTGTGGGGTACAGTGGAGAATCTGTTATTCTTTCCCGTTTAAACGCAAACGTACGCAAACGCAAAACACTAAAACGTAGAAAAGAACAACTTTTGGACAATTCTGATATTTCATGTTTATCTTGGTGGCAAACAGTTTGGAGCCTGATCAGACGCCGGGTTACCCGGCGTCTGATCTGGCTCCAAATTGTTTGCACTGCAAATAATAGTTTTAGCGTAAACAGGTTTATTGGGAAATAATAACACATTCTCCACTGTACAGTATTCACTTAACCAGAGAGATTCTGACTTAACAGCTAAATTTAGAGCTTATCCACGCTAAATTAAGAAATGATGACATAGACTGCATCTCAATGTTTTGCCAGGTTTACACTCGCAAGATTGATGTGAAAAAATAACAGAACGCTAGTCTAGGCCATTTACTGATAAGAGTACTGCATTTCAAGCACGTGATCATTGACCAGGATTTCTGATCATTCCTGATTGGTTAAATTGTTTCATAGAGTTGAGGTCAAAATACAAAACAGACCCGTCTGCGACGGGAAAAAGATGTAATATCTTAAAATAGAAGCATTATTGCATCAGCATAGTTAGTCTGTGTCTCTAAATTTTACACTCACTATTCCTATCCAGTAAAACTGTAATTTTGCATAGACCAGCCTACAGGGCTCCAGATAAGAGGGAGTAAATTGAACAAATCACATTTTTCACTCATTTTAACACCAAACCCTATGATGTTACTGCTCATTTGGATCGTCTCGAAGATAGGGTTTAATGCAGAAATAAAGATTAGTTTTGAAATACAACCCTTATCTGGAGCCCTGGCTACTATCCAATCAGCCCATTCAGTTTTAAGCATGTGACTTTCAACCTCTGTCCAGTTATCATTGGTTGAGAATTTGCATGATAGGTCTAAATAAAAACTATTCAGCTCCGCCGAAAAACACTAATTGGGTGTCGGAATTACCCGAATGGTGTCGGGGTTACCCGCCAGTAAGTTATACATGAAACCGAAAGTAACACACATATTCAATATAGGTCGGCACAAATCGTATTCATGGATTTCTGGGTAAATAGTGTGTTCGTATAACTCCGACCTCTACGGTATTTTAGGAACGTTCGGCAAATCTATAAATATTTTTTCTCTTCAGGTGTCGGAATTACCCGAAATTACTCTAGTTTACTTATAAATAAGCAAAAAAAAATAAAAATTTTTAAGTTTCATGAAACATCAGGAAATGATCTATTATGATGATTATTGAATGTATGGATAGATTTTAGGGTATGTTATCCACGTTTGGTGGTGGTGGAGGGTGGGGGGGGGGGGGGGGGAGCAGCTGGGGGTAGTGTCATAGCCTACCGGCCGAGCTTATGGTCTAAACTGTAGACCACTTTATTTGCGGTGAAAGCACCATACAACCTTTTGGTACTATCTTATAGCATATTTTCTCAGGAGATCGGAAACAATCTTCTGACGCGTATTTAGGTAGTGATAAGGGGAGATAATTGAGGTTAAAGTTGTCTGCCCTTGGATTTTGAAGCAAAAACTGACATTCTTATTGGGCTTTTATTTCATGTGTTACAGATTTAAAAGAGGTATTTTGGTAGCAATTATCAATGTAGTTTACATAGATACACATTTTGAAAGTGTTTCAGGATAGTTTCAGACTCAATGAAATCCAAAATGGCCGCAAAAATGGCTATTTTTAGTAACATTTAAGCTTTTCGAGCAATAACATTACTTATACTGACTACAATTGATACTCATATGGAACAATTTTAGTTGATTCGTATCGAACATTAACTTATTAATCATACTTGTTTTTATTTGATGCGTTTCCTGTCATCTAGTGCTGACATAATCCAAAATGACCGCCGTATATACCTACCTTATTAATTTCTAGTTACATAAGTTTTCTTTATTTGGGCTTTCATTTCATTTGTTAGAGATTTAAAATGGTTAAGGAAGAAGTTTCCCCAAATAATATTTTGAAAAGTTTCAGACTCATTGAAATCCAAAATGGCTGCCAAATGGCTATTTTTAGTAACAATTGAGTTTTTCGAGCAACTCAACTACTATTATTGACTGTAATTGATACTTACATAAACAATTTTAGTTGATTCTTATTTAAAGGGGTTCGCAACCGGATGGTGTACTTGTCAAAATAAAATAAAATACTCAAATAAAAGCAAATTTGTGGCATTACTTGGCTTCTGACATTGAAAAAATATGATCAGTCCAAAAAAAGTCTCAAGAATCGTCACCGAATCTTAGTTTTTTAGATATATTCCATCGTTTTTCTATAGCGTCAGCTGACGGTATAGTTGTTGTTGTTGCTTTTCTACACGGGCTCAGACATAAACCCGAGCCGAATAAAGTACTATCAATCGCTGCCAGTGAAGTACGTTAATTCGCTACCATATATAGAGAGAGCGCTGGTAGCCGAGGTGATAAAGGCGCTTCCTCATTTTTCATGTGTGTCTCCGCATGGAGGGTCACGGGTTCGAATCCCACCAGAGCTGCTTCTTTTTTTTTTTTGAAATGCATTTTTTAACAGAATTTATTATCCTAATCTAAATCTTACCCATTTATATAAGGATTTGACATATATTTACAAATTACTATTTTTAATGCTGAATCCGGTTGCGAGCCTCTTTAACATTAACCATGGAGAAAGGACTTTCTCCATGCATTAACTGAAAATTCCAGTTAGCCTTTATTTAGATTGGTCCCTGTCTTTCAGTGCTGATATTATCCAAAATGGCTGCCATTTATATATACCCTTTTTACTAATTTCTAATAATATAAATTTTCTTGATTTGCCAGGTTATGCAACTACTTTTTATGTGTGTCTTTCCATGTCATTGTGCCAAACATATACTAGGCCAAACTGCCAACGCAACACCTCCGAGTTCCCTTCTATTTTTATATCAGAGCGGGTGTTTTAAATCCATGGAAAAGTTGACACAAAATTATTAAATGTTTTTATTTGTGTTTTAAAATTGATGTACTGTCCTCAAAGTTGTTAATATTGGCAACGAATTTTCATTGACACTTAAGTTCTGACCACAGGTACTTGACACATACTTTATTATCTATTAACCCCCCCCCCCCCCCCCCCCCCCTTTTTAAAAAAAAAAAAAAAAATTTTTTTTTTTACTATACTTCTATTATAGATACAAGGTAAACAGCGCAATTCAACACCTAGTCTTTACTATCCACTTAAACTGATGCTAAAATAGACTCGATCGCCGATATTCTCTTGTGGTATCCTCGGGAAATGATTAATTTATCAATATCTACTTTTTATTTCATCAAATTCCGTCAAATAACGCCACAGTACGTGAATTATAACGAAAATTTTCATCAAAAAGTTTTATGTCGTTCTCTTGGTACAGAATTTATTGCCCAAAATAAGGGGTAATCTAGTCGGTTTGCATATTTAACGGCCTTTACGGCTGGAACTTTCACCTAATTTCATTAGAGCAAACGCGTCTGTGTCGGAACATGACCCTCTTCACTATCAGCTATATGAAATATACATGTAATTTGGCATGAAATTGACAAGTGAAAGACTCATTTCATTGTGAATGCCATTTTGAATACCGGAATGAATTGAATGAACGGAGCGATCTCATTGGTCAAAATTAAACAGGTAAAGTTTCTTTTAATTTTGCATTCTATGTAAATTATATAAAACTGATAATATTTCATTTAAAGATGATTTATAATATTTGGTGAAAGTTCCAGTGGCATAGGCCGTTTATTGTGGACAAATAACAGATCACCCATACATGTACACACGGAATTATACAAAACGGAATAGCAACTAAGCGAAATTGAATATGCGAGTACCTGAGCTCTCGCGGCGCATGAATTTTGCGAGATTATGTGTCACGTGACAACATCTTCACTTCTTTGCCTCGTTGTCCGCGATTTCTGGCATGAAATTTACCGACTCGAGTGTTTTTATTGACATTTTATAGGATTTAAACGCACAGTATGTAAACTCCGGTGTATACCTTCCGGAAGCTGCGATCAGCGAGTCGACAAAATGTCGCGAAATAAGCCACACTCAAGCGAAGCCGGTAAGATTTACCTTTATTTTACGGCCCTTTGTATACAAACAATTGTAATATATGGTCCAGTACACTTGCATGATAAATTTATTTCAGTTTACCAAATATCTTCAGAATCTGAAGCAAGATCTCTCTGAAATAAGCTTCTGATCACTGGCACCGCTTACCGACGCGCCGTAGAAGCGTGATTTAAAACTGTTTCAGTGACACCTATAGTAAATTTCTGCTATCACATTATTAATTATCACTCGCAGCGAGAATATATTAATGCACCTGAAGTGTCTGTTATTGAAACATAAACAGAAAAACACAACATAATGTGTTTTCTACAAACTGAAATGGTGTATGACTAGCTGCTTATTTATAAAAAATCACTGTATAACCAGCCGTGATTTCACTGTATGTTAGCTGTGATTAAGATATTATGCCCTAGATTACCTTAGACGTTTTGCATTTCAAAGTTTCGTTTAAATCCGATATTGTATGCATGCCAGAGATGTCATTATGAGAACGAGACCTTAGCAATACAGTAACACACCTGAAACAAACACCACTGGTCCCGCAACAGGTGGTCGCATAGATCTTAATTAGTCTAGGTTTGGGGTTTGCATCCCATTAATCAGAATCTGTTTGATGAAAGTTGATAAAAAAAAGAACTTGTATCACTTTACGTAATAATTTGGCCCGGAACTTCAAGCATGAATAAAGATTTAGGTAAGGCCTGCGTAATGAGATTGTGTATACTAGATACTACCGTCAGTACTTTGGGATGGACAGTAATTTTCCATAAACCGACTGGTGTCCAGTGTCCTACACAACAAGTATTATATCCCTTGCTCTGTTTATTACGAGTGCTGAGCTGTACAAACAAAATGAAGGAGTTAATTACAAAAAAAATGGACTCCATTGAACTTAACAACATTGCTAAAACTGGTGCAAGTCGCTACCAACTTTCAAAATTGCTACAAAGATATAGTACTTTTATAAGATCTTCCAACGGTTCTCCTGCCATAAACACTATATTTGGCTTATGTACAGGACTACCGAAAAGTAGCAAAAAAAACCTCTTCAAACAAAACAAACTCACACTCATTTACATCTGTTTGATTTCAATTACCATGGCCTTTGATATAGAAACAAACCCTGGGCCAGTAAGATCAGATCTTTGGTGCATAAACTCGACAGTAGTAGGTTGGCATCTTGATCATGGCATCTACTGCGAGGAGTGTAGCATATGGTATCACGCACAATGTTAAGGTATGAGCACATTTGCATATGACTTTCACTCTGTCTATAGGAAAGACCGAAAACGACGTACAGGAGGTGGAGTGTTCATCTTGGTTTCAAATAACCTGATAAGTGACTCTGTAGACATTCAGACCACTTCCGAAATTATTTCTGCGCACATCAAGCAAAAAGGCAAGCAAAACCTGTATGTATGCAGTGCCTACCGTCCAGACCGCGATTTCAGTGTGACTGAGGAGATTAGCCAGACTGTATCTACAATTGATAACTCACAAAACACAGTTATAATTGGCGGAGATTTCAACCTTGGTGATATCAACTGGAAAACCCGCACTGTTCATTTGGGTGCCTCACAAAACTACTAGATCTTGCTGACGCTCACAACCTAGTGCAGCTGGTCCAAGAACCTACCCGTATTATTGACACAAATCAAAGCTGTCTTGATCTTTTGTTTATAAATAACTCCTCCCTTGTGGACAATGTAAAAGTAATTCCTGGCTTCAGTGATCACTGCATACCATTCTTAGACATAACTTCCTGCCCCAGAATGAACTTCAAACAAAGAAGGAAAATAAGCCTTTTTGACAAAGCAGACTGGATCAAGATCAAAAAGGAACTATCACTATTCAGTAATAAACTTAAAGCCACAGCACACAGGTTAAGCGTTCAAGAACTATGGGATAGTTTCACAACTAAACTCGAACAGCTAACAGACAAATAAATTCCATCAAAATTCGTCAACGGTAAACAACACCTGCCATGGATTGACTCAGAAATTGAAAAAACTAATCAAAAAGAGGGACAGACTTTACGCTAAAATGAAAAAAAGCAAAACCAACACCCTAAATCCCAAGCTGAAACAAATAAAAGCTCTCATTCAAAAGAAAACACGATCACCATACTGGAACTATGTCAATAATATTGTGTGTGACCCTTCTGAACATAAACAGGAAACCACAAAAAAGTTCTGGGGTTTCATAAAAGGCATGAAAAATGATTCGTCTGGAGTAGCCCCATTAAGAGAAGAGGGATTCTTGAAATCTAATTCCAATGACAAAGCAAACATTCTCAACCGCCAATTCTCTTCAGTATTTACAAAACCTGATGATGACCCTCTTCCAGATCTAGGAAACAGCACAATTCCATCTATGAAAAACATCAAAGTCACTGAAAACGGGGTTAAAAAGTTACTCCTTAATCTAAAACAACATAAAGCTGTCGGCCCAGACAATATTAAACCCAGCATACTTAAAGAATGTGCATCAGAAATTGCTCCCATCATGACCATCATCTTCAATAAGTCACTACTCACTGAACAAGTCCCATCAGCTAGCATGGAATCAAGCCTACGTCACCCCAGTATTTAAAAAAGGAGAAAAGTTTCAGGCAAAAAACTACCGCCCAATTTCACTGACCTGCATAGCCTGTAAACTACTAGAAGCAACACCCTTGACCACCTTGGCAAACATAAAATCTTACTAGACAACCAACACGGCTTTCGTTCACGCAGATCTTGCGAAACCCAACTAACAGGCTACCTACAAGAACTTGCACAATCAGTCAAACAGGGGCAAGTCGACGTAGCTGTAATGGACTTCAGCAAGGCCTTCGATGTAGTAGACCACAAAAGACTCCTCCTCAAACTAAATCATTACGGCATAAGGGGAATTACTCTAACATGGATCCAGGCATTCCTTTGGCAACAGAACACAACAAGTGGTTGTAGATGGCTCCTTCTCAACAGAAGTCACTGTAGACTCTGGCGTACCACAAGGCTCCGTGTTGATCTTCCCTCCAGTGTTACTTCAAATGTCGGACTCTTTGCAGATGACTGTTTTGTGTACAGGAAAACCAGGTCTGACACAGACGCACTTACCCTGCAGGAGGACCTGAACAACCTGGAAAGATGGGAGAAGAAATGGAAGATGGCTTTCAACGTGGACAAGTGCCATATCATTCTCATTACAAAGGCTCGAAATATCACTAAGACCTGTTACACCCTCCACAACCAGCCACTAACTACAGTACCTCAAGCAACTTACCTAGGCATTGAAATCTCCTCAAACCTCTCCTGGACACCACATATAAACAAGATAACTAGTAAAGCCAGTCAGAACCTAGGTTTCCTAAAACGAAATTTCCATTCAGCCTAGCCAGAGACTAAGACGGCATCGTACAAATCAATAGTTAGACCAACCTTAGAATACAGTTCATCAGTCTGGGACCCATACCAAACCTGTGACATCCAAAAAATAGAACTAGTGCAAACAAGACCTGCAAGATTTGTTACAAATAACTATTCTAAAGATCCAGGCACCGTTACTGAAATTCTAAATAAACTACAATGGGATTCTCTCCAAAAAAGAAGACAGCTTAGTCGCCTTAGTCTCTTCTATAAAATGCAAAACGGCCTAGTAGACTTAAGGGTGTATCAATGTCATGACTTTGGGAAATTTTCAAAGTATATGAAAACACTCTATGATGGTTTTGTATTGAAGAGCTATTTAAGATGAATGAAAAAATAGAAAAAGTGTACATTTTGGTGAACAACACTTGGCTCTACGGCCATGTAAAATTTACCCCACCCACTTCCTCTTATTTTGTCCTTTTCAAACAGCCCGCTTCAATAAAACCCATTTTAAATGAAAACAAATATGATAATTTGGTTTTGTGTTATTTATTTCCTATCTATGGTAGTATTTCTTCATACAAAAACTAATTTAAGAAAAAAAAAGCACCAAATGTGAAATTTATAAAGCTCTAAATATCATCGGCATGGTACTTTTTTGTAAATTGTGTAAGGGGCGATAACTCTTTTTACTTTAATAACTCAAAATTTTCAACACTGACCTTTCAATTTCTTTTCATATTTTGAACTGTCTTAGTATGGGCTTTCATCTGGTAGAATATAAGAAAAAGTTTAATACTAGAACTATTTCATTTTCAAACTGTTTTTAAAAAATCTAATAAAATCATGCCCTATATAAAGCATATTTTTGATATTCAAGGATCCATATTGTTCAAACCTGGTGCCTGCTTTGTCTAAATTTGGGTTTATATATGTGAACATACCACCATAGACATGAAATATATAAAGAAAACCCAAATTAACATTTTTGTTTTGTTTTGAAATAGATTTTACTGAAGCTTGTACTCTGAATGGGTAAAATTTGAAGAAAAAAATCCAAATTTGACATACCTTTTTCAAATCGCTGTAGCTCAAAAAAAAGGACACCACCATATATTTTTTTTCATTTTTTCATTCATCATAAATAGCTCTTCCAAAAAAACAATGATAGAAAAAAAGTTTAATACATGTACTTTGAAAAAAATGGCTCATGACATTGATACACCCTTAAGACCTCAATACCTAGTACCTCACACAAGACCTTCTAGACACTACCATAACCTATCTTACCAAATACCTCACACGAATTCAGACTATATTAAATATTCTTTCTTCCCTAGGACTACGGTCAGAATCGTCAGAATAATCTGTTTTGTAATGTATAAAGAGCATATTGCATGAATATTCGTTGCCTTCATTTGATAAATTCACATATATAACAATTTAACACTACGAACTGGTTTCGTAACGGATTCAGAGATCTCAGCTAGTCATACAGTTTTTCCATTATAAATCGCAGCTAGTTATACAGTCGTATTGCAGCTGGTCATACAGTAAATGAAATTAGGTCAGATTTATTTGTGACGAAGTTTTCGTGTAAAATTCACATTTTTCCATGGAATATTATACTTTTCAGGTAGGTATTTCATTCATTTTGCCATTTCTATCATGTTTGGTGCGGAAATGCTTCAATTGACAGAATTCATTATACTTTTTGAAGCACCTGTTCGTTTCCTCTTGATACGCAGCGATGATCAATCAAAGATTTAACGTTTATTTATCATATCATTGTAGGAAGAGCTATGTGGAATGCTTTTAAACTGTATCACCATCGTAGATTGTGTATTTAATATAAGCTAGCGTGTTCTGTTATGGCAAACTTACTTGTCAAAGTGGTCGGAGTCAATCTGTCAGACAAACTATCGGTAAATATCTCGCTTCGCTGATCGCAGCTTCCGGAAGGTATACACCGGAGTTTACATACTGTGAAACGACTATGTGGACATTCCTATGAATTCACGGGAATAAAAACCCGTGAACAATGCTTCGAAAACACACATTTATCATATTGACTACCGATAGACAGTCTCTTATCAAGTCTCGCGAGTCTCGTATCCGCCGCACGAGATTTACGATATAGTGCGAGGTTTCGATTCCGTCAGTGTATAATTCTGTGATGTACATTCGTTGCTATGTACCATGAAAACGACATAAAACTTTTTTGATGCTTATTTTCGTTATAATTCACATACTGTGGCGTTATTTGACGGAATTTGATGAAATAAAAAGTAGATATTGATAAATTAATCATTTCCCGAGGGTACCACAAGAGAATATCGGCGATCGAGTCTATTTTAGCATCAGTTTAAGTGGATAGTAAAGACTAGGTGTCGAATTGCCCTGTTTACCTTGTATCTATAATAGAAGTATAGAAAAAAAAAAAAATTATTTATTTTTTTTAAAAGGGGGGGGGGGGGGTTAATAGATAATAAAGTATGTGTCAAGTACCTGTGGTTCTGACGAATAATAACCATTTATTTCCAGTCATCATAAATTCTTGGACTCTGATAGGCTAAAACTGCACATGTGACCACTGTGTACGAGACCGTATTCATTGATTTTGCCGGGTAGTACGGATCACGTGACTTAATAGATGTTTCTCCATCGATCGATTCGCGTAAATAATCTCTCTTTTTCTGTTTATTAAGCAATTGTTTATCAAGAAATAAAAAGAAATCTCAATTAAAAACTGTATTGAATCTATCATTATGCGTATGTGTAACTCAAATATCGATTAAATGCTAATTTCTTGCTTTGTTTTCCCTGATTACCCCACCCGCGTCGTCACCATGGTAAACAAAAGACTGGAAATGAAATGGCACTTGTCACTGGTTTATAATGAAATTGACACATAATTAGGACATATTTAGATCAATATTTTTTATCGAAATCAACCCAAATAGACTTAACTCGATATGCATAGCCACTGACCTACGTATTAATTCGTTCGCTCCTGATTATTTCCGTTCATTTGTTAGAACTTATCGTTATAGTGTTTCATAAAACATAATTGTCCGTTCGAAATATTTTGGTAGCCTACATGTAATGAACATTTATAAGATGCCCACATTCCAATGTGATGACGTAATCATGTTAGATACAGTTAAACTTAGGGTCTATCTTGAATTCTGTTCACTCGAACATATCGGTATTTCAAAATTTAAAAAGTGGATATGCCACTTTTTGAGCTTGAAATACCGTGGGATTACGGATATGTTCAACAGAAGCGGGTTTATGACATTAATCTGTAGAAATGCAGGTAGATTCTACTTATGCGAGTTCCAAACATAGAAGTTTAACTGTATAGACTTTTTTGCTCTAGCGCGAGAGATTTCAGTGAACTGTTGTCAATTCCAAGTGTCAAAACAACACTATGTCAGATGATGCATGTTGTCTTTCTTGTATTGGATCTAGACTGGAAATAAATTCGTTACACGGCATTCCGGCAGGGTGTACGGGCTGGTATGACGGTTTTGGATTCCGTATTTCCTTTCGCTTCGCGCTCAGGAAATACGGAATCCAAAACCGTCATACTAGCCCGTACACCCTGCCGGAATGCCGTGTAACTAATAGTATCCAAACGTATCGCTAATTTCTGGTAAACATTCTCCATTGAAAATGCATTGGAATGAGATTTATGAAAACTTGTCATCACAAAATTCCATATTTTTTGGACCAAATGCCAATTCATTTTGTTTTTGTTTACCAAGAATATTGTCCATTTATCACTCTATGAGTTGCAGAATAAATCTATTCAGGATATACACACATTACAGAATTGACCAGACTAACTTAAGACATGTTTAACATTGGAGTAATAGGAATATCCTGGGTGTTGCGTTGGAAGTTTGGCATAGTATAGTTCATGCTGATTATAATTATTGATTAATGCTGAAGTTTGTTATGATTTTACAGGAAAATAATTGGCCTGTAACCAACACCCAAACTTGATCAAGATTTTGTCAACAGGGTAATTTCGACAAAGTTTTATAAAGATTGGGCTCAAATAGAAGCTTATAGTGGTCACAAGCTTTGTCTAAGATTTAAACTAGTGACTTACTTTCGCCAATGTGGGATAGAGATATTCCTCATGGGGAATCACTCTATCCTCCATACCACGTGACGTTTTTTATTGTTTGCCCAGCTTTACCACAAGCGCTGCATGACGCGGGTAACTAAATGACGTAATTTCTTATGACGTTACTATAAACAACGTCATGTTTTGGCGGAAAAAAAGTGCACAGAAACTGAAATTATTTCGTTATTTTATCATGTTTTAATGATTTAAATGGGAGAAAAAAATCCACCATTCGTTTTGTTGATGTAGGATAGGACTTTTCTCCCCCTCGGGTCAGAAAATTCACGCAGGGACTCGGCAAGCCTCGTCCCTGCATTCATTTTCTGACCCTCGGGGGAGAAAATTCCTATCCTATATCAACACTCATGGTGGATTCTTATGATCCCAACATTACCCAATTGGACCAGGATTGTCATTCTGACCAAGATTGATACAGATTGGATCAAAAGTATGGTTACTAGAGTGTTCACGAGCTTTTTCTAATGTGTCTTATATCTAGTGCTCGCAAGTTTTTTTTCTAAGAGTTGGCCTAGTGATCTACTAAATACTTTCACATGATCCATAATCAAACTAGACCTAGCTTTTGTCAAGATGATCATTCTGGTCAAGTTTAATAAAGATTTGGTTAAAAGTGTGTTCTCTAGAGTGGTCACAAGATTGTCACGGACGCACACCGCATGACGTACGTATGACGCACATAGACACCGGACACAGCACCACCGAGGACTACGTGCTCAGGTCACATGGCTCAGGTGAGCTAAAAAGTATGGTGTTGTTCAAGGATGATAAGGTAAAGCAAAATTCTGTCAATAGTAGGACAGATGGACTGCCTGCAGGATGGACAGAGTGATTTCAGTATACTGTCACACACATTTGTAGTGGGTGGGGGAACTAATTAAGGGAATAAAAGGGTAAGTGTTATCTTTATGTCCAGTCTGTTAAAATAACACTGACTTTGATTTTGAGTGAGCCAAATCTCATCGAGTTCTGTGTATATTAGATCTACAATGACATTTATCTCATTATAATTCTCATAAAAATGTTAATGCCAAATCAATTCAAGCTCGTAGTTACCTACAGGTCGGTACGTCCGGGAATCCACAATATTTGGCTTATTGAACTTTTGCAAACAGTTCAGATTCAGATCAGATCTGGATCCAAACTGTTTGTCACTCATATTCAACTTTTTAGTTAAAAAAAAACACACACACAAAAAAAACCACACCAAAAAACCCAAACTTATTTTGACTTTTTTCGCAGACGATATATTTTGAAGCCGGTAATTTTAGAATGTACGTGCAAAGTTTGAACCATGTTCACATTATATGGTTGCCATTGTAACAATAGATGAACATTATGTAAAACTACACCGGATTAACGGACACCTTACATATGCGATTAATAGTAAAATAAGACAATGTCATTCTAAAGCTCTGTAACTTCACGGTCAGTAGTCACACAGTTCTAAATTTTAATCGGTAAACTTGATTTCCCATAGACTCCCATGTTAATTTTAGCATTTATCGCATGTCCGTAAACTTGAACATAAAAACTTTCTTTAACTTTCTTTATTTTCCCTTTGAAAGCGCACTATTATGCGGAAGAATATGTTTTTAAATAAAAACTTTCTTCAGTTCTAGTTATTTGTCCCATCTGTTACCATGGCAACCAGTTTATTGGAACGAGTCGACTTTTTTCATTGATATTCTAAAATTGCATAGCAACAGATGTACTGGTCCGAACAGCAGAGAATAGATCTATATTTGAAAAGTCAACACCCTAACTTTTAAACTGCCCTACACCGTTGTTTTATATTTTGTTGGACAACTGTGTGGCATTACCAGTAATGTAAAAAATGTGTTGAAAAAATGTCAAAAAATTCGTAGGGTGCCGAATAATCATGTCCCATGACAGTACCTGCAAAAACCACAAATCCTGAAAGTTTTAATCAATTAATATTGTTGATACGAGACTGAAATATTATATTTTTTCTGTAAAGGGCTTAGCGCTCCCGTCCCCTCGAGGCCCTGGACCGACTGGGAACCTAGTGTCCCAACACCCATCGCTGGTGAATCCACTTTATTTATGCCTTTAGAACTACGCGCCTGTCATCTGTTCAGTGCAAACAGTTTGGAGCCATTTAACTATACACCAGACAAAGAGTAAGAAGACATCTGATCACAGGGCTGCCATAAGTTGACATGAAAAATCCTAAGATTTTCCAATTTGCATTTTTCAAGTGCGATTTTACGAATCGTACATTTACCCTATAGCCTTTTTCTTGTTTTGTTCACATGCGACTACTTAAAGCAGGCTGTAAGTAAAGCAGAATGTGCCTTAGGGCGCATTCTATTTTACTTTCAGCCTGCTTTAAGCTACCATGTACTTGGAAAAAATCCTGAGATTTAGGAAAAATCCGGAGAAATGGCAGCCCTGCTGATCAGGCTACAGACATTTTGCCTTACAAACTAATCATGCACAATTTTAAATCACTAAACATGTATACCAATTTCTATATCTTATTTCCTTATTTCAGTGCGTTTGCAATTTTTGTTTAAGTTTCGTTTGCAAAATAAAGAACAAAGTATTCTTTGGATTTGTCCGAAAGCTTTGGGTTTTTCTTAATTTCTCCAGACCTACGAATTTTTCCGAAATCATCGGATTCAAACTGTTCTTACTTTCAAATTTTGAATTTTATGAGATTTTTACTTAAGGTGGTTCGCGGGTAAGCTTATTCTGTGTCAGAATTCTTTGAAACCTTGATTAAATTTAAATATACCATATGGAGAGTGAAAAATAGTTAAAATAAATAAAAGTTACAGTGCCGTTTTTCTGACAGGACCTTTTGTCGAGAAAAGCTCCTTTTTTAATAAACAGGAATATTTTCTTTATATAATGATATAACTCAATAGTTTCTGTACATTCAAGTAAACTGTACATAGACTATAAGATATTGGGCAAACAAAAGTATTTCATGACATATTTTCTGGAAATATCAATATTTTAAAAAAGTCAAATTCTGAAAATCTCAAATTACAAAACAATCTAGCTGTTTAGCATGCACTAATTTTCTCTTATTAGATAGATATAATTTAATTCTACTAGTCACAAAAATTTAATGAAAATCTACAGTAGAATTTACATTTTATACATGATTTCCTGAAATTCTGACAAAATTTTAACACAAAACGAGTAACCTCCCTTGAGTTCAACTTTAAAATGCCGTCAGCTCTAAATAATACCATAAGTCAAACCTGTAATAAGGGACCATTGAATACAGTAGCCTGCAGATCTTTAAAGGCAAGTGACTGCTTAATGCATAACAAAAGTAATGCATAAAAGCGCCTTTAGGATCTATCTTTTAGCATTACTTTTGTCCTGTGTTAAGCTGCCATCTGTTATATAGGCTATAAATCCTCACAAATTTAGCTGTGACTTGACTATAATTGCATCTGATAGTATTCATTATTACTAGACTAAACATAGCTTTCCTTTGATCACTGCGTTATGAATTGACTAGTCACTAAAATCGGACAATTTATTTTAAAAAAGTTTTGAAGCGAGTGGGAATCGAACCTAGAACCTTTGGATTGCAAGTCAATCACCGTACCAACAGCGCTAACAGAGAAGACACTGAAGCAGATCAAACTTTTCTTTATCTAAATTTTCTACTATAAGCACGTGCCGCAAAGATCAGGTGAAAGTCATCAGCATTTCCGGAACTCGAGATGCGGGCCGCCCGCTGTCGAACCACCTTAAAGGAAAGATCGGCATGGGTTTCAAACAGTTAAGATCCAGAGCAGACGCTGCATAATTATGCGGCATCTAACCTGGACCCAACCCGTTTGCATACTTAGGCCAAAAAAACACACCTCTGTTTCCGGTAACCCGACCGACCCTAGTTTTTCCCTCCGACCCTAAACTTTTTTTTCATTTTTCGAAAAATGTATTGGCGAATGTCGGTCATTTTTGCGGCGCTTGTTACAGTCGTTTTTTGAAGAACGTGTAACAGAAGCTGTTCTCCACTAAACTGTTTAAAAGGCTACTTTATAGTCGTTTAAGTGTTTTCAAAATGGATTTTTAAGTAAGATTTAGCAAATATCTAAGTGAAATTTGATCTAAATCTGCCATAAAGTACCTTCCTTGCAGATATGATTCGCTAGTTAATTAACCATTGACACATTCAACATACAGACAACACATATTATTAACACATTTTACATGCATACAAGACATTTCAAACATTAATTATTAATTCTGTCTATCATATATAAGTCACTACTTTACCGGTTTGGTATACTAATATCGGTTAACAATCATACCAGTTTCAATTTTTAAGGTCATTTTGGTAATGGGACCTATGAATTAAATCAACAATTTGAACTGATATTTTAACTTTTATCTCCCTGAAACTTTAAATGGAAAATTCCAGTTTCCATTTTAGTCTAGTCCATTTCTGACTTTTAAGGGTTGTTTTTGTCAATGTTTGGCATTGTGACAAACAGTGAAGAACCTGATCAGAGGGCTCCTTTCGGAGCCCTCTGATCAGGGTCTTCACTGTTTGCATAGGACAAGTTTACTATTCACATGTACACTGTTTGAAAAGCACGCCTAAAGGCGGGACTAGGGTTGAAAGAGTTAAGGGGTTTTATGTATGGCACAGCGCTCTGCAAAATAAAATACATTCATACAATTATATGATTGTGTTTAAAAAAAAAATAAAAAAATAAAAAAAGAGATTTTCCGACCGTTCGTCCCTAATTTTTTGTGGGCATGTAATAGGAAACACAGGTTATTTTTTATTTGGCCTTATACGTGTCAGTGTTATCGCCAGGGAGTTCTATAATAGTCCAAGTGTACAGAGCAGGCAGCACGGTTCCTAAAATCGTGCTTGTAAATATTAGGACTTTTATGAGCAACTTATGGTAGCCTTGCTTCACTGTAAAAAAGATAAATATCAGTACATACCTCTCAATTTAATGTATTTAGACAACAGACCACCCGCTTCATTCACGTTCAGTCTGTTTAATAATTTGCCGGCATGGATTTGGCCAATGAAGACTCCATCTGTTACATCAACCACTCCATCATATATAAACACACAATACGCCGAATTCAGATCTGTAAAGTATACCATCTGGACGGAAAATGTCTGTAAGAGAATAGCAGATCTTAAACACACGAGTCTTACGTGCCACAACAAAACCTGCCTTAAATTGCATTGCAACATTGTACAAATACACATGTGTTACAAGTACTTCGTGTACAGACCAAGTACCGTGGTCATCCCATGCTCTGAATCTGAGTTTGGTTTACAAGTTGCAAAATATCATGTACATGAATATCTATTTACGACCGTATAATACGGCTAAGGTGCATATGTGAGTGTCAAACAATGAAGATTAAGGTCAGCCACCGCATTAGACTGGTCTTGATCTACAATGTGTGCAATGCAATCAGAACACGGCTCAGATTTCATGTAAACAGTAGATAAACAAAATTATTGTTAGAAACAATGGATGCTCCCCCCAAAAGAAATAATCCAGGCCTGGTTATAGCATGCTTGTAAAAACTAGATCTAGTGTTAAGGCTTTACTTCCAGCATGCTTTAATGCGAAAAAGTTGCTTATTTTTATCAGTATTTCTCAAGTGTTTATTAGATTTAAAACTCTAAACAACATGCATTGTACTTATGTTTGGTTTTAAGAGTTTGAGCAAAGAGTCGTAAAATGTTTTCTAGTCTCTTATTAAAGCATGTGGTTCTTTGGTTCTTGTTGCTAGGTGATTTTAGAATGCACATGCAAACTTTGAACCATGTTCACATTATATGGTTTCCATGGTAACAATAGATGAAAATTATGTAAAACTACACCTGATTAACGAACACCTTACATATACGATTAATAGTAAAATAAGAAATTGTCATTCTAAAGCTCTGTAACTTCATGGTCAGTCACACAGTTCTAAAATTTAATCGGTAAACTTGATTTCCCATAGACTCCCATGTTAATTTTAGCATTTATCGCATGTCAGTAAACTTGAACATTAACAATTTCTTTAACTTTCTTTATTTTCCTTTTGAAAGCGCACTATTGTGCAGGAGAATATGTTTTTAAACAAAAACGTTCTTCAGTTCTAGTTGTTCGTCCCATTTGTTACCATGGCAACCAGTTTAGTGGAACGAGTCGACTTTTTTCATTTATATTCTAAAGTTGCCTAGCAACAGATGTACTGGTCCGAACAGCAGAGAATAGATCTATATTTGAAAAGTCAACACCCTAACTTTTAAACTGCCCTACACTGTTATGTAATATTTTGTTCACAATTGTGTGGTATCACCAGTAATGTAAAAAGTGTGTGGAAAAAATGCCAAAAATTCGTAGGGTGGCGAACAATTATGTCCTATGACTGTATGCACGTTACATTTAATATTATGGCGTCGCGTCTAAAATGCGCATGGGGGACAAAATTTATGACTCTAAACCCAATTGAATAATTTGAGAATTATAAGTTCAATCGTTAAACCCGCTATAATAAAATACAAAATACATTCAAGACGTATGTCGAAAATACACTCGAAAATGAGATATTTTAAACCGTATAAAATACTTTAACATTTAAAAAATTATAGTGGTCGTTGAAAAGCGGGACATTTTTTAAGACCCTGCACTGTACATAATTAAACCACTTTATACATGCCGGAATCTTTTGAAATTTTATATTTATAAATAAAAATCTAAACGTATGTCAAATTTTAAATATTTAATGATTTCATTAAAGGAAAATATTTTTATTGCATTTTTAAACAAGGGCCACCATGGCCCTAAATCGCTCACCTGGTTCACCATGTAAAATTAACCTATAGTGACCTAGATTATGACTGGACATGACCCACAATCAACCTGTAGAGTGTTAACAAGATTTTTTTTATAATTTGACCTAGTGACCTAGTTTTTGACCAGACACAATCCACATTTGATATTGACCTAGATTTGATGTAGGCAAACATTCTGAAAATATTTCATTCAGATCTAACGAGATTTGTAGTCTCTAGAGGGTTAACACTGTTTTTCTTTGATTTGGCCTAGTGACCTAGTTTTTGACCCGACATGACCCATATTCGAACTTGACCTAGATATCAATTGGGCAAACATTCTAACTAAGTTACATTAAAATCCAATCAGATTTGTAGCCTCTAGAGTGTTAACAAAGATTTTCTAAGATTTGACCTAGTGACCTAGTTTTTAACTGGACATGACCCACATTCAACATTGAGCTAGATTTCATCTAGACAAACATTTTGATAAAATTTCATAAAGATCCATAGAGATTTGTAGCCTCTAGAGCGTTAACAAGGTTTTTCTATGATTTGACCTAGTGACCTAGTTTTTGACCGCACATGACCCACATTCGATCTTGACCTAGATATCAATGAGGCAAAAGTTTGATTAAGATCAAATGAGATTTGTAGCCTCTAGAGGGTTAACAAGGTCTTTCTATGATTTGACCTAGTGACCTAGATTTTGACCGGACATGACCCACATTCAAACTTGACCTAGACATCAATGAGGCAAACGTTCTGACCAAGTTTCATTAAGATCCATTGAGATTTGTAGCCTCTAGAGTGTTAACAAGGTTTTCTTTGATTTGACCTTGTGACCTAGTTTTTGACCGGACATGACCCACATTCGAACTTGACCTAGATTTCTTCAAGACAAACATTGTCATGAACTTTCATGAAGATCGGATGAAATTTGTAGCCGCTAGAGTGTTAACGAACAAATGTGAACGGACGGACGGACGATGGACATTCAGCGATCCTAAAAGCTCACCTTGGCACTTCGTGCCAGGTGAGCTAAAAGATCGTGCCGTAAAAAAAACGGTCACTATTTTAGAATCTTACACTATTTTTCATCATGGCCACATGTATTTTTTTGTTTACCCGTTCTTTTAACGTGAGATTTACGTAACAGTTACAATTACATCATTAACGTCGATGTGCAAAATTTCCTATACTTTCCGCTTAAATTGAACATTTTATGTATATTTTTCGATCTTGTGTTGAAATTTTGTGTTACATCTTAAGCCTGTCTCACACAGAACACGGTTGGGCACACGGTTCCAATACGGTATACTCGGTTATACACGGGTTGACTGGTACGAATGTAGCACGAGTATGTACGAACAAAGCACGGATATACTCGGTCAAGCAAGGTTTGTCACGGTTCGAACACGATTTGCAAAACGATTTTCATACGATTGTTGTACGGTCAAAGTACGGTCTAGTACGGTCTGTTACGGCCTAGTACGATTAAACACGACTTTTACTGGATTAACTAGACATTTACAGGGTTTACATACGGTCCCACCGACTTTTGTTCGAGTTATGCTCCATACGATTTATATACGATATTGACACGGTTGAGCTCACTCGTGGAAGTGGACTTCATGTGCGGTTGTATATACGGTCTCGTACGGTCTCTCACGGTCTTGTACGATCGCTAATACGATCATACACGGACATGGCACCCGTGCCAGTTTTTTAAAAGTTTTAAAAATCATACACGGCTTCACGGATACACTCGAATGGCCCGAGTGTAACTCGGATAAGGCCATGGTTGGTTCGGTTGTATGTACGGTTTACACGGGTGGCCAACCGTATAAGCCGTGTGTTCTGTGTGAGACAGGCTTTACAGCGTCATTTTGACCTTATCGTTGATCGTATTACATTTCTTCATTCTATATATGAAAAAAATATATCGAAAAGGTCTTTTCAATGACCTAATTATAATAGTTAATACTTTAATTGTATTCCAATATTATTAGAAATAAATGCGAAAGATTGTTGACGCGTCGTTAAATATTACGTGACCCCCAAGTTTTGACGTTCAGTTTAACGTCTCACGCGACGTTTATCCTGTATATTTCAACAGTTTATTCCTCGTAAGTCGCTACTTATCGATTATAAGAAAAAAGTGATTATACCATAGCATACGCCTATTACAATTGAACAGTTTGATATATAATATTATGCATTTATCTTTTAAATCGTTTCAAAGATACATGGTATACTCCACCCGGCAAGCGTTTTTGACGGTGTGCCACCTTAACTTGCGCGACGTCTGAGCGATAAAAATAGCTCACCAACGCACGTCGTGCTATAGGTGACCTAAAAAGCAGCCAAAACTTCAGCTCCAGCAGGGCTTTGATTTTCAATACAGCAGATATTTCCCTTGAAATAGCAAATAGTACATACCCTGATGGGACACAGCGTAACGCTGCGTCTCATTAGGATCTACAATTTTCCCAATATAAATATAGACAATAAACTTAACTCGGTTATGCAAAATATTTTCGTTATAAATCTAATGACTTGCATTTGTGTTTCGTTTGTAAACGGGAAATGATAGAATTTTATAGGGCTGACTATTGCGACCAAAATCGCAATCATGACACTTATTGATTGTTCCAAACACTATAACGATTTACTATTACAGTTTGATTCAATATCAGTGACGATAGTTCATTACCCATTATAATATTATAAATATAAAACATAAGGACTCTTTTCTCTATCCTAGCAGATGGTAGATTAAAGCAGGATGAAAGACGCATTCTGTTTTATTTTCAACCTGCTTTAAGTAACCATTTGTCTTCCACAGTAAACAAGCTAAATGACAAATGCTTAAAAGAGACTTATACCAAACACTGATTAGAACACAGTCAAACACGAACTCTTAAAATTCTGGAACACTTTGTGGAGATATTTATTTATGAATGAGTTTTACTACGACTCTTTGTGGAAAGCGGTAGAGGTCCAACTATCGATAGTAGCCCAAATTATATCGGCGATATATAGTATCAATACATGCAGTTTGATTTTGCAATCAATACAGTGGAGAATCTGTTATTCTTTCCCAATAAACGCGTTTACGCTAAAACTATTATTTGCAGTGCAAACAGTTTGGAGCCAGATCAGACGCCGGGTAACCCGGCGTCTGATCAGGCTCCACACTGTTTACCACCAAGATAAACAAGAATTATCAGAATTGTCCAAAAGTTGTTCTTTTCTACGTTTTAGTGCTTTGCGTTTGCGTACGTTTGCGTTTAAACGAGAAAGAATAACAGATTCTCCACTGTAGTTGACTCTAGTGAAGTTTCACGCAGGTCGGGAGCCGACTAATTCCGCGTCCGGTATTTATAAAACCTTTAAGACATTTATATTGATTGTATAAACAATCTGTTGTAACTTGTCTGTGCCTAGGTATTGCAACAGACTAAAGACCCTAATACGCCGTAATGTGCATTCTGCTTTACTTTCAGTCTGCTTTAAGCTACGATCGGCAAGAATATCGAATTATTTCTTATGATACATGTTTATCGGGCTATATTTCAGTAAAGGTATATATTAACTCTTTCCTCCCTGAAACTTTAAATGGAGAATTCCAGTTTCATTTAAGTCTAGTCCATTTTTGACATTTAAGGGTTGTTTTTGTCAATATGTTGCATTATGACAATCAGTGAATACCCTGATCAGAGGGCTCCTAGGAGCCTTCTTATCTGGGTATTCACTGTTTGCATAGGACAAGTGTACTGTTCATATGTACACTGTTTGCTAAGGACGCCAATATACGGGATAAGGGTTCAAAGGGTTTAAAGTGTTAAAAGGCGATTATATGGGAGAAGACTTAAAGTAAAGTATATTGGTGAAGGAATGCAAGGGGACATGTTTGTGGTACACACCTGGCAAGATGAGAGGGACTTTCAGGTGTTACACTTTGTCATAACAAGAAGTGGGAAGAAAGTATTTGTAGCAAGATTTACCTACTATTCAAATGATGTTAAACCTAAAATGTGATTAGTGGTACAGTAGCCAGAAGACATTATTCTTTCTTAACCCATTACCCCATAGCCTGTTTCTTATTTTGAAGATAAGTAACTACTTTAAGCAGGTTGAACGTAATGCAGAATGCGCTTAAAGAGGCTCGCAACCGGATTTAGCATTAAAAATAGTAATTTGTAAATATATGTCAAATGCTTATATAAATGGGTACGATTTAGTTTAGGATAATAAATTCTGTTAAAAAATCCATTTAAAAAAAGAAAAGAAAAAAAGGAGCCTTGGTGGGATTCGAACCCGTGACCCTCCATGCGGAGAGAAACGTGAAAAAAATGAGGAAGCTCCTATACTACCTCGGCTACCAGCGCTCTCTATATCTATGGTAGCGAATTAACGTACTTCACTGGTAGCGATCGAAAGTACTTTTACTACTTTATTCGTCTCGGGTTTATGTCTGAGCCCGTGTAAAGAAGCAACAACAACAACTATACCGTTAGCTAACGCTATAGAAAAACGATGGAAAAAATCGTAAAAAACTAAGATTCGGTGCCGATTCTTGAGACTTTTTTTGGACTGATCATATTTTTTTAATGTCAGAAGCCAAGTTATGCCACACATTTGCTTTTATTTGAGTATTTTATTTTATTTTGACAAGTACACCATCCGGTTGCGAGTCCCTTTAAAGAACAGAAGCAATTTGGTGGTATAATGGCAAAGAAAACTTTTGCATACTTTACCTTTGTCCTGTTTTCAAACAGCGTAACATCATTCCAAGTTACTATTATGACAGTGTACGGGCTATATCCAGGTGCTTTTGCATCGATTACTTCTTTCAACGCTTGCATGCCATTGTCAGCCAGTGATATGGTTTTTAGTTTGAAAAAATCAATTACGAGTACATCTACCGTGCCTTCAATCAAATCATCGAAAAAAGCAGAAAGGCCGAACTGGCGTATGAGGTTACTGTCAGAATCCACGCTTCCACTAGTCAGCTTAATATGGTGGCCTTGTCGCCCGTAGAACACATTTCCATTCGGACTAACCTGAAAATATACGAGACCGCCAATGTCGGTATGGCCTGATTGTCTTCACTTTTGCTTTTAGGTCTATATATACAATATGACAAGGCACCATGACAAAACCAGCTATATTCTACATGTACTAAAAAAAAAATCAATTCTAAATGAAAGCAAACAAGATTTTTCTAGTTCCAAATCGTTGTTATTGTAGTAAGTTACTCATGGTATGTTATTCTGATCTCATTATAACTACATAATATTATGCTAATTTTGGTTACTGTACTTTGCTTTTAACTTTTGCTTCTATAGTTGGTTGTAACAAATACAAACACAATTTTGTAAACCAGACAACTATCAGAGACAATGAATTCGACCTTGGTTATCCAGGGCTGCCATTTCTCCGGATTTTTCCTAAATCTTCGGATTTTTTCCCCAGTACATGGGAGCTTAAAGCAGGCTGAAAGTAAAGCAGAATGCGCCTTAAGGCGCATTCTGCTTTACTTTCAACCTGCTTTAAACAGTTCGTGTCTAAATAACTAAAACCAGACTATGGGTAAAAGGTATAATTCGGAAGATCGCGCTTGAAAAATTGAACATTTTGAAATCTTAGGATTCTTGTTATCAATGTATGGCATCCCTGGTAATCACAAATGCTATGCTACCCTCACTTCAACTGTACATCGCAAATTTGGATGCTGTTAGCTTATACTTTGACAGAAACTAACACTGACCAAAAAGTAAACCAAGACACAAACGAAAATGTCAACAAAAAATTCTCAAAGTCATTGGACCATGAAATCTAGATCACAGTGACTTAATTACCCATGGTGTGTGATGCTACCCTCACTTCAACTGTACATGGCAAAATTGTAAGGTGTAGTTTTATACTTTGGCTAAAACTAACACTGACAAAAAGGTAAACCAAGACACAAACGAAAAGGTAAACCAAGAAGTTCTCAAAGTCATTGGACCATGAAATCTAGATCTAGTTACTCTTGGCATGTTCTGCTGACCTCACTTCAACTGTATATGGCAAAAATGGATGCTGTGAAACTTAAACTTTGGGTAAAACTAACACTGACTAAAAGGTATATTCAAAATATTCAAAGTCACTTGACCTTGAAATCTAGGTCACATTGACCTATTTACTCATGGCAATATATGCTGAAGTCACTACAACTGTACATTGCAAATTTGAATGCTGTAGAAATTGTACAATAAAGGTTAACCAAGACACAAACGAATAGGTAAACCAATAACTTTTCTAAGTCAATGGACCTTGAAATGTAGATCACAGTGACCTAGTTACCCATAGTGTGTGATACTACCCTCACTTCAACTGTATATGGCAAATTTGGATGCTGTTAGCTTATACTTTGGCTAAAAGTGACACTGACAAAAAGTAAACCAAGACACAACGAAAAGCTAAACCAAGAAATTCTTTCATTCATTGGACAATGAAATCTATGTCACAGTGACTTAGTTACCAATGACATGTGATGCAGACCTCACTACGACGGTTCATTCCAAATTTGGATGCTGACACAAACAAAATGTGGACGGACGGAAAGACGGACGAACGTACGGACGGACTGCTTTCGCCAATATACAAGACGCATTTTCAAACCGGTCAAAATTATGTTCAGTGTTTAGTTAAACAAAATATCGACGGACGGACAGACAGACGGACGGAGGGACGAACGTTCTAACACTTCAGGTTTATGTGACTTTCCCATTGTTAAAAAGGTGTGAAAAGCCACACAAAGAAGACACGTAATCCCAAAAAAGCCACATTTATAACACAAAAAGGACTAACGAAATGTTTTCTTTTGTTCTGTGTTATGTCACCTAGTCCCATAAACCCAAAATATTAGCGCGGACAGACGGACAGACGGTCGGTGGGTTTCGCCAATATTTTAACCGCCTTTTCAATTCGGCAATACTTTGGTTAAAACTGACTCTGACAAAAAGGTAAACCAAGACACAAACGAAAAGGTAAACCAAGAAATTCTCAAAGTCATTGGACAATGAAACCTAGGTCACAGTGACATTGTTACCCATGGACCGTGATGCTGACCTCACTACAACTGTACATTGCAAATTTGGATGCTGTAGGCCTTATACTTTGGGCAAAACTGACACTAATCAAAAGGTAAACCAAAATGTGGACGGATGAACAGACGGCTTTCTCCAATATATAAGCCGCATTTTCAAATTGGTCAAAAACTGTGTTCAGTGTTTAGTTAAAACATATTTTATTTCCAGTGACATGAACCTATTGTTAAGTGGGCTGACTATTGCGACCAATATCTCTATCATGGTATTTATCGATACTTGAAAACACTATGTCGATAGACTATCGAGTATCGCTGGTTCGATTCACTATTGCATTACTTCGCGATAGAATATTACATATACTTTTATGAATATAAAACCTAAATACATGTAATGTTTTCTATATCCTTGCAGATGGAAGCTTAAAGCAGACTGAAAGTGAAGCATAACGCGCCTGAAGGTGCATTCTGCTTTACGTTCAAGCCACCATCTGTCTTCAATATTGAAAACAACCTGAAGGAAATAGATTTAAACACATATGACATATGCGCGCGTTTAACATGATTGTAAATATTACACTTTATTCAACTTGTCTAGATTACTTTTAATTATGTCTGTAAAATTTGGTCACCATGGACCAAATGGACCCAGGTAATTTTCTACTTTATCATAGCAGGGGGTGAAATCGACACGTCACAGACAGTTCAGTATCTTGTATGCCCTCAATTCTGCATAAGCACTGCAATGCATCGACTACTTATGCTGTTATTTAGGGTTCTGAGGGTCCGTAGTGGTATTTTATACCATTCTTCATGCAATATCCGTTCAAGATTTCTCAAGTTATTCGAATCGTTACGTTGCAAGACCTTACGTCCAAAGCACATCCCAATGGTGTTTTATTAGAGACAAATCTGTAAATCGATCTGGCTAATTGAGTGTTGGGATATTCAACTTTTGAAAAGTGTCCATTGTTTAATGTGTTGTTTGTTCACTTGCCAAATGATGCTATTCTTGGCGATGACGTAGCGTCATAGGTATTCCAACGTAAGGCCAACACCTCTAAGTCCTGCAAAACGTAGTCGTTTTTCTACGCTGGAACTGAGGTGACATGCAAACATTTTTTTTTAAATTTTTATCTCGTGCGCACGACTTAATTTGTAAAAAAAGAAATAAAAAAAAAATCTCTACTTTTTATCTCGTGCGCACGACTTAATTTGAGAAAAAAAAATCTTTACTTTTTATCTCGTACGCACGACTTAATTCGAAAAAAGAAAGAAAAAAATTCTTCAAATTCTATCTCGTGCGCACGACTAAATTTGAAAAAAAAAAAAAAGAAAAAAATTGGAAAATTTAAGTCGTGCACACGAGATAAAAAGTAGATTTTTTTCTTCAATTAAGTCGTGTGCGTGAGATAAAATTTAAAGATTTTTAAAAAAAAAAATCAAATTAAGTCGTGCGTACGAGATAAAAAGGTGGGTTTTTTTTTTGTTTTTTTTTGTTTTTTTAAATTAAGTCGTGCGCACGAGATAAAAATTAAAAAAAAAAAAAAAAAAAAGTGCATGTCACCTCAGTGCCACCGTAGCACGCTTGTCATGGCTATTAAACGTATTCGGGTCTGTACTACTGTATATAGAGTTATAGACCGATAACGTCTTGACGTTGTGACGATAAATAACGGTCTTCGCTGGAAGTCGTCTTACGGGGTCTGCCATAACGTGGGAGGTCGAATACATGCCTGTGAGACGATATCGTGCTTTCTGTCGAAATATGGTTCTTTCGGTAAAATTTAAATGATGTGCAATGTCTCCTACAGAGGAGTCTGCCAAATATTTCTAACGGCCACATAACGTTGCTCCAACGTTTTCCAGGACGTCGCCCCATGACGAATTATTCGAAATTTTTGAGCGGCTCTTTCATTTTGAATAAATTTTCTGTTTAATTACGACTAAAAATACGATTGATAAGTATAGGTTAGACCATGGTTGCAAGCGAATAAACGATATAGTTCGAGGAGGCGTAGCCCACAGGGCCCCGACACGATTAATTTTTAGTGAAAAAAATGGTCAGAAAGTATATATAGAGACAAGGGATACAACTGATTTTCAGTATATTCTCACCCCACCTCGACAAAACCGGGCATATCATGAATAAATATTGATGAAACGACACCCTTTTTGCATTTCTGTCTAGCTAATATGATACCCTTCCATAAAAACATAACATGAAACCAACTGTAAGCATGCAATTTGAACAGTAACTGCGTCCACTCACTGAAATCACCGATTTTCGGAAAACGGGACAGGTGTTCGTTCATAGCCAACACAGCATTAGACACCACTGTACGCTTGTTTAGGCGGTATTTTCGAGCATTATAGTAATACAGTTCCATAGATATCAATTTTGACACATATAAAAGCTGATTTGTACTCAAATCATTGCCATACAATCAACAAATTCGCATGTTTTCATCGGCAGTAAAGTTATTCTTGTACATGTAAGCTTTTTTGGTACGGCAATGATTTAAGAAGAAATCAGCTTTGATCGGTGTCAAAATGTATATCTATGCAACTGTATGACTGCCATGTTCGATATTACCGCCTAAACAAGCGTGCAGTAGTGGCCAATGACTGTAATGCTCGACAATACCGCCTAAACAAGCGTACAGTAGTGACCAATGCTGTGTTAGCTATGAACGAACACCTGTCCCGTTTTCCGAAAATCGATGATTTCAGCGAGTGGATGCAGTTACTGTTAAAATTGCATGCTTACAGTTGGTTTTATGTTATGTTTTTATGGAAGTGTATCATATTAGCTAGACAGAAATGCAAAAAGGGTGTCGTTTCATCAATATTTATTCATGATATGCCCGGTTTTGTCGAGGTGGGGTGAGAATATACTGAAAATCAGTTGTATCCCTTGTCTCTATATATACTTTCTGACAATTTTTTCCCCTAAAAATTAATCGTGTCGGGGCCCTGTGGCGTAGCCCCCGAGAACTATGTCGTTTATTCGCGCGCAACCGTGGTCTAACCTATTTAGCACTGGCTTGGGCTCGAGGAAAACAAGAAGACCCTACGTTTCTACTTTTTGTTTTAGACGAAAACGTCATTTTATTTGTAATACTTTACTTAAATTGAAAGGTTATTTCAATGTGCAGTTTGAGACATTAAGCATGCTTTACACCAACATAAATAACGCTTATTGAAGCTCTATATGTAAGCGCAATTCATTATTAATTGCCTTTAAAGTTTAGGTCTCACTGTACATAATATGACGTCATCAAGAGAGTGCAGTTCCCCTCCGATCTAGGGTTGTGACGTCAAATTGCCTTGATATGACGGAAGCTTGGAATAAGTGAACAGTGTGTTAGTTATTTCATGGTTTTGTAAAATAAACGATATATTCACAGGTTTTTGAGGCCTCTGATTGGCCGAGAGCTCCAAGCCATGTGCTAACGTAGTGTATTCCGTGTTGTGTGACGTTACTGCACTAACTATTCATTGGGTGAAATTTTCCCGTAGACCATTCCTACATTGATTGATAAGTACACTGATAAATACAACGTCACATTTACCCGCTTAAGTGAAAATTTAAAACGTAGGAAAAGTCTGACTAAACTTAATATTTTCAGTATACATTGAATTTTACGCTGTGCAATGTTAAACTTTACACTGCGCGAGATCCATACCATAATTTAATTTCACACTGTTTGTCTTGTGTATGATTGGTGATAAGGTGTCTAAAGGGTATTCTCTGTGAAGGAGATTAGTGACCGGGATGTCTAAATGGTATGCTTTTTGAATGAGATTAGCTACAGGGATGTTTAGGACGTACATAATTATACCGTCTGTGAAGGAAATTTGTAACAGGGAATCGTCAAACAGGTATTCTCTTTGAAGGAGATTAGTGACAGGTTTTTTTTAACAGATACTCTCTGTAAGGAGATAAGTGACATGGGTGTTTTACATACATATACTCTCTGTAAGGAGATAAGTGACATGGGTGTTTTACATACAGATACTCTCTGTAAGGAGATAAGTGACATGGGTGTTTTACATACAGATACTCTCTATAAGGAGATAAGTGACATGGGTGTTTTACATACTGATACTCTCTGTAAGGAGATAAGTGACATGGGTGTTTTACAAACAGATACTCTCTGTAAGGAGATAAGTGACATGGGTGTTTTACATACAGATACTCTCTGTAAGGAGATAAGTGACATGGGTGTTTTACATACAGATACTCTCTGTAAGGAGATAAGTGACATGGGTGTTTTACATACAGATACTCTCTGTAAGGAGATAAGTGACATGGGTGTTTTACATACAGATACTCTCTGCAAGGAGATACGTGACATGGGTGTTTTACATACAGATACTCTCTGTAAGGAGATAAGTGACATGGGTGTTTTACATACAGATACTCTCTGTAAGGAGATACGTGACATTGGTGTTTTACATACAGATACTCTCTGTAAGGAGATAAGTGACATGGGTGTTTTACATACAGATACTCTCTGTAAGGAGATAAGTGACATGGGTGTTTTACATACAGATACTCTCTGCAAGGAGATGAGTGACATGGGTGTTTTACATACAGATACTCTCTGCAAGGAGATAAGTGACATGGGTGTTTTACATACAGATACTCTCTGTAAGGAGATGAGTGACATGGGTGTTTTACATACAGATACTCTCTGTAAGGAGATAAGTGACATGGGTGTTTTACATACAGATACTCTCTGTAAGGAGATAAGTGACATGGGTGTTTTACATACAGATACTCTCTGCAAGGAGATGAGTGACATGGGTGTTTTACATACAGATACTCTCTGTAAGGAGATGAGTGACATGGGTGTTTTACATACAGATACTCTCTGTAAGGAGATAAGTGGCATGGGTGTTTTACATACAGATACTCTCTGTAAGGAGATAAGTGACATGGGTGTTTTACATACAGATACTCTCTGTAAGGAGATAAGTGACATGGGTGTTTTACATACAGATACTCTCTGTAAGGAGATAAGTGACATGGGTGTTTTACATACAGATACTCTCTGCAAGGAGATGAGTGACATGGGTGTTTTACATACAGATACTCTCTGTAAGGAGATAAGTGACATGGGTGTTTTACATACAGATACTCTCTGTAAGGAGATAAGTGACATGGGTGTTTTACATACAGATACTCTCTGTAAGGAGATAAGTGACATGGGTGTTTTACATACAGATACTCTCTATAAGGAGATAAGTGACATGGGTGTTTTACATACAGATACTCTCTATAAGGAGATAAGTGACATGGGTGTTTTACATACAGATACTCTCTGTAAGGAGATAAGTGACATGGTCGTTTTACATACAGATACTCTCTGTAAGGAGATAAGTGACATGGGTGTTTTACATACAGATACTCTCTGTAAGGAGATGAGTGACATGGGTGTCTAACAGTTCCATCTGTAAGGCGATTAGTGACAGGGATGTGTAAATGGTACTCTTTGTGAAGGGGATTGGTGACAGGGGTGTCTAACAGAAAGTCTCTGTGAAGTTGGGACTGTTGGGGATTAGAGATAGGAGTGTCTAACTGGTACCTTTTGTGAAGGCTATTTGTGACAGGGGCGTCGATGATTAGTGGCAGGGATGTGTAAAAGGTACTATCTGTGAAAAAAATTGATTACGTTGGTGTCTGACAGATACTCTCTGTGAAGAAGATTAGTGACAGGGGCGTCTAACATACAGAGATTATTTACAGGATTGTCTAACAAGAATTATCTGTGAAGCAGATAGGCGACAGGGTGATTTGGGTCCAACATAAGTATACTCTCTGTGATGACAATTGGTAACATGGGTGTCTAAGAGGTATTCTCTTTGAAGGACATTAGTAACAGGTGTGCCTAACAGGTACTCTCTGTAAAGGAGATTGGTGACAGGGGTGTCTAAGAGGTATTCTCTTTGAATGATATAAGTAACAGGTGTGCCTAACAGGTACTCTCTGTTAAGGAGATTGGTGACAGTGGTGTCTAAGAGGTATTCTCTTTGAAGGACATTAGTAACAGGTGTGCCTAACAGGTACTCTCTGTGAAGTAAATTGGTGACAGTGGTGTCTAAGAGGTATTCTCATTGAAGGACATTAGTAACATGTGTGCCTAACAGGTACCCTCTGTTAAGGAGATTGGTGACAGGGGTATCTAAGAGGTATTCCCTTTGATGAACATTAGTGACAGGTGTGCCTAACAGGTGCTCTCTGTTAAGGAGATTGATGACAGGGTGTCTAAGAGGTATTCTCTTTGAAGGATATTAGTAACAGGTATGTCTAACAGGTACGCTCTGTTAAGGAGATTGGTGACAGGGGTGTCTAAGAGGTATTCTCTTTGAAGGACATTAGTAACAGGTGTGCCTAACAGGTACACTCTGTCAAAGAGATTGGTGACAGGGGTGTCTAAGAGTCTTTGATGAACATTAGTAACAGGTGTGCCTAACAGGTGGTCTCTGTTAAGGAGATTGGTGACAGGGGTGTCTAAGAGGTATTCTTTTTGATGAACATTAGTAACAAGTGTGCCTAACAGGTACTCTCTGTTAAGGAGATTGGTGACAGGGGTGTCTAAGAGATATTCTCTTTGAAGAATATAAGTAACAGATGTGCCTAACAGGTACTCTCTGTTAAAGAGATTGGTGACAGGGGTGTCTAAGAGGTATTCTCTTTGATGGGCATTAGTAACAGGTGTGCCTAACAGGTACTCTCTGTTAAGGGGATTGGTGACAGGGGTGTCTAAGAGGTATTCTCTTTGATGGGCATTAGTAACAGGTGTGCCTAACAGGTACTCTCTGTTAAGGGGATTGGTGACAGGGGTGTCAAAGAAGTATTCTCTTTGATGAACATTAGTAACAAGTGTGTCTAACAGGTACTCTCTGTTAAGGAGATTGGTGACAAGGGTGTCTAAGATATATTCTCTTCGAAGAACATAAGTAACAGGTGTGCCTAACAGGTACTCTCTGTTAAGGTGTTTGGTGACAAGGGTGTCTAAGAGATATTCTCTTTGATGGACATTAGTAACAGGTGTGCCTAAAAGGTACTCTCTGTTAAGGAGATTGATGGCAGGGGTGTCTAAGAGGTATTCTCTTTAATGGACATTAGTAACAGGTGTGTCTACCAGGCACTCTATGTGAAGTAAATTGGTGACAGGGGTGTCTCAGAGTTATTCTCTTTGAATGATGTTAGTAACAGGTGTGCCTAATAGGTACTCTCTGTTAAGGAGATTGGTGACAGGGGTGTCTTAGAGGTATTCTCTTTAATGAACATTGGTAACAGGTGTGTCTAACAGGCACTCTATGTGAAGTAATTTGGTGACAGGGGTGTCTAAGAGGTATTCTCTTTAAAGCACGTTAGTAACAGGTGTGCCTAATAGGTACTCTCTGTTAAGGAGATTGGTGACAGGGGTGTCTAAGAGGTATTCTCTTTGAAGGTCATTAGTAACAGGTATGTCTAACAGCTACTCTCTGTGAAGTAAATGGGTGACAGTGGTGTCTTACAGGTATTCTCTTTGAAGGACATTTGTAACAGGTGTGCCTAACAGGTACTCTCTGTTAAGGAGATTGGTGACAGGGGTGTCTAAGAGGTAATCTATTTGATGGACATTACTAACAGGTGTGCCTAACAGGTACGCTCTGTTAAGGAGATTGGTGACAGGGGTGCCTAAGAGGTATGCTCTTGTGAAGGACATTAGTAACAGGTATGTCTAACAGGTACTCTCTGTTAAGGAGATTGGTGACAGGGGTGTCTAAGAGGTATTCTCTTTGATGAACATTAGTAACAGGTGTGCCTAACAGGTGGTCTCTGTTAAGGAGATTGGTGACAGGGGTGTCTAAGAGGTATTCTTTTTGATGAACATTAGTAACAAGTGTGCCTAACAGGTACTCTCTGCTAAGGAGATTGGTGACAGGGGTGTCTAAGAGATATTCTCTTTGAAGAATATAAGTAACAGATGTGCCTAACAGGTACTCTCTGTTAAAGAGATTGGTGACAGGGGTGTCTAAGAGGTATTCTCTTTGATGGGCATTAGTAACAGGTGTGCCTACCAGGTACTCTCTGTTAAGGGGATTGGTGACAGGGGTGTCTAAGAGGTATTCTCTTTGATGGGCATTAGTAACAGGTGTGTCTAACAGGTACTCTCTGTTAAGGGGATTGGTGACAGGGGTGTCTAAGAGGTATTCTCTTTGATGAACATTAGTAACAAGTGTGCCTAACAGGTACTCTCTGTTAAGGAGATTGGTGACAAGGGTGTCTAAGAGATATTCTCTTTGAAGAACATAAGTAACAGGTGTGCCTAACAGGTACTCTCTGTTAAGATGTTTGGTGACAGGGGTGTCTAAGAGATATTCTCTTTGATGGACATTAGTAACAGGTGTGCCTAAAAGGTACTCTCTGTTAAGGAGATTGATGACAGGGGTGTCTAAGAGGTATTCTCTTTAATGGACATTAGTAACAGGTGTGTCTAACAGGCACTCTATGTGAAGTAAATTGGTGACAGGGGTGTCTCAGAGGTATTCTCTTTGAATGATGTTAGTAACAGGTGTGCCTAATAGATACTCTCTGTTAAGGAGATTGGTGACAGGGGTGTCTTAGAGGTATTCTCTTTAATGGACATTAGTAACAGGTGTGTCTAACAGGCACTCTATGTGAAGTAAATTGGTGACAGGGGGTCTAAGAGGTATTCTCTTTGAAGCACATTAGTAACAGGTGTGCCTAACAGGTACTCTCTGTTAAGGAGATTGATGACAGGGGTGTCTAAGAGATATTCTCTTTGAAGGTTATTAGTAATAGGTATGTCTAACAGCTACTCTATGTGAAGAAAATGGGTGACAGTGGTGTCTTACAGGTATTCTCTTTGAAGGACATTAGTAACAGGTGTGCCTAACAGGTACTCTCTGTTAAGGAGATTGGTGACAGGGGTGTCTAAGAGGTAATCTATTTGATGGACATTACTAGCAGGTGTGCCTAACAGGTACGCTCTGTTAAGGAGATTGGTGACAGGGGTACCTAAGAGGTATGCTCTTGTGAAGGACATTAGTAACAGGTATGTATAACAGGTACTCTCTGTTAAGATTGGTGACAGGGGTGTCTAAGAGGTATTCTCTTTGCAGGAAATTAGTAACAGGTGTGCCTAACAGATACTCTCTGTTAAGAAGATTGATGACAGGGGTGTCTAAGAGATATTCTCTTTGAAGGACATTAGTAACAGGTGTGCCTAACAGGTACTCTCTGTTAAGTAGATTGGTGACAGGGGTGTCTAAGAGATATTCTCTTTGAAGGACATTAGTAACAGGTGTGCCTAACAGGTACTCTCTGTTAAGGAGATTGGTGACAGGAGTGTCTAAGAGGTATTCTCTCTGATGAACATTAGTAACAGGTGTGCCTAACAGGTACTCTCTGTTAAGGAGATTGGTGACAGGAGTGTCTAAGAGGTATTCTCTCTGATGAACATTAGTAACAGGTGTGCCTAACAGGTACTCTCTGTTAAGGAGATTGATGACAGGGGTGTCTAAGAGGTATTCTCTTTGAATGATATTAGTAACAGGTGTGCCTAACAGGTACTCTCTGTTAAGGAGATTGGTGACACGGGTGTCTAAGAGGTATTCTCTTTTAAGGAAATTAGTAACAGGTGTGCCTAACAGATACTCTCTGTTAAGGAGATTGGTGACAGGGGTGTCTATGAGATACTCTCTTTGAAGGACATTAGTAACAGGTGTGCCTAACAGGTACTCTCTGTTAAGGAGATTGGTGACAGGGGTGTCTAAGAGGTATTCTCTTTGAATGATGTTAGTAACAGGTGTGCCTAACATGTACTCTCTGTTAAGGAGTTTGGTGACAGGGATGTCTAAGAGGTATTCTCTTTGATGAACATTAGTTACAGGCGTGTCTAACAGATTACTCTCTGTTAAAGGGGTAAAATAAGTCTCTCATAGCATTACCCCCCCCCCCCAACACAGCTTGATACTTGGAGATAAGATGCTTATGGCAAGCCAATTATCACAGCAGGGTACTAATTGATAGATGTTGACCAATCTAGGGGATGATAGCTGTGCAATTAACCCTTATGCTGTTGACTGTGAGTTGAATGTTACTAGTGTCAACAGTTTGGATCCATATCAGATGCGGAATAATTCGCATCTGATCTGTATTCAAACTGGTTCCCAATTTCAAAGCACATGAGCTGGAACAAAACTGAGTGATTATGTATACAACAATCACAGTGTTGAAATGGATCAGCTATGGGTCCCTTATCTACCTTGAATAATACATAGTACCCGAGGCCATGAAGCATCTGGGTGCCTCTGGGTAATATGATGTAACAATTGTGTATTTAGCATGTTGGAACCCTACCGTTTAATCAACAGTCCAATTGACATCCTGCTGAGCCAGAGTTAGGCCTTTAAGGAGATTGGTGACAGGAGTGTCTAAGAGGTATTCTCTTTGAATGATATTAGTAACAGGTGTGCCTAACAGGTACTCTCTGTGAAAAATATTACAGGGATGTCTAAGAGGTATTCTCTTTGAATGCTATTAGTAACAGGTGTGCGTAACAGATACTCTCTGTTAAGGAGATTGGTGACAGGAGTGTCTAAAAGGTATTCTCTTTGAATGATATTAGTAACAGGTGTGCCTAACAGGTACTCTCTGTGAAAAAGATTACAGGGATGTCTAAGAGGTATTCTCGTTGATGGGCATTAGTAACAGGTGTGACTAACAGGTACTGTATGTTAAGGAGATTGGTGACAGGGGTGTCTTAGAGGTATTCTCTTTGATGGACATTAATAACAGGTGTGCCTAACAGGTACTCTCTGTGAAAAAGATTAAAGGGATGTTTATGAGATACTCTCTTTGAAGGACATTAGTAACAGGTGTGTCTAACAGGTACTCTCTGTTAAGGAGATTGGTGACAGGGGTGTCTAAGAGGTATTCTCTTTGAAGAACATTAGTAACAGGTGTGCCTAACAGGTACTCTCTGTAAAAAAGATAACAGGGATGTCTAAGAGGTATTATCTTTGATGGACATTAGTAGCAGGTGTGCCTAACAGGTACTCTCTGTTAAGGAGATTGGTGACAGGGGTGTATAAGAGGTATTCTCTTTGAATAATATTAGTTACAGGTGTGCCTAACAGATACTCTCTGTTAAGGAGATTAGTGACAGGAGTGTCTAAGAGGTATTCTCTTTGAATGATATTAGTAACAGGTGTGCCTAACAGGTACTCTCTGTGAAAAAGATTACAGGGATGTCTAAGAGGTATTGTCGTTGATGGGCATTAGTAACAGGTGTGACTAACAGGTACTCTATGTTAAGGAGATTGGTGACAGGGGTGTCTTAGAGGTATTCTCTTTGATGGACATTAATAACAGGTGTGCCTAACAGGTACTCTCTGTTAAGGAGATTGGTGACAGGATGTCTAAGAGGTATTCTCTTTGAAGAACATTAGTAACAGGTGTGCCTAACAGGTACTCTCTGTAAAAAAGATAACAGGGATGTCTTAGAGGTATTATCTTTGATGGACATCAGTAACAGGTGTGCCTAACAGGTACTCTCTGTTAAGGAGATTGGTGACAGGATGTCTAAGAGGTATTCACTTTGAAGAACATTAGTAACAGGTGTGCCTAACAGGTACTCTCTGTAAAAAAGATAACAGGGATGTCTAAGAGGTATTATCTTTGATGGACATTAGTAGCAGGTGTGCCTAACAGGTACTCTCTGTTAAGGAGATTGGTGACAGGGGTGTCTAAGAGGTATTCTCTTTGAAGGACTTTAGTAAAGGTGTGTATAACAGATACTCATGTGAAGGAGATTGGTGACAGGGGTGTCTAAGAGGTATTCTCTGCAGCGGAGATTAGTCACATGTATGTCTAACGTAGAGATACGCTTTGAAAAGGAGATTCGTGACAGGTGTGTCTAACTGGTACTCTCTATGAAGGAGATTGGTGAAGGAGATTGATAATAGGGTCGTCTTATGGGTAATTGCAGTAAATAAATATTTCGGCAAACAAAATGGAAATTAACTTTAGATTTGTATTGCAAATTTATGTGTAAATGTACTTACACAAATCCTTTCAAACCATTCTGTCTCCCCGTTTCCAGCGTCAAGTGGTATTTTTGACAATAGGTAGATGCAACTATAGCAAATATCGTCAGAGCCAGTAAACGTATATATATCACCTCCAGACATAGTGTGTAACGTATTGCTGTCTGAAAATAGAACCCTGATCATTGAGCCATCTTGCCTACAATATTGAGCACTGCTAACATATGGCACAATCAAATGCAACCGCAGTACCGGACCAGACCCTTCACAGGTACACATTTTAACCCCCGAATAGAGAGGAGCAATTCGCGGTACATATCTTGCTCAAGAACATTCCTGTACATCATCGGGGATTCGGGAAAAAGCCCCTTGTCAGGCATCCGGTCCGGAGGGGTATCGAACTCACGACCCGTGGTACGGTAGTCCAACGTGTTACCACTGGACAACAACCGCCAGACTACTACCGCCGGTATATATATTTGTTTATTAAACAATCTTTATTTTAAAAAATTGAATAATTTGAAACTGAAGTGTCAGCATAATTGTCTGATTTTCCTTGACAGCACGTGTCATAAACTTATTCAAAATAATAAAGCCGCAATCTTAATTATAGTGACGCGGCGTAGGGTCTAGATCCATATGGGTTTTCAGTCATATTCAACTTTTCTTCAGTTAAACAAGCATTAAAACTTGATTTGCTACTTTGCCATATTTGAATCATACAACAATTCAGCATGCTAAGTATTACCGGTAAATGCTAATTCTAATATTCGTATAATCTACAGATTGCAATACACAATTGATTTTTAGCATTGCTATAAATAGCAAAAGCATACTTCGATATCTCGAACTCGCTTTATTCGAACAATCCTATTTGTCGACACATGAGTTGCATTGTTTCATGCTTAGTTACGTCGAACATACCCGTATTTCAATGTGAAAACGTGGCTTAGCCACGTTTTCACTTTGAAATACGGGTATGTTCGACAAAACCGACTTCGAGATATCGAAGTTCGACTGTAATTATATACAATCGAACATCGATAACTCAATCTCGGTCAAGTCGTACTTCCTTGTATTTCATCGGACGAGTTTCGACAATACTGGGTCCACACTGCCGATCAGATCAACTATACTCAGCAAAAATAGAAACTTTACATGGGATTCTAATGCGTATAATTCTGTTTACAAACACAGTTTTGCAGAAAGTTTATTGTTACTCAAAACTTTGGATCAATGTCTACAGGTTCTCGACAATGGTGATGACAAAAATCTAAAAGTCACGTCGTAATTTGACGTCAAAATGCATAGGGGTCGATTTCAAAATTCTCAGAGATGTCAAGGTGTACGCAAGATGTGTTAATTTCATTTTCCGATTTTATTTTAAGTGACTGTTTGCATGAAGTCACTTCGGTAGCGTGTATGCCTACCGTCACGCCTAATGCAAGCTACCCTCCGTCTCGGATGTACCGTCTACTGACGTTATCTGGGATAAAATGCCATTTTCGTAATCGAGCATGTCTGAGATCGTTGGTCGTGTCAATCTGGTAATTGTCCCGCCCCCGACGCCAAGTTTACCCCATACATGCTCTATTGGTTTCAGATCCGGTGATACCAAAGGCCAGGACATGACGTTAACGTTATTCTTGGCGTTGTGCGTGCAGTTAAGATCTGCCCAGCATACGGTCTACGGGTACGGATAGGACCGTGACATTGCCCCCAGGTGATTCCTTATTGTCTCAGCATTGATCCAAAACCGGCGAGAAGTAATCGTTGTTGGAATGAAACGGTTGCGTCGGTACGTTAACGTAAGAGTGCGGTCGTCTCTACGTGACGTCAACGATCTCGGGCGATCCTGGACTTACCCCGTAACTCTGTAACGAGTAGTCAGCATATGAATTGTCTACAATATGCGTCCAAAATGACGCGCAACATCAGCTACTGACGCGCCCGCCGTAAGCATGCCAAATGGTCTGATTTCTGTGATTTTCAGAAAGCTGTGGCATCTCAGTTTTGAGACGCAAATGTTTACAATTTTGTTTTTTTCGGTATTTGGCTAATGACTGCGTGCGTCTGTTGCATTAAATAAACTTGAAATAAACGCTGAATATGTCAACTCGCCGTCAGTGTAAATACCGGGAGTGGTGGAAAGCGTGCTTCGTCGTGCGCGGTACAAATTAGCGAGAGTGTGGCTATGTAATAGATACACGACGGGTTTTGCCTTAAACGTGTAGGGTATTGAATCGTAATAAGACTGTTTTGCAAGGACGGCAACAAATTGTCCGAGGCGAAGCCGAGGACATATTTGTTGTTCGTCCGAGCGAAACAGTCTTATTACGATTCATACCCTACACTTTTAAGGCGAAACCCGTCGTGTATCTGACTTATACGTAGATTTTAATAAATATCTTACACCTAGTCAATAATGATTGCGGTCAATGTAATATAGCAAATTAATATATCTATTTCTAAACTATTAAAATTCACGTAAACCAACTATTATTTTCATTGGTCCTTTTTATACTTTGCACGAGCATTCCGTGCAGCCTGTGTGCTGGGTCATGCCGTAAAAAATGTACTACGTATTTATTTATCTGCGCTCAGAATGAGTATTCAGCTAGTATTGATAATATAAGGTAAGCGCTGTATTTAACAATTTAGATGACATCTTTTTTTAAGCATTTAGTTTTAAGGTCAATAAATATTTTATCATTTTAGCCCGATATAATTCCTTTTCCGCTACTTATAACCAAACCAAGGACCAGATATTTTTCTCCTGAACAGGCACATTATTAAATAGCGTTGTTTACTCTTGCACTGTCATATTGTCGTCTGCTTTGAAATTGAAATGCACTTATTTTCCAACGCAAAGTTTCGGGATTTGATTGCACGAATAAAGTGTCTTTCAGTTTGGATCCTGTTCAAATGCTGAGTTACTGTGTGTTTGATATTGATCCAAATTATTTGCGAAAGTTCGTTATCCCTTATCGTGCTGAATTGCCGTCTGCATCAAACTTATCGTCTGCGGAGAATCTCAAAATCTTTCTTATACTTTCCAAATTGAATCAAAAATGAAAATCAGTGCCAAACATTTGGATCCAGATCACATGCCGCGTAACATGGCGTCTTCTATGGCTCTAAACTGTTTCCAAATGTTAGACAAGCGGTACTCACAGTGGAAAAACGTTATTCTTTCCCAATTAACGCGTTTGACGCTTAAACTATATTTTCCATTGCAAACATTTTGGAACCAGATCAGACGCCCGGCGTCTGATCAGGATCCAAATTGTGTGCCACTCAGATGAAAATAGATGATGAAAAATGTAAAAAAAAAGTTATTATTTTCTACATTTTGTGTTTTGCGTTTCGTTTGCGTTTAAACGGGAAAGAATTATGTTTTCTCCACTGTAGCATAACAAGGGGTACCTCGTCAATTCTCGGGCAGTGCAAGAGTTAAACCGATGACTGCATGCTCACCACGTGCACCACGCCCGTAAAAAGTATCCGGTAACAGAAAGTAAAACTGTCCGGTAACAGAAAAAAAGTGTCCGGTATCAGACGTAAGAGGACACTTTTTGAATAGCTTTGCGGGGGGTATCTGCGTATAAGTATGGTCTTATCGATTACTCCATTATGAAATTTATGAGTATATTTTATGTGACGTCATTAAAACATCGCTTAACCGGCTTTTAAGTATATAAAGTTTCTATTTTTGCTAAGTATGGATCGTCCCGATCGCCCATATTAGCCGACCTACTGCTTGAAAACGGTTTGTAAACGACCGCTCCCCGACAGCTTCACGATAGTACACAACCCCGATACGACCATTGACAACTCTTTCACTATTTCGGCCCGACAAACATGATGTTCTCTACTCGACCTTTCCGATCCATACACGATCTCTACTCGTCCAGCTCGACCAATTCGATCTCTTCCCGATTTCGACCCGACGATATCGACCTGTTGGTAACGGTGGTCGTGAATTGGTCGTGAGCTTGTCATGAATTGTTCTTTCAAGGACATTTGGTAGTATAAAAGCAAAACGGTTTTGGTTAGAATTCAGTTGTTTTAGAGAATAAGTATTTGTATCAGCATTATATCTCATGGAAAAAGAGCAAATACAGGTAGCTAGATATTCAGACGGACTTGGTCAATGCCATGATAGACAGGGCTGCCATTTCTCCGGATTTTTCCTAAATCTCCGGATTTTTTCCGAGTTTATGGTAGCTTAAAGCAGGCTGAAAGTAAAGCAGAATGCGCCCTAAGGCGCATTCTGCTTTACTTACAGTCTGTTTTAAGTAGTCGCATGTCAACAAAACAAGAAAAAGGCTATGGGGTAAAGGTACGATTCGTAAAATCGCACTTGAAAAATGCAAATTTGGAAATCTTAGGATTTTTAATGTCAACTTATGGCAGCCCTGGATAGAGCTTGAAGAGGACGACGAGATGAGTGTAATGCCTCTATTCCACATCGACTACGTATCCCACGAATCGCCACGAATTGATAAAGTTTATGATTCGTTGGGATTCGTGCAATTCGGCAGATCTTTCTATCAAATTCGTGACGCTCTACGAATCGGCTACGAACGAGTTAAGAATATTCGTGGGATTCGGCTCGAACTTCACAAATACTGACTAGAATTCAGTACGAATTACAAGAATCCAATACGAATGCTGCCCGAACGCTAAGAATCCGTTATGAATATGCCGAATGCATCTACGAATCAGGCACGAATTAAGATTGGATTCGTGACTATTCTTGACAGTTCGTTGGATTCTTTAAGGTAGGCCCCGTTTCAACTCGGGATGGACTTTTAGGATAGAGCAGCAGTAGCACTAGTCTTGGAACTGGCATATCAACGCTACTTGCAAGCTCATAGCAAGAATATTACAAGAGAAAGACCTTCAACTGGCTGCCGATTTGTGCCTTAAACAGTGCACAAAGGGCTTCTTCGATCTTCCTCCACCTGTAATTAGCTGAACGTCCCCACCATAATAGGTCGATATTGACATAAAGGGACATTAATTCTTCGAATACAGCGCTCCCTCTCTACAACAACCAATGGGAGACAAATTTGTGTGTGTTATGCTCGGAGGGAGTTGTTATAGGGAAGGAAGATTAATATACTCAGAGTACATTAGAAAACAAGTTGAACCCAGATCAGACGTCGCATAACACGGCTTCTTGTCTGGGTTCAAACTGTCATTCACTCGGCTTTAGGTATTTTTCTGCCATAATATCAAAAACGTAACTTTGAGAAATAGCATCAAAAGAAAATTTTAAGCAGACAATGTTACAGCTGTGGTGGCATTCGACATAATGTGTCTTGCTTGGGGAACATCGGCAAGCATTGTTGTCAGGAAGGAATCGTTGTTCGGAAGACTGTTGTAGGGAGGGAGCATCGTACTGAACTACATTAATGACTACTTGAGGTATAACACACTTTTTATCAATGCAATAGGTGATTTTCTCATACACCCCGGCGTCGGAGAGTACATTGTATCTTAACTCTTTACCTCATAGCCTGTTATTTAAGTTTTGAAGACAACGGACTACTTAAAGCAGGTTGAAAGTAGAGCTGAATGTGCCTTAATGCGCATCCTACTTAACTTTTTAACTTGCTTTAAGCGACCATTTGCTAGGATAAAAATATTTCTTATGGTGCATATTTGTTCATGACTGTAAATTTATATTTTTTCTTCAGTGATGGAACAGATTAATGACGTAAAAATGGCGTATCTATGGAGAAATGGCTTAACCACCCCTTTGCTGTAAGCCTATATTGGTGCATTTTGTAAACAGTGTAGACCCACATTGCACTGCTCCTGAACAAGCTGTCTGATCTGGATATACACTGTTTTCATATAGGACATGTCTGACACAAAGTATGCACCTTTTCCGTGGTAAAATTATCCGCTTCTTATCTCTCAATGTAATAGTTGGGAGTATAGATGCTCACAGTGGAGGGCGTTAAGTATAAATGAATACAGTGGAACCCTTCCAAACCGGAACCTCTAAATACTGGAATTCTCTCTTAACCGAACAAAACCTTTTGTCCCGTGTCCAACCCTTCTTTATTTTTACCGATTACACCAAAGATACGTTATTTTACGTCTTTGGTTTATTCCTACACTAAAAAAAATAATGTGTCTAGCAGATGCTAGCTTAAAGCATATTGAAAGTAAAGCTATTCGGATTTTAAGTGGTCAGCTATCTTCTATACTAGAAACAAGCTATTTTGTGATAGATTAAAACCCTCTAAACTGGAAACCCCTATAAACCGGATTGTTTTGTTGTCCTCATACATGTCCGGTTTAGAGGGGTTTCATTATATTATACTAGTTTTCAGCATGAGAGGGTTTAAAAAAAAAAAAAAAAAAAATACTCATACTTATTAGAGAATATGGACGTTGTTGAGTCTCAGTAGTCGGCTGAGTGGTAGGCTGAGTGGTAGGTGTACTTGTAGATGTTGATGATGTCGCTGGTTCAGTTGTAGAAATAGTTGAAGAAACAGAAGCTGTGGAGGGGATGGCAGTCGATGTTGAAGTCGATGTAGATGTTGCTACTTCTGTTGTAGATGGACTTCCCGCAGTCGTTGACGTTGCTACTTCTGTTGTAGATGGACTTCCCGCAGTCGTTGATGTTGCGGTAGCTGTTGAGGAGCTGTCAGTAGAAGCTGACGAAATATTTAATAGCATGGGTTAATATTTTAAACATCTGCTTTTCATATAGTTTTATAATGTTTATATTCAAGGTTTCTGCAATTTGTGATTGTGGAAATGTCATAACTAAAAAAAGAAACAATCAGTAAATCCGTATTCAGCTCCAATCAATTTGATCCATTTGAAATGTTTGAAGATTGTTTATAAACGAAGCATGAACATGTAATTTTTATGCTTTTCTACTTAAAAAAATGGTGATTGTAATTACATTTGTACTCGATGTTATTTGTCACTTCGCTTGTTAAAAGGATGAATCGATAAAACCGTGTATATATACATATGTAACCGAATATATAATACATATGTAACCTATTATGTTTGCAAATATGTCACAGTTAACTTAAACATCCTTCTGTTCTCCGTGCATGACTCTTGTGATTTTGCAATAAGTTTTAATCTAGATCAGACATTCAAACTAGAGACATTTTTTCAGTGACAACCGTCATTTTTCACATATTTTATGAAATAAATTGTAAAAATGGTATTTGAAATACATGTACAATCTAATAGAATTTAATGACGACCGACGACTGATTTAGCAAATATATTTTCAACCTTTCCACTACAAATTCTGAATAAGGGGAGATCCTTTGAAAGCACAGAAAACAAAGCAAATACTGAAAATTGCAGACTCGGTTTTATTGAGTCTGTTCATGAGCAATACTGAAATATGCAACAGTGCTCACGCCCCCTAGCACCAGCTTAAGCGGAATTCAACTTTCGACTGTAAATGCGCTGAAATCAATGTTTCCAAAGGACCAGAAAGTATAACAACACTGAGAATGAAGTACGGGGCGACTTTTTACAGCCGCCACACAAGCCCGGTAAAACTTACTTTTGCAAACCTATTGGAACCTGATCAGACGCCGCGTAACGCGGCGTCTGATCAGGATCCAAATTGTTTGACAGGCAAATCAATGTTTCTTTACTCAAAAACGCTTAACATTCCAAATTCTAGACATAAAAGTACATTGTAGATGAAAACTTTAAGGTGACGATAATAGGGCAGAGACTGTGTCAGGCGGAGTATTACGTCACAATGGCAGTGTAAGGGTTATGGAGCTCCCCCATTGTTCTCACTAGGTGTGAAAATACAGGTAAAGCAGTAGTAAAGTGGGCTTGGCCAATGTCACTAATCTTAAGTTGTCTAGACAGGCACTTACATACTCATACTCAAGGTTTTTTCAATGAGTTTCACTAACCAAACTAACAAATTCAAGGTACGGGCCTCACATGAGACGCTTGGACGAGTATATCCCTAGAAAAGATAGCAGTAACAGCACAACTCGCACAGGGCTGCATGCTTATATACCTGGTTTGGTGTTACCACCGAAAGTAGGTCAGGAAATGTCTTTATAATTCTAGGCAAATTATAAGATGTGGAACCCCTGGTTTTGGCATTTGGTATGCTCCTGGATTGCGGTCATATTCTTAGCCTACACATTAAACTTACATAGTTTTAGTGTAATCGCATACAAATAAAACAAGCGATAAGCTATCATCATAATTATTCATCGAAATGCGAAATACATGTTTGTCATAATTTTTGAAAGTGTTTATCTTTTAATGTATTTTTGAATTCGTAAACTAAATGTCATTGCAACAAGGCCATAGATGTATAGTGTTATGTGATTAATTTTCTACTCAACATAATGCCTAATCTAATTGGGCATCAGAGTACAATAAAATTACAGGACACTAATTGGAAATTTGGCATAGATCTAGTTTCTAAAATCCTTGATTGCTGTCTTATTTTGTTCTTATTAAAAGGTATTCACCAATAATCTTACAGAATCATTCTTATTCAGGTTGAAACTTGTTGTTAACCTTTTACCCCATAACCTGTTTCTGGTTTTGAAGTCAAATGTTTATTTACCAGATTCGCAACCAGATAGTGTATTTGCAAAAATAAAAGAAAATACTCAAATAAAACAAATGTGTAGCATTACCGTGCATCTTGCATTAGAAAAATATGATCAGTGTAAAACACATACTGGAGAAGTCGTTAACTCTTAGTTTTTAGATAGTTTCCATCACGTTATCATGGGAGCGATACCTTACTAAGGGTCTAGGAGAATGAGAGTATAAGTTGTATAGGAGACCGGAACTGTAACAGTTGTAGAAGAGGGCGAGACCTTACTAGTGGTATAGAGGACTCATATTTTACCAATGGTATAGGAGACCGAGACACAACCACCGGTATAGGATAGTGAGAAAATACCAGTTGTATGGGAGAGCGAGACCTTATCAGTGGTATAAGAGAGCGAGGCCTTATCAATGATAAACGAGATCGACACGATTATCAGTGAAACAGGAGATCGACACCTTATCATTGGTATAGGAGAGCGATACCGTATCAGTGGTATAGAAGAGCGATACCTTAACAGTGGTATAGGAGAGCGAGACCTTATCAGTGGAACAGGAGAGCGAGACCTTATCAATGGTATAGGAGAGGGAGACCTTATCAGTGGTATAGGAGAGTGAGACCTTATCAGTGGTATAGGAGAGTGAGACCTTATCAGTGGTATAGGAGTGCGAGACCTTATCAGTAGTATAGGAGTGCGATACCTTATCAGTGGTATAGGAGATCGAGACCTTATCAGTGGTATAGGAGAGTGAGACCTTATCAGTGGTATAGGAGTGCGAGACCTTATCAGTGGTATAGGAGAGCGATATCTTATCAGTGGTATAGGAGATCGAGACCTTATCAGTGGTATAGGAGAGCGAGACCTAATCAGTGGTATAGGAGAAGGGGACCTTATCAGTGGTATAGGAGAGCGAGACCTTAACAGTGGTATCGGAGACCGAGACCTTATCAGTGGTATAGGAGAGCGATACCTTATCAGTGGTTTAGGAGAGCGATACCTTATCAGTGATATAGGAGAGCGAAACCTTAACAGTGGTATCGGAGACCGAGACCTTATCAGTGGTATAGGATAGCGATACCTTATCAGTGGTATAGGAGAGGGAGACCTTATCAGTGGTATAGGAGAGCGAGTCCTTATCATTGGTATAGGATATGGAGACCTTATCAGTGGTATAGGAGAGCGAGACATTATCAGTGATATAGGAGAGTGACACCTTATCCTTATCAATCGTATAGGAGAGCAAGACCTTATCAGTGGTATAGGAGAGGGAGACCTTATCAGCGGTATAGGAGAGCGATACCTCATACTTATCAATGGTATAGGAGAGCGAAACCTTATCAGTGGAACAGGATATCGACACCTTATCAATGGTGAAGGAGAGCGAGACCCTTATCAGTGGTATAGGAGAGCGATACCTTATCAGTGGTATAGGAGAGCGAGTCCTTATCATTGGTATAGGATATGGAGACCTTATCAGTGGTATAGGAGAGCGAGACCTTATCAGTGGTATAGGAGAGCGAGACATTATCAGTGATATAGGAGAGTGACACCTTATCCTTATCAGTCGTATAGGAGAGCAAGACCTTATCAGTGGTATAGGAGAGGGAGACCTTATCAGCGGTATAGGAGAGCGATACCTCATCCTTATCAATGGTATAGGAGAGCGAAACCTTATCAGTGGAACAGGAGATCGACACCTTATCAATGGTGAAGGAGAGCGATACCTTATCAGTGGTATAGGAGAGCGAGACCCTTATCAGTGGTATAGGAGAGCGATAACTAATCAGTGGTATAGGAGAGCGAGACCTTAACAGTGGTATCGGAGACCGAGACCTTATCAATGGTATAGGAGAGCGAGACATTATCAGTGGTATAGGAGAGCGACACCTTGATCCTTATCAGTGGTATAGGAGAGCGACACCTTTATCAGTGGTATAGGAGAGCGAGACATTATCAGTGGAATAGGAGAGCGACACCTTATCCTTATCAGTGGTATAGGAGAGCGAGACATTATCAGTGGTATAGGAGAGCGAGAGCTTATCCTTATCAGTGGTATAGGAGAGCGAGACCTTTATCAGTGGTATAGGAGAGCGAGACGTTATCAGTGGAACAGGAGATCGACACCTTATCAATGGTGAAGGAGAGCGAGACCCTTATCAGTGGTATAGGAGAGCGAGACCTAAGAGAGGCCTTACCAGTTAAACAGGCGGTAAACGTTGAGCCTTTCTAATAACTATTTGACGTATTTAGAGAGTTGATTATACACTGACAATGATATTAATCTAGATCAAGAATAAATGCCGAGTTTTTCGGCGCTTGATTCGACCCCTAATATCTTAATACTTAATTTAAAAGTCATGTTTTTTTTGGGGTTTTGTGTGATTTAAACTTAAAGCTATACACTTTTCTCAAGATAACATGAAACTAAAACCAAATACAGGGCTGCCATAAGTTGACTTGAAAAATCCTAAGATGTCCTAATTTGCATTTTTCAAGTGCAATTTTAAAAATCGTACCTTTACCTAAACGCCTACAACCACAGGTTTCTAATTTTTTTGACGTGTGACTACTCTACTTAAAGCAGGCTAGAAGTAAAGCAGAATGCGCCTTTTAAAAGGCGCATTCTGCTTTACGTTCAGTCTGCTTTAAGCTACCATGTACAAGAAAAAATCCTAAGATTTAGGAAATATCCGGAGAAATGGCAGCCCTGCAAATAACCGATAGCTGATCCAATCGTTAAACTGAAATGTTGCCTAAGAAAGTAAACAAAAATACATCATTTATAGTTTGAATATACATGTACATGCATATGTGTTCTCGTCTATGATAATGAAACATTTAAACTAAACGTTAATAATCAAACATAAATTTGCAATCAGACAATGCTAGTGAATTGAAATACAATGCAAATGTGATCAGTAGTTTCGTAGAATACTATTAGATTGGAAAATTATGACGACAGTATGCCTAATAGGAAATTTGGCTAAAACGTTAATGTCATTTAAATAATCAAGCTAAAATGGCTAAGAAAATTCGATGACATGCCAACGACACATCGCTCCATAAATTCAGAACTGCTACATTGCATTCAAAGGTTTCGTTTATACAAAAACAAACACCTCAATATCTAAGACATTTTGTGTACGAGCTACTTACGTATGCTTTGATCATATCCCTGTAATCGTTTTTTCATCAAACATAATCGATAATTATTTATTCCCTGTCCCGTTTTACCAAAAAACACCAAATATACTGTATAACTACGTTTAAATGGTTCTTAGGGCAATGAACAATTCCATTAATCAACCAGGGTCTATGCTTATAAAAGGTTTGATTTGAGTCTGAAATCGTTCTCAAGCATTTAATTGGTCAGAATTCAGCCTAGGCTCAAATCTGACCAATAAAATGTTTGAGAACGAACTCAGACTCAACTCAAACGCTTTATAAGCGCTGGGCCAGGGTTTCAGTGTTCAACTACAATGTATTTGAACACTTTTGGCAAACCGATATTAAATTGGAAAACAGTTTGGATCCAGATGAGACACCGAGTAACGTGGCGTCTTATCAGGATCCAAACTGTTTGACACTCAGGCCCTATCTTAAAGTATTTTGAAAATTCTATATTATAACAGGGTCGCGTTTAAACGTGGGTATACGGTAATATACGTATACTTAAGCCAACCCCATAACCTGATTATTTTTTTTTGAAAATTGGTGACCACTTAAAGCAGGTTAAAAGTAAAGCAGAATGTGCCGCAAGGCACATTCTGCTTTACTTTCAACCCACTTTAAGCTACCATCTACTAGAATATTGAAAATATTTTTTAGGAAATATATTAATAACTTTATAAATTGGAACTATTTTATTCAGTGGAGGAATAAAATAAAGGCGTATTTATGGGGTAATGGGTGCAATAACATTCCTAGCCACATGCATATTTTGATATACACCGAATACATATCATGCTTGTTAATTTCCACAATACCAAACACTTACAACACACAGACAGTAAAAAGAACATCAAAGGTGTAACTATTATACAATGCTCTTAAAGACAAAACAAAATTAACCTACTTAATAAATGAAATATAATAATCAAGAAATTCATGCACGTATAATTGTTTAAATGAAATCTTTTACAATGTTTTATTAAATTATGAAATTAGATTGTAAGAAATATTTAAAAAAAGAGCACCAAAAAGACTTCAGCTATCATAAAGAAATATGTTAAGATAAGGTTAAACAAAATTTAGACATACCAGTAGAAACAGACGAAGAAACAGTAGTTATTGAGGTTACAACTGTAGTAGAAGAATTGACCGTTGTAGGTGTAGTAACATCAGTCGATGATTGTGTTGTTGAGACTGTACTGCCCGTAGTTGTAGCAGTAGAGGTTGATTCTGGTACAGTTGACGACTGTGTAGTTGAATCTGTACTACCCGATGATGTAGCAGTAGAGGTTGAGTCTGGTACAGTTGACGACTGTGTGGTTGAGTCTGTACTGCCAGATGTTGTAGCAGTAGAGGTTGAGTCTGGTACAGTTGACGACTGTGTGGTTGAGTCTGTACTGCCCGATGTTGTAGCAGTAGAGGTTGAGTCTGGTACAGTTGACGACTGTGTAGTTGAATCTGTACTGCCCGTAGTTGTAGCAGTAGAGGTTGATTCTGGTACAGTTGATGACTGTGTTGTTGAATCTGTACTGCCCGATGTTGTAGCAGTAGAGGTTGATTCTGGTACAGTTGACGACTGTGTTGTTGAATCTGTACTACCCGATGTTGTAGCAGTAGAGGTTGATTCTGGTACAGTTGATGACAGTGCTGTTGAGTCTGTACTGCCCGTAGTTATAGCAGAAGAGGTTGATTCTGGTACAGTTGACGACTGTGTTGTTGAGACTGTACTGCCAGATGTTGTAGCAGTAGAGGTTGATTCTGGTAAAGTTGACGACTGAGTGGTTGAGTCTGTACTGCCCGTAGTTATAGCAGAAGAGGATGATTCGGGTACAGTTGACGACTGTGTTGTTGATACTGTACTGCCAGATGTTGTAGCGGTAGAGGTTGATTCTGGTACAGTTGATGACAGTGTTGTTGAGACTGTACTGCCAGATGCTGTTGCAGTAGAGGTTGATTCTGGTAAAGTTGACGACTGTGTGGTTGAATCTGTACTACCCGTAGTTGTAGCAGTAGAGGATGATTCTGGTAGAGTTGACGACTGAGTTGTTGAGACTGTACTGCCAGATGTTGTAGCAGTAGAGGTTGATTCTGGTACAGTTGACGACTGTGTTGTTGAGCCTGTATTGTCAGATGTTGTAGCAGTAGAGGTTGATTCTGGTACAGTTGATGACTGTGTTGTTGAGTCTGTACTGCCCGTTGTTGTAGCGGTAGAGGTTGATTCTTGTACAGTTGATGATTGTGTTGTTGAGACTGTACTGTCAGATGTTGTAGCAGTAGATGTTGATTCTGGTACAGTTGACGACTGTGTGGTTGAATCTGTACTGCCCGTAGTTGTAGCAGTAGAGGTTGATTCCGGTACAGTTGACGACTGTGTTGTTGAGACTGTACTGTCAGATGCTGTAGCAGTAGAGGTTGATTCTGGTACAGTTGATGACTGTGATGTTGAGTCTGTACTGCCAGTTGTTGTAGCAGTAGAGGTTGTTTCTGGTACAGTTGGCGACTGTGTGGTTGAGACTGTACTGTCAGATGTTGTAGCAGTAGAGGTTGATTCTGGAACAGTTGACGACTGTGTTGTTGAGACTGTTCTGCCCGTAGTTGTAGCAGTAGAGGTTGATTCTGGTACAGTTGACGACTGTGTGGTTGAATCTGTACTGCCCGTAGTTGTAGAAGTAGAGGTTGATTCTGGTACTGTTGATGACTGTGTGGTTGAATCTGTACTGTCAGATGTTGTAACAGTAGAGGTTGATTCGGGTACAGTTGACGACTGTGTTGTTGAGTCTGTACTACCCGTAGTTGTAGCAGTAGAAGTTGATTCTGGTACAGTTGATGATTGTGTTGTTGAATCTGTACTGCCCGATGTTGAAGCAGTAGAGGTGGATTCTGGTACAGTTGACGACTGTATTGTTGAGTTTGTACTACCCGTTGTTGTAGCAGTAGAGGTTGATTCTGGTACAGTTGACGACTGTGTTGTTGAATCTGTACTGCCCGTAGTTGTAGCAGTAGAGGTTGATTCTGGTACTGTTGATGACTGTGTGGTTGAATCTGTACTGCCAGATGTTGTAACAGTAGAGGTTGATTCGGGTACAGTTGACGACTGTGTTGTTGAGTCTGTACTACCCGTAGTTGTAGCAGTAGAGGTTGATTCTGGTACAGTTGATGTTTGTGTTGTTGAATCTGTACTGCCAGATGTTGTAGCAGTAGAGGTTGATTCTGGTACAGTTGACGACTGTGTTGTTGAGACTGTTCTTCCCGTAGTTGTAGCAGTAGAGGTTGATTCTGGAACAGTTGACGACTGTGTGGTTGCATCTGTACTGCCCGTAGTTGAAGCGGTAGAAGTTGATTCTGGTACGGTTGATGATTGTGTTGTTGAATCTGTACTGCCCGTAGTTGTAGCAGTAGAGGTTGATTCTTGTACAGTTGACGACTGTGTGGTTGAGTCTGTACTGCCAGATATTGTAGCAGTAGAGGTTGATTCTGGTACAGTTGATGACTGTGTTGTTGAATCTGTACTACCGGTTGTTGTAGAAGTAGAGGTTGATTCTGGTACAGTTGACGACTGTGTTGTTGAATCTGTACTGCCCGTAGTTGTAGCAGTAGATGTTGATTCTTGTACAGTTGACGACTGTGTTGTTGAATCTGTACTGCCAGATGTTGTAGCAGTAGATGTTGATTCTGGTACAGTTGATGACTGTGTTGATGAATCTGTACTACCGGTTGTTGTAGCAGTAGAGGTTGATTCTGGTACAGTTGACGACTGTGTTGTTGAGACTGTACTGCCTGATGTTGTAGCAGTAGAGGTTGATTCTGGTACAGTTGACGACTGTGTTGTTGAGTCTGTACTCCACGTAGTTGTAGCAGTAGATGTTGATTCTTGTACAGTTGACGACTGTGTTGTTGAATCTGTACTGCCAGATGTTGTAGCAGTAGAGGTTGAGTCTGGTGCAGTTGACGACTGTGTTGTTGAATCTGTACTGCCAGATGTTATTGCAGTAGAGGTTGATTCTGGTACTGTTGATGAATGTGTTGTTGAGTCTGTACTGCCTGTAGTTGTAGCAGTAGAGGTTGATTCTGGTACAGTTGACGACTGTGTTGTTGAATCTGTACTGCCAGATGTTGTAGCAGTAGAGGTTGATTCGGGTACAGTTGACGACTGTGTTGTTGAATCTGTACTGCCAGATGTTGTAGCAGTAGAGGTTGATTCTGGTACAGTTGATGACTGTGTTGTTGAATCTGTACTGCCCGTAGTTGTAGCAGTAGAGGTTGATTCTGGTACAGTTGACGACTGTGTTGTTGAGTCTGTACTGCCCGTAGTTGTAGCAGTAGAGGTTGATTCTGGTACAGTTGACGACTGTGTTGTTGAATCTGTACTTCCAGATGTTGTAGCAGTAGAAGTTGATTCTGGTACAGTTGACGACTGCGTTGTTGAATCTGTACTGCCAGATGTTGTAGCAGTAGAGGTTGATTCTGGTACAGTTGACGACTGTGTAGTTGAGTCTGTACTGTCCGTAGTTGTAGCAGTAGAGGTTGATTCTGGTACAGTTGACGACTGTGTTGTTGAGTCTGTACTGCCAGATGTTGTAGCAGTAGAGGTTGATTCGGGTACAGTTGACGACTGTGTTGTTGAAATTGTACTGCCAGATGTTGTAGCAGTAGAGGTTGATTCGGGTACAGTTGACGACTGTGTTGTTGAATCTGTACTGCCCGTAGTTGTAGCAGTAGAGGTTGATTCTTGTACAGTTGACGACTGTGTTGTTGAGTCTGTACTGCCAGATGTTGTAGCAGTAGAGGTTGATTCGATTACAGTTGACGACTGTGTTGTTGAACCTGTAATGCCCGTAGTTGTAGCAGTAGAGGTTGATTCTGGTACAGTTGACGACTGTGTGGTTGAACCTGTACTGCCCGTAGTTGAAGCGGTAGAGGTTGTTTCTGGTACAGTCAATGACTGTGTTGTTAAATCTGTACTGCCCGTAGTTGTAGCAGTAGAGGTTGATTCTGGTACAGTTGACGACTGTGTTGTTGAGTCTGAACTGCCCGTAGCTGTAGCAGCAGAAGTTGATTCTGGTACAGTTGACGACTGTGTTGTTGAATCTGTACTACCCGATGTTGTAGCAGTAGAGGTTGATTCTGGTACAGTTGACGACTGTGTTGATGAATCTGTACTGCCAGATGTTGTAGCAGTAGAGGTTGATTCTGGTACAGTTGATGACTGTGTTGTTGAGTCTGTACTGCCCGATGTTATAGCTGTAGAGGTTGATTCTTGTACAGTTGACGACTGTGTTGTTGAATCTGTACTGCCCGTAGTTGTAGCAGCAGAGGTTGATTCTTGTACAGTTGACGACTGTGTTGTTGAGTCTGTACTGCCCGATGTTATAGCAGTAGAGGTTGATTCTGGTACAGTTGACGACTGTGTGGTTGAGTCTGTACTGCCCGTAGTTGAAGTGTTAGAGGTTGTTTCTGGTACAGTTGACGACTGTGTTGTTGAGTCTGTACTACCCGTAGTTGTAGCAGTAGAGGTTGATTCTGGTACAGTTGACGACTGTGTTGTTGAATCTGTGCTACCCGAAGTTGAAACGGTAGAGGTTGATTCTGGTACAGTTGACGATTGTGTTGTTGAATCTGTACTACCCGTAGTTGTAGCAGTAGAAGTTGTTTCTGGAACAGTTGACGACTGTGTGGTTGAGTCTGTACTGCCCGTAGTTGTAGCAGTAGAGGTTGATTCCGGTACAGTTGACGACTGTGTGGTTGAATCTGTACTGCCCGTAGTTGTAACAGTAGAGGTTGATTCTGGTACAGTTGACGACTGTGTTGTTGAATCTGTACTGCCAGATGTTGTAGCAGTAGAGGTTGATTCTGGTACAGTTGACGACTGTGTTGTTGAGTCTGTACTGCCAGATGTTGTAGCGGTAGAAGTTGTTTCTGGTACAGTTGACGTCTGTGTTGTTGAATCTGTACTGCTCGTAGTTGTAGCAGTAGAGGTTGATTCTGGTACTGTTGACGACTGTGTTGTTGAATCTGTACTGCCCGAAGTTGTAGCAGTAGAGGTTGATTCTGGTACAGTTGATGACTGTGTTGTTGAATCTGAACCGCCAGATGTTGTAGCAGAAGGGGTTGATTCTGGTACAGTTGATGACTGTGTTGTTGAGTCTGAACTGCCCGTAGCTGTAGCAGCAGAAGTTGATTCTGGTACAGTTGACGACTGTGTTGTTGAATCTGTACTACCCGATGTTGTAGCAGTAGAGGTTGATTCTGGTACAGTTGACGACTGTGTTGATGAATCTGTACTGCCAGATGTTGTAGCAGTAGAGGTTGATTCTGGTACAGTTGATGACTGTGTTGTTGAGTCTGTACTGCCCGATGTTATAGCTGTAGAGGTTGATTCTTGTACAGTTGACGACTGTGTTGTTGAATCTGTACTGCCCGTAGTTGTAGCAGCAGAGGTTGATTCTTGTACAGTTGACGACTGTGTTGTTGAGTCTGTACTGCCCGATGTTATAGCAGTAGAGGTTGATTCTGGTACAGTTGACGACTGTGTGGTTGAGTCTGTACTGCCCGTAGTTGAAGTGATAGAGGTTGTTTCTGGTACAGTTGACGACTGTGTTGTTGAGTCTGTACTACCCGTAGTTGTAGCAGTAGAGGTTGATTCTGGTACAGTTGACGACTGTGTTGTTGAATCTGTGCTACCCGAAGTTGAAACGGTAGAGGTTGATTCTGGTACAGTTGACGATTGTGTTGTTGAATCTGTACTACCCGTAGTTGTAGCAGTAGAAGTTGTTTCTGGAACAGTTGACGACTGTGTGGTTGAGTCTGTACTGCCCGTAGTTGTAGCAGTAGAGGTTGATTCCGGTACAGTTGACGACTGTGTGGTTGAATCTGTACTGCCCGTAGTTGTAACAGTAGAGGTTGATTCTGGTACAGTTGACGACTGTGTTGTTGAATCTGTACTGCCAGATGTTGTAGCAGTAGAGGTTGATTCTGGTACAGTTGACGACTGTGTTGTTGAGTCTGTACTGCCAGATGTTGTAGCGGTAGAAGTTGTTTCTGGTACAGTTGACGTCTGTGTTGTTGAATCTGTACTGCTCGTAGTTGTAGCAGTAGAGGTTGATTCTGGTACTGTTGACGACTGTGTTGTTGAATCTGTACTGCCCGAAGTTGTAGCAGTAGAGGTTGATTCTGGTACAGTTGATGACTGTGTTGTTGAATCTGAACCGCCAGATGTTGTAGCAGTAGAGGTTGATTCTGGTACAGTTGATGACTGTGTTGTTGAATCTGTACTGCCCGTAGTTGTAGCAGTAGAGGTTGATTCTGGTACAGTTGACGACTGTGTTGTTGAGTATGTACTGCCCGTAGTTGTAGCAGTAGAGGTTGATTCTGGTACAGTTGACGACTGTGTTGTTGAATCTGTACTGCCAGATGTTGTAGCAGTAGAGGTTGATTCGGGTACAGTTGACGACTGCGTTGTTGAATCTGTACTGCCAGATGTTGTAGCAGTAGAGGTTGATTCTGGTACTGTTGATGACTGTGTGGTTGAGACTGTACTGCCCGTAGTTGTAGCAGTAGAGGTTGATTCTGGTACAGTTGACGACTGTGTGGTTGAGACTGTACTGCCCGTAGTTGTAGCAGTAGAGGTTGATTCTGGTACAGTTGACGACTGTGTGGTTGAGACTGTACTGCCCGTAGTTGTAGCAGTAGAGGTTGATTCTGGTACAGTTGACGACTGTGTTGTTGAGTCTGTACTGCCCGTAGTTGTTGCAGTAGAGGTTGATTCTGGTACAGTTGACGACTGTGTTGTTGAGTCTGTACTGCCCGTAGTTGTAGCAGTAGAGGTTGATTCGGGTACAGTTGACGACTGCGTTGTTGAATCTGTACTGCCAGATGTTGTAGCAGTAGAGGTTGATTCTGGTACAATTGACGACTGTGTGGTTGAATCTGTACTGCCAGATGTTGTGGCAGTAGAGGTTGATTCTGGTACTGTTGATGACTGTGTTGTTGAGTCTGAACTGCCCGATGTTAAAGTAGTAGAGGTTGATTCTTGTACAGTTGACGACTGTGTGGTTGAATCTGTACTGCCAGATGTTGTAGCAGTAGAGGTTGATTCTGGTACAGTTGACGACTGTGTGGTTGAATCTGTACTGCCCGTAGTTGTAGCAGTAGAAGTTGATTCTGGTACAGTTGACGACTGTGTTGTTGAATCTGTACTGCCAGATGTTGTAGCAGTAGAGGTTGATTCTAGTACAGTTGACGACTGTGTTGTTGAATCTGTACTGCCAGATGTTGTAGCAGTAGAGGTTGATTCTGGTACAGTTGATGACTGTGTTGTTGAATCTGTACTGCCCGATGTTGTAGCAGTAGAAGTTGATTCTGATACAGTTGACGACTGTGTGGTTGAGTCTGTACTGCCAGATGTTGTGGCAGTAGAGGTTGATTCTGGTACAGTTGACGACTGTGTGGTTGAGTCAGTACTGCCAGATGTTGTAGCAGTAGAGGTTGATTCTGGTTCAGTTGATGTTTGTATTGTTGAATCTGTGCTGCCCGTAGTTGTAATAGTGGAAGATATTTCTGCTAAAGTGGTGGTTGAAGATTTGTATGTTTATATTACAGATTATGAATATACATGTATATCATTCAAAAACAAGAATACCACATGTTGTACTTTTATTTTCCTTATATCTGGCTAAATTGTGTTATTTATAATGGTGTAGAGAAAACTGGCCACGAGCTAATAAAACGTTTCAGTAGAGTGTGAGATCGTTCTCAGGCTGATGGTTGATCAGAAGTGCGCAGAATATTCCAATATGATCAATCAAAGGCTTTAGAATGATCCAAGACTCGCCTCAAATGTTATGCAAGTATGTGCCCTGAGCTAAATTACGAATGGTGCGGGGGGGGGGGGGGGGGGGGGGCTCCGTGGCCTAGTAGTATAATCACTGTAACTTACATCGCTAAGCTCCTCACCGCTGTGAGTTCGAATCCCAGTAGGGTCGTTCGGATTTTTCATGTGGGGAAGCCTTTCAGCTGGCTTGCGGAAGGTCGGTGGTTCTACCCAGTTGCCGATTTGTGCCTGAAACAGTGCATAATGAGCTTCTGGGGTCTTCCTCCACCTGTCAATAGCTGGACGTCGCGATATGACTGAACTACTGTTGAAAGTGACGTAAAATCAAAACAAATCAAATCAAATCTGAATTACGAATGACTGTTTTAAAGTTTTCATGGCTCTGTCTGTATATGAGGTACAGTGTTCCCCTCCTACAACGGTCCTCCCAACAACGACTGTCCTCCCTACAACGACCCTCCCAACAACGAATTCCTTCTTACAACGGCCCTCCCATCAACGACTCCCTCCTTACAATGACCCTTACCACAGTTCCCTAAAGAGGACAATTATATCTAACTCTTTTACTGCTGCAGTATCGTCTACTTAAAATTGTCGTCTGCTGTTTACTCACAAAGTTACATATAAGTGGACATTTTATTGAATAAATATAACGACGAGTGACAAACAGATCGAATCCAGATCAGACGTAGAATCGAGTTTCACTATGCAATGCTATGTATATACGTCTGTTTTACTACAGTAACGCGCGGCTCTTTTGTTCAGTGCTCAATTGGCGTTGCTTATATACAACTATGTACTTAAGGTTCAGGACTCCTAATGAAATCGGACCAATGTCGGTCAATATCGGTACCTTACAGAGAGCGTTCGGCCATTTACGTCAACTGTCGGCTCATTCCGGCGCGTGACGCGGCGTCTTAGCCGGTCCAAACTTTTTGAAATTGTAAGTGTTGTCGTGCATGACAGTCAAACAGTTTTAATACATGTACATTATTATGGTATTTAACACATTAGGCAGGTTAAAGTTGGCTGAAACTAAACAGACGAATCCTGTAAAAGCTGTCTGCTTTACTTTCATCCTGCTTTAAGCAAACGTATGCATGAATACCTTTGTATTTTACCAAAGTCCTTTGTGTAGCCAAGATATGAGCCCTGTGAAACGGACGCTCGGTCAAGATCGGCCATTTTCTCTACCCATGTTTACATAAGCAATAACATTACAGTGGAGAATCTGTTATTCTTTCCCAATAAACGCGTTTACGCTAAAACTATTATTTGCAGTGCAAACAGTTTGGAGCCAGATCAGACGCCGGGTAACCAGGCGTCTGATCAGGCTCCAAACTGTTTGCCACCAAGATAAACAAGAATTATCAGAATTGTCCAAAAGTTGTTCTTTTGTACGTTTTAGTGCTTTGCGTTTGCGTACGTTTGCGTTTAAACGGGAAAGAATAACAGATTCTCCTATGTACATATTGTCAATAGAATGGAAAATAAAAGTACATTATTAAACACATTACATGTATTAATATCTCTCCATGCCCGATATATTGACAATAGTTACTATCTTCTACAGGGAATAAGACGTTTTTCTTTCCCGATAAACGCGTTTACGCTTACAATATATTATTTCCATTGCAAACAGTTTGGAGCCTGATCAGACACTGGGTAACCCGGTGTCTGTCAGGATCCAAAATATTTGTCACTCGGATTAACATTAGGTCAGAATTTTTCTACATTTTATTGCAATGCATTTGCGTTTCGTTTGCGTTTGAACGGGAAAGAATAACGTCTTCTCCGCTGTACAAGCCACGCCTTTGCTATGCGATATTACGATAGAGTATCGTAGATGACAGCTTCCACAAAACATTGCAGAATAAACGTAATTCTCAATGATTTATCAATTTACGCACATGTGTTTTTTCCACGCTTACCGATTGAATTAGTTCATTTTCTCTAAGGGTACCATGGTCTAAATTCCTCACAGCAAACAGTGTAGACTCTAATCAGACGCCGCAAAAATCGCCGCATTATGCGGCGTCTGATTAGAGTCTACACTGTTTGTCAATATATGTATCCCTTTAATTGGACGCCAAGCATGTGACTACCTTGATTTGCTTACAGTCTGCCTTAGCCTGGCATCAATCTGAAAGATCTACTAAAGTATTCGCATAGCATTGGCTTGACTCGTACTTTGAATATATGGAACATTTCAATGCATACAATGAGAATGTTATATTCTTTCCGTATACACGAGTACGCGGTTAAACAATAGGATGCATTGCCAATAGTATAGAGCCAGATCAGACGTCTAAATAATTCGAAGTCTGTTCTAGCTCTAAATCGTTTGACAAAAAGGCATCAACATAATTTATTCCAGAAACTGTTTTTCCCCCTATTGCATTTAGGTTAAACGGAAAAGTATAACATGTTTCCTATCGAATTAGAAAAGCTACATAATAGCTACAATAATAGCTACGATAGCTACATAAATATAATGTAATTCAATAATTAAAGAGTTAGTTAAACAAACGCGCCACACTGAAAAAAAACCCATCAACAACAAAACCGTGTCACCATGGTTACTGTTACTAGAAAGTCGAATATAGGTTAAAGACCCTTACGAGATCAGGCCCAGCGCTTATAGAACATAATGCGTTCTCAATCATTTGATTGGTCAAATTTGAGCCTATATATTTATAGTCAGTATTGAAAACACACGACATTGCTTTGCAATACAAATATACATTGTCTTGCATGCAGTAGCCATTTGTCTTTGGGCCTTTCGGAGCCAAATAAGTCGTGAATTGTTTACCCCTTCCCCACTATATTGTCGTCTGCTTCAATATTGCCTTCTGTAATAACGATTCAAAGTTAGATTTAAGGTCGTTTGACTAAGAAATATCGATACGACTGTCAAACAGTTTGGATCCTGGATCCAAACTGTTTGCAAAGTCGATTTAATGCGACATCAGCGGTCAAAGGATTAAATGATGGTAATTCTCATTCAAGGAATCGTCTAACACAAACACACGACTGTATTAATAATGAGAAACAACATTCAAAAAGGCATAACAAAACGTTGGTGACGCGGTTCTGTTTTGTGCAAATGTGTTAAGTTGCGCGCCCTGTCCATGTTAAAATTAAAACACTGCGTATGTACATTCACCATTATTTTCCATTTACCATAGTCCATATACACTGCATACGATGAAGTACATATATTATAAACTACATGTATATACTTCACATGCAAATCAACCGTTTATTATAATTGTAAATACAACATGAATGCGCCTCCGATTGGATTTCCTAGGCTATTCCCTATCGAACACGTCATGTACGAAGCTACCCCTTGTCTTGCTAGCAATGACGAGGGTCACATTTACAAATAGTGGTTGAGTTACTCGTCTTAAATAAAGATAAAGGCTTTCAAACACACTGCCGCTGTATTATCCTTGTCAAGCTTTAATAATAACAGTTTGAGAAAATGAATGTAATTGAATATTTTGACGTTAATCGCAGATTTAGAGTGTTAACCCCTTTACTGCCCACAAAGAGTATTTGCAAATTAGTTGGATACTGATAAGACGCCGCGTCACGCGGCGTCTAATCAGGATCCAAACTATTCGACACTCCTAAAATTTAAATTTCAGAAATAAGAGCAGACGACAATTGTTTAAAATTCATGACGTCATGGTAGTGATGGGGTTAGAATATTTGGAAGCGAAACACTGGTAGAAATCGTACATGTAATTCTTGGGGTAGCTGTAGAATACAATTTGGAGTAGCAATAATTTACCTGTAGGTGTGCCACTTGTAGTAGTTTCTGCCGTGGTTGATTCACCTGTAGTGGTATCTGTCGCGACCGTGCCACTTGTAGTAGTTTCTGCCGTGGTTGATTCACCTGTAGTGGTATCTGTCGCGACTGTGCCACTTGTAGTAGTTTCTGCCGTGGTTGATTCACCTGTAGTGGTATCTGTCGCGACTGTGCCACTTGTAGTAGTTTCTGCCGTGGTTGATTCACCTGTAGTGGTATCTGTCGCGACCGTGCCACTTGTAGTAGTTTCTGCCGTGGTCGATTCACCTGTAGTGGTATCTGTCGCGACTGTGCCACTTGTAGTAGTTTCTGCCGTGGTTGATTCACCTGTAGTGGCATCTGTCGCGACCGTGCCACTTGTAGTAGTTTCTGCCGTGGTTGATTCACCTGTAGTGGTATCTGTCGCGACCGTGCCACTTGTAGTAGTTTCTGCCGTGGTGGATTCACCTGTAGTGGTATCTGTCGCGACCGTGCCACTTGTAGTAGTTTCTGCCGTGGTTGATTCACCTGTAGTGGTATCTGTCGCGACCGTGCCACTTGTAGTAGTTTCTGCCGTGGTTGATTCACCTGTAGTGGTATCTGTCGCGACCGTGCCACTTGTAGTAGTTTCTGCCGTGGTCGATTCACCTGTAGTGGTATCTGTCGCGACCGTGCCACTTGAAGTAGTTTCTGCCGTGGTTGATTCACCTGTAGTGGTATCTGTCGCGACCGTGCCACTTGTAGTAGTTTCTGCCGTGGTTGATTCACCTGTAGTGGTATCTGTCGCGACTGTGCCACTTGTAGTAGTTTCTGCCGTGGTCGATTCACCTGTAGTGGTATCTGTCGCGACCGTGCCACTTGAAGTAGTTTCTTCCGTGGTCGATTCACCTGTAGTGGTATCTGTCGCGACCGTGCCACTTGTAGTAGTTTCTGCCGTGGTCGATTCATCTGTAGTGGTATCTGTCGCGACCGTGCCACTTGTAGTAGTTTCTGCCGTGGTCGATTCACCTGTAGTGGTATCTGTCGCGACCGTGACACCTGTAGTAGTTTCTGCCGTGGTCGATTCACCTGTAGTGGTATCTGTCGCGACCGTGCCACTTGTAGTAGTTTCTGCAGTGGTTGATTCACCTGTAGTGGTATCTGTCGCGACCGTGCCACTTGTAGTAGTTTCTGCCGTGGTCGATTCACCTGTAGTGGTATCTGTCGCGACCGTGCCACTTGTAGTAGTTTCTGCAGTGGTTGATTCACCTGTAGTGGTATCTGTCGCGACCGTGCCACTTGTAGTAGTTTCTGCCGTGGTCGATTCACCTGTAGTGGTATCTGTCGCGACCGTGCCACTTGTACTAGTTTCTGCCGTGGTTGATTCACCAGTAGTGGTATCTGTTGCGACCGTGCCACTTGAAGTAGTTTCTGCCGTGGTCGATTCACCTGTAGTGGTATCTGTCGCGACCGTGCCACTTGTAGTAGTTTCTGCCGTGGTCGATTCACCTGTAGTGGTATCTGTCGCGACCGAGCCACTTGTAGTAGTTTCTGCCGTGGTCGATTCACCTGTAGTGGTATCTGTCGCGACCGTGCCACTAGTAGTAGTTTCTGCCGTGGTCGATTCACCTGTAGTGGAATCAGTCGCGACCGTGCCACTAGTGGTAGTTTCTGCCGTGGTCGATTCACCTGTAGTGGTATCTGTCCCGACCGTGGCACTTGAAGTAGTTTCTGCCGTGGTCGATTCACCTGTAGTGGTATCTGTCGCGACCGTGCCACTTGTAGTAGTTTCTGCCGTGGTGGATTCACCTGTAGTGGTGTCTGTCGCGACTGTGCCACTTGAAGTAGTTTCTGCCGTGGTCGATTCACCTGTAGTGGTATCTGCCGTGGTCGATTCACCTGTAGTGGTATCTGTCGCGACCGTGCCAATTGTAGTAGTTTCTGCCGTGGTCGATTCACCTGTAGTGGTATCTGTCGCGACCGTGCCACTTGTAGTAGTTTCTGCCGTGGTCGATTCACCTGTAGTGGTATCTGTTGCGACCGTACCACTTGAAGTAGTTTCTGCCGTGGTGGATTCACCTGTAGTGGTATCTGTCGCGACCGTGTCACTTGTAGTAGTTTCTGCCGTGGTGGATTCACCTGTAGTGGTATCTGTCGCGACCGTGCCACTTGAAGTAGTTTCTGCCGTGGTCGATTCACCTGTAGTGGTATCTGTCGCGACCGTGCCACTTGTAGTAGTTTCTGCCGTGGTCGATTCACCTGTAGTGGTATCTGTCGCGACCGTGCCACTTGTAGTAGTTTCTGCCGTGGTCGATTCACCTGTTGTGGAATCTGTCGCGGCTGTGGCACTTGAAGTAGTTTCTGCCGTGGTCGATTCACCTGTAGTGGTATCTGTCGCGACCGTGCCACTTGTAGTAGTTTCTGCCGTGGTGGATTCACCTGTAGTGGTATCTGTCGCGACCGTGCCACTTGTAGTAGTTTCTGCCGTGGTCGATTCACCTGTAGTGGTATCTGTCGCGACCGTGCCACTTGTAGTAGTTTCTGCCGTGGTCGATTCACCTGTAGTGGTATCTGTCGCGGCTGTGGCACTTGAAGTAGTTTCTGCCGTGGTGGATTCACCTGTAGTGGTATCTGTCGCGACCGTGCCACTTGTAGTAGTTTCTGCCGTGGTGGATTCACCTGTAGTGGTATCTGTCGCGACCGTGCCACCTGAAGTAGTTTCAGCCGTGGTCGATTCAGCTGTAGTGGTATCTGTCGCGACCGTGCCACTTGTAGTAGTTTCTGCCGTGGTCGGTTCACCTGTAGTGGTATCTGTCGCGACCGTGCCACTTGTAGTAGTTTCTGCCGTGGTCGATTCACCTGTAGTGGTATCTGTTGCGACCGTGCCACTTGTAGTAGTTTCTGCCGTGGTCGATTCACCTGTAGTGGTATCTGTTGCGACCGTACCACTTGAAGTAGTTTCTGCCGTGGTCGATTCAACTGTAGTGGTATCTGTCGCGACCGTGTCACTTGTAGTAGTTTCTGCCGTGGTCGATTCACCTGTAGTGGTATCTGTCGCGACCGTGCCACTTGTAGTAGTTTCTGCCGTGGTGGATGCACCTGTAGTGGTATCTGTCGCGACCGTGCCACTTGTAGTAGTTTCTGCCGTGGTGGATTCACCTGTAGTGGTATCTGTCGCGACCGTGCCACTTGTAGTAGTTTCTGTCGTGGTCGATTCACCTGTAGTGGTATCTGTCGCGACCGTGCCACTAGTAGTAGTTTCTGCCGTGGTCGTTTCACCTGTAGTGGTATCTGTCGCGACCGTGCCACTAGTAGTAGTTTCTGCCGTGGTCGATTCACCTGTAGTGGTATCTGTCGCGACCGTGCCACTTGTAGTAGTTTCTGCCGTGGTCGATTCACCTGTAGTGGTATCTGTCGCGACCGTGCCACTTGTAGTAGTTTCTGTCGTGGTCGATTCACCTGTAGTAGAATCAGTCGCGACCGTGCCACTTGAAGTAGTTTCTGCCGTGGTCGATTCACCTGTAGTGGTATCTGTCGCGACCGTGCCACTTGTAGTAGTTTCTGCCGTGGTCGATTCACCTGTAGTGTTATCTGTCGCGACCGTGCCACTTGTAGTAGTTTCTGTCGTGGTGGATTCACCTGTAGTGGTATCTGTCGCGACCGTGCCACTTGTAGTAGTTTCTGCCGTGGTGGATTCACCTGTAGTGTTATCTGTCGCGACCGTGCCACTTGTAGTAGTTTCTGTCGTGGTCGATTCACCTGTAGTGGTATCTGTCGCGACCGTGCCACTTGTAGTAGTTTCTGCCGTGGTGGATTCACCTGTAGTGGTATCTGTCGCAACCGTGACACTTGTAGTAGTTTCTGCCGTGGTCGATTCACCTGTAGTGGTATCTGTCGCGACCGTGCCACTTGTAGTAGTTTCTGCCGTGGTCGATTCACTTGTAGTGGTATCTGTCGCGACCGTGCCACTTGTAGTAGTTTCTGCCGTGGTCGTTTCACCTGCAGTTGTAGCTGTCGTTGTAGCTGCTGTTGATGTCATGTCTGTCGTCGTTGATTCAGCTGTCGTAGTGGACGTAGTTTGGGAAACCGGTACCAACGTAAAGATGACTACAAGCACGAAGAGACTCCATGGTATTCCACTCATCGTTCCAAAATCTGAAAAAGCGTATTGATAAAGTGAGCAAGGTAATATTACATATGCTGTTATTCTCATGTCATGAGTTATCATTGTTGAAATGTATATGGTTAACCTATTTGCTGCCGTGACGTCATCAATTTCAACGAATTGCCGCCTGCTTTTATTTATCAAATTTAAATTTTAGGTAGATCGTTTTTTACTTAAGAAATACCTCTTTTAAATGAATATAATCAATCTTGGTCCTGATCAGAAGCCGTGTTTCGTGGCATCTGAACAGGGTCCAGAATGTTTACAAATAACCACTGTACTTGGGGTAAGGCAGGAATGGGTTTAATCTAGGACAATATCAAGGTCACACTTGTAACAAAATGAAAGTAAAGCGGAAACCTCCTATACGAGCGTTTGGCATTACTCTCATCCTGGTTTAAACTGGCATAATTATGTGTTTAACCCATTTTATGCGGGATATACTTTTAGCTGTACCTCTAGGCAAACAGTTTTGATCTCAGATCAGGCCCCATATTGTGGGGCCTGATCTGAAATCAAAACTGTTGGCAGCTAGTTCAGTATTCTATCAGAAACTGCTAAATTTGAGTTATACCCGCTGCAGACGACATTTTCAAATAACCGCCAAATATTACCCAGCATGCAATGGGTTAACACTATCACTGTCATAACCTCATCAGTTTTAAACAATTGTCCATTGCTTTTAATTATAGGTACAGTTTACATGAGAACTATAAAACTAAGAGTCGAACAGTTAGGATCCTTGTCAGACGCCATGTTACGCTTCGTCTGATCTGGATCCAAACTACAGTCGAACTTCGAAAGCTCAAACTCCCTTAACTCGAACTATCCGATATGTCGACACTTGAACGTCATTATGTCATGCTAGGTTATGTCGAACAAACCCGTATTTCAAAGTTAAAACGTGGCTGAGCCACGTTTTAACTTTGAAATACGGGTATGTTCGACTTAACCGAGTTCGAGATATCTAAATTCGACTGTATTTGTAATTAACTACATGTTGTCTGGTGCACAGTATATTGGCCAATTCAGTTAGCATCTAGGTGAATAAATTAAGTATTTCATATTTGTTCAATTTATGACGTTTGTGGAAGCAAATGTGTATACAGAATCATGTTAAGTAAGTAAAAAAATAACTTTCTTCAAAGAAAATATTTTGTTTACACGTTTTCATTAATAGGCCAAGCAGGGGACTGACATTACAACTTAAACATTACATGTTTATAAATGACAGTTAATTTCAAGATAGAAAGTTTATTTACTTTTAGTTCTTCACAAACAAACACTACAAACAATTATCTATAAATTATACCCAATTTTATTACCAGTTATCAACTTATTTGATGTTGTTGTTGAAGAATTTCGAAACTCAAGAGTCTGCAAAAAGTGTTCAATCATTTTCTAACTTTTGTATATAATATAAAATTAGTTTGAAATCACTGAAACTGCAACTAAAGTTGATTTTTGATGCCAACGCTTACAGTTTTAATGAAATCATATGTTTTGTTCCCATCTGAGACACACATAATTACTTTTATAGTCACATATAACAGGGGACGGACATTACACTTGAAGGGGCTGGACATTACACAAATAGAAATGTATTAAGGTGGTTCGACAGCGGGCGGCCCGCATCTCGAGTTCCGGAAATGCTGATGACTTTCACATGATCTTTTCGGCACGTGCTTATAGTTGAAAATTTACATAAAGAAAAGTTTGATAAGCTTTAGTGTATTATTTGATAGCGCAGTTGGTAGAGTGATAGACTTCTAGGTTCGATTCCCACTCGCATCAAAACGTTTTTTAAAAAATTAATTGTCCGATTTTATTGACTTGTCAATCCATAACGCAGTGATCAAAGGACATGATATGTTTAGTCTTAAATGTAATAATGACTTATAACAGATGCAAGTATAGTCAAGTGACAACTAAACTTTGTTAGGATTTATAGCCTATATGACATATGGCAGCTTTACACACGACAAAAGTAATGCAAAAAGATAGATCCTAAAGGAGCTTTTGTGCATTACTGTTGTCATGTATTAAGCAGTCAAACGTCTTTAAAGATCTACAGGCTATCGTATTCAATGGTCCATTATTAAAGGTTTGACTTATGGTATTATTTAGAGCTGACGGCATTTTAAAGTTGAATTCAAGGGAGGTTACTCGTTTTGTGTTAACATTTTGTCAGAATTTCTGGAAATCATGTATAAAATGTAAATACTACTGTAGATTTTTATTAAATGTTTGTGACTAGTAGAATTAAGTAATATCTATCTTATAAGAGTAAAATTAGTGTATGTTAAAAAGCTAGATTTTTTGTAATTTGAAATTTAGTGACTTTTTCACAATTTGTCTTTTTTGATATATTGATGCTTCCAGAAAATATGTCATGGAGTATTTTTGTTTGCACACTACAACTTATAGTCTCTGTACAGTTTACTTAAGTGTACAGAAATTATTGAGTTATATTATTTTATAAAGAAAATATTCCTGTTTATTAAAAAAGGATTTTTTCTCGACAAAAGGTCCTGTCAGAAAAAAACGGCACTGTAATTATTTTTTATTTTAACGATTTTTCACTCTTCATATGGTATATTTCAATTTAATCAAAGTTTCAAAGAAGTCTGACAGGGAATAAGCAGACCCGCGAACCACCTTAAAAGCTTTTGTTTTCTTAAATTGTTTTGCTCTTTTCTGCTGTTTTAGCAGTCTTTTAAAGCACTTAATGTACACAACAGTCCATAAAAGGCATAATACACATTTTCATTTTTTTCTCAGTTTAAGTCGCTTTTTCTTCGTAATTTACATGGAAGTTGCTGATGATAATCAAAATCTGGTGTTAACATCATTCTTGTCAGAAATAAATAGATTTTAAGATAATTAGAATCTCACAAACATGAAAATTCCATATAAAGTATTTACAAACCCTAACTGTGGGCTTTTAAATTTAATATGACAACAAAGGTCTATATTTACTTAGATAGGAACGGACATTACAGTGCCATGAGTAAATGTTTCCGCAAAGATAATACAGTAACCCCTCCCCCCCTTTTTTTATCTGACCTTTAACAAGAATCACATAACTCTTTTAAAGCAGTTGACAGCTTAATGCAGTGTGAAAGTGACAATGAGCTTGCTGCATCACTTTGTACTGCATTAACCCTTTCCCCAACAGGAGTGACTTTTAGACTTTTAGCGCATTTTATTTATTTCTCCGCTGAAGAAAATAGTTCCAACTTGTACAGTCAGGAATATGTACGATAAGAATTAGTTTATAATTCCTAGCAGAGGGTAGCTTAAAGCAGGCTGAAAGTAAAGCAGAATGCGACTGAAGGTGCATTCTGCTTTACTTTCAACCTGTTTTAATTGGTTACATGCCTTCAAAACAAAAAACAGGTTATTGGGTAAAGGGTTTAGCATCCATCTGTCACATTCTGTTTGAAGGACTACTAAATATGAACTATTATTGATTGGATGAAATAGATTTTACTGTAAAAACATGTACATATCGGCATCTGATCTGCTTAGTCATGACTGTTACCAGATTGACAAATTGACTGATCTTTATGTCTATGTCATAAAAACTGGATAACTGGGACCTGTGCCTTATGGTGGTGATAGCATATTTTCCCATTTTCGCCCATGTGGGATGGAGCTATTCCCCATGTGGAATCACTCTATCCTCCATACCACGTGACGTCTGTTATTGTTTTCCCAGCTTTACCAAACACGCTGCATGACGCGAGTAACTAAACGACGTCATTTATTATGACGTTACTATAAACAACGCCGTGTTTTGGCGGAAAAAAGAGCACAGAAACTGCAATTATTTCATTATTTATACATGTAGTATGTTTTAATGATTTAAATAGGAGAAAAAAAATCCACCATTCGTTTGTTGATGTAGGATAGAATTGTTCTCCCCCTCGGGTCAGAAAATTCACGAAGGGACTCGGCAAGCCTCGTCCCTGCATGCATTTTCTGACCCTCGGGGGAGAAAATTTCTATCCTACATCAACACTCATGGTGGATTCTTATAATCTCGCACCCTGGAGGTCTGGCTTCCTGTCCAAGTCCCCAAATCCCATAGGCCCCCACAAAGGAGATTTTCAATAAACAATGCCCCTCCTGTCAACATTAATTGGACAGATAAAGGGATTAAATAATTTATGATGGGAATTGCATAACATACCCTGGGTCCCCTTCCCCAAGAGGAGGTTGCTAAAAGAGGAGGCTTCTAATAATATCAGTGTACTTCTTAATTAAAGATCATAAGTACAAGTTAATTTCAATCATTATAAATGTATTTGCATTCACAACCTTTTAAAAGGAAACTTATACATTTGTCTCCAACACCAGTTAATTTGACAGAAAAGGGTATTATTTAAATCTTTGATGTTTCCTAACCTTTTAAAGATTATTAAAAAGAGATTTTTGAAACGGTCTTTAGTACAGCTATGTGTAGAAGGGGTTGTAGGGTCTGTCCCCAATGTTGTAATGGCCGTCCCCTCTGCATTAAAGTTGTATAAAAACTTAGTTGAGACAAAAAAAATGATACTTTTCTAAATAATGCTGTTGGTCTCATTAAAAGCAGTCAAAGCATTTATTTTTGTAAATTTGAATTTTTAAACCCAAGTAAATTAGCAATGATCAGTCGATTAAAATTGAATTTTATTTAAATCAAAATCTAAACTCATAAAATCAAAAAAATTCTAACAAAATTGTATTTTGTAGCCCTTCTTCAAAGAATAAACTAATTTCGTCCATAAAGTATCATTATTTACCAACATGTCAGACTTATCATTGATTTATACATCTAAGAGAAAAGTACTATCTTAGGGGACGGATATTACGGGGACGGACATTACGTATAACTTCTTTGGTTTTATTGTAAATAAAAAAACATATTGTGTGCAGGAATTTGAATATGCTTGTTTAATGATGATATACTATCACTGGGCCTAATATAAAGGAACTTTCACATCAGTTTGACCATTGGAAGAAAAGATAGGATTGGGGGACGGACATTACACAATTATGTTTTACGCCCAACCCCATCAGGATGCATAACTTCCAATTTTTTTATCACAGTGTGTATTTTGTAGTATTTTGACAAAGATTTAACTTATTTCATACATAACATATTATTATTTACAGTATCGATGGACACCGATAGCCTCAAAAAACGTAAAAATTTAGTGAAAAGGACCTGTTTGTACGATATCGATGACCAACGGCACGAAGGGCCTCAGAGGTAGTGTGCCGACGCGAACAAGAAAAACAAAATGGCGACCAAATGAGTACACAAGCAAGAGCGAACAGTCCCTAGTTGATTTCTCATCAATAAACCAACATTCTCCTATACTTAATGTATCAAACAAAGCAGCATACATCTAAGCAGCTAAACCTATATTTTTAACTGTTTACGAATAGGAATAACACATGCAAAAGTGTACTAATCAACTGAAATGCATCAATTGTACAGCATATAAAAATAAGATTTAGCTGCCTTGTTTGATACATTAAGTATTGATATATTAAGTAACTCGGAACTGTTCTTTGTTGCTTATGAGCTGATTTGGACGACATATTGGAATTCTTGTTCGCCTAGGCACACTGTCCCTAAGGCCGCTCGTGTCGTTGGCCATCGGTATCGTGAAAACTGGTCGTTTTCGTTTAAATTAAACATTTAGAGTCCACCGCTGGCCATCGATACGGTAACTGAACGTGCTACTTCACTGCCATGACTTCATCAATTTTAAACAATTGTTGTCGGCTGCTTTTATTTCTCAAGCTTATTTTTTAGTTATTTTGACAGAAGAATTATTTAAATGAGTATCAAACAGCTTTGATCCTGAGCAGACGCCGCAAACAATCACTGTACTCGGATTGGTCAGTGAAGTAGTTAGACTTAACATCATGCACGATAAGGGCCAGAACACAGCCCTACTGTAAAAATGTCTCAAAACCTGTTTTGTACACAGAAATCCGATATTCTCCTAAATATTTCTAAAGCACAGGATATCCTTTTACAGTCTCAAATTTTCCGGTTTGCTATTTTCGTCTTTTTATATAACACTTTAGCAAAAGGTAAGACAGGGACGCATTGCTGTGTTGAAAATGTAATTATTTCTCATTTGCAAACGTTTGGATCCCGACCAGACGCCGCGTCACAATGCGTCTGTTCAGAAACCATACCGTTAGACACGCATTTCAAAATTTCGTCAGTCACAATAGTAAAATACCAGACGACATCTTTTTAAAATTGATGACGTCATGACAGTGACTCAGACGTTAAATGCGGCAAAACAGTTTTAAGATATTTACGAGTAACTCGGTGTCTGACTATACAGTGCTTCCTCTCTACAGCGACACCCTATAGGAGAGAAACAATGTGTGCGTTGTACGGAGGGAGTCGTTATAGGGAGAGAAAATGCCTTACATTTGCAAACAGCTTGAATCCAGATCAGACACCGCGTAACGCGGTGTCTGATCTGGATTCAAACTGTGTTTCACTCGTCATTATTTTTTTTTATGTCAAAATGTCCATCATGTCACTTTGAGAAAAACAGCAAACGATATTTCATCAGTAAAAGCGTTAGACATTAGTGTTCTGTTTAGGGAACGGCGATTCAGGCCGTTGTAAGAGGGGGTCGTTGATGAGAGGGCCGTTGTAGAGAGGGAGCACTGTAGTTTTCGTTTTCTGCCTCCTTCAAATGGTCATTGGGCTTGAGTATTTAGTATATCCACGCGTTTGCTGGGGAAGAAGTCCGTTTTGCAGTGCCCCCCCCCCCCCCCAACAAAAACCAAAAAAAAAAAAAAAAAAAAAAAAACCGAGTTAGTGGTTTGTGGCAACAGTTTCGAACCAGTTACCCGGCCACTGACCAAGCTCCAAACTCTTCTTGCCATTTAGATTTAATAATTTTGCCAACATGCTTCAATAACCATTCATTTTCAACTTCATTACATTGTGTTTGCGTTTAAAACTCTTCCATGGACGGAGTCGCATCGAGTCGACATTCAAACAGTTTGGATCCAGATCAGACACCGAGCGACGCGGTGTCTGACCAGAATCCAAACTGTTTGACACTAGTATAGATAAGGCAAACTACCTTAAATCTAATTTTGAAACGATCTTTCAGACAACAACATTGAAGCATACGACATAATAACGGTAAAGGGACAAAAACCTCACGCTTAAATTTGGCACCAAAAGTATTAAGATAAATTAAACGGAAAAAAGAATTACGTGTTCTGCATTGTTCCAAGTAAGAATATTGCGTAGTCAGCGCTCCCCCTCTACAACGACATCCAAATGGAAGACCAAAACCGTGTGTTGTTCGGAGGGAGTCGTTATAGGGAGGAAATTTGCTTACATTTGCAAACAGCTTGAATCCAGATCAGACGCCACGTAGCGGGGAGTCTAATCTGGATTCAAGCTGTTTGTCAGTCGTCATTAAGTGTTTTTCTATCTAAATGTCAAAAATGCAACTTTAAGAAGCAACAGACGACAATTTTAAGCAGACGATATTGCAGCAGTAAAAAGGTTGGACATAAATGTTTCGTTTGGGTAACATAGGCAAGTGTCGTTGTAAGGAGGGAGTCGTTGTTGGGAGGGCCGTTGTAGAGAGGGAGCGTTGTATTTCCCTTTGTTTCAACACCCTAGCAAACCCTGTCGGAATTGAGCAATGGAAATGTTTGTTTACGATGTGTGTGCTTTCTTTTTTCTTTTCTTTTTTTTTAAATGCATTTGATAGATTCTGTGTTAATACTTTTTGTCATATTTGAGTTTTTATACAAAACAATTCCATTTATACTAGGTGCAAGTATGCATGCGCAGACAAGCGGTTATTGTGTCCGAAACAACCCTATACTCCAGGTTACTGTAAAATAATAACTTCTTCCCATCTGTACAAATTTTACTTGTTCTTTTGATTCTGTGTGATTAGAAATTAATAAATAAATTAGTGTGTTCTTTCGTTCCTGTGTGATTGGAAATAAATAAATAATCAGTAACAAATTAATTCTGGTTTCATCTTGCTACATATATAGGGAGATCTGAGCTGGAATGTTTAACCCTTTCATGTTCAAATTATTCGGCAGATTTTTACCCCTTCACCGTTTCATTGTCGTCTGCTTCAATTTCGTTGTCTGCAATGTCGTTTAAAAGTTAAAAATTTAGATAGTATGACTGAAGAAATTTCAAAACGAGTGTCAAACGGTTTGGATCCTGATCAGACGCCGCGTTACGCGGCGTCTGATCAGGATCCAAACTGTTTGCAAACTCGCTTTTAAGCGTCTTTGAGATTGAAAGGGTTAAAACACTTTCAATCTTTTTTGCCAGTTTAAGGAAATCATTATCAATGGCTTGTTCTAAATATGCGTTCTTTTTAATGGAGATCTACTTATAGTCGAAGAGATCAGCTTCAAAATACATGCTCCAATGCATAGTGACGAAAGATTAATTTCAACCATGAAACTAAACATCCATCGCTAAACTCATCACTCAAAACTTGACCCTAGTTTTTAAAAACCATTGGGACTACTAACCCTTTATCTCCACAGCCTGTTCTAGTTTTGAAGACAGGTGGCCACTTAAAGCAGATTGAAATTAAAACAGCGCATATATAGGATATAGAAAACATTTCTTATAAATTATGGTACATGTTTAAGATTGTATAGAGTGAGACTATTTTCTTTAGCGTAGGAATAAATGCGCTAAAATCCGCTTTTATGGAGGGAATGGTTAGAGCAAAATGAAAACAAAGCAGCTTATTTTCCGTGTTTATGATATCGCCCAATTAATCTTCTTTTGAGAAGGTATACACGGTCGCCATGGCTATCAATGAGTCGGATATGTTTTATACTAACAAAAATAAATAAAAAAACCACCTAAGCAACGCCGACAACAACAACAACAAATAAAAGCAACAATATACAGTTTCAACGGTCACTGTCAGGTATTCAGTGACTTAATATTGACTGATTCAGACACTATATGAAATTAATAAGATATTGTAATTTGTAACGCTCGTGGAACGTTGGTATATGCAAATCAGGCTTCCCAAATGAATGTAAGGAAGTGAGTGAATATATCTGTTGTAGGCCATATTGGAATCTAGGCAGATCTGCCTAGGTCAAATTGGAATTCTGATATGGCCTAGGCAGAGGCAATATAAGAATCATATTAAGATTCTTATATGGCAAGGCAGATCTGGAACCTGCCTCGGACATATTAGATTCTAGTTGTTTAAGTAACAATATAGTCTAGATACCAAACTAAAAGGGCCTAGGTATTTGCAACCAAAAACTGCTAAAAATGTAACTACTAAAAAATCACTAGATTCTGATATGGCATATGCAGATTTCGGACCTGTCTAGATTCCAATATGGCCTACGACATATAGCACAATAAACACCGCTTGGTGCATGTGAGCTGAAGCTTTGCATAGAAAGGGTACATGTATGTTGTTGCTGTGTCTCTCGGTTTGCACGTTACAATATCATTGCTTTTCGAACAGTCTGGAGCAAGATCAGACGCCGAGTTCCTCGGCGTCTAGGTCTAGATCCATGATGTTCGCACATCAACCAGTATTTTTGAAACTGTATAAAAACGAAATCTACTACAAAAAAACCGACAAAACTAAAAGCCACAACAAAATGTTCAACACGAAAGGACAGTAGATACATGTCAGATAATGATAATAATTATAGCATAGACACACAAAAAATAATGTCAGTATACAGTACAACCTTTCTATACCAGCCATTTAATTAAGTTAATTATTTTATTTTTAAGACATGTGGCTGCTTAAAGCAACGTGAACGTAAAACAGAAAGCTCATTTCAGAACAGAAAAGAAAGCTCCTGAAATGCATCATTTTTATCACATACAAAAATAATATTTAGATAAAATAATGTAAGCTACTAAGTTTGATACATCAAGCATTGAAAATAGTTGGTTTAATGAAGTCGCAATATTGGAATTCCTGTATCGCTATGGCACAGGCCCTTCGAAGTTGGACGCGTATCTGCCAAGCGATATCGTGCAAACAGGTCGTTTTGTGTAAATTGTCACGGACGCTGGCCTCCGATACATTATCTGAACACGCAACAGATTTAAGTTTAACAAAACGTAACAAACAACAACAAAGAATGTATACTACCGTTTCCTGTGGCATAATCTGTGTGTGGGAAATATGAATCAGTAAAGCCCTTCGTTTGCGACCAGAATAATTATAATGAGAGATATCTATTATATCAACCCTTTTGTGCCTACGCCCATGTATATATGTTACAGTCAATCTGTGTAATCAGTCATTACACGTAATGACTAGTCAATCTGTGAAATGACTTTCTCACATAGTCCTTTAATGTACAATTTATGATAATTATACAATGATATTTTTCAAAGGTCAAAAAGTCCATGCACAAAACACCACAATCTCACTACAAAACCACTCAATTTGTCAAAATTATTTTTTAAAAATAAAAATAAAACAAAATATAGCCTGTAGCTTTACATGAAAATTATTCAATTCTTTCCTATGTTCAGGGTTCAAGGTCTTAAACATCATTTCACAAATTGACTGAAAAAGGTATGAAATAAATGTGGTGTTTTGTGCAGGAAATCTTTGAACTTTTAAAAAATAGCATTGTCTATCATCATAAATAGTATCATGACTAAAGATTATTATTATTATTAATTGTAAACGCGTTTAATGTGGAAGAATGACGTCTTCTCCACTATAGCACGTAAAGGGATAAGCTTTATCCTGTGTGTTTTAATTGCATAACAGATACATGTTATTAAGTATGAGAATTACTACAAAATAATAACCACTATAAATACTACAGTGTGTGCTTTGTAAAGGATTAACTCTTTCACTGCCAATGGCGCCATAATGCGACTTTGCAAACAGTTTGGATCATGATCAGGATCTTAACTGTTTGACACTCGTGTCGATGTTTCTTCAGTAAAACTGCTCTAAATCTGACATGACAAAATATTGTAGACGACACTATGAATGCAGACGATAATTTGGCGGCGAGATTGTTAAAGCAGACGATAAAACTTGCTAGTGGAAGAGTTACTTTTTTGTCTTTTAATCTTAAGTACGCAATGGTCGAATGTGTGAAGCCTGTTGCAAAAATTAATAGTTTAATCCTAATCAGACGCGACGGTAACTCGGCGTATCATTTAGTCAGATCAGAACTGTTTGAAACAGTTTCAAACTCTTAAAAAGCATATACATGTACGGCTAATGTTACAGCCACTAAGAAATACAAGTATATCAATTGGTGGTTTAGAGACAGCTGACGGCTTCAAGCAAGATCAAAATAAAGCAGAAAGCTCCTAAATCTACTTTCATCTTGCTTTTAAAAGCAGTCACATGCTTTTAACACACAATAATGAATCTTAAATAGAAAGGTTTACCTGTATTTTTACAATGAATTGAGTAGGGAGAAAGAGAGAGATACAGATAGAGACAGACAGGGAGGCAGACAGACAGACAGACAGACAGAGAATCAGACAGACAGACAGACAGAGACAGATAGAGGCAGACAGAGAATCAGACAGACAGACAGACATAGACAGAAATGCATACACACAGACAGTGACGGACAAGCAGGCAAATGGTATGGGGCGCCTTCTGGTTGGTTAAAATATAGATCCGAGACTGGCTTTTACGACATAATAATGTTTGTATAAATTCGGTTTGTGAATGGATCGCGCAAACAATTCCGAACATAACGACATTATTGTTCCTGGAACGTAACAAGTCATAACCTGACAGTGCAAAGTCCACTGTTTGCAGTGGCTAAATCCCGACAAGACATAATATTGATTGGTGTTTGGCTTGTACAGTAAAACTTCTCTATCACGACCATTAACACGAAGGCTTATTGATTGTATACTAGACAAGTGACAGCTTAAGGCAAGGTGGCAATAAAACAGAAAGCTCCTAAAGGAGCTTTCTGTTTTATAGTCACCTTGCTTTAAGCAGTCATATATGATGAGAATTGAATAAAGATTATAATCATATATCGCGATTTAAGCAGTCACCTGTCGTTAACACATAATAATTAACACAATGTTTTAGCCGTAATAGGGAGGTTTTACTGTACTTCTCCCCCCATTCTCTACCAGATTATCGCCTCTTTATATCCCACACACCTTTCTACCTTGCAGCAGAATAAACGCAATACAGAAATACCCATTTGTAGTTAGAAACTGTGTGTAGGTCTTCTGTTTAATATTTAGACAGTCTACACCGTCGGCAAGTTGACAATTTCCGACTTTGATATTTAATGTGGCCGACGTGTCTAGACGTGGTTATTAGTTCATTACAATATGTATTACAATTATTTATATATTTATTACCGATAGCCATGTATATATGTTGCATGTTTGTATGCTTGAACTCTTCAGTAGAGTCTTGTGGAGGGTATAAGAAGTTAATAAGTGCCTGGTTAAAGACAATTAGGAATACGACCCGTGGCCCAGGAACTGGGAATTTTCACATCGAATCACCGGAATTGGAAAGCTTGCGGGTAACAAAATACATACATGTACCACCAAATTGTATCAATTTATTACACTTATCAACGAGTGTTTCAATTTATTTGACCAGCTGCATACTATTCACAAATGTATAGTGTTCCTGGTTTGACTTATCGATGGTTTGTGCCCTGCCTAACACATATGGTTTAGGAGGACATTATTGTGAATTTCTTGGTGATAATTGGGAAAACAATATATATTTTGCCGTTGGGAACATAGCCAAATGACGACTATTAAATCAGCCGATAATGCCATGAGAGACAATATCGTCAGCTCTTATCTCTAAATCTAATAACACCAGCACTGTTAATGATTTCACATGTCGTTGACTGTATTATTACCCAAGTACTGTTATATATACAACATGTCATTGACTGTAGTATAACCACAACACTGTTAAAGATATCACATGTCATTGACTGTATTTTAACCCTAGTACTGTAATAAATATAAACATGTCATTGACTGTATTATAACCCCAGTACTGTTATAAATATCACATGTCATTGACTGTATTACAAACCCAAAAACTGTTATAGATATCACATGTCAGTGACTGTATTATAACCCCAGTACTGTAATTTATAACATGTTATTGACAGTATTATAACCCCAGCAATGTAAAATATATCACATAACATTGACTGTATTATAACCCGAGCATTGTTGTAAATATAAACATGTCATTGACTGTATTATAACCCCAGTACTGTTATAGATATCACATGTCATTGACTGTAGTACAACCCCAGTGCTGTTATAGATATCACATGTCAATAACTGTATTATAACTCCAGTACTGTCATTGACTGTTTTATAACCCCAGTACTGTTATATATCACATGTCATTGACAGTATTATAATTTATGACCCCAGTACTGTTATATATCACATGGCATTGACAGTATGATAACCCCAGAACTGATATAGATATCACATGTCATTGACAGTATTATAACCCCAGTACTGTTATATATATCACATGGCATTGACAGTATGATAACCCTAGTACTGTTACATATATCACATGGCATTGACAGTATGATAACCCCAGCACTGTTATAGATATCACATGTCATTGACTGTATGAAAACCCAGCACTGTTATAGATATCATATGTCATTGACTGTATTATAACCCCAGTATTATTATTTAGGAAATCACATGTCATTGACTGTATTATAACCCCAGTATTATTATTTAGGAAATCACATGTCATTGACTGTATTATAACCCCAGCTCTGTTATAGATATCACATTTAATTGACCGTATGATAACTGCAGCACTGTAATGGATATCACATGTCATTGATTGTATGATAACCCCAGTTCTGTTTAAGATATCACATGTCATTGACTGAATAATAACCCCAGTACTGTAATAGATATCACATGTCATTGACTGTATGATAACCCAAGAACTGTTGTAGATATCACATGTTATTGACTGTAATATATCCCCAGCACTGTTGTAGATATTGCATGTCATTGACTGTATGATAACCCTAGCATTGTTATAAATATCACGTGTTATTGACTGAATGATAATCCCAGTACTGTTCAAGATATCACCTTTCATTGATTGAAATATAACCCTCGCACAGTTATAGATTTCACATGTCATTGACTGTTTTATAACCCCAGTACTTTTATAGATATCACATGTCATTGAATGTATGATAACCCTATCACTGTTATAGATATCACGTGTTATTTACTGTATGATAACCCCAGTACTGTTATAGATATCACATGTCATTGACTGTATGATAACTCCAGCACTATTATAGATATAAACATGTCATTGACTGTATTATAACCCCAGTACTGTTATAGATATCACATGTCATTGACTGTATGATAACCCCAGTAGTGTTATAGATATCACATGACATTAACTGTACGATAACCACAGCATTGTTATAGATATCACATGTCATTGACTGTATGATAACACTAGCACTGTCATAGATAAAACATGTCATTGACGATATATTAACCCCAGTACTTTTATAGATATCACGTGTCATTGACTGTATGTATGATAACCTCAGTACTGTTATAGATATCACCTGTCATTGACTGTTTGATAACCCCAGCACTGTTATAGATATAACATGTCATTGACTGTATGATAATTCCAGTACTGTTATAGATATAACATGTCATTGATTGTTTGATAACGGCAGCACTGTTATAGATATCACATGTCATTGACTGTATGATGACTCCAGTACTTTTATAGATAACACATGTCGTTGACTGTATGATAACCCCAGTACTGTTATAGATAGCACATGTCATTGACTGTATGATAACCTAAATAATGTTATAGATATAACATGTCATTGACTGTTTGATAACGCCAGAACTGTTATAGAAATAAAATATCATTGACGGTATTATAACCCAAGAACTGTTATAGATATTCCGTGTCATTGACTGTATGATAACTCCAGTACTGTTATAGATATCACATGTCATTGACCGTATTATAACGCTGGTACTGTTATAGATATCACATGTCGTTGACTGTATGATAACCCCAGTACTGTTATAGATAGCACATATCATTGACTGTATGATAACCCCAGTACTGTTATAGATATAACATATCACTGACTGTATGATATCCCCAGTGCTGTTATAGATATAACATATCACTGACTGTATGATAACCCCGGTATTGTTATAGATATAACATGTCATTGACTGTTTGATAACCGTAGCACTGCTATAGATATCACATACCATTGACTGTATGATAACCCCAATACTGTTATAGATATAACATGTCATTGACTTTATAATTACCCCAGTATTGTTATAGATATCACCTGCCATTGACTGTTTGATAACCCCAGGACTGTTATCGATATAACATGTCATTTATTGTATGATAACCCCAGTACTGTTATAGATATAACATGTCATTGACTGTATGATAACCCCAGTACTGTTATAGATAACACATATCATTGACTGTATGATAACCCCAGTATTGTTATAGATATAACATGTCATTGACTGTATTATAACCCCATAACTGCTATAGATATCACATACCATTGACTGTATGATAACCCCAGTACTGATATAGATATAACATGTCATTGACTGTATGATAACCCTACTACTGTTATAGATATCACATATCATTGACTGTATTACAACCCCAGTACGGTTATAGATATAACATGTCATTGACTGTATGATAACCCCAGTACTGTTATTGATAACACATATCATTGGCTGTATGATAACCCAAGCATGGTTATAGATATAAACATGTCATTGACTGTATTATAACCCCAGTACTGTTATATATCATATGTCATTGACTGTATGATAACCCCAGTAGTGTTATAGATATCACATGACATTAACTGTACGATAACCACATCATTGTTATAGATATCACATGTCATTGACTGTATGATAACACTAGCACTGTCATAGATAAAACATGTCATTGACGATATATTAACCCCAGTACTTTTATAGATATCACGTGTCATTGACTGTATGTATGATACCTCAGTACTGTTATAGATATCACCTGTCATTGACTATTTGATAACCCCAGCACTGTTATAGATATAACATGTCATTGACTGTATGATAATTCCAGTACTGTTATAGATATAACATGTCATTGATTGTTTGATAACGGCAGCACTGTTATAGATATCACATGTCATTGACTGTATGATGACTCCAGTACTTTTATAGATAACACATGTCGTTGACTGTATGATAACCCCAGTACTGTTATAGATAGCACATGTCATTGACTGTATGATAACCTAAATAATGTTATAGATATCACATGTCATTGACTGTTTGATAACGCCAGAACTGTTATAGAAATAAAATATCATTGACGGTATTATAACCCAAGAACTGTTATAGATATTCCGTGTCATTGACTGTATGATAACTCCAGTACTGTTATAGATATCACATGTCATTGACCGTATTATAACGCTGGTACTGTTATAGATATCACATGTCGTTGACTGTATGATAACCCCAGTACTGTTATAGATAGCACATATCATTGACTGTATGATAACCCCAGTACTGTTATAGATATAACATATCACTGACTGTATGATATCCCCAGTGCTGTTATAGATATAACATATCACTGACTGTATGATAACCCCGGTATTGTTATAGATATAACATGTCATTGACTGTTTGATAACCGTAGCACTGCTATAGATATCACATACCATTGACTGTATGATAACCCCAATACTGTTATAGATATAACATGTCATTGACTTTATAATTACCCCAGTATTGCCTAGTATTGTTATAGATATCACCTGCCATTGACTGTTTGATAACCCCAGGACTGTTATCGATATAACATGTCATTTATTGTATGATAACCCCAGTACTGTTATAGATATAACATGTCATTGACTGTATGATAACCCCAGTACTGTTATAGATAACACATATCATTGACTGTATGATAACCCCAGTATTGTTATAGATATAACATGTCATTGACTGTATTATAACCCCATAACTGCTATAGATATCACATACCATTGACTGTATGATAACCCCAGTACTGATATAGATATAACATGTCATTGACTGTATGATAACCCTAGTACTGTTATAGATATCACATATCATTGACTGTATTACAACCCCAGTACGGTTATAGATATAACATGTCATTGACTGTATCATAACCCCAGTACTGTTATTGATAACACATATCATTGGCTGTATGATAACCCAAGCATGGTTATAGATATAAACATGTCATTGACTGTATTATAACCCCAGTACTGTTATATATCATATGTCATTGGCTGTATGATATCCTCAGTACTGTTATAGATATCACAATCTTTTCAAGACTGTTCCAAAGAGATGTCACAAGACAGGATTAGATGGAGAAATAGATCATTATTGTAATTTTAGAATCTGACTTACGACAATTTTTGTCGTACGACGTTTCATAAATATGGGCAACAAGACTTTATTCACACAGTAAATATAGATGAAATATGGCATGCATGGATTTCCAGAAATACATTAGTTATATGTATATGTTTATAGATTGTGCAACTTTATTGAATCAATATTGGAACACGCCGTATTGACATTGGGCTTAAAGGTCAAATAAGTACAGCACAACATTCATCGGTTCTACAACCAACCTCAAATAAAGGTAACAAACGGTTTGTAAAGCAGGTGACAGTTTGATGAAGGGCAAACGCAATGCAAAGAGCTCCTTCATGAGTACTTTTGGTCTTGTAAATCGGATTATGATATGTTTCGGATTGAATACAAGTCATAATCGATCATAATTGATTTTCTGACACGTGTAAAATTGAATTATGAATGGAAATGTTTGTCGGGTACTCCTGTGTTTAGCTTTCGCTCTGTTTTCTAAAATATTTACGAATACAGTCCAGTCAACTGCTATAATAAATAATTATATGGATTATATGAGCTGTACCATAAGAAAACCTGCCTTAACTCTTTGAACCCTAGTCCCGCATATAGGCGTCCTTTTCAAACAGTGTACATGTGAGGAGTACACTTGTCCAGTGCAAACAGTGAAGACCCAGATCAGAGGGCTCCAAAAGGAGCCCTCTGATCAGGGTCTTAACTGTTTGTCATAATGCCAAGCATTGATAAAAAAAACCCTTAAAAGTCAGAAATGGACTAGACTAAAATGGCAACTGGAATTGTCCATTTACAGTTTCAGGGAGGAAAGAGTTAATTAATGCATTGCAAACAGTGTAGTGCAAGACCAGCCACCGCGTCAAAGATGCGGTGGCTGGTCTTTATCTACACTGTTTGACACCTACATGCGTTTAAAGTATTCCATGTAGCTGTATTATATATGGTATTTGTTAGTGTAGACCGAACTCAGATACAGGGCCTAGGTTGACAACAATGCTTGGTCTGTACAATGCTGTAATGTAATAAGGCAGGTTTTGTGATGACACTGCTCATATATTCTATACTGTGTACAAACGGAATATTACTATACTTTGCATATCTTATGCACCGGATCACTCGAGTTGTGTGTGTAAAGGCTATATCCAACGAGACCGTAGGTCGAGTTGGATATAGCCTTTACACACACAACGCAGGCCCGTAGCCACGCTGAGGCACACCGAGGCACTTGCCTCGGTGAAATTTTGAAAAGTGACAAAAAATAAAATGAAACAATTTTCGAAATTTGAATTAGAAATCTATTAAAAATGTATTAAAATCACTCAGAGTGATTATAAAACATGTTATTTAGTAAAAAGTATCTTCTCAAGTTACATTCAATCACGTATGATTAGATCAACCAGCCTCTGCTAGGAGATTGGCGTTGGCCTATGCAACGCCATAGAATATGCATCGGATCCGTGACGTCATACAATTTTTTACGCGCGCGCACACCGGTTTCCGCATGGTGGATCTGGAAACTTATCGATGCCGAATCGGTCTTTTTAAAGGTTGCTCGACTACGCTCGATCTGGAAATGCTGCGGGTGATGGGCGTTGTAGGTTTTTGTAGGGCTGCTGTTGTTCATGGCGGGCATAGATCTCAACCAAGGGCCTTTCCCCATTGATCAGGTATTTCAGGGCGTAGCCAGCGATACGCACTTACGCACGTGCGTAACATCAATTTGAAAAATGAAAAATCAAACAGGGCCAAAAATGTCATAAAAATCGAAAGCTAAGCGGGGTAAGACCATAATGTCTAAATGAAGATTTCAAACACTTCAGAGCTCACCATTTCATTTATAATTTCCGTTTTTCTCCCGGGGGAGAAGCCCCGGACCCCCCACCAGGATTTGTTAATATCCCGTTTCTGAATTGCAATAACTTGATAACTACAAAGACGACGCTGCAAATCTACAGTACTGCATGTACTCTCTCGTATGTCTAAAGGTCGAATAGCTCTAACAGAAGTGGACGTAAGTGGCAAAATAATGTTAGATCTATGTCTTATAATTATAACGCAGCTTTGGTAAAATTCTATGGTTTACATCAGTCTTATTCAGTGTCCCAAACATACTTCAGAGCTCACAATTTCAGTTCTATTTTCCAATTTTCTGCAGGGGGAGCACCCCCGGCCTTTAGCATTTGTCATACTCAAATTTCCGAAACACCTGCGTGTACCATTTCGCAGTCTAAAATCTAACGTGCTTCATATACCTCTCGTGCGTCTAATAGTTCAATATTTCTATCAGAAAACACTGTTAGTCACACAAATATATAACAGAGATTTGACATTTTGGGTTGTACACAAAGATCGTATAATTACTATTCAGTGTCCAAACTCCCTCCAACTACACTTCAGAGCTCACTATTTCAGTTCTAATTTCCAATTTTCTCCCACGGGAGGACCCCGGACCCCAAACCAGCATTTATCAACTTCAAGTTTCAGAAAATCAAGAACTGAGTACTTACAAAGTCGGCAGCTTAAACACAACAGTGTTACATGTACCTCTCGTACATCTAAAAGTTGAATATTTCTAGCAGAAAACAATTTTAGTCACAAAACAATGTTATGTATAATATGACGGAGATTTTAATAAAATTGTATGGTTCACATAAGTCGTATTCAGTGGCCCAAATATCTCCAACTACACTTCAGAGCTCACTATTTCAGTTCTAATTTCCATTTTTCTCCCTGGGGAGGACCCCGGACCCCCACTAGCATTTGTAAAGTTCAGGTTTCAGAAATTCAAGAACTAAGTAACTACCAAGTCGGCAGCTTGAAATCTACAGTCTTTCAGTAACTGTTTGTCATAATGCCAAGCATTGATAAAAAAAACCCTTAAAAGTCAGAAATGGACTAGACTAAAATGGCAACTGGAATTGTCCATTTACAGTTTCAGGGAGGAAAGAGTTAATTAATGCATTGCAAACAGTGTAGTGCAAGACCAGCCACCGCGTCAAAGATGCGGTGGCTGGTCTTTATCTACACTGTTTGACACCTACATGCGTTTAAAGTATTCCATGTAGCTGTATTATATATGGTATTTGTTAGTGTAGACCGAACTCAGATACAGCGTCTGGTCTGGATTCAAACTGTTTGCAAAGTCGCCTTTTGGGGCCATTGTCAATGGAATACTTTTGCGTTTACTTTCCTTTAAACGGGAAAGAATAACGAATTCCCCTCTGTATAACGTTTTTCAAGTATGGTTATTGCCCTATTATTTTATTTTCCTTAATTGGGTCGATAACATAACACGTGTGCGTTATTCAATCAACAGGTGCACATATACAGTGGAGAAGACGTTATTTTTCCCAATAAACGCGTTTACGCCAAAACTATTACATGTATTTCCATTGCAAACAGCTTGGAGCCAGATCAGACGCCGGGTAACCCGGCGTCTGATCAGTCTCCAAACTGTGTGTCACTCAGATTAACATGAATAATCAGAATTGTCGAAACGTCTTTTTTTCTACGTTTTAATGCGATGCGTTTGCGTTTCGTTTGCGAATAAACGGGAAATAATAACGTATTCTCTACGGTACAGTTGAGAAGACGATTTTCTTTCCTGTAAACGCATATGAAACGCAAACGCAATGCATTAAAATGTCGTAAATGACAAAGGTTTTTCTCCAATTTCTCACGAATTATTTAAACTTCAGCGGCAAACATTTTGGAGTCTGATCAGACGCCGTTAACCCTTATCCTGCGGTGATATCGTCTGCTTCGAAATTGTCGTCTGCAAAATTTGTTAAATTTAGATTGATACATTTTTTAAGTAAAGAAACCTAAAAATGAGTGACAAACAGTTTGAATCCAGATCAGACGCCGCGTTACGCGGCGTCTGATCTGGATCCAAACTGTTTGCAAAATTCAATAAAGTCGCGATCAGCAGGCAAAGGGTTAATTGAGAAATAACGTCTTCTCCACTGGATGTCGATGGTCCAATAAGAAGGAATAAGTAGCCTTTGGAAAATTGTTAGTTTTGTACAACAGTACTTAGCGGGCACTCGATGGAATTATTATTATTATTTATATTTGTTAGTTATGATTGTTCGTCGCTTTTAACAGTATTTCAGTCATATCGCGACGTCCAGCTAATTACAGGTGGGGAAAGACCACAGAAGCCCTTTTATGCACTGTTTTATGCACAAATCGACGACTGGGTAGAACCACCGACCTTCCGCAAGCCAGGTGGAAGGCTTCTCCACATTATCGATGAAAAATACATGTCTCTTTCCTTAGACTCTTTCGCGGCCAAATTAATCGTGATATTTTTACCCCTTCACCGTTTCATTGTCGTCTGCTTCAATATTGGTGTTTGCAAGATCGTTACAGAGTCAGATTAAATGAAGTATGACTTAAAACATACCGATAGAGTGTCAAACAGTTTGGATCCTGATCAGACGCCGCGTTACGCGTTGTCTGATCAGAATCAAAACTGTTTGTAAAGTCACCTTTTGGCACCGTTGGCAGTGAAAGGAAATGCAGGACAAAATTTAATGCAGAAAGCTAAAAGATTTAAAAAAGCTTCCGTTATTGTATCAGACTCTTAGAACACCTGAGTGACCGACTTACATGATAGCCTTATACAGTTATTTTATTTACCCATTACCTCATAAATACGCCTTTTTACGCCGTTTATTTTTTCTTACACTGAAGGAAATATTTCTACTTCATACGGTCATAAATGTGAACCATTAGAAATATTTTCTTTATCCTAGCAGATGTTAGCTTAAAGCAGGCTGAAAGTAAAGCAGAATGCGCATTATGGTGCATACTGCTTTACTTTCAACCTGCTTTAAGTGGTCACCTATCTTCAAAACTAGAAACGGGCTATGGGGAAAATTTGTTAAAAGAAATAAACAAATTTATTTGAAATTATTAATATTTCATGATCGCATATCGACTATTACGAAAGGAAGTGACAGGACTGTCATACGTTGATCATAAAAAATCTAAGATTTCCAAATTTTCTATTTTTCACAAACGATTAAAAGAATCGCATCTTTAACCCTTTACCCCATAATCTGTTTCTAGGTTTTGAAGACATGTGGCCACTTAACACTTAAAGAAGGTCGAAAGTAAATCAGAATGTACCTTAAGGCGCATTCTTTTTTACTTTCAGTCTGCTTTAAACTGCCATCTGCTAGGATAAAAAATAGTTCATCTGGTGCATATTCATGAAAACGGGGTTAAATGCGCTATTCGTGTGTGTTTGTGTTCAAAGCCATCTTTTCACAGCCATGCCATTTATAAAACATAGATCTACACAAAAATAAGAATACACATTATTTCAATAAAATCCGAATATTATGGGGGGGGGGGGGGGGGGGTCCGTAATCCCATAGAATATGTATAAGAAAACTCCGAATATTTCGGAAAATATCGGAGAAATGCCAGCCCTGCAATTGTTTCAATACGCTAAATTGTAAATTCCATATGTAACCGGCACCTGACAAGATAAGCGCATGTTTAGCTCAAAAATATTTATATAATAGCAATCCTTTTCAAACATTGCAAAACATTTTCATTTAACTTAGCCCTGAAGTGGTCGATGTAAATAAACTTACCTTAAATGAAGTTGATATCACTCGTAATAATATAGATCCGTAATCACAGGTGCCACTGCTTTGGCGTGTTACTCCCAAAAACGGAAAGAGCGAAAACAAGTTATCCCACACTTCACACAAAGTCGAAAACCGTCACATTATTTCCTTCTTATTTTGTAACTGAAAATAAATTTAATACAAGTGTAATTTATTGTCAAATTTATTTTCCGAATGAACTTGTTTTAGTTCAATTTCCGTATAACACAGGATGTATTTTTTCTCGTCTTAAACACCCTGTCTCATCGTTGCGAGAGACCGAAAGACTATACTATGGGCGGGTATTATCGTGACGGCGCACCCGCATTCATTCACTTACGGTATTGTTGTAAAATTCCAATTAGAAGCTACATATTGCTATTGAAAATTCTGTATTAGTTGAGACCAGCTAAGTGCACTCAGGCGAAACGGGTAGATCGCGCTCCTTTCAGTAGTGGACTTTGACGCATTGCTATAGGGATCCTATTATAGATACCGTGGAGAATACGTATTTCTTTCCCGTTTAAACGCAAACGAAACGCAAACGTATCGCAATAAAACGTAGAAAAAGAAAACTTTTCGACAATTTTGACTAATCATTTTAATCTGAGTGTCAAACAGTTTGGAGCCTGATCAGACACCGGGTTACCCGGCGTCTGATCTGTCTTCAAACTGTTTGCAATGGAAATAATAGTTTAAGCGTAAACGCGTTTATTGGGAAAGAATAACGTTTTCTTCACTGTGCGCATGTGTCTTAACCTATTACTATTTTCGTCAGTGTAGGAATAAACGAAAGACGTATTTATGGGGTAATAGGTAAAGTTAAGACTCTTAACCTATTATTATACATACATACACATATACGCATTAACGCCTCTATTTCATACATACACTGTATAGTTCTGCTTTATACAGTCATGAATATGCACAATACGAAATATATTCTTTATCCTAACATACTCTAAATCAGACTGAAAGTAAAACAAAGTTTAAAAACATTAAGGCGCTTTCTGCTTTACTTTCAATCTGCTTTAAGCAGACATAATTTCAAAACTTAAAACAGAATATGAGGTACATGTAATGGGTTAGAGCAGACTGAAAGTCTATTTTTACAGTAAAACCTCTCTGTTACGACAATCAAAACGAAGGCTAATAGATTGTTTAAAAGACAGATGGCAGTTTAAAGCAAGGTGAACGTAAATAAGAAATCTCCTTCTTTAAGCAGTCACCTGCGGTAAACGCCTAATAATCTAACATAAAGTAGTTTTGTGGTCGAAATAGAGATAATTTTACTCCTAATAATTTAATACAATTTTGTGGTCGAAATAGAGATAATTTTACTCCTAATAACTTAATACAATTTTGTGGTCGTAATAGAGAAAATTTACTGTACATAGGGCCGCAGGTTTAGGTCTCATCCGAAACCTGTTATATTCTACATTTTATTGCATTGTATTTCCGTTTAGTTTTGTTGAAAAGTAGACAGAAAATAAACATATTTCCCATTCATGTTACAGTGGAGAATATGTTATTCTTTCCCGTTTAAACGCAAACGTACGCAAACGCAAAGCACTAAAACGTAGAAAAGAACAACTTTTGGACAATTCTGATAATTTTTGTTTATCTTGGTGGCAAACAGTTTGGAGCCTGATCAGACGCCGGGTTACCCGGCGTCTGATCTGGCTCCAAACTGTTTGCACTGCAAATAATAGTTTTAGCGTAAACGCGTTTATTGGGAAAGAATAACAGATTCTCCACTGTACCATTGCACATGTACAGTAAAACTTCTCTACAACAACCACTAAACCGAAGGCTAATTGATTGTATAAAATATATGTCACAGCTGAAAGCAAGGTGGCAGTAAAACAGAAAGCTCCCGAAGGAGCTTTCAGTTTTACTGTTACCTTGATTTAAGCAGTCTCTTAGTGTAAACACCTAATATTTAGCAAAGTGTTGTGATCGTAATAGAAAGGTTTAACTGTATACGCTATATATAAACTATGAACTTGGATCAACCCCATCGTTTGATGCTAACAAAAACATAAAAATATTATTTCAGACAAGAAAAACACACGCAAACCGTCTGTATAACATAAATGACACAACACATCTATGAAAGAAATATCTTCGGACTTAAAAAAAAAAATCAATCTCATAGTTAGATTTAACCCTTTCGACACATTTTGTCTGTTTCAATAGTGTTTTCAAAATTAGATTTATGGTAGTGTGACGTAAACAATTTCGATACGATAGTCAGTTTGAACCCTGAAAAGATGCCGCGTTACGCGAGGTCTGATCAGGATTCAAACTGTTTGCAAAAACGACTTTATGCGACTTCGGCGCCGAAAGAGTGAACTAATTGAGCCCTAGTGACGCATAAAAGCATGCGTCCTTTACCAAATGTGTACGTGTGAAGGGTACACTTGTCCTATGCAAACAGTGACGTCCCTGATCAGAGTGTCCATTGAAAGTTTCAGGGGATAATGAGTTAATGCATAACAAACAGTTTGGTCCTGATTAAAATACGAGTTTCGGCGTCTGCTCAGGATCCTAACTGTTTGCCAATGTTAGTCACGTCCCGTTTAAAAATACCATTCACATTCTGATAGGGCGCAAACTTCCGACAGAATCTTAATTCGAGCTTGAAAAATTGTCGAGTAAATGTAATTGGGCGTCTGATACAGTGGAGAATCTGTTATTCTTTCCCGTTTAAACGCAAACGTACGCAAACGCAAAACACTAAAACGTAGAAAAGAACAACTTTTGAACAATTCTGATATTTCATGTTTATCATGGTGGAAAACAGTTTGGAGCCAGATCAGACGCCGGGTTACCCGGCGTCTGATCTGGCTCCAAACTGTTTGCAATAGAAATAATAGTTTTAGCGTAAACGCGTTTATTGGGAAAGAATAACGTTTTCTCCAGTGAAAGATGTTCTTATTTCACGTTTAAACAGAAAGGAAACACCAACGCATCTTACATTAGCGTGAAGAAAATTACATTGTTTGGACAATTCTGAATTTTGTTTTAATCAGATTAGCAAACTCCACAGTACAATAGCGATACTACAGGAATGTATGTTTCTATATACACGAAGTTTAACCATTCATCATGCTCATATACATGTAATACAACACCTCAACACTCTACTCCATAGCCTGTTTCTAGTTTTGAAAATAGATGACTATACTTAAATCAGGTTAAAAGTAAAACAGAATGCGCCTTCAGGCGCATTCTGCTTTACTTTCAGCCTGCTTTAAGCTATAATCTCCTAGAATAAATAAAACATTCCTTATGATACATATTCATGACTGTTTCAATCGAAATTATTTTCTTCAGCGTAGGAATAATATTAATGCCCTAAAAGGCGCGTCTATAAGGGAAAGGGTTAATATTGCACAAACCGGGCCTACACACGCGCAACTGGAGGTACCCGAGTACACGTTTCAATTTTCTCTATTGGGGAAGACATTTTCTTTCCGTCTTTGAACAACGAAACTGCAGTAATGCTGAAATTGAAAATATGGAGCAATTTTACAATTAGTCCGCCACCAAAAATGTCATTTTTTTATGTTCAGGTTAATGTCACAAGAAATTCTTGAAGTGGCCAGAGTATTGTCAAAATAAATGGCCACGCTAATGTCACAACAAATGGCCAGTTAATTTCTACGAAAATACCAAAAATGGATGTGGACAGATTCTAAAGTTAACCTTAACGCTAAGCCTATATTTTGGTGGCGAACTAATTGTAAACCCTAGCCGAAAATATGCCTAAAACCATATTTTGCATCGTAAACAGATTCAAGCTCGATCGGCAGTGGAGTTTCATCTGATCAGTTTGTAGACCACAAACGCACTTGTCGGGGAGAAATGGCGTTTTTCCCCTGTTATAAAAAACGTCCGGCAAAACCGACCACCAAAATATATTTGGCTGAATGAATGGTTTCGGTTTTCGTCCGTATATGTGAAGTGTCACCACCCAGGGATGCACCATCCAACCATCCTTCATATTTTCAGTCTGTTGTTTACAGTGGAGAATCTGTTATTCTTTCCCGTTTAAACGCAAACGTACGCAAACGCAAAACACTAAAACGTAGAAAAGAACAACTTTTGGACAATTCTGATAATTCTTGTTTATCTTGGTGGCAAACAGTTTGGAGCCTGATCAGACGCCGGGTTACCCGGCGTCTGATCTGGCTCCAAACTGTTTGCACTGCAAATAATAGTTTTAGCGTAAACGCGTTTATTGGGAAAGAATAACAGATTCTCCACTGTAACCCCTTCAGTGACATGACGTTATCTGCCTTAACCCATTAACCCGTATTTGAATTAAATACACCTTTTTACACATTTCGTATATTCCTCCACTGAAGAAAATAGTTCCAATTTATACAGTCCTGAATATGTAAACTAAGAAACATTTGTTACATTCTAGCTTATGGTAGCTTAAAGCAGGTTGAAAGTATACAGAATGCGCCTTAAGGCGCATTCTGCTTTACTTTTAACCTGCTTCAAGTAGTCACCCATCTTAAAATGCGTTAAATAATAATAGTCGTCTGCTTTTATTTCTCAATTTAGAATTTTAGGTAAATTGATTAAAATGAAAACATGACGAGTACCAAACAGCGTGATCCTGGTCAGACGCGGTGTCTGCAGTATCCATACTTTTTCAATTAAACAATTTAGTCGGGACAATGCAGTGACGGGGTTAAATTTGTAATAAACTGTAATAGTGCAAGTACAATTGCACTGACTCTTGATACGTTCTTAAAACAAAAGGACTTCCGGATTGTCGTAAAGCATATACATTGTACATGTAAACCACCTAAATCTGGGATGGAAAATTGCAAACATGACATCAGGTTTAGGACTGCAGCGCGTTCAGTTACCGTATCGATTGCATCGATTGCATAACACACGTATTAATTTAACTAAAACGACTTGCTTGCACGATATCGATTGCGAACGGCACGAACGGCCTCACAAGTAGTAGTGAGCCAAGGCGAACAAGAAAAATAAAATGGCGACCAAATGAGTTTATAGAAAAAAGCGAACAGTCCCTAGTTAATTACTCATCAATAAACCAACATTTTCCGATGCTTAATGTATCAAACAAAGCAGCTTACATCTAAGCAGCTAAATCATATTTTTATATGCGGTAAAATTGGTGCATTTCAATTTATTAGTACACTTTTGCGTGTGTTATTCCGATTTGTAAATAGCTCGTTCGTAACCTTGAAAAGTAAATAAACTTGGGGGCGCAATGAGTTATTATTGAAGAGTATTGGAGAACGTTATGTCGTACTAAAAGGGTTGTTTGTATCGGTTAACGTTGCCGTTCTCCGATACAGTACTTGAACGCGCTACCGATATATAAGTTTTGTTTAAAAACCACGTTGATTTGGTTCTTAGCTACTAGTGGAAAGGCAAAGTCGCGGGTCAATCCGAAAGGTTAGATACGAGTGGCAAAACACTTTTCTTTCCAACTTATATACTTAATACATATGCAAAAGCAATCTAATATGATTAAGAAAATTGAAATTTTGTTGCTGTTCTGCATTAGACACATGTATTCAGACAATAGTAGCGGGGTACCATTTTTCCGGATTTTTCCGAAATATTTGGATTTTTATCCTAGCAGATGGCAGCATAAAGCAGGCTGAAAGTAAAGCAGAATGCGCCTTAAGGCGCATTATGCATTACTTTCAACCTGCTTTAAGTAATCGCGCTTTACAAAAAGAAACTTTGGAAATCTTAGGATTTATTTTTCATTCGGCAGCCCTGCAACAGTTTGATCCGCTTCATGCGGTGTAAATGAATACTATTCCTCTTATAGTTTGCCTGTTTACTAGTCGCTTATTTACTATATTGTAATTTAACTATTCCAGACTTGAAACACCTTTCTAAAAAATACTATTCATGTTCACACGGATGTTCGTTTCCACCCCTGTACTGCCCTTATGACGTACTACAGTGGAGAAAACGTTATTCTTTCCCAATAAACGCGTTTACGCTAAAACTATTATTTCCATTACAAACAGTTTGGAGCCAGATCAGACGCCGGCTAACCCGGCGTCTGATCAGGCTCCAAACTGTTTGCCACTGGTATAAAAATTGATAGTCAGATTTGTCATATAGTTGTTATTTCGCACAATTTATTGCAATGCGTTTGCGTTTCGTTTGCGTTTAAAAACGGGAAAGAATAACATTTTCTCCACTGTAACCCGTCTAACACAGTCGCTGCCACATTATAGTCTGCTTAAATCTGTTCATCTACTTTTACTTATAACAATTTAACAGTATCCGTGTTTGACTTAATAAACATTGATATGAGTATCAAACAGTTTGGATTCTGATCAGACGATGAGTTACGCGGCGTCTGATCAGGATCGAAAGTGTTTGCAAATGTCAATGTTGTCTACTTTGGCAGGAAAATGGCTAGCCAATAAAAACCAAACTATCCTCTTAGTGCTTTATTGCAGCATTTTAATTCGAAATTCAATTTTAGTATCTTTTCAAATAGGCGTATTTTATTTACATTTCCAACCAGTGGATTTATGACGTGATCAAAGCATTACAAAAAAACAACAATCAGATCAAATAAAACATAAAATGGTGGTGTGCATGCATACAGTGGAGAATCTGTTATTCTTTCCCGTTTAAACGCAAACGTACGCAAACGCAAAACACTAAAACGTAGAAAAGTACAACTTTTTGACAATTCTGATAATTCATGTTTATCTTGGTGGCAAACAGTTTGGACCCTAATCAGACGCCGGGTTACCCGGCGTCTGATCTGGCTCCAAACTGATTTTATTGGAAATAATAGTTTTAGCGTAAACGCGTTTATTGGGAAAGAATAACAGATTCTCCACTGTACATTATAATTTATACTGAGCGAAAAAAGTTTAGACAGTTGTTTAACATAGGATTTCCCATAGACAGCATTCCTAGCTTTCTGTAGGTCTGCAAAGCAATATCAAAGAAATATGGAACTGCAGAAAATAAAGTGAGGTTCACAGTTAAGGGGATGACATTGAGAGGTATCGGTTGCAATAATTTGTTTCCTAGTATTGTTGTTTCAAAATGTACTCTTTTTTCAATGCAAAGGGAGGTAATTTGAAAAAAAAACGCATTCTCAACAAACGATTGTACAAACAGATGTAAAGAAAGATTCTCAAAAAGGCTGGAATTTTGTTCCTGGCTCCTTTTTCAACACAACTTTTGTGACTGGCAACGTATTTACAATACAAGTGGATTTACCTCCGTATACGCAGAGGTTTAAGCACAGTCGATATCTCTCTCTGTTCTACTTTTGTCATTATGCAATTTGAGTGATAAATTGTACCACGCAGATATGGTTTGCATCCTTAACGTACATGACTAAACTTTTATCGCTCAGTATATATTGAGGGTAGGTTAATCGGTTCCAATAAATGCGTTTGCACAGAGACAATTTTGTCCATTGCGAACATTTTGGAGGAGTAGAAGCTGTGTAACTCCAATCTTTTTGCCATACAAATTACAGCGATCCCTCTCTACAACGACCCTCCCAACAACCACTCCCTCCTTACAAGGACCCTTGTCGCTGTTCCCCAAACAAGACATTTATATGCCTAACACTTTCACTTTTGCAATATCGTCTGCTTAAAACTGCCGTTACATAATATACATTTTGGCAGAAAAAAACTTAATGACGAGTGACAAACAGGTTGAATCCAGATCAGACGCCGCGTAAAAGCGGCGTCTGATCTGGATTCAAGCTGTTTGTAAATGTGAGCCAATATCCCTCCCTGTAACGACTCCCCGAACAACGCACATATTTCTCCCGTTGGGTGTCGTTGAAGAGAGGGAGCGCTGTAAAACAAATCGCCTATATTTTCATACCCTGTTATTTTCTACAATTCAAGGAATTGTGTTCACATTGTATACTCTACAACGACAACCAACGGGAGGCAAACATTGTGTGCGTTGTTTGAAGGGAGTCGTTATAGGGAGGGACATTGCCTTTTATACAATCAATTAGCCTTCGTTTAAGCGGTCGTAATAGAGATGTTTTACTGTATTATAAACCAGATCGTTTTTATTTCCCTAGCATGTTGTCAGTGTTTAAGATACAATGGAGAATATCTTATATTTTCCCCATTGAGGGCGTCTATGCTACAGTGCATGGAGAATGTGTTATTCTTTCCCAATAAACGCGTTTACGCTAAAACTATTTTTTCTTTTACAAACAGTTTGGAGCCAGATCCCGGCGTCTGATCTGGCTCCAAACTGTTTGCCACCAAGATAAACATGAAATATCAGAATTGTCCAAAAGTTGTTATTTTCTACGTTTTAGTGTTTTGCGTTTGCGTACGTTTGCGTTTAAACGGAAAAGAATAACAGATTCTCCATTGTAAAACAATTATATTCATTGCAAACAGTTCGGAGGCTTATCAGACACCGAGGGACCCGAATATGATTTGATATTTAGGCGATTTGATATTTAGCTATGGATAAAAAGGTTCGTGAGTTGAAGTCATCGAGGTTTCATTGTAAGCACGTGCATTTTGATTTGAAATAATAGTCATGTACATGTATGTATGAACCAAGAGAGATAGCGCTGCAGTGCATGCTCAATGCTGCAATGCCTCGGGTAGCCACCCCAATGAAACATAGCGCACCCGAGTTTATGAATTTTTAATAAGCTGACTGATTTACAGAATGCATATATCTCTTGGTAGGACATTTCCAATAATAAGCTTTACGGTGAAACCAGTCAATATGCTGCGTTCAATATACATGTACATGTAGAAATCAATTGATCGGAGTAATTGAGATAAAAAAAAAAGCAAGATGAAAGTCAAGGAGCTTTCTATTTTACTTTAATTTTGCTTTAAGCAGCCACATGGCTTCTGTGTTACGTGCACCTTGCTTTAAGCTATCACATGTCATTTATGAGCTTTCTTTTTAGTAGCTGTAATAGAGAGGTTTTACTGTAACAGTCAACCCGTACATGTATTATTGTTAAAATTGCACATAGCAAACCTTGTTCCTTCAATGCATCGTATATCCCATTACCCCATAAATACGCCTTTTTACGCCTATAATTTATTCATCAACTGAAGAAAATAGTTCCCTTTCATACAGTGATGAATATGTATCATATAAGAAATAGTTTATAAATATTAGCAGATAATGGCTTAAAGCAGGCTGAAAGTAAAGCAGAATGCGCCGTAAGGCGCATTCTGCTTTACTTTCAACCTGCTTTATATATGATCATCTTTCTTCAAAACTAGACGTAGGCTATGGGGTAATGAGATATGGTTACCCAATTGAGATATTTCTAATACTATCATTGAAACAACCTAAGGTTTCTCCCCTAGGGGTGTCTACAAAGTGGTCAATGGTTATTGTATCCACCGAACGACCACACACGCCCACTATCTTATGGGTGCATTGTTAACCCTTGTTCTGCTGTAAAATCGTCTGCTTTGAAAGTGTCGTCTGCAAAATTTATTCAATTAAGATTTAAAATTAAAATTTTAGCGGCGTCTGATCCGGATCCAAATTTTTTGCAAATGCCAGTAAAGTCACGACCAACAGGCACATGTGGCTACGTGGAGAATATGTTATTCTTTCACATTTATTCGAAACTTAATGTAAAGCAATAAAACAGAAAAACTGGAAAAATAAACGATTAATTCTTATCTCAATGACAAATAGTTTGAAACTTTGAAGCCGGGTCAGGCAACGGGCATTCGCGTCTGATCTGGCTCCAAACGGTTTGCAATGCGTATTTACGCTTTTGTTAGAAAAGAATAACATATACTCCACTGTATATGTACCGGCATAAGATATACATCATTTACGTAACTGTTGATTGAGAAATGCAACCCTTTACTCCTTAGCCTGCTTCTAGTGTTAAAGACAGGTGACCACTTCTAAAATTATGTTGAAAGTAAAACAGAATGCACCTTAAGGTGCATTCTGCTTTAATTTCAGCATGCTTTAAGCTGTCAACTCTGAAATATAGAATATATTTTACATTGTATATATTTCTTATTATGACACATGTTCATTAAATTGTACTCCTTTTCTTCAATGTAGGAATAAATCAAATGCTTTAAAATGTGTCTTCGTGGATTGGAGGGTGAAATAATCTTATTTCAGTCAGGTTTCGATAACACCGGCTCGATACAGCAAAAACTGTCTTATAAAACCACCTCAAAATTACGACCACCTCTCGATTACGACATCCTCTCTATTACGACCACCTCTCGATTACGACCACCTCTCGATTACGACATCCTCTCTATTACGACCACCTCTCGATTACGACCACCTCTTTATTACGACCGCCTCTCTATAACGATCACCTCTCTATTACGACCACCTCTCCATTACGACCACCTCTTTATTACGACCACCTCTCTATTACGACCACCTCTCGATTACGACCACCTCTTTATTACGACCGCCTCTCTATTATGATCACCTCTAGATTACGACCACCTCTTTATTACGACCGCCTCTCTATTATGATCATCTCTCGATTACGACCACCTCTTTATTACGACCACCTCTTTATTACGACCGCCTCTCTATTATGATTATCTCTCGATTACGATCACCTCTAGATTACGACCACCTCTTTATTACGACCGCCTCTCTATTATGATCACCTCTAGATTACGACCACCTCTTTATTACGACCGCCTCTCTATTATGATCATCTCTCGATTACGACCACCTCTTTATTACGACCGCCTCTCTATTACGACCACCTCTAGATTACGACCACCTCTTTATTACGACCGCCTCTCTATTATGATCATCTCTCGATTACGACCACCTCTTTATTACGACCGCCTCTCTATTATGACCACCTCTCTATCACGGTCACCTCTCTATTATGACAGCTTCACTATACCGATCACTAAAACAAAGCAAAATTGGTCGTACAGTGGAGAATCTGTTATTCTTTCCCAATAAACGCTTTTACGCTAAAACTATTATTTGTAGTGCAAACAGTTTGGAGCCAGACCAGACGCCGGGTAACCCGGCGTCTGATCAGGCTCCAAACTGTTTGCCACCAAAATAAACATGAATTATCAGAATTGTCAAAAAGTTGTACTTTTCTACGTTTTAGTGTTTTGCGTTTGCGTACGTTTGCGTTTAAACGGGAAAGAATAACAGAGTCTCCACTGTACAATGTATAAAAGACTGGTGACACATAAAACAAGGTGACAGTTAAAAAGAAAGCTTAAAGCAGTCATCTGTCGTACCTAGTAATTAACACAGTTTTGTGGATGTAATAGAGAGATTCTACTGTAACTGTATTAAATGTTTTTACGAAAGTTAAAACGTAGCTTACTTAGCCATATTTAAAAATTAAATACGGATGTACCTGTATTTGACGAAGCTACGTTTTTATTTTTGAAATAAGCGTACATTCGACTACTAAGCAAGCTCAAGTTACAGTAGAGAACACGTTATTCTTTCCCAATAAACGCGTTTATGCTAAAATTATTATTTTCAATGCAAACAGTAATCCGGCGTCTGATCAGGCTCCGATGTTATACATTTTTTAGTTGAGTCTGAGCGAGTTCTCAAGCATTTGATTGGTCAGATTTGAGCCTAGGCTCAATTCTGACCAAGCAGATGCTTAAGAACGACTTAAGACTCAATATTAACTGGTCATTTCAGAAAACTGTGGTTAATCCATTAGTATGTGTTTAAGACAGTTGACCGACTAAAGCAAGGTGACAGTAAAACAGATTTAGCTCCTCTAGGAGCTTTCTGTTTACAGTCAGTTTGCTTTAAGCTGTCAGCTGTATTTTATATAAACCATGCACCAGCCTTTTTTTAGTGGTGGTAATAGAGAGGTTTTACTGTATATAATTTGGTGCTCGTAAAACACGTGTTTCACTGTACTATAGATTATTCCATATCTTACTGTCTTCCCAGTGTACAGCGCTCCCTCTCTACAACGCCCCTCCCAACAACGACTCCCTCCTTACAACGACACTTGTCGCAGTTCCATAAACAGGACAATTATGCTTAACGCTGCTTTAAATTGTCGTCTGCTTTTTTCCCCAAAGGTACATAAATGCCATTTTGACAGAAACAACTTCCGTGCGAGTGACAAACAGCTTGAATCAAGATCAGACGCCGCGTAACGCGGCGTCTGATCTGGATTCAAGCTGTTTGCAAATGTAAGTCGATTTCCCTCCCTATAACGACTCCCTCCGAACAACGCACACAATTGTTGCCTCACGTTGGGTGTCGTTGTAGAGAGGGAGTGCTTTACATGTAATAATCTTTTTTGATAGACACGACATGTCGGTATTCAAAATAAAGCCGCATGTCCCAGGCTATTCATATACCAGCCATTAAAACAGCAATTAACACAATTTGCATTCGTTACCCATTCCAAGTTTGTGTAGTGATCATTACCGTTTTAGTAAATTCTATAAGTCAATTAACCCGTTTCCCCTCATAGGCTTTTTTCATTTGGAAGACTTTTGACCACCTATTACCGGCGACTGATCTGGCTTCATACCGTTTGCTGTTCAGATTAAAATGAACATTAAGAATTTTAAACAAGTTGTCATTTTCTACATTTTACTGTGATGCATATGCATTTCGTTTCCGTTTAACTGGAAAGAATAACGCCTGTATAGCTATACTAATAACACGGTATATGTACAGTTGAACTTCGATGTCACGAACTCGTTTAAGTCGAATATACCCATATTTCAAAGTTAAAACGTGGCTAAGCCACGTTTTAACTTTGAAATATAGGTATGTTCGACTAACCGTGCATGAAATGATTGCTGGTCATATATCGAAATATCGGATAGTTCGAGTTAAGCGAGTTCGAGATATCGAAGTTCGACTGTAGTTTTCCATGTTCACGATTGCAGAGATCGTGACAAGTTACATTTTATCTGTCTGTTACAAAGTGCGTTTCATATCTGTCTTTTAGAGACAAAGTACGTGTCTCATGTGTCTGTACAAACAAAGTGCATGTCCCATTTAGGATGTTTTATTCTTAAAACTGGAATTGGACCAACGGGCAAGCGGCAGCTTGACAGGTTGTCCTATAGCTTGTTTTTAGTGTTTTTGTGTTCAATGCACGTTCACGACTGTTTGAAGATGACTGTAAATGCAAGTAAAACAGAAACCATCAATAGGTTCATGCTAATTGGGGGAAAAGGGTTTCTAATAGGGACATTGCACACCAAACACTGTAATAAACCCTTTCTCAATAGAATGTTAATTTATTCATACAGTCATGAGCATGTACCAAACCAAATGTTTTTTTTTATATCCTAGCAGATGGTAGCTGAAATTCAAGATTCAATTCTTGAATCTTGAATCTTGCTATTTAAGGATTAAGCGTGCCAGATTATGTAGTTCAATAATCCTGGACTAACTAAAAACGGACGAACAGTAGTAGTTCCGTTACGGTTGACGAAGTTTCACACGGCCCATGTAGGGTGTCCGCCGCGAGGTCAAGAAGTACCTTTATTGCTCTTTGAAACTGTACATAATTTATGCTGACGAGTAGTGATGACTGCAACATTTATACAGACTGGAATTAGTGGGTACGTATTTATCTATGTGAAAATACGTATAGTTGTTTTAAAAGTGTAAATCATGACTGTTACAAATCATTAATTACAGCATGAAAACAGTCATCTTTTAGAATGTTTTACAACTACACTTCAGGCGTAACTATAAATTTTACATTGTATTTGCAAACAGTTAAGATACAGATCAGACGCCGAGTTACTCGGCGTCTGATCAGGATCGAAACCGTTTGATATTGTATTGACGTGTCTTAAATCAGAAAGCACAAACTTGAGATTCCAGGCTGAAATAAAAGCAGACAGCTTTTTAAACCGACGATTGGTTCGCAGCTAGATGGTGAAGGTTTAAGGGTAAACTTTAATCCCCCATGCTACCGACAAAAGGACAAGTTCAATGGCCAATGCACCTTTACAAATAAGACATTCTTTAGCCCAACACAATTCAAACATTTAGATACGTCTTCGCTATGGTTGTTTGCATTTCATTATTAACTTGTTGCAAGGGCGCACTGCATAGTGTATACGTTCAATGCATATATGTTAATCGTCTACAAAAGACTGTGTATTATGCACTATAAGGATTAATGCATTGGATGCTTCTTTTCAATTCTAATATGACACGTATTTCTTGTCAATAGAGGCAGTAGGTCATGATCAATTGCTTTTTCCTCCCGCGGTTGAATGACGAATGACTTGACATGACGTCATTCGTTATAAAAAATGTTTAAGAAAAAATAAATCATACCAGTGTTTTATCGTGCAATCGAACACTGGTAGGAGTTGGGATGCGTAGTAATTTAATCACGAGTCCTTTAGGCCGATTGGTTTAATTACAAGCATCTCAACGATTACCCGTGTTCGATTGTTAACATGTTAGATAAAACACTGGTATTAATTCATTATTTCAATTCTAACACATAATTTAACCTTAATTTGCACCGAAGCAATGGCGCTTCATTTCTTGGCATACGCATTTTCGAAGCCATATGACGTCACGTCAGAACGTTACAGCGCGTAAGTGTTTTATTGAGAATTGAAACACTGATACGTTCCTTCTTTGTTTATAAAAGGGCATGCGCGAAGTGTGTTAGCATTTTTAGTTATTCCTATAGCCCATAAAGACCAAACACTATTGTCAATTATCATGTTACCTGTCATTTCCCCCTGTTCTGTCTTGTTTCGTGTAATGTGTGTTCTGTGTGAGATTGTGAACCCTCCCACTGTTAATGACGCCAAAGGCACCGTTGCAAACAGTTTGGTCCTGATCAGACGCCGCGTAACGCGGCGTCTGATCAGCATCCACACTCTTTTACACTCGTTTCGAAATAAAGTCAATTCTGCCTCAAATCTAACGTTGAAACGATATTGCAGACACCAATATTGAACAAGGCGACAATATAGCGGCGAAAGGATACAAAGCTGACAATAAAATTGGTAGTGAAAGGGTTAGCACAATATTCACTGGGTAGTAATGTCGGAGTCCGGACAGTGTCGCCCATCAACATCATCGATGATGTTAGAGAGGAGAGACAACTATATACAGAGGAGAATCTGTTATTATTTCCCAATAAACGCGTCTGATCAGGTTCCAAACTGTTTGCAACCAAGATAAACATGAAATATCAGAATTGACCAAAAGTTGTCCTTTTCTACGTTTTAGCGCTTTGCGTTTGCGTACGTTTGCGTTTAAACGGGAAAGAATAACAGATTCTCCACTGTATGCTCTCGTTTAGTGTTCCCTTCTTTTTACTCTTATCATGCTTGTGGTGGTTAAAGAGCGGCTCTAAAACCAAAGCGCAGAAATGGTTCAAGCAGACCATAAGGTTTGGCGATTAAAGGATAAAGGAAATTCTATAAATGTTGGTGATGAATGGGCCAGAGCAGACCATCATGTATGAAGGTGAAAGGGTTGAAGCAGACCATAAAGTTTGACGTGAAAGATTAAAATCAGATACATGGTACAGTTTAGCGATTAAGGGTCAGAGCAGACCATAATGTTTGACAATGAAATGGTTAAAGCAGACCATAAAGTTTGGATGTGAAAGGGTTTAAACTACAATAAAAATTTGGAGCTGAAAGGGTAAGAACAGAGTAAAGTTTGGCTTTAAAGAGTAAGAACAGAACATAAAGTTTGGCGTTAACTGGATAAGAGCAGAACATAAAGTTTGGCGTTAAAGGGTAAGAGCAGAACATAAAGTTTGGCGTTAAAGGGTAAGAACAGAACATAAAGTTTGGCGTTAAAGGGTAAGAGCAGAACATAAAGTTTGGCGTTAAAGGGTAAGAGCAGAACATAAAGTTTGGCGTTAAAGGGTAAGAACAGAACATAAAGTTTGGCGTTAAAGGGTAAGAACAGAACATAAAGTTTGGCGTTCAAGCGTAAGAGCAGAACATAAAGTTTGGCGTTAAAGGGTAAGAGCAGAACATAAAGTTTGGCGTTAAAGGGTAAGAGAAGAACATAACGTTTGGCGTTAAAGGGTAAGAGCAGAACATAAAGTTTGGCGTTAAAGGGTAAGAGCAGAACATAAAGTTTGACGATGAAAAGGTTGAAGCAGACCATTAAGTTTGGCGTTAAAGGGTAAGAGCGGAACATAAAGTTTTTTATTGTACAAAACAACAATACAGTCAATGTTTTTAAAGAAGCCCTGGTTAGCTTAATAGTTCTACATACATAATCTCAGAAATCAAAATATTTCATTTGATTTTTTTCTATTTCTTTCTTTAGACAATATTGAGGTGAAATGGTGGAAAGTATCGTCCCGTCATACTCGGGACATCTTGAACTATTTACGTTAGAGAGCCGTTTTATATTCATCTCGTGCTGGTTATTTCTGTACCCGGTCACCCATGAAATAATAGGATATCGTAACATTTTGGTGTCACTTTACCTTTGCGATGGTCGACAGTCAGCTTTGTATTTAAGAGCTGTTCAATCTTTTAGATAGCTTGAAGCTTATACGGTACAAGCGTTATTCAGAAACACCAAAAGGGAGATTTCTACATTACATGTACTTTTGTCCTGCATAAGCTGGTATTTTTTATTAAAGGATCCACTTGTTCCTGTATTGAAGTGTTGCTTATTACAAGCAAGACTGTTCGTGCAATCAATACATTCAATCCCTTCTCTGCCGTGACGTCATAAATTTTAAACAATTGCCGTCTGTTTTTATCTTACAAAATTAAATCTAAGCTTTTTTGACTAGAGAAATATTAAAGTGAGTGTCAAACAGTTTGATTCTGATCAGACGCCGCGTTACGCGACGTCTGATCAGGATCCAATCTGTTTGCAAATAACCATTCTACCCGGAGTAAGTCGGTGAAGGGATTGACCAAAAACCGTGACAAAAATATAATACATGTAGATCGAAACTCCCTTGATAGCTGGTATTTAGCCCCATGATTGCCCAGGCGACCGTGTAGGCCACTGTAAATGCAGTGTCGTCTGCATTCCTGTGGCCATCAGCGTTAGGTTACCGGATACATAGGCTATTAACATTGTCCATTGATTTTGATTTTGATTTAGATCCATAGTTACGTGTATTTTTAATTTTTAACTGGTTATTGCGAAGCCATCATTACCTTGTCGCACAAAAGCAACTATTGAAAATTTAATAAGGTATAGAAACGATGTAATAAGTCATGGAATAAATTTGAGTGTATGACAATTCCCCACTAGGACAATATTCCTCCAGAACAACATACCTTGACCAATTGCTAAGTGCTAACCATAATTATGTATATAATCAAGAAAGTTAAGCACTTAACGCATTCCCCAATTTAAACATGTTAATTACAAATATTACAGTGTAGGATTAAATAACCCTTAGCTCTACAGTTCGAATTCAGAATCAAGAGACAAGGATAAAGTAGGCGCTTGAACTTGATAAAGACTGATGGACACTTTTAGATTTTTTTTCCTTGTCTACACGAAGTCCTTATACATGTACTCGGTATATGTATTCATGTTACCTATTAGCTGATATTCATATTCTCAGTGTAATTTTGCTCTTGTAAATGTCTAAAAAATTAATTTCAAAAGTGGGGAATTGTCCGCCTTGCCAAAGAGTGGAGATGTGTCTCAGTGGGGAATCTTCCTATGGGGAAGTTTCCAGTTGGAGTTTGTCCAAGTGGGAACTTTTCATGTGGAGAAATTTCCAGTTGAGACTTGTCTTAGTGGGAAATTGTCCTGTGGGGAATTTTCCAGTTATGACTTGTCCTAGTGGGGAATTGTCTTAGTGGGAATGGTCCTGTGAGGAATTTCCAGTTGGGACTTGTCCTAGTGGGGAATTGTCTTAGTGTGAATGGTCCTGTGGGGAATGTCCAGTTGGGACTTGTTCTAGGGGGGAATTGTCTAAATGGGGAATTGTCCTGAGGGGGGGGGGGGGGGGGGTTCAGTTGGGACTTGTCCTATATAGTGGGGACTTGTCTTAGTCGGGATTGTACTGTGTGGAATTTTCCAGTTATAACTTGTCCTAGTGGGGAATTGTCTTAGTGGGAATGGTCCTGTGGGGAATTTCCAGTTGGGACTTGTCCTATATAGTGGGGACTTGTCTTAGTGGGAATTGTACTGTAGGGAATTTTCCAGTTGGGACTTGTTCTAGTGGGGAATTGTCTTAGTGGGGAATTTCCCGTACCCCAATAAATTCACAAATCACATAACCAGTACCTTATAATGACAATACATTTACCAAGCATTTGATTGGTCAGATTTGAGCTTTTGCTCAGCAAAAGCTCAAATCTCTATCTTCATTTATCCCTATCCATCTCTCTCTATCTCTGTGTGTGTTTCCCTCTGTCTCACATTATTGTCCTCGCTCATATGTACGTCTAATCTCTCGGAATGAATTATTTGCTGTCTTTTTAATTCCAACTGCATTATTGTCATACATAGATTTACAATGGACCCGGTTACAGTGGAGAATCTGTTATTCTTTCCCGTTTAAACGCAAACGTACGCAAACGCAAAGCACTAAAACGTAGAAAAGAACAACTTTTGGACAATTCTGATAATTCATGTTTATCTTGGTGGCAAACAGTTTGGAGCCAGATCAGACGCCGGGTTACCCGGCGTCTGATCTGGCTCCAAACTGTTTGTAAAAGAAAAAATAGTTTTAGCGTGAACGCGTTTATCGGGAAAGAATAACAGATTCTCCACTGTACCACCCTGGTATACACGTACAGTAAAACCTCTCTAATACGACCACTAAATTGTGATAATTATAAATGTGTTGGCGGCATGTGATTGCTTAAAGCAAGGTTACAGTAAAACAGAAAGCTCCTTTAGGAGCTTTCTGTTTTACTGTAACCTTGCTTTATAAATAAGCTGTCACTTGTGTTTTATACATGTACATTCAAATAGCTTTCGTTTTGCTGGTCGTTATAGAGAGGTTTTACTGTACAGTCCTTGTCGTTGCTGGTCGTTGTAGAGAGGTTTTACTGTACAGTCCTTGTCGTTTGCTGGTCGTTATAGAGAGGTTTTACTGTACAGTCCTTGTCGTTGCTGGTCGTTGTGTAGAGGGAATGCTGTACTTCTATTCGGTAGTTATATAGATACTTTTCCTACACTCATATCCAGTTTTATTATTTAATCAGGCGAGAGCGCGAAGCGTTGAGAAAACACAGACATCGCCACCCGGTCTTCGGGAAGATTTTAAACAAAATTGTTTATCCAAATAACTGAAACTGAGGTATGTAAATATTGGAGTTTGGACGACTGTGTGCCCAACTGCTTATCTCGTGTGATGGTGTTACTCGGGCATTGTAAATAGTGACCATAGGTTAGTTCGGTCATTTGTCCGAAACTCATTAACTTGATGCGATCGTCGTAGGAAAACAACAACAACTGACAACAAGCGTAGCGATTTTTTGCATGAGGGATCAGTAAATGTTGACTTTGAAAATATGACATTTGAACGAATACACTGACCCATCAATCAATCTTCAAACCCGACTCGTACAAAAGCCTTTGAAAGGTGTTGATAGTGTCTATAGCCGTTTCATTACCGTGGCTACGTGTGCTTGAAAATTGTCCTCTGATTTAAATTTTGAATGTTAAAGTTTTACAAGTATTGATTAAGAAACATCCAAATGAGTGTCAAGCAGTTTACTACCTGATCAGATGCGTTCTAATTGGTGCCTGATTACATTAACTCTTTGCATGCTAGCCGCGGATGCATGTACATGTATGTCCCATAGTGGTTAAATGTACCTTTGGGCGTCTCATCAGAATCCAACTGTTTGACACTCTGGCTCTGTTTTGAAAAGACATTTTGAGAAAAAGATATTTCTAGAACAGTAGCAGACGACAATTATTGCAGACGAAACAAATACCCAGTATGCAAAGAGTTAAAATCAGAGTGCTAGTCACGGTTCGTATAGTAGGACACATCTCAAAGTCTCAATGCCTTCAAACGAAAAATAGATAGGTGAGTACATGTAGAAGAGCTCCATATAAGAGGGAGTAAATTAAAGTTCCCTACAGTTTCTCCTTTAATGTCTGTACCAAACCATATGGTGTGATTGCTCATTAGAATCGTCTCAAAGAGACGATTCTAATGAGTAGTATTACCATAAGGTTTGATGAAGACATACATATTTTGGTTTTTGAAATGCTCCTTTTATCTGAGGCCCTGTGAGTAGGTCCGTACTTGAAGTAAGAAATCATTGTGTGATCGCTCGTATGTCAGTTTCCGGAAAACTAATCGGAACCTACGGTCAATTAAAGACAATAAAATACTGAATCAATGTTGGATTCATTGATTGTGTCTGGAAAGGTAGTTGTGTGCATGTACCGTAACGCCGTATTACATGTATACTGACCGATAAAATAAAACACGCAGCAACCCTTTTAAACCTTATTATATTGTCGAACTTCTATATCTTGAGCTCGCTTAACTCGAATTATCTGATAGTTCGACACATGAACTGCAATTGGTTTTTGCTTAGCCACGTTTTAACTTTGAAATACGGGTATGTTCGACAAAACCGACTTCGAGAAATCGAACTTCTACTGTAAATGGCAGATTAAAGCACGTTGCCGGTAAAGCAGAAAACTTTCTGCCCAGCTTTCGGCGTTACTTTCATCCGGCTTGGTCTTGGTTTGAGTTGTGGTATTACAGAGGAGAAAACGTTTTTCTTTCCCAATAAACGCGTTTACGCTAAAACTATTCTTTCCATTCAAAATAGTTTGGTAACCCGGCGTCTGATCAGGCTCCTAACTGTTTGCCACCAAGATAAACATGAACTATCAGAATTATTATAAAGTTGTCATTTTATACGTTTTAGTTATTTGCGTTTGCGTTTCGTTTGCGTTTAAACGTGAAAGAATAACGATTTCTCCACTGTAGCGGTGTTTTACTGTACCACTGTCAGAGTGATGGTAATAAAATCTTTAACTACAACAGAGGCCTGATAATTGGTACCTTATTGATAAAATATTCAAGTCTATGACCATAACAAGAAGTCTGATTAAGGCTGATAAATAAGCGCCAAAACTGTGTAAAATGATCTGTGACTTGACTGCTGATATTATGGCTAGCAAATACAATCACTAAGATGGGTGTGCAAAATTGAATGAAATTGAGGTTTTCAAAGAATTGTAATATCTTGGATTAAAAAGCAAAAAATACAAGTATACAATGGAAACAGTAACTTTTATTTTAAATGCAAAACTATCATGTACAGAAATGCAAAACAAAACAATAATTTAACTCATATCCTAGCTACTGGTAGGAGATCCTCACATTAATCTATTGTTCTATATATCAAACTTCGTTCATAGAATTTCTTGAAACAAACTATAACTAAATGTGCATGCTCATACACAAATACAACAGTCTGCTGTAGATTCTCTTACACTTCACTCTTGTAAATAATGATGAAACAACACAGGTGTGTTTAACTCACTTGAGGCCATTTATTATATTGCTATTTATGTATGGTAAATGTGTACAAATAGTTAACAATTAAAAGAAATTGGTAGTAAACAATAACAAAACACCTAGCTTCGTCTATATATCTATAAACAGATTTCAGATGTCATATCTTAAAATAGAAGCATGATTCATCAGCACAGTAGTAAATATTCAGTCTGTGCCTCTAAATTGTACACTCGCAATTCATATCTGGTAGAACTGTAATAGTGCATAGACCAGTCTACAGGGATCCAGATAAGAGGGAGTAAACTGAACAAATCACATTTTTCACTCATTTCAGCACCAAACCCTATGGTGTTACTGCTCATTTGGATCGTCTCAAAGAGACAATTCAAATGAGTAGCGACACCATAGGGTTTAATGCAGAAATACAGATTTTAAGTTTTGAAACACACCCCTTATCTGGAGCCCTAGCTACTATCCAATCAGACAATTCAGTTTTCAACAGGGTGCTCTTGATTCTAAATTTCTGATCAAATATGATTGGTTAAAATGTTGGTCTAAATAGATACCATGCAGCTCCGCCGTGAAAAAAATAGCTCAATATGTCAAAGCATGTCAGAAAAAAGTGCGGGAAACGACGAATTTTAAATAGTTGGTCGGCAATCTTTAGCCGGTCGGTTCATTGCTGATTGATGGGGGTAATGTGATCGCCGTTTTCGGGACTGTCTTTTGTATGTTTATTCATGTTTATTTTAGATCTAATTATAGTTATTTGTGTTTTGTCGATGGCCTGCATTGGGCGCTCTACCATTATTTATATCAGTCGGCAATCTTTAGCCAGTCGGTTCATTGCTGATTGATGGGGGTAATGTGATCGCCGTTTTGTGGACTGTCGTTTATATGTTTATTCATGTTTTATTTCAGATCTAATTGTAGTTATTTTGTCTTTTCTCGATTTGTAGGTACATATACGTTATTTCATGTAAAGCGCTTTTGAACGCACAACCCCTGTGTGAAAAGAGCGCTATATAAATCTGGTATAATAATAATAATAATAATAATATGTGCACGGGAGGAATGGAGGGACGGACGAACATGGTCATACCATAATACGTTTTACAGTTTAAACATATTTTATTTCCAAAATTTCAACATGGTGATGGGGTTGGGCCACAAGTTCCAAAACATTAGTTACGGCCCATAATACGTATCGGCTTAAGACGGGTGGATAAAATCAGGGCTGCCATTTCTCCGGATTTTTCCTAAATCTTCGGATTTTTTCTGGTACATGCTAGCTTAAAGCAGGCTGAAAGTACAGCAGAATGCGCCTTAAGGCGCATTCTGCTTTACTTCCAGTCTTCTTGAAGTAGTCATATGTCAACAAAGCTAGAAACAGGCTGTATGGTTATGGTACGATACGTAAAAAACGCACTTGAAAAATGCAAATTTGGAAATCTTAGGATGTTTCATGTCAACTTATGGCAGCCCTGTAAAATTAATACATTGTAATTCAGTTCTAGTCTTTATTTCTGGCCAGAACTTAATGCAGGATAGATATCATGCAGAAAAAGATGTCTATGGTTGACAGGATTGAAACCTGAAACACGCATTTCCACTAGTAATGCAGATATGAACTACAGTCGAACTTCGATATCTCGAACACGGTTAAGTCAAAAATACCCTATTTCAAAGTTAAAACGCGGCTAAGTCACGTTTAACTTTGAAACACGGGTATGTTCAACTAAACCGAGCATGATATAAGGCAAATTTATCGGATCGTTCCAGTTAAGCGAGTTCGAGATATCCCATGTCAACTGTTATTACTGTGAGGGAACGGGTCAGCCTGGGCACCATATGTACATGTACATCTCAATACGTTCATACGGACCGAACCTTCACTGAATATCTAGGAGATTTTTCTCAATTTGAGATTCAAATCTTGAATTCTTTAGCTGTTGTTGTCGCTATTCAATCGGCCGTGAACGGTCAGTTTTTCAATATCTTCAATTATCCGCGGCTGTGTTCCACCAATTGTCACCAAACTGTATTATCCCTGGGCCATCTTTGGGCTCGGCTCGGTGGGTTTTACAGCCGATATGAGAGTGGTTATCTCTACCCACCAACAACAAACAAGGGCGGAATTAGGACTGAATTGTTGGGATGGGGCGCTAAGGGTCACATTCTGTTTGGACAAACGTCAAAGGTTTGGAAAATTAGAAGAATGGAGACTACTTCGTGAGAAACACATCCCTCTCATGTTGCAAACGCGGTAGACCACGTTCATATGCAAATGTATGTTGCTTTTTCAACATGGCGTTTTGACATTGTCTACACTGTTCGCACTGTCTTAGACCCGTGTTTCTTTTCATCTTTGCTTTTATCAAATCTCTGATCGGATTTAAGGCAAAGGTAGATCTACTGCGCATTCTGCCAGGGCTGCCATTTCTCCGGATTTTTCCTAAGTATTCGGATTTTTATCCTATCAGATCGTAGCTTAAAACAGGCTGAAAGTAAGGCGCATTCTATTCTGCTTTACTTTCAACCTGTTTTAAGCAGTCATGTGTCTTCAAAACAAGAAACGGACTATGGGGTAATGGTTCGATGAGTAAAATTGCATCTGAAAATTAAAATATTGAAATCTTAGGATTTTTATGATCAACTTATGGCAGCCCTGTTCTGCTTTCCTTTCAATCTGCTTTAAAGAGGAACAGATGAATGGTACAAAATGTAACGGTTTCAGTAATGTTTCTTAGAGATAAGAACCGTTAATTTTAGAGGATGGATCCGCATCTGTTAACAAAACTTTTATTCTCCCATTGTGCAAATTAAAGGGTGTGAACGGACTTGGAGATAAAATATCCATAAAAGCACGGATCTCACCCCCGTCCTAACGCCGATTCGCACCAGTAGCCTGCGAGGCAAATTTCATCTTAGGCATGTTAATTATAAGTGCCGATGCCATTAAGCAGACGCCATAGTGTCAAGGCCTCGGTGCAAAGGGGCATTAGGGAGCAAAAGGGCCATGCGTTATGACGGTATTCAAAACATTCAATGGTTTCTATAGAAACGAAATTAAACGCATCCTATTTTGAATGTGTGTCAATTGTTATAGCGGCATCGTATTTCATCCTTTTATGGTATTCATCTTTGAACACGTTAGAATAACAAGGGCGTTCCACCTTTTTATATTAACGAATTTATTATATATACAGTAACCCCCACTCATTAGAAGACTAGTGGAATATTTTTAAAAGAGGTGGCAAATTCAAGCAGGATGAAAGTTAATCAGAAGGCTCCTTTAGGAGCTTTCTGGTATACATTCATCCTGCTTGAAGTAGTCAACTGCCTGAAACGTCGCAAACAAACATTCTTCCGAAAAGTCTTAAAGGTGAGGTTTAACTGTAAGTACATAATACAGAACGTAGTTTACACCATAAACAATCATTTCTCCGACAGGATACAGTAACAGTGATGATTAAATCATTATCCTTTCCCATGAACCATTTCAACACCGATTTAATCGTTTGCTTAACCCATTACCCATAAATACGCCTTTTAACGCCTTCAATTTATTCCTCCACTGAAGAAAATAGTTTATACAGTCATGATTATGTATTATATTAAATATTTTCTAGATTTTAACAGGTGATGGCTTAAAGCAGGCTGAAAGTAAAGCAGAATGTGCCTTAAGGCACATTTTACTTTACTTTCAACCTGCTTTAAGTGGTCAACTACAGTGGAGAATCTGTTATTCTTTCCCTTTTAAACGCAAACGTACGCAAACACAAAGCACTAAAACGTAGAAAAGAACAACGTTTGGACAATTCTGATAATTTTTGTTTATCTTGGTGGCAAACAGTTTGGAGCCTGATCAGACGCCGGGTTACCCGGCGTCTGATCTGGCTCCAAACTGTTTGCACTGCAAATAATAGTTTTTGCGTAAACGCGTTTATTGGGAAAGAATAACAGATTCTCCACTGTATATTCAAACTTAAAACAAGTTATTGGGTAATGGGTTAAGACAGTCTCGCATGCAGTTATATGGCAAATTCAAAGCTTTGAAATTTTTATTCAAAGAGCTACATGTATATGTACGTACATGTAGTGTTCATAAGTTTTCATTGGTAACAGTTCCAGAGTAGTTCATCAGGATCAAAATTGTTTGCAAGTAGCATACAATGGAGAAAACGTTATTCTTTCCCAATAAATGCGTTTATGCTAAAATTATTATTTCCATTGCAAACAGTTTGGAGCCAGATCAGACGCCGGGTAATCCGGCGTCTGATCAGGCTCCTAACTGTTTGCCACTCAGCTTGAAATAAATCGTTAGAAATGTCAAAAAGTTGCAATTTCCTACATTTTACTGCTACGCGATTGCGTTTCGTTTGCGTTTAAACGGGAAGGAAAAACGTTTTCTCCACTGCACATTGAAACATTGGCTGTGAAATACTTCACTTCCGAAACCAACAGTTATACCGTTGATAAGACGTTATTCTTTCTCGTCTTACTTAAACGCAAACGAAACGAAAATACTTTGCATTGAAAATTGGAAAATAACAACTTGTTGACAATTATGAATGCTCATTCTAATCTGAATGGCAACCAGTTTGGAGCCTGATTAGACGCCGGGTTTACCGGCGACTTATCTGGCCCCAAACTGTTTGCAATGGAAATAAAAGTTTTAAGCAATAATTGTGGAAAATCTTTTCTTTTTGAAAATGCTGATGATTTATTTCATCTTGTTTGGAAAACGGTTTAGAGACTAATTAGACACCGGTTAAACCGGTGTCCGTTTGTAATTGGCATAAGGGATTTAGCACGAACTTGCATTTTAGGAACGAATCACGCCTTCTCCATTCTAGAATAAGAGGGCGAAACATCGAATTTGAATCGATTAACACGGAAAAGGCTAAAATATATTTTTATGTAAATACATTGTAATACATTACAATTACAATATTTAGTAAATCTTATATATTTTTTTAGTTTGAGAAGTTCTTCCTTAAAGAGCGGCGTCTTAAGGCAACACGCAAGAACCTATCAAAATACCAGTGACTTCTAATTGCACAATGATAGTAAAGCAGAAAACTTTAAGATTGCCGGTACTTTTGTGATACATTAAGCTGACATCTGTTCACCCTTCGAACTCTAGTCACGTAAATACAGTGTAACGATGAGGAGTACACTTGGCCTTTGCAAACATTGAAGAACCAGATCCGATGGCTCATATAGGAGCCCTCTGATCAGGGTCTGAACTGTTTGTCACATTTCAATACATTGACGACACAACCATAAATAGCAATAATGAACTATACTAAATTGGAAATTTAAGACCGAATTGTCCATGTGAAGTTTCAGGGAGGAAGGGGTTAAAGAATGGTAATTCGTTTTGTTTTGAATGTAGTTTAAACATGTTTGACAGGGCTGCCATAAGTTGACATGAAAAATCCTAAGATTTCCAAATTTGCATTTTTCAAGGGCGATTTTACGAATCGTACCTTTACCCCATAGCCTTTTCCTTGTTTTGTTGACATGCGACTACTTAAAGCAGGCTGTAAGGAAAGCAGAATGCGCCTTAGGGCGCATTCTGCTTTACTTTCAGCCTGCTTTAAGCTACCATGACATTGGAAAAAATCCGGAGATTTAGGAAAAATCCGTAGAAATGGCAGCCCTGGTTTGACTACATTAATTCCGATAACATCCAGCAATTACAATACTCCAGGAAGTAACCACGCTAAGCAATACTAAATTAAAACCGTGTTTTCTGTTCATAAGGCATATTGACACATAAAGCAGATTGAAAGTAAAGCAAAATGTCCCGTAGGAGCGTTCCAGTTTACTCTCGTGCCGCTTTCACCCTTCTTCTGTCGTTGTATAGTCTGTTTTGAATTGTTTTGAAAACACTATCAAATTAATATTAAATTTTGTGCATGTTTTAATTTAATAATCCCGTTAGGCAGAATAGTGGACACCGCTAGATTATCGATAAACTGCTCTACGATAGCGTGAGAGGCCGTCAATGTTCGGCTCTTACCGGATATTTGCTTCCGCAATCGATCGGTATTTACGGAAACTCCCGACGACTTTTTGAGCATGTGAATTTTATTTTCAATTTGAAAAAGGACCAAATTAACATTAACTTACAATTCTTAAATTTATATCAAAAGAAAGAACAAATATTCAATTATACGAGCCCGTTTGCACACAATTTATATCGATTTGTATAAATGAACAAGGTCGTGTTATATTAACCGTGTCGAGGCTTATTTTCAGCATTTTACTCTTTGTTTAATGTGATTAAGAGGTGTCTTTTTCAACTTTAAAAAGGACCAAAATCTTATTAAAATTTTTTTTCAAAACAATTTCATCATAAAGGAAAATGATTCAGCTAACACGGACCGTTTGCACAGGAACGATATCTGTCCAGAAAAAAAAGTTATTACAAGTTATGTAAAAGTGCCCTTCTTATTTTAATGCGCGAAAATGAGAGCAAGTGAGCCACCTGAGTGTCCACTATTCTGCCTAACGTCAGAACTAGTGACAGGACTACCATAAATTGTTAAAAAAATCCTAAGATTTCAAGATTTTCAAGCGCGATTTCTGTTTTCAAATACCTGTCATATTGCGATCGGCATGCAGATGCCAAAACATCGCCGATTTTCAAAACCCACTGGGTGTTTGCTTGAATAGTCGTAAAATAGAGACACTCAGACATGAAATTATTACGGTGATAGTGTAACCGAAAGAGAACTCGTTATTATTTCCCAATTAAACGAAATTAAACGTTCCAAACAATGTACATGTATAATGTTACAATAGAAACATTCCAAACAGTATACATTTATTATGTTACCATAGAAACGTTCCAAACAGTGTACATGTACAATGTTACCATAAAATATTCCAAACAATTAACTTGCACTGTTACCATGGATACATTCAGAACAGGGTACATGTAAATGTTACCATAGAAACATTCCAAAATGTGTACATGTCCAATGTTACTATAGAAACATTCCAAATAATGCACTTTCACAATGTTACCATAGAAACGTTCCAAACAGTGTACATGTACAATGTTACCATAAAATATTCCAAACAATTCACTTGCACTGTTACCATGGAAACAATCAGAACAGGGTACATGTAAATGTTACCATAGAAACATTCCAAAATGTGTACATGTCCAATGTTACTATAGAAACATTCCAAATAATGCACTTTCACAATGTTACCATAAAAACATACCAAATAGTGTAAATGTACAATGATACAATAAAAACATTCCAAACAGTGTACATGAACAATGTTACCATAGAAATATTCCAAACTGTGCACTTGAACAATCTTACCATAGAAATATTCCAAACAGTGCACTTGCATAGTGTTTTAATATAAACATTCCGAACACTTAACATATACATGTGTAAATGTTACCATAAATACATTCCAAACTGTGTATATGTCCAATGTTACCATAGAAACATTCCGAACAGTGTACTTGCACACTGTTACCATAGAAATATTCCAAACAGTGCACTTGCACAATGTTACCATAGAAACATTCCAAACAGTGTACATGTACAATATTTCTGTAATAATATTCCAAACAGTGCATATGTCCAATGTTACCACAGAAACATTCCAAACAGTGCACTTGCACAATATTTAAATAGAAACATTCCGAACAGTTAACATGTAAATGTTACCATAGATACATTCCAAACAGTGCATATGTCCAATGTTACCATATATACATTATAAATAATGCACTTGCACACTCTTACCATAGAAATATTCCAAACAGAGTATATGTATAATATTAGCATAGAAATATTCCAAACAGTGCACTTACCCAATATTACCATAGAAACATTTCAAACAGTGTATATGTATAATATTAGCATAGAAATATTCCAAACAGTGTACTTGCACAATGTTACCATGATAGAAACATTCCAAACAGTGTACATGTACAATATTACAATAGAAATAGTCCAACAGTGCATATGTACAATATTACTATAAAACATTCCAAACAGCGCACATACACAATATTACCATAGAAACATTCCAAACAGTGTAGATGTACATTGTTACCTTTAGGAATATATCAAACTGTGCAATTGCACAATGTTACCATAGAAACATTTCAAACAGTTTACATGTACATTGTTACAGTAGAAACATTCCAAACAGTGAACATATACAATATTACCATAGAAACATTCCAAACAGAGAACATATACAATATTACCATAGAAACATTCCAAACAGTGAACATATACAATATTACCATAGAAACATTCCAAACAGTGAACATATACAATATTACCATAGAAACATTCCAAACAGTGCACTTGCACAATGTAACAATAAAATTATTCCAAACAGTGTACGTGCAAAATGTTACCATAGAAATATTCCAAACAGAGTATATGTATAATATTAGCATAGAAATATTCCAAACAGTGCACTTACCCAATATTACCATAGAAATATTCCAAACAGTGTACATGTACAATATTACCATAGAAATATTTCAAACAGTGCAATTGCACAATATAACCATAGAAACATTCCAAAAAGTGAACTTGCACAATATTATCATAGAAACATTCAAAACAGTGAACTTGCTCAGCATTACAATAAAAACATTCCAAACAGTGCATTTGCGCAATATTACAAAAATTCAAATCACTTGAACAATATTACCATAGAAACTTTCCAAACAGTGCACTTGTACAATATTACCATAGAAATATTCAAAACAGTGCACTTGCACAATATTACCGTTGAACATTCCAAACAGTGTACTTGCACAATATTACCATAGAAACATTCCAAATAATGCACTTGCCCAATATTACCATAGAAACATTTCAAACAGTGTAAATGTATAATGTTACCATAGAAACATTCCAAACAGTTGACTTGTACAATATTACCATAGAAATATTCAAAAATGTGCACTTGCACAATATTATCGTTGAACATTCCAAACAGTGCACTCACACAATATTACCATAGAAACATTCCAAATAATGCACTTGCCCAATATTACCATAGAAACATTCCAAACAGTGTAAATGTATAATGTTACCATAGAAACATTCCAAACAGTTGACTTGCACAATGTTACCATATAAATATTCCAAACAGTGTACATTTACAATGTTATCATAACAAACATTTCAAACAGTGTATATGTACAATGTTACCATAGAAATACGGTATTCCAAACAGTGCATTTGCACAATGTTACCATAGATATATTCCAAACAGTATACATGTACATTGTTACCATACAAACTTTCCGAACAGTGTACATGTACACTAGTTCCATAGAAACATTCTCAACAGTGCACTTGCACAATGTCACCATACAAATTTTCCAAACAATGCACATGTGCACTGATACCCCAGAAATATTCCAATATGTGCAAAGTTAAAACTTCTTTACAGTTACTGTTTTTTAAACGCAATTTAAAAGATTGCAATAATAAATTTATATATCAGCATATTTTATCTAACAAATTCCAAAAACCTATTGCACACCGATACTGGGTAAATAAATTTGCAAACATCAAATGGCACCATGTATATACTTTCATTAATAAAATATTTGATAACAGGCTAAAACAATACAGATATAAAATTATCAACAACATATTTCCCGTAAAATCGATAAGATTTGTTTGGAAAATGATACCTTCTAACTCATGTAATAGATGCAATGTCACAGAAGATTATGAACATGTCTTCATTAACTGTTCTGCTGTTCAACCCTACTGGCAAAGTATCGTAAGAATTTTTTAAATATGTGGGATAGACTCAAACATAAAAACCATACAAACTGTTATTTTTGGCTACAAAATTCAAAATGAAGCATACTTTAATGTCAATTTAATGCTAGCACTTGTTAGATTTTGCATTTATAAAGCATATTTCCTAAGTAATAACTGGGCAAATCAAATTGATATTTTACACCTGTTTATTCAGGAATGTAAAGTTTTGTTTGAATTGCTCAAACGAAAAGGAAAACGTAACTCTTTTATCATGAAATTTTCAAATGCACTGAGCGAGCTTTAGAAGTCGCATCATATTATATTACATGTACAATGTTACTGTTTTTTGTATATGTATATGTATATTATGTAAATATATATTATATTGAATAAAAGAAGTCTAGGCTTCACCAAAAAAAAATAAAACAATATGTGCACTTGCACAATATTATCGTTGAACATTCCAAACAGTGCACTCACACAATATTACCATAGAAACATTCCAAATAATGCACTTGCCCAATATTACCATAGAAACATTCCAAACAGTGTAAATGTATAATGTTATCATAGAAACATTCCAAACAGTTGACTTGCACAATGTTACCATATAAATATTCCAAACAGTGTACATTTACAATGTTATCATAACAAACATTTCAAACAGTGTATATGTACAATGTTACCATAGAAATACGGTATTCCAAACAGTGCATTTGCACAATGTTACCATAGATATATTCCAAACAGTATACATGTACATTGTTACCATACAAACTTTCCGAACAGTGTACATGTACACTAGTTCCATAGAAACATTCTCAACAATGCACTTGCACAATGTCACCATATAAATTTTCCAAACAATGCACATGTGCACTGATACCCCAGAAATATTCCAATATGTGCACTTACACACTATTTCCGTATAAGAAAATACCAAATCTGAAGATATAAAAACGTATGTGACTTAATCATTTAAAAGACTAGAACACTCTTGAGACTCCTTTTTAAACCATTGAATCATTCGTATTCGAATAAAATTCTTTTCTCCTTTTTTAAACTTTTAAAAAATGAAGAGTTCTGATTTCTGAAAACATTCCTGAGAAAAAACGTAAAACAAACAGTGCAGACCCTGATCAGACGGCCGCTAAGGAAGCCCTCTGATCAGGGTTTACATTGTTAGTAAAATATAGAGATACTGGTTTTCAGCATAGAAAGGGTTGACAAGCAATTGAGCGGGACTTTAACCCTTTCATGACCAAATTTATCGTGAGGTTTTAACCCCTTCACCGCCATACTGTCGTCTGCTTCAATATTGTTGTCTGCAATATCGTTTCAAAGTTAGATTTAAGGCTGTATAACTCACGTTATTTCAAAACAAGTGACAAACAGTTTTGATCATGATCATACGCCGCGTTACGCGGCGTCTGATCAGGATCAAAACTGTTTGCAAATGCGCTTCATAGCGTCATTGAGAGTGAAAAGGTTAATAGCCATGAGCAAACACATTTTTACATATTAAAATTTAGCCGTGTGGGGTAAAATGCACGAAGGCAAGCATTTTTTGCAGGGAAGGCAAACACGTAAACCATATATTCATATACGAGACCTCCATTAAGCTGCCTTTCTCTGAAAAGCATGAAACCCTTAAAAGATAGGTGACTGCTTAATGAAACACAAAAATGAGACCGTACCTCTAATCAAGATCAAAGTTGTTCAACGCTCTTATCGATTTACCATCAGTTCAATGTGAAAAATTTAAATTTGTAAAATAAATGCAGATGACAATTTTTCAGCAAACGTTTTTGTGACAGTGTAGAGGTATGTCGGTATGTCAATATTTTCGGACTTGCCCTACAAACATTCGAGTACATCGTTCTAGTAAGTCAACTTTGTGCCTAACAGACTATTTACTGGTGAAACATTAATGTCACGACAGAATGATACGTGCACAGTCCTTTCCATCCAAATCTATACTAATATATACAATTTACACATACGTTGTTATTTGTCTTTGCTGGGAGAGACACTTTCATTATTATCATCCTATTTATTTAATAACGTTCACAAATTTCTTTAAAAAAGAAATCTGATCTTATAGAAAATACGTATAAATTACTCTTGTTCAATATTTTCATAACTGCTTCTTAAACTAAATGCTTGTTTAGCAAGCAAAGTTAAATTCCGTAATATTTTTAGCATGACTGAGAAACAGTTGACATAATTTGAACATTGCAAAGTAGAATTTATCTAAATATCTGTGTCTTATCTCATTATATACTGGGCTTACACAAAGAAAGGGAGAAATATCTTCTAAAAGGTCGCAAAAGGTACAAACTCTCTCATTTCTTGGAATACTATTAATGCCGTAACACCCCGTCAATATCAAAATAAAACAGAAAGCTCATATTTGAGAGAAGGCGTTATTCTTCGACAATTAAAGCACCCGTTTAGTGTTTTGTGTGTACTTTAGATTTGTAGGTGGCACCTGATCAATATCATGGTAAAGTGGACTTTATTTAATGAGGGAACACATTTGGTAAAACCATTCTTCCATGAGGCCCTCAACACATACTGTAAAACCGGTTTTATTCGCGACAGTATTTATAATAAACAATAGAATCAACACAAAACATACATTTGTATTTACAATGAACAACAGAAACTGAACCCAGCCACCAGACATTGCAAAAGGTACAGACCCAGATCAGCTGTTGCATTGAATATGCAACATTTAAACAGTGTCTGTCCCGTCTATATTAAAGTAAACAAGAATAGTAAACATTGATGATCGAATTGCAAACGGTTTGACCCCGAAAAGATACCGCATTATCAATGTGGTGGCCGGTCTGGGTCTACACCTTTTGCAGTGTCCTGTGGTTGGAAATCATATAGCGGCCCTCATGTACAATTTAAAGCAAAACAGAGAGGCAAGACTTCATGCAGGTTTTAAGCACATTAAGATCTCCAATTGAGATAATAAAATAACCGTTGTCTAATGCTATTAGACAGTTGATACATATCCTGTCAAAACTGATAGGGAAAGTCCGGTAGGAGATGGCAGATAGAAAAACCAACCTGAGAGCACTGATGATGGTTTCAAACTGAACTACAGCGGCATGGGGTGAGTGGGGATCGAGAGAGAAAAGCAACAGTTACGTAATAGTAAAAGTTCCGAGAGAACACTATTTCTTGAAACATTCAACAATACTGTAAAGAGTCTGAAAACCGGATTTGGCATATACCCTATTTTGTAAATGATTTCTTGACATACGTGTATATTTTTCAAGCTTGATTAAACATGTATAATTAAGATCTCTTTCACACAAGCGTCAATCAGATTCCATTCCGATCAGAATCACGGCCAGATGCTAAAAACTCTGGCAGAATTATTCAGCATCAGGTCTGGCTGCAAGTACTTTTAAATGCCGTATTTCTGCAATTTTGATCTGGATTCAAACTCAGACGTTTACCATTTTTAGAAATGAATAGTTATTACATTAATAATATCATTAATTGATATATATGATTTCTAAAATATTAGATCAGGTTTTACACTGTTTGTACAGCATGTTAATGCAGGGCCGAGTGTATGCGTTAGAAATTGATATAGGTTACGGAAATGTCAGACTGAAAACAACCCACCAAATGGACCGAAATGACCTACATATGTATCCCTAAAAAGGGCAGAAACTACCTAGGGCGAAACAAAATAGACCGGAGCGACCAAGCGCCGAAAAGACCCGTTACCATTAATCTTATTGAAAGAGTGTGCCGTTACCATTCGTACACAAACGAAAGTGAAAGTACTTTCTTTTAATTTTGTGATCATCATATTTACACCAGAATATTATGTTTATTCACTAGAAGTTTATTATTTGAAACCGTTTTACTGTTTCTTTGTATACAGTTTTCAAAATAATTCGATTTTTCGTTTTCAAGCGATACTACTGAGTGTTTCTTTGTTGAGCAGATGAGTTACTGAGTCAAAGTTTTGGAAACGACTCTGACTATAGATGGTTTCAAAGATTGAAACAATAAACAACTTATCATATATAATATAATAGTTCGAGTGATGATTAACAATAGCGTAGACTTTATTAAATTTTTTATAACTTTCGCATAGTTTTAAGTAGGATGATAAAAATGCACATATGCTATTGCTGTTTGATCTCACGTGATTGGTATCAGTTATTTGAGAACTACATGTAAAGTACAGTGGAAAAGGTGTTATTCTTTTCCAAATAAATACCTTTACGGTCAATATATTTTTCCATTGAAAACAGTTTAGAGCCAGATCAGACGCCGGGTAACTCGGTGTCTGACCAAGCTCCAAACTGTTTGCCATTCAGATTAAAAAAACAAACATTCAGAATTATCCAACAGTTGGCATTTTCTACATTTGATTGCAATGCGTTAACGTTTAACCCATTCATTATCAAATTTAAGGTGTTTGTCCCTTCACCGCCATATTGTCGTCTGCTTCAATATTGTTGTCTGCCATATCGTTTCATTGAAGTTAGATTGAAGGCAGTAAAACTGACGTAATTTCAATACAAGTGAAAACATTTTGATCCTGATCAGGATCAAAACTATTTGTAAATGCGCTTTATGAAGTCAAATGAGAGTGAAAAGGTTAAACGGGAAAGAATAACGTCTTCGCCGCTGTACTTTTCGGGGATAAGTGATTTTTTGTTGCTCTATTCCCAGGAAACAAAGCTCGGTGGGAGACCCAAAACTGTTACAGTGGAGAAGACGTTATTCTTTCCCGTTTAAACGCAACTGAAACGCAAACGCAAATGCAATAAAATTCGGAAAATGACAACTTTTTCAAATTTCCCACGGTTTATATTAATCTAAGTGGCAAACAGTTAGAAGCCTGATCAGACGCCGGGTGCCCCCGGCGTCTGATCTGGCTCCTTACTGTTTGCAATGAAACTATAAGTTTTAGCTTTTATTCGGAAAACATGGCGTCTTCTCCCCTGCAGCAATCCGGCTATGAGAATAGTGTAAATCTAATGGTATAAAACTAAAAACAAATTGGAGAGGACTCACATAGGCTTTGCCTGTTGTCCAATCGTTTTCTTCTAAATAAAATATTGTTTAAACTAAACTAATGGTATCTTTGGTAATTTGTACATGGATGCTTTCTTCACAGATACATGTAGTACTACGACTTCCAAAATGTTTATCCAGACGTTGGATCACTATGTATGGCCATCTGTATCGAATTAGGTTCTATTTTCAAAATAATAATAGCGTATTTCAAGAAGACGATGCCACAGTCCATAAATCCAGGAAAGCAGCTTCATTGGAGGAGATAAACAACATATCCAAGTTTATATTGGCAAGCACATGTCGTCCCTAGATCTAAGTGCAAAATATAGACACTGGATAAACTGGTCACTCTTTAAAATAAGATAAACCCAAAACATGCATTGAATAACAAAAATTAAAAAATAATTTATAGGTATATTGGTTTAGAAAAGAATAAGAGAAAGAGCTAGAAAGGAAGAAAGGGAACTATGAACGAAATAGAGAGAAAAAGAGAAGAGAATATTAAAGAAAGAAATAGAGCAAGGGCGTTGTGGTTGGGAGAACAAGTCAGAGAAAACAAAAATGTACTTTTAGTAAAGTTATGGTTGTGAATATTCCATTACCCCATATCCTGTTTCCATAATGAAAGATAGGCGACCACTTAAAGCAGGTTAAAAGTAAAGCAGAATGCGCCTTAAGGCGCATTCTGCTTTACTTTAAGTCTGCTATAAGCTATTATCTGATAGGATATAGAAAATATTACTTTTGTACATGTTCATGCATTTATAAATATAAACTTTTTTAAATAATTGTGGATGAATAATTTAAAAGCGTATCTATGGGGGAATCGGAAACCTGAATTGTTTCTTTATAATTATGACTCTGACTATCACAATGTTTCGTGATAAAAGTGCACCGGTGCTGAAACAATGATCAAAATTCGAAATCACGATGTTGTGATTTTTCTAAGAAGGATGTATTTGCGTCCACCTAAAGCCACGCAATCACGATAAGATTGCATCCGGGTCTACATGTGTGCACCAAAAAAACTTACACTAGTGATATGAATAGCACGTGCTGACTAAAGGCAGAAATTTTACACAAATGCATATCAGCTTTCTGTGCGACCTGAGGGCTGTAATAAGGCACGGTTATCTTAACAAAATATATAATACCAAGTTATAGTCTACTTTTAGTCCGAATGACCGCTCAGCCGACTGTACATTTATACCCCTGAACATTGAGCCATCTTGCATACAATATTTTAACCCATTTAACCTAAACCCATTTGCGCCCCAATGGATTTTTCCATGTGTATATATTGGATTAGTCCATTTTTTTTATCTAAGTGCTACCTGGTCTAAATGTTGATCCTCGTTTTGTTTTATATTGAAATTCCTATAAGCAAACAGCATAATGCGGCGTCTGATCAGAGTCTACACTGTTAGCCCAGGATGCTGGGCACAAAGTGGTTTATGACGGGCAAACTATTCCTTTACAAACAATGTAACTGTGAACAGTACGTGTCATTTGATACTGTGATATGGTATTGTTTTTACAGCAAATGTTGTTCTAATGTCGTTTCAACTTACAGTTCTTACAGTGGAGAAAACGTTATAAATGCAAACGAAACGCAAACGTATTGCAATAAAATGTACAAAATAACATCTTTTTGACAAATCTGACTATTAATTTTTATACCGGTGGCAAACAATTTGGTGCCTGATCAGACGCCGGGTTACCCGGCGTCTGATCTGGCTCCAAATTGTTTGTAATGGGAATTATAGTTTTAGCGTAAACGCGTTTATTGGGAAAGAATAACGTTTTCTCCACTGTATATAATATTGGTAGGGACTGTTGTCATGAGTAGATGACACATTTCCTTTGACCCCCTATATGTCACAAGACAATGTCATTCCAGCATTTCAGGCCCATATGCAGCAAAAACCTCTTGACGGGAAGTTTACTAGAATTTATTTTTATTCTTCCATCTTTATATATTGGATTAGTCCATTTTTTATCAAAGGGATGACTGGTCAAAAATTTCATTTTCATTTTGTTTTATATTGAAATTCCTATCAGCAAACAGTGTAGACTCTGATCAGAGTATACACTGTTTGCCTATGTCCCATATATGGGATCGTGGGCACAAACGGGTTAATGTAAAATATTTTCAGGAAAGTGCCATTTTTTACAATTTAGTGCAATGAATTTCGTTTGCTTTTATACGGGAAAGAATAACATCTCAACTACTGCTACTTCTACTCTACTGATGAAATATTGTTTTAATGTAACAGAACTTAACATCAAATTACTAAATAACAGCAACCCCAGTATAGCACACTTCTACGACCACGTAAACGAAAGTATGTTGTCGGTATATTAAACTACATGTAGGTGGGCATTTAAGGCAAACTGAGAGTAATAATGATAATAATAATAATAATAACGACTTTATTTCATGTGGATTTATTACAGGTAAAGTAGAACGTTCCTTTATAGGACACCTTTGCTTTATTTTCATCAGGTTTTACTTTCATTTTGGGCTGTCGCAACAACGAACTGTGTTTTAACCCATTAGCCAGATGACCATTTGAAGCAGTTTGAAAGTAAACAGAATGCGCCATAAGGCGCATTCTACTTTACTTTCAGCCTGATTTAAGCTTCAATCTGTTAGGATATAAAATATATTTCTTAAGGTACATATTTATAACTTGAACAAGTGGAACTATTTTTCTTCAGTCAATGAATATATCAAAGGCGTCAAAATGCGCATTTATGGAGAAATGGGTTAGATAAAAGCATATTTACCTTATCACGGAGATTATGGAGCTTGGTTTGAGTGTAAACCGAAAATTACAAAACCTTACACATGTACTACTAGGTATCGGTTACAGTAAGATTTATCTAACACGTCACCATAAATAAGTTTAACCCTTCCACTCCCAAATTTTCCGCGAGGTTTTTACCCCTACGCCGTTTCATTGTCGTCTGCTTCAATTTTGTTGTCTGCAATGTCGTTTCAAAGTTAAAAAATAAGACAGTATGACTCAAGAAATTTTAAAAGCGAGTGTCAAACAGTTTTGATCCTGGTCAGACGCCGCGTTACGCGGCGTCTGATCAGGATCAAATCTGTTTGCAAAAGCGCTTATAAGCGTCATTGAGAGCGCAAGGGTTTATGGTGAGAGCGTCAACCAATCACAGTACAGTATCTAGTTACAGATTCAAAAACGAAACAAGACACGATCCTGTTTATGTACATGTGTCATAATATTTTAGTCAAATTCAATCAATCGACATTCTCTTGCATATACCGTACATAATATACCTAGACCACTGGGCTGACATAAGTAGATTTGGAAAATCCTAAGATTTCCAAATTTTCTATTTTTTAAGCACGATTACTTAAGACAGGTTGAAAGTAAAGCAGAATGCGCCTTAAGGTGTGTTTTAAGTCACTTTCAATAAATACATCAAAACATTCACTGAAAGGCGACGTGATGTAAAACTGCAATATTTCAAGCCATCTCGATCGGTTGAGGCCATGACGGGTATATGTTGTCATCTCTGCCAAAGCATTTCCTCAAAGATATATCTGATAATTATATAAATAACACACGAGAACCTGCGACGAAAAACAAACCAACACTAACTAACCAGTTCGGGAGGGATGCTAGAAATATTGCATGATGTCGCGAATTAATACAAAATCGCATTACGCGAAATAATCATGACGCGAAAAATACCTGTTTTACAGTAAATACCCATCAAACGGTGTTATTACTTTCGAGTTGAATTCATTTCTTCATAAACCTTTTGTCCTAAATAAGACCGACTGCTAAAGACTTATTGGGTAAACCAATTGCAACTAACCTATTATGTACTGTAAGCAATTATGAACATATTTCTGAACATTTCGTTCACAGAGCGCAATTGTCTCACTAGATAAATATCATATTATAGAACAGACCAGAACAGATGTTTTATTTGACTAAAGCATACACGCTCATCATCATAACATATATACATAATAACATAAAACTTATGGTACTATATGAGACACAAGGCATGTTTAACAGAACGATCAACATGGACCATGTTTGGTTGTTGTTGTTTTTTGTGTTTGTTTTGTGTGTGTGTGTGTGTGTGTGTGTGTTGTTTTATAGTATATCTTTTACTTTATTTTTTAATACCATTTTTTTTATTATATCTAGCAACGTGGTTGTTGTTGTTGTCTTTAATATTGCTGTTCTCTTCAATGAGTATGTATGTGCCACCGAGCACTTCTTGATGTACCATCTAATCCATGCTGGCGACGGACTGTCAATCTTGAAACTTTGAAACGAAATAAAAATGCAATGGTGTAAATTGTAGACAATAATGTTTGTTTTAAAAATGTGGATGAATTGCTCACATCAGAGGGACAAATAGTTTCAACTAGAGTTTTTCGATTTCTGATATTGCCCAACACTTTGTATTTGGCATCTTTCTTTTAGCACAAGTTATACAAAAGAAAAGACACTATTATTTCCCAATAAACGCGTTTACGCTAGAGCTATTATTTCCATTGCAAACAGATAACCCGGCGTCTGACCAGGCTCCAAACCGTTTGCCACTCTGATTGAAATAAAACATGAGTAATGCCAAAATGTGTAATTTGCTACATTTTAATGCGTTGCGATTGCATTTCGTTTGCGTTTAAACGTAAAAATAACGTCTTCTCCACTGTACTTTGGAGAAAAGAAAGTAAAAGATGCCTGGTACTGTAACACCAGCCCATCATGGTGTAGACTATTACACTTATAACACAATAATTTAAAGCCGAACATCCACATCTTAAACTTGCTTTAGTCGAAATAACTTTTATACACATACATTGCCGTAATTCAAAGTCACTTAAGTCGTGAAACCATATCCCTATTTCAAAGTTCAAACGTGCCTATTAAGCATCACGTTTGAATTTAAAAAATCGAGTAGGTTCGACTTTATGTTCACCAAGTTCCATTTGTCTTAAAGTGTTACTGTATACATATTTATTCCAAGAGGCAAATCTTTCTCGATGAACGAGTTTACATTGAAGCTATTATTTATATTGAAAACAGTTTGGAGCCAGATCAGATGCCGGGTAACTTTACAGAATTGTGTCAAAGCATTTCTTCTGAAACTTGATAATCTAAATCATTCAAGAATCTATTTCTCTACAAGTCTGAACACGCCTATTCTTTTGAGTGACTGCCATACACAATCATGATGATTGGTGTTACAGTGGAGAATCTGTTATTCTTTCCCGTTTAAACGCAAACGTACGCAAACGCAAAGCGCTAAAACGTAGAAAAGAACAACGTTTGGACAATTCTGATATTTCATGTTTATCTTGGTGGCAAACAGTTTGGAGCCTGATCAGACGCCGGGATACCCGGCGTCTGATCTGGCTTCAAACTGTTTGCACTGCAAATAATAGTTTTAGCGTAAACGCGTTTATTTGGAAAGAATAACAGATTCTCTACTGTATCAAAATGCCATGACCAATGTAGATGAGATATAAAATGTGCAAAACTACAGTGGGTAATGCCACATTATCTCCCGATAAATGCGTTTTATGTACAAACTAGTATTCCCTGGGCAAACAGGCTAGAGCCTGATCAGACACGGCGTCTGACCAGGTTCCAAACAGTTTACTACTCAGATTAAAATTAAACGTTAACATTTTCAAAACGTTGTTATTAAAAATGGTTTGTTGTTGTTGTTGTTTTTTTTGCACTAGGGCACGTGATAGAATGACGTCTTCTCCATAGTATGTTTAATGTGAAAACATGTACTGAGCGAAATAAAGAATTTGAATTTGAATTTTGCAACCATAAACCTTAGATGTAGTGTATATACATGACCTACAGTCTGGAATACGTACAGTGGAGAATCTGTTATTCTTTCCCGTTTAAACGCAAACGTACGCAAACGCAAAGCACTAAAACGTAGAAAGAACAACTTTTGGACAATTCTGATAATTCATGTTTATCTTGGTGGCAAACAGTTTGGAGCCTGATCAGACGCCGGGTTACCCGGCGTCTGATCTGGCTCCAAACTGTTTGTATTGTAAATAATAGTTTTAGCGTAAACGCGTTTATTGGGAAAGAATAACAGATTCTCCACTGTACCCTTAACCCATTCACTGTCATGAAGTCAGCAACTTGAAACAGCTGTCTTGTGCTTTTATTTCTCAACTTTAAATTTTACATATGTATAGGTATTTTGACTCGAGGAAAACAAAATTGAGTGTCAAACAGTTTGTACACTGATCAGAAGCCGGGTTACATGTAGGATCTAAAGTGTTTGTAAATAACCACTGTACTCGGGTAAGGCAGTGAAGGGGTTAATAATAGTTTAAAGTGTTTTTCATTGTACAGTGGAGAATCTGTTATTCTTTCCCGATAAACGCGTTTACGCTAAAACTATTTTTTCTTTTACAAACAGTTTGGAGCCAGATCAGACGCCGGGTAACCCGGCGTCTGATCAGGCTCCAAACTGTTTGCCACCAAGATAAAGATGAATTATCAGAATTGTCCAAAAGTTGTACTTTTCTACGTTTTAGTGTTTTGCGTTTGCGTACGTTTGCGTTTAAACGGGAAAGAATAACAGATTCTCCACTGTATCTGTATGCACATAAATGACGCTCACATAATTTTATGAGTTTCCCTTTCACTCTCAATGACGTCATAAAACGTATTTGCAAACAGTTTTGATCCTGATTGGACGTCGCGTAACGCGGCGTCTGATCAGGATCTAACACTGTTTGCCATTTGTTTTGAAATTGTCCCTTAAATCTAACTTTGAAACGATATTGCAGACACTAATATTGAAGTAGACACCAATATGGCGGTGAAGGGGTAAAAACTTTAAGCTAAATTTAAATCATGAACAGGTTAAAATATCATTTTCATACAGTTTAACTTCGATATCGCGATCTCGTTTAAGTCGAATATATCCGTATTTCAAAGTTAAAACGTGGCTAAGCCACGTTTTAACTTTGAATCAGGATATGTTCGACTTACGCGAGTACGGATATGTTCGATTTAAGCGATATTAAAATAAAATTAAACTAAAGTAATTCGGGTAAGTTCGATTTAAGAGAGTTCGAGATACTATGGTTCGACTGTATGTGATACAACCAATAAACTTGTTGTGCAATGTGACTTTTTTATTCTTGCCGTTTTCTCTGGTATTTTAAAACAATTTGTTCTCAGACACCGAGAGCTCTGCGTCTGAACACAAACTAAGCAAAAAAGACAAATTGAACTCAGAGAACCCTCAAAAATCAAAAGGACGCTTACAGTTTCTAATCAAGTAAAGTCCATTTTTTACTTTTAAGGGCTATATTTTGCAATATGTTACTCCCGCAGTATACATGTCGTCAACGTGACCACTCAGTAGAAAATAAAATAATATATAGAATCTACAGCTAATGACAAATAGAGCTGAAAGGCTGAAATTAATCCGAAAGCTTTCTGTGTATCTTCAGTCTTTATTCAATAAACTAATTACAAAATTTCTGCTTTACTTTCATCTTGCTTTAAGCTGTCACTTTTTTCTGTCATTTTTATTTTCGGAGGCGTTGTTCAACGCTTCTAAGGAAGGTTTGACGCCGACAACGTTATGATATTGTATAAGCGGACTATTCACCCTTTACAATCGCATTGTTTGCAAACTGTTTGCCCATATAGTTTAGATCAACATCAGATGCCAGGAAACTCGGTATCTTATTAGTGTCTCCAGGGCTGCCATAAGTTGACATGAAAAATCCTAAGATATCAAGATTTGCTTTTTTCAAGTGCGAATTTACGAATCGTACCTTTACCCCATAGCCTGTTTATAGTTTTGTTGACTCGTGACTACATGTACTTAAATCAGGCTGGAAGTAAAGCAGAATGCGCCTTATGGTGCATTCTGCTTTACTTTCAGCCTGCTTTAAGCAACCATGTTCTAGAACAAAAATCCGAAGATTTAGGAAATATCCGGAGAAATGGCAGCCCTGTGTCTCTAGTATAACTATTTTGTGAGTTATGTAAAAACAGAGTATTTCAGCAGGGACGAAACTACAGGGAACCCCCTCGAAACCGGAACCTCTAATTACCGGAATTCTCTCTCAACCGGACAAAACCTTTGGTCCCGTTCCAAACTCTTAAAGCAGGTTGAAAGTAAAACAGAATGCGCATTCAGGCGCATTCTGTTTTACTTTCCATCTGCTTTAAGTGACCAGCTATCTTCCATACTAGACACAAGATATGGGTAAAACCCCTCTAAAAGGGAAACCCCTCTAAACCGGACATTGTTTTGTCCCATTACATGTCCGGTTTAGGGGGTTTCACTGTATTTTTCTTCAGTGAATAATTAAATTAAAGGCGTACAAATATGTATTTACGGAGTAAAAGGTTAATAAACTGATAGCCATCTAAATGTTTGAGTATCAATGGACAGGGGTCAAATATTGGCCTTTCTAATTATTTTCATTGTGCAATTTCTTCGTCTACCGCCCGTTAATGTTTTATAACCACCAGTGGATTGAAAGTGAATCCTTTAGCGTGCAAACTTTGGTTGGAATTGTTTGGTAATGGTTTGACCCACTCACCGCCAGAATATGCTGAAAGTTTCCCGTCTGCTTCTTAATTTCAATTTCAATTTCTTTATAACTCTCAGTTCTTGATTTTATATGAAAACATGTCTAATGCAATTGGAGAAGACGTTATTCTTTCCCGTTTAAACGCAAACGAAACGCAAACGCATTGCAAGACAATTAAGAAAATGGAAACTTTTTTAAAACAATTCTAACTATTCCTTTTAATTTGGGTGGCAAACAGTTTGGAGCCTGATCAGACACCGGGTAACCCGGCGTCTGATCTGGCTCCAAAATGTTTGCCATGGAAATATAGGTTTACGCGTAAACGCATCACGCGGCATCTGATCTGGATCGAGCTGTTTGCAAATGTAAGCCAAGTCTTAATGTTCCCTCCTTATAACGACTCCCTTCGAAAAACACACACAATCTGTGTCTCCCATTTGGTGTCGCTGTAGAGAAAGAGCGCTGTATCATGTTTCTGCCCTGTGTTGATAAACGATCCATTTAACACTTGTGCAACATTCTGCTGCTTAACGCAGGCAGAAAGTAAAGCAGGAGACTCTTTAGGTTTATCTTTCTGCTTTACTTTCAACCAGCTTTCAGCAACCGCCTATAATCAGCACCGAGCACAAGCTTTGGGTGTAAGGGTTAAACAAGTTGATTTTTACGGTACATGTACGTGTCCTCACGAACTGGGAGGTAACGCACATTAAGGCATGTTTCTTGCATGCCATGCCCTTGACAAAACATAATGCTTATAATATCATTTTACGTCTTTACATGTACCTATTCTTTATAGAAACACATTTCATGGCCTTACGTATTTCTCACGGACATGCTCTTTATACCATATATTTATATATATATGTTCTCTTTAAAAAGGCGTGAGTGCCTAAATGCTCACATTACACTTACAGTGGAGAAAACGTTATTCTTTCCCGTTTTATCGTAAACGAAACGCAAACGCATTTGCAATAAAAGGTACAAAATAACAACTTTTTGACAAATCTGAATATTAATTTTTATACCAGTGGCAAACAGTTTGGTGCCTGATCAGACGCCGGATTACCCGGCGTTTGATCAGGCTTCAAACTGTTTGTAATGGAAATAAAAGTTTTAGCGTAAACTTGTTTATTGGGAAAGAATAACTTTTTCTCCACTTTACACACAACTAGGACATGACGGGTGGATACAGACGGGTCATCCGTTGAATCCACATAATACGCAGTGACTGTGGCATTACATTTTCCATATATAACGCCCTTTAACGCCTTTACCCATATAAAGAAAAGCAGGTTTTCGTATAGGGCGTCTTCTGGAGTTATGTGATAGTTCTCACATATTTTACTTGCGTGTAATTATACGCCGAAATGATAGGTTACGTTGTATTCCTGCACTTTGTTGATGCGAAAAATATCACATGAACGAACCTCTGTCACTTTTAAAGTAATGTCTATAAAATAAACTTAATAAATTGCCCTCGTAACAGGAAAGCGGTATGTCCAGTGTGAAAAATCAATAGACAAGGTTAAGGATTTTGAGACACATACAAACAGACAGACGTACAAACAGACAGACAGAGCAAAACCTATATGCTCCCGAACCACAGATTATTGGTGGATGAAAACAACATCAATGTTTTGTGAAAAGAGTTATCTAATAACATAGTCAATTTCTTAATCTAAAATTATTCTTATTGACAAAAATGATCATTTGACACTTAGGTTATTTTTTCGGAATTACGTCATTATTTCAGCATGACATCGTGGTGATGTAACGTTAGAAATAAACAAAAACAACAGATTAATTAATACTAGAGCTCTGAGAGCTCGTAAATTAGAATATTATGCACAATGCGCCGTACATGTTTTATTTCATTCTATAATATTTTACGTTTGTGTGTAAACATGTATATCATCATTTTTTTCATTTTTTATTATTTTATAAGATAATTGCTCGTCTAAGTATAAACAAAAACATTTATAAGTATACATGTACGCTTAGCAACTTCAATAGATAATTATTTAGCAACTATTCTGTCCTCTTTCGGTGTAACCCTACATACCTTTTTTGAAAGCAACAACAGTAAACGTACACAATTTGCCATAATGTGCTTTTATAATTAGCCCCTTATACGAGGACTGATTGAAAAAGTTGTGAGCCTTTTATTGAAGGAGTTAAGGCAAAGTTACCTATTTTAAGTCCCATTGTTGTTTGACTATTTAACCCATTACCTCTTAGCCTATTTCTTGCTTCGAAAACAGGTGATCACTTAAAGCAGGTTGAAAGTAAAGCAGAATGTGCCTTAAGGCACATTCTGCTTTACTTTCAGCCTGCTTTAAGCTACCATCTTCTAGGATATGGAAAATATTTCTTTTGGTACATATTCTTTGCTGTATAAACTGGAAGTTTTTTCTTCAGTGGAGGAATAAGTAAGAGGCGTATAAAGGTGTTTTTAAGGGGTAATGGGTTAAGGCCATGTAGCCATCAACCAGTGTCATTTGGTCAGTTTATGTCAAGAAGGTATAAGGCATGTGACTTTACATTGGTGAACAAACTCGCTGAAGAGCATTGTTAAGAAAAGTCTAGCACATAAGACTCAGCAGATTGACTTCATCTTCCTTTGGAATTGTTTACTTATTTTGTATACAATAGAATTCATTATTGCAGTAATCTTATATATTTTCATACTTTTCTCTTGCTTATGTAATTATTTTCCTGACGTAGTTCTTTAAAATATTTACTGTAAGTCATGTACATAGGTACAGTGGAGAATCTGTTATTCTTTCCCGTTTAAACGCAAACGTACGCAAACGCAAAACACTAAAACGTAGAAAAGAACAAATTTTGGACAATTCTGATTATTCATGTTTATCTTGGTGGCAAACAGTTTGGAGCCTGATCAGTCGCCGGGTTACCCGGCGTCTGATCTGGCTCCAAACTGTTTGTACTGCAAATGATAGTTTTAGCGTAAACGCGTTTATTGGGAAATAATAACAGATTCTCCACTGTATCTGTTATATGGCTATGAGCATTGTATATGTTTAATGCCAATAAAATTTGAATTGAATTGAATTGAATTGCTATTTATACTATTGTAACAATACTGGAGATGGATGTCCCTCCATATGCTACCATATTAGTGTCGGTGGAAGAATTTTGGCGTGGCAGACAGAGATGACTCTTGATATGACCTCTGTTCTAGAAGAAATGTCACCGTGGTACCTGCATTCGTCACAAAGGCCACGATATTGTTGTATACACATGTATATGCACCACTTTTTATAGGCAACTAACAGAAACTATTTAAGATTAAACATCGTGGAAAGTTCAGTAAAAATGTGTTGTTTTACGAGGACAATGCCCCTGCTCACAAGTATATTATCGCTATGACTACCGTTAATGTTTATGGCTTTGAATTGATTCAACATCTCAAATACTAAATTTATCTCGCTCCACTAGGCTTCTGTCAATTTCCAAACATGAAAAAGGTCATTTCCGGTACCGACTTTCAGTTAGGTGATGAAGTCAAACTTGCAATGGAGGGAATTCTAAACTGTCAAGAAAAGGGATTCTTTAACAGTGTCACCTAAACCCTTTAAAATCGATGGCAAAAGTATATAGACACTGAAGAGGAGTATGGTGAATATAATACAATATGTCTCCCAAAAGACAAATCATTATTGGTCAGCCCAAGTAATGACTGAAATCTTTAGTCATTTCATGAAATGACTGATTACACAGATTGACTGTAACATATAAACATATGATCCATGTCATGACAAAACCTGCCTGATTGCATTGCAAACGTTGTAGATCAATGCCAGCCGCCGCGTCTTAGACGCGGCGGCTGGTCATGTTCTACTCTGTTTGACACTCAAATCATATAAAGCATTGTATTTAGCAGTATTATCTACGTTATTTGGCAGTGTAGCCAACTCTGATGCAGAGCCTGTAATGTCAACAGTGTTTGGTCTGTACAATGTTGCAATGCAATATAAAGGCAGGTTTTGCCGTAGCACGGCTCATATATATCTTAGATCATTGGAACAGCAAACGTTAATTAGAGTGAGGAATACATTTTGTTGCGTTATAGCCAAATTCCGTTATATCAGGTCAAGATAAGTAAAAGTTAATTAGAGTGGGGGAAACATTTTGTTACGTTATATCAAGTCAATATCAGTAAAAGTTAATTAGAGTGGGGAATACATTTTGTTTCGTAATGTCAGGTCAATATCAGTAAAAGTTAATTAGAGTGGGGAATGCATTTTGTTTCGTTATATCAGGTCAATATCAGTAAAAGTTAATTAGAGTGGGGAATACATTTTGTTTCGTAATGTCAGGTCACTATCAGTAAAAGTTAATTAGAGTGGGGAATACATTTTGTTTCGTTTATCAGGTCAATATCAGTGAAAATTAGAGTGGGGAATACATTTTGTTTCGTAATGTCAGGACAATATCAGTAAAAGTGAATTAGAGAGGGGGATACATTTTGTTTCGTAATGTCAGGACAATATCAGTAAAAGTTAAATAGAGTGGGGAATACATTTTGTTTCGTTTATCAGGTCAATATCAGTTAAAGTTAATTAGAGTGGGGAATACATTTTGTTTCGTTTATCAGGTCAATATCAGTAAAACTTAATTAGAGTGGGGAATACATTTTGTTTCGTTTATCAGGACAATACCAGTAAAAAGTAATTAGAGTGGGGAATACATTTTGTTTCGTAATGTCAGGTCAATATCAGTAAAAGTTAATTAGAGTGGGGAATACATTTTGTTTCGTAATGTCAGGTCAATATCAGTAAAAGTTAATTAGAGTGGGGAATGCATTTTGTTTCGTTATATCAGGTCAATATCAGTAAAAGTTAATTAGAGTGGGGAATACATCATGTTTCGTAATGTCAGGTCACTATCAGTAAAAGTTAATTAGAGTGGGGAATACATTTTGTTTCGTTTATCAGGTCAATATCAGTAAAAGTTAATTAGAGTGGGGAATACATTTTGTTTCGTAATGTCAGGTCACTATCAGTAAATATTAATTAGAGTGGGGAATGCATTTTGTTTCGTTATATCAGGTCAATATCAGTAAAAGTTAATTAGAGTGGGGAATACATTTTGTTTCGTAATGTCAGGTCACTATCAGTAAAAGTTAATTAGAGTGGGGAATACATTTTGTTTCGTTTATCAGGTCAATATCAGTGAAAATTAGAGTGGGGAATACATTTTGTTTCGTAATGTCAGGACAATATCAGTAAAAGTGAATTAGAGAGGGGGATACATTTTGTTTCGTAATGTCAGGACAATATCAGTAAAAGTTAAATAGAGTGGGGAATACATTTTGTTTCGTTTATCAGGTCAATATCAGTTAAAGTTAATTAGAGTGGGGAATACATTTTGTTTCGTTTATCAGGTCAATATCAGTAAAACTTAATTAGAGTGGGGAATACATTTTGTTTCGTTTATCAGGACAATACCAGTAAAAAGTAATTAGAGTGGGGAATACATTTTGTTTCGTAATGTCAGGTCAATATCAGTAAAAATTAATTAGAGTGGGGAATACATTTTGTTTCGTAATGTCAGGTCAATATCAGTAAAAGTTAATTAGAGTGGGGAATGCATTTTGTTTCGTTATATCAGGTCAATATCAGTAAAAGTTAATTAGAGTGGGGAATACATTTTGTTTCGTAATGTCAGGTCACTATCAGTAAAAGTTAATTAGAGTGGGGAATACATTTTGTTTCGTTTATCAGGTCAATATCAGTGAAAATTAGAGTGGGGAATACATTTTGTTTCGTAATGTCAGGACAATATCAGTAAAAGTGAATTAGAGAGGGGGATACATTTTGTTTCGTAATGTCAGGACAATATCAGTAAAAGTTAAATAGAGTGGGGAATACATTTTGTTTCGTTTATCAGGTCAATATCAGTTAAAGTTAATTAGAGTGGGGAATACATTTTGTTTCGTTTATCAGGTCAATATCAGTAAAACTTAATTAGAGTGGGGAATACATTTTGTTTCGTTTATCAGGACAATATCAGTAAAAAGTAATTAGAGTGGGGAATACATTTTGTTTCGTAATGTCAGGTCAATATCAGTAAAAGTTAATTAGAGTGGGGAATACAGTTTGTTTCGTAATTACAGGTCAATATCAGTAAAAGTAAATTAGAGTGGGGAATACATTTTGATTCGATTATCAGGTCAATATCAGTGAAAATTAGAGTGGGGAATACATTTTGTTTCGTAATGTTAGGACAAATAGTAAAAGTTAATTAGAGTGGGGAATACATTTTGTTTCGTTTATCAGGTCAATATCAGTAAAAGTTAATTAGAGTGGGGAACACATTTTGTTTCGTAATGTCAGGTCAATATAAGTAAAAGTTAATTAGAGTGGGGAATACATTTTGTTCGTAATGTCAGGTCAATATCAGTAAAAGTTAATTAGAGTGGGGAATACATTTTGTTTCGTAATGTCAGGTCAATATCAGTAAAAGTTAATTATGGAAGGGAATACATTTTGTTTCCTAATGACAGGTCAATATCAGTAAAAGTTAATTAGAGTGGGGAATACATTTTGTTTCGTAATGTCAGGTCAATATCAGTAAAAGTTCATTAGAGTGGGGGATACATTTTGTTTCGTAATGTCAGGTCAATATCAGTAAAAGTTAATTAAAAATGGGGATACATTTTGTTTCGTTATGTCAGGTCAATATCAGAAAAAGTTAATTACAGATGGGAATACATTTTGTTTCGTAATGTCAGGTCAATATCAGTAAAGGTTAATTAGAGTGGGGAATACATTTTGTTTCGTAATGTCAGGTCAATATCAGTAAAAGTTAATTAGAGATGGGAATACATTTTGTTTCGTAATGACAGGTCAATATCAGTAAAAGTTAATTAGAGTGGGGAATACATTTTGTTTCGTAATGTCAGGTCAATATCAGTAAAAGTTACTTAGAGTGGGGAAAACATTTCGTTTCCTTATATCAGGTCAATATCAGTAAAAGTTAATTAGAGTGGGTATACATTTTGTTTCGTAATGTCAGGTCAATATCAGTAAAAGTTAATTAGAGTGGGGAAAACATTTTGTTTTGTAATGTCAGGTCAATATCAGTAAAAGTTCATTAGAGTTGGGGATACATTTTGTTTCGTAATGTCAGGTCAATATCAGTAAAAGTTAATTAGAGATGGGAAAACATTTTGTTTCGTAATGTCAGGTCAATATCAGTAAAAGTTAATTAGAAATGGGGATACATTTTGTTTCGTTATGTCAGGTCAATATCAGTAAAAGTTTATTAGAGATGGGAATACATTTTGTTTCGTAATGTCAGGTCAATATCAGTAAAAGTTAATTAGAGATGGGAATACATTTTGTTTGGTAATGTCAGGTCAATATCAGTAAAAGTTAATTAGAGTGGGGAATACATTTTGTTTCGTAATGTCAGGTCAATATCAGTAAAAGTTAATTAGAGATGGGAATACATTTTGTTTCGTAATGACAGGTCAATATCAGTAAAAGTTAATTAGAGTGGGGAATACATTTTGTTTCGTAATGTCAGGTCAATATCAGTAAAAGTTACTTAGAGTGGGGAAAACATTTCGTTTCCTAATATCAGATCAATATCAGTAAAAGTTAATTAGAGTGAGTATACATTTTGTTTCGTAATGTCAGGTCAATATCAGTAAAAGTTAATTAGAGTGGGGAACACATTTTGTTTTGTAATGTCAGGTCAATATCAGTAAAAGTTCATTAGAGTGGGGAATACATTTTGTTTCGTAATGTCAGGTCAATATCAGTAAAAGTTAATTAGAGTGGGGAATACATTTTGTTTCGTAATGTCAGGTCAATATCAGTAAAAGTTAATTAGAGTGGGGAATACATTATGTTTCGTAATGTAAGGTCAATATCAGTAAAAGTTAATTAGAGATGGGAATAAATTTGTTTCGTAATGTCAGTTCAATATCAGTAAAAGTTAATTAGAGTGGGGAATACATTTTGTTTCGTAATGTCAGGCCAATATCAGTAAAAGTTAATTAGAGACTGGAATACATTTTGTTTCGTAATGTCAGGTCAATATCAGTAAAAGTTAATTAGAGTGGGGAATACATTTTGTTTCTTAATGTCAGGTCAATATCAGTTATGGTTAACTAGCGATGGGAAATAAATATAGGATATTACATGCGTGTTCACAATTTATTTGATATATTACACGAGCTTTTTAGAAAACGATAAAAACGAGGTTTTCTAAAACGACGAGTTTGATAAATCCAATAAATTATTAACACGAATGTTATATTCTTTTTATAACATAACATAAAAACGTTAAAATCGCAGTCATAGAGGTTCAGTGAATGCTAAGCGCGAAATAAGTAGATATATACAGGAAACGTACGAAAGTTGTTCCAAATTAACCCCGTTCACTTGCATGATGTTTATGTTACTATATGTATTAATAAACACTTTCATGTAGATTTTATATTAATTAATTACAACAAAATCTCTATAAATTGAATCTACATGAAGGAATAAAGACGTTTGATATTGAACGCATAGAACGCATTTTAATGACGTAACAAGTAAACGACGTCTTGGCATACCTCAATTGCATAGTTATTCAACTAGTTATGACAAATAAACAACGAGTGTTATTTAACGCTCACGCCGTCTGTTATGTTATACTTTTTTTTTCGATATATCCAGTACATCGTTTTATCCAATGTTGTTATAAGTGAGCTTAACCCATTACCCAGTTCCTAGTTTTGAAAACAGGTGAATACTTAAACAGGTTGGATGCGATTAGTTTACTCAATTCCACATTTGAACTATGGTCAGTTTATGTTGATATATCAAGGCTGTTTTCACCTAATAATAAAACTGACGAAAAATAGTTTACCTTGATCAGAGGGCTTTTCCAGGGGCAGTCTGATTCTATATATTGTTTTCAACAATTACCACATGGCCTATTTCTAATTCTGAAAAAAGGGATTACTAAAAGCATGGTGAAAATAAAGCAGAATGTGCCTTAAGGCACATTCTGCTTTACTTTCAGCCTGCTTTAAGCTACCGTCTGCTAGAGTATAGAAAATATTTTATGATACATATTCATGACTGTATAAATTGGAACTTTTGTCTTCAGTGGAGTAATACATTAAATGTGCTAAAAGGCGTTTTCATAGGGGAAAGGGTTAATTTTAATGGACGTACATGTAAAATCAAGATGACTGAGGGAGATTTCTGTATTGTTTTTGTCCTACAATAAGCCGTCATCTGTCTTAAAGATAGACACAACCTATAAGTATTCAAACTAGGTTGGTGTTATGTACTGCGTTCCCTCCCTACAACGGCCCTCACAACACCAACTCTCTCCATACAACGACTCTTGCCGCTGTTTCCCCAAACAAGACAATAATAACTAACGATTTCATTGCTCGAATATTGTTTGTTTAAAATTGTCATTTGCTGTTTTTCTCATAGTTACACATTAGTGGACATTTTGATAGAATGAATATAATGGCGAGATACAAACAGCTTAAATCCAGACCAGACGCCGTTTTACGTGGCGTCTGATCAGGATTCAAGTCGTTTGCAAATGTAGCCAATTTCCCTCCCTATAAAGACTCCCTGCTAACAACATACACACTTTTGCCTCCCATTGGTTGTCGTTGTAGAGAGAGCTTTGTATTGTATATAAAACAGTTGTTTTGCTCCTTTTTTCATGTGGTAAACTTAGGTACACTTCGGGACAGTTACTAAAGGTAAAAATATGTAAAATTCGATCCGATTAATAATAACGGACAAACAGTCCGTGTGAGCCTATCCCGGCTACTGGCAGATCGGGTGAATTTGTCGTCTCCTTATATAGGCGGCTATATTTAGACAAGCCGATTCGTCACGTCCAATTGCCACCGAAGAATGGCAAATATATACGACTCTTTTAATGGCCTTTCTCTCCTATAACTCATTATACACTTGGAGGTTTAAACTTTCAAAGTGTCGAATGCCCCGTATTGCGGTCACTGGGTTAGGTAGTACAATAGAATTGATGTACTTCATTTTAGACCGAAGAATATCGTTTGCTTTCACACATACCGTCTGCTACACCGCTGAAAATCTGCTTAACACCTTCACTGCCATGACGTCATCAATTTTAAACCTTTGGTGTCTGTTTTAATTTCTCCACTTCAAATTCAGGTATTTTGACTTGAAATATTGAAATGCGTGTTAAACAGTTTGGATCCAGATCAGACACCGCGTTACGCGGCGTCTGATCTGGATCCAAACTGTTTGCAAATAACTATGCTACTCGGGGTATGACAGTGGAAGGTGTTCCATTGAAGAAAGCAACTACAGTGATCCCTCTCTACAACGACACCCAAAGGGTGACCAAAATGTGTGCGTTGTTCGGAGGGAGTCGTTGTACAGAGGAACATTGGTTTACATTTACAAACAGCTTGAATCCAGATCAGACGCCGCGTAACGCGGCGTCTGATTTGGATTAAAGCTATTTGTCACTCGTCATTAAGTTTTTTTTGGTCAGAATGTTCAATATATGACTTTGAGAAAAAAAGCAGACGACAAACTTTAAGCAGACGATATTACAGCAGTAAAAGCGTAAGACAAATTTGTCCTGTTTAGGGAACTACGGTAAGTGCCATTGTAAGGAGGGAGTCGTTGTTGGGAGGGTCGTTATAGGGAGGGAACGCTGTACTGTGATAAAACGGTGAAAATTCAGGCGAGGCATTGAGAGTGCGTGTTAATGGCTCCTGGTTCACCTACAACTAGTTTCCAACTCCATAAACATTTACGACCAGTAACGTAAAGAATGTGTGCAGGCCAGTACTAGGGTCTCTCTATTAGATCTACTGACGAAGATTTAGATGAAAAGATAAAAGGGTTTAAACGCTTATCTCGCAAAAACAACACAAATTTCAGTTTTTATGTATTTTTTCATTCACGATACGTCACCACGAGTGTTAGGCAATAAGGATCCTTTAAGCCCGTATTGAAAATGACACAAAAAAGGCAAAACCAAAATCTGAATTAACAACAAAAAGAAACTAACCATTTTAAGCAGATGACAATATGGCGGTGAGAGAAACTTGAGATTAACTGATATGCACTATAAACCTTCTGTCTGAAAAGTACAATTACACTGCAATTTGCAACATGTTCATAAGCTTAATACTTGCATATCGATTGCTTCGAAATTGTCGCCGACTAAATTTTAAAACATAGGTTTAATATGACAAAACACGTTTGATATCCGAAAGACGCGTATAGAGAGTCATTCTTTCCCAACAAATGCATTTTTATGTAACCCTTTCACTGACAAAGACGCCGAAATACGCGTTTGCAAATCGTTTGGATCCTGAAACTCGTTTCGAAATTTCGTCAGTCATGCTGCATTCAATTTAATTTTGTGATAATACAGTGGAGAATCTGTTATTCTTTCCCAATAAACGCGTTTACTCAAAAACTATTATTTGCAGTGCAAACAGTTTGGAGCCAGATCAGACGCCGGGTAACCCGGCGTCTGATCAGGCTCCAAACTGTTTACCACCAAGATAAACAAAAATTATCAGAATTGTCCAAAAGTTGTTCTTTTCTACGTTTTAGTGCTTTGCGTTTGCGTACGTTTGCGTTTAAACGGGAAAGAATAACAGATTCTCCACTGTATTGCAGACAACAATATTGAGGCAGACTTTGAAGAGGGTAAAAACCTCACGATAAATTTGGCACTGAAAGGGTTAAGAATTGATGTGTGCTGCAAACTGTGTCGATCCAGATCATAAACTGAGTTACGTGACGTCACTGTAGGATTTAAGATACAGTCGAACTTCGATATCTCGAACTGGGTTAAGTAGAATATACCCTTATTTCAAAGTTAAAACGTGGCTAAGCCACGACTTAACTTTGAAATATGGGTATGTTTGACTGAATCGGACATGAAATAATGCAGTTCATGAATCGAACTATCGGAAAGTTTGAGTTAAGCGAGTTCGAGATATCGCAGTTTGACTGTACAGTTTAATTCTAAATATTTCTTCGATGTTCACATATTTTATTGGGCCAGCATCTTGCCGTTGCGTTTAGCTCCGTTTAGATTGACAGAAATAGCGTTTTCCATTCTGAGATTACACGATACTAGAATCTTGAAAAACAAGCTAGGAATGTATACACATTATTTTTCTTTTAACCCATTACCCCATTAATACACCTTTTTACGCCTTTTATTTATTCCTACACTGAAGAAAATAATTCCAATTTGTACAGTCCTGAATATGTGTTATAAGAAATATTTTGACATTCAAATAGATGGTAGCTTAAAGCAGGCTGAAAGTAAAGCAGAATGTGCCTTAAGGCACATTCTGCTTTACTTTCAACCTGCTTTAATTGTCCACCTATCTTTAAAACTAGATACAGGCTATGGGGTAATGGGTTAAACAAAGCTTTGAGTATCGTATAGAAAGATGAAAAGAGCTCAAGACAAAAGCAAACACGTTCTTCAAAATGAAACGGCATTCATATAGTAAAGTATGCCAAACATAAAATAATAATATGTTGATAAAAATCACGACATTCCGTTCGTGGAGCAATAGCCTTCTCGTTATAACAAATGTACATTTTACATTAACAACAAAATATATCACCATTGTTGAGCTTAAAATGAGCATCATTCAAAAGTATACTAAATGTATGTTTAAAAATTGTCGTAGACCTATTCCGCTGCTTTCTTCCTTTCATTAATCATGTTAATGCTTCTATAGCATAGTTTTGGACGCATATATTCATTTAACTGTAATAATAATAATAATAATAAAAAAAAAAATAAAAAAAAAAATACTTTATTTAACGAGAGAACTCGTTTGGTAAAGACCAATCTTCCATGAGGCCCTCAACATATATACAAGTACAAAAAACAAAAGGCGTTTCATACAAAACAAATAATTAACAATAAACAATACAATGTACTAACTGGATGTAGCAATTTGTAAGAAAAACGTATCTTAGCATTTGAAAAAGTGTACCTGTTAAGTGTACACTTGTCCTATGTAAACAGTGAAGACCCAGATCACAGGACTCCTAACGGAGTCCTCTATTCAGGGTCTGCACCGTTTGTCATTTTATGAATATCAGTCCATCTGTTTGTTCGTCCATTTGTGTATGCCTTTGGTTCCTTGTACCAGAGTTAATTAATTGACGTTTGAACTATATAACAGTCGATAAATTCGGCGGGAATTAGTTGAAAATTATTGATAATAAGAATAAACGATATTAATTCTTGTGATTACAGTGGAACCGCTAGAAACCGGAACCTCTAAATGCCGGAATTCTCTCTAAACCGGACACAAATGTTGGCCCCGTTTCCAACCGTTATTGATATAACTCATTTCACCATGAATACGCTTTTTTACTTCTTTGATTTAGTTCTTCACTGTGTAAAAATAAATCGAGAATATGTATTATCAGAAATAATTTCCTATATTCTAGTCAATGATAGCTTCAAGCAGGTTGAAAGTAAGGCGTATTCTGGGTATGTTTAACTTACTTTATGTGGTCAGCTATCTTCCATACTAGAAACAAGCTATGGGTAATTGGTTGAAACCCCTCTGAACTGAAAACCCTTTAAACCGAAAATTCATGTTACCCCTATAGGTTGTTTGCAGTTCAAAAAAACACGATAATTTTCAAATATCTCCATAACAAGACAACGGAGACAAATGGAATTTAGCATAGATTTATGATATACCTATACCAACTCTGACAAAAAAGAACAATTTTTTTCTCTTCGTAATAATTTTTTTTTATTCATAACTTCTATATAATGTTTACACTTCTAAGGGACACTTTTCCGAAGGGTGATTTCAAGTTATTCAACAGCCTATCTTTCACGACCCGGTAACGCCTCACCGTTAAGCCATCGCATACCATAGCAGTTTACAACTAACCGAACGAGGCCCTTGCTGGAGTACGTTCAACGTATTAACCGACCATACTGTTATTTGCGAACAAGTTAGATCCTAATCGGACACCGGATCCATTTCTTATCTGAATAGGATCCGAACCATGTGCCTATTAAACGAAATTTTTATCAACAAAACGCACAATAACTAAATGTGATAAATAGAGTGGAGGAAACGTTATTCTTTCCCGTTTAAACGCAAACGCATAGCACTTAAACGTAGAAAATGTAAATTGTTAGATACCTTTTACAATTCATTTTGATCTGAGTGGCAAAATAGTTTGGAGCCTGGTCAGACGCCGGGTTATCCGGCGTCTGATCTGGCTCCAAACTGTTTGCAGTGGAAATAAACGTTTTAGCGAAAACGCGTTATTGGGAAAGAATAACATATTCTCCACTGTAGCAGAAGAGATACGTTCATACCAGACGATCTACACCAACTTACCATTATCAAATTTTAAACAGAATGTTTCCAGAGCAGTTCGAAAACCCTTATTATTTTATCGATTAAAGGAAACGTAACGTAAACGTACATATTAAGCTCCAGATAAGGGGAGTATTTCCATTTCTGAATTAAGCCCTATGATGTGACTACTCATTAGAACCGTCTCTCTTCGAGACGATTCTTATGAGTAGTCACACCATAGGATTTGGTGCTGAAATGGGTGAGAAAATGTTGAACTTGTTCAATTTTCTTATCTGGAGCTCTGTAATTATGTAGAAATGTTAGAGCTTCGGTTTGAAAAGTAATTGCAATTCTCTTTATTCCCCGGTGAAGAGTCATGGATTTAGGCATAGTAAAAATGTAATGGATTATGGGGCCTCACAATTAATTTTGTACAACTAAACAACCAATATCAGCACGGGATTCACCTTTCAGACAGAAGCAACTTGCACGGGATTTTACCTGGGGATATTCTCCTATATAAACAAACGTGATCAAGGTAATAGCCAATAACACCCCACGCAATTGACCATTTTCAGCGACACAAAATTTATATAAAACAAAGAAGACAAGTTTTTAGTCAGACTATCAAAAATTCTGAATTTCCTTGTCAGAGTTGGTATAGGCACATCATAAGTGTATGCAAAATTTAATTTAAATACGTCCATTAGTTTTGAAATTATCTAAGATTTATCGTGTTTTTTTGAACTGCAAACGACCTATACACATGTCTTGTTTAGAGGGGTTTCATTCCATTTGCATTCAATCTCACGGAAAGTCATTAGTCAAAGTGACAAGACCTTTTTACTTCATTTTTTAAAGAAATTCCTGTTAGCAAACAGTGCAGCCTCAGATAAGACGCCATAATGTATGCGGCGTCTGATAATTTATTTGTTAATGTTTGATTTAAGTATCGTTGCCAAAGAAGCATCTATATGATATTAAAATAGTTTGGGCGTCTGATCAGGAACAATTCGGTACAGCAAATATTGAAAGGGTAACTCACGTCTACAGTGGAGGAGACACTATTACAGTCGAGAATCTGTTATTCTTTCCCGTTTAAACGCAAACGTACGCAAACGCAAAGCACTAAAACGTAGAAAAGAACAACTTTTGGACAATTCTGATAATTCTTGTTTATCTTGGTGGCAAAGAGTTTGGAGCCGGATCAGACGCCGGGTTACCCGGCGTCTGATCTGGCTCCAAACTGTTTGCACTGTAAAAAATAGTTTTAGCGTAAACGCGTTTATTGGGAAAGAATAACAGATTCTCCACTGTATTTGCCGTTTAAACGCAATCGAATCGCGGACGGCATTGCAATACGGCAGAAAATGACAACTTTTTTGACAATACGGAATGCTCATTTAAATCTGAGTGGCAAACTGCTTGGAGCCTGATCAGACGCCGGGTTACCCGGCGTCTGATCTGGCTCCAAACTGCTTGCAATGGAAAAAATAGATTTAGAGTAAACGCGTTTATTGGGAAAGAAAAACATCTTCTCCACTGTAGCTGTGTTGGAAGTTGATACCTGTTTATTACGTTGGTCGATGGGCATACAATTATACGTCATCGGTGAATCAAGTTTCAAATTTAAGTAACACTATACCTGCCCTGCGTTCAGTAACGAAAGCGCTTCATGACGCTTTGCCACGACCCGCTTACCTCAAGGCGCCCAAAGGTGGAGTGACTATGGAGAACGACAAAAGCATGCAATGTTGAAGGCACGTGAACCTGTGGGTGCCCTGAGGTAAGCGGACCGTGGCGAGAGGTTCTGTTGAGTCCGCGGTAATTAACGCAGGGCAGATCTCAACGAAGGCGTTATTCGCTAACATCACGTTACTTGAAACCTTACACAAGGCGGGGACCTTTCGGCCTTTAGGTCATTTACATTATTTAAAATCTATACTATTGGGTAACTTTTGTCCCAACTTTCATTTACACTTGACTGTTTCCTGTTAATAGCGAATACTGACACTTTATTTTGGAGTTTCCTGCTTTATTTTCATCCTATTTTGACTTACGAGTATAATATGTCTACATTTACTCAGAAAGCTATGTGAAATGGTTGTTTCAGTATTCAAGTTATTAAGCAATGAAGCTAAAGATACCCATCTATATTGTGTTTCCGTCGTCAAACCTGATCAAATTACAAATTCTACAAACAGAACACTCATCTACATTAACTATAAACAGTAACTATAAAACAACCCATTATACGACGTCGAGTGTCAACTCATTGGCTACAGAGATTTCTCACATAACTACCCTTGTGTTCTATAGCAAACAACGATCACGAATATCCTTGTGTCCAACACGTGTGAGATCAAGTTGATGACGTCACTATAACGTCTCTACTCTAAAGGCGTTTTGACGTCACCGGGATAATAAATGCCTGTTGCTTTTAAAATTAGCTTAAAATCGTTGATTATGTGAGAAAAAGAATCTGTCACTCGTCGATGTTTAAGACAAGTTGATCTCAAACTCGTCTAGAATAGAAAAGTTATTACGCTCGCTAAGGCTCGCTTAATAACATTTCAATTCTAGACTCGTTTGAGATCAGCTTGTCTTAAACATCGACGAGTGACAGATCCTATATTTCTACCATAGCTCGTTCATCCCTGAAACTTCAAATGGATAGTTCCAGTTTATTATTAAGTAGAGTCTACTTTTTTAATATTTAGGGCTTTTTACAATATATTTCAAAATGACCAACGGTGCAGACACTAATTAGTGTGCTCCTGTCCGAACCCTCTGATCAGGGTCTACAAGTATATTGTTTGCAGAGGACCAATATACAGTAACACCTCTCGTACGACCACTAAAACAAAGGCTAGATGCTTGTATAAAAGACTAGTGACAACTTAAAGCAATGTGACAGTAAAATAGAAGGCTCATACAGGAGCTTTCTGTTTTACTGTCCCCTTGCTTTATGCACATACAGGATGCGTAAACCATCTTTACCACTGGAATATCGTCTGCTTCATTATAATCGTCTGTTATCATTTTTAACCCTTTACCCCATAGAAGTGCCCTTTAGCGCGTTTAATTCATTCCTCCACTGCAGAAAATAGTTCCAATTTATACACTTAGAAAATTGTACCACAAGAAATATTTTCTAAATCCTAGCAGATGATAAGCTTAAAGTAGGCTGAAAGTAAAGCAGAATGCGCCTTATGGTGTATTCAGCTTTACTTTCAGCCTGCTTTAAATGATAACATGTCTTAAAAGCTAGACACAGGCTATGGGTTAGAGGGTATATTACACAATATTATTGAAAACAAAATCACATCGATACGAGTGTCAAACAACTAAAATTAAATTTTAAATTTAACTTTTTCTTAAACTTGTATGCAATGTTGTTCAATGTTAAATAAACTAGCCGCATTATAGAGCTTCGTGAAGACGTAATTTATTCAGAATCTAATGTTAATCTTTTGGAAAAGTTGAAGAATTATTTTTTCTGCGTTTCGAACAGTTTTAAAGATGATCAGAAACGAAGTTACTCAGCGTCCGATCTTCGTGGCAAATTGATTGACAACCAACATCAATCCTAACACTATTTAAATAAGTTTTTAGGTGAAGGGTGACCGTGTAAAATATTTTAAAACGGCATAATAAGAGCATTGTTGCAAAAGAGTCAGGTAAACATGACCTCAATGCGATCAAAGATAGATGTTTTATTATAATGGAAAACATTCGACTAAGTTTGAATGCTATTATTTATCCATGCCCTCGTTTGTATGAAGGGATGTCTTCACATTAGTTCAAAGTTTAACCATTTCATCACGATCAAATGTATCGTGAGGTTTGTACTCCTTCACCGCAATATTGTCGTCTGCTTCCATATTGTTGTCTGCAATATCATTAAATGTTAATTTTAATTTTTAAGGCAGTATGACTGAAGAAATTTCAAAATGAATGTCAAACATTTTGGATCCTGATCAGACGCCGCGTTACGCGGCGTCTGATCAGGATCCAAACTGTTTGCAAATGCACCTTTTGGCGTCATTGGTAGTGAAAGGGTTAAAAAGTTCAATCAATATTCGTTATAGCATTTCATAAAGGGTTTGGTGTAAGGAGTGAGGGCGTTACCCCATAGTCTGTATCTAGTTTTGAAAGACAGAATACCATTTAAAGCAGGTTGAAAGTAAAGCAGAATGCGCTTTAAACCGCATTCTGTTTTACTTTCAGCCTGCTTTAATTCAGCTACCATCTGCTATGATATCTAGAAAATATTTTTAAAAACAAAACCCACAAAGAAAGCGATTAAAATAGCTTGTTGGCCAAAGTTAAAAACTACGAAGACCCTTAAGTGACATGTTAATGCTTTATGGTGCATATTTATGATTTTATAAAGTGAAACTAGGCTTGTCAGCGGCGGAATAATTTAAAGGCTTTAAAAAGCGTATTTACTGGATAACACGCTCTTTATATGACTGCTCCAAACGCACGCTCATTGAAAACAAAATGAATTTAGCAGAGAGTCAAAAAGGGGACTTTCTGTTTCATCAGCTATAGGCTTAACTGTTTAAAAACAAGCAATTTTATGAGTGTATGCCTCTCTCACAATCCCATATTTATATCTAATTCTTAGTACATTCATTTAAATGCCAAAGAGTTGCCGCTTAAATAAAAGTTTCTCTTTATATTAAATTTAAAGTTATATAAAGAAATACACGTTAAGTTATAACCAACCACCCAGTGATGAATTAATTTTGGGCATTTGAGACAGATGAATGTTTAACCCTTTACCCAATAGAAGCGCCTTTTAGCGGATATGATTTATTCATCCGCTGAAGAAAATAGTTCCAATTTAATCGGTAATGAATATGTATTATAGGGAATATTTTCTATAGTATGGCATATGATAGCTTAAAGCAGGCTGAAAGTAAAGCAGAATGCGCCCTAAGGCGCATTCTGCTTTACTTTCAACCTGCTTTAAGTAGTCATCTATCTTAAGTACTATAAATAGGCTACCAGGTAAAGGGTTAAAGAACGATGAAATGGAGATGACATAAAACAGGGAGGTCCTATGTGCGTTTTATAACTTACTTTATGGTTTTACTACTTACAGTGGAGAATCTGTTATTCTTTCCCAATAAACGCGTTTACGCTAAAACTATTATTTGCAGTGCAAACAGTTTGGAGCCAGATCAGACGCCGGGTAACCCGGTGTCTGATCAGGCTCCAAACTGTTTGCCACCAAGATAAACATGAAATATCAGAATTGACCAAAAGTTGTTCTTTTCTACGTTTTAGCGCTTTGCGTTTGCGTACGTTTGCGTTTAAACGAGAAACAATAACAGATTCTCCACTGTACCTTTCATACCATTATTGAGACTCAATCTGCATCTTCATAGAGTTGCAACGTTGTAATTGTACAACACTCCCTCTCTATAACGGCCCTCCCAACAACGATCCCCTCCTTACAACGGCGTTTGCCGCTCCTTCCCCCCAAAGAAGACAATTATGTCCAACATATTCACGGCTGCAATATCGTTTGCTTTAAAGTGTCGTCTGCTGTTTTTCTCAAAATTACATAAAGTACGTTTTGACAGTAAAAAACGTAATGACGAGTGATAAACAGCTTGAATCCAGATCAGACGCCGCGTTACGCGGCGTCTGAATTGGAATCAAGCTGTTTAGAAATGTAAGACAATTGCTCTCCCTATAACGACTCCCTCCGAACAACGCACACAAGTTTTGTCTCCCAGTGGGTGTCGTTGTCGAGAGGGAGCACTGTACTTGCACAAAGTGTTGTCACATTTACATTTACAGTGTAGATGATATCATTCTTTCGCAACAATACTATTTGGACTTCGTTGCAATAACCAGACGTTTGCCCAGGCTTCAATCTGTTTGCCATTCATGTTCTAATGAGCCACGAACATTTATTTTTTTAAGGTTTCCATTTTCTACCTGTAATTTCATTTTGTTTTTGTTAAGTTTCGTTAAAAAGGTCCACCACGTGTTTTGTGGCGTTAGTGATGTGGGACGGGTGGGTTGTAACAGAGGAGAATACATTATTCTTTCCTGCAAGCGAAACGCAAATGCATTGCATTACAATGTAGACAATACCACTGACTATTTGTTTAGATCTGAGTGGCAGTTTGCAATGGCAATAATTGTGTCAGCGGTAAATGGGTTTATTGGGAAATGATAACGTCATCTCCATTGTATATGCACATGTATCTATAAAGCTGTTTCAAAACTTTCCTGCAATTTAATATTGCAGTACAGTTGAGAATACGTTATTCTTTCTCAATAAACGCGTTTACGCTAAAATTATTATTTCCATTGCAAACAGTTTGGAGCCAGATCAGACGCCGGGTAACCCGGCGTCTGATCAGGCTCCAAACTATTTGCCGATCAGCTTTAAATAAATCGTGAGAAATATCAAAAAGTTGCAATTTCCGACATTTTACTGCTACGCGTTTGCGTTTGGTTTGCGTTTAAATGAAATAGAATAACGTTTTCTCAACTGTAAAAGGTAGTAAAACGCCAAGGCCGCCTCTGCATGTGAGTTTAAAGATCCGAGATGATAAGATAAAATTAATAATATTTTACCCTTAACACTCTCTGGCCCGAAACCCGTAAAATTTTTATCCTTGTATACATGTACCAATAAAATGCAAGGTTGAAATAAGATAAAATACCAACGTCATTGTTACCTTTAAACCATTAGTTCGTTTAGTGCGTCATTATTGGTGCATGTTTCTGCAAAATAGTTTGGGTCTAGATCAGACACCCAGTAACTCGGCGTGCATCAGGATCAACGCTGTCTCCTGAGTCAAAACAAAATATAACAACAAAGAATTAAAACTGGAATTATGAACCCATTACCCCATCTTTTGTCTAGTTTTGAAGACATATAACAATTTAAAGAAGACTGAAAGTAAAGCAGTATGTGCCTTAAGACGCATTCTGCTCTACTTTTAATCTGCTTTAAGCTAAAGACAAATTCGGCTTTACTGTCAGCCTGCTTTAGCTACCATCTGCATCGATAAAGAAACTATGTTCATGACTACATAAATTGGAACTATTTCTTCAGTGGATGAATAAACTAAATGCGCTAAAAGGCACTTCTTTGGGGTAAAGGATTAAACAATAAAGTGTTCACGACTGTAAAGCAAATGCTGATTTAATGAAGTAAATGTTTAGTTGATGGAACCGAATTCAAAATATATTACATTGTAACTATGTTTGAACATTCTGTCTATAGGTGCAGTTGTTTCACAGATTGATTTTAGAATGTGAGATATTCATTTACCGTTTGGTAAAGTTCTGAAAAAGCTGTCAGCAGATATTTAACTCAAGTGGCTCCCCATCAGTGACAAGACCGACAACATAAACATATGTTAACAGCTTGGATCCAGATCAGATGCGATCATTTTCTGATCATGATCAAAACTGTTCGACACTCATTGAGTGCTTATTATCTATAATTTCAAAGACGTTGGTTGTAGTCCCTCCTCCATATATATTTGCCGCTAAAACGTGACGTTTATAGGTAACATCGTCGGAAATGACGTCATTGTTTGGCTCCCCACTTCATGCATTACCTGTTAGAGACCGTTGGACTAAAATAAAGTAGTCCCGACAAGGCGTGACCTAATTATGACTTTTTCAATGGGATATGAGAAAGAAGATAGAGCCAATCAAAGCTCACCGAAATTAATGAAAACAAACAATATTAAATTTTCTTGGGATAACCCGTATGAGGGTGTGTTTCATATTGCTTTAATGGCACGTTGTCATGTACTGTACTATACTAGTATATACAGTGGAGAATCTGTTATTCTTTCCCGTTTAAACGCAAACGTACGCAAACGCAAAGCACTAAAACGTAGAAAAGTACAACTTTTGGACAATTCTGATAATTCATGTTTATCTTGGTGGCAAACAGTTTGGAGCCTGATCAGACGCCGGGTCACCCGGCGTCTGATCTGGCTCCAAACTGTTTGCACTGCAAATAATAGTTTTAGCGTAAACGCGTTTATTGGGAAAGAATAACAGATTCTCCACTGTAGTATTGTTGTGCAATAGCATTGTTGTACTATGGCATTGTTGTTCCATTACTGCTGTAAGACCTATGTATCAATATACATGTAGATGCAGCATTGTTGTATTATATCATTGATATATTGATTCCCCTTAGTTCTCTTAGCAGACATGAATTTAATAATACAATAGTTGGGGTGTATCATCCTATTGTCGAGGCATCACTGCCCAGATATCGCTGTTATGAGGACGTAATGTCATGTTTATTTAAGTTTGCACATTACATTCGCATATAAAATGTGAATATGTAAGAACATTGTAAGTGAACGATGTGCATTTATTAAACAGCGGACTATAAGTCGGAACTCCAGATTATCTAAGGTTATTGTCTGCCTTTAGTAAAAAAAGAAGTGACACATATTGCAGGTGTAGTAATTGCAAGTCTACTTTGACCTTGCTTTGTGCAACATGCTTCCAATTGCACAGACTATGTACAGTGTTGCTGACTGGTTTTGGACGATTCCGTTGTATGATATATGTATATCTAGGAGTATTTATATTTACATGTATGTACATAACCTGTTGTCATTTCTTTACATATGGTTTCGATCCTTGCCTTGTTATCGTATGTTAGTTTATTTTTTAACAACGATTACAAGTCAAATGACAAAGCTGACCGTAACTCATTCTTACTTGAAAATGAATAAGTCTAGTTTCTTGCTCGATATAGCATAGTTTTGTCTATTTAAGAATGTATGGTACCATTATGCATTAGATAATTACGTGTAGTGTAGACCTGTGTGGAGGGATCTACTAGGAACCCTTTGATCTGGATCTACACTACTGTCATTGTCAGGGGCCAAGTATACTACCATAGATATGTGAGTGCTCTACTTTTCGTTTGGTAGAGGTTGGTCTACAGAGTACATAGATTTACGGTATGGTTGTCTTTTTAACCATTTATTTGAGCTCTATAATTTCGTTTCGATAGAGAACTTTGCTTAAAATGATTAAAAATCTATTATCGGAACACTGTACTGTCCGAAATGTCGGACACTCTGCAGCTAAGTTAGCTCAAATAGATGTATGGTGACCCCTAGACGCATAATCATAATTTTGGACGATAGGTGGGAACATTTTCCTTAACCCTTATCATGCTAAACGCGACTTGCTTGATATTGGCAAACAATCTGGACTCAGATCAGACGCCGTGTAACGCGGCTTATGATCTGCATCCGAACTGTTGGTCACTGGTATTCAACTTTTTCTAAAGTCATGAAAACTATTTGGTTTTGGTTTTAAACAGATTTCAATTCAGCGTGAGGGGAGTTAGCATATCATGTCAAATGTAGAATTTGTATATTTTTCGTTTTCTTTTGCTTATGTGATATGTTGTTTGTAATACGCGGTGTTCTGTGTATATCCACTGCATATATGGCCATGTACATTTCATGTTATGCTGTTTGTCTATTTGTTTATATGTGTTTGTCAAATTGTGTCACGTTTCTTTCTTCTTATTTGTCTTGCTACTGTAATCTTCATATTATGGAGGAAATAAAGATATATATATATATATGTACGTGTACTAAAGCATGGTTGTATTATTGCATTGCTGTACTATAGCGTTGTTGTTGTATTGTTGCACTAAAGTATGGTTGTGCTATATAAATAGTATACATTTGTTTCATAGGTAATGAGGGAACAGTCAAATCATTGACCCGAGGTAGCAGGGAAGACCTTGAGAACTGTTGCCCGAGGCTAACGGCCGAGGGCAACAGTTCTCAAGGTCTTCCCTGCTACCGAGGGACAATGGTTTGACTGTTCCCGAAGTAACTATCAAACAAATTATTTATTACCTGACTCTCTATTTAAGCCAGGCTGAATGAATGGCTAGATCTAGATCTATCTAGATATACAAGATTTGAACAACACGTATTTATAAATTCTAGAGATGATCTTACGTGTATATTTAATCTTAATTCAATTCAATACAACAACTGAATGTGAACATCACTGTTTTGTAAAAAAGATGTCTAATATATTCATATTTTCAATTACGATTGAATTATTATTGTTTCTTATTGACTGAAATTGATTGACACTTTGTCGAAATTACGTCATGTATAATATGACGTCATTTATTTTTGTAACGTCATAATTTGTTTAAAAAAAGGAAGACGTTAGATCTGCATGCGGTTTATCGCTTTTATTCGGAGTTACTCTTAATTTTGGGTCTAGAACTATATAACCTTTTAAGGGGATTGTTCGGGAGAGAAAAACATGACCCGATCAACTCCGCAAAAGGCTAGATCCTTAAACAAAAATCTGTATCATAAAAACGCCTTATTTGATCCCGCGATGCAGAAAAGTTTTGCGCACCATTTTCGCGCATGTAACAGTGCTATGTAACAGTCAACTGTTGCCCGCTGGCCTCAGTCTGGTAAATATTTCGGAAAACAGTAAAAAATGCTTAATATTCACTTAAATAGAGAGTCAGGTAATAATATTGTTTAACCCATTACCCCATAGCTTATTTCTAGATTCGAAGACAGGTGATCAGTTAAAGCAGATTGAAAGTAAAGCAGAATGTGCCTCAAGGCACATTCTGCTTTACTTTCATCTGCTTTAAGCAGCCATCTGCTAGAATACAGAAAATATTTCTTATGATATATATTCATGACTGTATACAATTGAACTATTTTCTTCAGTGGAATAATATATTAGAGGCGTACTAAGGCGTTTTATGGGGTAATGGGTTAAATTAATAATAATAATAGTATTATTATTGATTATAAACGTATATACCAGGCCAAGAAACATCTATGGAAAGCACTTATTTCATCGCATGTTTCTAAACCATAGTATGCTCTTTCGAAGACATAGCTTTTATGTTATATATACTCAACAAAATAATTAAAGGGGCAAAGGTATAAGTTCATATATCTTTTTCAAAAATGCAAACATTTTCAAGTTAAAAGAGTGAATGCGTGTTTAGATGCTTCTCAGGGCTCCTAAGGTGGGCATATCCTACAACAGTTGCATGGACCTTTACGTCATTGGGAACTGGACTTTGACTAGATTGGGGTCCAGGGACGAGACCCTAGACGCTATTGCACGCGCTGAAGCTGGAGCTTTGGGTTCAGGCTTCATCCCGACAGACGACAAAGCTCGCCCGTACCGAGCACGTATGGTAGACCAGTACTTGGAACACGAGGGTATAGGATAGATGGACTGGTTAGCAAGGTCAACACACTTCGGTCACATTGAGGATGCTTAGGACATGCGGCAACGCCGGATATCCGGTCGAGATCGCCCCCTTAGAGGCTAACAGGTATGCTTATTGAAGAATGGCACAGAATGTCCATTGCATACATCCTTAAGCTAATTCTCCGATTTCCATGTAGATGCAAGAACGTGATTAATGCACGTGGTGAACACATATGATACTAGCTGTAATTTAAGAGAACAACCTAAAAGGTGGGGCTATTGGTCAAGTTTTTTTTACCCCACCCACCTAGTCTGGCACACGGTAAATTTAGGGTGGTTGTGTTTGAAGGGGAACTGCGATATACATTTCTACTTTTCGAAATACAGTTATACTCTACAACGAAGTTAACATGTAATTTTACATGAAACTGTTAAAAAAATATTGTATGAACTTATTTTTATATATTTGGCCTGCCCAATATATTTGCCTATATTTGCCTTTGCCTTTAATTGTTTTGTTGAGTATGACTAACAGGTACAACGTTACTAAAATAGCATGCATGTACAGTATCAAGTATAAATGGGTCATTATATTGCCTTGTACTCGTCCAAAACAATAGTGTTAAGTCATATTGTTTTACGTAACAGTACCCGTATGTAATGTACTCTTATGACCTGTTACGCTAAACTAAATACAGCATTGCTATTGCCATTCCAAAGTCTTGTGGAAACCAATCCGACCATAGCATCTAGCACATGAACGACAGGAGTGCGCTAACCTTATTGTATTGACCTTTACAAACAAATTACAGTCAGATTGATGCTGAAATAGTCGGCATCGGATCCGGGTTTATACTGTTTGTCACTTAATGGTAATTTTCTTTCTAGCGTTAAACTTGACTCGATAATTTTTGCAGACAGCAATTACAAAGCAGACAATATAACTTCAAGAGAATGCAAGTACGCTACAGTGGATAAAATTCTTTCCCAGTAAACGCGTTTACGCTAAAACTATTCTATCTATTTATCACTTATACTAATATTTTCATTGCAATCAGTTTGGAGCTAGATCAGACGCCGGGTAACCCGGCGTCTGATCAGGCTTCAAACTGTTTGCCACTCAGATTAAAAGTAGTAGTCAGAGTTGTCAAGAAGTTATCATTTTCTAGTTTTATTGCAATACGTTTGCGTTTCGTTGGTGTTTAAACGGGGAAAAATAACGTTTTATCCACTGTGTGCATCCAAACCTTTTGCACAAGCTTGACCAGGGAAGGGTTAAATAGAAATCAAATTAAGCGAATAGCTCCGATAATGTTTTTTTTTCTTTTTTTTAATACTGATACACACCCCTCTCGGGTATTACAAGCAGTAACACTTATAAGGTGCAACAGGGACTGAATTAACCCGGTCGGTCACTTTATCCTGACACCGATGAACCAGTCGTAATGCTACACCGAAATCCTGAGTGCCAAGGAGGGAAGCCATAACTACCAATTTTTGGTTTACGCTTTACGTTCATCTTGCTTTAAGCAGTCACGTGACCTAAACACGGAAAGTTGGCATTCTATGAGACACGCTTATAGCAGTAAACTACTGTTTATTGTACAGCCCTCCCTCTCTGCAGCGTCGCCCAACGGGAGACAAACATTGTGTGCGTTGTTCGTAGGGAGTCTTTATAGGGTGGGAAATTGCAAACAGCTTGAATCTAGACGCGGCGTCTGATCTTGATTCAAGCTGTTTGTCACTCGTCATTAAAGTTTTTTCTTGTAAAAATGTACATAATGTAACTTTGGGAAAAACTGCAGATGACACTTTTGAACAAACGATATTGCAGACGTGAACAGGTTGGAAATAATTGTCCTGTCTAAGGAACTGCCACAAGGCAAGGAGGAGTCGTTGTTGGGAGGGTCGTTGTAGGGAGGGAACACTGTATTTTCACCTCGAATGTCCGTTATGAGAGACAACACATAACAGTCTGATTACAGTAGTTTGTATAGCCATATTAAGAGACCTTCTTACGGCCAGGTTAATCCGGGGGCGTTTCCTAATACCCCGTTTTCTACAAGTAGTCTATTTATCCATTATATCAGTCACACAACCTTTAGTGCCAGGGCTTAGCCCTTAACCTGCCGATTTAGTCTTGGCTGGTATTTTTAAACAGTTTGGAACCAGATTAGACGCCGCGTTACGCGGCGTCTGATCTGGTTCCAAACTGTTTGACACGCGTCTTTCTTTTTTTATCAAATTAAAAAAATGAATGAATAGCCTATTTATTAATTTTTTTGGCAAACAATAATTTAAAAGCATATGAAATTCCGACAGAATAAGGATTCCCCTTTTGTAGTTTTCTTGTCGTACGATCATCTGCTTCATACTGGTGCTAACAAAAATATTCTAAAAAGTGTGCATGTTATATCAATTAGTGAAACACCGGAATGAGTGTCAAACAGTTTAGATATCATTGTCCCACGCCGAGTAACTCGGCGTCAGATCTGGATCCGAACTTGTTTACAACTGAAGGTCTAGTGGCTCTTGGCAAGATATAAATTTAAACCTTATAGGGCGGATTGAAACCATTATGACCTATATGGTCATTGTTATGAAAAAGAGATTTACGACTACGCCTTTAAGCCTTTTACACAATAAAGGGTTAGTGGATTGTATTGTGTTATACGTACGAGGGTAGACAGCCTTTTTCATTGAGAAATACTAAATAAGTAGAGGACAGACCTTGTGGAATATTTGGTCAACCATTCAACAAAGTATTAACCCGTTTCTCGATTAACGTCACTTAAACGACATTTGAAAACAATCTTAACCCAGATAAGACGTCGAGATACTTCTGAGGTCTGATCGGGTTTCAAACTACAGTACTGTACATGTATGCGATGCTAGGTTTTGCAGTTTTCCGGTAAAAGAGATATAAACTCAAGGTTTAATATATTGTATTGTGAAATGACACTATAGAATTAGACGCGATAACCTTAAGCTAGATACAGGTTAAAGAACGCATATTTAGATCTGTTCAAGTGATAAGCTTACGTGAAAAGTAGATCTACATGATCAATAAACCTTTATTCTGCTAAAATGTCATTTGCTGCACAATTGTGCTTCTTCAAATCAGGACTTTGAACATATACAGTAACCTCTCTAGAACGACCACTAAATTGTGTAAATTATGATTGGTTTAAAACAGGTGACCACTTAGAGCAAGATGAAAGTAAAACAGAAAGCTCCTATAGGAGCTTTCTGTTTTACTTTTACATTGCTTTAAGCTGTTACCTGCTTTTCATATAATCAATTAGCCTTCCTAGTTTTAGTGATTATAATAAAAACTCTTTGCTGCGTTTTGTAACCATTATCCCAATGAGTTATAATCGTCTAGACACCACTACCATTCACCGTGTCAATAGCTCAATAGGAGCAATCAGGTCATAATTATACAACCTTCCAAATGGTGCAGTGGATTTCGTCCCAATAAACGTGTCTTTTGCTAAAACAATGATATCTTTTGCAAACAATTTGAAGCCAAAAACGGTATTTCAAGATTGTTTTTCATTTTGCGAAACGGTGTGCCCAGATTCTGAACGCCGTTTGAAATATTGTTTCAAACTACGTTTTTATTTCAGATTGTGTGTGTACAATGCATGTACACCAATATCCTACATATCCAGTAAAGAGAACCACTTCTTTTCGGATATTTACAAGAAGACTGCATGGTCATTTTGTTAGCCTGATCTGAATCCAAGCTGTTTGATAAGTCGCGATATACATATAGGGAGGCAACGTATTAACGGGAAATTACTCTGAAACACTGATCAACAATTGTCTAAAGAAATATCCCCCGATTGTAAAACCGTTTGGGACCAAGACTCGGTCTCCTACCTGGATCCAAACCGTTTTAAACAGTTTGTTGAAATCTACAAAATGTTATAATTATGTTTTGGGCAGGTGTCAGTTTAATGGCATTTTTCCTTGCACTGCAACGATGCCGTGTCTTTCTCAAATTTAGAAAGTTCATATGTTTACCAAAGAATCACATTTGTCAGTATGGAACATAATGGACACTGGTTTGCAGATCCGTATCAAATCTGTTGCAAACTTAATTAGTACAAATGAATTAAAGTGGTCAAACTACATGTACCATAAACATGTATCTGTAGAATACTCGGTGTTTATTTTTACTGAACTAATTAATCAGATATTTTATTAACGCCTGTGCCATTAGATTGTTATACCCATTTTAAGATCCAGTAATATATACAAAAAAGGCAGAATAGTTTGAAATATCTTAAATGATATGAACCAACAATGTGGCATCCTCATAATTTATACCGGTATTCAATTTATTACACCTCGCTTTGAGTAAACATGTTATTTCCCATAGACCAAAATGAAACATTTTGCATGTCTTTTACATCTATCAAAAAATACTGTCACTCTATATGATATTCTTTTTTCACTCTATATGATATTATTTTCTCTATTCTTCTTTCTTTTTTGTAATGATATAAACAATGTGACGTCTTAGACGTCGACGTTGTTTCCCGCGTTACCTGCACAACATATTTTATAAAATACAAACGAGACGATTCCACAGCCAGGGTTGATAAGCTCGGTGAAATAAAATAAATATTAGATGACAGTTTGCGTGACATTGAAGTTGTCAACCCTCGAAAACAAAAATGTCACTCTCGGCTTCGCCTCGGGTGACATTCTGTTTCTCGGGTTGACGACTTCAATGTCACGCAAACTGTCTTCTTTTATTTACATAACGTAAGACGAATGGTCGCTTAAGTCAGGCTTAAAATAAAGCAGAAAGATCCCATAGAAGCTTTCTGTTTTACTTTCAATCTGCCCGGGGTACGGCAAGGTATGGCATTAATTCTAATCCTTTCTCTACAGGTTGCGGCCTTACTGGTTTTTGCAAAAAATTGGATCTAGATCAGACGCCACGTGTCTGATCTGTGGACCCAGCTGTTTGACACTCATATGTAGGTTTCTACAATCTAAAAATGCATAAATCTTAATAGGCCAAGTTTGCAGACGACAATTTCAAAGACGGTGAGGTATTGGTAGCTGAAGGACAATACAAACAGTTGCCACTCCTCTCATTAAGATCCAGTAATATATACAAAAAAGGCAGAATAGTTTGAAATATCTTAAATGATATGAACCAACAATGTGGCATCCTCATAATTTATACCGGTATTCAATTTATTACACCTCGCTTTGAGTAAACATGTTATTTCCCATAGACCAAAATGAAACATTTTGCATGTCTTTTACATCTATCAAAAAATACTGTCACTCTATATGATATTCTTTTTTCACTCTATATGATATTATTTTCTCTATTCTTCTTTCTTTTTTGTAATGATATAAACAATGTGACGTCTTAGACGTCGACGTTGTTTCCCGCGTTACCTGCACAACATATTTTATAAAATACAAACGAGACGATTCCACAGCCAGGGTTGATAAGCTCGGTGAAATAAAATAAATATTAGATGACAGTTTGCGTGACATTGAAGTTGTCAACCCTCGAAAACAAAAATGTCACTCTCGGCTTCGCCTCGGGTGACATTCTGTTTCTCGGGTTGACGACTTCAATGTCACGCAAACTGTCTTCTTTTATTTACATAACGTAAGACGAATGGTCGCTTAAGTCAGGCTTAAAATAAAGCAGAAAGATCCCATAGAAGCTTTCTGTTTTACTTTCAATCTGCCCGGGGTACGGCAAGGTATGGCATTAATTCTAATCCTTTCTCTACAGGTTGCGGCCTTACTGGTTTTTGCAAAAAATTGGATCTAGATCAGACGCCACGTGTCTGATCTGTGGACCCAGCTGTTTGACACTCATATGTAGGTTTCTACAATCTAAAAATGCATAAATCTTAATAGGCCAAGTTTGCAGACGACAATTTCAAAGACGGTGAGGTATTGGTAGCTGAAGGACAATACAAACAGTTGCCACTCCTCTCATTCGTACAGTGAAGAATATGTTAATCTTTCCCGTTTAAACGCAAACGAAACGCAAACGCAAAGGACTAAAACTTAGAAAAGTACAACTTTTGGACACTTTTGATAATGCATGTTTATCTTAGTGGCAAACGGTTTGGAGCCTAATCAGACGCCGGGTTACCCGGCGTCTGATCAGGCTCCAAACTGTTTGCATTAGAAATAATAGATTTAGCGTAAACGCGTTTATTTGGAAAGAATAACGTTTTCTCCACTGTAGCTTACAGTTAGAGCTCGCTTATCCTTTATAATAATGACATTCCTTATTTGACTAATCCATTTCTTGAAAACATGGTCTGTTTAAATTGAGTCTTGAGAGGTGTGTCTAAAATCATATTGAAAAAACTTTATATAAAAATACACCTCAGGAGCCCTCTGATATCAATATATATACAGGGGAACTTCGATATATCGACTTGCTTAACTCGAACTATCCGATATTTCGAAACATGAATTGCCTTATTTCGAGCCCGTTTTGGCGAACTTACCCTTATTTCAAAGTTAAAACGCGGCTTAGCCGTGTTTTAACTTTGAAATACGGGTATTTCGACTTAACCGAATTCGAGATATCGAGGTTCGACTGTACTGTATAATACAGTTTGCAAATGAACATATACGTAACGTATTTTGAGATACTCGTCATAAGTGTTGATGGCGATATTCGCAGTTGGAGGCTAAATGCAGGATGAAAGTTATACAGTAAGCTTCTATGGGAGCTTTTTGCAAACTTTGTCTTGCATTAAGCAGAACTCAGCTTTTAAACTTCGCAACTGCATCCTCAAGGATTGTCCGCCTGAGGGATTGAACTTCATGCCTAGAACCAACCCATTGTCAATATAATAAATTATATGACCCGTGCCATGACAAAACTTGGCTTATTGCATTGCAACATTGTACAGACTAAGCACAGTTTTCATCCCAAGCTCTGTATCTGAGTTTGGTCTACACCTCCAAATACCACATACGTATAATTAAAACAGCTACATAAAATGTATAAGATGCATGTGGGTGTCAAACAGTCTAGATCAATACCAGCCGCCGCGTCTACACTGTTTGCAATGCTATACATTAGGTTTTCTCATGACACGGCTCATATCCTTATGTAATATTTGTATTACCCTAGGATATGTCTTAGCCATACAGTGGAGAATCTGTTATTTTTTCCCGTTTAAACGCAAACGTACGCAAACGCAAAACACTAAAACGTAGAAAAGTACAACTTTTGGACAATTCTGATAATTCATCTTTATCTTGGTGGCAAACAGTTTGGAGCCTGATCAGACGCCGGGTTACCCGGCGTCTGATCTGGCTCCAAACTGTTTGTTAAAGAAAAAATAGTTTTAGCGTAAACGCGTTTATCGGGAAAGAATAACAGATTCTCCACTGTACCTGTGAAAAATTACGAGACGATTCTATAACATTATCAAAGGTCATACAATCTGGTCCACTATTACGGCCACTCAAAAGTAGTATCATTAATGGTTTTAAAACAGGTGCTAGATATAGAGAAATAAATCCGGATAAAGGCTGCTTTAGAGATTTCTGCTTTAAATTATATCCTGTTTTAAGCAAAGCTATCATCACTTGAACGTTTATTTTGATAGATCATAATGGTTTAGTGTATACATAGATGTAATATATAGGTACATGTTCTTGCACATAGTTAATTTACTACATTATGAAAGTTGTATGAATTAAACTTTCAAACTTTCATATAGTAAATTAGCCGTATGTGCATAGTTACTTCTCTCTCAGCTATGTAAACTTGGAAACATGATTTCTTAATATTATTAATTTCCCGCTTAAGTGAATATTGTTCTACTTCGTGCCGTCTGTTGACAATGGCCTAACCGAGCAATATGTGTAGATCCAGCCCAGGTAGAATGCCAAGTAACTCATCTGGATATAAAACCGTTGCTCATTATAATGATAAAGTACATATAATGGCGGATAAATCTGTTGAGAGAATGGCTATACGTCACATTTTTGCGGACGAAACATGTCTTGCGTACTAAAGGCTAAGTCAATACTAAATAAGTAAACGTTAAATAACACCATATCCCAGTGCACAAGTCTTTGCTTGTAAAACAAACATTGTGTCGAAAGATAAACAAATGCCTCTCTTGCCGGAATACAGCAAAGCCTCACTATGTACAGTACATGTATTATGACTACTACTAAGATACAGGTTCGCGTTTTTTCTCTTTCGAAAGGGCAGTTTTGCTCTACCTCCATCCTGCTTTAGCTGTCCTACCATCTGTCTTGACATGTAACACTATCAACACTAACAGACTACATTTTTGTGGTTGCAATCGGGTCCTTAACTTTACAATTGTCCTCAAATATTTGTATAGGCTGTTAGCTTATCCGTTGTACCGAGTACCATCAAACAGAGCATTCAATGAAATTATGACAGTGAGCTTAACGCTTTGAACTGTTTTCCCGAATATATGGTCCCCTTTGAAAACAGGGTTCATGTGAAAAGTACACCTTTCCTTTGCAAGCAGTGAAACCCCAGACCAGGGTCTGCACTGTTTGTCATAATGCCAAACATTGACACAAAACAACCCTTACATGTCAGAAATGGTCTAGACTAAAATGAAAATTTTCTACATTTTAAAGTTTCAGGGAGGAAAGAGTAACACAGGCATCACCCTGAAACTTTTCTAAGAAAATAGCTAATCCGAGCAGACCGCTCCTACATAGGGGGTATTTGGTACTTTTTACACAGGAAAAAGAATATATACAGTAAAACCTCTCTATTGCGGCCCTAAATAATGTGCATTAGCCGGTGGTTAAGGCAGGTGACTGCTTAAATCAAGGTGAGCGTACAACATTAAATCAAGGTGAGCGTACAACAGAAAGCTCCTTTAGGAGCTTTCTGTTTTACGTTCACCTTGATTTAAGCTGTCACCTGTCCTTTAACCCTTTACCTGATAGCATATGTCTAGTAGTGAAGATAGGTGACTACTTAAAGTAGGTTGAAAGTAAAGCAGAATGCGCCTTAAGGCGCATTCTCCTTTACTTTCAGCCTACTTTAAGCTATCCAGCGCTAGAATATAGAAAATATTCCATGTAAAATGTATTCATGACTGATTAAATTGGAACTATTTCCTCAGCGGAAGAATAAACTGAATGCGCTAAAAGGCGCTTCTATAAGGTAAAGGGTTAAGCATGCAGTCAATAAGCTTTCTTTTTAGTGGTCGTAATAGAGAGGTTTTACTGTATACGACAATTGTGCAGTTGTACATGTATATAAACATGTATATAACTATACTGTTCTTCTGTATTATAAAAGAACACAATATAAACACATTGTCCACTCAATTTGAAAATAAAAACAAAGTACGTTACACCGCCAAAAATACATTGCGGGTCACACTGCCTCAATTTTAAAGTAATTTGATTTGTTTTTCTTTTTTTCCTCAAAATTACGTTTCTACATATCCGACTTAAGGGTGTATCAATGTCATGAGCCATTTTTTTCAAAGTATTAAACTTTTTTTCTAACATTGTTTTTTTGGAAGAGCTGTTTATGATGAATGAAAAAATGGGGAAAAAATAATATGGTGGTGTCCTTGTTTTCGAGCTACAGCGATTTGAAAAAGGTATGTCAAATTTGGACTTTTTTTTTCAAATTTTACCCATTCAGGGTACAAGCTTCAGTAAAATTTATTTCGAAACAAAACAAACATGATAATTTGGGTTTCCATTATTTATTTCATGTCTATGGTGGTATTTTCACATATAGAAACCAAATTTAGACAAAGCAGGCACCAGGTTTGAACAATATCGATCCTTGAATATTAAAAATATGCTTTGTAAAGGGCATGATTTTATTAGATTTTTTATTTTATGAAAAAAAGTAAAAAAGTTTGAAAATGAAATAGTTCTAGTATTTAACTTTTTCTTATATTCTACCAGATGAAAGCACATGCTAAGGCAGTTCAAAATATGAAAAGAAATTGAAAGGTCAGTGTTGAAAATGTTGAGTTATTAAAGTAAAAAGAGTTATCACCCTTTACAAAATTTACAAAAAAGTACCATATCGATGGTATTTAGAGCTTTATAAATTTCACATTTGGTGCCTTTTTTTTCTTAAATTAGTTTTTGTATGAAGAAAAACTACCATAGATAGGAAATAAATAACACAAAACCAAATAATCATATTTGTTTTCATTTAAAATGGGTTTTATTGAAGCGGGCTGTTTGAAAAGGACAAAATAAGAGGAAGTGGGTGGGGTAAATTTTACATGGCCGTAGAGCCAACTGTTGTTCACCAAAATGTACACTTTTTTCTATTTTTTCATTCATCCTAAATAGCTCTTCAATACAAAACCATCATAGAGTGTTTTCATATACTTTGAAAAGTTCCCAAATCCATGACATTGATACACCCTTAAACTAACTTGAATCTACTCGCCCATCAACTCAATCACTCGCTTGCTCGTTCACTTGCTCACTTTCTTACATTTTTGATGATTTCAATATTATTGTATTATTATAATTCATATGCCTATTTATCAAATCAGAAGAGTAATTTACAGTCGTTGTACTTCTCCCTGATGACCTGCAAATACATGCAAGTCTCATGGTGATTGGTTTCCTCAGACGAATATACAGCCTGCTTTAACCTATAACCCCATAGCCTATTTCTAGTTTTGAAAATAGGTGATCACTTAAAGCAGGTTGAAAGTAAAGCAGAATGCGCCTAAAGCGCATTCTGCTTTACTTTCAGCCGGTTTTAAGCTACCATCTTCTAGAAGAAAGAAACTATTTATCATGCTGCATATTCATGACTGCATAAATTGGAACTATTTTCTTCAGTGGAGGAATATATCAAATTCGTAAAAAGGCGTATGTATGGGTTAAGCTATACCATCTGCTAGGCTTTAGAAAATATTTCTTACGATAAGTGTTCATGACTGTACAAATAGGAACTATTTTCTTCGATGGACTTAAACTTAGCGCTTTAATGGGGGAAATATTTAACTTCTGAAAACAAACTCTCCTTTCAGTAGTGGTGGAAAACGCGGAGCAAGATTGTGTAATTTATGTTACAATGTGTGGTAGCAATATTATAATCGCCATTCTATGATCTGCTTACAAGTATCTTTAGTTTTGAGTTCTCCAAAGTATTATTTTATTTTTTCAATGGAACGAACTGGTTTAAAGCTTTATTAAGGGGTCTTCCCGACAGGGTAATTAATGTTCCCATTTACCAAACATTTGATATTAAAGTACGTGACTCCTGACAAGGCCAACCATTAAATTACGTCAATGGGATTTGGTTGTGTTTCTTTAGTCCATTTTAAATGAACAACGGGCGTGGGCACATAGTAAATCCTCGCCATTACAGTGGAGAATCTGTTATTCTTTCCCAATAAACGCGTTTACACTAAAACTATTATTTGCAGTACAAACAGTTTGGAGCCAGATCAGACGCCGGGTAACCCGGCGTCTGATCAGGCTCCAAACTGTTTGCCACCAAGATAAACATGAAATATCAGAATTGTCCAAAAGTTGTTCTTTTCTACGTTTTAGTGCTTTGCGTTTGCGTACGTTTGCGTTTAACAGATTCTCCACTGTACGACTACTTAAATGAAAATCTATTGAATATTGGGAATGCAGGTGACTGGCTTAAACAGGATGAAGGTAAAACAGAAAGCTCCTACAGTAACTTTCTGTTTTGCTTTCATCCTGCTTGATGCGGTCACTTGCCTTTAGCACCGAAAACCACTACTACAGTAAAACCTCTCTATTACGAGCACTAAATTAAAATACATTATTAGGTGTTTACGACAGGTGACTGCTTCAAGCAAGGTGACAGTTTACTGTCACCTTGCTTTAAGCTGTCACCTATCTTTTATGTAATCAATTAGCCTTGTTTTAGGGGTCGTAATAGAGAGGTTTTACTGTACTAAAGATGGAAATAATAGTGTGCATTATTTTTACATTATGACGCATGATGACAACACTCCAGTGAAGGGCGTGTACATTTACTATATTCAGTACAGTTAAACCCCTCTATTACATGTACGACCAATAAGTTATATCAATTATTTGGTAGGTGGCTGCTTAAAGCATGATGGAAGTAAAATAGGAAGCTACTAGTAGCTTTCTGTTTTACTTTCATCTTGTTTTATGCTGTCACCAGTGTTTTATATACAATAGTAACATTGTGCAATCGATAAGCCTTCTTCTTTTAAGTGGTAGTAATATAGAGGGTTACTGTGTACTATATTTAATTTTATTTATGTAATAAATTGAGAATTTATATAAGTTCTTGTAATGTTAAGGAGTTTATAGATTAATCACTTAGCATAGTTTGATCGAACATCGTCTACTAAATTTAAGTTTTTAGACTTCATTTTCATTCAAATCATTAATTTGCAATGATGGCAAAATTCTTGGCCTATGTATCAGAACACATTCTGACTTTCCAGAATTGCTTTTCGTTTTAATTTTCAGATAATTGTCTCATTATTGCCTCTTTAATAATCTTTTGTCCCGACAAAACAGGGCTGCCATAAGTTGATCATGAAAATTCCTAAAATTTCCAAATTTTCTATTTTTCAATCGCGATTACTTAAAGCAGGTTGAACGTAAAGCATAATGCGCCTTAAGGCACATTCTGCGTTACTTTCAGCCTATTTTAAGCTACCATCTGCTAGGATAAAAATCAGGATATTTCGGAAAATTCCGGAGAAATGGCAGCCCTGACAAAACCAGGCTAAAAAGTAAGGATTTATTTAGCACTTTATTTTTATACGATAAGGGCGAAACACCCGGTGACGTAATGTTACGGTACAGTATAGTTCCTGCACCAAGGAGGCGCGAGGTTTTCAGCTAGGCCGATTTCACGGTGGATTTCGTTTAATCCGAAATCTCTGTGTGCATAATATAACATTATTCCGTCTGATGACACGTTTTGCCTGGAGGTTATATAAACAACAGAAATCCTTTTGTTGTGTATCAGAGTGAATAAACAATACACATAATACGGCCATTCATAGATATATTTATTTGTATATAATTTAGTTGAAATTGCATAAATAATTCTGGGATTATAAGAAAGCCTGCTAATGTCATTGTGTTGACTAATTAGAAATGTCATCTGCTTTTATGTTCAAGCGTATTCTACCTTTTGGCTTAAGAAAAATCGACATGAGTGTCAATCTGTTTGGATTCTGATCAGATTTCAGGTTTTTAAGTATTGTGCATTTACATTGTATTTGCTTAAGGCCAAGGAAAAGTGTAGTTCGATGCTTTTAAATTACATCCTGTTTTAAGTTGCTAAATTGCCATTACAAGCTACATCAGAGTGTACGTTTGAGCGGCCTGAGCTCTAGCAATGAGTATAATTATGCCCCCTTTTCAAGCAGTGTACATAGTAATACTACCCTTGCCCTATGCAAACTGTTTGTTTGTTCGTTTGTTTCATTTTCCATCCGTTTCAGCCAACCTTGGGCTAAGTGGACGGCGCAGAGGAAGGGTGGCTAATGTAGAGAAACCCGGTCGATACACTACTTTTTTTATAGAGCTTTCGAGTTCTTTTACAAGCCCAACGTAAGGAACTGATATAAATGTACATGGGATATCGGTTTTAAGTCTCTTCCAAAGGAGCTGGTCCGCCGGGGATCAAACCCACGACCCCTGGATTGGCAAACGGTGTAGATCCATGTCAAAGGGCTCCCACAGGAAGCAAAATTTATTGGGAAAAAACGTATTCTTACATGTAAGAAATGAACTGAATTAGCGATTCATGGTAAATTTGCTAATCATTTCGCTTAAACGCCAAAAAAATCAGTTCATTTCTTATATTTACATTATATTTGCTGTGATTTCTAATATTAAATTAACATTTTTTTATTAGTATGCATGTATGTTTCATCCACGTTAGAGGCTGTTAACACGAATATTGTGTACCCTGAAAGGAACAGCCATAACGGTGTTACTGAAGCAACGCAACAAAACGCCTCTCCTGCGAAATATATCCACAAGTCCCGCCCCCTCGAGAAATAGCGTCTAAAAGAATTAAACGTGATTGTTTTCAATGAATTTGAATGGGACGAATGTAAATATTCCACTGTAACAACAAATATTGAATAACTCTACTAAATACTTTGATTATTTATGCATATGTAGTTATGTAGTTAAATCTCTAATCACAGCGTACTATAATTTTAAACAAATACAATTTTGTAGTGCTAAGAGACTGGTGACAGTTTAAAGAAAGGTAAAAGTTAAACAGCCAGCTATCCTGCTTTAGGCAGCCATCTACCTTAAAAACTGAAAACTATATTATGTTACGTTGTTCTACATTACTGTACAGCGTTCCCTCCCTACAACAACCCTCCCAACAACGACTCCCTCCTTACAACGACCCTTGTCGCAGTTCCCTAAACAGGACAATTATGTCTAACGTTTCAAAGTTGCAATATCGTCTGCTTAAAATTGTCGTCTGCTGTTTTTCTCAAAGTAACATAATGGACATTTTGACAGAAAAAAACTTAATGACGAGTGACAAACAGCTTGAATCTAGATCAGACGCTGCGTGACGCGGCGTCTGATCTGGATTCAAACTGTTTGCAAATGTAAGCCAATTTCCCTCCCTATAATGACTCCCTCCGAATAACACACATAATCTTTGTCTCCCATTGGATGTCGTTGTAGAGAGGGAGCACTGTATTAAATGTTTACGGAACCCTAACAGTCTGTTGATATATTGGAACAACACTACAAACTACAAAGCCTCAAGGTACGTACAGTACTCCCTCTCTACAGCAACACCAACTGGGAGACAAAGATTGTGTACGTTGTTTCGAGGGTGAAATTAATACTTTGCTTACATTTGCAAACAGCTTGAATCCAGACCAGACGCCGCGTAACGCGGCGTCTGATCTGGAATCAAGCTGTTTGTAACTCGTCTTTGTATTATTGTGTCTGAGTGTCTGCTAATATGTCACATTGAGAAAAAAGAGCAAACGACAAATTTAAGCAGACGATATTGCAACAGTTACAGTGTTACGCATACTGTTTGGAGAAGCGGCAAACATCGTTGTAAGGAGGGAGTCGTTGTTGGGATGACCGTTGTTGGGAGGGAGCACTGTATTAACACATTACCCATAGCATGATTCTATCTTTGAAGACAGGTGACCACTTAAAGCAGGTTGAAAGCAAAGCAGAATGGGCCTTTCAGACGCATTCTTGTGTACTTTCAGCCTGCTTTAAGCTATCATCTGCTAGAATATACCAAATATTTATTGTCGGATTCAATTTTATGACTGTATAGATTAAAACTATTTTCTTAAGTGAAGGAATAAATTAAAGGCCTATTTATGGGCTAATAGGTTAACACGACTGTGTTTCTCTGCACAGAAATTACGTATAGAGTTTGGAAGGTATGGAAGAAATCTATAACATCAGGGCTCTAGAGAAGAGGGAGTAAACTGACCCTTTTTTTACTCATTTTAGCACCAAATCCTATGGTGCCACTACTCATTAGAATCGTCTCTTCACGACGATTCTAATGAGTGGTGACACCATATGGTTTTATACAGAAATAAAGATTTTAGTTTTTGAAATGCTCCCCCTATCTGGAGCTATGTTCATTATTAATTGCTATGTTTATCTCCATCCTGGTTTGCAAACACATTACAGAAAACAATACTGTACTGATAAAATTAAAACAAATGCATAGTACAGGCCAATAATATGAGAACATATTTACTCCCAGCCATGAGATCAGTAAAGAAATCGATGGCCGTCGATGGCCATCGATTGCAAGTTGGCTACCGGTGTGAAATACAGAGGAGAAAACGTTATTCTTCCGTTTAAACGCAAACGCATTGCAATGATATATAGAAAATGACAACTTTTTGACAATTCTGACTACCAGTTTTAATCTGAGAGGCAAACAGTTTGGAGCCTGATCAGACGCCGGGTTACCCGGCGTCTGATCTGGTTCCAAACTGTTGGCGATGAAAATAATAGTTTAAGCGTAAACGCGGTTATTTTGGAAAGACATGTGTTTCTCTACTGTACTCTGCACGCTGCACACCGGGCACAAACTGCTAACCTAAACAGAAAACAGTGGTAACTGAACACGCTATATACAGGCCTATTGATCAAGTGTTTTATCCATAAATGTATGTTATGTCAGTGTAATATTACATTGTATGAATAAAATATTTGTAACAACCGTAAAATCAATTAATCGTCTTATAATAATAATAATAATATACCAATTTAAAGTCTACTTTCAGTCCGAATGACCGCTCAGCCGACTGTACATATACTCCCCTGATCATCGAGCCATCTTGCCTATGAGCACTGCTAACATATGGCGCAGTCAAATGCAGCCGCAGTACCGACTCAGACCCTTCACAGGTACCCATTTTAACCCCTGGGTGGAGAGGAGCAATTCGCGGTACATGTCTTGCTCAAGAACATTCCTGTACATCATCGGGGATTCAGAAAAATCCCCTAGTCAGACCGCTGGTCCGGCGGGGGATCGAACTCACGACCCCTGGTACCGTAGTCCAAGGTGTTAACCATTGGACCACTACCGCAAAATTGCATAGCTCATTTTCCTACACTATATGAATGTTAGAATTGGCAACAGCTAACGGTTGTTAAAGATATATGAAATATAAGCAGCGCTCCCTCTCTTCAACGACACCCAACGGGAAACAAAAATTATGTGCGTTGTTCGGAGGGAGTCGTTACATGGGGGGAAATTGGCTTACATTAATTTTGCAAACAGCTTGAATCCAGATCAGACGCCGCGTCTTTGTCACTCGTCATTAAGTTTTTTTCTTTCAAAATGTATATTATGTAACTTTGAGAAAAACAGCAGACGACACTTTTAAGCAGACGATATTGCAAAAGTGAAAATGTTAGGCATTTAATTGTCTTGTTGGAGGAACAGCGACAAGGGTCGTTGTAAGGAGGGAGTCGTTGTTGGGAGGGCCGTTGTAGAGAGAGAGCACTGTACATAAAATACGTAAATTTAGTTGCAGTACGGTGCGCAGTGCTTTCTTCAGTGCTTTCTATGTGCTTTCTCCTTTAATTGTATAAGTACAAGTAAGACCTGTACTATTGTCTAAAGTAAGCAGGGGTCCGTTTCATAAAAGTTTTTACGACACATGTTGTCGTAAGTCAGATTATAAAACTCTCAAGTATTACTTATTTCTCCATCTAATACTGTCTTGTGACCTTTCTTTGGAATCGGCTTGAAAAGACGATTCCAAAGAGATGTCACAAGACATGATTAGATAGAGAAATCAGAAATTGATTTTTTTTTAAATTTTGTCTTACGACCGTTTTTTGTCGTGCGTCAAAGGGGGATATTATCCACGTGGCTCTATCTCCTCTTTATTGACAAGCTCCTGTGTGACCTTGAGGCATCTCCGTATGGTTCGTGTATCGGTTCCCTCAAAACTGGCAACCCGACCCTCGCCGATGACTTAACGCTCATCTGCCCAAATCGAACTGCTTTACAAATGCAAATAAACATTGTCACTGACTATGCCAGAAAGTGGGGCTATAAACTAAATGAAAATAAATGTGCATTCTTAGTTTTCGGAAAACAACCTCCCAATGACGTATCAGTAAACATAAATGGACACGCGATTAACGTTACTGACTCAGCAACTCATGTCGGGATCCAATTACATCGATCAATGAAATGCGCATGCGCAGTGGATGCTCGTATCAGGAAAGGGCGGGCGTCGCTGTTCTCATTATTGACACTACGGGACACCGATGGTGACATAAATCCACTAGTACTAGGCAGCTTAATACAAAATATAAGTGTACCTGTAACGTTGTATGGTGCAGAATTATAGTCAAATCTAACTATGACGGACACGCTAATGTTAGAACGTTTTCTTCGACTCGCAGCAAAGTCATGCCAACACTTAAGAACAAGAGTTAGAACAGACATAGCTCTTAGTTTGCTAGGATGGTATCCCATAATGGCCTTGATTGACATACGCAAGCTAATGTTTTTTCACAAACTTAACACAATTAGAACCTGTACCTTAACCAGAAACATTTTCAGCTATAGAATGCAACTATTTAAGCTACGTCAATTCAAAAACCAAGTAGGGTACGTACCTGATATATATCAAGTGCTCACTAAATATAACATGCTGCATTACTGGGAACTATGTCTATCTAATGCCGTATTGCCATCAAAGACTGTTTGGCAAAAGCTCGTACAAACCGTTGTGAAAGATTACCATGGCAACAAGTGGCTAGAACGTATAACTGGTGACCCGGAGTTTACTCGCTTTAGAAGCGCCCATCCATGTATTCAGCCATCGATACTCTGGTCGACAGCATTGAATCGAAGAGACATTGTACATGCTAGCACAACAGTAGAACTCTTGTCCTCAACTGAAACCGAGTCTGCACTATGTTCATGGTGCGACTTTATTGTACATGACATCCGTACACATAGTATCGAAGCTTGCGAACACTTTCATAATGAACGGCTAATGTTCATACGAAATGTAAGACAGTGCAAAAGTGATAACAATCTAGTCAGATACCTCACATCAGACATAAACAACTTCTGCGTGCGTCTTGTGTCTATAGAGACGATTCTTAAGTTTGAGATGGAATCGGCAGAGTGCATAGTGTATGTGAGAAACCTGTGTTCTTTCATACACAACGTTTTATCAGCATTAAAGTAATCTGACTAAATAAGCTCGATAAGCTGCCCATATGCGATGTGTGTCTCAAGAAGTGCATGTTCAACTCAATGATATATTATAGTAATAATAAATATATCTGATTTGAATATTCACTGATTGTATTAGATATTTCGATAAAAAACATATGGCATTGTCTTTAGAAGCACGCAAAATGTTTGCATTTGCTCATGAAAGCTTGGTACGTGATGATATAATTTCGGCAAATGTCTCTCAGGACTTTACCTGGGGTAATATTATCACATACAAGTCTTGTTACATGCTTATATGTATGGATTACATTTTATCGCTAAACGACATCATGATAAGCTTTATAATTATAATGATTATATGTAAATACATGTATAATGAACCAAGCGTCCAGGCTGGATGCATAAGCTGAAGTTACTTTATATAAGTAATATAAGTACATGTACATGAATCATTCCGGCGCCGGACCACTTGACGGAGTCCCTCAACGAGACGACTCTGACAAATGACCGATGCTGAAATGCTCATGAGTGGTAGAATCTCAATTATGGATCCTAAACGGAACCACGATCAGATAACATTATCAAAAGTACGCTCAAAAGTATAAATATATACTCTTGTATATATATTAATAATAATAAATCAGGAATGGCGTTAGCCTTACCCGGGCTTCACCTAACTAAGTGAGGCTGGGACAAGGCCGACGTGAGGCCTATTAGGAGTTTTTGTACATTATTTCATGTCTGTTTGTGTGTATACTGTATAATATGTCATTGTGTGCATAAATGTTTGTACTGTGTAATTTCCTTGTAAAATCACCGTAAGGGTGGAAATAAAGAGAATAATAATACATTGTATGAATAAAATATTTGTAACAACCGTAAAATCAATTAATCGTCTTATTAACCGCAAAATTGCATAGCTCATTTTCCTACACTATATGAATGTTAGAATTGGCAACAGCTAACGGTTGTTAAAGATATATGAAATATAAGCAGCGCTCCCTCTCTTCAACGACACCCAACGGGAAACAAAAATTATGTGCGTTGTTCGGAGGGAGTCGTTACATGGGGGGAAATTGGCTTACATTAATTTTGCAAACAGCTTGAATCCAGATCAGACGCCGCGTCTTTGTCACTCGTCATTAAGTTTTTTTCTTTCAAAATGTATATTATGTAACTTTGAGAAAAACAGCAGACGACACTTTTAAGCAGACGATATGGCAAAAGTGAAAATGTTAGGCATTTAATTGTCTTGTTGGAGGAACAGCGACAAGGGTCGTTGTAAGGAGGGAGTCGTTGTTGGGAGGGCCGTTGTAGAGAGAGAGAGCACTGTACATAAAATACGTAAATTTAGTTGCAGTACGGTGCGCAGTGCTTTCTTCAGTGCTTTCTATGTGCTTTCTCCTTTAATTGTATAAGTACAAGTAAGACCTGTACTATTGTCTAAAGTAATCAGGGGTCCGTTTCATAAAAGTGTTTACGACACATGTCGTAAGTCAGATTATAAAACTCTCAAGTATTACTTATTTCTCCATCTAATACTGTCTTGTGACCTTTCTTTGGAATCGGCTTGAAAAGACGATTCCAAAGAGATGTCACAAGACATGATTAGATAGAGAAATCAGAAATTGAATGTATTTTAAAATTTTGTCTTACGACCGTTTTTTGTCGTACGAAGTTTTATGAAACGGGTCCCTGGAATGGATGTTCGTATTGTATAATTGTTTGCTATTAAACGAGGTACCTGCTTATATACAAGTTGGATAAAAGCATGTTCTACTCTGTTCTTTGTTGAAACAAAGGCTATTGTGGTCACATCGATACCTATATATATTGGTTAACATATATTCTAACATGACACGTGAATTCGTCTCTATAAACAAAGAACAAATTCACCGTGGTATATCTAGTACAATTAACAATGCTGTAAAAATAGTCAGTTATGCAGGCTCTTCCTGTGCCCGTCCTACGTTAAAACACAGTCCCTTCAACGAAAGTCATGTGGCGTAATATTTCCTAGCAGATGGTAGCTTAAAGCAGACATTAGAGCAGAATGTACATTAATGCACATTCTGCTTTATTTTCAACCTGCCTTAAATATCACCTTTGTTCAGAGCAAAGCTAGAAACATGCTACTTTTATTAGTTTATTACTTTTATTAGGTATGACGTTTTTAGAAGGGGTAGAATGGAACAGCAATAGAAGGGCGTTCCTACGTGTAGATGCTCGTTGTGAAAATAGACATTTCTTACTTAATCGGAAACGGAATCCGAATCGGAAAAAGGTAAACCGTTGGTAGTACAGGCTTAATTGGAGGGGGCGTCTCAAAAGTATTTGGTTATTTACTTTAGGCCAAGCAAAAAATGTATATGTATTAAAGCATGCACCAGAAAGCCTTTATTAATCTTATCTTTTTGACTTGATAAAGTTGCAGGTTAAACAAAATGTATCTAGACCAGACACCGAGATACCGATTTTATTGAACCCCCCCCCCCCCCCCCCCCGATTACTCTGAGTTGCATGTGTTGTATGTACTATCACATTCAGAAAGGGAATGTTCGTAAGCTTGTTAGGTAAGAGATTGATGGCAGAAAGTTCTCCCAACGGTATAAACATCCCTCCCCTTCTAATAGGTTTATATCATAGTCGTCTACTTGTTTACAATACTGTTATGTACATTTTTAATGACAATAAAGATGAACAATATCATTGAAAAAGAAATGTATTGAAACAAAAAAAGAAACAATGTTATGATAGACTCGAGAAATAGGAAACTCAAAACGAGATAGAACCATACTTGAACCCGAAAATCCATAAATAAGCCTTTTACGCATCTCATGTATTCCTCCACTGAAGAATTTAGATCCAATTTTTACCGTGACTGAGTTAAGACTAATTTACCATATATTTTTGTTAGAATTGCCTATGGTGGCTTAAGGCAGGCTAAAAGTAAAACAAATTACGAATTCTGTTTTACTTTAAATCTGCTTTAAGCTGGCATATATCTTTAATCCTGGAAATAGGCAATGGATCAAACAGGCTACCCGTAGGTCTACCATTTGCAAAAATGGCACAAGCAACAGAAGTTCGACATATGGTCGTCGAATTCTGAAAGTTTATTTTATCATAAATGACAGTTTTGATCCTGATCGGGTGCCTCTCAACTTGGCTATTGAACAGAATCCAAGCTGTAGTCTGCCTACGGATCGAAAATAAGGCTCTGGAAAATGGGTCTCATGGCATGTCGTGTAGACGGGCAACATCCACTTGATTTATATTCAGCATATGCATACGAACAATTCTAGGGGGGATGTAAAGTTCTTAGGCGCGTATTAAGGTCAGAAATAGGTCAAAGGTCATTGGGTGCAGATTTAAGAGATATGATAATTTAAATTTTATGCCATTTGCAATCACTCATAGATAACCTAAAATACATGTACTTTAATTTATTGAATGTATAATTGGTCAAAAAATCTAGAAATAGACTTTTCGTGACAGAAAAAGCAATTATTAGTCACAAACAAGGGCGATAACTCTTAAAATAAGCCAGTAAAATGCGTATTCTGTTCATTTCTTCTATAATAGCTGGGCACATTAGTGAAAAAATCATAACTTGATGATACAATCATCAAAGTAGGTTTACATAATATACTGGTATGGTCCTTCTTTCAACAAAAAGCCCTTTTGCACCATGAACATTCAAAATGGCCGCCATTTTTTCAAGATGGCCGCCATTTTCGGTTAGTATATACCATTTCTCTTCTAACATTTGACATGTATGACCAAATTTTATACTTTTGGTGTTGAAATATATGTTTTTAAGCATTAGGAAGTTAATCAAGAAAACCTTAAATTGACTTGAAGCTTACTATAATGCATAATGACCAATGTTTGACAAGGAAACGTGTTTGTTTTCAAAATGGCCGCTCTTTTATATGGGATTAAGCTAATTTATTTCTTAAATTTGATCAACTTTCGTGCATTTTGGTGTCAAAATAAGTGTTATAATGTACTTGAATGCTAATTCAGTTAACTTCAGGCCGATTTGAAAATTTATTTATTGAATAATCACCAACACCGACAAAATGTTACTGTGTTATTTGCTTTAAGATGACCGTTACCTTCTGCACTAAAGATTAATTTCGTTTCTTGTATTTTCTCATACATGACCATTAGTCAAACTTTCGGAGTCAAAGGTAGTGTTAAACATCACTAGTTTTGTGATTGTATATTTATTAAAAAACTTGTTAAATTGGGTATTGACTTAATTTTGGCAAATATACATATGGTTTATGAATAGTAAAGTAGTAAATCCTATTGTATAGCAAAAAGAATGTGTGTTGTTTGTTGTTGTATTAATGGTCGTATTCGAATCATCGAGTTTGTGGTCAACGAAAAGTGGGCGGAGCAAACGCGCGAAGATTCACTGATGTCAACGATTTTGGCCCGACTCGAATAGAAATTGTAGTCAACGAAAACTTTGTACTTCCGGACGAATGGAAATGAATCAAACACCCGTTAAAACAGTCGTAATGCTCCCAATTTTTTATATACGCACATAATGCCATGTGATCTGGATCCAATCGATTAATTGAGAGGGTATTTATGTTTGTTTTATCTAGAGACACTAATCACGTGGTATAAACGTGGTCACGTGACTAAATCAACGCTCGATTTTAGGGTTTGACAACATTTTGTCAACGGAAAACATCAAGTCGTGATTCGAATAGAACTTGTTGACAAATATTCCAACTAACGCGATAGTTGCCCTGATTCGAATACGACCATTGTTAATGATGTGTGTGTATATATGTTCATTGTCATATTCACATTGTTCATTAATCTGAACAAAAACGGAAACATCGACAACACATGCATCCGCAATCAGTTTTCTTTAGCGCATATGCTTAAATCTTCGCAACTATGTGTATCCGTATATCCAATAAATAGCAGCCTAGTCTAATGTATCAGCAATATGTTTCCCTCATTCACACTCTACTGGACACTTCCATTATTTTGTGTAATATGCCACAAAACACAAGCAATTTGGTATGAAAATACTTTCGTGTGTTTAAACAAAGCTGCTTGGCTTTTAGGAATTGCGTAGTAAGGTTTTTGCCACTATCAGGCAAACACGTCCAGTCCAACACAATAATTGCATTAACTACAACTTATCTCATGGCTTGTCATACATAGCAATCGCAATGTTTTCAAGACTTTACTGTTTCTACACTTTAACTTATAGTAAATATTCAATGGATTTTGTAAATGTATCATATTTTCCATGAAATGCATTCGATGTGGTCCATGCAGCCTTTTCTCTTTCCATATGAAAACCATATACGAATTAACAGAACACGAAATAATATAATGCGTTGATTGTGTATGTTGAGATCTCACAGGGTCAATTGACAAAAATATTAACTTCATTACGGAAAACCAGCTCATATTTGATTTTTGTCCAAATGAAACCAATAAATAAATGCGAAAGACTCAAGCAGGAAACGCAACACAAACAATACACCCACCTCTCAAGCAGAACACACACACAGTCATACCATAACAAACACACACACACACGCGCGCGCGCAATACCATTCTTTCATCTACACACTAAATAGAAAACAACACGCAAGACAAACATACAGCAAAGTGAATATAGGAGCCCGCTATCTTTTGGCAATGGTAGTTCTAAGCCTTTGCTGCATTGGTCGGTTTGTTAGATGTAATTTGCATTTCGACAAATGAAAAATCGAAAGACGCATCCTATGCTGTATACCAACTTGTGAAGACAGCGTTAAAGGATACTGCAACACAAGACATTAGCAATGATTAGTCGTTCATTGGTTTAGCAGTTTCAAAATTATTGACTAAAGGAGTGCAACACCGACTTTTTACTCCACCAAAAAAACAAAGTCAAAGACATTAGCCAGTATTTATAAAGACACGAGATCAGACAAGCAACAGGTTTCGAAACAGATAAAACCTGACCGCAGACTCCTTCAATGTCTGTTTAATGAAGCTATTTCAGGCCTAACCATGCAGATTGACGATGTACTGAAGCGTGAGCTGTCCTCAGCTCCACTAGCATCGGCAAAATCAAATGGAGTAGTGAACCAGCCAGTTCAGTCCCGAATTCTGGATATTCTGACAATAGACCAGTGAAATGAAATCGCACAACAGATACCTGACTCTCAGAAATCTACATGTGTTATAATGCATGTATATGGTCATGCTCTTATTCAAGCTCGAGACAGACCTCAAGGATGTCAGACATTCGGAGAGTATGCGCAATACTTTGTTCACTCGGTATATTCCCATTTCACAGGCACACCTACTCACATTGATGTCACATTTGATTCCTTGAGAGCATGTCTATCAAAGCTGCCACTGGAAAAAAATCACAGGTCAAGAAGACCCTCTACCGCATGTCAGAGAGCCATACTTTGTGCTCGACGAAAAGGAGAAAGAGATTGTAGAGTTTCTATCATTTGAGTGACACATTATTATCAGAAGGGTTGCTTGTTGTAGCAGGGGGGACGGTCGTAGGAGTTATAAATACTAGGTCAAATAGCTTCCATACTGACAAGTTGTCGGCCGATCATGAAAGCTGACACTAGAATGATATTTACTGTTGCAATCGGCTGTGGTCGTCTGATTGTAATATGCAGGGGCACAGAGGTAATACTGTTGATGCTTTGTAAGATTTGTTAACAAAATATAAGATGCACTCAAGGTCGACAAAACATCATAGGTTTCCATACATTTCTATATGGTATATAGACACATGCCGGTATAGGCAACTCATGAAAGTCAAGACAGTCTTGGACCCCCACTAACTATGTATCACCCTCAATTGGATAAGAATCCCTCTATCCCAATGGCATACATGCAACTCGCGTCTTGCTATTGCAAGACAAAATGCAGCTCGTCATGATGCGCTTGCTAAATCAAGCCTGTATGAATGTGGTTGTGAGGCAACAAACTGTGTAACTCAGATTAATTGGTAGCATGCGTCTGTATTAGAATCCCCGCATACTCACTTTTGCTAGACGCGTCATTGTAAACTGAATGTATGTAGATTGGTGATCGGATTGTTTTATAACAAAGCATTATGCATGTCTAAGTACATAGAATTGGCGATGAAAGTTCTGTAACTTTGATAAATGATACCACGAGTGAATGGTTTGTGATTGTACTTCTTCGTTCAAATATCTCTAAAAGGATATTGATATTGTAAACATTCATTTGTAAAACTGTACGTTAAAGTATGTGAATAATTATACTGAATATTTACATCTAATTCATTTGGAATGTGTTAAAATTACACGTATACAGACTTTAAAGCACAATTTCCCGTCACAAAATTGTAAATACACCATGTTTTAGCCAGACACAAAACCAACGATGACATTATATAGCAATTCGAACCTAACATATGTTCATTTCAATCATAAGAAGTAATACTTAATATAATGATAATTTCCCCAAAGTGAATTTAAGAGAAACTCATTTGGCATCGCACACAAATCTTTTTGCTGATTTTATATAACAGGGATGTCTGTATTTATACCCTTAAAGGCATATTTCAGTGATGATTTTCCATAGTGAATTGCTGCTCATATCCATGGTGAAGATATACATGTACATAAAAGTAGTTTGATTTTATAAGAAAACAGACAATAAATAATAAACGAACAAATAAAACATAAAAAGAAAGAGAAAAACCAGAGTTATTGTCCCTAGAAAGAGTATTGACTGTAAGATTACATTTTATTTGGTTATTAAACTGCTGCTCTTATTAAATGTGTACTAAGTTGACCAATAAAAGTTCGATATTATAAGAAAACAGTCAAAAATAACGCAAACAGTTCTCATTATATATATAATAGTAATAGAAAAACCAGAGTTATTGCCCCTGGAAAAGAGCACTGACAGTAATATTAACTTTTATTTGTATATTAAACTGCTACTTTATGCCAAAAGTGTAAACAAACATAAAAACATTATAAGAAAAACATTTAAAAAAAATAACGAAAAAAATTCCCATTAAAAATTAAATATGGAACACAAAACCAGAGTTATTGCCCCTGGAATAGAGCATTGACTGTAATATTTACTATTATTTGCACATTGAATCGTTGCTTTATGTCAAAGGTGTAAAGAAACATAAAACAAGTTTGATGTTATAAGACAATAGTCAAAAAATAATGAAAACAAATTCCCATATAAAATAGAATAGAAAGAGAAAAATCAGAGTTATTGCCCCTGGAAAAGGGCATTGGCTGTACTATTTACTTTAATTAACATATCGAATTGTTGCTTTATGTCAAAGGTGTAAAGAAACATAAAAACTATTTGATGTTTTAAGAGCACAGACAAAAATAACGAAAAAATAACTATAAAAATATAAAAAAGAAAGAGGAAAATCAGAGTTATTGCCCCTGGAAAAGGACATTGTCTGTAATATTTTTATTTTTTTTATAATATTTAGCAATTACAGACATTTGTGAACTAATTGAACCAATAATAGTTCATTTGATATATTTGAAATGTAAATAAAAACAGGTTTATTTTATGGTATGCAAAAATATGCACTCATTGACCTTTGACCTCATTTCTGACCTTAATTTGAACTTTTCGACTTTACATCCCCCCTAGAATTTCTAAGATATATTCACTGAACACAAATCAGGTGGATGTAACCCGTCTACACGACATGCCATGAGGGGTCAAAAACGGTCAGAATGTTGGTAGACTACTGTTAACAATAATGTTTAACAACGGTTGGTCGTTTTGATGCGCAGGAATTGACTACACAGGTATTCGGCCTTCGTGGTCAATTCCTGCGTATCGCAATGCCCAACCATTGTTAATTAGCCGATTAACAACGGTAGACTATGGATTATTTCTTAAATTAAATATGAAGACAATAATTGAATCCGTATAAGGCACCTTAATTTGTATTCAAATTAATATATATGCGTATTGCGCATAACTCTGTCCTATTGGAGATATTGAACCAAAGTGCTAGATGAAACGTAAACGCGAAGTATTTTCAAACACAACTCACTTTGCGTTGATCATTAGAAATGTTTTATCAAGTGCTTGAAACTAGAGCTTTTCATTGTGAAGTATTTGAAGGTTTGAATGAGATCGATACCCAGATACAGTGAAGAAGACGTTATTATTTCCCAATAAACGCGTTTAACCCTAAAACTGGCATTTCTATTGCAAACAGTTTTGAGTCAGGCCAGACGCCGGGTGACCCGGCGTCTGATCAGACTTAAAACGGTTTGCTATTCAGATTAATATGAGCGTTCACAATTGTCAAAAAGTTGCCATATTCTACATTTTGTTGCAATGCGTTGGCGTTTGGTTTGCGTTTGAACGGAAAAGAATAACGTATTATCCACTGTTCGTACTAAAATAAAAAGGCGACAAGATAGTTGCCAAAACGTCCACGACTCAATAGAGTCAATATTTTGTTAAGAGGCAACTCTGTAAAGCAGCATGACTTTCAACCCTAGCGACGAGTATACTCGTCATTAACAAAACACTGTACATGCATGAACAGTACAATTGTCCTAGCAAAACATTATAGAACTTGATCAGGTAGCTCCTTCGGGAACCTTCTAATCAGGATCTGCACTGTTATCATTTCGTAATATATTGGTAAATTCAACCATAAATTTATGCCAAATGGATCCTTTCATTCTGATACATGTATATTGGATAGGTCAATTTTTATTTAAGGGGTACCCTTATTTTCAATTTAGTTTTTATAGTATTTCTTGTTTGCAAACAGTGTAGACTCTGATCAGACGCCGCATGATGCGGCGTCTAATCAGAGTCTGCACTGTTTGCCTATGTCATTTTTACGGGACACTCGGCACACTGGGTTCATGGGGTTATTGGGTCGAGTCAACCTGAGCTACGCACTGATTCTGCAGATATACACATGTAGTTTCAAATTACTGAATTTGTACGTGTTACAAACCCATAGAGTCATTGATATCATTACGCCAACCCTTTGACTACTTTAAAACTACTTTAAAACGAGCATGCGCTGAAATTATACAATACATGACGTAGTTATATATAGAGTCGTGGCTATCAATTACGTCAACCCTTTGACTACTGTAAAACTACTTTAAAACGAGCATGCGCTGAAATTATGTAAAAGATATATATATAGTAGTAACTTTATATATTTCAGAAACAGACACGAGCGACGGGTTATACGGCGTCTGATAACATGAATAAGGGTCCAGACGGTTTGCAAATGCAAATCAAGTCGCACTGTAAAGGTTTACCTCTTACAGTGGAGAATCTGTTATTCTTTCCCAATAAACGCGTTTACGCTAAAACTATTATTTGCAGTGCAAACAGTTTGGAGCCAGATCACACGCCGGGTAACCCGGCGTCTGATCAGGCTCCAAACTGTTTGCCACCAAGATAAACAAGAATTATCAGAATTGTCCTAAAGTTGTTCTATTCTACGTTTTAGTGCTTTGCGTTTGCGTACGTTTGCGTTTAAACGGGAAAGAATAACAGATTCTCCACTGTAGTTGATATCGAATGCATACTATTGTTTATCTGCATTCATTCTCAAATTTGTTTAACCCTTTCCTCCCTGAAACATCAAATGGACAATTCTGATTTTTAATTAAGTTAAGTCCATTTATTTTTTTACTTTTTAGGATTTATTTTTTCATTTTTCAATATATGTTTAAATGTCAAACAGTGTAGACCCTGATTAGAGGGCTCCTTACGGAGCCCTATGATCAGGGTCTACACTGTTTACATAGGATAAGTGTTCTCCTCACATGTACGCTGTTTGCAAATGACGCATGTATATGCGTGACTATGGTTCAAAGCGTTAAGTAATTTGACAGAAGAGAAACATTGGTGTAAAACAGTTTTGATCCTGATCATGAGACGGTTAATTCGGCGTGTGTTTTTTTTATGTCGATATTGTTTTGAAACCAAACTCGATCTGACCAACGTACATATGTACTGAATTTGTGAAGTTTCGTGACGAACTGAATAAACGTAGGCGTTACTGAAACATGATTCCCGGAAAGTTTTTGTTTAACCCATTGCATGCTGGGTAATATTTGGCAGCCATTTTAAAATGTCGTCTGCAGCGGGTATAATTCAAAATTTGCAAAATATTTTAGCAGTTTCGGATAGAATATTGACTTAGCTGCGAACAGTTTTGATCTCAGATCAGGCCCAACAATGTGGGGCCTGATCTGAATTTAAAACTGTTTGCCTCGAGGTACACCTAAAAGTGTATCCCGCATGAAATGGGTTAAGTGTAAAATGCAGAGTAAGATAGGAGAAACGTAATTTTTTTGTTTTGCTCTGCATACGTGTATAAATACAAGCCTGACACATAAGGGCAGAGTAATTTGTATAGAAGACAGCGTTATTTCATAATGTTTGAAGCATTTCAAATCGACAGAAACGGACATTGAATGACAAACATGAAGCCAGACCTGTTGAGAGAGAGAGAGAGAGAGGGGGGAGGGAGAGAGAAACATACAGACAGAGACAGAGAGAGAGAGAGATAGAGACTGACAGAGACAGACAGACATACAGAGACAGGGTGAGAGACAAAAAAACGATAGAAATAAAGACAAATAGAGAGAGAGAGAAAGAACGAGAACGAGACACAGAGCGAGAGACAACCGATAGAAAGATAGGGAAAAACAGAGAGAGAGAGAGAGAGAGCGGAGGACAGAACCAGAGGCATACAAACCGACAGAAAGAAAAATTCAAAACGAGACAGAAAAACACAGAGAGAAACAGAGAGAGAATAAGGGGGATATACAGAGAAAGAGACACACATTCAGATATATAGACAGACAGACACATAGACAGAGATGGGGAGAAATGGGAGAGAAAAAATCACACTCACAAAGAGACAGGGAGCGAAATACAGAACCAGAGGCAGACAAACAGACTGTCAGAGACAGACTAGACAGAGAGACAGACAGCAAGAATGAGCAAAAGAGAGATACAGAGTGAGGGTGAGAAACAGGGAGATAAAGAGAGACAGAGGGTTGGTTGTATAGAAAAAGGCTAAACTGTTCATCTTTTTGGAAATGAAATGGAACTTTTACATGAAAGAAATTACTTTATTAACAATATCAAAAGAGAAAGTTATTAAACGTACAAATGTGTTCTTTGAAACAACATGCGTGACCGGTAAAACCATGTACTCATGCACTGTTGTAAAGAATTTTTATATTTTTGACAATCCTAAACAATATTGCTTTTCGTATGGGCGACCACAACTATTCCCGCCCAGATCCGGTCTTTAACTAGAACATCATGACAAACACAAGCAAATGTTTATACGAGCGTAGATGGACCAACCAATCAGGACACGGAAGTAATGAATATACAGTAAAACCTCTCTATTGCGACCACTTAACAAGGCGAATTGATTACATAAAAGATAGGTGACAGCTTAAGGGTGTATCAATGTCATAAGCCAATTTCTCAAAGTATTTAACTTTTTTTCTAACAATGTTTTTTTGGAAGAGCTGTTTATGATGAATGAAAAAATGAAAAAAAAATATATGGTGGTGTCCTTTTTTTTGAGCTACAGCGATTTGAAAAAGGTATGTCAAATTTGGACTTTTTTTTCAAATTTTACCCATTTAGGGTACAAGCTTCAGTAAAATTTATTTCGAAACAAAACAAACATGATAATTTGGGTTTCCATTATTTATTTCTTGTCTATGGTGGTATTTTCACATATAGAAACCAAATTTAGACAAAGCAGGCACCTGAGGTTTAAACAATATCGATCCTTGAATATCAAAAATATGCTTTGTATAGGGCATGATTTTATTAGATTTTTTATTTTATGAAAAAAAGTAAAAAAGTTTGAAAATGAAATAGTTCTAGTATTTAACTTTTTACTATATTCTACCAGATGAAAGCCCATGCTAAGGCAGTTCAAAATATGAAAAGAAATTGAAAGGTCAGTGTTGAAAATCTTAAGTTATTAAAGTAAAAAGAGTTATCTCCCCTTACAAAATTTACAAAAAAGTACCATATCGATGATATTTAGAGCTTTATAAATTTCACATTTGGTGCCATTTTTTTCTTAAATTAGTTTTTGTATGAAGAAATACTACCATAGATAGGAAATAAATAACACAAAACCAAATTATCATATTTGTTTTCATTCAAAATGGATTTTATTGAAGCGGGCTGTTTGAAAAGGACAAAATAAGAGGAAGTGGGTGGGGTAAATTTTACATGGCCGTAGAGCCAACTACTATTCACCAAAATGTACACTTTTTCTATTTTTTCATTCATCTTAAATAGCTCTTCAATACAAAACCATCATAGAGTGTTTTCATATACTTTGAAAAGTTCCCAAAGTCATGACATTGATGCACCCTTAAAGCAAGGTGATAGTAAAACAGAAAGCTCCTATAGGAGCTTTCTGTTTGACTGTCACCTTGCTTTAAGCAGTCACCTGTCGCAAACACCTAATACTGAATTTAATTTAGTGGTCGTTATAGAGAGGTTTTACTGTAATAATGTAATGTACAGTCAATATTATATTAAGCGACCAGTCGCTGTTGGCGACCTTTTGAGACCGATGACTCGAGCTATAACACTGTGCATGCTGGGTATTTATTTCGTCTGCAACAATTGTCGTCTGCTGATGTTCTAGATATAGACTTTTCTAATTTTCTTTTCAAAACAGGGTCAGAGCGTCAAACATTTTGGATCCTGGTGAGACGCCGCATTACGCGGCGTCTCATCTGGATCCAAACTGTTTGCAAAGGTAATCACTGTGGCAGATATATCCGCCGCTACATTGTATAACATGGTTAGAGTTAATGTCTCTTGACATTTTTATCAAACAGGCGTTTCTGCAAATGAACAAATACTTCATATTTTACACTTTATTGACGCAGTTACATGTACTGTAACAACTGCAAATGCTAATCAGGGTTACTAATCAATGTTTTTCATTGCCCAATTACATTGCTAAACACGACCCTAAATAGTAAACAATGGGCAGGACTTAATTAAAACTGGAGTTGTCCATTTGAATTTTCAGAAGAAAAAAATAAGTTAAAGGCAGTATGTAAGCCAAAATAGCGTAGTTTTTAAACCTGAAAATTCAGACAGATACGTAATCTAAACATATAAAAAGAAGTAATCAGCGATGATTATGGAGGCAATAAATCTGACAAACACATGAATTTGGTGGGAAAAGTCGACTTTTAAATCGGTTTGTTGACATCCGATCAACGACGGAGATTTTCCGAGTTCGTTCGGCTTGCGCCCGGTAAAGATGTTTTCATAGCTCATTAATGATTAGTGTTTTCTTCTGACTTGACTGAGTTATTTTTAGATTGGAACATTCTAAAACTTCAAAAGGGATGAGTATTCCCTATATCCAGCAAGAAACATTGATAGCTGTATTTATTTATGCTTTTCGGTGGATTACCGGAAAATAGCAGTGGATTATCACTTGGTAATCCACTGCAGTGGATTATCACCAATCGCCGTTTTCCCCGTAGGGCTCCCCAAAAATCGTAGTCAATCGTGTCTTATCGTTAAATTCCGGCAGTCCGATTTGTCGCGAACTACTCAACGGAAGAGCACGAATCCAAAATCGGGAGCAACGACGTAATTCGGATGACGTCAAATCAATAAATAAGTGACGTCATCGTACGGGAAACTGTTTCGTTAATGTGTTCGATGTAAACTTGGGGCTCAACACGGGGCAAATCATGTACTTTCGCTTTCACAATTGTCGAACAATTTCGTTTAAAAAGTGGCTTAAAAGCATAACTAAATAGAATAATTGTATTTTTTCAGTATAAGATCGAATTTAATCCATTTCGTGAACATCAGACTGTTATATTTTCACTCGTGGCTTCGCCACTCGTGAAAATATAACGTCTGATGTTCACTCAAAGGATTAAATTTCTATCTTATATTGAAATAAACAATTATCCTCTATTTATTGTGCGCAGTATACAGTAGAGAATACATTTTTCTTTCCCGTTTAAACGCAAACGCAATGCACTAAACTGTGGAAATTTACTTTTAGAAAGTTTAACTATTTCAAATTAATTTGGGTAGCAAATAGGTTGGAGCCTGATCAAACGCCGGGTTACCCGGCGTCTGACCTGGCTCCAATCTGTTTGCAATAGAAAATAATAGTTTTATATACAAATGCGTTTATTGGGAAAGAATAAAATATCAGTAAAGTTAGCGCAGCGGTCTCGTGCTGCACGGAAACCATACTTATCTCAAGTAGGAAAGTGTACGATGATGTAGTCGATGTTACCTTGCTTACAGTGGAGAAAATGTTATTCTTTCCCAATAAACGCGTTAACGCTAAAACCATGATTTCAATTGCAAACAGTTTGGAGCAGATCAGACGCCGGGTACCCGGCGTCTGATCAGGCACCAAACTGTTTGCCGCTCAGACTAACATGAATGGTCAGAATTGTCTAAAGGTTGTCCATTTATGCGTATTATTACGATGCGTTTGCGTTTCGTTTGCGTTTAAACGGGAAAGAATAACGTTTTCTCCACTGTTACCTTAATGGTTATGAACTATTCTGTTCTAAAAATAACCAAGACAAGTCAGGACAATCGGATCGATCTCGTGACTCTCATTCGACCTTGCGGAAACTCTCGGAAGCCGACCCGAAGATTTGTTATGTAAACAAAAAGCTTATTTTTCCAACCATCTCGATAAGAAATCGGCACCTTTATGTATGGTTCTTAAAGATATTTCCTCAGTCAATTGATGGACTACCACCCCATTCTTCTCGGTCGGTGTGAAAGTAACGGTTAAACAGTAGAAAAGCATGCACAGCCAATGTCACAAATTTCAGGTTGTCTAGAGAGGCCCTTACATAATCACACTCAAGGGGATTTTCAATGGGTTTTACTAACCAAACTATCAATTATTTGGTGCGAGCCTCACATGATACACCTCAATGATTTACTGTAGTACAGGTAATCATAAGAATCATGAGATGTGCAGGTAAATTGTCTGGCAAGGCGTTATGACCAAAAGGTCGCCAGGAGATATCTTTAAAGGCACCTGACAACGGATTTCGCTTAGTTTTAATACATAGAAAATGTTCTTAAATAAGAAATTGCGCGATTTAAACATAAATTTGGGCGACATTCTGGCTTTAACCCTTTCAACACTAGGTACATGTACATGTAACTCTTGTGGGTTATTAGGTTCCTTTGTGGATATTTTAGTTGCGGAAACATGAATTAGTCTACTTGGAATTATGGGTAGTTTAACAGCTACTGGTTTAAATTTGCAAACATTGTAGACCCTCTAGACCAAACTGTTTGCAAACGTTCTTTAAAGCGTCATTGAGAGTGACAGGGTTAGAGCAGAATAAAAATAATACAGCAAGCTTGTGTAGGAGTTTTCTGTATTATCTTTATACTGCAGTAACCAGTTATCTGCCTTTAGAGATCGCCATTCTACTTCAATAAGTGGCCACTTAAGGGTGTATCAATGTCATAAGCCATTTTTTTCAAAGTATTAAACTTTTTTTCTATCATTGCTTTTTTGGAAGAGCTAATTATGATGAATGAAATAATGAAAAAAAATATATATGGTGGTGTCCTTTTTTTTTAGCTACAGCGATTTGAAAAAGGTATGTCAAATTTGGATTTTTTTCTTCAAATTGTACCCATTCAGAGTACAAGTTTCAGTAAAATCTATTTCAAAACAAAACAAAAATGTTAATTTGGGTTTTCTTTATTTATTTCATGTCTATGGTGGTATGTTCACAAATATAAACCAAATTTAGGCAAAGCAGGCACCAGGTTTGAACAATATGGATCCTTGAATATAAAAAATATGCTTGATATAGGGCATGATTTAATTAGATTTTTTTATTTTATGAAAAAAAGTAAAAAAGTTTGAAAATGAAATAGTTCTAGTATTTAACTTTTTCTTATATTCTACCAGATGAAAGCCCATACTAAGGCAGTTCAAAATATGAAAAGAAATTGAAAGGTCAGTGTTGATAAATTTTGAGTTATTAAAGTAAAAAGAGTTATCACCCCTTACAAAATTTACAAAAGAGTACCATATCGATGATATTTAGAGCTTTATAAATTTCACATTTGGTGCCTTATTTTTCTTAAATTAGTTTTTGTATGAAGAAATACTACCATAGATAGGAAATAAATAACACAAACCCAAATTATCATATTTGTTTTCATTTAAAATGGGTTTTATTGAAGCGGGCTGTTTGAAAAGGACAAAATAAGAGGAAGTGGGTGGGGTAAATTTTACATGGCCGTAGAGCCAACTGTTGTTCACCAAAATGTACACTTTTTCTATTTTTTCATTCCTCTTAAATAGCTCTTCAATACAAAACCATCATAGAGTGTTTTCATATACTTTGAAAAGTTCCCAAATTCATGACATTGATACACCCTTAATACAATATTTACTGTAGATCCATAAGATAAAAGTAACGTTATTGCCTTTTCTGCATAACCAAATTTAACCAATCAACCCATAGCCTGTTTCTAGTTTTGAAGACAGATAACTACTTAACCCATTACCCAATAAATACCAGGGGCGTGTCTGGGCTTACGCACTCACGCATGTGCGTAAAGTTAATTGACAAAGTCGAAAATTTAAAAACGCTAAAAATGCAATAAAAATCACCACCTTACCCGGTTGAGGCATAAATAATATTTTTAAAAGTGTCTTTAGTCTACTTCAAATTATACACAACGCATATAATTCACCCTCTGATAAGGTTACTCAGTTTACGAGAATGTAGATTTTACCTGGTAAAATTGCCCATAACAATTTAAGGTGTTTCGTACAATTCTAAGTATTAGTGGCGGAATTTTGACATAGATTTATGTTAGCATTGTACCTGTTTTGAATGTGCGAAACGCACCAGAGACTATCTAGAAATCAAAATTTCCCCAGAGGAACATGCCCCTAGTAAGAGTATGTACACTTACAGTTTAAACATATTTTATTTTCCAAATTTACATTGTATGTACACTTATTGGTGAGGGTAGGGGTTAGAGAAAAATGACCAGAAAATAATCTATCAGAAATAAAAAAAAGATTATGCAAATCATGTTATTTAGGAGTCGAATTCTTGCATAAATGTATGGTAGTAATTTACCTGGTTTGGATGTGAAAAACGCACCAGAGTCCATTTAGGAATAAAATTGTCCAAAGTTGCATAATTACACTAATTTTGTTTAGCTACGCCCCTGGCGTGTGCCCAAATCGTATTTTCCTTCATACAAAAGGGAAGGTCAGGAGAGCAAACAACTTTCTCTTTATTTTGATATGCATTTCAAGCACTCATTCAAAAGTGTAAATAAGTTTTTAAAATGCATGTGCATGTATGTAAAACAACTACAATAGAAGGTAAAATCAAGGGAAAGTAAACAGACAGACAAAAGTGAAATATTAATAGAGGGTAATGCAATTGCAGTTGGTAATATAAAAGGTGGAGGCAGAAACGTATATATACGTTCCTTGTGGAGGGGAGGAGGAGGCTAACACATGTCAAAACCGTACGGACATAGTTGGTTAGACAGCGAAATTTGATTTTAGTCAGCGAAAAGTCAGGGAATTTTGCTTCACTAAATTGTGGACACCCTGTTAATTAAATAGTTTAACAGTTTAATTCAAACAAAGAATGTTCTTATAGCTCTAATATTTTGTGTTTTGATAAGTAACTAAAATGAATTATGTATTGTATTACATCAAACAGCCGTATGTGCATTGTGAGGGGTATTTAGAATATAAAAAAAACTTTCTAAAACGATAGTTTAGCTATCATTTTAGAAAGGTTTTTTATATTCTAAATACCCTCAAATTGCACGTACGGCTTTCCAGCGAAAAAAATTTCCCGGGGGAGCATGCCCCCGGACCTCACTAGCCATGGTGCGTAAACTCTAAATTGGTCCAGACACGCCCCTGAATACCCCTTTTTGAGCCTCTGATTTATTCCTTCACTGAAGAACATAGTTGATCACCTATTTTCAAAACTAGGATCAGACTATGGGGTAATGGGTTAAAGCATGTTGAAAGTCAAGCAAATGCGCATTCTGTTTTACTTTCAACCTGCTTTGAGCTACCATTTGCTAGGATATAGAAGATATTCATTCTAGTTCATATTCATAACTGTATAAATTTGAATTTCTTTTTCTTCGACGCAGAAATAAATAACAGGCATGAAAAAGCTTATGTATAGGGTAATGGCTTAAGTGTTCTGCAAATTTCCATTCCACATTAAGTTTAGTGATTCAGAGTTTAATGTAAACAATTGGATCAGTGTTGAGAAGGTATTCTCGTTGGATATTTTATGTCTAATGCGTTTTTTAGTATTTTTGTCTAATGTGTTTTCAGTATTTTTTTATATGCGAGTGACCGAATGTATAATAAAACAATTCGTTATGTGTGGGGGTAAATATTAAACTTCTTCACTACGACAACCATTTGTCGTATGCTTAAGTTTCTCCAATTTAGATGTTATGCATTTTACTGAGAAAGCTCTATCTACAGTAAAACCTCGCTATTACGACCACTAAAACGAAGGCTAATTGATTGTATAATAGAGAGGTGACAGCTTAAAGCAATGTGACAGTGAAACAGAAAGCTCCTAAAGGAGCTTTCTGTTTCACTGTCACCTTGCGTTAAGCGGTCACCTACAGTAAACACCCTAATAATTAACATAATTTAGTGGTCGTAATAGAGAGGTTTTACTGTATATTAGTATTTACTTTCAGATAGTTTTGTTCCTGATCAGACACTAGGTTATTCGGTGTCTGATCTGGATCTAGACTGCTTGCAATTTTAATTGTGTCAGTATTTGCCAAGGGTCTAATGCATACACAGATAGATAGCATGTTTTAACTGATTTTTATGAAATGTCAATGTGATTTTAAGCTGTATAGTTTGATCTCAATTGACATTATATCAGGAAAAACAACTTGCACCCCCTGTTCGATGAAAAAACAAAACAATGACCACTTTAACATTCAAAACGAATAAATACTACAATACGATCACTCAACAATACGGAGGCTCATTTGTAAAATTTTAGACAGGTGACAGCATAAAGCTGATACAGACTTGACGTTTATACATACAGTGGAGAATCTGTTATTCTTTCCCGTTTAAACGCAAACGTACGCAAACGCAAAGCACTAAAACGTAGAAAAGAACAACTTTTGGGCATTTCTGATAATTTTTGTTTATCTTGGTGGCAAACAGTTTGGAGCCTGATCAGACGCCGGGCTACCCGGCGTCTGATCTGGCTCCAAACTGTTTGCACTGCAAATAATAGTTTTAGCGTAAACGCGTTTATTGGGAAAGAATAACAGATTCTCCACTGTACTAACAGTTTGAACCCAGATCAGACGCAGCGTGACTGGGCATCTGTTCTTAGTTAAAACTGTTTGAATCAGTCGTTTTTACATTTCTTCTGTCAAAATGTCTAGTAAGTACCCGGTAACTCCCTTTAGCTGATAGAAGCGCCTTTTAGCGTATTTAATTTATTCCTCCGCTGAAGAAAATAGTTCCAGTTTATACCCTCATGAACAATTACCATAACAAATATTTTATATAGCATAACAGATGGTGGTTTAAAGCAGGCTGAACGTAAAGCAGAATGTGCCTTAAGGCACATTCTGCTTTACTTTCAACCTGCTTTAAGTGAGCACCTGTCTTTAATATTATAAATACGTTATTGGGTAAAGAGTTAAGAAAAAGCAACAGCAAACGACAATTTTGAGAAGGCGAAACTGCAGCAGTGAGAGCGATAGACATAAAAGTCTTGTTTGAGGGAAAGCGGCAGCAATTGTTGTAAGGAGATAATCGTTGTTCGGGGCCGTTGTAGAGAGGTCACACTGTACTTCATACATAATGAAAAACTTGGAAATAAGTTATGTCAACCTACCATAAAGATACCTAATGGGTTTACTAAAGTTAATGCAAACAAACTATATCCCTGTGCACACAAGTGCATGTACATGTAAGCAGTAGGAAATACATTCCAGGGCTGCCATTTATCCGGATTTTTCCTAAGTCTTCGGATTTTTATCCTAGCAGAACGTAGCTTAAACAGGCTGAAAGAAAAGCAGAATGCGCCTAAAGGCGCATTCTGCTTTACTTTCAACCTGTTTTAAGCAGTCATGTGTCTTCAAAACAATAGACAGACTATGAGTAAATGTACGATTAGTAAAATTGCTTTGAAAATTTGAAATCTTAGGATTTTTATGATCAACTTATGACAGCCCTGACATTCCCGTCTTACCGAAACAAACAGCAATTCAATAGAATATATATATAAACAAAATTTATTAGTCCTTTGTCTGCTGATCGCGACTTCACTGGGTTTTTTTACAAACTGAATCCATTTTTTTTGACATTTTTAGAATTCTTTACTTAAAAAATATATGAAACTAAATTTAACAAATTTTGCAGACGATATTTCAAAGCAGACGATATTACAGCTGGAGAAGGATTAAAAAGATAATTATGTAGCTTAGTCAAGGGAGATAGCTCATGCGTCGTTCTGGTTTGGATTTTGCATGAGTTACCTCCCTAGTTTGATTGGTAAGGTTTAACAAAAGCTCAAACACTTGAAAACGATCTCGGTTTTGTTTTTTCAAACATTATAAACTCACTGTTAAGATGGAATATTATCTTGAAAAACAAAGTTTCCGGAAGTAGATACAATCTTAGTTTTTATTCTTTTCTTATTAATGCAAGTTACTCTATTTTTATTAACGCAAGTTGACAGCTTATAAATAAGAAATTCATTTATTTTAACTGAAAAAGAGGTTATTCATATAGATATGAAATTATTTTTGGACAAACAGACGATGGTGTGTAACAAACAGACTTTTAAAACAATGAGTTTCGCTTAGAATTCTACGTATGTACTTAAGAGTTTCATGATCAAGTTTATCGTGAGGTTTTTACCCCCTTCGCCGCCATAGTGTCGTCTGCTACAATATTGTTGTCCGCAATATCGTTTTAAAGTTAGATTTAAGGCAGTATAACTGACGTTATTTCAAAACAAGTGGCAAACAGTTTTGATCTTGATCAGACGCCGCGTTACACGGCGTCTGATCAGGATCAAGACTGTTTGCAAATGCGCTTTATGACGTCATTGAGAGTGAAGGGTTAAACCTTGTCCAGAGCGACTTGGCAACATTTGCAATCTGTATGGATACTGATATGACATCGAGTAACTCGGTGGTTGGCCATGGTCCAGACTAGCCCGCTATATGGTACTCTTATTGCTGTTTCCTTCCTTTCCACAGGTGTAATACTCAGATTTGGAGTTAGTTAGTAGACATCACTTTGGAAGTAGACGATAATTCAGCATTAGAAGGGTTAATTCTTCACGCACTGAATATTCATTTATACAGCGCACCCTGTCTACAACGACACCCAATGGGAGACAAAAACTGAGTTCGTTGTTCGGAGAGAGTCGTTATAGGGAGAGAAATTGGTTTACATTTGCAAACAGTTTGAATCCAGATCAGACGCCGCGTAACGCGGCGTCTGATCTGGATTCAAGCTGTTTGTCACTCGTCACTAAGGTTTTTTCTGTCAAAATGCCCAATATGAAACTTTGAGAGAAACAGAAGACGACAATATTTATAGCAGACGATATTGTAGCAGTAAAAACATAAGACATAAATTGCGGCAAGGGTCGTTGTAAGGAGGGAGTCGTTGTTGGGAGGGCCGGTGTAGAGTGGGAACACTGTAGTACATGTAAATCCGACCACCATGACTTGATAAATAAAATATGGACCCCCCCCCCCCCGAAAGAGTGCATAATGATGACAGACATATCTTAAAAGAACACAATGGAGACCCTGATCAGACAGACCCCAAAGTTATGGAAGAATAAGGCCAATTGAAAAACACCTATATTTCCGGTAACCCTATCCTATATTTTCCATGGAACCCAAAATTTCACGGCTTCTGTGACAGTTGTGTTTTTGTGGAGCGTGTAATAGAAGTCATTCTAATTGTTAATACAGCTAATTTATAGTAGATTAGATATTTTAAATTGATTGTTAAAAAAAGATTCATCAAATATCTAACGGTGAAATTTGCTCTGAATCTGTTATAGAGAACCTTTCTTGCAGGTATGATCTGATAGTTAATCAGCACATTCGACATACAGACAACATATTTAAAAGCTTCAATAATTTCATCTATCATGTATAAGCTTCAACTTTGCCGTTTTTTGTATACCAATAATGATCAACAATGGTACCAGTTTAGATTTTTATGGTAGTTTGGGTAATTGGACCTACCAATAAAATCAACAATTTGATGGATATTTATAAGGGTTTTTTTGTTAAGGCGCCAGGATTCCGCACATTACAATGTAAAATACTCCATCAGAAAATGAAATGTATAATTGAATGTATATATAAAAAAAAACAACTCCGACCTACCTACCCTACATTTTTGGCATGTAATAGGAAACACGAGTATTTCTGTTTTGGGCTGAGTCTATGAGATGTACCGCTAGCTAAATGTTAACTGGTGTCAGAAAAATGCCACCATAAGTTTCGCATCTTTTCCACTGCAAGTCGCAATGATTCATTTCCTTCCGCCTACGAAAACGAAAGCCAATTTATCATAAAAAGTTCCGAAAAGACAGCCGTCTCAAAAGGTTCGTATAAAATGTTTTACCGCTTGAAATAAGTCGAAAATATAAACTTAATATGCATGAACAATTAATCAATAAACTTTGGAATTTTTACAATATTCCAAATAGGGAATTAAATTAATATTAATATATAAACTGCTCTTTTCTAATATTAATTGATATGTATATATAAACTGCTCTTTTCTAATGTTAGAAAAGAGCACTTTATATATTAACAATAAACATTGATAAACTTAATATACATGAAAAAAGGCATTTTATTGCCTGATATACGATTGCTGACAGAAATGTGTTTCTACTTTCGTTTTGAATAGTGTATTAATGATAAACAGTCGGACCTCGTTATCTCAAATTCGCTTTGGCAAAAATAACCCGCATTTTCATGAAATAAAACATGCCTCAGCCATGTTTCAACTTTGTCTTTAATACGACTATCTTCGACTTAACCCATTTCACCATAGATACTCATTTGATGTATTTAAATTATTCCACCACTGAAGAAAAATAGCTTCAATTTATAGTCATGCATTTGTAGCATATAAATATTTTTCTATATTCTATGCTTAGCTTACAGCAGGTTGAAAGTAAAGCAGAATGTGCCTAAAGGCGCATTCTGTTTTACTTTCAAACTGCTGTAAGTGGTAACCGGTCTCCAAAACTAGAAACATGCTATGGGGTTAAGGGGAAAGCGAGATTGAGTTGTCAAAAATGAAATGAAGAAATATGGGTAGGTTCTATCTCAGCAGATTCGAGATGTCAAAGTTCAACTGTACTACAATATTCCCTCCCTACAATGGCCCCCACAACAACGCAATGACTCACTCATCACAACGACCCTTGTCGTAGTTCCCTAAACAGGACAATTATGACTAATACTTGTATTGCTGCAATATCATCTGCTTAAAATTGTCGTCTATTGGTTTTTCTGTTACAGTTACAGTTACAGTTTATTTCTCTCAGAACATGGCTTAGCATGTTATATAAGGTACAAAATAAACATACATGTATAATAATATTTCAGGCTGTATGGCAAGAGCGAAACACACATGCCAAACCCCTAGGTTTGACACATGTGTTTACGGTCTCTCTCGCTTATCACCTCACTCACCCCACTCACGCACCACTCTCTACCACATCAACATAGAATCAACAATGAACGAATCAGAACATTATCATCATTATTATTATTGTTATTGTTATTTTATTAGTTACACCCTTAATTTATAAATGATTTGTTTCCGAATGTCACCAAAGACCCGCAACCAGCTGGTTTCAAAGAGATCAGGGACAATCCCTACCATCAAGATCCACCAGACAGGCAACAGGCCAATGGTGCCATCCGGGAACCGCATTTAGTATATGAACTCAAGCTCTTCAAAACCAGCTCTCAAAACCAGCTCTCAAAGTTACATGTAAGTAGACATTTTGATAGAAGATATAAAATGACGAGTGACAAACAGCTTTATTCCAAATCAGACGCCGCGAAACGCGGCGTCTGAACTGGATTCAAGCTGTTTGCAAATGTAAGCAAAGCCTTAATTTTCCCTCCCTATAACAACTCCCTACGAACAACACACACTATATATCTCCCATGGGTGTCGTTGTAGAAAAGGAACACTGTACATGCGAAAACATGGCAAAAGGCAATGATATTAGTACTGTTAAGAGATTATGTTGATAGAGACAATCAACTTAAACCCTTTACCCAATAAATACGTCATTCTATGCCTTTAATTTATTCCTCTTCTGAGGAAAAGAGTTCAAATTGATACACTCAATGGTATGTATCATAATAAATATATTTTTTTATATTCTAGCAGATGACAGCTTAAAGCAGGCTGAAATTAAAACAGAATGCGCCGTCAGGCGCATTCTGTTTTACTTTCAACCTGCTTTAAGAGGTCAACTATCTTCAATACTTGAAACTGGTTATATGGTAATGGGTTAACTCTTTCACTGACAATGGCGCCAAAATGCTACTTTGCAAACAGTTTGGATCCTGATTAGACGCCGCGTACGCGTAACGCGACGTCTGTTCGGGATCCAATCTATTTGACCCTCGTATTGACATTCTTCAGTCAAAACCGCCTTAAATCTGACTTTAAAATATTGCAGACGACATTACCAATGCAGACGATATTTTAGCGGAAAGAGGGTTAAAGCAGACGATAAAGTTAGGCATGAAAGAGTAAAAGCAAGTGAAGATTGTAGTACATTGTTGTTGACCCCCTTAATTACTTTCCACTGAAAACACTAGTTCGCGGTATAAAAGACAGGTGACAACTAAAGCAAGCAAACCAGAAAGCTCATGCAGGCGCTTTCTGTAGGCCTATATAGCACTACAAGGCAGGTACCTTCTTAATAGATGAAAGCAAAGAGGAATGCTTCTGTAGGAGCATTCGACTTCACATGTATCCTGCTTTTTGCTGTCACATTATGGATTGAAGTTTTCCTTAGGCGCCCTTGTGGTATATCATGATAGTATGTACAGTGCTCCCTCTCTATAACGGCCCTCCTAACAACGACCCATCCTTACAACGACATTTGCCGATGTTCCCCAAACAATACAATTATATCTTAAGCTTTCACGGCTGCAATATCTTCTGCTTAAAATTGTTGACTGCTGGATTTATCAAATTTACATATTGGACATTTTGATAGAAAAACATAATTACGAATGACAAACAGCTTGAATCCAGATCAGACGTCGCGTTACGCGGCGTCTGATCTAGATTCAATCGGTGTGCAAATGTAAATCAAGTTCCCTCCTTATAACGACTCCCTCCTAACAACGCACACAGTGTTGTGTCCCATTAAATGTCATTGTACATAGAGAGGGAATGCTGTACATGTACATGTAATGGCATTCTAATGCGCCTCTTTGGAGTGTACGGGTTAACTTTATTAATGGTTTCTTTTTTTCTTTCAACTCTATAGATATGAAGAGAAAATGGTAGCCCTCTAAAGAACCCCCAGATTGATAACATCATGTACATGCATACACTTTAAAACGGAAGTAGATAAAGTGGAGAAAACGTTATTCTTTCCAAATAGACGCGTTTATGTTAAAACTATTATTTCCATTGCAAACAGTTTGGAGCCAGATCAGACGCCGGGTAAACCGGCGTCTGATCAGGCTCCAAACTGTTTGCCGCTCAGCTTAAAATAAATGGTCAGAATTGCCGACAAGCTGTTTTTTTCTACGTTTTATTGCGACGCGTTTGCGTTTCGTTTGCTTTTAAATGGGAAAGAATAACGTTTTCTCCACTGTAGCTGTAAAAGAAGGCGTAATGAGTTCAAGTAGAAGAGGAAAGAGGAATAAAAATGGAGATGTACAATTCTCGGAAACAAAACTAGCCCCGTCAACCTACTTAAATTTCGGAAGGAAGTTTGAGGATGGAAGAGCAACGCCATGTGAGGAACAGCCGCCTGCCCATGGGCTAAATGAGTTATCAAACTGTACATTACACAACACTGACAAGGGTAATTTACTCCTTTCATCAACAGAACCAACATATACAGTACTCCTTCTCTGCAACGGCCCTCCGAACAACGGTCCCCTCCTTACAAAGACCATTGCCGCTGCTCCCAAAACAATATAATTATGCCCAACCTTTTCACGACTGCAATATAGTCTACTTAAAATTGTTGTCTGTTGTGTTTCTCAAATTTACATATTGGACATTTCGACAGAAAAAAAACTACAATTACGAGTGGCAAACAGCTTGAATATAGATCAGACGCCGCGTAACGCGGCGTCTGATCTGGATTCAAGCTGTTTGCAAACGTAAGCCAATCCCCCTATAACGACTCTCTTCGAACATCGCACATATTTGTTGTCTCTCATTGGTTTTGGTTTTAGAGAGGGAGTGCTGTACATCAAACACATCTAATCTGCAAAATGTTATAGGTGAGTATGTCAGGGCAACAGTAAAACATACTAGTAAAGATGAATTACTGTTGGACGAAGAATTAAGACTGGATGAAGAACCTGGCAATGTTGAAACTGACTCTTGGCTAAGAAATACAGAAGAAAAAGCAGAGATCAATACCTGTTTAGAAGACTACAGTGGGTCTAATGCAAGAGACACTCATGCATGCACTAAACATTACCGGAATCCAAATGGTAATAAAAAGTCAGTTTTAAAAATGTCTGTGCCAACACCACAAAGGAAAACTGAGTATGGAAATGATAAGAAAAGACAAGCACGTTTTAAAGGCACTGTCGACTCGTCGGTACCAAGTAACAAGCAATCCTCTCACGGCTTGAATGGGACAAGGAAAAACAAAAATGCCACAGAGTCGGCTAAGACCACCTCAAATGATGGGCATGCTAAAGGTAATAGTTTTAAAGATACAGTGGAGAAAACGTAACGCGATTACGCTAAAATTATTATTTCCATTGCAAATAGTTTGGAGCCAGATCAGACGCCGGGTAACCCGGCGTCTGATCAGGCTCCAAACTGTTTGCCACTCAGCTTAAAATAAATCGTGAGAAATGTCAAAAAGTTGCAATTTCCTACATTTTACTGCTACGCATTTGCGTTTCGTTTGCGTTTAAACGGGAAAGAATTATCTTTTTATCTACTGTTCGCACGCTATTCTGACGTTATTCTGTCCTATTAAACACAAACAAAATGCAAACGAAACGCAATGCACTAAACTGCAAGATAAAACAACTTATTGACAATTCTGACTTATTATGTTTTATCTGAGTGGCAAACAGTTTGGAGCTGGGTCACCCGGCGTCTGGTCTGGCTGCAAACTGTTTGCTATATGGAAATAATGGTTTTAGTGTAAACGCCGACGTATAGGAGCTAATTCACAGAGTAAGGCCAAAGGTATTGATGTAGCTTACACGTGACCTCGTCAATATGATTACCCCTTTTCCTGTTGAATATTAATATATGTACGTGTAGATCACACCTTGTCCGCTAGGATATATAAAATAATTATGTTGGTACATGTTCATGACTACGGAAGCACTGAGGGAACATGTGAAGATTGTTTTTAATCTTGAAGGAACAATATACTTAGTCTAGATCTTTTCTTGTGAGCACAAGATAATATCTTGAGGGAACAAGATATTGTTCCCTCAAGATAAGATCTTGTTCCCTCAAGATAATATCTTGTGCCCACAAGATAATGATCTTGTTCCCTCTAGATGTTTTCTTGTGCGCACAAGAAAACAAGAAAACATCTTGTTCCCTCAAGATGAGATCTTGTTCGAAACTTCCCTCAAGAAAATATCTTGTTCCCTCAAGATGAGATCTTGTTCGAAACTTCCCTCAAGAAAACATCTTGTTCCCTCAAGATGAGATCTTCTTCCCTCAAGATATTATCTTGTGCGCACAAGAAAACATCTTGTGCGCACATAAAAGATATTGTTCCCTCAAGATAATATATTGTTCCCACAAGATAATGATATTGTTCTCTCAAGACATGTTCTAGTGCGCACAAGAAGACATCTTGTTTCCTCAAGATAAGATATAGTGTTTCCCCAAGACATTATACCTTGTGTGTACAAGAACATGTATTGTTCCCTCAAGATAAAATCTTGTGCGTTCAAGAGAAGATCTTGTCCCTCTCAAGATAAAAAACAACTCTTCACATGTCCCCTCAGTACATCATGTTATTTTTGGCGCTGAAAGAGTTAAAGCGGATTTTCAGTGTTGAAAGTGTTAATGTATTTATACTCCAGATGACATCATAAAGCAGCCAGATCGGCAGTTTTCCAATAAACGTTCGGGGCAAATTGCGAAACCAAAGAGGAACAACAATAATTCTGTCCCAAGTTCAAAGAACAATGGCAACAGTTCAGTTAATGTGTTAAACGATTCAAAGACATCGGTTCATGGTAGGTCCATTTCAGCTTAAAGTTCTAACTTTGCCCTTAAAGCTTATTTGCAATGTTTAAGACATTTATGGTAGCATAAAGCAGGTTAAAACTAAAGCAGACATTGCTGCTTTACTCTAAGCCTTTTTAAACCATCACCTGTGAGATGTAAGAAAGTAAAGATTGGCGTGGTTCATTTATTAGGACATTATATGCATAGTTTTGTAAGGTGTGCTGGAGGGTGGCCCCCGACTCCAACACACTTATGCCGAGGAAAATAAATGAGGTCCTGCATTTGACAAGGCCTGCACAAAAAAAGAAATAAAAGAAGCTTAAACATGAATTTCTGTGAAAAATTTACATTGCGTAAAGTTGTAAACCCTTTCACCACCGAAGTCGACTTTGTAGATACAGCGCCCCCTCTCTACAACGACACCCAATGGGAGACAAAAAATATGTTCGTTGTTCGGAGGGAGTCGTTACAGGGATGGACATTTGCAAACAGCTTATAACCAGATCACACACCGCGTAAAGCGGCGTCTGATCTGGATTCAAGCTGTTTGTCACTCGTCACTAAGGTTTGTCTAATATGAAACTTTGAGAAAAACAGCAGACGACAATATTTAGCAAACGATATCGTAGCAGTAAAAGCATTAGACATAATTGTCCTGTTAAAGGAACTGCGGCAAGGGTCGTAGTTTGAATCTAGATTAGACGCCGCGTAACGCATGTTTGCCTTTTATGAAGTACATTGTTCCCTCCCTACAACGGCCCTCTCAACAACGACTCCCTCCGTACAAAGACCCTTGCTGCTGTTCCCCAAACAAGACAATTATGTCTAACGCTTTTCATGGCTGCAATACCGTCTGCTTTAAATGTGTCGTCTACATAATGGACATTTTGACAGAAAAGACTTAATAACGAGTGACAATCATCTTGAATCCAGATCAGACGCCGCGTTACGCGGCGTCTGATCTTGATTCAAGCTTTTTGCAAATGTAAGCCATTTTCCCTCCCTGTGACGACTCCCTCCGAACAACGCACACATTTTTTGTCTCCCATTGGATGTCGTTGTAGAGAGGGGGCGCTGTATTGCTTTACACATTGTTTTAACAGCATTTCACATTTTACAGGACACAAACCTATATGTAGATATAAACAGAAGCTCTTAGAAACTCCTAAAACCTTTGGTGATCTGGCTCTGGAAGAGGGTTTTGTGATGAAAGACGTTGACTCTGATGGTAACTGTCTGTTTGCTGCCATAGTTGACCAATTGTATATAAGAGGGGAGTTTTATTTCTCCACGAGATCCCTCAGAGAAGCTGCTGTGAAATATCTAACAGAACATCCCTATCAGGTACAGTGCAGTTATACCTTTTATTGCCAAATTTATCGTGAGGAGTTTACCCCTTCACCGCTATGAACAGTCTTCTGGTTCAATAGTGTCTGCAATATCGTTAGGTTAAAGGCAGTAAGACTTATAGTCTAGTCAATATGTCATTTAACCTCAAACTAATTGCAACAGAAATGAGTTTGCCAATAGCTGTTAATATAAAGGTTAAATGCATTTAAAAACATACTAGAAAAATCTATAAAGCGGAAATTGGTTAAAAATGCAGTTTACGTTATTTCTAAAAGAGTGTCAAACAGTTTGATCCTGATCAAACGCCGCGTTTCGCGGCGTCTGATCAGGATCTAACTGTTTGCAAAGGCGTTTATTTGCACCATCGACAAAGAAAGGGTTGAACCTGTATTATGCAACCAGTCAAAAAGAAAGCCATATCAAGCCTCTTATACAAGTTTTTGCTAAATGCGTAATAAAATGATGATAATACAGGATCTTTCTGGTGTGTTTTTCTATCCTGCATTTAGCAACCACTTGTACTTGTCCGTCCGCACAGTAAGTATATCATTTAATACAGGTTCAACTGTTTAAATTTACACGTGCATTACAAGCCCGAAACGTTCGGTTTAGAATAGTTTTCTTATTCGAGAGTCTTTGTGTCTGCTGAAATGGAGTTGATTTTGAGTTATATACTCGGTAAAAAAAGTTCTGCACACTTCGATATTTTCCTCATAATATCGCCATTTAAAACAATACAGGCATTTTTTAATCTTCCATAGTCAAGAGAGACATGTAACAAGTAAATAAGTAAAAACAGAACGAAAATTGATACATAAATGCTAAAGTTATACCAGTGTGTATGCAATAGGGGTTAGCCTTCAAAAGTTGCAAAATAAGGTGTCAATTTGAAAAGAGCTCACAATAGTCTTGATTACATTCTTCCCTCTATGCACTTATACCATTCACACAGAATTGTCCTGAGTACTTGAGTCTAATGTAAATCAATCAAACACCTGGTAAATTGATTAAATAATCTGTTGATAAAAATGAATTTAATAAAATAAAATGAAATAGCCAATTGTTCATTGGAGGTAATGTCATGGTTTGGGTGGGCATTAGCGCTAATGGTAAGACAACACTTCATGTTAAAAACGGCAACCTCAATGGACAACAGTACATCAACGAGGTATAGACACCAGATGTATTTGCCGTACTTGCAACAGCAGTTGGGTGCCCACTCCGTTTTTCTAGACGACAAATCACGGCCACATCGGGTTCGTATCGTGAACAACTCCCTGCAATAAAACGGCATACAACGAATGGACTGGCCTCCAATGTCATCAGATTTGGCCTGTATTAAACATGTTCTGGGACATTCTCGATCATGCCATCAACACACGAATTACAAACAGAACAATATTTACACAGCTACCCGCAATTCTTCATCAGCAATGGGCATTGATTCCGCAGGCCAAAATATGTCGTTTGGTGTTTTCTATGTGATGACGAATTCAAGACTGTCATATCCAACATGGAGGTTATACACATTATTAGTATTGAATTGTACTGGTAAACAGTAAGTTTTGCAACGTTTGACTTGGTACCCCTAGTGTATTCATTTATGGATTTCTAAAGAACAGGTTGTTGGATTTTGTTTTCGTTTTCAGTTTTGTATTAAGTTTTGATTACAATTTAATCTGGTATATTGATCTTTGTTGTGCGCTTTTTAATAAACTTATTAATGCCTAAAATATCCATGTGTACCGAGTATATAAGACTGGTGACTGATTAACTATACAGTGAGTTCAGAAAATGAATCGGAGTCCAACGTCCGTTAAGAATGCACAATAATTCATTGTGTCACCGTGTCTATGCACTCTCCATGGGTACAAAACGAATTATTTACGAATCGAATCAGGCAAGCAAAAGTGCATTAATCAATTAAAATGCATCTATCTTACCACATACAAAAAATACATTTAAATATAATACATGTACTGTAAGCTGCTTTGTTTGGTAAGTCAAGTAGTGGACAATTCTGGTTTATTGAAGGGGAATTAACTCAACACTGTTTAATGGTGTCTCGGTTACTCGATTGGTCGCCATTTTGGATTGGTGATCGCCTCGGCACACTATATTCGAGGCGCATTCGCGTATTTTCCCAAAGATATCGGGAAAACAGGTCGTTGTTGTGTAAATTGACACAGACGTTGGCCCACATTGGGTTCCAATTCCGAACTCACTATTGAACTCATTGCTGGTAAGTTTTCTAAATGAGTATGAGTATTTATGACAAACTGAAAATGGTCGAAATGTAAGAATGTTAGGAAGAAATATCTTGACAGGTGGTGGCCTTAATGCTGGTCCCTTAACCCAATAAGGCATAGTGTCTACTAAAGTGAATATTGGAAAACAGTGTAGACCCTGATGGCCGCTTTACGCGTCATCTCATCAGGATCTGCTCTGTTTGCTATATTATATGAAATATTTTGCTGTATGGACGGAAAATGTCGGCAGGGTCAACAGATAACTCTTGTTCATCTACAATGAGATCGTCCAGCAAGTATACAGGGAGAGTTCATTGAAATAGCATACGTGAGTTGTTGTCTGCAATTGTCGTTAAAAAATAAGGCAGTATGACTGAAAAATTTCAAAACGAGCGTCAAACAGTTTGGACCCTGATCAGACGCCGCGTTACATGGCGTCTGATCAGGGCCCAAACTGTTTGCTAACGCGCCTTTAAGCGACATTGAGAGTGAGAAGGTTAATTTCTGAAACACATATTAAAAGAGATATCTAGCTACACACCATGTAGAGGGTTACTTCTACTTGGAAAATTGCCCAAGTAACGCCAATTTTTAAAAAAGGGGACAAATCAACACCCTCTAATTATAGGCCTGTATCATTGTTAAGCTGGTGCGGTAAACTTTTAGAAAGATTAGTCTTTAAACACATGTACAACTTCCTTTTATTGATATATATCACCATATCTGTCAAAGCTTTGAGCATAATCAATATTCTTGTATGGTTTTTTGTGATATTTCAAAAGCCTTTGACAGAGTATGGCACAAGGGTCTACTCTTCAAACTTAAACAAAATGGTATAAACTTAAACTTAAACTTAATACATTGGATTTCTAGTTATTTAAATAACAGACACCAAAAAGTAGTAATTCAGTCAGCTGAATCTAACCTCAAGCCCGTCAATGCGGGTGTTCCTCAAGGTTCCGTTTTAGGGCCGTTACTCTTTCTCATTTATGTGAATGACATAACCGATTCATTACTTAGCTTAACAAGGTTGTATGCTGATGATAGCTCACTTTACTATTCTGCAAGTAATATAAATGATATCGAAGGTATTATCAACCATGATCTATATTGCATTTCAGTTTGGGCAAAACAATGGTTGGTTAACTTTAATCCAAACAAAACAGAGGCCATTCTATTCACTTTAAAAAGGCAATCTCCTTTACCCAGACTTGTCTTTGATAATACTGAAATAAATTTTGTTGACCACCATAAACACTTAGGGATGACACTCAGCAAAAATGGCCAATGGACTAACCATATAGATAACATCATTGAGTCAGCTTCTAAAGTTATCAATATCATGCGCAAAGTAAAATTTACTCTTTCAAGATCTGCACTAAACCAAATATACTTATCATATGTAAGACCAATTTTTTAATATTCTTCAATTGTATGGGATGGGTGTCCTGATTTACATACAAACACTATAGAAAAAATGCAGAATGAAGCTGCGCGTATTGTCACAGGACTAACGAGATCAGTTTCCCTTGAAAAGCTATACGAAATGTGGATGGGAGCCTTTGTTCAAGAGACGAGAAAATCAAAAACTGTTTTTCATGTATAAGGTCTCACATGACACTGTTCCACAGTACATAAGGGATATAATTCCCCCATTAGTGGGTGAAAGGTCAAACTATCCATTAAGAAACCGAGGAAATTTTGAAATGTTACCCAATAGAACTTCTATTTTTCAAAACTCATGTATTCCATCATCTGTAATGCTCTGGAACTCTCTGGACTCCGATCTCAGACATGTCCCTACCTTCTCTTCTTTTAAAAGTAATATAGTCTCTAGAACAAAGCCATGGAGAGTTCCAGAGTACTACCTAGTTGGAAATAGACACCTTACGGTACTTCATGCAAGACTTAGGTACAATTGTAGTAATTTGAATGAACACCTTTTTATAAACCACTTGAAAATTGACCCGTACTGTTCGTGTGAGAATGTTTCTGCAGATGTAGAGCATTATTTTTTTAAATGTCCTAAATATATAGATTTTCGACATACCCTTTTTCAGACCACAAGACCTTACCATCCAATTAATAGAAATATTCTTCTTGTTATTTGCTGTTTGTATAAATTGATCTGTTTTGCAGTTGAACCTGTATTTGGCGGCTACCAATATGTTTTTAGGCCAGTGCTTCCTTGGTGCAGGAATGATAATAATGTGGAGAACCCATGCATGGGGCTTTCTACATTGGATCTGTCGTGCATTGGGGGACCACTGGTCACCAAATATCAACAACTTTCTAAACCTGGTAGTTTCTTAATACGGGCTTAACTGTTTTTCACAGTCAATTATTTGATGGCGGATTACACTGTGTAATTTTGTACTTGCATAATTATAATTATCCACATTATGGTTATGGAGGCACCTGTACTCATACTCTCTCCTTTGTTCGACTGCTCTCTCTCTCTCTCTCTCTCTCTCTCTCTCTCACTATATCTCTCTCTTTCTCTCACTTCCTCTCTTTCTCTCTCTCTATCTCTCTGGCTCACTAATGCCCGCTCTCTAAAAGAATTTGTACTTGTTAAACTGTAGGGGAAGGGCCGTCTCTAAGTTGGTAGAACTTGTGGCCCAACCCCATTTCATGTATATAATTGAAATAAAATATGTTTAAACTACTTCTGCTAGGTTTGTGTTTTGGTTTTGATTTAACCCTTTCTCTCGCAATGAAGCTTAAAAGCGCGTTTGCAAACAGTTTTGATTCTGATCAGACGCCGCGTAACTGATCAGAATCCAAACTTTTTGACATTCGTTTTGATATTTTTTAGTCATACTGCATTATTTTTTAACTTTAAAACGACATTACAAACAAAATTGAAGCAGACGACAATGAGACGGTGAAATTACCAAAGTTTGCCTTCAATATTTACAGGAAGACGGTACTCCACTAAAACATTTCCTCACAGAACAAGATGGCACCTGGGAAGAGTATCTAGCCCGCATGAGTTGTGATGGCGAATGGGGAGATCACTTTGTCATAAGGTTAACCCGTTTTCGCTCAGTGGATTCTTTCATGTTTATATATTGGATAAGTCCATTTTTTATCAAAGGGATACCTGGTCAAAATTTTCATTTTCGTTTTATTTTATATTGAAATTCCTATCAGCAAACAGTGTAGACTCTTGTTTACTCTGAAGTTAAGTGAAAATGATCTCTGTAGTTTTTGTAACAAACTACCAGAGACAATTCCCCATCTATTCTATAGCTGCGAAAAAACAAACTACTTTTTAAAACAAGTTGAACGAATTCTAAACAATGTCAATGTAAATATGCAATTAAACGAAGTTTCCATCCTATTTGGAGGGGACTGTAAAAAGTTAAATTTATTATATTTATACCTAAAACAATATATATATACTGCAAGGCAATACAATCGCAATATGTGTATTGACTCCTTTAAAATATACTTGAAACACAAAATTGATTCAAACAGGCTAATAGCAATACAAAATAATACAGAAGAAGACTTTGAAGTCAAATGGGAAATAGTTAGTAAATTGTATAGTCTATTGGCATAAGTTACAATGTACACCAAATGAATAAAGTTTGATACACTCCTAGTATTAAATAGAGGCATGTCTTCATATCTATCATGTTATTTTCAGCACACTATTTTTTCCATTTTTTTCTTCTTTTTCCTTTCTTTATACATACACAAAAAATATGTTCAATATATTTGAAGATTTATATGTTTACTATGTATTGTAAGGTGTAGAGTGGGATGGATCTCAGACCCACATACACCTATTCACGGAGACAATAAAATATTGAACTGATTAAAAAAAAACAAAAAAAAACAAAAAAAAACAGTGTAGACTCTGATCAGACGCCGCATAATGCGGCGTCTGATCAAAGTCTACACTGTTTGCCTATTCCTATATATGGGATCGTGGGCACAAAAGTGTAAATTTCTGTTCTCCCTCCCTACAACGGCACTCCGAACAACGAGTTCCTCTCATTACATCAACGCTTGCCGTTGTTCCCCAAACAAGACATTTATGTCTAACGCTTTCACTACTGCACTATCATATCGTCTGCTTAAAAATGTCGTCTGCTGTTTATTCTCAAAGATTCGTATTGGTCATTTTGGCAGGAGAAACATAAAGACGAGTGATAAACAGTTTGAATCCAGACCAGACGCCGCGTTACGCGGTGTCTGATCTTGGTTCGACCTGTTTGCAAATGTAAGCCAAGTCATGCACAGCATTCTAAGGATATCAATTTCCCTTCCTATAACAACCCCCTCCAAACAACACACACAACTATGTCTCCTACTAGGTGTTGTTGTAGAGAGGAACATGGTACAACCCTTTGAAAAAGTGTATCCGTCGAAACCACGCCTTTTAATGACTTCCTGTTTAGTAACGTTCAGTGGCTATTCAATTGAAGTTCATTTGTTTTAGATCTTTGGCAACTCAATAAACAGCAACAATAATGCAGAACGTTCCTTTATTGAACATTCTACATTTCGGTTGTACTGCAATATGCAACCACCTTTTCTTCAGAATTGGTCCATATTGAAACAGATGATAGGCAACTACACCAAATAGTTATAGACTGAAACAGTTGGTAGGCAACTAAATCAAACAGGTTGAGATTGCAACGGTTGGTAAGCAAGTATACCAGACAGTTTGAACTTGAATCAGTTGGTTAGCAAGTACACCAAACGGCTTTAGATTGAAACAGTTGGTAAGCACTAAGCAAGTACACCAAACAGTTCGAGACTGAAACAGTTGGTAAGTAAGTACACCAAACAGTTCGAGACTGAAACAGTTGGTAAGTAAGTACACCAAACAGTTCGAGACTGAAACAGTTGGTAAGCAAGTACACCAAACAGTTTTTGATTGAAACAGTCGGTAAGCACTAAACCAGTACACCAAACAGTTCGAGACTGAAACAGTTGGTTAGAAAGTACAGCAAACAATTTTAGATTGAAATAGTTGGTAAGTAAGTACACCAAACAGTTCTAGACTGAAAGAGTTGGTAAGCAACTGTCTCTTGCCTTATGCTGTCACCTGTATTTTATATAACGCATTATCCTTCTATTTAGTTCTCGTAATAGAGAGGTTTTACTGTGATGGTAAGAGGGGATTAACTGTATCCTCGTCATCATTACCTTACAGTGCCATTACAAATGTTCTACAGAGGAGACTGGTGATCATGACAGGACTAACGGAGCTTACTAGCACGATAATGGAACCTAACAAGGGCAATAACTCTCCACATTCCAAGACTACTAGCAAGAACCTTCCAGGGACCTCAGCTAGTCAAGATGTGTCAAGAGGGGAGCAAGGCATGCGTCAGGGCGAACAGGGAAGGATGATGAACGATCTATACTTAGGGCATATTGCCCAATCTCACTATGTCAGTTTACGCCATTACAACTGGTCGGAACAGTTTCAGGATTGTAAGTGACTTTCGGGATAACATACCGGTCAGGTTGTTAAACCCGTTTATCTATTTAAACTCATTTTCACGCATTGAATTTAGTTCAATATTGAAAGAATAGTTCCAATTAATATAGTCATCAATATTTTAATGTATCATAAGAAATATTTTCTATATTCTAGCAGATTGTAGTTTAAAGCAGGCTGAGGGTAAACCAGAATGCGCCTTGATTTACGTTCAACATGTTTTAAATGTAGCAATATACCCCCCCGGTAACTGGTGTAGTTTTTTTTAAACAAAATGACTATTTTTATTACTAAGGTTTGTATTGCTAAACTGTTTACTTTTCTCGTTATCCGTGCCTTTATATCATATAAATGTTTTCATGGTTCAACCCTGTCCGTATTAATTATACCGTGCCATTGGCAGATGACTGTATATACCAGAGTGAAAGCAAAGAATAATGTTGTACATATGAGCCGTGCCATGACAAAACCTTTCTTATTGCATTGCAACATTGTACAGACCAGTAGCGCGTTCAGCTACCGTATCGATTTCATCGATTGAATCAGAAAACGTAACAATTTAACTAAAACGGACTTTTTCCACGATATCGATAGCGAACGGCCTCAGAGGTAGTTAGCGCCAACAAGGAAAACAAAATGGCGACCAAATGAGTTTACGAAAAACAGCGAACAGTCCCGAGTTCATTTTTCATTAATAAACCAACATTTTCCGATACTTAATGTATCTTATTTTATATGCGGTAAAATTTATGCTTTTCAGTTGATTAGTACACTTTTGCGTGGGTTATTCCGATTCGTAAATAGTTAGTTCGTACCCTTGAAAAGAAAAGAAACATTGGGGCGCAAAGAGTTATTACTGAAGAGTATTGGAGAACGTTAGGTGTCGTACTATAAGGGTTGTTTGCATAGGTTAACGTTGCTGTTCGCCGATACGGTACTTGAACGCGCTACGGGCAGGTTTTCATTCCTGCCAGGCACTGTATCTGAGTTTGGTCTACAGAACTAAATACCGTATCTACTACAGCTATATAAAATGCTTTAGATGCATGTGTGTGTCAAACAGTGTAGATTAAGACCAGTCAAACGCCGCGGCTGGCCTTGATCTACGCTGTTTGCAATGCAATAAGGCATGTTTTGTCATGGCACGGCTCATATGTTTTAAGTAACATATTTTTCAAGTGTCAGGTTTTAAATCGTATTGTGTAATATTATTTGATTTGCTTGACGACTAAACTGCAGTAAAACTGTTTGACTGCAGCAAAAATATGTTTAGTAAATAGTACTGAATGGCGAATTGTTGCGAATGAAATCAAACCTTTATTGAACAAAGTCAAAATTGTATCAGAACTGAATCACAACTGTATGAGAATGGAGCCAAACTATTTGAACGGTGTAAACTTTGTTTGCAAGGGACCTAGCTTGCAGTAGAATGCAACCAAAACCGTTTAAATGTAGCCAAAATTGTACTGAATTGAGTCATAATTGTACTACAGTAAAACCTCGCTATTACGACCACTAAAACGAAGGCTAATTGGTTGTATAATAGAGATGTGGCAGCTTAAAGCAAAGTGACAGTGAAAAAGAAAGCTCCTAAAGGAGCTTTCTGTTTCACTGTCACATTGCTTTAAGCGGTCACCTATCGTCAACACCCTTATAATTAACAAAATTTAGTGGTCGTAATAGAGAGGTTTTACTGTATATGGATTGTATTGAAATGAGCCATAATTGTACTGAATGGATTGTATAGACAGGGGTCATAGTTGTATTGAATGGAGTCATAGTTGTATTGATTGGGGTCATAGTTGTATTAAATGAGTCATAATTTATTGAATGGAATCATAGTTGTATTGAATGGAGTCAAAGTTGTATTGAATGAAGTCATAGTTTATTGAATGGAGTCATAGTTGTATTGAATGGAGTCATAGTTGTATTAAATGGAGTCATAGTTGTATTGAATTGACTCATAGTTGTATAGAAACCGAGTCATAGTTGTATTGAATGGAGTCATAGTTGAATTGACTGGGGTCATAGTTGTATTAAATGAGTCATCATTTATTGAATGGAATCATAGTTTATTGAATGCAGTCATAATTGTATTGAATGACGTTATAGTTGTATTGAATGGAGTCATAGTTGTATTAAATGGAGTCATAGTTGTATTGAATTGACTCATAGTTGTATAGAAACCGAGTCATAGTTGTATTAAATGGAGTCATAGTTGAATTGACTGGGGTCATAGTTGTATTAAATGAGTCATCATTTATTGAATGGAATCATAGTTTATTGAATGCAGTCATAATTGTATTGAATGACGTTATAGTTGTATTGAATGGAGTCATAGTTGTATTAAATGGAGTCATAGTTGTATTGAATTGAGTCATAGTTGTATGGAATGGAGTCATAGTTGTATTGAATGGAGTCATAGTTGTATTGAATGGAGTCAAAGTTGTATTGAATGAAGTCATAGTTGTTTTGAATGGAGTCATAGTTGTATTAAATAGAGTCATAGTTGAATTGAATGGAGTCGTAGTTGTTTTTAATGGGGTTATAGTTGTATTGAATGGAGTCATAGTTGTATGGAATAGAGTCATAGTTGAATTGATTGGGGTCATATTTGTATTAAATGAGTCATAATTTTTTTAATGGAGTCATAGTTTATTGAATGCAGTCATAACTGTATTGAATGAAGTCATAGTTGTATTGGATTGAGTCATAGTTGTATTAAATGGAGTCATAGTTGTATTGAATGGAGTCATAGTTGTATTAAATGGAGTCATAGTTGTATTGAATTGACTCATAGTTGTATAGAAACCGAGTCATAGTTGTATTGAATGGAGTCATAGTTGAATTGACTGGGGTCATAGTTGTATTAAATGAGTCATAATTTATTGAATGGAATCATAGTTTATTGAATGCAGTCATAATTGTATTGAATGAAGTTATAGTTGTATTGAATGGAGTCATAGTTGTATTAAATGGAGTCATAGTTGTATTGAATTGAGTCATAGATGTATGGAATGGAGTCATAGTTGTATTGAATGGAGTCATAGTTGTATTAAATGGAGTCATAGTTGTATTGAATGGAGTCAAAGTTGTATTGAATGAAGTCATAGTTGTTTTGAATGGAGTCATAGTCTTATTAAATGGAGTCATAGTTGTATTGAATAAAGTCGTAGTTGTTTTGAATGGGGTTATAGTTGTATTGAATGGAGTCATAGTTGTATGGAATAGAGTCATAGTTAAATTGATTGGGGTCATAGTTGTATTAAATGAGTCATAATTTTTTGAATGGAGTCATAGTTTATTGAATGACCAGAGTGCCAACATACATTTGTGAAATACGTGACGACGAGTCCATAGATCAAGGATCAAGGAATGCAGTCATAACTGTATTGAATGAAAACATAGTTGTATTGGATGGAGTCATAGTTGTATTAAATGGAGTCATAGTTGTATTGAATTGAGTCATAGTTGTATGGAATGGAGTCATAGTTGTATTGAATTGAGTCAAAGTTGTATTAAATGGAGTCATAGTTGTATTGAATTGAGTCATAGTTGTATAGAAACCGAGTCATAGTTGTATTGAATGAAGTCATAATTGTATTAAATGGAGTCATAGTTGTTTTGAATTGAGTCAAAGTTGTATAGAAACCGAGTCATAGTTGTATTGAATGAAGTCATAGTTTATTGAATGGATTCATAGTTGTATTAAATGGAGTCATAGTTGTATTAACTGGGGTCATAGTTGTATTAAATGAGTCAAAACTTATTGAATGGAATCATAGTTTATTGAATGGAGTCAAAGGTGTATTGAATGAAGTCATAGTTGTATTGAATGGAGTCATAGTTGTTTTAAATGGAGTCATAGTTGTTTTGAATGGAGTCGTAATTGTATGGAATGGAGTCATAGTTGTATTGACTTGGGTCATAATTGTATTGAATGAAGTCATAATTTATTGAATGGAGTAATAGCTTATTGAATGGAGTCATAATTGTAATGAACGCAGTCATAGTTGCATTGAATGGAGTCATAGTTGTTTTGAATGGAGTCATAGTTGTATTTACTGGGGTCAAAGTTGTATTAAATGTGTCATAATTTATTAAATGGAGTCATATTTTATTGAATGGAGTCATAATTGTATTGAATGGAGTCATAATTGTATTGAATTGAGTCATAGTTGTATTGAATGGAGTCATAATTGTATTGAATGGAGTCAAAGTTGTATTGACCAGGGTCATATTTGTATTAAATGAGTCATAATTTATTGAATGGAGTCATAGTCTATTGAATGGAATCATAGTTATATTGACTGGGGTCAAAGTTGTATAAAATGTGTCATAATTTATTAAATGGAGTCATAGTTTATTGAATGGTGTCATAATTGTATTGAATGGAGTCATAGTTGTATTAAATGGAGTCATAGTTGTATTGAATTGAGTCATAGTTGTATAGAAACCGAGTCATAGTTTATTGAATGGAGGCATATGTGTATTGAATGGATTTATACATGTAGTTGTATTAAATGGAGTCATAGTTGTATTGAATGAAGTTATAGTTGTATTTATTGGAGTCATAGTTGTATTGAATGGAGTCATAGTTGTATTAAATGGAGGCATAGTTGAATTGAATGGAGTTTTTTGGTATTGAATGGAGTCATAGTTGTATTGAATGGAGTCATAATTGTATTGAATGGAATCATAGTTGCATTGAATGGAGTCATAGTTGTAATGAATGGAGGCATAGTTGTATTGAATGGAGTCATAGTTGTATTGAATGGAGTCATAGTTGAAATTGAATGGAGGCATAGTTGTATTGAGTGGAGTCATAGTTGTATTGAATGGAGGCATAGTTGTATTGAATGGAGGCATAGTTGTGTTGAATAGAGGCATAGTTGTATTGAATGGAGTCATAGTTGTATTGAATTGAGGCATAGTTGTATTGAATGGTGTCATAGTTGCATTGAATGGAGGCATAGTTGTGTTGAATGGAGGCATAGTTGTATTGAATGGAGTCATAGTTGCATTGAATGGAGGCATAGTTGTGTTGAATGGAGGCATAGTTGTATTGAATGGAGTCATAGTTGTATTGAATTGAGGCATATTTGTATTGAATGGATTCTATTTTTATTGAATAAAGGCGTAGTTGTATTGAATGAAGTTTTAGTTGTTTTGAATGGATTCATAGTTGTATTGAATGGAGTCATAGTTGTATTGAATGGAGGAATATTTCTATTGAATGGAGGCATAGTTGTTTTGAATGGAGCATAGTTGTATTGAATAGAGTCATAGTTGTATAGAATTGAGTCATAGTTGTATTGAATGGTGTCATAGTTGTATTGAATGAAGTCACGATTTATTGAATGGAGTCATAGTTGTATTGAATGGAGTCATAGTTGTTTAGAATTAAGTCATAGTTGTATTGAATGAAGTTATAGTTGTATTGAATTGAGTCATATTTGTATTGAATTGAGTCATTGTTGTATTGAATGGAGTCATAGTTGTATTGAATGGAGTCATAGTTGTTTAGAATTAAGTCATAGTTGTAGTAAATCAAGTCATAGTTCTATTGAATGGAGCCATAGGTGTATTGAATTGAGTCATAGTTGTATTGAATGGAGTCATAGTTGTATTGAATGGAGTCATAATTGTATTGAATTGAGTCATAGTTGTATTGAATGGAGTCATAATTGTATTGAATGGAGTCAAAGTTGTATTGACCAGGGTCATATTTGTATTAAATGAGTCATAATTTATTGAATGGAGTCATAGTCTATTGAATGGAATCATAGTTATATTGACTGGGGTCAAAGTTGTATAAAATGTGTCATAATTTATTAAATGGAGTCATAGTTTATTGAATGGTGTCATAATTGTATTGAATGGAGTCATAGTTGTATTAAATGGAGTCATAGTTGTATTGAATTGAGTCATAGTTGTATAGAAACCGAGTCATAGTTTATTGAATGGAGGCATATGTGTATTGAATGGATTTATACATGTAGTTGTATTAAATGGAGTCATAGTTGTATTGAATGAAGTTATAGTTGTATTTATTGGAGTCATAGTTGTATTGAATGGAGTCATAGTTGTATTAAATGGAGGCATAGTTGAATTGAATGGAGTTTTTTGGTATTGAATGGAGTCATAGTTGTATTGAATGGAGTCATAATTGTATTGAATGGAATCATAGTTGCATTGAATGGAGTCATAGTTGTAATGAATGGAGGCATAGTTGTATTGAATGGAGTCATAGTTGTATTGAATGGAGTCATAGTTGAAATTGAATGGAGGCATAGTTGTATTGAGTGGAGTCATAGTTGTATTGAATGGAGGCATAGTTGTATTGAATGGAGGCATAGTTGTGTTGAATAGAGGCATAGTTGTATTGAATGGAGTCATAGTTGTATTGAATTGAGGCATAGTTGTATTGAATGGTGTCATAGTTGCATTGAATGGAGGCATAGTTGTGTTGAATGGAGGCATAGTTGTATTGAATGGAGTCATAGTTGCATTGAATGGAGGCATAGTTGTGTTGAATGGAGGCATAGTTGTATTGAATGGAGTCATAGTTGTATTGAATTGAGGCATATTTGTATTGAATGGATTCTATTTTTATTGAATAAAGGCGTAGTTGTATTGAATGAAGTTTTAGTTGTTTTGAATGGATTCATAGTTGTATTGAATGGAGTCATAGTTGTATTGAATGGAGGAATATTTCTATTGAATGGAGGCATAGTTGTTTTGAATGGAGCATAGTTGTATTGAATAGAGTCATAGTTGTATAGAATTGAGTCATAGTTGTATTGAATGGTGTCATAGTTGTATTGAATGAAGTCACGATTTATTGAATGGAGTCATAGTTGTATTGAATGGAGTCATAGTTGTTTAGAATTAAGTCATAGTTGTATTGAATGAAGTTATAGTTGTATTGAATTGAGTCATATTTGTATTGAATTGAGTCATTGTTGTATTGAATGGAGTCATAGTTGTATTGAATGGAGTCATAGTTGTTTAGAATTAAGTCATAGTTGTAGTAAATCAAGTCATAGTTCTATTGAATGGAGCCATAGGTGTATTGAATTGAGTCATAGTTGTATTGAATGGAGTCATAGTTGTATTGAATGGGGTCATATTTGTATTGAATGGAGTCAAAGTTTATTGAATGGGGTCATATTTGTATTGAATGGAGTCAAGGTTTATTGAATGGAGTCATACTTGTATTGAATGGAGTCATAGTTGTTTAGAATTAAGTCATAGTTGTATTCAATGAAGTCATAGTTGTATTGAATTGAGTCATATTTGTATTGAATTGAGTCATAGTTGTATTGATTGGGGTCAAGGTTTAATGAATGGAGTCATAGTTGTATTAAATGGAGTCATAGATTACTGAATGGTGTCGAAATGGGATTGACTGGAAACAAGCACTACTTTTTTTAATGTAAACTGAAATCAAGGAGTTTGGTTTTCATTTTCTTTAAGGTTCGAGACGACGCAGTTTGCCCTCTTTTCTTCACTATAATCAAGGTCATGAGATAGGAAGGGAACATGCTTTGACAGGTAAAGTATTTACGTTGTAAATGATTTTTTAAAAGTTAGTGTTGCTTTAGTGAATTGTTTTGATTTGTTATAATTGCAGGTCGCTTTTAAGCATTTTTTCAGTCATATCGCGACGTCCAGCTAATTACAGGTGGTCGAAGACACCCGCATCCATTTATGCACTGTTTCAGGCACAAATCGGGAACTGGGTAGAGTGTAGTTCTCCCGACCCACAACGGTCCTTTGAACAACGAGTCCCTCCTTACAACAATCATTTTCGCTGTGCTCAAACAAGACATATATAGATCTAAATAACGTTTTCACTACTGCAATATCGTCTGCTTAATTTGATCGATTGCTGTTTTTCTTAAAGCTACGTATTGGACATTTTGACCGGAGAAACATGTCATATCAGTCAAACAGTTTGAACCCATATCAGATTACTGTTTGAAAATGTAAGCAAAAATAATCAGCACTCTCCCTTCCTTATATAACAACTCCGAACAACCCACATCATTTGTGTCTCCCATTGGATATTGTTGTAATGAGGTGGCACTGTAATTGGTAATTGTTTGAGACTCTTGATTTTCTTTTGAAGGTGATATCCAGGAGGAAGGACATACAAAACAACAAACATTCCCGGAAGAATATTTGAATGTTCTGCTGAGGAGTGTTAAAACTGCTGAATTATTTACAGAAATACCTTTTGATCAAAGAATACAACAATCAGCGATGTGTATTACATTTTGGGCAGGTGATGTTGTTTGTGGCCTAAAGGCTATTATCAATGGCCCGAGCATAATCAAAGATACAAACAAGCTTGACGCTGATGTGAAATTACATGTAGTACCGAACGACACAATGGTAATGGTATTGGGAGATGAAGAAGTAGGACTTTCTCCAAAGGACTTGGTTGCCAAGGAAAAAGACTGTCCACAAGGCTTTACTTTGCTCTCGCCTGTCAAAGAAAGTATGTGGATCAAAGCAATTGTTAAGGTGAATGGTGAGGTTTACCTCAAACACTTATTCTTCAATGGTGATAGGGAATTCAACACAAATCTAATTTTTGCGTTCAAATGCAGATGGCCACACTGTTCAAGTGAATTTTTAGATCGGCAGAGACCATATTGCTGGCCAACAACTTTCCAAATACAAGAGATACAGAAACACGGCGTGCATGTAGTTCCTGAAGTCAGTAGCGATAGCAACTATCCAACTACTGAATGGAAGTTTTCATTCAGAAACGCAGAAAATATTCTCTGTAGAGGAATGGTAAAGCAGATGAAGTATGGCTATTACGTCCTGAAAATTGTACACGACTTCTTGTTTGAATACAAGGGTGGCCTAAATGACAGGTATTTAAAGGCAGTATTTTTTTTTACCTGTGAAGAGCTTCCCCAGCAAGAATTTGGTGAACGACCATGGTATTGCCTGCTCTATATGCTGAGAAAACTTCAAACGCATCTGAAGAAAGGGTTTCTACCAGATTTCTTTGTTAGGGAAGAGAACTTGATCGCACATATGGAAGAAGCTGTTCTGTTGTGGCATGTTGATCAGTTGGAATGGTTTCAGACCAATCCAGTGGAGGGTCTATTCCTTTTTCTTGACAGATATGAAGTAATGGAGCTCTTTGGCTTGAGAAAGTGCTTTGAAACTCTTATAACCGATGCACAGAAGTTTGTGATACATCAAAGTGTACGCATCTCATACAGGGAGCGCTTTTTGCCTCTTAGTATTGCATTAATACAGAACATGGTAAAAGATCGCAAACACGAAAATGCCAATGATCTTTGTGAGTCATTATTTGAGGAGTGTACAGGCTATTTCGATTCCTTTGATGGTCCAGAAAACATCTTGCATAAGGTTTTAGATGGAGTGCCATTGCAGGAGCAGTGGTTGTTTGCATTTTATATGGACCTGATGAAAGGTTCTTATCTCATGGAAACAGTGTGCACCGGGCGGGAATGCGTGCCCCTGGCAACATACTTTGGTGATGGTTTGACACAAGAACTGGAAGCCATTTCTACAGGGCCTGTAGATTCTGTAAAAGTTCCAGTGACAATCGTATACAAGGAAAACCTAGTAGCGTTTGCCTATAGTTTTTCCAATATGCTCCTTGACTGTGACACACAGTCATATAAAACTGCAGTTCATTTCTTCTTGAAAACCTTCACCAATGAGGTGCTCCATGACATAGTACGAGAAGAATTGAATGGAGACTACCACACGGGTCATGCTGATACAAAACGTAAACTGGACAGTATGTTCCTGACCCTCTATGATAAGTATGACCAGGAAAGTGCATTGCCAATGTTTCAGGATTTGATGGAAATGTATGACTTACTCAGTCGAAATTTCAACAACTCATCTCTAAACAACCACGTTGCCAGATTGTGGAAATACTTTAGGGACATTGATAAATAGAGCCACAGCCCATCAACTTGATATATTGAGTATGAACACAAACAGAGACTAAGTTTAACACTGTCTGGGTATCCAACTTTCTCTTTTATCCATGCCTTGTTTACTGAATGTATGCCCCAAAGACTACCAGACAGTTAGTAGTGTTATTTTTCTGACTGGGCCGAGTTATTTTAAGATTGGAACAGTCCAAAACCGAAAATGGGATGATCATTATGGTCGATGATTTCAGATGTACAGTAGTGAATACATTATTCTCTCCTGTCTAAATGTAAAAGAAATGCACTAAACTGTAGAAAATTACAACTTTTAGAAATGTCTGTCTTTTTAATCTGAGTGGCAAACAGGTTACCCGGCGTCTGATCTAGCTCCAAACTGTCTGCAATGGAAATAATAGTTTTAGTACATAAATGCGTTTATTGGAAAAGAATAAACTATCAGTAAAGTTAGCGCAGCGGTCTCGTGCTGCACGAGGAGCATACTTATCTCAAGTAGGAAAGTGTACGATTATATATTCGATGTTACCTTGCTTACCTATTTACCATTATTAACTATTCTGCTCTAAATATAACTCGGACAAGTCAGAAAAATCGGAATATACCACGAGGAGGAGCATGGCCAATGTTTCAAGATCTGATGGAAATGTAGGACTTACTCGGTCGCCAACACTCATCTCTAAACAACCACGCTGCCATAATGTGGGAACATTATTACACACCATGTCGACTTATTAGGCAGCTCTTTAGGAGCTACTACGCATTAGATGCAAGGCCATTTGCGGGCGTTGATCGAGGCCACAAAACATGTCCAGTCGATGAAATATGCTCCATAAAGTGATCATGTAACGTTTGCGCCGAATGAAAATTGGGCGGCATATCGCAATAATGGAGCATAATTATGATGATAACTTATTCATCGACTGAACATTTTTACGTGGAACTACATTCCCCGATTTCTAGAAAAAAGCAAAAAACTGTTTTGAAGCAAAAAAAGAAACTTGACCGGAAATGGCCTCGCACCTACATGTAATAGTAGCTTCCAAAGAGCTGCCTAATAAGTCGACAGGGTGTGTATTTTTAACCCTTTGCCTGCTGATCGCGACTTTACTGGTTTTTGCACACAGCTAAGATCCAGATCAGACACCGAGTAACGCGGAGTCTGATCTGGATTTAAACTGTTCAAATGACACTTGTCTTGAGGTTTCTTTACTTAAAAAATGTATAAATCTAAACTTTACAGGTTTTGCAGACGACAATATCGACAGCAGACGATACTAGTATTACCGCAGAATAAGGGTTGAAATACAGCTAGGCTCATTGTAAATAATTGCAGTTTTGATTGGTATGCGTACAAACACAAATTTGGTCAGTGATGAATTTACTCGCTCATCCCAAATCATATAGTCATTAAAAAATGTAAGGGCCTCATTTGCCAAAATATTGTGACTTTGAAGAACATGTTGGCTCCAGGGCTGTCATTTCTCCGGATTTTTCCTAAATCTTCGGATTTTTTCCTGGTACATGGTAGCTTAAAGCAGGCTGAAAGTAAAGCAGAATGCGCCTGAAGGCGCATTCTGCTTTACTTCCATCCTGTTTTAAGTAGTCATATGTCAACAAAGCTAGAAACAGGCTATGTGGTAAAGGTACGATTCGTAAAATCGCACTTGAAAAAATGCAAATTTGGAAATCTTAGGATTTTTCATGTCAACTTATGGAAGCCCTGTGGCTCTTTTTCAATCGTAATCGTATCCATAAACTCCTTTTTTGTTTCAACGGCTCATTATTGTACAGAATGCGCATACCAGACTTCAATGTTATAAAACTTTTGAGTTGAGTCTGGGGTCGTTCTCAAGCATTTGATTGATCAGATTTGAGCAAACGCCCAAATCTATTCAATCAAATGCTTGCGAACGATTTCAGACTCAATTCAAGACTTTATAATTGCCGTCTCGACTCATTCTTCGCAATGTCAGAATGGGCCTTAATAACATTTCCCATGTATGTGTGTCCTATTGTTTCGCTGACAACGATTAGGTCTCTATGCCTAAAAGCAATGTCACACTTAGCGTTCAAGGATCAGTAGATGGAATTCTGAATCTTTTGAACTACCAGTGAAAGGACATTGAAACTATTTTTTCACGTCTGTGTAGCAAGACAAGAGGTTGTACCACAGAAAAAACAATTCTATGCGTCACGACGATGGTTCAAATATCAGGAGGGAAACGCCACTCTTCCATGTATCTTCTGAACCAGGTCCAGCGCTTGTAAAGCGTTTGAGTTGAGTCTGAGTTCGTTCTCAATCATTTGATTGGTCAGATTTGAGCCTAGGCTCAAATCTGATCAACCAAATTCTTTAGAACGATTTCTGACACAACTCAAACGCTTTATAAACATGGACCCAGTACTTTTGATAAGAGTTTATACGACTTTGTATCTAACCAAGATATGTTACAAATGACGACCAAGTCCCTACATCAAAGTTGACGGTCAAACTGAGGTCTCGAACACCTACAGGAGCAATTCCCTTCAGTATCTTTTAAGCCACCGGTCTGATCTTGATAATACGTTGCACAAAATGTTTATATATGTCGATCTAGATAGATAGATTTTATTCATGTAACGATATGCAAATAATATAAAAAAAAATGTATAATTAACGATAATCCATTCCAAATTCTCAAGATTAATGCCATGCCGAAGATTCAGTTACGGTATCAGCTGTGGGACTTATCATTTGAACTTTTTTACAAAAAGTGGACGATATACAAATGTAATATATATGAGAAGAGACTTTCTATATTAAAAAAAGTAACTGTTCAACAAAAATTCAATTTTCTTTATAAACTCTTCCATAATGTAATGTTCACTATGCCAGATAGAAGGTTTTTTATTAGTATCAATCATTTTGTTTTTCAACTAAGTTATACATCATAAACTTGTACTACATGTACATAACCATTGTACTACATACATAACTATACAGCACTCCCTCTCTACAAACGACACCCAATGGGTGACACAAAAGTGGGTGTTGTTTGGAGGAATTCGTTATAGGGAGGGGAAATTAAGATTTTTGTTTACATTGGCAAACAGCTTGAATCCACATCAGACGCCGCGTTAAGCGGCGTCTGATGTGGATTCAAGCTGTTTGCCATTCGTCATTATATGTATTCTATCAAAATATCCGCTGATATGTAGCTTTGAGAAAAAACAGCAGACGACAATTTTAAGCAAATGATGTTGCAATCGAGAATTGGTTGGACATGATTGTCCTACTTAAGGAACTGCGGCAAGGGTCGTTGTAAGGAGGAAGTCGTTGTTGGTAAGACCGTTGTGGAGAGGAACACTACAAATATACTCAACAAAATAATTAAAGGGGCAAAGGTATAAGTTCATATATTTTTTTCAAAAATGCAAACATTTTCAAGTTAATAGAGTGAATGCGTGTTTAGATGCTTTAGAATAAAAAAAATAAGAAACAAACGTCACTATGTGCAAAAATGGTCATGGTTGAATGAATTGAAGCGGACAAGTATCAAAAACACGGTTTTTAACGTCCACTGGATTTTTGCAAGATGTGTCTGCCTATTCTTCAACGATTAGTGTTATAGCTTTTTTCATTATATCGAGTGCATATTTGTATCTTAAGCAAAAATAGATTGCATATTGGTACAAAATTTGAAAAATATGCCCCTAAAGACGTCATTTGTCGTTTTCCAACGTCATGTTGCGACGGAGTTCAGCGTTAGCAAGGATGTCGTCGACAGGTTGTGGTAGTTGTACCTGGACACTGGGATGGTTAATTGGAGATCAGGTCAAGGTCGTTTGCAGGTCATATTTGAAGTAAGGACCGATGTTGTCACTTATGGCATGACGTCAACGGCCCAATTCCCTCGTTACGCTTAATAGTGTTTATAAACAGACGTGTGGTTACAGCATTTCTGTTCAGATCGTCGGGAATAGACTTCATGCTGCAAACCTATGGGCTAGAAGACAACTCGTGTGACCGACCTTGACCCCATACCACCGAAAACGTCACCTAGCGTTTTGCCAGAAAGCATGCCATTTGAACGTTTACGTTTTCGCAACGTTTTGTGGACTAGTGCGTCAAATTTCATTTTGGATTTAAATGAAGACTGTAGACGAATGTCAAGACAGCGAAACGAATGTTTCTTCGACTGTTATGTGACAGAGCATGACGGACTCAGAAAGGGGTCGGGGCTCCTATGGGTGGGCATATACTACAACGGTTGCACGGACCTTTACGTCATTAGGAACTGGACCCTGCCTAGTTTGGGGTACAGGGACGAGATCCTAGACGCTATTACACGCGCTGAAGCTGGAGCTTTGGGTTCAGGCTTCATCCCGACAGACGACAAAGCTTGTCCGTACCGAGCATGTATGGTAGACCAATACTTGGAAAACGAGGTCATAGGGCAGCTGGACTGGCCAGCAAGGTCAACACACTTCGGTCACATTGAGGATGCTTAGGACATGCGGCAACGCCGAATATACGGTCGAGATCGTCACCTTAGAGGCTAACAGACATGCTTATTGAAGAATGGCACAGAATGTCCATTGCATACATCCTTAAGCTAATTATCCGATTGCCATGTAGATGCAAGGAAGTGATTAATGCACGTGGTGAACACATATGATACTAGCTGTAATTTAAGAGAAGAACCTAAAAGGTGGGACTCTTGGTCAAGTTGTTTGTTACCCCACCCACCTAGTCTGGCACACGGTAATTTTAGGGTGGTTGTGTTTGAAGGGGAACTGCGATATATATTTCTACTTTTCGAAATACAGTTATACTCTACAACGAAGTTAACATGTAATTTTACATGAAACTGTTAAAAAAATATTGTATGAACATATTTTTATATATTGGGCATACCCAATATATTTGCCCCTTTAATTGTTTTGTTGAGTATATATTAACACATGCCGGTATTGAACGACTGCTGTGTTTGATAAATATCCAATTTGAAACTGTTTGACACTCATATTATTGCTTTTTAAGTCAATCTGCCTGAAAATCTTAACTTTAGAAATAAAAGCAGAAGATAGGTTTGCGATCAGACGTTATGGCAGTGAATGCTCTAGACGGGTTATGACGTCAAAATGGCGGTGAAATTTAACCCTGGCATGATCAAATCATTCGGGAGACTTTTACCCCTTCACCGCTTTATTATTGTCTGCTTCATTAATATTGTCTGCAAGACACGTTTCATAGTTAGATTTAAGGTTGTATGACTTAATTAATATCGATACAAGTGTCAAACAGTTTGGGTCCTGATCAGACGCCGCGTTACGCGGCGTCTAGTCAGGATCCAAACTGTTTGCAAACGCGCATTTAGGCGTCACTGAGCGTGAACGGGTTAAGAGTATTAATCAGGAAATAATTTATATGTCGTTAGGTGCTAATGTGGCGTAAAGGGGATAAAGATAGATTATCAAATAACATTTGCATTGAAAATAATTCTAAAATAAGACATGCTCTGATAAGGACACTATTTGTTGTTTGCCATTTAAAACCATGCACTGCCATTATGACGTTAAATCTACGAAAGCCCCGTGGTGGCATTCCATATTCCCACTTCCAAGTTCCATGGTCCATGTTCCGACTTCCAAGTTCCATGTTCCGACTTCCAAGTTCCATGTTCTATGTTCCATGTTCCATATTCCAACTTCCGACTTCCAACTTCCACATGTTTACTTCAAAATTCTAACTTTGCGCATGACGTCATAGTTTCGCGCCGTTTTACATGGAAGTCGGAACTTGGAACGTGGAACATGGAAGTCGGAACTTGGAACGTGGAACATGGAAGTCGGAACTAAGAAGTAGGAATTTAGAACTAGGAACTTAGAACTCGGGCGATATACAATGACCATAATAACAAATTATCTTGGAAGTAAGAAGTAAGAAGTTGGAAGATGGAAGTTGGAAGTAGGAATATGGAATGTCACCACGGGGCTTTCGTACAAATCCGTCTAGCACTGCCACTGCAATAATGCCGTTTGCTTACAGCAACGTGGGTTGCTTTGATAAATAAAGTTTACAAGTTTAGGTATTATGTGAGAGTCAAATAGTTTGGATCCTAGTTGAACACATCGTTATGGGTCAAAACGTTATTTAAATGCAAATATTTATAGTGTCGAGCTCGGCAACAATGTGATTAATCATAGTTGTTCAGGTTAGCACCTGATTAGTTGTCTAGCATGGTTCGGAACGAGCTGGCAATTGACGAGAATGGCCGATCACATATACGTGGAGTATTGATTTGGTCCGATCTCATTATGATCCTCAACCTTAGCTCTTCGCCAAGAAATTGTTTGGCCATATCGTGTTATGTTTATACGAAATACGGAAATCAGAAAACAGTTATTTTGTCCTATGCATAAAATAACTTTTTTTCCGCTTTCTAGAAACTGTTATTTTGGTTAGATAGATTTATTTCGGTAAAAAGCGTACATAACATGGCAAAGCATAATTAAATCAAAACATGTAAGAGCCATGTAATGCGCACTAGAAACCAAGGATAACATAAAAAAGGAAAATATTTTCCTTATTTCCATTGTGGTCCTTGATTCTAGTGGCAAGACACAGAGAGCCACGGTAAATTATTATAAATAAATATCACAGATAGTATCTTAAATTAAAAGTATCACAGAAATATCATTGTAATCACTGTTAAGCTCAAAGTTAGTCAGTTTCAGAATGACTAGACCATGTCCACAAATTAACACTCAGAGTATTAGAACAAATCATAAGTATAATGATAAAATGAAACAAACCTATCTTAATTAACACAGATATATCAGTAGGCAAATGAATAAAAACTAATAAAGTAAAGAACTTATGTTTTAGCTAACAAGAAGTTTTTGACATCAAATCTAAATTGAGTGGAAGATTTACTCACTCTTAAATTCTGAGGAAGTCCATTCCACAAGTGAACACCTCTGAAAAGAAATGACTTCTTACCAAAGTTTTTGACTCTAGGAATGGCATAGCGTCCATTATCATGTTTGTCCTTGTATAGCGCTTGTGCACAGAGCTTAAAGGAATAAAATAATCACCAAGATATATAGGAGCAGTGTCTTTTGAAATATTATACACGTGTGAAAGGGTTATTTGATCAACTCTTTTTGATACTGGCAACCAGTTGAGGTATTTAAAATGATTAGTGTCTATGTATTCTCTAGCATCTGAGTTTAAAACAAAACGGATTAATTTATTTTGAGTTGTTTGAAGTCTGTTTTTCAAGTTTTGAGTAAGAGCTGGGTACCAAAAACAGCAAGCGTAATCAAAGTGACATTGAATAAGTGCCATGACCAATAGTTTTCTTGTGTGCAAATTTAAATAATGGCTTTTTCTGTACAAAAACTTCAGTCTACTACTGTTTGCCTTAGTAATGACTGATCTGGCAATTGCCTCACAAGACAAGAATTGGTCTAAAATAGCACCCAAATACTTTACAGAGGTAGAAGAATTAATATGTTGACCATTACAAATTATATCTACATGAGATTGAGATCTTAATTTAGGTCTAGAACCAAACAGGATTGACTCAGTCTTACCGAGATGAAGAGAAAGTTTGTTATCAACTAACCATTTACTAACTATATCCAAGTCTTTAGACAGACAACTTTCAATTTGGAAAATATTTTTGCCAGAGACTAAAATACCAGAATCATCTGCATACAATAAAAGCTTGTTAGATACAGCACCCGGCATGTCATTAACATAGATTAAAAATAAAAGAGGTCCAAGTATGGAGCCTTGAGGCACGCCGCATGAGATACCTTCTAGAGAAGAGAATGTACCTGAAACATCAACTAGTTGTTGTCTGTCTGAAAGGTAAGATCTAAACCAGTCAACACTGTACTGGTGTAAACCCATAGCTTTAAGTTTCATAAGTAAGATATTATGATCAATTGTATCGAAAGCTTTCTGTAAATCGAGCAGTACCATGCCAACCATATTACCTTTATCCATTTGGTATCTAATAAAGTCAGAAAGTTGGATAAGACAAGTCTCTGTAGAAAAGCCTCGTCTAAATCCGGATTGCAAACTGTACAAAAGCTTATTATCGTTCAAATAAGTTTCAAGTTGATCGAAAATAACCTTTTCAAATACCTTAGATAATATGGTTAGAATGGATACTGGCCTGTAATTACTGACATCTGATTTATCATTTTTCTTATACAAAGGAACAACACGCGCTTGTTTCAAATCGTCTGGACCAGAACCCTGGATTATTGATAAATTTATAACATAAAATGTTAAACTTGATACTTGATTAAATGCCAAGAAGATCCAGGTAAAGTTCGATTGTACATAGAAGAAATAACTGCATAATGTCCGGTAACCTTTGCTCTGATTGACCAATTATTTCTGTTCAGTACACCCTCCCTACAACGGCCCTCCCAACAACGACTCCGTCCTTATAACGACCTTTGCCGCAGTTCCCTAAACAGGACAATTATGTCTAACGCTTTTATACTTCTGCAATTTGGTCTGCTTAAAAGTGTGGTCAGTTGTTTTCTCTCAAACTTACATATAAGTGCACAGTTTGACAGGAGAAATATAATGACGAGTGACAAACGGCTTAAGTCCCGATCTGATCTGGATTCAAGCTGTTTGCAAATGGAAGTAAGTCTTTATGTTCCCTCCCAATAACAACTCCCTCTGAACAACACACATACTCTGTGTCTCCCATTGGGTGATGTACAGGGTAGGACACAGAGAGGGAACACTGTACATTAAAAATTGTAATGATAAATTGATTTGATTAAATATTGATACTTGGCTTACTCCTGTTTGTTTGTTTGTATTTGTGGGGTTTGGGGAGTTTGTTTCACAAAATTTAACCTTTTGTTAAGAGATTTATCTAAGAATAAGCTTGGAGGTATTTCAGTACAAATTGTTGCTTAATTGAGGTTAAGAGCTTTATTTAATTATAACAGATTAACAGGTGACATCTTAATGCAAGATACTTAACGATAAGATAAAAATAAAGCATTCCACTCCTCTTAAGCTCTTAACCTCCATTAACTTATAGAGCCCTTAACCAAAAATAAACCTGTGAAGAGTACACTTGTCTATTGCCAACAGTGAAGTCCCTGATAAGAGGGCTCCTACAGGAACTTCACTGTTTGTCATTTTGAAATATTTTATAAAAACCAACCCTAAGTAGTCTAAATTAGACCAGCCTTTATAGTAAACTGGAATTGTCCATTGGAAGTTCCAGGGGATACTGTTTGTTTTGTTTGTTTGTTTGTTTGTTCACGTCCGCTTCTGCCATCTATGGGCTAATTGGACGCTCGAGAGAGAGGGGAGTGGATACAGAGAACCCGGGCGAGATGCCCTACTCTTATTATCGAAAGAGTTCTCTGGTTATTTTAGATGCCAAGTGTAATGCACTTGTAACCCTTTGGGTTATTGGTTTTAAATATCAAAACTTAGTTTCTCAACCCTAACTTTATACACTTGTATCCTGAGGGTAGGGCTCTAACCGTATGTGAGAAATAACAGGTCGTCTCTGTTTTCTGTGCTTTAATAATCACCACCAGAATGGCATGTACATGACATGGTCCAAGTCAATATCAAGTCTATCCCAAAAGATAGAATCAGGCCTACATCCAGTTTGTGGAACCAAATGTTTCAACAAAGCTCAACTCCACCAATCACTCCACCACGTCTCTCGCACTGGTGCTAATGTTATTTCTGTTGCCAAAATCCTAGAAGACGTCTTTATACCTCGACAAATTACTAAAAATGATTTTACTAACAAGGTCTGTCAGAATTTGCCGCTTGAAGTCAGGTGACACAAATCACGAGATTTAACCAAGGGAAGTAACTCGCTAAATACCCAATACGTAAAAGAATTACCGAAAATTAGCCAAAAGTCAACCTGGTTACACACTTCCCCTCCTCCTGAAATTACGTCTCGTCATTCCTACATTAAGCACAATCAGTCAAACAAACAAAAGGTAAACAGTCGGTCAGTCAGTAATCACTCCAAATACTATACTACTTAAGGTACATCAAATATCGCCTAAATGTACTATCTATCTAGATATAATACTAGATACAATACACTCCATCTACATATCTGTATAAATACAGCTACATCAACATCTGCTCAAACAGTTCATTACCACTAGTGCACTACAAACTAGTAATGGTATTACCAGAACAAAACAAAAATAATCTACCGGTACTGACTACCTGACAACTAACCAATTCAACTGACCATACATACCTACATAATGAAATAAAAAATACTAAAAACATTTATAAAAGTGTTCCCCCCTGCTAAAAATTGTGTCCCCACATATTAGATCTACCAATGTATGGGCAATGTTAAAAACAAGTTAACAATATTGAAGTGGTCCCGATCTGAGGGTTTTATTCTTCTACAACTGATATCATGGTTTGGACTTGGGTGGGTTTGGGTTTTCTCTCACGAAGCCCAACGGTCAGCTATCATCAGTTGTACTTTCGTAATGGGGCTTACCAAGTTTTATGGAGGGTCAGTCCAATGCTGTGACAGTTTGTCTGATTCACCATTTCGATGTAAAGCCAATGCACGATCGTCTTCAATCATTTTATCTCGGATTCAATAGGAGTAGTTTACATGTGTGTATGGAGGCGACCATCTTTGTTGCATTGTGGGTAACCGGATGCGGTCACTAAGCAACAACGATGCCAGCTTCCAAATCATAAACATTTAAAATTAAAGATCTACGAAAGGAAATTTGTCTCGTTTAATGTGTATTTGGTATTAAAAGTTGATTTAATTCCTTCTAATTCAAATTTCCAACGGCGCACATGTAAATAAATCAGTTTAACTTAGTATTTTATTTTCCGATCACTTTTGACGGGTCTGACGTCACAGGTGGTTGAAACTATCACTTTCCAACCATTTTTTATCGGAAAAAAACCCGTCAAAAGTGGTTGGAAACGTCCAGTCAATTTTGGTCACAAAAAACAGACAAAAGTGATCGTTTTTTCTCAGGGGTTTAAATAGACGTGAAAATTCCACGTCAAATCAGTCTGAATACAAACATCATAGAGACCAGACCCCATGAGCAAATTCACTGTGAATTTGTAAGAAGCTAAATATATTTATTAAATAACTTATGTAGATTTAGATTTCACGGGTTACTGTTATATAGGCGTGCATTGGCTAAATTCGTATATTTGCCTGTATTGTTATCTATGTCATCGTTAATTTTATTATCTGACATAAACTGTTAGTACCACCATTGGTGTTTCGGGCCTAGCAAACATACCATTGCTAGCCGAAAATAAAGTTAAAGAAACTCTACAACGGATCAAGTTATTCTTACTCCATTGGCTCGACGATCTAGATCCCTAGATCTTGTTTGATTTTATTTACACATTAAGGTCTTAGACTTTATAAACTACACGCACTAGCGCGTAACAATATCATCTGAATATTTATAATATATACAATACAGAAAATGAAAACAATTACTTCATGACTGTTTCCACTATCTTATGAGCTAGTCCAATATCCATATCATTGAAAAAGACTATTCAATGCTTCCAATCTACTGTCATGGGGTCTGGAAACCTGATACATGTGGTATTCATCAAACCTGGCTGGTCTCCTTCTTTCCCTTATGGACCTTCTTGGCAGAGGTGTGGGCGGTGTCGGCGGCACTTTTGCGTCATCTCTGTTGTCTTCTGCAACCTGTGTCTTCGACGTTTCAACATTGTCTGTAGAGACAACTACCGGATCTGGTTCCTTAACAACCGGAACTGTATCATCATGGCCTTCTGCCATAGCTTCACTGGGCTCTTGTACTGCCGTATTGTCGTCCTTGACCTTTCCACCTCCATCAATGTCCTGTGACGGGTCTTTAGCAGTCTCCTCTTCATTCAGGTCTTCTATGGTCTTGCTTGTGTTGGTTTCATCAACCTTGTCCTCTATTTCTCTATGATCCTCTGTATTTCCTTCAGTACTCTGTGACCACAATGTTTCCTCCTCATTTCCTTCTACAGGTGTCTGTTGTCTCTCTGGATCCAAGGAAATTGAATCCTGACAAACATCTTCCTGAGTTGGAATAACATCAGCATCTATGCTGGCGTCAATGTTGTTTTCAGATTCCATGACGTCTGGACAATGGGCGTCCCCATTCCAACCTGCACCATCTGCTAGGTCATAGCCAAACTCGCTCTCCGATTCAGAATCGTCCTCCTTAACTTCTTTGGATGCATCCATTTCTCCACTCTTGTCACTCTTGTCTCTGTTCATCTCTTCATGAACTTCTTTGTCACTGTCTCTCTCTTCTTCACAATCTCCATTTCTGGCTGAATCTACCAGAAACAACATGTTTCTATGAAGGGTTCTGGTCTTGTCTCCTTCTCTGACACGAAATACAGGTACGTCCTCTCTAGGTTGTTCTGTAATAGTGTAAACACCGTCTTCAAATCTGTCCTGAATTTTGTGTTTACCGTCAAAGGCTTTTATTCTCACTAGGACCTGGTCTCCAACTACAAACTTTACGAACTTCGCCTTTCGGTCGTAATATTTCTTCTGCTTTGATCTGGCATTACTTACTTTGTCCTCTACGATTTTCCTTGTGACTTCTAGTCTATGTTGAAGATCCTTAACATAATCTGAGGAAGTCACTGCTGTAGTTTCTTTCTCTCTGGCATTCTCAAACACGGTGTCCATTTGAAGGTGTGGCTTTCGGCCAAACATGAGCTGGTATGGAGATAATCTGGTGGCCTCATGTGGCGTACAGTTGTACGAGTATACCAAAGAACTCACGTCCTTCTTCCAATCATACTTCTTGTCATTTTCAAGTGTCCCGAGCATGTCTAGTAGAGTTCTATTAAATCTCTCTGGACCAGCATTACCTTGGGGATGATACGGCGTGGTCCGAGATTTCTTCATGTCCATTAACTTGCAGAGTTCATGTATCAACTCGCTTTCAAAGTTCGCACCTTGATCAGTGTGGAGCCTTGTTGGTATGCCATAATGGACGATGAAGTTCTCGAAGAATGTCTCCGCTCTGGTCTTGGCCGTTTGGTTCCTGGTAGGTAATGCAAGGACATACTTGGTAAAATTATCGGTGATAACAAGAATGTTGCCAACACCGCGAGCTGGTTCCAGAGTTAAAAAGTCCATGCAGACCAACTCTAATGGGTACGTCGTCCTCACATTCAGCAGAGGTGCGCGTTGTCATGCCTTGTTCTTTCTGCGCAGGCATCTGTCACACTGTTTTATATGAGCCTCGACATCAACAACCATCCCTGGCCAATAAAACCTCTCCCGAATCAACATTGTAGATCTTTCTATGCCTGGATGTCCGACATTGTCGTGAATGCCTTTAAGTATCTCTTCTCTGTAAGACTTTGGTACTACTAGCTGCTCTATAGTCTCTTCACCATCCTGGTAGACTCTGAAGAGAATACCCCGCTTCATCGTTAGCCTCTTAAACTGCTTTTTCATGGTAAGGTATTCCTTCCTCATGAATCCGCTAGGTATTCGGTCATCATTTACCGCCCGTCTCAATCTCTCTAACAATTCATCTCCGTGCTGTTCCTTTCGGATCTCTCTCATCTCTTTCTGGGCAAGTAATGTTCCTGGTTCTTCCATGACTTCTGCCAGATTGATGTTAAATGTTGGCAGTGTTTCTATGTAAGGAGCTACGACAACAATACAAATGGCTTTGACAGTCTGGTCCATTATAGATACACGCTGATGGTCTTCTTCATCAGTCAATAGTTCATACGGGTATCTACTCATAGTATCGGCGTCAATATTCTTGAAACCAGCTCTGTAGAATATATCAAAGTTATACTGGCCCAATGCTGAAGCCCATCTCTGTCCGGTTGCGTCTAACTTGGCACTCGACATAACATGCGTAAGCGGGTTATTGTCCGTCAAAACCGTAAAATGGTTTACTTCCAAGTAGTCGCTGAACTTTTCAGTGACGGCCCACTTCAATGCCTAGAATTCCAGCTTGAAGGCGCTGTAATATCTCTCTGACTTGTTTAGAGCTCTACTTGCGTACGCAATGACGCGCTTCTTTCCCTGTTGATTCTGGTATAGAACAGCACCAAGGGCTTTTATTGAGGCATCTGTGTGGAGCTCAAAGGGCTGGGTGAAATCTGGGTATGCCAGAATGGGTGGCGTTGACAGTAATACTTTGAGATGTTCAAATATGTCCTTATGGATGTCTGTCCATTTCTATTCTGTAGTCTTTGATTTATCTCTCTTCGCAGTTGTTGGCGGCAGTAACTCCGCAAGTGGCCTGGTAATCTTACTGAAGTATTTTATAAACTTCCGGTAGTAGCCAGCGAAAGCCAAAAATGATCGTAGCTCGTCTGCGTTGGTAGGGACAGGCCAATTCTTGATCTTCTCGATCTTTTCAGGCTGGGTAGCTATGCCGTCTTCGCTGACCACATGTCCAAGAAAATTGACCTCTGCTTTGAAGAAATTGCAATTCTCAGGTGCCAATTTGAGACTGGCTTCCTTTAGCTTCTTAAATATGATGTCTAGGTGTTCTAGGTGCTGGTCAAAAGTCTCACTGAAGATTATAACATCGTCTAGGTAGATTAGACAGAACTTCATGTTAAGATCGCCCAGAATCTCCTGCATAATCCTCTGATAGCTTGTCGGAGCGTTCGTGAGCCCAAAATGGCATCTTGTTATACTCGTAGAACCCGATAGAGCCTACGGTAAACGTTGTGCGCTCCTTGTGGCTTTCCTCTACCTCTGTCTGATGGTATCCGGACTTCATGTCCATCGTAGAGAAAAATTTCGCTCCGTGGAGACAATCGAAAATTTTCTCCATGCGTGGTAGGGCGAATGAATCCTTGACAGTCCTATCGTTAAGCATCCTAAAATCAACGCAGAGCCTCAGCTTCCCACTCTTCTTCCAAACAAGCACAACATTCGAGGTCCAAGGCGACTTTGATGGTCGAATGATGCCGCAAGCCAAGAGTTGGGCAATATGTTGTCGGACCTTTTCAATCATGGAAGGCGGAATGCGTCTGTGCCTCTGCTTTAAAGGCAAATCGTTAAGTAAATCAACCCTATGCTTCATTAAGTTGCACTGCCCTATGTCTGTGTCGCTGACAGAAAAGATGTCCTTGTGACGATGGAGCAAGTCCAATAGAGATTTCCTCTGATCTGAATCTAACAAGTTGTCCTCATCAATGTGTAAGGTATCAATTATCTCTGTCTGCTTCTCTTCTAAATTGTAAAAAACTTCATCTGCTTTCTTAACCGGTTGAACTTCGCAGACAATAGAGCTTGGCGATATTACTGCTGTGTTGGTAGACAGGTTTGCTACAGTTACTTGAATTTCCTGTGTCTTTGTTCCATGTTGATGTTGGATTACTGTAGGGGTTATATCAATGTAAGATGGCAAGCTACTCTTTGATGACTCTTGAATTAATGCGGCTGTGGTTGGATGGTCTACAACTTGGTCCGTGTAACACCTGATGTCCTTCCTTTCATTTGGCTTTAGAATAATCTTCTCCGAACATGCACTGCGGACTAATGCAATCCTGTCCTTATTCCTAGTTAAGGATTTCTGTCTCAAAACCATACATCGGAAAGCCAAATACCGACAGTAAACAGATTAGCCTATTGAAGAAATTGATTACCAAATTTATCTTTGCAGCCAGTTAATAACTCGTCTAATATGTTCGTGCCTAAAACTATGGGTGTATATTGTGAGAATGTAGTGTCTGGTGTAATGAGTAATATGCAATGTAATGGTTCAGATCTTGGTAAACCTTCAACAACTCCCAACTCAATCCCAATGTAACCAATATAGGGTAAAGGCTTGCCATCTGCACATTCAATGGGTAGAATTTTATCAAGTGTCTGAATGGGACAATCCGATCAGTGCTCCTTGTAAAAAGCTTCCGATACAAATGAAACGCATGACCCAGTGTCAAGAAGAGCTTTGGTCCTGATGTTATTAATTAAAACCTCTGCTTCATTGGACTCGCCAACTATCTTCGGGTCTTTCTGGTTGGTGCTCATGTCCGACCCAACAACTTGAGCACTTATTCTTTTGGGCAGTTCCGTTGGTAATGACCCGTTGTGTTGCATTTAAAGCAAACTACTTCAGCCGTCAGCTGTGGACAATCTAATCTATAATGTCCTTTCCGATGACAATTATAGCAGGTCAGCTGAAATGTGGTTCCACCTGTCGGTCTCTGAGGCCTATATGCTCCCCTTCCTCTGTTAACTGGGATGCCTCTTCCTCTACCCCAAATCCTATAATAGTTGTTGGCTTCTTTCCCCTTCTCTAAGACATCTATCCTGGCATTCAGTTTATCAAACAGCTCCTTCATCTGTTTCATCTCCGGACTCTCCTTTTCCACATTAACAGCTGCTTTCGCTGGTTTCCTTTCAGGACTGCGTGTTTCCTTTAACTCCGCTTAAACTCATCGTATTGATAATCCTATCGCATTGATAACGTGCAGTCTGTTTCAACTCCATCCTAAGTCCTCCGTATAGTTTCTCCTTCAAGATTTCAGTGTCGCTCCTCCTAAGTGCCCCTAGCACAACAGCTTGTTCAAAGAACTCCTCCAACCTTGAAGCAAATATCTCAACTGACTCTCCGGATTTCTGGGTGCATGTGTAGAACTTCCTCATGATGCTCTCTCGAGACTCTACACTTCCATAAGCACTATCTAATTTAGCAATGACTTGCTTAATAGTCACGCCAGATCCCTATCTCCGTACAACATCGCTAGCACTGCCCTTCAATCCTCGCCTAATTCCTAGCAATATCTGCTGCTCAGAAAATACTCCATCTGTGACTAATGAGCCCACTTCATACTTAAAGGTTGGCCAAGTGACTTCCCCTCTACCATCTTCTCCGTAGAAGGTGGATAACTTCGGGAAACTGTAGTGACCTCATGCAAAAATCGGACCTTGGTTCATATAAAGTATCACCCGAAGGACTTGGTTCGGCGGGGGATCGAACTCACATCCCCTGACGTCGTAAGCATGGGATAATGAGTTAAGCAACCACTTGCTCTGAGATATCTCCACGCTGGAACAGGATAAGGATAAACAAATATTCATCGTGTTAAAGATGTTATATACATGTATTAGACACTCCGCCATCTAAACACGTACATTCACACCTAATATGGCGTCCATAGATGATGTGATATAAATTATGGATGTCAACGAATACCCGAATATCCGAATATTCGAATAGTACACCGAATATTCGGATAGAAGATCACTATTCGGATCGAGTTTAAAAAAAAGAACAAAATTTAAAGAACAAAATTGTTTCGATACTGTTCCGCGTTCATTAATCATTGCCAGTTAAATCGATGTGTTCGCACCCCAGTTAGCGTTAGAGTTTGTTTTTTCAACAAGTGTCAATGGTAAGATAATTGCGTGACACCTATAGCACATGTGACGGGCATCATTTACGGTTTAACCGTCTAGGCTTAAGAAAACAATACGCGATTAAAGATCCCATTGTGTTTGTTTGCAACTTCCATTACGTCATATAATAGGACATATACTAAGCGAAAATAATTTAGTCATACATGTACATTAAGAATGCAAACCCCGTCTACATGGTTCACTTTATCACTGATAGTGCATGATGATAAAAGTAAGCAAATGTAACAGAACAGAGCAAGATATCAACTGTGCTATAAACATCTGTGTATAGGGAGGTAACTCGCCTTGTTTTGTCACTGCTTTTTCAATGATTAGAGATGTCAGTCATGGTTTTCTCATGAAAGTAAGCAGTAATGTTGGAAAAGTAGTCAGAAACAAAAAGTCTAGAATTTTGAAGGGGCGATTTGTTTTCAAAACATCCCTTTGCATTGAAAAATAGTAAACATTGAAAAAATAATAAAGATCGATTTTATTGACCTGGCAGGGCGGAGTTTCGATACGGACTTTTGCATTTCAACTTTGGGGTCTCTTATTATCGGAATTTACCGTTGTCGTCTGCCGGTTTTTTCTCAACATTACATATCAATGGACATTTTGACAGAAGAAGTGTAATGAAGAATGACAAACAGCTTGAATCCAGTAGCGCGTTCAGTTACCGTATCGATTGCATCAAAAAACGTAACAATTTAACTAAAACGGACTGTTTACACGATATCGATTGCGAACGGCCTCAGAGAGTAGTATGCCTGCGCGAACAATAGAAACAAAATGGCGACCAAATGAGTTTGCAAATAAAACAGCGAACAGTCCCGAGTTAATTTCTCATCAATAAACCAATATTTTCTGATACTGATTGTATCAAACAAAGCAGCTTACATCTAAGCAGCTAAATCTTATTTTTATATGCTGTAAACTTGATGCATTTCAGTTGAGTTGTACATGTTTGCGTGTGTTATTCCGAATCGTAAATAGTTCGTTCGTTGAGGGCTCAATGAGTTATAATTGAAGAGTATTGGAGAACGTTAGATGTCCTACTATAAGGTTTGTTTGCATCGGTTAACGTTGTCGTTTTCCGATACAGTACTTGAACGCGCTACTGATCAGACGCCGCGTCACGCGGCTTCTGGTCTGGATTCAAGCTGTTTGTAAATGTTAACCAAGTCTAATGTCTCTTCCTATAACAATTCCCTATGAACAACACACGCAATCTTTGTCTTCCATTGGGTGTTGTTGTAGAAAGGGAGCACTGTATATACCAATTTCACGTGGATATTGGTGCACGCATTAAATGTGTTTCTTCAAGTTGAAAGTATCGGACAATAACGATGTAATACGGAACTATACAGTACTGAACCTTATTAAGTTAACAATTTTTGCGATTCGCTTGCAATTCGATGGCAATTCGCTTGCAATTCGATGGCAATTCGATTGCGATTCAAAATACTAACTTTACCCTCGGGTAAGTTTTCTTGAAAGGTGTATCTCACAAATGTTCGCAAATATGTCTTAGTTAATTTTTTGGATTCCATTTTTGTCATAACCGCTTCGGAAATTTTGCGTAAAAAGTCAAACCTGTTATAAGGGACCATTAAATACGGTAGCCTGTAGATCTTTGAAGACAGGTGACTGCTTCATACAGAACAAAAGTAATGCATAAAAACTCCTTTAGGATCTATATTTTAGCATTACTTTTGTCCTGTGTTAAGCTGCCATCTGTCATGTAGGTTATAAATCCTCACAAAGTTTAATTGTCACTTGACTATACTTGCATCTGATACTATTTATTATTACGTTGACTAAACATAGCCTGTCCTTTGATCACTGCGTTATGGATTAACTAGTCAATAAAATCGAACAATTTATTTTAAAAAAAGTTTTGAAGCGAGTGAGAATCGAACCTAGAGCCTTTGCATTGCTAGTCAACCAACGTAACCAACTGTGCTAACAGAGAAGACACTGAATATCATCCAATTTTTCTTTATCTAAATTTTCTACTATAAGCACGTGCCGCAAAGATCAGGTGAAAGTCATCAGCATTTCCGGAACTCGAGATGCGGGCCGCCCGCTGTCGAACCACCTTAACGTGAATACCTGATGTATTCATCCTCAAAGATGAAACAGTTACTTTCTCATATTGTCGCGTGATGATATTTATTGTATGAATATTTCTATGTGACTGAGATGATGTACTTTGTACAACTCTGAATAAAATTATGTACTGTTCTGTTCTTAATCCTTATCGTGTTGCGTCTGATCTGGATCCAAGCTATTTGCCAGTCATACTAACATTTCCTCAAGTTTAAAAAAGATAAACATTCATAGTTGTTTTCACAGAAGATATATTTGATGCAGACAACAATTCAGCACTATAAGATTTAGGTCGCTTGTGGTGGTGAAAGGATTAAATATCATCTCTACTCATAGAAGCCCCTGTTTTGTAGTAGATGTCACTTTTACCTATTGCAAAGTACATGTATGCTAGCCTTGATTTGGATTTGGATTAGTTATGATTTTACGTCGCTTTAATATTATTTCAGTGCTATCGCGAAATCCAGATTATTACAGGTGGATGAATCCCTCTGAAGCCCTGTTTCATCGACTCCGACATTCCGCAAGCTAGCTGGAAGTCTTTCCACATAAGAAAACTCGAATGGGATTCGAACCCACACCGGTGAGGAGCATAGCGGTTGTAAGTCACAGTGACTATAACCACTAGGCCACGGAGACACCGGCGTACCTAGAATCCGTTTTTGAAATATCAGCCTAATGTTAATAACTAGCTTAAATCAAACTTTAATCTAAAGTTGAATTTCGATAACCCAGCCTCATTTTAAATAAACTTAGCGAAATTAGCAACGTCCCATCCTATTACAGGGAAAGTTTTTTGAGAGTTATAAGGTTGGTGGTGGTAAAACCTATACAGAAAATGAAGTTTATTCATTTTTGAATCCATATCAGTTGACCTCATATTGCTGAAATAAAAGCTTTTCGAATGATGTAATGAAGAAGTTGGTAGGGGTCAAAATAAAACATCTGAAAAAAATTATGGCTAACAACAGTTACTGTAGATCTATAAACAAGGGTCACCATGGCCCTAAATCGCTCACCTGGTACACCATGTAAAGTTGACCTATAGTGACCTAGATTATGACTGGACATGACCCACAATCAAAATTAAGAGGGTTCTGACAATATTTCATTCAGATCTGATGATATGTGTAGCCTCTATAGGGTTAACACTGTTTTTCTATAATTTAATCTAGTGATCTAGTTTTTAATCCGACATAATCCATATTCAAACTTGAACTAGATCTTAAATATGCAAATATTCTGACCAAGTTGCATAGAATTCCATTGAGATTTGTACCCTCTAGCATGTTAACAAAGTTTTTCTATGATTTGACCTAGTGACCTAGTTTTTAACCAGACATAACACATATTCAAGCTTGACCTAGATATTAATAAGGTAAACATTCTGACTAAGTTGCATTAAAATCGAATGGGATTTGTAGCCTCTAGATAGTTAACAATGTTTTTCTATGATTTGACCTAGTGAACTTGTTTTTGACCGGACATGATCCACATTCAAACTTGACCTAGATATTAATGAGGCAACATTTTGACCAAGTTTCGTTTCATTAAGGTCTAATAATATGTGTAGCCTCCAGAGTTAATGAATGTTTTTCTATGATTTGACATAGTAAACTTGTTTTTGACCCGACATGACCCACATTTGAACTTGACCTAGAATTCTTCAAGAGAAACAGTATCATAAAGTTTCATGAAAATCGAATGAAACTGGTAGAGTGTTAACGAACCAATTGTGAACGGACGGACAGATGGACGGACGAAACATCCAGCGATCCAAAAAGCTCATCTTTGCACTTCATGCCAGATGCAGGTGAGCTTAAAAAGTAAAGTCTGCTGTCGATTTTTATTAATTTTTTTGTGACTTGTAGAGTTAAGAAATATCTATTTAATATCTTAATTAGTATATTCCATGGGTAGATCTTTTGGTAATTAAAAAAATTAGTGACTTTTTCAGAATTTAACTTTTTTCAAATATTGATATTTCCAGAAATATTTTATGAACATTTGTGTTTGGACAATACCTCATATTGTCTGCACAGTTTACTTGGATGTATAGAAATCATTGAGTTATATCATTTTATAAAGAAAATATTCCTGTTTATTAAAAATTAAACCGATCTGACAAAAGGTCCTGTCAAAAAAGACGGTACTGTAATTTGTTATTTTAATGTTTTACAATTTTTCACTCGCCATATGGTTTTTTTCTTCAATTTAATCAATGTTTCGATGTGGTTTGACAGGAAATAAGCAGACCTGCGAACGACCTTAATTTGGATTTTTCCTGTTTACTGTCTTCTTTACCGCACGTTACGCACTAACTTTTAGTCAGCCTTATATGCCGCGTCTTTTATCAAATTCCGGTCCAGTCTAATATGAATATTCAGAGATTTCGGTATGGAAATCAAGCGCTTTATTCACAATGATCTATCATATATCGCTTCCGCTTTCGAAACCGAAAGTCAACTAATTAACTAGCAGTTACTTACTGAAATGGTTTGTATAGATTGCTTTACCTCTTAAAATTACTAACAAATATACAAGCTTAAAAAATATATGTACAAATAATCAATGAGCTTTGTCGAAAAAGAATGCTGACTCAAATTTGTTTTTACTTTCGTTTTCGCTTGCTACCTTAATTTAAATCCATGTGTGTATATGAATATGTTTCATGCTCACCAACGGTAAAATAATTGAAGACAGGGCTGCCATTTCTCTAGTTTTTTCCTAAATCTCCGGATTTTTCCCCAGTACATGGTAGCTTAAAGCAGGCTAAAAGTAAAACTTATATTATACTTGTTATTCTAACATTTTCTGTTTTTGTATTTGAAATCAATAGATATGAAGATGGAGAAAATAGAAGTCTGCTTGACAAATATCCAGATTGAGAACATTTACAAGGGAAGTTAGTAACATAGTCAAAGAATTAACTATGATTACTAGTAAAACAGGAAAGAATAAAAATGCAGCGGTTCAATACACTGAAACCAAATCAGATCCTGAGACCTCAGAAAATATCAGGAGACAGTTTGAGGATGGAAAAACAACATCATGTGATCAACAGCAGCCTGGTGATGGTTTCAATGATTTGTCCGACTGTACATCATACAGCAATAACAGTGCAGGTACTTTACCATATTCATCAAGTATACCTAATCAACATACTGCTATAGGTGAGCATGTCAGGGCAACAGTCAAACATACTAGTAAAGATGAATTAAGACTAGATGAAGAACCTGGCAATGTTGAAACTTACTCTTGGCCAAGAAATACGGAAGAAAAAACAGAAAATGATGCATTTTTGAGTGACTACTCTGCTTCCAATACAAGAGGTGCTCATGCACAAACCAAATCTTATGGGGAGTCATCAGAGAAAAAAGTGTCAGGCTTTAAACTACATGTCTCTGTGACAATGTCTCAGCAGAAAACTGATTATCAAGCTGATAACAGACACAGTGCCGTTTTTAAAGACAATGTCGATGAGCTGGTATCAATGAGTTTCAAGCAATTCTCTCCTAGCCGGGATGAGACGTGGAAAAACAAAAATGTCACACAGTCAGCTAAGACCAACTCAAATGAAGAGGTGGAGTATGGAAAAAGTTACAGTTTTAAAGATATGCAAGCTAGCTTTGTGCGAGATGGAAAGATTCCAGAAATAACAGCCCATACACAGAATAAGACCACAGGTATAGCAATTAACTTACAGTCCAACTTCGATATCTCGAACTCGCTACTCTCGAACTATCTGATAGTTTGATACATGAATTACATTACTTCATGCTTGGTTAAGTAAAAAATACCTGTGTTTCAAAGTTAAAACGTGGCTTAGCCACGTTTTAACTTTGAAATACGAGTATGTTCGACGTAACCGAGTTCGAGATATCGAAGTTCGACTGTACATATGTCTCCTACCCCATCTGATTAACCCTTTTCTCCCTGAAACCTCAAATGGACAATTCTAGTTTTCAATTTAGTCTAGTCCAATTTTTACTTTTTAGGGCTGATTTTTACAAAATATATCAAAATGACAAACAGTGTAGACCCTGATCAGAGGGCTCCTTATGGAGCCCTTTTATCAGGGTCTACTATGTTTACATCTATAGGACAAAAGTACTCCTCACAGATACACTGTTTGCAAATGACGCATATATGCGTGACTAGGGTTCAAAGAGTTAACCCATTAGGCCCTGCCCCATAGCCAGTTACTGGGTATTATACGGTACTGATTGTTTGCTTTAACCCATTATACCCCATAGCCTGTTTCTAGTAATGAATATATGTGACCACTTAAAGCAGATTGAAAGTAAAGCAGAATGCGTCTTAAGGCGCATTCTGCTTTACTTTCAGCCTGCTTTAAGCTACCACCTGCTTGAAAAAAGAAAATATTCCTTACTGATACAAATTCATGACTGTGTAAATTGGAACTACTTTCTTCAGCGGAGGAATAAACTGAAAACGCTAAAAGGTGATGCAATGGGGGAAAAGGTTAACCCATTACCCCATAACCAGTTACTGGGTATTATAATATACTGATGGTTTGGTTACTGGGTATTATAATATACTGATGGTTTGGTTACTGGGTATTATAATATACTGATGGTTTGGTTACTGGGTATTATAATATACTGATGGTTTGGTTACTGGGTATTATAATATACTGATTGTTTGGTTACTGGGTATTATAATATACTGATTGTTTGGTTACTGGGTATTATAATATACTGATGGTTTGGTTACTGGGTATTATAATATACTGATTGTTTGGTTACTGGGTATTATAATATACTGATTGTTTGGTTACTGGGTATTATAATATACTGATGGTTTGGTTACTGGGTATTATAATATACTGATGGTTTGGTTACTGGGTATTATAATATACTGATGGTTTGGTTACTGGGTATTATAATATACTGATGGTTTGGTTACTAGGTATTATAATATACTGATGGTTTGGTTACTGGGTATTATAATATACTGATGGTTTGGTTACTGGGTATTATAATATACTGATGGTTTGGTTACTGGGTATTATAATATACTGATTGTTTGGTTAAAGATGGCTGAAAATGATTGGAATTTGCCAAGTTCTATTAGTTGAAGTTCCAATCCCAATCAGATGATGACTAACTCATTATCTAATTTGCCTCAGCATCCAAACTTTTTGTCACTTTAAATAACATATTGATACCTATCAGCCACAAATATCACCATCAACAAATAGTGTAGACCCTTTCTTTCTTTCTCTATATACTGCTACACGCCCCTTTCGGGTATTACGAGCAGGGGCACTTTTTAGGTGCACCAATGGGACTGTACCCGGCCGGTCACTTTATCCTGACACCGACGAACCAGTTGTAATGCTAACCCGAAATCCTGAGCGCCAAGGAGGGAAGCCATTACTACCAATTTTTAAGTCTTTGGTTTGACCCTTATGAGATGCTGCACATGTGTGTCATTTGCAAACAGCATACATGTGTCAGGAACGTATATAGAGACTACTTGTACGTTCCTGCCTGTGAGGAACACACTTGTCCTATGCAAACAGTGTTGACCCTGATCAGAGGGCTCCTTAAGGAGCCCTCTGATCAGGGTCTACACTGTTTGTCATTTTGACATACATGTACGCAACCTTGTTTTGTTTAATCATGTTAACATGTTGTTTCATAATCACATTTAGCTCAACTTCAATAGATAATACCTATCTTAGTTACCATTTGAAACTTATGAACTATATATCGAGTATTAAAATTTCAAACACACAAAAGCCGACAGACCTCAGTCAAAGGGCGATCACATTAACTGACCTTGGAACTTTGTGCCAGATGAGGTAAAAACCCGTAAAAACTTCAGCCACAGCAGGGTTTTGATTATTCAGTGCTGAAGGGGGATTAACCCATTACCCCATAGCCAGTTTCTATTTTTGGAGACATGTGACCACTTAAAGCAGGTTGAAAGTAAAGCAGAATGCACCTTAACCCATTAACTCATATTGCGATAAACAATTCTCAATGCTTATCTCAATGGAAGCTAGTTGATTAAAGTGTGTCAAAATGAGTTAGTATGAGGCTATTGCGCAATGAGTCAAAATGAGTCAGTATGGCTTAATGGGTTAAGGCGCATTCTGCTTTACTTTCAGCCTGCTATAAGCTACTGACTGCTAGAATATAGAAAATATTTTTTATGATACATATTCATGACTGTATAAAATGGATTTATTTTCCTCTGTGGAGAAATAAATCAAAGGCGTAAAAAGGCTATTTAGTGGATAATGGGTTAATGTATTTTTGTTACAGATGATGTGTTTCAGCACCCAGATTGGCAGTTTCTAAAGGAACATTCGGAGCACACCTCAACAGACATGCCCGCTCCTTTGAAGCCCAACAGAAATAAAAATGTGACTCCAGGGTCAACGGACAATGACAATAGCTCACTAGGTGATATGTCCAACTTTGTGAGACAGACATCTGTTACAGGTAGGTCTATTTCAGCTTTACCTCATAACCCCATAAATACGCCTTTTTAGGCCTCTAATTCTTTCCTCCCCTGAAGAATTGAATTCCACTTTATATAGTCATGAATATTCAGCACAAGAAATATTTTCTATATCCATGTAGATAGTAGCTTAAAGCAGGTTGAAAGTAAAGCAGAATGTGCCCTAAGGCACATTCTGCTTTTACTGTCAACCTGCTTTAAGTGGTCACTTGTCTTCCAAACTATAAAGCGGCTCTGGGGTAATTCAGGTTAAACTTGTCCTTCATAGCATGCTTACAATGCTTTTAACAAGTGGCTGCTTACCCCATTACCCCATTGCCTGTTTCTATATTTCAAGATCGGTGACCACTTAAAGCAGGTTAACAGTAAAGCGGAATGCGCATTAACCCTTTGAACCCTAGTCCCGCATATATGCATCCTTTTCAAACAGTGTACATGTGAATTGTACACTTGTCCTATGCAAACAGTGAAGACCCAGATCAGAGGACTCCAAAAGGAGCCCTCTGATCAGGGTCTTCACTGTTTGTCATAATGCCAAACATTGACAAAAACAACCCTTAAAAGTCATAAATGGACTAGACTAAAATGAAAACTGGAATTGTCCATTTAAAGTTTCAGGGAGGAAAGAGTTAAGGCACACTCTGCTTTACTTTCAACCCATTTTAAGCTATCATCAACTAAGATAAAGAAAATATTTCTTATGGTACATATTAGTGTAAGATGAGACTATCTTCTTCAGTTGAGGAATAAATCAAAGGTGTAAAAAGGCATAGTTATTCAGGGTAATGGGTTAAAGCAAGCTGAAATGTAATGAGAAATCTTCCATAGTGAGATTTTTGCTTTACTCCCGGCCTGCTTTAATCCTGCATTTGTCAGAATGTAAGAAAGGTCTGACCTATGATCCATACTCTAGCTAAGGGTATAAGCAAGAAAAGACGTTTCTGTGAGGAAAAACTAAAGGGTTGGAAAGGAGTATCTTTGAGAGAAATTATTCCACTGTCCAATATTTTCTCTATTTGTACAGAATAGGGTAGGGCTACAAATGCTCCTTTTAATATATAACCCATTTCTTCGTCACATTGATCTCTATTTATTGGCAAAAGTCTTGATCTTTATGACAATGTTTTATACTATAAACAACTTCATAAAGATAAAGACTTTTGCAAACAAATAGGTGTCAATGAGATAAATAATACAGAGGTTTTCATATTTTGTTCATTGTTTGCAGGCCAATCACCAAGTTACAAAACTAAATACCTAGAAACGACCAAAAACCTTGGCGAACTGATTCAGACTGAGGGTTTGGTGGTGAAGGATGTGTACCCGGATGGTAACTGTCTCTTTGCTGCCATAGTCGACCAACTGTATATAAGAGGGGAGTTTTATTTCTCCACGAGATCCCTCAGAGAAGCTGCTGTGAAATATCTAACAGAACATCCCTATCAGGTACTGTATTTATATGTTTGGTGTAGAGCAAACCAGTTTTCAGAGGTTTAACCCATGGCTACCTGGCGCTACTATAGCACAGCCTGTGAGTTCTATGTGGGACAAGAGCTAAGCGTGAGTTCCATATGGAATTGGCTCTTGCTGTGTATTCAGCGCTAGATGGCCTAAACACTGCACCATACAATACATTCTAGATTATGACGTCATTTTAAATACAAATTACATAACATTTACGTCATTAATATGGAATTTATAAACAGAGCTCCAGGTTGAATAGGGGGAGAAACTCAAAACGAATAAATCTCTTTTTCTGCATTAAACCCTGTGGTGTCACTACTTAAAAAAATGCATTTAAATGTTCCCTACCCTGAATAAAATAGTTCAACTTTATACAGTCATGATTATGTATCATAAGAAATGTGTTCTATATTCTAACACTAACAGGTGGTAGCGTAAAGCAGGCTGAAACTAAAGCAGAATGTGTGTAACTGGTCAAGAGTTATCTGTCCTTGATATGTTTAAAAAGGTCATATTTTAAAGTGTTTATGCTCTGGCAACTACAGTTCTGAATAGATTTTGATTATACTTGCACACACTATATATAAGTATAAATTCTTGAAGGTGTTTGATTAGTGTTGAAATCGGATGTATTTGTCAAGAGTTATCTGGCCTTAACGTACTGCAACATGCCAGAAAAGGCTTTATTTCAGTATCATTTATGTTCTAGTATCTACAAATTTTAATGGACTTTAATTAAACTTTGGAAAACAATATATGGCTATAAGTTCTCAAATAAGAGTTAAGAGTTATCTGCCCTTGATGTGTTTGCCTCAAATCTTTACAGGAAGATGGCACTCCACTGAAACACTTCTTGACAGAACATGAAGGCACATGGGATCAGTATTTAGCTCGCATGAGCCACGATGGAGAATGGGGGGACCACTTTGTTATAAGGTACAGTAAAACCTCAGAAAACCACACACATCTGGACTGAGTAAATTCATCTTCAGGTGTGAAGCAGTAAAACAGGTTTTTCTGCAAAGACTTCTTTGTGAGATACATTTCTTTCTTACAGTGATGAAATGTATTTCAATCTCACTGCTGAAACAAATATCTATATGCCAATGAAATCAACAAATATTCTTTATATTTACAGTAAAACCTCTCTATTACGACTACTAAAGTATGTAAATTAGCAGGTGTTAAAGGCAGGTGACTGCTTAACCCTTTGAACCCTAGTCCCGCATATTGGCGTCCTTTGCAAACAGTGTATATGTGAATAGTACACTTGTCCTATGCAAACAGTGAAGACCCAGATCAGAGGGCTCCTAGGAGCCCTCTGATCAGGGTCTTCACTGTTTGTCACAATGCCAAACATTGACAAAAACAACCCTCAAAAGTCAGAAATGGACTAGACTTAAATGGAAACTGGAATTGTCCATTTAAAGTTTCAGGGAGGAAAGAGTTAAAGCAAGATGAATATAAAACCTTTAGTTCTACGCTTTCTGTTTCACCCTACTAAAAGCTTTTGCCTGTATTTTATGAAATAAATTAGCCGTGTTTTAGTGTAGTAATAGAGAGGTTTCCAGAGCTCCAGATAAGGGGAGTATTTCAAAACCTAAAATATTTATTTCTGCATTAAACCCTATGGTGTCACTACTCATTAGAATCGTCTCGAAGAGACGATTCTAATGAGTAGTAACACCATAGGATTTGGTGCTAAAATGAGTGAAAAATCATTGGATTCCTTCAGTTTACTCACTCTTATCTGGAGCCCTGGGTTTCACTGTAAAGTCAAACTTCGATATCTCGAAGTCGGTTTTGTCGAACATACCCGTATTTCAAAGTTAAAACGTGGCTTTGGCACATTTTAACTTTGAAATATGGGTATGTTCGACTTAACCGAGCATGAAAAAAATGCAGTTTATATGTTGAACTATCAGATAGTTCGAGTTAAACGAGATCGAGATATCAAAGTTTGACTGTATTATATTTTGACAGTGCCCTAGCAAATGTTCTAAGAAGGCGACTGATCATTATGAGAGGACTCACAAAGCTCACCCGTACTATAATGGAACCATGCAAGTCAAGCAACACTAGTGAGGCCATGAATCCTGGAGAGAACTTCACTGGAGCTTCAGCTAAACCAGGAACAGGATTAGACATGGGTGAAGAGGCAAGGGCAGTGGCCTCTAACATGGATGACCTGTACCTGGGCCATATTGCTGAGGCCCACTATGTCAGTCTAAGACATACCAACTGGCTAGAACAGTTTCATGGTTGTAAGTGTCAGTATACAATGGTAGTTACTTATGTAACGTACGTGGTACGTTGGTATATGCAAATGAGGCTTCCCAAACCGTTGTATGTTGGGAAGTGAGTCAATTATATAGCGCAACAAACATCTCTTGGTGTGAGCTTAAGCTTTGCACTGACGGGGTTTGTTGTTGCTGGGTCTCTCAGTTTGCTTGTTACACTAGTAATGATGACTTGTACCTGGGCCATATTGCTGAGGCCCACTATGTCAGTCTAAGACATACCAACTGGCTGGAACAGTTTCATGGTTGTAAGTGTAAGTTGTAAGTGTCAGTATACAATGGTAGTGACTAGTAATGATGACTTGTACCTGGGCCATATTGCTGAGGCCCACTATGTCAGTCTAAGACATACCAACTGGCTGGAACAGTTTCATGGTTGTAAGTGTCAGTATACAATAGTACAGTTAACCCATTACCCCATAACTACGCCTTTTTACGCCTCTTATTTATTCCTCCGCTGAAGAAGATAGTTCTACTTCATACAGTTATGAACATTTACCATAAGATCTATTTTCTATATCCTGGTAGTTTGAAGCTTAAAGCAGGCTGAAAGTAAAGCAGAATGTGCCTTAAGGCGCATTCTGCTTTACTTTCAACCTTCTTTCAGTGGTCATCTATCTTCCATACTAGAAACAGGCTATGGGGTAATGGGTTAAACAACCACTCATTTGTGTTAATTATCCAATGAACAAGGCAGGTGACTGCTTAAAGCAAGGCGACAGTAAAATAGAAAGCTCCTATGGGAGCTTTCTGTTTTACTGTCACCTTGTTTTAAGCTGTCACCTGTCTTTTATATGATCAATTAGCATTTATTTAGTGGTCGTTATAGAGAGGTTTTACCGCAGTTACTACTACGAGGGGTGTTCAAATAGTTTTCATACTGGATCAATAACTTCAATATAATGAGTGCAAAATGCATGTCGTGTGATATATCATTTTAAAGAGCAATTCTTCGCCTACACGATGGTATAATGCACCATAAGATCATATAACTCGATGAGTCACAAAATGAACCTAAATGACCCCTACCCGAGGACACTGGAACATAGCACTTTTCAGACATTACTTTTTGACGTAAAAACTTCTTAAAGAGTACAATTTCCAGATTTCTTTTGGAAATATATCAGTTTATGTCTAAATTTTAATGTTGATAAAAAATTATTTCTATTGAAAAAATTAACTGTCTAAAATCTCATTTTTTCAAAATCAACATTTCTTATTTTGCTAATGACGAAAGTGGACATGTTTTTTCGAACGCTATGGAAATGTTCTAGATCAGTATATCTACATTTTGATTTTAAAACATGAAACCATTTTACAATGGCTTCAATTATAGCCTGGTTTAATAATAAAAAAAGAGCTTGTAGTTTCCTTTACTACTTTTATACATAACAGGAGATCATTTTTTTATTATATGTTCAGTACGTGTTTAGAATTAGCCCTATTTTTTATATTTTATGTAATAATAACATTTAAAACTGTGTAGTTTTTGCATAATTGTCTTATTGTATTTGGCAGAAAATGTCATAAACATATTCAAAATAATAAAGCCATAATAATAATTATAGTATCAAATCGTGTTTAGAAAATTAACTTAAATATACACAAAAAAGGTCCAGTGTCCTCGAGGAGGGGTCATTTAGGTTCGTGTTGGGGCTGATCGAGTAATGCGATCTTATCGTGCATGATATCTCCGTGTTGGCAAAGAATGGATCTTTAAAATGATATCTCACACATGCATTTTGCACTTATAATACTGAAGTTATTGATCCAGTATCAAAACTTTTTGAACTACCCTCGTAATGTTGATAGGTGTTGGTAAAAGTTATTTTTGCTGGCTAACATAGGTTTTAACCACAGGGGGCAGACACACAAACAAAAATCTCTATACATTTTCTTTATGTATAGATTTTTTTTTTTGATTTTTTTTTTGTGTCTGGCCCCTGTGGTTTCAACCAAGACAATTAACTTCTTTCTTTATTTGTACACAGTTTTGATCATGATTGTTTTTAGTTTAGTCATATTTGTATTGAATTGGGTGAAAATGATATTAGTCTTCATATACATCTCATAATTTGCTTTCAGTGTTGAAGACAGATGGTTGCTTAAAGGTAATGCAGGCTGAAAGGAAAGCAAAATGCTCCTTAACCCATTGTCTCATAAATATGCCTTTTTACACTTTTAATTTATTCCTCCGCTGAAGAAAGTAATTCCACTTTATACAGTGATGAATATGTTCCATAAGAAATATTTTTGTTTTCCTAACAGATTATAGCTTAAAGCAGGCTGAAAGTAAAGCAGAATGTGCCTTAAGGCACATTCTGCTTTACTTTCAACCTGCTTTAAGTGGTCTCCTTTCTTCAAATCTAGAAACATGCTATGGGGTAACGGGTTAATCCTTTACCCTATAGCCTGTTTCTACTACTGCAGATTGGTGACTACATAAAACAGGTTGAAGTTAAAGTAGAATGCACCTTAATGCACTCTCTGCTTTACTTTCAGCCTGCTGTAAGCTACCATCTGCTAGAATATAGAAAATATTTCTTATGATACATATTTATGACTGTTTAAATTGGAACTAGCTTCTTCAGTGAAGGAATAAATTAAAAGTGTTTAAAAGTATATCTATGGAGCATTCATTCTGCTTTACTTTTCATCCTGCTTTAAGCTACCATCTTCTAGGATATAGGAAATATTTCTTATAGTACCGGTACATGTTCATTACTGTATCAAGTGGAACTGTATTTAGCTCACCTCAGCCGAAGGCTCAGGATGAGCTATTGTGATACCATTCCCTCCGCCATCCGGTGTCTCGCGTCCGGCGTATGTCATACGTACACATTTTCAAAAACATTTTCTCAAAAACCACTGACCCGATTTCAACCAAACTTTATCAGAAGCATCAGTGACAAAGGGGAACAAATTACTGTTCAAAGTTTCTGGCTAGAGTTATTCCCCTTGCTGTGGGACCAGATTTTCTAACATGACCGTATAGACAACTTTTAAAGCCTTAAAAAATCTTCTTCTCAGAAACCGAAAGGCCCAGACCTTTAATATTTGGTATGTATCATTACCTAATGATCATCTAGCAAAAAATGCCCCCCCCCCCCCCCCCCCTGGGGCTTATTAGTTCTTTAAAAATCTTCTTCTCTGAAACTGTATGGCCTAGATCATTAATATTTGACATGTAGCTTTGTCTTATGGTCCTCTACCAAGATTGTTCAAAATATGACCCCGGGTTAAAATTTACCCCGTTCCGGGGCTTATCAGTTTTACATAGACTTATATAGGAAAATCTTTAAAAATCTTCTTCTCTGAAACTGTAAGGCCCAGATCTTTAATATTTGGCATATAGCTTTGCTTTGTGGTCCTCTACCAAGATTGTTCAAATAATGACGCCTGGGCCAAAAATGGCCCCGCCCTTTGGCTTATAAGTTTTTCATAGGAAAACCTTTAAAAATCTTCTTCTCTGAAACTGTAAGGCCCAGATCATTTATATTTCACATGTAGCTTTCCCCTATGGTCCTCTACCAAGATTGTTCAAATTATGACCCCTGGATCAAATTTGGCCCCGCTCTGGGGCTTATCAGTTTTACATAGACTTATATAGGAAAACCTTTAAAAATATTCTTCTCTAAAACTGTATGGCTCAGATCTTTAATATTTGACATATACGTAGCTTTGCTATGTGGTTCTCTACCAGGAGTGTGCAAATTATGACCCCTGGACTAAAACTTGCCCCGCCCTGGAGTTGTCAGTTTTTTTTATGGGAAAACCTTTAAAAGTCTTCTTCTCCTAAACTCTAAGGCCCAGATCATTAATATCTGAGATGTAGCTTCGCATTGTGGTCCTCTACCGAGATCAAATTATGACACCTGGGTCATTATAAGCTATATCAAAATGTTGTCTTCCCCAGTCAGCTTTTATGTTCTCAGGTGAGCGAAATGTGGCCCTATGGGCCTCTTCTCTTCAGTGGAGGAATTGATTATAGGCACAGAAAGGTTTATTGATGGAGTAATGAATGAAATGGAGCCAAACTTGAATTGAATGGAGAAGAGATAAAAGCTGGTATTGAAAATTTTACACGGTTACTAATGAACTGTTTTCTGTTTTTTTTTAAGGTTTGAGAAGACGCATGTTACCTTCTTTTCTTCACTATGGTTCATGTCCTGAGAAAGAAAAGGAATCTACTATGACAGGTAAACTTTATATGTCTCTTTATCAAAGTGGGTAGGACAGTGCTCCAGATAAGTGAGAGTAAACTGAACAAATCCAACATTTGCTTACTCATTTCAACCCCAAATCCTATGGTGTTACTACTCATTAGATCGTCTCGAGGAGACAATTCTAATTAGTAGTGACACCATAGGGTTTAATGCAGAAATAAAGATTTTAGTTTTTGAAATACTCCTCTAATCTAGAGCATGTAAGAGTTGAGATGCATAATAAACAAACCATGAGGCTGTAGGCTGAGTGAATTACTTACAAGCATCTCAATGACTTCCCATGTTTTATTGCAAGATAGCACGCTGGTAGGAATTAATTATTTCGATTCTATCACTTGAATTTAACTACACTTTGCACAGCCACAACATTTCTTGGGGCACAAATTATCGAAGCCATATTACGTCACATTAAGCTGTTACAGCGTGTGCATGTTTTTAGAGAAGTTAAACATAGATACGTTCCTTCTTTGTTTATAGAAGGGTGTGCACGAGGTGTGTTAGAAATTACAACTACCCTACCTTCAGAGTTGAAATACTGGTACCTTAAACTCAAATTCTACAGAACCAATCTTGTTGAAATTTGGTAGGAATGATAATAGGTGACCGAACATTATAATTCAAAGGCGTAAAAATGCGTATTAATGGTGTCACAGTTTTGAGAGAATTCCGGTATTAAGAGATTCCGGTTTAGAGAGGTTCCACTGTATATGTTAATTTTGTAAAAGACTTTTTTCTTTTTAAGATCGCAAACAGGAAGCTGAGAATATGCAACAACAAACGTTTCCACAGGAACATTGGAATTTTTTATTGAAAAGTATCGAAAATGTAGAGTTGTTTGTTCCCATGGTCATGTGCTCACCACCAGAAAAACAGAAAATGTTTACAGTTCTATATTTAGGTAAGTATTTTTGTGGCCTTGAACCACAGATCGTTGGTTTAAAATCACTACAGAAAACCAGGGAGCAGGGATTTGAAATAGAGCCACATGTAGTACCTAATGACACAGTGGTGATTGTTTGTGAAATGGAAGAGGAAAGTATTTCTCCAAAGGACTTGGTTGCCAAGGAGACAGACTGTCCACAAGGCTTTACTTTGCTCTCCCCTGTCAAAGAAAGTCTCTGGACCAAGGCCACTGCTAAGGCGAATGATGAGGTTTACCTCAAACACTTATTCTTCAATGGTGATAGGGAAAACAACAAAAAACCAACTTTTGCTTTCAAATGCAGATGGCCAAACTGTTCAGCTGAATTTTTAGATCGACAGAGACCATATGGTTGGCCAATAAAGTTCAAAATACAAGCAATACAGAAACAAGGTGTGCATGTTATTTCTGAGGCAAGTAAAGAGAGCAAACATCCAAATATTGAATGGAAATTTTCATTTAGAAATGCAGAGAAAATTCTCTGTAAAGGAATGGTAAAGCAGATGAAGTATGGCTTTTACTTCCTTAGAACTGTACATGACTTTTTGTTTGAAGACAAGGATGACCTCAATGACAGGCATTTGAAGGCAGTATTTTTCTATACTTGTGAGGAGCTACCCCAGCAAGAATTTGGTGAACGACCATGGTATTGCCTGCTCTATATGCTGAGAAAACTTCAAACGCACCTGGAGAAAAGGTTCCTGCCAGATTTTTTTGTTATGGAAGAGAACTTGATCGCACATATAGAAGAACCTGTTCTGTTGTGGCATCTTGCACAGTTGGAATGGTTTCAGAACAATCCAGTGGAGGGTCTGTTCCTTTTACTTGACAAATATGAAGTGATGGAGCTCTTTGGCTTGAGAAAGTGCTTTGAAACTCTTATGACTGATGCACGGAAGTTTGTGACACATCAAAATGTACGCATCTCATACAGGGAGTGCTTTTTGCCTCTTAATATTGCATTAATACAGAACATGGTAAAAGATGGCAAACACGTAAAAGCCAATGATCTGTGTGACTCAATATATGAAGAGTGTACAGGCTATTTCGATTCCTTTGATGGGCTACAGGAGATCTTACAGAAAGTATTAGATGGACTTCCATTACAGGAACAATGGTTGTTTGCATTTTATATGGACCTGATGAAAGGTTCTTATCTCATGGAATCAGTGTGCACAGGGCGGGAATGTGTGCCCCTGACAACATACTTTGGTGATGGTTTGACACAAGAACTGGAAGCCATTTCTACAGGGCCTGTACGTTCTCTGAATGTTCCAGTGACAATCGTATACAAGGAAAACCTAGTAGCTTTTGCCTACAGTTTTGCAAATATGCTGCTTGACTATGACCCTCAGTTGTTTAAAACTGCAGTTCATTTCTTCTTGAAAACCTTCACCAATGAGGTGCTCCAGGACATAGTACGAGAAGAATTGAATGGAGACTACCACACGGGTCATGCTGATACAAAACGTAAACTGTACAGTATGTTCCAGAACCTTTACAACAGGTATGATGAGGAGAGAGCATGGCCAATGTTTCAAGATCTGATGGAAATGTATGACTTACTCAGTCAGCACTACCATCACTTAGCTCTAAACAATCATGTTGCCAATATGTGGGATTATTTCGGGAACATGGATAAATACAGTGAAGCTATTGGTAGATGGCAGTCATTACAATATTAGTCACACATCAACTTGAAATATTCAGGGCTGCCATTTTTCCAGATTACTCCGAAATCTTCGGATTTGTATCCCAGCAGATGGTAGTTTAAAGCAGGCTGAAAGTGAAGCAAAATGCGCCTTAAGCTTTAAGAAATCGTGCTTGTAAAATAGAAAATTTGGAAATCTTAGAATTTTTCAAGATCAACTTATGGCAGCCCTGATATATTGAATACAGCGCTCCCTCTCTATAACGACCCTCCCATCAATGACTCCCTCATTACAACATCGCTTGCTGTTGTTCCCCGAACAAGACAATAATATCTAACGCTTTTATGGTTGCAATATCATCTAGTTTAAATTTTCTTTTGCTGTTTTTTCTCAAAGTTATATTAGTGGACATTTTGACAAAAAGAAACATATTGACGAGTGATAAACAGCTTAAATGGAGATCAGACGCCGCCTTTTGCTGCATCTGATCTGGATTCAAGCTTTTTGCAATTGTAACTCAAGTCTTCATTTTCTCTCCCTATAACAAGTCCCTCTGAACAACACACACAATCTGTGTCTCCAATTGGGAGTCGTTTCAGAGAAGGAGCACTGTATGAACACAAAGACTTGGTTTAATTCTTCAACAGCATGTACCTGTTTAAAATACACTCATTACGTTTGCAAACAGTGTAGACAGTGATAGGGTCTTCACTGTTTGCTAATTTAGAGCAGTATTAATCAAACTGCCCAGAATTCCAAGTAGACCGGTTCATGCTTTTGGTAACTAAAATGTTCCACAAGGGCACCTAATAACCCACAAGAGTTATTTTGTGTTGAAATGGTTAGACCTCCTGTATCAGTACATCCTTTTTTACCCAGGTTTTCGTGAATATACCCCAGCGTGACCCTAGGACAATTTCCATTCAAAACTTATGAACCAAGAGTAGTTGCATTGAATTGGATGATACCAAATAGATGAGCCGTGTAATGAGAAAACAGCCTTATTAGATTGCAAACAGTGTAGATTAAGGTCAGTAGATTAACTCTTTGAACCCTAGTCCCACCTATAGGCGTCCTTTTCAAACAGTGTACATGTGAAAAGTACATGTGTCCCATGCAAACAGTGAAGACCCAGATCAGAGGGCTCCTTTCGGAGCCCTCTGATCTGGGTCTTCACTGTTTGTCACAATGCCAAACATTGACAAAAACAACCCTTAAAAGTCAGAAATGGACTAGACTAAAATCAAAACTGGAATGGTTCATTTAAAGTTTCAGGGAGGAAAGAGTTAAGGTCAGCCGCCGCATCAAAAAAAAAAGCTGACCTTGATCTACACTGTTTAATACCAACATGCCTCTAAAGCATATTTTATGTAGCTGTATTATACAAGGTATTTGGCAGTGTAGACCAAACTCATATACAGAGCCTGGGGTAAAGGGTTTAAGTTCTTATTGAAATCGTCCAACAGGTCAAGTGTTATCAGTCTTGGATGTGTTGAAAATGCCTGCCCACTAAATTGTGTTAATTGTTAGGTGTTTTCCACAGGTGACTGCTTAAAGCAATGTGACAGTAAAACAGAAAGCTCCTTTAGGAGCTTTCTATTTTACTGTCACCATGCTTTAAGCTGTCACCTGGCTTATACAATCAATTAGCCTTCATATTAGTGGTCGTAATAGAGAGGTTTTATTGTATGTACATTATTGAATGGATTTGTACTTTCAAATTACATTGCACTTAATATTAATGGAGATGGAAAAAATATATATAGATGTATATAATATTATGTAAAAATAGATGTCGCCGACATCTTTCTTTCTTACACGTAATCCCTGAATTTTTTTGGGATTACACGTAATCACTGGGCGTTTTAGGGAATTGATGAAATGTCCCTTTTTTCATCAAATAAATAGATTTGTATTATCATGACATATCAATTAGTTTAAAACATCATGCTTTCTTGAAATATCATGGTCTAATGAACGTTTATACAAAGTTCTTCGCACAAGTGAATAAAAATAAGTGAACAGCAGTATAAGCCAGGACAAATAGAAAACCAAGACATTTGTCTGGTTAATAATGTTAACAAAATATTTCATAGTGTGGTACTTGCCTTTTAACTTAATGAACTAAACAAGGTAAGAATCATTACTTTAACTAAAAGTAACTGCCAAATATTTATAAAAAATACAGCGAAAAGCTTCAAAATTACGCCTTCTCCCTGGAAGATTTTCCTTGGGAAATTTAGAGATTGACACCTGATCTTGGTCCATGATTTCCAATCAAAATAACATTGAACTTTCCATTAGAAGATCAGGTTCATTTGAGTCGACATTCTACCCATAACGAGCTCCAGCTTTGGAGACAAACAGCCACTTTTAAAAGCAGGCCGAAAGTTTAGCAGAATGCGCATAAACCCTTTACCCCATAGCCTGTTTCTAGTTTTGAAGATATATCACCGCTTAAAGCAGATTGAAAGTAAAGCAGAATGCACCTTTAATTTAACCCATTAACTCATAAGCCATTAACAATTATCAGTGCTCACCTCAATGCATGCTAGTTGATTAAAGTGCGTCAAAATGAGTTAGTATGAGGCTATTGCGCAATGAGTCAAAATGAGTCTCTATGGCTTAATGGGTTAAAAGGTGCATTCTGCTTTACGTTCAGCCTGTTTTAAGTTACCATCTACTAGAATAGAGAAATATTCCTTATGAAACATATTTATGACTGTATAAATTGGAACTATTTTCTTCAACTGAGGAATGAACTGAATGCCCTAAAAGGCGCTTCTATGGGGGAAAGGGTTAAGGAACATCTGCTCTTCTTTCAGAATGCTTTTAAGATAAAATCTGATGGGATATAGAAATAAAATGAATGCCTTTGTAAGTTCCAAAGGGGGATAATGAATGATAGAAAAAACTGTTGAGTTCATCCCTCATTACTCCCCTTGCATGATATGATTGATGAATGGTCACAGCAAAATTTTCACTAAACTGAGTACACACTCACTATATATTCATATAAATACTGTAATGCAAATAGTTCTAGATTCAGTCTGAGATGCTCTTAAACACTTGCTACATGTATTTTAAGAAATATTTTATAATTTATCTTACTGGTTTTTTGTTAGTTAACTCTTTGAACCCTAGGCATGCATATATGCGTCATTTTCAAACAGCATACCTGTGGAGAGTACACTTGTACTATGCAAACAGTGATGACCCTGATCATAGGGCTCCCTAAGTTTGTCATTTTGACATAAATTGTAAATATCAACCTTAAAATGTCAAAAATGGACTAGACTAAATTGAAAATTAAAACTGTTCATTTGAGGTTTCAGGGATAAATGTATTAATTTTGTTAACTCTTTCCTCCCTGAAACTTTAAATGGACAAATCCGGTTTCCATTTAAGCCTAGTCCATTTCTGAGTTTTAAGATTTTTTTTATCAATGTTTAGCATTATGACAAACAGTGAAGACCCTGATCAGAGGGCTCCTATGAGCCCTCTGATCTGAGTCTTTACTGTTTGCATAGGACAAGTGTACTATTCACATGTACACTGTTTGCAAAGGACGCCAATATGCGGGACTAGGGTTCAAAGGGTTAAGATACAACGAATATTAGTAAGAAATATTTGATTTTGTCTGTAAATAGCTTCTAGCTTATGTTAAGCTATGTTTGTAACACCCGACTATAAATAATTTTTAAAGTTTCTTGTATCTTGTATGGCTACAAGGTCTAGGATGAGCTCAAAACTTGAGCCTGAAATCAGACCACTTTGTCAACAGATATCTGTTAGAAAAGGCTTTATTGCAGTATTTTTTACTCTCTTGTGTGTACAAAATTGAATGTTACTAATAATTTTATTGAATTTTGTTAAACTATATACATGTATAACCATTAGTTCTTGGATGAGCTAGAATTAGGATTATGTGTGAAATAGGACCAACTGATAAAGAGTTGGTAGGGATGTTTTGAAAATGTCATATTTAACCCTTTCCCACATAGCATATCTTTAGTATTGAATATAGATGTCCACTTAAAGCAGGTTGAAAGTAAAGCAGAATGCGCTTTAAGCGCATTCTGCTTTACTTTCAGCCTGCTTTAAGCTATCATCTGCTAGAATATAGAAAATATTTTGTATTATACATATTTATGAATGTATAAATTGGAACTATTTTCTTCAAGGCAAGAATAAACTGAATGCGCTAAAAGGCGCTTCTATGGGGGAAAGGGTTAACAGTGTTTACACTGTTTAATGAATTTTGATTTTACTGTACACAATATATTATATAACCTCTTGGATAAATTTATACAGGAAAACCTCTCTTTTTATAGCGACCAATGAATTAAGTTTATCATATTGTATTTAAGGCAGGTGGCTGCTTAAAGCGAGTTGAAAGTAAAACAGAAAGATCTTGTAGATGCTTGCTGTTTTTACTTTCACCTAACTTTAACCCTTTGAGCCCTAGTCCCGCATATAGGCGTCCTTTTCAAACAGTGTACATGTGAATTGTACACTTGTCCTGTGCAAACAGTGAAGACCCAGATCAGAGGGCTCCGAAAGGAGCCCTCTGATCAGGTTCTTCACTGTTTGTCATAATGCCAAAAATGGACCAAAACAACCCTTAAAAGCCAGAAATGGACTAGACTTAAATCGAAACTGGAATTGTCCATTTAAAGTTTCAGGGAGGAAAGAGTTAAGCTGTCACCTGTCTTTAATACATCGAATTAGCATTCTTATTAGTGGTCATAATTGAGAGACTTTGCTGTAAATTGGGAACAATCTGATTATTGTGCTAAGAATTAGTTGCTTTTGAAATACCTGTCATGCTATAATAAGTCATATTCCTGAACTGTTTACCATCAGAGCTCCAGATAAGAGGGAGTAAACTGAACAAATCCAACATTTTATCACTCATTTCAGCACCAAATGATTAATCCTTTGGTAATCACCTCGAAGAGACAATTCTAATGAGTAGTGACACCATAGGGTTTAATGCAGAGATTAAAAGATCTAAGTTGAAATACTATATAGGACCCCACTTATCTGGAGCTCTGAGTTATGTCTACTAATTTGAATGGGGTTAGATTAAACTTGGACAAATTTTACATTATCTTAAGTTCTTAGATGATCAAGTTTAATTATGGGTGTAATCAAGGCAATGGGTTAAGAACTACCATCCCTCATGTGTTGAAAACACCACATTTAACTCATTACCCCATAAATACGCCTTTTTATGCCCTTAATTTATTTATCATCCAACTTCATAAATTCATGAATACACGTGTATTCACTACAAGCAATATTTTGCATATCCTAGTAGATCATAGTTTAAAGCAGGTTAAAGTAAAGCAGAATGTGCTTAAGGCACATTCTGCTTTACTTTCAACCTGCTTTAAGTGGGCACCTATATTCAAATCTAAAAATAGGCTATGGGGTAATGGCTTAACAGTGTCTACACTCTACAACCTAGTGGATACAGTTTGGAATAAATTAATTTCTATTTAAATGCACATAATGTATACTATTTAAATTCTTTGATGAAAAGTTAAATTTGGGAGAAATGTGACCATTAGGTCAAGAGTTATCTGCGAGTCTCCCCCACCTGTAATTAGCTGGACATCGCGATATGACTGAAATACTGTTAAAAGTGATGTAAAATCATAACAAAAGAGTTCTCTGCTCTTGATTTTCTCAGATTACTTGGACAAACTATATAATTACATCTACCATATACATGTATGACTATATATTTGTAAGTTCTTGAATATCAACTCTTTCCCCCATAGAAGTTTAATTTATTCCTCGACTGAAGAAAATAGTTCCAATTTATACAGTCATGAACATGTAACAAAAGAAATACTTTCTATATTGTCCTTTTGTAATTGCCCCAGGTCTGATATTTGCTATATTCTAGCAGATGGTAGCTTAAAACAGACTGAAAGTAAATCAGAATGTGTCTTATGAGTATTTGCATATTCTGCTTTACTTTCAACCTGCTTTAACCCTTTCCCCAATAGAAGCGCCTTTTAGCGGATATAACTTATTCATCCGCTGAAGAAAGAAGTTCCAATTTAATCAGTAATGAATATGTATTATGGGGAATATTTTCTATATTATAGCACATGATAGCTTAAAGCATTCTGCTTTACTTTCAACCTGCTTTAAGTAGTCACCTATCTTAAGTACTAGAAATAGGCTATCAGGTAAAGGGTTAAGGATATAGAAAATATTTCTTCTGATACATATTCTTGGCTGTATAAATTGGAACTATTTTCTTCAGTGGAGGAATAAATAGAGGCGTAAAAAGGCGTTTTTAAGTGGTAATGGGTTAAGTGGTCACCTGCCTTCAAAACTAGAAACAAGTTATGGGGTAAAGGGTCAATTAACTGGACATTCCCTAAGGTTGTTCTATTCTGAATCCTACTGTAATACTGTGTTTTAATTTTAATACCCTTGCAAGATTTTGTTGGGGACAATTGTGTTTACCCTGTCTCACTGGGGGCCAGTATTACGATGAAGTGTTTTGCTACCACAACTTATATGGGTATTAGAACAGATTTGTATTGCTACGAGTATTGCCCTTTAATTTCTCTATCTAATCCTGTCTTGTGACATCTCTTTGGAATCGTCTTGAAAAGACGATTCCAAAGAGATGTCATGAGACAAGATTAGATGGAGAAATCAATAATAATGGAGACTTTTAAAATCTGACTTACAACAACATTTGTCGTACAAAGTTTTATGAAACGGGCCTAGCAGTGTAAAGGTGAAAAAAAAGTATATGAGCCGTGTCACTAGAAAACTGACTTATTGCATTGCAAACAGTGTAGATCAAAGATGCAACGACTGGTCTTGATCTACACTGTTTGATACCCACATGCATCTTAGAAGCATTTTATGGAACTGTATTATATACAGTTTTTGGCATTGTAGACCAAACTCAGATACAGAGTGAGAACTTAGTTGTATAATTTTGCAATGTAATATGGCTGGTTTTGTCATGGCACGGCTCATTATGTAATGCTAATTTCATGTTTTGTTATTCTTTAACCCTTTATGACAGCTTTCTTACTCAATCACGATTCATTACCCCATAAATACAATGTATGCCCTTATATGCCTTTTAATTTATTCCTCCACTAAAGTAAATACAGTAAAACCTCGCTATTACGACCACTTAAACGAAGGCTAATTAATTGTATAATAGAGAGGTGGCAGCTTAAAGCAAGGTGAAAGTGAAACAGAAAGCTCCTACAGGAGCTTTCTGTTTCACTGTCACCTTGCTTTAAGCGGTCACCTATCCTAAACATCCAAATAATTAACAAAATTTAGTGGTCGTAATAGGGAGGTTTTACTGTAGTTCCCTTTTGTACAGTCATGAATATCATCGCAATATATAAGACATTATAAAGTTTCCATATCCTAGTAGATGGTGGCTTTACCATAGCCTGTTTCTATATTTGAAGACAGGTTACCATTTAACCCATTACCCCATAGCCTGTTGGACTAAAGTTGAACAAGGGCAAATCTTTGATAAATGGTAAACAAGAGGGTCATGGCCCTAAATTCGCTCACCTGAGGACAGTGTACCTAAGTTGACTGGGCAAGACAACATTTTAATATAACTATAAATGGAGTTATCTTCCGAACAAGAAAACATGACGAAAGGGAATTTTGTTGCCAAGCTTATGACCCTTATCCATGACACATCCTCCTATCAAGCTATTTCCATAACCGGTATATGATATTTATTTCACTAGCCGTCAGCAGAACTGGAGTTATTTTCCTGACAATAAAATATGACAAAGGGGAAAAACAAAATATTGCTGCCCTTCAGTTTCTTTCCATACATGAAATTTCATTACAATAGCATCAGTAGAACTGGAGTTGTCTTCCGGACAAGAAAATATCACAAAGGGAAATAACTCCAAAAATAATAATGTCAGAGTTATGGCCCTTGCAAATGGCACTTCCTCTCATTAGGCTCTTTCCAAATATGCAATTTCATTTTACCTATTACCCCATAGCCCGTTTCTAGTTTTGAAAATAGGTGGCCACCTAAGCAGGTAGAAAGTAAAGTAGAATGTGCCTTAAGGCACACTCTGCTTTACTTTCAAACTGATTTAAGCGACCATCTACTAGGATATAGAAAATTATTTCTTATCTTACATTTTCATGACTGTATAAAGTGGAAATATTTTCTTCAGTGGAGGAATAAATTAAAGGCGTAAAAATGCATATTTATGGGGTAATGGGTTAACAAACATCAGTATTTATGGAATTATCTCCTGGACAAGAAAAAATGACAAGATATACAGATAACTCTGACAAAACCAATATTAAACATATGTATAAATATGGGATAAGACATAATTACATAACTGTCAGTGGATCACTTCCGGATCCTGTTTCTCTAAGTATGAAGCAGACTGAACCATTTCTAAACTTTAGCAGACAACATATTCAGCAGACACCACCAGTTCTGTTGGTCAGTAAGTTTTTTTAAGTTTTCATTGAAAATATCTATTTTTAGCTCTGGTGACCTAGATATGCAACCGACCAGAACCATTTGAACAAAAAAGGTACTGGACATCTAGAAGTGTCACCATGCCAAATATCTAAGCTCTGGCCATATTAGTTTCAGAGGAGAAGACGTTTGAAAATTTCACTATATAACTCTATGTAAAACTGTGACCCCCCATGCGGGGCCAATTTTGACCCCAGGGGCATAATTTGAACAAACTTGATAGAGGACCTGTAGATAATACTATGTGCCAAATATCTAAGCTCTTGCCCTTGTAGTTTCAGACAAGAAGATTTTTTAAGATTTCCTTATTTTTTCACTTTGGTTGCCATGGCAACCAGAGTTCTACATTGTTTTTGATTCTTTGAACAAACTTGAAAGACCTTGACCCAAGGAACATTCCTGTAAAGTTTGGTTGAAATCTGTCAAGCGGTATAGGAGGAGATGTCATTTGAATAAATTCTTAACGACGACGCACGACGACGGACACAGGGCCATCCCAATAGCTCACCTTGAGCCTTTGGCTCAGGTGAGCTAAACGCGATGAAAAGATTGAGAGAAAAGTTTCTTATACAGCACTCCCTCTCTACAATGACAACAAGTCGAAGAGAAGAATTGTGTGCGTTGTTCCAAGGGAGTCGTTATAGAGAGGGAAATTGGCTTACATTTCCAAACAGCTTGAATCCAGATCAGAAGCCGGGTAATGCAGCGTCTGATCTGGATTCAAGCTGTTTGTCACTTACGTTTTTTTCTGTCAAAATGTCCATTATGCGATTTTGAGAAAAACAGCAGACAACAGTTTTAAGCAGACGACATTGCAGCCGTGTATAGGTTCGACATAATTGTCTTGTTTAGGGCAAGACCGGCAAGGGTCGTTGTAAGGAGGGAGTCGTTGTTTGGAGGGCTGTTGTACAGAGGGAGTTCTGTACATGTAATTATCTTTCTTAATTGCAGAGAATCATCAGGCACATTCTGCTTGACTTTCAGCCTGCTATAAGCTACCATCTGCTAGATTTGAGTAAATATTTCTACTGATATATATCCATGACTGTACAAATTGAAACTATTTTCTTCAATGGAGGAATAAATTAAAGGCGTATTTATGCGGGAAAGGCTTAAAGCAGGCTTTTTCTTCCCATGGAAAAAATATTCTTCCGGAAGGCCTTTAACCCACCCACTTCCAAGTTTGACAGCACTAATTAAATACAGCAGCAAAAACTTTTGACCCAGAGCTGATGCTGCGTAAAGGGTAATGGTCAAAGCAGGCTGAAAGTAAAGCAGAATGTGCCTAAAGTGTATTTTGCTTTATTTTCAACCTGCTTTTTGGTCACCTGTCTTCAAAACTAGAAACAGAATGGGGTAATGGGTTAACACATCATCATTATCTTGTTTAGTTTATACAGGTCAAAAGATTAATCCTTAAACAAGGGTGAGGCCTGTCTGCCTGTCGAGGAGCGTAGTCTTCCTTTCCACTTCTAGCGATCCTGTGGTTGGGTAGATTCCATCTCGAGAGATGCACTACCAAACATCACAAGGTCAATCCAGGATAGTTTTGACCTTTTGATGCATGATCGTGCATCTCTCGAGATGGAATCTACCGAACCACAGGATCACCATATAGCATTAGATTTCAAATACTATTATCCTTATTTCTCATCTAAATCCTATGACTGATGTAACCAATCAAAGAGCCTAATGAGTCATCACAATATACAGTGAAACCTCTCTAAACCTGGTTCCCCTTTCATAAAACTTTGTACGACAAAAACGGGCGTAAGTCAAAACTTTAAAATACATTTATTTTCTTATTTCTCTATCTAATCCTGTCTTGTTACATCTCTTTGGAATCGTCTTTTCAAGACGATTCCAAAAAGATGTGACAGGACAGGATTAGATGGGGGAAATAAATAACAATTGAGACTTTTATAATCTGACTTACGACAACATTTGTCGTACAAAGTTTTATGAAACGCGCCCCTGACACTTAACTACATTTCATAACTTCATTCCATTGCATTTAGTTTCATTTAACCCTTAGCCCGCCAAATAAATTGTCGTCTGCTATATTTCTCGTCTGCTTCAAGTTTCAAAGTGCTTCAAAGTTGCTCAAAATTGCTGAAAATGTTGTCCGAGTGTCAAACAGCTTGGATCCGGATGAGACGCCGAGTTACTCGGCGTCTCATCCGGATCCAAGCTGTTTGCATATGGAGCTATAGTCGTGAGTGGCAGGCTAAGGGTTAACTCTTTGCATGCTAGCGGAAGATATGTCCCACAGTGATTACCTCTGCAAACAGTTTGGATCTAGATGAGATGCCGCATAATGAGGCGTCTCATCAGGATCCAAACTGTTTGACTATCTGACCCTGTTTTAAAAAGAAATTTAGAAAATTCTATTCTAGAACAACAGCAGACAACAATTAATGTTGCAGAAATAATTACCCAGCATGCTAAGAGTTAGCTAAGATATACCTGCCATATAGTGATTATCTCTGCAAACAGATTGGATCCAAATGAGACGCCGCGTAACGCGACGTCTCATCAGGATCCAATATGTTTGCCATTCTGCCATTGAATTTAAAAGAAATTTTGAAAAATTGTAATTTTAGAACAAAAGCAGACGACAATTGTAAAACTTATCCAGCATGGTTAAGAGTTTAATAGGAAATAACAACATCATCATCAATGAAGCTGACTAACATGAAAATGTTTCATCATTCATTGAACGACAATATTTTGACACATTTTCAAGCTGGATATCAAATAAAGTCTAAGACAATAACTTTGTTCCATAAAAATGGATATTTATTGGTAACATAAAATTGTATCATTCAAAAACAATTGGGCTCTGAATCACAAAATAATTACTCCGTGGCTCAATATAATACAGTCGAACTTCTATATCTCGAACTCGCTTAATTCCAACTATCCGATAGTTCAACACATGAACTGCATTATTTCATGCTCGGATAAGTCGAACATACCCATATTTCAAAGTTAAAACGTGGCTAAGCCATGTTTTAACTTTGAAATACGGGTATCTTCGACAAAACCGACTTCGAGATATCGAAGTTGAACTATAGCTAACAAGCGTCTAGATGTTAGCACTCACTGTTAACCAATTACCCCATAGACTATTTCTAGTATTGAATATAGGTGTCCACTTAAAGCAGGTTGAAAGTAAAGCAGAATGCGCCTTAATTTGCTTTAAGCTATCATCCGGTAGAAAATAGAAACATTTTTATGTTACATATTCATGACTATTAATTGGAAATACAGTAGAACCTCGCTATTACGACCACTAAATTATGTTAATTATTAGGGTGTTTACGATAGGTGACCGCTTAAAGCAAGGTGACAGTGAAACAGAAAGCTCCTATAGGAGCTTTCTGTTTCACTGTCACCTTGCTTTAAGCTGTCACCTGTCTATTATACACTCAATTAGCCTTCGTTTTAGTGGTCGTAATAGCGAGGTTTTACTGTATTGTCTTTAATAGAGGAATAAATAAAAGGCGTAAAAAAGAGATATTTATGGGGTAATGGGTTAAAGTAAAATAAAGCATATCAGAGCACCAGATAAGGGTAGTTTTTCAAAATCTAAAATCTTTATTTCTGAATTAAACCCTATGGTGTCACTACTCATTAGAAACGTCTCTTCGAGACGATTCTAATGAGTAGTAACATCATAGGATTTGGGGCTAAAAATAGTGAGAAAATGTGGGATTTGTTGAAAAAACTACCTCTTATCTGGAGCCCTGGCATCTATATCTCTGAACATGAGTTACTCTTTAACCCATTCATGCACAAATTATTCAGGATGTTTTTACCCCTACACTGACTAATTATCGTCTGCTTCATTATTGTTGTCTGCAAGTCATCTTTCAAAGTTAGATAAGGCAATATGACTTAATAAACATGATAAGAGTGTCAAACAGTTTGGGTCCTGATCAGACCCTGCATTACGCTGCATCTGATCAGGACCCAAACTGTTTGCAAACAGGCTTCAAAGCGTCATTGAGAGTGAAACGGTTAATGCTAAGGGCAAGGAATTAACCCATTACCCTATAGCCTGTTTCTAGTATTCAATATAGGCGTCCACTTAAAGCAGGTTGAAAGTAAAGCAGAATGTGCCTTAAGGCACATTCTGCTTTACTTTCAGCCTGCTTTAAGCTATCATCTGCTAGAATATAGAACATATTTCTTATGATACATATTCATATCTGTATATATTGGAACTATTTTCACAAGTGGAGGAATAAATTAGAGGCGTCAAAAGGCGTATTTATTGGGTAATGGGTTAAAAATGCAGACAGCTCCTATAAACAATCAATCATGCATTATCCCTTTCACTGCCAAGGCTACAACAATGACATTTGCAAACAGTCTGGATCCTGATCAGACACTGCATAACACCGCATCTGATCATAATCCAAACTGTTTGACACTCATATCAATGTTTCCTATAATCAATAACGCATAAAATTCCAAAGTTTTAAAGTAAGAGTAGACAAAAAATATAATCAGTGGATAATGATTATGGAAGTGACTGTGTTGGCCATATATGAAAGGGTTAAGCTGACACCAGCACATTTGATACAGAGATGGGTTATTATGTTAAGTAATTAACAAATTAATTATTTGTTTAACCCATTACCAAAAAAAAGGCTTTTTTACGCCTTTAACTTATTCCTCCACTGAAGGAAATAGTTCCAATTGATACAGTCATTAATTTGTATCAAAAGATATATTTTCTATACTCTTGAAGATGGTAGCTTCAAGCAGGTTGGGAGTAAGCAGAATGCGCCTTAACCCATTACCCCATAAATACGCATTTTTACGCCTTTTATTTATTTCTTCACTGAAGAAAATAGTTCTAATTTATACAGTCATGAATATATATCATAAGAAATCATTTCTATTTTCTAGAAGATGGTAGTTTAAAGCAGGTTGAAAGTAAAGGATAATGCGCCTTAAGGCGCATTCTGCTTCACTTTCAACCTGCTTTAAGTGGTCACCTATCTTCAATACTAGAAACAGGCTATGGGGTAATGGGTTAAGGTGCATTCTGCTTTACTTTCAATCTGCTTTAAGAAGCAGCCTATTTTCAAAACTAGAAACAGGCTATGGGGTAAAGGGTTAAATTATAAAAATGGAGAAAAGAATGAAAAGACAGATCAAAACCAAAATTGGGCTTGAAGCTAACCATTTTACATAAACTATGACACATTACAATTGTATACAATTTACCTGTAGAATTAAAAAATACAACAATTAATTCAAATTTTGACCACTGATTAAACGATATTACAACTAGATGTACATATGTACTTTGTACAGAGACACTACATAAAATGATTGATAGATATCCTCACAGTTGATATCATCACTAGTGATGATATCATTTTTTGTGACGTCACGTCACAATATCTTTAGTAACGTTGTGCGTAAACAATTACGGTAATTTTGTGTGCTTTTCTGTAAAAACTTCATTAAAATGTATATAATAAATAGAATAATCAATTCCTTTGAATAGATATGAAAAATATATCACTCGAATCAGAGCTCTAGATAAGGGGAGTGTTTCAAAAAATAAAATCTTTATTTCTGCATAAAACCCTATGGTATCACTACTCATCAGAATCGTCTCAAAGAGACCATTCTATTGAGTAGTGACACCATAGGATTTGGTGCTAAAATGAGTGAAAAAATGTTGGATATGGTCAGTTTACACCCTCTTATCTAGAGCCCTGTGGAATGGGTTGTTATCTGAAGATTCTAATGAGTAGTGACACCATGGGATTTGGTGCTAAAATGAGTGAAAAAATGTTGGATTTGTTTAGTTTACTGCCTGTTATCTGGAGCCTTGTAATGCAGTGTTTAACCATCAGTCATAGTAGGATGAGCTGCTAGTGCCAGTTAGTGCTTGTAGCATGCTAGAAAACAATGATGTCGCCTTCTAGATAAAGTGTCAGAGTACATTTATTTCAAAAACTAAAATCTTTATTTCTGCTTGAAACCCTGTGGTGTCACTACTCATTAGAATCGTCTCAAAGAGACGATTCTAATGAGTTTTACACTATGGGATTTGGTGCTGAAATGATAATGTGAGTACATTGTATTTCAAAAACTTAAACCTTTATTTCTGCTTGAAACCCTGTGGTGTCACTACTCATTAGAATTGTCTCGAAGAGACGATTCTAATGAGTAATAACACCATGGAATTCAGTGCTAAAATGAGTGAGAAAATGTTGGATTTGTTTTGTTTACTGCCTGTTATCTGGAGTTTTGTAATGCTGTGTTTCGCCATCAGTCATAGTAGGATGAGCTGCCAGTGCCAGTTAGTGCCTGTAGCATGCTAGAAATCAATGATGTCGTCTTCATTTTCTTCATCTTTGAGCCAGCTTCTCGTGCCTTCTCATATTCCCCAAGATTTCTCCAGATTGCTGACAATGTTGAATAGCAGCTTGAAGAGCCAATATACTCGGCTAGTCTTTCTACCTTTGGCAACATATCTCTAAAGTCTTTCCCACTCTGCTGCTTCATATATGCATTGTGAAGTTTCAAATACAAACTAAACAGCTGCATCAGACCTTCAGATAGGTATAACGGACTGCTATAAGACGTCATGACAAACTGATCCCCAGTCAGGTCGTTCAGAGTGTCAAGATAGTATCTTAAACACTTTGTTATAGCTCGATCTTTTCCTAGTTGTCTAAGAACAGTCTCAACATTGGTTGGGAAAAATAGGTCATTATTCTGAACTTTAAAGGTAGCATCAACGAGAGTATCAGGAAGTTCCTCTGTGCATTCTGGACCAAACACCTCTCGTATATTGATTGTAGCTCTTCCCTCATGTACATCCCGTGTAATGAGTGTACCATTGCATAGATCCATGTACAGTGCTAGACACCAGATATAGCCATAATGAAGGTTTGACAAGGCACTACACATAATTGTACCTTCTGGTACTACCTCTCCACAAAACCTCTCAATCTCATTCTTTATATGGCTCACTAAAAGGGCAGCATCAGCAAAGTTGGCGAGGGTAGTGGAGTCTGAGAGAACTGAGGCAAAGGATGGCAGTGCCCTATGGAAGAAGAATGACTCAGCTCGCCTGTCCTGATCATTGGTGAAGATATCTTCTATGATACTGTCAAGAAACGGTCCTACCTCGGATGTAGTTATATCATAGTGGTCCAGGAAAAAGTATAAACCAACGAATGGCTGATTACAGTAACTCTTCACCGTATTGTAGACAGCAAGAGCAAGTGACTTTGAAATGGATGTGAGGAGATTTTTGGTTTGTATAAAGTAGTGAGGAATGTACTCATTTTCTAGTCCTTTGGCCAAATTCTGCAACATTCTAAGAAAGCAGGAGGCTGGCTGCTTCTCCCAAATAACAGCTTCAATATTCTCAACAGCATGGAGAAAAATACTCTGTGCTATACAGTATGGCAGTGGTGCATCTTGGGTAATTGTAGTCAGGTACAATTGGAGAAACCCAAAACAGTTTCTCTGTGTGACTGATATCATTTGAAATAGCCGTTTCTCAGCAGCTGCAAAGGATATAACCCAGGTTAGATCATCAACAGAATCAGCTGACTGGAAGTTACAGGTGATCTCGTTGAGCTGTTCAGTGGCTAACACAGGTACGACATGGCAGCCCGTAGTCACAATGTCTGTAACGACTGAGTCTGTCAGCCAGCCTGCTCCTCGCTGTCGGCTAATCCATTCAGCTGCTTTATCTGGCCATCTACACCTGAAGGCAATGACAGGGTACACATCTATGTCATTGAAGTTACCCTGCAACACTGGAAAGGAATCTAAAATTCTACCTACACCCACTGAACAAGTTTTCAGGTAACCGTCGGCAGACAGGAAGGTTTTCCAGAACTGTTTGTTGCTAGGTACAAGCCTCATTTCTCCAAAATTATCTCGGTTTTTATGTTCGCAAACCAGGTCTAAGCGATTTGCGTTTTTAGGATTGAAAACCACCCTGGAGTCAGTTGGTGAGCAGAATATGATAATGGTTGGATCAATTGTCATTTTCTTTGATTTCTTTTCAGTCGATTCTGGAAAATATGCGTCAACTTCAGGCATGAAGCTTTCAATTTCGCTGACACATGACTCTACCTTACATATAAGCTTGCCCATCATCTCATATACAAACTGTTGGTTCTCCTCTCTCCCCGGGGCGAGGACATCTATAGCATCCTCACTATGACTTGTGATATAGTTCAGTAGAAATAAACCTTTCAGGAATGAGTTGCAGTGTATGGGTAGAAGTTTATCTGAGAGTTCCTCTAATGACTGGGCAAATGACCTTTGTTGGTGTAAGTTTTCTGCCTTGTTGTTTATACCTGAAATAAAACAACAGTGTATGGGTACAGTGCTCACTCCCTACAACGTACCACTCTCCCTATAAAGACCCTCCCAACAATGGCTCCCTCCTTACAATGACCCTTGCTGCCATTCCCAAAACAAGACATTTATGTGTAACACTTTAACTGTTGCAATATCGTCTGCTTAAAATTGTCATCTGCTCTTTTTTCTCAGTTACAATATTTATTGGACATTTTGATATATAAAATATAATGATGGTCACAAACAGTTAAAGTAAATCCAGATCAGACTGCGGGTAACAAGGCGTCTGATCTGGATTCAAGCTGTTTGCAAATGTAAGTCAAATTTTAATTTCCCCTCCCTGTGACACCTCCCCATAACAATGTACACAACCTTTGTCTCCCATTGGGTGTTGTTGTAGAGAAGGAGCACTGTAGTAATTTGTTTGGGAGTTCATTGCATCAGTGGACATACAGTGGAGAATCTGTTATTCTTTCCCGTTTAAACGCAAACGTACGCAAACGCAAAGCACTAAAACGTAGAAAAGAACAACTTTTGGACAATTCTGATAATTCTTGTTTATCTTGGTGGCAAACAGTTTGGAGCCTGATCAGACGCCAGGTTACCCGGCGTCTACCGGCGTCTGATCTGGCTCCAAACTGTTTGCACTGCAAATAATAGTTTTAGCGTAAACGCGTTTATTGGGAAAGAATAACAGATTCTCCACTGTACATGTTTTGCTGATGTTTTAGTGTTTGAAGCATTTTTGTACCCAGTGCTTCAGATAAGAGGGAGTAAACTGAACAATTCCAACATTTTCTCACTCATTTCAGCATCAAATCCTATGGTGTTACTACCCATTAGAATAGCCTTGAAGAGACGATTCTAATGAGTATTGACAGCATTTAGTTAAATGCAGAAATAAAGATTCTAGTTTTTGAAATACTTCCCTTATCTGGACCTCTGAGTTATTCTTCATTAAAAACTGACAAGTTTGAGGCTGTTCCAGTAGAATCCTTTAGGATACCAGTGATTGAGATCTTGCAAATTTGTTTGCAAATTTAGATATACTTGTATCCCAAGCAAAATCTGTTAAAATGATTCCTTAAGTCTTAAGAATGCTAATCATGATATGATTAGTATATGCAGACAGTTTTGATCCAAAGACATGATGCAGCCATGGAGGAAACAAATGTTGAAACTATTTCAGTTATAATTACTTTCCCTTATCTGGTACATTGAAGAAGGTGTTATTCTGTCCCATGTAAACACAAAAGAAATGCAAAAGTATTGTAATAAAACGTAGAAAATAACAACTTTTTGATAATTCTAACAATTCATTTTATTCTGAATGGCAAACAGTTTGGAGCCTGATCAGATGCCGGGTTACCCGGCATCTGATCTGGCTCCAAACTGTTTGCAATTGACATAACTGTTTAAGAACAAACACATATTTGGAAATAATAATGTCCCCTCCATTGTATGAGGAACAGGTCAAAGTGTGATACCGTATATAGCTGGTATTTTCTGCGGGGTAGAAATTTCTGCCATTCTGCGGTTCCATTATTGAATCGCAGAAAAAAAAAGGCAGAATTATTTTACCATACTATTTTATCACGTAAAAAAAATTAATAATCCTTTAGTAAGCTTATTCGATAAGTGATCGGTCTTTGCACTCACTCTGACATTTGTTGCTTTTCAGACCATTACTATAACAACAGAATATACTCACTCGACAACCTAGACCATTAAATTTTTGTTGTTATTTGTTTCTATCAAATTCCCTTTTATTCGATGCTGTAAAAACCCTAACAAATCTTATTTACCATGACAAAGTAAGTTTAGAGTGAATAAGTCCAAGGTACTCAGAATACAACAAAAGCAGGTATGTATAATTTAAGGTAATTATCAGTCCAAGCTGTTTGATGTTAGTGTTGCCGGGTGAGGTCGCGCAAGGTATATTTTTTATGGTAATTAAAGATGTAATTCATGTTTATAAACATACTTGTTCAGATATTTATCGTATTTGTTTCACATTTAAGCCAAATTTCAAATTATCTACATACCCGCTACTATATACATGAAAAGCCTATTTTAGGACTAGGTTTTAGCCCATATCAGTACAGTGAAGCTTACGTACATGCAAACAACAGTGAGCCTGTAGGTAAAATAGCTTTTATAATTCACCCTGTTTTTTCATAAAATCGCAAAATATTATGGCAGCAGAAAATAGCAGCTATACGATAAGACATTTAACCCCTTCACTGCCATGACAGGAGAGTGATCTTATTTGTTCGTTATCGTCCGTTTCTGCCATCTATGGGTTAATTGGATGCCCTTGAGAGAGTGGAGCGGATACAGAAAACCTGGGTGTGATGCCCTAATCTTAGAATCAACAGATTTCTCTGGTTATTTTAGATACCACTGACGGGGCTGCCATAAGTTGACATAAAAAATCCTAACATTTTCAAATATGCATTTTTCAAGTGCGATTTTACGAATCGTACATTTACCCCATAGCCTTTTTCTTGTTTTGCTGACATGCGACTACTTAAAGCAGGCTGTAAGTAAAGCAGAATGCGCCTTAGGGCGCATTCTGCTTTACTTTCAGCCTGCTTTAAGCTACCATGTAGTGGAAAAAAATCCGGAGATTTAGGAAAAATCCGGCGAAATGGCAGCCCTGCACTGATACATTGGACCTCAGTTATAATGAATTCTCATCTGAAGGACTTGGTCAGGCGGGGAAGGAACTCACGACCCCTGGCATTGTAGTAGAGTTTTCTACGACTCGACCACCTCCACAGGTTGAAGAGAGCTCTACTGGGATATACTTTTCCTGAAAGTTGGTAGCTTAAAGTAAGGCTTTACTAGCAACCTGCTTTAAGTGGCCACCTGTTTTCAAAATTAGATTAAACTTTTTTACTCATTTTGGAAATCCAATACAGGATTCAGCGACCAGCAATTGAAATTTCCATTGCCACACAAATATTATAATGATGATTTTTGATAAAAACCAGGGAGTGGGCCTCTATAAGCACATGTACTTGACACATAGATCTAGATCTATAACCAAATAAACAAGAGCCCCATGGGGCATTATCGCTCACCTGAGAATAACTGACAAAATGGAGATAATTATTTATGTCCAGGAAGGGGTTATTTTTTACCAGAGGGGCATAATTTGAACAATCTTGTAAGAGAACCTGTAGATGATGCTATGTGCCAAATATCTAAGATCAGGGTAGTAGGGTTTTAGACAAGAAGATTTTGTAAGTTTCCATTGGAAAAAAAATCTATTTTTAGCTCCTGTGACCTACATATACAACAGACTGAAACCAGTTGAACAAAATAGGTAAAGGATATCTAGAAGTGTCACCATGCTGAATATCAAAGCTCTGGCCATATTAGTTTCAGAGAAGAAGACGTTTGAAAATTTCACTATATAACTCTATGTAAAACTGTGACCCCCGCGACAGGGCCAATTTTGACCCAACGGGCATAATTTGAAGAAACTTGATAGAGGACCTGTAGGTGATGCTATGTGCCAAATATCTAAGCTGGTCCTTGTAGTTTTTGACAAGAAGATTTTTTAAGTTTTCATTGAAAAAATATCTATTTTTAGCTCCTGTGACCTAGTAATGCAACCGACCAGAACCATTTGAACAATTTTGGTACAGGACTTCTAGAAGTGCAACCATGCCAAATATCAAGGCTCTGGCCATATCAGTTTCAGAGAAGAAGACGTTTGAAAATTTCACTATATAACTCTATGTAAAACTGTGACCCCCATGCGGGGCCAATTTTGACCCCAGGGGCATAATTTGAACAAACTTGATAGAGGACCTGTAGATGATGCTATGTGCCAAATATCTTAGCTCTGGCCCTTGCAGTTTTTAACAAGAAGATTTTTTAAGATTTCCTTATTTTTTCACTTTGGTTGCCATGGCAACCAGAGTTCTGCATTGTTTTTAATTCTTTGAACAAATTTGAAAGAACTTGACCCAAGGAACATTTTTGTAAAGTTTGGTTGAATTCTGTCAAGGGGTATAGGAGGAGATGTCATTTGAAGCAATTGTTAACGACAACGCACATACGCATGACGCACGACGACGGACGCCGGACACAGGGCCATCCCAATAGCTCACCTTGAGCCTTTGGCTCAGGTGAGCTAAAAATAAATAAAAAACATTATGCACATTTTCATTATAAATGCTCGTACTGTGGCGTTATTTGACGGAATTTGATGAAATAAAAAGTAGATATTGATAATTTAATCATTTCCCGAGGGTACCACAAGAGAATATCGATGATCTAGTCTATTTTATCATCAGTTTAAGTCGAAAGTTAAGACTACCTGTTCGATTCAATTGTATACCTTGTATTTATAATAGAAGTCAGGGACGTATAATATACGTCCCTGTAGAAGTATTTTTTTTTGGTAATAGATCTAGATCTATGTGTCAAGTACCTGTGTCCACAGGTACTTGACACATACTTTATTATCTATGAACCCCCTCCCCCCTTAAAAAAAAAAAAAATTTTTTTTTTTACTATACTTCTATTATAGATACAAGGTAAACAGCGCAATTCGACACCTAGTCTTTACTATCCACTTAAACTGATGCTAAAATAGACTCGATCGCCGATATTCTCTTGTGGTACCCTCGGGAAAAGATTAATTTATCAATATCTACTTTTTATTTCATCAAATTCCGTCAAATAACGCCACAGTACGTGAATTATAACGAAAATAAGCTTCAAAAAGTTTTATGTCGTTCTCTTGGTACAGAATTTATTGCCCAAAATAAGGGGTAATCTAGTCGGTTTGCACATTTAACGGCCTTTACGGCTGGAACTTTCACCTAATTTCATTAGAGCAAATGCGTTTGTGTCGGAACATGACCCTCTTCACTATCAGCTATATGAAATATACATGTAATTTGGCACGAAATTGACAAGTGAAAGACTCATTTCATTTTCAATGCCATTTTGAATACCGGAATGAATCGAATGAACGGAGCGATCTCATTGGTAAAAATTAAACAGGTAAAGTTTCTTTTAATTTTGCATTCTATGTAAATTATATAAAACTGATAATATTTCATTTAAAGATGATTTATAATATTTGGTGAAAGTTCCAGTGGCATAGGCCATTTATTGTGGACAAATAACAGATCACCCCTACATGTACATTCGTTGCTATGTACCAAGAAAACGACAAAAAACTTTTTGATGCTTATTTTCGTTATAATTCACGTACTGTGGCGTTATTTGACGGAATTTGATGAAATAAAAAGTAGATATTGATAAATTAATCTTTTCCCGAGGGTACCACAAGAGAATATCGGCGATCGAGTCTATTTTAGCATCAGTTTAAGTGGATAGTAAAGACTAGGTGTCGAATTGCGCTGTTTACCTTGTATCTATAATAGAAGTATAGTAAAAAAAAAAAATTTTTTTTTTTTTTTTAAGGGGGGAGAGGGTTCATAGATAATAAAGTATGTGTCAAGTACCTGTGCCTGTGTCTATAAGGGCATATGCCTTTTTTAAAACAACTACAGTACTAGAGTTTTTTCTCATAAAGTGTCAGTTTTTCCTACTTTCTTGTAGATTTTCCTTCCACTTCTCCGGCCTCAAGCTGACATAGTGGGATTCATCTATATGGCCAAGGAACAGTGTTGGAACTTCATCCTCTATGGAAACAGTTTCCTCATCATCTGATAAAATGACATAACAGAAGCAACTTAACCCATTACCCCATAGCCTGTTTCAAGTTTTGAAGATAGTTGACCATTTAAAGCAGTTCGAAAGTAAAGCAGAATGCGCCTTAAGGCACATTCTGCTTTACTTTCAGCCTGCTTTAAGCTATTATCTACTAAGATAAAGAAAAAAATATATGGTACATATTTAAGACTGTATACAAATTAGAACTATTTTCTTCAGTGGAGGAATAAAAAAAAGTCGTAAAAAGGTGTATTTATTGGGTAATGGGTTAAGTAAATGGGAATAGTAGTCATATTTAAAAGTGAACGAGTCTGGTTTAGTGTCCCACATACAGTGTTTCTTGAGCAATAATTAGAATATTTATTGTGTTCATGGCGGTATGAAAAATACACCTGGTCACATTTTTGTATGAACACAATAAATATTTGATTTATTCCTTCATGCAGCGCTTGTGGAGAACAGTTGGACTAAGAGAAAGTAGTCCTAACAAGGCATGGCCTAATTTTATTTTGTTCACAAGGTGATGGACAAAATATTACAGCTAATCAAAGCCAAGTAACCAATGTAATGAAAACAAACCATATAAAATTATAGTTATATGACACACTGACTCTACCAGTATTTTAAAAGTTGAGAAAATTTTAGTAAAGTAACAGACAAACCTGTTGCATTCGACAATATTAGTTAGCATTGAAATACACGTAGCTGATACATGTAGCAGGACTTTACTTTACAATCATACATAACCCAACACTGATGGTACAAGTGGTACCACAGCACTCCCTCTCTACAACAACACCCAATGGGAAACAAATATGTATGTTGTTTGGAGGGAGTCTTGGTAGGGAGGGAAATCGGCTTACATTTGCAAACAGCTTGAATCCAGATCAGATGCCGCGTTATAGAACATGGAAAATATTTCTTATAATATATACTCATGAATGTATAAATTGGAATTATTTTCTTCAGTGGAGGAATAATTTAGAGGGGTAAAAAAGCGTATTAATGGGGAAATGGGTTAACTAATAATTTACACAATTTAGCTGTCATTATAGAGAGGTTTACTGTACTTTACCTGAGAGTTTCTTGTCATTCGTGGGATTTATTACGGTCTCTCCGTGACCAGACACTCCTCCATAAACAACCAACCGACAATTCACTTCTCTTGCAATAGCACTGTGTAAAGAAACATCATTACTCATCATTCATATCATGGAGATTTGAATATTACAAAATATATGTGGACTATGATCATTTACCATTGGAGATATTGTATATGGTCTGGGTGTGCACTGCTTGCAACCACGGTACTTTACACATAGATCTAGATCTATTACAAAAAACAAAAAAACAAAAAAAAAATTTTTTTGCTAGACTTCTATTATGTATCTATATTAGAAGTCTAGTAAAAACAATTTTTTTTTTTTTGGTAATAAATCTAGATCTTTGTGTCAAGTACAGTGGAGAATGTGTTATTCTTTCCCAATAAACGCGTTTACGCTAAAACTATTATTTCAAGTGCAAAAAGTTTGGAGCCAGATCAGACGCCGAGTAACCCGGCGTCTGATCAGGCTCCAAACTGTTTGTCACCATGATAAACATGAAATATCAGAATTGTCCAAAAGTTGTTCTTTCTACGTTTTAGTGCTTTGCGTTTGCGTATGTTTAAATGGGAAAGAATAACAGATTCTCCACTGTATCTGTGCTTGCAGCTGTAGTTGATTAGAAGTTGTAGTTTAAAACTTTGCTCCACAGTGCTCAGTGAAAATCACCTTACTCAACTGACATAAGATACGTACGATATACTACCGTACTTTCAGGCAAGTGGCTACTTAACCATTACCCCATAAATATGCCTATTTACACCTTTAATTTAATCATCCACTTAGGAAAATAGTTCCAACTTATACAGTCATGAATATATGTATCACAAGAAATATTTTCTATATTCTAGAAGATGGTAGCTTAAAACAGGCTGAAAGTAAGGCAGAGTGTGCCTTAAGGCACATTCTGCTTTACTTTCAACCTGCTTTAAGTGGTCACCTATTTTCAAAATTAGAATCAGGCTATGGGGTAATGGGTTAAAGCAAGACAAACAAGATGTGTTTTATGAAACACAGGGACATTATATTAACATATGTTAATATAATGTCCCTGAGAAACACTATGACCTCAGATGTGATAATGACCTCTAAATTTCATTGACCTTTATATGACATGATTCAACTTGTTCTAAACTCAAGAGCTTCTTGACTCAAGTACACATGCCAAATATGAAATTGCTATCACATGTATTTCCAAAAGTTTGGCCAAGGTTAAATCCAGCCTATTTGACCTCTAAATGACCTTGACCTTTGTTACACATGGCCCAAGTTGTACTGAGCTCAAGAGCTTCTTGCGTTGATAAAAAGTGCTAAACATGAAATCTCTATCACATGCAGTCCCAAAATTGTGGCCACGGTTAAAGTTGTGGACAGACAGACAAATAAAACAGACTGACAAGGCAAAACAATATGCCTTAGACTATATTGTGTGGGGGGGAAAAAAATGACAAAAGCAGAAATCCATTCCAAACAGTAAACCGGCCTCTGATCTAAAGCCCTAAACCGTTTGTCACTCAGATTAAAATAAATCATAAGGTATTTCTCAAAATTGCAATTCTATACATTAATTTTAATTGCAACATATTTGCATTTTGTTTGTGGTTAAATGGGAAAAAATAATTTCTCCTCCACTGTAGATCTTAACCCTTTACCTGATATCCTATTTCTAGTACTTAAGATAGGTGACTACTTAAAGCAGGTTGAAAGTAAAGCAGAATGCGCCCTAGGGCGCATTCTGCTTTACTTTCAGCCTGCTTTAAGCTATCGTGTGCTATAATGGTTAAATTGGAACTACTTTCTTCAGCGGATGAATAAATAATATCCGCTAAAAGGCGCTTCTATCGGGGAAAGGGTTAATGTCGAATAAACAGTATCTACTTGTAACCCATTCAACATGGCCTAAGTGTCTTCTACTGAAAAATGTCTTATAATAAAATTCTGACATTGGTCTGGTTTCCTGTATATAACATGAGCATACAACAGTTACAGTTCCACTACTTAGTAACTCTTGTGGGTAATTACATTCCCTTGTGGATCATTTCAATTACCAAAAAGTGAACCAGTCTACTTGGAATTCTGGGTAGTTTAATAAATACTGCTTTATATTAGCAAACAGTGTAGACCTTGTTCAGAGGGCTTCTAAAGGAGCCCTCTGATCTGGCACTACAATGTTTGCAAATGTAAGGAGTATATTTTAAACAAGTCCATGGTGTTGAAAGAGTTGAAGGTATTATACAAATAGGTGTGTTACTAAGAGTCGGGTTAGCACCTCAGAATAATGTGATCCCCCCACTGTCCGTCCTTACTCATGCGTAACAGATAACTCTCCCATGTTTCACCGCTCATAAACATGGCATAGGGAGTCCCATCATCCTGCAAGAGATTAAAATACTACTGTCACAAAGTCATCATTGACTTCATGACATGCATTTTTACCACTCATTTGTTTCCCAAATTGAAGAAAATAGTTTCATTTTATACAGACATGAACATGACTACCAAAATAAATATTTTCTGTATCCTACCAGATGGTAGCTTAAAGCAGACTGAACGTAAAGCAGAATGTTTTAAGTGATCGCCTGTCTTCAAAACTAGTATCAAGCTATTGGGTAAATGGGTAAAACCAGTTTGCCGTCAGTGCAAATTACTTAAACCTAACCAATACAGCATAATGATACAATACCAAACTTATTATCAATAAGTATAGTCAAAAATTAAGGCATTTACAAGAAAAGTGGCTGACTGAAAAAAGAAAAAAAGAAATGAGCTTTCTTATTCATTTCCATCATGCTTTAAGCTTTGACCAATCTTCAAAATCATAAATGAGTAAAGGAGCAATAAAACATGAGTTATGTGAAAATATAAATGAAGCTATCCCAGAGTTCCAGATAAGGGGAGTATTTCAAACAAAAAAGTGATATTTCTGCATTAAACCCTATGGTGTCACTACTCATTAGAATTGTCTCTTCAAGACAATTCTAATGATTATTGACCCCATAGGATTTGGTGCTGAAACATTTGAGAGAAAATGTTGGATTTGTTCAGTTTAAGCCCCCTTATCATCAGTCAGGGTGCTATCCAAATGCACATCTATAGGATAAGTATAGGATCTGTCACGAGTCAGTGTTTAAGACAAGCTGATCTCAAATGAGTCTAGAATTGATATGCTTGCTTAATAACTTTTCTTTTCTAGACGAGTTTGAGATCAGCTTGTCTTAAACATCGACGAGTGACAGATTTTTATCTTACATAACCAAGGATTTTAAGCTATTTTTTAAAGCATTGTGCATTTTTTGGAACCCCGGTAACGTCAAAACACCTTTATAAATATTGAGGTTATAGTGACGTCATCAAATTGATCTCACACATGTTGGAGACAAAGATAATTGTGATCAATTTTGCTATAGAAAACAGGGATAGTTATGTGAGAAATGGATAATCTTACGGCGGATGGATTGTTTCGGAGATATTCTACAGCAGCAAGTCTAAGACTGGTGATGGTGTATTTAAAATCTCCTCTAATTCTCAACTGGTCAATAACCGCTCCAAACAAGCAGTTGCCATCGGGGTAAACATCATGAACCAACAGTTTCTTTTCCTTCAGCCTTTCTCTCAGTTTTAAAATCATCTGACGAAAAGATGCAGCAGTTGAAACCACACCTCCACAGTCTGAAAAGAAATCCACTTTTTGCAGGCAGTTTTCATTTTTTTCTCTTAATATAACCCAGATAGTTATATTAACCCATTACCCCGTAAATATGCCTTTTTATGCCTTTAATTTATTCCTCCCCTAAAAAAAATAGTTGCAATTTATACAGTCATAAAAATCATGCCAGTTGATCTATTAAGGGTTATATATAAGACATTGCTCCCTCCCTACAACAGCCCTCTGAACAACAATTCCCTCTTTACAACAATGCTTGCCGCTTTTCCCTATATAAGACCATTAACTGCTGCAATAGTGTCTGCTTAAAATTGTTGTTTACATTTTTTCTCAAAGTTACGTATTGGAGATTTTGACAGAAGAAACATTAAGTCAAGTAACACATACAGTTTTGAACCCAGATCAGATGCTGGGTTAAGTGGCATCTTATCTGGGTTCAAACTGTTTGCCAATGTAATCTAAGGGTATTAGTTTTCCTTCCCTATAACAACTTCCTCCAAACAACACACACAATCTTTGTCTTCCACTGGGTGTTGTTGTAGGGAGGGAGCACAGTATTTCAATCTTACTTGTACATCGCCCATCTGTGGTCTTTTGGTAAGAATCTTGTCCGTAGTAGTCAAAGCCTCCTTCACTGGAAGATCCCACAGTCCCTCCATGTCCTAATTTCTCGTAGCATTGCATGCAGGGAAAATTTAATTGCACTGATTTCTCTGCCGACTCCAACAATGTCGTCACATCCATTTTCGCCGTTTTTGCCATTTTCGAAATCATTGCGAGCGGTGAATTAATCATCATATCTTTCATGGGGTTTTTATTGGAGCCATCATCGTTGTACTCTTTACCTGTTGATAGAAACTATAGATGTGTCGGGGCAACATGCAGGCACGTAGCTACCTATTACACCGAGAATCCACATTATTTGGTTATTATTTGCAAACAGTTTGGATCCAGATCAGACGCTGCGTAACGCAGCGTCTGATCTGGATCCAAACTGTTTGTCACTCATATTCAACTGTTCTTCAGTAAAAAAAAAAAAAAATATATATAAAATAATAAAAACTTATTTTGACTTTTTTTCGCAGACGATATATTTGAAGCAGACGGCAATTCAGCATGAAAAGGGTTAAGGTACTTTCAATAACCATAAATTCTGAAAGTTTTATCAATTCATAAATTGACTAATTAAAGCAGGTTGAAAGTAAAGCAGAGTGCGTCTTAAGGTGCATTTTGCTATACTTTCAACCTGCTTTTAAAGCTTCCACCTGCTAGGATATAGAAAATATTTCTTATGGTTTATGTTTATGACTGCAGTATAAAATTGAACTATTTTCTTTTGTGGAGAAATAACTTAAACGTGCTAAAAGGCGCTTCTATGGGGGAAAGGGTTAACCTTGCTTTAAGCAGTCACCTGTCACAAACACCTATTAATTAACACAATTTAGTTGTGGTAATAGAGAGGTTTTACTGTAGTCTACTCATTTGAAAGGGACAATTCTAATAACTAGCCACTGCATTAGGTTTGGAGGAGGCATAAGGATTTTAACACATTCAACTCTAGCGACAAGTATACTCGTCATTTACAAACAGTGTACCTGTAAAGATTACACTTGTCACATGCAAACAGTGTAGACCCTGATCAGAGAGCTCCTTAAGGGTCTTCACTGTTTGTCATTTTGAAATATATTATTAAAATTAATCCAAAATAGTCAAAAATGGACTAGACCTATTTTGAAATTGGAAATTTCCATTAAAAGTTTCAGATGTGAATGAGTTAAACTTTGAAATACTCCCCTTATCTGGAGCTCTGACAGAGTGAAACCAGACCCAGAGCTTATAAAGAGTTTTGGTTGAGTCTGAGTGCATTCTCAAGCATTTGATTGGTCAGGCTCAAATCTGACCAATCAAATGCTTGAGAACGATTTCAGACTCAACTCAAAAGCTTTATAAACATGCACCTGACCTGGATTTGATCGAGTATGAAATATTCTCGGGAATGTGTGCTTCTTGACTGTTAAGGCTTCAATCACTTTATCAGTTACAGTTTGGTGTCTAGATACACTCCTATCACAGCTCCATTGACTCCCCCAGCTGTCGTCCATCTCATACGGATCATCAACAGCAACATCCCAGTCAAACAGTGATAAGCCATCAAAGTCAGGAGACGCCATTTCATCATTAAACCCTGGCATGTCGAACTTGGTGTCCAAGCTAATACCAAACTGTCTATATTGGTCATCTTGATCAAAGTGTTCATCATCATCCCGAATGTCTTCACATATCAATATCTCCTTAAAGTCATTTCCTTCATTGTTATCAAGACTATAACTATCAGGCTCTGTCTCTCCATGGTTTTGTAGTGAATGTGTGCGTTCATTGTGATCCTCTTCTACACGCACATCGTTTGTATCTGCATCGGTATTAACTCCACCAGGATCATCATCAACCTCATTAAGTTCATGGTGTTGATCGCCCCCTGCATTATCATTGTCATTTGTGTTTACTACTGCAATGTCAGGGTTGTTTAGATCAGTCTCCTCTTCATTCTTGAAGGATTTCTCATCTTCTTTGTCTTCATCATCTGAAAAGTCATTGTCGTAAACACTCTGAGAACTGGATGTCGATGAATTTCGAGAGTGGCCTCTTCTACTATTTCCAGCATCTTCCATTTTACTATTTCCAGCATCTTCCATTTCGGAATTGATATTCAAAGTCCACTCTGTCTTTCAGTAAACATCTTGACACACCATTTTCCGGGGTCGTATATTTTACCTGAAAAGTAAAGAGAAATAAAATCATCTCAATTCATATATATAGCTCTAACTTGCAGTAACTAAGTCCCTTTATAACTGTTGTGATTTGATTAGTTATACATCTAGGATGTACGGTGGTTTAGTCCCTTTTGCTTCAAAGAGCCACTCTCCTCTGCACTAATTCAAGTTGGTCTATCAGACTGCTGGTGTGGGGTGAGCAGTATTCAACATGGGGCCATATAAGCTACAGCTTTGACTTTTATGTCTGAGAAAACAGCTAGAGTATCTGATTTGCTTTTTAAGTTATGTTGTCAATATGTGTGTGCCAATTGATAGCTCATTAGAGAGTGTCACACCAAAGTATTTGGCTGTGTTTACTGTGTCAAGAGTTGTTATGAAAATTATAGCATGTTGGTATAGGTGGCTAGTGTTTAGTACAAATGTATTTGTAATACTTGGCACTTTATCCCAGGGCTGCCATTTCTCCGGATTTTTCCTAAATCTCCGGATATTTTCCCAGTACATGGTAGCTTAAAGCAGACTGAAAGTAAAGCAGAATGCGCTCTACAGTCTGCTTTAAGTAGTCGCATGTAAACATAACAAGAAAAAGGCTATGGGGTAAAGGTATGATTCGTAAAAACGCACTTGAAAAATGCAAATTTGGAAATCTTAGGATTTTTCATGTCAACTTATTGCAGCCCTGATATCCCGTGGCACTTTCAGTAAGAGACAGATAGATGGCTGTTTCATCTGCCAACAACCTCACTGTAGAAGACTGGACATTTGGATGAATGTTTGGACTATATAATTGTAGGATGTGTGCAAGAAGAAAACCAGGGCTGCCATTTCCCCGGATTTTTCCTAAATCTTCGGATTTTTTTTCTAGTACATGGTAGCTTAAAGTAGGCTGTAAGTAAAGCAGAATGCGCTTTAGGCGCATTCTGCTTTACTTCCAGCCTGCTTTAAGCAGCCGCGTGTCAACACAACTAGACACAGGCGATGTGGTAAAGGTAAAATCGCACTTGAAAAAAGCAAATTTGGAATCTTAGGATTTTTTATGTCAACTTATGGCAGCCCTGGAAAACAAGTAGTAACTTTAAAAAAAAACCACCATGTTCTGACTTAAGCAGTTACCTGTACATACCACATTGTAATGATCTAGTGCTCATACTGTAGAAATGTGTTGAATTAGAATCTACTTTCGGTTTCACATGATTTTATGATATAGCTTGATTTATAAATACAGAGCAGCACATCCTGTACGCCAAATTAGTAAATCTACCATAAGTCCATTTCTACTTGTTATTCTGACATATCATACTATTTATTAAGTAAAACTGAAACAAAAACCATTATTTTGAAAAAGAAAGTGGGGAAAATCCACTGCATGTTTTGGTGACATAATCAACGTCTGATAGACGCTTGTCGAAAGACTTTATGAATATTCATATTATTTGACTGGTATACAATATCGATATTATTTACCAAGGATATGGTTAAAACTTTGACAAGCCGGGGAAATAATGTGACATTCTTGGGCGAGCACGGACTATTGAAACAAATAATTATCGTTAAAAAAGATATTCAGCGGAATTAGTGGTTTAACTAAGGCTATAGATGAGTGTGCAAAATTGAATGAAATTAAGGTTTTCAAAGAATTGTAATATCTTGGATTGAAAAGCAAAAAATACAAGTATACAATTGAAACAGTAACTTTTATTTAAAATGCAAAACAATAATTTAACTCATATCCTATAGTCCAGCGGATAAGTGCCCAAATGTGAAACAATCGTGCATTTTATGATAAAAGCATGAAACTTGGTACACTAGTACTAGACATTATGAGAAACATTTTAAAGATTGGAGGCATTCTGGATCTGTCCTGTGTCGACCATGACGGCCATTTTAAAAATGGCCGCCACTTAGAACAGTTTTCTGCAGTCTAGTGGCAATGTGACTCAGTTTATCATATTTCAACAGGGCTAAATCACTAAAAGCCGCTGCATGTATGATGCCTTATTACAGAGAAGCCATATAAGAATATTTTGTATTTATATATGGGTCATTTAAGGTAATTTAAATCCTCAATACACTCCCCCCCTCCAAATTTTTTTTTTAAAAAATTCAAAACACAGAATTTTAAGTACAGTGGAGAAACCATTATTCTTTCCAATAAAGATGTTTATGCTTAAACATTATGTCCATTGCAAACAACTTGGATCCAGATCAGACGGGTTACCTGGTGATTGATCAGGCTCTAAACCGTTTGCCTCTCAAATATAAACAAATCATCAGAATTTTAATGAAGTTGACATTTTCTACATTTCAATGCACTATTGTATTTGTATTTAGTTTCCTTTAAATGAAAAGAATATCCTCTTCTCCACTGTATAACAAATTTAACAGCTTAATCACTTTCATACTATCAGATGCATTTTAGGGGATTTATTGTCTTCATTTGTGAGACACCAACTTAAGTGACACAGTAGATCAGAATTTGCGCTCACAACCACCGCATTTGCAGAGTTATGTACAGGAAGGGTTTTCTTTTGCATATCTACATCTTCTTCGACAGCATATATGATAACAGCGTGGTATTCTGAACCGGCAGGTCGCAGATTTATCCACATAAGTCCAAACTTGGCCGAATCATTATTTAATGATCAACCAAATTCTGCTTGATCTTGAAGTTGAGGTGCTTTCAGCAAGTTCTGATCCCATACGTGGCCAGGCTGGTACCCCACACTTAGGAAATGTTGATAGAGAGCATCCTGTTTTGGCGACATATGTTCCATACTCCTGCCTTTTTGGGCGACCACCATCTGTCTGACCATGTTAACATTGTTTTCAGAGCTTTCATACATCAATACCACGTACCTGGTGTGACACACAGTCTGATAAAGCTGTTCGTTTTCCTATACGACCAAAACATGATGTTAATGTCACTGTCACATCCTGATAGCGCATGCAGGAACAGCAGGAAGCGAACTTGTCACGTCCTAGAATATGTGCCATTGATTAATGTCCAAGTAGTAGAACCATTTCTCTATTTCAAAGTCAACAGTCAAGAGTTATGAGTAAGATATTTTGGCAACCTTGTTTGGTCCCATCTGCGGCATGAGGCAACATTGTTGTATCCGTTTCGTTGTGTTCAGAAGGGTATATAACGATTCAGCGTCAAATGTCTCTCAACAACACAGCTTCCCAATGAGTAATGACAACAATGCCAGGAACTTGTTCTTCTATTTATTGTTCACTGAGGAGATTAAATAGTTCTGAGATATTATTCTCTTCCTGTAGGAATTGATGCCAGTTCCCGGGCAGTCTTTTGTTTACCTCGATCCATATTCGTGCGCCCTTTCCCCATATTTTATGTTTGTGTGCTTTAGACTCAGATTTGTAAACATCAAAACTACATCACCACGGCAAACGGAATCCGATAATTTTCTCCGTATGTTGTTCATGAACTCAAGTGCATACTCATTAAATTGATGTACAAGACTTGATTGCGTTGGCAATTTCTAAATAAGAACAATGCTATTGACAATGAAAGACAACGTTCAGAAAAGCCAGACGGGCAAGTGTTGTCGTAGAAATTATTTGTTTTTGGGAATTGTTGGATACTGAAATTAGCGGCAATGGTGTTAAACAGACAGTGTCACATTTCCTCGTGTTTTGTTGTTGGTTTATCTATTCTGTTGGCACAGATGACCGTTGTCATAAATAAGAACAATGTCTCTTTGCGTCTCACTGGTTTATTGTCTTTAATGATCAACAATGAAAACGGTCATCTGAAACGAGAACAGGAACGATATGTAATATGTTGAATAGTCAGTGTTCATGTAGTCATAATCCTCTTATTTCCACACCATCAATGGTGACCATGTCCATTGCAGATGCTATGCTATCAGCATCATCACTTTCTGGTACCAGAGTTCTAGGCATTGGAGAAGGTCATCTCATTTCACTAAATAAACTACAATAACGTATATGAACTTCAGCTGCTCCTGGCTGCTTGATTTTCTCGCACTACGGTGAATATTCCTTCGACACTATCTTGAAATAAATTGCCCCAAGCCTGATTCAAACCCACATTTAAGAGGTGAGAGGCTAATGTGCAAGTGACCTCGACCAAGCGGCCACCATGGCCCCTAAAGGTAAAGGATACCAATGAAGCTTAGGGTAACATTCATAACTCACAGTCCAAAGGGAAAAAACAGTAACAGGAAGATGTCGATGTCACAAACATGAATCTTTGAGTAAACCTAAGGTTAGGTGCCCGGTAAGGGTAAGTATTCACTTATGAACATTATAGCATCATGCTATTGATAAGACATGTCTGGTTTATCCTCGTAGTGACATAAATATGATGCAGATGATGATTCCATCTTGACCAATCCAGTAAGAAATTCAGTTAATTCATAAATGTAAACTTTCCTTTACAAAAATCTGAAAAGTTCTTCCGGATGTTTGTCTGCAAGTGCCATCATGTCCTGCAGATGTATGGGTACTGCTCTGGTATACTAGTAGTTGAAGTGACCAAAAGTGTGAGAAAACCATTCAATCTGTTTAAAACAGTGCCGTACACAAGGAAGTTGTCTTCATGGTCAGCAAAATTAACTCTGTCGCCAACAGGTGTGAGAAAATTAGGTGTTACTTGCCACTGGGGTTTGCTCTACTAGACTACTATTCCATACTCGCATGTCGTAAATGAAGTATGTGTTAATGGAACAATAAACGCAATTGTCCTTACTTTTCCAATATAAATGACTGAATCAACAAAGCCGTTGTGTGACACTAAATCGTAAACTATATACCAACCAACTGTTATTTTCAGGAGCACTGTTTCTCAAGAATATGTAGAATCTGTATGACGCTGAGCAGTATGGGCAATCCTGGTGATCTTTTGGTGTTCGATACTAGAAAGGTGTTAGACGCAGTGGGAGTAAGTTCGCAGGATGAAACAGCTGGGTGAAAATCAATGCAACAAATTCTTTAAGAATCGTCTGGTGGATCGCACTGCTTCTCCAATGCCTAGGTTTCTGGTACTATAAAGTGATGATGCTGATAGCATAGCATCTGGAATGGACATGGTCACCATTGATGGTGTGGAAATTGCCAAGGCAATCAAGTCTTATACATCAATTTAATGAGTATGCACTTGAGTTCATGAATAACATACAGGGACAGTTGTCAGATTCCGTTTGCCGTGGTGATGTATGTTTTGATGTTTACAAATCTAAGTCTTAAAGCGGACACACATAAAAAGGGGAATAGGCGCACGAATTAGGATCAAGGGAAACAATAGGTTGTCCGGAAACTGGCATCAATTCCTACAGGAAGAGAATAATATCTCAGAACTATTTAATCTCCTCAGTGAACAAGTGATAAAAGAACAAGTTCCTGGCATTGTTGTCATTACTCATTGGGAAGCTGTGTTGTTGAGAGACATTTGACGCTGAATCGTTATATACCCTTTTGAACACAAGGAAACGGATACAACAATGTTGCTTCATGCCGCAGATGGGACCAAACAAGGTTGCCAAAATATCTTACTAATACATCTTGACTGTTGCCTTTGAAATGGAGAAATGGTTCTACTACTTGGACATTAATCAATGGTACATATTCTAGGACGTGACAAGCTCGCTTCCTGCTGTTCATGCGCTATCAGGGTGTGACAGTGACACTAACATCATGCTTTGGTGGTATAGGAAAACAAACAGCTTGATCAGACTGTGTGTCACACCAGGTACGTGGTATTGATGTATGGAATCTCTGAAAACAATGTTAGCATGGTCAGACAGATGGTGGTCGCCCAAAAAGGCAGGAGTACTGAACATATGTCGCCAAAACAGGATGCCATTTATCAACATTTCCTAAGTGTGGGGTACCAGCCTGGCCACGTATGTGATCAGAACTTGCTGAACGCACCTCAACTTCAAGATCAAGCAGAATTTGGTTGATCATTAAATAATGATTCGGCCGAGTTTGGACTTATGTGGATAAATCTGCGACCTGCCGGTTCAGAATACCGCGCTGTTATCATATATGCTGTCGAAGAAGATGTAGATATGCGGAAAAAAAACCTGCCTGTACATTACTCTGCAAATGCGGTGGTTGTGAGCTCAAATTCTGATCTACTGTGCCACTTAAGTTGGTGTCTCACAAATGAAGACAATGAATCCCCTAAAATGCATCTGATAGTATGAAAGTGATTAAGCTGTTAAATTTGTTATACAGTGGAGAAGAGGATATTCTTTTCATTTAAAGGAAACTAAATACAAATACAATAGTGCATTGAAATGTAGAAAATGTCAACTTCATTAAAATTCTGATGATTTGTTTATATTTGAGCGGCAAACAGTTTAGAGCCTGATCAGTCACCAGGTAACCCGTCTGATCTGAATCCAAACTGTTTGCAATGGACATAAACATCTTTATTGGAAAGAATAATGGTTTCTCCACTGTACTTAAAATTCTGCGTTTTGATTTTTTTTTTTGGAGGGGGGGAGTGTATTGAGGATTTAATTTACCTTAAATGACCCATATATAAATACAAAATATTCTTATATGGCTTCTCTGTAATAAGTCATCATACATGCAGCTGCTTTTAGTGATTTAGCCCTGTTGAAATATGATAAACTGAGTCACATTGCCACTAGACTACAGAAAACTGTTCTAATTGGCGGCCATTTTTAAAATGGCCGACATGGTCGACACAGGACAGATCCAGAATGCCTCCAATCTTTAAAATGTTTCTCATAATGTCTAGTACCAGTGTACCAAGTTTCATGCTTTTATCATAAAATGCACGATTCTTTCACATATCTGCTGGACTACTAGCTACTGGTAGGAGATCCTTACATTAATCTATTGCTCTGTTTATCAAACTTCATTCATAGAGTTTCTGTAAACAAACTATAACATACACAAATGTACAGATACAACAGTCTGCTGAACTTCACTCTTGTAAATAATGATGAAACAACACGATTGTGTTTAACTCACTTGAGGCCATTTATATACAATATTGCTTTTTTTGTATGGTAAATGTGTACAAATAGTTAACAATTAAAACAAATTGGTAGTAAACAATTACAAAACACCTAGCTTCCTCTGTATATCTATAAAAAGATTTCAGATGTCATATCTTAAAATAGAAGCATAATTGCATCAGCCTAGTGTAGTAAACAGTCAGTCTGTGTCTCTAAATTTTACACTCACAGTTCATATCTGGTAAAACTGTAATGGGACATAGACAATTAAGCCTACAGGGGTCCAGATAAAAGTGAGTAAACTAAACAAATCACAGTTTCACTCCTTTCAGCACCAAACCATATGGTGTTACCACTCATTTTGATTGTCTCGAAGAGACAAATCAAATGAGTAGTGACACCACAGGGTTTAATGCACAAATAAAGATTTTAAGTTTTGAAATAATTCCCTTCTCTGGAGCCCTGGTTACTATCCAATCAGACTAATAAGTTTTTAACGCCCCGTCTTATTTAGCCTGTATTACCAAAGTTTTACCCTTATTCCGATTCGGATTCCGTTTCCGATTAAGTAAGAAATGTCTAATAGGAGGAAACTACGGTATATATTTTCCCGAGGTATAGCCCGATTTAATTGACCTGGCAGGGCAAGTTTCGATGAGGACCATTGCATTTCAACATTGGGGGCGGCAACACGTTCGTTTACTATCGGAATTTACCGTTGTCGTCTGCCGTTTGTTCTAACGTTACATGTTAGTGGACATTGTAAATGAAGGAAAATAATAAAGAGTGACAAATAGCTTGATTCCAGATCAGACGCCGCGTGACGCATGATCTTGATTGATGGTTTGCAAATGTAAGCCCAGTCTTAATTTCCCCTCCCTATAACAACCCCTCCGAACAACACAAGCAATAATTGTCTCCCATTGGGTGTTGTTGTAGAGAGATAGCACTGTATATTCCTTTTCACATGGATATGTTTGCACGTATAAATTGTGTTTCCCCATGTTGAACGTATCGGAAAATAACGATATAATACGGTACTAAACATATCACCCCTTAAATCAAATGCAAATTAGTTTGTCTTTGTCAAAGGTTAGGTCCGCCCTGCCAGGTGAAACAAGAAATATATCTTTAAAAAGATATTCAGCGGAATTGGCGGTGGAGGTAATGCTGTAGATGGGTGTGCAAAATTGTATGAAATTTGGGCTTCAAAGAATTGTAATATCATGGATTGAAAAGTAAAAAATACAAGTAGATAAAGAATAAATCTGACTAAAAACTATAATGTACAGAAATGCAAAACCATTATGTAACCCATATCCTAGCTACTGGTAGGAGATCCTCAGATAAAACTATTTTTCTATATATCAAACTCCATTCATGGTTTTTCTTGAAACAAACTATAACTAATTAAACTACTGTGCATGCTCATACAGATACTGTAGTATGTAACAGCAGTCTGCTGTATAATTTCTACCACCTCACTCTTGTAAATAAATGATAAAACAACACAATTGTGTTTAACGCACTTGAGGCCATTTATTTTATTGCTATCAATATATGGTAAATTTGTACAACATAGTTAAAGGCAGTATGTAAGCCAAAATAGCGCATTTTTTAAACCTGAAAATTCAGGCACATACGTAATCTAAACATATAAAAAGAAGTAATGCGCGATGATTATGGAGGCCATAAATCTGACAAAAACATGAATTTGGTGGAAAAAAGTCGACTTTTAAATCGGTTTGTTGACATCCGATCAACGACGGAGATTTTCCGAGTTCGTTCGGCTTGCGCCCGGTAAAGATGTTTTCATAGCTCATTATTAGTGTTTTTCTTCTGACTTGACAGAGTTATTTTTAGATTGGAACATTCTAAAACTTTAAAAGGGATGGGTATCCCTACATCCAGCAAGAAACATTGATACAGTCCGTTTTAGATCGCATGGCACATCAACATAACCTGTAGTCTGCCTACGGATCGAAAATAAGGCTCTGGAAAATGGGTCTCATGGCATGTCGTGTAGACGGGCAACATCCACTTGATTTATGTTCAGCAGATGTATACGAACAATTCTAGGGGGGGTGCAAAGTTCTTAGGCGCGTATTACGGTCAGAAATAGGTCAAAGGTCATTGGGTGCAGATTTTAGAGATATGATAATTTAATTTTCATTTTATTTGCAATCACTCATAGATAACCTAAACATACTTTACTTCATTGAATGTATAATTGGTCGGAAAAGCTAGAAACAGAATTTTCGTGACAGAAAAGGCATTTATTAGTCACAAACAAGGGCGATAACTCTTAAAATAAGTCAGTAAATCGCGTATTCTGTTCATTACTGCTATAATAGCTGGACACATTAGTGAAAAAATCATAACCTTGATGATACAATCATCAAAATAGGTTTACATAATATACTGGTATGGCCCTTCTTTCCACAAAAAGTCCTTTTGCACAGTAGAAATTCAAATTGGCCGCCATTTCTCATTTGACATGTATGAACAAATTTCTTACTTTTGGTGTTGAAATATATGTTTTGAAGCATTAGGAAACTAATTCAGAAAACTTCAAATTGATTTGAAGCTTACTTTAATACAAAATGACCAATGTTTGACAAAGAAATGCGTTTTCAAAATGGCCGCTATTCTAATTCATTTCTTAAATTTGACATATATGATCAAATTTCGTGCATTTTTTTGTCAAAATAATTGTTATAATGTACTAGAACGCTAACTCAGTCAACTTCGGACCGATTTGAAAATTTAATTTTTGAATAATCACCAACACCGACAAAACTTTACTGTGTTATTTACTTTAAGATGACCGTTAACTTTTGCACTAATGATTAAATTCGTTTCTTATTTTTTCTCATACATGATCATTGGTCAAACTTTCGGAGTCAAAGGTAGTGTTAAAAATCACATAAAACTAATTTTGTGATTGTATATTTATTAAAAAAAACTCGTTTAATTGGGTAATGACATATTTTGGCAAATATATATATGGTTTATGAATAGTAAAGTAGTAAATCCTAGTATAGCAAATAGTAAATGTGTTGTTTGTTGTTGTATTATTGCTAATGATGTGTGTATATATTATGTTCATTGTCATATTCACAAATTCATTAATCTGAACAAAAACGGCAACATCGACAATACATGCATCTGTCATTGTAATCAGTTTTCTTTAGCGCATATGCTTAATCTTCGCAACTATATGTATATGCATATCCAATAAATAGCAGCCTAGTCTAATGTATCAGCAATATGTTCCTTCAGTCACACTCTACTGAACACTTCCATTATTTTGCGTAATGCCACAAAAACAAGCTATTTGGTATGCAAATATTTTCGTGTGTTTAAACAAAGCTGATTGGCTTTTAGGAATTGCGCAATAAGGTTTTTGCCACCATGAGGCAAACACGTCCATTCAAACACAATAATTGCATTAAATACAACTTATCTCATGACTTGTCATTCATAGCAATCGCAATGTATTCAAGACTTTACTGTTTCTTCATTTTAACTTATAGTAAATATACACTGGACTTTGTAAGTGTATCATATTTCCATGAAATGCATTCGATGTCATCCATGCGGCCTTTTCTCTTTCCATATGAAAAGCATATACGAAATAATAGAACACGAAATAATATAATGCGTTAATTGTGTATGTTGAGATCTCACAGGGTCAACTGACAAAAATATTAACTTCATAACGGAAACCAGCTCATGTTTGATTGTTGTTCAAATGAAACCAACACTTTCTGTATACCAAGATCTTTTAGCAAAGGTAGTTCTAAGCCCTTGCTGCATTGGTCGGTTTGCTAGATGTATTTTGCATTTTGACAATTGAAAAATCGAAAGACGCATCCTATGCTGTAGACTTGTGGAGACAGCGTTAAAGGATGCTGCAACAGAACACATTAGCAATGATTTGTTGGACGCGATGCGATTGCAGAAGCCGTTCATTGGTTTACCAGTTTAAAAATTATTGACTAAAGGAGTGCAACACCGACTGTTTTGCTCCACCCAAAAAACAAAGTCAGAGACATTAGCAAGTATTATTTATAAAGACACGAGATACAACCAGTAACAGGTTTCGAAACAGAGACAGACCTCACGGATGTCAGACATTCGGAGAGTATGTTCAAGAATTTGTTCAGTCGGTATATTCCCATTTCACAGGCACACCTACTCGCATTAATGTCACATTTGATACCTTGGGAGCATGTCTATCAAAGCTGCCACTGGAAAATTTATTTTGTTTGTTTTGTTTGTTAACGTCCGTTTCTGCCATTTTTGGGCTAATTGGACGCCGCCACTGGATAAAGTCACATGTCCAGAAGACCCACTACCGCATGTCAGAGAGCCATACCTTATGCTCGACGAAAAGTAGAAAGACATTGTCGAGTTTCTATCATCTGAGTGACACATTATTACCAGAAGGGTTGCTTGTTGTAGCAGGGGAACGTTCGTAGGCGTTATAAACGCAAAGTCAAATAGCTTCCATGCTGATAAGTTGTCGGCCGACCATGAAGAAGCTGACACTAGAATGATATTCCACGCTATGGATGCTGTTGCAAGCGGGTTTGAGCGTCTGATTGTAATATGCAAGGACACAGACGTAATGCTGTTGATGCTTTGTAGGAAATGACGTGGTAACATGGGTGTTATCCGGTTCAGCAAAGCAAAGGGGATGATCCCTTGTTCACATATTAAATGAGAAACTTGGTACTCAAATTCGACAAAACATCATAGGTTTCCATACCTTTACTGGTATATAGACACATGCCGGTATAGGCAACTCATGAAAGTCAAGACAGCCTTGGAAATCCCCCTCTAACTATGTATCACCCCCTATTGAATAGGAAATCCCTCTATCCCAATGGCATACATGCAACTCGCGTCTTGCTATTGCAAGACAAATTGCAGCTCGGCAAGATGTGCTTGCTATGAAAGCCAACACGTATGCATGTATTAATGTGGTTGTGAGGCAACAAACTGTGTAACTCAGATTAATTGGTAGCATGCGTCTGTATTAGAATCCCCGCATACACACTTTTGCTAGACGCGTCATTGTAAACTGAATGTATGTAGATCGGTGATCGGATTGTTTCATAAGGAAGCATTATACAAGAACATTGAATTGGCGATGAAAGTTCTGTAAAGTTCTTTGCAAGCTTGATCAATTGATACCACGAGTGTATGGTTTGTGAGTGTTCTTCTTCGTTCAAATATCTCTAAAAGGATATTGATATTGTAAACGTTCATTTGTAAAACTGTACGTTAAAGTATGTGAATACTTACACTGAATATTTACTTCTAATTCATTTGATATATGTTAAAATTACACGTATACAGACTATAAAGCACAATTTCCCGTCACAAAAATGTAAATACACCATGTTTTAGCCAGATACATAGTGATAACCCTTGCATTTGTTCCAAAACCAACGATGACATTTTATAGCAATTCGAACCTAACATAGTCATTCATTCTCTATGTTCATGTCAATCCAGTGTTCATAGGAAAGTAATACTTAATATAATGATAATTTCCCCAAAGTAAATTTAAGAGAAACTAGTGCCCTACAGCAAGTGAGACAGGCTCATAATCGTTCATGCTGGGTCTGAGAAGGGGTTTGTAAAGAGTGCTGTCTTATACATGTATAAAGCTAGATCTTCCTCAGGAGAATAACCTACAGGAAGTGTCTAGCGGAAAGACACTATAAAACGTAAAAAAAAAAAAAAAGTGTTTGCCCATAGTGAGATTCGAACCAACAACCACCAAAATATGCAATAGCCTGTGTCATTATAGCGGCGGATACTACCTCTGGGCTACAAGGCCACTTACTTGTAGAGATTGATTTTAACATCTTTACCTGCAATGTTTGTAAAATATCAGTAAAGTTAGCGCAGCGGTCTATTGTTGCACGGGAACCATACTTATCTCAAGTAGGAAAGTGTACGATGATGTAGTCGATGTTACCTTGCTTACAGTGGAGAAAACGTTATTCTTTCCCAATAAACGCATTAACGCTAAAACCATGATTTCAATTGCAAACAGTTTGGAGCAGATCAGACGCCGGGTAACATGTATGGTCAGAATTGTCTAAAGGTTGTCCATTTATGCGTATTATTGCGATGCGTTTGCATTTCGTTTGCGTTTAAACGGGAAAGAATAACGTTTTCTCCACTGTTACCTTAATGGTTATGAACTATTCTGTTCTAAAAATAACCCAGACAAGTCAGGAAAATCGAATCGATCTCGTGACTCTTATTCGACCTTGCGGAAATTCTCGGAAGCCGACACGAAGATTTGTTATGTAAACAAAAAACTTATTTTTCCAACCATCTCGATAAGAAATCGGCACATTTATGTATGGTTCTTAAAGAAAAAGGGGCATGTTTCAGGCACCTGACAACGGATTTCGCTTAGTTTTAATACATAGAAAATGTTCCTATATAAGAAATTGCGCGATTTAAACATAAATTTGGGCGGTATTCTGGCTTTAACAATTAAAACAAACTGGAAGTAAACCATAACAAAACACGCTACCACTGCCTATCTATAAAAAGACATCATATGTCATATCTTAAAATAGAAACATGATGTCATCACCACAGTAATAAACAGTCTGCAATGTCCAGTATGGGTCTCTTATTTTTACACTCGAAATCATATCTAGTAAAACTGTAATATTGCAGGTTACTAGCTGATCAGACAATTCTGTTTTCAACCTAAATTTCTGATCAAATATGATTGGTTGAAAATGTTAGTCTAAATAGATACCATGCAGCTCCGCTGAAATTAAACGGCCTATAACTGATTCATAAACTATCACGCCCGTCATCCCTATACTACGATATCAGAGGATACGACAGTAACAGAGGTAAACAAATCGCACGCCCGAAAGGTAAGTTCATCAGTGTTTTGAAGCTTATGTTCTTTAGAGAAGCGTCTGAGACATTGAACACAACGGGATCGATAAATAGCATGTTGTTTCATGTTGTGAAGAAAGAATGCACGAACAAATTGTAGTTTTGTGCCAAGTTTTGAGAAAATTCCCTCGAAAATCAACTGATGAGATGTTTTGACCAAATAACAATATTTAAAATGAAAGCAAAAATATCGTTGCTCTTCCATCCTAAACAGTATTATTTTGCTTCAAACTCTTACATTTTGGAAGTTAACACTGAAGTAGGAACGAAAATAGAGAAATATTTAGTGGGTGGAATGCGTGGTTTCATGGATACTATGATTTCCGAGTAAGGATACTTCATGTAACAGAGATTTTAACGGAAAGGGCACTATGATATCAGAGTTTCATTTAATATTTAAACAATGTTTTGTGGATTAACACTCTTCTTACTAAGCATTGTAACTCACGAATCTATTTGAATAGTCCATGATGACACAGGGGGGAAATATACCCCTTTAGATATTTAGAAAGTGACAGCCAAATTTACCCTTCACGTTCTAAAAGTGACATGTTGTAGAAGTGATGGATAAGTAGCTACGAAGATATTGTTGCGTTACGTAATGGCAATAGAATACATTGTTACTTTCTGTTTAACGAATACTTATTTTATAGGCCATTGGTGTAAGAAAGGGCACCCACGTTAACATGAGCGCTGCATGCCTTTTAGTTTGAATCTTGTATGCAGCCAGTACAGTAAAACCTCGCTATTACGACCACTTAAACGAAGGCTAATTGAGTGTATAATAGACAGGTGACAGCTTAAAGCAAGGTTACAGTGAAACAGAAAGCTCCTATAGGAGCTTTCTGTTTCACTGTCACATTGCTTTAAGCGGTCACCTATCGTAAACACCCTAATAATTAACATAATTTAGTGGTCGTAATAGCGAGGTTTAACTGTATTTAAGTTTTTGTAGATTTAATTGCAAATATTTCACTCATAGCAAAGAGATTTTAGCAAAATTTAAACATGATCAGTCCCAGTCGAATACTTGGTCCAGTAGATCTAATAGTGAAGACTGAGAACAAAATTTCGATGATCTCGATCTGCACTGCTTGCATCCGATATAATTATGTACTCTTTGTAAGTACATTGTTTTTAAAATACTAAAATATTGATACTAGGACCAGTGTGTTAATATCATGTGTTGATAGTTCTTGTTTTTTCTATACAAAACTGTTTCGTACATTGTTTGCTGTTGTTCCATTGTTCAAGTACACTGTAGTGGGGAGGGTCGATTTTTACTTTGTGAGGACTTGTGACCCCACCCCATTTTCTTATGTGTATGGAACTAAAATATGCCAAACTAGTAGATGTAGGGAACTGAAATGCAGGTACATTGTATTTAAAAATACACTCACACATACGGTTTTACGGAGGACATAAGGCCATGAACAAACTCATGTAATATAGGAGCACAAGAAATATATTTGCTTCAACAAGGAGGAATCTAGGTAACTTCCATAAACAAATTTCAGCTGTAAAATGTAATCAGGGTGCATATCTTTTTCCCGAATCACCATACGATTCGCGAATCATGATCCACTTTTGATCCCGTAAGCGAATCAAAATTTAAAAAAAAAAAACGTTTCAATTTCGCCGGTAACCAAACTGTTATCGGAAAATAAAATGGGAACCATTTTCAAAATAAAACCAATGGCTTATTTTTAAATAAATGCTTTTCAAGTTACCACTCGAAATAATTGTCTATACAAGTATTTTGAGTGGTCACTTGTATATTTTTTTTATATTTATACTTGTAATATAAAGGATATGGATCAACACGTGTGTGTTTACTTAATATGCTTATATCGAGTACATAACGGTGCAAGGAGAGAAACACAATAAGCTGTTTTGCTTTCGTTTCAAGCTTAAACTTTGTTGTATGTTTGTAAAATACATGTAAATTATTGAAATAAAATATGTCTAAACCAAAACATTTGCTTGAAATACGATTCCCATTGGCCCGAAATATATTTTATGATTTTAGTAAAAGAAAACACTGAACGAAAATATGGATCGGGTGGAATGTCTGATTCGAGAAAGAAAAATGCGCTAGATGATAGTTTTGCAACCCATCTTAATCAAATCTGGAACTGCAACTACACACCTAAGTTGTAAGCTAGGTGCAATGACTTGAAATCACATGCAATTCCAACAAGCAATGTGGTAAAAATACTGTGTCTAATAAACCCTATTTACTCCTCTTTTGATAACGACGATATTTTAGTCTTTAAACATTGTTCTGAAGAGAATTCTTCATTTCTGGTTCACTAAAAGAATATTTTTTATCTGTTAGAAGTGTCTTATACTCCCGGACCGTAGTGTCATTACGAGTGAGATGCTCTGTTATTGAAGTGTCTGTGATAATATCGCAACTGATTCTTTGTACCTTTCAATTACTAAAAATACGCTGATAAACTGCAACTTTTACAAGCTTTATCGTTAATCGACATATCCATCTTTTACTTAAATAGGTAACATTGAATTACTATATGTTTAACCATTGTTAATCTATTGGAATATGTCATCAATATCCATTTGCTACTGATTTCCGAGAGAACTTTCTCAAAAAATACCAGATAGCTATCGTTTTTTCGTGCATGTCTGTCTTCACAGTAGGAAAAGATATACCAATTATCGATCCCAACAGGTTTCATGTCTAAAACGCTACTCTACAGAACATAGCATGTAAAACACTGAGAAACTTACCTTGCGCGCGTGCGCTTTTGTTTACCTCTGTTACCGTCGTATCCTCTGATATCGTAGTACGTTGTATAGGGATGACGGCCGTGAACTATGTCGGTCATCGCATTGAGAAGTACATACGCACCAATTGCAATGGGAAACTACGGTATATGTTTTCCCGGGGTAACTGGTTCATAAACTATGTCGGTTATCGCATTGTGTAGTACATATGCACTACCCTACCGGTGGACGTAGTCGAGGGGTAAAGCACCCGCTTACGACGTCAGGGGTTGTGAATTCGATCCCCGCCGGACCAAGTCCTTCGGATGAGAATTTAGAAACCGAGATCCGATGTATCAGTGCTCTACACTTGGTAGCCTAAATAACCAGAGAATAATAAGAGTAGGGCATTGCGCCCGGGTTTTCTGTATCCCCTCTTTCTCTCTCTCTATCTCTCTCTCTCTCCCCTCTCTCTCTCTCTCTCCCTCGCTCTCTCTCCTCCCTCCCTCTCATTCTCTCGCTCGCTCTCTCTCTCGTATTTTCATGATAACTAGTTACCTTATCTTTACACGATTTTTTTCTTGTTAATGCTTTAAACTGCTACCCCATTAACCCATTACCACATAGCCTGATTATAGTTTTGAAAATAGCTGACCACTTAAAGCAGGTTTAAGGTAAAGCAGAATGCGCCTTAAGGCGCATTCAGCTTTACTTTCAGCCTGCTATAAGTTACCATCTACTAGAAAATAGAAAATACTTCTTATGATAAATGGATTCATAATTGTATAATTCGGAACTATTTTCTTCAGTAGAGGAGTAAATTAGAGGCATAAAAAATGCGTATTTATGGGAGAATGGGTTAAAAGATAGGTAACAGTAATTTTTCGTGAACTTACTTGTAAACGCTAACTACATATATAGAACGTGGTTACGAACACTTATGCCAACCTCTTCGTGGATACCGCACGGCCCTCTAAATAAACATATTCCTTCACGGTTTGGCAGGTACCTAACTGGTTACCGATTGGCTGCCGTACTATTACGTACCATATATCTGTTACGGGAGGCCTCTGTGGCCTAATGGTATACATGTAGTGACTCTGACTTACGGACATCACAAGATGTGACACCGGTCTAATTTGGCCTACTTTATTCTATACTCAGCAAAAATAGAAACGTCCCACGTTTTGAACGGACATATCTCTGACGTTATTAAGTTATACATCAAGTGAATGTACTTGTGGGATACTGGTTAGTTGGAGTTACACATGTGTAAAGTTTTCACAAAATAACACAGATAAAAACCGTTAACGTAACGGAATCATGGTTTGCACTTTTTGCACGTGCACGGTACACACGTTTCAATAAAGTAATTCTGTCACCGTCGTACAATACACACGACACATGCTAATAAAGAAAAATGAAAAACCCCATATGAATTCAATCCTTGCATCATGCCACGCTCGTCTGAAGTTGAAAGAAATCATGATATGACGGCCATTGACGTCGCCCACTGGTTCGGCTGATGTCGAAAGACCAAACAGAGGCTTGCGACCCGGTACCATCAGGCTGGGACTGTTCACAATCGTTTTCGCCTTGGTCACCCCGTTTTTCCTCCGTCAGAACTGACCACTACAGCACGTTAACGCACTTACGTCTATGTCAGCCACCAGAACGGCTAGTGAACACGATGAGTCATCACAGACTTTTGTAATCGCTTGTAATCCAACGCTAAACCAATTAGAGCACGACGCCCATATTCCGGTCAAATTTGGACGACACGTCACCGTGGTGCTAAGTTATATGTCGTCACGACGTCATTTGAATTGGAAGCAAACTGACTTGTACCAAGTTCTTTTTACTGACGAATCTCGATTCACACTTAGCAATTCAGATGGTAGACTACGCATATTGATTATATTTAAGATTCAGCATTCAATATTTGACATAGACCTCACAGCAAGAGTGAATGTCTGACGTTCTCATTTAATGTTACGTTACGCCGTAGAAATGGAGCGTATATTGGTGCAAACGGTGGCCATACATAGAGGATAACTGTTTTTTTCAGTGTAAGATCGAAATTTAATCCATTGAGTGAACATCAGACGTTATATTTTCACGAGTGGCGAAGCCACGAGTGAAAATGTAACAGTCTGATGTTCACGAAATGGATTAAATTCGATCTTACACTGAAAAAACACAGTTATTCTATTTATTTATGCTTTTAAGCCACTTTTTAAACGAAATTGTTTAAAAATTGAAAGCGAACGTACATTATTTATCCCGTGTTGAGCCCCACGTTTTATGTCGAACACATGTGCGTGACAGTTGGCGGTATAATGACGTCATCCGAATGACTTCGTTGCTCCCGAGTTTGGATTCGTGCTCTTCCGGTGAGTAGTTCGCGACAAATCGGACTGCCGGAATTTAACGATAAGACACGATTGACTACGATTCTTGGGGAGCCCTACGGGGAAAATTCATAATAAAAGCGATTGGTGATAATCCACTGCAGTGGATTACCAAGTGATCATCCACTGCTATATCGTGGTAATCCACCGAAAAGCATAAATAAACGCTATTAATCTTACTGAATACAACTTGGGACTTTTTTTTGAGAATTCAGTAATCAACTAAACATTTTTTAAAAAACAAACATTTATTCAGATTTTTTATTTTCACCCCTAGGCTACCAACTTCTTCAGTTTTATCTCAGCGATTTGAGGTTAACTGATCTGGATTCAAAAATGAATAAACTTCATTTTCTGTATAGGTTTTACTACCATCAACCTTATAACTTTCAGGAAAATTTCCCTGTAATAGGGTGTTTGCTCAGTATATATAAAACAGTCATTTTCCACATCGCTTGGATTCTCCCAAGAATAGATTCGGGCTTAACCCATGCTTTTAACCCATTCATATTTGGTCCAAACACTACCTCTCAATCACCAGATATGGCTACTTTTTTACTACTGAAAAAAGTATTTAAGCACCGTCTACTTTCAGTTTAAATTTTACCATTTCCAAAAAAGCAACAAGAAATTGCCACAATGAACAGAGAACACACACAATTACTTAGAAATATGCCATAACATGGGCATATGGCATGCCAGGTCTAACAGAAACTTTCAGAACCATATTGGGAAAGATGGCAATTTTAAAGAACTATGTTTTACTGTTCTACGACCTCAGGTAGCAATTGCTAACCGGGATCACACCACAAAGCTCCTCACCGCTGTGAGTTCGAATCTCGGTGTGAGCATTCTGATTTTTCATGTGAGGAAGCCATCCAGCTGGCTTGCAGAAGGTGGGTGGTTACACCCAGTTGCCGATTTGTAGCATTAATCTACACTGTTTGACACCCACATTCCATGTAGATGCACCGTATTTATACGGTTTTGGTAGTGTAGACCAAACACAGATACAGAGCCTGGGATGACAATGTTGCTTAGTTTGTACAATGTTGCAATGCAATGTGTGTGACTAGTTTTGTCATGACACGGCTTATATAAATTCACGCGTCTGGCACATGTGGGTTGGACAGTTTAATTCAGTCGGCCAATGTATAATTTTGTCTTACTTCTTTTTGTCAACATACGAGTGTGTCTCAAACCTCCTACCTAACTACCCAGGCTCGCCAAACTTGCTGGCTTATCAACGAACTACTTGTTATGAGCGTATAAATGTTTACCCACAGAGGTTATGAAGAGCAGAGATTACGTGTAGAATGAAATAGGAGATTACATATACCACTTTGGTAAGTAACGCAATTTCTTAACCCGTTCACCGCTCAGTAAGTTGTTGTTGTTGCTAAGATGGAGTAACATCCACTCGAAGCCATATATTCATGCATCATCCCATGTATTGCGGCCCGTTTCTGCAAATTGTGTTTGTTTATTCAGTAGTTTAACGTCGGTCTTGAGATTGGGGCTTTCGCCGTACCCAATAAATGTGCCAACTACTTCTTCTTCTTGTGCCAATGTGCTACTTTAATCATTTTCTCCATGATTATTTCTAGTGTTGACGATAGGTGACCACTTAAAACGGTTATAGATAGTCCTATATAAATAAGACCTGACGTACCCTTTTCACATTTTTACATTTTCTGGTAGCTTTTTCACATTTTTACATTTTCTGATACGTCATGTCGTTACATGCATGATAGTAAATCGAAAATATTAGATTAATGAAAGTTGACTGTTTAAATACGGGCATGTAGATACGTCTAAATGATTGGATTAGGCTTTAGAGTGAAGCAGAATGCGACTTAATGTGCATTATGTTTCACTTTCAGCCTGCTTTAAGCTTTAAATTATCATCTGCCATGAAATAGAAAACGTTCTTTATGATTTACTGTGGACTGACACCAGTGGATGATTGAATTGAGATGTGTATCTATGGAGTTAATGGGTTAACAAATGATCGGGTGATAACCCAGGCTTTCACTCTCAACATTTTGACGCTTTAAGGCGCGTTTGTAAACAGTTTGAGTCCTGATCAGACGCCGCGTAACGCGGTGTCTGATCAGGACTCAAACTGTTTGACACTCTTATCGACACTCTAAGTCATACAACCATAAATCTAACTTTGATACGTGTCTTGCAGACAACAATACTGAAGCAGACGACAATAAAGCGGTGAAGGTGTAAAACTCTCCCGAATAATTTGGGAGCAATTTTACAATTAGTCCGCCACCATGTCATTTTTATGGTAAGGTTAATGTCAGAAGAAATGGCCAGATTAATGTTACAATAAATGGCCAGGTTAATGTCACAAGAGATGGCCAGTTATTTTCTACGAAAATACCAAAAAGACATACTGACAGATTGAAAAGTTTGCCCTTACCCTAAGTTCCTAACCGTAGGATTTGGTGGCGGACTAATTGTAAACTCTAGCCATAATTTGATCATGGAAGGGTTAACCCTTGTTTTATAGCCTGTGTCTAGTACTGAGGATAAGTGATCACTTAACCCTTTACCCCATAAAAGCGACTTTTAGCGTATCTCATTTATTCCTCCGCTGAAAATAATAGTTCCAGTTTATACCCTCATTAACAATTACGTGAAACTAGAAACAGGCTATTTGGTAATGGGTTAAACGGACTAAAGCGAAACAGGAAGTTCGTGTTTTCCCGAAAGTTAATCCTTTATTTCATAGCTTTTAGAGTAAAGTAGTATGTACCTATATGCGCGTTCTGCCTTACTTTCAGCCTGCTTTAAGTTTCAAGCTTTAGGCTACCACTAGCTAGAGTATATGGAATAGTTATGATATGCAAACATGACTGCATAGGCTGGAACGATTTTCAGCACTGGAATGATAAAATTCAAAAGTGCATGTATATGCGTGTCTATGGAATAATTATAATTGGTTAACAAACGTGGGTTTTCCCCAAACATTAACCCTTTACCCCATAGCTTGTTTTTAGTGTAGAAGAAGGTTGAACACTTGAACAAGGTTTAAAATGAAGCAGAATGCGTCTTAATATGTGTTCTGCCTTTCATTCCAGCCGGTTTTAAGCTTTAAAGACATTTCATGACCTACTTTCGGTGATAATCCCTATACTTACAGTTCCCTGGCTAAACTCGTGATTTTCATGCATACCTGTATTACTGTGATTCATTGAGGCGTCTCATGTGGGACCAGCGCCTTATATTTGATAGTTTGGTTAGTAAAACCCATTGAAAAACCCCTTGAGTGTGAGTATGTCAGGGCCTCTCTAGAAAACTTGAGATTGATGACATTGGATGTGCACTCTTTACTGCTGCTTAAAGACATTTCCTGATCTCTTTTCGGTGATAATCCCTAGCCTGGCAATTTCCTTGCAAATCTCATGATTCTTATGCTTACCTGTACTACAGAAAATCATTGAGGCGTTTCATGTGAGGCCCGCACCATATATTTGATAGTTTGGTTAGTAAAACCCATTGAAAAGCCCCTGGAGTGTGATTATGTAAGGGCCTCTCTAGACAACTTGAGATTTGTGACATTAGCTGGGCAGGCTTTGCTACTGTTTAACCGTTACTTTCACCCCTATCGAGAACAATGGGGGTGTTTAGTCCATCAATGGACGGAAGAAATATCTTTAACAGTTACTTTTACGCCTATCGAGAACAATGGGGGGTAGTCCATCAAAGGACTGAGGAGATGTCTTTAAGCTGCCATCTGCTAGAGTATAGACATGTTTTGCAATGATACATATGTATGACGGTATAGGCTGGAAATATTTCCTGAAGAGGAAGAATAATGTAATCGAAAGTATATCACAACACCTATACAAAACATGTATGTGCATAATTTGATATGCTTGCAGGTTTCTTGTTACCAGTTAGCATCTCGTTTCAATATATACAGTGAAACCCCTCTAAACCGGAACCTCTTAATACCGGAATTCTCTCTAAACCGGACAAAAACGTTGGTCCCGTTTCAAACCCTTCTTTACTTTAACCCATTAAACCATAAACAAATCTATATTCTAAAAGATTATAGCTTGAAGCAGGTTGAAAGTAAAGCAGAATGCGCCTCTTAACCGGACATTTATGTTGTCCCCTAACATGTCCGGTTTAAAGGGGTTTTCACCTTACTGTATAATTCTGATAGACAGGGTTGTCTATAACAAATAAACATATAATAACTAGAAAATCAGTGAAAATTGAGGCATAATAATAAAAACTACAGCTCTCCCTCTCTACAACGACATCCAATGGGAGACAAAAATTGTGTGCGTTGTTCGGAGAGAGTCGTTTTAGGGAGGGAATTTGACTTACAATTGCAAACAGCGGCAAACGCGGCGTCTGATCTGGATTCAAGCTGTATAAGCCAACTTCTCTCCCTATAACAACTCACTCCGAACAACAAACAAAACACGTTATTTCCCATGTTGTATAGAGGAGCGCTGTAAATGGTAGTTATGGTACCCCGCTAACAATTAGGGAAATAGTTTCATTGGTATTATAGTGAAACCCCTCTAAACCGGACATGTTTTGAGACAACATATATGTCCGGTTAAAAATAAACTGATCACTTAAAGAGGTTCCGGTTTAGAGGGGTTTCATTGTATAGTAATTTACTATTTGCTATATATCTTTTGCTAACAGTCTTCCTATCAAATCTCACATTTATATTTTCTTAGACCCCCTGTGTTGTTAATATAACAATATATGGCTCGACATCTGAAGACTGTGATATACGACAAGGCTAGAAATTGGGCAATCATGCCTTTAAATCACTGTAACCCAATGTAGTAAAACCTCTTCAGGCTTCAGGGCTCCAGATAAAAGGGAGTTATTTCAACAAATCAAACATTTTCTCACTCATTTTAGCACCAAATCCTATGGTGTTACTACTCTTCGAGACGACTCTAATGAAAAGTGACACCATAGGGTTTAATTCAAAAATAAAGATTTTAGTTTTTGAAAAACTCCCCTTATCTGGTGCTCTGCTCTTTATTACGTCCACTAAAAAGAAGGCTAATTGATTGTACAAAAGTCAGGTGACAGCTTTAAGCAACTTGTTAGTATACCAGAAAGCTCATAAAGGAGATTTCTATTTTACTGTTACCTTGCTTTAAGCTGTCACATGCCTTAACTCTTTCCTCCCTGAAACTTTAAATGGACAATTCCAGTTTCCATTTTAGTCTAGTCCATTTTAGACTTTTAAGGGTTGTTTTTGTCAATGTTAGGCATTATGACAAACAGTGAAGACCCTGATCAGAGGGCTCCTTTCGGGTCTTCACTGTTTGCATAGGACATGTGTTCTATTCACATATACACTGTTTGAAAACCACGCCTATATGCGGGACTAGGGTTCAAAGTTAAGCACATAATAATTAACATAATTTAGTGGTGGTAATGGTGATATTTTACGTACCCCTAGTGACGAGTATACGACCCTCCACAAACAGTGTATAACTACAGTGCTCCCTCCCTACCCTCCCAGCAACGACTCCCTCCTTTCAACGGCCCTTGCCGCAGTTCCCTAAACAGTACCATTATGTCTTACGATTTTACTGCTACAATGTCGTCGTTTAAAATGGCCGTCTGCTGATTTTTCTCAAAATCACATATAAGTGGACATTTTGGTAGAATAAATATAATGACGAGTGACAAACAGCTTGAATCCAGATCAGAGGCCGGGTTACGCGGCGTCTGATCTTGATTCAAGATGTTTACAAATGTAAGCCAAGTCTTAATTTTCAATCCCTATAACGACACTCTCCGAACAACGCACACACTCTGTGTCTCCCATTGGGTGTCGTTGTAGAGAGAGAGTGCTGTACAAGAGCAGTGTACACTTTTATTATGTAGACCTAGATCAAAGTGGCATACAGGAGCTCTCCGACCTTGGTCTGCTTTTTTTTATTCTGTAGAATATTGCAAAAACAATTTTAATTAGATAAAAATGGTCTAGACTTAATCGAAAATTGCAATTTGTTGGCGTTTAGGGGTCAATTAGTTAAATGCCCACTTATAGTGATTTACCATAACTGTCCGTTTGAGCGGTTGTAATTTCTAACCTTTAGTAAATTCTTTCTTTCAAGTGTGATACTCAAACGACCACGGTCGGTCTTTCACCCCTTGACTGCCATGACGTCAGCAATTTTAAACAATTGTCGTCTGCTTTATTTCTCAAATTTAAATTTTAGACATTTCGACTTAAGAACTTTTTGAACTGAGTGCCATGCGTAACGCGGCGTCTGATCATTATCCAAACTGTATCCAAATAATTATTGTACAGTGAGACCCCTCTAAACCGGACTTTGGGGCAACATAAATGTCCGGTTAAGAGGGGTTTCCGGTTTAGAGGGGTTTTAACCCATAGCTTGTTTCTAGTATGGAAAATAAATTGATCACTTAAAGCAGGTTGAAAGTAAAGCAGAATGCGCCTATCTATAGGTGCATTCTGCTTTACTTTCAACCTGCGTTAAGCTATCATCTTCTAGAATATAGAAAATATTTCATGGTGTAATGGGTTAAAGTAAAGAAGGGTTTGAAACGGAACCAACGTTTTTGTCCGGTTTAGAGAGAATTCCGGTATTAAGAGGTTCCGGTTTATAGGGGTTTCACTGTACTCGGGGACAGATTTATGCAAGACAAATTGAGTGCAGAGAGTATGGAGAGGAACGTTATTCTTTCCCGTTTAAACGTAAATGAAACGCAAACACAATGCATTATTATATAGTCAACTAGATCTAGACATTTTTTTTTAAATTTCTGTTTATTTTAATCTGAGTGGCAAACAGTTTGGACCCTGATCATCGGTGTCTGATCTGGCTCTTAACTGTTAGCAATAAGTATAATAGTTTTAGCCTTTAACGCGTTTATTGGGAAAGCAAAACGTCTTCTCCACTGTACATTTACAGCCCTGAGTCCAAGGTTATAAAGCGTTTAAGTTGAGCCTGAGTTTGTTCTCAAATGCTTGAGAACGACTTTAGACTCAACTCAAAAGCTTTATTAGCTTGAACCCTGAACAAAAGACTGAACACTATCAGTATGTACCGACTGGTCGCCCAAGAGAGAGTATACTGTGCTAACAGTAAGATTTATTGGAAATAAATAAAGCGTCGTTGGGTTGGTCTTTGCACTAATAAAAGAGAGGGAGAGGGTTTCACATAAGGATTGTGCGCGGGAGTTAATGCATACGAGCTGGAGAAATTCTTGTTACCTGAGAGCACGATAGTAATATTCAAACTGTTCACAGGAATACATACTTATTACTAGGTAAGATCTTACAAATGCAAAAATATATTATTAATATTGACACACCTTTGAAGTGTACAACCCCCGGTGTATGAAATATAGCGCTATATGAATTTGGTTTAATATATATCTGAACATCTGGTTTTGGGAGATCTTTTTAATTAATTTTTATTTTTTTCAAACCCGGTCACTGGCATGACGTCATAAATTTTAAATAGCTGTCGTCTGCTTTTATTTTTCTCAAATTTAAATTGTAGGTATTTAAACTTAAGAAATGTTGAAATGGCAAATGAGTGTCAGATAGTTTTGGAGCCTGATCAGACGCCGTGCCAGGATCCAATCTGTTTGAAAATAGCCATTGTACTCGAAGTTATGCAGTAAATAGGGTTAAAGTTTTTTTTATTATATACCTGATGATATAATAAATCGATGGTATATAGAGATTTCTCAGTTAGATAAATTTCATATCGTCACAGTTGATATCATCACTAGTGATGCTTTCACTTTTTGTGACGTCACGTCTTAATATTTATTTTTTACGTCGCGGGTAAATAGTTAGTTTGGTGTGTTTTTTTTAGAAAAACGTCATTAAAATCTATATAATAAATAGAATAATCAATTCCTTTGAATAGATATGAAAAATATATCCTGCGGACTCGTTTTTTAACCAGATAACAATCCATTCTCGTGATATATTTTTCAAATCAATCCAAAGAAATTGATTATTCTCTATATCATCTGCATTAACCGTTTTGAACAGCGCCATAGTATCGACTAATTTGTTATTGTTGTCGCTGTATTATTGTTACAAATCTAGATTTAAGTCAAAATGACAGAAAACATTCCAAATTGATTTCCAAACAAGTTAAATCCTGATCGAACTCGGCGAAACGCGGCGACTGATGTGGATTAAAACTCTTTACAAATTTGATAAAAGTCGCCTTAAGAATGGTTAAACTATCGCTTTGGTACTACAGTGCTCTCTCCCTACAACGGCCCCAACAACGACCCTTACCGCTGTCCCCTAAACAGGACAATTATGTTCAACCTATTCGTCTGCTGTTTTTCTCAATGTTACACAATGCAAATTTTGACAGAACAAATATATAGAGTGACAAACGAGTGACAAACAACTTGAATCCAGATCAGACACCGCGTAACGCGGCGTCTGATCTGAATTCAAGGTGTTTGTAAATGTAAAGTAAGCCAAGTCTTAATTTTCCCTCTCTATAACGACTCCCTCCGAACAACACACACAATAAGTGTCTCCTATTAGGTGTCGTTGTAGAGAGGGAGCACTGTAATAATAATAATGATTATAATAATAATACTAATAATAACAAAGACTTTTTTTAACGAGAAAGCTCATTTGATAAAGATCAATGCTCCACGGGGCCCTCAACATACAAGTACAGTAAAACCTCGCTATTACGACCACTTAAACGAATGCTAAGTGATTGTATAATAGAGAGGTGACAGCTTAAAGCAAGGTGACAGTGAAACAGAAAGCTCCTAGAGGAGCTTTCTGTTTCACTGTCATCTTGCTTTAAGCGGTCACCTACTGTAAACACCCTAATAATTCACATAATTTAGTGGTCGTAATAGAGAGGTTTTACTGTACATAAAACAAAAGGCATTTCATTCAAAACATATTATTAACAACAATATAACAATATTAACCAGACTTTTCATTATACCAGGCCATGGAGAATACCGGTACGTTATTCTTTCCCAATAAACGGGTTTAAGCCAAAACTATTATTTCCATTGCAAACAGTTTGAAGCCAGATCAGACGCCAAATAACCCGGTGTCTGATTAGACTCCAAATTGTGTCCCACTTAGATTAAAATAAACAGTCAGAATTGTCAACGATTTGTCATTTTCTTTATTTTATTGCAATGCTTTTTGTTATAGAAAGGAAAGAATACAAATCAGTGGCCTAGTTATTCGTCATTTGTCAAGTCAGCTTGCTGTTTTGCACTGTTTTCTGAAATATTAGAATGAACGCCATTCTCACTAAAGAACCCTCAGTGCAAATGTACTTGCACTTTTGATCCTGATCAGGTCGGGATCCAATCTTTTTTGCAAATTTTAGTAAAATTGCACTCAGCAAGCGAATTGAATGGAAAAGGAAATTTGAATGACTAGCCATTGAAACGACATTGTTCCTTGTCTACAACAACACCCCATGAGAAACAAATATTGTGTGTTGTTTGGAGAGAGTTCTTGTTCGGAGAGAAATAGGCTTACATTTGCAAACAACTTGAATCCGGATCAGACGCCTCCCGATAACGACGTCTGATCTGGATTCAAGCTGTTTGTCACTCGCCCTTTTGTTTATTTTCTGTTAAAATGTCCATTGTGTGACTTTGAGAAAAACAGCAGACGGCAATTTAAAGCACACGATATTGCAGCCGTGAAAAGATTGGTCATCATTTTCTTGTTTTGGTAACTGGCAAGCGTTGCTGTAAGGAGTGAATCGTTGTTCAGATAGCCGCTGTAGGGAGGGATCACTATAGTGTAAAACTGTTTGTGTCCTGATCGGTCTCAGAGTTACAAGCTGTCTGATCTGGATCAACACTGTTTTCATTGTCAGTGCAGCCCCAGAGGCCTTCCTACATTGCCTTGGTTCTTGGGCTTAATTATCATAGGTATATCATATGTATATTTGACTGAGATCATCTCCTCTTTAAGAACTAAAAGGAAGGTCAGGTTGGTGGTTTTGATCCCATGCACTGCTTTGCAACGAATGAGGCTAGCCGAGATCAAAGGTCATGGTCAAGGTCATTGTCAAGGTCAGGGTCATGGTCATGGTCATGGTCATGGTCGATTTAACGGAAACCTTTAAACCGTACGATACACTGCGCTATGCCAACATGTACAGTGCTCCCTCTCTACAACGACACCCAATGGGAGACACAGAGTGTGTACGTTGTTCGGAGGGGGTCGTTAAAGGGAGGAAATTTGTTTTCATTTGCAAACAGCTTAAATCCAGATCAGACGCCGTGTAACGCGGCGTCTGATCTGAATTCAAGCTGTTTGTCACTCGTCATTTTGTTTATTTTCTGTTAAAATGTCCATTGAGAAAAACAGCAGACGACACTTTTAAGAAGACAATATTGATGCCGGTAAAAGTTTGGACAAAATTGTCTTGTCAGTGGAACAGCGGCAAGTGTTGTTGTAAGGAAGGAATCGTTGTTCAGAGGGCCGTTGTAGGGAGTGAGCTCTGTACTCACAAACTAAAGCTGGTGTCCGCTGCTGATGTGGCATGAGGTCGAAGGTCAATGCAAAGGCCACATTGACCTTAAAATGATACGAGAGATGATACGCCATTCCAAGATGTACTCACACACTAAATTGTATCCCTTGTTGATATGGTATCTATAAAGTAAAAGCTTTTCCGTATCATATGTCCTATAGGACATATGATACGGAAAAACTTTTACTAACATTTAATTCAAGGTCAAGGTCACTGTGACCATAAAATGGTACGCGACACTGCGCCTCCCCAATATGTATTCACACACGTATTTTGTGTTCCCTTGCTGATGTGGTATAGGAAATATGCGCATTTTAAGAATTTTCAGTTTTTCTATGATTGCTGTCAATGTCAAAGTCACAGTTACCTGCAAATGTTACAAGGCAACGCACATTCCCAATATGTACTCACACAACATATTTAGTATCAGACGCTGAAAGATCTCTTTGGGCTTGGTTTAAAACACCTTTTTGTTTTAAATTCTTACAACACTAAGTAACTCTTAAGGAATATTAGGTTGCATTATGTATCTTTTTAATAACCAAAATATGAACCAGTCTACTTGATATTCTGGGTAGTTTCAAAAATACTGGTCTAAATTAGAAAACAGTACAGGCACTGATCAGAGGGCTCCTATATGATCCCTCTGGTCTGGGCCTAAACTGTTTTCATATGTAATAATTATATTTTAAACAGGTACATGTTGTTGAAATAGTTAAACCAATTGGTACTGTGAATATCAAGACTTATGTTGATCTATAATATTGCTCATTTCTTTGCTTGGATACCATTAAAACTCGTACAGTACATTTCTCTCTATGAGTAATCACTGGGGGCCAACGAGGTATCACGAAGACCCGTTTCGCACAGAAGTCCCGTATATGTTTCGCACCTACAATCCATGTAAACACACCCATTTGTGTATTCTTTTTATACGCTGACATTCGCATTAACCACTTGTGTCCATAGACACACATATCAATTGAATTATTTCTTTGCAAATTACAGTATAGGTTCGTTAATAAACTGTTTACATACCATTTCTTGTATTATTTATGGAAAATAAGTATGTATATCAAGCACAGACGTCAATTTGTCACTCTTAAATGAATATTACCGGGCGATTATTGAAGAAAAAAACATTGGAATGATCCACTATATTTACAAATATTCGGGAACCCCATCTCAGACATGATGTATGTTTATTAATAGATTCAGTTTTCCATATTTTTTCAACTTATTTTTCACAATAATGTATACAACTTTGAATCAATCACAGTACCCTGAAGGGTTTATGCCTGTGTATGTGCCCTCCTGAAGTCGCATTTACGTGTATACGTTACCAACAGAAGGTGTATGTGTTACCTCCTGAAGTCAATTAATTGATTTCTGTTACAGTGACAAAAAATGGATTGGAAAAATGTATCGTTTATGCCTAGCTCACATTTGCTGCGGCGGCCGTATACGGCAGTCGCACGGATTATTATTCCTACGGCGAATAGCAATTTCCCGGCCGCCGTAGATTTCCTACGACCGCCGAATGTTGTGCTCACATTTACTGCGGCCGCCGCAAGGCGAGATTTGATGTTTTGGGGTTAAAAAACTTGCGGCAGTGCGGTCTCCGTTCGGCAGCCGTATGGAGACTCTGCGGCGGCCGCTATTTGTAATAAAACCCACGGCGACCGCCAGATGGCCGTACGGCGGCCGTTGATACTACTTTTGCTTCGTGTACACATATTGGCTTGATATCAGTGCTCATAACTAATATCAGTCCAACTACACCGAGAACTCAAAGGCCATATATGGACAGCATTATGTCTCATAAGAACATCCAAACCCACTTTTATATCAATAGACACATATGAACAAAAGTGCAAATGCCCAATATTAAAATTAACCATTGAGTCCCGGCGGCCGCACGGTGGCCGTACGGCAGCTGCAGAACCGCTCTACGGCATGTCGTTTTCTACGGCCATCGTAGAAATGTACTTTTTGTATAACTCCACGTTATAATACTGCGGCGACCTCTACGGCCTGTAAAACTTTGGGATTTGCCGTGCGGCCGCAACACTGCCGCCGTAGGATTTCTTCGGCCAGCGCAAGAATCTTCCTATTTCACGTTTAGTTTAAACATATTTATTGCATAATATATATACATGCAGGGGATTAGGCTACAAGTCTTCACAACTTTATATTTACATTCACCCTGTAAAGTCTTTATGTAATCCTATTAAAAATGTGCGGTACATCTGCCGATGAACCATCACTTCGGAACTGGTTAAAACCAGTTCGGATTTCGCCCGTGCTATTCGTGGACTTCTTCAAATAGACTACATCGGGCACTTAACACTAAGCTCCCATTGGTCGACGGTCATATGACACTAGCGGAGTGATACAGACCCATAGGTCGTTGCCATCGCGTTGCTATGTAAGTAAATGGCTTAAGAAAACAACCGCGACCTGTATTTTTAGAATGTGCTTTGGCAATAGATATTCAAGTTGCACTGTTATTTGTTTGCCTTGTAAGTCTTTTCCATTCACAGAGAGAAAGTTTACTGGAAAAAATCCTGAATTTTTAATACAGTTAGAGTACATGTAGTTGGGACTACTTTCTCACCATATTTAGAAACTGGAATGGCTATTACATCGACATTACATCTATCAAACCTCTTTGACCGGTATATGATAAATTCTTATACAGAAAAACAAATCTGGCCAATAAACACATTAAATTGACAAGACAGAAAATATAAATATAAGGAATAAACAACATCTCTTTGCCGCTCATGACGGTATGACTACATTAGCTTGGGGGGGGGGTAAATTTAACGAAAATTTACCGTATTTACCCCCTGCGAAGCTAATGTAGTCATACCGTCATGAACGTCAAAAATATGTTGTTTATTCCTATAATATAATGCCCGCTGCCCGATTTAACCTTTCTGCGACCGCCGTACGCCCGACGTAGAGCAAGTTTGGGTGCACTTTTAGCGATGAGGCCGTGACCATACCAAGTGGTTTGTGACGTTAATTTTGGTACAACTGACAGCTAAATTATCACCAAAAAGCCTCGATTCGGAATTTTAATCAAAAGTTTTTTTTTGTTTTTATTTATGAGTCGATTTCAAGGAAACATAGCCTATGCTAAGGGTATTAATAAGTTATTTTAGAATGATGTCAACGTATCTGTCACTAGATGTATACTTTTTGTCTGAAAACGAGGCAAATATCCAGAAATGTTAACACAATGATACCACGACAATTTAATACTAAATATTGCCAACTAATTTGCCCCATTTTCAGGCAAAATGTATTACCTGGGTGACAAATCCATTGATATCACTGTAAAGAATCCAGTTCCCAGTATCATAGGCTATGTTTCGTTGAAATCGGCTAAAACAAATTTCTTACATTTGATTGAAGTTCCGAATGGAGGCCTTTTTGTTGACAATTTGACTGCCAGTGGTATTCACATAATACGTCACAGACCATGTGGTATGGTCACACTTGGTACTATCCATTTATTTTATCTTCGCTTTTTGATAAAACGTGTAATATAAAAGACATTCACCCATTACCCTAAAGCCTGTTTCTAGTTTTGAAGACGGATAGTCACTTATTAAAGCAAATTGAAAGTAAAGCAGAATTAGCATTAAGGTACTTTTACTCTGTTTGCTTTAAGCTACCATCTGCTGGTATATAGGTAATTATTAGATTATTGTTTCATAAATAGAATATATATAGGACAAAACCTGTGCAGCTTCTCATACACTTTTCTTAACACTTTCCCAGAGTAATTGCTTATATATGAAGGTGTTCGTGTAGTTTGGAATATTGGCTGTTTCTGTTTTACAAATGTATAGCCCTTTGAATATTTTCCTATAAAGAACATGCTGCAAACTTTCACAGATTAATTAATTACATAGACGAAAGGTGTTCATGAGGTTTTCAATTCGGGATGCAACATTTTTAAAGAAGTTATGTCGCTTTGAATTTGTTTCCAGTTGCTCGGACAAATCAACCACTCTGTCAGCTTCATCTGCTTCCGCAACAGTTGATTGATCGAATTCATTTCCTAGTCCTGCACTTTTAACTGCTTCAGAAACTTACATGAAATGGACCACTTTTTTGTGTGTTAATCTTTAAAAAATTCTAACTGGACTGTCACTATCAACAGATTTGGTGGAGATCATTTATTTTCTAGATAAACGGTAGGCAACATGATACGTGGCGGTTTGTATCCCATAAATTCAATTATGACTTCAGTTGGTAACATATACATATAAAATGGACTTCGTTTAGTAACATATACATACTCTGTGCGGCACCTATACACGGTTAATTTGTTAAACTCGATTTAAAATCCATTTATTGCATTACTACAGATTCTTTATAACCCAAATAATATTCCATTGATACAATCAATCTAAAAAGGTAATGTTATTTTATCATGTTTATAGCATTGTTTATCACTTTATCGGTGCGGAACATATACAGGACTTCTGTGCGAAACAATCCTCGTGATACTCCGTTGGTCCCCAGTGGTAATGGTAAATGGCAATTGTAAAGTGTGCAGACAGGTAGTCAATCTGTCTGTATTCAGTTAAGCCTGGCAACCCACTCACCATGCCTATAACAACTGACTGGTCCAATTTATTGCATTTGAAGAAATTTTTGTGAAAAACTTCAATACGATGTGCCATTCATACCATTCAGGGCCCATGGTTATTTATATACAGCTTTTGATTTGAGTCTAATAACTTTCTTAAGCATTTGATTGGGCAGCTTTGAGCTTTTAATCAAAAAGCTCAAATCTGACCAACAAATGGTTGAGAACGATCTCAGATTCAACTCAGAAGCTTTATAACCTTGTACCCAGGTCTTCCATTCTTTGTCTTTGTATAATTTATCTTACATCAACTGGACAATAGCTGTTTGTCGCTGAACATACACATAGGAAAGCTCCATTTAGAAAGTAAAGCAGACAACACTTAACCATTTAAGCATACCCAATTAGCACCTGAATTTGTTTCTAAGTTAGTTATACAATGTTCCAACCAAAACCTTAACACGAGCGATGACTGTTCTGGATCAAACCCGTTTTTAAATTAAAATATCCCAAGCCGGACGATGAAGAGAAAGCTTCCTCTTGTTGTTATTATGCGAGTACAGAAATATTTAAGGCTTATTTGTCCACTTCATAAGAAAACATCTTGCTGTGGGTTCGATTTCTATTTGAATCTTATCTATATAATATATATATACAGTGGAGAATGTTTTTTTCTTTTCCGTTTAACGCAAACGCTATGCACCAAATTGAAAAGAATTACAAGGTATGACATTTCTCACAATGAATTTTATTCTGAGTTTGAAGCCTGGACAGGCGCTGGTTTACCCGGCGTCTGATCTGCTTCCAAACTGTTTGTAATGGAAATACATTGTAATAATTTTAGCGTTTACTGGAAACTGACGTCTCCTCCGCTGTATCATAACGCACTGCAAATTCGATCACTCATTTAACCCATTTATACCCAGTGGATTCTACCGTGATTATATATTGGATTAGTCCATTTTTATCAAAGGGATGCCTGGTCAAAATTTTCATTTTCTTTTTGTTTTATATTAAAATTCCTATCAGCAAACAGTGTAGACTTTGATCAGACGCCGCATAATGTGGCATCTGTTCAGAGTCTACACTGTTTGCCTATGTCCCATATATGGGATCGTGGGCACAAATGGGTTAAAACACTCGCTGATGGTGTTGGAAATGATACAGTATGCCCTCCCTACAACGGTCCTCCCAACAACGACTCCTTCCTTACAACGACCCATGTCGCAGTTCCCTAAACAGGACAATTGTGTCGAACGCATTTTCCCTCCCTATAACGACTCACTCCGAACAACACACACAATTTGTGACTCGTAGAGAGGATGCGCTGTAGTAGCTTCAGACACATAAGCTGTAATCATTTTAATATAGATTTGAAGAGAAATATTGACAGTGTGAAAGCAGACGATGATTTGGCGGTTAAGGAGCAGAAAGAAAAGGACGGAAGGGAAATGGAGTTAACCTCCGAAAAAGGAGCACTGTTCAACTGGGCAAATATCTTTTTAAAAAAAGTAGAGGTTTTTTTAAAGGAGTTAATTAACAAGTCGTTTAGACCATTGACGCTTTAACCCTTTGAACCCTAGTCCCGCATATAGGCGTTCTTTTCAAACAGTGTACATGTGAATAGTACACTTATCCTGTGCAAAGGAGCCCTCTGATCAGGGTCTTCACTGTTTGTCATAATGCCAAATATTGACAAAAACAACCCATAAAAGTCAGAAATGGACTAGACGAAAATGGAAACTGGAATTGTCCATTTAAAGTTTCAGGGAGGAAAGAGTTAATGCAGCAAAAAATCAGGAATGTAGCTGACGTAGGAGCTTTCAGCATTATTGATGTCCCGCGTTAATCATCCAGCTTTTTGACAGTCATCCATACAATGGAGAAAACGTTATACTTTCCCAATAAATGCGTTAACGCTGTAATTATTATTTCCATTGTAAACAGTTTGGATACAGGTCGAAAAACAGGGTCACCTGGCGTCTGACCAGACTCCAAACTGTTTTCCCCTCAGATTAAAATAGATAGTTAGAAGTTTAACTTGAAAGTTGTAATTTTTCTTCATTTTTTTGCATTTGTGTTTGCGTTTCGTTTGCGTTTAAACGGGAAAGAATAACGTCTTTTCCATTGCACGTGCGTGTCGTGTGAATATTGGGAAACTACTGTGAATTTTACACAACGGAGAACAATTGCTCGGGTTTTAGACACTTCCGACTTCCGGGTGTAGATTTCCTGACAAAATTGGTCAAGAACATTTCACATCCGTTACTCTTAGAAAACAGTTATGCCTGTGTTTAGAGGTCTCTTTTGGAAGAAGCTGGGCCCGTTTCATGAAACTTCGTACGACAAATATTGTCGTAAGACAGATAATAAAAGTCTCAATTGTTATTTATTTCTCGAACTAATCCTTTCTTGTGACATCTCCCTCTTTGGAATCGTCTTGAAAGAGAAGTCAAAAGACAGGATTAGACTCTTGTATGAGCTTTCTGTTTTAATTTTGTCCGCTAAATGTCGACGAGGTCACACACAATGTATATGATTTACCGCCGCCCGTATCGATCACGTGGAGGGGGTATTTTATTCGTTGTCTGTTTTTGTACGTACAGAGGTTGTTTGGGCATTTGTTTTGTTTATTTTGGTCAGTTTGTTGGTCGGTTGACTGGTGAGTTGTTTGGTAAGTTGTGCTAGGCAGCAATCGGATCATCTGGGGACCCGTTTCATAAAACTTCACTCTGCAAATGTTGTCGTAAGTCAGATAATAAAAGTCTCATTTATTATTTATTTCTCCATCTAATCATGTATTTGTGTAATTTCATGTGAAGCGCTTTTGAATGCACACGCCATGTGTAAAAAGAGTGCTATATAAATCTGGTATGATAATAATAATTATAATATTGTGACATCTCTTTGGAATCGTCTGTCACAAGGCGCATTCTGCTTTACCTTCAACCTGCTTTTTTAAGTAATTCCGCTTAAAAATATAAAAATTGGAAATCTTAGGATTTTTCAAAGTCAACTTATGGCAGCCCTGTGACCATGATATTGCAGTTTAAGGCTTCATTTAGATAAGTAGAACAGGTGAATTATCCATGATCTGGTACATCGTTTCAAAGTTATTGACCTTAAACTTTTAACCGCAAAATTTATCGAAAGCTTTATTAATGCTTCCATCGCTATATATCTAGGGCATTAATCCTTCAAACGCTATATAGAACTAGGGCCCAATAACGTCTGATTAAATATAACTGCAATTGCTAATGTTTTCAATGTAGATAACTGTACAGTCGAACTTCGGTATATCGAACTCGTTTAACTCGAACTCTCCGAAAGTTCGACATATGATCTGCATTATTTCATGCTCGGTTAAGTCAAATATACCCATATTTCAAAATTAAAACCTGGCTTAGCCACGTTTTTACTTTGAAATACGGGTATGTTCGATAAAACTGACTTCGAGATATCGACTGTATTTAGTCTGAAAAATATCGAGATATCTTATTAGTGTCAATCAGTATGGATCCTGATCAGACGCCGAGTTATACGTTGTAATACGTGAATAAACTTGCTAATTTAATGCATAAGAATTAGATTTGACCTCAATTTCGGTCATGGAGATAAATGAATGTTTTTATGGGAAGTCGGTCGTATAGTATCGCGAGACACTGTAGAGTAGTGGATTTGTACTCTTGCTCTGATACAATATCGCCTTCATCGTGTTTGCGTTTTATTTTGTTTTAACCCGTTTTTTCACCTGGCAGGGCGGAGCTAACCTTTGGCAAAGACTAATTTGCATTTGATTTAAGGGGTGATAGGGATATAGTTATTTTCCGATACTTTCAACATGAAGAAGCAGATTGGCGTGCAGCCATATCCTCGTGAAAAAGCTGTGTACAGTGCTCCCTCTCTACAACAACAACTAATGGAAGACAAAGATTACGTGTGTTTGTTCGGAGGGAGTCGTTATAGGGAGAGAAAATTAAGACTTGGTTTACATTTGCAAACAGCTTGAATCCAGATCAGACACAGCGTAACGCGGCGTCTGATCTGCATTCAAGCTATTTGTCAGTCTTCTTTATATTCCGTCTGTCAAAATGTCCACTACTATGTAATGTTGAGAAAACACCGGCAGACGACAACGGTAAATTCCGATAATAAAAGAGCGTGCTGCCGCCCCCAAAGTTGAGATGCAAATGTCCGCATCGAAACTCCACCCTGCCAGGTCAATAAAATCGGCCTATACCCAAAGCTTGTTTCCAGTTTTGAAGCAAATTGCCTACTAAAAAATACTGAAAACCAAATGGTGTATTTACAAAAATAAAAGAAAATACTCAAATACATGTGAAAGCAAATGTGTCGCGTTATCATGCATCTGGCATTAAAATATGATCAGTCTAAACCTTCATCGAGAGGAGTCACTAGTTTTTGTTTTAGATATCATCCATCGCTTTTTCCATAGAGTCTACTAGACTGACTAAATCCATTTCGCGTCGTGTGTGCACGCGCAGGAATAAACCGGAATGAATAACTTCCCTCCTTACAGTACACTAAAGTAGGTTTATGACCACCGATAAATGAATAGCCCGGCTGACCGAGTGCATGGTTAAGGCGTCTGACTTAAGTTTTTTACTTTTCACTCAAAATGCCTGGTCACGGGTTCGAATCCCATCCGTGCTAAAAATATCTTTGTAATACATTTTAAACAGAATTTCTTATCCTAAACTAATAGTTACGTGTTTATATAAGTGTGGGACATACATTTACAAATTACTATATTTTATGCTAAATATTGTTGCCAGTCTCTTTAAACTACAATCTGCTAGGATATAGAAAATATTTTTTTTGGTACATGTTTATGACTGTATAAACTGGAACTTATTTTTCAGTGGGAGAATAAATTACATGCTCGAAAAGGCGCTTCTTCGGGAGAGGGTTAAACGGGGAAGGACAACGTTTTCCTAATTCTATACTCAAAGAACGATTAAATTGATGAAAATATTACGAAAAGCAATGTTTTTATAAAACAACGCCTACTACATTGTTCATCTTAAGCAAATGGTGCGTTCGTGCTGAATCGTTTATATCTGAAAATATATCATAGAAACGTTGAAATGGTAGGTGGTAATTATTATATAGCACCAGACATGTCCGAGAGCTATTGGAAACTCTTTGAAAGGAAAACATGGTTTAAATTAGAGTTTTATGTAGCAACATGATGATGATAAAATAACAGCCATCAACACGAATCCCATAGGCATAATTCACAATATACTAATACAGTCCAAACTCGAAACTTCGAACTCGCAACTCGTTCGATCAAACAGTATTCCCTCTCTACAACGAAACCAAATAGGAGACACAAGATTTTGTGTGATGTTTGGAGAGAGTCGTTATAGGGAGGGGGTTAAGAATTGGTTAACATTTGCAAACATCTTGAATCCAGATCAGAAGCCGCGTAACATGGCGTCTGATCTAGATTCAAGCTATTTGTCACTCGTCATTTTATTTATTCTATCGAATTGTCCACTTATATGTTACTTTGAGGAAAAACAACAAACGACAATTTTAAACAGACGATATTGCAGCAGTAAAAGCGTTAGACATAATTGTCCTGTTAAGGGAACTGCCACAACGGTCGTTAAACGGCTGTTTTCACTTAACGTCTTTGCACTCAAATATATGTACCCTACACCGACTCGCAGTCTGATTGGGTTCTAAACAATTTGAAACTTTACCGGTATTGACAAATATCTGTATAAGGTCCACTACCGTGAACAGCATTAACATTTATACAAATGGAAAACAAACATATCAATAGGGAGGTCATTAGTTGGGAATACGCAAATTCATTTTGAAATTTTTATAATTAATAACAAAGCAATGTAAACATTAAGTAAAATTTTCGTCAGCATTTTCAAGAAATTGTCATTTCTACATACAGGTTCATTGCATTTGCGTTTCATTTCCTCTCAACGGTGAGTTGGAACAGTTCTCCCTTTGTATTACACTCAAAGAATTTTGAAATTGATCCAATGGAGAAGACGTTATTTTCCCGATAAACGCGTTTACGCTTAACCCTTTCCCTTATAGAAGCGACTTTTAGCGTATTTAATGTATTCCTCCGCTGAAGAAAATAGTTCCAGTTTATACCCTCATGAACAATAACCATTAAAAATATTTTATATAGCCTAGCAGATTTTAGCTTAAAGCAGGCTGAAAGTAAAGCAGAATGTGCCTTAAGGCACATTCTGCTTTACTTTCAACCTGCTTTAAGTGGTCACCTGTTTTTCAAAACTAGAAACAAGCTATGAGGTAAAGGGTTAAAGTCAAAAATAAAAGTTGTTCTGTTCTGTTCTGTTATGTTTTGCGTAAACTATTATTTCCATTGCAAACAGTTTGGAGCCTAATCAGTTTTCCATTGCAAACAGTTGGAGCCTGTTTTGGTTACCCGTCGTCTGATCAGACTCCAAGCTGTTTGACACTCAGATTAAAATAAATAGAGTTGTCAAAAAGTTATTGTTTTCTATATTTTATTGTATTACGCAAAAACTTGCGTTTTGTTTGCGTTTAAAACGGGACAGAATAACGTTTTTTCCACTGCAATCTAAAGTTCTCCCTCTCTACAACGGCCCTCCCAACAACGACTCCTATGTTTTTCTCAAAGTGACATATTGGAAAGAAAATAAAATGTCGAGTGACAAACAGCTTGAATCCAGATCAGGATTCAAGCTGATGGCAAATGTAAGCCAATTTCCCTACCTATAACGACCCCCTCCGAACAACACACACAATCTGTGTCTCCCAAATGGGTGTCGTTGTAGAGAGGGAGCACTGTATATCACAGTTATTATCTTGTTAGAACAAAGTCAGCGACCGACAGCTTCTAAGACAAAAGGAGTGTTGAGTAGAGCTCTTTATCTGAAAATAATGTTTGATATCATAAAAACGTTGAAATGATATAGGGAGTGTTCGATAAAGAGAACCAGACATATCCGAGAGCGACTTGGTAGATCTACTCTTTGACAGAAGAGCTTGGTCTCAAAATACCGGTACTGTTGCTCTATGTCAGTTTAATGATGGCCAAATATTAACCATCGACACGGATCCCAGAGGCGGAATTCACTTTTCTGTTCACTTTTCCACTTTGGTATCAAATTCACATATTTCATCACGACCTAAAAACAAACCTGAAGGTTTCTAGCAGACCTAATATCAAAACCTCATATAGATCTAGTTAGATTTTTAAAATTTTACAGGAGAGACGTTTTTTGTCTAGCTATTTTCAAACAATGACAAAATCTCTCTAAATTTGAAATGTATAGTTAATATATCATCATATTATATTTCACTAACTGATATTTGACTTAGTTCAAATGATACTTGAGTAATTTTTGTATACGCCTCTTTGTCATCACTTCAACACAAATTAATTAATATACGACTTTATGTACGCTGTTGACTTATAAACTATTGGGTAAACATGCGTTCTGGTATATGACAATATAGTGAAAAGTTCAAAGAATAACTACAAGACTCAAGGTGTTAGTTGATAATACTTTATATCTAACCTTAGTAAAATCAAATTTCGTAAATAGTCCGAATTGCTTCCCATGAATGGTGTCTCATCACATAGGTCAAAACCTCGTATTTCAAACGCGTAACAGAAATTGGTATTTAACGGCTATGTAACTAGACACACTAAATAATAAAAACCCACACTCAAACAATATTTATAATTAATCTTGCCTCTATCATTCCAAAGACTGAGAGACTCAGACACATCACTAAATTACAACTTTTTCTGACCAGGTACGATGTTTTGAAATTAAGAATTTGTCACCAATCAGTAGACGATATTTCAACAGGTGTCTCTTTACAGCCTTTCTCATTGGGATAGAAGTACGACGTTTTGTCAGAATCTGCGTTTCGTTTTATAGGCGCAATCTGTCCTAAGATGTAAAAAGTGGTTTTCTGAAAATTGGCCTTATACTAGATTTTGATATTAGGCCGACGTTATACCAAGACTAACACTTCGTACTATAGAGCTAAAAGAATTAGAGGTGGTACATGAAGTTTGAACCCGTTAAAATGACATGAGAGTCAATGTTTAACATCGACACCTAGGACACGATTTGAACACCAAATTTAATTAAAAAATAGCCGTTAAAACTGTGAAAGTTTGGTCAGTTACGTGGTCTTTTTCACATTTACTATAAAACATTAAAACTCGCATTGATTTTGAAATTGAAAATAGAACGTGCATGCGCGGACCAATCCTGGGGTCAAGAGATTCCCCTTCCTATCCTTTTCTTAACCCGTTTATTGTTTACAACTGATTCAGGATTTCTTTGTAAAGGGGTCTAATTTCGGTTGTATCTCACTTTCCAAACATTATCTTATTTTTGTATTACACTGTATACGATGATCTACACAGATATATAAGCACCATTGTTAATTCTTGGGTAATTTTTTCCCGCGAGTTTCACTTTTTCACGTGTAGGGGAAGCCGTAATTTAATGACCCGAGTCATTTTTAAACGTTGCGAATAGACCCATTCATCGTTAAATATTGACCCACTGGATCAATAAAATTTATTAGCAGGGTCAATATTTCATGTAACAAAGACAGACATACATACAGACACATTGACGGAATGGATGGAAATATTGGGTGGATGTGATTGATTTGATAGGTGATGTACTGGATAATCACGACATGCTTGCAATGATAACCAAAACGGATCACATTCTTATTTCCATTATAATGCGTTGTTTACTCACTATCCCCTAAAACGTCAAATGGACAAACCCAGTTTACAATAAAGGCTGGTCTATTTTAGACTATTTAGGGAGGGTTGTTTTTTTTGCTAATATATTGCAAAATGACAATCAGTGAAGTCTCTGATTAGAGGGCTCCTGAAGGAGCCCTCTAATCAGGAACTTCACTGTTTGCATTAGACAAGTGTACTAGTCACAGGTACACTTTTTGTAAAGGACGCATATATGCGTCACTAGGGCTTAATGAGTTAATCCATAAAATAGGATAGCAAGAAAGGGGTAATAAGTTATCTAAAATGTTTGTTTCAGTCACGCAAATCTTACTGTAATGCCCATACACCATCATCACCATGGTAACAACACACACACACACACCTGCAGCCAAGTTTTAACTTTGAAATATGGGTATGTTCGATAAAACTGACTTCGAGATATCGAAGTTCGACTGTATTTAGTCTGAAAAATATCGACATATTTATATTAGTATCAATCAGTATGGATCCTGATCAGACGCAGAGTTATACGTTGTAATACGTGAATTAACTTGCTAATTTAATGCATAGGAATTAGATTTGACCTCAACTTCGGTCATGGAGATAAATGAATGTTTTTATGGGAAGTCGGTCGTATAGTATCGCGCGACACTGTAGAGGGGTGGGAAAGGAACGTTGGATTTGTATTCGGCAGAACCCTCTTTGGGGTCGAACTCTTGCTCTGATGCAATATCGCCTTCAGCGTGTTTGCGTTTTGTTTTGTTTTAACCCGATTTTTTCTTCTGGCAGGGCGGAGCTAACATTTGGCAAAGACAAACTAATTTGCGTTTGATTTTAGGGATGATATGTATATAGTTATTTTCCGATACTTTGAACATGAAGAAGCAGATTGGCGTGCAGCCATATCCTCGTGAAAAAGCTGTGTACAGTGCTCCCTCTCTACAACAACAACCAATGGAAGACAAAGAATGCGTGTGTTTGTTCGGAGGGAGTTGTTATAGGGAGAGAAAATTAAGACTTGGTTTACATTTGCAAACAGCTTGAATCCAGATCAGACACCGCGTAACGCGGCGTCTGATCTGGATTCAAGCTATTTGTCAGTCGTCTTTATATTCCGTCTGTCAAAATGTCCACTTCTATGTAATGTTGAGAAAAAACCGGCAGACGACAACGGTAAATTCCGATAATAAAAGAGCGTGCTGCTGCCCCTAAAGTTGAAATGCAAAGGTCCGCATCGAAACTCCGCCCTGCCAGGTCAATAAAATCGGCCTATACCCATAGCTTGTTTCTAGCTTTGAAGAAAATTGCCTGCTATAAAGAGAGACTAAAACCAAATGGTGTTATGTATTTACAAAAATAAAAGAAAATACTGAAATAAAAGCAAATGTGTCGCAGTATCGTGCATCTGGCATTGAAATATGATCAGTCTAAAGCTTCATCGAGAGAAGTCACCAGTTTTTATAAGATATTTTCCATCGCTTTTTCCATAGAGTCTACTAGACTGACTAATCTATTTCGCGTCGTTTGTGCAAGCACAGGCATAAACCGGAATGAATAGCTCCTCCTCCCTTACAGTACACTAAAGTAGGGTTTATGACCACCGATAAATGAATGGCCCGGTTGGCCGAGTGCATGGTTAAGACGTCTGACTTAAGTTTTTTTTATTTTTCACTCAAAATGCCTGGTAACTGGTTCGAATCCCATCCGTGCTAAAAATATCTTTGTAAAACATTTTAAACAGAATTTCTTATCCTAAACTAATAGTTACGTGTTTATATAAGTGTGGGACATACATTTACATATTACTATTTTTATGCTAAATATTGTTGCCAGTCTCTTTAAACTACAATCTGCTAGGATATAGAAAATATTTCTTTTGGTACATGTTTATGACTGTATAAACTGGAACTTATTTCTTCAGTGGGAGAATAAATCACATGCTCTAAATGGCGCTTCTATGGGAGGGGGTTAAACGGGGAAGGACAACGTTTTCCTAATTCTATACTCTAAGAACTGTTAAATTGATGAAAATATTACGAAAAGCAATGTTTTTATCAAACAACGCCTACAAGGTGCGTTCGTGTTGAATCTTTTATCTGACAGTATATCATAGAAGCATTAAAGTGGTAGGTAGTAATTATTATATGGCACCAGACATGTCCCAGAGCTATTGGATACTCTTTGAAAGAAAAACATGGTTTAAATTACAGTTTTATGTAGCAACATTATGATAAGAAAATAACAGCCATCATTACGAACCCCCTAGGCATAATTCACAATGTACAGTCCAAACTCGATACTCGTTTTTAAAAGATAAAACGTTGCTTAACGTCGTTTTAACTTTGAAATACGGGTATGTTCGACATAAGTAATATCAACTTATCGAAATTCAATTTATGAAATACTGGTTCAATCGATTTTAGCGAGTTCGAAGTATCGGTTTTCGACTGTACTTGGACTCAAAGGTTGGTATTTTGATGACTGTCTTGAAACTCCTTCAATCATACAGAGTTCTCTACAACGACACCGAATGGGGGAATATGTGTTGTTCCGAGGAATTCGTTATAGAGAGGGAAAATAAAGAATTTGCTTACATTTGCAAACAGCTTGAATCCAGATCAGACGCCGCGTAACGCGGCGTCTGATATGGCTTCAAGCTGTTTGCCACTCGTCATTTTATTTATTCTATCGAAATGTCCACTTTTATGTAACTTTGAGAAAAACAGTAGACGACAATTTTAAGCAGACGATATTACAGAAGTAAAAAAGCGTTACACATAATTGTCCTGTAAGGGGAAACTGTGACAATGGTCATTGTAAGGAGGGGGTCGTTGTTGGGCCGTTTTTAGGTGGGAACACTGTATTTTCATTGTTTCAGAATAACGAATTTGTTGTATACCTTTAAAAAGGAAAACGGCTATTTTCACTTAACGTTTTTGCACTCCAATATATGTACCCTACACCGACTCGCAGTCTGATTGGGTTCTAAACAATTTGAAACTTTGAAACTTTATTGAAATATATCTGTATAATGTTCACTACCGTAGACATCATTAACATTTATATAAATGAAAAACAAACATACCAATAGGGAGATCATTAGTTGGGAATACGCAAATTCATTTTGAAATTTTTATAATTAATAACAAAGCAATTTAAACATTATGTAAAATTTTCGTCAGCATTTTTAAGAAATTGTCATTTCTACATACGGGTTTATTGCATTTGCGTTTCATTTACTTTCAACGGTGAGTTGGTACAGTTCTCCCTCTGTATTACACTCAAAGAATTTTGAAATTTATACAATGGTGATTACGTTATTTTTCCCCATAATCGCATTTACGCTAACACTATCATTTCCATTGGTAACAGTTCGAAGCCTGATCAGTTTTCCATTAAAACAGTTTGGAGCCTGTTTTGGTTACCCGGCGTCTCATCAGGCTCCAAACTGTTTGCCACTCAAATAAAAATAAGTAGAACTGACAAAAAGTTATTGTTTTCCGTATATTTTATTGTAATGCGTTTACGTTTTGTTTGCGTTTAAACCGGGACAGAATAACGTTTTCTCCACTGTAATCTGATGTTCTCCCTCTCTACAACGGTCCTTCCAACAGCGAGTCTTATGTTTTTTCTCACAAAAACATATTGGAAAGAAAAGAAAATGTCGAGTGACAAACAGCTTGAATCCAGATCAGAATTCAATCTGTTTGTAAGCTAATATCCTATAACGACTCCCTCCCAACAACACACACAATCTGTGTCTCCCACACGGGTGTCGTTGTAGAGAGGGAGCACTGTATATCTCAGTTAATGTCTTGTTCGAACAAAGTCAGCGACCGACATCTTCTAAGACAAAAGGAGTGTTGAGTAGAGCTGTTTATCTGAAAATAATGTTTGTAATCATAAAAACGTTGAAATGACAAAGGGAGTGTTCGTTAAAGAGAACCAGACATATCCGAGAGCGACTTGGTAGATCTACTCTTTGACAGAAGAGCTTGGTCTCAAAATACTGTTGTTCTATGTCAGTTTAATGATGACCAAATATTAACCATTGACACGGATCACCGAGGCGGAATTCACATTTCTGTTTTCCACTTTGGTATCAAATTTCACTTATTTCATCACGACCTAAAATACAAACCAGGTTTCTAGCAGGCCTAATATCAAAACCTCATATAGTTAGTTATTTAAAATTTTACAGGAGAGACGTTTTTTGTCTAGCTATTTTCAAACATTGACAAAATCTCTCTAAATTTGAAATGTATAATTAAAATATCATATAATATTTCACTAACTGATTTTTGACTTAGTACAAATGATACTTGAGTAATTTTTGTATACGCCTCTTTGTCATCACTTCAACACAAATTAATTAATATACGACTTTATGTACGCTGTTGACTTATAAACTATTGGGTTAACATGCGTTCTGGTATTTGACAATATAGTGAAAAGTTCAAAGAATAACTACAAGACTCAAGGTGTTAGTTGATAATACTTGATATCTAACCTTAGTAAAATTAAATTTCGTATACATGTATAATCCGAATTGCTTCCCATGAATGGTGTCTCATCACATAGGTCAAAACCTCGTATTTCAAAAACGTAGCAGAAAATGGTATTTACCGGCTATGTAACTAGATAAACTAAATAATAAAAAACTACACTCAAACAATATTTATAATTAATCTTCCCGCTATCATTCCAAAGACTGAGAGACTCAGACACATCACTAAATTACAACTTTTTCTGACCAGGTACGATGTTTTGAAATTAAGAATTTGTCACCAATCAGTAAACGATATTTCAACAGGTGCTTTCTTATTGGGATAGAAGTACGACGTTTTGTCAGAATCTGCGTTTCGTTTTATAGGCGCAATCTGTCCTAAAATGTAAAAAGTGGTTTTCTGAAAATTGGCCTTAATACGAGACTTTGATATTAGCCTGACGTTATACCACGACTAACACTTCGTACTATAGAGCTAAAAGAATTAGAGGTGTTACATGAAGTTTGAACCCGTTAAAAATGACATGAGAGACAATGTTTAACATCGACACCTACCGAATTTAAATAAAAAAAAAAACGTTAAAACTGTGAAAGTTTGGTCAGTTACGTGGTCTTTTTCACATTTACTATAAAACATTAAAACTCGCAACGATTTTGAAATTGAACATAGAACGTGCATGCGCGGACCAATCCTGGGGTCAAGAGATTCCCCTTCCTATCCTGATCTTCACCCGTTTGTTGTTTACGGCTGATTCAGGATTTCTTTGTAAAGGGGTCTAATTTCGGTTGTATCTCACTTTCCAAACATTATCTTATACTTGTATTATACGATTATCTACACAGATGTATGAGTACTATAGTCAATTCTTGGGTAATTTTTTCACGCGAGGTTCACTTTTTCACGTGTAGAGAAAGCCGTAATTTATGACCCACTGGATCAATACAATTTATTAGCAGGGTCAATATTTCATGTAACACCGCCAAAGACATACAGACAGACATATTGACGGAATGGGTGGAAAGATTGTGTGGGTGGGATGCGATTGATAGGTGACGTACTGGATACTCACGACATGCTTGCAAGGATAACCAAAAAGGATCACATTATTATATCCATTGTAATGCGTTATCAATATCCCCTAAAACTTAAAATAGACAAATCCAGTTTACAATAGAGGCTGGTCCATTTTAGACTATTTCGGGATGTTTTTGTAATATATTGCAAAATGACAATCAGTGAAGTACCTGATTAGAGGGCTACTGCAGGAGCCCTCTAATCAGGAACTTCAGTGTTTGCATGAGACAAGTGTAAAGGAAAGCAAGAAAGTGGAAATAAGTTATCTAGAACGTTTTGTTTTAGTCACGCAAATCTTACTGTAATGCCCATACACAATCATCACCATGGTAACAACACACACCCCTGCAGCTAAATCAGCAGAAACTGTTTTGCTCTCTTTCGCATATAAGCTATACCTCTATGGTGATTTTGTATTGAAATCTTAAAGCTTCTGGTAAAATATCTCTCTTAAATCCTCCTATTTCAAAACAAAAACACAACAAATACTTTCAATAGCTGCGAGTTTGAATACTGCTTTTTCTTTACTAGTAATTATGTTAACATAGGTAAAGATTATACTCAGTACAAAAAGAAACGTATATCGTGCTCATGCGCTGATTAAAAATCTTTAATTGAAAAAAATAAGAATACTAAGACCATATCTCAAGATTCATTTTATTCTGTAACAAGCTCAGAAATAAACAACATAAAAACAGTGTACTGCCTTTAAACCCTTTCTCTTTTATTGACGCCAAAAAGCGCGTTTCGAAACAGTTTGAATCCTGATCAGACGCCATGTAACGCGGCGTCTGATCCGGATCCAAACTGTTTGACACTCGTATCGATATGATTTAAGTCATACTACACTGAATCTTAGTTCGAAACGACATTGCAGACAACAAAATTGAAGCAGACAACAATGAAACGATGAAGGGGTAAATATCTCACGATTTATTTGGCAGCGATGTGGCTGGATGTTAATGTTGAATGTGTATAACCCTTGAAATTATTGTTACTATTAACATATGACACTTTAATAAACTATTTATCTGCCTGTCTGTCTGTCGGTCGGTCCGTCCGTCCGCCGTCCGTCTGTCTGTCTGTATGTGTGTCTGTATGTCTGTCTGTCTGGCTATCAGTTTCAGTTTCTTTCACATCATAGGCCTCCGGCCCATTCACATATAAGTACATACAAACAGAAAATTTCATGCATCAGGCGTAGTAATGAACACATTGTTACAATATTATAACATTCTGGTGATCAGATTAATACAAACTATAATACATGAGAAATCCTAAAAGTATTCCACATCATTCGAGTATTAATCATATTTTTAGATCAAATATTCAATCTTCATATTACAAATTCATTGTGATATTTCATTGCATACTATATAAACATGGAGATCTTCGTTCGCGAAGCCAAGCTATGATGATATAAACATGGCCAAATTTTGAAGTGTTAACTTATCGTTAGAAGACATCAAGTTATTGAATTTATGAATGTTTGGCGAATTCCAATACTAAATATGTATATAGCATACGATAATGGACAAAATAATAAGAAATGCAATTCGTCTGCAATAATGTCCGTCTGTCTGTGTGTCTGTCTGGCTGGCTGGCTGTCCGTCCGTCCGTCTGTCTGTCTGTATGTCCGGTCAATATAAGCGCTAGTAGCGTGTTCAATTACCATTGTTTGCTGTTTAGGTTAGCAGTTTGTGCCCTGTGTTAAGCGTGCAGAGTACAGTAGAGAAAACGTTTTCTTTCCAAATAACCCCAGGTACGCTAAAACTAATATTTCATTGCAAACAGTTTGGACCAAGATCAGACGCCGGGTTACCCGGCGTCTGATCAGGCTCCAAACTGTTTGCCACTCAAATTAAAGCTTGTAGTCGGAATTGTCAAAAGGTTGTTATTTTCTATATTTCATTGCAATGCATTTACGTTTGAACGAAATAATTATGTTTTCTTCACTGTATTTCAGACTGTATTTCAGACCGGTAGCCAACTCGCAATCGATGGCCATCGACGGCCATCGATTTCTTTACTGAACTCATAACTGGTATGAATTGATTAGACTATATATATTGTTGTCAGTCTCTTTACTTGTAAACATGTTCCTTTTCAGAAAACCAAACTATGTATACAAAGGTCAACATCATCACATTGGTGTTCGTCACGTGCTGCGTGCTGGTTCTACCCAAACTCTGTGTAGCAAAAAAAATAAAAGAGGGAAAAGTTAAAACCAATGACATAGGAAACGGAAATGGCGGTGGTAATAGCAATGGCGGTGGTAATAGCAATGGCATTGGGAATGGCAATGGCAATGGAAATGGCATTGGAAACAGTGACCGTAACGGCGATAGCACCACATATGAAGCAAGAGACCCGTCGCCGTCTAATGTGATAGCTTTCAGGAACTTTTGTAGTGCAATTTGCAAAAAGTAAGCACAACCATTAGTTTAACTCTAAGAGGGCTGCACATTATTTAGTAGATTACATTTTCAAACAGTTTGCATCCAGATCTGCTTTTATTCTTAAAAATAAGATTCTAGTAGTTTGTTATTTGCCTCAAGAAAATGATATGAGTGTCAAACAGTAGGGATCCTGAGCAGACGCTGCGTAACGCGGCATCTAATAGTTTAAACATATTTTATTTCCATATACATAAGGAATCAGGGCCCCGTTTCACAAAACATCTTACGACAAATGTTGTCGTAAGTCAAAACTTTAAATTACATTTAATCTCTGATTTCTTTATCTAATCCTGTCTTGTGACATCTTTTTGGAATCGTCTTTTCAAGACGATTCCAAAAAGATGTCACAAGACAGGATTAGATTGAGAAATAAATAATAATTGAGACTTTTATAATCTGACTTACGACAACTTTTGTCGTAAGAAGTTTTATGAAACGGGTCCCTAACTGTTTGCAAACTTTATCTTAGTAAGTCTTGGCAGTAGCATATACAGTGCTCCCTCTCTACAACGGCACTCGGAACAATGACTCCCTCCTCACAACGACGCTTGTCACTGTTCCCCAAACAAGACAATCATGCTCAACCTTTTCACGTCTGCAATATCGTCTGCTTAAAATTATCGTCTGCTGTTTTTCTCAAAGTTACATATTGGACATTTTGAAAAAAAACACAACATAATAACGAGTGACAAACGGCTTGAATCCGGATCAGACGCCGCGTTACGTGGCGTCTGATCTGGATTCAAGCTGTTTGCAAATGAAAGCCAATTTCCCTCCCTATTAAAACTCCCTCCGAACAACACACACATTCTTTGTCTCCCATGGGATGCTGTTGTAGAGAGGGAGCACACATACATATACATCAAGAAAATGTGTATACAGTGCTTCCTCTCTTCAACGACACCCAATGGGAGACACAGATTGTGTGTGTTGTTCAGAGGGAGTCGTTATAAGGAGGTAAAATTAAGACTTTGCTTACATTTGCAAACAGCTTGAATCCAGATCAGACGCCGCGTAACACGGCGTCTGATCTGGATTCAAGCTCTTTGTCACTCGTTATTATACTTCTTTTATCAAAATGTCCACTTACATATAACTCTGAGAAAAACAGCAGACTTAAATTTTAAGCAGACGATATTGCAGCAGTGCAAGCGTTAGACATAATTGTCCTGTATAGGGAACTGCGGCAAGGGTCGTTGTAAGGAGGAAGTCGTTGTCGGGAGGGCCGTTGTAAGGAGGGAACACTGTGTATATTTCTACCCGATCCAGATAATAGGCTATTGAAAACTTCAATGAGGCGACTGCTTAAAGAAGGCTCGGAATTAAGCAGAAAGATTCTTCACTCTTTCATCCCCAAATTTGTCGTGAGGTGTGTACCCCTTCTGCTTTAATATTGGTGTCTGCAATATCGCTTCAAAGTTAGATTTAAGGCAGTATGACTGATAAATTTCGAAACGAATGTCAAACAGTAACACGGCGTCTGATCAGGACCCAAACTTTTTGCCTAAGCGCATTTTCACTCCATTGACAGTGAACGGGTTAAGGAGATTTTCGAAGTAATTTAAACCTGATTTAAACATCCACTTGCTTTACATTCAGCATGTTTAAATCGATTGTCCCATAGCCTGTTTCTAGTTTCTTGAAGACATGTGATCACATAATGCATATCGAAAGTAATAAGCAAATGTGCCTAAAGGCTTTACAGGGTTACAGATAAGGCGCGTATTTGGGTATTTACCCAATTCAATTGTGGGAAAAGCTTTTTTTTCACAACAAGGAGCAACAAAAAGCAAAGAATTGTAGCAAAAAGCAAATAATTTTTGAAACCTAATCAGAATATGAATAATACCCTATTATGAAAACTCCCAATACCCTACAACAATAGCAAAAAACCCAATTCTGTAAAATATCAACGAGTAAATACCCAATTGCATCAAACCTTATCTGTAACCCTGGGATTTACTTTCAATATGCTTTACTTTACTATCTACTAGGACGTAGAAAATATTTCTTATGGTATACATTCATGACTAAATCTATATATTAAAAGTGAAACTATTTTCTGCCGTGGAGGAATAAATTAGAGGCGTACAAAGCGTATTTATGGGGTAATGGGTTAAACTACAAGCTGCATGAAACACTAATGGGACTGTTTTTAGTAATAGATTTACAGGTAGTATGGTTTTTCAGATCACCGTGTCCAATAGAGTGTCAACAAGCTTTCCTCGACCCATGGACAATGGCCAAACGGTCAGCCCGCTATGGCGACTTGACGTAAGTAACACGTTTCTTGAGGATGATTGAGCCTGCTGCCAATTCAGAGCATGTTTGATCAAGATTAGGGCAAACCTGTGGCCTGTTAAGTGCTTTCAAGCTTGTTATACGATTTGACATTGCGACAATTTTTTTCTAACCACAAAACCCATAATCGAACTTGACCTAGATTTTGTCAAGACAACATTTGGAACAAGTCGAATAACGATTAGCCTAAAACTGTTACCTCCAATATGTTCGACGCCGGTCTCAACACGATCAATATATACTAGCTCACCATGAGAATTTTGTGCTCAGGCACAAAGGTTATAAAGAGTTTGAGCTGAGTCTGAGATTGTTCTCAAGCATTTGATTGGTCATATTTGAACTTTTGCCAACATCCGATAAGTATTTAAACAGTTTGTAACTTTGAAACATGGAATGCATAAGCTTCACTGCTGCAAGTCTATGTTGAAGAAACCCATTACAAAATGGCCATGGTGGCATTACTCACCAGAATGCTTTGAATGTTGCGAAAGTTTTGATCAAATTTATCAAGCATTTGGTCGAACAAAGTTTAGCTTTTGTTTAGTCCACATGGGCCAACTAGGTATTACGATGAACTGTTTTGCTACGACAACTTACATGGGTATTATAACAGATATGTATTGCTACGAAGGCAACTTTGAAAACAAACATTTCTCACTACATACACTGACTTCGTAGCAATACAAAATATATTATAAAACCCATATAGGTTGTCGTAGCAATACATTTTGATGACAATACGTAGTTGCCCTCCCCACCCGTGAAGTCACAAATCTAACCAATCAAATGCTTCAGGACGATCTCGGACTCAGCTCAAAAGTTTTATACAATTGACCCAGGCTAGGAACTGATTGCAATAAACATAAGTAGTTGATTGGCATACTCGTTTGATGGAAGGTTTTCATTTCAGGCTTGATGACTATCTATTTATGCGTTGGTTAGGCCGTGACATGATACACCAGGGAGTGAAGAGATAGTAAGTATTAACCCTTTACCCCATAAATACGCATTTTTAAGCCTTAAATGTATTACTCCTCTGAAGAAAACAGTTCCACTTTATAGAGTTATGAATAAGTATTATAAAAAATATTTTCTAAATCCTAGCAGATGATAGCCTTAAGCAGGTTGAAAGTAAAGCAGAATGTGCCTTAAAGCCACTATATTACTCCCACATAAACAGAATCAAACATTTTTCTTACATGAAATTTATTTCACTATCGTAAGCGTTCCATATAAAAAGAAGTAATACGTGGTGATATTTGAAGCAATATTGCTAACGAACAGTGAAATTTGTGGAAACAAGTAATCAAGTTTGTTTATTTTTGAATAGCGACGAAAATTTACGGACATACTCGGTAAAGCTCATTTGCATAATTCTATACAACAAGTCGAGTGCTTTACAACCAAAGAGAGACAACTCCTTTAAGTTTGGCCGTTAAACTGATGCAATGATACACATTGTCGCGGCCGAATCAATCACGTGACCTTTATGCGATCGATCGAGAGTTCTCGGAACCAGCCCGTAATCTTATTTGTAAACAAACCCGCTTATAATGTAAACCACCACGATAAGAATTCGACACATTTAGGTAGGATTCTTTACGAAGTGGGTGCATATGTCAGGCTTCTTTCACTCGATTTCACTTAGTTTTAATACATAGAAAATGCACACATATAAAAAATTGCGCGTTTTAAACACCAATTTGAGCGGGGTTGTGCCTTTAAGGCACATTCTGCTTAATTTTTAGCTTGCTTCATGTGCTCACCTGTCTTCAAAACTAGATAAGGCTATGGGGTAATTGGTTAAACTATTTGAGATTTAGCATAAAAATAGTAATTTGTAAATGTATGTTAAACGCTTATAATATATATAGGTAAAACTTAGTTTAGGATAAGAAATTCTGTTAAAAATGATCTTTGTTTAGCACTGCTGAGATTCAAACCCAGAATGCGGGGACGAAAATGAAAATTGGGTCGCACGTCTTACCGACTGTGCTTAGTGGGCAATTCAATTAACGGCGATGGATTTAACCTACTTAACTGTACAGCGAGGGAGAAGACGGTATTCCTCTCGATTCATATATGCGCGTGTGCAAAAGATGCGAATCGATTTAAACGATATCTATTGAGGCAAGAAACTTCAATTGAAAAAGCGGTGGGAAATATCTTAAAAACTAAGATTTGGTGACTTTTCTTAGATTTTTTAGACTGACCATATATTGTTTAATGTCAGATGCACGATAATGCTACAAATTTGCTTTTATTTGTGTATTTCCTTTTCTTTGTGAAAATACACCATTTGGTTTTCAGTCGCTTTAAGCTATTAACATGTTCAACCCTAGTGACGAGTATAGGCGTCATTAATAAACAGTGTACCTGTGAAGAGTATGTTTGTTCCGAGGCTATGCAAACAGTGTAGACCCTGAACAGAGGGCTCTGCAGGAGCCCTCTGATCAGGGTCTGTACTGCTTGCCATTGTGCAATATATTGTTAAAAATCAACCCCAAACAATTGACTAGACTTAATTTGATATTGGAATTGATCATTAAAAGTTTCAGGGGTGAATAAGTTAACACAATATAGACATAAACGAGAATGGTTTAACTCTTCCATAACCTGATACTGATTTACCCTTTCGGCGCCAAATTATTTGGGAGATCTTAACCCCTTCACCGCTTCATTGTCGTCTGCTTCAGTATTGCTGTCTGCAAGAACGTTTCAAAGTTAGACTTCAGGTTGTATGATTGAAGAAATATTGATAAGAGTGTTAAACAGTTTGGATCCCGATCAGACGCCGCGTTACGCGGCGTCTGATCTAGATCCAAACTGTTTACAAAGTCGACTTTATTCGACTACGGCGCCGAAAGGGTTAATCTATGGCTAATTCATTTAACCCTTTCACTCTCAATTACGCTTTAAAGCGCGTTTGCAAACAGTTTGGGTCTTGATCAAACGCCGCGTAACGTGGCGTCTGATCAGGACCCAAACTGTTTGACCCTCTTATCGATATTAATTAAGTCATACGACCTTAAATCTAACTTTGAAACGTGTCTTGCAGACGACAATATCGAAGCAGACGACAATAAAGCGGTGAAGGGGTAAAACTCTCCCGAATAATTTGATCATGAAACGGTTAACAAGTCAATGTTTTATGCAGAAAACGTCCCTAGCGTAACAAACAGTTGTTTTTAAAATTAAAACTTGTCGAGGGTGTATTTACAATAAACTTAAACTTGTTGAGGGTGTATTTACAATAATATTATTCTATTTCTTTCATTCAGGGAGCCCGTTTGGACTACCAACAAGGGATGAGTCTCGCAATGTGTGTTTTTGGACTGGTTTTTTATTCGCCACTTCACAACGAGTGACTTTGTATCGTGTTGCAAACAACTGCACCTATAAGTCCATTACCCCATAAATACGTCTTTTAACGCCTTTTAACTACCAACAAGGGAAGAGTCTCGCAATGTGTGCTTTTGGGACTGGATTTTTATTCGCCACTTCACAACGAGTGCAAACAACTGCACCTATTAGTCCTTTACCGTATATATGCGTTTTTAAGCCTTTAAATTCATGCCTCAACCACAGGTACTTGACACATATATTTAGATCTATTACCAAAAAAAGAAACAAAAAAAATGTTATTTTTTTACTAGATGTCTATTATTGACGTCTAGTAAAAAAAAAGTTTTTTGGTAATATAACTAGATCTATATGTCAAGTACATGTACCTGTGGCCTCAACTGACGTAAATAATTCCAATTTATTCAGTCAAGAATATGTACCATAATAAATAGTTTCTATATTCTAGCAGATAGTAGCTTAAAGCAGGCTGAATGTTAAGCAGAATGCGCCTTAATGCTTTACTTACAACCTGCTTTAAGTTGTCACAAGTATTCAAAATTAGAAACAGGCTATGGGGTAATGGGTTAAAGTCTCTCTATAACGACCACACAAACAAAAGCTCGTTTTCGGTATTTAAACCTAATGATGGGGCTAGTATTTAAATATATTTTAAAAAAATTATAGAAATAGCAAGACACTGGACAAGAGATTACGGCCTGCAATGTGGCGATATACAAGGCATAAATACTTTATTACAGCGCTCCCTCTCTACAACGACACCCAATGGGAGACAGAGATTGTGTGCGTTGTTCGGAGGGAGTCGTTAGAGAGAGGGAAATTGGCTTTCATTTGCAAACAGCTTGAACCCAGATCAGACGCCGCGTAACGCGGCGTCTGATCTGGATTCAAGCTGTTTGTCATTCGTCATTTAGTGTTTTTTGTCAAAATGTCCAATATGTAACTTTGAGAAAAAAAGCAGACGACAATTTTAAGCAGACGACATTGCAGCAGTAAATTCGTTAGAAATAATCATCCTGTCTAGGGAATTGCGAAAAGTGTCGTTCTTAGGAGGGAGTCGTTGTTTGGAGGGCCGTTGTAGGGAGGGAACACTGTATTAGGAAGTGATTCGTTGATTCTTTGTCAATAATTAGTATATGATTTAATTTGTATAAATAATAAGCGACACACTTTCTTAGCTTTTAAAGAGGCTCGCAACCGGATTTAGCTGTAAAATTAGAAATTTGTAAATATATGTCAAATGCTTATACATGTATATATAAATAGGTAAGAATTAGTTTAGGATAAGAAGTTCTGTTAAAAATGCATTTTAAAAAAAAAAAGAAAGATAAGAAACTCTGGTGGGATTCGAACCCGTGACCCTCCATACGGGGACAGACACGCAAAATAGTGATATTCCTCAGACCTCTCGGCTACGGGCTCTTTATATTTAACGTACTTTAGTGTGTAGCGATGTAGAGAACATTACTCGTCTCGGGTTTTTGTCTGAGCCCGTGTTCAATTTCTATTGCGTCAGTAGACGCAACGAATAAACGATGGAAAATATCTAAAAAATGAAGATTTGAGGCCTTTTCTTAAGGATGTTTTTAGACTGATCATATTTTTCTAATGCCAGATGCACGATAATGCTACACATTTGGTTTTATTTGAGCATTTTCTTTTATTTTGCAAATACACCATCCGGTTGCGAGTCTGTACTTTGTAATATATACGACACAACAGGTACAGTCGTGCACTCAATAGGAGATCAATAGTTGACCAAAGTGTGAGAAGGCGGACACTTAATCCTTTCACTACCAATTTTCTTGTATTTCACCGTTTCATTGTCGTCTGCTTCAATTTTGTTGTCTGCAAAGTCGTTTCAAAGTAAGAAAATAAGGCAGTATGACTGAAGAAATTTCAAAACGATTGTTAAACAGTTTGGGTTCTGATCAGACGCCGCGTTACGCGGCGTTTGACCAAAATCCAAACTGTTTGCAAACGCGCTTTTAAGCGTTCTTGAGAGTGAAAGGGTTCATGCAGGACAAAGGCATTGCACAACACTGCTACATGTATAACAACATGCTTCATCTCGAACATAATAGTTTTCTCAATTATTTCAGCACAAAATCCTATGGTGTAACTACTTATTAGAATTGTCTCGAAGAGACTATTCAATAGTTACACCGTATAATGTAGCGTTTTAGGCATAAATAAATAAAGATTAGAGTTTTTGAAATACATTGTACCCTCCTAGTCTGCAGCCATGTTTCACTATAGTATAATTTTATTATGTAGATGCGTTGCTCAGGCCATTTCTAACAAAAAGTTGTTCCCAGTTGTACAGTACTGAACCTTATTAAATTAAATTGATAATCGCCATCGAATTGCCATCGAATTGCCATCGAATCGGGCGCTTTGAAAATCGATTAAGCTAAAAAAATCGTTTCAAGCGATTTTTCCGAAGCGGTTGTAACAAAAAAGGAATCGATAAAATTTAACGAAAAATATTAGCGAAAATATGCAATCAGCATCAACAGACATAATTGACCGAGTGCTAACTTACAAAATTGTAATATATATATTCATTTAAATTTCCCCAGACGAGAAAATGTTACATATATCGATCACGGGGTTAGAAATAAACGCGAACCTATTTAGGTATTCTCCCGCGCTAAGAAGACAAATATGTTAAATTGATACCGCCTTGTGTACAGTCCGGCATAGCCCAGTGGGCTAACGGGTTGTGTTTTGCTCTCTCTGTCCCCGCCGGGTCCCGAGTTCTAATCCCACTAGAGCTCAAAATATTTTTATTATTGAAATGCATTTTTAAACAGAATTTTTTGTTCTAGACTTATTCTTACCCGTCTAAGAGTTCGATATATATTTAAAAATTACTATTTTTAAGCTAAATCTGGTTGCGTATCTCTTTAAATCATGTGACTGAATTCTCTATGATGCGACTTTTCAAAATCATCTTGAAGACGGTAGTAGCAGTAGCGGAAAAAGTGGAGGCGGTAATAGTAACAGTAGTAACAGAAATAGTTATAAGTAATAGTTTTATTATTGAAGTAGTAGAAGTGGTAGACGTAGTAGTAGTAGTGGTGGTGGTCGTAGTAGTAGTTATAGTAGTAGAAGTAGTGGTAGTAGTAGTAGTGGTAGTAGTAGTAGAAGTAGTAGTAGTAGTTGTTGTAGTAGTAGTTGTATTAGTAGTACATGTAGTAGTAGTAATAGTAGTAGTAGTAGTAGTAGTAATACATGTAGTACATGTAGTAGTAGTAAAATCCATCGTCTAGTTTATTATAGCTTATTAATCCTGAAAATTCAAGTGAACAATTCAAGTTTCGAATTAAATATGTCATTAATAGTTTACAATAGATTAAACAAAATACTCTGAACACACGGATCCTCTATGAGACATCTGCTCTGGGTCTATAGTGTTTCTACATGATAAGTGTAAGCTTGACAGGTTCACTGTACAAAATACATTGAATTTTACGCGTCACTATGGGTCACAGCTAGGGTTAATTTAAGTTGTAATGACGATTCTACGTCAGGTCAGATCAATCACTGTTTGACATATTATTACGATGTACAAACGTTTAATAAATGGGACACAATCCAGCAGTGCAGACTCATATCATAATTATGCAATATAATGCCGCGTCTGGTCTGAGTCTACACTGTTTTCTAACAGCATTTTCTATCAATCTAAAACAAATATATAAAACATAGAACAGCACTCTTTGAATGAAAAGTGGATTCATCCATTCTCTTCTATTCTATTGTAATAAGGAATTTTTAGCAATGTACGTTTTATACTGCAATCAGAAGAGTGTTCTTTAAACGGTCATAAAACCTTAAACAGACACGGTCGCCCGCTGTGTCTGGTGGTCTGAGTTGACATTCCGGATTGAATGTTTATTCACGGAAATATACAGAAGTCAGTGTATAATTCCATGGTTTATTACACATACCCAAATACGGCTTAAATGGAGTCACCAATTAGTGCAGTCATAAGCGGATGTAAATCCTCCGAATTTAGTGAATTTTGCATAGAACCACGAATTTAAAAAAATCATTTTCTTTGTCACAATACACAAATAGTTTTAATCACATTGGCCCACTTGGATTTGGTTGGTTTCAAAGAATAAAAGCCATGTAAAGGAAACTACAAACATTCTAATGTATCGGTATATCAGTTATTTCTTGCTGTTTGCAAAATCCTGATCAGATGAAAAGTACGTAATCAAGGATCCACACTGTCTAAAAACCTTAGTCAGGAGTCGATCTGCACGATTATAACTTAAAAGACTGTGCCATGTGCTGTTGAAATAAACTTACAACTACAACTATTACTACTACTATTTCTATTATTACTACTATTACTACTACTACTACTACTGATACTACTACTACTACTACTACTACTACTACTTTTTTCTAATGATACTACTAGTAATGCTACTACAACTACTACCACCACCTACACGACAAATATATTCTCAAATTTCTGATAAAATAGCTACAACAACAACGATAACTACTACTACCACTACTATGAATGCTACTATTAAGAATGCTGCTACTTAGTACTACTGCTACTGATATGACTGCTGATTTCTTCTACAACTACTACCACTACTACTACTACTACTACTTCTACTACTACTACTACAACAATTACTACAACTACTGCTTCTACAACAACAACTACTACTAGTACTACTACTAAAACTACTACTATCACTACTACTACCACAACCATCTTCGCTACTACCATTGCTGCTGCTACCACTACAACAACTGTCACTACTTCCACTGTCAGCTTTTGTTTCCAACCTATTTTAGCAGAAAATAAAGCCAATTAGACTATAAATTGCCAACAACTTCTTTTTTTATATAGATTCATTCTACCATCTTGGAATATATCTGCTGCTTCTATATATTTCCTTCAGAAAAGTGTTATTATGTATCAAAATAATTGATTGGTTAACTTTTTGGTTTATAAAAAAGCGTTCGAAATAAATTTCGCTTCTGCGAAAGCTAATTTACTCCGACCGAAGAAGCTGAATGCCGACATATTTTGCCGCTTGACTATTTTTTAAAATCATGTAATGCTAATGCATGTATTCCATCATATTCAAGTCTGTCAGCTTTTGTTTTAAACTTATTTAAGCAGAAAATAGAGCTGATTTGGCTTTTAAATTTGCCAATAATGGCATTTTTATAGAGATTACGCCTACGATCTTGGAATAATTATCTGCTGTTTCAATATATTTCCTTCAGAAAAGTGTTATTATGTATCAAAATAACTGATCGGTTAACTTTTCGGTTTATAAAAAAGCGTTCGAAATAAATTTCGCTCCTGCGAAAACTAATTTACTCCGACCGAAGAAGCTGAATATCGACATATTTTGCTGCTTGACTATTTTTTAAAATCATGTAATGCAAATGCAGGAACGTAGATTATAGATCTAATCTATGTTCCTGATCATATTCAAGTCTGTCAGCTTTTGTTTTAAACCTATTTGAGCAGAAAATAGAGCTGTTTTTGCAATGTAAATTGACAATAATTGCATTTTTATAGAGATTACGCCTACCATCTTGGAATAATTATCTGCTGTTTCTATATATATTTCCTTCAGAAAAGTGTTATTATGTATCAAAATAATTGATCGGTTAACTTTTCGGTTTATAAAAAAGCGTTCGAAATAAATTTTGCTTCTGCGATAGCTAATTTACTCCGACCGAAGAAGCTGAATGTCGACATATTTTGCCGCTTGACTATTTTTTAAAATCATGTAATGCTAATTCATGTATTCCATAATATTCAAGTCTGTCACTGTGTCAGCTTTTGTTTTAAACCTATTTGAGCAGATAATTGAGCTGATTTGGCTATTTAATTTGCCAATAATTGCATTTTTATAGAGATTACGCCTACCATCTTGGAATAATTATCTGCTGTTGCTATATATTTCCTTCAGAAAAGTGTTATTATGTATCAAAATAATTGATCGGTTAACTTTTCGGTTTATAAAAAAGCGTTCGAAATAAATTTCGCTTCTGCGAAAACTAATTTACTCCGACCGAAGAAGCTGAATGTCGACATATTTTGCCGCATGACCATTTTTTAAAATCAGGTAATGATAATGCATGTTTATCATAATATTCAAGTCTGTCAGCTTTTGTTTTAAACCTATTTGAGCAGATAATTGAGCTGATTTGGCTATTTAATTTGCCAATAATTGCATTATTATAGAGATAACGCCTACCATCTTGGAATAATTATCTGCTGTTTCTATATATTTCCTTCAGAAAAGTGTTATTATGTATCAAAATAACTGATCGGTTAACTTTTCGGTGTTTAAAAAAGCGTTCGAAATAAATTTCGCTCCTGCGAAAGCTAATTTACTCCGACCGAAGAAGCTGAATGTCGACATATTTTGCCGCTTGACTATTTTTTAAAATCATGTAATGCTAATTCATGTATTCCATAATATTCAAGTCTGTCACTGTGTCAGCTTTTGTTTTAAACCTATTTGAGCAGAAAATTGAGCTGATTTGGCTATTTAATTTGCCAATAATTGCATTTTTATAGAGATTACGCCTACCATCTTGGAATAATTATCTGCTGTTGCTATATATTTCCTTCAGAAAAGTGTTATTATGTATCAAAATAATTGATCGGTTAACTTTTCGGTTTATAAAAAAGCGTTCGAAATAAATTTCGCTTCTGCGAAAGCTAATTTACTCCGACCGAAGAAGCTGAATGTCGACATATTTTGCCGCTTGACCATTTTTTAAAATCATGTAATGATAATGCATGTTTATCATAATATTCAAGTCTGTCAGCTTTTGTTTTAAACCTATTTGAGCAGATAATTGAGCTGATTTGGCTATTTAATTTGCCAATAATTGCATTTTTATAGAGATAACGCCTACCATCTTGGAATAATTATCTGCTGTTTCTATATATTTCCTTCAGAAAAGTGTTATTATGTATCAAAATAACTGATCGGTTAACTTTTCGGTGTTTAAAAAAGCGTTCGAAATAAATTTCGCTCCTGCGAAAGCTAATTTACTCCGACCGAAGAAGCTGAATGTCGACATATTTTGCCGCTTGACTATTTTTTAAAATCATGTAATGCTAATTCATGTATTCCATAATATTCAAGTCTGTCACTTTGTCAGCTTTTGTTTTAAACCTATTTGAGCAGAAAATTGAGCTGATTTGGCTATTTAATTTGCCAATAATTGCATTTTTATAGAGATTACGCCTACCATCTTGGAATAATTATCTGCTGTTGCTATATATTTCCTTCAGAAAAGTGTTATTATGTATCAAAATAATTGATCGGTTAACTTTTCGGTTTATAAAAAAGCGTTCGAAATAAATTTCGCTTCTGCGAAAGCTAATTTACTCTGACCGAAGAAGCTGAATGTCGACATATTTTGCCGCTTGACTATTTTTTAAAATCATGTAATGTTAATGCATGTTTATCATAATATTCAAGTCTGTCAGCTTTTTTTTAAACCTATTTGAGCAGAAAATTGAGCTGATTTGGCTATTTAATTTGCCAATAATTGCATTTTTATAGAGATAACGCCTACCATCTTGGAATAATTATCTGCTGTTTCTATATATTTCCTTCAGAAAAGTGTTATTATGTATCAAAATAATTGATCGGTTAACTTTTCGGTATTTAAAAAAGCGGTCGAAATAAATTTCGCTCCTGCGAAAGCTAATTTACTCCGACCAAGAAGCTGAATGTCGACATATTTTGCTGCTTGACTATTTTTTAAAATCATGTAATGCAAATGCAGGAACGTAGATTATAGATCTAATCTACGTTCCTGATAATATTCAAGTCTGTCAGCTTTTGTTTTAAACCTATTTGAGCAGAAAATAGAGCTTTTTTTGCAATGTAAATTGCGATTATTGCATTTTTATAGAGATTCAGCCTACCATCTTGGAATAATTATCTGCTGTTTCTATATATATTTCCTACGGAAAAGTGTTATTATGTATGAAAATAATTGATTGGTTTAACCATGGAGGAATTATACCGGTATAATTCCTCCATGGTTTAACTTTTCGGTTTATAAAAAAGCGTTCGAAATAAATTTTGCTTCTGCGATAGCTAATTTACTCCGACCGAAGAAGCTGAATGTCGACATATTTTGCTGCTTGACTATTTTTTAAAATCATGTAATGCTTATTCATGTATTCCATAATATTCAAGTCTGTCACTGTGTCAGCTTTTGTTTTAAACCTATTTGAGCAGAAAATTGAGCTGATTTGGCTATTTAATTTGCCAATACATGTAATTGCATTTTTTTAGAGATAACGCCTACCATCTTGGAATAATTATCTGCTGTTGCTATATATTTCCTTCAGAAAAGTGTTATTATGTATCAAAATAATTAATCGGTTAACTTTTCGGTTTATAAAAAAGCGTTCGAAATAAATTTTGCTTCTGCGAAAGCTAATTTATTCTGACCGAAGAAACTGAATGTCGACATAATTTGCCGCTTGACTATTTTTTAAAATCATGTAATGATAATGCATGTTTATCATAATATTCAAGTCTGTCAGCTTTTGTTTTAAACCTATTTGAGCAGAAAATAGAGCTGATTTGGCTATTTAATTTGCCAATAATTGCATTTTTATAGAGATAACGCCTACCATCTTGGAATAATTATCTGCTGTTTCTATATATTTCCTTCAGAAAAGTGGTATTATGTATCAAAATAATTGATCGGTAAACTTTTCGGTGTTTAAAAAATCGTTCGAAATAAATTTCGCTCCTGCGAAAGCTAATTTACTCCGACCGAAGAAGCTGAATGTCGACATATTTTGCTGCTTGACTATTTTTTAAAATCATGTAATGCAAATGCAGGAACGTAGATTATAGATCTAATCTATGTTCCTGATAATATTCAAGTCTGTCAGCTTTTGTTTTAAACCTATTTGAGCAGAAAATAGAGCTTTTTTTGCAATGTAAATTGCGATTATTGCATTTTTATAGAGATTCAGCCTACCATCTTGGAATAATTATCTGCTGTTTCTATATATATTTCCTTCAGAAAAAGTGTTATTTTGTGTCAAATAAGTTATCGGTTAACCAATAAATCATTAAATGCATTTTGATCGAGAATCGGCCTACCATCTTTAAGGGAATTTTCTGCTGTTACTATATTTCATTTTTTAGGGTAAATCTTCTTTCACCATATGCTAAACTTTGTTCAGTATTATATGACATATTGTAGACTTGATATTTAAGTTGTTTGTATATCTATATCCATAGTTTGAAGCTTTGTACGAGTTATACCGGTACATATTCGAGTTCCGATTTGTACCAGTGTCAGCGGCACAACTCTCAATTGTATCAGATTCTTTTTCTATATTGAACCTGTTAAAAATTGCTAGTCTAGAAATCTATACTCCTGATTTTTTAATCATTCAGTTAAATTATTATATGATTATCATCTGAAAACAGAATAAGTTTATGTATTTTTGTGCGTGGTCCGACAGAGAAAAAAAATGGCGGCTTAAACAATGTGATTTAGCGGTATACTGTATAATAGCTATCGCTTATCAGATTAAACGAAACTAATTCTCTCAACCAATCAGATTTTGGCAAATTATAGAAGCGCAAAGCGAATCGAATCGCCTATAATTAATCGCGTTAATCGAATCGCAAGCGAATCGCCATCGAATTGCCATCGAATTGCCATCGAATCGCAAAAATTGTTAATTTAATAAGGTTCAGTACTGTACTGACAGAACATATATTGTCATTTTTTGGATGAAGCCTTTGATCTTTAGCTACATGTCACAGCTCAAAGAAATTAAAAACGACACGTTATCACTTAGACACCGTAGATCATTATATTTATGTTTTTATTTAGTTCTTAGTCCGTTGTTATCGTAACGTCTTGTTATTTTAACCCATTACCCCATAGCCTGTTTCTAGCTTTGAAGATAGGCGATCACTTAAAGCAGGTTGAAAGTAAAGCAGAAGGCGCCTAAAGGCGCATTCTGCTTTACTTTCAGCCTGCTTTAAACTACCATCTGCTAAAATATAGAAGATATCTCTTATCATACATGTTCCAAACTGCATAATTTGGAACTATTTTCTTTAATGGAGAAATAAATCAAAGGCGTAAAAAGGAGTATTTATGGGGTAATGGGTTAAGAATTATACACATTGGTAGTTCAGTACAAAGAAGACCACGGCAGAGACTACGAATTTGAATGTTTACACCGGTGTGTCAGAGAGAGGGTTACTACTTAATCCCTTCACTGCCATGACGGCATCAGCTTTAAACAATTGTCGTCTGTTTTTATTTCGCAAACTTTATGGTTTGTTAAAGTGAGATGTCACCTTGAAGCAGGACAAAGCAAAATACATGGTTCTCCTTTGGCAGTTTTCTGTATAAACTATGTCCTGAATTATTTCCTATACAGTCGCACTCGTTTAACTCGAACTATCCGATAGTTCGATATATGAACTGCATTATTTCATGCTCGGTTGAGTCGAATATACCCGTATTTCAAAGTTAAAACGTTGCTTAGCCACGTTTAAACTTCGAAATACGGGTATGTTCGACAAAACCGACTTCGATATCGAAGTTCGACTGTATTTCTACACTGAATAGGCACTTAAATATGTTTGACCATATACTGAAAAGCATTCGATGTTTGATGCATATTTGCCCCTTAAGTAAATGCTATATAGCAGTGATTGACTTTGCTGTCTTTTTAATAGACACTATTTTGGCCCGTTTATTTTCCTTTTACTGTTTTAGTATTTTATAGTCACTGTGACTTACATCACAAAGCTCCTCACCCCTGTGAGTTCGAATCCCAGTAGGGTCGTTCGGATTTTTTATGTGGAGAAGCCTTCCAGCTGGCTTGCGGAAGGTCGATGGTTCTACCCAGTTGCCGATGTGTGCCTGAAACAGTGCATAAAGGACTTCTAGGGTCTTCCTCCACCTATAATTAGCTGGACGTCGCGATATGACTGAAACACTGTTGAAAGCGACGTAAAATCAAAACAAATCAAATCAAATGTTTTAGTATTTTGAGGTGAACATTTTTCTGATTTAGGAAATTTGTTATCGGCCTAAAGCCATATCGTTGTACTGTTATGTCTATTAATGCTATAGTTAAATAAACTGCGATTAAACTTGAAACACACGTTTTTGGTTGTCTCTGTTTTCGTCCCTAGGTAGAAGAACTGATACATACACATTACCAATTCGCAGTGATAATTTAGAATTCAGATAAATGAGTCCTCGGGATGCACATTCTGTAAAACAATGAGTCCTTGAGACTAACATTGAGACCTTTAGGTGAAAAATTAACACAATATCCAAAACTTATTTCTAGTTTTGAAGACAGGTGACCACTTAAATCAGGTTGAAAGTAAAGCAGAATATGCCTTAAGGCACATTCTGCTTTACTGTCAACCTGCTTTAAGCTATTATCTGCTGGGATAAAGAAAGTTTTTCTGATGTTGCATATTATATAAGTAGAACAATACATTGCATGCAAAAAATGTGTTATACGGAGTAATGGGTTAATAAATGCCTGAAAAGCTATGGGTCCATGGGACTCGCAACTTTTCAAATAATGAGTCCCTGGCAAATTTAATGAGTATAGGACTCAGGATGCAGAGGTAAAAAAAATCACTGCAGTTGGCAGTGCGATACAGGGCGATGTATTCAGCTCGAGACGATCTTGGCGGAAACAGCCAATCTGACGAGCGCCTTACTAAATAGTTGCTTCAATCGTTTTATGTCCAGAAACATGTAACCAATTTTCGCCCAGTAGATTCTTCCATGTTTTATATTGGATTAGTCCACTTTTTATCAAAGGGGTGACTGGTCAAAATTTTCATTTTCATTTTCATTTTGTTTTATATTGAAATTCCTATCAGCAAACAGTGTAGACTCTGATCAGACGCCGCATTATGCGGCGTCTGATCAGAGTCTACACTGTTTGCCTATGTCCCATATATGGGATCGTGGGCACAAATAGGTTAATATTTGAAGCAAAACAAGAACTCTCTTATGCCACAAAGAATAACGCGGAACTTGTACATGTACGTGAACTCTATACATGACGTAACGCTTTTTTAATAAAAAATGTTGGCTCATCTCAGTCGCTATTAAAGAGCACATGGGGTCAAAACCACCAACTTTCAATCCTTTTAGTTCTTGGCAGTGGAGAAAATTTCCGCCAAAAAAGGAAAACCATCCTCTATGACAATTAAGCCCCTGGTGCCCGGCAGCTTCTTCGACAACAGGCTCCCTCCTACGACAGACTTCTCGGTCAAGGGACGAGTAAGAGTAAGTAAGCCCGCTTCATAAAACTTCGTACGACAAAAACGATCGTACGTCAAAACTTTAAAACACATTTCTGATTTCTCTAGCTAATCCTGTCTTGTGACATCTCTTTGGAATCGTCTTTTCAAGACGATTCCAAAAAGATGTCACAAGACAGGATTAGATGGAGAAAAACATAATAAATGAGATTTTTATAATCTGACTTACGACAAAATTTGTCATACTAAGTTTTATGAAGCGGGTCCCAGAACCGAGGCAAGGTAGGACGTCCCTGTGGCTTTGTTAAATAGTTTTCAAGATCCACTCAGATTTATTTTCAGGCAGTTTTGAGTAGCTAACTGCAAGGATAAAGGAAATATTTATTCGGAGAATGTAGAGGTCTCAAAATACAAATGTATTCGAAGAATAAGTGAAAAAGTGCAAAAAAGACGTTCCTTTGAGATAATAATCTATACAAAGCAAAGATCAAACAGGGTCATTCCTTTTATTTCCTTTCTGACACACCATCTGCTTAAACCTTTCGCAGAAAAAATGTCATTTGCTAATATTTAATAATTTAGTCCACTTCATTTTTATGTAAAATCAAGTTTTTGCAGTTCTGACTTATCATGAAATATTTATATGAATGCTAAATAATTTGAATTCTGATTAGAGGCATCTGATTTGGATCCAAACTGTTAACAAAGTCAAATTCAAGCGCCTATGATAATTAAATAATTTCTTGATCATTTAACCCATTTGTGCCCACGATCCCATATATATATATCGGACATATGCAAACAGTCCACATGCAGACTCTGATCAGACGCTCATTATGCGGCGTCTGATCAGAGTCTACACTGTTTGCTGATAGGAATTTCAATATAAAACAAAATGAAAATGTTGACCAGGCATCCCTTTGATAAAAAATGGACTAATCCAATATATAAACATGGAAGAATCCACTGGGCACAAATGGATTAATGTGTTAAATAGAATACTTTGTGTTTGAAATGAACTGCCAATAACTTCTTTGCTGAAGCAGCAAAATCAAAACAAATGAGAAAGCACTACCTAATAATAAAGAATTACCTTCAGGATAAACTTCATATTTTCATATAAGATACAATTTACACTCATCATCAAAATGCTATATTTATGATATAAAGAGTCTGTAAAACTTCTACCCAATTAAACAAAATGACAGTGGTAACGGAACGCACCTGTCGGTGACATGTTTTGTATTAAACTGTCATTGCTACCATCTACATGTAAATGTCGAATAATTACGCCATAAAAACATTTAATTTATGTTACATGTATTTGCCTTTGCAATTCACTCATTTGCCTGCCTGTAGAAGATCGTGACTTGAGTGATATTTGTAAACGTCTTGGATCAAGAATCCACACTGTTTAACACTCTTATATAGTTTCTAACTTCGAAACTCGATTTTTCGAATTCGCATTATTTCGAACATACCAATATTTCAAAGTTAAAACGTAGCTAAGCCACGTTTTAACTTTGAAACACGGGTATGCTTGATACCAATGAGATCGAGTTATCGAAATTAAACTTATAAAAATTCCGATTATTCCGATTTAAACGAGTTCGTAATATCGAGTTTCGACTGAATTTAAAACTGTTTTTGACAAAAGCTTTAGACAAATGCAATCAAAGTTGTGAGGTCGGTCATTTATTGGAGACATGTGGCATCTTACGACATGTTAAAATGCAAAGCGATCTTTTTTTGGGGCTCCGGCCTAACCCTTGCGTCCACAAGCGCTGCATGTAGCGGTTCACCAAATGACGTCATTTGCCATGACCTTACCGTAACAACGTTAAAGTTTCGCGGAAAATCTATATAGCAGAAATACTACAAACTACGGTTTCGATTGATTAAATAAGTGTTTAAAAGTGTTATGTGATAAATAGAATCTCACATTCGTGATCATTATTTATCGTATTTAATGAACTCGTTGACTAAAATTAATATTTTAGTCAACTCGTTTATTAATAATGATAAATAATGAGCACTCATGTAAGATCCTCTATTTAATAACCTTCTGTATTATTGTGTATAAAAAACAGAAACAAGCTTTTAAAGGTAACAACTGGTACGTAGTTCAAAATAGGTACAAATACATCTGAAGACGTGCTTCATCTTATAACTTCAATTGACTATTGATCTCTAGTACTAGTGGCAGTGATCATCCTATCTTCAATTCCAAATAATTTCTTAGTTACAATTGACAATGCATTGTAATTCAATTGAATCTAAATTTCAAATGGCAGCGGAAAATACATTATAACTTCAATTGACTGTTCATTTAAAATGCCAGCAGACAAGGCAGTATAATTTAAATTCACAGTTTTTTAAATAACAGTCGAAAATGCATTATAACTTCATTTGGCACCCGACAAGGCATCAAATCTTTAATGAACTGTTAATTTAATTCAACAATGTATTTTAACTTCATTGACTGTTTACCCTAGAATAGAGCCCTGTGGTACGCCATTTAGATTTCACACCAGGAAAAATTATTCGCTGAAGTGTATTTGGTAGATGGCTGGCGAATGCGGTTCAATGTTAACACCAATGTACTATTTTCTTTAGAAGTAAGACGGTTATACATTTCTTTGATATCGTTACCGAAACATGAGTTTGATATTTAATACAGAAAAATTAAATCAGTGTAATGTCTGAAAACCAAACTCCTTAAAACTGCAAATCTGTAATAACGCAACAATATGTAACTCCGTAACTGTCTCCTATTGTCACAATTATTCTTGTTTTATAGAGGCCTGTTACCTCAAATGGCCATGTCATTATGTCGAAGCGCTTTGGGATCCTTGTCTACAGAATGCCTTATTATGTTAAACACATATGTTATTATGTTACAAAGTAGTCTCATCTTGTTTATGAGCAATGTGAACTTATCTATGTACTATGTTTTCATGTTAAATACGCGTGTTGTTATGTCAATATACACTGTTGACTTGTCCAAACTGTGTGTTATCATGTTCAACATCTATGTCATTATTTGACAAAGCAGTTTCATCTTGTCAAAGTGTAGTATTAACTTGTCAATATGATATGTTATCTTATTACACCTCGCTTTGAGTTACAATGTTAAATTCCCATAGACCTACAGTTAACATTTTGCATGTCTTTTACATCTATTCAAAATATACTGTCACTCTTTATGATATTCTTTTTGTGACGTCACTCTAAAGGACATTACTTTTTTACTCCTTCCGAAAACGTACTGTCAGCATTGACATGACTTTCGCTATTGGCTACATTGGAACGTTTTAAAGAGTGGTAACTTCTAATAAACATTTGGCATTTTTTGTACAAGTTGATTCCTTTGTCCATTCCTTAACGATTTGTCACCATTTGGAACCTAGACAATGTAAAGACGCTGTTTCTTCAATTTACTTGTCATAACGTTCTTCTTTCTTGTAATATAATTATAAACAATGTGACGTCATAGACATGTACATGTCCGCGCTAAATTGGTATTCACAACACATTTTATAAAATACAAATGAGACGATTCTAAAGCTAGGGTTGATAAGCTCGGTGTAATAAAATAAATATTAGATGTCAGTTTGCGTGACATTCAAATTGTCAACCCTCGAAAACAAGAATGTCACCCTCGGCTACGCCTCGGGTGATATGCTGTTTCTCGGGTTGACAATTTGAATGTCAAGCAAACTGCCATCTAATATTTATATATATAATGTTCAATGTACCTGTCGTTATGGCAATATGAAGTGTTGACTTGTCTAAATCATGTCTAATCATATTCAACATCTATGTCATTATGTTACAAAGCAGTTTCATCTTGTCAAAGAGCGAGGTGAACTTGTCTATATGATATGTTATCATGTTCAATGCACGTGTTGTTATGTCAATTTAAAGTGTTGACTTTTACAAATTATGTCTAATCACGTTCAACATCTATGTAATTATGTTACACAGCAGTTTCATCTTGTCAAAGTGTAGTGTTAACTTGTCTATATCTGATGTTATCATGTTCAATAAACGTGTTGATATGTCAATATAAAGTGTTGACTTGTCTAAATCATGCCTTATCATGTTGGCAATTGTTGACAGTTGTTGACAATAATAACATAACTGTTGAACATGATAAGACAAAGTTTGGACAAGTCATCACTATATATTTACATAACAACGCGTGCATTTAACATTATTTAAATATAAGATGGCAGATTGCGTGACATTCAAATTGTCAACCCGAGAAACAGAATGTCACCCGAGGCGAAGCCGAGGGTGACATTCTTGTTTTCGAGGGTTGACAATTAGAATGTCACGCAAACTGCCATCTAATATTTATTTTATTACACCGAGCTTATCAACCCTGGCTGTAGAATCGTCTCGTTCGTTTTTTATGAAATATGTTGTGAATGCCAATTTAGAGCCGCCATGCACGCAACGCGCGAAACGACTCCAAGAAACGACGTCACATTATTTATATCAACTCAACTCAAGAGTATTGAAAATAATATCATATAGAATGACGTCACAAAAATAATATCATATAGCTGATAGTATTTTTAAGAATACAGAAAATTAATATCATATAAAGTGACGTCACAAAAAGAATAGCATAAAGAGTGACAGTATTTTTTGTTATAGATCTAAAAGACAAGCAAAATGTTTAATTTTGGTCTATGAGAAATTAATATTGTAACTCAAAGCGATGTGTGATAAGATAATTATATCATATCGACAAGTTCACATTGTCTTTTAACAAGATGAACCGACGTTTAACCTAATACCATAGCCAACGGTCTGACTAGGGGATTTTTTCCGAATCCCCGATTATGTACATGAATGTTCTTGAGCAAGACATGTACCGCGAATTGATCCTTTCCACCTAGGGGTTAAAATGTGTACCTGTGAAGGGTCTGAGCCGGTGTACTGCGGCTTCAATATGCGCCATATGTTAGCAGTGCTCAATAGTGTAGGCAACATGGCTCAATGATCAGGGGGTAAATGTACAGTCGGGTGAGCGGTCATTCGGACTGAAAGAAGATTTTAACTGGTACTTTACTTAATAGCCGGTGACCAAACTTCGACATAATAACCATGATAACATGGCGTTTTGAGATGACAAGCATGAATTTAAAGCGACTCGCAACCGGGTGGTGTACTTGTCAAAATAAAATAAAATACTCAAATAAAAGCAAATTTGTGGCATTATTTGGCTTCTGACATTAAAAAAATATGATCAGTCCAAAAACAGTCTCAAGAATCGTCACCGATCTTAGTTTTTTTTAGATATATTCCATCGTTTTTCAATAGCGTCAGCTGACGATTTTGCTGTTGTTGTTGCTTCTCTACACGGGCTCTGACATAAACCGGAGCCGAATAATGTAGTATTAAGCGCTACCAGTGAAGTACGTTAATTCGCTACCATATGTATATAGAGCGTCCGTGGTCGAGGCGGTAAAGGCGTGCCCTTATTTTTCTTGTTTGTCTCCGCAATGGAGGGTCACGGGTTCGAATCCCACCAGAGCTTCTTCTTCTTTTTTGTTGGAAATGCATTTTTTAACAGAATGTATTATCCTAAACTAAATCTTACCCATTTATATAATCATTTGACATATATTTACAAATTTCCATTTTTAATGCTAAATCCGGTTGCGAGCCTCTTTAAACAAGACAAGAAGAAATGTGATAACAGGAGATACATTCGTCCCAAAACATTGGTTCTTATTCCTCTCTGACAATTAAACGTATATAAAACTCTTTGTAGCTGCATGGAGTTGGCCAAATTCATCGTGAGATTTATACCCTTTCATCGCCATTTTGTGATCTGCTTCAATATTGTTGTCTGTAATACCGTTTCAAAGTTAAATTTAAGGCAGAGTGACTGAAGAAATTTCAAAACGAGTGGCATACAGGTTGGATCCTGATCAGACGCCGCGTTACGCGGCGTCTGATTAGGATACAAACTGTTTGTAAAAACACCTTTCGACGTCATTGGCAGTGAAAGGGTAAACCCGTTTCCTGCTGAATATTCATATATAAAATTCAGCCCACTATAAATATATATTATATAAACTATTACATTGGCTGGCAAAATAAGATCCCAAGAAAGAGTGCAGACCCATGTCAGATAAATGCTATAACAAAACCCTGAGTGCAGACCCTGATTAGGAAGTTCATTGAATGACCCTCTTACCTCAGTAATCATGAAATCTCTGTCAGTCAGTATAGAACTACTCGCTCGGTTTCAAGAAGCCATGTTCCAATAGTACCCTACCAAATGGTACGCTACGTGTTTTGTGATAAATGATGCAAACAGTTTTGATCCAGATGAGAAATCTGGATACAAATTGTTTGACCTTCGTGTTATATTTTCTGAAAGATAATGCATATAAATTAACAAAATGGTGCAGACGACAACCACAGAGTCTTTATCATGTTAGTGCTTGATTTAACTGAATAAACTACAGTGTTTTCTTCCTACGACGGCCTTTCGAACAACCATTTCCTTCTTACAACAATGCTTGTCGCTGTCCCCTAAACAAGACACTTATGTCTGACGCTTTCACTGTTGCAGTATCGTCTGCTTAAAACTGTCGTTTGCTGTTGTTTTTCTCTGTTACATGTTAGGCGGCGGGTGTCTGCTCTGGGTTCAAATTGTTTGCAGATGCAGGCCAAGTTATGCTCAGCACTCGAAGGGTATTAATTTTCCTTCCCTATAACAACTGTGTCCGAACAACATACACAATTTTTGCCTCCCATTTGGTGTTGTTGTAGAGAGGGAGCACTATATTGATAAAACACGAACGATATGGATCTATATTTAAAAAGACATAAGTTCGCCCAGAAAAGCCCTCTGATCAGGTTGTGCATATAGTTTGTTATATTTTTAAATATTTTGGGACAGACCCTTCGAGAATCGATGTACACTGCTCATTGATAAAACAGCTGGAGAAGTTCATTTGAAAAGCGAGTCCTATAAAAAACAAAGTATGAGCTGTTAGCTATATAAACTAATCTGCGATAGCTATTGCAAGCAGTATTGATTTGCATTAGTCATGTGCTGATAGTTCTTAGATAATGCGCTATTATGTTTAGTTTAAACAAAAATGATATTTTTAACCCGTTGACAATGTTTTTGATCTGATTGGCGAGCTATCTAGCGTCTGATCTGGTCCAAACTGTTTGCAATAGACATGTATATAGTAAAACCTCTCTATTACGGCCACTCAAAAGAAAGCTACTTGATTATATAAAAGTCAGGTGACAGCTTAAAGCTAGGTGACAGTAAAACAGAAAGCTCCTTTAGGAGCTTTCTGTTTCACTGCCATCTTGCTTTAAGCAAGAAACTGTCTTAAACAACTTATAATTCATACACTTTAGTGGTCGTAATAGAGAGGTTTACTGTATATATGTCGATTGCAAACAGTTTTGGTATAAATGCATTCATTGTGGAAAAAGAACGTCTTTCAAGAGTATGTGCTTCAGCAGTGCATGATCCAATGATAAAACGTGTTTTGAGCTTTTGCTCAAATATGACCAATCAACTGCTTCACAACGATCTCAGACTCAACTCAAAAGCTTTAAAACGTTGGGACCAGTAGTACTTTTTCTTTCGCAACACTGTCAAGAAATACCATTGTATGCCAAGACAGACAACGAGAAACGTTTTCAGAAAGTTTATTTCAGAGCATTCTGCATAATTAGTGTCTTGTAGTATGCACTCATCTGACTTATAAATAGATATCCATACTTCTTTGATAGCTTAGTCGCTCGAAAGTAAGGGCACTGTTTTACGTAATCATTCACATTGGCATTGAAACAATTCATTCCTAAACCTATACTTTGCTAGGCACGGTATGGTTAGAATAATGTTCAGAACGACATCCAATTAAAACCATAAGCATATGGACAAATTAACCCTTTCACTCTCAATGACGCTTGAAAAAGCGCGTTTGCAAACAGTTTGGATCCCGATCAGACGCCGCGTGACGCGGCGTCTGATCAGGACCCAAACTGTTTGACACTATTATTATTATTATTATTATACCAGATTTATATAGCGCTTTTTTCACACAGGGGTAGTGCGTTCAAAGGCGCTTCACATGAAGTTACACAAATGTACCTACAAAGCAAGAAAAGACAAAATAACTACAATAAGATCTAATATAAACATGAATAAACATATAAAAGACAGCCCCCAAAATGGCGATCACATTATCGATTAATTTTAAGTCATACAACCTTAAATCTAACGTTGAAACGTGCCTTGCAGACAACAATACTGAAACAGACGACAACAAAGCGGTGAAGTGGTAAAACTCTCCCGAATTATTTGATCTTGAAAGGGTTAAATATTCTTGAGTAGAGTTTTGTTTTGACCAGATAAGGGTACACGTGTTTAGATTATTCGCTAATAATATTGTTATTGACAAAATAGCCTGCAGAGAAAAACATTTATCATCATTTATGACATTTCAAATTGACATTTGTTATTGGCTAATTGGCATGCACTGTTTGTTGAGCTGCGAGTGTATTTGTCGAGGCCAGGGTTCATGCTTATAAAGGGTTTGAGTTGAGTCTGAGTACGTTCTCAAGCATTTTATTGGTCAGATTTGAACATAGGCTCAAATCTGACCATACAAAATACTTGAGAACGATTTCAGACTCAACTCAAACGCTTTATAAGTATAGACCCAGTCTGAATTATTAGTTTCAGAAGTATCAGTTAGTTCACCCGGTTTGTTGGATACCCCTTTTCCATGATCGGTATGGCCCATGACAAATTTTAAGTGTGTAATTTGCAACTTTCACTAGTTATTATTAAAAAATCTTAAAATTAGGCTGATTGCAAAATAGAACTTTTAGCGATCACTCATCGAAGAAACGTTGTTTTAATGCTGGACCAACGCAATGCAGAAACCACGTTAAAAACGTTGTCTGTATCTCACCTTTTCGGCAATAAAAAAACACCTGGCTCCGAGGTTATAAAGCGTTTCAGTTGAGTCTGAGTGTGATCCCAAGCATTTGATTGGTCAGATTTGAGCCTAGGCTCAAATCTGACCAATCAAATGCTGGGGAAAGAGTTTAGACTCAAGTCAAAAGCTTTATAACCTCGGAGCCAGCACTTATTGCAGACGAAAACTTTTGCAGGAAATACAGTAAAACCCCTCTATTACGACCTCTAAATTTAAGGCTAAATGTCCGTTTACTGCGTTTAGAGGACAGGTGACAGCTTAAAACAATGTGAAAGTGAAACAGAAAGCTCCTGTAGGAGCTTTCTGTTTCACTTTAACATTGCTTTATGCAGTCACCTGTCTTAAACGATTAATATTTGACACAACTTAGTGGTCGTAATAGAGAGGTTCTACTGTAGTTCCAATGTATAGTATACAGTGATGAATATGTCTCATTAAAACTAGTTTTTATACCATAGCAGAATGTAGCTTAAGCAGACTGAAATTAAAGCAGAAGGCAGTTTATTCCTCCACTGAAGAAAATAGTATACAGTGATGAATATGTCCCATTAAAAATAGTTTCTTTACCATAGCAGATAGTAGCTTAAAGCCTTTAGGCGCATTCTGATTTACTTTCAACCTGCTTTAAGTGGTCACATATCTTCAATACTAAAACAGGTTATTAAGTAAATGGTTGATGCTGTTATCAAATGCTAATTCAAACCGAGAAGATAACATGAATGGATTCCTTTTACTCATTTGTACATGTAACCGATTTAGATTCACATCGATCAAATAAGATTATAAAACAATAAATCAGGATTATCATAAAAGCTTTTACTGACTAAGTGAAGTGGGAAATACGTTATTCTTTCCCAATAAACACCCTTGTGCTATTTCAACTATAGAAATATATTGCAAACAGTATAGAGCCAGATCAAACGCCGAGTAATTCGTCCGATCAGGCTCCAAACAGTTTACTCATGAGATTAAAACAAATTGTAAACTTTATCGAAAGACCATCATTATCTCCATTGAATGGAATCGCATTGGGATTTAGGTTAAAATTGATTTCATTAGCTATATAATGCATCCATTTAATGAAAACTCACAGCTTTGCAACAAATTAATCGTGAGGTTTTTACCCATTCACCGCAATGTCGTCATCTGCTTCAATATTGCTGATTATTTCAAAGTAAGGTTTTAGGTGTTTGCAACGTCATTTTCATACCACTTATAGGCAGTGAGAGGATTAACCCTTAGCCCGCCAAATAAATTGTCGTCTGCTATATTTCTCGTCTGCTTCAAGTTTCAAAGTGCTTCAAAGTTGCTCAAAATTGCTGAAAATGTTGTCCGAGTGTCAAACAGCTTGGATCCGGATGAGACGCCGAGTTACTCGGCGTCTCATCCGGATCCAAGCTGATTGCATATGGAGCTATAGTCGTGACTGGCAGGCTAAGGGTTAAACAGGATTGAGTTTCAGTTAACCCCTTGCCATTTCTTATTCAAACAGTTTGATTCCAGTAGCGTGTTCAATTACCACTGCTTGCTGTTTAGGTAAGCAGTTTGTGCCCCGTGTGCAGCGTGCAGAACACAGTAAACACGTATTCTTTCCCAATAAACGCGTTTACCCTAACACTGGTATTTCCATTGAAAGCCGTTTGAAGCCAGATCAGACGCCGGGTAACCCGGCGTCTGATCAGGCTCCAAACTGTTTGCCACACAGATTAAAACTGGTGGTCAAAATTGCCAAAAAGGTTTCATTTTCTATATTTCATTGCAATGCGTTTGCATTTAAACGGAAAAATAACGTTTTCTCCACTGTATTCCAGAGCGGGTAGCCAACTCGCAATCGATGACGATCGACGGCCATCGATTTCTTTACTGAACTCATGGCAGATAAAAGGCTAAGAAACTCCTATCAAGAGTTATCAAGCGGTTTATAAATATATCTAAAATGTTCGGCTCTCGTATTACCTTATTATGTCAATCTGTTTATTATCAAAATGAAAATACTGGGAATATCAGTTTTAACCTCTTCACTGCCAAGTATATCTAGTAGTTATGTGCAAACAATTTGGATTCTAATCAGACACCGCGCAAAGAGGCATCTGATCAGGATGCAAACTACCGGTATTTGACACTCATTTCCTTAAGGTGCATTCTACTATACTTTCAGCCTGCTTTAAGCTATAATATGCTAGGATAAAACTCCAAAAGGTTTCAGAAAAAATCCGGAGAAATGGCAGCCCTGAAGGTGGTAAAATATTAAAATTGAAAGGTTCCTCTTTTAGAATAACACATATAGATTGTAAATAGTTTTAAGACATGTTTAACGAAATGAAATATATATTAATATATATACTGCTCTTTACTAATATTTCGACCACTAAGGGCCTTTTTCAAAGAAAATCACGTCAAAACACACGTCACATTTTTGTTACATGCATTCAGCCATAAATTCAAAGAGAATAATATATATATCGAATTAAAAAATAAGAAAGATTATGCCTTTGTTTAAAAAATATTTAATAAAAACATTACACTCCTCTACTAAACTAGTTTCGCCTTTCGGCTCCTCAGTAGTCAATCCTGATATATTAATTATATATATATTAATATTAATTTAATTCCCTATCTGGAATATTGAAAAAAATATTGTGAAATGAAATATATTTTACAATATGATTTATTTCTATTTTTTAAATACCCCTCATTCATAGTTAGCATGACATTTTTGTCTGAATTATAATGTTACTAGTTATAAGAATCTCAAGCTTATATTACGTGATAAAATGAAGTTATAAGGAGTACACCGGTCTAACTTAGAGCTTCAACGTTTACAATTTGCAGTGTTTATAGTTTACATTAATAATTTATTATGTTTCCCCTAGTGGAATGGGGTGGGGTTGGAATACACCCACTGCCCGATCTGACAGAGTTGTAAGACTCCACCAAAAAGTGGCACTTATACATTCATACACATGCATGCACACCGGCGTTATATAACCATAATTGTTTTGCAGTGCTGTTAACTCTTTCTTAGCCAAGTTTTATCGTCTGCTTTTTTCCCTATTACCGCCAAAATATCGTCTGCATTAGCATTGTATTCTAGCAGACCAAGACAAATAAAACTGTTTTATTGAAAACCGAAAATGCCGACGTAACCCTTATCGTGCTGAATTGTCGTCTGCTTTGAATATATCGTCTGCGAAACAAATTTAAAATCAGTTTTTTTGCGATATAAAACTAATTAAAGAAAATTGAATATGGTGGCAAACAGTTTAGATTCAGATCAGATCAGTAGCGCGTTCAAGTACCGTATCGATGCAATCGATTGCAACGGAAAACGGTAACAATTCATCTTTAACGACCGTTACGCTGTTACCGATTGCGAACGACGCGAACGGCCTCAGAGGTAGTTCGCCATCCCCAACAAGGAAAACAAAATGGCTACCAAATGAATTTTATAAAACCAGCGAACAGTCCCGACTTAATTTCTCATCAATAAACCAACATTTTCCGATACTTAATATATCAAACAAAGCAGCTTACATCTGAGCAGCTAAATCTTATTTTTATATGCGGTAAAATTGATGCATTTCAGTTGATTAGTGCACTTTTGCTTGTGTTATTCAGAACCGCACATAAATCGTTCGTACCCTTGAATAGTTAATAAACATTTGGGCGCAATGAGTTATTATTGAAGAGTATCGTTGAACGTTAGATGTCGTACTATATGGGTTGTTTGCATCGGTTAACGTTACTGTTCGCTGATACGGTACTTGAACGCCCTACAGATCCAAACTGTTTGCAAAGGTTATCCATTTCACGCTTAGCATGATAAGGGGTCAAAGAAATTGTTATGTCCAAACTAATGTTTGCTTTAATTCAGAAAAAAGGAAAACAAGCATAATTAATATCTAACAATCAGATCTGCAAACCCCTGTTTGATGAGCTGATTTTCAATGCATTATTTTTTTCATTTAAAAAAGCTCTTCCGGTTTGAGATGCTTAATTGTACTATTGACGATTGTAATTTTGTCGACTTCACCAGGTATTACAGAGCCCCCTCTCTACAACGACACCCAATGGGAGACATCAATTGTGTGCGTTGTTCGGAGGGAGTCGTTATAGGGAGGGAAATCGGCTTACATTTACAAACAGCTTGAATCCAGATCAAACGCCGCGTAACGCGGCGTCTGATCTGGATTCAATCTGTTTGTCAATCGTCAGGAAGTTGTTTCTGTCAAAATGTCCATTATGCAACTGTGAGAAAAACAGCAGACGACAATTTTAAGCAAATGATATTGCAGTAGTAAAAGCGTTAGACATAATTGTCTTGTTTAGGGAACTACGGAAAGGTTCGTTGTAAGGAGGGAGTCGTTGTTTGGAGGGCAGTTGTAGGGAGGGAGCGCTGTATATGCGGATCAAAGAATTGAGGTTTTGCAGGTTATTATCTGTCTTTTCTACCTTCCCTTGCTTGTCACGTTTGGAGGGCAGTTGTAGGGAGGGAGCGCTGTATATGCGGATCATAGAAGTGAGATTTTGCAGGTAATTAGCTGTCTTTTCTACCTTCCCTTGCTTGTCACGTTTGGAGGGCAGTTGTAGGGAGGGGGCGCTGTATATGCGGATCATAGAATTGAGATTTTGCAGGTAATTAGCTGTCTTTTCTACCTTCCCTTGCTTGTCACGTTTGGAGGGCAGTTGTAGGTAGGGGGCGCTGTATATGCGGATCAAGGAATTGAGTTTTTGCAGGTAATTAGCTGTCGTTTCTACCTTCCCTTGCTTGTCACGTTTGGAGGGCAGTTGTAGGGAGGGAGCGCTGTATATGCGGATCAAAGAAGTGAGATTTTGCAGGTAATTAGCTGTCTTTTCTACCATCCATTGCTTGTCACGTTTGGAGAGCAGTTGTAGGGAGGGAGCGCTGTATATGCGGATCAAAGAAGTGAGATTTTGCAGGTATTTAGCTGTCTTTTCTACCTTCCCTTGCTTGTCACGTTTGGAGGGCAGTTGTAGGGAGGGAGCGCTGTATATGCGGATCAAAGAAGTGAGATTTTGCAGGTAATTATCTGTCCTTTCTACCTTCCCGTGCTTGTCACGTTTGGAGGGCAGTTGTAGGGAGGGGGCGCTGTAAATGCGGATCAAAGAAGTGAGATTTTGCAGGTAATTATCTGTCCTTTCTACCTTCCCTTGCTTGTCACGTTTGGAGGGCAGTTGTAGGGAGGGGGCGCTGTATATGCGGATCAAAGAAGTGAGATTTTGCAGGTAATTATTAGCTGTCTTTTCTACCTTTCCTTGCTTGTCACGTACACTGATGATTTTTGCACATGGTTAGGATACTGTACAACAATTATTTTTCGCGTCATGAATATTTCGCGTAATGCGATTTTGTATAAATTCGCGACATCATGCAATACTTCTAGCAGGCGGTAGCTTAAAGCAGGCTGAAAGGAAAACAGAATGTGCCTTAAGGCACATTCTGCTTCACTTTCAACCTGCTTTAAGAAGTCACCTATTTTCAAAACTACAGACATTCGCGAATTAACGCGTAAATTATATTCTCGCGAAAAAAACTTGTTTTACAGTACTCAGATTGACAATTCAGACATATGGAAAACATCATTTTTCAGGTAGACAACTTCTAAAGTATAGTTTAGAAAAGACAAATTGTCCAACCAGCAGAACTAGATCCGAGGTAATAAAGCGTTTGAGCGGGCAAAAGCTCAAATCTGAGCAATCAAATGTTTGAGAACGATCTCAGACTCAACTCAAAAGCTTTATCACATTGGGCCATGGTTGATTTTTATTTGGGCATTCTTTATGACAAGATGAAGATAGAAACTAGATATTAACTCACTCACCCCTGAAAATTTTAATGGAAAATTTCAATTTCAAATTAAGTCTAGTCCTTTTTTACTATTTAGGGTTGATTTTAACAATATATTTCAAAATGACAAACAGTGTAGACCCTGATCAGAGGGCTCCTTAAGGAGCCCTCTGAACAGGGTCTACACTGTTTGTATGGGCCAAGTGTAATCCTCAAAGGTACACTGTTGGTAAATGACGAGTATGCTCGTCGCCAGGGTTGAATGTGTTAACACGTGTAATGTACATTACCATAGTGGTTTTGTGGTTGAAGCTTGAATACTTAAAATATGAAAATATTAGCTCACATCAATGAAAACAAGAAAGTAACCCCTTCACTGCCATGACGTCATCAAATTTAAACAAACGTCGTCTGCTTCTATTTCTTAAAAAACATTTTTTCGGTATTTTGACTTAAGAAATATTGAAACGAGTGTCAACCAGTTTGGATCCTGATCAGACGCCGCGTTACGCGGCGTCTGATCAGGATCCAAACTGTTTGCTAATAAGTACTGTGCTCGGGGTAAGGCAGTGAAGGGGTTAAGGAATTCTTTGATATTCAAATGATCAATCAGACAAGTATCGATGCATTATTTTGTTTGACAAGACTATTATTGTTGCATTTGCGAAGCTTCCATTGACATTTTTAACTCTTTGCTAGCCGACTAAACAAAAGATCCAGCGATTGGAGGAGACAGAAACTACAGTGGAGAATCTGTTATTCTTTCCCAATAAACGCGTTTACGCTAAAACTATTATGCGCAGTGCAAATAGTTTGGAGCCAGATCAGACGCCGGGTAACCCGGCGTCTGATCAGGCTCCAAACTGTTTGCCACCAAGATAAACGTGAAATATCAGAATTGTCCAAAAGTTGTTCTTTTCTACGTTTTAGTGCTTTGCGTTTGCGTACGTTTGCGTTTAAACGGGAAAGAATAACAGATTCTCCACTGTAAATATGTTTGAGGAACTGATACGTTTCTATTCTTTTTTTTATTCATTTCGGCTGTCGTGCAGCCCATTTATTGTGTCCCCGTCATAGGTGAGAGAAGGTCGGGGACCCATCCTCATACCCACCTCACATTAGACATATTATATATCTACAAAAAGGCTTGTTGACTCTTTTGGTGTTGAATATTGTTCTTGGGAATTATTTGAACATATTTGAGATTTTCAAAAAGTCTTTTGGAAGAATGACTATATTTTTCAAATTCAATAAACTTTGTCCTGTAATTATAAAACACAAACAGTGAAGACACAGGACCAACCACCACCTCTATGAGCTGCATAGTTATGCTCTGGGACTGCACTATTTGCCTATATTGGCACAAAAAGCGCCAAGACTTACATGCTGTAAACAATAAACACTAGTCCCATTGTGTTTTCAGACCTTTCTTAATGCCTGAAATACAATAACGGTTAATAATAATGTTTGAACATTCTTATGGGCCAAACTGATCTATGAAATGATGAAGACGGACCTAAATCACCAAAAAGGGCGATTTAAAATCATAACAAACCGAAAAAAGAACGTCTGACATAAACATTTCCACACGGCTTAGTATCACGTGATACAGCCGAAAACAACTTCACGGGGTGCAACCGTATCTACCTCCGCCCGTCCATCCATCAGTCAGTTAGACTATCACACTTTTTTGTCCGCTCTCTAACTCAACTATTTTGTATCCGATCTTCCACAAACTTGCTGAAAATGTTCATTGATATAAATTCAAGGTTTAGTTTGATTACTACTAAAATCGCATAAGGTGTTTTTGAGTTATTGTCTGTTAATTAATAGAAAATGACTGTTTCAGTCATTTTTGCACTCTAAAACAAACAGCTTTTATTGGATATTCACCAAACATGCTGAAAATATTTATTCATATACAATTTAGGTCTAGTTTGATTATTACTAAAATCGCATGTGGCATATCTAAGTTTTTGCCCTTTATGTATTAGAAATGACTGTTTTCAGCAAGTTTTGCTCTCCAACACGAATACATTTTTTTGAATCTTCACTAAACTTGCTGAAAGTTTTTATTAATATAAAATCAAGGTTAGGTTTGAATCCTACTAAAATCGCATAAGGCAAGTTGGAGTAATAGCCCTTTAATTATTAAATAAAATGGCTGTTTCAGCCTTTTTTGCTCTCTAACACAAAGAGTTTTCATCGGATCTTCACCAAACTTGCTGAAATTCTTTATTTATATAAATTCTAGGTCCAGTGTGATTAATACTAAAGTCCCATAAGGATTATCTTAGTTATTGCCCTTTATGTATTAAAAAGGACTATTTTACCATTTTTTGCTCTCTAACACAATCACTTTTTTTTTCTTGACCTAGATTTAATACCAATACACATTGTCAGCAAGTTTGGTGAAGATCCAATAAAAAGTGTTTGTGTTAGAGATCAGAAAATGGTGAAACAGTCCTTTTTAATACACAAAAACACAATGCGGCTTTAATTATACAGGGTTTTTTGAATTTTTTAAGTTGTTTACTCAAAAAAGACTTGCCTATCAAGAAATAAAGAAACATGTGCCAGTTGAAACAAACGTTTTTCTGACCTCCAGATGTGCTTCCGTGTAAAGCATAAAGCATATTTTTTCTTTTCAGCAATAGTTGTGTACATGTACATGTAAGTAGTGAATATAAGTATCATATAACCTGATTTTCCAATTAAAGCCGCATTGTGTTTTTGAGAAACCTGCATAAAACGGTTGTTTGGGGTCCCATTTGAACTACGTGGGACGTGATTCTTTCACAAAAACCGGTTTTATCTAAGAAATTCGCTTTTTAAATTTTATTTATAATATTTTGGTGCTGCACAAATTAAAGAGCCTCTCTTGTGAATGGAAAGAAGGACAACTCTGTAAATACAGGGCTCCAGATAACGGAAGTATTTCGAAAACTAAAATCTTTATTTCTGCTTTTAAACCCAATGGTGTCATACTCATTAAAATTGTCTCGAAGAGACGATTTAATCAGTAGTAACACCAATAGCATTCGGTGCTGAAATGAGTAAGAAAATGTTAGATTAGTTCAGATTACTCTCGCTTACATCTATAGCTGGAGCACTGGAAATGACCCTGTTAACCCTTATTCTGCTGCACAGACGTCTGCTTTGACATTGTCGTCTGCAAAATGTGTTCAGTTTAGATTTATGCATTGTTTTAATTAAACAAACCTTAAGACGAGTGTCAAACAGTTTGGATCCAGATGAGACGCCGCGTTACGCGGCGTCTTTTTAGATTCAAATAGTTTGCAAACTCCTAAAAGTTACGACCAGTAGGCACAGGGTTAAACACTATGAGATCCAATAACAACATGTACATAATTATTCACTAGGGGTAAATGATAAAACAAACTACGGAGAATCTATACCTTGAGCTTGCTGAAAATGACTGTTTCAGCCTTGTCCGCTCTCTAACTCAAACACTTCTTTTTGGATCTTCACCAAACTTACTACAAATGTTTATTAGTATAGAATCTAGGTCAGATTCAATAACTAGCAAAATCGCAAAAGGCATGTCTGAGTTATTGCCCTTGAATAATTAAAAAATGAAAAGTTTAGTCATTCAAGGGCAATAACTCCAACATGCCTTGTGCGATTTTGGTAGTTAAGATGACTGACCTAGATTTTATATTAATAAACATTTTCAACAAGTTTGGTGAATATCTGATATAAACTGTATGTGTGAGAAAGCAAAAAATGCTGAAACATTCATTTTTAATACTTAAAGGGCCAAAACTCAGACATGCCACATGCGATTTTTGTAATAATCAAACTAGACCTAAATCTTATATAATTAAATATTTTCAGCAAGTTTAGAGAATATCCGATAAAAACTGTGTGTGTTAGGGTGCAAAAATGACTGAAACAGTCATTTTTTATTAATAAAAAGGCAATAACTCAAATATACCTTATGCGATTTTAGTAGTAATCAAACTAAACCTTTATTTTATATCAATGAACATTTTCAGCAAGTTTGGTGAAGATCCAATAAAACGTATTTGTGTTAGAGAGCAAAACTTGCTGAAAACAGACATTTTTTAATACATAAAGGGCAAAAACTCAGATATGCCACATGCGATTTTAGTAATAATCAAACTAGACCTAAATTTTATATGAATAAATATTTTCAGCATGTTTGGTGAATATCCGATAAAAGCTGTTTGTTTTAGAGTGCAAAAATGACTGAAAAAATCATTTTTTATTAATTAACAGGCAATAACTCAAAAATACCTTATGCGATTTTAGTAGTACTCGAACTAAACCTTGAATTTATATCAATGAACATTTTCAGCAAGTTTGTGGAAGATCGGATAAAAATGAGTTGAGTTAGAGAGCGGACAAAAAAGTGTGATAGACTGATGGATAGACGGGCGGAGATAGATACGGTTGCCCCCAGTGAAATTGTATTCGGCTGTATCACGTGATACTAAGCCGTGTGGAAATGTTTATGTCAGACGTTCTTTTTTCGGTTTGTTATGATTTTAAATCGCCCTTTTTGGTGATTTAGGTCCGTCTTCATCATTTCATAGATCAGTTTGGCCCATAAGAATGTTTAAACATTATTATTAACCGTTATTGTATTTCAGGCATTGAGAAAAGGTCTGAAAACACAATGGGACTTTAATCCTAAGTGGTGCATACAAGTATCATTTAACCTGAGTTTTCAATTGATATTATGAATAACAAGAAATGTCACTGTAAGATGACAGTGTCCCTGAATATATAAATTTAGTATATTTAAATATCATCTTTCCATCTAATTTGACTGTAAAGATCGAAGTTATTATATAGGTATCTATTCTTGCTGGAAATAATGATACCTCTAAAGACGTGTGGTTGTTTTAAGTATACGTTCCTGGGAATGGGGTTTTAAAACTAAAGTAGAGCAAGCGCTGTGTTTATACGTCAGTCCTAAAAGTAACATGAAACCTCTCTTAACTCTTTGAACCCTTGCCACGCATATATACGTCATTTGCAAACAGCGTACCTGTGAGGAGTACACTTGTCCTATATACACTTGTCCTTAATGAGCTCTCTGATCAGGGTCTACATTGTTTGTCATTTTGACATATTGTTAAAATCAACCCTAAGAAGTCAAAAAAGTACTAGACAAAATTGAAAACTAGAATTGTACATTTGAGGTTTCAGTGAGGAAAGGGTTAAGACATGTGACTGTATAATGCAACATGAAGATAATGCTTGGATACCTCATAGTGGTATTTATTACATTATTATATGCTGCCTTAAACTGTCGCCTGTTTCAATAAATGATATCTTCTTTTGAGTGACTGATTAGAACTACTACACCTATATTGATATATTGGATCATCGTTAAACACACAAAAAACACATTTTACTTTCTTAATGTTTACTGTTGTCCAAGTTTCAGACAAAAGGTATTAATCTGGTGACAAATCCATTAACACCATTGTAAAGAACTCAATTTTCCCCCAAAACTTGGAGGCTCTGTTTCGTTAAATCGACTGGAAAATTAAATGCTTACAGTTGTTTCAAATGTTGAGTCGAGGTCTAATGTTGTTTTTTTTGGCTGCCAGTGGTACAAGAAAAATGACGTCACATACCACGTGGTATGGTCACACTGTAACCTATCCAAAAATGTACTCAAATTTGGTATTTCTCACATAACTACCCCTGTTTTCTATAGCGAACAACGATGACGAATATCCTTATCTCCAACATGTGTAAGATCACTTTGATGACGTCACTATAACGTCACTATTTATAACGGCGTTTTGACGTCACCGGGGTTCCAAAAAAATGCAAATTGCTTAAAAAATAGCTTAAATCGTTGGAAATGTGAGAAAAAGAATCTGTCACTCGTCGATGTTTAAGACAAGTTGATCTCAAACTCGTCTAGATTAGAAAAGTTATTAAGCTCGCCAAGGCTCGCTTAATAACATTTCAATTCTAGACTCGTTTGAGTTCAGCTTGTCTTAAACATCGACTCATGAAAGATCCTATATCCCTTACTGCAATGATAGTGGTAATGTGCTCCGAATAAGTTGGGTTTTTTATCTATCATTGATACCAAAGGTCAAGGACACAGTGTCATTTACTCAAAAAAATTGCTGGCAAAAGTTTATTTTGCTACTTTCTGTGGTCCAGTTCTTCTTTATATTGGCTATCCCGATTTCTTTCATCCTGTTCACCCTTTATCTGTATCTGTATCTGTTATAATACTAGTGGGCCTTCAATACTGAAGATGTCTATGATCTATATCTATATCTTTTTTAGAACACAGAAAGTCCAACTTACTAGCACATTTAACCACTACAGTATATATGTTTATTGGTCGATAAAGCACTGGGATTGCCATTATTTCCCATAATCGGGCGGGGGAAGGAGGTCTGACATGCTATTTTGTTCTTAACCCCTTCATTGCCATGACGTCATCAATTTTAAAAACAGTTATCGTCTGCTTTTATTTCTCAAATTAAACTAAGTATTTATTTTAATTTTGACTGAGTGTCAAACAGTTTTGATCCTGATCAGACGCCGCGTTACGCGTCGTCTGATCAGGATCAAAACTGTTTGCAAATAACCATTGTACACTTGGTAAGGCAGAGTAGGGGTTAACGAACAAAAGTCGTGTAGTGAAATAGACAATTGATATGACTTGATAGACAGGTATTATTATCATCTACTCACTGATTTCAAGCAAACGCTAAGTTATAATCATCGGACTTCATTAATCAGGACAAAATATATACATGCACATTGAGAGGGCGTGAAGCACACGAAACACATTTAGCGACAATAGATCTATGTAGTTTCTATTACATATAGCGAAATAGAGGGTACATCTACAAAATACCGTGATAGAGAGTTTGAACCTAATCTCTAAATAATATGTATATAAAATTTGCATAGCTGCTTTAATTCTATATATAATCTTAGAATACTTCTCAAACGTATAGTTTCCTTTTAATATACAGTACTTGGATCATTGAAAGAGTTCATTAAGCTGGTAAAGCCATATTTTGGAAATCATATTTCTCTAAACACAGCACGAAATGTAACTAACATTTGATGGTTTTGTCTCTCACTGGAGACATCATCTCTCTAGTGAGAGACGAAACCGTGACATCTAAGTTAAATTTCGTGTTGTGATTAGAGGAAAGTGATATTCAAAATAAAGTACTTTAAAGTTACTAACTACAGCGCTCCCTCTCTACAACGACATCCAATGGGAGACCAAAATCGTGTGCGCTGTAGTCGTTATAGGGAGGGACATTGGCTAACATTTGCAAACAGCTTGAATCCAGATCAGACGCCGCGTAACGCGGCGTCTGATCTGGATTCAAGCTGTTTGTCACCCGTTATTAAGTATATTATGCCAAAATGTACCTTTTAGAAAAGCAGCAGACGACTATTTAAAGCAGACGACATTGCAGCCGTAAAAACGTTAGACAAAATTGTCGTGTTTAGGGAATTGCGGCAAAGGTCGTTGTAAGGAGGGAGTCATTGTTGGGAGGACCGTTGTAGGAAGGGAACACTGTACAGTGTTTCTTAAATTTCCAGAAGCTAGATACCTGCATCAAACAGTCAGCTGTCCTACTTCACGTGAGCTATCTTTATTAATAAATGGTAAACAAGTAGAAATAATGTCAGCACCCAAGAGTGTTATGCGTTTTCATAGAGACTTCTTTTTGTTTAGAGAGTCTGGTTTTCGGGAGTTGCACTGTCGTCACTGCGTGTCAATGTTTAATGACAAAATATCGCTCTGTTCAATTGATACTCTTTTTTTCCATAGAAATACGTTAATGAGCTGTTAGATGACAATTGAGTATTGAGAACGTTTCCGCGCTTTGAATGAATATTCGGTGACGGTTTTTGCCTCAGCAATTGACATAGTACACGCTTGTTAGCGCTCTTTAGAAAATACGGGATTGTCGTTTGAGACATTTTGATTTACTTTTGTGTTCGACATTTCGTCAATAGAAAGCCTCCATCCTGTCCTGATAATTGTGTTAATTATCAGGGTCCCATTTCATAAAACTTCCTACGACAAAAACGGTCGTAAATCAAACCTTTAAAAAAAAACACAATATAATTTTTGATTTTCCTATCTAATCCTGTCGTGTGACATCTATTTGGAATCGTCTTTTCAAGACGATTCCAAAGAGATGTCACACGACAGGATTAGATAGAGAAGTAAATTGTAATTGAGACTTTTATAATCTGACTTACGACAAAATTTGTAGTACAAAGTTTTATGATACGGGCCCCAGGTATTTAAGCCATGTGACTGCCTAAAGCAATGTGACAGTAAAACAGAAAACTCCTGTAAGAGCTTTCTGTTTGACTGTCACCTTACCTTTATAATCTGACTTACGACAACATTTGTCGTACGAAGTTTTATGAAACTGGCCCCAGGGACCCGTCTTATGGTGTCGGCCTGGTCTAATTTCGCCCTATATAATCTATAGTAAAATTCCTAACTTTCAGAGCCAACAGCTCCCTCAAAAACAGGATCTAAGCTATAAAAGACATACCCTTCAATTCTATAGACATTTCCCTGTTGATTGATACCAGTCAACATATAACATCGGCAAATACATTTTTGCTATCAATGATTTTCTAAGGTCACTGTCAAAATAAAGGTAAACAACTTTCACCTTCAACCCATTCACTGTGTTTCAATATGCATCCGCCTGGGGAAAAAGTCCTGAAATGAAATCCCTTAAACAATGCCATTTGGTGGAAATGACCACAAATAACCAGTTTTCAGCAAGAAAACCATTCAAACTCACCCACAGGCAACACTAAACATTGCCAATCTTGGAAATTGTATTTTCAAGGTACTACTTGCAAGACCACAACGACCCGGAAGTGATTCCAGACCAGGCCGACACCTTATGAAACGTCGTACGTCAAATATTGTTGTAAGCCAGATTCTAAAATTTTCAATTATGATCTATTTCTCCATCCAATCCTGTCCTGTGACATCTCTTTGGAATCGTTTTTTCAAGACGATTCAAAAGAGATGTCACAAGACAGGATAAGTTGGAGAAATATGAAATTATATTATCTTAAAGGTTTGATTTACGATCGTTTTTGTCGTACAACGTTTCATATGACGGGCCACTTGACATCGTACAAACAGTACATAAATATAGAGATTCCATTCTTATTATATAACGTGATAGATCGTCACATAATAACTATGCTTTGAATTCTTATAACGTGATAGGATTGTCATATAATAACTATGCTTTATATTCTTATTAACCCTTTCCCTCTCAATGACTCCATAAAGCGCGTTTGCAAACAGTTTGGGTCCTTATCAGACGCCGCGTAACGCGGCGTCTGATGAGGACCCAAACTGTTTGACACTCTTATCGATATTTATCATGTTATACAACCTTAAATTTAACTTTGAGACGTGTCTGGCAGACAACAATACTGAAGCAGACGACAATAAAGCGGTGAAGGGGTAACGAATTCCCGAATAATTTGGTAATGAAAGGGTTAAGGGATAGGTGTCAGTGACTGACATATAGTCACATTTAAATATAGATCTACATGTTAATTTTCGTTGTCTACAAACAAGATTTTGATTCCTGAAACAGCAACGAAACCCGGTGATAAACATTATATGCTACAGGAAATCATGATAACAGCGTTCCCTCTCTACAACGACACCAAATTGGAGACACAGATTGTGTGCGTTGTTCGGAGGGAGTCGTTGTAGGGAGGGAAATCGGCTTACATTTGCAAACAGCTTGAATCCAGATCAGACACCGCGTTACGCGGCGTCTGATCTGGATTCAATCTGTTTGTCACTCGTCATTAAGTTTTTTCTGTCAAAATGCCCAATATGTAACTGTGAGAAAAAACAGCAGACGACAATTTTAAGCAGACGGTATTGCAGCAGTGCAAGCGTTAGACATTATTGTCCTGTTTAGGGAACTGCGGCAAGGGTCGTTGTGAGGAGGGAGTCGATGTTGGGAGGGTCGTTGTAGGGAGGGAACACTGTATAAACTAGGTAGTACTAACTCTTTCAGCGCCAAATTCTACCCATTCACCGCTATATTGTCGTCTGTTTCAATATTGTTGTATGCAGGATCGTTTCAAAGTCAGAGTTATGGTAGTAAAACTTAAGAAATATCGAAACGAATGTGAAACAGTTTGGACGCGGCGATTGATCTGAATCTAAACTTTAGGCGTCTTCTGTGGTAAAAGCGTTAAACGCCCTCACTCAATATGGTTGCTTAATGCAGGATAATCACGTGAGTTTTATTTTCGCGAAACAAAAATGGCAGACCAAGAGGAAGACAACTTACCCATTTGACCTAATAGCACAGTAGTTCAACAGTGAACAGAACAACGTACCCTTTCAACAGGATACCATACAAGTTTAACATAATGAAATATGGTTATAACAAGATAGCTTGCAGAACTGACATAATCACATTTGAATTTAACCAGATGACGTATGTATTCAACATAATGGCATAACAAGTTACCATAATAACATGTGTTTTGATGAAGACAACTTACGCGTTTGACATAATAACATGTTAGTTCAACAGGATAACATATGTATTTGACATAACGCTATACTGTTACAACAAGATCACATGCTGAATAACATAATGTCATACCGTTTGAACAAGACAACACACACATTCAATATGATCACTATTTCAGTGAACAGAACACGTACCCTTTCAACAGAATAACATGTTAGTCTAACATAATGATACAATTACATTGGAGTTTAACCCGATGAAGTATGTGTTCACTTAATGACATAACAATTTAACATAACAACACTTGTATTGAAGAAGACAACTTACCCATTTGACTTAATAGCATAGTAGTTTAACTGTATCCTTTCAACAGGACAACATGTTGGTCTAACATAATGATATATGATTATTACAAAACAGCTAGCAGAACTGACATAATCACATTCGAATTGAACAAGATGACGTATCTATTTAACATAATGACATAACAATTTCACATAACAACACTTGTTTTGAAGAGGACAACTTACGCGTTGGACATAATAACATTATAGTTCGACAGGATAACATATGTTTTTGACATGACGACATACTGTTTCAACAAGACAACATTTCCGACCTCAGCATAAGACAGCTGCGGCGTTCCATAGTACATGTACATGTAGTGTGCTTACATCTTGGGATGACGAAATGGCACGTACCATTTTCAAGTGTTGTGCATGACAAGATTTGCATGTGTGCATACATCAAATAAAACCAACTCAGTGTCATTAAATGCTTTTTGACATCTGTCACTTATTGTGACAGTTTTTGTGAAAACAAAATGTTGAAGATTACTTATAATTTTCAGATTTAGCTCCAAACCATTTGCAGTACCCTATGGTTCTTGAAGTGCCAGGCACATAGGAAGCAAAATGGGATGGGGGCTCAATCTTCATCTCCACATTGGTCACTCTTTATTGGGGGGACACCATCGATTCTTTTTGTTTTTTGAGAACGTTTTTTGTTGTTGTTTTTTTTATTGGTTGTGCGCTAAAATTTGCATAAAGCAACGTCTGAAACGCGTTTCTGGCATTTGTTTAGTACAAATAAAAAATGCTTGGTTACTATAGTTGTTCCTACGGGCCTGAGTGCAAACAGGTTATTTCCAGCCTACAACCTTGTACAGCCGTGCTAATGGTTTTCCATAATTGTAATTCTATCCTTAATATGACAGGAATGATGTGTAAATAAAGCATATATCAGAACCCTTATCCTAAACGTCGCGACTCACCCTGGGGTATGCACACACAGTATTAATCAGGAGTAACTCGGTGTGTGATCAGGATCAGGTCTGTTTGATACATGTCATTAGGTGCCGTCAATTAAAAACTACTTACACGGTAATTTTGAAGAAATGGGTGCCCTAGAATGGAAGTGGACAGGTATAGCAATAGGAGAAGGCTGCGTGATGGATATCAAAGTAATAGTGATGAGTTTTCTGCAGCGTGTTCAGTTACCGCTGTTTGCTATTTAGGTAAGCAGTTTGTGTCCCGTGTGCAGCGTGCAGAGTACAGTATAGAAACGTATTCTTTCAAAATAACCGCGTTCACGCTTAAACTATTATTTTCATTGCAAACAGTTTAGAGCCAGATCAGACGCCGGATCACCCGGCGTCTGATCACTAGTGACCAGGCTCCAAAATGTTGCCACTCAGATTAAAACTGGTAGTCACAAATGTCAAAAAGTTGTAATTTTCTATATTTCATTGCAACGTGTTTGCGTTTGAACGGAAGGATAACGTTTTCTCCACTGTATTTCAGACATGTAGCCAACTCGCAAACGATGGCCAACGACGGCCATCGATTTCTTTGCTGAACTCATGACAATCAACTGATTGTTATGGACAGTGTATTCAGTCTACAGGGTTGCGATACATATCTGTTGTTTGTTTGCTTCTACAGCGCTCCCTCTCTACAACGACATCCAATGGGAGACATCAATCGTGTGCGTTGTTCGGAGGGAGTCGTTAAAGGGAGGGACAGCGGCTTATATTTGCAAACAGCTTGAATCCAGATCCGACGCCGCGTAACGCGGCGTTTGATCTGGATTCAAACTATTTGTCAATCGTCAGGAAGTTGTTCCTGTCAAAATGCCAATTATGCAACTTAGAGAAAAACAGCAGACGGCATTTTTAAGCAAACGATATTGAAGCAGTGAAAGCGTTAGACATTATTGTCCTGTTTAGGGAACAACGGAAAGGGTCGTTGTAAGGAGGGGTCGTTTTTAGGGCTGTTGTTGGGAGGGAGCGCTGTATCATACTGACTTGTCGCATACTTCAAATATATCGTCTGCGAAAAAATGAAAATGAGTGAACAATAGTTTGGGTAAAGACGCCGCATTACTGTTTGCAAGTGTTAGTCAATTTTCGCTAAACTAAGCATGTTTACAAAATAAGTTTTTTTTATCAACCGCAAGCCATGTAATGGTTTCTATAGTCTAGCGATGATTGAATTCACACAGTGAGATGGATCTGAAATTGAATGTTGATATCATTTACGTAGGTAGCAATCACTAATACCTACATTGTATTACAGTGTTCCCTCCCTACAACGGCCCTCCCAATAACGATTCCCTCCTTACAGCGACCTTTTCCCCTGTTCCCCAAACAAGACATTTATGTCCAATTTTTTCATGGCTGGTATATTGTCTGCTTAAAAATGTCGTTAGCTGTGTATCTCAAAGTTACATATAAGTGGACATTTTGATAGAATATATATAATGACGAGTGACAAACAGATCGAATTCAGATCAGACGCCGCGTTACGCGGCGTCTGATCTGAATTCAAGTTGTTTGCAAATGTAAGCCAAATCTAAATTTTCCCTCTCTATAACGACTCCCTCCGAACAACGCACACAATATATGTATCCCATTAGGTGTCGTTGAAGAGAGGGAATGCTGTATATATTAACCCTTATCTTGCAAACTTGCTAAGTTAAGCGCAACTTCAAATTTATCGTTTGCGAAAAGGGTCAAAGGTTAAGGTCGCCATGGTCTAAAATTGATATGCCACACCTTGCCATCATGTACTCACACATGCACGTAGGTACCTGTGACCCGGACAAGTTTTTTTCTGTAAATGAGGTCAAAGGTCAATGTTACCGAAAGTGTTATGGGTCAATACGGGACACTCTGCCATGCCAAGATGTACCCATCCACAACGTATGGTATATCTAGCTGGTGCGATATATTACTGGGCAACGCCCTCTATTAAACACACTCTATACGGTATACTATAGTAGTCGGTGATATAGTATAAAACGCAAAAATGACAATGTTTACTTATTGGTGAATGTCGTATTTGCAGGTGCTGTTGCATGGGTAAAGCAGTGAGTTAACCATTTCAACGCCAAATCTGCTTTCACCTCCTTTTAGTCGTTCTATCGTCTGCTTTGATATTGGTGTCTGCAATATCGTTTCAAGGTAAGATTTTAGATATTTACACGGCGTCTGATCTTACGCCAAAATGTTTGTAAGGTCGACCGTTGTCATTTATGGCTGTAAAAGGGTTAACTCATTGAGCCCTAGTGACGCATATATGCGTCCTTTACCAAATGTGTACACGTGGCCTATGCAAAAAGTGAAATCCATGATCAGAGGCCTGATCAGGGACTTCACTGTTTGTCATTTTGCCATTTATTACAAAAATCAACCCTAGATAGTCTAAAATGGAACAGTCTTTATTGCAAACTGGAATTGTCCATTGGAAGTTTCAGTGTATAATGAGTTAATTGTTATGCGTGGTTGCCAGTCGATAATGTTTGAAGCTTAAGCCCTTTTCCCCATAGAAGCAGCCATTAGCGCATTTCATTTATTCTTCCACTGAAGAAAAGTGTTCCATCAACAAACAGTTATGAATACGTACTGTACAATATATATTTTTTCTAAACCCTTGTAGATTATAGCTTAAAGCAGACTGAACGTAAAGCAGAATGCGTTTAAAGCACATTCTGCTTTACTTTTCCATATGCTTTAAAGGGACTTGCAACCGGATGGTGTATACTTGTCAAAATAAAATAAAATACTCAAATAAAAGCAAATTTGTGGCATTATTTGGCTTCTGACATTAAAAAATATGATCAGTCCAAAAAAAGTCTCAAGAATCGTCACCGAATCTTAGTTTTTTTAGGTATTTTCCATCGTTTTTCTATAGCGTTAGCTAACGGTATAGTTGTTGTTGTTGCTTCTCTACACGGGCTCAGACATAAACCCGAGCCGAATAAAGTACTATCAATTGCTACCAGTGAAGTACGTTAATTCGCTACCATATAGATAGAGAGCGCCAGTAGCCGCGTGGGTAAAGGTATTTGCCTTTGTTTTCATCTTTGTCTCCGCATGGAGGGTCACGGGTTCGAATCCCACCAGAGCTTCTTCTTCTTTTCTTTTTTTGAAATGCATTTTTTAACAGAATTTATTATCCAAAACTAAATCTTACCCATTTATATAAGCATTTGACATATGTTTACAAATTACTATTTTTCATGCTACATTCGGTTGCGAACCTCTTTAAGTTACAATTAGAAGAGGCTATATTGCATGGGTAAAGGGTTAAGGGGATATATAACAAGCACAGTTTGGTGTGATCCATTGAAATTGCCTTGTCCAAATTGTATGCAAAATCAAGGAAACAGCAAAAGGCAGAATAACCGGATATGACGTCACTAACGCCATGCTGATGGTATCACACCTGAACGGAAGTGCTTCCGGGTCGTAGGGTTAAGGGTGCCTAAATATAGCATAGTGAAACATTGATGTGTGTAATAATAAAAAAGTAATATACCAAGTTAAAGTCTACTTTCAGTCCGAATGACCGCTCAGCCGACTGTACATATACTCTTCTGATCATTGAGCCATCTTGCCTACAATATTGAGCACTGCTAACATATGGCGCAGTCAAATGCAGCCGCAGTACCTTCACAGGTACCCATCTAACCCCCGGGTGGAGAGGAGCAATTCGCGGTACATGTCTTGCTCAAGGACATTCCTGTACATCATAGGGGATTTAGAAAAAATCCCCTAGTCAGACCGCTGGTCCGGCGGGGGATCGAACTCACGACCCCTGGTACCGTAAGTCCAATGGTGTAACCATTGGGCCACTACCGCCGGTGTAGTGTGTGTGTGTTTCATGATCATATTTATTATTGAAATTGCTGATTAATTGCAGATGAAACTTGGATGAAGAATAAAACTTGGCAGATGTATTTGTTTTTTAGCTGAAATAGTGATGTTTTTGATCAATCATAGGTGTTTCTGGGTCCTATTTGGGAACTACTTTGCGAGAACATGCGGTCAGCTATGTGAGTGTGATGCGGCGGGGAGCCAACTTTCGTTTTGTAAATATTGACGGTGACCTCAGAAATGCAAAATTTGTGAAAAAGTTGAACCTTAATGGTATATTTTTCTTTTAATAATTCTGGTGTCTTGTTATTGCTTTCCATGGAACAGGGTCATTATATTGGTCGGAAGATCATGGAACTGGACAGAGACAGGATAATATTGCCAATTTACTGTAGAGTTCTATGGAGGGGCTTCGTTCAGGAGTGACACCTGATACATGTACTCTGAATATGTATAACTACCTAACGCGGGATTCGGTTGGGATTTTATTAACTTAAAAAAAGCGTTATTATTAGTCCTGGCAGATCACGTTTTCCCATTTAATGAATATTTTGTCATTATTAATTGGTTGTCTAGAATGAACATTATGCGGTAATAGTTATATTTACCCAAACTAATTAGATTCGTTACTGGTATTGTAGTTTGTTTGCGCTTGGATCACGGGTACAGTAAAGAGTATCGCAATTTTCAATAAAAATAGATCTTAATTCTTGTTGTTGATATTGTAAAACAGATCGTAGACACTGAGTATTGCAGGACGAAAGACATGCACAAATATCCCCATTACTTTAGTCTTGTATTGTAACGGTCACATGCCTTGTAAAAGTTTATGTTCTTCCTAACATGCGGGTCGATCAAGAGAGGTTATCGCGTACAGTAGAACCCCTCTATTACGACCACTAAATTGTGTTAGTTATAAGGTGTTAAGACAGATGAATGTTTAAAGCAATGTGACAGTAAAATAGAAAGCTCCTACCGGAGCTTTCTGTTTTACTGTCACTTTGCTTTACACTGTCACATGTCTTTTATTCAATCAGTTAGTCTTCATTTTAGTGGTTGTAATAGAGAGGTTGTACTGTACATGTAACACGATTTATGTTATTGTTATGCAAATGATTACTGTAAAACCTCTCTAATACGACCACTTAACTATAATAAAAAATAGGATGTTAAAGAGAAGACATGTACGTTCTAACTACTTAAAGCAAGGTAAACGTTGAATAAAAATCTCCTTTACGAGCTTTTTGTTAAGGAGCTTTTTGTTTTCATTTCCCCTAGCTTGAAGCTGTCACCTATCTTTTATACCGTCAATTAGCATTGTTTTTGTTGGTCGTAATAGAGAGTTCTATATCGTTAGTCCTTCATTGACAGGTCCTTCCAGGTGGCTTGCGGAAGGTCGGTGGTTCTACCCAGTTGCCGATTTGTGCATGAAACAGTGCATAAAGGGCTTCTGGGGACTTCCTCCACCTGTATTTAGCTGGACGTCGCGATATGACTGAAATACTGTTAAAAGAGACGTAAAATAGAATAAAATAAAATAAAAATCCATTGACGGGTAGAAGTACAGATACACCAAATATAATAGCATCCTATATAATATATATAATATAAGCTGTTATCATAACATTGATTAATCCTGCTGTGTTCAATTACCACCTCCATCACCTTTAGCACGCTACAGACAGTCGAAACTCGATACATGTAACTCAAACTCGCGTTAGTTCGAATATACCCATATTTCAAAGTTAAAACGTGGTTAAGCCACGTTTTATCTTTGAGATATGGGTATGTTCGACTTTAGCGAGATCGAGTTATCGAAATTAAACTAATGAAATACTGGTAAGGCCGGTTTAAGCGAGTTCGAGGTATCGAGTTTCGACTGTGCAATTGTCGACTGCACTATTTGCACTCTGAGCAAATTCTTAGATAAGAAATAACTTATTTGTGAAATATGTCAAGCAGTAGTAGTAGTAGTATCTTTATTTCCATCATATTTGATGAGCAAATACAAATAATGAACAATATAGAAACAAAAATAAATAATTCTAGAAAGGAACGTGATAAAGAAAATAAGTAATTAACCCAATCATGCCCAGTAGATTGTTCCAAGCTTATATATTGGATAAGTCCATTTTTATGTAAGGTTGTATGGTCTAAAGTTTCATTTTCATTTTGTTTTATATTGAAATTCCTATCAGCAAACAGTATAGACTCAGATCATACGCCGCATAATGCGGCGTCTGATCAGAGTCTACACTGTTTGCCTATGTCTAATATATGGGACCGTGGGCACAATAGGTTAAGAAAACATTGAAAAGAGGAAAAATGATAATAATACAAAAGGCACACATGTCAGCTAATCCTGTATTAAGCGACCACCAAACAGAAGATGCGTGGTCTAAAACAGAATACAGCTGACCGCCGAGTGCTGGACATTAAAGATGCATAGAGTTCCAACGGGGACTCCCTACATCAGTTATATCCCTCACCAAGCAGCCAGCGGCCAAAACAGGTGTCCAAGGTACATCCATTAGTGGTCAATTAATAACAGATTAGCTGAATACTGTTTTCTGCTTTTATTTCTCAGATTTTAGGTATTTTAACTTAATAAATGTGTCAAACAGTTTGTATTTTGATAACGCGTAACGCGACGTCTGATCAGGATCCAAACTTTTTGACACCCGTATCGATATGTTTTAGTCATACTTCAGTGCTCCCTCCCTACAACGGCACTCCAAACAACGACTCCTTCCATACAAATATCATTGTTGCAGTTCCCTAAACAGAGCAATTATGTCTAACTCGTTTACTCTTGCAATACTTTAATATGTTTAAAATTGTCGTCTGCTGTTTCTTCTCAAAGTTAAATAATGGGCATTTTGACATTAAAACTGTAATGATGAGTGACAAACAGCTTGAATCCATATCAGACGCCGCGTTGGATTAAAGGTTTTTTCAAATGTAAGCCAATTTCGCTCCCTATAACGACTCACTCCGAACAACGCACATAATTCAGTCTGTCTCCCAATGGTGTCGTTGAAGAGAGGGAGCACGGTTGAATCTTTCTTTGAAACGATGTCTCCTAAGCTCGGGTACACTGACATATGCAAGCAGTTTATATCTACAACAGACTCCAAGTTACTCGGCGTTTGATCAGGATCCAAACCGCCTGACTGTAGTATTGACGTTTCCAGGATCATTGTTTTTTCTACATAAAAAGGAATGCAAGTTTTTTTGAAATATGACACTTTTGGGGATGACAGGTAATGATCAAGAATTCCAACTATTAACCCTTAGCCTGCCACTCACGACTATAGCTCCATATGCAAACAGCTTGGATCCGGATGAGACGCCGAGTAACTCGGCGTCTCATCCGGATCCAAGCTGTTTGACACTAGGACAACATTTTCAGCAATTTTGAGCAACTTTGAAGCACTTTGAAACTTGAAGCAGACGAGAAATACAGCAGACGGCAATTTATTTGGCGGGCTAAGGGTTTATATTAAGCTGAGTGGCAAACAGTTTGGAGTCCTTTGGTTACCCGGCGTCTGATATGGCTCCTCACTGTTTGTACTTGAAATAATAGTTTTAGCGTAAACGCGTTTATTGAGAAAGAATAACATTTTCTCCACTGTACTAACAGGTACATGTATATACTAAAAAGTTATTTAATTGCTCTTCTCTAATATTAGACAATAATAATTTAATGATTTCATATCTTAAATACTTTTCTTTTGATTCCTTTTTTTATTTGGAACCTTTGTTTTTCCATCCTAAATAATGTTTATAGAAAAAATGTATGTTAAAAGAGAAAAATGTTAGAGCTCAGTCGGGAATCGAACCCGTGCGAAGAAGGCAAAACAATGTGTGTACCCTTATACCTGTGCTGACTACTCGGGAAATCTTAAATGACTGACTTTTTTATCCTATTTGTATCTCATAAAACCATAGCTATCGCATTGATGGTGACCGTCCGGACGTATATCTACTTGGAGATGTTATGAATTCTGTATTGTTTGTGTTTTTCTTGCAAAAAAGGACAATTGGAACAACTCGCTTTACTTTACTATATTCCAACAGAACCAGTCTCAATTTGAACAATTTGGTCAGTCCAATCACTTAGTATCGAACACTAACAGTAAATACCCTATAATTCTATAGACTACTGAATAACAATACCAACTACCGAACAGTAAAATTAAATACCCTACGACGCTACAACTACCCGATAACGACTCTAACTACTAACTGCTCTATCTATCTCTCTGTCTCTGTCTGTATGTTTATCTTCATGTCTGTCTCTCTATCTGTCTCTCTTTGTCTCTCACTTTGTCTCCATCTGGTTCGATGTCTCTGTGTCCCTCTTTGTGTTTCTCTGTCTCTCTCTGTCTCTCTCTCTGTCTCTCTGTCTCTCTCTCTCTCTGTCAATGTCTATCTTTCTCTGCGTGTCTCTCTATTTCTTTCTCTTATTTCTGTTTCTCTATCTTTCTCTGTCTATAACTCTTTCTCTCTCTATCTCTCTCTCTTTCTGGCTTGCCCTCTCTTTCTCTGTCACTCTGTGTGTGTTTCTCTCTGTGTAAGCTCTCTGTTTATTTCTGTCTCTGCCTCTCTGTATGTGTCTCTCTATCTCTCTATGGTGTCTCTCTGTCTTTCTTTGGCTATTACCTTATATTGATCTGTCTCTGTTTGTCTGTCTGTCTGTCTGTCTGTATGTATGTATGTCTGTATGTCTGTCTGTCTCTCTATGTGTTTCTCTGCACCTATGTCTCTCTGCCTATCTGTCAGTCTCTCTCTCTCTCTCTCACTTTCTCTCTCTGTCTGCCTGTATGTTTGTTTCTCTCAATATACCTTTCTCTGTCTCTTTATCTTTGTCTCACTATATGTCTCTGTCTGTCTCAGTCTCTGTCTCTGTCCCTCTCTCTCTCTCTGTCTGTCTCTCTCTCTCTCTCTTTCTCTCTCTCTCTATCTCTGCCTATCTATGTCTCTCTGTCTCTGTATGTATGTATGTATGTATGTCTGTCTGTCTGTCTGTCTGTCTGTCTCTGTCTGTCTCTCTATATATATATATATATGTCTATCTGTCTCTCTGTCTCTCACTATCTCTCTCTGTCTCTGTTTCTGGCTCTGTCTCTCTGGCTCTCTTTCTCTCTGTCTCTCTATGTCTCTGTCTGTCTGTCTTTGCTGTCTCTCTCTGTCTGTATGTATGTATGTATGTCTCTGTATCTCTCTCTCTCCCTCCCTCTCTCTCTCTCTGCCTGTCTCCCTGTTTCTCTCTTTGTCTATCTCTGACTACCGCTCTATGTTTATCTATCTCTCTGTTTTTCACTCTCTTTGTCTGTCCCTGTCTTTCTGTCCCTCTCTATGTCTGTATGTCGGTCTTGTCTGTTTCTGTCTGTTTGTCTGTCTATATATCCCCCTTCTCTCTATCTCTGTTACCTCTCTATCTCTCTCCTCTCTCTCTCTCTCTGTTCATGTATGTTTGTTTCTCTCTCTCTCTTAAAAAGGAATTTACTTGTGTATAATGTAAACCGCTGAATAGATATAATATTGTAGTGATTGAAAAATAGTTAATGAGAAAACATTTCACAGCATATCTGCGCACATCAAGGACACATACTAAAGAAAACTAGTTCAAGAGGGTAACACAATTAGAACAAACAAGCAACTAATCTCCCTTGTGACCCCCAATCGCAATTTTTAAGCACACTGTTTGACAGATTAATTATCTGATAAATATCAAATATTTCCTATGTTTCCTTGATTTTGCCTGAACAAATGTTTTCTGTAATGGGTGTCAGACGTCTATACAAACAGGTATAGACTATAGAGTTATTGAATTGCTCTTCTCTAATATAAGACAATAAAAATTTAGTAAAATCATATTTTCAAAACTTTTCTCTGAATTCCTTTTTATTTGGGATCTTTAAATTTTCATCGTAGATGCATGTATATTATATATATACATGTATATATATATAAATAATGTTAAGAAAGAAAAATATTTAAGCTCGGTCGGGATTCAAACCCGTGCGGAGAAGGCAAAACAATGTGTGTGTGTGTCCTTACCTGTGATGTAACCACTGGACTAATCTAGAAATCTTACCAAACCTCTTTTTTATCCTATTTGTATTTCATAAAACCATAGATATCACGTTCATGGTGGTCGTCTGGAAATATAGCTACATGTACATGGAGATGTTATGAAATCTTTATGATTTGTATTTTTCTTGCAAAATAAAAAGGGACGATTCGAACAACTCGCTTTACTTTTCTTTACTCCAACAGAACCAGTCTCAATTTGAACAATTTGGTCTGTTTAAGGTGGTTCGACAGCGGGCGGGCCGCATTTCGACTTCCGGAAATGCTGATGACTTTCACCTGATCTTTGCGGCACGTTGCTTATAGTAGAAAATGTAGATAAAGAAAAGTTTGAACTGCTTCAGTGTCTTCTCTGTTAGCACAGTTGATACGGTGATTGACTTGCAATCCAAATGTTCTAGGTTCGATTCCCACTCGCTTCAAAACTTTTTTTTTTAACAAATTGTCCGATTTTAGTGACTAGTCAATCCATAACGCAGTGATCAAAGGACAGGCTATGTTAAGTCACGTAATAATGAATAATATCAGATGCAAGTATAGTCATGTGACAGCTAAATTTGTGAGGATTATAGCCTATATGACAGATGGCAGCTTAACACAGGACAAAGGTAATGCTAAAAGATAGATCCTAAAGGAGCTTTTATGCAATACTTTTGTTATGCATTAAACAGCCACTTGCCTTTAAAGATCTACAGGCTACCGTATTCAATGGTCACTTATTAAAGGTTTTTGACTTAAGGTATTATTTAGAGCTGACGGCATTTTAAAGTTGAACTCAAGGGAGGTTACTCGTTTTGTGTTTACATTTTGTCAGAATTTCAGGAAATCATGTATAAAATGCAAATTCCACTGTAGATTTTCATTAAATTTTTGTGACTAGTAGAATTAAGTTATATCTATCTCATAAGAGTAAAATTAGTGTATGTTAAACAGCTAGATTTTTTGTAATTTGAGATTTTCAGAATTTGACTTTCTTAAAATATTGATATTTCCAGAAAATATGTTATGAAATACTTTTGTTTGCCCACTATCTTATAGTCTATGTACAGTTTACTTGAATGTACAGAAAATATTGAGTTATATCATTTTATAAAGAAATTATTCCTGTTTATTAAAAAAGGAGCTTTTCTCGACAAAAGGTCCTCTCAGAAAAAAACGGCACTGTAACTTTTTTTTATATTAACGATTTTTCACTCTCCATATGGTATATTTCAATTTAATCAAGGTTTCAAAGAATTCTGACACAGAATAAGCTGACCCGCGAACCACCTTAAACGCTAAAAAGTAGAACGTATTCGACTGGCAAAATGTTAGCTATTCCATCAATTGAGATTACACCACGAAACAGATCTAACCAATCGAAAAATTGTTTATGGATTATGTTTGGCGTCTATTGCTCAACGAACTCAACAAAGTTTACAACCGATATCTTTCGTACTCCACGGCGTGTCGGACCATGACATCACACTACCAGTCGAACAAAATATGTGCTCCACGAGATTTAGTTGCTTCACGAAAATTAGCCAGTCGAAAACGCCTAGTACAGTCAGCAATATATGCCCTGACCAGTGGTTCCAATGGAACCAAGCTTATCATTCCAATGACCCGGTAATGAGGTATCATGCTGTGAAATGTTGGTCTGCAAGAAACTGATACCCTGCACTGACCAGATGTTTATCACTGAATATCAGTCCTAGAAATGTACCCAGTCCCCTATAAATGCCCTGAGACTCCCAAATTTCCAGTATTCGGAAGATCTTTGGGTATTCATTATCATAACATTGCAATGTCACGGTGGGTTATTTATTACCCATTAGCCCCTACAGGGGTCGGAGCGATCAGTGCTAATTAGGCTTATCAGTCCAACTGATCTCTGAGCATTGCAGGTTTTGTTTCCAGTGTTATGTAGGAAGCCTCAGTATTTGTTTCATGGTTTCAATTGTTTGTTCACATTGTAAATAAATTTGTGTATTTGTTTCTTTATTTCTACATAATCTTCTTGAACTGACCTCTTATTAAAACAGTATCATAAAGACAATTCTTACAAGTGGTTAGACTTGGGATTTCTTGAGAGATATGTTATGCTACCAGCTTATTTAGAAAACTCAAACAACTCACTGGATATCTTTTGAAGAAAACGATGATCTAATCTCAAATTCATTTATATTTTATTTTGAAATTTAATTAATACAGCAATTTAACTAATTGGCTTGTAACAGTAAAACCTCTCTATACCGGACACTTATCTAAGCAATAAAATGACCGTATAAGACAGGTGGTTGCTAAATACAGGTCACAAACAGTACTGAATGCTCTTGGTGAACATTCATTGCTTTTTTTGACCTGTATTTAGCAACCACCTGCCATAGAGGTCTGATGACCACTAAACCTCAACATATTATGGCCTGTTTAAAGAGGTTAAGCTGTAAATTGTATCAAGTACAAATGGTGTCTTTGAAAGTATACCATTCCTTTCCACATGCAAATTTTACTTAGTAGTGTCAACCGAAAAAGCAACTTAAATTGTTAATTTGCACATCGCTGTATTCATTTATATGCAAACATATCAGTATCAATATTTACCACAACTCCATCAGAATTTTAAAAGATATAGATTTTAAATTATCATAGATTTCTTACTAGCATTTATGAAAATGATATTTGAAATTTGGGATTTATATCATGCATGCATAATACATACAAAAACATGAAGTTAACATTATAAACATTCATATACATTTATTTTACATTACATACTATTACATTAAAACATGCATTATACATTATATACATAATCACCATATGGTTTCTCTATTTCTGAATTTGAGTTAACCAGGATCTATTTAATTATGTGATTTTGACAAATGGACAAGGCATCCATATTATTTGGCATTTTTATATCGCATTCCTTTGTCGTATTTCACAACAACAATACTGATTTAAAACATATATTGGTTGTATGAAAGACAGGTGGCAGCTTAATAAAGGAAGATAAAAGCAAAACAGAAAGCTCCTTAGGAGCGTTCTGTTTAACTATCATCTTGTTTTAACCTATTACACCATAAAAATGCCTTTTTACACCGATTTACACAGTCATAAATACATATTGTAAGAAATATTTTCTATAGCCAAGCAGACAGCAGCTTAAAACAGGCTGAAAGTAAAGCAGAATGCGGGCTATTGGATTTAGAAGTCACTTGTCCTAAACACAAAATAATTAACTTAATTTAGTGGTCATATTTGAGAGGTTTTACTGTACAGTCAGCTCTAAACCTCCTGCTGAATATATACCGAATATAAACATGCCTATAATGAACATTTATAATCTAAATCAGTATATTGACTAATAGAATAAGGAAAATTTCACAGAAGAGAATTCATGTTGGACAGAAGTCACAAGTACATCCAGAAATGACCCAACAGGGAAACCAAAATGAAAACAAATCTGTTGAGGAAGAATGAAATAAGATTTCCACTTACTAATAATTATAATGACAAAAATTGAGTTTTTGTAAAATCCTCTGTAGGTGCCCCTATAATAATATCTTTAGTAGTTTCATGGTGTGTTTATTTTTCTAAAGACTCTGCTGTGCTTTACTAGCATTCCATTTGAATATTGTTTAAATACGTGTAATTTCAAACAGAATGTACAGCATAGATTTTGGAAAAGTATATACGCCATAAAAACTTCTACAAAACGTTTTATGTCATAAGTAGTTTGACCTACCGAAACCCATTCTCCAGTCACTTTCTTGTTTATTTTTTTCTTGATGGATCGTTTTGTGACATATAGTATCGTCATTGTTATTAATATATATCAATTTACAATATTTACATGTTCACAAGATCAAAGTTCATCTGATAGACCAACTAGCTGGCCCACGGGGAGACCATTATTTACATTACATGACAGGACAGGCATACACAAAACACATGCAAATTGTTCAATTATGATAACGTAAATAGGTGTTCTACATATCATTTTATTACACAAACTATTTAGAAGCCAACATAATTATAATGATGATGTTCAAGAAATATCACTTTGTTACTGTGTTTAACTTCTTGCTGCTAACGGAGAAACATATTAGTGTACAAGAATTTCATCTATATACTGGAGTTTCCCCATCAGCAATTTGATGACAAAGTAATAACATCCTTTACAGTTTGGAGAAACAAACAACATTTAAATGATATGTCAATCCCCCCCCCCCCTTTACATATTTGCAAAGGGTGATAAATTTCGTTTAAATTATTTATAAAGTTATATATTTGTTGTAATATTGTTTGTTGAAATATTGTAAGATTTAGACGCCGTATTAAAAACTAATTCTGCAAAAAATATATGTTTATACATGTAGTTCTTTCTTAATATAATTTTGAAAAAGAAGCTTTAGGTGGTAGGTCTTAATGATTCCTTAAATGCAATCCACACACAAAAAAGAACATTTTCAAATTCATATTATGCTATAGTTTGCAGTTTGACGTGTGTATTATCCATAAGGTTTGACCTGGCAGTCATCACTTCCGTCATCTTTCGTTGGTACCATCGGAATTCTCCGTATACTTTATTTACAGATCAATTAAAACTTATAGGGTATATTCTTCAGTCGATAATCAAAAGTCACTGTGTCGCAATAGCTTAGTGGAAAGTGTCATTGACTCATAGTGCTAGGGTCGTAGGCTCGATTCCAGGCACTGTTTTGTAAACGTCGGCTTCGGGTATTTGTTTTTGAATAATTATATTTATCACATAAACGTGCAAAATATAGAGGGCCGTAAAAATCGTATGGCCCACTGGGCATATATTTTATACTAATTTTCGAATCACCAAAATACTGTACTACTACGCCGACTGTAAATCAGTAAAGAGAATCTAGACAAACTTAGATCACCACTAGGTATTGAAACATTCCCAAGTGTCCTAGAAACATTATTCCGAGCAGTCCCGCAAACTCAGGCTGCATTAGAGCTCTAGTATTAACATTGATTCAGACTGTTTTTCAAATTCAGACGTTACAATGATAATGACGTCATGTTGCTCTAACGACGTTATTTTGAAAACGAAACTAGATTCTTAATGTCAACTGATCATTTTTAGTCAATTACAACAATTTTCAAATAAAATATTAATTTAAAATTGAATATGGTATCAGAGAAGTCTTTTCACAGCACATTGATGTTGATTTTCTTTATTTTAGTTTGATAGGTGTTTTTCATTACGGATGAATACAACCGAATAACGCCTATGACGCATCGTTTCCTAAGAGCCGAGGGCAAAAGTGAAAGTAAGACCGTTCGGATTTTCGTGTCATTTTGGTGTTTATGTGATAAATAGGATATCAAATTCGTGTGTGTTCAGTCGTGAATTTATTGAACTCGTTGGATAAAATGATATGTTGCTCGCCAAGGCTCGCAACATATGATTTTATCCAACTCGTACAATAAATTCACGACTGAACACACACTCATTCAATATCCTCTATATATTACTAAAATAAAGCAGAAAACGTTTTGGTAAAGAAAGACTTATAACGAAATACCAAAGTAAAACAGAGTGTTTATTCCGGAGAGTGCTTTGCAACGTGATGTTGCTATCAGCACTTATCTATCAAATTTTCCTACGGCAAGTTTCCAATTACTTTATAATTGCACGAAGGTCATGGTTTGTATGTGTCTACCATAATTTTTTTTTTTAAATTACAAAACGAACTCTATCGGGGATCGAACTCACAACCCTTACGTTGGTATCGCTGTTTCATAACCACTGAGCCATTACCGACTGTGGTTACCTTTATCAGCTAATATAATGAAATTGGAGTCATCGTTAATTAAATTGTTTATTTACTATACACTGTAGTTGTTTCCGGAAGATATTATCGATAAGGTTTGACCTGTCGGTTGTTGAATATTCCGCCTTTTTCCGTAAGCTATCTTTATCTTCCGGAAACAACATAACAGTGTATTGTAAATAAACCATTCAAGGATGACGCGAATTTGATTATATGATCTGATAAAGATATCTACAGTCGGTAATGACTCAGTGGTTATGTGTCTGCGCAACCAACGTAAGGGTTATAGGTTCGATACCCGATACAGTTAATTTTGTAATATTTCTTAATGTGTCTTTTTTATAAATTTGTTATGGTAGACACATACAAACCTGGATATTCATGCAATTGTATAAAATAAAGTGCAGTGAACTTGCCTTAAGAAACTTGGATAGAGAAGTGCGTGTACAGTGGAGAAAATGTTATTCTATCCCGTTTAAACGCAAGCGAAACGCAAGCGCAAAACAATAAATAATAGAGCGTGACAATTTTCGACAATTTTTGCTATTCATGTTAATCTGGGTGGCAAACAGTTTTGAGCCTGATCAGACGCCGGGTTACCAGGCGTCTGATCTGGCTCCAAACTGTTTGCTATGGAAATAATAGTTGCAACGTAAACGCGTTTATTGGAAAAGAAAAACGTTTTTCCACTGTACATGTAGCAACATTACGTTATGCAAAGCTCTCTCTGGCAAAAAGCACTCTTTGTTACTTCTGTATTTTGTTAAGCAGCAAGTTTTTCTTTACCCAAACGTTAACTGTTTTATTTTAAGTAAAATATATAATCATCGAAAACAAAACCTGAAGCTGACGTTTACAAAACAGTGCCTTGAATCGAACCAACGGCCCTAGCACTACGAGTCAATGACACTATCCACTAAGCTATTGTGACAGTGGTGTTAGATCATCGACTGAAGTATACTACCTGAAGTTTTCATTGATCTATAAATAAAGTATACGGAAACTTCCGATGGTGCCAACAAAAGTTGACGGAAAGTGATGGTGGACAGGTCAAACCTTATTGATAATAAAAATAGCTTGAGGAAAAAGACAAAATATTCATAAACTGACAGGTCAAAACTTATGGGCAATAGCCGTAATCAAACAAACAAAGACACCACATTGCTTGAAAACAAAATTCAAGAAAATGGGTAATGTCAATTTTGCTAGTTTGTATAGAGTCTACGTTTTGCTTGTTTGTTTGGTTTGTTTGTTAACGTCCGTTTCTGCCATCTATGGGCTAATTGGACGACCCAGAGAGAGGGGAGCGGTTACAGAAAACCCGGGCGCGATGCCCTACTCTTATTATCGAAAGAGTTGTCTGGTTCTTTTAGATGCCAAGTGTAAAGCACTCCTTCATCAGACCTCGGTTTATAAAGTCTCATCCGAAGGACTTGGTTCGGCGTGGGATCGTACTTGCAACCCCTGACGTCATAAGCGGGCTACCTTTTGCTACAAAGCACTTTATTGAAGAATTTATATGGTTAACAATTTTACATGTACATGAATCGTGAAATCGTGTGTATAACTTTGACATCTATAAATAAAAGTTATTATGCTTCTGCATCCTTATGTAGGTGTACACGTACTACAGGTACAATCCGAAAAATCCAAATAGCGCTGACGGCACTTCAGTTACATCCTGTGTGTTTACATATATGGAGAAAACAGTTAAAACTCCCACGTCAACCGCCAAATCCATCAAAATTGTCTATTATGAGTTTTTCTTTATCTTTGATTACCGGTAAGTTGCTTTTACCAAAGATGGTAGATGACCCACAGAAAGTATAACAAATAGAACTACAGTGGAGCCCCTCCAAACGGGAACCTTTAGATACCGGAATCCTCTCTAAACCGGACAAAAGCTTTGGTCCCGTTTCCAACCCTTTTTTATTTTTACCCATTACACCATAATTACGCATTTTCACGTCTCTGATTTATTCTTACACTGAAGAAAATAGTTTATACATTCGAGCAGATGAAAGCTTAAAGCAGGTGGAAAGTAGAGTAGAATGCGCCTTAAGGCGCATTTTGCTTGCCTTTCAACCTGTTTTAAAGACATACGTGTGCAAATAAAATGTCCATAAGAATGTCTTAATACTTTGTTAACACATACACTCAACCATTCTAAGTAAGAAAATAAAAAGAAAGTATTGGGTTATCAGCCTAAATTTTCTAAAATAGGCTTGTACAAATATGACCCTTGATTATTTATGAACACCGCTGAGAAATAAATTTCAAAAATACAGCTGATTACCTTTAAGTTTCTCTCTTTGCTAATTTGGTGGTATTTAATGTAAGTTAAGTGTTATTTCATAACATTGATATAAATAAAGTATATCACAATGATTTTACAGGTAAAATGAAACAATTCAAAGAATAACTGAGAAGCAAAATGTGCACTGACACTCTCTTTTATAAGAATTTTTTCCATTTTCGAAATAAAAATGTCATAAAAATGACTAAATCTTTATAATTACCCATAATATTTATTCTTAACTTGGCAGAAATGATGATCGCTCCAATGCCCATCAGAAAATGTAAAGAAACCTGGAAGTCACAATGCTTATTTATGAAATATGGTCAAAATTCTAACCATACCCCCTAGGTTTTATGCAGAAAAAACTACCCTCTCCACTAGCCAAATTAGGTCTCTGTTGGCCTAAAAATGAGAAATATTTATCCAACAATTGCTTAAATTGGTTGATATATGAATGTATGTAATTACAACATCATTTAATAAATATTTAGTTACTTCAAGAATTTACAGTGCTGTTGATAAAATCAAAGTTATAATTTCTGCCAGAAATGCCACTCGGCACAGTTTTTTCAAATCTTGAAACAGTGCCTGTATGGAAAGGACTATATTTCACATAATTTACCAACAAGAATTGTTAAAAATTTATTTTTGTGGTCATAAATGTATTGCAAACCAGAAATAATATAGTAATCAAGGTATTTAAGAAGTTTGTTTTTCAACATTTTTGATTTGCAAGCGTATGTCTTTAAGCGGTCAGCTATCTTCCATACTAGAAACAAGCTATTTGGTAATGGGTTAAAACCAATCTTAACTGGAAACCTTTCTAAACCGGATTTTTTTAGTTGTCCAGTTTTGAGTGGTTTCACTGTACCATTGTTCTAATCTGGTCTTACAATACTCAGTTTGTGTGCTTTGGTTGGAAATATTCTCAGAACAACATGCATAAATTAATCATTTTGAAATGATTTAAGTGACAATTGACAATACTTATATAATATTGTATTTCCTTTTTACAGTGGATCTTTACTACATTTTCTTGAACTGCACTATTAAACGACTTCACATTCACCGTACTGTGTAAAGTTCCCGAAACAATTTATATAAGTAGGCATTTATATTTCTACAATTTTCAGAAACGTACATCTTCACAGAAACTTTCAACAAACTCAATACAAAGTTAAACTGGTACATTTCTGGGACTGATATTCAGTGATAAACATCTGGTCAGTGCAGGGTATCAGTTTCTTGCAGACCAACATTTCACAGCATGAACCCTCATTACCGGGTCATTGGAATTACATGCATTGCTGATAAGCTTGGTTCCATTGGAACCACTGGTCTGGGCATATATTGCTGTCTGTTATGGTGGATACACCTGTGAAAAGTACACTTGTCTTATGCAAACAGTGAAGTCCCTGATCAGAGGGCTCCTGCAGGAGCCCTCTGATCAGGGACTTCACTGTTTGTCATTTTACATTTGTTTACAAAAAAACGACCCTAAATAGTCAAAAATGGACCAACCTTTATTGCAAACTGGAGTTTCAGTGGATAATGAGTTAAGGAGACGAAAAGATTTTAATTTGCTTTTCAGCTTGTGAAAACTTGGTATTCATATAGTGTTACTTACTTAACCCTTTCCTCCATCTACATAAGTGCAACTTATTCATATCTAAAAGCTTTTTAAAGCAGGTGCCTGATTGGGGCTTGACGAGAGTAGAGCAGATATTAAGCTCCTAAATTTAAGGAGCTTCTGTTTTACTTTCATATTGCTTTGAACTACCGCCTGTATTAAATTCCACATTGAATACCATTTATTTGTTTATTGTTTTGTTTTTCGGTTATGTGGAAGAGGAGAGAAGGATGTCCTATGGCGATTATGCGAGTGAAAGGGTTAACCCAGTTGTGCCAATGATCCCATATATGGGACATAGGCAAACAGTGTAGACTCTGATCAGACGCCGCATTATGCGGCGTCTGATCAGTCTACACTGATTGCTGATAGGAATTTCAATATAAAACAAAATGAAAATGAAAATTTTGAGCAGGCATCCCTTTGATAAAAAATGGACTAATCCAATTCCAATATAGAAACATGAAAGAATTCACTACGTATTATTTAAATGGGTTAAATAAGTAAACTGATATTGATTAAACAGAGAGATACTGATTAACAAGGGAGGCAACCCATGGATTGACACAAATTGATACTTCAATACGTTGTCTCCCTTGTACAGTTAAAAACACATCTTCAATCACTGCAACACTCTCTCTCTCTCTCTTTCTCCTCTCTCTCTCTCTCTCTCTATCTCTTGTTAAATAATTTACAATACAAAAAACGTCTAGTTAACCCCATTTTATCTCTAGATTTGATGATGAACTAATTAAATGGTAAAATCTTACCCTGTTGGTTCAGTCTTTGATTATGTAAAAAATACTCAATAAGGATATGCATGTACATTTATCTGGATCAAGATCAAAGCAAAAAGTGAGGATCGCAATCTAAGGGAATCTACATCAGGAGCCTTTGGGTCTAGATATTTTGAATGTCTCTACTATGGGTTTACTAGATAGAGAGTATGCGGGTATTGCCGAATATCTAGCTAGTTCTATAAATCTATAAAATATCTTATTTTATTCTGTTAATCATAAACACTACGTGAGTGTCATTAGTGAGAAACGCCCCCAATGGGATGAATGAGGATAGTGCTAGAATGCACACACTGTCCTAATTTACCCCGCCAATAAGTGACACACCAATACACATGTATACACATCGGCGCTAATACTATAAGGCCATTTTATCAGGGATGATTTTATGTGTAGCAATCCCCAACTTAATCGATAATTTCTGATAAATACGCTATTTTTCTAGATTGTTCTGTCATGATAAAGAAAACGAAAACGAAAGTACTCTTTCGTAATGACTTGGGCCTATGCTTAAAAATAAAACTATTCTGATTCGTTGATACCCCGCAGTCGCCCAAGTTGATTGGTTGTTTGTTACAAAATCTTCTGGAACATTCCAATGTACGTCATATCCGCCGGCGTCTGGCCCTCGTGAGACAGTTGCAACTAAGGAAGATCAGCGTCAGGTAACGAAAGGGGCTCCTGAGAAAAAAAGACTGAACACACCATCAGGGTAAGACATTATCATACGTCTATTTGTAAATGAATATTGTTATTATTCGTTCTCATTTGTTTGCCTGTGACTCTAAGGTTTGTTATACAGATCTATGATAGATTTGATAAATTGATTTGGGCTAAATCGATTCTCTTGAAATGTCTACCATGAATATTGAACTCGGCGTCCAATAAATATATCGTCATACGTCTATTGTTATGTTGAGTTCAACTCAAATGACTGTAGAAAGAATGCTTTGATAACACGTTATCTATCAACATTGTATCTGTTCAATTTTTTCTGTCTGCTTGTTTGGTCTTGTTAAAAAAAAACACGTGTTTACAGGAAAGAATGCGAAAGGACCTGTCGTTTTTGGGCGTGATTCTCGGTCAAATTGGGAAATGTAGACTCTCTCATGGTAAAATGATAGTCAACATTGATCTAAGTTGCATACAATAAAAAAAATTACCCCAGTCCATTCATTGAAGTCTCAGATTTTTCAGTCTCTATCATAACGGAACTTATATTTTTTTAGACAAAATGGCCAAGGCACCAGCAGTGGGGATAGATTTGGGAACTACATACTCATGCGTAGGTGTCTTCCAACATGGCAAAGTTGAAATTATTGCCAACGACCAAGGAAACAGAACAACACCAAGTTATGTTGCCTTCACAGATACAGAACGATTAATTGGTGATGCTGCAAAAAACCAGGTCGCCATGAATCCAATAAATACCATCTTTGGTAAGTCCTCCAAATATACAACATTAATAAATAATATTCAATGCCTTAGGTGTAAAAGTCATTTTAAGTTTCATATGTATTCTGTATGTAAATAATGTGACCACTAGGGGTTGCACAATAGCCGATGGATCAGTATTGACTCAACGCTGCAGCTGAAGTCACGACAGTGTACTATTGGTGAGTTTGAGCTACTTTAAGTAGTTCGACCACTAGCGGTTTCAACAAGGAATCGTAAAAAAAATTGTTTACGAGCAACACAAGATGTACCATAATTAAAGATGCTACCCATTATGCGATATATTCAAAAATACACTAACTGGTAAAACCACTTGTTCTGGCACACTTCGCGCACACCCCTATATAAACAAAACAGGAATGCATCTGTGTTTAAATTCTCAATAAAATGCTCGCACAATGTGACGTCATATGCCTTCAAAAATGTGTACGCCAAGAAATGTAGTGCTGTTGCTTCAGTGCAAATTAAGGTGATATTATGTGTAAGAATCGAATTAATAAATTGATACCAGTGTTTTATCTTGCAATCGAAGACTGGTAGTCGTTGAGATGCTTGTAATTAAATCACTCGGTCTAAAGGCCTCGTGGTTAAATTACTACTCATCTCAAATTCTCAACTCCTACCAGTTTTCGATTGCTCGATAAGACTGGTATGAATTTATTATTTCTTAAGTGAGACTTTTTATCCGAGCGGTTTAAACCTGATGTATACTAGATTGTTATATTATATTAACTACCTCTGCTGGAATATTTTGAAAAGATCTTTAAACCTTGTTGATTTAACCATGACATATTTGTACAAAAATTCTTTTTCATTTGCTCCTTATTTACCCTGTACTTGTTGAGGAATGTGTTATGTGAGTCGTCATACATCCTGGCACAACCACATGCCTCTTTTAAATCTTACTTTCATTTGTTGCTATTTTAGATGCAAAACGATTAATTGGAAGAAAATTTGACGAGGCCGCAGTTCAGTCGGACATGAAACACTGGCCATTTTTAGTTCAGAATGAAGGTGGAAAGCCCAAACTTGAGGTCGATTACAAAGGAGAAAAAAAATGCTTTTACCCAGAAGAAATTTCATCAATGGTACTGGTGAAAATGAAGGAAACCGCTGAAGCCTATCTAGGAAAGGTGGGTATTAGAAAATAATAAACCTTCTGTCATACTGATATAGTTCAGTTTGACCAAATTGACATTTGCCCAGATTGACAGCACTAAGTTTTAGCTTGAAACTTTTACAGGATTTCATCGGAGTCCTATGTTTTGTAGAGTTCCTATAATATGTATGCCTCCATTCTGAATTTAAAAAGCTAACAACATTTAAGGACAGAATAAATCAAAATTATGTCCTTGCATGAGATAGAGAGGGGTTTATTCAGCTGGAGGAGAAACCAGTGACCTTGGCAAGCCTCGCAGTAACTGGTTTCTCCACTTGCAGAAAAAACCGCTCCTATCTCATTCAATGACAATTCTCTATATATTCTCACAGTGTAATGCATGAATGTATGAGTAGATATTCTTAGGATAAAATTTTACCCTTGATTTACTCAGTTATACTAGAATATGTTGTATTCCCGTTATGAAATACTCCCCTTATCTGGAGCACTGGGAGCTGAGTAAAAATTCTGGTTTTAAAAACAAAGAATCGAATTAACAGTTGATTCACGAGACAATATAATCACAAGTAATCCTTTCTCACCCCTACTGTCCAAATATTTTGGATGTCTGAAATTGTTTGCAAAGTTTTGATCTTAAATCTTTGTTGGAAAATCTCCATACTTCATATCACAGCATGGCCTGATGTTTAGGCTAGTTCTATAAAGAGCCAAATTGTGTTACCCTTCAAGGGCTCCGTTTCATAAAACGTCGTATGACAAAAATACATTTAATTTCTGATTTCTCTATCTAATCCTGTCTTGTGACATCTTTTTGGAATCATCTTTTCAAGATGATTCCAAAGAGATGTCACAAGACACATTTTGTCGGGGCGAGCAGCTTTTCTGATATTTTACAACAGAAACTAATGAGCAAAAATGTCATAATCAACCAGTAGGGCGAGTAACAATGATGAATTTTTTACACCCCTGGACGGGATTAGATGGAGAAATAAATAAACATTTATAATCTGACTTATGACAGTAGTTTACGAAATAGAAGTTGTCAGAAATGTAAATGGCACTTTAATCATTATTTTCTAGACTGTAACCAATGCTGTTGTGACGGTTCCTGCTTACTTCAACGACTCTCAAAGACAGGCCACTAAAGATGCTGGTACCATATCTGGTCTTAATGTATTGCGTATAATTAATGAGCCAACTGCTGCCGCTATTGCATATGGTCTAGACAAAAAGGTAAGACAAGTTCATTGTTAAAAAAGTCTTCAGTGATAATTATACCTGTGCATCCAAAGTCCTATACTCACTAAATTTGCCAGGGACTCGTTATCTAAAAAGTTGCGAGTCCAATGGACCCATAGCTTTTCTTGCCTTTATTAACCTATTACTCATAAGCAAATTGTAGCTTAAAGCAGGTTGAAAGTAAAGCAGAAAGTGCCTTGAAGCACATTCTGCTTTACTTTCAACCTGCTTTAACCCATTACCTCGTAGCCTGTTTCTAGTTTTGAAGACTTAAAGCAGGTTGAAAGAAAAGTAGAATGTGCCGTAAGGCACATTCTGCTTTACTTTCAGCCTGCTTTAAGCTACCATCTGTTAAGAGTTTAGAAAATATTTCTTATGGTACTTTGAATTTTTCATGTGGAGAACTCTTTTTGAATTTTTCATGTGGAGAACTCTTCCACATGGTTCACACAGTCTTAAAAAGTCCTTAAAAATGAGAGGTTGGCCTTAAAAAGACCCTAAATTAATTCTGGCCATAAAAAGTCCTTAAATTTGGAGCAACAGGCCTTAATTTGTTAAAATAGAACAAAAAGTTTTTATTTCAGAAAACAAATCAATGAAATATAAAGAAACTTCATTCCCGAACATTAATAAGTTCAAAGGCACAGCTCATTCGCGTCCATAGTAACAATGACGTTTCTCCAGAAAGTGTAAAATAAGCCAATCAGTGAGCCCCATTCTATTTACTGCGGGACTGAACTGAAAGCAAATGGCGTAGTTCAAAATAAACAGTGGTGTGGAAAATGCCAGGAAAGTACACTTTTAATGTAAAATAAATGAAGGACAACCATTGTCTGAGGGAGGATAAGGAGTGCCCATTCAAAGGGTAATGTAATTATTGTTTTAAAGATATTGATCTGTGTAAAATAAGCCAGTCGCACTCGCAGTGCTTATGCAAAATGCGCCTAAGGTGTTTTACAAACAATCATTAATTCCTTTTTCTCAAGGGTTAAGAATAAAGAGAAATTAAATCTATGCATGCTTTAACACCTGAAACTGCAAATAATATGCCAAACGGAGATATAGATCAGGAGTTATTGTGAAATGTTGGCATAGTGATACCCCACCCACCGTGAATAGCAGTGGTGAGTAAAAGAAAATAAGATTAGCTGTAACAGGAAATAGAATAACTTTGACAACTAACATTGACATTAACACTTTTAACTAAATTAGCTGAAGGGTACATTCTGATAAGGTAAGCAATTTGTCATGACAAAAATCCAAAAAGAAATAAAATGTTTCTGAAAAGATTAACCAGAAGCTAGAGGAGAAGATCCTAACCCTTAAATAATGTTAGTGGATCAATGTAAGAACATATGCCTAACGTCAGCTTTTGACAGGTACATTTGCCGTATATTTTCGGCCTTAAAAATTGACTTTTAGTCCTTAAAAAGGCCTTAAAAAGTCCTTAAATTTGGATCTGGGTTTTCCCTATGAACCTTGTTCCAGTTGGCTTGTGGAACTGATGGTTCTACCTCGAGTTGTCAATTTGTCCTTGACAGTGCGAAGGCTACTGCAGTCAGTATCAATGTGCAATTAGCTGGAAGTTGTGATAAACCAAAGTACTGCAGTTGTCTTCCTAAGCCACTTGCCCAAAGCCCATGTATATTTATGGGCATTACACCTTAGTCTTTTAATTCAACTGTCAAGGGATGTGTTATGATTACGTCTGGGATTTCCAGTCTTTTCTCATACATGCTTTGACTATGCAGCTGAAATTTGGCATAGGACATTGCTTTGTTGGACTGCGCTCCTCATGCTTATGCCCTCAATAACTATCCAGATCACATACAACACCCAACTTTATGAAAATGGGCATAAACTATCAAAATTAACACCAAATGTACAAACCTGCTGAAAATGTTTCTTTATGGGTATAAAAGCTTGACAAAGTTTGATGACCAGTTACATCATATAAGGCGTGTCGGGATTATGTACCTAGGATTCAAATGTTCTGGGTCCAATGTTATAAAGCGTTTGAGCTGAGTCTGAGTGTGTTCTCAAGCATTTGATTGGTCAGATTTGAGCCTAGGCTCAAATCTGACCAATCAATTGCTTGAGAACGACTTTAGACTCGACTGAAAAACTTTATAACCTTGTACCCTGTTTTTAGCTTTGTCAGCTTCCTCTGCTCCCTACTTCTAACAGGTTTTATCTGATCTTAATTGTCTCAATTTACAGGTTGGCGTTGAAAGGAATGTACTCATCTTTGATCTCGGTGGTGGTACTTTTGATGTCTCCATCTTAACCATAGAAGATGGCATCTTTGAGGTAAAGTCTACCTCGGGAGACACTCACTTGGGAGGCGAGGACTTTGACAACAGAATGGTGAACCACTTCACCCAGGAGTTCAAACGTAAACATAAGAAAGACATGGGTGATAACAAGAGAGCTGTAAGACGTCTCAGAACAGCTTGTGAGAGGGCAAAGAGAACACTTTCTTCAAGCACCCAGGCTAGTATTGAAATTGATTCTCTGTACGAAGGAATTGATTTCTACACAAGCATCACAAGAGCTCGTTTTGAGGAGCTGAATGCCGATTTGTTCAGAGGTACCCTTGAACCAGTAGAGAAAGCGATCAGAGATGCTAAAATGGACAAAACAGCTGTTCACGACATTGTCTTGGTTGGTGGCTCTACCCGTATCCCAAAGATCCAGAAGCTTTTACAAGATTTCTTCAATGGAAAGGAACTGAACAAAAGTATCAACCCTGATGAAGCTGTTGCCTATGGTGCAGGTAAGATGGGTTTTGATTGTACTCCATGGCCCCATTTCATAATACTTTGTACGATAAATATTGTTACAAGTCAGATAATAAAAGTCTCAATTATGTCTTTCTCCATCTTATCCAGTCTTGTGATATCTCTTTGGAATCGTCAGGGTTTTCCCTGGCGCACAAAATGCGCGCCAATGACCCCCTTTTTGACAAAATGTCCCTCAAACATTTTTACTGGGGGTCAAATCTGACGCAACTTTGAAAATACATCACAGTGATCACACTGCATTAAGCAACCAACACTTTACATCTCTAGATTATTCATATACATGTATAACTAAGTGTCTGGTTTTCAGAGGATTTATTGAGAGATTGAAGGGTATACTATTAGTCTAAATTATAAAGTAAGTTATCTACCAACCAGCAATGCTGCAAATGCATAATGTCCTAAAATTTAATTTGAAAGTTAAAAGCAGTGTCGAGACAAGTGTCCCCCAAAAATTAGTTTTGTCCCCCAAACTATGGAACCTGGGGGACACAACAATGTCCCCCATTTGTCAATGGCTAGGGAAAACCCTGAATCGTCTTGAAAAGATTATTCCAAAGAGATGTCACAAGACATGATTAGATAGAGAAATCGGAAATTAAATGTATTCAAAAGTTTTGACCTACGATTGTGTTTGTTGTATGAAGTTTTATGAAAAGTGCCCCTGGCATACACTTCTCGTCACAATCAATTTTTAAAAAATTCTTGCCACTGTTGCCCAAACAAGACTTACTATAAAGTTTTCCCTCCCTATAACAACTCTCACAGAACAACACTCAGAGTTTTAGGCTTTCAGTGGGGGTTATTGTAAGGAAGGAGCATTGTTAGATATCAATACATAGTAAAATAAATAATAAAAGTCGGGATAAGAATAAACTGCATTTGTACAAATAAAGTTGCTGCATCCTGGAATGGGTGAAATATTTTTAGCTCACCTTAGCCGAATAATACAACACAAAATTTTCATAATCTAAAGCTTACCAGACCCATTCACAAATAAAGGAAAAAAATCACTGGTACTGGCACCCGTTGGTTTTGAAATAATTGTGAATTTCACCAATTTCAATTTGGTAAGTTCACAGATACATGCCTTATCTACACATGCTTTTTTCCGGCAAAGTAAGGGTATTTTGTTGTTAACCCTGTGTTTAGTATTAAAGACAGATGATTGAAAGTAAAGCAGAATTTGGGAGCATTTTGATAAACTTGCAGCCTGCTTTAAACGCACAGTGCAGACCCTAATCAGGGGGCTCCTTAAAAAGAACTTTCTGATCAGGATACGATCCTCACTGTTTGTATAAAACAAATGTAATTTATAGGTCAATACCTTAAACAAAGCTCAACATTGCAATATTTTCAGGAAAATATCCAATTCAATATACAAATATTCAGTTGAGCAATATCAGGTCTAGCCATAGTGGTCCTTGTTTGCTGAAATTTCAGAAAAAGATACTTTTCGTCATTTGATACACATGTATAGCCCTATAAGTGCTACAACACTGGCCAAAAAGAGTAACCTGTAATTCTCCAAATAAGCAACACAAATGATTATTTGTTGCCGTTAAATACAGGTTGTAGATGAAAATATAGAGCTAAAGCAGAAAGCAAGCTCTTGAGATTGTTCTGTTTCTCCATCTTGCTTTAAGCAGTGGTACGAAACACACTGCTAGACCCATTACCCCATAAACACTCCTTTTTATGCCTTAAATGAATTCTTTTACTGAATAAAATAAGTTTCAATTTGTACTGCCACAATCATATGTATTTTCTATTATAGCAGATACTAGCTTAAAGCAGTCTGAAAGAAGAGCAGAATGTGCCTTAAGGCGCATATTGCTTTACTTTCAACCTGCTTTAAATGGTCACATATCTTCAAAACTAGAAATGGGGTAATGGGTGCAAGATGATGAAGGCAAGCAGAAAAATATTTTTGCTTTAGGCGATTTGCATCTTTGTTTCCCATTTAAGATGTTCATATATATTTACCTTTTCAGCCGTGCAAGCTGCCATTCTTCATGGTGACAAGTCAGAAGAGGTCCAAGACTTGCTGTTATTGGATGTTGCCCCATTGTCACTTGGTATCGAGACTGCCGGAGGTGTCATGACCACTTTGATTAAGAGAAATACTACAGTTCCCACCAAACAAACTCAAACATTCACTACATACTCTGACAATCAGCCAGGTGTGTTAATCCAAGTATTTGAAGGGGAGAGAGCAATGACCAAAGATAACAACTTGCTAGGAAAGTTTGAACTGACAGGAATTCCACCAGCACCACGAGGTGTCCCACAGATTGAAGTTACCTTTGACATAGATGCCAATGGTATTCTAAATGTGTCGGCTGTTGACAAGAGTACTGGCAAAGAAAACAAGATCACCATTACCAACGACAAAGGTAGGCCAAAGTACATGTTTCTTCAAAAATTGCTTTGTTCTTGCTGAAAGACCTAACAGCTGGCCAAGTTTGGCTGTATATTCATGCAAGTTAAATTCAGGGCTCTAGATAAGGGGAGTATTTCAGAAACTAAAATCTTTATTTCTGCAATAAACTCGATGGTATCACTACTCATTAGAATCGTCTCTTTGATACTATTCTAAAGAGTAGTCACACCAAAGGATTTGGTACTGAAATGAGTGAGAAAATGTTAGATTTTTTCAGTTTACTCCCTGAAGGGAGATAATTCAAAATGTCCATTTAACTGACCGACGGACATGGTCCAGTGGTAGTAGTACACTCAACTATGATGCTGTGTGTTTGGTTCCCGACAAAGTCCTTTGGATGAGACCATAATAAAAACTGAGATCCTATGTATCAGTGCTTTACACTGGGCCACATCTTAAAAGAACCACAGAACTGTCGCCAACAAGAGTAGGGCATTACACCATGGTGTTATCTATACGCTCCCCTCTCTCTTGGATGTCCATAACTCAATAACAGCTATAAAATTTATAATACAATCGTTACAATTTAATATTTAAACAGTTCAGATCCAGATCAAAGATAGTTGGTGAATTAGATCCACCGAATTGTATCAGTCAAATTAGGTCACTTCAGCTATTGTGACATTAAGTTTGCTTTGTTAAACTAGTTGGGGCTCCAGATAAGGAGTAAACTGAATAAAATCAAGTTTCTCACTGTTGTCTGCACCAAATCCTATTGTGTTACTACTCATGGAATCGTCTCAAAGTGATGATTCTAATGAGCAGTAACACCATAGGGTTTATTGCATGCAGAAACGAAGATTTTTCGTTTTTAAACGACTATTAAACAGCAGATGGCAAAGGGTTAAACATATGACCTCATTATCCCCTGATACTTCTTATGGTCGGTTCCAGTTTTCAATAAAGTATGAGGGGGCCTCCGTGGCCTAGTGGTATAGTCACTGTGACTTATATCACTAAGCTCCTCACCGCTGTGAGTTTGAATCCCAGTAGGGTCGTTCGAATTTTTCATGTGGGGAAGCCTTCGAGCTGGCTTGCGGAAGGTCGGTGGTTCTACCCAGTTGCCGATTTGTGCCTGAAACAGTGCATAAAGGACTTCTGGGGTCTTCCTCCACCTGTAATTAGCTGGACGTCGCGATATGACTGAAATACCGTTGAAAGCGACGTAAAATCAAAACGAAACAATAAAGGCTGATCCAAAATGACAAACAGTGAAGTTTGTGATCAGAGGGCTCCCACAGGAGCCCTCTGATCAGACTTCACTGTTTGCATGGACAAGTGTATTCTTCGCAGGTACACCTGGTAAATGGGGCATATATGCGTCACTAGGGGTCAATGATTTTATCATTCAAACTAATCAAACAATTTGTTTATTTCAGGACGTTTGAGCAAAGAAGAGATAGAACGTATGGTTAATGAAGCTGAGAAATATAAGTCTGAAGATGAGGCCCAAAAGGACAGAATCACCGCCAAGAACCAACTGGAGAGCTACTCGTTCAACATGAAATCCACCGTTGAGGATCCAAATCTCAAAGACAAGATAACTGACGAGGATAAGAAAACAATTACAGACAAGTGCACTGAAGTAATTTCCTGGTTAGATGCCAACCAACTGGCAGAGAAAGAAGAGTTTGAGCACAAGCAGAAGGAACTGGAAGGTGTTTGCACTCCAATCGTCACCAAGCTGTACCAGCAGTCTGGAGGAGCTCCAGGAGGTGCACCAGGGGGCATGCCACCAAACTTTGGAGCTGGTGGTGCAGGAGCTGCCCCTGGTGGTGCCGGTGCCCCAGGCAGCGGAGGCCCAACCATCGAGGAGGTCGATTAATATGTTCAACATTACTAACTGAAAAAAAACACAAGAACACTTAACAAAAATTATGGAACAATTTCTTTACTTTAACGACCATGATAAGAATTTATTGCAATGCATTACGCTCTTTTGCATGTTGCAAAAATCTTTTATAATTATTTCAACAACATTCATTTGGAACATTCATTTCAGAAATATCATCATCATTCCTTCTTTCTGTTAATTTATTTTTTATTGAAACAGCTGATTTTAAATCAGCAAAATTTGACCATCGGTTTCAATGTTGAATATTAATAAAAAGGGTAAAAGCTACAGGATTTTATACTTTCATGCCTATTCAGTATTTTACAATGGATAAGTACCATGGTGCATGAACTTTTATTTAACCAATTACCTCTTAAGGCCTTAACCCCATAGCCTGTTTCTAGTATTGAAGAACAAGACCACTTAAAGCAGTTTGAATGTAAAGCAGAATGTGTCTTAAGGCACATTCTGCTTTACGTTCGACCTGTTTTAAGCTTTCATCTGCTAGAATATAGAACATATTAATAGCTGTATAAATCTGATCTCTCTTCTTCAGAGGAAGAATAAATCAAAGGGGTAAAAAGGTGTATTGATGGAGTAATTGGTTAATCACACCCTCTGCCCTGTAATTTAATCTTCCCTAGATGAAAATATACTCTGCCAAACAAGAAAGTACCAACTTTTGTATCCTAAATTTTCAGGGTCTCATATAATTATACATGTTGTAAAATGTGTTTAAATTATTTTGTTTTATAGAAAGTTGCATTCAACATTGAATAATTGTGGCTATATAAATAACTCAAACTGGCACATTGTATTGAAAATGAAAAGTTTCCATAGAAGATGCACAATAGTGCTCATATTCAGCAGCTAGAGCTTAAAGACAATAAAATCACATTGTCAGTTAGACCGTCATTCATTGTCTTGTTAAGACTAGAAAGTCCCATTCATTTGAAATAATATTGATAAAGAACTTTTGAGGGTTTCATTTTCGTTACTTGTGTCTTTTAAAATGAATGGTTTTACTCGAAAATATTAGTGTATGAGCCCTTTATGGCTTTAAAATCTTAAACAAAACTGCTTGATAAGGTATCTTTTAATATATGAACTTTAAAGTTTACTTTATGTAAATATAAATAGTGGGTACTTTCTTTAGTTGGCCGAGTATAGTGATAATTTTAGAAATCGGATGAACAAGGCCTCGGGATGCACATGTTGTAAAATGAGTCCTTGAGGTGAAAAAATAACCAAATATCCCATAACCTATTTCTAGTTTTGAAGATCGGTGACCACTTGGAGCAGGTTGAAAGTAAAGCAGAATGTTCCTTGAGGCACATTCTGCTTTACTTTCAATCTGCTTTAAACAACTATTCATAATTTGTGTATGAGTAATAGGTTAACTTAATAGAGCCCAGAAAAGCTATTGGTCCAAGGGACTGGCAACTTTTTAGCTTTGGGTGAGCTTTTGCAATGTTCGTCGTCAACAATTTTAGTGTTTGCACTCTAGAGGTCACAATATTTATCAAATCTTTCTCAAACTTGCTCAGATTGTATATTACCATAAGAGTTCGGATGACTTTGATTATGGTTGAAATCGGACTAATAGGTCAAGAGTAATCTACCTTTGAATTGCTGAAAATGCCATGTTTTTCAGTGTTTACACTCTAGAGGCCACACTTTTTATCCAATCTATCTCAAACATGCTCAGATTGTATATAACCATAAGAGTTCAGACGAGTTCGATTTTGGTTGCAATCTGAACAATAGGTTGAGAGTTATCTACCTTTGAATTGCTGAAAATGTCATATTTAAGGGTGTTTACAATCTAGAGGCCACAATTTTTATCCGGTCTTTTTCAAACTTGCTCAGATTGTATATGACCATAAGTGTGATTATGGTTGAAATCGGACCTATAGGTCAAGAGTTGTCTGCCCTTGAATTGCTGAAAATGCCATATCGAACAGGGTTAACACTTTTGCAACTACAGTTTTGAATGGATTTTGATTATACTTGCACACAAAGTATATACCTATAAGTTCTCAAAGGAGTGCAATTATTGTTGAAATCTAATCATTGTAGCAATAGTTATCTGCCCTTGATATACTTTGAAAGGCTTCATTTCAGTATTGTTTAAGCTCTAGTTATCTGCCCTTGATGTACTCTACCATACTAGAATTATGAGGTTGTAATCCAAAATTGTATACATGCTATACTACAAATTTGAATGGATTTAAATTAAAACTGATGAAACAGTAATCAAGCTTCAGTACAACAGGTGAGCGATATTTATAAGGGCCTTCAGGCCCTCTTGTTAATGATAGCTTCAAGCAGAATGTGTCTCGAGAAGCCATCTGCTTGAAGTGGTCACCTGTCTCCAAAACTAGAAGGCTATGGGATAAGGGGTAGTCTTTAAAAAAAATATTCTTTATTTCACTCGGGTACATGTTTTCACCTGAATACATGAGGTAATCTTTCGAAATCAGTGTAAACAGTTTTGACCCAGATCAGACAACCAGTTTCAGCAGACAAGTAATAAGTAAATTTTAGCACACCTGTGATGAGTTCAGTAAAGAAATTGATGGCAATCGATTGAGAGTTGGCTACCGGTCTGAAATAAAGTGGAGAAAACATTCTTCCGTTCAAACACATTGCAGTGAAATATAGAAAATGACAACTATTGATAATTCTAATTACCAGTATCAATCTGAGTGGCAAACAGTTTGGAGCCTGATCAGAAGCTGAGTTACCCGACGTCTTATCTGGCTCCAAACTGTTTGCAGTGGAAATACTAGGGTAAACACTTTTATTTGGAAATAAAATGTTTTCTCTACTGCACACGGGGCACAAACTGCTAACCTAATCAGCAAACTGGTTATTGAACACGCTACTGGGCAAAGCTCAAGGTGATCTCTGGTGTACGACCACATCAACTAAAGTGTTGACACTCCAGAGGCAAGTTTTTGGCCTGGCGGTTTCCGTCATGGCCATTTCGTCTAATACAGAAATTGCCCCCTCAAGCCGAACAAAATAATCACTGCACAAATACCAAAATACTTACTTTCCAGAGAAAGTTTGTGGCCGTGTTTTTTGCTTCATTCATTAAGACTTAACATCCATATGTAATCAATACTTTTTGTGAAGCAAACGACGTTTGTTTTTAGCTCGCCTGAGCCAAAGGCTCAGGATGAGCTATTGTGATACCATTTCCGTCTGGCGTCCGTCGTACGTTCACATTTTCAAACATCTCCTCTGAAACCACTGACCGGATTTCAGCCAAACATTGTCAGAAGCATCAGTGACTAGGGGGAACGAAATCTTGTTCAAAGATTTTGGCTAGAGTTATTCCCCTTGCTGTGGGACCAGATTTTCTAACATGACCGTATAGACAACTTTTAATGCATAAGAAAATCTTAAAAAATCTTCTTCTCAGGAACCCAAAGGCCCATACATTTGGTTTGTATCATAACCTAATGATCTTCTAGCAAGATTGTTCAAATTTTGACCCTCGGGCCAAAAATGACCCCGCCCTGGGGCTTATCAGTTTTTCTTGGGAAACCTTAAAAAATCTTCATTTTTGACCCTGGGGTCATGATTTGAACACCCTTAGTAGAGGTCCATAAGGCAAAGCTACATGCCAAATATAAAAGGTCTAGGCCATACAGTTTTAGAGAAGAAGAGTTTTAAAGGTTTTCCTATGAAAAACTGATAAGCCCTGGGCGGGGCCATTTTTGACCCGGGGGTCATTATTTGAACAATCTTGCTAAATGCTACTTGTGAAATTTGGTTGTCCTAGGACTTATAGTTATTGACAAGAAGATGTTTAAAGTTTTGACTTTAGTTGTCAATATTACGTAAATACGGAAAATGACCACGCCCTCTGGCGGCCATGTATTTTGACGGAACAAAATTCTTTGAACAATTTAGAAAGTATATTAATTGAGAAACATTTTGGTGAAAACCAAATTGAAATCGGACCAGTAGTTTTTGAGAAGAAGATTTTTTTAGATATCGTGCATGGTTGCCATGGCAACAAGACCGATTGCCCCACCCACTTTTTTAGAACCTCACAACTACAGTATGTATCTGACCAAGTTTGGTTAAAATTGGGCCATTGGTTTCAGAGAAGAAGTTATTTGAAACAAATTGTGAACAGACGACACCGACGGACGGCAACCAATCACAATAGCTCACCTTGAGCACTTTGTGCTCAGGTGAACTAATAAAAGTGTAAAGGAACTTTTTTGGGTGAGTTTATATACTTTGTGTGCAAGTATTATCAAAATCCATTGAAAACTGTAGTTGCAAGAGTCATGGAGAAACATCAAGATTGACTAGTCATTACGCGTAATGACTGATTACACAGATTGACTGTAACATATACATGTAACATCAGACCCTTACTGACTAATGCTGTGTTAGTCGGCATATTTAAGTTAGGGTTAGGATAAATCAGTTAACCCCAGTTACGAGCAACGATTAACCGGTTACAAATTTCTGGTAACCGTTTCAGCACTAGAAGTCTCTCACTGTAGTCTGTGCATGGCTTGGCATAATAACAAATACTACATGTAGATATTGTCATAGATTTATTGCTGTATAAATTTACAATATTTCACATGTTTTTGGTATGATCTTTGTGATGAGACAACATATTAATGAGTATGATTCACAAAAAATATTATTAACATATCAATAGAACTCTGCTCATACAACATGTAAACCAATTAAGCATATTTCACCGAGTGATAAGCTCTATAATTATTCTTCCTTTTTAACCCATTACCCCATAAATATGCCTTTTTATGCCTTAAATGTATACCTCCACTGAAGAAAATAGTTCCAATTTATACAGTTGTGAATATTTAACGTTAGAAATAATTTCTATATTCAAGCATATGGTAGCTTAAAGCAGGCTGAAAGTAAAGCAGAATGTGCCTTAAGGCACATTCTGCTTTACTTTCAACATGCTTTAAGTGGTCACATGTCTTGAAAAGTAAAAACAAGCTATGGGGTAATAGGCTAATGCAAACAAACACTAACCTGAAATTGGAAATTCATCTCTGACATTCAAAGGCTATTCATGCTTGACGCTGATACAGGTGTGTCACCTCTAAATATACGTAGTCAAAACTCGATACTTTGAACTCACTTAAATCCTACAGCTATTTCATAAGTTGAATTTCGATAATATTATCTTGCTTTGGTTGCACATAGCCACATACCCTTATTTAACTTTAAAATATGGGTATGTTTTAACTAACGTGAGTTCGAAGTATCAAGTATTGACTGTACTATAGGTTTATTTTAGCCCATTACCCCATAGCCTGTTTCTAGTATTAAAGATAGTAGACCACTTAAAGCAGGTTGAAAGTAAAGCAGAATGCGCCTTATGGCCCATTCTGCTTTACTTTCAACCTGCTTTAAGCTACCAGCTGTAAAGTGGTCACATGCCTTCGAAACTAGCAACAAGCTAAGGGGTAAATGGTTAAAGCAAGCTAAAAGGCTGCTTTACTTTCAGCCTGCTTTAAGTGGTAACATATCTTCAATACTAGAAACAGGCTATGGGGTAATGGGTTAAACCTGTTTAACATACTGAAAACCAGCTATTGGGGAAAAAGGTTAAAAGTAGAGGCTATTGTAAAACAGGTATTTTTCGCGTCATGAATATTTTGGGTAATTAATACGATTTTGTATTGATTCGCGAGACATTTACGCGAATTAACGCGTAAATTTAACCTTTCTTCTGTTTTAGCCATTAGATTGACATCTGGCAGAAACAATCTGCACACTTTCCTGAGGAATTCTTTTTTAAATACTTTATCAGACAATGTAAAAGTTCAGATGAAAGATTTTTAAAGTGAGTAGAGCTTTAATTCAATAAATATTGAATACATTAAAACTTCTCTATTATGGCCACTATATTTTGTTAATTATTAGGTGTAAAAGACAGGTGACCGCATAAAGCAAGGTGAAATTAAAACTTTGTTTTACTTTCACATTGCTTTAACCCATTACCCCATAGCCTGTTTCTAGTTTTGAAGACAGGTGACCACTTAAAGCAGGTTGAAAGTAAAGCAGAATGTGCCCTTAAGCCCTTTACTTTCAACCTACTTTAAGCTATTATCTGCTAGAAAATAGAAATTATTGCTTATGATTCTTATTTGTAATAGTACGAATTGGAACTTATTTTTTCAATAGAGGAATAAATTAAAGGTGTAAAAAGGTGTATTTATGGGTTAAGTTGTCATCTGTATTTTATACAACTATTTAACCTTATTTCTAGCGGTCTTTATAGAGATGTTTTACTGCATTCAGCGGGATAAGCGTTAAGGGGAAATGTAAAGATATGCTATCAGTATTCCACTGGCACAAAATAAAAATACTGAACTTAAATCTGTTCTGTTATATTGAATTACATTTCAAACAAGAACTAGATGGACAGACACAGCAATTAAAATAAATAATATATAACACCTATACAAATGAGACACATATCTTCTACTACAGTCTAACTTCAACAACTCGCTGTAAGTCGCACATACCCTTATTTCAAAGTAAAACCCATTACCCCATAACCTGTTTCTAATATTGAAGATATGAGACCACCTAAAGCAGGTTGAAAGTAAAGCAGAATGCGCCTTTAGGCGCATTCTGCTTCACTTTCAGCCTGCTTTAAGCTACCATCTGCTAGAAAATATAAAATATTTCTTATAACACTAATTCATAACTTAATGAATTGGCCCTTTTTTCTTCAGTCATATATTAAAGGCGTACAAAGGTATACTTATGGGGTAATGAGTTATAGCATGGTTAAGCTGTTTTAACTATGACATACGGGTATGTTCAGCTTGAGCAAGCTCGACTATTCACATTTCAACAGAAGAAATAAGGGTAAGTTTGATTGAAGGTTGAGGACCCCTAATGAGATCTGACCAAAAGCAGTACTTTACCTACAGTCATCGGCGATTCTCGTCAACTGCCAGTCTGTTCAAACTATACTTTAGCATGGTTCGAAACAGCTCAGCAGTTGACAAGAATGCCCATTCGCTCTCTGTAAAGTTCCGATATTGAACGGCTTTGGCCGATTTCATTAGGGATCCTCAACCTTAAGCCTGTTCAAACTATCGAGATTCAACTGTACTGTGTATAAAGCTTAAAACAACATCTCCAGAAAACAATGCAAGAATACAACATATTTGAAACAGAACATTGCTATCAAAAGAAAGAAAACAGTAAATTGTAATAGAAAATGTTTTAATTTTGCATAAATTTGCAAATTGCAATAAAGTCTTGAAAAACTGGTCCCCGTTTTTCGAAGGAAAAAAACACTATAAAAATGTTGACATCTATACTAAAGAATGCTTCAAATTAGACATTAGAAGATTCCTAACCTGTTTCTACTGTTTTATAACTACAAAGCTAGATTTGTGCGTATAAAGTGATTGAACAGTGAGTGTGTTCATCCATAAGTCGGTCCATTTTGTTATGGTGTATTTCCTATACCATATATGCTAGGGATAGCTAATTTGGGTTTTGTGAGTCTTGGGATGGCAAAGTGTCCCATAACATTTTCAGGTCACTGTGACATTAACCTTATAAGCAAGAGGCCCATGGGCCAAATCATGCTCACCTGAGAATTATAAGCTTATAAGATGGAGATAATGATTTATGTGTCAAATATCTAAGATCAGGGTACTAGGATTTCAGACAAGAATATTTTTTTAAGTTTCCATTGAAAAAATCTATTTTTAACTCCTGTGACCTACATAATTATGCAACATACTGGAAGGGACACAGGGCCATCCCAATAGCTCACCTTGAGACTTTGGCTCAGGTGAGCTAAAAATGAGAAGAAGCTTTTGTCGGCAGAATATTCCTATACACCTCTAGCTAGGGGTTTAAATTTTTAGTGAGAGTAAATCCTGGGATGGCAGAGTGTATTGTAACATTTTCAGATAACTGTCAACTTGACCAATGACCAGATGTGTCCTTGACATATTTCTACGTCACATCAGCTAATATTTTTTGTTATCATCAGATCTGGAGATGCCAAACTTGGTAGTGGGTGCAGCTTGTGATAGAGGCATGGCTGCCATTTCTTCGGATTTTTCCGAAATCTTCAGATTTTTATCCTAGCAGATGGTAGTTTAAAGCAGGTTGAAAGTAAAGCAGAATGCGCCTTAAGGCGCATTCTGCTTTACTTTCAACCTGCTTTAAGTAATCACGCTTGAAAAATAGAAAATTTGGAATTCTTAGGATTTTTCAAAATCAAATTATGGCAGCGCTGTAGGCCAATGTGAACTTGACCTTTAACCTCAATTGTATAACCAGAACTGTTAACTGTACATAATACGTCATTCAGAGGGAATACACTCATGGAAAACTTGATAAATTTAAACCAAACTTGAACTCAGTATGCAGATCCTAAAAAAAATGTCATATATCAAATTTTAGCTCAATATGTCAAAGATGAGCGAACAAAGTGCAGTCTTAATTTGAGTCAATTTTATACGTCGAGGTATGTAGAAGTATCCTAAGGCACATTACAAGAGGAGTAGATGGAGGCAGTAGAGGAGAGGGGTTTAGATAAAATAACTGTTACGCACTCACCTGAGTAGAACACATACAACTGTATATCTGAGTGTGATTTAAGGGTGACCCTAGATACCGTTTGACCTAGTGACCTAGTTTTTGACTTGACATGATCTATATTCTAACCTTACCTAGATTAATTCTATGAGGCAAACTTTCTAACAAAGTTTAACCCATTACCCCATATATACACCTTTTTACGCCTATAATTTATTCCTCCACTGAAGAAAATAGTTCCCTTTTAAACAGTCAAGAATATGTACCTTTAGAAATATTTTTCATAACCAAGCAGATGGTAGCTTAAAGCAGGCTAAAAGGAAAGCAGAATGCGCCTTAGGGCGCATTCTTCTTTCCTTTTTACCTGCTTTAAGAAGTCACCTGTCTTCAAAACTAGAAATAGCCTATTGGGCAATGGGTTAAGGGTGACCCTAGATACTGTTTGACCTAGTGACCTAGTTTTTCACTTGACCTTACCTTCTATGAGGCAAACTTTCTAACAAAGATTAAATAAAAATTTTGGTCTATAGAGTGTAAACAAGATTATTCTTTGATTTGACCTAGTGACCAAGTTTTTGACCTGATATGATCAACATAGCCACATTTTAACTTTGGGAATGTTTGTCGTAAGCGAGATTGAGTTATCAAAATTAAACTCATGAAATTCTGGTAAGGTCGATTTAAGCAAGTTAATTAGTTTGAAGTATCGAGTTTTGACTGTACTTGACTAGCAAACCTACAACTCCGTTGGTGAATTCTAGCATTGGGGGAAATAATTAGTAGCCTATGGCTCTAATACAGAATATGTAGTTTGATTCTAATATAGTATATGTAGTAAAACCTCTCTATTACAACCACTAAAAAGAAGGCTTATTGATGGCATGAAAGACAGGTGACAACTTAAAGCAGTCACTTGCCCTAAACACCTCATAACTAACATTATTTAGTAGTCATAATAGAAAGGTTTTACCGTATTAAAAATCCCTGAACATGTTTAAGCTACATAAAAGTACCCTTAACCCATTACCCCATAGCATTTTTCTCGTTTTGAAGACATGTGACCACTTAAAGCAGGTTAAAAGTAAAGCAGAATGCGCCTTAGGGCGCATTCTGCTTTACTTTCAGCCTGCTTTAAGATACTAGCTGTTAGAATATAGAAATTATTTCTAAGGTAAAAATATTCAAAATTGTATAAATTGGAACTATTTTCTTCAGTAGAGGGATATATTAGAGGCGTAAAACAGCATTTTTATGGGGTTATGGGTTAATTAAAACAGGTGAGTGAGGTAGAAAGGATGAATAATACATGATGTGTAAAACAACAGGCAAATTCATCGTAAAAATTCTATTGTACAGTAAAACCTAAAACTTTATAATTAATATTTATTATGGACATAACAGATAGATCAGAAACTTTACAGTGTTTCAAGGCTCCAGATAAGAGGAAGAAAACTGAACAAATCCAACATCTTCTCACTCATTTCAGCACCAATCCTATGGTGTCACTACTCATTAGAATCGCCTTGAAGAGACGATTCTAATGAGTAGTGACATCATAGGTTTAAATGCAGAAATAAAGATTTTAGTTTCTGAAATACATGAACTCCTCTAATCTGGAGCTCTGCATGTTTCTCACATTTTCTTAACCCTTACATTGTTCAGTTTGAAATGGGCATTTCCATTTTCTGATAAATAAAAAGTTTCACAGACTTTAAAGGGTTAATCCCAAAAATTATTTAAGCATGACAAACCGTGTAGACCTAGACCAGAGGGCTCCTTTATTCTGATCCTACATGGTTTGTAAAAGATGGATATACACTGTTCCCACACTATAACAAGTTCACCAGATCCAACAGAACAAACAGCGACAAGTTCAGGGTCCAAGGTTATAAATTAAAGGGTTTGAGTTGAGTCTGAGATCGTTTCTAGCATTTGATTGGTCAGATTTGAGCAAAAGCTCAAATCTGACCAATCAAATGTTTGAGAATGAAGTAAGACTCAACTCAAGTCCTTTATAACCTTCAGGCCAGGGTTCAAGGTTATAAAGTGTTTGAGTCGAGTCCAAGATTGTTCTCACACATTTGATTGGTCAGATTTGAGCAAAAGATCAAATCTGACCAATCAAATGCTTGAGAATGATCTAAGACTAAACTCAAGCCCAAGTTACAGTACTTTCGAGGCCCACATGGAAGATTGGGCTTGCCTAAATGTGTAGCCTCAGTAAATAAAGTCGTTATTATTATTATTATTATTATTATTAAATAAATCAGGTATAATATCTTCATAATGTTCTAAAAGACGGGCAGTCTAGCATGTGAACTATAGGTTTAAATAATTATGGAATGAAGGCAATATAACAAGACTGTGTTCAATAAACACATATGCCCCCGGTGGCATCTTTGACGATATATTCTGAATATTTTCTAAGTCCAAATCAGGTCAAGGTCAAGGTCAATCGGAGGTTGGGTAATACATGTATGGGTGAATTGGTAATAAGTATCAAAGCTTTGTAGCCAATAGTGTTGGTGGAAGATGAAACGGTAAAATCTAGTTAACTAAAAAATAGCCAATTTACAATATTCTTAGTCCAAATTAGGTCAAGGTCAAGGTCAAAATCAAGGTTGGATGATATTGGTGGATTAGGAATGGCCCAAGGCAACAACTCTATAAGTATCCAAGCAGTTGAGTAAGCAGTGTTAAAGCTAGATGAAATGGAAAATTGTACTTAACCTGTTACGGACGGAAGGACAGGACACTCACTATATGCCTCTGCATCTACAGATGCCAGGGGCATAAAAATACAGCCTAGTCATGATGTTCCCAGCTCTTTAAAGTTAACATACCCATATTTCAAATGTAGAAATACAAATAACTCACAGCTTTTAAACTTACTGAGACTCAACTAAAGCCTTTTCAGTATTCATTTCAGCACTAAATGAAAATGCACATACAGTAAAATCTCTCTATTACAACCACTTAGCTAAAAACTGATTGATTGCATAAAAAACTGATGACATTAACTCATAAGCGATAAACAAGTATCAATACTTATCTCAATACAAGCTAGTGGATTAAAGTGTGTCAAAATGAGTCAGTATGAGAATATTGTGCAATGTGTCAATATGAGTCAGTATGGCTTAATGGGTTAAAAGCAAAGTGACAGTAGTTTAAGCAGTCACCAGCCTTAAACGGCTAATAATTAACACACATTTAGTGGTCATAATAGAGAGGTTTTACTGTATATGGAAGAATTGAAAGAGAGAAGAAATAGAACTTTTCTTACAGACTTGACAATTGAGGAATGGTCTAATAATAGAGGCACAAGGTGGGATAGTAAAGGTAAGAGGTAAATAAATACTCATATTTCTATTCAGTGCAGACACATAGATATTACCTGTATACAGCAGTCGCTCAAAGCATGGATCACTCTAAATGCATGTGATTGCTTCATGTAGGATAAAGGTAAAGTAGAAAGATCCTATATGAGCTTTCTGCTTTACTTTAGTCAAGCATGAGGCTACCATCTGCAAATTACATCTTGTTTTGAATTTGCTGCTTAACCCTTTACCCCACAGCCTGTTCCTTTCTTTGAAGATAAGCGATTACTTAAAGCAGGTTGAAAGTAAAGCAGAATGTGCCTTAAGGCATTCTGTTTTACTTTCAGCCTGAGTAAAGCTATCATCTACTAGGATTTAGAAAATATTTCTTATGGTACATTTTCATGACTGTATAAATTGGAACTATTTTCTTTAGACATAGGAATAAATCAAATGAGCTAAAAGGCACTTTGATGGGGTAAAGGGTTAAGACAAGTTTGACTGTAACTCAGTAATATTTTCTAGCAATTACAACAACAGACATCAGTAACAGAGTGTTGAAAACAAGAACCAAGTAGCTTCATGCAGGGCTCTAGATAAGAGGGGTATTTCAAAAACTAAAATCTTTATTTTTGCATCAAATCCTATGGTGTTACTACTCATTAGAATCGTCTCGAAGAGACGATTCTAATAAGTAGTGACACCATAGGGTTTAAAGCAGAAATAAAGATTTTAGTTTTTTTTAAATACCCCTCTTATCTGGAGCCCTGCTTCATGTATTCCTGACATCAGACACAAGAACATCTCTACATCTCATCCATAAAATATGAGCATGATATGTTGTTGCCGATCAGTCTGAATTCTCCATGGATTCCAATACCACTTCTTTCCAGCGTTTCACAAAATATTTCTTCATATTGTGTCCACATTGGCCAACCTCGGAGTCATCCTCGTTAAACAGTTTACAGTTGTCAAACACCAGGTGACCTTCACTTACAAACTCACTACGCTTGTTGTACCTGTAACATAAAAAATTAAATAAATATAAGCTAGTACATGAGTCAGGGCTCCAGATATAAGGGGAGTATTTCAAAACCTTTAATCTTTATTTCTGCATTAAACCCTATGGTGTCACTACTCATTAGAATCTTCTCCTCAAAATGATTCTAATGAGTAGTCACACCATAGGATTTGGTACTGAAATGAGTGCGAAAATCTGGAACCCTGAATGAGTGTACATAATTTATTGGATTTATTAAACAAGTCTTTTAGAAAACGATAAAAATGAGGCTTTGTGTGCAGAGGTGAAGATCTTATCTGGATTACTATGGTAAACAATGAAATATTGCCTTGTTAGAGAGAGCAGCCAAATTAGTCAAGTATTTATGACATTTTGTCTCAAACCCGAGATTTGTACAAACACCCTAAAATTCTTGAGCTCCTGCTGAATTCTGGAGATCATGGGCCTGTCTTACGAAACATTGTGCGACAAAAAAGATTTTAACTATAAAATACATTAAATTTCGGATTTCTCCATCTAATCCTGCCTTGTGAGATCTCGTTGGAATTGTCTTTCCAACGAGATGTCACAAGACAGGATTAGATGGAGAAAAAATAATAATTGAGAATTTTAGAATTTGACTTACGACAATATTTGTCTTACAACCTTTCATAAGACGGGCCCCAGGTGCATGTAGTTTGAATCTGGATGTGATGCCAAGTTACTCGGCATCCCATCCTGTTGACAAAAGCCATCAATATCCATGATTGGCCATGGAAATGTTAACCCTTTCCCCCATAGAGGCGCCTTTTAGCGGATATGATTTATTCCTCTGCTGAAGAAAATATTTCCAATTTAACCAGTTATGTATATTTAATAGAATAGGGAATATTTTCTATATTTTAACACATGGAAGCTTATAAAGCTGGCTGAAAGTCAAGCAGAATGCGCCTTAAGGCGCATTCTGCTTGACTTTCAACCTGCTTTAAGTGGTCACTGTCTTCAAAACTAGAAACAGGCTATTTGGTAATGGGTTTAATTAGTAAAGTCAGTATCATAACACGTACCCGTGGTCCCTAAGCTTGACTTTCATGGTTCCAAAGTCCATGGGTGTCTTGATGTATTTGCGATAGGATGGAAAGTGTTTACAGTTCACAGGTTGTAGGAACGGCCAGCCGTCCTCATGCTTCATCATCTCTGTCAGGATTGTTCTGTGATTGAAATATAACAAAAAACACTGCAACTTCTTTTCTTCATACAATAGTTTTGCAGAATTACCGGTACACTATGTGCATCAAAGAAGATTCAAAAGCAAAATAAAGGCATTGTAATTAGAGTTTATTTAATACTGGTTGTTTAGAGATCAGTAGCTTTAAGACAGACTTATATAGCAAAAAATCTTTTAAAATCTTATCAAAAACGAGAAGGTATAGAGCTTAACTATTTTGTATACGGCATAACCTAGTCCACCTTTACTTATTTTCTCATGGGGGTCAATACTGGTCCTGATCCCTACCTGCATATTCTCATATCTGATGACTGCTCTGCAACTCTGATCCTCTCTTTCTCACTAGCTCTCTCTTTCTCCCTTTCTTCAGCCTTGGACATCTGTCTCTCCTCAGAGTTATCTTTCTTCTTTGGACTGTCAGATTCTGAAGCCTGATTCTCTGAGGTTTTCCGTTTACGAGGTATTCCGAAGTCTGATCTACGTTTTCTGCCTGATGGAGTGAGATCAGGTACTGGCGTGGACGGGGTGGAATTTGCTGTAGAATTTGTTGTTGTTGTTGTTGTTGTTGTAGAATTTGATGTAGTTGTAGAATTGGGTGTAGTTGTTGTAGAATTTGCAGTAGAATTTTTTCTGGCTCTTCTCCCTTTATTACCCTGAAAACAAGACAGTGGTTAGCATTTTTTGTATCTTACATAGACCAGGGCTCCAGATAAGAGGGGAGTAAACTGCCCAAATCCAACATTTTCTCACTTATTTCAGCACCAAATCCTATGGTGTTACTACTCATTAGAATCGTCTTGAAGAGACGATTCTAATGAGTAGTGACACCATAGCGTTTAAAGCAGAAATAAAGATTTTAGTTTTTGATATACCCCCCCTTATCTGGAGCCCTGATAGACGCACTGTATCAACAGGGGTATAACATAAGTGTGATTTTGAAGTCCTGAGTTTAACCCATTACTCCATAGCCTGTTTTTTTTTTTACAATTCAAGTGAACACTTAAAGCAGGTTAAAAGTAAAGCAGACTGTTTGCATATGTTATCAGTAATCTCAACAGAGGGCTGTAGGGTTGAAAGGGTTGATAGACACTAGGCTTAAATGGGTTAATTTTAACAAGCTGCAAGAGAAGGCAATCCATACCTTAGCATCTTCACAAGAGGCACAAAACCATTTTCTGGGAACCCTGAAAGTAGATACCAAACAAATCACATTAAAATTTTATCAGCAATAAATTTGTACCCCTATCGCTACCAGTTTGTTTACAAAGCATGAGTGGGATAAACACTCTTTAAAATTGGCCTAGTGTGTGCCCTAGCTTTTACTTGTAATGCACTTATTTAGATGTGGTTACAGGTTTAACTCTTTCCTCCCTGAAACTTTAAATGGACAATTCCAGCTTCCATTTAAGTCTAATCCATTTCTGACTTTTAAGGGTTGTTTTTGTCAGTGTTTGGCATTATGACAAACAGTGAAGACCCTGATCAGAGGGCTCCTTTCGGAGCCCTCTGATCTGGGTCTTCACTGTTTGCATAGGACAAATGTTCTATTCACATGTACACTGTTTAAAAAGGAAGCCTATATGCGGGACTAGGGTTCAAAGGGTTAACTTGTGTAGCATAGATGTGGTTCTATTACGTCATACTATTTTCGTTATCAAAGGAGATGTACACGTGACCAGTCACATTCAGTACACTAGTGTAGCTCGACGAGTGAAGACCTAGCTAGGTTTCACTCGAGGTACTTGTGACTGTTTTACATGGCATTCATAAATTGTTTTCTTAGGAATACATTTTGTAAGCTATTTAGGTAGCATATTATTTATTTTTTTAGGCAAATAAACTTTTACAAACTAATATTCGTATAAGTTACAATTTATTTTTCGTTTTTCGAAAAAATTCTATTCTTTTACGACTCTCCGTGCAGTTTTGCTTTATGGCCACGTGTTGTCCTCGTGGTAAAGTAATGGCGGACAAAAGTGAACAAAGCACAAAGTCGCAAGCAGTTTCGGTTTGGTAGATTATAGGTTCACTCTGTTGTGTGTGAACATACCGTGGGAGAGGAGGATCAAGGCAGTCTATATGAACACATCTGCTACATGCGTGACACTCCGCCATACGTCCCAGCCGTCTACCACATACCAAACAACACGACTCACCAGCTGCCTGGAAACAGTACAATCAAGTGTGGTAATGTCTGATGGAAACTCACGTCTTATTTCAGGTAAATTACAATAAAGGAAGGGTTAGAATTCATTTACATAAATGCACTTTAACCCATTACTCCATAGATACACATTCTTTACACATTTAAATTATTGTTCCATTGAAGAATTTTTTTCTACTTCATACAGACATGAATATGTACTATAAATAAATATGTTCTACATTCTAGCTACATGTAGCGCAGGCTGAAAATAAAGCAGAATGCCCCTTAAGGTGCATTCTGCTTTACTTTCAACCTGCTTTAAGTGGTCACCTATCTTCAAAACTAGAAATAAACTATGGATAAAAGGGTTAAACACCTCTAATATTGTCTACTTTAAAATAGTTGTTTGCAAAATAACTACAGTACAACTTATGTCACAAAAATCAGGATTCCAGATAAGAGGGGGTTATTTCAACAAATCAAACATTTTCTCACTCATTTCAGCACCAAATACTATGGTTTTACTACCCATTGTAATCGTCTCGGAAGAGATGATTCTAATGAGTAGTGACAACATAGGGTTTAATTCCCCTTTAGAAATAAAGATTTTTGTTTTTGAAAAACTACCCTTTTCTGGTGCTCTGAAAAAATATATAAGATTGACTCTTTTCGGTTATTTCAACCAGTCCTCTTTTCAATAGAAAGAAAAACCTGGGTTCTTTTACAAGAAAACCCTAACACCACTTACCTTTGAGACACATTCATAACAGTACCAATCTCCATCTGGGACACTCTCAAGCTTAGGCTGAAATCAAACAAATCCTCATTATAATACCAACATTTTCCAGTCTGCATATCCCTTTACAAAATAGCCAGTTTCTATTTTTGAAGACTGGTGACCACTTAAAGCAGGTTGAAAGTAAAGCAGAATTTGCCTTAAGGCACATTCTGCTTCACTTTCAGTCTGCTTTAAGCTACCATCTTATAGGGATACAGAAAATATTTTGTTTGGTGCAGAGAAAAGTGTGATCTCTTAGCATGGTAACACTGTTTTTCTATGATTTGACCTAGTGACCCAATTTTTGACCCGACATGACCAACATTCCAAAGTGACCTAGATTTTAACAACTCAAATATTTTGACAAAGTTTTATTTTGAGCGCCATCATGATCCAACAAAACAAATCAGTAGATACTTCGCGCTCCGTGGCGATATGATAATGATACTCTGCATCTGAAAATATCCTATAGTATTTTCTATTAATAGATCCGAATTGCATGATGTAACTCGACTTCTCATCCAGATCCAAACTGTCATACACCTATACAATGATGATACCGAAAAGTGAGCTAATATAATGGTGTTCAACATTGATTTTGATGTGCATTAGTGTGATCTGTAGTAGCTATTAAATGAAACAAGAGGGCCAGAATGGCCCTTAATCGCTCACCTGTACATGGTGATGGGTCAGTGATGTCAGAAAAGAAGATTTGTGAAACTTTGACCCATGGGCAGGGTCACTTTTGACCCCAGGGACATAATATGAATGCTCTTGATACAGGACCTGTAGACAATGCTATGTGCCAAATATCTAAGCTCAGTGTACTATGATTTCAGACAAGAAGATTTTTAAAGTTTTCATTGAAAAAAATCTATGTTTAACAGACCAGAACCAATTCATCAACATATGTGAAAGACCTCTAGACATTACATCATGCAAAATATCTAAGCTCTAGCCATATTGATTTCAAAGAAAAATGTGTTCGAAAATTTCACTATATAACTCCATGTAAAATGGCGACACCCGGGCCAGGCCCAACTTTGACCCCAGTGGCAAAATTTGAACAAATTTGATAGAGGACCTGTAGACAATGCTTAGTGAAGTTTGGTTGCAATCAGGCATGTGGTTTTGAAGAAGAAGATGTTTGAACATTTCACTATATAACTCAATGTAAAACGGTGACCCCCCGGGGCGGGGCCAATTTTGACCCCAGGGTCAAACTTTGAACAATCTTGATAGAGGACATATAGATGATGCCATGTGCCAAATATCTAAGCTCTGGTCCTTGTGGTTTTTGACAAGAAGATTTTTTAAGATTTCCTTATTTTTTCACTTTGGTTGCCATAGCAACCAGACTTCTGCATTGTTTCAAATTCTTTGAAAATTGAAAGAGCTTGACCCAAGGAACATTCCTGTTAAGTTTGGTTGCAATCAGACATGTGGTTTTGAAGAAGAAGATGTTTGAACATTTCACAATATAACCCTATGTAAAACGGCGACCCCCGGGGCGGGGCCAATTTTGACCCCAGGGTCGAACTTCGAAAAATCTGGATAGAGGACCTATAGATGATACTATGTGCCAAATATCTAAGCTCTAGCCCTTGTGGTTTTTGACAAGAAGATTTTTTAAGATTTCCTTATTTTTTCACTTTGGTTGCCATGGCAACCAGAGTTCTGCATTGTTTCAAATTCTTTGAACAACTGTGAAAGAGCTTGACCCAAGGAACATTCCTGTGAAGTTTGGTTGCAATCAGGCATGTGGTTTTGAAGAAGAAGATGTTTGAACATTTCACTATATAACTCTATGTAAAACGGTGACCCCCGGGGTGGGGCCAATTTTGACCCCAGGGTCAAACTTTGAACAATCTTGATAGAGGACCTATAGATGATGCCATGTGCCAAATATATAAGCTCTAGCCCTAGTGTTTTTTGACAAGAAGATTTTTTAAGATTTCCTTATTTTTTCACTTTGGTTGCCATGGCAACCAGAGTTCTGCATTGTTTCAAATTCTTTGAACAACTTTGAAAGAGCTTGACCCAAGGAACATTCCTGTGAAGTTTGGTTGCAATCAGACATGTGGTTTTGAAGTAGAAGATATTTGAACATTTCACTATATAACTCTATGTAAAACGGTGACCCCCGGGGCGGGGCCAATTTTGACCCCAGGGTCAAACTTTGAACACTCTTGATAGAGGACCTATAGATGATGCCATGTGCCAAATATTTAAGCTCTAGCCCTTGTGGTTTTTGACAAGAAGATTTTTTAAGATTTCCTTATTTTTTCACTTTGGTTGCCATGGCAACCAGAGTTCTGCATTGTTTCAAATTCTTTGAACAACTTTGAAAGAGCTTGACCCAAGGAACATTCCTGTGAAGTTTGGTTGCAATCAGGCAAGCGGTTTTGAAGAAGAAGATGTTTGAAGAAATTGTTGACGCACAACGCACGACGCACGCCGGACAAAGACCGACCACAAAAGCTCACCTTGAGCACTTTGTGCTCAGGTGAGCTAAAAAACCACCGATTTCTAAAGACTTGTGGCAGTACGAAAGTAATGCAGAAACCTTTTATGAGAATTGTCTGCATTAAGTGGACACATGTCAAAAAGAAAGCAGCTATATGTATGACTATTTTCCTAAACATCTGATGCCGAATCTAAATCTAATGAGCGCGGCAGAGCGCCACAGGTCTTCATAGGACATCTCCCATTTCAGATCAAGTAGAGCACTAACAGAGCAGTAATGGACCTCCATCGGTCGCCGACATCACTATCGGATCTCCTTTGAGCGCCATAGATCGCAGTGGTCGCAATCAGAGTGCCAATAGAGCGCAATGAATCGCGTCTTAGTCTCCCTTGAGCGCCAAAGGAGGGCAATCTGATCATACAAGGTTTCAACATTTTTTATGAATTGGGTGGCGACCAATGAGGAAGAAGTCACTATTGGATTTTACAGATCGCTAACAGATCGCCATCTGAGCGTTATCTGATCGCAATCGGATTGTAAATGCTGTTAGATCGCCTCATCCTGAGGCGACCTATGGCGCTCTGTTGGAGCGCGGAGATCGCAATCGAGCGCCATCTAGTGGAATGGGGGTATTACCTTGAAGCAGTAGGTATGATAACCTCTATCACAACCATCACACAGTAACAACACTCAATATAAGCCTTACCTTGAAGCAGTAGGTATGATAACCTCTATCACAACCATCACACAGTAATAACTCAGCTTCATTGTCATCCTTGCGACAGATCTGACACAACTGAAGAAAAAATATGATACAGCTTTATAATATTACACTAAATCTTGTTTGAAACAACCACGCACAGGTCCATCAGCAGGTGGTTGCTTAATACAGGTTAACCGTTAACCCTTTACCCCATAGCCTGTTTCTAATTTTGAAGACAGGTGATCATTTAAAGCAGGTTGAAAGTAGAGCATAATGTGCCTTAAGGCACATTCTGCTTTACTTTCAGCCTGCTTAAATTTAAGCTACCATCTGCAATGATTATTGTTAAACGGTGTATATCCTTTCCACGCATGTAAAGTATTGACGTGTATGACACAGTTGGGCTTCCGTAGAATAAAAAGTTACCATTCACACATCGCTTTTGAAGAGCTTTCTCAAAAGCCATGCTGGACGCTACGTAATTTTTGAATATCAGTGATCTCCTGCAAAATGTGACACTTTCAGGCAAAACAGAAATTGGATCCAGACATAAATTTGCAAAATATTGAAAATGCAAATGCCATAGGGTGCAAAACAGTAAACTTTTCTATTTCTAGTTTAACCTATTACCCCATAGCCTGTTTCTAGTTTTGAAGATATATGACCACTTATAGCAGCTTGAAAGTAAAGCAGAATGCGCCTTAAGGCGCATTCTGCTTTACGTTCAGCCTGCTTCAACCTATCATCTACTAGAATATAGAAAATAGTTCTTATAATACATGTTTATGACTGTATAAATTGGAACTATTTTCTTCAGTGGAGGAATATATCAAAGGCATAAAAAGGCATATTTATGGGTTAATGGGTTAAAAGAATGCACTTGTATAATTTTGTCAAAAACTGCTAAAATAGCTGTCATACTAGAAGTACAAAGCTCAAAACTGAGCTCAAAATGTTGGTTTTTTTTTTGTATGCGTTCATACAAGCAGGCCAGGAGAAACCTGCTTGGAACAAACCAATCAAATTCAAGCTAAGTAGAGTGCATCTAAAATAGATTGGGTTAAACCCAATCTATTTTTAGATGCACTCTACTTAGCTTGAATTTGATTGGGGTTTTTTTGGTTTTGTTTTGACATGTCCTACTCACCACTTTCATGATAGATTTCTCCCAGGAAATGGATTTGTTCATTTGCATGATACACAACATAAGCTGGGCTGGGGAGGAGGCTGTTGCCACGGCAATTCGCCATGTCTGTAAGCCAATGGGTAGGCTCTCAAATTCACGCTCAGAGTCCTCCTCAAAACTGTCATTGTGGCTTGCTGCCGACATGTTGTTGAGGTTGATCCGTTGACTGTAAATAGCAGAGTTTATCATTTCATGCACAAGTAAACCCTATGAAGTGGATACTCATCAGAATTATCCTTTCAACCAGAGCTCCAGATAAGGGAAGTATTTCAAAAACTAAAATCTTTAAAAAATTTGTGACAGACAGACTGACAAACAGACGTTTCTAGCAGATTGGTACTTGTGTGACTTTTTCCTTTGATCTTTTCCTGTGTGAAACAGTCACACAAGTAACCCTTTTTTTGCTTTAACTTTGAAATGGAATGCTCCAGAAGCTAACCCTAACCCTATTCCCACTAATAGCCAGGTTAACGCCACCTGGGGCCTGTCTTATGAAACGTGATAAACAAATATTGTCATAAGTCAGATTCTAAAATTCTCAATTATAATTCATTTCTCAATCTAATCCTGTCTTGTGACATCTTTTTGGAATCATCTTGCAAAGACGATTCCAAAGAGATGTCACAAGACAGGATTAAATGAAGAAAGCATAAATAAATTGTAATTTAAAGTTTTGACTTAAGAACGTTTTTGTCGTACGACATTTCTTAAGACAGCTAGGTCCCAGGTTAATATCATAAGAGATGGCCAGGTTAATGCTTTTTCTTGTGACTAGTCATTTGTATCAATGGCAGAAAGGGTAAAATTGTATTGTTTCATGAAAAACGACCTGTTCTTTGACTGGGAAATTCGTTTAAATACGAGAAAAATAACCAAGAAGGGAGTGGGGTTGTTATACTTTCTGGTCCTTTGGAATCATTGATTTCAGCGCGTTTACAGTTGAAAGTTGAATTCCGCTTAAGCTGGTGCTAGTGCTGGTGAGCACTGTTGCATATTTCAGTATTGCTCATGAACAGACTCAATTAAACCGAGTCTGCAATTTTCAGTATTTGCTTTGTTTTCTGTGCTTTCAAAGGATCTCCCCTTATTCAGATTTATTGAATCCCTATTCCCACAAAACCTGGTGAAATTCCTTGGTATACATACACTTTCGAGAGGGGAGGTTTGAGGTAGCGTCTCTCTATGTTGGACTCAAGCTGCAGAAGTCGTTCCTTGGCCATTTCCAGTGGATACATGTCATCTTTAGTCTTTTTAGGCTCTCCACGTGAAATTATTTTGACTTCAGATTCATCAGAGTACGTCTTAGGTGCCAACTTCCAACCCTGAGAAAAATAATTGCATATCAACCTATGCAGGAAATAATTGGTTTACCCATTACCCCATAGCCTGTTTCTAGTTTTGAAAACAGGTGACCACTTAAAGCAGGTTGAAAGTAAAGCAGAATGCGCCTTAGGGCGCATTCTGCTTTACTTTCAGCCTGCTTTAAGCTATTATCTGATAGGATTTAGAAAATTTAGGGCGCATTCTGCTTTACTTTCAGCCTGCTTTAAGCTATTATCTGATAGGATTTAGAAAATTTAGGGCGCATTCTGCTTTACTTTCAGCCTGCTTTAAGCTATTATCTGATAGGATTTAGAAAATATTTGTTATGGTACATATTCATAACAGTATAAAAAGAAACTATTTTCTTTAGAACATGAATAATTTACAGGCGTAATAAGGCATAGTTATGGGGCAATGGGTTAAGCTGTGTTTTATTGCCAAACATAGTGAAAATACTAAGGCCCTGCTTTCAATAAATACATAAAAAATTATGCCTTTGGTGGCATGCTTGATAATAAAGCTTTGAATCTAAGCCTTGATTAGATCAAGGTCAAGGTGAAATCGAGGTTGGATATGGGTAGATTTGAAATGGTCCCAAGGCGACAACTGTATAATTCTAAATGAAATGGTAATATCATAGGGGCCTTGAACGAAAAATGTATTCAAATCTATATATAGTATATACTAAATAATGGTGTGATGCCGGAAACGACCGGTAAAAGCTGTATATATGATTTAAAAAAATAGATGATGCATTAGGCTTTTAAAAAAACAATTTATTTCTTCAAACAATGCGGTACGCGTTTCACTATATATCATCAGTATATACTATATATAGATTTATAATGCAGACGGATACCTAACCACAATTCTATACTCTAAACCCACCGACGCCCACATGTACCTACATTTCGATTCATACCACCCTCGTCACCAGAAGAAAAGCATCCCATACAGCCAAGCGGTCCGCATCAGACGAATCTGCAGCACTCTAGAAACCTACGACTTCTGTACCAAAGACCTCCTGCAAAATCTACAACACAGAGGCTACCCGAAAACAATGATCAAACAAGCCATCAAACAAGCCCGAGCTCTCGACAGAGACACCCTCCTCCAAATCGACCCTAAAATCAAAACCAATGACGTGATCCCCTTAATCCTCACTAACAATCCCCAGAACCCGAACATCCAAACAGCCATCAAGAAAAACAGACACCTTCTAGACATCGGACCAGATACCAGCATGTTCAAAAACTCCAAGATCTTGGTAGTCTACAGAAAGCCCCCGAACCTCAGGAACCTCCTGGTGAAATCAGACCTACTTCAAAACACGTTCCAAATAGGATCCCATCCGTGCAACAAGAACTGTGCAGCATGCGTACACATGACCAGCAAAAATGTACTGAAGTGTAATACCACCGCAAAAAACTTCTTAATAAGAGGCTCACACAACTGTGAGACATCCAGTCTAGTATACGCAATCACATGCAAACACTGCGGCATCCAATATATTGGACAAACTGGAAATACGCTCAGAGAACGCCTTTATGGACATCTAAACGACATCCGCACAAAAAACGAATATAAGCCAGTTTCCCACCATTTCTCAAGCATGGGACACTCAATACATGACGTCGACGTCACCATCCTACTGGTTACCCCGCGCGATATCAACATCCGCCTCAGAACAGAGGAAAGTATTATCAGCCTCTTCAAATCTAGAAGCCCTCTCGGTCTAAACCTAAAACAATAATGCCGAAAAAAGAAAAACAGAAGCCACAGGAAGATACCTACCATGAGATTGGAAAACATCTCTACCAATGTAAAATTTGCAACCGATTCATCAGAGGACAGCCATGCCACGTCAGGAGACACGTCTCTACACACAATACCAGAAAACGAAAGTACGTCTGCCCCGTATGTGATACAATGCTTAGCAGAAAAGACTACACAAAACTCCACTGCTTAAAACAACACGACCTGAAAATTAACATTTTTCAACGCAGAACTGTGTCACCACCACCAATCGAGACCATCGCCCCATGGATACCACCATTTGAAGCCCGGCCCAAAATACGTATCATCCCACCCCAGGAGCCAAACCCGACGAACAAGTACCTACGCGAAATGATTAGACACCCGAAGCCACTAACACCCATCACCTCCCCAAACCAGACTTATGAACATCCGGAACCGATCAACCCCGACAGCCATGACGATACATTTTGTATGGATGAACATTCGATCCCACAAACCCAATACTGCCAGATTTTTATATACTCTATATACGGCATCTTTGATAAAACCAGTTAGATATACCTCTCAGACTCCTGACTTTCAAGCATTTTTTCTCATTACCCACACATTTTTTTAATTGTGTATCATTATCTCGCCATCATCATGTTTTACCCATTCTATTTTTAGTAACACAACAATCGGCAGTACCGATCACGTGACATTTTGATCTACCCAATTTCATGTACTTATACCCATCATATGTATATTATTTGTAACCTGATGAAGACCCTGATAGGGTCGAAACGTTGTTAAATAAAAACAACAAGTCTACTTGTAACCTGCAAAGATCGTTAGTTTTACTTGACTAGTTCCTAGTGTTTTATATATAGATTTGAATACATTTTTCGTTCAAGGCCCCTATGGGTTATATCTGGTTAAATTCAAATGTCATTTTCTACATTTTACTGCATTCCTTTCAAGCCCATTTTTTTATTACAATGGGAAAGAATGATGTACGGTAAAACCTCTCTATTACGACCACTAAAACGAATGCTAATTGAATGTATAAAATATAGGTGACTGCTTAAAGCAAGGTGACAGTGAAACAGAAACTGTTTTACTGTCACCTTGCTTTAAGCAGTCACCTGCCGTAACCCATTACCCCATGACCTGTTTCAGGTATTTAAGATAGATGACCACTTAAAGCAGGTTGAAAGTAAAGCAGAATACGCTTTAAGGTGCATTCTGCTTTACTTTCAGCCTGCTTTAAATTCCATCTGCTACAATATAGAAATGATTTCATATAGTACATATTTATGAATGTATAAAGTGTAACTACTTTCCTCAGTGGATGAATAAATTAAAGGCGTAAAAAAAGGTATATTTAAGGGGTAATGGGTTAAACACCAAATAATAAACAAACTTTAGTGGTTGTAATAGAGAGGTTTAATCCTTTAACTGATAGCTTATTTCTAGTATTGAACATAGATGACTTCTTAAAGCAGGTTGAAAGTAAAGCAGAATGCGCCTTGAGGCGCATTCTGCTTTACTTTCAGCCTGCTTTAAGCTATCATGTGCTTGAATATAGAAACTATTCCCAATAATATATATTCATGACTGATTAAAGTGGAACTATTTTCTTCAGCGGAGGAATATATCATATTCCCTAAAAGGGGCTTCTATGGGGTAAAGGGTTAACTATATTGTGTGTACGTACCTTGATCTGTAGGCTGGCACAGGCTACCTTGTCCTCTAAACTCTCGATCTCCTCTAGCACTAACCTATCAGCTTCATCAACCTTCGCCTTACAGTCTATCACTGGTACTTTCACTTCCTTCTTCATTTTCTTCTTTTCTTTCACTTCCTCACTCTTTTCCTCTTTGTCTGTGCCATCTCTCTTCTCTCCTTTCTGAGTGTCTTCTTCACTCTCTGTCTTGGTGGTTTCTTCATTTTCCTCTTCTGTCTTTTCTTTTTCTGTCTTTCCATCTTCTTTGTCTGTTACCTCTTCTGTCACCTCTTCTTCTTCTTCTTCCTCTTCACTTTCATCTGACTCGAGACAGATTACTGAAAAACATACATTCATCAACATATTCAGGCACTCCTTCATAACAACAGATTTTGATTACTGTGAAACAGGTATTTTTCGCTTCATGAATATTTCGCGTAATGCGATTTTGTTTTAATTTGCGACATCATTCAATATTTCTAGCAGGTGGTAGCTTAAAGCAGGCTGAAAGTAAAGCAGAATGTGCCAAGGCACATGCTGCTTTACTTTCAACCTGCTTTAAGAAGTCACCTATTTTCAAAACTAGAGACATTCGCGAATTAACGCGTAAATTATATTCTCACGAATAAAACCAGTTTTACAGTACTTTCCATGCGAGTGTAAAGCTAAAGAATTTGATTTGATTTGATGTATGTCTATTACATCTCTTTTAACAGTATTTCAGTCATATCATACATCCAGCTAATTACAAGTGAAAGAAGACCCCACTCTGTTTCAAGTACAAATCAGCAACTGAATAGAAACATCAACCTTCCACAAGCTAGCTGGAACACTTCCTCGAATAAAATATACAAAGTGCCGAGACCGTGATTCAAACCCACAGTGGTGTGGAGCTACCTGATTGTCAGTCACAGTGACAATAACTACTCGGCCACGGGGGCTAAAGAGTTGAAGAGGTTAGACGCTTGTATGACTTTTGTATCACTGTACCGATCTCAAATCAAATTAACACACGAACATCATATTGTTTTCAAAAAAAGATAATCTGTACAAGCTTTGTTTAACAACCAATCAAAAACCAGGCCCTTTTCTGGCCATTTTGGGGAAAACTGCAATGTCTGATTTGGGAAATTTTCGGCACGATGATCATGTTTTGGGAAGAATTTATAGAATTGATCTCACATATATTGTAGCTAAATGGCCAGAAAAACGACATGTAGTAGTTATTTCCACTTGTTTTATTAGTTTTTATTTGAAATTTAGTTATCAGTACATCCTGTAACAAACTTTTTATTATTTTTTTAAAATTTGGATTTTTTTTTTTTAAATTGGGAATATTTTTTACCATTTCCCATTGGGAATGGTCCGTTTACCAGACCCATGGATACACCAGAAAAAGGCCTGAAACTATATATATTCTGAGCAAAAGAAATGCAGAAAGTTCATTTTAGGAAAATATTAAGCTCTTTCAACGCCATGGACCTTTTTAAAATACATGACTGTATACTCATTACATTTGCAAACTGTGTAGACCCTGATCAGAGGGCTCCTATAGGAGCCCTCTGATCAGGGTCTACACTGTTTGCTAATTTTGACAAGTATTTCTTAAACTACCCAGAATTACAAGTAGACTCGATTCATGTTTTGCTAACTAAAATGATCCATAAGGGAACATAATAACCCAAAAGAGTTACTTAGTGTTGAAAGGTTTAACAATGTACTCACATTCTTTCTTGGCTTTCGTGCATGAGGCATAGGTGTACTCGTAGAATTTCTGCACGGTTTTCTGTAGGTTCTTCTCGCGTATGCCTCTTGGATGCAGGTTTTTCTGTACGTCCTGAATCTTCTGTTTCTCGTCAATACGCCACCATCCTTTCTGAAGGTCTATCAGAGAAAAATATTCACATGACATTACTAAGACTGACTTGTGTTTAGGGCTAGAACGATAGCCGACAGTATACACTTATCACCAATTCAGTGATAATTTTAGAAATCACATGAATGAGTCCTCGGGATGCACATTCTGTTAAACAATGAGTCATTGAGACAAACATTGAGTCCTTGAGGTGAAAAATTAACCCAATACCCCATAACTTATTTCTAGTTTTGAAGACAGGTGACCACTTAAAGCAGATTGAAAGTAAAGCCGAATGTGCCTTAAGGCACATTCTGCTTTACTTTCAACCTGCTTTCAGCTACTATTTTGCTTATGACTAATAGGTTGATAAAGGCCAGAAAAGCTACGGGTCCAAGGGACTCAGAACTTTTTAAATAATGAGTCCCTGGCAAATTGAATGAGTATAGGACTCGGGATGCACATGTAAAATTATCACTGCATCATACCTGAAGTCACGATAGTCGACCATTGATTGCAAAATCAAACTATCAATACAATCAGCTATAGTCTGAGCTACTATCGTTAGTTGAACCCTCTATCACTTTCATCAAAGAATCGTAATAAAAATTGTTTACAAGTATCTCTCTACACTAGTTGTAACAGAATTTTGAGATGACATGTTTAAGTTTGTTCCCAGTAATATTTTTAAGCCTCTATTAAAGCAGACAGAAAGTAAAACAGAAATCTCCTTTAGGACCCTTTTTTGCTTTTACTCAGACTGCTCGCCACTTGTGAAGATGCAGAGCAAATTTTATATGGCTCTCCAACTTGCAGGCTCCAGATAAGAGGGAGTTACCTGAACAAATCCAATATTTTCTCACTCATTTCAGCACCAAATCCTATGGTGTTATTACTCATTAGAATCGTCTTGATTCTAATGAATAGTGACACCATAGGGTTTAAAGCAGAAATGAAGATTTCGGTTTTTGAAATATTCCCCCTATCTGGAGCTCAGAATGATGTCAAAACCGTGCAAAAGCATCTCGAGAAATAAGTAAATGCACTAAATGGTGTTTCTATGGGGGGGAGGGATAAACACTAGTAGGGCTGGCTAAATCCTGTATTGCAACCAAAATCGCTATCACAACAGCTATCGATAGTTTGAAACATTATCAAGATATTAACAATTGGGTTCACTATTACAATACTATCACCATAGTTTATCATACATTATACTATTAATATAATTATGAATATGAACCGTAAGGAATGTTTTCTATATTCTAGAAATAGTAGCTTTAAGAAGGCTGAATGTAAAGCAGAATGTGCCTTAAGGAAAATTCTGCTTTACTTTTAACTTGCTTTAGGCAACATCTGTCTTCAATATTGAAAATAAGCTTATAGGGAAAAGGGTTTTGAATATAGATGACCACTTAAAGCAGGTTAAAAGTAAAGCAGAAAGTGCCTTAAGGCACATTCTGCTTTACTTTCAACCTGCTTTAAACTATCATCTGCTAGGACATAGAAAACATTTCTGATGCTACATATTCATGGTTTTATAAGTTGGAACTATTTTCTTCAATGGAGGAATAAATCAAAGGCGTTAAAAAGCGTATTTATGGGGTAATGGGTTAATGGAGTTATTTTGGAATTTCCTTATTCTTACCTTCAGGAATTGGTTTTGCTTCTCCTTGAAGACTCTTCAGCAGCATCTCAGCATCTGAATGCAGACCAAAGGCTGGCTTCTCTGGCTTCTTGAACGACTCGTCACCAGAGGGCACTGATTTCTGATCCTCTCCGTTACTGAGCAGTTGCCCCATTTGGAATGATGAAAATGATGGTGACTGGAGTGGATACGGATGGAATGGTAATTGAGACAAAAACGTCGGGGACAGCATCATTCCCGAGGACAAGGATGAGTGCTGCCCCCTGGTGAGAGACATGTCATCACAGGGAACTCTTGGAAGGATACTGAACCAAGGCTTATTGTCTAATAAGTAGGAATCCGACACAGCCTTTAAATGCTGGCTTGCAAGAACGCCAATGGACAGAACACTTGGGAGAAAATGATTGTTTTGACTAGAACTTGTCTTTTTCTCTAGTATTGAGTCTATACTTATAAAACTGGACTTCTGGTCTGATGAGTGTTTGGTAGAGTGGGCTGGAGGTGGTTGGGGTAAGGATGCATCCCCACTGGCTGATGTAGACATTAATGGTGTATGCTGATTGGCTAATGAAATCATGTGATCTGAGGTACTAGGCAGGGTGAGTGAGGTGGATAAATGAGGTGGGTGAGAGCTGATCTCTGTGGCTTCACTGTTCATTGCATTGTCTATAGACAGACTGCAGAAGTCACTCAGTTTTGTTGACTGGGGAACCTGCAGGAATAAATTGGCACTAGAAACCAGTGGCTTCTCAGCCTCTATTGCACTTGAATTGACTTTAGGAATTTTTAATTCCACATGTTTGGATGAGGATTTAGAACTAATTGCGTTTGCATTTCCTGAGTTAGTTCTTGAATGAGGTTTTTCTTGGTCGGTGTCTTGTAATGGTTTTTCAGGGGTTTCTCTCTCCTTCCAGACATGATCATCCTGTACAACCTTTTCTGAGGCATGGTCTGTTTTTAAATGTTTCTCAGAATTCCCATTTATTTGTTCACTATTTGTTACTTGATCAGAGTCTTCCTTTACACTTTCTACTTTGACAATTTTCTCACTGGCCTCACTAGCAACATTTTGATTTGTATTAATTTCTTCACCACATCTTTTGATACCATTTTCATCTGATTTCCCAATTTCTTTGGATTCAACTTTAATATTTGTTTCCTCTGCTTCTTCTTTTTGTGTGATCTCATCAGAGCTCTTCTTCTTTTGATTTTCATCCAGTATGTCTATTCCTTTCTTCTCTTCAACTTCTTCGAGTAGTGTTACACCTTTCTTTTCTTCTTTCTCTCCAAGCACCTCTATTTTCATGCCTTTCACATCAGCCTTTTCATTTTTGACCTTAGTAATGATCTCAGGATCTCCAGACTCCATCCCTTCTACAAACACGCCTCCCGAGTGAGGTAGAACCCAGTAACGCCTCTTGAACCTATCCTGACCCAGATCTATGGCACGTACATGATGGGATTCGGCAAACACCTTCTCTCGATACTGGGCATGCTGTTTCTGTAGTTTATCCACCAGTTTTTCACACTCTTCAGGTGTTGTTGGATCATCATCTTGCTGTAACCAAAAATACAGAGTTACTGTGGTTATACAGCAGTCCCTCTCTACAACAACACCCAGTTCACCCTGGTTCACCATGTAAAACTTGACCTATAGTGATATAGATTACGACTGGACATGACTCACAATAAACCTCTAGAGTGTAAACAAGAATTTTCTATGATTTGACCTAGTGACCTAGATTTTGACCAGACAAAATCCGTGTTTGATTTGGACCTAGATTCAATGTAGGCAAACTTTCAGACAATATTTCATTCAGATCGAATGAGATTTGTAGCCTCTAGAGGGTTAACACTGTTTTTCTTTGATTTGACGTAGTGACCCAGTTTTTGACCAGACATGACCCATATTTGGACATGACCTAGATATCAATGAGGCAAACATTCAGACCAAGTTGCATTAAAATCCAATGAAATTTGTAGCCTCTAGAGTAATCACAAGGTTTTTCTATAATTTGACCTAGTGACCTAGCTTTTGACCTGACATTACCCACATTCACCCTTGACCTAGATATCAATAAGGCAAACATTTTGACCAAGTTGCATAAAAATCCAATGAGATTTATAGCCTCTAGAGTGTTCACAAGGTTTTTCTAATATTTGACCTAGTGACCTAGTTTTTGACCGGACATGACCCATATTTGAACTTGACCTAGATATTAATTAGGCAAACATTTTGATCACGTTTCATTAAGATCCAATGAGATTTGTAGCCTCTAGAGTGTTCACAAGGTTTTTCTATAATTTGACCTAGTGACCTTGTTTTTGACCGGACATGACCCACATTTGAACTTGACCTAGATTTCATCAAGACAAACATTGTCATCAAGTTTCATGAAGATCGGATGAAATTTGTAGCCGCTAGAGTGTTCCGACCAATTGTGAACGGACGGACAGACAGACAGACAGACAGACAGACGACAGACATCCAGCGATCCTAAAAGCTCACCTTGGCACTTCGTGCCAGGTGAGCTAATAAAACTCTGGGGAAGCAGAAGAGGGGGCATGGAATGTGACAATTTCCGATCCGTCTAAAGACCCCAACCCTCTCTAAACTTCCCCAAACCACTTTTAATACAAGTTTTCCATATTCTAGCAGATGGTAGCTTAAAGCAGGCTGAAAGTAATTTTTTTTCATTATTTTAGCCTGAATTCGCCATTTATAATCTTTAAGTGATTAGATATTAAGGAATTTAAGTAGTTTGGTTTTTAAAGTGATTTGGAGAGGTTGGGAGTGATTTGGGGAGGTTTGGGGTCTTTAGACGGACCTATCAATTTCTGTATGGTGCAGTAATTACAATATAGGCTCTAGTTTTACTACTATGAAGAAAATTCAATAAACCTTCCATAACCCATTACCCCATAAATACAACTTTTTTCACCTCTAATCTATTCTTCCACTGAAGAAAATAGTTCCAATTTATACAGCTATGAATATACAGCATAAGAAATATTCTCTATATTCTAGCAGATGGAAGCCCAAAACAGGCTGAAAGTGGTCACATATCGTCAATACTAGAAACAGGCTATGGGGTAATGGTTTAACCTATTTATCCCTGGATATTGAATTGAACTCTCACTGTATGCTTGCTAAAAGATTTCATTGTAGATATACAAGGGAGATCTAAAGACACTGCAGTGTTTTTCCATGCAGAAAATATTTCATATGATATATAGCAAACCGTGTAGATCCTGATGAGATGCAGAGTAAAGTGGTGCCTCATCAGGGTCTACACTGTATGCCAATGTCCACTGTAGTGGACACTAAGGTTTAAATGTATTTAACAATGTTTCTATACTCTCAATAGCAAATTCATCGTACTTGAACTGTAAATTACCTAGACATTTATCTGATATCACCTAAACAGTACTCCCTCTCTACAAGGACACCCTATGGGAGACAACAATTGGATGCATTGTTCGGAGGGAGTTGTTATAAGGAGGGGAAATTGCATACATTTGCAAACAGCTTGAAAGATCAGACGCCGCATTACGAGGCGTCTGATCTGGACTCAAGCTGTTTGTCACTCGTCATTATGGTTTTTTTCCTGTCAAAATGTCCATAATGTAACTTTGAGAAAAACAGCAAACAACAACTTTAAGTAGACGATATTACAGCAGTAAAGCGTTAGACATACTTGTCCTGTTTAGAGAACAACGGCCAGGGTCGTTGTAAGGAGGGAGTCATTGTTAGTAGGGCCATTGTATGGAGGGAACGCTGTACTTTATTTCAAATACCCCGACTCTTACGTTTTCTTCCTCGGTAAAGGTCTCATCTTCATTACAGCTATTCTCATCTTTCTCTTCTTCATCGTCGCTGGTTTGTTTACTGGTGGTGGTCATCATGCTATCTTCACCGTCCCCACCATTCTCAACAATATTCTTGGGTATGCAACGGTTAAACTTCTTTAAACGCAGTCTCCTCAGTCTATAAGAGAACAAGTAAACCACTCTACATTCAGACACAACAAGACTGTGTTCAATAAACGTTTATGCCCCCGGTGGAATCCTTGACAATATATTCTGAATCTTTTCAAAGTCCAAATTAGGTCAAGGTCAAAATGAAGGTTAGGTGATATGGGTGGATTGGTAGTGGTCAATGGCAACAACTGTATAAGTATTAAAGCATTGTGGTCAGTTACCCCATAAATTCACATTTTTACACTTTTTTTAATTTATTTCTCCTCTGAAAAAAAATATTCAAATATATATACCGTAGTCATGAACATGTACCATAAGAAATGTTTTCTATATCCTAGCAGAGTGTAGCTTAAAGCAGGCTGAAAGTAAAGCAGAATGCGCCTTCAGGCACATTCTGCTTTACTTTCAACCTGCTTTAAGTGGTAGACTGTCTTCAAATCTTGACACAGGCTATGGGTAAATGGGTTAAAATTCCTCTGCATACCTTCTGAGTTTTCCTTCCACCACCCACTTATCGCGGCGTATATCTCCCATGTGGTCTAGATGGTTTTCAATCTCAGTGATGATGTTTTTCCCACAATTCAGTTCATTACACAGGAAGGCTAATATTGCTGCTCTCTGGACAACTGTACACGCCTCTATAGGACTGCTCCGCAGATACTCGCTCAGCTGTAACATAATGGACAATGCTGATAATGGCACTCTGAATACCGCAGTGATAATTTTAGAAATCAGATGAATGAGTCCTCAGGATGCACATTCTGTAAAACAATGAGTCCTTGAGACAAACATTGAGTCCTTGACGTGAAAAATTAACTCAATATCCCACAACTTATTCTAGTTTGGAAGGCAGGTGACCACTAAGTCTTACAGCTGGTTGAAAGTAAAGCAGAATGTCCCATAAGGTACATTCTGCTTTACTTTCAACCTGCTTTAAGCCCTTATCTGCTAGGATATAGAAAGTATTTCTGATGTTGCATATTATGTAACTGGAACTATTCACTTCAGTGGATTCTAAGAATACATTAAAGGTATAAAATTGTGTAATGTGGAGTAATGGGTTAATAAAGGTCAGAAAAGCTATGGGTCCATGGGACTCACAACTTTTGAAATAATGAGTCCATGGCAAATTTAATGAGTATAGGACTCAGGATGCATATGTAAAATTATAACTGGAATACCTGACAAATTTCTTGGTCCCAAACATAGATTCTACTTGCTCAGCTATCCCTCAACAAAGAAATGTACATGTGAAGAGCACATAAGACTGGTGGTTGCTTAATGCAGGACAATCTGTCTCAAATGACCGTCATTATGCTTCACTTTTAGCCTGCTTTAAGCTTTCATCCCTAGGATATAGGAAATATTTCTAATTTTGTATAATAAAGACTGTATAAAATGGAACAATGGAGGAATAAATTAAATCATGTATCCCCCCTTTGACCTTGAACTGACCTTGACCTCAAAAGAAAATAGAGGTCATATATGCATCATGACTAATCTCCCTATTAAGCAAGAGAACTGTAGGTTGAAGAAATGGTGAGTTATTGATAGGAAACCATTTTGTCTACCGAACAACATGTGCCAAACAATATACCCCTGCTTCTTTCAAAGGGGGCATAAAAGGGGGATATTTATGTGGTTAAGAACTAGCATACCTCTGTTTCTCCTCCATTTCTCACAACCATAAATACTCTGAGAACCTCGGACAGGATGGCGTCCGTCACCTCAATGTCTACAATCTTCTGGCCTAGCTTCGTCACAGCCTGTGAAACACACAAAATGTTAAACCCTTCAATCCATAGCCTGTTTCTAGTTTTGAAAATAGGTGACCACTTAACCCTTTACCTGATAGCCTATTCCTATTAGAATATAGGTGACTACTTAAAACAGGTTGAAAGTAAAGCAGAATGCGCCTTAAGGCGCATTCTGCTTTACTTTCAGCCTGCTTTAAGCTACCATGTGCTTGAATATAGAAAATTTTCCTTATAATATATATTCATGACTGATTAAATTGGAACTATTTTCTTCAGCGGAGGAATAAATCACATTCGCTAAAAGGCGCTTCTATTGGGGGAAAGGGTTAAGCCATCACCCCATAAATATACCTTTTTACACCTTTACTTTATTTCTCAACTGAAGAAAAAAGTTCCTCTTTATGCAGTTATGAATATGTTCCATAAAATATATTTTCTATAAACTAGAAAATTGTAGCTTAAAGGGACTCGCAACCGGATGGTGTACTTGTCAAAATAAAATAAAATACTCAAATAAAAGCAAATTTGTGGCATTATTTGGCTTCTGACATAAAAAAATATGATCAGTCCAAAAACAGTCTCAAGAATCGTCACCGAATCTTAGATTTTTAGATATTTTCCATCGTTTTTCTATACCGACTAGTAGACGGTATAGTTGTTGTTGTTGCTTCTCTACACGGGCTCAGACATAAACACGAGCCGAATTACGAAGTTGTATGCACTTTCGATGGCTACACATTGAAATATGTTAAATCGATCCGAGATAAACGGATAGTTTCCATGGTCCATTGGTCTAAGCGGTTTCCCCTATTTTGCCTTCTGTCCGCCAATGCCGGGCCCCGGGTTCGAATCCCACCAGAGACCAATATTTTTTTTTATTGAAATACATTTTTTTAAACAGAATTTCTTATCCTAAACTAATTCTTTACCTTTTATATAAGCGTTTGACACATATTTACAAATTACTATTTTTAATGCACCATCTCGTCGCCTTAGTCTTATAGTGCTCTATCTACATTTTTGCCAAAAATGAGATATTTATATCACTGGATTCGTCTCACAGAGATCTATCTCCTGGTGCTTGTATTTTATTGATTGGGGGTCTAATTATAGAGTTACCGCCTCACACCTTGCGCTATCTCCATGTTTCGTAGACACTTTTGTGTGTTATACTAAGCTATGTCCTGGAGTTGCAGCACTATAATACTTAATTTATAATCCTTAGAAGTATTACCCAATCACGTTTCAGGCATTAAGCACGTGACAGTTATGTTTACAATAACATTTTGCGGTATCTCCATATGGGATACATATTTGTAATATTACACTGAGCTATCTCCAAACTAAAAAGTTGATCCACAGCTTCAGTGTCACAACATGTCAGGTATAATAAATGAAGAATACAGGCATAACCGTAAATGTGATCAGAGCATACAGATTTTTACTTGATAAGACTCTATTTCCAGATATTTTCAGATAGCTCAGTATAATACTGACAAAAAATAAAATATTTTTTGAATTTTGAGCTATCTCCAAAATTAAAATTTAAATTATGAAAAAACTATTAGATGAATGAGGCTGTTATTGTGTTTGGTTATAGAAATGTGCAAGGTCTTACATATGTTTTTTAATTTAAAAAAAAAAGACGAAGAATTAATGATATAACACACTTTGAATGTTGGAAGGCGTTTTTCTCTAAACTGTAAAAATGTAGATAGCTCATTATAAGAATAAGGCGACGATCTGGTTGCGAGTCGCTTTAAGGCAGGCTGAAGTTCAGCAGAATGCGCCTTAAGGAGCATTATTCTTTACTTTCAACCCGCTTTAAGTGGCCACCTATTTTCAATACTAGAAAAAGCTAGGCTATGGGGTTATGGGTTGAAAGCAAAGCTGAATGCCCCTTAAGGAGCATAATGCTTTACTTTCAGTCTGCTTTAAGCTACCATCTGCTAGAATATAGAAATTATTTCTTATAATACATATTTATGACTGTATTAATTGGAACTATTTTCTTCAGTGGAGTAAAAAAAAGAGTGTAAAAATGTGTATACTCCTTTACATTAAGCTCTATAACCTGTCTTTAAAGCCAGATGCCTCTTCAAAGAGTGGCCACTTTACATAAGTTTGACTGTTCATTGCCACAGGTTGGCTATATGGTGGATTTCTGCTTTACTTTCAGCCTGCTTTAACACCCTTTAAACAACCATATTTGAACTAAACACTAAACCAAAGCTTTGAGATCTTAAAATCGTTGACAAATCAACCGACTGCCCAATATAATTTTACCTGGTAAGTGAAATGATTTGCAAGCCAGTTACAAAGCTGATATTAGCTATACAGTACACCCTCTCTATTACGAACAGGAATTTGTTTTAACTATACTTTGCTTAAGGCAGGTACCTGCTTACAGCAAAGTGAAAGTAAAACAGAAAGCTCCTTGCTTTAACTCTTTCCTCCCTGAAACTTTAAATGGAAAATTCCAGTTTCCATTTTAGTCTAGTCCATTTCTAACTTTTAAGGTATGTTTTTGTCAATGATTGGCATTATAACAAACAGTGAAGACCCTGATCAGAGGGCTCCTTTCGGAGCCCTCTGATCTGGGTCTTCACTGTTTGCATAGGACAAGAGTACGATACACATGTTCACTGTTTGAAAATAACGCCTATATGCGGGACTAGGGTTCAAAGGGTTAAGCTGTCACTGGTCTTTATAATTATAACCAATAAGCCTTATTTTTATTGGTCAGAATAGAGAGGTTTTACTGTACAAAGAGGTTGGTGGAAAAACTGTTCCTTAAATATGTCTGATGGAGTTTTCTGCTTCATCGTGCTTTAACCCATTACCCAATAGCATGTTTCTGGTATTGGAGATAGGTGACCACTTAAAGCGGGTTGAAAGTAAATCAGAATGCGCCCTTAAGGCACATTCTGCTTTACTTTCAGCCTGCTTTAAGTTGTCACCTACTAGGATATAAGAAAAATTTCTTATGATACATATGCATGACTGTATAGAGTGGATCTTTTTACTTAAGTGAAGGAATGAAAAAGAAGCGTAAAAAGGTGTATGTATGGGGTAATGGGTTAACCCATTACCCAATAAATACCCCTTTTTTACGCCTTTTATATATTCATCCACTGAGGAAAATAGTTACATTTTGTAAAGTATTGAATGTGGAATAGAGCAAATGCGGGTATTATCAGCATGCGGGTATTATCGGCACTCCCAGACAGCATCTAGTATTTCGCTCACATACAAATACATGACTACGTCATCCGAGCTTTTAGATGTGGTTATGACGTCACTTTTATGTTGTAGAAGATTTACAGTACACTGCGGCCTTGTTTAATCTTTAATGTGTTCTTTTTTTTGTATGACCTCATATTTCAGATTGTAAAATAATGTATCTTATCAACTGTGTTAAGCTTGGTCCGATGAAAACACGTGCATATGTTTGCTTCAAAAGTTACTTGCAGAGTCACTCCAGTTTCACACCTACTTAAGTCTGTGCTCTTTACATGAGAAATGATCAGAAATAATGAAAAACAAAGGGAATGGAGGGAATGTAAAGGTGCCGACAATTACAGTCAATATTTGTAACAGTAGTCTATTATCGGCACCCTCTGCTGGTGATCGGACACCATGCAACATTATTCCGGTAAGAGGTAATCAGCGCCTTTTCAGGATCCAACTGTCTCTTACCTCGGTTAATCCTTGTAAAAACAGTGTGCTTGACCGTGCGTGCAATTAGCAATGTTGTCAATTTACCAGTGCTGGGAGATAAACAATTATACTTTATAAACATTTTCCATACCCAACCCTATTTACCTACTGTATTAAGTTAGGGAACTGCCACATTAAGAGTAATCCCTGAATACACGTGTCATGATTTATGCCGAACATGTAATAATAAACGCAGAATCAAACTGTTGAACAAGTGTCTGGCTGGTGTGTTCTGATCATTTCCCTGGTTATATACCACAAGGGCATTGGACAAAAAAAGGAATTCAGCACCGTAATATAGCCTATAGCATTATACATGTACTGTATTTTTTTGTTTGTTTCATGTCCTTGTGGGATTTAGTTATGAACAGATGGTCTAATTTCGTTTACACAAAAGGATGTCGGTCAGATCAAAGGATTTAGGAATGGTGAGACCGTCTTCAAGCCTAGTGACGAGTCCCCATGGCAGTGTAGCTGCAATTTTTGTGTAAGATATATATATGGATATATATCTATAGCCAGAGCTATACTATTGAATACTAAGTAAATTATGAAATGGGCGGGGCTCCTCAATTCTGCTGTGATGTTTTTGTCACCTCGTGCGTAAAAAGTGTCTGTGATAATGTGCGTTTGTTAAGTATGTATATATGAGAGGATAATAATTGGATGCTATTAGAGGCGAAAATTCAAGGTGATTATCTGTTATATTTTATTTGCAACAGTTTACTTCTTTTTACTGCAAGCTTTATAATCAAACTTTCAGCAGCATTGGAAAGCATCAGTAGTTAAAAGATGCCGAAGATTCGTTTTGATGTTCGGCCATATTGGCATGAGGGGAAGCAATACTTCATTAAGGATAAAAACAAAATTACTATTTCTATGAGTATGGACACCTACTAAAATAATTTGAAATAATTTATGTAGTCTGACAGAAATAAATAAAATTATAGTAAATAGAGTAAATACGGTATATAGTATATAGTATTCACCGATACAGGTATTGGAAATTTCACTGGTATTCCGGTAGTATTCCGGTATTTTGAAGGGTCGTGTGAGCACAGATGTAAGTAAAGTAATTTTTTGAAGTGCCGATAATAGCCTCAAGGTGCCGAAAATACCCTCCAAAGGGTACTAAGTCCATCCTTTCATAATAGTAGTTATTTAAGTAGTTGCAAAGTTTCTATTATAAAAGAATTAACCAATGAAAATATTTGTTACATATGACAATGACGAATTTAGCGTTAAATAAAGTGAAAGGGGGGATTTCATTGGTTGGTTTTTAAGGTGCCGATAATACCCGCATGTGCTCTATATTAATAAATATTTTCTATATCCTAAATCAATCGGGTCTGGTCCTAGTGGCCGATGGTAGCTTAAAGCAGGTTGAAAGTAAAGCAGAATGTGCCTTAAGGCACATTCTGCTTTACTTTCAACCTGCTTTAAGTGGTCACCTATCTTCAATACTAAAGACAAGCTATGGGGTAATGGGTTAAAACTAGAAACAGGCTATGGGGTAATGGGTTAAAACTAGAAACAGGCTATGGGGGTAATGGGTTAAAACTAGAAACAGGCTATGGGGTAATGGGTTAAAACTAGAAACAGGCTATGGGGTAATGGGTTAGAACTAGAAACAGGCGATGGGGTATTGGGTTAAAACTAGAAACAAGAAATCACTGTACCTCTTTAGGATTTGGTACTCCTGGGTCATCTAGAGCATAGCGTAGAAGATGTGTAACCAGGGAGATATACTCCTCCCCGTCCTCTTCAGTCTTACTTAGCACGGCATCCTGGAGACCCTTCAGTGTGGGCAAAGACGAGGCATCTGTAATAGGGGGATACAGTAAAACCCCTAAATTGTGTTTAATTATTTAAGAAATTAACCAGGGCTCCAGATAAGGGGGGTATTTCAAAAATTAAAATCTTTATTTCTGTTTTAAACCCTATGGTGTCACTACTCATTAGAATCGTCTCGAAGAGATGATTCTAATGAGTAGTAACACAATAGGATTTGATGCTAAAATAAGACAGAAAATGTTGGATTTGTGCAGTTTACTCCCTCTTATCTGGAGCCCTGATGAACAGAACTTTTTCGGTGTTTAAGCGAAATAAACGACAGAAAATGATTAGTAAATTCTATGAATTGTGTATTAAACGCCAAAAAAAATCAGTTCATTTCTGATATTTACTTTATGTTTGCTGTAATTTCTAATATTAAATGAACATTTTATTAGTATGCATGTATGTTTAATTCATATTAGATATTTGGTAACATGAATGATGTGTACCCTGAAAGAAACAGCCATTACTGCCATTACTAAGGGAACGCACAACATGATTCGTGGATAGCAGACCCATAAGCCCCGCCTCCACTGCGAGGATATTCACAAGTCCCGTCCCTAGAAAAATTGTGTTTAAACAAAATAAACATCACTTTGTTCAATAGAATTGAATGGAGCGAATGTAAATATTAGGTGTTTATGACAGGTGACTGCTTAAAGCAAGGTGAACGTAAAACAGATAGCTCCTGTCTTTTATGCAGTCAAATAGCCTTCTTTTTCGTGGTCGTAATAGAGTGGTTTTACTTTAATTAGGATCAAAGTTCAACCGCAACACACTCATCACTATATCACATGCTTGCTTTTATAGAGATTGTTTTAACCCATTACCCCATAGCCTATTTCTAGTTTTGAAAATAGATGACCACTAAAAGCAGCTTGAAAGTAAAGCAGAATGCGCCTTAAGGCACATTCTGCTTTTCTTTCAGCCTGCTTTAAGCTACGAGCTGCTAGAATATAGAAAATATTTCTAATGTAAAATTTTCACAACTGTATTAATTGGAACTATTTTCTTCAGGAGGGATAAATAAGAGACGTAAAAAGACATATTTATTGGGTAAGGGGTTAATATGATACAAGGAACTCATCTGAAGAGTTTTGATCTGAAAAAGTTTAACTCTGCTTTTGGAAAGATTTGCAGGTTGTATGAGTTTTTTTTTTTTTAACAAATAAGCCCTTAAAATTACGATCAAATCAAATATAACGCTAGGAGCATATTTCGAAACTTAAAAGCAGAGTCTGAGGTCAAGGTCACAGAAGTCAAAATTTTCGCATGAATAAAAGGTCTTGTTTAAAGGTATGTGTACTGCACATGACATGGCTCTTATATGTTTGCTTTAATTATGTTTTGCCATGTTATGTACACTTTTTACAGACATAAATATATCTATCTATCTATGACAAAGTTGATTTTCTATAACTGTTGCTGGGAAAGAATAATGTATGTCGCCTGTTTACAGGGCTGCCATTAGTTGACATGAAAAATCCTAAGATTTCCAAATTTGCATTTTTCAAGTGCGATTTTACTAATCGTACCTTTACTCTATAGCCTTTTTCTTGTTTTGTTGACATGCAACTACTTAAAGCAGGCTGTAAGTAAAGCAGAATGCGCCTTACGGCGCATTCTGCTTTACTTTCAGCCTGCTTTAAGCTACCATGTACTGGGGAAAAATCCGCAGATTTAGGAAAAATCCGGAGAAATGGCAGCCCTGTGTTTATAGCAAGTATGTAGCCCACTAACAGTAACATCACTTACCAAAACCGAGACATTTAGCAAAGTTGTGGAGGAACTCAAGACACATGAGACAGTCAGCAAAAGGCTCCCCATCGAGTAGATTGCTTGGAATTCTGGGTAACTCTGGAAGTGGCTGTAAACATAGACATGCACATTCAAATACAGTGCTCCCTCTCTACAACGACACTCCAAGGGAGACACAGAATATGTGTGTTGTTTGGAGGGAGTCGTTATAGGGACGGAAAATTAAGATTTGGCTTACACTTGCAAACAGCTTGAATCCAGATCGGCGTCTGATCTGGATTCAAGCTGTTTGTCACTCATCATTATATTTATTCTATCAAAATGTCCACTTATATCTAACTTTGACAAAAACAGCAGACAACAAATTTAAGCAGACAGTATTGCAGACACGAAAAGGTTTACTTTCAATCTGATTTAAATAGTCACCTGTTTTCAAAATTAGAAATGGACTATGGGGTAATGGGTTAAATAGATGAGCCATGCCAAGAGAAAACTATGCTTATTGCATTGAGCACCAAGCTATGAGGGCAAAAACTTTAACCTTTGTCCAACATGCTCACGCCAACACCGGGTATAGCATTTATTTAACTCTTTGAACCCTAGTCCCGCATATAGGCATGCTTTTCAAACAGTATACATGTGAATAGTACACTTGTCCTATGCAAACAGTGAAGACCCTGATCAGAGGGCTCCGAAAGGAGCCCTCTGATCAGGGTCTTCACTGTTTGTCACAATGCCAAACAATGACAAAAACAACCCTTAAAAGTCAGATATGGACTAGACTAAAATGGAAACTGGAATTGTCCATTTAAAGTTTCAGGGAGGAGAGAGTTAAGCGCAACTTTACTTCCAACCTGTTTTAAGCTACCAAATGATAGGATATAGAAAATATTTCTCATTATACATATTCATGACTGTATAAAATGGAACTACTAGGTACTTCTATAACGGAAATGGTTATTTTCAGAGCAGGGTAAAGAACAAGGTTTACTACATACACGAGCGTCTCTCAACTCCATGTCCTCTCGTGGTTTCTTTAGTTCCTGAGCTAGCATAAACTCTACTCTTCTCTGTTCCTGTAAAAACAAAAATACAAACATTATAGGCTTTTATAGCTACAACCAACCCAAAGCAAATAAAAAGTAGAGATGATCAACAAAGATACATGTACACTCAAAACAAGCATTAACCCTTTGAACCCTAGTCCCGCATATAGGCGTTCTTTTCAAACAGTGTACATGTGAATAGTACACTTGTCCTGTGCAAACAGTGAAGGCCCAGATCAGAGGGCTCCAAAAGGAGCCCTCTGATCAGGGTCTTCACTGTTTGTCAGTAATGCCAAAATTGACAAAAACTTGTAACTCTTAAAAGCCAGAAATGGACTAGACAAAAATCGAAACTGGAATTGTCCATTTAAAGTTTCAGGGAGGAAAGAGTTAAGTAAGTGTTACATGCAATACTTGCCCCCTGTCATCATCTGTAGTTTTCAAGAAAGTTGGAACTTGAATTGCAACATATTAAGGATATTAAAGACAGTTGGTGGCTGGGAACAGGCTGAGAGTAAAGCAGAAATCTCTTTTTTTGCTTTGCTTTCATCTTGCTTTAAGCAGTCATTTGTCTTAAATAACGGAAACTCTCAACTCATTTAGTGGTTGCAGTAGAGGGGATTTACTGTATTTACTTGATTAGTATAACAAGTTTAACACTAATTTAGCTCTTCAATCGGTGCTAAATTACTTTACCTTGAATTTTAAGAGATGTTGGGAAAACATCATGACCATTGTCTCTACTGTATTTACTATGTTTTGCTATAAGAATTGTATGTAATGTTTTATGCCATAAAACCATTGTATCGTATATTATTTGGTATTTGACATAGAGGCCTCATATACACTATACAGTAAAATCTCTCTATTATGACCACTAAAAAGAAGGCTAATTAATTGTATAAAATACAGATGACAGCTTAAAGTAAGGTGAAAGTTAAACTGAATGTTGGAGCTTTCTGTTTTGCTTTCACCTTGCCTTAAGCAGTCAACTGTCTTAAACACCAAATAATTAACATAATTTAGCGATCATAATAGAGAAGTTTTACTGTATATTCTTTTTATGCTTTCCGATAGTTTACTAGGGAATACTAGTGGATTATCACTTGATAATTTCACTGTTTATTATAAAGTCATGGGATTATCAATAAATAATGTCGTAAGACAGATTCTAAAATACTCAATTATTAATTATTTCTTCATCTAATCCTGTCTTATGACATCTCTTTGGAAACGTCTTGGAAAGATGATTCCAAAGAGATGTCACAAAACAGGATCAGATGGAGAAATAAGATGTATTTCAAAGTTTTGACTTTCCGCTGTTTTTGTCATACGACGTTTCATAAGACGGGTCCCAGAACTATTTCTTAAGTTGGATAGAGTTCAGTCAGTACTTAGTTTTTATTTGAGTTTTGGTTTATCAGGGCTGCCATAATTTGATCATTAAAAATCCTAAGATTTCCAAAGTTTCTGTTTTTTAATCAAGATTACTTAAAGCAGGTTTAAAGTGAAGCAGAATGTGCCTAAAGGCACATTCTGCTTTACTTTCAGCCTGCTTTAAGCCATCATCTGCTAGGATAAATGTCCGAAGATTTTGGAAAAATCCAGAGAAATGGCAGCCCTGGTTTATTGTTTCTATAGTAACCGTAACTTCCTACCTCTTTTCTTTCTCTGCTCAGTCGTTTTTCTGCTATTTTCTCCTCTCTCTGTCGTTCTCGATCCTTCAAAAGGGGAAAAACAAATACATGTATGCATAGAAAAAGAAATATTAAAATGACGAGGTCTATATCAAGTTAATATTAACCATCAAAACTACATTCTTACTTATAAATTAACCCTTTACTCCATATACACTCATATTTACACATTTAATTTATTCCTCCACTGAAGAAAATAGTTTCAATTTATATTCTAGCTGATGGTTGCTGAAAGCTTTAACTGGTCACCTGTCTTCAACTTTAGAAACAGGCTATGGAGTAAAGGGTTATCAGTGGGGTTTAAAATCATCACAAGATATAGACCTACCTCTTGTTTCTTCCTCTGCTCCAGGGCCTTCAGCAGAAGCATGTGCTGTCTTCTTCTCTCCTGTTCCTGTATGTGGTATGTAAAAAAATACTTCTTTCATCATTCTGTTAAACTTACGTGCAAACAATTATCACTCAATTAAACCTATCAATACATGTACTGTATATAACTAAGGTGCAATCAACTTCACTCAATTAAACCTATCAATACATTTATATATAGTATCCAAAACCAGACATGAGGAAAAATCATGTGGTGTCTTAACTCTTTCCTCCCTGAAACTTTAAATCGAAAATTCCAATTTCCATTTTAGTCAAGTCCATTTATGACTTTTAAGGGTTGTTTTTGTCAATGTTTGGCATAATGACAAACAGTGAAGATCCTGATCAGAGGGCTCCTTTCGGAGCCCTCTGATCTGGGTCTTCACTGTTTGAACAGGACAATTGTAAAACTCACATGTATACTGTTTGAAAATGACGCCTATATGTGGAACTAGGGTTCAAAGGGTTAATCCATTACCCCATAAATACGCCCTTTTGCACCTTTAATATATTCACTCACTGAAAAACATAGTTCCACTTTATACAATGATTAATATGTCTGGTAAGAAATATTTTCTATACTCTAGTAGATGGTAGCTTAAAGCAGACTGAAAGTAAAGCAGAATGCACTCTCAGGTGCATTCTGCTTTACTTTCAACTTGCTTTAAATGGTCAAATGTCTTCAAAACTAGAAACAGGCTATGGGGTAAAGGGTTTACCACATAGCCTGTTTCTAGTTTTCAAGGCAGGTGATCACTTAAAGCAGTTTGAAAGTAAAGCAGAATGTGCCTTAAGACAACATTTCTGCTTGACATTTCTGCCTGTTTTAAGCAGTCACAGGTCTTCAGCAATGCTAACAAGCTTAATTAATAATGAGAGAAAAGTTTAAAGTGTTTTATAACATTCACCTGCTCCGGTGTATGGTATTATTATTATTATTATTATTATACCCGATTTATATAGCGCTCTTTTCACACAGGAGTTGTGCGTTCAAAAGCGCTTCACATGAAGAAAACAATATTCTTTCCCCATAAACACATTCAAGCTAATATTATTATTTCCAATGCGAACAGTTTGGAGCCAGAGCAAATGCCACTCAGATTAAAATATATTGCGAGAAATTTAAAAAAGCTGTAATTTTTCTACATTTTAGTGCATTGCGTTTTGTATGCGTTTAAACGAGAAAGAATAGCGTCTTCTCCACTCTAATAAGGGTGGGTGGGGTAATACTTACATAGCTTACCTGCTTCAACCTTATTTGCTCTTTTATCATATTGGCTTGCTGTATTTTCAACTCTCTTTCCTGAAATAACATGAAACATTTCAAATCATTAACCCATTCGTGCCCAGTGGATTCTTCCATGCTTTATATATATTGGATTAGTCCATTTTTTATCTAAGGGATGCCTGGTCTAAATTTTCATTTTCGTTTTGTTTTATATTGAAATTCCTATCAGCAAACAGTGTAGACTCTGATCAGACGCCGCAAAATGCGGCGTCTGATCAGAGTCTACACTGTTTGCCTATGTCCCATATATGGGATCGTGGGCACTAATGGGTTAAATTGTACAAGTATTTTCAAATTGTCTGGAATTAATCAGGGAGCAATATAGTTTGAAAATATGATTCATCCTTATAAATAAGTATGAATCACCAGAGTTAAACCTGTGTTAACCCATTACCCAATAAATATGCCTTAAACCCTTTCACTACCAAATTTTCCCTAAGTTTTTTAACCCTTCACTGTTTCATTGTCGTCTGCTTCAGTTTTGTTGTTTGCAAGATCCGTTTCAAAGTAAGATTTAATGTTGTATGACTTAAAACATATTGAAATGAGTGTCAAACAGTTTAGATCCTTATCAGACGCCGCAATACGAGACGTCTGATCAGGGTCTTAACTGTTTGCAAGCACGCTTTTAAGCCCCATTTAGAGTAAAAGGGTTAAACGTCTTTAAGTTATTCCTCTACTGGGGAAAACTGCTTCACTTTATACATAAATGAATATACACCATCAGAAATAGTTTCCATGCTCTAGCAGATGGTAGCTTAAAGCAGGCTGAAAGTAAAGCAGAATGCACCTTAAGGCGCATTCTGCTTTACTTTCAACCTGCTTTAATCGATAGCCTGTTTCTAGTATTGAAGATAATTAAGTGAAGATAAGAATGTGCTTTACTTTCAGCCTGCATTAAGCTTCCATCTGCTAGGATATAGGAACTATTTTTTATTTTGTGCATTTATTACAGTATAAAATGGAATTATTTTCTTCAATCAAGGAATGAATTAAATGCGTAAAAGTGTGTAACTAAGGAGTAATGGATTAAACAACTATTATCAAGCATAGTTATGTCTTAACCCTTTTTCCAGAGAATAAAATTCAAGATAAACAATAACAAACAGTGCTAAATAGTTGCTATGTTGAAATATTCAAACAACAAACAAAACTAAACAGTGCTATAATCAACAACAATTGTGCCATCATAAGCAAAACAAAATATCCATAACTCACTGGGGGCTAACTAGGTATTACGATGAAATGTATTGCTACGACAACTTATATGGGTATTATAACAAATTTGTATTGCTACAAAGGCAACTTTGTTTTCGTAGACAAACATTTCTCACTGTATACATTGACTTCGTAGCAATACAAATCTATTATAATACCCATATAGGTTGTCGTAGCAATACATTTTGATGATAATACGTAGTTGGCTCCTGTGATAAATACTTCTTATGGTATAGAGTGGATCAAGAAAAGCCCTAAGTTTATATTGTTCAGCATTTACCCTTCTCCTGATGAATATTTAACCCTTCGCCCAATAGAAGCGCCTTTTAGCGGATATGATTTATTCCTCCGCTGAAGAAAATAGTTTTTAATCAATAATGAATATGTATTATCGGGAATATTATCTATATTATAGCACATGATAGCTTAAAGCAGGCTGAAAGTAAAGCAGAATGCGCCCTCAGGCGCATTCTGCTTTACTTTCAACCTGCTTTACGTAGTCACCTATCTTAAGTACTAGAAATAGGCTATCAGGTAAAGGGTTAAGAATTAAACTGAAGTTTTTAGTAAAATTGGGCATAAGGCCTGTACTTGAATATTTGTCTGTGTATAAATTCTTAATAAATTTTAAGTACAAAGGGGCATAATGTGTTAAATATTTGTGACAAGAGTCATAGGCCTTGTGTCTGTCATGCAGGCTGTGATGAGGAGAAAATAATTATAACTTTCAATCAAACCCAATAAGAAATAAGGCAGATTTATAACTTTCATTGAAAATAAAATTGACAGTAAAATGCATGTTGTTAAAAGGAGAATAACTGTTGAATTATTAAATATAGAGTTATTGGACTTGAGAATCATTCTGGCATGCACATGCATTTGATACGGCTTGGAAAGACAGGAATCTCTGCTATGTATGCTTTCTTATGTGGCAGAGACATCTTGTATTTGAGCATTTTCTCACATAGTCATCAGTTATTATCCATAGAATAGGATACTATATACACTTTTTCGTTTGCTGTTTGTACTTAAAGTTACATATTGACATTTTAACAGAAGATAAAGATGAGTGACAAACAGTTTGAACCCAGATCAGACGCCACTTTACCCGGCATCTGATCTGGGTTCAAATTGTTTGCAAATGTAAGCCAAGTCATGCTCAGCACTCTATGGGTATCACTTTCCCCTCCCTATAACAACCTCCTCCAAACAACACACTCAATATTTGTCTCCCATATGGTGTTGTTGTAGAGAGGGAGCATTGTATCTAGTTACCTAAGTGATGCAGCATTTATGTTACAGAAAATAGTAGCTATTAACCCATTACCTCTTAGCCTATTTCTAGCTTTGAAAACAGGTGACCACTTAAAGCAGGTTGAAAGTAAAGCAGAATGTGCCTTAAGGCTTTACTTTCAGCCTGCTTTAAGCTACCATCTGCAAGGATATAGAAAATATTTCTTCTGATACATATTCTTGGCTGTATAAATTGGAACTATTTTCTTCAATGGAGGAATAAATAGAGGCGTAAAAAGGCGTTTTTAAGGGGTAATGGGTTAAGTAGGCTGAAAGTCGAGCCAAATGTGCCTTAAGCCATACTCTGCTTCACTTTTAACCTGCTTTAATAAGTGATTATCTTTCTTCAAAATTAGAAACAGTCTATGGAGTAAAAGGTTAAAACAGGTGATAGCTCTTAAAGAAGCTTTCTGCATTATGTTTTTTCTGCATTAAGCAGTTCTCTGCTGATAAAGATCTCCATTTATCCTTAACCCATTCCCCCATAAATACGCCTTTTTACACCTTTTATTTATTCCTGAACTCAAGAAAATAGTTCAAATTTATACAGTCATGATTTGTATTGTAAGAAATATTTTCTATTTTCTAGCAGATGGAAGGTTAAGGCAGGCTGAAAGTAAAGCAGAATACACCTAAAGGCGCATTCTGCTTTACTTTCAACCTGCTTTAAGTGGTCATTTTTCTTCAAAACTAGAAACTGGCTAATGGGTAATGGGTCAATTGTTGGTGTAGGAGTAATAGTACTGTATGTTTAACTAAAGGAGTTTGAATTATTCAACTCAATAGTAAAGATACCAGTGGTAATTTTGCCTGTGCATCCTGAGTCCTATACTCATTAAATTTGCCAGGGACTCATTATTCACAAAGTTGCGAGTCCCAGAAAAGCCTTTATTAACCTATTACTCATGAGCAAATAGTAGCTTAAAGCAGGTTGAAAGTGAAGCAGAATGTGCCTTAAGGCACATTCTGCTTTACTTTCAACCTGCTTTAAGTGGTCACCTGTCTTCAAAACTAGAAATAAATGATGGGATATTCCCGGCTGTACTTTTTCCTAGGTTTTATGGAAAAAAAAACATGGAAAAAACCTCAGAGTATTCGGACGGTCATATTACAAAAACCTTGGAAAAAAAGACGAGAAAACCTTAGAAAATACAAGACCTTGGTTTTTACATGGTTTGACAAAATACCTCGGAAAAGTTTACGAGGAATCCTTGTAAAATATTTAATTTCCAAGGTTTTCTCCTAAAAACCACGGAAACAAAAATCCTCGGAAAATTTTATGAGGAATCCTTGTAAAATATTTACTCTGTTATTTCCGTGGTTTTTTCCTAAAAACCACGGAAATGTTAGAACCATTTTACGTGGTTTCGACAAAATACCATGGAAAAGTATACGAGGAATAGTTAACTACTAGTGGGTGGGGTACCACATGCTTTTGTTTGTATCATGTAAATATCCAAAATATATTATGATCATGATAAAATTGTATTTATGTAAGTTATGTAACTTATCATGAATCTTTTGTCAGGAGTCTGAACTGGTTTGGAGTCTTTAATTTTTGCCACATTCACATTTTAAAGTATAGATAAACAGACAACTTAAATCTCTGACCTCTGATTGTTGTGAGCTGGTGTCCTGGGTTTGTATAATATTCACTGTTTTGTGAAACTTACAATTGTAGCAAATATTACTTATATTCTGTCTGTCACACTTTTTGTCAAGAAGATATCTCCATGTTTATAATTCACTAAGTTGTACTTCCAAGGTTTTTCCGTGCTTGAAAATGTCTAAGTACAATTTTTACGAGGTGCAAATTGTTTAAGTTATTATTTTACAAGGATTTTCCGTGCTAAAAAATGGTTAAGTTCTTATTTCCGAGATTGTTCCGTGTTTATTTTTGCCAAAGTCCAATTTTTCCAAGCTTTTGCCAAGGTTTTAAGAGTTTCCAAGGTTTTTTCTTGATATTTACGTGGTTTTTTTGTTCATAAGCATGCATAAACCTTGGAAATTTTGGTGACTAAACAAAAACCTTGGAAATTGTTACGAATAACCATGGAACTTTTAGAATTCCATGTAAATTCCACGTAAATTATTCATATTTCATGGAAATTTTACAGTGAACCTTGGAAAAAGTACAGCCGGGTTGTGTTAATTTTTCACCTCAAGGACTCAATGTTTGTCTCAAGGACTCATTGCTTTACAGAATGTGCATCCCGAGGACTCATTCATCTGATTTCTAAAATTATCACTGAGATTACCCTCACTTAACCCTTAGCCTGCCACTCACGACTTTAGCTCCATATGCAAACAGCTTGGATCCGGATGAGACGCCGAGTAACTCGGCGTCTCATCCGGATCCAAGCTGTTTGACACTCGGACAACATTTTCAGCAATTTTGGGCAACTTTGAAGCACTTTGAAACTTGAAGCAGACGAGAAATATAGCAGACGACAATTTATTTGGCGGGCTAAGGGTTAATTCAACTGTACTGGTGAGAGGCCCCAGTTGCATTTCACTCTTTGCATGCTCAGTTTTGCTGTTCGTTTTTTTTGCCTGCAACAATTGTCATCTGCTACTGTTCTAAAAGCAGATTTCCCAAATTTCTTTGTTAAAATGGGTCAGTGTAAAAAAGTTTGGATCTTGATGAGACGCCGCATTTACACACCATCCCATCAGGGTCCAAACTGTTTGCATAGATGATTACGATTCTGCTGCTATAGCATGCTGAGAGTTAAAACTTAGACCTTAGATACATAATTATGTGACTCAACAAAACTCCAAACTCTTCACATGTCAGAGGTGAAACATGTAAATACAGGTGATGGCTTTATACCTAGCTTGTCCCATTCTTATACATGTACAGTGTTCACTCATGTACATGTAGATGGTTTTTGAAAGCAGGTTTTTAAAAATATGAAGGAACAAGGGTGAGGTCATTTCAGAGGGGGGGGGGGGGGATTTAGTGCAGTGTTTTATGGCTTTAAAGAGAAGCTTTCTATTTTACTTTCAATCTGCTTTAGGCAGCCATTTGTCGCCAAGTATGTACAGTTTAGTTAACCCTTTCCCCCATAAATACATCTTTGTAGGCCTTTAATTAATTCCTCCACTGAAGAAAACAGTTCCAATTTATACTGTCACAAATAAAAATCATAAGAAATATTTTTCTATATTCTAGCAGATAATCGCTTAAAGCAGGCTGAAAGTTAAGTAGAATACACCTTAAGGCACATTCTGCTTTACTTTCAACCTGCTTAAAGTGGTCACATATATTCAAAACTAGAAACAGGCTATGGAGTAATTGGTTAATCAAGACGTTTTATGAAAAAAGGAATTTCTTTGCTAGAGTCACTATGAGTTCATTCTCTGCTAGGGAGATTAACTCTTATCATTTCTAATTATGAAGACAAGTGACCACTTAAAGCAGGTTGAAAGTAATGCAGAATGCACCTTAAGGCACATTCTGCTTTACTTTCAGCCTCCTATAAGCCTGCTAGGATACAGACAATATTCTTATGGTATACGTTTAAAATTTGAACCATTTTCTTCCGTTGAGGAGTAAATTAAATATTGGTGAAAGGCACTTCTATTAGGGAAAGGGTTAATAGAAAATGTTCCTTTCAAATGTTCAATTATATGTTTATTTGTATTATACAGTAAGGCCTCTCTATATGCAACAAGTGACTGCTTGGAGTGGGATGACAGTAAAACAGAGAGCTCCGCTAGGATTTTTCTGTTTTGCTAGTTTCTGTCTTTTTGTAGTAAAAACTTACTAAAAAAAACTCTTACCATGCAGACATACACTACAGTGATTACCTTTGCAGTTTGGATCCAGATGAGATGCCATGTAATGCAGCCTCTCATCTGGATCAAAACTGTTTGACACTCTGATCCTGGTTTGAAACAACATTTAGACAAATTCTGTTTTTAGACTGATAGCAGGTGACAATAATTGTTGCAGACGAAAAAATTACCCAGCATGCAAAGAGATAAGCAATGAACTGGATTTTCACAAAGGTACGTGTAGTAAAAAACACTGTGTACAAAATAGCAGGGCAGAAATTTAACCCATTACTCCATAGCCTGTAACAGTTTTAAAGTAAAGCAGAATGCGCCATACGACACATGCTATTTACCTTTCAGCCTGCATTAAGCTACAATCTGTTAAAATATAGAAGATATTTCTATGGAAAATATTAATGACTATAAATTGAAACTATTTTCTTCAGTGGCCGAATATATTAAATGGGTAAAAATGTGAATCTATGGAGTAATGGGTTAATGCCTTTGATTTATTTGTCCACTGAAGAAAATAGTTCCAATTTATACTGTCATAAATATGCACCATAAGAAATAGTTTCTATATCCTAGCAGATAGTAGCTTAAAGCAGGCTGAAAGTAAAGCAGAATGCGCCTTAAGGTGCATTCTGCTTTATTTTCAACCTGCTTCAAGTGATTACAGAGCTCCAGATTATGGGGGGTATTTCAAAAAAAAAAAATTTATTTCTGCTTTAAACCCTATGGTGTCACTACTCATTAGAATCACCTCGAAGAGACAATTCTAATGAGTATAACACCATAGGATTTGATGCTAAAATAAGTGAGAAGATGTTTACTCCCTCTTATCTGGAGCCCTGGTGATTACCTTTCTTCAAATTCAGAAACGACCTATGGGGTAATGGGTTAAAAGACTTACAAGGTCTTGGTGCTAATACAGGCAACTGCACAATACAACTGAGAGAAGAAGGTGTGTGACTGTGAATGTTTGTGTTCTAGCAGTTATAGAACAGGTTAAGACATATCTCAACACGATCACAAACCTCGGTCTTTTTCAATTCCGCTACATATCTCCTCTGCCGAGCCTCCTCCTGCTTCCGTCGTTTTTTCTAGGCATGCAGAAATTATATCGTGTTAAAAAACAACTTTCACTACATGTACGAAAAGAAAAGAATGGAAGAAACAGTGAAATGGGACAACACTGCGTTACGCATCAATGTCTAATGGAAATGATGAGCGTCACTGGAAATATGGCATGTTGCAAATAGTGCAGACTAAGAGTACACTGCGTACAGTCTATCTTGTACAGTGCTCCCTCTCTACAACGGCCCTCCCAACAATGACTCCCTCCTTACAACGACCCTTGTTGCAGTTCCCTAAACAGGACAATTATGTCCAACCTATTCAAGACTGCAATATCCTCTGCTTAAAATTGTTGTCTGCTGTTTTTCTCAAAGTTACATAATGGACATTTTGACAGAAAAAAAACTTAATGACGAGTGACAAACAGCTTGAATCCAGATCAGATGCCGCGTTACAAATTCTCCTCCCTATAATGACTCCCTCCGAACAATGCACACAATTTTTGTTTCCCGTTGGGTATTGTTGTAGAGAGTGAGTGCTGTAGTGCAGACTACGAGCACACTGCATACAGTCCTATCTTGTATTGACCTGTTCCCCCATAGCCTGTTCGTTACAACTGTCTACAAAGCACGATTCAAATTAGCAGTCACAGCACAGCATTTGTGCAGACTGAAGGATCTAAGAATTCTAAATATTACTCTTATCTTGCTTGTACAGTAAAACCTCTCTATTACGACCACTAAATTGCCTTAATTATTGGGTGTTTAAGATAGGTGACTGCTTAAAGCGAGATGACAGTAAGAGCTTTCTGTTTTACTGTCACATTGCTTTAATCCTTTCCCCCATACAAGCGCCTTTTAGTGGAAATGATTTATTCTTCCCCTGAAGAAAATAGTTCCAATTTAATCAGTCATGAATATATAGCATAGGGAATATTTTTCTATATTCTAGCACATGGAAGCTTAAAGCAGGCTGAAAGTAAAGCAGAATGCACCTTAAGGCGCATTCTGCTTTTCTTTCAACCTGCTTTAAGTGATCACCTATCTTCAAAACTAGAAACAGGCTATCAGGCCACCTGTCTTTTATACAACCAATTAGCCTGCATGGTAGTAGTCGTAATAGAGACGTTTTACTGTGCATAGAACAAGAGGATTTAGTGGTCGTAATAGTGAAGTTCTACTGTACATATAAACAGAGGGTTTGAATGACAGTATAGCCAATACAGACATATAAAAGCACAAATCAAGAAGGTAAACTTTGACAGGCAGAAGCAAAGATACACACTGTTCACAGACACACACAAATATACACAGACAGACAAGGGACAAAGAAAGGAAACTTGTTGTTTCATGGTCACTCAAAAGTAGCTCAGTTTTAAGCCATTAACACAGGTGGCTGCCTTGTGCAGGACAGAAATAAAGCAGAAAGCTCCTTAACCCTTTCCTCCCTGAAACCTCAAATGGACAATTCTAATTTTCAAATTAGTCTAGTCCATTTTTGACTTTTTAAGGTTGATTTTTACAATATATGTCAAAATAAGATACAGTGTAGATCCTGATCAGAGGGCTCCTATTAGCAGCCCTCTGAGCAGGGTCTACACTGTTTGCATAGGACAAGTGTTCTTCTCACATGTATGCTGTTTGCAAATGATGCGTGACTAGGGTTCAAAGAGTTAAGGAGCTTTAGTTTCATCTATAAATTTTAGAGCTTCTGTTTAGGGAGACTGTACAACACAAGTTTAATAGTGTCACAACCTAAAATCACCAAGTCCTGAAATTCCTGCTTTCAAAGCATGAAACTTTAAGTTTCAATACATAGAAGATAGAATTTTCAGACAGCTGGAGGACTCAGGAACTCAAGACAAGATACAGGTACAGTGGAGAATCTGTTATTCTTTCCCAATAAACGCGTTTACGCTAAAACTATTATTTGCAGTGCAAACAGTTTGGAGCCAGATCAGACGCCGGGTAACCCGGCGTCTGATCAGGCTCCAAACTGTTTGCCACCAAGATAAACATGAATTATCAGAATTGTCAAAAAGTTGTTCTTTTCTACGTTTTAGTGTTTTGCGTTTGCGTACGTTTGCGTTTAAACGGGAAAGAATAACAGATTCTCCACTGTAACTATTGGCACTAAAAGCAACAACACATTGAATAACATCTACACCCAAATACTTCTTTATTCCATTCTTGGTAATTCCTATTTAACCCTTTACTCCACTTTTTTTAACCTTTTACTCCTTAACTCCACTTCTTGTTTCTATTATGGAAGACAGGTGGCCACTTAAAGCAGGTTGGAAGTAAAACACTTTCAGAATGTGCCTTTAAGGTGCATTCTGCTTTACTTTCAGCCTGCTTTAAGCTACCATCTACTAAGATATAGAAAAATAATTCTTGTTGTACATATTAATGACTGAATAAATTGGAATTTTTTTTCTTCAGTGGCGGAATAAATTAAATATGTTCAAATGTGTATCTATGAAGTAAATGGGTTAAAATCTACACTAGCTTGACAAAGTTTTGTTTTTGATACAGCTGTTTTGGTCATCTATGTACTAAATACATATTCATACTCTTTAACTCTATCAACACTGAGTAACCCTTTAACCCATTACCCTATAAATACACCTTTTTACGCCTTAACTGTATCCCTGAACTAAAGAAAATAACTCCATTTTATTCAGTTAAGAATAATCAACATAAGATATTTTTTCCATATTCTAGTAGGTGGTAGCTTAAAGCAGGCTGAAACTAAAGCAGAATGTGCCTTAAGACGCATTCTGCTTTACTTTCAACCTGCTTTAAGTGGTCACCTGTCTTTAAAATTAGAAACAGGATAGGGGGTAATGGGTTAAACACTACTAAACTGCTGACGGCTGAAATTGGCCCATCTCATAAGTGATATTATGTCTTTCTTATATAAAAAGTTGTTGCTTAAAGAAGGCTGAAATTCAAGCAAAAAAGCTTTCTATTTTACTGTCAACCCGTTTTAACCCTATCACTGCCATGATCACAAAAGTACATGTCTAACACAGTCGCTGCCATATCATTGTCTACTTAAGAAATAGTAAATTCATACCAGTGTTTTATCGTGGCAATAAAACACGGGTAGGAGTTGAGATGCATAGTAATTTAATCACGAGGCCGAAGGCAGAGTGATTTAATTACCAGCATCTCAACGACTACCCGTGTTTTATTGCACAATAAGACACTGGTATTAATTTGTTATTTCGATTCTAACACTTCAATTTAACTAGGTTAACCACAATTTGCACCAACGCAATGGTATATTTCTTGGCATACGCATTTTCAAAGCCATATGACGTCACGTTAAGACGTTATAGCGCATTGAGAGTTTAAACATGGTTACGTTCCTTCTTTGTTTATTATTTATATAGGGGTGTGCGCGAAGTGTGTTAGAATTATAGATTCTATTTCTCATAGACCTGCTTGTACTTTTAAAATTTGGAAATTTATGCGTTTTCCACTTAGGAAACATTAATATGAGTGTCAATCAGTTTGGATCCTGATCAGATGCCCCGTTTTGCAGCATCTAATCAGGATCCAAACTGTTTGCAAATGTTAGTATTGTCGGCCATGGCAGAGAAAGGGTTCTGAAGGAAATAGATGAACAACAGCATTCCAGATACTATCAACTAAAGGCCTATAGCAAAAGACAGTCAGAAAACCTCCTGCATATTACCTCTACATTCACTATCAATCAACTCTTTGCATGCTGGGCAATATTTTCATCAGCAACAACTGTCGTCTGCTACTGTTCTAAAATCTAAAAATAGAATTTTCAGAATTTCTTTTTTAAAACAGGGTCAGTGCGTCAAGCAGTTGGGATCCTGATGGGACGCCGCTTTACGCGGCGGACGCTGCTTTACGCGGCGTCTCATCTGGATCCAAACTGGTTGCTAAAGTAATCACTGTGTGACAAATATCTGCTGCTAGCATGGTAAGAGTTGAGAGTTGAGACCTGTTACAAAAGGCAGTCACAAAACTACCTGTATAATACCTCTAGAATTTGTTGGGCTCTCATCTCCCTCTTTATACGTATCCGTTCGTCCCGCTGAACCCGTTCCTGTTCCCTTATCAGCCTGATATGGTCCCTCTGTTTCCTCTTTTCAAGCACTGTAGGAAAAACAAGATTTGTTAGAGAATTGCCAGGGACGAGGACTATGGCTGTCCCACTGTATGGGACAAAACATTGAGGCAAGTCAAGTTGAATTTCTATCATTTTTTCTGACAGGACAACTTGATTTAAATCAGATGTTATAACTGACACAATGTTAACAATTTGCTTTAACCCATTACCCCATAGCCTGTTTCCAGTTTTTAAGACATGTGACCACTTAAAGCAGGTTGAAAGTAAAGCAGAATGCGCCTTAAGGTGCATTCTGCTTTACTTTCAGCCTGCTTTGAGCTATCATTTGCTAAAAAATTGAAAATATTTCTTATTATACGTATTCAAAACTGTATAAATAGGAACTATTTTCTTCAGTGGAGGAATAAATTAAATGTTTATGGGGTAATGGGTTAAGCAAGACAGAAGAATGACTTCCCCACCCCATCAAACCATGAGAGCAAGTCATTGTCCCGAAACCAAAGAGAAGATCATGTGACCTTTGCTATACTGACCTCAGATGCAATCTCAAGCACCCCCGCTTCTTAGCAACCAGTTCACCAAATATGGGCAGGTACACCATGGCAAACTTGACCTATAGTGACCTAGATTATGACTGGACAAGACCCACAATCAACAAGATTTTCCTATGATTTGACCTAGTGACCTAGTTTTTGACTTGACATGACCCATATTCAAACTTGACCTATATATCAATGAGACAAACATTCTGACCAAGTTTAATCAAGATCCAATGAGATTTGTAGCCTCTAGAGTGTTAACAAGGTTTTTCTATGATTTGACCTAGTGACCTAGTTTTTGACCGGACATGACCCATATTCGAACTTGACCTATATATCAATGAGACAAACATTCTGACCAAGTTTCATCAAGATCCAATGAGATTTGTAGCCTCTAGAGTGTTAACAAGATTTTTCTATGATTTAAACTCGTGACCTAGTTTTTGATTGGACATGACCCATATTCGAACTTGACCTAGATATCAATGAGACAAACATTCTGACCAAGTTTCATCAAGATCCAATGAGATTTGTAGCCTCTAGAGTGTTAACAAGGTTTTTCTATGATTTGACCTAGTGACCTAGTTTTTGACCGGACATGACCCATATTCAAACTTGACCTAGATATCGATGAGACAAACATTCTTACCATGTTTCATAAAGATCCAATGAGATGTGTAGCCTCTAGAGTGTTAACAAGATTTTTCTATGATTTGACCTAGTGACCTAGTTTTTGACCGGACATGACCCACATTCAAACTTGACCTAGATATCAATGAGACAATTATTCTGACCAAGTTTCATTAAGATCCAATGAGATTTGTAGCCTCTAGAGTGTTAACAAGGTTTTTCTATGGTTTGGCCTAGTGACCTAGTTTTTGACCCAACATGACCCACATTCGAACTTGACCTAGATTTCTACTAGACAAACATTGTGATCAAGTTTCATGAAGATCCAATGAGATTTGTAGCCGGTAGAGTGTTAACGAACAATTGTGAACAGACAGACGGACGGACAGACGACGGACGACGGACATCCAGCGATCCTAAAAGCTCACCTTGGCACTTCGTGCCAGTTGAGCTAAAAATGTCTATTGCTTTAAAAAAATAGCTTAATATCGTTGGTTATGTGAGAAAAAGAATCTGTCACTCGCTGATGTTTAAGACAAGTTGATCTCAAACGAGTCTAGGATAGAAAAGTTATTAAGCTCGCCAAGAATCGCTTAATAACATTTCAATTCTAGACTCGTTTGAGATCAACTTGTCTTAAACATCGACTCATGACAGATCCTATATGTCTCCCTACCACTACCCTGGAGGAGATATGATAATGTAGAAAGCTCTAATAAGAGCTTATTTTTATCCTGTAATGATCAGTCATCTTTCTTACAAAGCTCCACACTACATCAGCTAGTGGTCGCTTAACCATTAACTCCATGGCCTTTTTCTAGTATTGAAGAAAGATGACCACTTACAGCAGGCTGATAGTAAAGCAGAATGGGTCTTAAGGCATATTCTGCTTTACTTTCAGCCTGCTTTAAGCTACAATCTGTTAGAATATAGACAGTTTTTCTTATGATACATATCAAAGACTGTATAAATTGGAGTTCATAACTATTAGAGGTCTGGAATATTGAAAAAATTATTTTCTTCGGTTGAAGAATAAATTAAATGTATTAACCCATTACCCCATAGCCTGTTTCTAGTTTTGAAAATTGATGACCGCTTAAAGCAGGTTCAAAGTAAAGCAGAATGCGCCATAAGGCACATTCTGCTTAACTTTCAGCCTGCTTTAACCCTTTGAACCCTAGTCCCGCCTATAGGCGTCCTTTTCAAACAGTGTACATGTGAATAATACACTTGTCCTGTGCAAACAGTGAAGACCCAGATCAGAGGGCTCCGAAAGGAGCCCTCTGATCAGGGTCTTCACTGTTTGTCACAATGCCAAACATTGACAAAAACAACCCTTAAAAGTCAGAAATGGACTAGACTAAAATGGAAACTGGAATTTTCCATTTAAAGTTTCAGGGAGGAAAGAGTTAAGCTATAATCTGTTAAAATAAAGAAATTATTTCTTATGAAACATATTCATAACTGTTTAATAGTGGACCTATTTTCTTCAATGCAGTAATAACTTAAAGGCGTAAAAGGTTTATTTATGGGGTAATGGGTTAATGCATATATATAGAGTAATGGGAACAAGATCGAATTTTCATCCAAACTAAAAACCCTTTATCCTTGAAAGAGTTCATCTGGTTGGTGAATTCAATTTGACTATGAACAGGGACGATGGGGCCTACAAAAACTGTCACGAACACGACCCTGTTTTTGCCGCTCACGTGTGCGACTTCAATGTACACATTCCCACAGTTAAGAAGCGCAAGTTCTCCCCACGTATACGAACCTGGAAGCTGAGGGACCAAACTGTGGCAAATGAATTCCATGCAACCTTCGCAGGAAAAGTATCTGCTTCTGCAAATGACATGTCTACTGGAACTGCGGAAGAGGTGTGGGCGAGACTGAAGCAACCTCTCTTAACAACAGCCACAGAGGTGTGTGGACTCTCCAAAAACCACCAGTGGAAGCGCCAAACCTGGTGGTGGGACTAGAAAGTTGAGGATGCGGTGAAGACGAAACGATCCTGTTTCAAGAATTACAAAGCCCTATTAAAGACTGGCCCTAGCAGCGAGGTTTCTACAGCCAAAGCTATATACCATGAGGCTAGACGCATTGCCAAGCATGCGGTTTGGCAAGCAAAATCAGAGGCTGAAAAGGACAGGTTTGCGAACGTCTCTCCAAATGATGGAACCATCTTCAAGCTTGCAAAGCAAATGGACAGGCAAAATCAGGATGTTGTGGGAGAGAAGTGTGTTAAGAACGACAAAGGTGAACTATCGCTCAGTGACGAGAAGAAGATGAAGGCGTGGGTGGAGCATTACTCTAAACTGCTTAATGTTGAGTTTGAGTGGCAGAGTGACCTTCTTCCAGATGTCAACCGAACAGAGGGTCCTCCCCCTCCAATTACTTCGAATTTAATTCGTGAGGCTCTCGGTAAAATGAAGGATGGGAAAGCTGCAGGTCCTTCGGGCATCATTGCCGAGATGTTGAAAGCAGCAGGGGAGGAGGGAGTTGAGTTGCTGAGACAACTGACGGAGGCAGTCTTCACTAGTGGTGTAATACCCAATGATTGGGAGGAGAGCTACATCCTTAACCTGTACAAGGGTAAAGGTGATGCTCTTGAGCGTGGGAACTACCGTGGCCTCAAGCTAACGGACCAAGTGATGAAGTTACTGGAGCGGGTGCTGGACACTTTTGTAAGAAGGATGGTTGACATTGACTCTATGCAGTTCGGCTTTGTTCCTGGGCGTGGCACCGCTGATGCTATCTTCATCATCCGCCAGTTACTGGAAAAGTTCATTGCAGCCAACAAGCCACTGTATCTTGCCTTTGTGGACCTTGAGAAGGCCTTTGACAGAGTGCCTAGGAAAGTCCTCTGGTGGGCATTAAGAAGTCTTTGGGTTGACGAGTGGGCTGTGCGCGTCATTCAAGGAATGTACACTGGTGTCAGAAGTCGAGTGCGCGTCAACGGGCAGTACAGCAACGAGTTTGGAGTCGGAGTTGGAGTGCATCAGGGTTCGGTCCTCAGCCCTCTGCTTTTCATCCTTGTACTTGAGGCGCTTTCACGCGAGTTTCGTACCGGCATCCCTTGGGAGCTTCTATACGCGGATGATCTCGCCATGGTTGCAGACTCACTCGAGGAGTGCATTTCCAAGCTGACAGCTTGGAAAGCAGGTATGGAAGGTAAAGGGCTGAGGGTCAACATGAAGAAGACCAAACTCATGGTATCTGGCCCAGGGCTTGATCTTCTTCGTGACTCTGGGGCATTTCCTTGTTCTGTGTGCCGGACTGGAGTTGGGGTGAATTCCATCAAACGTTCCCAATGCATGCTGTGGGTACACAAGAAATGCTGTGGCATCAAAGGCAGAATTGCTGACGACCCGGACTATGTGTGCCCCAGTTGTCGAGATATGGCGTGCCCTATTGATGGTAGACCAGTCACCCAAGTTGTCGTGGATGGTGTTCAACTAGAGGTGGAAGCCAGTTTCTGCTATCTAGGTGATACGCTGTGTGCAGGGGGAGGATGTGAGCTCGCCATCATCACCAGATGCGGTACGGCCTGGGGAAGGTTCAAGAAACTCCTGCCTCTTCTTACATCTAGGCATGTGTCCCTCAATGCTCGTGGGAGAGTTTTTGATGCTTGTGTGCGCTCTGCGCTACTACATGGAAGTGAAAACCCAAGACGACATCACTACAGATGTACTGTATGCAATGCTGGGGATTCAGGAAGTGACAACGGCCCTACGCACAAGGCGTCTGAGATGGTTTGGACATGTATCCCGTGCACAATCATGTATCAACTCGATGATGGGTATGGAAGTGCCGGAATCCAGAGGGCGAGGGAGGCCAAAGAAGACTTGGTTGGAATGTGTCGAGGCTGACATTAGGACATGCAGCCTCGACAGCATTGATCCGCAAAATAGAGAAGCCTGGAGGTTAGGTGTGGGAAACTCTAGCTGCCTGCTGCCTACCCCTGTAGGGACACCCGCAGCAGTTGAAAAATAAACTCAGGATTTAGTTAGTTAGTAGTTAGTATGTGTGCAGTGGCGGAAATAGCCAAAGATGACCAGTAGTCAGTGCTCTTAGGAAGGACATAGACATGTCCGAAACTGTCAGGTAAATAAATATCTTGGTTGTGTCAAAGGAAATAATATCTACACATAAAAGCCATTTAGTTTATTCCCAAGTCCTTACTTTTCATCTGCTTGGCCCGCCTTAGCAGCTCTTTTTGCTGTTCCTGCTCTATTCTCTTCTGAAACTGAATCTCAGCTACTTTACGTGCCATTTCTGAAAATAAACAGGATACACAAATTAAGAGCAAAACAGGACAAACTTACTTTAAAATTTTAACCCTTTACTCCATAGCCTATTCTAGTGCTGAAGATAGGTGACCACTTAAAGCAGGTTGAATGTAAAGCAGAATGCGCCTTAAGGCGCATTCTGCTTTACTTCAGCCTGTTTTAAGCTACCATCTGCTAGAATATAGAAACTATTTCTTAAAATGCAATTTCATGACTGTATAAATTGGAACTATTTTCTTCGGTGGAGGAATAAGATATATGCGCTAAAAGGCGCTTCTATGGAGGAAAGGATTAAACCATTTTTTTTAAATTCTAATTCAGGTGGTTGGTTGAAACAAAATTAAAGCAGGCTAAATGTCAAGTAGAAATCTCAATGAGAATATATTTGTTTTAATTTAAGCCCACTTTTACCAGCCACCTTTCCATCATACTTTTTCATAACCTGGTTCCAATGTTTAAGATGGGCAGCTGCTTACAGTATGTTGAAAGTAAATAATAATTTTCCTGGAAACATCGTTGAAGATATCTTAAAATAGCCAATGAGACCTTTGATACCATACTCTATATTACAATGGTCAAATAGCCACACTTTGGTATAAGATATATTACCTTGCTGTTCATTTTTCTGTTTTATTTTATTCTCAATCATCTGTCTGGCCAGAATCTGTTGCATCTTAAGTTTTTCTCGTTTCTTTTGGTTCTCAATCTTTTTCATTCTGCGACTAACAGTAACTGAGAGACGGTCCTGAATCTCATTGTCAGTGAGCTTCACAAAACCCTACAATAGAAATCTCATTGTCAGTGAGCTTCACAAAACCCTACTATAGAAATCTCATTTTCAGTGAGCTTCACAAAACCCTACAATAGAAATCTCATTGTCAGTGAGCTTCACAAAACCCTACAATAGAAATCTCATTGTCAGTGAGCTTCACAAAACCCTACAATAGAAAACCAGAAGTGGGAATCTATGTGAACTCTTCCCCATCATAAGTGACACATCAACTCCTTATTTTAAAAATGAACTGTTCCAGTTTTCATTTTAATCTAACTGGTTTTGACTCGTCAGGGTTTTTCCCCCCAAATTATTGACAACTGACAACTTGTAGCAATCCTCTGGTAAGGATCTTCACTGTTTGCATTAGGAGTGTATACTGTCATCATATTAGGGCTCAGTGAGTTTAGTGTCATATGATTCTTTTACCTATTACTCAAATTGCGTGCCTTAACCCATTACCTCATAACCCATTGCCTGCTACAAATCCTCTGTAATTGCGCTTTTCAAAATTTATTTTAACATCACTGAATTATATCTATTTCTGCTACAATTTTGACTTTTAAACCCCCCCCATCCCCAACCACCACCCCACACTTGTTTACATTTAATTGCAAAGTTACACTCAAGCCATGTTTCTAATACTAAAGTAAGATGGTCACTTAAAGCAGGTTGAAATAAAAGCAGAATGTCCCACAAGGCACATTTTTCATTACTTTCAACCTGCTTTTAAGCTATCATCATCTTCAAGATATAAAACATATTTTTTATGGTTCATATTCCTAACTGTATAAAGTGGAACAATTTTCTTCAGTGGAAGAATAAATTGAAGGCGTAAAAAGGTGTATTTATGAGGTAATGTATTAACCCATTACCCCATAACCTATTTCTAGTTTTGAAGATAGGTTACCGCTTAAAGCAGGTTGAAAGTAAAGCAGAATGCTTTCAGCCTGCTTTAAGTTACTATCTTCTAGAATAAAGAAAATATTTCTTGTGATACATATTCATGACTGTTTAAATTGAAACTATTTTCTTGGATGGAGGAATAAATTTGATACGTAAAATATTGATTAAGTTTATAATCAAAGTTTATTTTCCGAAATACAGCAGCTCTGTCTGATCTCTTAAGTAGCCCTCTGGCCGTTTGTATACATACAGAGGCAGGGCCCCTGATAGTGTCATATAATGGACTTGTCCATATAGATAAGGGACCTCATCATACTTATCATGTGACCAAAATTAACCAACCACAATCAATTCTGACCGAAGCTGGATGCTGCAGAAGGGGGCGTCTTTGTGTGCAGTCAGTTCTTTGTGGGCAGTCAGTTAAGACAGTATTATTAATTAATCCTTATATTACCGAAACTTCTACATACGGAATTGCCGTTACTTACGATAAAAATATTTGATCAGTGTTGGACAATTACCTGGATTTATTTGTTTCTATAAGAAAGTGAATTTAAGTGACTTACTTTTACTTACAAGGATCTGGTGTAGAACTAGATCTACATTTCCTTTGTTCGCGGTAGAGCTCAGTCGGTCAGCTCTTTTTCGAACTATAAAGATCGCTGCAGTGACTAGTTAGGCCCGTGTTTACCAGTGACATAGTTTTTAAAATTTTACCTCAATTAGATCTAGTGTCATTATGCCACGGGTTCCTCGAAAGTCTCAAAGAACTCGCGGATACAGTTCTAATAGTGAACAAACTCTCTAAAATTCGCGAAATTCGAGGCGTAACAGTACCGTAGAAGACGCGGGTGTTGTGTGGAATAGAGGTGAATGGGATTTATCAAACCCATTAAATTGGACTACTACACAGTTAAAGAAAGAAAGAAAACAAAAAACAACAAAACTGTGCGATATCGCTACAGCGTTGCGACTGCTATATTAATGAAAACTTTGACAAACAAAGGCAACGCCCCTCTCGGGACGAAGCACCTTCGGGCGGAAGTGACGAATCCAGTAGGAATCACGCGGACCCGGAATCACGTCATCAGTACTCGGGACGAATCGCCTCTTAGCGGAAAGAATAACAACAACAAACAATGGCGACCATAAACAACACGCTGCTGTCAACGATGAAATTGATGGCTGAATCGTGTGCAGCTCTGCAACAAACAGTCAACAAACGGTTGACAAAAGACAAGCAAATAATTAGTGATCGGATCAACAAAGCAGTAAATTAATAAACCCGATAATTAGACACTACGTGTATCTAGACATGAATTGGATAAACATTCAACAACCTGTATCAACTGCAGCCATACCCCCTGTTCGAAATATGCACAAACCAGAGAGGCTAGATGGTGGATGTCGAAGATGAGGTTACAGTTATTGGCAACACAAGCCAGAGTTTTCAAAAGATATGTACCTTTATTTCTATTCTATTTCTATTTACTACTTCTACGCCATCAATACTGATGATTATGAGAAGGGGCACTTTTTAGGTGTACCATTGGGACTGTACCCGACCGGTCACTTTATCCTGACACCGACGAACCAGTTGTAATGCTAACCCGAAATCCTGAGTACAAAGGGAAGCCATTTGTCAGTCTATATATTTATACTGTCTACATGTTGTAGGCAGCTTAAATTTCTAAAATATAATGAAACTTCATGTACGTAGCCGGGTTAAAAAGCTGGGCATAGTTTTCAAGTCTGAAAGATCAATGTACATAGAAGTTGAAATATATTATATCCCAAGCATCTATATGACAGTTATCTAGTGGTAACAGTGTGAGAAAAATATGCAAACAGACTTGTGACTCGAACCCGGGAACCCTCGCTTAGCGATTGCTCTCCCTTCTGATCTATACAGACCACTAACACAAATCTTTCACCAAGTCCATTGAACTCTACTTGGCTACACAAAATTTTAACAAGAGTTCTACTTATTATATTCGTACAATCCGAGAGATACATATATATATAACTATCCTATGTGATGTGGTAGGAGAGGCATGTAGCCACACAGAGACTCGAACCCAGGACCCCTCGCTTACAGGGCGAGTGCTCTCCTGTCTGATCTGTCCGGACCACTTCTTACACAATCTCTCACCATTTTGCAATGAACTCAGTCCGACTACATATTGACAAAGGTGTTGTTTTTGTTTTTTCGAGATACTCTTGCTGTGATTCTAATGAACAAACCTCACTCAGGCACATAAGGCGAAAATGTACTTCAAGTGACTGAACCACTGATTGTTTTCTTTAGGCAAGCATTTCTTGCTCAGTGGGAAGGCGAAACTTGCACTACAGCAGAACTAATAATGGAGCTAGTTTTATAATTAGGAAATGAAGTAGAATAGTTTGTTGCTGCATTGTACCAAATTTATCTCTCCCAACAGTTGTCGTCTGCTGTTCGGTGGTGCTCGTGCCGACTAACTCAAGTGACCAATCCTCTCCTAGGCAAGCATTACTTGCCCGATTAGGAAGACAGGATTGCACTTCAGGTGACTGATTCTCTCCTAGGCAAGCATTACTTGCCCGATTAGGAAAATCACACTTCATTAAGAATTACAGTTACTCTGCGATGTGCTCGAGTACTAGTGCACACGACTCATTTACTTACCCTCGGCCAGCACATACAGAGTGATTTCTTTCTTGCAGTCATCATAGCACGGGTATCATGGCTTCAGCTCACGGGGCTGCTGTTTTAAATTGAAAATTTTTTGTTTTTGCCAGACGGTACAGGTTTATTCTGCTCACAGCTTAGCCAAATCAAAGCCATAAATGTACCATTTCTGATGGTAGTTTATTTTCTTGACGACAGGCAAATTCTTATATTAGCAAATTAAGCGCCATTGCATTTGTCATGTATTTATTTTCAGAGGAAGTACTAACAATTTGTTTGACTGGCAAGTTCCTGACAGATAATGACGGTGCAGCAGCTGCATAACTACAGGAACTGGTCACCTACTAACCATCACGAAGGCATGAGAAGGCACATAGGATTATGTCCACCGACCAATGTCTATTGTCTTCGACAGAGCTCAGCAGATATTGATGGTACAGCGAATGACAAGAACTTCTAGAGTATTCACATTTACACACAGGTGGTGATGAAGAAACCAACTGTCATGTGTTACAGAGTGAAAGAAATGAAAGTTAAAGACATTATAATAAACATTCCCAATCGATGGTAGAAAAACTGTTCAGGGAGCTGTCATCCAAGGCATTGCTTCAATTAACTCTAATTCCAGCACACAATATTAAGTGTTTTACATATAAATAACAAATATGTCATTTATATTTTTAGTATATTTGAAATAAGATCTATAGGCATGTAATTTTACTAAGTTTTTGCAAATGTGCTTTGTTGATTACAGCACTAACACACATTAGGTTCCATATATCATGGCACTCGATTTTGGTGTTTTAACATCTAAATTTGTTTGTGAAGATGGGGCCCAACATCTACGTGGTATTACTTTATGTAACTCGATATTTGCTAAATGGGTACATTTCCTCATAAAAATTGGGGTTTTTTGTGCGAATCGGCCACATCACATGCAAAGTTAGTATGTGCAGAAATATAAAAGTTTATCAGCAAGGTTTTAAAGCATACAAACATTTACTGGCTGTATGATATAATCTCAAGATATTCTTATGTACTTTATTGCTTACGGTCAAAATACCTGATTAGGTTTATATACGTAGAAAAGGTGATACTAAACCCTTTTGAATTCAAATGTCAATCCATGGTTCATTTAAATATGATTTGAATGGTATAAGGAAAGTGCAAGCTAATTCATGTTATTTCCAAACATGGCTACCAATCACAGCTCAGATTTTGAAAAGTACATGCATTGCCTTGAGCAAGGTTTTTGACAAATATACAAATGTCTTATTAGAAGCCATGTATACAACTGCCTTCTACGTTTTCAGCTGTGGAGAACTGACTATTGAAAATACTTTGACCCAGCTTGTCTTTTAATACGTGCAGATATATCTGTAACAAATCAATATGTAAAAATCTGTGTATACATTTCAAGGACTGATCAATTTCATTAAGGCTTTACAAACATAGCCTTTCTTTATTACAAGTTATCATATGCCTGTAACTAGAAGCTACTTTATTCAGTGTCAAGCCATTTTACAGCGTATAGGCTATGATCTACGCAAATACAATGGCCACTCTTTTCGTATCGGTGCTGCAACATCGGCACGCATTGAGGTCATTTGATAAAGACTTTGGGAAGATGGTCTTCAGATTGCTAAACTCGTTATATAAGAACACCACAGACAGTGTTAAAAGACGCTCAATGCAGTTTGGCCACATGTACTGCCATGAAGGACAAGAAATGATCAAATAGAATAAACCTATTTTATTTATAACACCTACTCAGCTTTCATCACAACATTATTTCTTCTTCAATATTGCAGACCTGTGGCCAAGGTGCATCGAAACAATATAATGTATACATTATGATGTGTGCAAGCTATACTTATAGCAAAAAAGGCATGTCGTACAATAGCAAAAGAATTTCACAAAGGTATTAGCTATTTATTTATCTCCTAAACCTCTATTTATTCATCTACCATACTTGGGGTTTATGCAGCTGCTTATACATCTGCATAATTTGGCATATTTATCATTATTATTCAACCATTTTAATCTCTCCCAAGTATGAGACAGTTGCTGTTTGTTGCCTGGCAGTGTTCTGTGGTGCTCGTGCTATGATGCACTGGTGACTAATTCTCTCCTCTCCTAGGCAAGCATTTCTTGCCCGATTAGGAAGGTGGGATTGCAAGTGATCGATACTTTCCTAGGTAAACGTAATTGCCCGAATAGGAAGGTGTCTCTCCTAGGCAAGCATTTCTTGCCCGAATAGGAAGACGGAAATCGCACTTCAGTCGGAATTACAGTTGCTCTGCGATGTGCTCAGGTATTAGTGGACCGGACTCATATAGGCAAGCATTACTTGACCTCAGCCTGCACATACAGAGTGATTTGATTCTAAAAAATTGGTCATAGCTCGGGTATCGTGGATCAGTGTTGGGGATAAGACAGCAAACATTTATGTAATGATAGTTTATATGCCAACATATTCAGCTGCATGAGCCCTAAAGGCAAATAAATGATTAGTAGTTACATATTAAATTATAAAACTAAAACCTCGTTGTTATGTTGTGTTTTGGGAAAGTAAAATATTGATTAAGTTTATAATCAAAGTTTATTTTCCGAAATACAGCAGCTCTGTCTGATCTCTTAAGTAGCCCTCTGGCCGTTTGTATACATACAGAGGCAGGGCCCCTGATAGTGTCATATAATGGACTTGTCCATATAGATAAGGGACCTCATCATACTTATCATGTGACCAAAATTAACCAACCACAATCAATTCTGACCGAAGCTGGATGCTGCAGAAGGGGGCGTCTTTGTGTGCAGTCAGTTCTTTGTGGGCAGTCAGTTAAGACAGTACCTCCTCCTCCCCAACCACCAACCTTTGCTATTGTACGACATGAAAAAGGGTTCATGTAAATTGAAATATATTCTCTCGTTTTATACATTCATGTTTTTATGCATATTTATCATTATTATTCAACCATTTTAATCTCTCCCAAGTATGAGACAGTTGCTGTTTGTTGCCTGGCAGTGTTCTGTGGTGCTCGTGCTATGATGCACTGGTGACTAATTCTCTCCTCTCCTAGGCAAGCATTTCTTGCCCGATTAGGAAGGTGGGATTGCAAGTGATCGATACTTTCCTAGGTAAACGTAATTGCCCGAATAGGAAGGTGTCTCTCCTAGGCAAGCATTTCTTGCCCGAATAGGAAGACGGAAATCGCACTTCAGTCGGAATTACAGTTGCTCTGCGATGTGCTCAGGTATTAGTGGACCGGACTCATATAGGCAAGCATTACTTGACCTCAGCCTGCACATACAGAGTGATTTGATTCTAAAAAATTGGTCATAGCTCGGGTATCGTGGATCAGTGTTGGGGATAAGACAGCAAACATTTATGTAATGATAGTTTATATGCCAACATATTCAGCTGCATGAGCCCTAAAGGCAAATAAATGATTAGTAGTTACATATTAAATTATAAAACTAAAACCTCGTTGTTATGTTGTGTTTTGGGAAAGTAAAAAGGTGTATTTATGAGGTAATGGATTAAATGACTCCTTATAATAAGTTAGATCCATTTATTATATACATATCAATGATTTATAGAGATTTCTCAGTTAGATAAATTTGATATTGTCACTGTTGATATCGTCACTAGTGCGGACTCGTTTTTTAACCAGATAACAACCCTTTCGAGTGATATATTTTTCATATCAATCCAAAGAATTTGATTATCCTCTATACTGTACCCATACTTACATTGTCACTAGCACCCACTCTTGCTTCATAAAACTCTCCAACATTCACTTTGGTGTTAAATGAGAAGGTGTCACGACCAAGACCATCTGCTGGATGCCTCTCGAGGTACTGCAAGCAATCAGAAAGCATCATTTTACACCCTTATCCTGCCATAATAGTCTCACGTCTACATTGTTCTTTGCAAACATATTTTCAACTAGAAATGTGTCTATGCAAGACTGTGATGCCCTGAAACATATTTAGCTTACTGTTCAGTAGAGCTGAACAATTATACTCATTTTTGCAGATTGTAATAGAATTAACTAGAACGGCTATCACTAAAGGTGATAAATACCCCCACTATCCAGCACTCTGCAGACGTTTTCAATAAGGTTTTACAATAAGGTCAAAGGTGTAAGCCAAGGTCAAAATGACTTAAAATGGTAACACTCTGCAATCCCAACATATAATAATAACAACACACCAGGTTTGGTAATCGTGGATGATAGGGTAAGAGATATTCTCTGGACAATTTGTTTTTCATAACCAAGGTTAGAGGTCAATTTCAAGGAAAGGTCAAGGTCAAAGAAATTTGAAATTTGTGTCTTGCACATCTACTACTCCTGAGTAACATTTATGCCAAGTATCAAATGAATCCGGTTGAAACTGAAGGAGGAGTTGAAAGTACAAGATTTTGCAGACAGACAGACCGACCGACCAACGACCGACCGACAGGCTGATTCCAGTAAACCCCCCTCAAACTCTGTTTGTGGGGGTATAACAACTTTATGAAATTATTTTGAACACCAGACAAAAGGCGATCCTAATAGGTCAGCATGAATGAGTGTTCTTTTGAAAGGTTGTACAGCGTTCCCTCCCTACAAGGGCCCTCCCAACAACCCCCCATTACAACGCCCCTTGCCACAGTTCCCTAAACAGCACATTTATGTCTAACGTTTTTACTGCTGCAATACTGTCTGCTTAAGTTGTCGTCTGCTGTTTTTTTCTTAAAGTTACATATAAGTGGACATTTTGATAGAACAAGTACAATGACAAGTGACAAACAGTTTGAATTCAGATCAGACGCTGCATAACGCGGCGTCTGATCTGGATTCAAGCTGTTTGCAAATGTAAGCAAAGTCTTAATTTTCCCTCCCTATAACGACTCCCTCCGAACAATACACACAATCTGTGTCTCCCATTGGGTGTCGTTGTAGAGAGGGAAAACTGATAGGGCACATTGTCTCTATGATTGCATTAACTCTTTCAACACTATGAAACTGTTCAAAATATACTCAAAACATATGCAAACAGTGTAGACCCAGATCAGAGGGCTCCTATAGGAGCCCTCTGATCTGGGTCTACACTGTTTGCTAATTCAGATCAGTATTTAATACACTACCTAGAATTCAAAGTAGACTGGTTCATGTTTTGGTTACTAAAAAGATCCACAAGGGAATCTAATAACCCTCAAGAGTTACTTAGTGTTGAAAGAGTTAAGAGAGATAAGGACCACAATGGAAATAAGAATATTTCTTACTCTTTTTTGTGTAATCCTTGGCATATAATGTTGAGTGACATGGCTGTATTAAATCATACATATTGTTGCTTATTGTTTACTGTGTATGTTTTTAATAACAGATTGTCATGTTATTGTACATTTTATGTTGAAATAAATCTATCTATCTATCTAGATATATCTACCCTCATGACGTCTGGTATGGTCTTCATCTTGCGACCACATGGTGCAAAGTACCATACCTCCCCAACTATACCCCTCCGTCCGTAAGTGTGTATGTTTGTCTGACGCTTCCACCCTTTATCTAGAGGTATCTTTATCTTTGAGTCATCCAGAACTACATGGCGACGTTTAATTGGCTTCTTTCCTAAAACACAAATTTGTTAATGATAAAAACACATTAGAAGTTAATTTGATTTGATTTGTTATGATTTTACATCGCTTGTAACAGTATTTAAGTCATATCGCGACTTCCAGCTAATTATAGGTGGAGGAAGACCCACATTAGAAGTTAAACATCTGCGAAAATTAGCCATAAAATGGTCTTACAGCAGAGCGAGAATGGTTGAGCTTCACTTAAAATTACTACTTAACTCTTTCCTCCCTAAAACATTAAATGAACAATTCCTATTTCCATTTTGGTATAGTCCATTTCTGACTTTTAAGGGTTGTTTTTGTCAATGTTTGGCATTATTACAAACAGTGAAGACCCTGATCAGAGGGCTCCTTTCGGAGCCCTCTGATCTGGGTCTTCACTGTTTGCATAGGACAAGTGTACTATTCACATGTACACTGTTTGAAAAGCACGCCTATATGCGGGACTAGGGTTCAAAGAGTTAATAGTATTCCTTCATACCGTTGGTGGAAAAGCTTCTTTTAGAAGATTACACATACTGAGTATAAAACAGCTTTAACTCTATGGACACACATTGTACCAGTTAAGTGATAATTTTTCCAGGTTAAAGCCTTAACCCTTTATCCCCCAAAGCTTTGTAGTTTTGAAGACAGGTGACCACTTAAAGCAGGTTGAAAGTAACGCAGCATGCACCTTAAGGCACATTCTGCTTTACTTTAAACCTGCTTTAAGTGGTCACCTGTCTTCAGAACTAAACACAGGCCCTATGGTAATGGGTTAAAAGTAAAAACAAGTCGAGCAATACCAATATTGCAACACTCACCGTCATCTTCTGCCTTGCGTTTCCCTGATCCATCAGTGTCCCTGGTGTTTTCCTGGGACGAGCCATATTGCTCAGATTCAGACTCAGAACTCGTCTCTCCTACAAGATCAACAAGATCTCTTAACATGCTGGGTAATATTTTTATCTGCAACAATTGTCGTCTGCTACTGTTCTAAACATAGAATTTTATAAAAAAAAATTTCAAAATAGGGTCGTGTCAAACAGTTTGGATACTGATGTGACATCTAAATGAGCTTTCTGTTTTACTTTCACCTTGCTTTATATAAAGCAGTCACCTGACGTAACCCTTTCCCCTGAGAAGTGCCTTTTAGCACATTTAATTTATCCCTCCACTGAAGAAAATAGTTCTCATTTATAGTCATGAACATGTATCATAAGAGATATTTTCTAAATCCTAGCTGATGGTAGCTTAAAGCAAGCTGAAAGTAAAGCAGCATGTGCCTTAAGGCACATGCTGCTTTACTTTCATCCTACCTTAAGTTATCACCTGTCTTAAGCTATTGGGTAAAGGGTTAAACACCTAATAATTAACAGAACAGAACAAAATTTATTTCATCTCAGGCATGGTTACATGCAGCATAAGGTATAGTATTTAAACAAGAAGAACATAAGCAATGTGACCTTGCATGGCTTATTCATTATTATTATTATTATTATACCAGATTTGTATAGCACTCTTTTCACACAGGGGTAGTGCGTTCAAAAGCGCTTCACATGAAATTACACAAATGTACCTACAAAGCAAGAAAAGACAAAATAACTACAATAATATCTGCAATAAACATGAATAAACATATAAAAGACAGCCCCCAAAATGGCGATCACATTACTCCCATCAATCAGCAATGAAGCGACCGGCTTCTGATTGTCGACTGATAGAAACAATAGTAGAGCGCCCAAATGCAGGCCGCCAGGAAAAGACAAATGACTACACTTAGATCTAAAATAAACATGAATAAACATACAAAAGACAGCCCCCAAAATGGCGATCACGTTACCCCATCAATCAATTAGCAATGAAGGTAAAGGCTTCTTAATGCCGACTGATAGAAATAACAGTGGAGCGCCCAATGAAGGCCACTAAACATACAAAAGACAGCCCACAAAACGGCGATTGCATTACCTCATCAATCTATTAGAGCAACGAAGGAAATGGCTTCTTTATGCCGACTGATAGAAGCAATAGCAGAATGCCCAATGCAGGCCGCCCAATGTAACATAACTAGGAAAAATAGCATGCGACAATAACTAAAAATTTCTATAAGAGACCAAAAACCAGATAATACCCCAGAACTCCCATTTGGACCCACAACCATATCGCATAGGTAGCAGTGTTCTAATAACAAATATTAAAGAGATATGTTTTCAGACGCTTTTTGAAAACTGCAACTGAGCTCGCATCTCTGATGTCTGATGGTAGCCTGTTCCAGAGCTTTGGGGCTGCATGCATGAAACTTCTATCTCCAAACCTCACCAAACGACTCCTCGGTACAACCAGCGATACTGATTTAGTAGCAGACCGCAGCTCTCTTCGAGGTTTATACACGTCAAGCATATTGACAATGTACCTTGGAGAATCATTGCACATGGCTTTGTATGTGAGTGTCAGAATTTTGAATTCAATTCTGTGTTGAACTGGAAGCCAGTGAAGATCCTTCAAGTATGGAGTGATGTGATTGTACCGAGGGGTCCTGGTAATGATGTGGGCTGCTGTATTTTGCACACGCTGTAGTTTGCAAAGTGAGCTTTGGGGAATCCCATACAGCAGTGAGTTGCAGTAGTCAATTTTTGAAGTGACCAGAGAATTGATCAAGGTCTTTGTAGCTTCTGGAGAAAGGTACTGTCTAATATGACCTATCTACCGCAGCTGTGAGTAGCCAGACCTGCACAGAGCGTTAATGTGCTGTGTCATATCCATTTGGGAATCTAATCTTGCACCAAGATTCTTCACACACACTGATGGTTTGATTTTAGAGTTTCCCACTTGTACGTGAAAATCTCCAGGAACGTTAAACTTTTTTTTTTCTGAGATAAACATTTGGTATATTTCCGTATTTGGTGACGAACAATGTACAGCCAGACACTATGCCAAGAATAATAGTTTATGGTCTGATTCTACAATGTTCGTCTTGCGGTTGATAAAACCGATAATTGGTGAATGGTGGTGGGGGGTCGAAATATTATTAAATGAAATAGGTACATTTTCAGAATACTACAGTACATGTATAGTGGTCATAGTGAAGGGTTTTTACTGAATGTTATATGGTATGGGAAACGCCCACCTGAGTCATTAGTGTCGTCCATAGAGCTGGTGTCCATGGACTGGCTCTTGGAACTGTCAGTGGTAGGCGTCGACATCTCCTCCTCTCTGCTGCTTGACTTGGATGGTGAATGGTTCTCTTTCCGTTGGTTCTGATCCTGTCACAAATATAGTACATTTGAACAGATACCTTTAACTACAGTAACAAGAGGGCCTGAAGGCCCTGATATCGCTCACCATTTGTAATGAAGCCTGATAGCTTTACCTTTGAATTTCACATGTTTTATTCTAAATCCATTCAAGTTTGTCGACCTACTGTAGTATAGTAGAGTATATCAAAGGCAGATAACTAGAGCCTAAACAATACTGAAATGAAGCCTTCTTCTAGCATTTCAAAGTATATCAAGGGCAGGTAACTATTGCCACAATGATTACATTTCAACAATAATTGCACTCCTTCCAGAACATATAGCTACATCCTTTGTGTACAAGTATAATAAAAATCCATTGAAAACTGTAGTTGCAAGAGTGTAAACGCTGTAAAATATGGCATTTTCAGCAATTCAAAGGTAGATATCTCTTGATCTACCGTATGTGTCTGATTCCAACCATAATCACTTTTTTTCGAACTCTTATGGTCATATACAATCTTGGCAAGTTTGAGAGAGCTTGGATAAATAGTGTGGCCTCCACAGCGTAAACACTGTTAAATATATCATTTTCAGCAATTCAAAGGTAGATAACTTTTGACCTATTGATCGGATTACAACTATAATTCACCTCATCCAAAGTCTTATGGTAATATACAATCTGAGTAAGTTTGAGAAAGATTGGATAAAATTTGTGACCTCTAGATTGTAAACATCGTTTAATATGGAAATTTTCAGCAATTCAAAGGTAGATAACTCTCGACCTATGAGTCTGATTTCAACCATAATCAAACTAATCTGAACTCTTATAGTCATTGACAATCTGAGCAGGTTTGAGATAGATTGGATAAAAATTGTGGTCTCTAGAGTGTAAACACTGTTAAATATGGCATTTTCAGCAATTCAAAGGTATATAACTCTTGATCTTTTTGTCCGATTTCAACCAAAATCGAACTTATCTGAACTCTTATAGTCATATACAATCTGGGCAAGTTTTAGAAAGATTGGATAAATACTGTGGCCTCTAGAGTGTAAACACTGTTAAATATGGCATTTTCAGCAGTTCAAAGGTAGATAACTCATGACCTATTTGTCCGATATCAACCATAATCAAACTCATTCGAACTCTTATGGCAATATACCATCTGAGCAAGTTTGAGAAAGATTGGATAAATATTGTGGCCTCTAGAGTGTAAACACTAAAATTGTTGACGCCGGACGCCGGACATTCAAGGATTGCAAAAGCTCACCCTGAGCTAGCTCAGGTGAGCTAAAAAACATTCTCTTATGACCATAAAATCATGACAACTGATAGGTGTTTATGATAGGTGGCTGCTTAAAGCAAGGTGAAAGTAAAACAGAAAGCTCCTTTAAGAGCTGTCTGTTTTACGTTCACCTTGCTTTAAGCTACCACCTGTCTTAAAGATTTTATGCCATCAATTAGCCTTCTTTTTAGTGGTCGTACTAGTGAGGTTTTACTGTATGTCACGTTCATGTCAGTTTAATTTAGGTCAGTTAGTTCTGTAGGTTCAGGGCTCCAAATAAGAGGGTGTATTCTGAACAAATCCAACATTTTCTCACTTATTTCAGCACCAAATCCTATGGTGTTACTTCTCATTAGAATCATCTAGAAGAGATGATTCTAGTGAGTAGTGACACCATAGGGTTTAATTCAGAAATAAAGATTTCAGTTTTTTAAATCTCCACTTATCTGGAGCCCTGTAGGTTTTATCTTTGAATGGAGCCTGGTTGAGTTTTTGAGACCTGATTACAGTTGCAATATAAACAATTCTGTCGCACCTGGATTTTTTTCTCATTTTTTGAAAGAGACCAAGTTGTCATTTTAACTTACAGGCTGTATGTATTTCAGTACAATGGGTCCATATTTTGGACTTCAACCCTTTCCCACATAGAAGTGCCTTTTAGCACATTTAATATATTCCTCCACTGCAGAAAATAGATTTAATTTATACAATCATAAATATGTATTATAAGAAGTTAAAGAACTATTTTCTAAATTCTAGTGGATGATAGCTTAAAGGAGGCTGAAAAGTAAAGCAGAATGTGCCTTAAGGCACATTCTGCTTTACTTTCAAAATACTTTTAGTGGTCCTGTCTTCAAAATTAGAAACAGGCTATGGGGTAAAGGGTTAATCTCGTAAATAAAATTATGCAGTTTTGTTTTAAAATCCTGGGCACAAAACACTTGGTGCCGCAATACGATTTTGCAAACAATGTCCAATATGCAAATGTTTTGAAAATTAACGGCAAATAACTCGTATTGCACCAATCCCATTTTGCTCATTTTCAACCCTTTACTCCATAGCCTGTTTCTAGTTTTAAAGATTGGCGACTACTTAAAGCAGATTGAAAGTAAAGCAGAGTTCACCTCAAGGCGCATTCTGCTTGCCTGCTTTAAGGTACCATCAGCTAGAATATAGAAAACATTTCATACGACACATATACATTATTGTATAACTTGGAAATTTTCTTTAGTGAAGAAATAAATTAAAATCATAAATATGAATATCTATAGAGAAATGGGTTAAACTTATGAGCTGTGTGAGTTTCAGTCTGAGGGCAAATAACTCCTGAAACCTGATCCAATTTTACTATTGATTGTAAGACACCAAGCTCTCATGTATGTTAACCCATTACCCCATGCCTTTTTACGCCTTTAAATTTATTGCTCCATTGAGTAAATTAGGTCCAATTTATACAGTCATGGATATGTTCCCTGTAAAATAGTTTCTATATTCTAGCAGATGTTAGCTTAAAGCAGGCTGAAATTAAAGCAGAATACACCTTAAGGCGCATTCTGCTTTACTTCCAACCTGCTTTAAGTTGTCACCTATCTTGAAAACTAGAAACAGGCTATGAGGTAAAGGGTTAATAGACTGTGCAAATGGCAAGAGCTGTTTGAGAATAGCAAAGCTGTAACTGAATTAACCCTTTGAACCCTAGTCCCACATATAGGCGTGTTTTTCAAACAATGTGCATGTGAATAGTACACATGTCCTATGCAAACAGCGAAAACCCAGATCAGAGGGCTCCGAAAGGAGCCCTCTGATCAGGGTCTTCACTGTTTGTCACAATGCCAATTATTGACAAAAACAACCCTTAAAAGTCAGAAATGGACTAGACTAAAATGGAAACTAAAAATGTCCAATTAAAGTTTCAGGGAGGAAAGAGTTAACCCTTTGAATCCTAGTCCCGCATATTGGCATCCTTTTCCAACAGTGTACATGTGAATAGTACACCTTGTCTTGTGCAAACAGTGAAGACCCAGTTCAGAGGGCTCCGAAGGGAGCCCTCTGATCAGGGTCTTCACTGTTTGTCATATTGCCAAACATTGACAAAAACAACCCTTTAAAGTAAAAAATGGACTAGACTAAAATGGAAACTGGAATTGTCCATTTAAAGTTTCAGGGAGGAAAGAGTTAATTCACAACTTGCATACCTTCACAGAATCCGCAGATTTGGACCTTAACTTGCCAAGGTTCATGGGTTCTTGGTGATAGGAAAGGTCTTTGGCTCGTCCCCTCCTGCCCCTAGGGGCTGGACTATTTGTGCTCTCTGTAGTGTTGGCTTGAGATTTCTTCATCAGCTTCAAGGCTACCTGTTGTTGTTTCAACTCCTTCTCCAACTCGCGTTTGATACGCTCCTGAATCTTGGTTTGCTCCTAGGAAATATAGAGAGCACAGAATTATATCGATTTAGGTGCCAGATAAGGAAATTTTCCAAAATACGCATACAGTCGAACTAAGCCGCGTTTTAACCTTTGAAATACGGGTATGTTCGACTTAACAGAGTTTGAGATATTAAAGTTCGACTGTACTTCTGGGCTCAATTTTTTCAGTAATATCCCCTTGGAAGAATTCTTATTGTATGGACAAAGCATCTGTCTAATAAAATTCAGTCTACCTTAACCTGTCTTGTTCATTTGTTTTCTTCACAGTTTCAATGTGTTGTAAACCTTTACCCAATAGCCAGTTTTTAATTTTGGAGACAGGCATATCCATTTAAAGCAGGTTGAAAGCAAATCAGAATGCGTCTTAAGGCGCATTCTGCTTTACTTTCAACCTGCTTTAAGCTACTACTTGCTCGAACAAAGAAAATATTCATTATGATTCATATTCATGACTGTATAAATTGGAACTATTTTCTTCAGCGGAGGAATAAATTGAATACGCTAAAAGGCACGTCTATTGGGTAAAGGGTTAAAATAGGAAAAATTCAATAAGTTAGTCTTACTCTATCACTGTATCAAGTTCTTTGACTTACACTGTAAACTTTAGAAGATATGTACCCAATAAAGCAGTATGACAGACCAAAGGACCTTTTACCCCCCTAGAAACCCCTTTTTAGCGTAGTCAATTTATTCCTCCACTTAACTCTTTCCTCCCTGAAACTTTAAATGGACAATTCCATTTTCCATTTTAGTCTAGTCCATTTCTGACTTTTAAGGGTTGTTTTTGGCAATGTTTGGCATTATGACAAACAGTGAAGACCCTGATCAGAGGGCTCCTTTCGGAGCCCTCTGATCTGGGTCTTCACTGTTTGCATAGGACAAGTGTACTATTCACAAGTACACTGTTTGAAAAGGACGCCTATATGCGGGACTAGGGTTCAAAGGGTTTAGAAAATAGTTTCAATTGATACAGTAACGAACATGTACTGACAGAAAAATTATAGCAGATGGTAGCTTAAAGCAAAGCAGAATGTGCCTAAAGGCGCATTCTGCTTTACTTTCAACCAGCTTTAAGTGGTAACCTCTCTTCAAAATTAGAAATAGGCTATGGAGTAAAGGGTTGAAATAGGTGAAAACTCGTGCTCATTTTCTGCATTACAAAGTGTGCTCCATTGAGCTGCTGTCTTAACCCATTATCACATAAAAAAAGCCTTTTTACGCCTATATTTTATTGGTTTATGCCTCCACTAAACTAAACAGTTCCATTTTATACAGTCATGACTATGCTGCATAAGACATATTTTCTATATATGCTATCCGACAGTAGCTTAAAGCAGGCTGAAAGTAAAGCAGAATGTGCCTTAACCTATTACCTCATAAATACGACTTTTTACGCCCCTAATTTATTCCTCTATTGCAGAAAATAATCCATTTTATACAGTCATGAATATGTACCATAAGAAATATATTTTCTTTTTCCAAGCAGATGGTAGCTTAAAGCAGGCTGAAAGTAGAGCAGAATGCACCTCTCTGCTTTACTTTCAACCTGTTTAAGTGGTCACTTGTCTTCAAAACTAGAAACAGACTATGGAGGAAATGGTTAAGGCACATTCTGCTTTACTTTTAACCTGCTTTACTCGGTTGCCTATCTTCAAATACTAGAAACAGACTATAGGGTAATGGGCCAAACAACTGCCAATTCAACTGGGGCCCGTTTCATAAAACTTCGTATGATAAATGTTGTCGTAAATCAGATTCTAAAAGTCTCAATTATTATTTATTTCTCCATCTAATCCTGTCTTGTGATATCTCTTTGGAATCGTCTTGAAAAGACGATTCCAAAGAGATGTCACAAGACAGGATTATATAGAGAAATAAGAAATTAAATGTATTTTAAAGTTTTGACTTACGATCGTTTTTGTCGTACGAAGTTTTATGAAACGGGCCCCAGCTTTGGAATAGCTTCTTATCTTCCTTTTCCAGAATCCACAAAAATCATTTACACAATGTTTCACAATATTACCTCCAGTTCTTTAGGGGACAACTCGAGTTCCTCAGAGATCTTTGGCGGCCGACCTCTGGCCCGTCTCCTGCCCCCGATACCGGACCTGGATGAGAAGTTAGAGCGTGGCATGTCGAGTTTGTTCTGTACTCGCTGGCGTATCTGGTCTGCAATCAGTTTCTTTTTCAGACTGTCGATGTGAACTTTATCATGAGAGTAGGTATCTGCTTCTTTTTTATCACTACTTGAGGTCCTTAAAGATGTTTCAGGCGGGGGAGAGAGGGAGGAAGCCACTGAATTCTTCTTTGCTGATGGCGAAGTCTGATCAAAAGATAAACAAGACGGCATTCAATAAATGTTTATGCCTCAGTGGTATCCTTGACAATATTGTCTGAATCTTTTGTAAGTCTAAATTAGGTCAAGGTCAACAGGGCGCCAGATAAGAGCGAGCAAACTACACAAAGCCACTACTTTCTCACTCATTTTAGCACCAAATGCTATGGTGTTACTACTCATTAGAATCGTCTCGAAGAGACGATTCTAATGAGTAGTGACACCATAGGGTTTAATGCGAAAAAAAAGATTTTAGTTTTTGAAATACTCGGGGCCCTTATCTGGAGCTCTGGGTAAAGATCAAATAGAGACTTTCAAATTACAAAAGCATGGTTGAGAGCTTGAAAATAAATTTTAGAATGCTCTTGCTAATGAAATCAAACTTCAATAAAGGATAAGCAAAAAAATAATAGTAATCAATAAACTTAACCCTTCTTACACTGAAGAAGTTGTCTTTAACAAACAAGAGGGTCAGATTGGCCCTTGATCGCTCACCAGACCATGGTGACACTAGGATGGGTCATGTGATTTCAGAAAAGAAGATTTGTAAAAGGTGACCAGTCCTGTAGACGATGCTATGTGCCAAATATCTAAACTCAGTGTACTATGGTTTCAGACAAGAAGATTTTTGAAGTTTTCATTGAAAAAATCTATTTTTAGCTCCAGTGATCCAGATATTGAACAGACCGAAACCATTTCAACAATATATGTGAAGGACCTCTAGAAGTTATACCATGCCAAATATCAAAGCTCTGGTCATATTGGTTTCAGATAAAAAGATGTTTGAACATTTCACTATGATAACTCTATATGTAAAACTGTGACTCCCGGGGCGGGCCAATTTTGACCCCAAGGCTCGTGTCATATTATTTTAGTCAACTCGTTTATTAAAAATGATGAATAATGAGCACTCATACAAAGGGATTTTGGGAAAAAAGATATATACTTTTCAGATAGGGTAAAATATATACCTTTCAAACAGAGGTCTGGGGCCATATTTCAGCTGCAAAAACCACACAAAAATGGTGCATTGTGATTTGATTTGAATTGTTATGATTTTACGTCACTTTCAACAGTATTACAGTCATATCACGACGTCCAGCTAATTACAGGTGGAGGAAGACCCAAGAAGCCCTATATGCACTGTTTCAGGCACAAATCGGCAACTGGGTAGAACCACCGACCTTCAGCAAGCCAGCTGGAAGGTTTCCCCAATGAAAAATCCAAATGATCCTACTGGGATTCAAACTTACAGCGGTGAGGAGCTTAGTGATGTAAGTCACAGTGACTTTTACCACTAGGCCATGGAGGCCCTATGGTGCATTGTGAGAACAGGCTGCTGTGTTTACCTTTTTATTTCTTGTGTTACTCTTGCCCCTGCTTGTATCAAACAGACTGGAGATGGAACTTTTGTCCGAGTAGGTCTCACTGTCCAGGCCACTGGTGCCATTGCTCTCTCTCTGTGAATACGGAATCAGTAACTATATATAAATATCAAACAGACTGGAGACGGAACTCTTGTCCGAGTAGGTCTCACTGTCCAGGCCACTGGTGCCATTGCTCTCTCTCTGTGAATACAGAATCAGTAACTACATGTATATATAAATATCAAACAGACTGGAGACGGAACTCTTGTCCGAGTAGGTCTCACTGTCCAGGCCACTGGTGCCATTGCTCTCTCTCTGTGAATACAGAATCAGTAACTATATATAAATATCAAACATACTGGAGACGGAACTCTTGTCCGAGTAGGTCTCACTGTCCAGGCCACTGGTGCCATTGCTCTCTCTCTGTGAATACAGAATCAGTAACTATATATAAATATTAAACAGACTGGAGACGGAACTCTTGTCCGAGTAGGTTTCACTGTCCAGGCCACTGGTGCCATTGCTCTCTCTCTGTGAATACAGAATCAGTAACTATATATAAATATTAAACAGACTGGAGATGGAACTCTTGTCCGAGTAGGTCTCACTGTCCAAACCACTGGTGCCATTACTCTCTCTCTCTGTGAATACAGAATCAGTATATAAATATCTCATGTCTGACAGGGTGACAGTAAAATTGTCAACTTTCGGAAAATACTGTTAACCTAGGCGAAGCCGAGGTTGACAGTATTTTTACGAAGTTGACAATTTTACTGTCACCCTGTCAGACATGTGATATTTATTTTATAATACCGAAATCCTGGGCCTGAACCATGAAATCTATATCGATCCTAAAATGGTTGGTATCATGAATGTAACTAGATCTGCATGCGATTCATAATGAAATTCATTTGTTATAAAACGACTGGAATTTGAAGGAATTTTACAAACTCTAAGCTGTATCTCCCCATTATATAAATAATCGTGCATAGGTTGTAATATACTATCATACATAGGTTTTCCTAACTGCTTCAAATTGTAGATCCAAGTTTAAAAGAGGTCTACAGTGACGCTTTGGAGCGTTAACATGGAATTGACATCATATTCCGTTTGACGTCATATATGACATTCCGTTACCAATGGTAGCGGGCGACAGTATTTTTTAGACAGTAATTTTTTCCCGCTGGGTCTGACAGTATTTTTATGTCACGGTGGCCTATGGGAAATTAACATTGTAAATGAAATTGAGGTAAAATAATAACTAATATCAACTTCACTGATTTGATGACAGAGCTGAAATATGTTAATTATTAGGTACTTCAGGCAGGTGGCTGCTTAAAGCAAGGTGAAATTAAAACAAAAAGCTTATTCAGAAGCTTTCATAAGTTTCTTTTTTACTGTTAGTTTCACCTGTCGTTCATACAATCAATTAGCCTTCTTTTAAGAAGTCAAAATAGAGGGGGTTTACTGTAGCTCAGATTTTAAGATCTGAAAGAAGCTTTCTGCATAACCTTGACCCGCATTTACTGCCAACCAAAAAAAGTTTAACCACAGTACATCTCCCTTTTCACACAGTATTGAAAGGAGGTACCAGATTTAAATAAAGTCAGGGCTCAAGATAAGAGGGCGTAAACTCCAGTTTTCCGACTTTTTCTCCTTCATGTCTGAACCAAACTCTATGGTGTGACTACTCATTAAAATTGTCTCTTTGAGATGATTCTAATTAGTAGTCACAACGAAGGGTTTGATGCAGACATAAAGATTTCCTTATCTGGAGTCGGATAATAATAAAGCAGAAAGTTCCTACAGAATATATTTTACTTCACTATCATCATGCTTTAAACAGCTTTACTTTCATTTTGCTTTAAGCATTCAAAACCCTTAGGTGCTTTTACTGGTGTATATGCCGGGAAGGTGTAAGGCAATTTAAACATTCTCATTCAGATTATAGAGATTCAACCCTTTACCCCCATAGAAGCCCCTTTTAGCGCATTTAATTTATTCCTCCACTCAAGGAAATGGTTTATATTTATTCAGTCATAAACATGTACCAAAAGAAATATTTTCTATGTCCTAGCATAATTATAGTAGCTTAAAGCAAGCTGAAAGTAAAGCAGAATGTGCCTTAAGGCACATTCTGCTTTACTTTCAACTTGCTTTAAGTGGAGGTCACATGTTTCCAAAACTAGAAACAGGCTATAGAGTAAAGGGTTAAGATTATACAGATTTAACAAGGAAACAGAACATGCTTTATTGCAACAAGATGGTCACTCACGTTTCTATTTACCTGTCGGGAATACTTCTCCAACATGGAAGGTGACAAAATTGATGATGACTGGACCAAAGATAGTGGAATAGCGGATTGCTTTGACACTCTACGACCCCTGCCCCCTCTACCCCCTCTGTGGCCCCCACGACCTCTGCTGTTGGTTGTAGGGCTGCGCCTACGGCCCCTCGATGATGTCAGTTTCGATAGTGCTGATGATGTAGTGGTGGTGGTTGACTCGGCAAAGCTGCTGCTTGGACTAGACATATTCTTGGCAGTGGAAAACATCGGTGATGTGAGAGAAGAAGATAATGGCGACGAGGTGGAACTGAACAGGCCATACTTGCCTACAATGATAAGTTCAGGGTTACAGATAAGGTTTGGATGCAATTGGGTATTTACTCCTTGATATTTTAAACAATTGGGTTTTTGTACTTTTTATTGGGTATTGGGAGTTTTCGTAATTGGGTATTATTCATATTCTGATTAGGTTTCCAAAACTTCTTTGCATTTTGCTACATTTCTTTGCTTTTTGTTACTCCTTGTTGTGTAAAAAACAATTGCTTTTTCAACAATTTTAAATGGGTAAATACCCCAATACTCCCCTTATCTGTAACCCAGTAAGTTATATAAATAAAGACAGGGCTCCAGATAAGGGCAAGTATACTGAACAAATCCAACAGTTTCTCACTCGTTTTAGCTCCAAATCCTATGGTGTTCTACCCATTAGAATCATCTCTATGAGACAATTCTAATGAGTAGTTACACCATAGGGTTTAAAGCAGAAAAACTCTCCTTATCTGGATCCCTGTTAAATGCAGATTGTTACTACTAAGTCTATCTGGCAATCTTACATTTGTTTAAACCAAAAAGAGCAAAATTTAAGTATATCATTAGTATTGTCACTTTCCAAATGTTCATAACATTACAGTCAAATTAGAAGACTACCGGTAGAAAGGATCCAGTGGAATGCTGGACAACAGTAATGTAGAGGGCTCCTATAGGAGCTTTCTGCATTACTTTTGCCCTTCAATAAGCTGTCATTTATGTTTTAGCTTCTTAACCCATTACCCCATAGCCTGTTTCTAGTTTTGAAGATATGTCACCACTTAAAGCAGGTTGAAACTAAAGCAGAATGTGCCTTAATGTGCATTCTGTTTTACTTTCAGTCTGCTTTAGCTATCATCTGCTAGAAAACAGACAATATTTCTTTGATTTCTATTTATGACAGTATAAATTGGAACTATTTTCTTCATTAGAGGAATAAATTAAAGGTGTTAAAAGTCATATTTATGGGGTAATGGTTTGACTAAATTTTGCACAAGTTTAACCATTTCTCCTTAGCTAGTTTTCAGAATTGAAGACAGATGGTTGCATAAAGCCTGCTGAAAGTAAAATAGAATGCACCTTAACCCTTTACCCCCTAGCCTGATGTTTCTAGTTTTGAAAATAGGTGACTTCTTAAAGCAGGTTGAAAGTATTTAGCAGAATACACATCTGTTTTACTTTCAGCCTGCTTTAAGCTACAACTTGCTAGAAGAAAGAATATTTTCCTTATTGTACATATTCATGACTGTATAAATTGGAACTATTTCCTTCAGTGGAGGAATAAACTGAATGCGCTAAAAGGCGATTCAACGGGGAAAGGATTAAGGAGCATTCGTTCTGCTTTACTTTCAATCTGCTTTAAGCTACTTCTGCTAGGATATAGGAACTACAAATGTATTTCTATTTACAAATGTATATCTCTTATAGGAGAATTCTGTTTTAATTTCACCTACATTAAGCTGTCACCTGTCTTCCATTTAATTAAATTAGCATTACTTTTAGTGGTCTTGTAATTCACTGTTTACAATTAATGAGCAGAATATCATAGTTTGTTATCTCCCTTTGATAGATCAGAGAAATGACAAAATCCAAGAGAGACTACTCTTACTGCCTTAACCTGACCATCCTGACACTCCTGTATCGATAATGGGTATCTCCCTACTATGTACACTTAAAGTAAAAACTTGCCATTTTACATACACACTGTCCTGCATTATCTAGCTCAAGTTTTTAACTTTAAAACTGTATACTTAACCTCATTAGACTGTGTAAACGTTTCAAATTCCCCGTGAGTCAAAACAGGAAAAAGAAACTTTACACATTTTGTGTCTTTGGGCACCTTTAGCCTCTACTAAAATATAATTTACTAATTTAACCCTTAGCCTGCCACTCACGACTATAGCTCAATATGCAAACAGCTTGGATCCGGATGAGACGCCGTAACTTTGAAGCACTTTGAAACTTGAAGCAGACGAGAAATATAGCAGGCGACAATTTATTTGGCGGGCTAAGGGTTAAGATTTGCCTGAATCATACCCCCTTCAGATCACAGGGACCCGGCACGATTGATTTTTGAGAGAAAAAATTGTCAAAAGGTATATATAGAGACAAGGGGTACAACTGATTGTTAGTACATTCTCACCCTATCTCGACAAAACCGGGCATATCATAAATAATAATTGATGAAACGACACCCTTTTTGCACTTCTGTCTAGCTTATATAATACCCTTCCATAAAAACATAACATAAAACCAACTGGAAGCATGCACTTTCAAAAGTAATTGCATTTACTCACAGAAATCAACGACTTTTGGAAAACGGGACAGGTGTTCGTTCACAGCTGAAACCGCATTGACCACTACTGTGTGCTTGTATAGGCGGTAATATCGAACATGACAGTCATACAGTTCCATGGATATCCATTTTTTACACCGATCAAAGCTGATTTATACTCAAACCATTGCAATACCAACAACAAATTTGCATGTTTTCATCGGCAGTAAAGCTCTTCTTGTACATGTAGGCTTTTTTGGTACGGCAATGATTTGAGAAGAAGTCAGCTTTGATCGGTGTCAAAGCTGTATATTTATGGAACTGTATGACTGTCATGCTCGATAGTACCGCCTAAACAAGCGTACAGTAGTTGTCAATGACTGTAACACTCGATTACCGCCTAAACAAGCATACAGTAGTGGTCAATGCTGTGTTAGCAGTGAACGAACACCTGTCCCGTTTTCCAAAAGTCGTTGATTTCTGTGAGTAAATGCAATTACTGTTGAAAGTGCATCCTTACAGTTGGTTTCATGTTATGTTTTTATGGATGGGTATTATATTAGCTAGACAGAAATGCAAAAAGGGTGTCGTTTCATCAATTATTATTCGTGATATGACCGCTTTTGTCGAGATAGGGTGAGAATATACTAACAATAAGTTGTACCCCTTGTCTCTATATATACCTTTTGACAATTTTTTCTCTCAAAAATCAATCGTGCCGGGTCCCTGTGCTTCAGATTAAACCTGAGCTGATTTATTTATCTGTAAAATACAGCAGAATCAATGCTTTTAACTCTGAACAAATATTGGCTGCTGAAAATATTGTACATACGATAGATCTAATATGCTTAAAATCTGAAATCGACTCATTCTTCCCTCAGGGCTCCAGATAAGAGGGAGTAAACTGCACAAATCCAACATTTTCTCACTTATTTCGTCACCAAATCCTATTGTGTTTCTACTCATTAGTCTCTCTTTGAGACGATTCTACTGAGTAGTGACATCATAGGGTACAAAACAGAATTAAAGATTTTAATTTTTGAAATACGCCCCTTATCTGAAGCTCTATCTCTGTATAAAAATTTGTAGACCTACGGTCAGGACGGCAGACAATTTGGATAATGTTCCTCTGTTAATTGGACCCTAAATTGTCTGGATCCAAATTGTTTGCAGCCTGATTTAAGTTACAATCTGTTAAAATATAGAAAAAAAATCTTATCATACATATTCATAACTGTATAAATTAGAACTTTTTTCCTCAGCGAAGATATAAATTTAAGGCGTAAAAGGCGTATTTATGGGGTAATGGGTTAAATCAGAATCTAAACACACACTTATTACTGGTTGTTCACTTAATCCTTTACCCCCATAGAAGCACATTTTAGTGTATTCAATTTATTCCTCCACTGAAGAAAATAGTTCTAATTTATACAGTCATGAACATGTACCATAAGATTTTTGATCCGCGATAGCGCAGCGCAGCGTAGCGTTTTCGCGGATTCATGTATACCAAATTCGCAAAGTAACACATTTCTTACTGCAAAACTGACTACAACCAAATCTAACAAGAAAATAGTGCTTGCTTTTAGAAGTGATCTATGCTTTGATAGCACTATACATGTGGGTTGAAGTAAGTTGTATCTCTTCTAATTAATTTAATATGAGATTTTTCAATGTTTTCCGGAAGGTCAGAATATGTCTTTTGCTTTATTTTTAAGAAAATGTTGAATAGTATTCATTCGCGAAAATCGCTGATGTCCGTTTTACGAAGCATACTCGGTCCTGTCCGTATAGCCAATAGTTTCGACCGACGAGTATAACGGGGAAAGCCGAGCAGCTGTTCGTATTACATTGCGAAAATCGCCGATGTCCGTTTTACGAAGCATACTCGGTCCTGTCCGTATAGCCAATAGTTTCGATCGACAAGCATACGGGGAAAGCCGATCAGTTATAACGGGAAACGTCTAATCTGGTTTCCGGTACAGTAGGATTATGTGCGTGTTAACCGGGAACCAGAACGAGATATTTTACGTGGGTAAATAAAACATGCCATTTTGCTGAAGTGAAAATTAACCTTAGCAGAAAGAAAAACACGAAGAGGAGATAAGCAAATTGTTATTTGCTCAGAGAGATTGTCGACGGAATTACTTCAAAGTAAGTACGTAGATATTGGTCGTGTTCGAATCATTGAGTTTGTTGACATCGAAAAGTGGGCGGAGCAAATGCGCGAAGATTTACTGATGACAATGATTTTGGCCCGACTCAAATAGAAATTGTGGTCAACGAAAACTTTATATTAGTGTTTTCTTCTGACATATCAGAGTTATTTAAAAGGGATGATCACCGTACTCGTTGATTTCCGTACAGTTAGCCAGGGATACGGAAAGCTGTATTTAATTTACGCACAAAAAGCCTCGTGTAAAAGCCTTTAAGGATTCTACGACGTATTGATACAGATACAATAATTTATTGTGCGTAATGTACAGTAGTCTTTATAGTAGAGAAGAATAAACGCAAACACAATCACTGACAATGCACTAAACTGTAGATGTTTTATTTTATCTTTTTAATCTGGTTCAGGTTGGCAAACAGATTGGAGCCTAATCAGACGTCAGGTTACCCGGCGTCTGTTCTGGCTCCAACCTGTTTGCAATGGACATAATAGTTTTTAGCATTTTATAGGATTCTACGACGTTCTATATTCAGATTCAGATTCATAAACACGTTTATTGAGAATGAATAACATATCAGTAAAATTAGCGCAGCTGTCTCTTGCTGCACGAGGATCATGCTGAATATCTCAAGTTTGAAAGTGTGCAACTATATAGATCCGATGTTACCTTGCTTACCTTTTTACCATTATTAACTATATTGTTCTAAAAATAACTTTGACAAGTCAGAAACATCGAACAATACATCCGGACAAAAGGAAATGAATAAAACACCCTTTAAAAACAGTCGTAATGCCCCCAATTTTGATAAAGGCAGCGGCTAGACGTCCGGAACCTGACAGCTAGCCAACCGTCACAGGACGGGCTAGACGTCCGGAATAAATTTCTTTCAGGAAATATACTGCTTTATATGTGGGTTAGTGCCTGGGTATATTTAAAACAAGTTGAAACAAAACTAAATGCATTTAATTTTCCATAAAACAACAGAGAGCAATAACAAATCACATTTATATAAAGGAATTAAATTACCTTCACTTAAGACCAACGTTCGCATCCGCCAGTTTAATTGGTAATAGACTGTTGCCCTGACTTTGTCGTTATTAGATTAGCACGCAGGACATTTTTGTTGATTTTATTGTAATTTATGCATGTAAATATCATACTGAATGTTAAAATTAGAGATTGAAGTTAAATATGCCGAAAGTATTTCAAATGGATGGACTACGTATGATATCAATACGTTGATTATCGCCAAATCTAATTATCACAGCCGGTATCTCCATGTCCACGTGGCTAGCAGCAAACTGTGAATGTATCGGAAATAACATTAACAAAGCCATGCAAAAGAAATCCATTGTTATTAACAGTTAAGCATCGGCATAAAGTGGCATTTAGAGTAAAAGTTTGAGTAATACATGTATTTATGAAGGTCATTATATTTCGAAAAAAGGAAGACCTTTCCATTACCATAGTTCGCTGTGAAATTCTAAGTTGGAGATATTTCTCTGACATTAAGGAAAACAATTAAAAAAGGGAAACATTCTGTCGTGGACGTCATGTACATTTTTTCGAACGTGTCAGTTTAGCGAAAGGTACAGGTCTTCAATCATCAATTAAAAATGCCTGCGAGAGTGCGGTTTTCCTACTAAGGTGGGGACAAAATACGGCAACAACGACAATGGCGGATGCGATCGTAGCTCATAGTGACGGTAAATTAATTCCTTAAAGTGTGACTTGTTTCTGTTCTCGCCGATTTTCTGAAGTTCAAAATTGTATTTAAGGTTGTTTGCCATATATATCCAGGCACTAACTCACGTAAATTATGCAGTATATCAGGGGTGTAAAAATCTTTCAAAAGCTACTCGCCCTGTAGGGCTAGTTGCTATTGAAATCCACTCGCCCTCTGCAACTTTTGCTCGTCCGTGAATTTTCATATATAATTCATATGTACTAAAACTTTCACAATTTTCTTATTCGTTTATTTAAATTCGAAAATATCAACATATAGAAACGCACTGTTTAACTGTTTCAATTCTTGTGGGTCTTGTCATCGTTTCGACATCCCTGTTAATGCCGCTATTTTACTACGAAAACGACTGAAGATAGTTTTGTTAGGTTGTTTACATTTTGACAAGTAGCTTGAACTAACGGTGCTTCCGGTTTTTTCGGCATGTAAAATTTTGACTCGTTCAAATTAGGTACGAAATCGTCGAAGCTTTATATTAAGAAATGTTTGCAGTTTGACAGATGATTGAATAATAAAACACGTTATAACACTGTTATTCATACTTTAATTTTATAATTCGAATAAATATTTGAACCACCCCTCGATACTTTCAACACAAATAAACCTTTTTGGGCCGAAACTTTCGTACTTTGAAGGCCGAATAATATAAAGAAGAAACAAGCAGGTGCCTGTGAATAGGAACGCCTCCAAACTCGTTGTCGATAATAGTGAAATGCAAAACATTGTAGAAAATGTGTCGTTGATGTTGACACACGCAGAGAACTTCAGCCGTTTTAATTTGCACTCTAATTACACTGCCCAAAAGATCCACTCGCCCTTAAGGTCGAGTATATATTTGAAAGCACTCGCCCGACTTCAAAACCTACTCGCATTGGCGAGCGGGCAAGTGGAATTTGACACCCCTGTATATGCTCTGACGAAAATCTATTCCGGATGTCTAGCTTACCCTCACAGGGCAGGCTAGCCCTCCGGAACCGGACGGCTATAGCCACTTCCTTTTATAAACGCATATAATGCCATGCGGTCTGGATCCATTCGATTAATTGAGGTCTTCATGTTTGTTTTATCTAGAGACACAAATCACATGGTATAAACATGGTCACGTGACTAAATCATCGCTCGATTTTAGGGTTTGTTAACATTTTGTCAAAGGAAAACATCAAGTTAGTGTTGATTCGAATAGAACTTGTTGACAACTATTCCAACTAACGCGAGTGTTTACACCCCAGAGGCCACACATTTTCTCCAATCTTTCTCAAACTTGCTCAGGTTGTATATTACCATAAGAATTTAGATGAGTTTAATTATGGTTGTAATCAGATCAATAGGTCAAGAGTTATCTACCTTTAAATTGCTGAAAATGATATATTTAACACTGTGTTTTCACTCCAGAGGCCACAATATCTACTCAAGCTTTCTTAAACTTGCTCAGATTGTATATGAACATACAAGTTCAAATAAAGGTGATTATGTTCGAAATCAGACAAATAGGTCAAGAGTTATCTACCTTTGAATTGCTGAAAATGCCGTATCTAACAGCATTTACACTGTTTCAACTACAGTTTTGAACAGATTTTGATTATTCTTGCACACAATGTATATAGCTATAGGTTCTCAAAGGAGTGCAATTATTGTTTAAAACTTATTGTGACAATATTTATCTGCCCTTGATATACTTTGAAATGCTAAAAAAGGCTTCATTTCAGTATTGTTTAGTGTCTAGTTATCAGCCCTTGATGTACTCTACTATACTAGAATTATGAGGTTGTATTCCAAAATGGTTTACATGCTATACTGCAAATTTGAATAGATCTAGATGAAAACGGGTGAAACAGAAAGGTAAAGCTATCAGGCTTCAGTACAAAAGGTGAGCGATATCAGGGCCTTCAGGCCCTCTTGTTCTATATTTAGAATCAATGTATTATAAATGGAATCTGTCTCAACCTTACTCACCATAATAAAATATCTGTCTTGTCCAACCATAATTGATTGTTTATCAAGGTGGCTTGCCTAAGGACTGCCTTTGGAGACCTCTGATCTGGAGCAACACTGTTTGCATAGTCATGTGTACCTTCAGAGGTGCACAGTTTGTAAACGACGAGTAAACAAATACTCATTACTAGTCCTGATTGGATGTAAATGAGTGTCTATCCATTTTTCCTAATTTGTTGATATTGCTTTGGTTAGCTCTGATTAGCTGTAACTTTTGTTTCATAACCCCATGAAAAAAATAATTCAGGCCGCGCCTTGTCAGGACTACTTTCTCTTAGTCCAACAGTTACTGCTCTCCAAGAGCGCTGCATGAAGCAGGACGCCGAATGATGTCATTGACTTAACTGCAAAACAATGTCGCGTTTTGGCGGAAAATATATATGGCGAAGGGACTACAACCTACGTTTTAAAGTGTTAAATAATGAACACTCGTGTCAGATTCTCTATTTAACCCTCTTAAATTCAGTAGTGATATTAAATTATGAGGAATAATTGGGAACATTTATTGTATTCATGGAGGTATGAAAAAAAACCTGGACACACTTTTGTATGAAACCGCTTCGCTTTCAATATATTTAAAAGAAGAATTTTTAGAAAACTCAGAACTATACACAGCAAAAATAGAAACTTTACATTGGATTCTAATGTGTATATTTCTGTCTACAAACACAATTTTTCAGAAGCTTAAGTTAGTGTTATTCGAAACTTTGGATCAATGTCTGCAATTTCTCAACAATGGTGATGAAAAAAAATCCAAAAGCAACGTCGTTATTTGACGTCAAAATGCAAAGGGGTCGATTTTAAAATTATCAGAGATGTGAACGTGTACGCAAGATGTGTTTTATTCATTTTACTGTTTCATTTTAAGTGATCGACTTTTTTTGCATAAAGACAGTTTAGTCATAAGTTAAGATCTGTCCTGTATACGGTCTACTGGTACGGATAGGACGTAAGAGTGTGGTCGTCTCTATGTGACGTCAACGATCTCCGAGTCCGACGATCCCAGACATAACCCGTAGCTCTCAGTCTGTAACGAGTAGTTAGGATATGAATTGTCTATCTTATGCGTCCAAAATGACGCGCAACATCAGTTACTGACGCAACCAAAGTAAGCATGCCAAATGGCCTGATATCTGTGATTTTTAGCTCACCTGAGCTAGCTCAGGGTGAGCTTTTGCAATCCTTGAATGTCCGTCGTGCGGCGTCAACAATTTCAGTGTTTACACTCTAGAGACCACAATATTAATCCAATCTTTCTCAAACTTTCTCAGATGGTATATTGCCATAAGAGTTCAAATGAGTTCGATTATGGTTAAAATCGGACAAATATGTCATGAGTTATCTACCTTTGAATTGCTGAAAATGCCATATTTTACAGTGTTTACACTCTAGAGGCCACAATATTTATCCAATCTTTCTAAAACTTGCCCAGATTATATATGACCATAAGAGTTCGGATGAGTTTGATTTTGGTTGAAATCTGACCAAAAGATAAAGAGTTATCTACCTTTGAACTGCTGAAAATCCCATATTTAACAGTGTTTACATTCTAGAGTTCACAATTTTTATCCAACCTATCTCAAACTTGCTCAGATTGTATATTACCATAAGAGTTCAGATGAGTTTGATTATGGTTGAAATCAGACTAATAGGTGGAGAGTTATCTACCTTTGAATTGCTGAAAATGCCATATTTAAGGTGGTTCGACAGCGGGCGGGCCGCATTTCGAGTTCCGGAAATGCTGATGACTTTCACCTGATCTTTGCGGCACATGCTTATAGTAGAAAATGTAGATAAAGAAAAGTTTGAACTGCTTCAGTGTCTTCTCTGTTAGCGCAGTTGATACGGTGATTGACTTGCAATCCAAATGTTCTAGGTTCGATTCCCACTCGCTTCAAAACTTTTTTTTTAACAAATTCTCCGATTTTAGTGACTAGTCAATCCATAACGCAGTGATCAATGGACAGGCTATGTTAAGCCACGTAATAATGAATAATATCAGATGCAAGTATAGTCATGTGACAGCTAAATTTGTGAGGATTATAGCCTATATGACAGATGGCAGCTTAACAAAGGACAAAGGTAATGCTAAAAGATAGATCCTAAAGGAGCTTTTATGCATTACTTTTGTTATGCATTAAACAGTCACTTGCCTTTAAAGATCTACAGGCTAACGTATTCAATGGTCCCTTATTAAAGGTTTGACTTAAGGTATTATTTAGAGCTGACGGCATTTTAAAGTTGAACTCAAGGGAGGTTACTCGTTTTGTGTTAACATTTTGTCAGAATTTCAGGAAAGCATGTATAAAATGCAAATTCCACTGTAGATTTTCATTAGATTTGTGTGACTAGTAGAATTAAGTTATATCTATCTAATAAGAGTAAAATTAGTGTATGTTAAACAGCTAGATTTTTTGTAATTTGAGATTTTCAGAATTTGACTTTTTTAAAATATTGATATTTCCAGAAAATATGTTATGAAATACTTTTGTTTGCCCACTATCTTATAGTCTATGTACAGTTTACTTGAATGTACAGAAATTATTGAGTTATATCATTTTATAAAGAAATTATTCCTGTTTATTAAAAAAGGAGCTTTTCTCGACAAAAGGTCCTCTCAGGAAAAAACGGCACTGTAACTTTTTTTTATATTAACGATTTTTCACTCTCCATATGGTATATTTCAATTTAATCAAGGTTTCAAAGAATTCTGACACAGAATAAGCTGACCCGCGAACCACCTTAAGGGTGTTTACACTCTAGAGGCCACAAATTTTATCCAATCTTTCTCAAACTTACTCAGATTGTATATTACCATAAGACTTCGGATGAGTTCAATTATGGTTGTAATCGGATCAATAGGTTGAGAGTTATCTACCTTTGAATTGCTGAAAATGATATACTTAACAGTGTTTACGCTCTAGAGGTCACAATATTTATCCAAGCTCTCTCAAACTTGCTCAGATTGTATATGACCATAAGAGTGCGAAAAAGGGTGATTATGGTTGAAATTGGACAAATAGATCAAGAGTTATCTACCTTTGAATTGCTGAAAATGCCATATTTTACAGCGTTTACACTATTACAACTACAGTTTTCAATGGATTTTGATTATACTTGTACACAAAGTATATAGCTATACGTTCTTGAAGGAGTGCAACTATTGTTGAAATCTAATCATTGTGGCAATAGTTACCTGCCCTTGATGTACTTTGAAATGCTAGAAAAAGGCTTCATTTCAGTATTGTTTAGGCTCTAGTTATCTGCCTTTGATGTACTCTCTTATACTAGAGTAGGTCGACAAATTTGACTGGATTTAGAATAAAACGGGTGAAATTCAAAGGTAAAGCTATCAGGCTTCATTACAAATGGTGAGCGATATCAGGGCCTTCAGGCCCTCTTGTCATAAAACTGTGGCATCTCATTTTTGAAACGCAGGTGTTTACAAGTTTGTTTTTTCGGTGTTTGGCTAAAGTCTGTGTGTGCCGTGCTGCATTAAATAAACTTTCAAAAAACCTGACTAGGTCAACTCGCCGTCAGTGTTAAATACTGGAAGTGGAAAGCGTGCTTCGTTGTGCACAGTACAAATTAGCGAGAGTGTGGCTCTTTATGGTCTTTATCGATAACTCAATTGTGAAATGTGTGTATATTTTATGACACGTATAGTACCTCATTTAAACATCGCTTAAACCGGCTCTAAAGTATGTAAAGTTTCTATTTTTGTTAAGTTAGGTAAATTAAATGAAAACAAGATTTGTTTGCAAAACGCTATGCCCCCTTATGTGACAGGTCTCTTAAAAACCGTGACCTTTGTCTGACATTACCCAACTTGTACTCAAGCAGGTACATGTAATCAACAAATTACAGAATAAAAATAATAGATATATCTTAAAATATTCTCATCATTCATGAAAGAATTAAATGCAATTCAACTGCCTTTTAAAGATGGAATTTGACACTGGCTACATTTCAAATTCTTTACCCCTGTGAATCAAGCAGTAGATCCATCTTGGTGCAAAATGTACCTTAAATTGAATTCTGCTTAATCATTTGATGTATACCCCTCTGTAACCAGGACTAAACAATACTTATTGATGGAACAAAAATAGCTGACAACTTAAAGCACAGTGAAACAATTAAAAGCAGAAAACATATTTAAATGCTCTCTGCTTTACTTTCATCTTTCTTTAAGTGACCACCTGCCTTATACAATAAATGATTACTGTAGCCTCAGTTGTGGCTACAGAGTGGTTTACTGAATTGCAAAACCTCATCCTTGGCAACTCTCAAGACCTTCACTCTTTGATTTATATTGGTTGTTTATTGTGAAAACTTACACATATTTTTTAACTACATGTATTTCAACAGGGGAAATGGTAACATGGTATGGATGGATCCCATGGATGAGTCAGATTGTATGGAACCACAGCACTAAATGGGTCATTTAGCAGTAAGCACCGATGGATGATGAGGGATGAAGAGATGAAGATGATTTCAGGACAGCTGATTTCATCTAATCTCATTGATTGTGATGAAGGGCATGGTAACATCACACTAACATGGTACCAGACCTTTCAAGGGGAATTCAACAGCCATACAATAAGGTAAATTATTGCTTCTTTCTTTAAAAAACTACATAAATTTAGAAAAAGTTAAAACTTATACACCAGTCAGCTGAGGTTAGCCTTTGTTAGCTGCTAGCTCAGGGTGATTTGCAATCCTTGAATGTCCGGCGTCCATCATCCATCGTGTGTCGTCCGTCATCCGTCGTCAACTATTTTAGTGTTTACACTCGAGAGGCCACAATATTTATCCAATCTTTCTCAAACTTGCTCAGATGGTATATTGCCATAAGAGTTCGGATGAGTTTGGTTATGGTTGGAATCGGACTAATAGATCATGAGTTATCTACCTTTGAACTGCTGAAAATGCCATATTTAACAGTGTTTACACTCTAGAGGCCACAGTTTTTATCAAATCTATCGTAAACTTGCCCAGATTGTATATGACCATAAGAGTTCGGATGAGTTTGATTTTTGTTGAAATCGGACAAATAGACCAAGAGTTAACGACCTTTGAATTGCTGAAAATGCAATATTTAACAGTGTTTACACTCTAGAGGCCACAGTATTTATCCAATCTTTCTAAAACTTGCCCATATTGTATATGACCATAAGAGTCCAGATGAGTGCGATTTTGGTTGAAATCCGATGAATAGATCAAGAGTTATCTACCTTTGAATTGCTGAAAATGCCATATTTAACAGTGTTTACATTCTAGAGTTCAAAAATTTTATCCAATCTATCTCAAATTTTCTCAGATTGTAGATGACTATAAGAGTTCAGATGAGTTTGATTATGGTTGAAATCAGAAGTATAGGACGAGAGTTATCTACCTTTGAATTGCTGAAAATGCCATATTTAACGATGTTTACACTCTTGATGCCACAAATTTTATCCAATCTTTCTCAAACGTACTCAGATTGTATATTACCATAAGACTTCAGATGAGTTCAATTATTGTTGTAATCGGATCAATAGGTCAATAGTTATCTACCTTTGAATTGCTGAAAATGATATATTTGTGTTTATGCTCTAGAGGCCACAATATTTATCCAAGCTCTCTCAAACTTGCCCAGATTGTATATGACCATAGAAGTTCGAAAAAGGGTGATTATGGTTGGAATCAGACAAATAGATCAAGAGATATGTACCTTTGAATTGCTGACAATGCCATATTTTACAGCGTTTAAACTCTTGCAACTAGAGTTTTCAATGGATTTTGATTATACTTGTACACAAAGGATGTAGCTATACGTTCTCGAAGGAGTGCAATTATTGTTGAAATGTAATCATTGTGGCAATAGTTACCTGCCCTTGATATACTTTGAAATGCTAGAAAAAGGCTTCATTTCTTTTTTTTTAGGCTCTAGTTATATGCCTTTGATGTACTCTACTATACTACAGTAGGTCGACAAACTTGATTGGATTTAGAATAAAACGGGTGAAATTCAAAGGTAAAGCTATCAGGCTTCATTACAAATGGTGAGCGATATCAGGGCCTTCAGGCCCTCTTGTTGAAATTGCAACATGGTGAAAAAACATGCTACTCATCTGGAACAGTTTTGATACAGATAAGGCACCACTTATGCGGGGCCTGATCTCGATCTACTCTGTTTGACACTAAGATTCTTATTCTGTTAGGTAAAATAGATTTTTAATTTATCATACAATACTGAGCATGTAGCTATTTTGTGTAGACTATGTGTAATAGATAATACATGTTAAGGGCTGTACCTTCAAGTACTTGAACCAGATACAAACTACCTTGGCAAACAGTGTAGACCCACATGCAAAATATGAAGTACCTATCAAATGTAGTTGCAAAGTCGTGGCCTGTGTCAAGTTCATCCTATTTGACCTTTAGTTGACATCTACATGGCCTTGACATTTGTCTGTTTAACCAAAGTTGTACTGTTCTCAAGAGATTCTTAAGTGCACATGCCAAAATGAAGTCTCTATCACATGTAGTCACAAAGTTAAGGACTTATGGCCAATGTTACATTTTGCGTATTTGGCCTTTAAAAGCTGAGTCTCCTTAAAATGCAAAATAGTTTCGTATGTTATGTTATAATTTAGAGAGCCTACAAAGTACAGTATATAGTAAATAATTGAAAGAAAACATTTAAAAGACAAGTTAAAGGCAATGACTATGTGTTTGGGTCTTTAGATTGAAAAATAATAAGACAGTAATGTGTACAGTCCTGACACTAACAGTATAATTATTTTCATTTCAGTCCATGAAATCCAATATATAATTACGAGTCAGGGCTCCACATAAGTTGGAGTAATGAGACCAAATGCAGCTTTTCTTCACGTCAGCACCAACGCCTATGGTGTTACCATTCATTAGAATTGTCTCGAAAACAGGATTCTAATAAGTAGTCACACCACTGGGTTTAATGTAGACATAACGAATTTTACTTTTCAGTTATCTGAAACCCTGTATGAGTAGAACTACGTCAACATTAATTTATAATCATTCTATTTTAGAACTTTAACTCCATTGATTGAATACATATACCAGACATGCTGAAAAATTCATGGGAAAGTACAAATAAGCCACAACCATGCCTTATTGATCACATGTTTCCATAACGCCAAATAAAACTTAACATTGCCTCCAAAATTCAGCTTACGCTTTATAAAGAATAGTTGAAGAATCTTCAACATAATCTCCTGCTTTTGCACAAGTAACTTTGCTAAAGCAGGAACTTGTGAGAGACCACTAGTGTCATTTTGTGGAATAAAATCTGCTATTTGGTCAATATGTTAAGTGGTACAAAAATTATAAAAGAAAAAAACAACACAAAAGTCCTGAGATGTTTCAGGCCTGTAGAAAGCCTTATGCATATGATAACAATCAATTATGTTTGTACTATCTATTGCAGAATCATCATAGCCTGTGTGGTGTTTCATAACCAGTGCAATTTTTGGAATGTTTCCCTGCCTGAAGTGGTAAACAATGTAGGACAAGCAGTAAACATGACATCCAGCAGTTTCCTATCCAAGATGGACTTTCATAAACAGAGTCAGAGACTATGATGCAAATTAAAACTGACTTTTTTCAAGGGCGAACAACATAATTATGTGCTGAATTTGAGTAATAAATATATGAACTGATTAGAGCGATGGATATGTTCAATTGGATGGAAATTCCATGTCAGCACCAAATCCTATGGTGTGGTTAAACTTATCTTTAGAATTGTCTCTTTGAACCAATTCTAATGAACAGTCGCACCATATGGTTTAATGCAGACATAAAGATTTAAGTTCTTGAAGTACTTCCCTTATGCGGAGCCCTGAATCCATGTTATTTATTTGAAAGAAAATTATGCTGTGATTTTTAACTAATGATTTTAATATAGTTTCTCAAAAAGCTGTTAAATTGAAACGTAAGGTTTACAACTTTATAGTGTTCACTGTTGTTGGTATTTTTAACTGCTGTGTATTATCAGAACTGATGAAATAGGAAAAAAAGCAAATTAAATATAAATTACAAATTTTTCCTGTTGTGTTTATAGATAATTCATAATATCTTGATACAGTATAAGTGCAAGTAAATAAAATCAGAATTGAAAGCCCGAGATAACCTTAATTTTAACAAGATCATGTTTTATACGCCCACCTCTAAAGGTGGTTGTATATTGGCGCGACCCTGTCTGTTCGTTTGTTCGTCCGTCAACATTTTGTTTGTCCGGAGATTTCTGGGTAAAATTTTGTAGGGATATTAATGAAACTTCACATAAATGTTATATGCATCAAGATCTAAAGCCGAGTCGAATTTTAGGTTCATTTGAATTTTTGTTACAGAATTATCTGCCCTTGATGTACTCAAATATGCTATAAAAAGCTTGTCCGGAGGTTTCTGGGGAAACTATTGGAGGGATATTAATGAAACTTCACACATGTGTTATGTGCATCAATATCAAAAGCTGAGTCAAGTTTGAGGTTCATTCAACTTTTCTTTACAGAGTAATTTGTCCTTGATGTACTCAAATATGCTATAAAGAGCTTGTCCAGAGTTTTCTTGGAAAACTATTTCAAGGATATTAATGAAGAGAGATTTTATGCATCAAGATCTGAAGCTGAGTAAAGTTTGAGATTTATTTGATATTTTATTACAGAGTTGTCTGTCCATGGTGTACTCAAATATTTAATAAAAGGCTTATTTGACAGTGTTAACACACTTAGCAACTACAGTTTTGAATGGATTTTGATTATGTTTGCCCATAGTATAATTATAGAAGTATAAGTTCATGAAAGGGTTAATTATTATTGAAATCGGATCATTGTGCCAAGAGTTATCTGCCCTTGGTGTATTCAGATATGCTAGAAAATGCTCTATTTCAGTATTGTTTATGCTCTCAGAGCTCTAAGTGTGTACAAATTAAAATGAAATTTGATAAAACTATATATTTCTTTGCTAGTGGGAGTATAATGTACCGCTTGCGGTGCTCTCGTTCTTTTTGTATGCGACATTTCACTCTCTGATGCTTATTTTGAATCTCGATGCCAACAATAGTTTCATTTACAGTAAAGCACATCTATTACAACCACTACATGAGGTCCAATTGTTGGTTTACAGTACAACTTGTCAAGTGGCTGCATTATGCAAGATTATTTAGATAAAAGTAAAGCAGAAAGCTCCTTAGGTGCTTTCTGATTACTTTCGCATTGCTTTACCCCTTTCCTCCATAGCCAAAAGTGCAAATCTCCTATATCCAACAGTGAGTGAACTACATTATGTCAAAACACTGACTGCTTAAAGTAAGATGAAAGTAACTTTTTGCAGGGAGCTCCTGCCAGAGCTTTTTGCTGAACTTTTATCTTGCTTTGAACTACCTCATGTGCACCACATACTACTCATTACAATAAATTAAATTACTTATACTGCAACATAATGCAAGTTTTGCCCACACAGCATAAATCTATTTCGATTTCATTTTTATGCCCCGCACGACTTAGTCGGGGGCAAATCGTTTTTGATCTGTCTGTTTGTCTGTACACAACTTTTACCTTGGTCGTAACTTTTGAACAACAGTGAATAGAGACTTTATATCTGGCGTGTGTACTGACCTCAAGAAGCTCTTGAGGTCAGTACAACTTGGGTCATGTCTGGCAAAGGTCAAGGTCATTTAGAGGTAAACTCGGGTGAAATGGGAGATAACCCATCCTATATTATTTCAAGTGAATAGGAAGGGAGATAACTCATCATAGCTGGCCATAACTCTTTGATCATGTGATCATTTCTTAATTTAGAAATAAGTCCTCAATATGCCATTTGACTATAAAATAAAATGAAGTTGAAAATTGATTTTCAGTTCTGATTTTTTTTCTACCATCAATATTTTTCGGCTCTAAATGACCATTGGTGTCGATGGGCCATAAAACACTAATCAATCGATCAAAATCAATATAACATATGATCTTGTTCAGTATCAAACGGCAAGCTCATTCCAAACAAAACAGGCCACACTGAGTCTTGTCATTCCTGAGTTATCACCCTTGTTATATTTACATTTATTTTGTAAAATTTAAATATCTTAAAACTTCAAACCTTGCATTCTTGTTAAATATCAAATGATAACTAGTTGCAACAAGACAGGTTACTGTTTATTTGAAACTTCCAATACTTGTTAAGTATCAAATGGGCAACTAATTACAACAAGGCCGGCAAAGATAGTGTACTTGTTTATACTTACTGATTGCTTTAAGTGCACTTAATAGGTGTAAAATCTTCAATACGTTCAATTAAACTAGATCATTTCACTAATCGCGGATCTCTCAGTGCTTTCAGCACTTTGATTTTCTATATCCTAACAGATGGTAAATGTAGCTTAACCCATTACCCCATAAATATGCCTTTTTTCGCATTTAAATTACTCTTCTACTCAAGAAACAAGAGGGCCTGAAGGCCCTGATATCGCTCACCTGTTGTACTGAATCCTGATAGCTTTACCTAAAGTTCTGTTTCACCCGTTTTAATCTAAATCCATTCAAAATTGTAGTATAACAAGTAAACAATTTTGGAATACAACCTCATAATTCTAGTATAGTAGAGTACATCATGGGCAGATAACTAGAGCCTAAACAATATATACTGAAACTAGAATACTGACCAGTCAGAAAGGGCCCCACAAAGGGAGTCAGGAGGAGAGAGGCACAAGATAAAACTGCAGATTTTATACTAATAAACATTTTCAGCAAGTTTTGTAAAGATCCAATATAAAAATTTAAATGTTTGTGTTAAGAGAGCGGACAAGGCTGAAACAGTCAATTGTTTTATAATTCAAGGAAAATAACTCTGAATTGCCTTATGAGATTTGGGTAGATATGGAACTTGGCTTAGATTTCATACCAATAAACATTTTCAGCAAGTTTAGTGAAGATCAGATAGAAACAGTTGTTTCAGTAAGGGAGCAGACAAGGCTTAAACAGCCATCTTTTAATAATTGAAGGGCAATAACTCTGATGTGCCATAGGCATTTGGGTTATTATCATACTTGACCTAGATTATTTACCAATTAACATTTTCAGTAAGTTTGATGAATATCCAATACAAGATAGTTTTGTTAGAAAGTGGACAAGGCTGAAACAGCCATTTTTTAATAATTCAAGGGCAATAACTCCAACATGCTTTATGCGATTTGGGTAATTATTGAACTTGGCCTAGATTTTATACCAATACACATTTTCAGCAGGTTTGGTGAAGATTGGATAAAAACTACTTGAGTTAGAGGGCGGACAAGGCTGATACAGCCATTTTTTAACAATACAAGGGCAATAATTCCAACATGCCTTAGGCGATTTGGATAATTATCAATCTTGGCCTAGACATTATACCAATACACATTTTCATTAAGTTTAGTGAAGATTGGATAAAAACTACTTGAGTTAGAGAGCGGACAAGGCTGAAACAGCCATTTTTTAATGATTTAAGGGCAATTACTCCAACATGCTTTAGGCGATTTGAGTAATTATCAAACTTGGCCTAGATTTTATACTAATACACATTTTCATTAAGTTTGGTGAAGATTGGATAAAAACTTCTCAAGTTAGAGAGCGGACAAGGCTGAAACAGCCATTTTTTAATAATTCAAGGGCAATTACTCCAACATGCCTTATGTGATTTGAGTAATTATCGAACTTGGCCTAGATTTTATACCAATACACATTTTCAGCAAGTTTGGTGAAGATTGGATAAAAACAACTTGAGTTAGAGAGCGGACAAGGCTGAAACAGCCATTTTTTAATAATTCAAGGGCAATAACTCCAACATGCTTTATGCGATTTGGGTAATTATTGAACTTGGCCTAGATTTTATACCAATACACATTTTCAGCAGGTTTGGTGAAGATTGGATAAAAACTACTTGAGTTAGAGAGCGGACAAGGCTGATACAGCCATTTTTTAATAATTCAAGGGCAATAACTCCAACATGCTTTATGCGATTTGGGTAATTATCGAACTTGGCCTAGATATTATACTAATACACATTTTCAGCAAGTTTGGTGAAGATTGGATAAGAATTACTAGACTTAGAGAGCGGACAAGGAAAAGTGTGACAGACTGACAGACAGACTGACTGACGGACTGACTGACTGACTGACGGACAAGGCGATTACTATAGGGCACCCATCTCTCGGTGGGGCCCTAATGAAGCCTTTTCTAGCATTTCAAAGTATGTCAAGGGCAGATAACTATTGCCAAAATGATTAGATTTCAACAATAATTGCACTCCTTCGAGAACTTATAGCTATATACTTTGTGTACAAGTATAATCAAAATCCATTGAAAACTGTAGGTGCAAAAAGTGTAAACGCTATTAGATATGGCATTTTCAGCAATTCAAGGGCAGATAACTCTTGACCTATCAGTCTGATTTCAACCATAATCTCACTCATTCCAACTCTTATGGTCATATACAATCTGAGCAAGTTTGAGAAAGATTGGATTACAATTGTGGCCTCTAGTGTGTAAACACCCTTAAATATGGCATTTTCAGCAATTCAAAGGTAGATAACTCTTTACCTATTAGTCTGATTGCAATCATAATCAACCTAATCAGAACCCTTATAGTCATTTACAATCTGAGCAAGATTGAGATAGATTTGATAAAAATTGTGGCCTCTAGAGTGTAAACACCCTTAAATATGACATTTAAGCAATTCAAAGGTAGATAACTCTTGATCTATTCGTCAGATTTCAACCATAATCAAACTCATCCGAACTCTTATGGTAATATATAATCTTGGCAAGTTTGAGAAAGATTGGATAAATATTGTGGCCTCTAGAGTGTAAACACTGTTAAATATGGCATTTTCAGCAATTCAAAGGTAGATAACTATTGACCTATATGTCTTATTTCAACCATAATCGAACTCATTCGAACTCTTATGATAATATACAATCTGAGCAAGTTTGAGAAAGATTGGATAAATATTGTGGCCTCTAGAGTGTAAACACTAAAATTGTTGACGACGGACAACGCACGACGGACGACGCACACCGCACGCCGGACATTCAAGGATTGCAAAAGCTCACCCTGAGCTAGTTCAGGTGAGCTAAAAAGTTCCAATTTATACAGCCATGAACATGTATCATAAAAAAAAAAATTCTATATTTTAGCAGATAATTGCTTAAAGCAGGTTGAAAGTAAAGCAGAATGCGCCTTAAGGCGCATTCTGCTTCACTTTCAGCCTGCTTTAACCCTTTCCTCCCTGAAATCTCCAATGGACAATTCTAGTTTTCAATTTAGTCTAGTCCATTTTTGACTTTTTAGGGTTGATTTTTACAATATATGTCAAAATGACAAACAGTGTAGACCCTGATCTGATCTGAAGCAGAATGCGCCTTAAGGCGCATTCTGCTTCACTTTCAGCCTGCTTTAACCCTTTCCTCCCTGAAATCTCCAATGGACAATTCTAGTTTTCAATTTAGTCTAGTCCATTTTTGACTTTTTAGGGTTGATTTTTACAATATATGTCAAAATGACAAACAGTGTAGACCCTGATCTGAGGGGTCTACACTGTTTGCATAGGACAAATGTACTTCTCACTGGTACACTGTTTGCAAATGACGCATATATGTGTGACTAGGGTTCAAAGAGTTAAGTGGTCATATGTCTTCAAAACTAGAAACAGGCTATTGGGATAATGGTTTAAAGCAAGCTGTTGGGTTGCACTATTATTGCCAGCCTGTAAAGTAACAAGTTCCTGTTTATTGACAGAAGAATTACTTGTCTTTGGCTGTATATGCATGTATCAATGTCTAGTCTAACTATTGATTACAAACAACAGTAACCAACACTTCATACATACAGCAATACACCATTTGTGACCTGACCCTTATAATGTAGCTGACATTTTGACTTTAGCTTGCACAATAAACACTGACCAGACCAATATGTCCTAATAACAAATCGTATCATCTTGCAGGCCATCTCTATCAGTCAATATCTATGAGCAATATATTCCCTTATAGCTTCTTGTCAGTGCTTAACCCATGACCCCATAAATACACATTTTTTCGCCTTTAATTAATTTATCTACTAAAGAAAATAGTTCCAATTTATACATCAATGAATATGTATTATAAGTTATATTTTTCATGTTTCAGCAGATGGTAGCTTAAAGCAGGTTGAAAGTAAAGCAGAATGTGCCTTGGGCGCATTCTGCTTTACTTTCAACCTGCTTTATGTGGTCACCTATCTTCAAAGCTATAAAGTAGCTATGGGGTAATGGGTTAAGACAGGTTGATGCTTAACCCATAACTCCATAGATACACATTTTTAAGCATTTAATTTATTCCTCCACTAAAGAAAATTGTTTCAATTGGCAATTTATAGTCATGAACATGTGCCATAAGAAATATATTATAAATACTAGCAGCTGCTATCTTAGAGCAGGCTGAGAGTGAAGAAGAATGCACCTTAATTTTAACCCATTCCCCCATAAATACGACTTTTGACGTCTTTCATTTATTCCACCACTAAAGAAAATAATTCCAATTGATACTATCATGAATATGTATAATAACAAATCTTTTCTTTATTCTAGTGGGTGGTAGCTTAAAGCAGGCTGAAAGTTAAGCAGAATGTGCCTTAAGGCACATTCTGCTTTACTTTCAACCTGCTTTAAGTGGTTACCTATATTTAATTGAAACAGGCTATGGGGTAATGGGTTAACGGGAATAACCCTTTACCCAATAGCCAGTTTCTGATATTGCAGATACATGTAAGGTGACCGCTTAAAAGAAGGTTTAAAGTAAAACAGATTGCACCTTAAAGTGCATTCTGCTTTAATTTCAGTCTGCTTTAAGCTACCATCTGCTAGAAAGAAAAATATTTTTTATGATACATATTCATCACTGTATAAAAGGGAACTTTTTCTTCATAGGAGAAATAAATAATTAACGGTGTTACATAATCTTTGGAGTAAAGTGTTAAGACATAGTTGCATGGTTTTAGTTGACTCCCTCTTGAATCCATTACCCCATTGCCCAGGGCTCCAGATGAGGGGAGTATTTCAAAAATTAAAATCTTCATTTCTGCATTAAACCCTTTGGTGTCACTACTCATTAGAATAGTCTAGAAGAGATGATTCTAATAAGTAGTAACACCATAGGATTTAGCGCTGAAATGAGAAAGAAAATGTTGGATTTGTTCAGTTTACTCCTCTTATCTGGAGCCCTGATAGCCTGTTTCTAATTTTGAAGACAGGTATCCACATAAAGCAGGTTAAAAGTAAAGCAGAATGCACTTAAGGCACATTCTGCTTTACTTTCAGCCTGCTTTAAGCTACCATCTGCAAGAATATGGAAAAAGATATTTGGATAGATATTCATACTTGTATAAATTGGAACTATTATCTACAGTTACGGAATAAATTAAAGGCCTAAAAAAGGTGTTATTACGGAGTAATGGGTTAACCTAGGGCATTATAAGCAAGCTAAAGATGTGATATTAGTTATGTCATCTAATGCCATCTACACCAGTATCACTACTACATCTTTTATAAACACGAGTCCACTTACATAGACTTGGTCTCGGGAATTAAATTATAGCAATAATGTGGTGTTGTGTCCCTTTATGTTGTGTGTCCATCAATAAATTAGTAAGAGGTCTTTAGGTTTTCTTCTTTCCAGGAGTAAATTGTTTACTGTTTTTGCTATGAAACCAGTTGCTTAATTTGCCAACTGGTAAGGTTTTAACCCTTTCCCCAATAGAAGCGACTTTTAGCGCATTTAATTTATTCTTCCGCTGAAGAAAATAGTTCCAATTTATACAGTCATGAATATAATTCATAACAATTATTTTTAGTTTCCTTGCAGATAAAAGCTTGAAGCAGGCTGAAAGTAAAGCAGAATGTGCCTTAAGGCACATTCTGCTTTTCTTTCAACCTGCTTTAAGTGATCACCTGTATCTAATGTTATAAACGGGTTATTGGGTAAAGGGTTAATCATAAATTTTCAGGTTATATTTAAGAACGAGTATTTTATATTTGCAACCATATAATTATTGACAAACAGGACAATAACTTACAGAATTGTCTCTTATCTGACACACTTTAAACCTTCTTTTGCTAAAATTTTTATTATCTCCACCAAACTATTATCGACTATTATTAGAGACGTCTCCGAGACAATTCTGGGGCCCGTTTCATAAAACTTTGTACGACAAATGTTGTTGTAAGTCAGATTATAAAAGACTCAATTATTATTTATTTCTCCATCTAATCCTGTCTTGTGACATCTCTTTCGAATCGTCTTGAAAAGACGATTCCAAAGAGATATCACATGACAGGACTAGATAGAGAAATCAGAAATTAAATGTATTTTAAAGTTTTGACTTACGACCATTTTTGTTGTACGAAGTTTTATGAAACAGGCCCCAGATGAGTAGTCATGCGCTAGAGTAGCAAATTATGGAAGTTGATTTTATACTCACTGGAGGCAACCTTGAGCCCAGGGTCCAAGGTTAATACAGCTTTTGAAATGAGTCTGTGATCATTCTCAAGCATTTGATTGGTCTGATTTCAGTTTTAGTAGGAGTTGAGTCTGAGATCGTTCTCAAGCATTTGATTGGTCAGATTTGAGTTTTTATCAGGAGTTGAGTCTGAGATCATTCTCAAGCATTTGATTGGTCAGATTTGAGTTTTATTAGGAGTTGAGTCTGAGATTGTTCTCAAGCATTTGATTGGTAAGATTTGATTGCTAGCAACAGCTCAAATCTGACCAATCCGATGCTTGAGAACGACAACAGACTCAACTCTTTAAAACCTTGGACCCTATAATTATGTAAAGAAAGTGAGCCATTGTTTACCATCAACATATAATGGCTTTGAGTGGACATCAAAACTTCTCACAGGGCTCCAGATAAGAAGGAGTAAACTGAACAAATCCAACATTTTCTCGCTTATTTCAACACCAAATCCTATGGTGTTACTACTCATTAGAATCGTCTCAAAGAGACGATTCTAATGAATAGTGACACCATAGGGTTTAATGTAGAAATAAAGATTTTAGTTTTTGAAATACTCTCCTTATCTGGAGCCCTGTTCTCAGCAATACCACCACTACCACTGTAAAGAAAGGTACTTACCAGAGGTAGGACTCAGACTTGTAGCCAAGGACAAAGGTATTCCAAGTGGACTGGTCAAGCCATCACCAAGGTGACCAAACAGAGAGCTAACAGGAAATGCTGGGTGTCCAAGCATAGAGAAGGTGGTAGGCAGGTGAGAGACATGGGCGAATGGCAGGGCTGACAAACCTGAAGCAAAAGGTGAGGCCCCTGAAATAGACAGGAGTACATATAATATACTTAAATACTTTCGTCTTTTTGACTATTGAAGTCAATTTCAACTATTGCTCTAGTATCACTATCTTTTGCTTAATTGCTATCATGATACCAGAGCTCCAGATAAGGGGAGTACATTAAATTTTGTATTTTAGAAATTGAAATCTTTATGTTTGCATTTAACCCTATGGTGTCACTACCATAGGATTGAGTAACACCATAGGATTTGTTGCTGACATGAGCGAGAAAATGTTGGATTTGTTCGGCTTACTCTCTCTTATCTGGAGCCCTGGTGATACTATTGCTATTGCTGGTTATATATAAAGATACCATTGCGATAGTTTCTTAAAGCGTTTTATTGATCATAATTGCAAAATAAAACAATCACAAGTCTCAGTAATCAAGTCCTTTGCTTTATATATGATAATTGTATTCACCATTAATGTAACCAAAACCCAAACAGAATCTGTCAAAACCTTTCTTGCTCAAGAACAACTCTATAGGAGACATTCTTGAGTGACAATATCTGTTAACTCTTTCAACAATAAGTAACTCGTGTGGGTTATTAAGTCCCCTGTGGATCTTTTTAATTACCAAAATGTAAACCAGTCTACTTGGAATTCTGGGTAGTTTAATAAATACTGCTTTAAATTATCAAACAGTGTAGACCTTGATCAGAGGGCTCCTATAGGAGCTGGGTCTACACTGTTTGCAAATGTAAAGAGTATATTTCAAAGGGGTCAAAGGTGTTTTAACCCATTACCCAATAGCTTGTTTCTAGCATTGAATATAGGTGACCACTTAAAGCAGGTTGAAAGTAAAGCAGAATATGTGCCATATCCTTTCCACGCCTATAACGTATTAAAACGGTTTTGACGTTTATGGCACATTTTGGCTTCCGTAGAATGAAAAGTTATGATTCGCACATCACGTTGGAAGACTTTTCTGAAAGGCCAGGTTCGGCTCTTCCTATTACTAGAATATCAATGGTCTCCTGCAAAATGTGACACTTTCAGGCAGCATCGAAAATGGATCCAGACACAAATTTGCAAGATTGGAAAAATGCGAATGCCAGAGGGGCCGAAACGGTCCATCTTTCTACTTTTGGTTTAAAATGTACTCGACCTTTTTGTCAAAACCCGTTATAAAAGCACAAATGCTGGAATTCAGTAAAACTGACATGTCAATACAAAGCTCTCAAAGCTCAAACTGAGCTGAAGATCCTATTTTTTTTTTTTTTTTAAGTCGTTTGGGTATTGCGTGAAAGCGATTTAAATATAGCGCTTCTAAAAATAGATTGTCACTTTCGGTTTCGTGTTGACATGTCAGAGTAGTTTTGAGATGTCAGAGTGTAGTGTTTATTCAGAAAATGAGCTCAAAACTAGTCCGGTAGTATCTGTGTTATATGTACAAAATCGGTCAGGCTTGCTAAGGATATATGGCACATTCTGGTTTACTTTCAACCTGCTTTAAGCTTTTACAGGGCTCCAGATAAGAGGGAGTGAAAAATAGTTTTTCAAATGTTTCTTCATTATGTCGTTAACAAATCCTATAGTGTGACTACTCATTAGAACTGTCTGTATTAGACAATTCTAATAAGTAGTGACAACATAGAGTTTGGTGCAGACATAAAGATTTTAGTTTTTGAAATACTCCCCTTATCTGGGGCCCTGAGCTTAACATCAGCTAGGTTATTGAAAATATTTCTTATGTTCCACATTTAATACTTTATAAAATATAACCATTTTCTTCAGTGGAGGAATAAATTAAAGGTGTAAAAATGTGTATTTATGGGAAAAGAGTTAATTGCACCCTCACAGAACACTTCCTTGTAATGAATATCTGCATTTCAAACACAGCTAGATTGTCAGATATGTATACCTGCTAGGATTTAACAAAGTGTAAGATCATTGGAAAAATAATCTCAAATTGTATCCCGTAAATTTCAAATCAAAACATGTTTTATAACCCAACAAGTCCTTATCAACCAGTTGTGTCCCTTAACCTCTAATTTCACTGCACCGTATTACTAGTACACAGTTTTACACGACTCCAGATATGAGGAGTATTTCAAAAATCAAAATCTTTATTTCTGCATGAAACCCTATGGTGTAACTACTCATTAGAATCGTCTCTTTGAGACGATTCTAATGAGTAGTTACCCCATAGGATTTGGTGCTGTATTAGTGAGAAAAGTTGGATTTGTTCAGAATACTCTTATCTGGAGCCCTAGTTTTAGGAAGTTGCTCTGTATTGTCCTTTTATGGTGATAACGAAAACAATATAGCAGTAATATAAAAGATTATAGATCAAACAGAAATAATACTATCGAAAAACAGCAATAGTTTCGGAAACTAGCTTTTAGATAGACAATCAATATAGTAAAATCTACTAAACTATCGCAATGCATCAATAGTTTGATATGTCATTTCACAATGCATTCGACAAAATTTAAGTGCAGTAACATGTAAAGATGCCCACATAGGCTTCTAAAGTAGATAAGCCTTAGTATGCATGTGGTCAAAGAGATTCATATGCAAAACATCATTAATTACAGATAACTTGTAGGGAAATAATGCCAAACTAATTTGTGATGTGAGCTGAGATACAGTAACCTTATGCAATCTGAAATTGCTTCAATATTTGTGACAAATGTCATCAACAGCTGAATATTATAAGGACTCCATATTATAAGAGGCAGTAAACTGAACAAATCCAACATTTCTCACTCATTTCAGCACCAAACCTTATTGTGTTGCTACCCTTTTTAGAATTGTCTAAAAGAGACGATTCTATTGCGTTAGTGACATGTACCATTAGGGTTTAATGCAGAAATAAATATTTTAGTTTTTGGAAAACCCCTAATATCCCAGGAGCCCTGTATTATAATAACTTAACTAGATCCACAGTAAAACCTCTCTTTTAATTATGACCACTAATAAAAAGGCTAATTGATTGTATAAAAGACAGGTGACAGCTTAAAGCAAGGTGACAGTAAAACAAGCTCCCATAGGAGCTTGTTTTACTGTCACCTTGCTTTATGCAGCCACCTGTCATAAGCACCTAATGATCCTAATTGAGAGGTTTTACTGCATAAGCATAGAAATCTGTGTTGATTGACCATTCAAAGCTGTTTATATGTCTGGTTGCTACTTAATATACAATAAACCAATATTTATGCAGAAACAGTGCACTGTACAATATGTGAGGCTTCTAGGGCACGGATAAATTCAACTGTTTACGGCAGTTAGTTGATAGTTGATGTATCTCTTAACCCATTCACCCATAAATACGCCTTTTTACGCCTATAATGTATTCCTCCACTGAAGAAAATAGTTCCAAATAATACATTCATCGATATATACCATAAGAAATATTTTATACCCTAGCACATGTAAGCTTAAAGCAGGTTGAAAGTAAAGCAGAATGTGCCTTGAGGCACATTCTGCTTTACTTCCAACCTGCTTTAAATGGTCACCTATCTTCAAAACTAGAAACAGGCTAATTGGGGTAATGGGTTAATATGGGCATGTTAGTATTCTCTCAGTGAAGCTAAGATCTATTAATCATTGATGATTCTCATGTTTAACAAGCTGTCCTATTTAAAAATATAATTCACTTTTAACAAGTTGTCTTGAGCAAGACATGTTCATCGAAAGCTATACCCCTTGCCCTTGTGGACACAGCCTATTTGACCTTTCAATGACTTTGACCTTTGTCTGACATGTTGTACATTCTCTGAGTTGTGGAGTAAACAATTTGTCAAATATAAAACCTCTATCACATGTAAATTTTCAAAGTTAAGGCAAAGATTAAAATTGTGGACAGACAGGCAGAAGGACAGACAAACAGACCAACCAAACACCCAACATACAGACAGACAGACCAACAAACACACAGACATCCCCCTTTCTGCCTAATCCTGGTCAATTCCTTAATTCACATCCCAACTCCTAACCGCTGTCTAATCATTTAACAATGGTAGGATTAAGATTATTTCTTAATTAATTTTGTTCACAATCATAACCCTACAATAACTGTAGGAGAAATTCCAGATGAAAAGATATATACCGTATTTCCTTTCACTGCACAAAATCCCATGCATACAGAAAGCTTTTCAAAACCTAAGATGACTAACAGTGTTATAAAAATGCTTCCTTTTTACACTATACATAATAAATTATATGAATATGAAATCAGCTTGTTTAACCTATTACCTGATAGCCTGTTTTTAGCATTAAAGATGGATAACCAATTAAAGAACTTTGAAGGCACATTCAGCTTTACTTTCAGCCTGCTTTAAGCTATCATCTGCTAGTATATAGAATATATTTCGTATGATAAAAGATCATAACTGTTTAAAATGGAACTACATGTATACTGTTTTCAATGGAGGAATAAATTGAGGGCGTAAAAAAGCGTATTAATTGGGTAATGGGTTAACTCTTTGCTTGCTAGTGGCAGATATGTGTCCCACAGTGATTACCTTTGCAAACAGTTTAGATCCAGATGAGACGCCGCAAAGAGCATACAAAGAGTTAACACTTTGAACACTGGGAAATTGTCTCTTGCTAAAACATTTTGGTTCTTGAAATTTTACGGTATAGTGAATGAAGGGGCTAAGTTTTCACGAAAACAGGTATACATATCTGGCTCATGTTTATATGCAAATACCTGCAATCTGATCTGGATCAAATACATATAATTTGCAAACAGGGCTTCAAATTTCAAAATTAACATTCTTTAACACGGCCTTACCCTATAGCATGTTCCTTAGGTATACTGCAGGGAAGAGATGAACACTTAAAGCAGGTTGAAAGTAAAGCAAAAGGTGCCTTGAGGCACATGCTTTACTTTCAGCCTAAAGGAGCTTTCTGTTTTACTGTCACCTTGCTTTTATGCAGACACCTGTCGTTACTATCCACCTAATAACTAAAACAATTAAGTGGTTGTAATAGAGAGGTTTTACTGTATCTTATTGTATTTTATAATTGACTTCTGCAAAACAGTTTGAATCCTGATTAGACACCACATTGTAACATTGAAACAACACCCAGAAGACAGCCCTACCTAGAAGGGTGGCCGGATCAAAGATGTTCGTCCCACGAATTGGGGAGGTTTTCTCTTTCTTTTCCATCCCTTCATCTGAAACTCATTCTCCTAAGGTTGAAATCTGAAAATAGAAAATAATAATACTGCAATATCGTTACATCAAATCTATTACAAGACAAATCTCACTAACAAATTTTTATTTATCTTTTTTCTTCACCCAAATATCATTTAAAATGAATTCAAAAGCTTTTAAACATTGATGTACGGGCCAAGAATGTAGAAGCTCTAACAGTACTGTAGAACTTTTGTTACATAGACACCCAAGTGTAGGTGAGGTACCTGTCTTAAACATTTACCCCATAGCCTGTTTCTAATTTTGAAAACAGGTTACCACTTAAAGCAGGTTGAACGTAAAGCATTATGCACCTTAAGGTGCATTCTGCTTTACGTTCAACCTGCTTTATAATTATAAGCTACCATCAACTAGAATATAGAAAATATTTCTGATAACATGTTCATGACCTATATAAATTGGAACTATTTTCTTCAGAGGAAGAATAAATTTAAGGCGTAAAAATGTGTATTTATGGGGTAATGGGTTAACATGTTAAAGTGACAACTTAAACTGCCAGACAAAAGTAAGGCAGAGAGCTCCTATAGGAATTACTTACCTTTGTCACAGGGCTCCAGATAAGAGGGAGTAAACTGAACAAATCCATAATTTTCTGACTAATGTCAGCATTAAACCCTATGGTGCTACTACTCATTAGTAATTTAGTAGTGACACCATAGGGTTTAGATCAGAAATAAAGATTCTAGTTTTTGAAATACTCCCCTAATCTGGTGCTCTGCTTTGTCCTACTATAAGCAGTCACTTGTCATTTGTAACAGAGCCTGATACTACTTCAATAAGTGACTGATTATCTCAAGATTTGATTATACAGTCAAACCTGTCTTATGTGACTTTCAAGGGGATAACCGAAAAAGGTCACATAAGACAGGTAGTCTAGCGAGACTACCTGTCTTATGTGACCTTTTTCTGTTAAATAGCAAACCTGGCTTAATTATGTCATCGCGATGACATAAGCCAGGTTTGCTATTTTTCAGAAGTTAAATATCATACTAAAGAAAATCATTCTGCATGATTTCTCACTAGATAACACGCTTGTAAAGCCGACATTGTACAATCATTACTGCATACAAATGATATAACACTCTCTTGTTTGCCGAGATTTGAACAGCTAACACATAAATAAAGGAATATTCACGTTCCGGAATTAAAAACTGAGAAACCGACAATGACCTACAATATAGAGTCGTTGTAAAGAGACCTGCATTTATTAGTGAAGAGGCACATTACGGTCGTTAGTCTCGTAACACAGGTTGGTCGCTATAAGCAGTCTCAATATATATGGGAAAGTTTGTTGGGAGGAATTGTTAGGGTCGCTTAAGACAGGAAGTTGCTATAAGGGGACGGTCGCTATGACGGGTTTGACTGTATATGTGTAAAGATTCTCACCATGGCAGCTACTACTGTTTGGCACATAAAATTGAATTTTTTCCAACATCTGTTCTAGTTTCAATTTTCATCTCTACACATTTTTCTTTCCAGAAAGAATTACAGTAATCTTTTATCGTAATTCTTTTACCCCAGAGGGGTGAAAATTAAGTTTAAACCCTTATCCTGCAAAACATGACTTAAAATTGTTTCCCATAACAGGGCTGCCATAAGTTGACATGAAAAATCGTAAGATTTCCAAAGTTGCATTTTTCAAGTGCGATTTTACGAATTGTACATTTACCCCATAGCATGTTTCTTGTTTTATTGACAAGCGACTTCTTAAAGCATTCTGCTTTACTTTCAGCCTGCTTTAAGCTACCATGTACTGGAAAAAAATCCGGAGATTTAGGAAAAATCCGGAGAAATGGCAGCCCTGCCATAATTATGCAAACTGTTTGAACCCAGATCACAGATGCCAAAGAAAAATTCGTCAAACGAAACACACCTTAACCCTTTCACTCTCAATGACGTCATAAAGCGCATTAGCAAACATCTGATCAGGATCAAAACTGTTTACCACTTGTATTGAGATAACGTCAGTTAAACTACCTTAAATCTAACTTTGAAACGATATGGCAGACAACAATATTGAAGTAGACAACAATATGGTGGTGAAGGGGTAAATCAATACCTCACAAATAATTTGATCATGAAAGGGTTAACCCTTTACCTTATAGAAGCGACTTTTAGCGCATTCATTTTATTCATCCGCTGAAGAAAATAGTTCCAAATTATACCGTAATGAATATATGTCATATTTAATACTTTCCTTATTCTAGCAGTATATATAGCTTAAAGCAGGCTGAAAGTAAAGCAGAATGCGCCTTAGGGCGCATTCTGCTTTACTTTCAACCTGCTTTAAGTGGTCACCTGTCTTCAAAACTATAAACAGGCTATGAGGTAAAGGGTTAATTAAGAATTTAATTTTTAAATTTAATGATATATGGACAAAGAAGGAGAAAATGTTCAAAATACTCCATATCAACGAGAAATTCGATCCACTCAAATGACTGAGAGTGCACTGTACATAAAATATTGTTGTGTTAAATATATTGTTGTGTCAAATATATTGTTGTGTTAAATATAGTGCTGTTACAGCTATCAGTGAAAAGTGGTAAAGAAATAAGTGATTTCAGAAACTCTGCAGGCTTCAAATTACAAGAGCAATATCAATGAATAGCTTGAAAACAAATTTCACAACTCTTTTTGCTGATAAATTCAAATCTATTTCAAACTCCACAAATGACAAGCCAGCAACGAGAATCATCAATAAACTTTATCCTCTTCGTGCTAAATAACTTTTGTTTTTCACAAATATAGCTCACTTTAAACAAGATGTCTTCTTTTTGAAATACCCCCCTTATCTTGAGCCCTGTTAATAGATAGTTACAGAAGAAAGGTGAAGTTAAACACTGAAAACTATTAAATCAAGCAGCCATTTTGTTACACATAACGGTGCTTAAACTAGCTGCAACTCATTAGCAATCACAAACAAGCCTTGCTTAACCCGATAGGACACCAAAATCATTCATGGACATCATGTCAGCATTGCAAACAGAATAACCATCAATACCTGAATAACTGATCAATGGCAAAACAGACAAATGTTGATTTCACTTGTAACAGAATGTAAGTGACAGGCGATGTAACTAACAGAAGAATTTTCATGGCATGTACAGGGTTAAAATAATAATCAATTGAACGCTTCTACAAGAGGAGGGAACTGTGAAATATGTATCTGGCAAGTTTTCTGGATAGCTAGAGAAACGATCAAGGATTCGTCATGCAGTCTAATAGACATCTCATATTGATTTTTGTTCCTCACTTTTATATTCTCCCTGTTTTATATGATTCCGTCACAGGAACATATCACCTCACAGCTTTTGTTTGCCATCTTCTAGTGAAGCTGTCATCAACAGTGACAAAATACAGTGCAACTTACATATATATACACCATTTTTAAGTCTGAAAAGATGGCCTGTTTATTGTATCAACCCAATTACTCCATAAATACGTCTTTTAAACCCATTAATTTATTCCTCCTTGAAGTAAATAGTTAAAACTTTTAACAGTCATGAATATGTACCATAACAAATATTTTCTAGTTCCTTGAAGTAAAAATTTGGTAGCTTAAAGCAGGTTAAAAGTAAAGCAGAATGCGCCTCAAGGCGCATTCTGCTTTACTTTCAACCTGCTTTAAGTGCGAACAAGTCTTCAAATCTAGAAACAGGCTATGGGGTAATGGGTTAACCCAATTACTCCTTAGATACACATTTATACACTTTTAATTTATTCTTCCATTGAGGAAAACAGTTCCAATTTATACAGTCAGGAATAATGTATCATATAAGAAATATTTTTTATATTCTAGCAGAGGGTAGCTTAAAGCAGGCTGAAAACAAGACTGCGTTCAATAAACGCTTATGCCCCCGGTGGCATCCTTGACAATATATTCTGAATCTTTTCTAAGTCCAAGTTAGGTCAAGGTCAAGGTCAAATTGAGCTTGGGTATTACTGGTGGGTTGGTAATGGTCCAAGGCAATAACTGTATAAGTATAGAAGCATTGTAGTAAGTAGTGTTGATGCTAGACGAAACGGTAAAATCTAGTTAACCAAGAAATAGCCCATTATTATTATTATTATTATTATACCAGATTTATATAGCGCTCTTTTCACACAGGGGTTGTGCGTTCAAAAGCGCTTCACATGAAGTTACACAAATGTACCTACAAACAAGAAAAGACAAAATAACTACAATATGATCTAAAATAAACATGAATAAACATATAAAAGACAGCCCCCAAAAAGGCAATCACATTACTCCCATCAATCAGCAATGAAGCAACCGGCTTCTGATTGTCGACCGATAGAAACAATAGTAGAGCGCCCAAATGCAGGCCGCCAGGAAAAGACAAATAACTACAATTAGATATAAAATAAACATAATAAACGTACAAAAGACAGCCCCCAAAATGGCGATCACGTTACCCCATCAATCAAGAGCAACGAAGCAAATGGCTTCTTTATGCGGACTGATAGAAATAACAGTAGAGCGCCCAATGAAGGCCACTAAACATACAGAAGACAGCCCCAAAGCGGCGATTGCACTACCTCAACAATCGAGAGCAACGAAGCAAATGGCTTCTTTATGCCGACTGATAGAAATAATAGCAGAACGCCCAATGCAGGCCGCCCAATGTAACATAACTAGGAAAAATAGCATGCGACAATAACTAAAATTTCTATAAAAGACCGAAAACCCGATAATACTCCAGAAACTCCCATTTGGACCCACAACATCTACAGCAAGAACATATCGCATAGGTAGCAGTGTTCTAATAACAAATATTAAAGTAATGTGTTTTCAGATGCTTTTTGAAAACTGCAACTGAGCTTGCATCCCTAATGTCTGATGGTAGACTGTTCCAGAGCTTTGGGGCTGCATGCATGAAACTTCTATCTCCAAACCTCACCAAACGACTCCTCGGTACAACCAGCGATACTGATTTAGTTGCAGACCGCAGCTCTCTTCGAGGTTTATACACGTCAAGCATATTGACAATGTACCTTGGAGAATCATTGCACATGGCTTTGTATGTGAGTGTCAGAATTTTGAATTCAATTCTTTGTTTAACTGGAAGCCAGTGAAGATCCTTCAAGACTGGAGTGATGTGATTGTACCGAGGGGTCCTGGTAATGATGCGGGCTGCTGTATTTTGCACACGCTGTAGTTTGCATAATGAGTTTTGGGGAATCCCATACAGCAGTGAGTTGCAGTAGTCAATTTTTGAAGTGACCAGAGAATTGATCAAGGTCTTTGTAGCTTCTGGAGAAAGGTACTGTCTAATATGACCTATCTGCCGCAGCTGTGAGTAGCCAGACCTGCACACAGCGTTAATGTGCTGTGTCATATCCATTTGGGAATCTAATCTAGCACCAAGATTCTTCACACATACTGATGGTTTGATTTTAGAGTTTCCCACTTGTACGTGAAAATCTCCAGGAACGTTAAACTTTTTTGAATGAAACAGTATGACCTCAGTTTTGTCAGTGTTCAGCTTCAACATGTTCTGGTGCATCCATGATACTATGTCTTTTAGACACCCTTCGACTTTTGAAAGGGCTTCTTGTTGACAAGATGTGTCTTTAGGCTTAAATGACAAGTATAACTGTGAATCATCTGCATAGAAGTGATGATCCAGCTGATGATTTCTGCAAATTGAGCCGACAGGTTTTGTGTACAAGATGTAGTTCTTCGGCCCAAGGACTGACCCCTGTGGCACACTATATTTCATTTGAACTGGGGCAGATAATTCGCCATCTACCGCGACTGTTTCAAAAGGCTAACAAAATACTCTAAGTCCAAATTAGGTCAAGGTCAAGGTCAAAATCAAGGTTGGGTGATATTGGTGGATAGGGAATGGTCCAAGGCAACAACTGTATAAGTATCAAAGCATTTGAGTAAGCGGTGTTGATGCTAGACGAAACGGTAAAATCTACTTAACCTGTTACGGACGGACGCACGGACGGACGGACAGGACGATTACTATATGCTCCCGCATCTGTCGATGCCTTTAAGCACATTCTGCATTACTTTCAACCTGCTTTAAGTGATAGCCTATATTCTAGTAGATGGTAGGGTAGTTTAAAGCAGGCTGAAAGTTAAACAGAATGTGTCTTTAAGTACATTCTGCTTTACTTTCACCTGCTTTAATTGGTAACCTGTCCTCAATGCTATGGGGTGCTGGGTTAAACACCACTCAAAGGAAGGCATGTTTATTGTCTTAAAGATAGGTGGCATTTAAAAGCAGGATGGCATTGAAATAGTCATGCATGTGACCTAGAATTGTTTGTTTGCAAATTTCTTGAGTAATTGAAATGAAAAGACACAAAAGACAGTACAACTCAATAGTACTAATGACAGTTGTTTTCACTGTTAAAAGACAGTTAGACACTTAATTATGCAGAGTGAAAATAAAGCAGAAATATCATAAGGGGAATTTTTCTGCTTCAATAGGCTATCCTGCTTTAAGCCTCCACTAGCCTCATTAACCCTTTACCCAATAGCCCGTTTATAACAATAAATACAGGTGATCTCTTAAAGCAGGTTGAAAGTAAAGCAGAATGTGCCTTAAGGCACATTCTGCTTTACTTTCAGCTTGCTTTAAAATACCATCTTCTAGGCTATATATCAATAATTGTTATGGCAATTGTTCATGAGGATAAAAACTGGAACTATTTTCTTCAGCGGAAGAATAATTCAAATACGCTAAAAGTCGCTTCTATGAGGTAATGGGTTAAGTAAACAGATATTGTCTTGCAAGACTGAGAGGCTGTGCAACTTGCCACAGAGTAAATGAGTTGGTCTACAATAACAGAGGGGAACATATTAAATATTTTACAGGTTTGCTTCCTGTAACTGTGCCAGTTACATGTTATGTGAGTGTGTATATGCTCAATATTTTAACATAGGCATCAGAGTAAGAGAGCCATCTGTTTCCAAAACAGCTCATCACATAATTATGCAAGCTTGTATTATATATAACCCTTTACTCCATAGATACACATATTTATGCAGGGCTCCAGATAAGGGGAGTATTTCAAAAATTAAAATCTTTATTTCTGCATGAAAGTTCAAACCCTATGGTGTCTTCGAGACAATTCTAATGAGTAGTAACACCATAGGATTGGTCCTGAAATGAGTGAGAAAACATTGAATTTGTTCAGTTTACTCCCTCTTATCTGGAGCCCTGTTTATGTATTTAATTTATTCATAGCCTGGAGAAAATTTAGTGAGTTCCACTTTATACAGTCATGAATATGTATCAAAAGAATTATTTTCTATATTCTAGCAGATGGTTACAATATAAGTCCCCAATGTGTAAAGTTAGAAAATATATGGAGCTATTCTTTGATCTAGCCATACTCCTTACAGGACGGCACCTGTCACAAAATTAGCCTGTCGTCAAAAGGGTTCATTGATGAGACTAAACAGATGGTAGCTTATAGCATGCGGAAAGTAAAGCAGAATGCACCACAGGCACATAATTTGGTCTTCCAAACAAGAAACAGGCTATGGAACAAAGGGTTAAGGTGAACTTTTGTGATATCCATTCGTCCGTCCATGTGTCTGTTCATGTGTCTGTCTGTCTGTCCATCAACAATTACAAACAATGACTTCTCTAAAACCACTGGCCCATTGTACCAAAACTGGTCAATGATTGTTTTTGACAGAGTTAGGTATTAGTCAGGTTTTATAGCTAGTCAGGTAAGGCACACTTGATAATTCAAAGGTGAATATATAAACCAACTATTTCGCTTCTTCTACAGTAACATACACTCAGGCTGAATCCCTCAACATAACATGCTAGAAATTTATTACTATTACATATCTTTCCAATTAACCAATACTTCCTCTTTAACCCATAACTCCATTCCTAGTATTGAAAATTGTTGACCACTTAAAGCAGGTTGAAAGTAAATCAGAATGCGCCTTGCTTTACTTTCAGCCTGCTTTAAGCTACTATCTGATAGGATATAGAAAATATTTGTTATGATTCTTATTCATGACTGTATAAATTGGAACAATTTTCTTGAGTGGAGGAATAAATTCAAGGCGTAAAAAGGGGTAATTGGTTAAACCTCATCACTAAACATCAGGCAATCCCAGCTATATATGTCAGTAACACAATCCCTCCCTACTCAATCTGGATCCAAACTAACTTTAGTTTTCAGGATAATTTTATCATAAAGCAGGCTGAAAGTAAAGCAGAATGTGCCTTCTAAGGCTTATCTGGATTCAAACTGTTTGCAATGGTAATCACAGTATATACTGTTAGCATGCAAAGAGGAAATGCAATAAAAAACACCGCCCAAGGTACAAGACAAGCACAATTACAGCAGAATAACCCATTACCCCATAAATACGCTTTTTAACGCCTTTAATTTATTCCTCTACTGGTGAAAATAGTTCCAATTTACACTGTCACAAATGAGAACCATAAGAAATATGTTCTATACTCTATTAGATAATAGCTTAAAGCAGGCTGAAAGTAAAGCAGAATGTGCCTTAAGGCACATTCTGCTTTACTTTCAACCTGCTTTAAATGGTAAACTATCTTCAAAACTAGAAACAGGCTATGGTTAAAGGACTCAACAACAAGCCCATGAATCATAAAGAGTTTTATCCTTCAAATGTCAAACAATGAAAATATGACTCGACCTGTTTAATTATTTACGAAGACAAGAAAATAAGTTTTATCTCAATCTGTTTTCCAACAAAACGACAGTGAAACTGGAGCAAACCATTTCTCCATGTAGCAATTTACCTGTATCCAACTGCTTTTAACCCATTACTCCATAGTAATGACCTTAAGCACATTTAATTTCATCCTCTACTGAAGAAAATAGTTCCAATTAATACAGTCATAAGCATGTACCATAAGAAATATTTTCAATATCCTAACAGAGGGTAGATTAAAGCATCTGACTTAAAGTAAAGCAGAATGGGCCTTAACTCATTACACAATACATGTAGCTTGTTTCTAGTTATGAAAACCGGTTACCGTTTAAAGCAGGTTGAAAGTAGATCTAAAGCAGAAGGTGCATTCTGCTTTACTTTCCACCTGCTTTAATAAGCGTTGGCCCGTCTCCAAAGCTAGAAACTGGTTATGGGGTAAAGGGTTAAAGATTTCATTGCTTAACCATAATAAACTCAGTACTCATGTACTAGCAAGAGATTTTCATTAAAACAGTTCCAATTGCTCTTCAGCTTTTTTGTCATTTTTTCCCCATAAAATACATGACCTCTTTAAAACTGTTCCTCCAAGTTCAGTAATGGTTTTTTGTTTGTTTTTTTTCTTCAGTTTTTGCGCTCATGATCGACAGAATAGCTTGCATGAGTTTTTCCAAAGATTATTGGAAATTTGCAAGCATGAGTCTTCATAAAGTTCAAAGTATAGTTTTTGTTAGTGAACCAGTTAATAATTTCACTGGTATATAGGTCGGTATTTGTTTAAAAATAGAACTTGTAAATCATGAGTATGATAATTAAAGCCTGCATTAAACCCTTTATACTCCATAGATGCACATATTTATGCATTAACTTAATTTCCTCCACTGCAGAAAATAGTTCCAATTTATACAGTCATGAACATGTATGATCAGGCTCCAGATAAGAGTAGTTTTTCAAAATCTAAAATCTTTATTTCTGCATTAAACCTTATGGTGTCACTACTCATCAGAATCGTCTCTTCGAGACGATTCTAATGAGTAGTAACACCATAAGGTTAGGTGCTGAAATGAGTGAGAAAATGTTGAATTTGTTCAGAAAACTACCCCTTATCTGGAGCCCTGTATGATGACATAACAAATAATTTCTTTGTTATAGCAGATGGTAGTTTAAAGAAGGCTGACAGTAAAGCAGAATGTGCCTTAACCCATTACCTCATAGTATGTTTCTAGAACTGAAGACAGCGCTTGGCGAGTAATGACACCATAGGGTTTTAAATGCAGGCACATGAAGATTTAAGTTTTTAAAATACTCTCCTGCCTGCATGGGGCCCTGGGGCCCATTTCATAAAATTTCATACGACAAATATTGTCTTAAGTCAGATTATAAAAGTCTCAATTATTATTTATTTCTCCATCTAATCCTGTCTTGTTACATCTCTTTGGAATCGTCTTGAAAAGACGATTCCAAAGAGATGTCACAAGACAGGAGTAGATAGAGAAATCAGAATTAAATGTATTTTTAAGTTTTACAACCGTTTTTGTGGTACGAGGTTTTATGAAACGGGGCCCTGGATTGAAACGGGGCAAGTTTTGTGAGCTCATGCACTTTAAGTCTTGGACAACAATTCGTTTCTTCTGCAGACAAGAGGAGATGTCTATTTCCTTGCTTTAGCTGCTTTTTGTCTCGTATCCAACAGAATTATTATGTCTCCAAGCAATGAGCCTCGCAAACTTTAACATGCTCAATTATTCACGCCTTCAAAACTGTCATCAAAACATATAACACATTCTTGAATTATCAATTTTTAAATCAAGACACTTAAAATCAGAGTATCAATTAGCTTGGATCTAAGTCAGACTTTGAGATACTCGGCATCTGATCTGGGTCTTAATTGTTTGCAAATGCATGAAAAAGTCTGGCTTCAGCATATAGAAGGTTAATTAGCTGTTATTGTATTTTATACCCGTGCTGCTGTTGCAAATTCCGATGGCTCCGTTTGTCAAATCAGATTCCTTCCACATTAGATCAATACAGAGGGAATGTCATAAAACAAATAAAATAGAAATTGTTAGTAACTTTACCAATGCCAGGGCTCCAGATAAGAGGGAGTAAACTTAACAAATCCAACATTATCTCACTCATTCAGCACCAAAATTTAATACTATGGTATTACTACTCATTAGAATCGTCTCTTTGAGACGATTCTAATGAGTAGTGACACCATAGGGTTTAATACAGAAATAAAGATTTAATTTTTTGAAATACTCCCCTTATCTGGAGCCCTGAATGTCATTTTGCAAATACAGTCAGTACAATTACCTGTCTATATTGCTCAACTGCCACTCAGAAAGAAGGCTAATTGACTGAATAAACAACAGGTGATAGCTTCGTTAAAGCAAGGTGAACATAAAACAGAAAGCTCCTAAGGAGCTTTCTGTTTTACATTCACCTTGCTTTAAGTAGTCACCTGCCTTGAATACCTGATGTAATAGAGGAGTTTTACTGTAGCTCAGCCATATATAGCTCATTGATGTAAGAGTCAAGCCTTTTATGAGGCAGAAATAATGCATAACATAATTTATGATGCTCTCTCAGTGAACATCAGTTTGTAACTATTGTCCTTAACATGAACCCTTTTTCATATTCACAGTGTGAACACTGTGTGTATAATAGTACGACTTTTGCAAACAGTTTGGATCCAGATGAGACACCAAGACTTAAAGGGATAAATTAAAGGTGTATAAAATGTGTAAATATCATTATGGAATAAATGGGTTAATAAAGGCCAGAAAAGTCATGGTTCCAAGTCAGTCCCTGGCAGATTTAACAAGAATAAGACTAAGGATGCACAGGAAAAATTATCACTGCCTTATATCCAACAGTGAAATTACTGTTGACCATGAATCATGATCAGACAAAGCTTCTTGGTCGTGAATCATAGTCAAGTCAGACATGGACAAAACACAAAGTGTACACTGTTGCCTGCTAAACTGCTTAGAAATATTAAATTGTATTTAAAGTAAGAAATTGACACTGTTTGTTCAATGCAACATTCATTTACAAATTTGTTTAACTGTTTAAGACTGACCTTGTTTCATGGTTTGGAAATTATGGTAATTTACCACAGTTAGACCATAGTTAAATCAGGGTAAATCAAAGTCATAATAGACCAGAGTCAAAGTATGCACAAACAACAAAGACAACCATGTTTGACCATGTTTAACCATGATCAAACTTGAATAATTAGATTCAATGCACAAAATGGAACTACAGGACTCAAAAAAGTTTTACTGCTCGGCCACTATCCGCCAATAGACAAAATCTCCCATGACTCGTTATCAGGACAAGAGAAAACATGAAGAGGCATTCTGATGAGGGTATTTAGTGCCAACAAAATCAACATAACCATCACTGCCAATGAAGACTGCTAAGCATCTGATGATTATGAATCCCCACACGTCACTGTAAGGGTTAACCCATTACCCCATAAATACACCTTTTTACGCCTTTAATTTATTCCTCCACTGAAGAAAAAACTTCCAATTTCTACAGTCGTTAATGTGTATCACATGAAATATTTTCTTTATTCTAGCAGATGGTCGCTTAAAGCATGCTGAAAGTAAAGCAGAATGCGCCTTAAGGCACATTCTGCTTTAGTTTTAACATGCTTTAAACAATATTCAATTTTCAAAACTAGAAAAGGGCTATGGGGTAATGGGTTAACCCTCCTGCTCATGAATATTTTAATACGACGTTTTCCCCCTTTGATTTATTCCTCAACTGAAGGAAATAGTTGCAATTTATTCAGTCATGAATATCTATCATGAGAAATATTTTCTATATTCATGCAAATGGAAGCTTAAAGCAGGCTGAAAGTAAAGCAGAATGTATACATCAAAGCACATTCTGCTTTTCTTTCAACCTGCTTTAAGCAACCATCTGTCTTCAATACTGGAAATCAGCTAGCTTAGTATAATGGCATAAAGGGTTGCATTGATTTCAAAAGTAACAGTGCCACACAGGGCTCTAGATAATTAAGGTATTTCAAATACAAACTCTCTTATTTCTTCTTTAAAACCTATGTTGTCACCACTCATTAGAATCGTCTCGAAGAGACGATTCTAATGAGTGGTTACAATGTAGGGTTTGGTGCAAACATAGCGAAGAACATGTCGGAAATATTCAATTTACCCCCTCTTATCTGGAGCCCTAGCTGTTGCCACAAATTTAATACGTCTGAAACAGACAAGTACTTTCAATCAGGGAGAATATAGACTGTGACATGAATATTAATCCGGTAGAATTGCCCATAATGCCGTGTTTGTTTTCAGCTAGGAAACATTGAAAACGATTGGATAATTCGCTCTGCAGAATCTTTTACAGCTTGATGAAGAAGGGATCTGTCGTAGTTGTGAATTATCTGGTGGTTGGAAGGGTAAATGTAGGCTTTATTGATTTTAAGCTATATAATCATGAGTGTATAGAAAACCCTGTAACAGCCTCTCCAAACAATGGTTAACTGACATTCACCCCTGAAACTTAAAATGGACTATTCCAGTTTACAATCAATTCTAGTCCAATTTTTAATAATTAGGTAAGATTTTAACGATATTTTACAAAAAGACAAACAGTGTAGACCCTAATCAGAGGGCTCCTTAGGGGCCCTCTGATCAGGGTCTACACTGTTTGCATTAGGGTCTACACTGTATAGGAAAAGTCTCTTGACCCTAGTATGATTTTTTTAATGACGAGTATACTCGTCGCTAGGGCTAAAGCGTTAATGTTTTGGTGCTTCACAAGGCTTTCTTCAACAGGTCAGTGATTACCTAAAGCATTATCAAAGTAAAGCAGAAGGCTCAAATGGGTCCACCTGTATATATGTATATGTTACACAATGAATATTCATTTGTAGCGATTTTGTGGGTTAAAAAGTTTGTCGATCCTTATAAGGGTGTTTTGATAGAATGGTTAAAGACAAGTTAGAGCCCTCATAAAATCCATTCATACACGGTCTCAGTAGCAATGCTTTTTAAAGCTTTAACCTTTTAACCAATGAATATGCTTTTTTACATCTTTAATTTATTCCTCCATTGAAGAAAATATTTCTGCCTTATATTGTCATGAATATGCACTGTAAGAAATAGTTGCTATATCCTAGCAGTTGATAGCTAATAAACTTTAAAGCTGGCTGAAAGTAAAGCAGAATAGAAAGTTTTATTTTCAACCTGCTTAATAACCCAATTACCCCATAGCCCTTTTCTAGTTTTGAAGATACCTGTGACTTAATTCTTAAAGCAGGTTGAAAGTAAAGCAGAATACGCCTTTAGGTGCATTCTGCTTTACATTCAGTCTGCTTTAAGTTACCATTTGATAGGATAGAAAAAATATTTCTTATTGAGCATACTCAAGTGATTGTACAAAGTGAAACTTTTTTCTTCAGTGGAGGAACACAGTAAAGGCGTATCTATGGGGTAATGGGTTAATAATTAAGTTTTCACATGTCTATTTTCAATACTAGAAATAGGCTATTCAGGAAAAGTAAAGGATTAAAGTATAATTCCCTCTTATCTTGAATCCCGATTTCTCCAAAGTTTGAATTGAACTCATTTTACACACAGTTTAGCTACATTACCCGTAGGGGAGTTTTAAAGAAATTATCACAAACAGCAATAACACAATTGTTTAACTCTTTGCATGCTAGCAGTGAATATAGGCCACAGTGATTAACTTTGCAAACAGTTTGGATCCTGATGAGACGCCACATGATGTGGCATCTCATCAGGATCAAAACTGCTCAACATTCTGATCCTGTTTTGAGAAAGAAATTTAGAAAAATCACTTTTTAAAACAGTAGCTAGCAGATGACAATTGTTGCAGACGAAAATATTACCCAGCATGCAAAGAGTTAAATTTTCAAAAACCCTTTTCATGCTAACTATATAAAGCGGTGACTTTTGCAAACAGTTTGGATTGGGATGCGATGTCAAGTACTTTTTAAACCCAGGTATCAAATCCAAATACAAACTGCTAAATTAGATCTTATATGTCCATGGTTATATGAAATAACTAAATGACAGGTAGCTTTTCCCAAGAAAACAACTTGTTTAAAGAGATTAAACAATCTTGATTTGTGATGTTTTAACTCTTTGCATACTAGCGGCGGATTTGTCTCCCAGTGATTGCCTTTGCAAACAGTTTGGATCCTGATGAGATGCCGCGTTACGCGGTGTCTCATCAGGATCCAAACTGTTTGACACTAACCCCGTTAAGAAATGAAATTTAAAAAAAAAAAATATTTTTATAACAAAAGCAGACGACAATTGTTGCAGATGAAAATATTACCCATCATGCAAAGAATTAACTCTTGGAACATCAAATAAATGTCATCTGCTTTCAAAATCATCATCCAATGAAATTCCCACCCTTTAAATTGTACCAGTATAAAATTATTGTTTTAAAAATATGGTCTAAGTGGCAAACAGTTTATGGCAAACGGTGTGACTCTTGATGCAACATGGATTTTTCCTATTCACTGATCTGGATCAAAACTGTAAGCGAATGCAAGTCGTCGCACTACGCAGCAGCTGTTACGCTTTAATAGCTAATGCAATCTCTCTATCTCCTGCAGGCTGTATGAAATTCAGAAAAAAATTGATGCTTCATGATTTTTTAATTGACAAATTTGTTTCCTTGATGAGATAGGACATATTTTTGCAACCTCTGCTGAAAAATGTGTGACCTACTTATTGGGCTCAACTCATAAGATTGCCGAGTTTTAAATAAGCTGCACTAATGTGATACAATTGTCATGTGACGATACTGACAATCATATTGAATGTACCATATTTGTTCATATGAACACCCATGCACAAATTCAAAAAAGAGAGGCTTTTCCCTTATAACCCTTCATTTCTTATGGTACATGTTCATAACTGTATAAATTGGAATTATTTTCTTCAATGGAGGAATAAATTGAATGTGCTAAAAGGCATTTCTATATTATTTGGCGGAAATGGTTTTCCCAGGGTTAAGATCAAGGCTCCTGCCTTTCCCAAGCCCTAACCAACCCCACACTTCAATCCAATATGCACCCCCATCAGTCCGGGGTAGAAAATGGAATCTTGATTATAGCTATTGAAAACTTACCTGTAGTATTATACTAGTATATAAATTGTAAAATCTGTGTTAATTTAACCCATTACACCATAAATATGCTTTTTAATTGGTTCCTCCACTGAAGAAAATTAGTTCCAATTTATACAGTTATGACTTTGTATCACAAGATATATTTGCTAAATTCTTGCAGATGGTAGCTTAAAGCAGGCTGAAAGTAAAGCAGAATGCGCCTTAGGCGCATTCTGCTTTACTTTCAACCTGCTTTATGTAGTTACCTGTCTTCATAACTAGAAACAGGCTATGGGGTAAAGAGTTAAATTAAGAACAGGGTTCCCTAAATAAACACAGGTTATTGATAATTATTATAAAAGTGAATGCAGCATTCTTGACTTAAGTTTTGCAGAAACATCCTTGAGGAAAACACAAATGTTATGATGAAAAGGATTTAAGGACATGTAAATTTGATAATACCGTTAGCATGAAGTTGATGTACACAATGTAAAATTTTTGAGCTAGGTTTTGGAGGAAACATGAGATTAAAAGCTTGAAGTTTCATTGCCTGTCATATGTTAACATTTTACAAATCAGTTCTGATTTTCTTGTCTTTTTTTGTTACAACCACATTCGGATTTTTTGGATTAAAATAACTCCACTGAGACATCTGTAACGTTGGTTGTGCTTGAATAAATGTCGCATCAAATCATTGGCTGGAAGGTTTAAACTTTAGCTTGCTATTAACAAATTACCCCATAGCCTGTTTCTAGTTTTGAAAATAGGTGATCACTTAAAGCAGGTTGAAAGTAAAGCAGAATGCGCATTTAGGCGCATTCTGCTTTACTTTTAACCTGCTTTAAGTTACTATCTACAGGGATATAGAAAATATATATTTCTTATGGTACATATTCATGACTGTACAAAATGGTTAAATATACTCTTGGTTTTTGTAAAGGAATAAATGTAAGGCATACCAAGAATGCGCGTTCAATAAACACTTATGCCCCCGGTGGCATCCTTGACAATAAATTTTGAATTTTTTCTAAGTCCAAATTAGGTCAAGGTCAAGGTCAAAATCAAGGTTGGGTAATATGGGTTGATTGGTAGTGATCCAAGGCAACAACTGTATAAGTATCAAAGCATTGGAGTCAGTTATGCTGATGCTAGACGAAACGGTAAAATCTAGTTAACCAAGAAATAGCTCATTTAAAATATTCTAAGTCCAAATTAGGTCAAGGTCAATGTCAAAATCAAGGTTGGGTGATATTGGTGGAAAGGGAATGACCCAAGGCAACAACTGTATAAGTATCCAAGCATTTGAGTAAGCGGTGTTGATGCTAGACAATACGGTATAATCTACTTAACCTGTTACGGATGCACGGACGGACGGACAGGACGATTACTATATGCCTCCACATCTATAGATGCCGGGGGCATAAAAAGGCGTATTTACGGGGTAACGACTGTCACGGGTAAAACACAAGTGGACAAATACTGCAGAGCTCAAGATAAGGGCTGTATTTCAAAAACTAAAATCTTTGTTTCTTTGAAACGATTCTAATGAATAGTTGGTGCTGAAATATATAGTGAGAAATGAGTGCTTAAAAAAGTGCTGAACAAGACTGCGCGTTCAATAAACGCTTATGCCCCCGGTGGCATCCTTGACAATATATTCTGAATCTTTTCTAAGTCCAAATTAAGTCGAGGTCAAACTGAGCTTGGGTATTACTGGTGGGTTGGTAATGGTCCAAGGCAATAACTGTATAAGTATAGAAGCATTGTAGTAAGTAGTGTTGATGCTAGTCGAAACGGTAAAATCTAGTTAACCAAGAAATAGCCCATTCAAAATATTCTAAGTCCAAATTAGGTCAAGGTCCAGGTCAAAATCAAGGTTGGGTATTATTGGTGGCTAGGGAATGGTCCAAGGCAACAACTGTATAAGTATCTAAGCATTTGAATAAGCGGTGTTGATGCTAGACGAAACGGTAAAATCTACTTAACCAGGTTACGTACGGACGGACGGACGGACGGAAGGACGGACGGAAGGACGGACAGGACGATTACTATTTGCTCCCGCATCTGTCGACGCCGGGGGCATAAAAAGCCTGAAATGAGTGAGAAAATGTTGGATTTGTTCAGATTACTCTTATCTGGAGCCCTAGTTATTACTGATCCAGGACAAATGCAGACTTGTCTATTAGCACCATATAATAAGGATCAATACTATTTGACATTCATGTTCATCTTTGACAAGAAATATCTTTAAAAAAGATATTCCGTCGCAGGTTAAAGTTTTGTGTGGGGTACAGTGGAGACTCTGTTATTCTTCCCGTTTAAACGCAAACGTACGCAAACGCAAAACACTAAAACGTAGAAAAGAACAACTTTTGGACAATTCTGATATTTCATGTTTATCTTGGTGGCAAACAGTTTGGAGCCTGATCAGACGCCGAGTTACCCGGCGTCTGATCTGGCTCCAAATTGTTTGCACTGCAAATAAAAGTTTTAGCGTAAACAGGTTTATTGGGAAAGAATAACACATACCCGGCGTCTGATCTGGCTCCAAATTGTTTGCACTGCAAATAATAGTTTTAGCGTAAACAGGTTTATTGGGAAAGAATAACACATTCTCCACTGTACAGTATTCACTTAACCAGAGACAAGTGTATACACCGATTCTGACTTAACATCTTTCCCACATGCTAAATTTAGAGCTTATCCACGCTAAATTTAGAAATGATGACATAGACTGCATCTCAATGTTTTGCCAGGTTTACACTCGCAAGATTGATGTGAAAAAATAACAGAACGCCAGTCTAGGCCATTGGCCGATAAGAGTACTGCATTTCAAGCACGTGATCATTGACCAGGATTTCTGATCATTCCTGATTGGTTAAATTGTTTCATAGAGTTGCGGTCAAAATACAAAGCAGACCCGTCTGCGACGGGAATAAAAAAAAAAATGCAATAAAAAGAAATTGCTCCTGGCAGCAGTTAAATAATTCTAACTCTTTGCATGTTGGGTAATTGTTTCGTCTGCAACAATTTGTCGTCTGCTATCGTACTAGAATTAGAATTTTCAAAATTTCTTTTAAATTCAGGGTCAGAATGGCAAACAATTTGGATCCTGATGAGACGCCGCATTACGCGGCTTCTCATCTGGACCCAAACTGTTTGCAAAGGCAATTATAATTATGGTGGATATATCCGCCGCTAGCATGCAAAGAGTTAAAGCAGAACTGATTGAGTTTTGCAAGATAAGGCTTTAAACTTTTAGAAAATTAGTACATTCAATTAATTTCTTTGCATTTGCATTTTAACTGTTCTGAGAAGTTTGACATCTGATCAGGATCCAAATTGTTTACACATATATTAAATTTTGTTCCTTCTTGAAATAGATACAGGAAGTAATTTAACCAATTATCTCATAAATACACCTTTTTACGCCTATAAATTATTTCTCAACTGAAGAAATAGTTCCCTTTTAAACAGTCATGAAAATATTTTCTATATCATGGCAGATAAAAGCTTAAAGCAGGCTGAAAGTATAGCAAATGCGCCTTAGGCGCATTCTGCTTTACTTTCAACCTGCTTTAAGTGATCACATATCTTCTAATCGAGAAACAGGCTATGGGTTAATGGGTTAAAACTTTTCAGCATATGGTGACTGTGAAGCAGATAACATTTATTTTAAGTAACAGGGACCTTGACCCTATATGACCCCAAAATATAAGCCCAAACCCTAAGGTTTTAATGTAGCTTGCTAAAAACAAAGTTTGGTCAAAATTGGAATATCTAACCTTCATTGACCAGAAACTGTCTTTCTATATTTAGTAACAGTGACCTTGACAGGATGACCCCCAAATACAATCTGAAGCTAGGTCTTTATGTAAGCTTGTTAAAAACAAAGTTTGGTCTAAATTGGATTATCTAATCTGCAGTTTATATTGACCGGAAACTGTTTTTCTATTTTTAGTAACAGGGACCTTGACCAAATGACTCCCAAATAATATCCCAAGCTAGGTCTTCATGAAAGCTAGCTAAATACCAAGTTTGGTCACAATAAGTTCATCCAAACTAACATTATTGAACAAACACCCCATGTTTGACGCCTGACCCGCCTGCTCGCATATGGCCACCCACCAGTGCTGCAAAAACTGCTGGCCCTTAACCCTTTAAGCCATTGTTTCTAGTTTTGAAGACAGGTGACCAATTAAAGCAGGTTGAAATTAAAACAGAATGCGCTTTACTTTCAGCCTGCTTTAATCTACCATTAGATAAAATAATGTAGAATAGAACATATTTTGTAAGGTGCATATTCATGACTGCATAAAATAGAACTATTTTCTTTAGTGGAATAAATTAAAGGCAGATAAAAGGCATGAGGTAATAGGTCAAAATTTATACATAATATTATATTATATGTACTTGTTTTCCAGCAAAGAAAGGGTTAACAACTGAACAAACCCAGTGTGTACTAGCTGTAGCTTCAGCATACACATTAAAATGAAAACCCCAAACTCTGACCATGGCAAGAGGTCAAACTCTGGCCATTTTGGCCATTTGTGACACAAGCATGTTCAACCTGTAACATGATAAAAACGTCCACAACTGCAACTGCTTGACCTGTCAAATAGCTTAATTCCTATTCTCAAACGTCCATGCATTCCAAAACTGTGTGTATATAAGAGACAGCTTCAAACAATATAGACCTTTAAAATAATGACACATTATATCTAGATCTAAACTATAGTCAAGTTGCATGTATTTAGTTACATTCAGACAAAAGGTGTTGGGGCAGCTGGTAAGTCAGATGATGTAGAATCCAGATATCCTTTACACTATTGGGAATGTCTAACCTTACCAACTGAAGCAAGTCCGTCAAACTGACTTTCCATCCACACTTAGAGTAACTCCTGTCTACTTTAACCCATTACCTCATAGCCTGATTCAAGTTTAGAAAATAGGTGACCACTTAAAGCAGGTTGAAAGTAAAGCAGAATGTGCCTTAAGGCACAATTTCTGCTTTACTTTCAGCCTGCTTTAAGCATCCATCTGCTAGTATATAGCAAATATTTCTTATTATACATATTCATAACTGTATAAATTGGAACCATTTTCTTCAGTGGAGGAGTCAATGAAAGTCGTAAAAAGGGGTATTTATGGAGTAATGGGTTAACCCTTTATTCCATAGATACCTATTTTTACAGTTTTAATTTTATCCTCCACTGAAGGAAATTGTTCCAATATACACTTAGTCGTGAATGTGCACCATCAGAAATAGTTCCTATTTTCTAATATCTAGCAGATAGTAGTTTAAAGTAGGCTGAAAGTAAAGCATTTGGGCACATTCTGCTTTACTTTAAACCTACTTTATGTTAGTATAGTCACTAAATGTCTTCAATACTAGAAACAGGCTATGGAGTAATGGGTAACATTCTGAAATAGGTTTGGTCAACTATATTTAATTCCTGAGGTAAACACTTGGATCTTGATCAGGTCCCACAAAATATTACGTGTGATTTGGGTGCCAACTGTTTGCAAAGTTCTTCAATAGAATGGTCTTCAAAATTAAAATGGAAAGTAACCCTTTGCCCTACATTTAACATCTTTCATTGATTCCCCCACTGAATAAAATAAGTTCACTTTATACAGTCATGAATATATAAGCACCATAAAAATATTTTATTTATTTATTTATTCTAACAGTATGGTACGTAGCTTAAAGCAAGCTGAAAGTAAAGCAGAATGCACCTTAAGGCACATTCTGCTTTACTTTCAACCTCCTTTTATTGGCCACCTGTCTTCCAAAGTAGAAACAGGCTGAGGGGTAATGGGTTAACCTTTAGCATTCTGTGTAAGTTTTTGTCATAGATCTACAATACTTTTTAATTCTTAGAGAGGATTTATCTGCATTTTCTATCATTTAATATCATCAGTAAATCAAACAGTTTGTATCCAGATCAGCTGCGTAGCTGCGGCTAATAGCGCCCCAACTGGATCAATACTGCAACAATTATCACTGGTTCCAATAGCCCAGCAAAGTGCAGAATACAGTATCAACCAGTTAGGATCATGCAACTGATCAATGAATCATTGTAACATAGTCTGGTCCAGTTGCATGTAAATGGCTGTTCATGTAACTATGTTGGTCAAGCTATTAGATGATATCTGTCTTGTGTTGATTACACTACGTGGGTCACTAATGGCCAACAGGCAGTAAATTATAAACTGCCAGGCTTAGATGACCAAGGACAGAATTATAAACAGCCACACTTAGTGACCATTTTGGCAAGTAAATAATTAATGAACAATGAATACAATGAAAGAAATGAACATAGCTCTGCAGTGTCTAAATTATACACAGCCAAAGTTCCAATACAATGAAAGCTCCCAGTGTCTAAATTATAAACAGCCAAAGTTCCAATACAATGAAAGAAATGACCAATGCTCTGCAGTGTTTAAATTATAAACAGCAAAATTTCAAATATAATGAAAGCTCTCAGTGTCTAAATTATAAACAGCCAAAGTTCCAATACAATGAAAGCTCACAGTGTCTAAATTATAAACATCCAAAGTTCCAATACAATGAAAGCTCACAGTGTCTAAATTATAAACAGCCAAAGTTCCAATACAATGAAAGCTCACAGTGTCTAAATTATAAACAGCCAAAGTTCCAATATAATGAAAGCTCACAGTGTCTAAATTATAAACAGCCAAAGTTCCAATACAATGAAAGCTCACAGTGTCTAAATTATAAACAGCCAAAGTTCCAATATAATGAAATTTGCAGTGTCTAAATTATAAACAGCCAAAGTTCCAAGGAGAGAAAGAAAGCTGGCTTTGCAGTGTCTAAATCATAAATAGCTCAAGATACCTGGTAAACATTTACCTAATATTGATAGTAAAATGCACCAGAGGCTGCATAAATGAGTTACCTACATTTTGGCATTACACTATAATAACCATTACCAGTTAACATATCTTAAAATACAGTAAAACCTCTCTATTACGACCGCTAAATTATGTTAATTACTATGTGTTCACAACAGGTGACTGCTTAAAACAAGGTGACAGTAAAACAGAAAGCTCCTTTAGGAGCTTTCTGTTTTACTGTCACCTTGCTTTAAGCTGTCACCTGTCTTTTATAAAATCAATTAGCCTTCGTTTTAGTGGTCATTATTACAGAGAGGTTTTGCTGTGTAACCCTTAATATCCCTTACATATATAATTATGAAAACTAAGGAGTAAATCGTTGGTAGAACGTGAACAACCAAGGCAGATTTAGTGCATCTGTATATCTATTGTCAGTATTATGAAAAGCACACCATCTCAAACTCCAATTCTACAGCAGCAGGGTCAACTCTGTCAACTGTTCAGAAAATAGTTCCTCTGTGAACAATGTCAGCTTAACCCTTTCCTTCCTGAAACCTCAAATGGACAATTCTAGTTTTTAGCTCAACTGAGCTATATCTAAGCTCAGAGTGAGCTTTTGCAATCCTTGAATGTCCGGCGTGCGTCGTCCGGCGTGCATCGTCAACAATTTTAGTGTTTACACTCTAGAGGCCACAATATTTATCCAATCTTTCTCAAACTTGCTCAGAATGTATATTACCATAAGACTTCGGATGAGTTCGATTATGGTTCAGGAGTTATCTACCTTTGAATTGCTGAAAATGCCATATTTAACTGTGTTTACACTCTAGAGGCCACAATATTTATCCAATCTTTCTCAAACTTTCTCAGAGTGTATATTACAATAAAAGCTCGAATAAGTTCAAAAATGGTTGAAATCGGACCAATAGATCAAGAGTTATCTACCTTTGAATTGCTGAAAATGCCATATTTAAGGGTGTTTACACTCTAGAGGCCACAATTTTTATCCAATCTATCTCAAACTTGCTCATATTGTATATGACTATAAAAGATCGAATGAGTTCGATTATGGTTGAAATCAGATAAATAGGTAGAGAGTTCAAATGAGTTCGATTATGGTTGAAATGGGACAAATAGGTCAAGAGTTATCTACCATTGAATTGCTGAAAATGCCATATTTAATGGTGTTTACACTCTAGAGGCCACAATTTTTATCCAGTCTTTTTCAAACTTGCTCAGATTGTAAATTACCATAAGAGCTCAAGAATAAGTGTGATTATGGTTGAAATCGAACCAATAGGTCAAGAGTTATCTGCCCTTGAATAGCTGAAAATGCCATATCTAACAGTGTTTGCACTCTTGCAACTACAGTTTTCAATGGATTTTGATTATACTTGCACACAAAGTATGTAGCTATAAGTTCTCGAAGGAGTGCAATTATTGTTGAAATCTAATCATTGTGGCATTAGTTATCTGCCCTTGATATACCTTGAAATGCTAGAAAAGGCTTCATTTCAGTATTGTTTAGGCTCTAGTTATCTGCCCTTGATGTACTCTACTGTACTAGAATGATGAGATTGTATTCCAAAATTGTTTACATGCTATACTACAAATTTGAATGGATTTAGATATAAACGGGTGAAACAGAAAGGTAAAGCTATCAGGCTTCAGTACAACAGGTGAGCGATATCAGGGCCTTCAGGCCCTCTTGTTTAGTTTTCCATTTAGTCAAGTCCATTTTTTACTTTTATGGGTGATTTTTACAATATATATCAAAATGACAAACAGTGTAGACCCTGATCGGAGGGCTCCAAGCTGCCCTCTGATCAGGGTATACACTGTTTGCATAGGACAAGTGTACTCTTCACATGTACACTGTTTGCAAATGACGCATATATGCATGACTAGGGTTCAAAGAGTTAAACTCTGAAAATGATTTGCTCTTCTTCTATTTTCCTGGAGAATGATCTGAATGACTAACAATTTGGAACTGATCACTTATGCCACAATGTTAAAATGGGGCCCGATCTAGATCCAAACTGTTTGCAAAGGTTTTCGCAAATACAATTTTACAGAGTTAATTAAGGGTTTTGAGCAAGATTTTTTTCTGACAAGCCCATTCTGTTCCTATAGTGTTTATAGATTTTCTAGACATCACATTATTAATTTAAGACTTAGTGAAAAACAGTAAATTACTGACAGCTGTCACATTGTTCAAAATCAATTAAAATGAATGTGAGCAGTATTGTTCCAAGATTAGCTTCTATAATATTATAATTCCATAAAGTGCTGCAGTATTCAAGGCCACTGTACTGTAGTCGAAATTGTGTAACTCAAGTCTCAAAAAGAGAATAATTATGAAAATTAGAAAAGTCTTAAAATAGTAATTCAAAATCTGGTTAGAAACAAATTTAACCCATTACCCCATTAACACGCCTTTTTACGTCTTTCATTTATTCATCCACTGAAGTAAATAGTTTCAACTTATACAGCTATGAAAATGTATTAAAAACAAATTTTCTATTTTCTAGCAGATTGTAGCTTAAGGCAGGCTGAAAGTAAAGCAGAATATGCCTTAATGTGCATTTTGCTTTACTTTCAACCAATTACCGGTACCTGCTTTAAGAAGTCACCTATTTTCCATACTATAAATAGTCTGGCGTAACGTAAAGTAAATCAGAAAGCTTTTTTTGGAGTTTTCTGCCTTACTCTTGCCCTGCATTAAGCAATCAGCTCTAGTTACAATGTATATGATCCATGTTTCTTCAAAGAACAAAATGACAGCTTAACTCAAGGTTGACTGTATTAAGAAGATGAAATACAATGTGTATATGTGGATTGCTCTGGATCCAAGCTAGTTCAACCCTGTCAATTTTGGCATGAGATTTCTCGACTCTTTCATCATCTACACAGAGCTCTGGATAAGGAGTATTTCAAAAACTAAAATCTTTATTTCTGCATAAAACCCTATGGTGTCACTACTCATTAGAATCGTCTCTTCATGAGTAGTAACACCATAGGATTTGGTGCTGAAATGAGTGAGAAAATGTTGGATTTGTTCTGTTTATATATACTCCTTCTTATCTGCAGCCCTAGTGTAACAAAACATTAGATCCCATGGAACAGTGGCTAAAATCTGTAACAGATTCCATTTCATAATTGGGCAGTCAGCATTTGTCATTTAGTGATGGTGACATTAATTCAGTTCAAAAGGTCAACTCTCTGGTCAGGTTGATCATCGTGTCCTAGCTCAGGCTAGCTGCAGGTACATGTAGCTTGATGATGATACAGACAAACCAATGTACACTGCTCCTGGCCCTCTCAACCCATTACACATAAATACACCTTTTTACGCCTTTGATTTATTCCTCCACTGAAGAAAATAGTCGTAAATATGTATCCTAAGAAATATTTCATATGATTTCTAGTAGAAGATAGCTTAAAGCAGGCTAAAAGTAAAGCACAATGTGCATTAAGGCACATTCTGCTTTACTTTCAGCCTGTTTTAAGTGGTCACATATGCCTTCAAAACTAGAAGCAGGCTATCGGGTAGTGGGTTAACTATCTATCAATTTATTATGATGTGATACATGTACATGACTGTGAACAATAATATGTTTTCTTTCTTTCTTTCTTTCTTTCTATCTATCTATCTTCAGCGAAGAAATAAATTAAATGGTTATCTATGGAGTAAAGGGTTAATAATAATGTATAATTGTCTCTGCTATAAGGACCACAGTGGAATGAGAGAGTGCTCGTTTTTGTAATAATATCCTTCCTTGTACTTACTTCGCTTTAACTTCTCTCAATTTATTATGATGTAATACATGACTGTGATTTGAACCATATTCAGATTTCTGTTTGACCAAATAAATAAATCAATCAATCAATCAATAAATCAATCTATCTACTTGTATCTATCTCGCCAACAACTCTCCATACTTTTTGTTCACTTGTTTTACATAGGTTACACTGTAGCTATAAAAATTAACCATATACAGTTGAATTTAGATATCTCGAACTCGGTTAGGTCGAACATACATGTACCCGTATTTCAAAGTTAAAACGTGGCTTAGTCACGTTTTAACTTTGAAATACGGGTATGTTTGACTTCACCGAGCATGAAATAATGCAATTCATGTGTCGACAAATCGGATAGTTCGAATTAAGCGAGTTCGAGTTATAGAAGTTCGACTGTAGCTTGGTGCATTACCTTGCTATTGAAAAGAAAAATGATCATCTGTACCACAAGCTAATATGACTCACTGGAAAGCTATCAGTTGTATGAACTATGAATAGCCCATCTCTGGTACTGGTAGGTTTGTTTAAACATAAGAAATCTTTATTCTGAATTTACTACATCTACAAACCATGTAACTGAGGCTTGTAACCCTTATTGTACAAGAGGCAAGTATAGACCGGTACATCCTTTGTAAACAGTGAAGCGTCTATTTAACCCGATACCCCATACATACCCTTTTTACAACTTTAATTTATTATTCCAAATGATTCCAATTTATACAGACAAGAATATGTACCATAAAAATATTTTCAATAACCTAGTAGATAATAGCTTAAAGCAGGCTGAAAGTAAAGCAGAATGTGCCTTAAGGCACATTCTGCTTTACTTTCAACCTGCTTTAACCCATTACCCCATAGCCTGTTTCTAGTATTGAAGATATGTGACCCCTTAAAGCAGGTTGAAAGTAAAGCAGAATGCGCCTTAATGCGCATTCTGCTTTACTTTCAGCCTGCTTTAAGCTTTTTTCTGCTAAAATATAGAAAAATTTTCTTATGATTTTTATAAGTGACGTGTAAGAATTGGAACTATTTTCGTCAGTAGAGAAATAAATCAAAGGCATAAAAAGGCGTATTTATGGGTATAAATGGTTTGAGTGATCACCTGTCTTCATTACTAGAAATAGACTATGGGGTAATGGGTTAAATCATGCTAATTACGAGAGCTCCAGGTGAGACAGCCATCAGATCGGAGTTTACAATGTTTGTCCAACTTTAAAATCGACACATTCCTCACTGACTGGTCAGTTTTGGTACAAATCGTAAATCATATGGACATTTTAGCATTGAATGGGTGACAGTGTCGTTTAGGTTTCGAAACATTATCCCACCTCAAAAAATCCCCAGCAAAAACAACAAACCAAGTTAAACGGATGCAGCTTAAATTAAACACAAGTGTTTGTATTATAATTATGTGTGTGTAGTTTGTGTCTAGATATCGGAAGCAAATCAGCTACAGCTTTGATACAAATCAACAGTTTCAAAAATTTAACCCATTACCCCATTAATACACCTTTTTACGCCTTTAACTTATTCCTCAGCTAAAGAAAATAATTCCAATTTATACTGTCATGAATATGTATCATAAGAAATATTTTCTATATATTTTGTATATTCCATCAGATGATCGCTTAAAGCAGGCTGAAAGTATAGCAGAATGCGCCAAATGGGCATTCTGCTTTACTATCAACCTTTTTTAAGTGGTCATCTATCTTTAATGCTAGAATCAGACTATAGGGGAATGGGTTATGGGGCAATATAGAGATATGTAGTACATTCATTAGCCAACACAAGGCAACTGTGTGTACCCATGTATGTTATAATGCACTGCTCTTTCACCTGTGTTAAAAAACAAACATCCCAAAGTCTTAAGCTGGCAATATTTCATAGTTACTTATATACCTGAGACTTCCATTCCTCTCAAGATCTAAGTCTTGACTTAATCCACTACCCCATAGCCTGTTTCTAGTTTTGAAGACATGTGACCACTTAAAGCAGATTGATAGTAAAGCAGAATGCGCCTTAATGTGTATTCTGCTTCACTTTCAGCCTGCTTTAAGCTACAATCTGCTTAAGCTACAATCTGCTGGGACATAGAATGTATTTCTTATGGTGCATATTCATGACAAAAGGGTTAATTTAACAATTATCCTTTATTCCGACTATAAAATTCTTCTGTACCTTTATATTGTAGATTTCTGCACAGAGCAGCTACCAGTTTGGATCTTGATCAGACCAAGATTTACATAGAATCTTATCTGGATCCCAACTGTGTGCGAAGGTAAAGAAACAGTAAATAATGTTTTTCTTTTGAGGGCCACAAGGGAGATTAGTTTGCTTGAGTGTTTGTAACTAATTCAGTGTTTACCCTCTTGAAATAAAGTCTTTATTATTATTATTATTATTATTATTAAAGGCAGGGCTCCAGATAAGGGGAGTATTTTAAAAAAAGTAAAATCTTTACTTCTGCTTTAAACCCTATGGTGTCACTACTCAATTAGAATCGTCTCGAAGAGACGATTCTAATGAGTTGTAACACCATAGGATTCCATGCTACATTCAGTGAGAAAAAGTCGGATTTGTTTATTCCCTTCTTATCTGGAGCCCTGAAAAGGGTTAAAGTTTATCAAATGAGGGACTGCAGTAGATTTGCAACTGGCAGGATAAAGATTAAATATTTCTCTTTATGTTGTGTTGAAACATGAAATCTCACTTAAAGGTTTAAACTTTTTGGATAGTGTTTCACTCCTACATGAATAAACAAGAGCCTGTATTCATTTAGGGCTAAATCTAGTTTAACCCTTTTCCCCATAGAAGAAACTATAAGCACATCTAATTTATTCCTCCACTGAAGAAAATATTTCCAATTTATACAGTTGTATATGTGAAGTATATGAGAATGCTTCCATTTAACCCATTACCCCATAAATATGCCTTTTTACCCTTTGATATATTCCTCCACTTAAGAAAATAGTTCGAATTTATACAGTCATGAATATGTATTATAAGAAATATTTTCTGTTTTCTAGCAAAATAAAGCAGGCTGAAAGTAAAGCAGAATGTGCCTTAAAGCATATTCTGCTTTACTTTCAAACTGCTTTAAGTGATCACCTATCTTCAGAACTAGAAACAGACTATCAGGTAAAAGGTTAAGGGGCCATCCATTGAAGAAATATATGAATATCTTTAAATAATCAACACTGCTACTAAATGCAGGACAAAGGAAATGCATAAAGCTCCCTCAGGAGGTAGTAAGTTTATTCATTTCCTTCAAAGCTGTTAAATGTGGTGTTTTCAACAATAATCAAAGGCAGAAAACTCTTGACCCATCACTTCCATTTAACCCATTACCCCATAAATACGCCTTTTTACGCCTATTATCAATTTTTCACTTATGAAATTAATTGAAATTTATACAGTCAAGAATATGAAAATATGTAAAAAAAAAAATGTGCGTTTCTGGTTTCACCCTCTCAAAATTTTAGGGTAGGTTGGTAGGAAAAGTTTTTTTAGGCCTAGTTTAAAGTAGGCTGAAAGTAAAGCAGAATGCGCCCAAAGGCGCATTCTGCTTTTCTTTCAACCTGCTTTAAGTGGTCAATTATCTTCAGTACTGGAAACAGGCTATGGGGTAATGGGTTAAGGGAGAAAGTAACGAGCTAGATTATACAAAATATTTTCTATGTTTTTAACATATTCCTTACTGTTTAAAGTAGGACTTTTTTCTTCAGTGGAGGAATAAATTAAAGGCATAAACAAGCGTATTTATAGGGTAATGGGTTAAGGGAGAAAGCAAGGAGTCACCTTCTGTGTACATCCTCGATATGATCCACAGCCAGATGTCTTTGTCTGCTTTCACACTATTTCTACTATCACCATTGTACACCAAACCCAATCAATAACTGATCAATATAGGAACACTTTTATCATGAGTGTGTACCTGAAGAAATATAATCTTCACCGTAATGCTGTTAACCCTTTCACTGTCAACTTTATCTTCAGTTTTTTACCCCTTCACAGCTGCTTCAATGTCAATGTTCTCTGATGTATTGTTTTAAAATAAGATTTAACCCTTTTCCCCATAGAAGTGCCTTTTAGCGCATTGAATTTATTACTCCATTGAAGAAAAACAGTTCTTCTTTATACAGTTATGAATGAGTATTATAAGAAATATTTTCTATATCCTAGAAGATAATAGCTTAAAGCAGGCTGAAAGTAAAGCAGAATGTGCCTTAAGGCACATTCTGCTTTACTTTCAACCTGCTTTAAGTGGTCACCTGTCTTCAAAACTAGAAACAGGCTATGGGGTAAAGGGTTAAGGCAGAATGACTGAAGTTATTTCGAAAATGAGTGTCTAATCAGGATCCAAACCATTTGAAAAGACGCCTTTTGGCGTCATCGACAGTGAAAGGATTAAACTGAATAAAAGTTAAGTAGTTGATGGTCATTCGCACAAATGGGCAGTAATTAATGGACTGCTTATATTCTTTCTGTTTACCCCTCCCCTACTCCATATCAGAGGAAACCTCCGCAAACAATGTAGACCAAAATGAAACACAGTAAAATATGGCATCTCATTAGGGTCTGTGCTCACTGTAAGTTCTCTATTATGATAAAATTGTGATACAGCATTCCCTCTCTACAACGGCCCTCCCAACAACGACTCCCTCCTTACAACGACCCTTGTCGCAATTCCCTAAACAGGACAGTGTTCCCTCTCTACAACAGCCCTCCTAACAATGACTCCCTCCTTACAATCCTTGTCGCAACTCCCTTAGTAGGGCACTTATGTCTAACGCTTTAACTGCTGGCAATGTCATCTGCCTGAAGTTGTTGTCTGCCTTTTTTTCTGAATGTTACATATTTAAAGTGGACATTTTGATAGAAGAATTATAACGATGAGTGACAAACAGCTTGAATCCATATCAGACGCCGCGTCATGCGGCGTCTGATCTGGATTCAAGCTGTTTGCAAAAGTAATCCAAGTCTTAATTTTCCCTCCCTATAACGACTCCCTCCGAACAACGCACACTATCTCTGTCTCCCATTGGGTGTTATTGTAGAGAGGGAACACTGTATAAAGCAAACAAAACAAAAGGGTACTAATGATCAAAACAACTCCAAAATAAACTTAGATTGAACTCTTTTCCAACAAACACTATTGAATAGGCCATTGAAATTATCCAAGCAAAAATGAGTTGACTCTTTCAGATCTCATTTAATGTCTTCTTGAAAGCATCTGCTTTAAACTTTATCATGCTAAATTGTCATCTGCTTCAAATATGACCGTCGTATGCTATTTAACCCATTGCCCCATATCCTGTTTCTCATTTTGAAAATAGGTGACTAATTAAAGCACGTTGAAAGTAAAGCAGAATGCACCTTTAAACCCATTACCCCATAAATACGCCTTTTTACGCCTTAAATCTTTTCCTCCACTGAAGAAATTAGTTCCAATTCATGCTGTCACAAATTAAATTCATAAGAAATTGTTTCTATATTCTAGCAGATAACAGCTTAAAGCAGGCTGAAAGTTAAAAGCAGCGCCTTAACCCCTTACCCAATAAATACATCTTTTTACGCATTTTATTTATTCCTCCACTTAAGAAAATAGTTCCACATTATACAGTCATGAATACGTACCATAAGAAATTATGTTTATACCCTAGTAGATATAAGCTTAAAGCAGGCTGAAAGTAAAGCAGAATGCGCCTTACGACACATTTTGCTTTACTTTCAACCTGCTTCACGTGGTCACATATCTTCAAAACTACTAATTGCAGAAACGGGATTTCGGATAATGGGTTAAATTAAGGCAAATTCTGCTTTATTTTCAGCCTACTCTAAGCTAATATTATAACTATTTTCTAGATCCTAGCAGAATCAGATGGTAACCATCTGCTAGGATACAGAAAAATAGTTCTTCTGGTACAATAAATAATTGTTCATTACTACATGTATTATAATAATATTGGATTTATTTTCTTATGTGGAGGAAATAATTTAACTGTGTAAAAATGTGCATCTATGAAGTAAAGGGTTAAAACTTAAAACACATTGAAAGGTTCCTAACTACTACTGATCAATGAACTCAGGAAAAGCTGCATGAACTTTCAGCACAGATCAGATATCAAAGTATTAGATAATTGCTTGTTGATATTTGATCATGTTGTTCATTAGAATTGTTGGACAAATTGTACTTCTGCCGTTCATGTGACAACAAATCTGAAACTAATAACTGCATTGACACAATATTAGGTTCTTTATGATGGATCTTTCTAAAGACAAATAAAATTATAACTGCTTATCTCTTTGCAAATACCGTGATTACCTTTACAGAGCATGCACCAGATAAAGGTAGTTTATCAAAAACGAAAATCTTTATTTCTGAATTAAACCCTATGGTGTCACTACTCATGTTTGATTTGTTGAAATAACTCCCTCTTATCTGGAGCCCTGCCTTTAGCTTTCTTTGCAAACAGTCTGTATCTAGAATAGGCACCAAATAACTCAGTGTCTCCTCAGAATCTGTTTGAATCTGACCCTGTTTTTGAAAAGAAATTTATGAAATTTGTAATTTTAACTCTTTGCATGCTAGCGGCGGATATATCTGCCACAGTGATTACCTTTGCAAAAAGTTTGGATCCTGATGAGACGCCGCGTAACGCGGCATCTCATCAGGATTCAAACTGTTTGCCATTCTGACCCTGAATTTAAAAGAAATTTCGAAAATTTCTAATTTTAGAACAAAAGCAGACAACAATTGTTGCAGACGAAAAAATTACCCAGCATGCAAAGAGTTAAAACAGTAGAAGATGAATAGATATTATATAACATTTAAAAGGCCAATTCTATCGACAGAAGACAAGACATGTTAAAAGATATGTACTGGCTGCTTAAAGCAGGCTTTATATGTTCATGAAACACTATGCCCCCTGATGTGACCATGACCTCTAAATGACCTTGACCTTGTAGGACATGACCAAACTTTCTGAGTTCCATACACATGCAAAGTTTGAAGTCTCTATCAAAATTCAGTCATATATATAGTTCCAAAGTCTGTGAATATCAAATTCAGTCTATCTGACCTCTAAATGACCTTGACCTCTGTCAGACATAACCAAATTTGTACTGAGCTCAAGAGCTGCTTGAGTTGAGAACACATGCTAAATATCAAGTCTCTTATGATCACTCATGTTACTTTTTTTGAAGTTCCAATTTAAGTTATGGCCAATGAAAAATTTGGTCTATTTGACTTTAAAATGACCTCTGTATGACCTTGACTTTTTTCAGATAAAAAAAACCTGCTTAAGGTTGTCTACTGTCTTCAAAACTAGAAACAGACTACACTAATCTACAGAATGATGGCCCATATTAATAATAAATCAAACTTATTGACGGAACAAATTTAATGAAAAGCAAAATAAATGTGTTTAACTCCATGCATGAGTACTGTTGCTTTAAATTATATATACGGTAATAGTGTAATTTACATTACAGTGTATTTAAACTATTGTTGAACAACAGCCATAGAGGCAATACACCTGACAACAACTGTATTATGTAATATGTATTCACTACAAAATAAGCTTTGCATAACTTATTGCACAGCCCCATACAAGTTTATATTTCATACAGTTTGAAAGAATCTTGTTTTACCAGCTGATATTTGATATGCAACAAAAGTATAAACAGCTAATGCACAATCCACTCATCAAAGTTTTAACTCTTTGCATGCTGGGTAATGTTTTCATCTGCAACAATTTGTCCTCTGCTATTGTTCTAAAATTAGAATTTTAAAAATTTCTTTTAAATTCAGTGTAGAATGGCAAACAGTTTGGATCCTGATGAGACGCCGCATTACGCGGCATCTCATCTGGATCCAATCTGTTTGCAGAGATAATCTGACTCACTATGGCAGGTATATCCGCCGCTAGCGTGCAAAGAGTTAACAAGCAGTCATTGCACAATAACTGAATACACAATACCAGGCATTGGGCAGAAAAGAAATTAATATTTTAAGACAGGTGGTTACTTGAAGCAGGTTGAAAGTAAAGCAGAAAGTTACTTCAGGAGATTTTATGATTTAATTTCAGCTTTTTTGAAGCAACCAAATAAGAGCAATACTAAGTATTCATTTACCCCATAAATACGCCATTTTACGCCTTTAATTTATTCCCCCATAAAGAAAATATTTCCACTTTATACAATATGAATATGGCTCATAAGAAATATTTTCAATATCTTAGCAAATAATAGCTTAAAGTAGGTTGAAAGTAAAGCAGAATGTGCCTTAAGTTGATTTTTTGAGGCAGAAAAGGTTATAACATAACCATTTGCTTACTTAGCTATAATTTAATGAACCATATTATTTCAACATACATGTATCATAATCATGATGACATAGGCATTTCCTTACTTAGCTATAACTTCCATATTATTTCAACACATTATAATCATGATAACAATATTTTTTTGGTTTCAATGGTCTCCTTGAAAGCAGACAAGATTACAGCAAGCAGTAATTTTCAAATCAGTAGTGCAGTAAAGTACAGCCAAAGTAGCTCAAGGTTACACAATAGATTTTATTACTCAAGATGCAGTGGTCAATTTACCCATTACCCCATAGACTGTTTCTAGTTTTGAAAACAGGTGACCACTTAATGCAAGTTGCAAGTAAAGCAGAATGTGCCTTAGGGCACATTCTGCTTTACTTTCAGCCTGCTTTAAGCTACTATCTACTAGAATATAGAAAATATTTCTTATGCTATATATTCATTACAGTATAAATTGGAACTATGCTCTTCTGTGGAGGAACAAATTAGAGGCGTAAAAAGGGATAATTATGGGGTAATGCGTTAAGGACTTAGTGTTACCCATACTAATTAACTGAGTGAAGAACAAGAGTGAGGCTTTAACCCGTTACACCATAGATACGCATGTTTACACCTTTAAACCCGTTACCCAATAGCCTGATTCTTATTTTGAAAATAGGCGACTACTTAAAGCAGGTTGAAAGTAAACCAAATGCACCTTAATGTGCATTCTACTTTACTTCCATGGAGCCTGCTTTAAGCTACCACCTGTTACGATATAGAAAAATATGGTACACACTTATAACTGTATAAAGTAGAATATTTTCTTCAGTGGAAGAATTAATCAAATGCGTAAAAATGTGTATCTAAAGCGTTATGGGTTAAGGAACTATTTAAACCAAAATTTAATATGGTAAATACTTAATTATGATTGTATTAAAGTAGAATATTTTCTCCCTCGACAGGCAGACAGGCCTCACCCTTGTTAAAGTTTCATCATTTGGCTTGTATAAACTATAAATAGGATGATGATGATGATGATGATGAGTGAAAGAATTAATTAAATGCATAAAAATGTGTATCTATGGAGTGAACTATTTAACCCATTACCCCATAACCTGTTTCTAATATTGAAGATAGGTGCTCACTTAAAGCAGGTTGGAAGCAAAGCAGAATGTGCCTGAAAGTAAATGTACATTCTGCTTTACTTTCAGCCTGCTTTAAGCTATTATCTGCTAGAATATAGAAAATATTTCTTATGATTCTTATTTCTGACCATATAAGTTGGAACTATTCCCTTCAGTAGAGGAATAAATTAAAGGCGTAAAAAGCGTATTTATGGGATAATAGGTTAAAAACAAAAATTAGGTATTTTTGTAGACGACTACAGGTTATAGCAGAGGAGACTGGCATGAAAAGGGTACAGTGGAGAAAACATTATTCTTTCCTGTTTAAACGCAAACGCAAAGCACTAAAACGTATAAAATGACAACTGGCTTATAATCCTGACTATTCATATTATTCTGAGTGGCAAACAATTTGGAGCCTGATCAGACGCCGGGTTACCCGACGTCTGATCTGGCTCCAAACTGTTTGCAATGGAAATAATAGTTTTAGCGTAAATGCGTTTATTGGGAAAGAATAGCGTTTTCTCCACTGTACCGGTAACAGGTTCTTACAGTGTCAGAAACAAGCTGAGATTGTAAACTAAAAGCCGACAATTTGCTAATCAATAAATTGACATACAGAGGATCTTAGAACGAGACAAGAAGTTAGTGTGCTACCCAATGGCCACAAAGATATAATTATTGCTTTTTGTATGACTTGACATGTGATTTCACATCTCTTGGAAGCAAATAGTGACAAGTGGGTGGAGGTTTTTTCCTGTTGGTTCTTGGTTCGCTAAATTAGCAATACTATTAAACTGTTTTGTGAACATTGTTTTAGCGCAAATACCTTTTGATTACCGTCCCAGGGTTTGAAAACAAATTAAGACGGTAAAATTGACTGCACATCCCTGCAAAAACCATACAAGATGTTTCGCTAGGGACTATGGAAATCTAATAGGAGAAATGCTGTTAGCCATCTCCCATTTTATTTTTACTGTTATTGTTTTCTAAGTAAACCTTTTAAATGCCGGAAAAGATTGAATAGTGCAGCTTTTGTGCTTGATGAAAAATTAAGGGAACAGCTTGATTAACCCTTTCCTCTGCATAAGTACCATTATAGCAGGGCTCCAGATAAGAGGGACTAAACTTAACAAATCCACAAGTTTCCCATTCATTTCAGCACCAAATCCTATGGTGTGACTACTCATTAGAATCGTCTCAAAGAGACGATTCTAATGAGTAGTGACACCATAGGGTTAAATGCAGACATAAAGCTTTTAGTTTTTGAAATACTCCTCTTATCTGGAGCCCCTGTTATAGGATGCATTTACCATATGTTTTAGCATCACAGGATACCCTTTCCTCTCCATAATTGCAGTAGAGCCATAGGATGCCTTTACCCCTTTTTTTCTGCATTATCACAATTATCTTCGATAGTATCATGCCTTTACCGCTTTTTCTCTGCATTAGCACAATAGTCGAAACTGAGTTTCGACCAGTGCGCAGCACTACTGAACAGATATTCAACCTCAGAATACTGTGCGAGAAGTACTTGCAACACCAACAAAACTTGTATCAGGTCTTTAAAGATTTCAAGAAGGCATTCGATAGGGTATGGCATGAGGCACTGTGGGCCACAATGAGGCTGTACAACATTAACGCCAACCTCACAAAAGCGATACAGAATCTGTATGATAGAGCAACAAGTGCAGTGAACTTCAATAGTAGTGTAGGTGGGTGGTTCAGAACGACAGTGGGCGTACGGCAAGGATGTTTACTCTCCCCAACCCTCTTCAACATCTTCCTAGAGAGAATTATGTCAGGCGCTCTGGCAGACCACGAAGGAACCGTCAGCATCGGTGGAAGGATAGTAACGAATCTACGCTTCGCTGATGACATAGACGGCCTAGTCAAGCTAGTGACGGCCTAGTCAAGCTAGTGGAACACTTAGACGAGTCATCTACCAACTATGGCATGCAAATTAGTGCAGAGAAGACAAAGATCATGACCAACAATACCAATGGCATCAGCACAGATATACAGGTGATGGGAGAGAAGCTGTGTTGTGTTGATAGTTTCAAGTACCTGGGTGCCATAGTCAGCGATCAAGGGTCAAAGCCGGAGATACTTGCAAGAGCAGCACAGACCACAGCAGCACTTGCAAAACTGAAGCCAATATGGAATGACCGAAGCATAAGCCTCAGCTCAAAAATAAGGTTTATGCGTGCACTGGTGATGTCCATATTCATGTATGCAAGTGAATCTTGGACCTTGAGCACAGATTTGGAACGCAGGATAAGCGCACTGGAGATGAGGTGCTTCAGGAAACTGTTGTGTATATCATACACTGAGCACATCACAAATGAAGAAGTCTGCTGCAGGATAAGGGACGCCATTGGACCATTTGAGGATTTGCTGACAACTGTGAAAAAGCGGAAGCTGAGATGGTACGGTCACGTTACAAGATCTTCAGGACTCTCAAAGACCATTCTACAAGGCACAGTAAGCGGAGGGAGAAGAAGAGGTCGACAGAGAAAACATTGGGAAGACAAAATTGCAGATTGGACAGGCATGGGTCTGAAGGAAACGGTGCGGAAAGCTGAAAACAGAACGGAATGGAAGGAGCTGGTTGCCAGGTCATCTGTAGTGCCCCTACGGTCCTCCTGACTACGGGATAGGTGAAAGTGAAGGAAGCACAATAGTACTATGCTTTTACCACTTTTTCGATGCATTGACACAATTATCTTCAATAGTATGCCTTTACCCCTTTTTCTCTGGATTATCATAATACATGTAGTATGCCTTTATCCCCTTTTTCTCTGCATAATCACAATAGTATGACTTTACCCCTTTTCTCTGCATAATAACAATATTATGCCTTTACCCCCTTTTTCTCTGCATAATCACAATAGTATGACTTTACCCCTTTCTCTGCATAATCACAATATTATGCCTTTACCCCCTTTTTCTCTGCATAATCACAATAGACTGCCTTTACCCCTTTCTATAATCACAATAGTATGCCTTTACCCCTTTTTCACTCCATAATCACAATGGAATGCCTTAAATTTACCCCTTTATCTGCATAATCACAATTATATGCTTTACCCCTTTATCTCTGCATTATCACAATAGTATGCTTTTATCCCTTTTTCTCTGCATAATCACAATAGTATGCTTTTACCCCTTAATCTCTGCATAAGCACATGGTATGGTTTTATCCCTTTCTCTGCATAATCACAATAGTATGCCTTTACCCCTTAATCTCTGCATAAGCACATGGTATGCTTTTATCCCTTTCTCTGCATAATTACAATAGTATCCCATGGTCTTTACCCCTTTATCTCTGCATTAGCACAATAGTGTGCAATAACCCCCTTTTTCTCTGCATAAGCATAATAGTATGCCTTTACCCCTTTTTCTCTGCATAAGCACAATAGTATGCCTTTACCCCCTTTTCACTGCATTATCACAATAGTATGCCTTTATCCCTTCTCTGCATTATCACAAGAGTTTTTTCTCTGCATTATCACAATAGTTTGCTTTTACCCCTTATCCCTGCATAATCATAATAGTATGCTTTTATCCCTTTTTCTCTGCATAACCACAATAGTATGCCTTTACCCCTTAATCTCTGCATAAGCACATGGTATGCTTTTATCCCTTTCTCTGCATAATTACAATAGTATCCCATGGTCTTTACCCCTTTTTCTCTGCATAAGCACAATAGTATGCAATAACCCCCTTTTTCTCTGCATAAGCATAATAGTATGCCTTTACCCCTTTTTCACTGCATTATCACAATAGTATGCCTTTACCCCTTTTTCTCTGCATAAGCACAATAGTATGCCTTTACCCCTTAATCTCTGCATAAGCACATGGTATGGTTTTATCCCTTTCTCTGCATAATCACAATAGTATGCCTTTACCCCTTAATCTCTGCATAAGCACATGGTATGCTTTTATCCCTTTCTCTGCATAATTACAATAGTATCCCATGGTCTTTACCCCTTTTTCTCTGCATAAGCACAATAGTATGCAATAACCCCCTTTTTCTCTGCATAAGCATAATAGTATGCCTTTACCCCTTTTTCACTGCATTATCACAATAGTATGCCTTTACCCCTTTTTCTCTGCATAAGCACAATAGTATGCCTTTACCCCTTTTTCACTGCATTATCACAATAGTATGCCTTTACCCCTTTTTCTCTGCATAAGCATAATAGTATGCCTTTATCCCTTTTTCACTGCATTATCACAATAGTATGCCTTTACCCCTTTTTCTCTGCATAAGCATAATAGTATGCCTTTACCCCCTTTTCACTGCATTATCACAATAGTATGCCTTTATCCCTTTTTCTCTGCATAAGCATAATAGTATGCCTTTACCCCTTTTTCTCTGCATAAGCACAATAGTATGCCTTTACCCCTTTTTCTCTGCATAAGCACAATAGTATGCCTTTACCCCTTTTTCTCTGCATAAGCATAATAGTATGCCTTTACCCCCTTTTCACTGCATTATCACAATAGTATGCCTTTACCCCTTTTTCTCTGCATCAGCACAATAGTATGCCTTTACCCCTTTTTCTCTGCATAAGCATAATAGTATGCCTTTACCCCTTTTTCTCTGCATAATCACAATAGACTGCCTTTACCCCTTTCTATAATCACAATAGTATGCCTTTACCCCTTTTTCACTCCATAATCACAATGGAATGCCTTAAATTTACCCCTTTATCTGCATAATCACAATTATATGCTTTACCCCTTTATCTCTGCATTATCACAATAGTATGCTTTTATCCCTTTTTCTCTGCATAAGCACAATAGTATGCCTTTACCCCTTTTTCTCTGCATAAGCATAATAGTATGCCTTTACCCCCTTTTCACTGCATTATCACAATAGTATGCCTTTACCCCTTTTTCTCTGCATCAGCACAATAGTATGCCTTTACCCCTTTTTCTCTGCATAAGCATAATAGTATGCCTTTACCCCTTTTTCTCTGCATAATCACAATAGACTGCCTTTACCCCTTTCTATAATCACAATAGTATGCCTTTACCCCTTTTTCACTCCATAATCACAATGGAATGCCTTAAATTTACCCCTTTATCTGCATAATCACAATTATATGCTTTACCCCTTTATCTCTGCATTATCACAATAGTATGCTTTTATCCCTTTTTCTCTGCATAACCACAATAGTATGCTTTTACCCCTTAATCTCTGCATAAGCACATGGTATGGTTTTATCCCTTTCTCTGCATAATCACAATAGTATGCCTTTACCCCTTAATCTCTGCATAAGCACATGGTATGGTTTTATCCCTTTCTCTGCATAATCACAATAGTATGCTTTTACCCCTTAATCTCTGCATAAGCACATGGTATGGTTTTATCCCTTTCTCTGCATAATTACAATAGTATCCCATGGTCTTTACCCCTTTATCTCTGCATTAGCACAATAGTGTGCAATAACCCCCTTTTTCTCTGCATAAGCATAAAAGTATGCCTTTACCCCTTTTTCTCTGCATAAGCACAATAGTATGCCTTTACCCCCTTTTCACTGCATTATCACAATAGTATGCCTTTATCCCTTCTCTGCATTATCACAAGAGTTTTTTCTCTGCATTATCACAATAGTTTGCTTTTACCCCTTATCCCTGCATAATCATAATAGTATGCCTTTACCCCTTTGTCTGCATAATCACAATAGTATGCCTTTATCCCTGTTTCTCTGCATAAGCACAATAGTATGCCTTTACCCCTGTTTCTCTGCATAATCACAATAGTATGCCTTTACCCTTTTTTCTCTGCATAAACACAATAGTATGCCTTTATCCCTGTTTCTCTGCATAAGCACAATAGTATGCCTTTACCCTTTTTTCTCTGCATAAACACAATAGTATGCCTTTATCCCTTTTTCTTTGCATGAGCACAATAGTATGCCTTTATCCCTGTTTCTCTGCATAAGCACAATAGTATGCCTTTACCCCTTTATCTCTGCATAATCACAATAGTATGCTTTGGCCTCATGGAGGATTAGTCATTAGACTAAATGGGTTACCCTCGTTAAATAAAGTCATTCATTCATTCATTCATTCATCCCTGTTTCTCTGCATAAGCACCATTATAGCTTTAGCCAGAGTTTTTTTCTCTTCTCTGCACTATATGATGCCTTTACCCCTATTACGTAACCCCCATCCTCTGCATAAGTGCCACACATAATATTCATTCCAACACAGTTGCCAGCTTAAAGCAAGTTGAAACTTTCTGCTTTATTTTCATCATGTTTTAACCCATTAACCCATATATATGCCTTTTTACACGTCTAATTTAATCCTTCACTGAAGAAAATAGTTCCACTGTGACTTTACACAGTTATAGATATGTACCAAAAGAAATATATTCTATATCCTTGTAGATGGTACTTTCAACCTGCTTTAATTGTTCACCTGTCTTCAAATCTAGAAACAAGCTATGGAGTAATGGGTTAAGCAGTATCCTTTTTTATTGAAACACAGTTGGATATATAATATGAGATTTGTTGTTAGGGCTATGGCGGAAAGAGTTTAATCAAGCCATTCTTTTGTTTCAGCATCTTGCTCATGAAAATAATTGTAACTTAATGTTTCTCACTGTTAGACAATTACAGTTGATCATTGTACAAAAGTCATCAAGGACAACGAATTGGTGAAGTAATATAAGTCAAATGATTGATCTTCTATATAACTGTCAGCTATTTGCTTAAAGGTTTTAACTCATCTATTTCATTTTTTGACATGAACCACATTAATTATCTGTTGGTTGATAATTGAGTTCTCTGCTATGACTATGTCATCTACTTGTTTGCATCAAGAACCAGATTAGGTGAGTATTTCAAATATATGGTACTAATTCTAAAATACCAAACCCTATGATGGGACTTCTATATATAATTGGAATTGTCTCCAAGAGATTAATCTTTTCTGTTTGTACATATAGGTTTCAATGAGATATATATGCAACACGGTTGAAACTGTTCAGTTAACCCTTTATCCCCATAAATATGCCTTTTTACGCCTTTAAATTATGAATCCACTAAAGAAAATACAATGTAGTTCCATTTTATACAATTGTGATTAACCTTTCCCCAATAGAAGCGCCTTTTAGCGCATTGAATTTATTACTCTGCTGAAAAAATAGTTCCAATTTATACAGTCATAGATAATGTATCATAAGAACTTTTTTCTATTTTCTAGCAGATGGTAAATTAAAGCAGGCTGAGAGTAAAGCAGAATGCGCCTTAAGGCGCATTCTGCTTTACTTTCAACCTTCTTTAAGTGCCCACCTGTCTTCAATACTAGAAACTTTCTATGAGGTAAAGGGTTATGCACCATGAGAACTATTTTCTTTATCCTATCAGATGGTAGCTTAAAGCATTCTGCATTATTTTCAACCTGTTTTAAGTGGTCACCTGTCTTCAAAACTAGAAAAAGGCTATGGGTGAATGGGTTAAGATGATACAGTTCTATTTTGGACTTGAACTGAGGAATGATCATACATCCAACACAGATGATGAGTACCAGTATTATAAATACACCACATTCCCAAACCCAACATCTGCAAATCTATATGGAAATAAATCAAAATACCAATTTTAACTCTTTACTCCATAGACTCACTTTCTAGTTTTGGAGACAGGTGACCACCGTGAAAGTTGAAGTGAAGTGACCACAGTGGCACAGTTAAAGCCAGTTGAAAGTAAAGCAGAATGTGCCTAAGTTATTTGTCCCATCCAGTGTCCAATACAAGACAAAGTTCGACAGACAAACCAGCTATAAGGCGAGTCATAAAAGGACGCATAATTATATGCGTCACTTAAGGGCACAATGAGTTAAGGACCTGTCACAATTACCTCACCAGTGACTTATATAATTAAATGAGTTAGTTGATGAGTAAACTGGGTTTGATTAGTCTTTAGACAGATTGCTCATGTTTAACCCATTACCCCATAGCCTGTTTCTAGATTTGAAGATAGGTTGCCACTTAAAGCAGGTTGAAAGTAAAGCAGAATGCGCCTTAAGGCGCATTCAGCTTTACTTTCAGCCTGCTTTAAGCTATTTTCTGCTAGAATAAAAAAATTATTTCTACGGTAAAATATTCACAACTGTATAAATTGAAACAATATTTTTCAGTGGAGGGATAAATTAGAGGCGTAAATAGGCGTTTTTATTGGGTAATGGGTTAATTGATGCATATAATTATGCGTCCTTTACCAAAAGTGTACCTGTAAAGAGTACACTTGTATAATGCAAACAGTGAAGTCTCTAATCAGTGGCTTCACTGTTTGTCATTTTGCAATATATCATAAAAACAACCCTAAATAGTCTAAAATGAACCAGCCTTTATTGTAAACTAGAATTGTCCAATGGAAGTTTCAGGGGAAAGTGAGTTAATAGAGTAATAGAGTTGCATGTTTCAGAAAGGTGTTGTATGAAAGACAGGTGGTTGATTACGTTTTTTAAAGCTTCAAACTTGAAAGCAAAAACTGAAAGTTAAGCAGGAAACTCCTTTGGTGTTTTCTGCTTTACTCTCAGTCTGCTTTTAGCAACATTTCAGGATCTATGAAACAGTTCCTTTGCCTCATATATTCATCTTGATGAAAAAACATAAAAATAATTGCTTTATTACATAATATATAATAATAAATGAAATACTTTCCAAAAGAAATGTCCAGAGTCCAAGATACGGAGAGTATACCTGAGTATTTCAAAAACTAACATCTTTATTTCTGCATCAAACCCTATGGTGTTACAACTCATAAGAATTGTCTCAAAGAGACGATTCTACTGATTAGTAACATCATTGGATTTGGTGCTAAAATAAGTGAGAAAATGTTGGATTTGTTCAGTTAACCCCCTCTTATCTTGAGCCTTGACTTTCCTAGAAAAATGTATAATTACTGAATATGGGCAAAACATACTTTTCTGGGAAGATATTTGGTTGATTTCAGTCTCCAAAACGCCTGTAAAAACGCTGTATTCTTTCTCGTTTTTGCCCCAGTCTCACCTGGCTTAACATTCCTTCCTAATAGAATTACTAATTCTGCAAATCTGCATAACAGATTCTGAGGTTTGGCATTCAATTTCCGAGCAATGCAGCCCATAAACAAGAATGAAGTATTTCATATCGACCCTAAAGTATCATTGCTATTCCATGTCGGGGGAAATGGATTCCTTGCCAAAGCACTACATTGCCGATAAGCTTATTTCAATCTCGTTTTTACAAGGCTGAAGAAAGCCAACTGCAACCCATTAAAATATATAAATAGCCCGTCAACTATAAACTTATCACATCAAAGTTCAACTAAATCCGATAAAACAATTTCAAAACTTTTACCCTATGAAAAGAATTCTGCCCTGAAATCGTGTAGATCGCCAAACAAAGGAATTCGCTGTTTGCTGTAAATATGTCGGATGATAATCTCAATGAGGGTTATAATAGTCAATATGTGTATGCAGCTCGAGTCGACTCTTGGGCGAAAAAAATCACCGATGTTTTCGCTTGGAAAACCCTCATAAAAACTTTTGACACCTTGTTTAAACGTACATGTATCGGAAGCTTAAGCATTTTTCTGAGGCGTCCTGAAGTCAGATTTGGAGATTTGATGCTTGAAATCGGTAGTTAATGAGAGAATAACTGACGCGTATCCGCGAAGGAATTGATAATTTTCACGGGAACAATGTAAAACGATGATCAATTACAAATGATTTTCCTTGACAAAAAACCGGTTTCAATTGCATCTTTACATAAATTAATTGCACCAAACTGTAACTGGCATGCAATGCAATCATCATGCAACAATAGATCAAAATATTTTATGAAATTAAAACTATAAATACCTTGTTTTAGATCCAATCCCGAATCATGTAGGATATCTGAAAGATTGTAACGGGTTTTACTGAAGCGCAGGAGGTTATGTGACGTCACACGCACCGCAAACAATAACAACAACCATCAAACTGCATGCGGAAATCAAAATTGTGTGACTGATAATAACTGAAATATTCGTGTAATTAAGCAGCTTGCGAGTATCTCCGGTTTAAAAAAGTGTGTAATTGGGACGAGGTTGTTCGTTATTCAATAAAACGCTGATATTGAGGGGATAAAAGGGGCTAAAATCGCACATAAATGTAGAAGTTTTTTCTTAACTGTCCATTTTATCTGTCAAAATTCTTTTGTTTGGAAATTTGCGTTTTTCTTTGGAAAAGTTTCCAAATTAAGAACTTTAAAAACACATCTTATTGTTTGGAGGTGGAATAGAGATTTGTGAAAATATCTGGTCATTACATTACAAGTAAATTTTGAGTCTTAATTGGCCAATTAGTGATTTGATTTCACTTTGATTAACCTTAATCAGTTCACTAACATCTCTGATCTTGCCAGCTACACGTCCCAGCATTATACAATTAATACTTTTGACAAATAAGTTAATGAGTGTTGGTCGTTGTTTTAATAACATTTGGGTGATTGATTTTAATACAGTTAGTAACCAGTTTATCCCGAAAAATGTAAACAAACACACGTGTATCTAAATATAGCACAACCCACGTGCCGGTTTGTGTACATGTCTGTCCGTGTCTATTTTTAATCTGACAAAATTCGAGTCAATCATCTACGGAACTAGGGAGAGAGAGAAAAGGCTTCTGTTTCTGATTAGGTTTGTATATCCATTTTGCTAGCTAGCTATGACTAGACGAGTGTGCAGAAATGTTAAACCCTCGATAGATATATATCGGTAGAAATAGCAGACGCTAAAATTAGGACGCCTAGAGATGTGCGGTAAAATCGTTTCTTTGTACTCGACGGGGTTTACCGGACTAGCTCATAATTTGTAGAGGGGTGAACGGGTGCTTTAACAGGTGCGCTGTGTCGTAAATGGACAGATGTTTTCATGTCAATTTGGGGCCAATAAATCTATGCATGGGATGATTCTATATTTAATCGATTTACATCAAAATGTGTTTCGGAAGAGTATTGCGAGAGTCGAGGATTTTGATCGATTAATAATTCAGAAGTAACAGTACTCTATATCTAAACTGGTCAGTTAAAAACAAAGCTGACAACATTGGTAATATCTAAAACAAGTTAAGGGTCAGGCAAGGGTCACAGGATAACACCTTTAGCCTGCTGGTTTTCACATATGTTTACAGTCAGGATTGTATTAACCCTTATCCTGCAGCGATGTCGGCTGCTTTGAAATTGTCGTCTGCAAAATTTGTTAAATCTAGATTAACACATTTTATAAGTAAATTAACCTAAAGACTAGTGTAAAAAAGTTTGGATCCAGAGCAGACGCCGCGATACGCGGCGTCTGATCTGGATCCAAACTGTCTGGAAAAACAACAACAGGGAAGTCGCGATCAGCAGGCAAAGGGTTAAGCAACCGAACGAATTGTGGGGCTGATGGTCACCGTGACACGTGACATTCAACCCTAGTGACGACTATACACTCGTAACGATATTAACAGTGTACACTTGAAGAATACACATGTCCTATGCAAACAGTGTATACCCTGACCAGTCTCTGTCAAGGGTCTACAATGTCTGTCATTTTACAGTGTATTGTAAACAAGAGGACCATGATTGCTCTGATGTCGCTCACCTGAGTATCTTTTTTAGCTCTCCTGAGCCAAAGGCTCAATGTGAGCTATAGGGATGGCCCGTCGTCATCCGTCGTGCGGCGTGCATTGTTCGTCGTCGTTAACAATTGTTTCAAATAACATCTCCTCATATAGATCTACCCCTGGACAGATTTCAACCAAACTTTACAGGAATGTTTCTTGGGTCAAGCTCTTTGAAATTTGTTCAAAGAACTTAAAATAATGCAGAACTCTGGTTTCCATGGCAACCAAAGTGAAAAAATAAGGAAATCTTAAAAATTCTTCTTGTCAAAAACTACAAGGGCCAGAGCATAGATATTTTACACATAGCATCACCTACAGGTCCTCTATCAAATTTGTTCAAATTTTGCCCCATCCGGGGGTCACAGTTTTACATAGAACAATATTTGGATGAAGTTTGATGAAGATTGACCCTGAACTGTGGCATCTAGTCTTCCCAAGGTTTTTCTACAATTTGACCTAGTGACCTACTTTTTGACTGGACATCTATAACTCCAATTCGAACTTGACCTACATTTTGTCAAGAACAACATTTGGTTGATGGAAGTTGACCCAAAACTGTTTTCTCTAGAGTGTTCACAAGGTTTTGCTAGGATGTGACCTACTTTTTGACCCAACAAGCAAAGTTCTTGTAGATTATCTTTTGCACTCAGAAACCAGTATTAAAGTCACCTTTGCAAACATTTTGGATACAAATCTTTCATCTTGCTGTAAGCTGCTGTCTGTATTCAGTACTATTCAATGAATTAACCCTTAGCCCGCCAAATAAATTGTCGTCTGCTATATTTCTCGTCTGCTTCAAGTTTCAAAGTGCTTCAAAGTTGCTCAAAATTGCTGAAAATTTTGTCCGAGTGTCAAACAGCTTGGATCCGGATGAGACGCCGAGTTACTCGGCGTCTCATCCGGATCCAAGCTGTTTGCATATGGAGCTATAGTCGTGAGTGGCAGGCTAAGGGTTAATATATACATGTATTCAATTTTGGCACTTATATGATTGACTACTGTATGTAGATGTGCTCAAATGCAAGGTTAAACCATTACCCCATAAATACACTTTTTTACGACTTTAATTTATTCCTCCACTGAAGAAAATAGTTTTAATTTAAACAGTCATGAATAAGTATTATAAGATATTTTTTCTATATTCTAGCAGATTATATATAGCTTAAAGCAGGTTGAAAGTCAAGCAGAATGTGCCTTAAGGCACATTCTGCTTTACTTTCAACCTGCTTTAAGTGATCACCTAGTTTCAATACTAGAAACAGGCTAAGTACATTCAGGGGGCAAGTTCTGAAATTCTTCCCCAGTAAATTTATTCAAGAGAAAACAAGGGCCATAACCTTTAAGACAAACTTAAAATGTATCTACCTTCTAACTTACTCCATGGGCCGTTAAACACCATTCATTCATTCATTCATTCTAACTTACCCCAATGCTAGTTGATCAAAGTTGATTTTTCTCCACAGAAGCACCTTACAGCAATTACCAACGCCTCCACTCAAGTTTCGCAAATGATTCATTACTGATGGTGTTGAATACAGCAAGCTGAAAGTAAAGCAGAAAGCTTCCACCCTAACCCTTTACCCCATTACTAGTTTAGAAGACAGGTGAGCAGTTAAAGCAGGTTTGAAACTTTCAGAAAGTAAAGCAGAATGTGCCTTAAAGCACATTCTGCTTTACTTTCAGTTTCAGACATTTCAGCCTGCTTTAAGCTACTGTCTGCTAGGATATAGAAAAATCAAAATATTTCTTTTGGTACATGTTTATGACTATAAATTGGAACTACATGTACTTTCTTCGGTGGAGGAATAAATTAAATGCACTAAAAGGCACTTCTATTGGGGGATAGGGTTAAACACAGCTGGTTACAAGGTGGTTTGCACATTTGGTTATGGAGGAAAGGTCAACAGTTATTATTAGTGTTTTTTCTGACTTGTCAGAGTTATTTTTAGATTGGAACTGCAACTTCAACATTCTAAAACTTTAAAAGGGATGAGTATCATACTCGATGATTTCTCTACAGCCAGAGAGATACGGATAGCTGTATTTTTGTGCGTAATGTACAATAGAGACGACATTATTTGTTCCTGTTGAACACAAACAAAATGTACTAAACTGTAGAAAATTAATTTCAGGAATTTCTAACTACAGTATAACCTCTCTATAGCGGCCACTATTTTTTGTTGATTATTCGGCTAAAACAAGGTATTTGGCACAGTAGAGTAAAAATGATGTTATATGATGACTGAAAGTAACTGAATAGATAGCCAATGCTTTTCTTGCATTCAATATTTGAAGCTATGATCAATGTTGATAGCCTCGAAATTTTAAGTCAATATCTAACTCCGTTGTTGAGATATTGTAACAGATATGCCCCAAAAATGGCCATTTTTAAGCGTTATGCTGTCCCACTTCAATAAATTTTAATTTTGAGCTCAAAATACAATATTTTAACTACCTTAAAATCAGCTGTAATTAAGACAGTCTCATAGATGTATTTGTTTACTAAGTTTTTATAGGTGGATGATGAAAATAGACATTATATTAAGAAAGTTATGGCCGTATAACTGAAATAGGTGATTTGGCCTAATCATCAGATTCACAGAGGGTATGCTTTGTTATGTGTCTGTAAAGAACTGCTATTTTGTCAGTAAACTGGAGGTTAGTGTTTAAAATGACTCATTTTTAATCAAAGTTTGAAATACCGAAATATCTTTGAATTTGCACTTTGCATTTATAAAATTTTAGCATTCGAATGTGGAAAAGCGCAAAATGAATTTTCTGTAGTGTCCGTAACAATGGGTTTAGAAAGTCAATTTGTATTTACATTAGACATTTTTAATTTCCACATATTATTTCTATGATGGTTTGTATGCAAAAACTAAAATATTAAAGATTTCCTTGAACTGAAAGATAGTTGTTTTCGTGATTTTAGTGTTACGGACACTACAAAAATTGTACACTTAAACTGATAATTCATTATATCAAACTTCAAGAGCTTTTTTCTTAGTTTTGCTGCTTTGCAGAGCAATAAGTTTTGTTATGGATTATTCCATCACTTAAATACTCTTGGAAAATACAAGAAAATCTTGTTTGATGCAACAATAGTAAGATGTTATATTGCAATCGAAAGAGGGATGTGCTTCCAAGAAATGTTCCAGTTCACCAGACTAGTGCCCAGTTTAACCAGAAAGGGCTGAAATAGTCTTCTATCATGTCAAACTGAAAGAAAGAAGTCCTGAGTAATGGACAAAACCAACAATTTGAGTCCAAATGATGGCAAAGGTATGTAATAAAGAGTTAAAGCATTGCTTGTTGATAAAATGTAGTGTCCGTAACATATTACAGGCATTTCTGTGTAAACATGCTCAAGTAGTCCAACACTCAATTGTTACATCTGACTTTTTTAAATAATGTTCCCAAACAAAACAAATGTTGCAATTAACCCAATATAAGTGATCATTATCTTTCTCTCTTATATTTCAAACACCATTTATGTCAAATTTAGTGATGTAAATAATCTGAAAGAATTTTTTGACTCATGTATTACATCAAATAAAATTGTGTTCCTTGTATCAAGTCATATAGGCCTTTTAAACAACATATTTAAAACCTTAGTGTCTGTTTGATTCACAGCAATCATGTTTTTCCTAAACTTATTTCTTCTTGTCAAAAATGTTACGGACACTACATGATCTATTTAATTTATTGAAGGCAATCTATTTAAGTATTTACACATCTGTTTCTTTCATTATCTACGCCATTTGACCAGGCTATACACTTACAGACAATTTTGACTTGGTTTCTACAGAAACAAATGGTCTAAAGCACACATAACCCATCTCATGATGATCTGTGTTTGACAACATTTATGAATTCTTCTAAAATATAATTCTGTTCAGTCAGATCTGTAGTGCAAATGTTATAATGCTTAACATGTATGAGAAATTTGAAAATAACTAAATGTAAAGGTTCAGAGAGCTCTTGTGTAGATCCTTCTAATCTGAACTTATACTGCTTGCAAGTAAAAGAAGTGCAACTGTGTGGTCAAAGGTTACGAGATAGTTCAAATGGTATAGAATATAGACTCACATTATTGAGATCTTGAAAGGGGCCCAGAATCTAAGCCTAAACAATTTATGAAAAATGATTATAGATCCAACTCTTTTCACCCATTACTCCAAAGATACACATTTCAACACTTTTTAATTTGTTCCGTTGCTGAAAAAAATTGTTCCATTTTCTACAGTCATAAATATATAATATAAAAAAACCATTTTCTTTATTCTAGTAAATGGTAGCTTTTAAAAGTTAAAGCAGGCTGAAAGTATAGCAGCATGCACCTTAAGGAACATTCTGCTTTACTTTCAAACTGCTTTAAGTAGTCACCTGTCATCAATACTAGAAACAGGCTATGGAGTAAAGGATTAAGAGCCCTTTGATCTGTATCTGCAGAGTTTATTACTTTAAGTTGATAGCATATAGTGCTGCATATTTCAATTGGGTCCAATCATGAAATTATTATTATGAAATAATTGATTAACGATTGAAATGGCAATATATCTTAAATATATTTTGCAGATCAGAGCAAGAGTTCATCACTGTGACAAACTAGATCTGCTGTCAAGAAATTGTACTTGAAGTGGAAGCTGAGAAGAAAAATGTGAATACTACTCTGAGAGTTAAGATGAGAAGAAATTGTCAGAAAACAGAAAACCCTAAAAAATATTCAGTGCTGAAGAAGACTGACTAAGACAGAAGAAAATACTACAGATTAACCTGATGGCATCTTCAGATCCTGAAGTACAAATGTACAAGCTGCTCTTTGAAAGAATAGAGTTGTCAGAGATACAATAAAGCTCGCCGAAGGCACATTTGGAATCTTAAAGACAAGAGTCTGAGGTGAAGGTCATAAGGGTCAGGACTTTTTGTGTTCATGAAATGGCCTTGTCAATATACTCATGTATACCAAATATAAAAATAAGACCTCAAGAGTCATATCATTTATAAGCATTTTTTAAAACCTAGACACAGATTTCGAAAGCGAAAAGCGGGCCCTAAGTTTGAGGTCAAGGTCACTGGGGAAAAGAGAAAACTTGCCATTACAGGTACATGCAAGCCAAAGGACAATCAGAGAGTGAATGAAGACCATCAAAACTGTAGGCCTTCAACATAAACTGAGAACCTGCTTCAGAATAGGAAAATGAAGATGTAACCACAGGAAACAGAAACCGCTAAGAAACAGTAAACAGCAGAAAATACCACACAGCAACTTCAACAGTCCAAAAGTTACAACTCTGGGTTTTTTTTTGCTTTTGATTTGAAACCAAAGAAGAACCCATATGTGTTTATGTGGCAGAAGTTACAAATATATATGAAGAGGAGTGTTGGCTAAAGCTTAATACATGAACAAATCAGGGGGTTTGTACACATGGCCTAAACAAACAAGTAACTTTGTCGTAAGAGCTGATTGACAATACCATACGGACACTTTAAACCCTGAAATTGTAAACAAAAGGGGCCTTTTAAGTTTCAAACAAGTGAATTAGACAATGTAAGGGTTATCCTTATATGAAAACACAAACAAGTCTGCTTTAAATAGTTTGGCATTGTAGCTTAACGGTACAGTTTGGAATTGTAGTGTCCGTAACAAAAGTGGTTTGAGATAATTGTATGTCCAAAGAAAATAATTGAACACATTTTGAACATTGAAAAGTGACTGGAATATAAAACTAAGTCCGTGTACTAGCAAATAGATGTGATTTTAACATTGGGTTTGGAGGATGACAAATGTTAGGTGAAACGTTGCAAGTTCATTTTTTTGAAGTTTTGCGCCTGTACGTATTAAAATATAAAAAAAATCAGTTTTGAATTTGAATTCAACTATATTTCATTTCAGTTATCTTATTTACATTCCATGTTTGAAGTTATGTGTTTAAATCAATAAATATGTTATGTTTTGAAGAAAATCAGTGTTGTTATATGCCTGATGTAGTGTCCGTAACATTTAGGTGACATATACTTTAAAACCTCTACAAAAATACATTTGTAGAAGCTGCAAACTTAAAACAAGATTTGATATGCGTGGTCAAAGCTTTAACTTTTTGATGCTCTAAATTTCAAAATGCTACATTAAAGTTCATTTTTTGATCCAAGTGGGACACTGGTGTGCCAAATACCTTGTTTTAGCCGATTGGGTGTTTAAGGCAGGTGACTGCTTAAAGCAAGGTGACAGGGAAACAGAAAGCTCCTTTAGGAGCTTTCTGTTTCACTGTCACCTTGCTTTAAGCTATCACCTGTCTTTTATACTATGAATTATCCTTCGTTTTAGTGGCCGTCATAGAGAGGTTTTACTGTATCTTTTACATCTGAGTGGCAAACAGGTTGGAGCCTGATCAGACGCCGGGTAACCCGGCGTCTGATCTGGCCCAAACCTGAGTTCAATGGAAATAATAGTTTTAGTGTATATGCGTTTATTGGGAAAGAACAACATTTCAGTAAAATTAGTGCATCGGCCTCGTGCTGCACGAGGATGATGCTTATCTCAAGTAGGAAAGTGTATGAATATATATATATCCGATGTTACCCTGTTACCTATTTACCATTATAAACTATTCTGTTCTAAAAATAACTCAGACAAGTCGGAAAAATCGGATAATACTGTGGCTTAAGATAATCATGTTTACAAGTAGGCCATTATATATAACTAACTAACACATTTTGATTTGTTATGGTTGTCTTTAATATAAAACTGGTGATATATAATGCATTTTGTCCATCATTAACTATTAAAACAAGATTATTTATCATAATCTTCAAGATAACAAAAATTGTACAAACAGTTTATCCTATGTAATAAACAATGACCAATAACATAACAACAAATCATATTGCCAATCCATATAGCCAGTCTATGCCAAAGCTTTCTACAGTGGAGAAGACGTAATTCTTTCCCATTGAACCCATTATCCCATAGCCTTATTCTAGTTTTGAAAATAGGTGACCACGTAAAGCAGGTTAAAAGTAAAGCAGAATGTGCCTTAAGGCACATTCTGCTTTACTTTCAGCCTGCTTTAAGCTACCATCTGATAAAATAAAGAAAATATTTCTAGTGATACATACGCATAACTGCATAAATTAGAATTATTTTCCTCAGTGGAGAAATAAATTAAAGCCATTAAAAGGCATATTTATGGGGTAATGGGTTAAGCACTAACGAAATGCAAACCCAATTCACTAAAATGGAGAAATTGTCAGTTTTTAGAAAAGTCTTATCAATTCATTCTAATCTGACTGGCAAACAGTTTGGAGCCTGATCAGACACCGGGTTTGATCTGGCTACAAACTCTTTGCAATGGAAATAAACGTTTTAGCGTAAAACAAATTTATTAGGAAATAATAAGGTCTTCTCCACTGTAACATCAAGACCAGTTAAGATTTAATACTGTCCTGAACAAAAGTGCTTGAGTGAGACCTTACCATGTAATTCCTTAACTCATTATCTCCTGAAACATCCAATGGACAGTTTGCAATAAAGGCTGGTCCATTTTAGACTATTTAGGGTTGTTTTTTTGTAATAAATTGCAAAATGACAAACAGTGAAGTTCCTGATCAGAGGGCTCCTGCAGGAGCCCTCTGATCAGGAACTTCACTGTTTGCAAAGGACAAGTGTACACTTTACATGTACACATTTGGTAAAGGAGGCATATATGCGTCACTAGGGTTCAATGAGTTAATGCACAACAACCCTGTTCTGGATACTGTTTTAGTAAAATACATACGCCTGTGTAACTCTACAATTTCATAAGTTTTTTTGCCTAACTTAAGATTGGGTGGTTTAACCCATTTATGCCTGGATATTGCAATGAATTCTCTCTGTTCGCTTGCTGGAAGAGTTCATTGTTAGATAATTATACAAGGGTGATCTAAAGACACTGCAGTCTTTGCCCATACAGCTGAACAATCCATATGAAATAGCAAACAGTGTAGACTCTGATAAGATATTACAGTCAATCTGTGTAACCAGTCATTTCACGAAATGACTACAAATTCCAGCCATTACGTGAAAAACTGTTTCACTTAGTCATTTCACGAAATGTTCAGTCATTTCACGAAATTACTGAAATTGACAGGCCACTTTTACACACATTGGCTAGAAACCTTTAACAGGATTCAGGTAATGTGTGAAATGATTTTTATTTAATTAATTAAACAGCAGTTGTTCATTCATATCTTTCAATATGCATAATATTGTTTAATACTTAATATCTAACAATTATTTCAGAAATATTGCATGCATTTTTAAAGATTTAAGAGACTTGATTTGTATTACATTTAATATGCATGTATTGTTTCAATAGTGTAGTTTGTAATTATTAAAATACCTCAATCATTACGATTGAATAAATAAAGCTAAAGTCAATTTAGTCATTTCATAAATGGCTGGAGGTGTTTTTTAGCCATTTCATGAAAAGACTTAAAATTTTAGGCATTTCATGAAACAGTCGTTTAACGTAATGACTGAAATTTCTATTCTGACTGTAACATATATACAAGGAATGGATCATGATCTAAAGGCACTGCAGTGTTTGCCCATTCAGCTGAATAATTCATATGAAATAGCAAACAGTGTAGACTCTGATGAGACACCGCATAAAGCAACATCTCATCAGGGTCTACACTGTTTGCCAATGTCCTCTTTAGTAGACCCTAGGCTTTCCAAGCTTAAATGGGTTAATTACGAAATGTTAGTGAAATACTCTCAGAATGTGGTTCACTGATAGTGTTTATTACATAAAACAGCTTAATCCTTTACCCCATAGCCTGTTTCTAGATTTTACAAAAGCAGCATTCTGCTTTACTTTCAGCCTGCTTTAAAGGGATACTTGCGTATTTGAAAAATTCGACAGAATCTCATGAAAAGTTCTACAAGTTGAATTAAGGTCTATATAAGCAAATTGCTAAAATAAAAATTGGGGGTTGCCATGCTTTTTTTTAGCTCTAGCTGGCTTTGAAAAGTGTGACGTTTGCCGCATTTGCTCATTGTCAGAGCAGAAAACGTCATAAGAGACAAATGCACTTATATTACTACACAATAACATATTTCTAGTACACTTTTTAATTTTCTAGCATTCATTCATCACAAGCAAGTGTGAAATAAACTTTTTAAAGCTCTTTCTTGTGTTTTTAATGAGCTTTCGGGCTTAAATGAATGCTGAAAACCGGAAAAATAAGACATTTTTTCTTGCCAATGTCTCACAAATACATCAATTATGTAAAAAAAATCAGAAAAAAATTCTTTAAACTTTCTAGGCATCTAGGTTAAAGTATTCTTATCAAATGGTGTAAAGAAACCTAGGTGTCGCCATGTTCATTTATGAAATATGGTCAAAATTCTAACCCTACCCCCTTAGATTTTATGCAGAAAATATACCTTCCCCAATAGCCAAATTGGGTCTCTGTTGGCCTAAAAATGAGAAATATTCATCCAATATTTGCTTAAATTGGTAAATATATGAGTGTATGTGAATACAACAGCATTTAATAAAGCTTTAGTTACTTAAAGCATTTACAGTGCTGCTGATAAAAACATAAACATAATTTCTACAAGAACTGCTACTCGAGACAGTTTTTTCAAATCTTGAAACAGTGCCTGTACGGAAAGGACTGTATTTTACATAATTTACCAATGAGAACTTTTCAAAATTCATTTTTATGGTAATAAATGTATTGCAAATCAGAAAATATATAGTAATCAAGGTATTTAAGAAGTTTATTTTTCAACATTTTTAATATAGGTGAGTATGTCTTTAAGCTTCCATCTGCTGGTATAAAGCAAATTTTTCTTATTATAAATATTCATAACTGTATAAATTGGAACTATTTCCTACAGTGAATGAATAAATTAAAAGCGTAAAAAGACGTATTTATAGGGTAATGGGTTTAAGCAAGATGGCAATGCAGCAGAAAGCTCCTACTGGCACTTTCTGCTTCATATTCGTACTTCTTTAAACAATTAACCCTTTACCCCTAGAAACACACTTACCTATTCCTCTGTTATGTTTTCTTATGTTACTACCATTACCTGTTACCTTTTTCACCCCTGAAACTTTTAATGGAAAATTCCAATTTCAAAATAGCAAACAATATTTAGGGTTGATTTTAACAATATATTTCAAAATGACAAACAGTGTAGACCCTGATCAGAGGGCTCCATAAGGAGCCCTCTGATCAGGGTCTACACTATTTGCATGGGACAAGCATGGGGCAAGTGTAATCTTTACAGGTACACTGTTTGTAAATGAGGAGTTTACTCGTCGCTAGGGTTGAATGTGTTAAAGAGTCATGGGAAAATGTTCTCGCAGCCTGACAGGGTAGATGCTTAAGAAAAGCACGTTGAAAGTAAGACAGAAAGATTCTGTAAGAGCTTTCTGCTTTACTTTCAACGTGCTTTAAGCAACCACCTGTCTTAAACGCTGTAAATAAGCTAATAGGAAAAGGGTTAAATAGGTAACTGAGATTCGTTTTTATTTTGAATTACAGGAAAGGTCATCTTCAACAAGTTTTAGTAATCAACACTTCAATTTTGATTATTGATACATGTATATACATGTATTTCCAATTTGAGAAAGTTCAACCAATCAAATACTTAATACATGTATTCTAGTAGATGACCACTTAAAGTAGGCTGAAAGAAAAAGAGAATGCACCATACTTTCAGCCTGCTTAACCCTTTACCCAATAGCCTGTTTCTAGTTTTGAATACAGGTGACCACTTAAAGCAGCTTGAAAATAATGCAGAATGTGCCCTTAGGCACATTCTGCTTTATTTTCAGCCTGCTTTAAACCACCATCTGCTAGGCTATATAAAATATTTGTTATGATAATTGTTCATAAGGATATAAACTGGAACTATTTTCTTCAGAGGAGGAATAAATTAAATATGCTAAAAGTCGCTTCTATGGGGGAAAGGGTTAAAGCTACCATCTGTTAGAATGTACAAAATGTTTCTTATAGTACATTATCATGACTGTACAAATTGGAACTATTTCCTTGAGTGGAGGAATAAATTAAAGGGGTAAAAAGTCATATTTATGGGGTAATGGGTTGAAGATAAAGCTAAATTAAAAACCACCAAGATAGGGTTTCTTATTAAGTATGTTAGATTTCTATTCGTTTATGCCATTTCATATGCTGAGTATTGAGTGTAAAAAATACATAGCTGACACAAGTCAAATGATATTGAAAACAAACCTTGAAACCTATCTTGATCAAGGTTCAGGGATGTCTCAATTATTTTGATAGCCATTCAACAGAAGATCTAATGGTGATGCTTAACTCATTCACCCCCGAAATTTTTAATGGACAATTTCAATTTCAAAGTACATGTAGTCCATTTTGGACTATTTAAGGATGATTTTAACAATATATTTCAAAATGACAAACAGTGTAGACCCTGATCTGGGACTACACTGTTTGCATAGAACAAGAGTACTCTTCACAGGTACACTGTTTGTTAATGACGAGTATACTCGTCGCTAGGGTTGAATATGTTAAAACAGGTAGTAGTTTTAAACGGGATTACAGTAAAGCAGAAAGCTCCGTTTAATTCTTCTTTCAGATGCCATAAAAGAGCTGTCTGATTTATGCTAACCCTAATTTACCATGAATGAATTGTCTGCTTTACTTTTATCCTTGCTTTATGAGATTTGTCTTGAACACAAACTCATTCTACAAAGTTTAAAAAAAATACTGGTCCAGAAAAGTTTGAATTTGAGTTTAAAATAAATTTTCAAATTAAGATAGATTTTCAAAATGGCTGCCATTACATGGGCGGCATCCATATTTGATTTTAGATCATAATTATGAAATTCAAAGTAACAAAGTTTGGTCAGGAATATGATCTGATCAGTTCTATAAATTTCAACAAGATTGGTCCAGTAGAACTTGATTTTAAGTTAAAAACTGTCAAAGTTAATGCACACGGGAACAAAGATTGATTGCAATACCTCACAGGATACTATCTATAATCTTGTAACGTGATAACAGTAAATCGTAACATCACAGCTAATATTCCATTGAAACAGGACTGCCATTTCTCCGGATTTTCCAAAATCTTCAGATATTTATCCTAGCAGATGGTAGTTTAAAGCAGGTTGGAAGTAAAGCAGAATGCGCGTTAAGGCCCATTCTGCTTCACTTTCAACCTGCTTTTAGTAATCACAATTGAAAATTTGGAAATCCTAGGATTTTTCAACTTATGGCAGCCCTGTAGAAAGAGTACAGTCAAAACAATAAATAACAGTGTAACACTTCACACTAAACATGACAAAATTGTTCAAATCATTTCCTGATAGATATACCTTTTACTCTAAAATTCCTAAACAAGAGGGCCAAGATGGCCCTAGAGCACTCACCTGGGTACGCTATATAAAGCTTGACCTAGTGACCTAGTTATTGACCTGACATGACTCACATCAACCTTGGCCTGAGGCAAATATTTCCAACAAGTTTCATTAAGATCCAATGAGATTTGCAGTCTTAAGAAGGTTTTTTTTTTTATGATTTGACCTAGTTTTTGACTCGACATGACACACACTCATACTTGTTCTAGATATTAATGCGGCAAAGATTCTGACCAAGTTTCACAAGATCTAATGAGGTTTTTTGCCTCTAGAGTGTTATGGTTTTTCTATGATTTGACCTAATGACCTAGTTATTTACTAAACATGACCCATATTGGAACTTGACCTAGATATACATGAGGCAAACATATTGACAAGTTTCATTAATTTCTAATGAGATTTGTAGCCTCTAGAGTGTTAACAAGGTTTTTCTTTGATTTGACCAAGTGACCTAGTTTTTGACCGAACATGACCCTGATTCGAACTTAGATTTTTTCAAGATGAACATTGTCATCAAGTTTCATGAAGATACTAGTAGAACAAAATTTGTAGCCGCTAGAGTGTTAAAGAACCAATTTTGGACGGACTGACTGACTGACGACGGACATCCAGCGATCCAAATAGCTCACCTTGGCACTTTATGCCAGGTGAGCTAAAAATGGCACACCCTGTATAACTACTGTATATCTGCTGTTATTATCCTGAAATTGAAACTAATTGCTTTTATCACACAAAAATGTGGCCAAAAGGTGCCAACTGAATGACAAACAGTGTAAACCCTGATCAGACTGCTCCCTGAGGAGCAGTCTGATCAGGATCTACACTGTTTGTCCAGGCATTGAAGATAGGTGACAACTTACAGCAGATTGAAAGTAAAGCAGAATGTACCTTATGGTGCATTCTGCTTTTATATCAGCCTGCTTTAAGCTACAATATGAATACAGAATAAAGAAAATATTTCTTAAGGTACATATCCATGACTGTGGAACTATTCTCTACAGTGGATGTACAAATTTATGGTGTAAAAAGGCATATATATGGAGTAACGGGTTAAAGTAAAGTGCTAAATGACAAAACTAATAACAAGGATTTATAACTTAACAAGAATACAAGGCAACTGATGATAAAATGCAGGGCTCCAGATAAGTAGAGTTTTTCAAACACTAAAATCTTTATTTCTGCATTAAACCCAATGGTGTCACTACTCATGAGTAGTGACACCATAGGATTTGGTGCTGAAATGAGTAAGAAAATGATGGATTTGTTTGAAAAACTCCCTCTTATCTGGAGCCCTGAAAATGTACTGTTAAAATGGTTAAAATTAGATATACATACAGTTGAACTTCAGTTAAGTGACACTTCAATAAAAACACCATGAGTTTTCAAAATACAAGTGGCTGCTAAATGCAGAGTAAGAGCAATTCAGAAATCTCGTTTGGGAGTTTTCTGCATTAACTCATTTTATGTGCGATACACTTTTAGGTGTACCTCTAGGCAAACAGTTTTGATCTCAGATCAGGCCCCACATTGTGGGGCCTGATCTGAGATCAAAACTGTTTGCAGCTAAGTCAATATTCTATCAGAAACTGCTAAAATTTATTGCAAATATTTAAGTTATACCGGCTGCAGACGACATTTTAAAATTGCCGCCAAATATTACCCAGCATACAATGGGTAAAATGTGAGCATGTAGTTTTTGTTTTACATGGTTTCACGCCAGTTTGACGGTATCAGCAGTATGACTGTTGGTTATTTAAGAAATGAACTGAATTTTTTCGGCTTTTAAGAGAAATAAACGACAGAAAATGATAGGCAAATTTACCATGAACCGTGCTAGATGCCCTTTATCAAAAAATAATAAAATAAATAGATATCTGAAATTCATCAAACATGTATTAATAAGTAACAAGACGGCCATGATGGCCCTAACTCGCTCACCTAGTAGCCCATGGTTACAGTCATGGTGATATTAAAATTGGGCAAGTGGTTAACCCATTACCCCATAAATACACCTTTTGAAGCCTTTAATTTATTCCTCTACTGAAGAAAATAGTTCCAATTTACACTTTCACAAATGAGAAATATAAGAAATATTTTCTATATTCTAGCAGATAAAAGCTTAAAGCAGGCTGAAAGTAAAGCAGAATGTGCCTTAAGGCACATTCTGCTTTTCTTTCAACCTGCTTTAAATGATCAACTCTCTTCAAAACTAGAAACAGGCTATGGGGTAATGGGTTAAGGAACAAGAGGGCCTGAAGGCCCTGATATCGCTCACCTCTTGTACTGAAGCCTGATAGTTTTACCTTTCTGTTTCACCCATTTTAATCTAAATCCAATCAAATTTGTAGTATAGAATGTAAACAATTTTGGAATACAATCTCATAATTCTAGTATAGTAGAGTACATCAAGGGCTGATAACTAGAGCCTAAACAATACTGAAATGAAGTCTTTTCTAGCATTTCAAATTATATTAAGGGCAGATAACTATTGCCACAACGATTAGATTTCAACAATACTTGCACTGCTTCGAGAACTTATAGCTATATACTTTGTGTGCAAGTATAATCAATTGAAAACTGTAGTTGCAAAAGTGTTTATGCTGTTAGAAATGGCATTTTCAGCTATTCAAGGGCAGATAACTCTTGACCTATTGGTCTGATTTCAACCATAATCACACTTATTCGAACTCTTATGGTAATATACAATCTGAGGAAGTTTGAAAATGACTGGATAAAAATTGTGGGCGCTAGAGTGTAAAAACCGTTAAATATGGCATTTTTAGAAATTCAAAGGTAGATAACTCCTGATCTATTTGTCAGATTTCAACCATAATCGAACTCATCTGAACTCTTATGGTCATATACAATCTGAGCAAGTTTGAGAAAGATTGGATAAATATTGTGGCCTCTAGAGTGTAAACACTGTTAAATATGGCATTTTCATCAATTCAAAGGTAGATAACTCACAACCTATTAGTCTGATTTCAACCATAATCAAACTCATCTGAACTCTTATGGTCATACACAATCTGAGCAAGTCTGAAAAAGATTAAATAAATATTGTGGCCTCTAGAGTGTAAACACTGTTAAATATGGCATTTTCAGCAATTCAAAGGTAGATAACTCCTGAGCTATTAGTCCGATTTCAACCATAATCAAACTCATCTGAACTCTTATGGTAATATCAAGCAAGTTTGAGAAAGATTGGATAAATATTGTGGCCTCTAGAGTGTAAACACTAAAATTGTTGACGACGAACGCCGGACGCCGGACATTCAAGGATTGCAAAAGCTCACCCTGAGCTAGCTCAGGTGAGCTAAAAAGAAGATTTGTATTTAGCTTTCACTTAGCCATTTGAGGAAAACTTTAACCACCTGCTGGTGGCCATGTTTTTCAAGCTAGGAAACTTTTTTTTTTTCAAATCCTTTAGAGAGTCATCCATGGATCATTGAAGTAATTTTAAAATCGGGGCGAGTGGATTCAGACAAGAAGACTTATTTAAATTTCCACTATAAGCCATTACAGGTAAACTTGCCACACCCACTGGAAGCCTTGTTTTTTTTTTTGCTTTTTTTTTAATAAGTCTGGCAGAGGGTCACTCATGAATAATTTTGTGTAAAATTATTTTCAATTCAGACCAGTAGTTTGAGAGAAGATATTTTGTAAGTTTTTACTATACAGTAATATAAGGAAAACTTGCCCCATCCACTGGTGGTCATGTTTTAAGGTAGTAAAATTATTTCAAGAAATCTTGTCGAAGGTCACCTACGGATCATTTGTGTGAAATTACCTTCAAATGGGATGAATGGTTTCAGACAAGAAGATTTATACAGTCGAAATTCATTATCTCGAACTTGGTTAAGTCGAACATACTCGTATTTCAAATTTAAAACGCGGCAAAGCCGTGTTTTAACTTTGAAAACGGGTATGTTCATCTAAACCAAGCTTGAAATAAGGTAAATTCATATTTAAAATATATCGGATAATTCGAGTTATGCGAGTTCGAGATATCGAAGTTTGACTGTATAATGAAAACCTGCCACATCCACTGGCGGCCATATTTTTTAAGCTTGGAAAAATATCTTTAAATAATCTGATAGAGGGTCACCAATGGATAATTTGTGTAAAAGCATTTTCAATTCAGATTATTAGTTTCTGATAAGAATATTCTTAAAGTTTTTCATTTGATTTCCATGGCAACCACAATTTCAATTAAATGGCTTTTACTTGACGAAATCTAACAGAGTACCCGTACCCTACAAGGAACAATCCTATGAAATTTTAATGAAATTGGCCCTGTGGTTTCCAAAAAGAAGTTCTTAAAAGAAATAGTTGATGACACACGTTGGACGATGACAGCAGACGATGGACACAGAGCGATCACTATAGCTCACCTTGGCACTTCATGCCAAAATGAGCAGTTCAAAAAACATAAACAGAAATCTAGCTTTTGTTCCAGTGTCATATTGTGGAGCAGAACTAAACAATATGGCACCAAAGATTAGATACAAAAATCTTTATATCCTAGGTTTAATCCTTTCCTCAATACGAGAGTTGATGTATCTATAGGATACACAGTAAATGGCATATATTGTGTATTAAAGGGAGGTAATCAGACAACCCCCTATGTATGCAGTAAACCACTCTTATACAGTCCACTACCCCAATCAGTCAGATACGGCAGCAGCCTAGTGCTGCTGCCATATCTGAGTGATTGGGGTAGTGGACTGTATAAGGGTTATCCGATTACCTCCCTTTAATACACAATATGCCTTTCCTCAATAACCAAATACGTAAACCATCTATATCCAGTTACAATTAAAGTGACTGACTAAAGCAGAAAGCTTCTATAGGAGAATTCTGCCGTACATCTATTTTTACTTTAACTTATTCACCCCTGAAACTTTTAATGGACAATAACAATTTCCAATTAAGTCTAAACAGTGCAGACCCTGATCAGAGGGCACCTACAGGAGCCCTCTGATCAGGGTCTACACTGTTTGCATAGGACAAGAGTACTCTTCACAGGTACACTGTTTGTAAATGACAAGTATACTCGTCACTAGGGTTGAAGTGTTAAGTAGTCAACTATATTTCAGCACTATCAATGTATATGAGCTGTGCCATGACAAAACCTGCCTTATTGCATTGCATCATTTACAGACCAAGCACTGTAGTCATCTCAGGCTCTGTATCTGAGTTTGGTATACACTAACAAATACCGTATACAATACAGCTACATAAAACCTTAAGATGCATGTGGGTGTTAAACAATGTAGAACAAGGCCAGCCGCCGCATATTTGATGCAGTGGCTTGCCTTGATCTACACTGTTTGCAATATAATAAGGCAGGTTTTCTCATGACACGGCTCATATTAGTTTGTGGTACTCATGTGGAGGAGTATAGGTAGAGGAATCCTACGACACTTCTGTGCTGGAAACAGCTGTTTATCCCATTAACCCATAAATACTCCTTTTTACGTCTTATTCCTCCACACAAGAAAATAGTACTGCATTATAGTCATGAATGTTCACAATAATGAAACATTTTTTATATCCTAGCAGATGGTAGCTTAAAGCAGGCTGAAAGTAAAGCAGAATGTGCCTTAAGGTACATTCTGCTTTACTTTCAACCTGCTTTAAGTGGTCACCTTTCTTCAAAGCTAGAAACAGGCTATGGGGCAATGGATTATCGGTAGAACAACGATAAAAGTATTTCAAATTTATGTGAATCCGTTTTTGGTGATGAGATTCAGATGTGAGAAGCAGAACAATTCACCACTTTTATTATTTGCCTTCCTGAGAAACCAAGTTTTTCCATATATATTCAGATAAGAGGGAGTAAACTGCACAAATCCAACATTTTCCACTTATTTCAGCATCAAATCCTATGGTGTTACTACTCATTAGAATAGTCTCTTCAATACAATTCTAATGAATAGTGACACCATAGGGTTTAAAACATAAATAAAGATTCTACTTTTTGAAATATGCCCCTTATCTAGAGCTCTGTGTATTTGTACAATAATATACATAAGGTTGTATCTTACTCCTTGTATCATATCATTTGAATTTTATCCGACCTAGTTTTCAATAAGCGTGACATCTAATTATACTGCAATATAAGAATTCCTTACTTTTCATTGGTCACCAAGCCCTAGACGTGATCCCAAGTACCCTGTGAGCTGACAGGGTACTTGGAAATGCAGCTGTTTTCATTGGCTGACAGATCCCCGAGTCTTGTTTTGCAGAAAATAAGATGGCCGATTGCTCGACAGGATTGAGTGCATTCAAATGTGCATCCTCCGTTTTAAGTCCATTTCGGCTAAGAACCAGTCGGTGTTTAGATCTTTCAACAGTTTCATTATTTCTAGGAAAGTTTGACGTCGAAATCTACGAGTATGTCCATTTTTCTTATGAATAACAACGTCAGAAACTGACGTCACTTACGCTCAACGTTATCTTCTTTGGCGCGATTTTGTTATAGTTTATTATGAGCGCTGTACACAAGAAATTCGGAAATATTTAGTTTGAACAGTGAAAACTTTGCAGTATAATAAATTCATTATACAGTTTCTTCACAGTGTACATGAGGATTTCTTCCCGGCTGGTAAAATCATGTAACCCTCGCCTAACGGCTCGGGTAACATGATTTACCTCAATCAGGAAGAAATCCTCATGTACACTGTGAAGAAACTGTATAACTAATAATGTACACACGAGACATGTTCCTGTCATGTACAAGTTCCAAGTTATTTCTTTGTGGCATAAAAGTATTTTTGTTCTCCTTCAAATATCAGTTGTTTCTGGATATGAAATTATTTAAACAACCATTTAGTTGTTGGTGGTGTATATTGAAGGCATATAATAAACACATCACCAGTTGGTGCTTTGCTACAAGCCACTGTCTTCAGCTCTAGACAAGCTTGAAGGAAACAGCCGTTCAAATTTGTGCCAAAGGTGTCCATGTGTAGCGTGTTCAATTACCATTGTTTGCTGTTTAGGTTAGCAGTTTGTGCCCCGTGTACAGCGTGCAGAGTACAGTAGAGAAAACATTTTCTTATCATATAATCCCAATAATGCTTAAACTATTATTTTCATTGCAAACAGTTTGGAGCCAGATCAGATGCCGGGTAACCCGGCGTCTGATCAGGCTCCAAACTGTTTGCCACTCTAACTTACATCACTATTGAAAGTAAATCTACAGCAGTTTAATCAAATGTCTTGGTACTAAAGTTTGAATACAGATTTGCAAGTAGCTCAGTGCCACTCAGATTAAAACTGGTAGTCAGAATTGTCAAAAAGTTGTCATTTTCTTATTTCTTTATTTCATTGCAATGTGTTTGCGTTTGAACAAAAGAATTACGTTTTCTCCACTGTATTTCAGACTGGTATCCAACTCGCCATCGATGGCCATCGACGGCCATTGATTTTCAATACTGAACGCATGGGTGATAAGCTATTTCCATCAAGAAGGTCTCCAGCTGAATACATCGATCTGTAACCCACCACCAACTGGTAATGTATATACATGTTTATGACATAATATCAAGTATTCAATAATGTTATCAGGATTTCTGGTTGTCATGGTTGTGTAAAAGCTGGTCCATGTTAATGATTTTGGGTATCATTGAGATACTATTGGGTCCAGTTATCACACTCAGCTGCTGGTTCTCGACTTTAGTCTGATCTATAATAATGCTGGGAATCAGATCCCCACCCACTGCTGCATGTGTAAAACTTGGAGTGTCAGACTGGTCCAATGTTAATATGCCTGGTACCCCTCCTCCATTTGCCACTGAGGCTGATGTTGAAGGGTTTAAAGTTATTATGCTGGGCACCAGACTAGCATTCACTGTTGAGGGAGCAGTCTGGAAGTTACCTGATTGGTTCACAGTTATTATGTTTGGCAGCATGTCATTATTTATGGTAACACTGGACACAGTCGTGGGAATGTCTGAAACCTCTGTCTCAACCACTGATCTCTCTGCCTGAGATGGCTGAATAACGTCTGAAAGTATAGAAGTGGTGTTACAGTAGAGTAAATGTTGTGATGATGTTTGTTTATGGTCGATGATTTCAGAGCCTTTGGCTCAGGTATTAGTGTTTTCTTCTGACCTGTCAGAGTTATTTTAAGATTGGAACATTCTAAAATTTTAAAAGGGATGATCACCGTACTCGTTGATTTCCGTACTGTCAGCCAGGGATACGGAAAGCTGTATTTATTGTGTGTAATGTACAGAAGAGTCCCGAATAAACGCAAATACAATGCACGAAACTGTAGAAAATTAATATTATCTTTTTAATCTGGGTGGCAAACAGGTTGGAGCCTGAACAGACGCCGGATTACCCGACGTCTGATCTGGCTCCAACCTGTTTGCAATGGACATAAATTAGTTTTTAGCATAAACACGTTTATTGAGAATGAATAACACATCAGTAAAATTAGCGCAGCTGTCTCGTGCTGCACGAGGATCATGCTTATATCAAGTTGGAAAGTGTATGACTCTATAGATCCGATGTTACCCTGTTATCTACATTTGTATTTACCATTATGAACTATTCTGTTATAAAAATAACTCTGACAGGTCAGAAAAATCGGACAATAAGCTTAAAGCATATGTTGTGCGACTAAAAGTATGAAATTAAGTCATACATGTCAAATGTTAGAAAAGAAATTGTACATGTATAATTATGAGAACCGATATTGGTTGCAATCTTGAAATATGGTGGCCATTTTGAATTTTTAGGTGGCTAGAGGCTTTTTGATGAAAATAGGATCATACCAGTATACATACAAATTTTGAAGCTTGTATCACCAAGTGCATGATTATTTTTTACTTATGTGCCCAGCTAATTTGGATATTCATTTCAACTCACAGGGTTGCAGATAAGGGGAGTATTTCAAAAATTAAAATCTTTATTTCTGCTTTAAACACTATGGTGTCACTACTCATTAGAATCGTCTCGAAGAGACGATTCTAATGAGTAGTAACAACATAGGATTTGATGTTAAAATGAGTGAGAAAATGTAGGATATGTTCAGTTTACTCACCCATATCTGGACCCCTGAACTCACCATCAAGGATCCTAGAAACCCAGGGATATTTTCAGTTGTCAAAGGTCACTGAGCTACTTGCAAATCTGTATTCAAACTTTAGTACCAAGACATTTGATTAAACTGCTGTAGATTTACTTTCAATAGTGATGTAAGTTAGATTTAAGCTCCAGACATGCGTAAGAAAATTATATAAGTAGATCCTCTCTATTACGACCGCTAAAAAGAAGGCTAATTGTCCGTATATAGGACAGGTGACAGCTTAAAGCAATGTGAAAGTGAAACAGAAAGCATCTGTAGGAGCTTTCTGTTTCACTTTCACATTGCTTTAAGCAGTCACCTGATTTAAACGACTAATATTTGACAAAACTTAGTGGTCGTAAAAGAGAGGTTCTACTGTATGTCCAACATTTTCTCTACTACATCTCCATTGAACACTATGTTGTGGTTACTAGCACTCTAGCAGTACCAGGGCTTCAGATAAGAGGGAGTAAACTGAACAAATCCAGTATTTTCTCACTGATTTCAGCACCAAATCCTATGGTGTTCCTACTCATTAGAATTGTCTCGAAGAGACAATTCTAATGAGTTGTAACACCATAGCGTTTAATGCAGAAATAAAGATTTTAGTTTCTGAAATACTCCACTTATCTGGAGCTATGCAACACTCATTAGAATCTATCTTAAAGGAACCCTTCTAGAGTATTCACAGCATAAAGTTTGGTGAAGACATCAGGATAGAATGTTCTGAAATACTCTCATTAACCAGCTGTATAAAATCAATGGTGGACCTCTACACTAGGTTCCAAAGCTTTATGATACTCACATGTCTGCTGTGTAATTTGACCTTGTGACCTCTGTTGCAAGGTCACAGGACAATCTTTGTGTGCCAACAGCAGTGTCTTTAGTTGAGCTATCTCCCCTCTCATTGCTTTGATCTCACTCTGTCAAATAAAATGTTACACATTTAGGCTTTTCATTACCCCATAGCCTGTTCCTAGTTTTAAGACAGGTGACCACAGGTCAAGGTCACCCAACTACGTTTTAAAATGCTGTATTCATTATGGCGCATCTATGGTTTAAATTTAATAGACTTAGCCCTTAAAGTATATGATATCCAGTCCGGACGCCAACATCATGGAGGTGAGCTAAAAGGGAGGAAGCAATGCAAGCATTCAAGACAAGTGACTGCTTAAAGAAGGATAAGACAGATAAGACAGATACCTCCATCAGAGGCCTGCATTAACCCATTACCCCATAAATACACCTTTTTACTCCTATAATTTATTTCTCCCCTGAGGGAAATAGTTCCAACTTATACAGTTATCATTATGTACGAGAATAACTATTTTCTATATTCTAGAAGATGGTAGCTTAAAGCAGGCTGAAAGTAAAGAAGAATGCGCCTTGAGGTGCATTCTGCTTTACTTTCAACCTGCTTTAAGTGGTCACCTATTTTCAAAACTAGAATCAAGCTATGGGGTAATGGGTTAAAGCCATGGTCTGTCTTAAAAGAATATAGTCAGGACTCGATACACTGACATCAGTTACAATAGAATTCTCACTTATCGACACGAATTCAGTGGGAACAAACATGCACAATGTTATATATATCAGATTCAATATTATGACAAACTCGTTACAATGACATTTTTGTTGGGAACAAATTGTGTCGTTGTATCGAGTCCTGACTGTACAGATACAGGGTTTTCCCTTGCATTTTGTAATTGAGAGTCCTAAGGACCCTCAAACCTTTCACTTTGAGAGTCCCTCAGCATATTTGGGGGTCCCAAATTAATTTGATGTGTATAAAGTGCCTTACAATGTTGACAAATAACTTGTTTGACCTTTGTAAACAGTGCAGATTCATGATCTGATGACATTAGCATACCCCACATCAGCACTCAGGATTTACATAGCTGATGATTTGGGGGTTTGAAGTAAAATGTGGTCAAAGATTTGAGGGTCCTGGGGACCCTAGGGGTTGGACAAATAGGGGTCCCAGGTGACAGAATTGAGTCCAAGATGCAGGAAACCTGCGTCCGGGAAAACCCTGCAGATATCATTTATATAGTGGCCACTAAATACAATTTTGACAGAATTTAAACAAGAGGCCCAGAGGGCCACATTTCGCTCACCTGAGACATTGTACCATAGAAGCTGACTGGGCAAGACAACATATTGATATAGCTGATATAACTGATAAGCCCCGGGGCGGGCCAAATTTGAACCAGGGGTCATAATTTGAACAAATTTGATCCAGGGGTCATAATTTGAACAATCTTGGTAGAGGATCATAGGGCAATGTTACATGTCAAATATAAATGATCTGGGCCTTACGGTTTCAGAGAAGATTTTTAAAGGTTTTCCTATGAAAAACTAATAAGCCCGAGGGCGGGGCCATTTTTGGCCTGGGGATCATAATTTGAACAATCTTGGTAGAGGACCACAAGGCAAAGAAATATTAAAGATGTGGGCCTTACAGTTTCAGAGAAGAAGATTTGTAAAGGTTTTCCTATATAAGTCCATGTAAAACTGATAAGCCCGAGGGCAGGGCCAATTTTGACCCGGGGGTTATAATTTGAACAACTTTGGTAGAGGACTATAAGGCAAAGCTACATGTCAAATATAAATGAACTGGGCCTTACGGTTTCAGAGAAGAAGATTTTTAAAGATTTTCCTATGAAAAACTGATAAGCCCCAGGGAGGGGCCTTTTTTGGCCCGGGGGTAATAATTTGAACAATCTTGGTAGAGGACCACAAGGCAAAGCTACATGTCAAATATTAAAGACCTGGGCCTTATAGTTTCAGAGAAGAAGATTTTTAAAGGTTTTCCTATATAATTCTATGTAAAACTGATAAGCCCTGGGGCGGGGCCAATTTTGACCCGGGGGTCATAATTTGAACAGTCTTAGTAGAGGACCATAAGGCAAAGCTACATGTCAAATATTAATGATCTAGGCCATACGGTTTCTGAGAAGAAGCTTTTTAAAGGTTTTCCTAAGAAAAACTGATAAGCCCCAGGGCGGGGCCATTTTTGGGCCGGGGGTCAAAATTTGAACAATCTTGGTAGAGGAACACAAGGAAAAGCTATATGTCAAATATTAAAGATCTGGGCCTTACAGTTTCAGAGAAGAAGATTTTTAAAAGTTTTCCTATGTAAGTCTATGTAAAACTGATAAGCCCCGGGGCGGGGCCAATTTTGACCCCGGGGTCATAATTTGAACAATCTTGGTAGAGGACCATAAGGCAAAGCTACATGTCAAATATTAATGATCTAGGCCATAAGGTTTCTGAGAAGAAGATTTTTAAAGGTTTTCCTAAGAAAAACTGATAAGCCCCAGGGCGGGGCCATTTTTGGCCCGGGGGTCAAAATTTGAACAGTCTTGGTAGAGGACCACAAGGAAAAGCTATAAGTCAAATATTAAAGATCTGGGCCTTACAGTTTCAGAGAAGAAGATTTTTAAAGGTTTTCCTATATAAGTCTATGTAAAACTGATAAGCCCCGGGGCGGGGCCAATTTTGACCCGGGGGTCATAATTTGAACAATCTCGGTAGAGGACCATAAGGCAAAGCTACATGTCAAGTATTAGCGATCTAGGCCATACGGTTTCTGAGAAGAAGATTTTTAAAGGTTTTCCTAAGAAAAACTGATAAGCCCCAGGGCGGGGCCATTTTTGGCCCCAGGGTCACAATTTGAACAATCTTGCTAGAAAATAATTAGGTAATGATACATACCAAATATCAAAGGTCTGGGCCTTTGGGTTTCGGAGAAGAAGATTTTTTAAGATGTTCCCCCTTGTCACTGATGCTTCTGACAAAGTTTGGTTGAAATCGGGTCAGTGGTTTCTGAGGAGATGTTGTTTGAAAATGTGGACGGCAGACGGACGACGGACGGTGGACGACGGACGAAGAGCGATCACAATAGCTCATCCTGAGCCTTTGGCTCAGGTGAGCTAAAAATTCAATTTATTGAGTTTGGTGAAAAATTGTTCATAAGATATTTTACCACATAAACGGTAAAATGTGCAAAACATACAGTGCAATATAAATTGTATGGCAAAGTGTGCATATAATTTACTAATTTACGAATCCCACTGAAATACTGTAGTACTGCACCAAATGTAACAAACATTCAGAATCTAGTTCAACAAACTTGGAACACCACAAATCAATAGAACATTTCCAGAACTGAAAGTAAGGATGTTCCTATTTTGCGTTATTTGTTATTTATGTGAAAAATAGGATATTAAATCAGTGTGTTTTCAGTATTAAATTTATTTAACTACATGTAGTTGGATAAAATGATATGATCCTCACCAAAGGCTTGCATTATAGTTATTATTCTATTTATCAATAAACTAAATACTGAAAACACATTTACTCACAGATAATTTGGTGTTGATTGATGTCAACTCATCTGCTTTGTTTTCTAGGTTGCTCACCCATCTCTTCCGTTTCATTCTACATCGAGCAGCTGCAGCTCTAAAAGTAACAAGTATACAAATACAGCTGGCACTCAATGCATATTTACTAATCCATCATCTGACATAGAACATAGTTTTCACAACACGTGACAGGGCAATATAATCCAAAAGTAACGTTCACTGGTTGAAAAAGTATTATGGTCTATACAGGCAATAAGAATTACCTCTTAAAATGCTAGGGTGAAACCAGGATTCAAACTGTTTGTCACTCTGTTTTGAAAAGAATCTATTATTGGAACAGTAGCAGATGACAAGACAAATGTTGCAGACCAAAAAATTACCCAGCATGCAAAGCACCAAGCTAAACTAGAACTGCGCTATCACCAAAGGTGATTTATACCCCCCACCAGCACATTGACAAATCAACATAATTACAGAATTTAATTTCATGAAAAGGGAGATAATTCAAAAAGGAAGTGACAAACCAAAACCACCATAACCACAGGTGCACTAATTCAGATGGTGTTAAAAATACTGCAAAATTAAAAAAAAATGTGTTGAGGTATGACAAAGTTAAGCTCAGAATTTTATTTCATATATTAAAATTATGAAAAGGGAGATAATTCAAGAAGGAAATAACAAAACTGCAATCACAGGTGCACAATGATACATGGTGATCACCAATATTGCATAATTAAACAAGAGCACAGCATCCAGGTGCCACACTCATGTTTTGTTATCCTTATACATTAAGAAGAAACAGTGAGATATTCTCATTATTTTCGTCTGTCTTGACTATTTGTCTATCCGTCTACGAAATGACCTTGACCTTTGTCTAACATTACCCACTTGAATTGAGTTCAAGAGCTTCTTGTATTGAGTACACATGCTAAATATGAAGTCTCTGACACATACTGTTTAAGAATTACAGCCAATGTTAAATTATCCCTATTTGACCTCTAACTGACCTTGACATTTGTCAGACATAACCCTAGTTGTACTGAGTTCAAGAGCTTCTTGAGTCGAGTACACATGCTAAATATAAAGTCTCTATCTCTATCACTTGCAGTTCCAAAGTTATGGCCAGTGTCGATTTCACCCTATTTTACCTCTAAATGACCTTGATCTTTGTCAGTTATGACCCAAATTGTACTGAGCTCAAGTCTCTATAACATGCGATTCTATAGTTATGGCCGATGTCAAATTCACTCTATTTTACCACTAAATTTACGTATTAAAATTATGAAAAGGGGAATTAATTCAAGAATGAAATGACAAATCAAAACTGCAATAGCAGATGCACAATTTCAGATGGTGACCAACAATACTGCATAATAAAAAAACAGTTCTGTTGAAGGATGGCAGAGTAAAGCTCCGGACAAAATTTATGTATTTAAATTACCAAAAGGGGAGACAATTCAACAACAAAGTGACAAATCAAAACCGCAATCGCAGGACTGGTGCACAACTTCAGATGGTGATCAATAATACTGCATAATTTAAAAAAGTTTCGTTCAAGGACAGCGTAGTAAAGCTCCATTACCAGAACAACATACCTGTTTCTTTCAAGAAACTTTTTCCGTCTTACGTCTGCGTCATCGCCAGAGTCTGAAGCTACACTTCCCCTGTTATTTCAAACAAAAAGTAGTACCTAAAGTATCAATCAATCTTATATCAACTGGTCATTCTCTTCTCTTGTGGGTATTTATAATCCTTTTGGACTCTTCTAGTACAGGTATTTTGAACCAGTCTACTGTTACATTTTTTGTATGACAACAAAAACCAGTGAAAATGTCAAACAGTGTAGACCCTGATCAGAGGGCTCCTATAGGAGCCCTCTGATGAGGGTCTACACTGTTTCATATGTAATCAGTAATCTCTACAGAGGGATGAACGGTGGGAAGGGTAAACCCATTACTCATTAGATACACATTTTAACAAATTTAATTTTTTCCTCCACTATACAACTATAGTTTCATTTGAGCATTTTCTTTTATTTTTGAAAATACACCATTTGGATGTCAGTCTCAAAAATGCATTAAAATGTATCTATGGAGTAAAGGGTACAGTCTTTGCAATTTCTGACAAAACAATTGTTTCAGATTTCATTGAAAAAAGCTATTTTTAGCTTTTTGGTGGCCTTGATAAGAAAAATACCAAAACCATTTCCTCACTATTGGTAAAGAACCTCTGGAAGTTACATCCAAATATCAAAGTTCTGAACAAAGTACATGTAATTTCTGAGAAGATGTTTGTAGATTTCTCTATACAGTATAACCTCTGTTTTCCGACACCCCATGGTTCCATGTTTGTAAGTCGGTTATTTAAGAGAGGTTGTCGGTTAACGGAATTAGGCCTAAGTTCACAAGTTTACACACCCAAAGATTGTCGCTGCGAGCCGAATTTCTCGATGCCGATTGACTTATTAAATATGCGTGCATGACTGCAGCATATCCTTGTCAGGTTATTCCAGTTTAAAATAGGAGTCCCCTGCTCCGGATCTACAGGGTTTTCCATTGTTCTTTCTACAGTAGGCATAAATGTGTATTGTCAGTGTACAATCGAAAGTAAACACGCATACATGTAGATATTAAGGAATCGACTAAAACACCGGCACATTCGTGTTTACATTTTATATACAAGTACATTCTTCTCTTGTTATGTCGAACTAGCGGGAAAATAACAAAAACTTCAAATTGCGAGAATTTTTTTTTTCTCTCAATATAACTTGAGCATACATTTTTACGCCTGCGATTATTACTATAGACTTGACCTTTGCGGAGGGCGCATTAGATATGTATTTCTTACTTCTAATTTTGACAACTTGACGGTAATGACGATTGGCAGATACCTGTCCAATTTGAACACGAAATAGTGGTTAGCTATTGTTGGAAAGGATTGATGAGTTGGTCTTTTCGGCACTGCGACCCTGAATGGCTGAAGTTATCTTATCAACCCTCACATTATTCACTCATTGTTTGAACAATACATGTTGTCTTACACGGCTATCCGAGCAATATGTGTCATTATCACCTGCGAGTGTATAGTCGGTCAATGATCAAAGGTCAGCATACCGTCGGATAACGGGGTGTGAAATACCTCTACCGTATTTTCTCGCGTATAAGTCGATCCGCGTATAAGACGGGCCCCCCTACTTTGAGGAGACAATCCTTGGATTTTGCTTTGACCCTCTTATAAGACGGGTGGAAAAATCGTGGCCGGTCCGAGAATTTTTTTTTCGTGAGGATCTTCGAAGTTTTATTTTTCCATTGAATTACCCATGTCTATTTAACAGCGTAGCTTAAATAATGCTTCCATAAACGGGTCTGTAAAATTAATTCTAGGCAGACTACTTTATGATTCTCCTAGCTGTGTTCAATAGATTTACTTACTTGCAAATGTTCAGCAATTAAAACGTTTTTTTACTCGCTAACGGCGCTCTTCAACACCCACCATTGTTTTGTTCTGGGTGTACTTTATTTACATTTAAAGCTTCGCATATTCAGAGTAAGAACAAGTTCGTAGATATTTTTAATTAAAATACTAAAATAACCTCGTAGATTTTAATTTAAATATTAGTAACACTTATTAAGATTTACAATCAATAATATACGGGCATGATTCCGAATATTTCAAACACACAAAAAAAAGTAACTACAACCGAGTGCCATTCTCGGCAAACGTCTGGATCAGTGTTAAGATGTCAATCAAAATAAGCTCCGCCTTCATTTCATGAAAAGCATTGTTCAAGTGTTACAGAATAATGACATAATTACGGGAGTGTTTATACAGTAAGACTTAGCTTCCATGTCACTAGTTTTCTTGACTGCTTGATTACACTCATTAATTATGAAATTTACTGATTTAAAATACCTTTCTGACCTTAATGAAAGAATAGCGTGCGTGTACAAAAGATTATGAAATTTAAGTGTAGATCCTGACTTTGAAAAAAAAACTTCGAACGGTGGATAGAGTTAATCACGGATCGAAGCCCAATTTCAACTGATAAGCAGTCGCAGCTAGATAAACTAGCAATCAAAGGCATTCCTGTGTACTGGCAAAGTGTGTTGAGTATAATCCGTTAACAGCCCAGCGTGTCATATAAAGAGTCAACACAAGGTTTGGGCCAGTGATCAGTGTTGCGTAATACGTTGATTGCCAGACTGAGAGGCATATTGTTCTGCCGCTAAAATCTTGATGAAGAAAGCACATGGACAATTTAAATAGCTCTCTTTAACACCAAGGCCTGTATGGTAATTTATATTTCCTTTTATTAATGAAAACAAATAATACGTAAACTAGTAGGAGAAAGACTTCAATCACTATATACTGAGGTCAGCCATATGAATACGCCGGATGTTGATTAAATATGGCGGGCACTTTACACATTGTTTTGAAGTTTATAGACAGTCTTACCTGGATTTTCGGCAATTTTAAGGGGGAATTGTGGTGAGTTGTTAATCAAAAAGCAAACTAAACGTACTTTATCAATGTTTATTCTCTGTCTTTATTTTAAATACAGAATAACATATGATTATGTACTCTGGTAAAAAAATTGGTCACGATCTTTTCAGATTCTTCTTTTGACCTGAAATGATAGGGAAAAAAGTTAGGAAATTCTTTGACACTCTTATAAGACGAGCCCCCCACTTCAGATCGAGAATTTGAAGGAAAAAAAACCGTCTTATACGCGAGAAAATACGGTAATTTGCCTTTTTTGGTCTGTCAAAGTATGTCGGATAACGGTTAACAGAGGATCCGATCAAGAGAGAGTTAGGTTACATAAAATAAATAGGGAAACTGCCGGGACTAAACAGCAGGGTGGGATAACAGAGTTTTCCGGTCAAGAGAGGTGTCGATCGACAGAGGTTATACTGTACATGTATAATTCAATGTAAAAGCTTGTCCCTGGGGAAAGGTCATTTTTACCCCAGGAACATGATTTGTACAATCTTGATTTTTTTTTTAGTTTAAACATATTTTATTCCCTTATATATACATGGAATTGGGGTTGGTTCACAAGTTAATAACAAGAGCCGCATGCGGCCCTAAATCGCTCACCTGAGGAACTATTGAGTTGTACTCGATGTATAATGAAGTTTGTCATTGCATGTATGTGGACTGTTGTATGAAACTGAAACAACTCCGAATTAGGTTTTCCTGTAGAAGTCTATGTAAAACTGATAAGCCCCGGGCGGGTCCATTTTTGACCCTGGGGTCATGATTTGAACAATCTTGGTAGAGGACCATAAGGCAAAGCTACATGCCAAATATAAAAGGTCTGGGCCTTACGGTTTCAGAGAAGAAGACTTTAAAAGGTTTTCCTATTTAAGTCTTTGTAAAACTGATAAGCCCCGGGGCGGGGCCAGTCATGATTTGAACACTCTTAGTAGAGGTCCATAAGGCAGAGCTCCATGCCAAATATAAAAGGTCTAGGCCATACAATTTTAGAGAAAAAGAGTTTAAAGGTTTTCCTATGAAAAAATGATAAGCCTCGGGCGGGGCCATTTTTGAACCGGGGGTCATTATTTGAACAATCTTGGTTAAGGTTCACATTATGACGCTACATAAGAAATTTGGTTGTCCTAGGACTTATTGTTATTGACAAGAAAATGTTTAAAGTTTTGACTTTAGTTGTCAATATTACGTAAATACGGAAAATGACCACGCCCTCTGGCGGCCATGTTTTTTGACGGATCATAATTCTTTAAACAATTTTGAAAGTACATGTATATCAATTGAGTAACATTTTGGTGAAAACCAAATTGAAATCGGACCAGTCGTTTTTGAGAAGAAGATTTTTTAGATATTGTGCATGGTTGCCATAGCAACAAGACAGATTGCCCCACCCACTTTTTTTAACAATTTTTGAAGCTCACAACTACAGTATGTATCTGACCAAGTTTGGTTAAAATTGAGCCACTGGTTTTAGAGAAGAAGTTATTTGAAACAAATTGTGAACAGACGACACCGACACGGACACCAACACCGACGGACGGCAACCGATCACAATAGCTCACCTTGAGCACTTTGTGCTCAGGTGAGTTAACAACATTAGAACAAACCCTCCCCCTAATCTTGATAGAGGACTAGTAAATGATGCTTTGTACCACATATCTAAGCAAAATATAGTGCAGATTCAGACAAAGTTTTTGAAGATTTCATTAATTATTTTGTAGCCCAGGACTGTGACATAGACATACAATGAACTTTCACTATTTGAGTACAAATTTCTTACCTCTTACTACACGATGCCCATATTGAACAATAAAAGGGGCCAAGACATTTTGGCCACATACATATTAACCAACTTTCAAAAGAATTTGATTACACATGTTTGAGCTAGAGAGCAGAAAACAAAAGTTCACGGATGGGCAGACAGCCAGATGGACAGAGTTATTATATAATGCGCCCGTTCTGAAGACAGACATATTAACCCATTCTGTTTTCCAGTGCTACGTCATAACCTCTTTGTTTACACTTAGCGAGCACACGCACTCGGGGACAACAAACCTGAAATCTACATAAGTTTGTGCAGCAGGGCGTTACAAAGTAAGACCGACGTCATCCAAATGAAGGACCGAGAGTATGCGTATGACATTAAATACCTGGATGACTGGAAAAGAGAATTACCCCTTTTTATATGCCTTTTTATGCCTTTAATTTATTTTTCCACTGAAGAAAATAGTGAAGGAAATTTTTCTATATTCTAGCAGATGGTAGCTTAAAGCAGGCTGAAAGTCAAGCAGAATGCACCTTAAGGCGCATTCTGCTTGACTTTCAACCTGCTTTAAGTGGTCACCTGTCTTCAAAACTAGAAACAGGCTATTGGGTAATGGGTTAAGAGGCTAAGGGGTAGAAGACTAGTGAGAGACGGTGAAGCATACTCACAGTGGTGTTGCACCATAAGGTGTAAACCTATCCTCTGGAGAGGACACCGAGCCTGAGGAGGATACAAAGCTAGAGGAATCCAGCGGACCAGGAGACATCTGTGGCTCTCGCTTCACTTCACTCACCATTTGAAAGATCTGAGAGATTTTCTGGCTGCTTGATGGTGTTGTTTGTTGCTGTAAAGCTGCTTTCAGTCTCTGCATAAACAAAACAATATTTATTTCTGTAACAGGGCTTCAGATCAGAGACACAGGGATCCAGATAAGGGGAGTAATTTCAAAAATTAAAATCGTTATTTCTGCATTTAACCCTATGGTGTCACTACTCATTAGAATCGTCTCTTCGAGACAATTCTAATGAATAGTGAGTAGTGAGACCATAGGATTTGGTTCAGTATAAGTGAGAAAATGTTGGATTTGTTTAGAATTCCCCCCCTTATCTGGAACTCTGGCAGACATTTACCCATTACTCCATAGATACACATTTTACACCTTTAATTTATTCTTCTACTGAAGTAAATAGTTCTACTTTAAGTTTATACGGTCCTGGATATGCACATTAAGAAATAGTTTTTATATCCTAACAGATGGTAGCTAAATAGACTGAAAGTAAAGAAGAATGTGCCTTAACTCTTTCCTCCCTGAAACCTCAAATGGACAATTCTAGTTTTCAATTTATTTTAAGGCCATTTTTTTAGGGTTGATTTTTACATTATGTGTCAAAATGACAAACAGTACAGACCCTGATCAGAGGGCTCCTTAAGGAGCCCTCTGATCAGGGTTTACACTGTTAAACTGTTAACAAATGATGCACATAGGCGTGACTAGGGTTCAAAGAGTTTAAGGCTCATTCTGCTTTACTTAAAACCTGCTTGAAGTGGTCACATGTCTTCAACAAGAGCACGGCATGCAGGCGCCAACCCTCGTCAGTTTTGTTATCCTAATACTCCCTAGATTAAGAAGTAACAGCGAGATATTCTTATGGCCTTTGTCTACTGTAGGGCTCTAAATGACCTTGACTTTTGTCAAACATGATCAAACTTATACTGAGCTCAAGAGCTTCTTGCATTGAGTACACATGCCAAATATGAAGTCTCTATAACATGTTGTTTCAGAGTTATGGGCAATGTTAAATTAACCCTATTTGACCTCTAAATGACCATGACCTTTATCAGACATGATTGAAGTTGTACTTGGCTGAAGATATTCTTAAGTCTAGTACACATGGGGAATATAAGGTTTCTATAGCATGCAGTTCAAAAGTTATGGCCAATGTTGAATTAACCCCATTTGACCTCTGAATGACCTTGGCTTTTGTCAGACATGATCGAAGTTGTACCGTACTTGGCTGAAACCCTCTTAAGTCAAGTACACATGGGGAATATAAAGTTTTTATAACAGGCAGTTCAAAAGTTATGGCCAATGTTGCATTGACCCTATTTGACCTCGAAATGACCTTGGCCTTTTTCAGACATGACCCAACTTGTACTGAGCTCAAGAGCTTCTTGCTTTGAGTACACACACCAAATATGAAGTCTCTACCACATGTTGTTTCAGAGTTGTGGCCAATGTTGAATTAACCCTATTTGACTCCTGAATGACCTTGACCTTTGTCAATCATGACCCAGGTTGTAATGAGCTCAAGAGCTTCTTCATTTGAGTACACATGCGAAATATAAAGTTTTTACTACATGCAGCTCAAAACTTATGCCCAGTGTTAAATTAACCCTATTTTACCTGTAAATGACCTCTAAATGACCTTGACCTTTGTCGGAAATGACCCAAGTTGTACTGAGCTCAAGAGCTTCTTGAGGTGAGTACACATACCAAATATTAAGTCTGTATCACTTTGAAATAACCATTAAGATTTCAGACAACAACCATATACGCCGACAACAAACGACACACATGCCAGAGTGATGACAATAGCTCGTTGTTTTCTTCAAAACAGACAAGCTAAAAGTTAGTAACAGGCTATTTGGGTAATGGATTAAACTACTATACATGTATTTCCAACATTTTCTCTGTAATGTCTCCCACATTATCCTATATTGTGGCTACTCAAAGCAATTGTCTCTTGGAGACAATTCTAATGAGTTATCACATCACAGGGTTTAGTTGAACTAGATGTGATTGGGCAACTGAATGAACCAGCCTGCAACAAAGTATAAATCTGGGACTTTATATATTGCTGTATTGCAGCTGCGAAGTGATGATAAATGTAGTTTATATCATAGCATATTGTACAAACACTGTTAAAAGCGGCATTTGCAGTGGAAAATAATTTCACTTGATAAAGTCATGAATATGTACCACAAGAAATATTTTCATATCCTAACAGATTGAAGCTTAAAGCAGGCTGAAAGTAAAGCACATTCTGCTTTGCTTTCAACCTGCTTTAAGTGGTTTCCCATTTTCAAAACTATAAACAGGCTATGGGGCCATAAATACACATTTTTTACGCCTAAAATTGATTCCTCCACTGAAGAAAATAGTTCCCTTTCATACAGTCATAAATATGTATCATTAGAAATATTTTCTATCCTAGTAGATAATAGCTTAACCCTTTCCCTCATAGAAGCGCCTTTTAGCACATTTGATTTATTCCTCCACTGAAGAAAATAGTTCCAATATATAGTCTTGAAAATGAACCATAAGAAAAGAATTCTAAATTCTAGCAGATGATAGCTTAAAGCAGTCTGAAAGTAAAGCAGAATGTGCCTTAGGCACATTCTGCTTTACTTTCAACCTGCTTTAAGTGGTCACCTATTTTCAAAACTGAAATCAGGCTATGGGGTAATGGGTTAAAGCAGACTGAAAGTAAAGCAGAATGTGCCTTAAGGCGCATTCTGCTTTACTTTCAACCTGCTTTAAGTGAGCATCTGTCTTAAAAACTACAAACAGGCTATGGCCTAATGGGGCCATAAATATGCCTTTTTACGCCTAAAATTTATTCCTCCACTAAAGATATAGTTCCCTTTCATACAGTCATAAATATGTATCATAAGAAATATTTTCTATCCTAGTAGATAATAGCTTAAAGCAGGCTGAAAGTAAAGTAGAGTGTGCCTTAAGGCGCATTCTGCTTTACTTTCAACCTGCTTTAAGTGAGCATCTGTCTTCAGAACTAGAAACAGGCTATGGGGTAATGGGTTAAATTGCATCAGTTTGACATCGTTTTCACTCACCTGTTTGGTGTATGCCTGACTTCCACCTTGGTTTACATTGGGGGTAACACTCTTGGCAATCACAACTGGTGTCGGCTGTACTATAGTCTGTTTCTCAGGGGTCATTGTAACTGTGACCGGGGGCTGGTTTACCAGTGCTTTCTGTGCTATCACTGACGCTATGTTACCCTGTGTTACCAGTGCTTTCTGTGCTAACATTGAGGCTATGTTACCCTGTGTCAATGGTCTGATGTTCATAGAAACTCCCTGGCTAGGCTGTGAGCTCCCTTGGTTCACAACATTCGCTGGTACTGTCTGTATGACCTGGGTACTAGGCAGCACGACGTGTGGCAGGTTTTTGGCCACATTGATTACCTGAGGCTGCTGAGCCGGGTTGACTGGGGGTAGCTGGATAATTTGCTGAGGGGTAATAGATTTCTGCTGCATTGGTGTTAGGGTTGTGGCGGGTACCTGAACTGGGATTGTCTGGCCACTAGGTAGTTGAAGGTACACTTGTACCATAACTGGTCCTGCTGGCGCTGGACTAGGTGAGGGTCTGAAAAACAACAAGCATTCAATACGAGCTGAAGTATGAAGGAGCTATTTGCTATACAGTAAAACCTCTCTATAATGACCACTGAAATGTAGGATTATTGATGGCATGTTAGACAGGTAGCAGCCTAAAGCAAGCTGAAAGTAAAGCAGGAGCTTACGGTTATAGCGTACTCGGTTATAACGAAAACTCGGCTATAGCGTACACCATTTCCCGGTCCCGATTCATCAAATTTCATTAAAATATCATCGGTTATAGCATACCGTCGATTTCGAGTGTTTCAAGTGTATGTCGCTGAGTAATTACCGATTTATAATTACCTCACAGGTAAAATATTTGTCAGCGATCACATTCATGCTTTGTGTCTGGATCCAAACTGTTAACAAAGTCAACATTAAGCGATAAATGGGTTGAATAAGTCTACAAATGATCTCTGTGTTTGTTCTTCCAAGTAAACTGTTTGATTGATTGATTAAAAATATTGTTTTGTCAAGAGTAAAACATGTCCTATTAGTTATTTGTTGCCGCGTAATGCGGAAATGTAAGAGCCTCGTTTTCGGTATCTCAGTCACCTGCAAGTTAGGGTTTTTCCGAAAGTGAATGAATTTTTAGCCTGACATGAAACTGAGGCATGGATGCAAATGGCGACCAGTCGTCAAAGTTTTGTCCGATAAACAATGAAAATAAGACTACCTCCGCACGAGCTGTCATGTTGAAGGTAAACCAACTAGCAAATTACAGAAATGCTATTTCGTTAAAACATAAATATTCTTGTTTGCCAAATTGATACTGTTTCATTTAAACACATAGGTTTACACATGTACACAAGTACATGTACAGTCGAGACTGTCTTAGCGACCCCTTGTGTTCAGCGACGGTTTGTCTTTAACGTCCCTTTTAGATACCCCAAATGCGTTTTACACTGAAAAGGCTCTGTATACAACGACTCCCTGCGAAATCCGTACAAGGACCATGATTTTCAACTCCCGAAACGACGTTTTGGACTTCTACAGCGACTTTCGCAACTTTCGTAATGGCCGCCATAAAAAACCCATTATGTTTCGTAACGCTACGTCGTGTAAACTGCCACTTAGACATATATGGGTAGGTACTACGCTGGTAGAATGGTCAATCTACTGGCAATGATTAGCTGTCAATCAAACTAAGCTCCGCCTTCATTTACTCAAACACTAGAAAATCATACATCAGCTGCTACAGAAAAAGTCGCCTATCGTCTGACCTAATTACACGAGACTGAGTGTTTAAACAGTGAGATTTTACTTCTACGACATATGTTTTCTTGATTACGCGATTATACGCATTAGTTATGAAATTTTGCTGGTTTATTTGCGTGAGTTATGTTGCGGACATTCTTTACTGAGAGAATAGCTAGCGTTAACGGTTTACACATTTAGCTTGAAGCCTTCCGACGAAGAAAAACGTTTGAATGATGGAGTTGTTAATTGCAGATCGAGGCGCGATTTTTTATATGCAATCAAACTTCAAAGGCATATAAACAAGTGTGTACTGGCAATTATTATAATCCGTTAACGGTGATTACGAGTCAACACACAAAGCTTACTAAGTAGTGATAAGTGGGGTGTGTAATATGGATGGCCAGCGGTATCGTTCTGCGTAAACAATCATGATGAAGAAATCAAACGTAAAAATTAAATTCTGATGTCTGTTTATGGCAATGAACACAAATCAAATGCAGTTTATCACGATTTATTCACGTTCTTCTTTTTTATGACATATTCATACTTGCAATGACTAACTGTATGGTAATACACTGTAAGCCCCTCTTTCCATTTTGAATCAATAACTACAGGGGGGAAACTTGGAATTTGTGTATAGCGACCGTTTGTCTACAGTGACCTTTTTTCCATTCTCCCTCGGAAGGTCGCTGAAGACAGTCTCGACTGTACACGTCTGGTGTTCGTCGTTATATGTCCGATCAGTTCGTTATACTAACCTCGCCTATATCACACTTGTTTGCTATACGGTTATAACAAACTTCGGCTATAGCGAACACTTTTTGAGGTCCCGAGGTGTTCGTTATAAGCAAGGTTTACTGTAGTGGTTGTAATAGAGAGATTTTATTGTACTTTTTTCATGCTTTAATCCTTTCCCTATAACAACAATTTTACATTTCACCTTACAACAAATATAAATAAATATTATTTTTATAATAATATAAATATAATAAATTATAAAGTGGAACTATTTTCTTCAGTGGCACAATAAATTGAAGGCGTAAAAAGGCATATTTATGGGGTAATGGGTTAAACCTTCAAATACTTATGTTAATATAGAAATAAGACAAAGAATGATTCATCAATGATTCTACTCACTCTGCTGCCTCACTAACTATCACAGATTTTGCTTCTCCTGTGGATGAAGACACTGAGGGTGGGGAGTTGTCCCCTTTAGGACTTTTAGCTGGCGGGACACCATCAGGTTCTGTAGATGAGGAGCCAATCACAGGATCATCCTCGTCCTCTGATGTAGTTGATGTGGCCATGCTCTAAAATACAGGATTCATAATGTTAACCCATTACCCTTTAAATATGCCTTTTTATGCCTCTAATTTATTCCTCTACTGCAGAAAATAGTTCCAATTTATTCAGTCATGAACATGTATCATAAATAATATTTTCTTTTATCTAGCAGGTGGTAGCTTAAAGCAGGCTGAAAGTAAAGCTGAATGCGCATTAAGGCACATTCTGCTTTACTTTCAACCTGCTTTAAGTAGTCACCTATCTTCAAAACTAGAAACAGTCTATGGGGTAATGGGTTAAAGATAGATAGCAGCTAAAAGTAAGGTGCGAGGAAAGCAGAAAGCTCCAACAGTATCCAGTGCTCCCTCCCTACAACGGCACTCCAAACAACGACTCCCTCCTCACAACGAGATTTGCCGCTGTTCCAAAGAAATTTATGTCTAATGCTTGCACTGATGCATCATTGTCTACTTAAAATTGTTGTCTGCTCTTTTACTTACATAAATGATATTTTGACAGAAAAAACATAATGACAAATAGCTGGAATTCAGATCAGAGGCCGCATAACGCTGCGTCTGATCTGGATTTGAGCTGTTTGCAAATGTTAAACAAGTTCCCTCCCTATAACGACTCCCTCCGAACGACGCACATATTTGTTGTCTCCGAATGGGTGTTGTTGTAGCGAGGGAAAGCTGTACATCTACTTAACTTTCATCTTGCTTTAACCCTTTACTCCATAGCACTAGTTCTGAAGACAGGTAACCACTTACGGTGCATTCTGCTGTATATTCACCCTGCTTTAAGCTACCGTGTGATAGGAAATACCAGAGATTCATAACCATAAGTCTACCCATAAGTCTCAGGCTTTTTACGTTGACCATTCCATAAGTCGGTTCAATTGTTCATCCTTGGCAAAGGCAAATGTTGCCAAGCAGAAAGTTTGTAAGTGGTCCCAATTTATGTAAAGAATTAAAATACATCTCTGTATCCAGTCCTTTTTGAGAAGTTTTAAGACACTTTCACCTAGCTGTAAGCAGTCGGTATCCTTTAAAGAATCTCCTGACCACATTTCGGTCATAACACCTTGCCAGACAATTTCCTTGCTAAAAGCATAGTTCTTGTGAACATGCCAGTAGCAAAGAACCATTGAAGCGTCTCATGTGAGACCCGACCTTTATATTTGATAGTTTGGTGAGAAATAACCATTGAAAAGCCTCTAGAGCATGAGTTTATCTGGGCCTCACCAGGTAAACTGAGATTGGTATACCCACTGGCAGCTTATGCTGCATGTTTTTTCTTGCCTATCGAGAACAATGAGGGGGACTCCATCAATGGACTGAGGAAATATCCTTAACCCTTACACTGTTGACTTTTCAAACCAACTTATGAGTACATTTTTTAATTAACCCTTTCCCCCATAGCAGTCCCTTTTAGCGCATTTGATTTATTCTTCCGCTGAAGAAAAAAGTTCAAATCTATACAGTCATGCATATGTACAATAAGGAATAGTATTTCTGACATTTTATCAGTGCATGGCTCCAGATAAGAGGGGGTAAACTGAAAAAATCTTACATTTTCTCACTCATTTCAGCACCAAATCCTATGGTGTCACTACTTCGAGACGATTCTAATGACTAGTGACACCATAGGGTTTAATGTAGAAATAAAGATATTAGTTTTTGAAATACTCCCTTATCTGGAGCACTAATTTTATGTTATTCTTGCATAGAATGGATGACTGTGCTGTCGTGAGGTGTGAAGAGAATCTTGCTCCAGGCCTGACACAGATCAAGTTGTACTTTCCTTTGACATCCAGACTCTACGAAATAGCTAACATGTCTTAAATCTTGCTACCTGTTTTTCAACTAATATAATTTTATCTTCCTACTTAGTAAAGAAGACATAACCAGAAAATAATCTAGTTTACAGAACAATGCCGCTGATAAACAAATTCACAGCCTGTTACTGTTTCCAAATAGTTTCTATTCTGCGTACAGTAGAACCTCTCTAATACAACCACTAAAACGAAGGCTAATTGATTGTATAAAGACAGGTGAAAGCTTAAAGCTAGGTGACAGTAAAACAGAAAGTTCCTAAAGGAGCTTTCTGTTTCACTGTTAACTTGCTTTAAGCAGGCACATGCCTTAAATACATGATACTTAGCACTTTTGGGATACAGGTTGTTAACTGATAATTCAAATAAAAACTAAAAAGTTCAATATACAAGAGGCCCATGCGGGCCTAAATATCGCTCACCTGGAAAAACCAACACAAGGGTCGTATGACCCCTGGGGTGGGATCACATTTCACCCCAGAGACAAAATTTCAAAAATCATGCTGATGAATGGATGAGTTGGGTTTTACGGCACTGCGACACAAAATAGGTCATATAGCGCCGATGAATAATGAGGGATGATGAGATGAGATGATATGGTTTCAGGAAGGTGATTTCGGCTAATCTCATTTGTTGCTAAGCAGCGTATGGGATCAAAACCACCGACCTGCCTTCCTTTTAGTTCTTGGCAGAGGGGATAATCTCGGTCTGATAAACAGAAAAGATCCCCTATGACAATTAAGCCCAAAAAAATCAATAAAAAAATCTTGCTGATGAACTTTATTAAGTGTATGAAAATTAAGTGTGCTATCAAATATTTTGTACATGGACGGTTTCAGACAGGAAGACTTTTCATTGAAAAAAATCTATTTTTAGCTAATATGACCCAGATATGCAACAGACCAGAACCATTTCATCAATATTGGTAAAGAACATCTAAAAGTGTCACTATGCTAAATATCAAAGCTCTTGCCATAGTAGTTTCAGAGAATATTTCACAACATAACTCTATGTAAAACTGCAACCCCTAGGGCCTTGGCAGGTTTAACCCCAGGGGCATAATTTGAACAATCTTGATAGAGGACCTAAAGATGATGCTTTGTGCCAAAAATGTAAGCTCAGGGTACTGTGGTTTCAGACAAGAACATTTTTTAAGATTTCATTGAAACAAGGGCCACCATGACCCTAAATCGCTCACCTGGTACACCATGTAAAACATGACCTATAGTGACCTAGATTACGGTTGGACATGACCCACAATCAACATTTAGAGTGTTAACAAGATTTTTCTATGATTTGACCTAGTTTCTCACCAGGAACAATCCACATTTGATTTTGACCTAGATTTGATGTTGGCAAACCTTCTGGCAATATTTCATTCAGATCTAATGACATTTGTAGCCTCTAGAGGTTTAACAATGTTTTTCTTTGATTTCATTTAGTGACCTAGATTTTGATCTGACATGACCCATATTCGAACTTGACCTAGATATCTATTAGGCAAACATTCTGACCTAGTTGCATTAAAATCCAATGAGATTTGAAGGCGCTATAGTGTTAATCAAGTTTTTCTATGATTTGACCTACTAACCTAGTTTTTGACCGGACATTACCTATGTTCTACCTTGACCTAGATATCAATGAGGCAAACATTTTGACCAAGTTTCATGAAGATCCAATGAGATTTGTAGCCTATAGAGTGTTTACAAGGTTTTCCTATGATTTGACCTAGTGACCTAGTTTTTGACCTGACATGACCCATATTCGAACTTGACCTAGATATACATTAGGCAAACAATCTGACCTGGATGCATTAAAATCCAATGAGATTTGTAGCCTCTAGTGTTAACAAGGTTTTTCTATGATTTGACCTAGTGACCTAGTTTTTGACCGGGCATGACCTATATTCGAACTTGACCTAGATATCAATGAAGCAAACATTTTGACCAAGTTTCATTAAGATCCAATAAGATTTGTAGCCTCTAGAGTGTTAACAATGTATATCTATAATTTGACCTAGTGACCTAGTTTTTGACCCGACATGACCCACTTTCAAACTTGACCTATAGATTTCTCCAAGACAAACATTGTCATCAAGTTTCATGAAGATCCGATGAAATTTGTAGCCGCTAGAGTGTTAACGAACCAATTGTGAACGGACGGCTGACGTGCCACCGAATTGGGTTAGAGGGCCTTTTCTTTTGTTATTTTCTTTTGTTCGAATAACGGGCCACGGCCCCTTAGTGTATTGTTACAGAATGAACTCTATTGTCTTCTTTTGCTGTGTTTACCGTTATCTGGCCCTCTAACCCACTTTAGTGGCGCGGACAGACAGACGGACGGACAGACGACGGACGACAGACATCCAGCGATCCTAAAAGCTCACCTTGGCACTTCGTGTCAGGTGAGCTAAAAATTTATTTTTAGCTCCTGTGACCTACATATGCAACTAACCGGAACCATATTTACAATATTATTTAAGGGCTTCTAGAAGTGTCATCATGCCAAATATCAAAGCTCTGACCATATTAGTTTCAGGGATAAAGATGTTTGAAGATTTCATTACCGGTGTCGACACCAGTACATAACTCTATGTAAAATTACAAACCCCCAGGGCGGGGTCATTTTTGACCCCAGGGACATAATTTGAACAATCTTGATAGAGGACCTAAAGATGATGCGTTGTGCCAAATATCTAAGCTCAAGGTACTGTGGTTTCAGACAAGAAGATTTTTCAAGATTTCATTGAAAAAATCTATTTTTAGCTCCTGTGACCTACATATGCAACTGACCGGAACCATATTTACAATATTGGTTAAGGGCTTCTAGAAGAGCCATCATGCTAAATATCACAGCTCTGGCCATATTAATTTCAGAGAAAAAAATGTTTGAAGATTTCACTATATAACTCTATGTAAATTTACGCGCCCCGGGGCGGGGTCATTTTTTACCCAAGGGACATAATTTGAACAATCTAGATAGAGGACCTGAAGACGATGCTTTGTGCCAAATATCTGAGCTCAGGGTACTGTGGTTTCAGACAAGAAGATTTTTTAAGTTTTCATTGAAAAAATCTATTTTTAGCTCATGTGACCTAGATATGCAACGGACCGGATATGTTTGAACAAATTTGAAAGAGGACCATATAAGGATCATTCAGGCCAAGTTTGGTAAAAATCTATCCAGTAGTTTCTTCGGAGATGTCGTTTAAAGAAATTGTTGACGACGAACGATGCACGGACGGACGAACGACGACTGACAGAGGAGGATCAAAATAGCTCACCTTGGCACTATGTGCCAGGTGAGCTAAAAATGTGAAATATCAATTCTAAAATTTCTTCCCAAAACATGATATTTCGCGACGAATCCCAAACCAGACAATGCAGTTTTTCCCAAATGGCCAGAAAAAGGCATGTAGGCTTTAACTCTTTCCTCCCTAACACTTTAAATGGACAACCCCAGTTTCCATTTTAGTCTAGTCCATTTCTGACTTTTAAGGGTTGTTTTTGTCAATGTTTGGCATTATGACAAACAGTGAAGACCCTGATCAGAGGGCTCCTTTCGGAGCCCTCTGATCTGGGTCTTCACTGTTTGTATAGGACAAGTGAACTATTAACATGTACACTGTTTGAAAAGGACGCCAATAGGCGGGACTAGGGTTCAAAGGGTTAACTTAAATGAAAGATGTAAACCTGTGTGAGAAACTTTTTCCTCTTCTTTGGTACAATTGATGCCAAACTAACATCTTTCTTCTTTTCCGGTGGCACGTTAGCATCATGTGAATCGTCTGTGACTATCTGTATCTTGGGAATGCCAGGCTGTGGAGTATCCAGGTTCTGCATATCACCAGGTATTGGTATCGACTATAGGACAGATTATATACACATTTTATCACATAAACGTACAAAATATAGAGGTCCGTAAAAATTGTATGGCCCACTGGGCATATATTTTATACTAATTTTCGAATCACCAAAATACTGTACTACTATGCCGACTGTAAATCAGTTAAGAGAATCCAGACAAACTCAGATCACCACTAGGTATTGAAACATTTCCAAGTGTCCTAAACACATTATCCCGAGCAGTCCCGCAAACTCAGATTGCAAATCAGGCTACGTAGAGTTTTAGTAATAACAGTGACTCAGACTGTTTTTCAAATTTAGACGATACAATGATAATGACGTCATGTTGCTATAATGATGTAATTTTGAAAGCGAAACTAGATTCTAAATGTAAAATGATCATTTTTAGTCAATTAGAACAATTTCAAACTTAATACTAATTTAAAATTTGAATATGGTATCAGAGAAGTCTTTTCACAACACATTGATGTTTATGTTTATTTTAGTTTGATGAGTGTTTTTATATACGGATGAATAATACCGAATAACACCTATAATGAATAGTTTTCCTAAGAGCCGAGGGCAAAAGTGAAAGTAAGACCGTTCAGATTTTCGTGTCATTTGGTGTTTATGTGATAAATAGGATATCAATTTGTGTGTTATCAGTCGTGAATTTATTGAACCAAGGCTCGCAACATATTATTTTATCCAACTCATTCAATAAATTCACGACTAAAAACAAACTTATTCAATATCCTCTATATACCACACCAGGTATTGCCTATTGGTATGGACTAAAGAAAAGATCATAAAATCATAAACAGTAAGTAACCCTTTACTCCATACGTACACATTTTTACGCATTTCTTCACAGAAGAAAATAGTCCTAATTTACAGTTATGAATATAAGAAATGAATATAAGAAATATTTTTCTATTTCTAGCAGATTGTAGCTTAAAGCAGGATAAACGTAAAGCAGAATGTGCTCATGCTTTAAGTAGTCACATGTATTCTAAACTAGAAACAGGCTATGGAATAAAGGATTAATGAAAAACAGTGACGTGTTCAATTACCAATGTTTCCTGTTTAGGTTAGCTGTTTGTGCCCTGCGTGCAGCATGCAGAGTATGTATACAGCAGAGAAAACGTCTTATTTCCAAATAACCGTGTTCACGCTTAAACTATTATTTTCATTGCAAACAGTTTGGAGCATTATCAGACGCCGGGTAACACGGCGTCTGATCAGGCTCCAAACTGTTTGCCACGCAGATTAAAAGTTGTTAAAAGTTGTCATTTTCTATATTTCATTACAATGCATTTGCGTTTAAACGGAATAATAATGTTTTCTCCATTGTATTTCAGACCGGTAGCCAACTTGCAATCAATGGCCAATGATGGCCATCAATTTCTTTGCAGAACACGCTACAGAAACACCACAGCTATCCCAATTTCATGCAAACTTTGTGCAGGTATGAAATGAAAATGTGTTAATGTTGAAAATTACATTCCTATTAGATTCAGTTTCACATCCAACTAAAGTGAGGTTTCTTTATTCAGAACCAGTTATAGCTGGGTTTTGATAACTGAGCAGTATTAAAGAATTGTGCATGGTGGTTGTGATGAGGAAGATTAATTTCAACGTTTAACCCTTTCCTCCCTGAAACCTCAAATGGACAATTCTAGTTTTCAATTTAGTCTAGTCCATTTTTGACATTTTAGGATTGATTTTCACAATTAAGTCAAATGACAAACAGTGTAGACCCTGATTAGAGGGCTCCTTAAGGAGACCTCTGATCAGGGTTTACACTGTTTGCATAGGACAAGTGTATTCCTACAGGTACACTGTTTGCAAATGACCCATATATGCGTGACTAGGGTTCAAATCCATTCAGAAATATCACAACAGAAGTAACGTTGACACTAAAATGCATACGGTATGTAGTTGAAAGGGTTTTAAGCCATTATGAGATTGTAGTTCACTTTGGCAGATTAAAGTAACTTTTTTATAAACTTCCTTTTAACCCATTCACCCCTGGAACTTTTAATGGACAATTCTAATTTCAAAATGAGTCTGGTTCATTTTTGATTATTTAGGACTGATTTTAGCAAGATATTTCAAAATGACAAACAGTGAAGGCCCTGAGCAGAGGGCTCCTTAAGTAGCCCTCTGATCAGGGTTTACACTGTTTGCATTGGACAAGTGTAATCCTCACAGGTACACTGTTTATAAATGACGAGTATACTCATCCCTAGAGTTGAATGTGTTAAAACACCAATTGAGTCTACAGGAAAGTGGAGTACTGGCTTTTCTCACATAACTACCCCTGTTTTCTATAGTGAACAATGATCACGAATATCCTTGTCTCCAACAAGTGTGAGATCAATTTGATGACGTCACTATAACGTCACTATTTATAAAGGCGTTTTGACGTCGCCTGGGTTCCATAAAAATGCATATTGCTTAAAAAATAGCTTAAAATCGTTATGTGAGAAAAAGAATCTGTCACTCGTCAATGTTTAAGACAAGTTGATCTCAAACTCGTCTAGAATAGAAAAGTTATAACATTTCAATTCTTGACTCGTTTGAGATCAGCTTGTCTTAACATCGACTCATAACAGATCCTATATGTATCTTACATTACAAGCTTGATTCTCAATGTCAAGGGAGTCATCCATGGCCTTCTTGAAGGAATCCTCAAAAGGATTCTTCAGGTCTTGAAACAGACCAATCTCCTCACAGTTCTTCAAGAACTTGGTAGGTGTGGGCGTCTGATCTATAAACAGAACACAGGGTCCAGATAAGATGGAGTAAACTGAACAAATCCAACATTTTATTGCTCATTTCAGAACCCAATCTATATGCTGTAACTTCTCATTAGAATTGTCTTGAAGAGACAATTCTAATGAGTAGTGACACCATAGGGTTAAATCCAGAAATGCAATAAAACTTTTTTTTTTAAATACAGTAAAACCTCTCTATAACGACCACTAAATTGTATTAATTACTAGGCGTTGAGGACAGGTAACTGCCTAAAGCAAGATGACAATAAAACAGAAAGCTCCTTTATGAGCTTTCTGTTTTACTGTCACTTTGCTTTAAGCTGTCACCTATCTTTTATACAACCAATTAGCCGTCTTTTTAGTGGTCGTAATCGCGAGGTTTTAATGAAAAATTATTCAGCTTTTAAAGGGTCATAGACAAAATGACAGCTTAGAGCAGAAAGAAGGTAAAACAGAAAACTCTTTCAAAATAAGTAATGAGATAGATTTTGATCCCCTTTGTTGCAAGAATATTGTCTGCTTCAAACACTTTGTCTGCTTTTATTTCTCGAATCTAGATCTTAGCATTTTGACATAACATACATTGATAAGTGTCTGGTAGTTTTTATCCCGATCATATGTTTGATATGGATTATCCTGAGTGTAAATTCAAGTGTATTTAGGTATGGACAGGACTCTTTTAACCCATTACTACATAGTCTTAGATACTCATTTTTACTCATTTAATCCATTCCTAAACTGAAGAAATTAGATCGAATTTATACCGTAAGAGATAAAAATTATGAATAATAAGAAATATTTTCTATATTCTAGCTGATGGTAGCTTAAAGTAGGCTGAAAGTAAAGCATAATGTGCCTTAGGGCGCACTGTGCTTTACTTTAAGCCTGCTTTAACCCCTTACCTGCTTTTTATGCCTTTAATTTATTCCTTCACTGTAGAAAATGGTTCAAATTTTTACAGTTATGAATATGTATAATAACAAATATTTGCTATATACTAGCAGTCTTCAAGCTTAAAGGAGGCTGAAAGTAAAGCATAATGTGCCTTAAGGCACATTCTGCTTTACTTTCAAACTGCTTTAAGTGGTTACCTATTTTCTAAACTGAAATCAGGCTATTGGGTAATGGGTTAAGCAGTCACCTGTCTTCAAAACTAGAAACAAGCTATGGAGTAAAGAGATAGAAAGAAGGATGACAAGAGACAAAGAGAGACAGTTGGTAGTCTTAATGATAGACAGATAGTGAGGCATAAACCGACGGACGTAGTCGAGGGTTTACCGCTGTATATCATATTATATCTTCTCTTATTATGATCATCATTTTATTTCTTTTTTTTACTTTTTATTTTATAATTATTTTCATTATTTTTTAACTGCTTTGATTCTATTTCGATGTACAACGCCATTGAATACATGGTTTGTAAAAATAGGCGTTTAACCAAATGATAAAGTTTCAAGTTTCAAAAGCAAGTGATTACGACGTCAGTGATCAGCTTATAAACCAAGGTCTGATGTACCAGTGCTTTACACTGGACATCTAAAAGAACCAGAGAACTCTTTCGATAATAAGAGTAGACATCGCGCCTGGGTTCTCTGTATCCGCTCCCCTCTCTCTGGGGTGTCCAATTAGCCCATAGATGGCAGAAATTGACGTTAACAAACAAAACTAACTTTTTCCTTAGAGTCCTCTGGTTCTTTTTCATTCCCAGTGTAGATAGTACTGATAGGACCTCAGTTAAAGTCTTATCTAAAGAACTTAATACTTATTGATACTGTTAAACAAAAGCATTACCTGTGAAAAGTGCAATTGGTGACAGACCTCCAAGAGTTGTGAGGTTGAGAGCAAGAGACATGTCATGCTTCCTCATGTGTACAGACAGGTGGTCCTCATTGGTGAAACGCTGAAAATAAATACTCTCCAATAAATACTTCATTTAACCAATAAAAACGCCTTTTTACCCCTTTGATTTATTCAGCAACTCAAGAAAATAGTTCCAATTTATACATATATTAATATGTATCATAAGAAATATTTTCTATATTCCAGCAGATGGTAGCTTAAAGCAGGCTGAAAGTAAAGCAGAATGCGTGCATTCTGCTTTATTTTCAACCTGCTTTAAGCGGTTACCTGTCTTCAAAATTAGAAACAGGCTATGGGGTAAGGGGTTAATTAATATTTAACTCTTTACTCCATAGCCTGTTTCTAGCTTTGAAGACAGATCACTTAAAGCAGGTTGAAAGTAAAGCTGAATGCACCTTAATGCGCTCTCAGCTTTACGTTTGCCCTGCTTTAAGCTTCCATCTATTACTAGAATATACAAATATTTCTCATGATACATGTATATTCATGACTGTATAAATTGCAAATATTTTCCTCAGTGGTGAAATAAATTAAATACCTAAAAATGACTATTAGTCCAGCGGATAAGTGCCCAAAAGTGGAACAATCGTGCATTTTATGATAAAAGCATGAAACTTGGTACACTGGTACTAGACATTATGAGAAACATTTTAAAGATTGGAGGCATTCTGGATCAGTCCTGTGTCGACCATGGCGGCCATTTTAAAAATGGCCGCCAATTAGAACAGTTTTCTGCAGTCTTGTGGCAATGTGTCTCGGTTTATCATATTTCAACAGGGCTAAATCACTAAAAGCAGCTGCAAGTTTGATGACTTATAACAGAAAAGTAGTATAAGAATATTTGGATTTATATATGGGCCATTTAAGGTATTTAAATCCTCAGTACACTCCCCCCCCCCAAAAAAAAAATCAAAACACAGAATTTTAAGTACAGTGGAGAACCCATCATTCTTTCCAATAAAAATGTTTATACTTAAACACTATGTCCATTGCAAACAGTTTGGATTCATGTCAGACGGGTTACCTGGTGACTGGTCAGGCTCTAAGCTGTTTGCCGCTCAAATATAAATAAATCGTCAAAATTTTAATGAAGTTGACATTTCTACATTTCATTGCACTATTGTATCTGTATTTATTTCCCTTCAAATGACAAGAATATCCTCTTCTCCACTGTATAACAATTTTAAAAGCTTAATGACTTTCATACTATCAGATGCATTTTGGAGGATGTATTGTCTTCAATTGTGAGACACCAAATTTGGCACAGTGGATCAACATTTGCGCTCACAACCACCGCATTTGCTGAGTAATGTACTGGGAACAGTTTCTTTTGCATATCTATATCTTCTTCAACAGCAAATAATTATGATAACAGCGCAGTATGCTGAACCAGCGGCGGCAGATTCACCTATATTATATACTTCCAACTCGGCCAAATCATTATCTAATGTTCAACCAAATTCTGCTGAATCTTGAAGTTGTGGTGCTTTCAGCAAGCTCTGATCCCAAACGTGACCAGGTGGTACCCCACACTTAGGAGATGTTGATAGAGAGCATCCCATATTGGCGGCATATGTTCAGTACTCCTGCCTTTTTGGCCACGTTAACATTGTTTTCAGAGCTTTCACACATCAATACGACTTACTTGGTGTGATACACAGTCTGATCAAGCTGTTTGTTTTCCTATACCACCAAAACATGATGTTAGTGTCACTGTCACATCCTGTTAGCGTATGAACAGCGGGAAGCGAGCCTGCCACGTCCTTGAGTCTGTGTCATTGACTTAATGTCCAAGTAGTAGAACCATTTCTCCATTTCAAAGGCAACACATAGCTGTTTACATCCAATTTTGTGAAAAAGACTGCTAGCACAACTTTTTCCGTGTCAACAGTTCTAAGCAAGATATTTTGGCTCCGTTTCCTTGTGTTTAAAAGGAAATAACGATTCAGCGTCAAATTTCTCTCAACAATGCAGCTTCCCCATGAGTAATGACAACTATGCCAGGAAATTGTTCTTCTATCACTTGTTCACTGAGGAGATTAAATAGTTCCCTTTTTATGTGTGTCCGCTTTAAGACTCAGATTTGTTAACACCAAAACTACATAGCCACGACAAACAGAATCTGACAATTGTATTTATATGTTGTTCATGAACTCAAGTGCATAATCATTGAATGGATGTATAAGACTTGATTGCGTTGGCGATTTCCGCACCATCAATGGTGACCATGTCCATTCCAGATACTGTGCTATCAGCATCATCACTTTCTGGTACCAGAGTTCTAGGCATTGGAGAAGGTCTGCCCTTTTTCACAATCTTATTTCACTGCAGTCTGAGAGTGACGATGGAAAACATGGGCTTTCATGTTAGTAACATCTGGTAAAACAAAGAGTCAGTGCCACATATTTGGCTAGCAATACATGCACAAGTATATGGTATTGAAAATAAACTACAATAACATATATGGATTTCAGCTGCTCCTGGTGCGTGGTTTTTCCTTCTGTGGTCGAGATCTGAACAAGGGACGGTTGTTCTTTGGTATCCGATCATCAACTGCAGCAGTGCGATCCACCAGACAATTCTTAAAGAATTTGTTGCATTGATTTTCCCCCAGCTGTTTCAAACTGCGAACTTACTCCCGCTGTGTCCAACACTTTTTGCGTATCGAGCACCAAAAGATCTCCACTGTTTTGTAAGAAAGGATTGCCCATACTGCTCAGCGTCATACATATTCCACATATTATTGAGAAACAGTGCTCCTGAAAATAACAGTTGGTTGTCATATAGTTTACGATTTAGTGTCACACAACGGCTTTGATGATTCAGTCATTTATAATGGAAAGTAAGGACAATTGCGTTTATTTTTCCATTAACACAAAAGTCATTTACGACATGCGAGTACGGAATAGTAGTCTAGTAGAGCAAACCCCAGCTAGTGGCAAGTAACACTTAATTTTCTCACACATGTTGGAGACAGAGTTAATTGTGCTGGACTAGAACAGAACTATCCATGAAACCAACTTCTTTGTGTAAGTTGAGGCACTGTTTTAAACAAATAGAATGGTTATTTCACGCTTTTGGTCACTTAAACTACTAGAATGCCAGAGCAGTATCCATACATCTGCGGGACATGATGGCACTTCCAGACAAACATCCGGAAGTAATTTTCTGCTTTTTGTAAGCGAAAGTTTACAGTCACGAATTAACTCAATTTTTTACTGGATTGGTCAAGATGGAATCATCTGCAACACGTTTATATCACTACGAGGATAAACCAGATAGGTCTTATCAATAGCATGATGCTATACTGTTCATAAGTGAATACTAGTCCTATTACCGGGCACCTAACCTTAGGTTTACACACAGATTCATGCTTGTGACATTGACATTTTTCTGTTTCTGTTTTTTTTCCTTTGGACTGAGAGCTATGAATGTTACCCTAAGCTTCCTTGGTATCTTTTACCTTTAGGGGCCATGGTGGCCGCTTGGTCAAGGTCACTTGCACATTAGCCTCTCACCTCCTAGATGTGGGTTTGAATCAGGCTTAGGGCAATTTATTTCAAGATAGTGTCAAAGGAATATTCACAGTAGTGTGAGAAAATCACGCAGCCAGGAGCAGCTGAAGTCCATATACGTTATTGTAGTTTATTTAGTGAAATGAGATTGTACAAAGGCAGACCTTCTCCAATGCCTAGATCTCTGGTACCAGAAAGTGATGATGATGATAGCATAGTATCTGGAATGGGCATGGTCACCATTGATAGTGCGGAATTTGCCAACACAATCAAGGCTATAATACATCAATTCAATGAGTATGCACTTGGGTTCATGAACAACATACGGAGAAAATTGTCAGATTTCGTTTGCCGTGGTGATGTAGTTTTGATGTTTACAAATTTGAGTCTAAAGCACACACACATAAAATGCGAGGAAAAGGGTGCACGAATTAGGATTGATGTAAACAAAAGGCTGCCCGGAAACTGGCATCAATTCCTACAGGAAGACCGTAATAAATCAGAACTATTTAATCTCCTCAGTGAACAAGTGGTAGAAGAACAATTTCCTAGTTGTCATCTCGCATGGGGAAGCTGGTTGTTGAGAGACATGTGATGCTGAATCGTTATTTCCTTCTAAACACAAGGAAACGGATACATCACTGTTGCTTCATGCCGCAGATGGGACCAAACAAGATTGCCAAAATATCTTACTCAGAACTCTTGACTGTTGCCTTTGAAATGGAGAAATGGTTCTACTACTCGAACATTAAGTCAATGGCACAGACTCTAGGAAATGACAAGCTCGCTTCCTGCTGTTCATACGTTAACAGGATGTGACAGTGACACTAACATCATGTTTTGGTGGTATAGGAAAGCAAATTTAACAGCATGATCAGACTGTGTATCACACCAAGTATGTCGTATTGATGTGTGAAAGCTCTGAAAACAATGTTAACGTGGCCAAAAAGGCAGAAATACTGAACATATGCCTCCAACATGGGATGCTCTCTATCAATATCTCCTAAGTGTGGGGTACCACCTGGTCACGTTTGGGATCAGAGCTTGCTGAAAGCACCACAACTTCAAGATTCAGCAGAATTTGGTTAACATTAGATAATGATTCGGCCGAGTTGGAAGTATATAATATAGGTGAATCTGCCGCCGCTGGTTCAGCATACTGCGCTGTTATCATAATTATTTGCTGTTGAAGAAGATATAGATATGCGAAAGAAACTGTTCCCAGTACATTACTCAGCAAATGCGGTGGTTGTGAGCGCAAATGTTGATCCACTGTGCCAAATTTGGTGTCTCACAATTGAAGACAATACATCCTCCAAAATGCATCTGATAGTATGAAAGTCATTAAGCTTTTAAAATTGTTATACAGTGGAGAAGAGGATATTCTTGTCATTTGAAGGGAAATAAATACAGATACAATAGTGCAATGAAATGTAGAAATGTCAACTTCATTAACATTTTGACGATTTATTTATATTTGAGCGGCAAACAGCTTAGAGCCTGACCAGTCACCAGGTAACCCGTCTGACATGAATCCAAACTGTTTGCAATGGACATAATGTTTAAGTATAAACATCTTTATTGGAAAGAATGATGGGTTCTCCACTGTACTTAAAATTCTGTGTTTTGATGTTTTGATTTTTTTTTGGGGGGGGGGGGGGGGGGGGGAGGGGGGAGTGTACTGAGGATTTAAATACCTTAAATGGCCCATATATAAATCCAAATATTCTTATACTACTTTTCTGTTATAAGTCATCATACTTGCAGCTGCTTTTAGTGATTTAGCCCTGTTGAAATATGATAAACCGAGACACATTGCCACTAGACTGCAGAAAACTGTTCTAATTGGCGGCCATTTTGAAAATGGCCGTCATGGTCGACACAGGACTGATCCAGAATGCCTCCAATCTTTAAAATGTTTCTCATAATGTCTAGTACCAGTGTACCAAGTTTCATGCTTTTATCATAAAATGCACGATTCTTTCACATATCTGCTGGACTATATCTATGGTGTAATGGGTTAAATACTAACATTCAAATGCCTTGTCAATACTCCATGATTTTATGTACTACATGTAGTTTCACAGATCTATGTCATTCTAAGAAAAAAACTGAATGGATGGACAGACAGACAGACAGACAGACAGATGATGGAAGGATGGTGAGAGATCACAACAGCTCAGGTGAGCTAAAAAGTGGGCCTTGAAGGTCCTGATATCACTCGCAAGTGGTAATTGAACCTGATAGTTTTACCTTTGAGTTCACCCAACATCAAAACAAGTTGAATCTAAATCCAGACGCAAAAGTGTAAACAATATTGGAATACGCCATATTCTAGTATTGCTGAGAACATTAACCTAACTCTTTCCTCCCTAAAATTTCAAATGGACAATCCCAGTTTCCATTTTAGTCTAGTCCATTTCTGACTTTTAAGGGTTGTCTTTTTTAATGTTTTGCATTATGACAAACAGTGAAGACCCAGATCAGAGGGCTCCATATGGAGCCCTCTGACCTGGGTATTCACTGTTTGCATAGGACAAGTGCAATATTCACATGTATACTGTTTGAATATATGAGGGACTAGGGTTCAAAGGGTTATGGTAAAATAACTTCACACACAATGATGTCAACAAATTGGTATCCTTAAAATTTAAGAACGTAATACTCATAGGCTATACATTGTGGGCAAGTAAAATCAAAGTATATTCAAACATGTTAGTAAATTGACTTCTTTCTGATCTAGAAACCAAACTATTTGCAAAAGCCGGTGTACTTGGGCTTGGTTATGAATGGGTTAGTGCTATTTAACAAGGGCTGCAGATAAGGGGAGTATTTCAGAAACTAAAATCTTTATTTCTGCTTTAAACCCTATGGTGTCACTACTGGTTAGAATCCTCTCGAAGAGACAATTCTAATGAGTAGTAACACCATAGGATTTGATGCTACATTAAAGGAGGAAATGTCGGATTTGTTCAGTTTACTCCCCCCTTATATGTAGCCCTGAATTTAACCCTTTGCTCCATAGCCTGTTTCTGGTATTGAAGATTAGTGACCACTAATAGCATACAGGTTGAAAGTAAGGTGCACTCCGCTTTACTTTCAGCCTGCTTTAAGCTACCATCTGCTAGAATATAGAAAATGTTTCTAATAATTCACATTCATTGCTGTATAAACTGGGAGTATTTTCTTCAGTGAATGAATTAACTAAATGCATAAATATGTGTATCTATGGCGTAAAGGGTTAACACCTGTCTGACCCAGATCAAATACCAAATCGCTTGATATATCATCTTGATCTAAATTCTTTCACACAAGTTTGTTTACAGTTTCTTCAATAAGCAAATTATTAAACTTTTAAGTTTGCAGAGCACCAGATAAGGGTAGTTTTTCAAAAACTAAAATCTTTATTTCTGAATTAAACCCTATGGTGTCACTACTCATTAGAATCGTCTCTTCGAGACGATTCTAATGAGTAGTAACACCATAGGATTTGGTGCTAAAAATAGTGAGAAAATGTGGGATTTGTTGAAAAAACTACCTCTTATCTGGAGCCCTGAGTTTGTTAATAACTGAGCTAGACAGTCAAGACTCGGGCCTTTTTCTGGCCATTTTGGTAAAAACTGCAATGTCTGATTTGTGAAATTTTCAGCGCCGAAAGTCATGTTTTGGGAAGAATTTTTAGAATTGATTTCACATAATTATATTGAAGCTAAATGGCCAGAAAAATGACATGTAGTAGTTATTTCCACTTGTTTTATTGTTTTTTGTTTGAATTTGAGTTATCAGTGACAACCTGTATCAAAAAAAAATTGAGAATAAAAAATATTTACAAAAGTATTAAAAGTTTTCAAAGAGTTGAAATTAATGTTTTCTGTATTTGTCTATTTGACTATTCATGCTTTGCAGAAATACTTTACTTGTACATGTAAATCAGTTCTAGTTCTGATCAATCCCAATTTGTTCCTGGGTTATTTTCACCGTCTTTTACTGATTTGGATCCAAATTCTTAACAAATACAATGTTAAGTTAAATAGCATTTTAACAGTTGAGAAACAACAAAACATCTATAATTAAATTTGGTAATTAATTTCTTGACATTGCATAAAGTTTCTAACATTAGATCTGACTTAATATTACAGTATGGTCTAGAACTTTATTTCCAACAATAATTTCAAAATATTTCAGAAATTTTTAAATGAAACTTTAATACATAATTGGAATCTAGATTAAGATCTATAAACTGTAACTTCATACACAAACTACTAATAAAAGTAATTGGTTTGTTCTTAAAATAGAAACATTATAGTCATCAGGATATATGTGATGAAAGAGTCCATGAAGCTTATATCTGCTAAAATTCAGCTTCATGATCAATTTTAAGATTTAGTTTTCTTTTAAACGAATGTTTATTTCACTCCATTTAACTTTTTTTTATAAATCTTAGTGGCTGATTAATCAATAATACACAATTAAAAATACAAGTCATCTTTTTAAAACTGATCTAAATACTTAATAATAAATAAAAATATATTTTTGTCCAACATCAAAATTAAAGAATTAAAATTTTCATGAATTTTAATTGAATTCTATTAAAAAACGTGTCATACGATGAAAGTACAACAAATAAAAATGCATAAATGGCTTCTGCAAGAAATAATACAACATATTTTCAAATTTCATCAAGATATCTTGAAAAATAAAAAAGTTACAGCAATTTTTAAAAAGAGGTATCTTATTTTGGTTCCGTTGCGACGCGGATATATGCCTATGAAATGGGGGTAAATTTTTCCTAAAAATCACCGGTTTTAGGTAATTTAAAATTGCTGTAACTTTTTTTCTAGAAGAGATATCTTAATAATTTAAACTCTTTTACACAGGTATCAACAAGACCTTTATTTAAAACTACTTCTGTTACAATTGGTGAAGTTTAAAAAAATGACGGGGGATGCTACGTTTACCGGACCCGTGGATAAACCAGAAAAAGGCCTGCATACTATAACTTAAAAGTGGTACATTTACTGTACTTTTTGCTTTAAAAGTTCAATCATTGAACTTACCATTCCACAACCTACGTCAGTACAAACAAAAGGCATGTCTTCCTCGTCCATGTTTCTAATGCCAGTTGTCAGCTCATCTGTCTACAAAACATTAAATAGCATAGCTACAGATCATGAAGTGTATCAGGGCTCTAGATAAGGAGGGTATTTCAAAATACAAAATCTTTATTTCTGCTTTAAACCCTATGGTGTCACTACTCATTAGAATCGTCTCGATCAGACGATTCTAATGAGTAGTAACATCATAGGATTTGATGCTAAAATAAGGGAGAAAATGTTGGATTAGTGCAGTTTACTCCCTCTTATCTGGAGCCGTGAGTGTATTGTTTCAAACATCAACATTTGTATGGTAGAACTGAACTCCTCTATCACATCCACTAAACTGTGTTAATAATTAGGTGTTGAAGGCAGGTGACTGCTTAAAGCAAGGTGAAAGTAAAACAGAAAGCTCCTAAAGTTAGGAGTTTTCTGTTTTACTTTCACATTGATTTAAGCTGTCACCTGTCTTTCATACAATCAAACAGCCTTCTTTTTAGTGGTCATAATAGAGTTGTTTCACTGTATACCCACAAACCCTTTACTTTGTTAGGACTATTCACTACAGTAAAGACAACAGAGGTTGCGTTGAAGATGTATACTGATTAACATTACATGTTTAGTTCAGATTTTTTTCCAACTGTCCAGGACAAAGAAACATTGAGTCAGGGCAAGTTGTTTTACAGTTCATGTGTCCAACAACAAGACAAAAATTCAACCATATATTTTCGCTTAACCCATTACTCCATAGCCTGTTTCTAGTTTTGAAGACAGGTGACCACTAAAAGCAGGATGAAAGTAAAGCAAAATGCACCTTAGGGCGCATTCTACTTTACTTTCAGCCTGCTTTAAGCTACCATCTGTTAGAATTTAGAATATATTTCTTTTATTGCATATTCATGCCTGTATAAATTGGAATTACTTTCTTCAGTGGAGGAATAAATTAAAAGCGTAAAAAGGCCCAATATAGGGTAATAGGTTAAAGTTTAAGAATTAATTTAACCTGCAGGACAGAAATGATGGAGAAGTCTCCTGTAGGTCGAGCTCTCTGCAATAGTGTTGTTCTGCATTATGCAATCTTCTATATTTAGAACTCTCCATGCTTACTCAGCAAATAAAGCTTAAAACAAGTATACAAATGTATACATACCACTTCCAGGGAAATTCAAACTGTCTTAACCCATTACCCCATAAATACGCCTTTTTACGACTTTAATTTATCCTCCTCTGAAGAAAATAGTTTCAATTTATACAGCTATGAATAATTATGTATTATAAAAAAATTAAATATTCTAGCAGATGGTAGCTTAAAGCAGGTTGAAAGTAAAGCAGAATGTGCCTTAAGGTGCATTCTTCTTTACTTTCAACCTGCTTTAAGTGGTCACATATCTCAAGTACTAGAAACAGATTATGGGGTAAAGGGTTAAGGCTTACATAAATTTTTCATTTTCAAACTGGAGTATTCCATTTTATATCAGGGCTGCCATTTCTCCGGATTTTTCCTAAATCTTTGGATATTTTTCTAGAACATGGTAGCTTAAAGTAGGCTAAAAGTAAAGCAGAATGCGCCATAAGGCGCATTCTGCTTTACTTCCAGTCTGTTTTAGTAGTAATGTGTCAACAAAACTAGAAACAGGCTTTGGGGTAAAGGTATGTTTCGTAAATTCGCAATTGAAAAATACAAATTTTGAAAATCTTAGGATTTTTCATGTCAACTTATGGCAGCCCTGTTATATACAGCAAAACCTTTATATTATGACCACTAAAAGGAAGGTTAATTTATTGTATAAGAGACACTCTAGCCACCTGCTGCCTACCCCAGTCCCTGGGACACCCGTAGCAGTTGAAAAATAAACTCAGGGTCAAGTCAAGTCAAGAAAAGACAGGTGACAGCTTAAAGCAAGGTGACAGCTAAAATAGAAAACTCCTTTAGTCACCTGTCTGAAACAACTAATAATTCACACAATTTAGGGGTCATAAAAGAGAGGTTTTACTGCATACCCTTACAGGCTTACACTGCTCACTGCCGGGGATTTAACCCGCAACCTCTCTCACTGCAAGTGGATGCTTAGTCCACTCTGTGTACAGTAAGAGACAGCGAGCTATTTTTAGACTTCAGGCGCTGTCCTCACAGTACACCGTCAATAAGACTCAAAATTGGGAGGATATATTCTGTTCTCTATTTAATTAAACGGATTATGTTGGGCATCAAATTTCTCAAAAAAAGTCATTATAATTTATTTATAAAAGTAAGAGTAAGAATACCAATAGATTCAGGGTGCAAAAAAAAACCAACCTGGTACCCAAGAAAATCTTTAAAACACTTAATTTGACTTTTAATCCAGAGATTTAAATCGGGTTTAAATCCAGTATGTATCATCTCTGTGTACAGCGTGTAACTAACACAAAAACAACCTCTGCTCGAGTATTTTGAATAGTTTAAAATTAGATGAATAGCAACCTGAAGCTTGATTTGAGGTCAGAAATTGTTTTCAAAATGACTTTTAGCAATAATTGTGTGATTTTAACCAGTAAATGTGACTCAATCTGAGAGTTTAAGGAATGAGGCAAAACTTATTTTCCTCCCTGTTTTTGGCCTATTGTCATGAGACCCTGAGGACGGCACCCGTCAAAAGTTAACTTGTCGTCACAGGGGTTCATTGATGAGAGTGAGACTAGCGGACGCTCTACCACTGATCAGCTATAGCAAAGAAATAGACATATATTATAGGCGGTGCACACATGTTGCGTTATTAGATATGATCGTCGTAAATACAAACACTGGTAGTGCTAATTAAAGACATGTGTATGTTAGAACTAAAGTGAATAGGACTTCTGTGCTCACACTGTCAAAGTATTTTAAAGCAAAGGACAATTTGCTAAGTGTCAAAATTTGTTGAAGAGAAATTAAAAAAACAACTAAAAAACAAATATCAATATCAATAATCAACCGAAATTATCAAAGTTTATCAGACATCAAAAGTTAATTCTTAAATCCGCTTCTCAAAATATTTTGAAATTGAAACAAAATCTCATGATTGTGTCTAAAAAATAATCAATTTGCGATTGATAAACAACTCGGTAACAACAAATTCTCTCCATACCAAAGTTTCGGCTTAAACATACAGTAACAGGGTATAAAGATCAACGTGTAAGTATTTTAAACTTCAATAGTAAGAAATATAGATTATTAACTAACAATAACAGTGTCTTGTTATTACCTGTTTTATTGACAAAATAGATTTTCTTTCGTTTTGCCCAGGCGGCGCTACGGTATCGAGTTCCGGGTGTAATGTTTACATGAACACCGTTTCCTTTTCAAAGGGAAGTAATTTGTAAAACAAGAAAAGAAAGTACACGTAATGCTAAATAAACAATTATGATGTTATAGCACAGTGTTACTTCTTCGAGATATTGCCAAATACGGTTTTTAACATGGACGCTCAACAAAATCAAGACGGAAGCCAAGAGACTGGCCAGGAGTACGTTCACCCGGACAAACTTATCAACGATAACCCGTTTTCTAGCACAATCTATTCGGGTGAGACAGCAGTAATTAATGATTAACTGAGTACCAATTGCTTTTTTAGCTCACCTGAGCTAGCTCAGGGTGAGCTTTTGCAATCCTTGAATGTCCGTCGTCCGTCGTGCGGCGTCAACAATTTTGGTGTTTACACTCTAGAGACCACAATATTTATCCAATCTTTCTCAAACTTGCTCAGATCTGATGCTATATTGCCATAAGAGTTCGGATGAGTTCGATTATGGTTGAAATCGGACAAATAGGTCATGAGTTATCTACCTTTGAAGTGCTGAAAATGCCATATTTAACAGTGTTTACACTCTAGAGGCCACAATATTTATCCAATCTTTCTCAAACTTGCCCAGATTGTATATAACCATAAGAAATCAAATGAGTTCGATTTTGGTTGAAATCGGACAAAAAGATCAAGAGTTATCTACCTTTGAACTGCTGAAAATGCCATATTTAAGGGTGTTTACATTGTAGAGTTCACAATTTTTATCCAACCTATCTCAAACTTACTCAGATTGTATATTACTATAAGAGTTCAGATGAGTTTGATTATGATTGAAATCAGACTACTAGTCGGAGAGTTATCTACCTTTGAATTGCTGAAAATGTCATATTTAAGGGTGTTTACACAATAGAGGCCATAAATTTTATCCAATCTTTCTCAAACTTACTCAGATTGTATATTACTATAAGATTTCGAATGAGTTCAATTATGGTTGTAATCGGATCAATAGGTCGAGAGTTATTTACCTTTGAATTGCTGAAAATGATATATTTAACAGTTTACGCTCTAGAGGCAACAATATTTATCAAAGCTCTCTCAAACTTGCCCAGATTGTATATGACCATAAGAGTTAGAAAAAAGGTGATTATGGTTGAAAGCGGACAAATAGATCAAGAGTTATCTACCTTTGAATTGCTGAAAATGCCATATTTTACAGCGTTTACACTCTTGCAACTACAGTTTTCAATGGATTTTAATTATACTTGTACACAAAGTATATAGCTATACGTTCTCGAAGGAGTGCAATTATTGTTGAAATCTAATCATTGTGGCAATAGTTACCTGCCCTTGATATACTTTGAAATTCTAGAAAAAGGCTTCATTTCAGTATTGTTTAGGCTCTAGTTATCTGCCTTTGATGTACTCTACTATACTAGAGTAGGTTGACAAACTTGAATGGATTTAGAATAAAACGGGTGAAATTCAAAGGTAAAGCTATCAGGCTTCATTACAAATGGTGAGCGATATCAGGGCCTTCAGGCCCTCTTGTTCATAAATTTAAGATTAAAATCCCCAAAGCAGCTTATCTGCAGCTCTGCATATTAATCCTACAGGTTATTTATGTGAATATCTTCTTTTAAACTCCAAATCTCATTGTAACCCTATCATGCTTTTATTTCACCTCTCATTTTCACACTTTTGAGGTCTCACTCTCATTGCTTTTATCCCCCCCCCCCCCCCTTTTAACTCTTGCACAGACGCGCACCTGCCGCTAATACTTGAAAAAGGCGTTTCGGCAGTATCAATAGATAGATAGATAGATAGACACCAAATGTAACATGGTGAGAAAAATATGCAGCCAGGCCAGGACTCAAACACCAGGGACCCCTCCCATACAGGGCGGGTGCTCAACCGACTAAACCGTCCGGACCACTAGTATGGGGCACTAGCACAAATCTCTCACCTTTTAATGTAGCCGGGTTGAGTTTGTGATTAAATGGTGAGAGATTTGTGTAAATGGCCCGGTGGCTCAATTGGTAGAACACTTGCCCTGTAAAAAGGGTCCCGGGTTCGAGTTCCGGTCTGGCTGCATATTTTTCTCACCATGTTACATTTGGCCCCAAACGAGGGATGAATTCTTGTGTAGATGGGGTGTGTGTAGCCGGGTTGAGTTTATGATTAAATGGTGAGATATTTGTGTAAGCAGCCTAGCTGGTGGCTCAGTCAGTAATTAAGCAATGGGTCCCGCCCGGGTTCGAGTCCCGGTCTGGCTGCATATTTTTCTCACCATGTTACATTAACAATAAATTTCTTATGTTGTTGACATCTCGATAGGCCTGGTGTCTGGAGACCTCTATTTACACATTCTAGTTGTTGGTTTGTAGTCGTTCACTCTCGCCTGTCGTATAACACCATGCTTCCAGTTTATGAGGGTGCCTTTTCCAGTTTTGATTCAGTCTGCTTTTAAAGCTGTTTACTGATGTAGCTGTTACAGTTTACACTGATAAGTTGTTCCATTTGTCCAATCTGTTGCTGAAGAAATGTCCCCTTATTCTGAGACGGTGACGTTTCATGTAGAGGTTGTGGGAATGACCTCTGGTAGATGGATATCATAAGGAGAAGATTCTTTTTTAATGTGGTTGATGTTGTTTAGTATTTTGTACACTTGGACCATATCAGCTCTATCTTGAATGTATTTTATATTTGGGAGACTAAGACTTAATTTTAAGCACTCTGGATATGAAAGGTGCTTTAGACTAGAGACTAGTCTGGTTGCATTTTACTAAACTCAGCCCGGTATGCACACCCTCTATACACAACATTGGTATACAAATTCTTGCTTAAAGCCTATCTCTGGCTCAGCAGGATGTCAATTGGATTGTATATTGTGGTAGGGTCTCCACATGCTAAATACACAATTGTTACATCATATTACCCAGAGGCACCCAGATGCATCATGGTCTAGGGTACTATGTATCATTAAAGGTAGATAAGGGATCTATAGCTGATTCATTTCAACACTGTGATTGTTGCATACATAATCACTCAGTTTTGTTCCAGCTCATGTGCTTTGTAATTGGGAACCAGTTTGGATACAGATCAGATGCAACATTATTCCGCATCTGATATGGATCCAAACTGTTGACAAATAACATTCAGCTCACAATCAACAGCATAAGGGTGAATCGCACAGTTATCATCCCCTAGATTGGTCAACATCGATCAATTATTACCCTGCTGTGATAATTGGCGTGCAATAAGCATACCGTGATCTTATCTCCAAGTATCAAGCTGTGGGGGTTTTTTTTTGGGGGGGGGGGGGGGGGGGGGGTAATGCTATGAGAGACTTGATTTACTCCTTTAAAGTTTCTATTATTATTTTTTGTACACTCTGCAAGTTACATATTAATCCTACGGGATATTTACGCAGGGCGCCAATTATAACATGATGAGAAAATATGCAGCCAGACCAGGACTGAAACCCAGGACCCTTCGCTAACGGGATGGGCGCTCAACCGACTGAGCCATCTGGACTACTTACACAAATCTCTCATTCTTCTTAAAAGTTAAATTCGCCCTCTACTTGAGTACTTCTGCACTGCATTTTAAGCAGTCAACATTGACCATTGGCATTATATAAGGGTGTGTTTAACCCATTCCCTCATAGCTTGTTTCTAGTATTGAAAATAGTTGACCACTTAAAGAAGGTTGAAAGTAAAGCAGAATGCGCCTTAAGGCACATTTTGCTTTACTTTCAGCCTGCTTTAAGCTTCCATCTGCTAGAATAGAGAAAATATTTCTTATGTTTAATATTCATTACTGTTTAAATTGAAACTTTTTCTTCAGTGAAAGAATACGTTAGAGGCATAAAAAGGCGTATATATGGGGTAAGGGGTTAAGAAAAGAAAGGATTTAACCCTTTACCTGATAGCCTGTTTCTACTTTTGAAGATATGTAACCAATTAAAGCAGGTTGAAAGTAAAGCAGAATGCGCCTTAAGGCGCATTCTACTTTACTTTCAGCCTGCTTTAAGTTACTTTGTGCTAGAAACCATAAAATATTTCTTATCGTACATGTTCATGACTGAACAAATTGGAACTATTTTCTTCAGCGGAGGAATAAATCAAATACGCTAAAAGTCGCTTCTATGGGGGAAAGGGTTAAAGCAAAAAAGTAAAGTTGAAAATAAAGCGGTCATTTAATCGAGGTTTTCGACTGCATATTGTTAAAAGGGAGAAGAAAGAGAGTTGACCAATTACTACATTTCATAAAAGAGACCACTCCGGGGCACAAGGTCCTGTCAGCACAGTTCCTCTCTAAACAGCAGTGTAGCAGTTCAAGAGTTGGCATGAGTACCTCCTTAGAAGGCCAAGATGACACCTCCCTCTTGATACTGATAGAGATGCCAAAGAAGGAGCCTCAGCTATGGTAGCTGGCAATTTGTTCCACAGGGGGATGGTCCTCGGAAAGAAGCTGTAGTACTCAACCCATTGCCCCATAAATACATCTTGTTACGCCTTAAATTAATTCCTCTACTGAAGAAAATAGTTCCAATTTATACTGTCACAAATAAAAATCATAAGAAATATTTTTTATATCCTAGCAGATAATAGCTTAAACCTGCTTTAAGTGATCACATATCTTCAAAACTGGAAACAGGCTATGGGGTAATGGGTTGAAAGTTAAAGTACATGTAGTTGGTGGAGGTTGAGAACTAATGGAAGTGGTGTCTGTTGGCTGCTCTTTTTGTCTTGTTTCATGGAGTTTAGCGGCTTCAGATAAGTAGAGGATGATATGCCTCATTACCACATGGCCTGTATCTAGTTTTGAATACAGGTGACAACTTAAAGCGACTCGCAACCAGATGGTGTATTAGCAAAAATAAAAGAAAATGCTCAAATAAAACCAAATGTGTAACATTATCGTGCATCTGGCATTAGAAAAATATGATCAGTCTAAAAACATTGTTAAGAAAAGTCTTCAAATCTTAATTTTTGAGATATTTTCCAACACTTTATAGGTTGCGTCGAAAGAGGCAATTTCGACGCAACAGAAATTGATCAGGGGCTCAGACCTGAGCCGAATTATGTACTCTCCATCACTACACACTGAAGTACTATAAATCGATCCCAAAGATATGAATAGCCCGGTGGTCGAGTGGGCTAAGGGGTTGACTTATTTTGCTTGTATGTCCCCGCATGCTGGGTCCCGGGTTCGAATCCCACAAGAGCTCAATAATTTTTTTTATTATTGAAATGCATTTTTTTAAACAGAATTTCTTAGCCTAGACTAATTCTTACCTGTTTATATAAGCGTTTGACATTAATGTATTTACAAATTACTATTTTTATGCCCCCAGAATCTACGATTCGGGGGCATATATTTTTTGTCATGTCTGTTGGTCTGTCCGTCCGTCCGTCTGTCTGTGCCAAAAACCTTAACCTTGGCTATAACTCTTGCATTTTTGTACCTGGACCTTTTATACCTGGCATGTGTCTTCCCTGTATCAAGACCTTTCCATACATACAAACCTTTTTGACCTTGTGACCTTGACATTTGACCTACTTTTGTAAAAATCTTTAAATGGCTATAACATTTGCACCAGTAGGCCCAGGGCTTTCATATTTTGTATGTATATTTCTTTTGTCAAGACCTTTCCAACCATACCAACATATTTGACCATGTGACCTTGACCTTGACCTTTGACATATTTAATCAAACTTTAACCAAAAACCTTAACCTTGGATATAACTTTTGCATTTTTAAACCTGGGCCTTTTATACTTGGCATGTGTATTCCTCATGGCAAGACCTTTCCAACCATATAAAACTTTTTGACCTTGTGACATTGACCTTGACATTTGACCTACTTTTGTAAAAATCTTTAAATGTCTATAACATTTCCACCAGTAGGCCCAGGGCTTTCATATTTTGTATGTATATTTCTTTTGTCAAGACATTTCCAACCATACCAACATCTTTGACCATGTGACCTTGACCTTTGACCTATTTAATCAAACTTTAACCAAAAACCTTAACCTTGGCTATAACTTTTGCATTTTTAAACCTGGGCCTTTTATACTTGGCATGTGTATTCCTCATGGCAAGACCTTTCCAACCATATAAAACTTTTTGACCTTGTGACCTTGACCTTGACCTCCTTTTGTAAAAATCTTTAAATGGCTATAACATTTGCACCAGTAATCCCAGGGCTTTCATATTTTGTATGCATATTTCTTTTGTCAAGACCTTTCCAACCATACCAACATCTTTGACCATGTGACCTTGACCTTGACCTTTGACCTATTTAATCAAACTTTAACCAAAAACCTTAACCTTGGCTATAACTTTTGCATTTTTAAACCTGAGCCTTTTATACTTGGCATGTGTATTCCTCATGGCAAGACCTTTCCAACCATATAAAACTTTTAGACCTTGTGATCTTGACCTTGACATTTGACCTACTTTTGTAAAACTCTTTAAATGGCTATATAATTTGCACCAGTTGGCCCAGGGCTTTCATATTTTGTATGCATATTTCTTGTGTTAAGACCTTTCCAACTATACCAATGTCTATGACCATGTGACCTTGACCTCGACCTTTGACCTATTTAATCAAACTTTAACCAAAAACCTTAACCTTTTGCATTTTCGCACCTGGGCCTTTTATACTTGGCAGGTGTCTTCCCTGTGGCGAGACCTTTCCAACCATACAAAACTTTTTGACATTGTGACCTTGACATTTGACCTACTTTTGTTAAAATCTTTAAATGGCTATAACATTTGCCCCAGTAGGCCTACGGCTTTCATATTTTGTTTATATATTTCTTGTGTCAAGACCTTTCCAACCATACCTACGCTTTTGCCCTTGTGCCCTTGACCTTTGACCGGCTTTTGTATAATTCTTTATATGCCTATAACATTCGAACCAGTAGGCCTAGAGCTTCCATACTTTGTATGTGCATGTACATTGTATGTTTCTTGTGTTAAGACTTGTTCAACCATGCCAATGTTTCATTTACCATGCGACCATGACTTTTGACCTACTTTTGCAAATAAGCATTACATTACAGAACATGATGCTGGCTGGGGGCTTTGTGTTTCACAAACACATTGCTTTTCATCTGATCTTCACCAAACTTTCTGAAAATGTTTGTTGACATAAAATGGAGACCAAGTTGGATAACCAGCGGCGCCAATTTATGCTAGGCTCTTTGGAGTAATGGCCCTTGAATTCCTCAAAATGGCGCTTTTATGGCGCTCCATGACAGTTTCTGCTCTCTAACTCCTACATTTTACATTTGATAGTCTGGAATCCCCTCCCTGTATCATCGGGAGCATTCGTGTGACTGGGACACACTCTTGTTAATGCTAAATCTGGTTGCGAGTCTCCTTAAAGCAGGTTGAAAGTAAAGCAGAATGCGCCTTAGGCGCATTCTGCTTTACTTTCAACCTGCTTTAAGCTACCATCTCTAGAGTATAGAAAATATATCTTATGATACAAGTTCATGATTGTATCAATTGGAATTAATTTCTTCAGTGGAGGAATAAATTATATGAGTTAAAAGGCGCTTCTATGGGGAAATGGGTTAAGCTGTGGACAATCTTGTAGAGCATAGTGAGGCTCAGGCTCAACTCAAATGCTTTGTTACCTTGAGGCGAGTAATGCATAATTATGTTTCTTCTAAAATTGCAGGTGTCGAGTTTGTTCAAAGCTATGGCTGGTTTTTACTGCTGGGAGTCATTGTCTGCCTGTACATCAAGAGCAAACTGTCTCCAAAATTACACAAGATGAAAGAAAGATATGAAGAGGAAAAGGAGAGCAAAAAATTTGGTATGTACATGTACACATTGTTAATTTACCTTTTTAGCTCACCTGAAAAAAGCTCAAGGTGAGAATTTGTTAATACTAATTACTTGAATGTCCGTCTTGCGTTGTCCGTAGTCAACAATTTAAGTGTTTACACTCTAGAGGCCACAACTTTTATCCAATCTTTTTCCAACTTGCTAAGGTTAAATATGGCCATAAGATCTCAGATGATTTGGATTATACAGAACAGAACAGATGTTTTATTTTGACTTAAGCATACAAGCTCATCATCATAACATATATACATAACATAAAACTGATGGTGCTAAAATTATGAGATACAAGGCATGTTTAACAGAAATATCAACATGGACCATGTATCCCGAGAGTGCTCATCATTAGCACAGGGCTTCTACTAGTTGACTAGAAAATTCTAAGATTTTCAATTTTTATCATATATATTTTTTTTTTTAAACGCGATAACTTAAAGCAGGCCGAAAGTAAAGCAGAATACGCCTTAAGGCGCATTCAGCTTCACCCTCAACCCGGTTTAAGCTACACTCTGCTAGTATAAAAATCCGAAGAATTTTGGAAAAATCTTGAAAATGGCAGCCCTGTTAGCAACATAAGAAAAGAAATTTTCATTCTCACATTTAACCCGAAGTCAGTGCAGCACCACCGCATCTGGGAGTAGCGTTACTCGAGGATAGGGCAGTATTGCACTGAATAGATTTAAAACTACACTAGTTAAACGCATTTAACACAATTAAGAAACTATTTGATATAGTAATGCACATCAACCAACAAATCACAAATATTTCACTAAGTTATTAAAATTTGACCTTGCTTATAAATTAAGATTTAGATAGATCTATATAAATCGTTAAACCCACAAACATAAACAACTTGACTTTTTTCCCCCACTACACAATCATCACGTCATCGTATACGTAGCAATGATGATGTACATAGATGACGCCATAAGCAACGTGGGGAAAAGTGTGTACTATTTTTATACACTTGTAACTTCTTCGTAAAATACTTGTGTCGTAATAACATTACGTCATAGCTACCTCATCAGAACACGTGATGGTAACTAACAACATTACACCATAGCGACACATATACTTATCAATAACAACAATATCTTTGCGGAGAGTACACTTGTTTAAATGCAAACAGTAAAGATTCCGATCAGAGGGCTCCTTAATGAACCATCTGATCAGGCCCTGTACTGCTTGTCATTATAATCGTTAAAATGGAATTGGCTTTTAAAATTATAGTTGAAACCGGAATAATAGGTCAGGAGTTATCTGCCTTTGATGTGTTGTAATTGCCATATGTAATTTTAACAGTATTTACACTCTAGCTACTACAGTTTTGTCTGGATTTTGAATATATGATGTATATAATTGTAAGTTCTTAAAGCAGTGAAATCATGTCTGCCTCCTATTGTTAAGCTTTTGTTTAGCAATTCTACTTGTAAAAAGCACCCACTTCTTGAAAGACAGATGACTTGCTTTAACCCATTACTCCATAAATACGCCTTTTTACGCCATTCATTTATTCATCCAATGAAGAAAATAGTTCCAATTTATACAGTCATAGATATGTACGGTGAAAATATTTTTTATATTTTAGAAGATGGCAGCTTAAAGCAGGTTGGAAGAAAAGCAGAATGCGCTTTAAGGCGCATTCTGCTTTACTTTCAACCTGCTTTAAGTGATCACCTATATTTAATACTAGAAATATGCTCTGGGGTAATGGGTTAAGAATGGCACATGAAATGCAGAAATTTCCAAAAGGATATTAGTTTTCTGGTGTAGTTTGGTCCTGCATTAAGCTACCACCGGCATTCAGTACTGTTTATTTGAGTTACAATCAAACACACAGCTGACAAAGTAACACTTTAAAAACTTAATTGCATGAAGAATATTTAGTGATACAGAGCTCTAGATAAGAGGAGTACAGTCAAACCTCTCTATTGCGACCTCTAAATTATGTTAATTATTAGGGTGTTTACGGTAGGTGACCGCTTAAAGCAAGGTGACAGTGAAACAGAAAGCTCCTTCAGGAGCTTTTGGTTTCATTGTCACCTTGCTTTAAGCTGTCACCTCTCTATTATACAATCAGTTAGCCTTTGATTTAGTGGTCGTAATAGCGAGTTTTTACTGTATTTCAAAACCTTAAATCTTTCTTTCTGTATTAGGCGCTATGGTGTGACTACTCATTAGAATCGTCTCTTCTAGATGACTCTAATGAGCAGTCACACAATATGATTTAGTGTTGAAATGGCTGAGAAAATGTTGGATATGTTCATTTTACCCGCCTCTTATCTGGAACCCTGGTGATATATATGATCTGTCATGAGCCGATGTTTAAGACAAGCTGATCTCAAACGAGTTTAGAATTGAAATGTTATTAAGCGAGCCTTGGCAAGCTGAATAACTTTTCTATTCTAGACGAGTTTGAGATCAACTTGTCTTAAACATCGACGAGTGATGGATTCTTTTTCTCACATAACCAACTATTATAAGCTATTGTTTCAAGCAATAGGCATTTTTTGGAACCCCGGTCATGACATCAAAACGCCTCTATAAACAGTGACATTATAGTGACGTCATCAAATTGATCTCACACATGTTAGAGACAAGGATATTCGTGATCGTTGTTCGCTATAGAAAACAAGGGTAGTTATGTGAGAAATTTGTGTTTTAGATTCCTCTGTAGCCCAGTCTAGGTTGGAAGCCATGGAAGCGTCACGAAGACGCCTGCAGGAACAACATGATATGCAGGCAGCCAAGCACGCAGAAAAATTGAAAGAGGTTGGTGATGATAACATTTAACCCCTTCACTGCCATGATATCATTAATTTTAAACATTTGTTGTCTGCTTTTATTTCTCTAATTCAAATATTAGGTATTTTGACCTTAAATAATATTGAAATCAGTGTCAAACAGTTTGGATCCTTATCAGACGCCACATTATGTGATAGTAATGGGTTAAATCAACCTTACTGGTATTCATATGTTTAATTTGATATACATGTATGGATCTCGCTTAAGTTGAACATACTCGTAATGAAATATGGGCATGTTCGAACTAACGAGAGTTTGAAGTATCGAGTTTTTAGCTCACCTGGCACTTTGAGCTTTTAGGATCGCTGAATGTCTGTCGTCCGTCCGTTCACAATTGTTCGTTAACACTCTAGCGGCTACAAATTTCATCCGATCTTCATGAAACTTCATGACAATGTTTGTCTTGATAAAATCTAGGTCAAGCTCGAATGTGGGTCATGTCCGGTCAAAAACTAGGTCACTAGGTCAAATCATAGAAAAACCTCGTTAACACTCTAGAGGCTACAAATCTCAATGGATCTTAATGAAACTTGATCAGAATGTTTGCCTTATTGATATCTAGGTCAAGTTCGAATGTGGGTCATGTCCGGTCAAAAACTAGGTCACTAGGTCAAATCATAGAAAAACTTTGTTAACACTCTAGAAGCTACAAATCTCAATGGATCTTAATGAAACTTATTCAGAATGTTTGCCTCATTGATATCTAGGTCAAGTTCGAATGTGGGTCATGTCCGGTCAAAAACTAGGTCACTAGGTCAAATCATAGAAAAACCTCGTTAACACTCTAGAGGCTACAAATCTCAATGGATCTGAATGAAACTTGGTCAGAATGTTTGCCTCATTGATATCCAGGTCAAGTTTGAATGTGGGTCATGTCCGGTTAAAAACTAGGTCACTAGGTCAAATCATAGAAAAACCTCGTTAACACTCTAGAGGCTACAAATCTCAATGGATCTTAATGAAACTTGGTCAGAATGTTTGCCTCATTGATATCCAGGTCAAGTTTGAATGTGGGTCATGTCCGGTTAAAAACTAGGTCACTAGGTCAAATCATAGAAAAACCTTGTTAACACTCTAGAAGCTACAACTCTCAATGGATCTTAATGAAACTTGGTCAGAATGTTTGCCTGATTGATATCTAGGTCAAGTTCGAATGTGGGTCATGTCCGGTCAAAAACTAGGTCACAAGGTCAAATCAAAGAAAAACCTCTTTAACACTCTAGAGGCTACAAATCTCAATGGATCTTAATGAAACTTGGTCAGAATGTTTGTCTTGATGAAATCTAGGTCAAGTTTGAATGTGGGTCATATCCGGTAAAAAACTAGGTCACTAGGTCAAATCATAGAAAAATCTTGTTTACACTCTAAAGGTTGATTGGGTGTCATGTCCAGTCATAATCTAGGTCACTATAGGTCAAGTTTGCCATGGTGTACCAGGTGAGCGATTTAGGGCCATAGTGGCCCTTGTTACTGTATTTAGTAAATTTACAGGTACAGTGCATAAAACTTGCTGTAACCTGGTGTATTTCTTGTTGGGGAGCATCGTTGGATTCCATGATTTCTAACTATATTCTTGTGATTTGATATGTTATATAGAAAGAGGAGGAAAGACGTCAACAGAAGATCGAGGACTGGGATGGACACCAGCAGGGAAAAGGTTACAGATCAAAGTTTAAACCTGTAAGTACTCACATGTTCACATACAGTCAAACTCACTTAACTCTAACTATCCGATAGTTTGACACATGAACTGCATTGTTTCATGCTTGGTTAGGTCGAACATACCCATATTTCAAAGTTAAAACGTGGCTAAGCCACCTTTTAACTTTGAAATACGGTTATGTTCGTCTTAACCAAGTTCGAGATATCGAAGTTCGATTGTACTAGAATACACACGCCCTGGTGCATATAGTTACACCTATTTTGTCTGATTTCAAATGATTTCATATGAAAAACAGATCAACATAGCTGCAGATGTACCTTTTATATTACTCCAGAGATACATATTTTTACATATTTTAACACATTTTATATATTTCTCCACTGAAGAAAATAGTTTGATTTTAAAGTCATGAATATGTATCTATACTTTGTATATTCTAGCAGATGGAATCTTAAAGTAGGCTGAATGTAAAACAGAAAGCACCTTAACCCATTAACCCATAGCCTGTTTGCAGTTTAAAAGACAGGTGACCACTTAAAGCAGGCTGAAAGTAAAGCAAACTGTGCCTCAAGGCACATTCTGCTTTTCTTTCAGCCTACTTTAAGCTATGATCTGCTAGAATATAGAATATATTTCTTATGATACATATTCATGACTGTATAAATTGGAACCATTTTCTTTTTGTGGATGAAAAATTAAAGGTGTAAAAAGGCATATTTATGGGGTAATGGGTTAAGGTACATTCTGCTTTTCCATCACACAGGAAGGACTCCCCTAATGGTTTGGGTTCTGGTTGCATGATTTATCCTGCAGTTATGCCCCTTTACATTATATAAATATTAGATGGCAGTTTGCATGACATTCAAATTGTCAACCCTCGAAAACAAAAATGTCACCCGAGGCGTAGCCGAGGGTGACATTCTTGTTTTCGAGGGTTGACAATTTGAATGTCGCACAAACTGACATCTAATATTTATTTTATTACACCGAGCTTATCAACTCTGGCTTTGGAATCGTCTAACTCGTATTTTATAAAATGTGTTGTGAATACCAATTTAGCGCGGACATGTACTTAACGTGGGAAATGATGTCGCCGGGTACATTGTTTATAATAATTATTATATTACAAGAAAGAAAGAAGAACACTATGACAAGAAGATTGAGGACACAGCGTCGTTTCATCGTCTAGTAGCAAATATCCTCTGCCGAAATGATGGCAAATCGTTTATCAAGTTGGATTCTTGTAAGAAATTCGACAAAGGAAGCACATTGTAAAGAAAATGCCAAAAGTTGATTAGCAGTTACCACTCTTTAAAGCATTCTTTTATGTTACCATAGCGAAAATCATATCATAGTTGACAGTACCTTAAAGAGTGGAGAAAAAAAATACTATCACTTAGAGTGACGTCACAAAAAGAATATCATAAAGAGTGACAGTATATTTTGGATAGATGTAAAAGACATGCAAAATGTTAAGTTTAGGTCTATGGGAAAATAACATTGTAACTCAAAGCAATATGTAATAAACACATTTGTTATGCCCTGCAACCATTTAGTCGGTGTATACTCCCCCCTGTTCATTAATCTACCTGACCATCCGATATGAAACTATAGTAGTCTAGTAGTCCTATAGTTATCAGCTGGAAACAACATTTTTCAATTATCACACCTCCCTTTGAGTTACAATGTTAATTTCCCATAGACCAAAGTTAAACATTTTGCATGTCTTTTACATCTATCAAAAAATAGAATGTCACTCTATATGATATTATTTTCTCTAATCTTAAAAATACTGTCACTCTATATGATATTATTTTCTCTATTCTTGAGTTGAGTTGATATAAACAATGTAACGTTGTTTCGCGCGTTACGTGCATGGCGGCTCTAAATTGATATTCACAACATATTTTATAAAATACGAACGAGACTATTCCACAGCCAAGGTTGATAAGCTCGGTACATAATAAAATAAATATTAGATAGCAGTTTGAGGGATATTCAAATTGTCAATCCTCGAAAACAAGAATGTCATTTTCGGCTTCGCCTCAGGTGACATTCTGTTTCTCAGGTTGACAATTTCAATGTCACGCAAACTGCCATCTAATATTTATATAATGCCGGTATTCAGTGCCAGTAAAATATACAATTTTGCGTTTTCTGCATTTTGCTGAGAAATGTGTTAAAGAATTAAGTACCAAATATCATAGTTTTACCTATTTGTTATTGATGGGCTTTTGTTAGTATTGTTCAGGGGTGGGTTGATGGGGTCCAGACCATGTTGCAATCCAGGTCCAATGCTCTTGAAAATACAGATAATGACAGGGGACATGTGTTACATACAATACTTACTGTTGCTTATTTCTTTTTCAGAAAGAGGAAACAGCATCTGCAAGCAAACCAAAGCCCAAGCCACTCAGATCTCAAGGTATGCTTACAGTATAGTATTATATATATACCCCATGTATACTACAGTGGTAGAGGCTCAAGGTGAGCTATCCTTTTGGCATCATCAAACCCTATTATGTGACTTCTTATAGGAATTTGTTACTAAGAGGATTTTACTTAAAGCCAGAATGTTGCTCTCAAATTACCAAAATTGAGCATTTTTCTAACATAAAATTTATGGCATTGTTACATTGAAAGAAATAATATGTGGTGCATTTTGAAGCAGTATTGCTTATAAACCCGTGAAATTTGAGGAAACAAGTTGAGTTTTAAATCCAGTTTGTTTATATTTACATAACGACGGAAGTTTACGCCTTTACGGAGATGACTTCATAGTTATTATGTAAACAAATCTCTTATTTTGCTAGCCCTATCGATAAGAAATCAACACATTTATGTATGGTTCTTAATGAAATGGAAGTATATGTCAGGCAAGTTACAGCCAATTCTCTTAGTTTCAATACATAGAAAATGAATGCATATAAGACATTTCGTGTTTTTAACATAATTTTGGGCAGTATTCTGTCTTTAACCCTTTACCCCATAGCCTGTCTCTAGTTTTGAAAATAGGCGACTACTTAAAAGCAGTTTGAATGTAAAGTAGAATGTGCATAAATTAAAGGCACATTCTGCTTTACTTTCAGTCTGCTTTAAGCTACCACCTGCTAAAATTAAGAAAATACTCCCTATGAAACATATTTATAACTGTATAAACTGGAACTATTTTCTTCAGTGGAGAAATAAACTGAATGCGCTAAAAGGCACTTCTATTAGAAAAATGGTTAATTGTCACACCATAGCCTTTGGTGTAGACTAGACATAAGGAAGACTATGCAAGATACAGTGGAGAAGAAGTTATTCTTTCTCATTTAAATGCATACATAACACAAACGCATAAAAATAGAATATAGAAAATGACAACTTGTTACCAATACTTTTGTTTTTAAATTTGAGTGGCAAAGAGTTTGGAGCCTGATCAGGCACCGGGCTACCTGGCATCTGATTTGGCGTCAAACTGTTTGTACTGGAAATAACAGCTTTAGAGTAAATGCATTTATTTGGAAAGAATAACGTCTTCTCACATAACTACCCCTGTTTTCTATAGCGAACAACGATGACGAATATCCTTATCTCCAACATGTGTAAGAACACTTTGATGACATCACTATAACGTCACTATTTATGACTTCGTTTTGACCTCACTGGGGTTCCAAAAAATGCAAGTTGCTTTAAAAATCATTGGTAATGTGAGAAAAAGAATCTGTCACTTGTCAATGTTTAAGACAAGTTGATCTCAAACTCGTCTAGAATAGAAAAATTATTAAGCTCGTCAAGGCTTGCTTAATAACATTTCAATTCTAGACTCGTTTGAGACCGGGCTTGTCTTAAACATCGACAAGTGACAGATCCTATATTTCTCTACAGTACCATTTCAGGAAATGCATAGTTACTCAATTTTTGTGTCCCTTTCAGATTATAATCCCTTGGCAGGAGACGGTGGTTCATGTTCTTGGAGACCTGCCCAGCGACGTGGTGGTGGTGGATGAGGTTAATTTAAGTGTGTTCCAGAAGTCACATGACTGTCACATGATAATCATGTGACTTGACAAAAGCCAGCCTGTTACTATATCTAGACTTGTGTAATAGTCAAGTTTGAGTTAAGCTACCATTCGATAGAAGACCATTCAATAGTCTTTAAGACAGGTGGTAGCTTGATAAAAAGTGAAAGTAATACTGAAAGCTCCTATAGGAGTTTGGTGCATTTCTTTTGTTATTGATTAAGCAACTATCTGTTTTAACCCATTACCCCATAAATACACCTCTTTACGCCTTAAATTTGTTCCTCCACTGAAGAAAATAGTTCCAATTTATACCTTCATAAATATATACCATAAGAAATATTTTCTATATCCTATAAGATGGTAGCTTAGAGCAGGCAGAAAGTAAAGCAGAATGCGCCTTAGGCGCATTCTGCTTTACTTTCAACCTGCTTTAAGTGGTCAACTATTTTCAATACTAGAAAAAGGCTATGGGGTAATGGGTTAAGAGATGTCAATGTTTCTTCTCTGAATGGCCTGTAGACACAAGTTTGTAGTTTTAATTGTTGTCAGTATTTAGAGTATGAGCTTTATGCTTGCCTGTCATGTTGTCGTGGCGCCGCATGACCAATTTATGTATCATGGAGCGTAAAACGCAACTTAGTCAATCATTGTGTTGTAAGTTGATGCAAACTGTCTTTAAGTTAAACTCTTTGAATGAGTCTTCATTGTAAATGCAGAACTTCACAGTTTTAAGGTGGTGGTTTCCTTCCAAATTTGTTTTTTTGTAGTTTCACAGTGGTTAATCTCTTCATTCTTAGTGATCAGTACGGGGTAAACACAGAATATGTGGACCCAGGGTCTGCACTGTTTGTTGTCAGTTAAACCATTACCCCATAGCTTGTTCTAATTTTGTAGATGGGTGACCATTTAAAGCAGGTTGAAAGTAAATCAGAATGTGCCTAAAGACACATTCTGCTTTACTTTCAACCTGCTTTAAGCCTCAGCCTGTTAGGATATGTGAAATATTTCTAATTGTGCATTTTCTTGACTGTATAAAGTGGAATTATTTACTGTATTAGACGAATAAATAAAAAGCATAAAAATGTGTATTTATGGAGTAATGGGTTAAACCTTGGTTTAACAGTCACTCAAAGAAGGGGTTGAGTTAAACACAGGTGGAAACATAAAATGGAATGAAAATAAAACAAAAAGCTCTTGTGGGAGTTACCTGCTTTACTTTCATCCTGCTTCTGCAGCTGTCTCCTTAACTCTTTACCCTATAGCCTTTTTCTAGCATTGAAAATAGGCGACCACTTAAAGTAGGTTGAAAGTAAAGCAGAATGCACGTTGAGGAGCATTCTGCTTTACTTTCAGCCTGCCTTAAGCTACCATCTACTAGAATATTAAGAATATTTCTTATGATACATATTTATGACTGTATAACTATTTTTTCAGTGGAGGAATAAATTAAATGCGTAAAACTGTTTATCTATGGAGTTAAGGGTTAAAAACTGGAAGCAGTTCTCTTTTTAACCCATTACCCATTGCATGTTTCTAATTTTGAACACAGGCGACCACTTAATACAGGTTGAAAGTAAAGCAGAATGTGCCTTAAGGCACATTCTGCTTTACTTTCAGCCTGCTTTAAGCTACCATCTGCTAGCATATAGAAAATATTTCTTATGATACATATTCATGATTGATGGTATAATATGGAACTATTTTCTTCAGTGGAAGAATAAATTAAAGGCGTAAAAATGCATATTTATGGGGTAATGGGTTAAGTGATCTTACTGAAGTTCTACAAATTTTAGTTTTGGATGCATAGGGTAAATTGTGTACATGTTTATATGTTTTGTTCTTGTGTTACTTGGATGTATTTACTGACAGGCTGGACTTGGAACACATTTATAAATAGAGTTGGTCATCTAGTGGATAATTCTTTGTACTTTCAGGAAGTAAACTGGGTTGATAATCACTGAAATTATAACGTGTTAGGAAGGTATGGTCTGCATCAAGCATCTGTAAAATCACTCATCACTTGTTAAAAGTGAATTCATTTAACCCATTACCCCATAAATACGTCTTGTTACCCCATGAATTTATTACTTGACTAAAGAAAATACAATGTCATGAAGATCAAATTTATAGTCATAAGAACGTATCATAAGAAAATAATTCTATATCCCAGCAGATGATGGCTTAAAACAGGCTGAAAGTAAAGCAGAATGTGCCTTAAGGCACATTCTGCTTTACTTTCAACCTGCTTTAAGTGATCACTTCTCTCTAAAATTAGAAACAGGCTATGGGGTAATGGGTTAAATTATCATCAGTTAAAAAACCTGTAGTTGTAGTGTATTTTCCATTGACTCAGTTTATTTCCTGTTGCAGATACATGCATTACTAGCTACAGACCTTGTATTGAAAATACTGGTTCATAGAGTCTGATAGACTTAGTTCAGGCATCAAGGTTATAAAGATTTGAGTTGAGTTTGAGATCGTTCTCAAGCCTTTGATTGGTCAGATTTGAGTTTTTGCTTAGCTTTGCAAAAGCTCAAATCTGACCAATAAAATGCTTGAGAACGATCTCAGACTCAACTCAAAAGCTTTAAAACCTTTGACACTGATATTTTTACAGTACTAGTGTATTATGCAAGTTTTGGATGATGTCTATCATACACGAAAATTGACATGCGTTTTTAATCAATTACATGTATGTAGCTATTTTTGTAAGTCATTTGTTGTACAGTATGAGTTGTAAATGAAGTCCTACCAAAAAAGGGAGAAGACTCCCATTGGTTAGACTGATTCTGCATGATGACTTATCTCCCCAAACTAATGTGATATTTTGAATGTATCGTCATCTTTTATTATTAAAACAATGTCCCATATTCTATGGCAAATTAAAACAAATGAGAATAAATGAGGTGTTTGTGCTGTGTATCAACCAGTGATTTAAATAATTTATAGCGATTTTATTCCACTATCCATTCCCCTAGACTTTTAGGTGTTGACAGAATGTTTTATGTGCTGTAGTGTAGGGGTAATAGGTAGCACCTTTCAACTGATATTAGCCATGATGAAACCGATATGAGTTAACGCCATGAAAACCATTAGCAAATTGAGTACAATTTCAATTGGGTCCTTTTGTAGATTTTGTGTTGTGTGATGCTTTCCTATTATTCACAATTGGCTATTTTAACCCTTAACCTCATAGCCTACTTCTAGTTTTAAAGATAGGTAAGCACTTAAAGCAGGTTGAAAGTAAAGCAGAATGTGCCATTGGGCACATTCTGCTTTACTTTCTGCCTGCTTTAAGTGCTCACCTATCTTTAAGTTAACATTTTCTAGGATATAGAAAATATTTCTTCTGATTTATAATTATGAAGGTATAATTTGGAACTATTTTCTTCAGTGGAGGAATAAATTAAAAGCGTAAAAGGTGTATTTATAGGGTAATGGGTTGAGCAGGATGTAAGTAGAACATCTTATTACTGGTATGGACATAGTGCTTACTATTACTTTCATTATGCTTTATCCTTCCTTTAACTGGATAATTCTAATTTTCAATTTAGTCTAGTCCATTTTGACTTTTTGGGGTTGATTTTTAGCTCACCTGAGCTAGCTCAGGGTGAGCTTTTGCAATCCTTGAATGTCCGTCGTCCGTCGTGCGGCGTCAACAATTTTAGTGTTTACACTCTAGAGGCCACAATATTTATCCAATCTTTCTCAAACTTGCTCAGATGGTATATTGCCATAAGAGTTCGGATGAGTTCGATTATGGCTGAAATCGGACAATTAGGTCATGAGTTATCAACCTTTGAATTGCTGAATATGCCATATTTATCAGTGTTTACACTCTAGAGGCCACAATATTTACCCAATCTTTCTCAACTTGCCAAGATTGTATATCACCATAAGAGTTCGGATGAGTTCGATTTTGGTTGAAATCGGACAAATAGATCAAGAGTTATCAACCTTTGAATTGCTGAAAATGCTATATTTATCAGTGTTTACTCTCTAGAGGCCACAATATTTACCCAATCTTTCTAAAACTTGCCCAGATTGTATATCACCATAAGAGTTCGAATGAGTTCGATTTTGATTGAAATCGGACAAATAGATCAAGAGTTATCTACCTTTGAACTGCTGAAAATGCCATATTTAATGGTGTTTACATTCTAGAGTTAAACAATTTTTATCCAATATATCTCAAACTTGCTCAGATTGTATATGACTATAAGGGTTCAGATGAGTTTGATTATGGTTGAAATCAGACTAATAGGTCGAGAGTTATCTACCTTTGAATTGCTGAAAATGCCATATTTAAGGGGTTTTACACTCTAGAGGCCACACATTTTATCCAATCTTTCTCAAACTTACTCAGATTGTATATTACCATAAGACTTCAGATTAGTTCAATTATAGTTGTAATTGGACCAATAGGTCAAGAGTTATCTACCTTTGAATTGCTGAATATGCCATATTTAACAGTGTTTACACTCTAGAGGCCACAATATTTATCCAAGCTCTCTCAAACTTGCCCAGATTGTATATGACCATAAGAGTTAGAAAAAGGGTAATTATGGTTGAAATCGGAAAAATAGATCAAGAGTTATCTACCTTTGAATTGCTGAAAATGGCATATTTTACAGTGTTTACACTCTTGCAACTACAGTTTTCAATGGATTTTCATTATACTTGTACACAAAGTATATAGCTATACGTTCTCGAAGGAGTGCAATTATTGTTGAAAAGTAATCATTGTGGCAATAGTTACCTGCCCTTGATATACTTTGAAATGCTAGAAAAAGGCTTCATTTCAGTATTGTTTAGGCTTTAGTTATCTGCTTTGATGTAGGTCGACAAACTTGAATGGATTTAGAATAAAAAGGGTGAAATTCAAAGGTAAAGCTATCAGGCTTCATTACAAATGGTGAGCGATATCAGGGCCTTCAGGCCCTCTTGTTACAATATATGTCAAAAATGACAAACAGTGTAGACCCTGATCAGAGGACTCCTTCAGGAGCCCTCTGATCAGAGTATACACTCTTTGCATAGGACAAGTGTAACCCTAACATGTAAGCTGTTTGTAAATGAGGCATATATGCATGACCAGGGTTTTAAAGTTAACCCTTTCACTGCCAAATATATTTTCCAGGATGTGGGGACAGTATCCTTTAACCAGGGTTCCAGATAAGAGGGGGTAAACTGAACGAATCCAACATTTTATCTCTTATTTCAGCACCAAATCCTGTGGTGTAACTACTCATTAGAATCGTCTCAAAGAGACGATTCTAATGAGTAGTAACACCATAGGATTTAATGCAGAAATAATGATTAAAGTTGTTGAAATATTCCCCTTATCTGGAGCTCTGTATAATAACTCATTTACCAGGACAAAAGAGGCATGAAACCCTATTTCTATGAGAAACGGGTGAAAAATATGTAGGAGGGTAAGTTTAATCCTTTCGTTGCTAGGTGTGACGTCATCGATAGGTCGGCGCGGATCGAAGTGGTCGATAATTTTAATCAGAAATGTTTAAACTTTTATTCTGAAATAATGTTGACTTTGTTGAAGAATTTCAAATTTGTCTGAAAATTAAGGCCAAAATCGGCCCAAAACGTACCTAGCCCACGTTTATTAATTCATTCACCCCTACAACTTTTAATGGGCAATTCCAGTCTCAAAATAAGTCTTTTTGAGTCCATTTTTGACTATTTAAGGTTGATTTTTACAATATATTTCAAAATGACAAACAGTGTAGACCCTGATCAGAGGGCTCCTTAAGGAGCCCTCTGATCAGGGTCTACACTGTTTGCATGGGACAAGTGAAAATCCTCACGGATTCACTGTTTGTAAATGACGAGTCAACTCGTAACTAGGGTTGAATGTGTTAAAGTAACGTAGATCTATATTTATCAGGTTTCCTATCAAAGATAATGTACTAGGGTCAACACTGTTTGAAAATGAAAGTATTACAGTTCAGAAGACGTTATATAAGTTGACTTTGCAAACAGTTTGGATCCAGATCAGTAGGCCGCCTTACGCGGCGTCTGATCAGGGTCCAAAATGTTTGACACTCGTATCGATAGTTCTTGAAGTTAAAATACCTTTAATCATACTTTGAAACGTTCTTGCAGATAACAATATTGAAGCAGACGACAATATAGCGGTGAAGGGAAATAAACATCACGATTAATTTGTCGCCTAACGGGTTGATACTGTGGTCTGTACTACGTGTAATGGTCCAAAGCTAGATTTAAGGCACATTTTAGAAATGAACTGTATTTTTTAGCGATTAATGGTAAATTTGCTGATCATTTTCTGTCGTTTATTTCGCGTAAACGCCGAAAAATCCAGATCATTTCTTAATATTTACATTACATTTGCTGTAATTTCTAATATTAAGTGAACATTTAATTAGTATGCATGTATGTTAAATCCGTATTAGAGGTTGTTAACACGAATAATGTGTACCCTGAAAGGAACAGTCATAACTGCATTATTCAGGCAACGCAACAAAATGATTCGTGGAGAGCACATCCATAAGCCCCGCCTCCTCTGCGCAAGATATCCACAAGTCCCGCCCCTAGATACACTGCGCCTATACGAATTAAACGTCACTTTGTTCAGTGGAGTTGAATGGGACGAGTGTAAATGTATTGAAATGGTTGTCAAACACATGTGTATAACCCTTTACCCAATAATCCGTTTATAACATTAAATACAGGTGATCACTTAAAGCAGGTTGCAAGTAAAGCAGAATGTGCCTTAAGGCACATTCTGCTTTACTTGCAGCCTGCTTTAAACTACTATCTGCTAGGCTATATTAAGATATTTGTTATTGTAATTGTTCATGAGGTTATACATTGGAACTATTTTCTTTAGCGGATGAATAAATTAAACACGCTAAAAGTCGCTTATATGGGGGAAAGGGTTAATCAGGATCCAAACTGTTTGCATTGTCAGCGACATGTAGTCGCCCGTGAGGACGGAATGTGTTTTCACAAGGAAACGGTGTACTCTTTTCATAACCATAATATACAGTGGAGAAAATGTTATTCTTTCCCGTTTAAACGCAAACGAAACGCAAACATAAAGCACTAAAACGTGGAAAAGTACAACTTTTGGACACTTCTGATAATTCATGTTTATCTTGGGGGCAAACAGTTTGGAGCCTGATCAAACGCCGGGTTACCCGGCGTCTGATCTGGCTCCAAACTGTTTGCTATGGAAATAATAGTTTCAGTGTAAACGCGTTTATTGGGAAAGAATAACGTTTTCTCCATTGTATAACCGTAAAATCCGTTTCAGGATTTTCTGTCTGCATATTTCCCCCTAATTTAGATATACGGCATTTTGATTGAAAGAAGCACCAATCCATATGCCAAATACATGTAGCTTTGACCCTGACGGGCGTCCATATTCTGTACAAATATTGTCTGTGTCGAACTATTTGTTTTAATTATTGAAATACATTTACTATTTTCTGTTTACTTTGGCTCACATGTTTATTATTGTTATGTGAGCTACAGTGGGGAAAACGCTATTCTTTCCCGTTTAAACGCCAACGAAAGGCAAATGCATCGCAATGAAACTTAAAAATGACAACTTTTCGACAAGTCTGGCTATTCATGTTAATCTGAATGGCATACAGTTTGGAGCCTGATCAGACGCCGGGTTACCCGGCGTCTGATCTGGCTCCAAACTGTTTGCAAAGGAAATAATAGTTTTCGCGTAAACGCGTTTATTGGAAAAGAATAACGCGGGGTGGCATTACAGTGTGTCCACTTTAATGCCACCCCATTTTGTCCGTCATTTGGCGCCTGTCATGCATGAAGTTTTATATTTTATACAACTCAAATTCTACTGAAATAATTTTGATAAAAAATGACCAGGGCATGGTGTGGAATAATGGTTGTAACTCTCGAGCAGGTTCGATATCCAATATGACTGCCATGGTGGCCTTGTTAAAAATCTATAGTCGGAATGTAAAATGCATTTACCAGAATTTTCAGTTGGACCTCGATCTCGCTTAACCCTTTCATGGTCAACTTATTCGGGAGATTTTTACCCCTTCACCGCTTGATTGCCGTCTGCTTTATTATTGTTGTCTGTAAGACACGTTTCAAAGTTAGATTTAAGCTTGTATGACTTAATAAATATCGATAAGAGTGTCACACAGTTTGGGTCCTAATCAGATCAGGACCCAAACTGTTTGCAAACGTGCTTTCAAGCGTCATTGAGAGTGAATGGGTTAAACCCATTATCCCATAAATACGCCTTTTCACGGCTTTTATGTATCCCTCCACTAAATAAAATCGTTCTAATTTAAACAGTCATGGATATGTATCATGAGAAATATTCACTATAATCTAGCAGATGGTACCTAAAAGCATGTTGAAAATAAAGCAGAATGCGCCTTAAGGAGCATTTTGCTTAAATTTTCACCTGCTTTAAGTGGTCACTTCTCTTTACACATAGAAAAGGCTAGTGGTAAATGGGTTAAATCGAACATACCCATATTTTCAATTTTAAAATGGGGATAAGCCACGTTTTAACTTTGAAATATGGGTATGTGCGACTCAAGTGAGCTCGAAATAATGAAATAAAAGAAAATAGAAACATGTATAGAAACTACAGAGAAACGGGTTAATTAGACGAACCCTTTACTCATGGCCTGTTTCTAGTATTGACTATATATAGGTGACAACATTAAGCAGGTTAAAAATAAAGTGAAATAATAATTAATATAGAGGCGTTAAAAGGCATACTTATGGGGTAATGGGTTAAGCGAGTTGGAGATATTGAGATTCAAATGTACACATAAAAACTTGAATTTGAAAACTTCACCATAACTGTTTTTAATTAGACACGACTGTAGCAAGATTGAGCTTTATTTTTCCAATCGTGACGACTGATATTTACAAAAAACAACAACAACAACAACAGTTTAGTTTCGATCCGGACCAGCCTTCATTTGATACGGCATCTGATCAGATAGGAAACTGTTTGGTCACTTTCACTGCCATTGGCACAAAAAGGCAACTTTGCCAACAATTTGTATCATGATCAGACTTTGCAAACAGTTTGGACCCTGGTCAGACACCGCGTATCGCGGCGTCTGATCAGGATCCAAACTTTTTGACACTCGTATCGACATTTCTTCAGTCAAAACAGCCCTAGTAAATGTAATCATCACATGAACACTGTTTGTAAATGACGAGTATACTCGTCGCTAGGGTTGAATGTGTTAAGAAAAAATATACAGACAAAAATTCAACAGCATAACAACATTAATGTAGCAGTTCATACTTCTATGTTAGAGTGTATTTAATGTGTTTAATAATAATAATAATAATAATAATAACGACTTTATTTCAAGACATGTGGATTACATATTTGGCATTGATCAAACAAACAATATGGTCCACAAACAAAATTAATATATATACAACACGAATCATGTGAGAAGGGAACAAAATTACAAATCAGTATTTTTAAACCTTTGCAAACAGTGTAGACCCAGAAAAGACAGTTCCTCTAAGAGCTCAAATGTAACAGTTGATATTTCCAACTTTGTCTCTTCGAGACGAAAAGGGCGATATCTTTGACATTAACAAACAGCTTTGATCTAGATCAGATGCCGTATTACTCTATGATTAGAGTACAAACTGTTTAGTTTTTTTTATCAACATCTCGTCTGTTAAAGTTACTGGCATAAATTTACATTTGAAAATATAGTGCAGACGACAATTATGTAGACAGTAAATGACGATAATCACCAAATGGGAAGTTTGGATCCTGATGAGATGTCTAGTAAGATCGTGGGTCTCATCAGGACCCATATCTCTTGACACTCATATCGATATTTTATCATCAGTTAATAAGTCCATAAATTTCAAACCGAGAAATGAAAACAGATGAGAATTGTATTATCCCGTTAATGATCAAACTTATCGTGTGGTTTTTACCCCTTCACCGCCATATTGCCATCTGCTTCAATATTGTTTTCTGCAATATCGTTTCAAAGTTAGATTTAAGGCAGTATAACTGACGTAATTTCAAAACTGTTTGCAAATGCGCTTTATGACGTCACTGGGAGTGAACGGGTAAAGCAGACGACAATATGGAAGTGAATGGGTTAATCGGTTCCTGGCGCCCTGGAGGAATCGAGCATTAGGGACACTCTTATACATTCATATGTGACATATTAGTACAAACTGGATTAATCCATAATCAATGAACCCCCGTGCCTGAAGTGACTGAGCATTTATTTATTAAAAAAACTCTAAATTCAGGTTGTTATGGCAACTAGTAGAAAAACAGGGATGCATGCTCGACATGAAAATAACTGATAAAATTGGTTCATAATTGATCAAGCACTAGGGTATTTAAGCTGTTTGGTTTCATTAGCTCTTTCACTGCCACATTCCCGTCTGCCTAAAAGTGTTGTTTATATTCTCTTTCTAAATTAAGATATTTTGCTCCTTGTAGTACATGAACAATTGACACGAGTGTCGAGCTAGTGGGGTCGCGATCAGACGCCGAGTTACGTGGTCTCTGATCCAGATCCAAACTGTTTGCAAGGAAAGTGAATTGGCCATTCGCTGTGTATAGAAGTGAAGAGCTGCAATGATAGGGAGGCATTCCCGATTGTAGAGAACTAAAACATGGAGAAGTTACAATAAAATTCCCGTTTACCTTTATTATTTCCCCATCTTGAAACAGCCAATTCCAGACATTTACAACTTCCTAAACGAAGATCGATTTGAATGTACAATGTATAAAAAACTTTTGCGATGACTTGGAAATTAAGACGAACTTAACTAAATGACCCACCTAGATGATGGCGGTATTCTTCAGTTAAAATAATATAAATAATGCCACTAACGTTTCGTGTTTCGTCGAAATGAAGCGGCACACTGTTTGTTCTCATCTTCCACAAATTCTTATTTTTCGGTTTCATTACCTACTTCCAAATTAATCGTGAGATTTTTACCCCTTCCCCGTTTAATTGTCGTCTGTTTCAATATTGTTGTCTGAAATATCGTTTCAAAGTTAAATTTAACGCAGCATGACTGAAGAATTTTCAAAAAGAAGTCAAACAGTTTGGGTCCTGATCAGACGCCGCGCCTTATTTCAAGCTCGGATTAGGTTAACTCTTTCCTCCCTGAAACTTTAAATGGACAATTCCAGTTTCCATTTTAGTCTAAACCATTTCTGACTTTTAAGGGTTGTTTTTGTCAATGTTTGGCATTGTGACAAACAGTGAAGACCCTGATCAGAGGGCTCCTTTCGGAGCCCTCTGATCAGGGTCTTTACTGTTTGCGTAGGACAAGTGTACTATTCACATGTACACTGTTTGAAAAGCACGCCTATATGCGGGACTATGGTTCAAAGAGTTAACATATCCGTGTTTCAAAGTTAAAACGCGGCATAGCCGCGTTTTAACTTTAATTACGGATATGTTCGACTTAACGGAGTTAGAGATATCGAAGTTCGACTGTAGTTAAATATAATAATAAAATTAGACTATAAGTTCTCGAATGAATTCATATATTGGAGAAATTGCTCTATTTGGTCAATAGTTATCTGCCCTTGATGTATTGAAAATGTTGTATTTGAAGAGTTTTTTACACTCTAGCAACTAGTTTTGTATGGATTTTGATTATACATGTACTTGCACGAAGTGAATAGAATGAATAGAAATAGATCTAAAATCTCTAAAAGAAGAACCATTACTGTTGAAATCGGATTGTTGAGTCAAACGTTAGTTGCGTTTGATGTAGATATTACTCGGATATGTTAATATAATGGAAAGGTTCGATAATAATATTGTTTACGCTTTAGTGTCAACAGAATGGATTTTGACACTCTGAAACGATATTGCAGACAACAATATTGAGGCAAACAACAGTATGGCGATGAAGGGCAGTAAAAATCTCACGATAAACTTGTCAATGAAAGGGTAAATATCACATTAGACACGCGGCCATTAGAGTATTATTGCGACCGTTTAATAAAAAATATTTAATAACCTTTCATTCTGTCTTGCTCCCCTCACCTCCCACAAAGTTTACATTTGTTCCGTAATTGACATTATATGATTACACCAAATTTGTTTGATTTTTGAATATTGTTTACAGTAAAACCTCTCTACAATGACCACTAAAGTGTGAAAATGTATTAGGTGTTTTCGACAGATGACTGCTTAAAGCATGGTGACAGTAAAACAGAAAGCTCCTTGAGGAGCTTTCTGTTTTACTGTCACATTACTTTAAGCTGTCACCTGTCATTTATACAACCAATCACCTAAATTCTAAATTGACGAAATAAAAGCAGACGACGTCACAGCACTGCAGCCGATAAGTTTTTTGCGCGTGAAACTGGTTTAAGCGTACTAAAGGTTACACACTGTTTCATAAGCGTTGACTTCCTTGATCCATTCAATATCATGTTTAAGCCTTTATACTATATATAGGGCTGTACTAAGTTCGTTAAAGCAGAAATACAGGATGAAAGTAAAGCATTAAAATTAATTAGATTCTATCCAATAGTGCAAAAGTTCACTATTCCTCATAATCTGACTATAAGCTCACAGGGTGTATATAACCTATCCTTTATTGCGTTCATTTTGTTAAACAAGTTGATGAATTAATCCCTTCACTGCCTTACCCCGAGAACATTTTTTATTTGCAAAGTGTTTGGATCCTGATCAGACGCCGCGTACGCGGCGTCTGATCAGGATCCAAACTCTTTGATACTCATTTCATTATTTCTAATGTCACACTACCGAACGGTCGAATTTGAGAAACAAAAGCAGACGACAGTTGTTAAAAGCAGATGATGTCATGGCAACGAAGGGTTTAATTCTTTCCTGCAAGCTGTTTGCAAATGCAAGTGTATTTGACATTGGTTTATTATATAGTGAGTGGGCAAACTAGAGACAAAATGAATAGCCGTTTGATACTGATGATTATGCATAATCATTTATTATACCTATCGATGATTTACAGAGATTTATCAGTTAGATGACGTCACGTCACAATAATGTTTGTGACGTCGCGCGTAAACAATTAAGTGTGTGTTTTTTTCTGTAAAAACGTCATTAATTTTTTTTATAATAAATAGGCCTAGAATCAATTCATTTGAATAGATATAAAGATATATCACTCGAATGGGTTGTTATCTAATTAAATAAACGTCCTGCGAACTCGTTTTTAAGCAGATAACAACCCATTCTCGTGATATATTTTTCATATCAATCAAAAGTATTTGATTTTCTCACATAACTACCCTTGCTTTCTATAGCGAACAACGATGACGAATATCCTTATCCCATTTTCGCCTATGTGGGATAGGGATTTTTCCTATGTGGAATCACTCTATCCTCCATACCACGTGACGTCTTTTATTGTTTTCCCAGCTTTACCACAAGCGCTGCATGACGCGGGTAACTAAATGACGTCATTTCTAATGACGTTACTATAAACAACGTCAACGTTTTGGCTATGGAATGCCGGTCACGACATGCCAATTGCTAAATGCTGCTTTGCCAGTTGCTAAATGACAATACATCCAAAATAGCTTACTTTGATGAAATTGTCAGTCAAACTACAGCACCAGGCTTCATCAGATGTTTTTCTTAGACATTGCCATGGAGGTAAAGTGAAATATTGTAGCATGTTGTCCCTTACAATAGATGCAGACATGTATACAACTATAAGCAACTGGCAAGTGGCATATTGGCAATTGGCAAATTAGAATTATAGAACATATTAGCATTTAGCAAATGGCAAATTAGCAACTGGCAAACAAGCATTTAGCATCTAGAAACTGACTTAATTGGTCAAAACAGCAAACAAAGTATTGTGGGTTTATTGTTTACACTCATGACCACCATCTAGTCGATTAGACGGTGTTACAGTACACATTTGATCCCGAAAAACACTCTTCAGTTAAAAGATATTAAATTAATGACAAATGGCAATTAGCATTAAGCAACTGGCAAATGGCATATTGGCAAGCATTTAGCAAATTGTAAATTATCAATTGGCAAACAAGCATTTAGCATTTAGCAATTGGCATGTCGCGATCGGCATTCCATATTTGGCGGAAAAAAGTGCACACAAACTGCATTTATTTCGTTATTTGTATCATGTTTTGATGATTTAAATGGGAGAAAAAAAATCCACCATTCGTTTTGTTGATGTAGGAAAGGAATTTCCCCCCCCCCCTCGGGTCAGAAAATTCACACAGGGACTCGGCAAGCCTCGTTCCTGCATGAAATTCTGACCCTCGGGGGAGAAATTCCTATCCTACATCAACACTCATGGTGGATTCTTATAATCTCCAACATGTGTAAGATATCGTCACTATTTATAACGGCGTTTTGACGTTACCGGGGTTCCAAACAATGCATATTGCTTTAAAAAAAATAGCTTTAATAGTTGGTAATGTGAGAAAAAGTATCTGTCACTCGTCGATGTTTAAGACAAGTTGATCTCAAACTCGTCTAGAATAGAAAAGTTATTAAGCTCGCCAAGGCTCGCTTAATAACATTTCAATTCTAGACTCGTTTGAGATCAGTTTGTCTTAAACATCGACGAGTGACAGATCCTATATATCCTCTATATATTGTCCTCCTCAGAAACGCCATTGAACGTCTTTGCCTTAATATCCGCAAATCCGCCTTAGACTACGTTAACTCTGTGAGTGAGGTGGGTTGAACCGCTCGCCATTATTATTTCTGAATATATATTGCAAGTGTTAGATACGTGTGATAGCTTAACCCCTTCTCTGTCATGACGTCATCAATACTAAACAATTATCGCCTGCTTTTATATATCAAAATTAAGTTATAGTTAGAACACATTAAGTGAAATCTTAATGGTTAAGAAGGGGCGGAAAGAGCGTTAGCTTAATATATAATAACTGTTGAAATGCCTGTCAAACAGTTTGGATCCTGACCAAACGCCACGTGACGCTCTTCTTATGAGGACCCAGACTGTTTGCAAATAACTATTTACAGCGTTCCCTCTCTACAACGACACCATATGGGAGACAAAAATATATGCGTTGTTCGGACAGAACGGAGGAGTCGTTGAAGGGAGGTAAAATGGCTTACATTTGCAAACAGCTTGAATCCAGATCGTTACGCGGCGTCTGATCTGGATTCAAGCAGTTAGCCACTCGTCATTATGTTGTTTTTTCTGTCAAAATGGCTCATATGTAAATTTGAGAGAAACAACAGACGACCATTTTAAGTAGACTATATTGCAGCCCCGAAAAGGTAAGACCTAATTATATTGCTTTGGGAACAGCGGTAATGGTTTGTTATAAGGAGGGAACCGTTGTTGGGAGGGCCGTTGTAGAGAGGGAACACTGTATTGTACTCGAGGTGAGGCAGTGAAGTGGTTAAAAAAATAAAGCAGGAATCTCCGACATGAATGTGCGTCACTCATTTCAATACTTCTTAAGTCAAAATATCTAAAATTTAAAATTCGAGAAATAAAAGCAGACGACAATTGTTTAAAATAGATGACGTCATGGCACTGGAGACGTTAACTCACTATCCCCAAAGACTTCCAATGTACAATTCCAGTTAACAATAAAGGCTGGTCCATTTCCGACTATTAAGGGATGTTTTTTTATATTATATTTCAAAATGATAAACAGTTAAGTCCTTGATTAGAGGGCTCATGCAGGAGCCCTCTCATCAGGGACTTCACTGGTTGCCTTAGACAAGTGTACTCTTCACAGGTACACTTTAGAGGACGCATATGTGCGTCACTAGGGCTCAATTAGTTAAATCAAGATTAGAATGGAACAGAAAGATCAGAGAGGAATATTTGCTGGTGGAAATGGTTAAAATCACTGACAGGACATTTATTTTTCTATGGATGAAATTCTTTTTGTGAGTTAATAATTTGATTCGCTGGATTCTTTTTTGTCTTTTGAATTCGACTCGTGCAAGGTTCTGGACATTTCATTAATCTTTGCAATTGCCTCGGGTTTCTAAATTAAAAATCATACAATGGAACACCAAGTTAAATGAAATAAACAGTATGAAAGTGGAAGCTTTTAATTACGTTATGACGATGGCTATTCCGGAGTTACAGACAATTAACCCCTTAACTGCGAGGCTCGACTAGTACTCTGTCACCTAGAACATTTTGGACCCAAATCAGACACTGGATAACGCTGAATTTTTATCAGGATCAAAACTGTTCGACATTCGTATCGACGTTTCTTCATTTTAAGTGCTTAAATCAAATTGTGAAACAGAAAGCGTTTCTAACGACATGTTAAAAATTAAAATCAGACAATAATGGCAGTTAAGGGTTGAACCCCTTCATTGCCTCACCCCGAGTACAATAGATATTTGCAAACAGTTTGGATCCTGATCAGACGCCGCCTAAGGCGGCGTCTGATCAGGATCTAAACTGTTTGACACTAATTTCAATATTTCTTAAGTCAAAATACCTAAAATTAAATTTGAGAAAAAAGCAGACGACATGATTATGTTTCAAATTGATGACGTCACGTAACGGCAATGAAGGGTTTAACCCCTTCACTGCCTTACCCCGAGTGCTAGAGTAATTTGCTAGTGTAGTCGGACCTTGTATATATATAGTGGAGAGGGTAATAATGTTATATTGATGACGACACCTCAGAGTGCATAAAAAGCTTGCATGTCGCTGCATGTTCTGTGCCTTAATGCCAGGACTTTCCAACACTTTGGTAGACGTACAATGTATATTTACCCTGAACCAGCCTTTTGAAATGTCATTTTTAACACATTCAACCCACGGGTACTTAAAACATTTATTTACTAGATCTATACCATAAAAAAGAGATATGATAAATTAAAAAAAGAATAATTTTGAAAAATGTGGGAGCCCTCTGACCAGGGTTTGCAATGTTTTCCCTTTTATACTGTATTGTGAAAATCAACCATAAATATTAACCCTTTACCCCATAGAAGCGCCTTTTAGTGCATTCAGTTTATTCTTGCCTTGAAGAAAATAGTTCAAATTTATACATTCATAAATATGTATGATACAAAATATTTTCTAAATTCTAGCAGATGATAGCTTAAAGCAGGCTGAAAGTGAAGCAGAATGCGCTTAAAGCGCATTCTGCTTTACTTTCAACCTGCTTTAAGTGGACACCTATATTCAATACTAGAGATATTCTATGTGGGAAAGGGTTAAAAAATGGACTAGACTTTACCCTTAACCCCATTGGAGCGCATTTTAGCGCCTTTAATTTATTCCGCGACTGAAAAAATAGTCCCATTTTATACAGTCATAGACATGCACACGTATACTTTTTTTTAAATCCTAGCAGATGGTATCTTGAAGCAGACTGAAAGTAAAGCAGAATGCGCCTTAAAGCTCATTCTGTTTTACTTTCAACCTGATTTAAGTGGTCACCTGTCTCCAAAACTAGAAACAGGCTAAGAATTAAGGTTTAATTCGAAATTGGAATCAGTTGCGGTTTGCTTTTCCTTCCCTAATTTTAATGTTTGACGCGGTGGCTGGCCTTGATCTACACTGTTTAAAATGCAATAAGGCAGGTTTTCTCAAAACACGGCTCAAATCTGTTTCTTAGACTAATATGTCTGTAGGCAACTGACAACATTTACAATAAAAGGGATTTAGGCCAAATTAGGGTTCAGTCTCTTTGAAACATTAATGTTAGTGTCAAACAGTTAGGATCCTGATCAGACGCCACATAACTGGATCCAAACTGTTTGGACATTTGTTCTCTAACTTAGTACTGAATGTGGTTAATTTTGTCCAGCGTTTAGCCGATTCCTGTTTAACTCTTTACCTTATAGACCGTTTCTGGTATTGAATATAGCTGACCACTTAAAGCAGGTTGAAAGTAAAGCCGAATGTGCCTTAAGGCACATTCGGCTTTACTTTCAGCCTGCTTTAAGTTAAAACTTGTTAGGATATATAAAATATTTGTAATGGTAATTGTTCATGAGGGTATAAATTGGAACTATTTTCTTCAGTGTAGGAATAAATTAAATACGCTAAAAGACGCTTATATTGGGGAAAGGGTTAACTCTTAAAGCATGCTAGCGGTGAAACCATGATAACTTATGCAAACAGTTTTGATCCTGATAAAAAAAAGCCGAGTAACGCCGCGTCTCTTTAGGGTCAAAACTGTTTGACACTCTGACCCTATTTTGAAAATTCATCTTTTTAACACAAGCAGACGACAATTTTTGCGGACGAAAATACCCAGCATGCAAAGTGTTAACCCATTACCCCATATATACGCCATTTAACGCCTAGAATTTATCTGCCCCTTTTGGCGCATATACCTCATGTCCAATGAAAATTAATAATTAGGTTTTTAATTGAATCATGAAAGGTAATTTTAAATTACCCTTCATGATTCAATTAAAAATAAAATTATTTTTCTATAATATGAGTAGAATTGCTGTACGAATAACAAAGACAAGAATTATCAAACAATTTCATCTTTTATTCCAAACCAGAAATGCTGACAACACTATACCATTAAGATCTTGAGCCTTTGGTTTTTCAATGATAGTCACATTCAGTTTTATAGAAAAAATACATTTTGTGTCATTTAGCGACGTATTAGCCATATCTCAATACATTTCCGTTGCCAGCGCTTCTTGAAGAGCCACCATTCACCTGTTCAGACGGAACTCTTGTGTAACCACGTGCAGGCATCCAGATCCAGAATCCGTTGTTTCTCTTTGTTGGCTTGTGAAGGAATCGCTTGAGCTTTTTCATGTAGACGTTTGGTGGAGCTTCTACCGAAAGGCCGTCGCTTTTCATGCTGTTCAAGAAGTACTCAATTGGTGGAAGGTTTGAAATTGCCTCGTCTTCGGTCTCTTCTAGTGATGACGTGTAGGTCAATGTCAGTGTTGCTAGGAAACAGGCGACGACCCCAGTCACTGTGTACATGTTTGACAAGTTCATAGTTCCCTGCTCAAACGAGAAAAATAACAACATAAATATTCATTTCAGGGTTACAGGGGAGAAAACGTTATTCTTTCCCGTTAAAACGCAAACGAAACGCAAACACATTGCATTAAAATGGAGGAAATGACAACTTATTGACAATCCTGATTATTAATCTTGATCTGAGTGGCAAACAGTTTGGAGCTTGATCAGACGCCGGGTTACCCGTCGTCTGATCTGGCTTCAAACTGTTTGCAATGGAAATAATATTTTTAGCGTAAACGTGTTTATTGGGAAAGAATAACGTTTTTTCCACTGTATTATGCTTGACAGACTGAAATGCACTCACACATTCAACCCTAGCGACGAGTATAGTCGTCATTTACAAACAGTGTACCTTTGAGGATTACGCTTGTCCTATGCAAACAGTATAGACCCTGATCAGAGGGTTGTTAAAATCAACCCTAAATAGTCAAAAATGGACTATACTTATTTTAAAATTGGAATTGTTCATTAAAGTTTCAGGGGTGAATGGGTTAACAAACGAATCAGATCCAGCTCAGGCGTCGAGTAACCTTGAGTTTGATGGCTTCTTCACTGCCTATATATTGGATTAGTCTACGGGGTGCCTTATCTAAATTTTCAATTTCGTTTTGTTTTATATATTGACATTCCTATTAGCAAACAGTGTAGACTCTGATCAGAGTCTACATTGAGTGCCTACATGTATGTCACATTTATGGCACGCCAGGCACAAAAGGGTAAACTCTTTGAACAATAGTCACGCATATATGTGTCATTTGCAAACAGTGTACCTGTGGAGAGTACACTTGCCTATGTAAACAAAGTAGACCCTGATCAGAGGGCTCCTTAAGGTCATTTTTACATATATTGTAAATATCAACCCTAAAAAGTAAAAAATGGACTGGACTAAATTCAAAAATGGAATTGTCCATTTGAGGTTTCAGGGAAGAAAGGGTTAATAGGAGTGTGTTTCCTTTATGACCGTGCGTCCATGTGAATGAGCTGAACCTTACAATACCAATTTTCTTGAATCATTTGGTTGGTAATGGACTACAGTGGTCCCTTCCTACAACGACACCCAATGGGAGACACAAATTGTGTGTGTTGTTCGGAGGGGGGTGTTATAGGGAGGGAAAATGGAAACTTATATTTGCAACAGCTTAAATCCAGATCAGACACCGCGTAACGCGGTGTCTGATCTGGATTCAAGCTGTTTGTCACTCATAATTACATGTATTCTATCAAATGTCCTCTTATATGTAACTTTGAGAAAAAACAGGAGACGACAATTTTAAGTAGTCGATATTGCAGCAGTAAAAGCGTCAGACATAATTGTCATATTTAGGGAACAGTGGCAAGGGTCGTTGTAAGGAGGGAGTGGTTGTTGGGAGGGCCAAAACAGAACGTAAGTGAACAATTAATTCTAAAGAAAATTGGTGATGAAAACCACGAAGTGTAAACCAAACCGATATATTCTAAAAGTTAAAGAGTTTTTACTCCACATTGACTGGAATACAACATTCATGGTCCTTTGGAGACACATCATCTCGAATATATGCACATGAATAGAAATACCATGTTATACCAGTTAACACCAATATTTTGGCAGACGATACGAACGCCTATGCCACGGCCACCATCGGCGATGACTACAAAATACTCCAATATTCCTCGAATAGGTGTTCTAAAACATAACTCCGATATTGCAGATACAGTACTCTCTCTCTATACAACGGCCCTCCAAGCGACGATTCCCACCTTATAACGACCTTTGGCGCGGTTCCCAATTATGTTTAACATGGTAGTTCTATTCGTGTGCATATATTCGACATGGTATGTCTCCAAAGGATCTGAATGATGAATTCAAGTCATATGGAGTAATATGCAATATCGTCTGCTTAAAACTGTCGTTTGAATCGAGATCAGACGCCGCGTTACGCGGCGTCTGATCTTGATTCAAGCTGTTTGCAAATGTAAGCAAAGTCTTAATTTTCCCACCCTATAACGACTCCCTCTGAACAACGCACACAATCTGTGTCTCCCATTGGGTGTCGTTGCAGAGGGAACGCTGTACTCTCATATCAGAGGCTCTGTGGGTGTGGATTTATATTTTACAGGGAAGTTTAACTTTTCCTGAAAGTCGGACTGATGAAGCTGTTTTACAGTATTCCGTCTTTTGAGCGACTGATCAGGAAGAACACTGAACCCCTATTACCCCTTCCCGCCTTATAAGTGCCTTTAACCCATTACCCAATAAATACGCCTTTTACGCCATTACTTTATACCTCCATTGACAAATTAGTTCTGCTTGATAGAATTACTATTATATACTATCAGAAATATTTTCTATATCGTAACAGATGGTAGATTAAAGCAGGCTGAAAGTAAAGCAGAATGCGCCTTAAGGCGCATTCTGCTCTACTTTCAACCTGCTTTAAGTGGTCACCTATATTCAAAAATAGAAACAGGTTATGGGGTAATGGGTTAAACATATTTCATTCCTCCGCTGAAAAAAATTGTTCCAATTTTTACATTCATGAACATATATCTTAAGAAGTATTGCCAATATACTAGCAGATTGTAGCTTAAAGCAGGTTGGAAGCAAAACATAATGCGCTTTAAGGCTTTCGACCTGCTTTAAGTGATCATATGTCTTCAAATCTAGAAACAGGCTATGGGGTAAAGGGTTAAGGGAGATGGATGCTGGCCAAAAGAAATGTAAAACTCTTCTAAAAGAAGTTTTTGTATTTCAGCGCTCCCTCCCTACAACAACACCCAATGGGAGACAAACATTGTGTGCGTTGTTCGGAGGGAGTCGTTATAGGGAGGGAAATTTGCTAACATTTGCAAACAGCTTGAATCAAGATCAGATGCCGCGTAAAGCGGCGTCTGATCAGGATTCAAGCTGTTTGTCACTGGTCAATATATTCATTATATCAAAATCTCCACTTACATGTATATGTAACAGTGAGAGAAAACCGCGGACGACAATCTTAAGCAGACGATATTGCAGCAGTAAAAGAGTTAGACTTAAATATCCCGTTTAGGGAATTACTGCAATTGTCGTTGTAAGGAGGGAGTCGTTGTTGGGAGGGCCCGGTAGTAGATAGGAATCGCTGTATTACGTTCGTCCTGCAATTAGCTGAAATCGGTCTGAAATTCCAACAATGAAACTATTTTTTGAGAGTCATTGATGAGTAAAATTTCTTTAATAGTTTTTGTCTGCAGATAACCTGATTATTAAGACGATTTTTTGAAGTTCTATTTCTGTTGTAATAAATTGAGTTTATAATTCAATACAGTGAAAATCAAAGTCATAGTGTTTAGAGGTAAGTTTCATCCATTGCAAACTGAAACATGCAATGTGAATAGTAACATGCATATTATGTAATATTAGGTGAATGTTATTAACCCTTCGCCTGCCACTCACGACTATAGCTCCATATGCAAACAGATTGGATCCGGATGAGACGCCGAGTAACTCGGCGTCTCATCCGTATCCAAGCTGTTTGACACTCGGACAACATTTTCAGCAATTTTGAGCAACTTTGAAGCACTTTCAAACTTGAAGCAGACGAAAAATATAGCAGACGACAATTTACTTGGCGGGCTAAGGGTTAATACAGTTAAGCCTAGTGTCTATTAAAGAAGACAATGGAAAACAGTGTTGGCACTGATGAGACTCAACGTTTCTCGGCGTTTTATTAGATTCAGTACTGTTTTTACATGTATTTGACATGAAATGCCACTGCTGTATGGGGAGAAAATGCGGTGTCTTTAGATCACCATTGTGTATCTATGATGAAATCTTCTAGCAAGCACAGTCGATGGGCCGTAAAACACCATTCATTCATTCATTCTAGCAAGCACAGAGAGAGAGAGAGAGTTGGAAGCTTAACACATGACAAAAGTAATGCTAAAAGATCAATCCTAAAGGAAATTTGATGCATTACTTTTGTCATGCATTAAGCAGTCACCTGTCTTTAAAGATCTACAGGCTACCGCATTCAATGGTCCATTATTACAGGTTTGACATATGGTATTATTTAGAGCTGACGTGTTTTAAGCACGTTTTTGGAACACTAACATGTTTGACTATTGAACGGTAACTGTGAAAAATGGTTCCTAACTTTGCAATCCCGCTATTACAAGCGTTTTAAACGAACACTTCTATTGTTCTTTGCCATGCTAATGGTTTGTACTACTATTGTATGCTGCCTATTTAGAAAAGAAATAGCATTTGTAATCATTTTAAGCATGTATTTATTCGATTCTTTCTAGGCAGAAGTGCTCGAAAAGAAGATAACACGATAGCTTAGAGAGCTTTTGCATAGCTTGTAAAACAAACGCATGTCTCTAAAGAAATGTTACATACGAGTACATGGTCCTTTCCTACAGATTCGTGATACCCCATTAATTCGTGCCCTTAACAAATATTAGGCACAGTTTTAAGCATGACTGGTGTTTCGGTAAATATCATGCACCAATGTTATAAAGCTTTCGAATTGAGGCTGAGATCGTTCTCAAGCATTTGACTGGCCAAATTTGAGCTTTTGCTCAGCAAAAGCTAAAATCTGACCAATCAAATGCTTGAGATCTCAAACTCAACTCAAACTCGTTATAATCTTGGACCCTGCAGATCTAGCAAAAATTTAAACATTGTTCCTCATTACATAATGTGAGCCAAACATGAAACTATGGATCAACTGAATTATAAGTCAATGATTTTAATGATGTGTAAAGAATATTAAAAAGGACTGATATGTTCTTCCGTGTCATTCTATAATGTGTGTCTGTACTCATTCTATAAATTTGTTTTCAAAATAAACGATAAATGGACATCGCGGACAAGGCATGCGAATTTGTGCTAAGCATTTCACGAACCAATGTTTCTTTAGTCAAAACACTACACAATTAAGCACTTGCAGACAACAAATTCTAAGCAGACGATACTTCGACAGTAAATAGGACAAGTTCAGGTATACCTGACCTTCTTATCTGGATCACCAGTGACTAAAGTTTTCCCTCCTCATAATTATTACCTCGCGGAACTGACAGCGAATATATTTTCATGTTTAAATACATGACTGTACTATCTATACACCAAAATGTTTATCACAATCCTATACAATATGTACTAGCAAAAGTAGTTTAATTCGTGTGAAAATGCAAACAAATTATTGGCATTTTACGTTTAATTAAAACATTCTATTATTTAAAACTTATTTTATTACTCAAACCTTTTTTTCTATGGCAAACTTTACTTTATTTGATGAGTATACCATTTTGAGAAAAAGATGTATATATAAATATGTATTGATGCTTGCGATTCTTCAAAATAGGAATCAGCTGTTTTCAATTCAGGTCTAAGTATTTCTCCGGTATCCATGTCGGTTAAGATATCCTATTTCCTTAATAAAGCAGTATGGATTTAATTGTATACTATACAGCATACCGATTGTTGCCTGTGGCTATGCAAATAATGAGGCGCCAACAAACATTGAGTCTTAACCAGGGCTCCAGATAAAGGGAGTATTTCAAAAACTTAAAAAATTATTTCTGAATTAAACCCTATGATGTAACTACTCATTAGAATCGTCTCGAAGAGACGATTCTAATAAGTAGTAACACCATAGGGTTTGGTGCTGAAATGAGCGAGAAAATGTTGGATTTGTTCAGTTCACTCACTCTTATATGGAGCCCTGCTTAACTGGAAAATACAATGTCCGTATCGAACTCAAATTCCTAAAACCTGGACAACTTTGAAACACAACATAAAAATCTTTTTCAAAATAAGATTCGTCCCCATTGCACTCCATCAGTCCAAGTTGAGAGTTAAACAGTTTTGGATCGTTTAAGTGAAAAAACGATTGCTAATCTAACCTTATAATTGCATTTGCAGTAACGCAAAAAAGGAGCCAAGGCAACATTTACTACAACCCCATTACTTTTAATTAAATACTTCTCATAATGAATTTCTAATTGAGTGTATCTTGCTTTTAGTATCTAAAAATTGTATAATAAATCAAAGGAATTGAACAAACATATAGTCTTACAAATTTTTCAAAACCACAATTATTGACTATGCTCTACTAATCATATCCTTTATATCAGGAACGTATATCTACGTTCCTGTTTATATATTAGGATATAACATGTGTGTTCATAATTTAGTATAGGTTAGACCATGGTAACGATATAGTTTGAGGGGGCGTAGCCCCCGAGAACTATGTCGTTTATTCGCGCGCAGCCATGGTCTAACCTATTTAGCACTGGCTTGGGCTCGAGGAAAACAAGAAGACCCTTCGTTTCTGCTTTTTGTTTTAGACGAAAAAGACATTTTATTTGTAATATTTTACTTAAATTGAAAGGTTATTTTATTGTGTAGCTTGAGACATTATGCATGCTTCAACACCAACATAAATAAGGCTTATTGAAGTTCTATATGTAAGCACAATTCATTATTAATGGCCTTTAAAGTTTAGGTATCACTGTACATAATATGATGTCATCAAGCTTTTGCAGCTCCCCTCTGATCTCAGCTGTTTAGTAAAGCCATTCAAGACATGCATATCCCGGTTTTTACACCTACAGCTGAAACAATGCATATATCTAGGTCCAGAGGGATGGGGGTAGATCTAGATCTATTGTAGATACTGTGAAATTACCGTATTGCTTTAGTTTAAATCCTTGATCTGGTGTTTATTCCGATTAATTATCGTTAAGCCTACAGTGCAGGCAAAAGGTTTTCGCGGTGGATTGCTAGGGTTGTGACGTCAAATTGCCTTGAGATGACGGAAGCAAGGAATAAGTGAACAGTGTGTTAGTTATTTCATGTTTTTGTTCAATAAACGATATATTCGCAGGTTTTTTAGGCATCTGATTGGCCGAGAGCTCCAAGCCATGTGCTAATAGGATTTATTAAACGAGTTTGATGACATATTTAAGTCGTTTTATTGAATCACGCCTTGTATTGATCTGTACTATTATTAGGTTATCGCTATGATTGCTGATTGGGTGAATACCTGGGTAAACGAACGTTTGTCAATGACCCAAAAAACCCACGTAAACATGTGAGAGAAACTGGAGTTGTTATAGTGCAAAAGATATTGCTAGAAGAGTATAATAATGTTGTAGAAAAAATGTATTGTCTTTCAATAAGCGAGCAAAACAAAAACCCGAACATATCATGTAAATTGTCAGAGGTTCAGACTTTTTTTGTACATTTGGTGTAGATCTATTCCGACAGTTGGACCCCTTGTTAACCCACTGAGCCCTAGTGATGCATATATGCGCCCTTTACCAAAATTGTACATGTGAAGAGTACACTTGTCTAATGCAAACAGTGAAGTTCCTGATTAGAGGGCTCCTGCAGGAGCCCTCTTATCAGGGACTTCACTGTTTGTCATTTTGTAATATATTACAAAACAAAATACCCTGAAGAGTCCGAAATCGACCAGCCTTGATTGTGAACTGGAATTGTCCATTGGAAGTTTCAGGGGATAATGAGTTAATATATATATAGTGTATAGAAGTGCGGGGAGCGGTATAGATCTCTATGTTTTCAAGTTAACTCCATTCATCCAGTAGATATAACTAGCATATAGAGGATATTGAATGAGTGTGTGTTCAGTCGTGAATTTATTGAACGAGTTGGATAAAATCATATGTTGCGAGCCTTGGCGAGCAACATATCATTTTATCCAACTCGTTCAATAAATTCACGACTGAACACACACGAATTTGATATCCTATTTATCACATAAACACCAAATGACACGAAAATCCAAACGGTCTTTACTTTCACTTTTGCCCTCGGTTCTTACGAAACGATTCGTCAATGGCGTTATTCGGTTTTATTCATCCGTAGAGAAAAGCACCTATCAAACTAAAAGAAGGAAATCAACATCATTGTGTTGTGAAAAGACTTCTCTGACACCATATTCTATTTTAAATTAATATTTAATTTTAAAATTGTTGTAATTGACTAAAATTGATCAGTTGACATTTAGAATCTAGTTTCGTTTTCAAAATAACGTCGTTAGAGCAACATGACGTCATTTTCATTGTAACGTCTTAATTTGAAAAACAGTCTGAGTCACTGTTAATACTAAAGCTTTATGTAGCCTGATTTGCAGCCTGAGTGTGCAGGACTGCTAAGAATAATGTTTCTAGGACACTTGGGAATGTTTCAATACCTAGTGGTGATCTAAGTTTGTCTAGATTCTCTTAACTGATTTACATTCGGCGTAGTAGTACAGTACTTTGGTGATTTGAAAATTAGTATAAAATATATACCCAGTGGGCCATACGAATTTTACGGACCCCTATATTTTGCACGTTTATGTGATAAAATATTTTATTATTATTATCATTACATGTATTATTATTATTATTGTTATTACACGCCATATTATGTTTTCACACGGGTGGCCGGGCAGGCGATCGGGCACACATCAGTTTCTGCTGAATAACTTATTAGTTAAACTTATCAATAAACTGTTTCAGTTAGATTTGATATTCAGTGCATTTTGATAACCTAATAAATCAGTAGGATAAACCACATAAACTTCACAAACTTGAAATAAACTCAATAAATCAGTTAGTTATACATGTATATATCTTGATGCTTCTGATATAGCTAGTCATTATATCATTAAGTTCACATAAAGACTCAGTACTCAGACCGTTTCCGCTACATACGATAACGTATTAAGAATTAAATCTTAGCTTTGGTATGTTATCAAGTGCTTTGAATATGTTAGGTCTTGTATTTGGAATGATGTGCAAACAAAAAGGAAATGGAAACTGTTCTTGCTATGTTATCATTTCAACGTTGGCAGGAAAATGACTGTGTAAGAAAGTGGTCGAACAGATGTCTATTCAACGGAATAGCCTTGTTACGTAATTGGCAAAGAATTAAATTTTCTCGTCTAGAACATAGGCTTAAATAAATCGGAGGCTTTTTGTACTTTTAATTGAAGACAAATTACATTCAAATTGATCAACGGACGTCGTCGATTTAATTGTATTTAATAGGACATTACACGCTCTGTTCGCGCTAGGTAGAAAGCTGTTTTGGAACGAAGTTGTTCTGCCCTTAGGACTTTGAAGTAATTTCCCGTGAGAACGGAGATTATATGATACTTCTAGAGGTAAGAAAGGAGAAATTAGTTATGTTAGTATTGTGGGTATATACAATTTTGTATTTTGATATATTTACTAGTTTATGGTTCTGTCTGCTCTCAAAGAGAGAGAGAGACAATACTCAATTCATCATATAATACAAAATCGTGATTAATTTCAGACCAGTAATGAAGCGTGCTGCTTCGATCTAGACACTTTCTAATAACCATTACTCTTACTGCGTGCAATATGCCCAAACAAAATTAGAATATTCAAGGATAGGACGAAAAAAAAAAGAGATATATTGTGATTAGAGCAGAACGATTTGCAGAGTATTTAAGCATACGCAATATAGTTAAAATCTGCTAGAGGCTTTATTATAGAAAATTTCAACGTGCCCTGACCATGGTGCGTTTGATTGAAACGTAACTCCAAGATGTGTATTCGATTTAACTTATTGTACCTTTTCTCCGGCAAAGTAAACTGGTGGGTTATTAGGGTATTTTCTAGTAATGTGACTCAATCAATTGTGGATTAATTGAAACAGTCCACGTTTTACCCCCAATCATTAATTCTATCCAGGTCACTGGACAAAGATGTAGCACATCTTCAGATGTAGCTGCCTCTTAGTCTTTATGTACTATAACAAGCGAAAAGACTTACATTATTTATTAAATGTTTAGCTATATAGGCAACCCTTTCAACCCCACAGCCCTCTGTAGAGATTACTGATTACATATGCAAACAGTGTAGACCCTGAACAGGTTTGATATTTTCATTGTTTTTTGTTGTCATACCAAAAATGTAACAGTAGACTGGTTATAAATACCTGTACTAGAAGAGTTCAAAAGGATTATAAGTACCCACAAGAGACATTTAGGATTCAAAGGGTTAATGTAGAGTAAACACAGGAAAAGGTCGAACACAGAGTCTAGAGACACACCGGCTTCAACAGTTGAGAAACCGGAAGAAAAACCCTCAGTCAAGCTACCCAAGTATATCACCCTGTATACCATATTCGCTAAGTTTTTGTGGAATACCTTTGTGCTAAACTCTGTCAAATGTATTCGCTATGTTGCAAAAGATAAAACGTACATATTCTACTTTTACAAAGGTTTAAAACAATTGAATTATCCATAAGATAATTTAGTAGACTTCAGACTTTTCTGTCAAACTCTGTCAAATGCCTTCGCTATGTCGCAAAATATAAAACGTACATATCTACTTTTATAAAGGCTTTAGATAACAATTGAATTATCCATAAGATAGTTTAGTAGAAGACTTTTCTGCCAAACTCAGTCAAAATGCCTTCGTTATGTTGCAAAAGATAAAACGAACATATCTACTTTTATAAAGGTTTTAGATAACAATTGAATTATCCATAAGATAGTTTAGTAGAAGACTTTTCTGTCAAACTCTGTCAAATGTCTTTGCCATGTCGCAAAAGAAAGAACATAGGTACATATCTACCTTTATTAAGGTTTGGTACAGTTGAGCCGTGCCATGACAAAACTTGCCCTATTGCATTGCCATATTGTATATACCAAGCACTGTTGTCATCACTGGCTCTGTATCAGCAGGGCTGCCATTTCTCCGGAATTTTCCTAAATCTTTGGATTTTTTTTCCAGTTTATAGTAGCTTAAAGCAGGCTGAAAGTAAAGCAGAATGCGCCTTTGGGCGCATTCTGCTTTACTTACAGCCTTCTTTAAGTAGTCGCATGTCAACAAAACTAGAAACAGGCTATGTGGTAAAGGTACGATTCGTAAAATCACACTTGAAAAATGCAAATTTGGAAATCTTAGGATTTTTCATGTCAATTTATGGCAGCCCTGTATCAGAGTTCGGTATTCAGTGCCAAATACTGTTTATAATACAGCTACATAAAATGCTTTCTCGCTGGTGTCAAACAGTGTAGATCAAGAGCAGCCGCCGCGTCATTGACGCGGCGGCTGGTCTTGATCTACACTGTTTGCAAAGCAATAAGACATGGCATGGCTCAATTGAAATATAAATGTCTATCAATGTGTGAGCAGTACAGACATTGGGTTGAAATCGAGACTGTCGAATACATAAAAGGTTTTATATTATCTTAATTTTTTAGATGTTTAAATAAAAACCCACCCATTATCTTGAACATGACACTAGTACGAGCAATTGGACTATACTTATTTGATATGTTTGAACCCACTTTTGAACCCACATGAAATATAAATGTCTATCAACTTGTGAATAGTACGGACATTGGGTTTAAATCCAGACTGTCGATTACATGGTAGGTTATAACTTATTATATTTAACATAATTATATAAATATTTAAATAAAATCCGGTCCATTATCTTGCACTAGTAAGAGAAATTGAACGATAATTATTTGATATATTTGAATCAATTTTTCTATGTTGATCGGGCTTCCATGACATGAGTGTTCATAATTTATGCCAAGTTTTATCGCTTTCTAAAACGACGACATTGATAAATCCAATAAATATGAACATGAATGTTATAGTATTTTATAACCTAAGCTGGAGAAGTTGATTCCGAGTATTTTCGACGCTTATTTTTCGCTGACTTGGAAGTCAAATGAATGGCTCGTACTGAGGCTAAGCGCAAACTAGATCTAAGAAGACAGGGAATGAAAAATCCAAGTTAACTCCATTCACTCAGTAGATTGATCTAGCATAATCTCTTTTTATCATTATTATCATTAATAAACAATTTCAGGTAGAATCAGTATTCACTGACATATTAACTGCTTGAACCTTTCATCAATAAAGCAGCATCTATGTGAGTATCTGTATATTTGTTCCAAAGTTAGAATTAACCCTTATCGTGCTAAGCGCGACTTGGCTGATTTTTGTTTGAAATAGCTTGGATGCAGATCAGACGCCGCGATCTGGATCCAAGCTGTTTACCACTCATATAATATATTTTCTCAAGTTTAGAAAATATCAAAATTAATTACTTTTTTTTTCGCAGACGATATATTTCAAGCAGACGACAATTCATCATGATAAGGGTTAAAGCAGTGTGACTAAAGAACTGTCAATAGAAGTACTAAAAAGTTTGGACCCTGATCTGGATCCAAACTGTTTGCAAAGTCAACGTTAGTTGCCTGTAGCATAGAAAAAAGTTAAAAAGAAATGAGAACATTTGTTCTTAGTTTTAATCCTGTAATAACGTCTCCTTAGAAATTGTAGTTAGCAACATTTGTAAAATCTAGATTTATACATTTTTGTAGTAAATAACTACAAAGTCGAATGTCAAACAGTTTGGGCCCAGATCAGACGCCGTCTTACGCGGCGTCTGATCTGGATCCAAACTGTTTGCAAAAAAAACCCCAGTGAAGTCGCGATCAGCAGGAAAATTGTTAAAATATATGAAGATCTTTTTGAACAACTAATTTCAATTGATATTTTTGATTTTCTTTAAAACTGTTTTAAGTCTAAGTGTCAGGTTTTGCCGACAGTTAATAGTTTATGAAAATAATTTAAGAAGCATACGACCTTAGTTTGAGGAAATGAAAGGCAAACATTTACGCAAGTGGCGTGGTTAAATTGTAATGTATTGTTCAATGTACATATAATCATTTTCAAAGTCGTAAACACGAATTAATGAATGTATTCAAAGAGCACTAGTGATTGGTCTACTGGTATTTATGGTTTGGAATCAGATCACTCGCAGAGTAACCCGGTGTTTGATCAGGTTCCGAACTGTAATAACTTCAATAACATTTCTTGAAATATGCATTGAACAGAAAAACCATTAACACAAAAGTAAAGCAGACAGCATATAGCCAGCATTGATAGTGTTATAATCAAACAATTAGATATTTAGAAACTTCAATATAAAATTGTAAAATTAAAAAAAATATAAAAAAAATTCCCCAAAACTCATACATGTATAACAAATTCTTACCTGAAATATTTGTTGAAAAATTCCAAATGTTCAATCGGATTTTTGAATTCTGTTCTGCGCTGGTCTTGCTTCCCAACTAACTGTGGCTCGCACACTGCTATTTATATGGTCTCTACTAACCTTTGACTCGCTGGAATATTGTCTGCTTAACCCTTTCCCCCATAGAAGCGACTTTTAGCGTATTTGATTTATTCCTCCGCTTAAGAAATAGTTCCAGTTTATACCCTCATGAACAATTACCATTATAAAAACTTTATAAAGCCTAGCAGATTTTAGCTTGAAGCTGGCTGAAAGTAAAGCAGAATATGCCTTAAGGCACATTCTGCTTTACTTTCAACCTGCTTTAAGTGGTCACATGTCTTCAAAACTAGAAACAGGCTATGAGGTAAAGGGTAAGAAACATCGTCTGCAAACCTATTTATATAATTTAGTTTAATAGATCTTTTAATTATGGAAAAATAAGTTTCAAACAGTTTAGTTCCACTTCAATAGCTGAGTAACTCGGCGTCTGATCTGGATATAAAAGTTTGTAAATCACATTTTGCACGATAAAGGTTCATTATGTACCGCCTCCAATTAGAATATACATAGCAAAAGGAGGCTTAAATTAAAAATAATACCCCCCAAATTACCCAAAATGATGGAACGATTTATATGACGTCACAAAACGTTCGTTCTGGTAATACGCTATTAATTTTCTAATTAATTTAGATATCAAGTGATCGTGAGAGACAATGATGAATTCAAAGCGGACATAAAACCGTCTTTTAACGGGTTTCGGCAATGTGTTTCCCCACTAAGCGCACGAACATGAATGTCGCTGTGTTTCAACCAGAAAAGGGCGACAAAAACTGTTCTCTTACATTTCTCAGTTGCCTTTTGGTAACTGTCAAATATTTATGTGGAGGCAGTAAACAGTTTGGCAGTAACACGGCGTCTGACTAGGATCCAAACTGTTTCACACTCATACAAATGTTTCCTGAGTAAAAAGGCATAAAAAGAACCCAAACTATTTCACACTCATATAAATGTTTCCTGAGTAAAAAGGCATACAAAAACCCTAAACTATTTCACACTCATATAAATGTTTCCTGAGTAAAAAGGCATAATAAGGACCCAAACTATTTCACACTCATATAAATGTTTCCTGAGTAAAAAGGCATAATAAGGACCCAAACTATTTCACACTCATATAAATGTTTCCTACGTGAAAAGGGCATAATAAGAACCCAAACTATTTCACACTCATATAAATGTTTCCTGAGTAAAAAGGCATAATAAGGACCCAAACTATTTCACACTCATATAAATGTTTCCTGAGTAAAAAGGCATAATAAGGACCCAAACTATTTCACACTCATATAAATGTTTCCTGAGTAAAAAGGCATAATAAGGACCCAAACTATTTCACACTCATATAAATGTTTCCTCAGTGAAAAAGGCATACTAAGGACCCAAACTATTTCACACTCATATAAATATTTCCTGAGTAAAAAGGCATAAAAAGGACCCAAACTATTTCACACTCATATAAATGTTTCCTAAGTGAAAAAGGCATAATAAGGACCCAAACTATTTCACACTCATATAAATGTTTCCTAAGTGAAAAAAGCATAATAAGGACCCAAACTATTTCACACTTATATAAATGTTTCCTAAGTGAAAAAGGCATAATAAGGACCCAAACTATTTCACACTCATATAAATGTTTCCTAAGTAAAAAGGCATAATAAGGACCCAAACTATTTCACACTCATATAAATGTTTCCTGAGTAAAAAGGCATAATAAGGACCCAAACTATTTCACACTCATATAAATGTTTCCAAAGTGAAAAAGGCATAATAAGGACCCAAACTATTTCACACTCATATAAATGTTTCCTAAGTGAAAAAGGCCATGCAATTCCAAAAGTTAAAAGTAAAAGCAGACGAAAAATATAAGCAGGCGATAATATGGAGCGACTGTGTCAGAATCCGTTATAATGGCAGCGAATTAAATACACCTTACTGAGGAACAAATGAAAAAAACAACAACCTCAGCCTTTGTTCTCTACTTGACATTTTTTCCCTTCCTTTCCTTTGTTTTGATAAATGATACCTGTATGCATTCAATTTCTGTTTTCTCATACAGTCGGAACTCGATATTTCGAAATAACGTTAGTTCGAACAAACCTATATTTCAAAGTTAAAACGTGGTTTAGCCACGTTTTAACGTTGAAATACAGGTATATTCGATTTAAGCGAGATTGCTTTATCTAAATTATACTTATAAAATACTGGTACATTCGATTGAAGCGAGTTCGAGGTATCGAGTTTCGACTGTATTTTAAATATTGCAATTTAAAATATGTTATTCATCCCGAACTGAGTCACAGTAAGTAACAGATGCCCCAAAGCGTTCACTGGCACTGAACTGCATTATATTGTTGTGTGCAGACAATTAAATATAATCATGCACATGTTTTAAAAATGGTACGCGACACTTTGTTATCCAAAGTTATACTTGCACACCAAATGTTGTTTTTCTGAGAGATATAGTATAGGCCATATGCTCTGGACAAGCTTTTTTATTTTTTTAAATATATAATTGAGGTCAAAGGTCATGGCCAAGGTCACATGAACATCTTAAGAAACACTACGGCATGCCAAGATGTATTCACACACTAAATTTGGTGTCTGCTGCTAATGTGATAGAGGACAGATTATCCGAACAATCTTCTTTCAGAATTCAGGTTAAATATCAATTTCTTCTTTTAAATTTAAGGTTAAAGAACATTTTTTTGGTCATCGATTTGATCTTTACTATGCTTTTTTATGCATTCTTAACAGGGCAATGTATCGTTGTTTTCATTTAATGTTTAAAACAGAAAATGAGTCTTAGCAGGTCTAACTGTTTCAAGGCAAAATTCTTTAATTTTCAATTGAGTTGTAACTATATATACCGGTATTTTAATCCAGCATGTGATATTTAATAATTCTGTTATAGAAATGTAAGTTTTTACATTAAATTCTCATCTTTAATTCTTTTAAATATAATTTAAACTTTAACTTTATCTAGTCTTTTATTTCAGTCGCATGCTGTTATTTTGAATCTGACCGTGATGCCTTCCTATGTCATACAATGCTATATCTTAAGGACCATAATAGAAATAAGAGTATTTCTTACTCTTTTTGTGTTATCCTTCGCATATAATGTTGAGTTACATGGCTGTATTAAATCATACATATTGTTGCTTATTGTTTACTGTGTATGTTTCTAATAACAGATTGCAATGCTATTGTAATTTTATGTTGCAATAAATCTATCTAGCTACCAAATAGCCCATGTTATGGTAATGTTGATACTAAAATTTGGCAAGACTAGTTTTAAAAAAGAAAAAGAGTAGGCTGTCCCTAAAGCCATTCATGGAAAACCTCATATCATCTGGCACAACTGAGTAAGTTAGTTTCCAGTTCCGTCTCGGTTGTAAATACAGTGTTCCCTCCCTACAACCGCCCTCCAAACAACGACTCCCTCCCTACAACGACCATTGCCACAGTTCCCTAAACAAGACAGTAATGTCTAACGTTTCGCTTCTGCAATAAATTTTCGTCTGCTGTTTTTCTCAAAGTTACATATAAGTGGACATTTGGATTAGAATAAATATAGTAACGAGTGACAAACAGCTTGAATTCAGATAAGACGCCGCGTTACGCGGTGTCTGATCTGGATTCAAGCTGTTTACAAATGTAAGCCAAGTCTTAAGTGTCCCTCTCTAAACGACTCCCTCCATTTTTGGTTTGGACACACACAATATGTGTCTCCCATTGGATTTCGTTGTAGAGAGAGAGAGCACTGTATAGACCCGATGGGCCCAACTGTCAAGAAGGGTCACGGCTTCCAGCCAGTTGGAACAACGTTCCGTTACTTTAGGAGTTCCTTACAGGTTTAATTGAAAACAATGTTGATCTTGTTTCTTATATCTAATATAGTCCTGCATATCAATATACTCACAATGTGGTATTCCACAATATGTAATAAACAAACAGTTCTTTATACTTAATATTACATTTTTTAGCTTTGTAATTTTCGTCGAGGAAATCTTCGAATATTGTTCAGAAATCTGACTTTTTACTTCAAATGAAAACCTTAACCATTTTTCCATAACACTTAATCAGTGACACCCAAAGAAGAGTTTTAGCCACGCCTTCTTAATGTGTCACATGGTCATGGTAGCAGGTAAATATAGAAATCCATCCGGGGCATGCTGGTAAATGCAGGCGACGGTTTTATAAGTCTATTAAGTTAACCCTTTCACTCTCAATGACGCCTTAAATCAAGCGCGTTTGTAAACTGCAAACAAAGAATAATGATAATTATGGGTGCTACACAGTCCCTTGAAATTGAGATCTAGGCCACTGATCGGTTATTGAGCTTCCTGTTATGACCTGATCATCTGAATGCATGCTGGAAAAAACAAGCTGGAACAGCGGTAATCTGGAGCTTCCAGCTCGATAAGCCTCGGTCTTCAGGAGCTTCCAGCTCGATCGCATTAACACATTATCCCCTGAAACTTCCAATGGATAATTCCAGTTTGCAATAAAGGCTGATGCATTTTAGACTATTTAGGTCTGGTGTTTTGTTTTGATCAGGGACTTAACTGTTTGCATAGGACAAGTGTACTCTTCACAGATACACATTTGGTTAAGGACGCATATATGCGTCACTAGGGCTCAATGAGTTAACAAGCTTTAAGAAAATGATTTGTTGATATGAGCTTCCAACTCGATCTACACAGTGGCTTTCATCCACACGATACCAGCAAAATGAATTCTGAGTTGTTGGGTAGGGATGGGGTGCAAAACAATTAACTTTAAATTTCTATTTTAATCATTCTATTAATCTTTTAAATATTTGATGGGTTTTACAGATAGATTCTCTACTTTTTATAAACTAATAATGATTATAATAATTCTTGTAATCTTAATAAAAACACTGAAAGAACGTTTCCATATTCAGAATTTACTTCGGTGTTTGCTTTATTGTCAATGTATTTATTTGTTTTTGTTCTTTATTGGTACTTGTAAGTTGTATATACATGTAAAACCTTTAAGCAGTATTCTTCCAAAACTCCAATGTATTTAAGTGTCAATAGTTGAAAAAGCTGCATGCTTATTTAGTGATATTGCGTTAACTTTCTTAAAATAAGAAACATCACTACAGTGGAGAATCTGTTATTCTTTCCCAATAAACGCGTTTACTCTAAAACTATTATTCGCAGTGCAAACAGTTTGGAGCCAGATCAGACGCCGGGTAACCCGGCGTCTGATCAGGCTCCAAACTATTTGCCACCAAGATAAACATGAAATATCAGAATTGTCCAAAAGTTGTTCTTTTCTACGTTTTAGTGCTTTGCGTTTGCGTACGTTTGCGTTTAAACGGGAAAGAATAACAGATTATCCACTGTATCACGCTATGAGACATTTCTGTCGATAGCATGCAAAATCAACCAAAGCCCCATGCAGTAATAAATATTTAAATTTAAACGTATTTCCTTTCGATAATAATGAAAATACATACACTCAGTGCAAAAAGAAACGCACATTTTCATTACAATATTTGTATGTAGAATTAACGTATTTCTGAGTTAATCTTATCATTTAAGTCAATAGTTCTGTCTGGGGTTATCAATGTTGAAAAAGGGAGGTTTATATTGAATTGGTGGCACCACAACTTGCAAAAATAGTGTGGTGTTTTAAATAGGCTGTAGTTAACTCTTTCGCTGCCAAATAAATCGTGAGGTTTTTACACCGTCACCGTTTCAATGTCGTCTGCTTCAGTGTTTTTTTTTGCAAGATACTTTCAAAGTAAGATTCATTGTAGCATAACTTAAAACATATCGATACGAGTGTAAAACAGTTTGGATCCTGATCAGACGCCGCGTTACGCGGCGTCTGATCAGGATCCAAACTGTTTGAAAACGCGCTTTTTGTCGTCATTAAGAGTGAAAGGGTTAAAATGCAAGCAAACTGTTTTTGAGTATTTTTTCTGAACTTGTTACAGAACTTAATGGATCTTGAGATATGGCCTTAGTATTCTAATTTTCGTAAATAAAAGTCTCTTTATCTGCGCCTTGGCACGATGTGCGTTTCTCTTTCCACTGAGTGTACACAGACAGTGTAAAGAATTAGATCGAAAGCTGTAACTTATTGAGATTTCCATAATTGTTTAGCAGATATAGTTTGGCCAAATTTTAACATTTTACGCTGTACTCTCAGCGTTGAGTAACCTTTATTTAGCAAACTTTGCTACCGTTGTGTACAGTGGAGAAAACGTTATTCTTTCCCGTTTCAACGCAAACGAAACGCAAACGCAATACACTAAAACGTAGAAAAGTACAACTTTTGGACAATTCTGATAATTCATGTTTATCTCGGTGACAAACAGTTTGGAGCCTGATCAGATGCCGGGTTACCCTGCGTCTGATCTTGCTCCAAACGGTTTGCAGTGGAAATAATAGTTTTGGCGTAAACGCGCATATAGGGAAAGAATACGTTTTCTCTACTGTAACAGTGTTAATCAGTGATTTACCTTTAATTATAAGAATATTGCGAGAGTTGTACATTAAGCCAACTGTCTTGTAAAACATAAATGTCACTTTTAACAGATTGTTCTAGTTTAACAGGCTAGATATGGAATAGTTCGATATAGGTACCCAGCGCCAACCTTAGTACCTCAGGGCAGCAAGTGATGCTTTCTAGCCAATCTTGTGTTAAGCAATCATCGAATATCCATATACAATTAACTAATTAATTATATACCTATCGATGATTTAAATATATTTCTCAGTTAGATAAATTTGATATCGTCACAGTTGATATCATCACTGAGTCTAGTGATGATATCACTTTTTGTGACGGCACGTCATAATATTTTTTTGTGACGTCGCCGCGCGTAAATAATTAATTGTGTGTGTTATTTTCTGTAAAAAACGTCATTAAAATATACATAATAAATAGAATAATTAATTCCTGCGGACTCGTTTTTTAACCAGATAACAACCCATTCTCGTAATATATTTTTCATATCAATCCAAAGAAATTGATTATCCTCTATAGGAATAAACAACATCTTTTTGACGTTCATGATGGTATGAACACATTAGCTTCGCAGAGGGTAAGTTTGTAAACGCCCGAAGGTTTATTCCTTATATTTATATTTTTATTTCCTGTCTTGTCCATTTAATGTGCATTTTGACCAGATTTGTTTTCATGTATATGAATATATCATATACCGGCCAAATAGGTTTGATAGATGTAATCCTGGATGTAACAGCCATTCGATCTCTATAATATACGGCATGAAAAGTAGTCCAAAGTACATGTTTCGGCGTTAATTTTTACCCAGTAAACTGTCGATGTGTACTTAGCGAACACTTATACGACATTAGAAATAAACAATGCAACTTAAATATCTATTATTAAAGCATACTTTAAATTATGTCGCGCATGTTTATTTCAGGCTAGTTACACGCCATATCAACCATTAGCTGGTCGCTGGGTCGGTATCTCTCCGCGGCGGAGACTCCGCCCTCTTTCTTACAAGCTGGAATTAGTTTCGATGTGTAGGTTCATCGAGAATTGACCTGCATACGATTACATAGTTTTTACATGATGAATGTAAATATTATTTGATATTGATTGTGTTCATTACTTTTGTTGAGCTGTCAATGGCTATGTTTTTCTATCCCCATATATATGGCGGAGGGACTACAGCATACGGCTTAAAAGTGATAAATAATGAACACTCATTTCAGATTCTATATCTGCTTTTATTCTTACATTCAGTAGTGATACTAAATTATAAGTTATAATATAGAATATTTTGTTTTCATGGAGGTATGAAAAAAAAAACCGGTCGAACTTTAGTATTAAACCAGTGTGACCAAGTTTTCTTTCATACCTCCATGAAGACAACAACAAAATTTCTATATATTCTTTAACATGATTCCAAATAGGTTGCTGCATAGTACAAGATAAAAGTATGTAAATAACTATGCCATAGGAGAAGAACCAAATAAGCTTTTGCTTTCGTTCTCATCCTAATGTATATCCATTTTTTGTTCATAAAAGTTGTATATGTTATGAAATAAAATATGTTTAAACTAAAGATCTATGCCAAAACTCCTTGGCGTGTGTAATCTACATGTATGTGTATGATAGCCGACGGCGAGGTAATTATTTCTACATTTACGTCCAATTAGGATTCAAAATTCTATAAAATATTATCTTAAAAGCGTTCAAGATTTAATAACCTGCTTGAAAAAATAAACAAAGTCGCACTCATTCAAACGAAATCACATATCTCTCAAACACTCCTGTCGGTATTATAATAATATTATAACTCATCCTCGGAAAAATCAAATTGACAGTTCCAGTTAGTAAGTTATGCCCGTTTTAGCTATTAACTCTTTCACTCTCAATGACGTCATATATATAAAGCGCATATGCAAACAGTTGTGAAATTACATCAGCTATACTTCCTTAAATCTAATTTTGAAACGATATTGCAGACAACAATATTGGAGCAGACGTCAATATTGCGGTGAAGGGGTGAAAACCTCACGATAATGTACAGTGGAGAATCTGTTATTCTTTCCCAATAAACGCGTTTACGCAAAAACTATTATTTGCAGTGCAAACAGTTTGGAGCCAGATCAGACGCCGGGTAACCCGGCGTCTGATCTGGCTCCAAACTGTTTGCCACCAAGATAAACATGAAATATCAGAATTGTCCAAAAGTTGTTCTTTTCTACGTTTTAGTGCTTTGCGTTTGCGTACGTTTGCGTTTAAACGGGAAAGAATAACAAATTCTCCACTGTATCATGAAAGGGTTAATACTTATTGTAAGAATGATTCCACGGTATCGGACCTTATACAGATTTATTCGAATAAAGTTTCAAACTTTCAAAAAAGCAAAGAATGACAATAGTGCAGACAATGAGAATTGGGCTGCTATGAGAGTAATATGATCTGAGTCTACACTGTTTGCATAGTTCAAGTGTACACTGGTAGTAAAGGATGCGTATAAGTGTCACTAGATGTCAATGGGTTCATCACAAAATATATCGTTTGTTTACCCCAACACTGTCAAACTGGCTACCGACTTACATGACTTTATTCTTACCGCCCACGAGCAACTTAACAAACAGTTTAGATCAAGATCAGACGTTGAGAAACACAATGTGGGATCTGGAGCCGAATTGTTTGAAAGGCATGTTTATGTCTGATTTTTGAAAGGGTCATATTAATTGAATTCTATAATAGGCAGGCTAAGGGTGTAATAACACTGTTTTATGTCTAAATTTTCATATATTTGTAATTCTTTGATGTACCAGACATGACAATAAATCTATGACAAAATTTATTTACCATGCGTACGCTGTATATATTTCGTCAGCCCAAAATGGCTTCTGCTTTAACAACCATGCGTCTATACATGTATATGCACATACCCATGTGACATACAGATTAAACCTTGTTCAAGTGCAGAATTTCTTGGCGCCTGACAAGGGACCAAGCTTATAAAGAGTTTAAGTTACGTTTGGGATCGTTCTAAAGCATTTAATTGGTCAGATTTAAACTTTTGCCAGCAAAAGCTTAATTCTGACCAATCAAATGCTTGAGAGCGATATCCAAGGATTCAAGCTTATAAAGAGTTTGAGTTGCGTCTGGGATCGTTCTCAAGTATTTGATTGGTCATATTTAAGCTTTTGCTGGCAAAAGCCTAATTCTGACCAATCAAATACTTGATCTCAGACACAGCTCAAACGCTTTATAACCTTAGACCTAGGATTCAAACTGTTTGCAAATGTCTCAAAGATTTGAACAGCCGCACTGCAAAGGACTAATGTTATAAAAAGGTCTGCAAGACGCGGAAATACTAGTTCGGTGTCATTATAATTAGTTTACTTTCACTCGAATAAAAAACGACCATCTATCTTTTGACTGGTTGGTGAAAAACAGCTTCTGTTTCGTTTCTTTACGTCTCGTTGTAGTTATTAAACTTTGTTATGTCGTCTGCAGGTTTATTCAATTATGTGGTAAGGATTATGTTTTGGAAAAAGTCGCTCTTTATTAGTAGTTTATAAGAATTATCAAATCAAATAGACACCCCTTTTACTTTAAGTGTGTAAACAATAACAGTTTTTCTCAATAACCATTTCAATACCTAGGCTGACAAGCTTGACATTTGCCATAAAGATCCCCAAGACGCGTCTGATCAGGATCCAAATTATTTGACATTCATATCAGTTTTTTCTTAGTAACAAACTAATAGATTTTTAAATTTTAAACGTAAAAGCAGACGATAACATAAGCAGACGATAATATGACACCGAACGATTATTTCCGTCATAATGGCGTTAAACGGGTTAACTCTTAACCCTTTCACTCTCAATGACGCCATGAAGCGCGTTTGCAAACTGTTTGGGTCTTGATCAGACGCCGCGTCACGCGGCGTCTGATCAGGACCCAAACTGTTTGACACTCTTATTGATATATATATATTAAGTCATACAACCTTAAATCTAACTTTGAAACGTGTCTTGCAAACAATAATACTGAAGCAGACGACAATAAAGCGAATGTTTTGACCATGAAAGGGTTGAAGACAAACTTGGCACGTATTTATCCGTTTAGATTTGATCTTTTCCTAGTATATATCATGACACAGCAGATTGACTTCATCTTCATTTGGAATTGTTACTTATTTTGTATATTATAGAATTCAAATTCGCTATAATCTTATTATATTTTTTCATACTTTTCTCCTGCTTATGTAATTATATTTTCCTGATCTAGTACTTTAGAATGTTTACTGTAAGCCATGTACATAATTATATGTTATATGGCTATGAACATTGTATATGTTTAATGCCAATAAAAGTTGATCAGACACCAAGTAGTTCAGGATCCAAACTGTTTGTCACATTGATCGTGTATATGAGAATATTGTGAGGGATGAAATAAATCCAGAAACGAAAATTTGGAAGATTATGATGTTTTCGGTGTTTTAAAGAGACTAAAATCATACGGCGAATTAACGTTGTTTTGTATGTTTTTTAGAAAAAAGGTTATGATAAAAGGAAATCATGAAATTCTGCAAATGTACATAAAATTTGATAGTTGACATAAAACATAGCATGTAATTATCATTAAGGGTGCATTTATTTTTATATTTAAACTAGTTCTACGTTTTACACCTTATCGGGCTTAGCGCGACTTGACTAACATTTGCAAACAGTTTTGATCCAGATCAGACGCCGCGTAACAATGCCAACCGACGGAAACAGAGACAGAGATAGAGAGACAGAGACAAACAAATATAGACGCATAAACAGAAATATGAATACAGTGCCCCCTCGCTATACAGCGACATCCAATGACTGACAACAAATATGTGCGTTGTTTGAAGGGAGTCGTTATAGGGAGGGAAATTGGCTTAGATTTGCAAAACAGCTTGAATCCACATCAGACGCAGCATTACGCGGCGTCTGATCTGGATTCAAGATGTTTGTCACTCGTCTTTAAGGTTTTTTTCTGTCAAAATGTTCAATATGTAACTTTGACAAAAACAGCAGACAACAACTTTAAGCAGACGATATTACAGTAGTAAAAGCATTAGACATAATTGTCCTGTTTAGGTAACTGCGGCAAGGGTCGTTGTACGGAGGCAGTCGTTGTTGGGAGGGCCGTTGTAGAGGGGTAACGCTGTAGTCAGAAAGACAGATGAACGGACAGGCAGGCATACAGAGAGAAAGAGACAATAGCCATTCTGTAACTGAGCATAGCATGGCACCCATCTAATGTTACTGCGCCTCGCTAGCTGCTAACACGAACCCATATAGTATTGTAATTAAATCTAGTAATTGATGAGTTTGTATAGGCGATTAATGTCCGTAATAAACACGAGAATTAATAAGGTTTCATCCCATGTCCAAATTGACAGGATAATAAAGTAGTTTTGATGGCATTGCTATTTCCGAATCTATATCCCATTTGGACATCAGTAATACGGACTCCTGTTGTTAAGCTTTGGCTTGCTGAAACAAATTATGATTTATAGTGAGGAATCCGTTTTGAAAAAAGAGCTTACGATAAAAACGCCTTAGCCCCTGACTCCATAGTCTGTCTCTAGTTTTGAAAACAGGTGACTAGTTGAAGCCGTAAGGCGCATTCTGTTTTACTATCAACCTGCGTTAACTCTTTGAACCCTGGTCCCGCATATAGGCGTGCTTTTCAAACAGTGTACATGTGAATAGTACACTTGTCCTATGCAAACAGTGAAGACCCTGATCAGAGGGCTCCTTTCGGAGCCCTCTGATCAGGGTCTTCACTATTTGTCACAATGCCAAACATTGACAAAAACAATCCTTAAAAGTCAGAAATGGACTAGACTAAAATGGAAACTGGAATTTTCCATTTAAAGTTTCAGGGAGGAAAGAGTACTATCATCTGCTAGGACATAAAAATAGTTTGTGTGGAACTATTTTCTTTTGGTGGAGGAATAAAAATAAAGGCGTAAAAGGCGTATATTTATAGGGTAATGGGTTAAGATACAGTATGACCACACCACTATGTACAGCCTCTCAAAAGAAGACAAGTTGATTGTGTGAAATAAATATGACAGCTTAAAACAATATAGAAAAAAAGCAGAAAGCTTCATAGGAAGCTTTCTGCTTTACTTTCATTCGTGTTTTAAGCAGTCGCCTGCCTTAACCATTTCACTTTCAATGACGCCATAAAGCGCGTTTGCAAACAGTTGGGGTCCTGATCAGACGCCGCGTCTGTTTGACATTCGTTTCGAAATGTCGTCAATCATATTGCCTTAAATCTAACTTTGAAACAATATTGCACAAAACAATATTGGAGCAGACGACACTATGGCGGCGAAGGAGTAAAATATATCGACAAATTTTATCATTAAGGGGTTAAGCACAAAACAACTCTTCTGTTGTCGGATATTTCTGTATTATCATATAGCTAACTAAGCAAAGGTATGGTTGTGAGACAGCCCTCGATCATTTTTGGCTAGTGGGGTCTTCCACAAGCCTACATGAGATCTTAAGATTCAAAGTAAGTTCGACTGTTGCACCCCCTACAAATCACACACATGAAATAACTATATACTATTACATGGTGAAGCAATGTAAAACGGAGTAGGGTAAAGCAACATTGAGAAAGATAAAGTTAACCCAATACTACATATTCTGATTAAAGTTTTTGATCATAGATGACTACTTGAAGGTTATTGACAGTAAAGCAGAATGTGCCTTAATGCACATTTTGTTTTACTTTCAGCATGATTTCAGCAAACATCTGCTAAAATATAGAAAATATTTTTACTATACATATCTACAACTATATGAATTGCAACTATGTTCCGTGGACGAATAACCTAAGGGATAAAAATGTGTAGTTATTGTATATTTATAGTGTAATGGGTTAAAGAATACAATACTGGTTTATAGTATTTTAAGTTGAATTGTATGTTATGTTACCGGTAGTATAACGTATACATTCTGTATATGTTTATGCTTTGTCGGGATGTGTTGTGTGTTGTGTGTGTGTGTGTGTGTGTGAGCGCGCGCGTACGCACGCGCGTGCACACATCTATGTACACTTCAGGGTTGCCCTGCTAATATGATAGGCTATGTTTACTTTAGCTTCTTTAAGAAATGCAGTGTATGTATTTGAATAATACATCCATACTGCAGAAATAATCCTTTGATATACTAGTTGGATAGCTGTCTTTACTAAAAGAAACAACATGGTTCTTTGAAGTGATCTGAAACTTTTCGCTTATATCAATGACCAATTTTGATGTCTCAAGGTTTCGTTTCGCTAGAGGCATAATGTTAACTACTAACTTATTGTTAGTGACTTTGGTCATATATGCATACATGGATTCTTATATGGGTGCATTTATGTTCCTATGTTTGTAGACGTATATATGCAAGTGCACATATTTGAATTCATGTATTATTCACAGTGGGGTATATGTGCGTGTATTGTTAATATGACTCTTTAATACCTTTCGAAAGAGGCATAAGTTGTACAAAACACACACGTTTGAACTTTAAATCCATAGCCTGTTTCTAGATTTGAAGACAGGTATCCACTTAATGCGAGTTGAAGTGAATCAGGATGTGCCTTAATACGAATTCTGCTCTACTTTCAACCTGCTTTAAGCTACTTTTTGCTACTATATAGGTACATACAATATTTCTTATGGTACATGTTCATTGCATATATTGAAACTATTTTCCTCCAATTTCAACCTACGATATAATTCAAATCCTAACATGTAAAAAAGTTGAAAGCTGTATATACTTCGTCATAGAAATGTATATGTTACATGCTATTTGTAAATATGTTTACTGTACCAATCATGAATGCTGTTTCCTTATTCTTGGAGGAAATAAAGATATTGTATTGAATTGAATTTTAAACGAACATCAAACAGTTAACATGCTGATCAGGCACCATATTATTCGCCATCCGATCTTTACACATTCATGTCTGTCGGATTGCGCTATAAAGAATCATAATTTAATTTAGCTACCTGTATACTCGTAATAGTTATTTGCATGGTTGAAAGCTATCATTTAATAATGAAGCAAAGGAATCTCTGATGAGATGAGCTGCTTCCGTTAAGTACGCCACGAGCTGAATACACCGCTCTCTGTGGCCACCAGCAATTGATATTTATTGATGTATAATATACATATTAAATATTGATATGTAAGGAAGGAATTGTCTTTTGTTTATTGTACTCCTGCCTGGGATACCGGACTTTTCCGTGTGTATTTGTAGGATAGAATACGTATTAAACTCGCAATAGTCAACTGTTTGTATTTCATCCGAATCCATATTCGATAAGCACGACGGATCTACTTTTATTCTTATACGTGTACTAGCTCAGTGTTATACCACGAATGAAGTTCTTCATTCGTGGTTATACTAGTACTTTGTGACATTAAAGAGTTTTTTTCTGCTTCCAACGTAAAACGTTTCTGAATATATTTTTTTATTTAGTTGTTGTTGGTGTGTATTGAAGGCATACAATTGTATACATGGAGATAGCCAGCACCAGGGTATTTAATTGGAAGGTTGCAATGTACATGTCCACTAGAAGGCTACACAGTGAAACCCTCTAAACCGGAACCTCTAAATACCGGAATTCTCTCTAAACCGTACAAAAACTTTGGTCCCGTTTCGAAATCTTCTTTATTTTAAACTATTACACCATAAATATGCCTTTTCACGTCTTTGGTTTATTCCTACACTGAAGAAATTAGTTCCACTTTATACATTCTGGCAGATGATAGCTTAAAGCAGGTTGAAAATAAAGCAGAATGCGCCTTAAGGCGCATTCTGCGTTACTTTTAACCTGCTTTAAGTGGTCAGCTTTCTTCCATACTAGAAACATAATATTGGCTAATGGGTTAAAACCCCTCTAAACCGGAAACCCCTGTAAGCCAGACATTTATGTTGTCCCCACACATGTCCGGTTTAGAGGGGTTTCACTATAGTGAGAAAGAGATGACGGAGCACAAACACTGTATTGAAGACGTTATCTGATAGTTTTCTTTTGTAAAGTTTTGTAAGATCTTAATGAAAATCACTTATACATTTGGGTCGATACAGTAGTTTCTACGTGCCTCAACCCTTTCATTATCAATGACGCTTTAAAGCATGTTTGCAAACAGTTTGGGTCCTGATCAGACGCCGCGTTACGCGGCGTCTGATCAGGACCCAAACTGTTTGACATTTTTATCGATACTTATTAAGTCATACAATCTTGAATCTAACTTTGAAAAATGTTTTGCAGACAACAATAATGAAGCAGACGACAATGAAGCGGCGAAGGGGTAAAAATCCTCCGAATAATTTGATCATGGAAGGGTTAAATGCAATCCGCTGTAGGTTTGTCCTCCTTCAGTGGAGAATCTGTTATTCTTTCCCGTTTAAACGCAAACGTACGCAAACGCAAAGCACTAAAACGTAGAAAAGAACAACTTTATGACAATTCTGATAATTCTTGTTTATCTTGGTGGCAAACAGTTTGGAGCCTGTTCAGACGCCGGGTTACCCGGCGTCTGATCTGGCTCCAAACTGTTTGCACTGCAAATATTAGTTTTAGCGTAAACGCGTTTATTGGGAAAGAATAACAGATTCTCCACTGTAGCTCCTGTAACGGTGTTTTGATAGGCGGTTGCTTGAAGCTTGATGAAAGTAAAATAGAAATATCCTGAAGGAAAGTCTCTTCCGCTTTCACCCTACTTTAGGCAGTAGGGGAGGACTATTAAAACGTTTTATCAATGAAATTGTGAATCTAAATGAGCGAAGCCATGACAAAACCAGCTTTATTGCACGGCAACATTGTACAGACCAAGCGCCGTTGTCATCTCAGGCCTCGTATCTGAGTTTGATCTACACTGCCAAATACTGTATTTTTATCATATGGCTACATAAAATGCTTTAGATGTACGTGTGTGTCAAACAGTGTAGATAAAGACGCGGCGGCTGGCCTTGATCTTAGCCTATGCGGATTTTGGAGAATTCTGACCTCACTAGGCATTTCGTGTTAAAAGTTGGCAAACAGTTGTTTTTACATAATTTGGGTATGCTGAATCCAAATATGCCGTTTGACAAGCTCTATTTTTAGTATTTAAGGTCAAAATGGCGATAACAAAATGGCCGCCGAAAACTCTATTTGAAACCCACTAAACTTGTAAATAATAAAGAGTAGTTTTACATAATTTGAATGTGCTGAATCCAAATCTGCCATTTGTTAAGCTCTGTTTTTAGTATTTAAGGTCTACATTGTTTGCAATGCAATAAGACACGGCTCAAATTTATTCTTCGGAAACATTTCTACTTGTATTAAAATTCGAGCACGTGAGCCACGTCATGAACAAGATTTTCAGACTTTGCAAAAGTTTTGAAAAACGCAGCGTCTGATCTGGATTCTATAAATACGGCGTCTGATGTGGATTCTACACTGTTATGTCGGCGAAATATTTTTCTGCTCGCGTAACCAATATTTCTACAGAAAACCATGAGTCCCCCTTTCTCCCCACCCACTCTCCAACCCGTTACAGTGGAGAATCTGTTATTCTTTCCCGTTTAAACGCAAACGTACGCAAACGTACGCAAACGCAAAATACTAAAACGTAGTAAAGTACAACTTTTTGACAATTCTGATAATTCATGTTTATCTTTGTGGCAAACAGTTTGGAGCCTGATCAGACGCCGGGTTACCCGGCGTCTGATCTGGCTTCAAACTGTTTGCACTGCAAATAATAGTTTTAGCGTAAACGCGTTTATTGGGAAAGAATAACAGATTCTCCACTGTACCCTTTAACATGTTTATATTTTTTAAAACAGGTTACTACTTAACCTTTCACTGCCAATGGCTCCAAAAGGCAACTTTGCAAACAGTTTGGATCCTGATCAGACGCCGCGTGACGCGGCGTCTGATCAGGATCCAAGCTGTTTGACACTCGTACCTACATTTCTGTAGTCAAAACAGTCCGAAATCTGACTTTGACGACACTACCAATGCAGACGATATTTTGGCGGTAAGAGGGTTAAAGCAGACGATAAAACTTGGCAGCGAAAGAGTTAAAGCAGGTTGAAAGCAATGTATCACTTTGAAATTGATACGCATATCTACACTTTTAATTTAATCCCAAACTGACGAAAATAGTTCCTTGTTATACAGTTATAAATATGCACAATAAGAAAAAGTTCCTATATCCTATCAGATGGTAGCTTAAAGCTAGCTGAAGGTCAAGAAGAATGCTCATTGATGAGCAGTTTGCATTTCTGTCGGCCTGCTTTAAGCAGCCATCTGTATTCAGTACTGGAAACAAGCTATGTGGGAAGTGTTAGGGAACATTCCGGGCTGGGTCCAAGGTTATAAAGCTTTTCAGTTGAGTCTAAAGTCGTTCTCAAGCATTTGATTGGTCAGATTTGAGCCTAGGCTCAAATCTGACCAATCAATTGCTTGAGAACACACTCAGACTCAGCTCAAACGCTTTATAACTTTGGACCCAGAACTTAACAATAAGTCACCAATTGTAAAAGTGTTCCGCATTCTGCTTTACTTTCAATCTGCTTTAATGCCTTTTTGAGTAGATACTGGAAATGCGTGTTTCTAGTCATGACTGTATGAATAATTAGAAGCGTAAAATTGTGAAAGAGGGTGGGGAAGGGTTAGCTGAAAGTGTTCTGATTTTTTCCCGATATATTGAGACCTTTTCTCGTTATAACGAGATCTTTTCTCGTCATTTTTTCGAAATCTGTTCTCGTAATTACGCGAGATTTAAAAAAAAATCGTCTTGATGAGGATTATGATTATCAGTACCCTGTCGGTGAAACTTCAAGGGGATATAGGTTTTGCCGAAGGCTCATAAATCAATTCTTATGTGGCCAAACTATCAAGCCACGTAAGTGAAACAATGAATCTGACGATCTCTTGTGACATTAACCTGGCAATTAGTTGTAATAGGTTTAGAGTTAAGTTCTAGACCATTCTATTGCAAAGTTAGATCACGAAAAATTATGTTATGTGGCAAACTTTGCACAAACGGTCAAAGGACAAGGGTTGTATGATGTCCGTCTGTCTGTCTGTGAGTCCGTCCATCTGTTACCATTAGCTGAAGAGTTGAACAAACATTTGTAATGGATTTCAATGTCAATGATAGTATTACAGAGTTCCCTCTCTACAACGACTCCCTCCTTAGTCCTTACAACGACTCTTGTCGCAGTTCCCTAAACAGGACAATTATGTCTAACGCTTTTATTGCTGTAATATCGTCTGCTTAAAGTTGTCGTCTGCTGTTTTTCTCAAAGTTACATATTGAACATTTTCAGAGAAAAAAACCTTAATGTCGAGTCACAAACAGCTTGAATCCAGATCAGACGCCGCGTTATGAGGGGTCTGCTCTGGATCCAAGCTGTTTGCAAATGTAAGCCAATTTCCCTCCCTTTAACGACTCCCTCCAAACAACGCACATATTTGTTGTCACCCATTTGATGTCATTGTAGAGAGGGAGCGCTGTATATCATATCTCTGTTTTTGCTTCTGTCTCTTTCTGGCCCACTCTCTGTTTGTATCTGTCTATGTGTATGTGTTTGTCTCTGTCTCTCTATCTCTGAATGTTTGCAAATGAAAGCCAATTTCCCTCCCTATAACGACTCCCTCCGAACAACGCACATAAGTTTTGTCTCCCATTGGGTGTCGTTGTAGAGAGGGAGCGCTGTAGAACGCTTATGTTTGCTCTCACAAGCTTTTAAATAGATTGTTTTGTTCCTACAAGTTTCGGAATCAACCAATGTCACCATGTCACCGTAAAAGCTAGATCATATCAAAGCGGGTTATACAGTGGAGAATCTGTTATTCTTTCCCGTTTAAACGCAAACGTACGCAAACGCAAAACACTAAAACGTTGAAAAGTACAACTTTTTGACAATTCTGATAATTCATCTTTATCATGGTGGCAAACAGTTTGGAGCCTGATCAGACGCCGGGTTACCCGGCGTCTGATATGGCTCCAAACTGTTTGTATTGGAAATAATAGTTATAGCGTAAACGCGTTTATTGGGAAATAATAACACATTCTCCACTGTAGCCTTTCCTCTTCATCTGTCTAGATAAGCAGGCAATTAAAACTTTGGTACCACGGCGTATTTGTTTATAATGTTCTGTTTTACCATGACTATAGCTATAAAAATGGGAGATAACCCAATACTGACTTTACAATAATCTATTATACGTGGCATACTAAAGTTCGCCCTTATATTCTACATCGTTCATTGAAATATCTATGTTATAGTTCAATACTAGACAGGTAGAATTGATGTTGAGAAGGCCAAAACTACAACTGCATACGTTTTATGAAGTTAAGATTTTTTGGCAAAAGTTTGAAATTGCAAAATATGTGTGAATGTATAATACCCCTAAATTATTTCAGTTTTACTTGCAAGCAAAAATGCTAAGCTTTAACAGGAATGTTTTAAGAGATCTAATGTACGTTCCTGCCCTGAACCATTTCACTGTCAATGACTCTTTAAAACGCGTTTGCAAATAGTTTGGTACCTGATCAGATGCCGCGTAACGCGGCGTCTGATCAGAACCTAAACTGTGTGACACTCTTATCGGTATTTATTAAGTCATACAATCTCAAGTCTAAATTATTTAGAACATGTCTGGCAGACAACAATAATGAAGCAGACGACAATAAAGCGGTGAATGGGTAAAAATCTCCCGAATAATTTGATCATGAAAGGGTTAAAGACCGTTAATGAAATGAAATAAGTCAGTATGGTAACAGTGTCATCAGTGGAATAGTGATTTTTTAACAAACTTTAACCAAAGGCTCATTTTTGCAAAAAATGTTGAAGTCGAAAATTTGAAAAATTTACACAAAATGTCTTAATTTGTTTTACATTTCACTTCACTTCATTAATGCTAGCTTGCTAGAGAAGGAACAGACCAGCATCGTGATGTTTACGTTTATTAAAACAATGGCGAAGTAAACCAAAACTTTAACCAACGGTAGGCAGGCGATGTTTGCTAAAATAATGAAGTTCAAATTATGTGAACTGTATCCCAACATTGCAAAATATTTCATGTTTCACTTTAACCCAGTTAATAACAGACCCAGTACGTGGTCCATTCTCAACGTTTTAAAAACCAACCCTGTGTCGATTTTTAACAATAAAAAGGAGTGTGTTGATTCTTTTAAAAGTTAAAACAGTGTCCGCTTTCCTCTCTCTAGTACATTCAATTAGCCCAAAGTTGACACGAACGGACGTAAATTAAAAGAAACAAACAAATCAATAAGTGTTATAGGTGGTTTTAATATTAAGAATATATTGGCAAAAGGAAAGTTCTTTTTTTTTGCATGAGAGACTATCTATAAGTCGTGCGCACGTTATAATCAGCCAATCCAATCAATTTATTATCTCCTGCGCACGACTTAAGGTGGTTAGCTTGTCAGTTTTCATGTTAGACTCATTGTTTAGATATAATTTAACTTTAAACCGCAAATTGGCTATTAAAGGGAAATGGACAGCTGGTGATAAATATCTTTTAAATGAAAGATATTGAAAAAAAATCGCCTTCTGCCTTTGAAATTTTGAAAAATAATAAAACATGAAGTAGTTAGAGCCGTTTAAACTTTGTGATATATGACTGTGCAAGCGACCATGGGGGCCGCCATTTTGTTTACCTGTGTGACGTAACTAAGGCCTTCCGCGACCTTCCGGTTATAGCGAGTCTAACCGGGAATGCCGTAGAGTGCGCGGAATTTACATCGATAACATTAATAAACTGAAATACTGAGAAAAATTGGGCATGTGGAGGTAGGTAAAAACACTTTAGAACTTCAGTGTTACGATTTCGATCCTAAATTATCAGAGAATGTAATATTAGAAGACAGAGACTACGACGGGTCGGGCGAAGAGAAAGCGCATTCGCCGGACGAATTTGCGACTGCAATACTTGTGTATAAATGCCTACAAAGGAGGTTAATACTTGCTGAAGAACAAATGAAATGACGATTGGGTGTCTTGGTGACAATGAGTGCATAGCAGAACCATCAAAATTTCGAGCTATTAGTGCTTAATCCAGCCATACTTGAGGTAGCGTATATCAGGCAAATATCATAGGACACCGGAATCGGGCACGGATACTCTTGATAATATTTGCATACTGGTTGTGAATAAAGGCATCGAAGCCCTGTGACTTTCGAAAAAAGTTTCTCCGATATAATAATAATAATACTAATAATAACGACTTTATTTCATGTGGATTACATATTTGGTATAGAACAAACAAACCAATTTTCAATATGGTCCACAAACAAAATTAACATATATACAACATGAAGGAACACAATTACAAATCAGTATTTTTAAACCTTTGCAAACAGAGTGGACCCTGAAAAGACAGTTCCTGTAGGAGCTCTCTACAGGGACTACTCTGTTTACTTAAAGCATTTTAAAGATTAAGCTGAAAATGATAATGCACAAGTGTCATTATGAGAATTCAGGATTTGTTATCTATACATGAATATTGAATAGGTAGAGGCAATATAAAGCCAAAAAACCCCGACGATTTGACAAATAGCAAAGATCTAGATCAATGAAATTTCATAACAAACGGGAAGGAATATACCAAAGATACTTCAAACCCTTTACTCCATGGTATATTTCTAGTATTGAAGAAAGGTGATCACTTAAACCAGGTTGAAAGTAAATCAAAATGAGCCTAAATGTGCACTCTGTTTTACTTTAAACCCGCTTCAAGTCACCATCTACTAGAGAACATAAAACATTTTTCATGAAACATATCTATGTAGTAAAGGGTTAAAGCAACATGTAGGTTTTAATCAAGATCCATATTTATATCATAACTTATATACATAGAAGCCCTTACAAGCAGCTAAGGCCTTGCTCAGTCATTAACCCTTAGCTCAACGCATATTCAAAAAATTACCCCTCATTTTATGGATACTATTCAAACCATTTATTTAAAAGTAGAATACTATGAATTTGAAAACTTAGAATGTTGTCTATTTCAGAATAATTTCTTCTTCTAGCAAATAATGTATACTCTGATCAGAGAGCTTCTTAAGGAAGTATCTCATCTGGGTCTACACTTTCAGCAAAAACTACTATCGACATAATTAGCGGGCTAAAGGTTAATAGTGTAACAGCCGATCAGGGGTTCAGCAGCAAAAACAAAGCCTACATGAAACCATCGCAACATTAACCCCTTACCGCACATGGCATAGTTCAGTTCAAGTTTTGAAGACAGGTGATCACTTAAAGCAGGTTGAAAGTAAAGCAGAATGCGCCTTAAGATGCATTAACCTTTTTTCAGCCAGCCTTAAGTTGCTAAGATATAGATCTAGCAAATATTCTTATTTAACTTTTTGTAAATAATTATGACTGCAAAAATTGAATGCGCTTAAAGGCGTTTCGATATATGGTAACGGGTCAAGGAAAGCGATGGTTAGACTGGCACCTTAGGAATAGTGATATAAACCCATATTAAACGTAAAGAACAGCTTACTTCAGCTGCAAACTACAATATGCGGCGTATAGAAACCTTGGCGCCTTGTAATAAATTTCATGTACAGTAATCTACCTTGTTTATATAAATTTAAACTACAGTATAGTGGGAAATGAACTTTCACCCCTGAGCAGCAAATTTTCATCACTATACATGTATTACATTTTGAAGCATTATGAAGCATAACAAGTGACTACACTATCTGTCTAATTTAACCCATTTAAGGTATGAGGTTTTAAATGAGGCAAGTGATTGAGCATTTCTTATGTTCAAAGGCAAGTTATTCCAAACCATAGCTCCAGAATAGGCAAACGACCTCCTGAAAAATTCAGACTTTGGTCTGGGAGAATATAACTGAGAATTTGATGAAGACCTTAAATTTCTATCATGCACATTTGACTTTAGTGTGAACAAATCATATAAATATACAGGTGCCAAACCTTTGAATACTTTGAACATTAGAGTAGCTTTGTGAAATGTAACTCTTTCCGGAAAAGTCATCCAATTAAGTTCTTTGAAGAGATCAGCTGAATGGGCAGTTTTATCTTTATTAAGGATAAGCCTTGCTGCACGTTTTTGAAAACGAATGATTTTTTGTTCTTGCGATATTGAACAGTTTCCCCAAATAACGCAACAGTAGTCGAGATGAGGTAAGATGTAGGAGTTAAAAAACATTTTTCTCAATGGTATAGTTAGAAATACTTTGATTCTTGAGAGGAGGTATAATAAGGAGTTACACTTTTTAAGTATGTTATTGATATGGCTATCAAAAGATAAAAATACATCAAAGGTGACACCGAGTAACTTCTCCTCACGACTGCAATGGATTTCTTCATTTCCAAATGGGATTGGCAGAGCAATATTTTGAATGCCTGTAGATTTAGATCTTGATGTAATGTACATGGATTTAGTTTTTGTAACGTTAATTGACATTTTGTTCTTTTCACACCAATCATTAACGTTAAATAGATCTTTACTCAACGAGTTTGCTACAAAGTTGAGAGAAGCATTATGTACTGACAGCGTTGTGTCGTCTGCAAAAATGTCTGCAACAGAATGTGTACATGCAGATGGTAGGTCATTTATGAATATCAAAAATAAAAGAGGACCTAAGACTGAGCCTTGTGGTACACCAGATAAAACAGAAGTTAGCTGCGAGGTTACTCCAGATACATGCGTTTGTTGAGATCTATTATGCAGGTATGAGGCAAACCATGAACATGTCTTTTGGTTAATATTGAAATGTTTTAACTTTTCCAAGAGTATCATGTGATCAACCAGGTCAAAAGCCTTAGACAGATCTAAGAAGATTGAACCTACAATCTCATTACTATCGATGGCTGCAATCCAGTCATCTATTAATTTTACTAAGGCAGTTTGGCAGGAATGATTGGACCTAAACCCTGATTGTCTAGAGTAGAACAAGTTGTTATTTTCTATGAATTGCTTTAAACAGGAACTAACATGTCTTTCAAAAATCAAGGAAATGATTGGTAAAACTGAAATTGGTCTGTAATTCGACTTTTCTTCTTTAGGACCTTTCTTGTAAATAGGAGTTACTTTAGCTTTCTTAAAAACTTGTGGATACACACTACATACTATACTTCGGTTAAATAATTGTGTGAGTGTTGGGGCTATTATGGATGCTGATATTTTTAAAAATCTAGCGCTAATTCCATCTGAACCTGTTGCTTTTTTACAATCTAACGAGGTGAGTTGTTGTTCAACAAACTGAAGAGATACAGATGGAATTGAGAAACTAGGACAGTTGACATGGTCGGCTGAAGCATTTAACACACAGTGACTATTACTAGAGGAGTTACCCTGGAAACTCTTAAACACAGAAGCAAAATAGTCATTGAAGACATTTGCAGTAGTGTTCGGACATGTTATCGGTTTACCATCTGTATCGTTTATAAAACTAGTTTGAATTTTTGTCTTCATACCCGTTAGCGTGTTCAGACTATTCCAAAGAAGTTTCGGGTTGTGGGTATTAGAATTAATGGTATCATGATAAAATCGTGTTTTGGAATCAAGAATAAGGCGTTTAACAGTTTGTCTCCAGATTTTATAATTATCGATATCGGACTTTTTATGGTAGAAGTCACGCATTTTTATTGCCTGGAGTATTTCGTTGTTAAACCAGCCAGGTTGGTTATTCCTTTTCACGCGTTTATTCCGGAGAGGCGCATGTGAGTCTATGACAGACTTAAACATATCAATAAATTTTTCGACCGCCTCATCAATGTCTTCAATTAAATTAATATTAGACCAGGGTTGATTACACATTTCTTCTAGAAACTGAGATACATTAAAGTTTTTCATAGACCTATAAGAGATCGTTTTGTGAACGGGACCTTGTTGGCAGTTTGAAGACACTTTTCGAGTTAGGCATACCGGAAAGTGATCACTAATGGAGAAAGACGGGACCGACACATTAACTATATGATCAGGAACATTAGAAAAGGCATGATCGATCAATGTTGAAGATACCTGAGTTACACGTGTTGGAAATTTAACTAGCTGAGTAAAATTAACCGCCTGCATCTGGTCAAGCCATGTTTTAGACTGAGGACATTCACTGAGTACATCAATGTTAAAATCTCCAACAATTATGCACTCTATTTCGTCAGTTAAAGCATTGTCTACAGTAACATTGAAATCTAATAGCCATTGACTTTTGGATGAAGGAGGCCTATAAACATTAGATAATAAAAACGCTTTTGAATTCGGTATTTTTACCTCAAGCCAAATTGACTCTAAAGAACCATTTTCAATATCATGGCGTCGAATACATGGTATATCATTTCTCACGTAAATTAGTAATCCTCCACCATGTGAGCACCTGTCTTTTCGAAATAAAATGAAGTTATCAATTGACAATTCGGTATCCCTAAACGTCTCATTTAGAAATGTTTCACAAAGGCACAAAATATCTACTTTATGCTGACTTATTAACAATTTAATTTCATCTAATTTGGGATATAAAAAGTGAATATTCAAATGTACAATATTAAGTCCTCTGTTGCCAAACCATTGGTCATTAAAAGAATGCGAGGAAACGTCAGGTTCTAACACATTGGTTTAAACATATTTTATTTCAGATATTGTACATGAACATAATACATGGATATAATGAAAAAGGATTGGATCGAAAGCTATGCTTATAGAGATCCTTTCCTTTGCAGTATTTGAAATACACTATAGACAGTAGATGTTCACAATTGCATGTTTATCATAATTGACATGTGACTTGACATTTAGAAAAATATACAAGTTATACAAAAAAGAAAAAAAGAAGAACAAAATTTAAACAAATATAAGCGTTTGGTCATCCAAAGGCTGGCGCCCCGGCCAGCGACATGCCCGAGTTCGAGAAGAAACCAGCAGTCCAGTTCAGAGAAATGTACACAAAGTTCTCAGTTGAAACGATTGGACTTTACTATATATGTCTGCACTGCTTCAAAAATCTGCTTATTAGTATCATTATCAAGTGTTGGATCGCCATAGAGGAATAACTTCACTGAAACGCGACGAATTGGGTTTACTACATTTAGAAGATTAGTACGAATGTTTTGATATGTTTGACAGTGAAAGAAGAAGTGTTGCGCGCTTTCGATTTCACCGCAGTGACAGGCTGGCGACTCGACTATACCTTTTTGAAAAAGGCTTAAATTTAAAGAGCTACAATTGGTCCTGAGCCTCGTATGGAGAATTTGCGCTTTCCTATTTCCAATAAAATGATAGGAAGGTATACTGGTAATCGGGCCATTTATTGCCTTTTTAAAAGATTCTACAGAGCTCGAGTTTCTTATTTCTAACGGAAGAGAATTCCACTCACGAACAACAGATGGTAAAAATGACTCAGAATATAGTTTTGTTCTTGCGTGTAACAATTGCACGTCTTCAGTATTTCTTAAGCTGTACCTTGACTCATCACCTACAAGGGCTGGGACTAATGAAGATAAATATTCTGGTGTTTGTTTATTAACCATTTTAAAAAAAAGAACAAGCTTATGTTTCTGTCTTCTAGATTCTAAAGTTTCCCAACCAGTTTCATTTTCAAGTTGTTTTACAGAGACAAGCTTTGTAGTGCCAGTTACAATCCTAGCAGCCTCATTTTGAATCTTGTCTAATTCATATTTTTGTGTGCTAGTACAGTTGTTCCAAACTACATCTGAAAATTCTAAGATTGGTCTTATAAAACTGAAGTAGATAATTTCGAGAGATTTTCTGTCAAGAGTATATTTTAGTTTGCGCATAATATTAATTCTTCCCCATGCCTTGTTTTTGATATATTCAATATGTTAATTCCAATGTCCATCACTTGAAAAATAGATACCAAGATGTTTATGCGATTCCACTTCATTAATTTCTTCAGATAACATTTCTAGTTGAGGGTGAATGGGTTTATTTATTTTACGCGAGATTAAAAGAGATTCAGTTTTAGAAGGATTAAAAGTGACAAGCCATGTCTTTGCCCAGATAGTTATTTTGGTGATATCTGTAGATAGAATTTCTGCTGTTATGTCTGCATGATCAACAACTAAATAGAGACTTGTGTCATCTGCAAATAAACGTATGTTTGATTGTATATCAGAAACTATATCATTAATATATAAAATAAATAAAAGTGGACCTAAAATAGATCCCTGTGGGACCCCTGCCCTAATCATTGCCCATTCAGATTTTGCTCCAGGCATAACCACTCTCTGACGTCTATTGTAAAGATAACTGTTAAACCATTTAAGAAGGTTCCCCGAGACACCAACAGCTTGAAGTTTCAATAATAGACCAGCATGCCATACTCGGTCAAAAGCTTTGCTTATGTCAAAGAAGACAACCCTGACTTCTTTTCCTTCATCCAAAGCTTTACAAAACGCGTTATACAAGAAAGTTAATTGGTTTACAGTTGAGTCACCAGGAGTAAATCCAGATTGAAAAGGGGAAAGATAGTTAATATCACGAAGGTGATTATAAATATGTTTGAAAACCAAACGTTCAAGGACTTTATCTAAGTTACTTAAAAGAGATATTGGTCGATAATTATTTACTAAGGATGGGTCGCCTTTCTTTAATACTGCAGTCACATGTGCTTCCTTCCAGCTAGACGGTATGGAACCACAGTGTAATGATATATTAAAAAGTTCACAAAGAGGATGGCAGATCTCATTTGAGATTTCATGCAAAATTCGGTTATTAATTTCATCTGGGCCGGCAGCTTTTCCCACAGGGAGTACATTTAGGATAGAAAGCACTTCTTCTGGTGTAAGTATAATAGTGGGCATACTAAATTTACTAGGCAAGATATTTGGCAACACTGATTCGTCGTCATTGAGTAAAGTCTGTCCTGCAAAGTAATCATTTAGTAAGTTTGCCTTGTCAAAAGTTTCCGTGGCATAAACATCATTATTAGAAAGAGTCGGTACAGATTTCGTCTCGTTATTTGAAATAAACATTTTCAAAGTTTTCCACCAATCTCGTGAAGTCAAAGATTTAGATTTAAGATCATGAGCTAATTTATCGTAATAACTATTTTTGGAATCACGAATAAATGTTACTACTTCATTACGTAGTTTTCTAAAAGAATCCCAGTGATGGACATTATTTGTAGATTTTGCTTTTCTATATGCCCTTTTTCTAATTCTAATTTTCTTTTTAATCTGTGAATTTATCCAAGGAGGTTCTAAAGGTCTGATACGTATCGTCTTGTTTGGTACACATTGGTCGGTCAGTTCTTGTAATTTGTGTGTGATATTATTAGTGTAAGTGTTTATGTCATCGTCTTTTAGGTCTGTCCAGTTCGTTTCGTTTGCTTTCAGTCTCAAGAGATCATAGTCGCCTTGATCGTATTTCCATATTTTTCTTGTATAAGATATAACTTTTGGTTTGCGATAATGAAAAATCCCGTATATTGGGCAGTGATATCGATGCTCATTTAATAAAAAAGGGTCACCTACACCGGAAATGGTAAGGTTGTCTTTCCGTTTTACGAGTAAAATATCAATAAGAGACGAAGAGTGCTCAGTGAAATGTGTACTTTCCTGAATTACTTGAGTTAGACCAAATTGTTGACACAAGCTATTAATCTTACGTGAAGTGAGTGGGTTTGACATATTCATGTTAAAATCCCCTGTAATAATAATGTCTTCTATACCCGTATCTATGGCGAGGCTAAAAGAGTCTTCGATCATTTTATAATAGTCAGCATTAGAGTTTGGTGGTCTGTAAAATACACCAATAAGGATGTGTTTACGATTCAGAAAAATATCAATCCAAAGACACTCTAAACCCTGAACTTCTAGGTCGTTTCTTCGACGGTATGCAAAACTATCTTTTATATACAGAATGACTCCGCCATGATTATCCCCTAGTCGGTCTTTACGTTCAGGTAACTGGTAAGAAGGAATACGGAGTTCTTCGGATGGAATAGATGTACTGAGCCAGGTTTCTGAGAATGTGAGGATATCGAATTCTCTCAGTTCAGCGGTTAGTAAGTCTAACTTAGGAAGTATACTTTGGACATTATAGTGAATTATTGAAAGGTTGTGGGATAGATCTAGTGTCGATACAAATGAGTTCGAAGCAGACGAGTTAGAGTTATCGGGATTTTCCGGACCAGGGTTTGGATGGACATCACCAGAGGCGAGGAGAAGCAAGTGTAACCACATGGCATACAGTATATAATTACAAATCCAGATCATAAGTAAGAAGTGCAGTAAAGCTGAGAACTTAAATCTACAGCGATAAGACGGCATGGTTACGGCAGTTGGAAAGATATATTTAATTACGTAATCTCTAGAAGAGTAAACAAGAAGACAGCTGCCGTACACACGCAGTCAGACCGTTGAGATATTTGTTGAGTAGGACTCACCAAACAACCAGGATACCAGAGACCAGCTCGAACCGAAACATACACACCAATCAGGACCCCAAACCCCGGATGACCAAACTTATATTGTTAAAAAAGAATACAAAACTGGAAAAATAGTTGAAACATGACAGAAAAAATCAATATAAATTGAAGAGGGTATATATCTTACTTATCTAAAAATACTTATAGCAGAGCACTTTGACATTCAAAGACGTTAACTAATGTAACAGTAAGATGTTATGTTTAATATGTTTACAAGAAGGACAAATGCATAGTTGGATTTGGATATACTTAGTGTGTTACATGAGTGATAGATTCACAAAATAAGAGCACTTGCGATTTCAGACCTATTTTATAACCATAAATGAGTATTTGTTAGCTGATATAGAGTTTTGGCGCAATAAAGCATGATCAAGAAATCCAGTGGCGACAGCATTGCTCCTTCGCCCCAACCTGCCGACGGCAATCACTAAAACGGCAGGTCAAATGTCGAGTTACTCAAGCTAGAGTAATTCTGCATCGATCGGCTCTTGAAAATTTCGACACAACCGCTTACCCAAGGGGAAGGAGTGAACAGCCCGTAGCCACTGTAAGTTTAACGTACAAATACGTACACTCTAATGCAAAAAACATTTTAATCAAGAATATACTATTGGTAGCAGTGGATGTCCCATCAAATCAATAAATGGAGATAATATAAACTATTGATAGACTACAATATGTGCTATAAGTTGCACTAATTGCACTACAGAAGTCAAGGAAACAGGCAACCAGACTAGTCTAAATTACCATACATGTATAATACTGATTTATAATTAATTATATTGCCAAATATATGTTGCATTACACTTTCATAGGCTAACAGACAGCCAAACAGAGTGACAAGCATAAAGACACACTTGTCTTACTTTTTCCGCGTTGTAGAATATCATGTACGTGTAACTGAATAAATACAACAATTAACAATGTACACCCATGTGAAAACCCAAAATGGTCTAAGCCAAATACATACAAAAAATTATACAAGTCAATATATATATACAGGTTTCATGCAAAATGCAATAATTTTAATTCTTAATTCTGGGACAGTGTATTAATCGCAGATTACAGTCATGCACCAGGCTTCAACAGAATGTCAAACAAGGCTAACAGAAGTGTGTTACATGTAAAATTAATATAACAAGAGTTTGTGGAAAGTCTGATGTACGACTCAATCTACAATAAACGAGGAAACTATTTTGTCCTCCACAATATAGCTAATAATGTGCGTGCACATTTATGACAGAATATTACTTTGCTGCTTTACTTGTTATCAGTCAGACGAGCGGACAGACAGATAATCAGATTGACAGACAACCAGCCTGCAAAAACAGACATACAAGTCTATATTTCCTCTGCAATGTAGATAGTAATGTACATGCAATGTATAACTCAATAACATACTGACTCCATAAACCAGACGGACGGACAGTCAGACTGACATGCAGACTTACATATCTATATTCCCTCTGTAGTGCAGGTAGAAATGCACATGCAAATCCATCAATCAGACGGACGGACAGACAGTCAGACCGACCGACAGACATAATATCTACATCTCCCCCGCAGTGCAGATAGTAATGTACGTATATACAAAGGCATAACACAATACAAGAGGCTCTACCATACATACTGACTCCATCAATCAGACTGCCCGACAGACAGTCAGACAGACAGACAAACATACATATCTATATTTACCCTGCAATGTTGACAGTATTGTACATGCAAATGTATGACAAACTATTCTCTACCATACATACTGACTCTACCAGTCAGACGAACGACATTCAGAATGACAGACACCCATATATCCACAATTCCACCGAAATGTAGAAAGTATGTATCACAGAATATCAGAGGCTCTACCATACAATACTGACTCCATCAATCAGTCGGACGGACGGACAGACAGACAGACAGACAGTCAGACTGACAGACAGACAAACAGCTTTATCTATAGTTCCTCCGAAATATGGAAAATAATTTAATTTACATGCAAATGTATAACACAATTACAGAGGCTCAACTATACATACTGACTCCTTCAATCAGACGGACGGACAGACAGTCAGGCTGTCAGACAAACAGCTTTTCGAATGTGGAAAGTAATGTACTTTACATGCAGATGTGGAAAATAATGTACTTTACATGCAAATGTATAACATGTTATCGTGTGACGCAATATATTAAGGAGCTATACTCTATCTATTGACTGTATAAATCAGACAGACAAACAAACAAACATACAGTGGAGAAATGCTATTCTTTCCCGTTTAAACGGAAAGGAAACGCACACTCATTTAACTAAAATGTAGAAAATAACCTATTTTATTTATTTTTGTCACTATTGATTTTAATCTGAGTGGCAAACAGATTTTGTGGCAAGCAGTATGGGGACTGATCAGACGCCGGGCTACCTGGCGTCTGATCAGGCTCCAAAGAGTTTGAATGAAAATAATAGATTAAACGTGAACGCGTTTATTGGGACAGAACAGCGCTATCTCCACTGTGTCTATATATCTCCCCCGCAGTATAGATAACAATCTACATATCAACGTGTGACTCAATATCAGAGGTATTATACAGGTAAATTCAATGACAGACAGACCAATCCATATACTCCGTAGTGTAGATAATATTAATGCACATGAAAATATGTATCACAACATCATGAAACATTGCTATAGTTACAGTACTGACTGTAGTAATAATACGAACGGACAAACACAGTTTGAATCCTGATCAGACGCAAAGCAACTCGGCATCCGAGATAGATCCAATCTATTGACATATACCGGGTGGCAGTAAAGAGCAGGGTAAAGGTTGATACGCCTGGACAGGTAGTTTTCTTATACAAAATTGGAATCTGCTGCTATTTTAGACCGAATGTTTACAATAATAAAGACAATAAAAAGACAATCTGCTAGTCTATATTGTGATGAGACTAAGAGTTACTCGGCATTTCACATCAATCCACAAGGATAGCACATGCTGACACAGTACTCTCCTTACGCATTATAATTTAACTTTGTATGTCTTTGTATGACGTTAACACAGTGTATAAACGAACTGTATGATGACCGGGTAAAGTGACTAGCTGTAACAACGAATGTTGACATTTGTGAAGAGGTCGGAACATAAACCTGTTAATTTTGGATATCTTCTTCGAACCCATGCGAGCGAACGTAAGTAATAATTACAGTTATACATTTATTTTGTATCGTAGTACACTTGTAAGGGTGTAGGTAGAGAGGAAATTGTGATCTGATTGAAAATCAACACATAGTGTCGATTTCCCTTTCAAATTTGGCAACAGTTCTTTGAAAATGCCCTTTGTTTTAATCGCTTATATTACAATACGGTACTGTATGTTATCTAAATAGACCGCTAAACAAAGCAACCACTTTTTGTTTATCGTAAATCGCCATTTGATTATAAATTTTGGCAAACTCCTACATGTAGACTGTATCATTTATTGCAATCATCTGCTATCATTTAAAGCGACTACCCAACAATGTGACTGTATGACATATAGCGACAAGATTCCCCTGAAATTTGTATGACATATAGCAACTAGCTATACACGATTTCGAAAAGCCTGCTTGGTGTATTGTTATAGTTTCTTAAATAAAAGCTGTATCAGAGTGATACGTATATGTACGTGCAACATCTACTACGACTTATAGTGTGTTTATGCAAATTACCATTTTCGACCATATTTTCGGAAATGTGTATGACATATTGCGACTCGCTTAATATGATTTCACCAATTCTGCATACTGTATTGTTATTATTCGGATATACTGATTTTCCCCCAAATCTTCGGATTTCTGCTCTTACTTTTAAAATTTGGACCTTAAGCGTAGTTTGCGTTGAAAACATTGATATGAGTGTCAAACAGTTTAGATCTAGATCAGACGGCGCGTTATGTGTCTGATCTGGATATGAACTATTTGTAGAGCTTTGCAGCGAAAGGGTTAATGGTACGTTTCCTAAAACCGCGCTTGAAAATTTAGAAATCTTAGGATGTTTTAGCAACTTATGGTAGCCCTGATTTCAGCCTAACATTTATCAATTTATGTTTCAGGTTCAATGGATAATTTCCAGTGTATCTACTGCCACTGTGTATACCCGTACACAGTATATTGGTACCAGCGAGTCGAGAGAATTAGCCGGTCGCTCTGCAGTGCGTGTATGTTTTTCATGGTTTTATAGCATAAAATGTCTATGATCAACATATATATAATACAGTATTAAAGCGTGATGTTTCTGTGATATGCTGATGTCAAAACAGTTCTGTTTTAATCACAGAAACTCTCGTTAAATATATAATTATGCTGCCTAGTACCGGTAAATAACAACGATTGCTGACGAAAAATTACGATATCAACTGTTTCAAACGCTCCTGACAACAATATTTACATGAAACACTTAGTCTATTTCATAATAATTCATGTAACTCACTAAAACCACACTGTTGGGTCGTGATTTTAAGAATAGAATTAAAATAAATTTGTGTCAAGTGTACGGCATCTTGGTTGTGAATGAAATATTACTGTACGGCATACTGATGTGTCACTGTACGGGGGTTTGCTACCAGATATTTGGCCCTTAAAACGTTTTACTCTGTCCCAGTTCGTCCTCATGGTGTTACGTTCAACCAAAGGTAGCCGTGTACCGAGAACAGTCTTCCTATTTATAAATTTTATACTTTTCATTGTTAATTTACTTAAAATAGATAAACTTGATATAGAGCAGGACCACCTAATAAAATGAAATTGAAACGATGAATGTACGTTTAACATATTCTAATAGCTGTTCACGTAACAGAATACTTTTGAAGCGAACGAGTAACTGTATCGGACTATATCTTAATCGAAGATTTCTATTAAAAAACTTAACACACACAGAGTCAATAATGATTGCGGTTAATTTATTATATCAAACTAATCCACCCACTCATAAAATATTGAAATACACGTACACAACTATAATTTCCATCTGTGTTTTTCCATTTTGCACGAACATATCGTGCAGTATGTTTACTGGTTAATGCGGTATCATTTACCACAGTGCAATCAGAATAAGCTGCCCGCTTTAAAGTGTGCGGTATTCAATTTAAAGACATTTCCTGATCTTTTTCCGGTGGTGACACCAAACCAGGTATAAAACCATGCAGTCATATGCGAGTTTTGTCCTTACTGCTATCTTGTCCAGGGATAATTATACTCATCCAAGCGTTTCATGTGAGGGCCGTACTTTGATTTTGATAGTTTGATTAGTAAAACCCATTGAAAAACCCCTTGAGGGGTATGTGAGGGGCTCTCTAGACAACTTGAGATTACCGACATTGACTTTGCACACTTTACTACCGTGTTACCTGTATTTTCACACAGAGTGAGAACAATGGGGGAGTCCATCAATGGACTGATGAAATGTCTTTAATCCAGAGTCCTTTTCTATAAAAACTGCCGCGGTCGTGTTACACTTGCTTGTTATTCCTTATCTTGCTAAATTGTTGTCTGATTCAATAATGTCGTGTGCGAAGAGACACTAAACCCTTTTTTCAATGTGAGTGCCAAAACCAGTTTGAATATAGATCAGAAGTCGCGTTAAAGACATTTCCTGACATACTTTCGGTGGTAACACCAAAACAGGTTTAAAAGCATGCAATCATGTGGAATTTGTGCAGTTAGTGTTAACTGTTCTAGGGATAAAATCATTGAAGCGTTTCATGTGAGGTCCGTTCCTTCAATTTCTTAGTTTGGTTAAAAAAACATTGGAATAACTCTTAGGTGTGAGTATGTCAGGGCCTCTCTAGACAACTTGAGATTAGTGACATCTGCTAAGCACACTGTACTCCTGCGTTACCTGTATTTTGACGCCTATTGAGAACAACAGGGTGCATCAAAGGACTTAAAGTGGCGTCTTGTCTTGTTCCAAACAGTTTGCAAATGTTATCCAATGAGCTCTTAGGGTTACGTTTATTCGAATAACAGAGTTAAAATTGATAGTTGGCACACATGTTGCTCTGTGCGGACAACACGCCAGTAATAATGAACAATAACAGTAAGCGCCAAAACAGTTTAACTTCACCAGAGTATCTCATAAAGGATGTCGACTTTTCGAAGTGGAACCAGCGAACAACATCTGTGAAAAGCAAATATGTTATATTTTTAATGGGAAATTTGCCTTCAAAGACCAGCCGATTGAATGCTATATAATCAAGTTTGCCAGTCTGTTTCATTTCGTCGATTACGCTTCGGATCAGGGATAGTAATTCTTTATACTCCCTTTATACTTCTTTATACTCCCGAAATTCCTCTACAACAGGCAATTCGGAGTCTTGCAACAAACATGCTCATGTTCTTCATTATATGCAAACTTGCACATTTTTTTTCAATGGAGGGTCTTTGGGTGTAAAGTATCGCTTAGCTAGATTATTTTGTTGCGTTTCGTCTATTATAGACATAACCCTCCCCTCCCCTCTACATTGTCCAGGTATAATATTGAAGTTGCACACTTTTTCGGAAAAAACCCAACAAAAAACGCTGGCGAAGGTATTTTAATTCCTGATAGCCATGCATCTCTGTCAAGTGGGAAATTACCTCCCGGAACGTGGGTAGTTGTTCCTTACAGTGCGAACATTTGTACAGGTCCATAATCTGTAAAAAATAAATGACAATGTACAGAATATATACTTGTACAAATCAAACAGCCGTCGATTTCGATGTAGATTTAAGCAAGTTGCCGTACACTGGATTGAAAGGCTTTAGCAATATGCCGTTCACTAGCGTAGCAAGTTGCCGTACACCTAACCAAATTTCATTTCGGGTTTTTAAAGCACATACGTCAAAAACAATAGTAAAAGTCAATATAGCATAAATTACTCGTATAACATGAATAGATCTCTTATACAATTATTAAAAACAAATTACAATGATATTATGTCAGCAACAGTTGTTATTTACCGGTACCAGGCAGCTTATTTATACGTCTTACGAGAGGTTCTCTCGGTAAAACTGAAATGTTATGACATCAGCATGTCCCAGAAACATCTCGCTTTAATATAGTATTATTCTACATATTGATCATAGACATATAGTTCTAGAAAATCATGAAAACATATCTGCACTGCAGAGCGATCTGCTAAAAACTCTCGACTCGCTGGTACCAATATCCTGTGTACGGGTATACACAGTGACTGCACTTTCAGCACAGATGTATTCAACCAAGTCATACAACATTGTGTCGACATTCACGAAGACCAAAACCTAAGATTAAAATTTTATCGATTTCGGACATTACCAACACAATAAAAACTCACTCAAAGGACTTTCGTCTTGACACAAAACCGGCAAAAAAATGGACCAGAATACAATGAAAACTAGAATTGTCCATTTCAAGTTTCAGGGAGGAAAAGCTAAACTTTATGTTAACTTAATCAAGGACTTAATTATATATGTGCATACATAAACAAAATGTCAGCATCAGCTTGGGAGTTGGAAGGTAGCGGGTTTGATCGCCAGTTGCAAACCAGTGCCGTAATATTGCTAGGAGCAGCTCTCTTTGGGGTCTACATTTTGTGCAAATTGTCAAAAGGAGGCATTGTAAGGTAAAGGGTTGAAAAGAGATTTATTTAAACTTTGTTAAACTAACAAAAGGGCGTTTTGGACGTAAAAGGATCCTAAAGTCGTCTGAAATCGTTACCGTAAGATCGCTATAATTGATACAGTATAGTCGCTATAATCATTCATATCACCGTGTAGTCTGATTCAATAAACAATACAGTTTCAGTTTCATCAGTGCAGTACTTTGAACGTGGATATTTTATTAAATCTCACAGCTATTGTGGTTGTACTGCTATCTAAATAAGAATACATAATTTTCTCAAGTTTTAACGCCCGATTAGCTGTCAGGATGTGTATAAACTGCATACATGACACGTTTGTAAACACGGCCTCGTGTAAACATTGCCAGGTATTTATTGATGTAATGGAAATATTTTGTTTGGAAAGCTTGATAACGGAACAATGACAGTCAGGTAAATATCTTAAATCAATGCACAATATAATGTACGTTTGCTTTTCTTAGTGATCTACTTAGAAAACAATGAAAACAGATGAAAACACATACCGTACATGTCCGCGTGTCGCACTGAATCGATTGACTTCTTACAAGCTAGTCGCAAAATCTAGTCATCATACAGTTCGTTTATACACTGTGGTTAAGGGAAAGCTATACACACAAGTCTTTGTTGATCACTTCTAGGTTATAGGGAAAAAAAACTATGGTGGTCTATACCTAACACTAACAGGTGTAAGTTATAGTTTAAATGGAGCAAGAACATTCACTGATCCGACTCGAAACACTTTGGAAGCCAAATCCTTCACTATTATAGCTCCGTCACTGGACCAGGCGCCATTGAGACGCTTGGTCTTTACAAGTTGCCTGCACTCGAACAGGAGGTTGTTCCTGACTCGAGTGAGGTCTTCATTTATGAAGACTCGGGAATATTTCGTGATGTTTTTGGCACGAACGCGAGCTCGGTAAACTTTATTTCTTGCGCGATATGAAACAAACTTCACAATAACTGCTCGGGCCTTGCCATGGACTTTCTTTCCTATGCGATGAGATCGGTCGATTTCGTCCAATGATAGTGTGACACCCAATTCGGCGGCCATATCCAAAATAATGGTGTCTGTCGCCTCGTCGTCAGTCTCAGGAAGGCCGGTGACGCGCAGGCTGTTGCGCCTGCTATATTGCTCTGATGCATCTGCCGTTTGTTCGAGCTGGGCAACCCTGGCCTTTAAAGACTCATTTTCAACTTCTAACACATTAGCAGCTATGACATCAGTGCAATTGTGAATCATTTCCGAGCTCTTATTTTCAAGAACAGAATGGTGGATGTCAGTACGTTTTTGTTTAATAAAACACTGAACATTTCTGATAACTACTGAGGGGTCGTCATAGTTGCATGGACTACCAACCTCCAAGTTGTCATCTAGATTAAGACAGATAGTTGAATACGGATGGCATATGTGACAGATACTAAGGGAGATTATACGAGCTTCACGGATTAAACATTTGCAACAATCAAGATCAAATACAGGACATAAACAATTCTTCATCAACATTTCATGGAAATTGAATAGGTCGAGCTTATCGCTATAAACTTCATTAGCAGATAAATTCGGTGGACTACTTTCATTAACACAGCTCAGAAATGTGACATAGTTATTTACTGGTGAAGTCCGATTTAATACCATGCATGGTTGCTGTAATCCCATGGACTCTGACTCCTCGTCCAGTGAGGTGACACTGGCATGAAAACCATTTTTTGATGCAAATTTTCGTTATAATTCACGTACTGTGGCGTTATTTGACGGAATTTGATGAAATAAAAAGTAGATATTGATAAATTAATCCTTTCCCGAGGATACCACAAGAGAATATCGGCGATCGAGTCTATTTTAGCATCAGTTTAAGTGGATAGTAAAGACTAGGTGTTGAATTGCGCTGTTTACCTTGTATCTATAAGGGGGGTGGGGGGGGGGGGGTGTTAATAGATAATAAAGTATGTGTCAAGTACCTGTGCTCCAGGATATCTTCGTTTTTTTACGGGGCTACGACTAAAACACGAGCAGATAAAGACGATAATACATGTGCCGATTTTTATAACATCCAGTCAGAGACAGTGTATAGCCATATGGCTATACACTGTCTCTGCATCCAGTACAAAACGGATGAGGTATTACGCTTTTATTTAATAAAATAAGGGGGATCAAATTATTTTTCTGGTCTGTTATGAATTTTCCGTGACGTTTAACATCGGTTCTGGTCCTCAATCGGACATACATTTTTAGAAAATAGACCATTTATTCTCGGTATCGCAACATCCGGGAACTTTCGTACATCCAGGTCTCAATCACAGAGTTTCTCAATATCTCATTTGGATCCAAACTGTTGCTGACCTTTAAGTACAGTCAGTTTTGATTCCGATCTGGGTCCTAACTGTTTGTCAGTCTCTCGTACGGATAAAAGTTTCTTCAATGAGCTTTTCAATACATTCAAACCTTAGTTTGGATTTTCAATCACAGAGTTTCTCAATATCTCAGTTGGATCCAAACTGTTGCTGAACTTTTTGCACAGTCATTGACATGACAAATGTGGAATATCAATTTATCATCTAGCAATTGAGACTGGCAATGTCTGATTAAGATCTAAACTGATTAATTGTCTGCTGAACAAAGTACATGTATTTGATATTCTGATCTGGGTCAAAACTGAACGCTCTAGATAACGTGACCCGAGTGCTCATTTATTGTATTAATGTCGTTTTTTACTTATCGTTATATATCTTGAGCTTATATAAAGAACTATGAAAATCATAATCGAAACAGATTCAGGACATATTTCAGCAGGCGGCTTTGATCTAGATCGCATTTTATGCTGACATTCATCATCAACCACTAATCAATTAAGCTGCCTTGCAAATTGTACGATATGGACCGGAAATAATTATACACAACCCCTTTCTGCCTAAGACCCCCTCTGTGAAGAAGTAAGAAGCTTTAGGCCCTGCAGGGCATAAATATCCATATTACGTAATCTAATTAGCCGCAATTGCCAAACAGGATTGTGATTTTAAACACAGGCTAGCAATTTGGCTACTTAAATATGCGATTACACGCCACGAGCCTTTTACCCTGTTTCTACTTCTGAAAATATGTGACCACTTAAAACAGGTTGAAAATACTTTCAGCCTGCTTTACGCTTTTATATGCTAAAATATAGAAAATATTTCTTATGATTTTTATTTGTGACAGTATGATATTGAAACTATTTTCTTCAGTATATGAAGGAATTAATTAAAGGCGTTAAAAGGCGTATTTATGGGGGAAAGGGTTACATCAAAACAAAAAAGCCAAGATCTTTAAAAAAAAAAGAAAAAAAAAGCATATTGGACACTTCTAGCTCTTGTGGTTTTGTATTGATCTAGATGTGTATGCTGCTTTTTTAAAAAGGCTAGAGTCTACCATAAAACTCGAATTTAAATCTTAAATTAAAATTCATTTAGGCCATTGAGAAAGGACATGTCCTTTCTCCATGTTTAGGCCTATCTAAAAGTTGTTTGAATTTTTTTCTACAGAAATGACAAGTGTAAAACTACACGATAAAACTAGATCCAATCAAAATCGGATTTGGACTCAAGTAAGATCGCTCTATCAGATCGGGATCTAGAGAATCGCGATGATTAAATTAAGAAAGAAAAAACCGATCTAGATCTACCCGTACAATATGTAGATCTAGTAATGAGACTTTTTTCATTAAGAATTTCTGTAGCGTTGAATTCCTAAACCGAGACGAACCAGCTAGAAAATGCTGATTTGTAAACGAGTTGGTAGATCTAAGCCAGTTCAACATTTAGGTCTAGATCAGCACAATATCGCACTGATTATCAGATTTTTTTTTATTGTAGATCTAGATCTATTATTATAATCATCAATCAAGGTATTATGGATGTCGCCATACTCTACTGTTAGCCATTTCGCAGCATTGTTTTCCCAGATTCTATAGCTGGGAATTGGAACGGACATTTCTCTAAGCCGATTAACGATAGCTTCTGATCGTTTCTGGATCTACACGACCTTTCAAGTTCATCATAATCAATATGAATATACCATCTATCTATTATCTTTTTCTTTTTTTAACTGTATGCGACCTTGAATTAAGCTTGCCGTTACCCTTACTGACGAAGTTAAATCGTTTCAAAATTTAACCAATCAAACCATAAGTACAGCACTTAATCATTAAGAATTTTGTTTTGACGTCCAGGCGATAATGGCACAAGCTGCGGGATCCTAGAACGTTGGGATGCGGCAGCTATTAGACGCACGTGGGACGCTAAACCTTAGTAGAACAACAACAAGAATTTTGTTGTGTTTCGACGTCGCGTGGTGTCTTGCGCGCGGTATAGATAACTCCGCCTCGTAGCAACTAGTTGTAAAGAATGCCATATTTGGGCGATCTCACAACCAGAATAAGCCAGCTTTGTTTACGATACGTGGGAATTATGTCGTCCTCGGCCAATAAAAGTATATAGGTTATATAAAACTTATATTCTAAGTTAGTTAGAACATTTTAAGTGAAATCTTAATGGTTAAGAAGGGGCCACTCTCCAACGCTCGTTACGCCCCTTCTTAATCATTAAGATTTCACTTAATATGTTCTAACGATAACTTGGACAAAACATGCTTCTGGTTCACTTAAAAAAGTATAAGTTAAATTGTATATACATGTACAGTATAATGCGCTTTATTTCAAATATCTCAATTCCAGTTTATAACAGGTTCAACACAGCACATTGACAAACGGTATACACATAGTTTTAACTAAACTTGAAGACCCTGACTCGGAGTACCAAAAGCCTCTATCACGAACCAAAGCTCAATGGCACATTTCATACGACATATCTATGCCCATTCAGTACACAGGTACTTGACACATACATCTAGATTTATTACCAAAAAAAAAACTAGATTTTTTTAATAGAAGTCTAGTAGAATTTTTTATTTATTATTAATTTTTTTTGGTAATAAATCTAGATGTATGTGACAAGTACCTGTGAATCAACACAGTAAAACCTGTATCTATGACTTATAAACAGGAGGCTTATTTACACGTTTAAGGTAGTAGACTCTTTACACACAGAGCAAATGTAAAGCATGTATGTTCAACCCATTACCCCATGGCCTGTTTCTAGTTTTGAAAACAGAAGACCACTTAAAACAGGTTGAAAGTAAAGCAGAATGTGCCTACATACACACGGTATGCCTCATACGACATATTCATGACTGTACGTCATGTAATTGGAACTATTTTCTTCAGTGGAGGAATAAATTAAAGGCGTAAAAATGTGTAATTATTGGGTAATGGATTCAGGCAGTTAGCAGCTTAAAACAGGATGATAATTACACACAACCATCTTGTAGTTTTCTGTTTTACATTCCACTTGCTTTTAGGTGCCACCTGCCTTCATCATGTAAACAGGTATTTTGTTCTGTAATTTAACAGTATCAATAAGTATTAAGTTCTTCGGATAAGACTTTAACAGAGGTCTGATCAGTACTATACACTGGGCATGAACAAGAACCAGAGGACTCTAGGGAAAAAGAGAAGCATTTTATTCGTATTTGCGTGTTTGGAAGTTTGAAACTTGATCAGGCGCCGAGTTAACTGGCGTTTGGTCAGGGTCCAAACTGTTTGCAACGGTTGGAAGGTTTGTAACATAAACGCTTTCAGTGGTACATGAAAGAAACGCATCTTCCCCACTATATGGAGCAATAATTTACCCTCAAATTCTTATCTTCAAATAGCATGGGTTGGGCTACTCTGTACCTCTGGGACATTCAATTGGCCCAAAGGTGGCAGAAACGGATGAAAATTACATCAAAAGTAATTTAGGTGGTTTTAGCAGCATAGGTTTTTATTGTACATGTATCTTGAGACATTATTTATTGTAAGTCATTTATATGATACTGGACCTAGTTAAGAGTCAGTTGTTTCCATGGTAACAATGGAGTTCAAGGATAATTCAAAACATAATGCCCCTACCTCTACAGAAACATGATGTCATCTTTCTCATGGAAATGACTGTTCATGTATGATCCAAGGCTCCAGATAAGTGGGAGTAAACAGAACAAATCCAACAATCTCTCATTTCAGCACCGAATCCTATTGTGTTACTACTCATTAGAATCATCTTGAAGAGACGATTTTAATGAGTAGTGACACCATAGGGTATAATGCAGAAATGAAGATTTTAGTTTTTGAAATACTCCTCTGGAGCCATTATTGTATCTACTGTATCCTAACAAAGAGCCAAAGAAAATTAAGCACACTTTTAAACCCATAGCCTGTTTCTAGTTTTGAAAAAGTTGACCACTTAAAGCAGGCGGAAAGTAAAGCAGTTTGCACATTTTCTTCTTTACTTTCAACCTGCTTTAAGCTATAATCTGCTAGGATAAAGAAAATATTTCCTATATAACATACTCTTGACTATAGTAAAAGGGAGCAATTTTCTTTAGTGGAAGAATAAATTAAAGGCATAAAAAGACGAATTTATGGTGTAATGGGTTAAGGAGCGTCTCACATCTACTTTCAGTCTGTCATTCTGTTTTAAGTAACCACTTGTTTTTAAACACTGAAAAAGTTCTGAAGGAAAGGATACACTCATGTTTGGCTCATTCATCTGTTTGTTAACATATGAACCATAGAGTGCTTATAAACATGCTCAAATGATGACTTAGTGGTGGATTTAGAAACCGTGACAAGTAAAACAGAAAGAGAAGTAAACCCATTACCCCATAAATTTGCCTTTTTACGCCTTTAACGTATTCCTTCACTGAAGAAAATAGTTCCCTTTTATACAGTCATGAATATGTAGCATTAGAAATATTTTCTTTATCTTAGCAGATAATGGCTTAAAGCAGGCTGAAAGTAAAGCAGAATGTGCCTTAAGGCGCATTCTGCTTTACTTTCAATCTGCTTTAAGTGAACATCTTTCTTTACAACTAGAAACAGGCTATGGGGTAATGGGTTAAACAGTAAACTCTTAGTGAGATGATTAATTGATGGTAATAAATATAGGTAGCACACAAGTACTTTATAACTGTATCGGTTGGATACAGTTAACATATTACCCCATAAACTATTTCTAGTATTGAAGATGACCTGTTTCTAGTATTGAAGACAGGTGACCACTTAACCCATTACCTCTTAGCCTATTTCTTGCTTTGAAAACAGGTGACCACTTAAAGCAGGTTGAAAGTAAAGCAGAATGTGCCTTAAGGCACATTCTGCTTTACTTTCAGCCTGCTTTAAGCTACCATCTGTAAGGAAATAGAAAATATTTCTTCTGGTACATATTCTTGGCTGTATAAATTGGAACCAATTTCTTCAGTGGAGGAATAAATAGAGGCGTAAAAAGGCGTTTTTAAGGGGTAATGGGTTAAAGTGGCCACCTGCCTTCAAAACTAGAAACAGGCTATTGGGTAAAGGGCAATAGAGTTTCTGACAGAAAAGACTTAACAGAATGCATGACAAATAGAAGCAGTTACATAGCAGATTATTAAACAAAGCTATACAACATGGTTCTACTATATGTATTATGTCCTAGCAGGTTTGTACACATAGATAAGGTAAATAAAATTATGTCCATTGCCATGACAAATCCTGTTCATGGAATGGAAAGGATTCTATAAATTTGGACAAATTGGAAGAGGTTTCATTTGTATATCATGATACAATTAATGTCATTATGAGCAGGACCAGGGGCCCGTTTTACTAAACAACGTACGCAAAAATCTTGCGTAAGTCTAAATCGTTTTTCTCTTATTTTTCTATCACAGACGTTTGCAAACAGCAAATAGCCAGATCAGAGGTCGCGCTAAAAGCGCGTCCTCTGATCTGGCTATTTGCTGTTTGTAGCAAGTGATAATAAAAAATATAAATTAAAATTTAAAATTTTGACTTACGCAAAATTTTTGCGTAAGTAGTTTAGTAAAACGGGCCCCTGGGCTCCATTTTGATGGTTTATTTAACCCTTTACTCCATATATACAGTCAAACTTCGATATCTCGAACTGGCATAACTTGAATTATCCGATATTTTGAAACATGAATTTGCCTTATTTCAAGCTGGGTTAAGGTGAACATATCCGTGTTTCAAAGTTAAAACGCGGCTTGGCCGCATTTTAACTTAGAAATACGGGTATGTTCGACTTAACCGAGTTTGAGATATCGAAGTTCGACTGTATGTATTTTACACCTTAATTTATTCTTCCACTGAAGAAAATAGTTCCATCATTTGAAATATTTATAATACATGTATTCTAGCCGATGGTATCTAAAGGCAGGCTAAGGGTGCATTCTAGTTTACTTTCAACCTGCTTTAAGTGGTTACCTATCTTCAACACTTGAATCAAGCTATGGAGTAAAGGGTTAAGTTGTTGATGTGGAGAATGTGTTTAACCCATTACCCCTTAAATACACCTTTTAACGCCTTTAATATATTCCTCCATTGAAGAAAAAATTCCAATTTATAGTCATGAATCTGCTCTATAAGAAATATTTTCTTTACTCTAGCAGAGTGTAGCTTAAAGCAGGCTGAAAGTAAAGCAGAATGCGCCTTATGGCGCATTCTGCTTTACTTTCAACCTGCTTCAAGTGGTCACATGTCTTCAAAACTTGAGCCTTTGTGGTATGTGAATGCACAAGCCTTAGAAAGTTTGTGTTGCTGTTGCGTTTTAGCATAAAACATATACATATGCAACCATACTTTTGTTTTGCTTCTGTACCATCTACTAGAATATAGAAATTAAATGTACATGTATTCATGACTGGAAAAATTGGAACTAGATCTAAATGTATTTGCTACAGTGGAAGAATAAATTAAATATATATTACAAGAGGCCCATAGGGCCACATTTCGCTCACCTGAGAAAATTAGAAGCTGACTGGGCAAGACAACATTTTGATATAGCTATGACCCAGGTGTCATAATTTGATCTCGGTAGAGGACCACAATGCGAAGCTTCATCTCAGACATTGATGATCTGGGCCTTACAGTTTAAGAGAAGAAGTTGTTTAAAGGTTTTCCCGTAAAAAAAACCCCTGACAAGCCCAGGGCGGGGCCAATTTTAGTCAGGGGGTCATAATTTGAACACACCTGGTAGAGAAAGAACCACATAGCAAAGAAGAAGATTTTTAAAGGTTTTCCTATATAAGCCTAGGTAAAACTGATAAGCCCCAGGGCGGGGCCAAATTTGATCCAGGGGTCATAATTTGAACAATCTTGGTAGAAGACCATAGGGCAAAGCTACATGTCAAATATAAATGATCTGGGTCTTATGGTTTCAGAGGAGAAGATTTTTAAAGGTTTTCCTATGAAATACTAATAACCCCAAGGGCAGGGCCATTTTTGGCCCAGGGGTCATACCTTTAACAATCTTGGTAGAGGACCACAAGGCAAAGCTATGTGTCAAATATTAAAGATCTTGGCCTTATAGTTTCAGAGAAGAAGATTTTTAAAGGTTTTCCTATATAAGTCTATGTAAAACTGATAAGCCCCGGGACAGGTCCAATTTTGACCACGGGGTCATAATTTGAACAATCTTGGTAGAGGACCATAAGACAAGGCTACATGTCAAATATTAATGATCTAGGCCTTACAGTTTCAGAGAAGAAGATTTTTAAAGGTTTTCCTATGAAAAACTAATAAGCCCTAGGGCGGGGCCATTTTTGGCCCCGGGGTCATAATTTGAACAATCTTGGTAGAGGACCACAAGGCAAAGCTTTGTGCCAAATATTAAAGATCTTGGCCTTACAGTTTCAGAGAAGAAGATTTTTAAAGGTTTTCCTATATAAGTCTATGTAAAACTGATAAGCCCCGGGCGGGGCCAATTTTGATCCAGGGGTCATAATTTGAACAATCTTGGTAGAGGACCATAAGACAGAGCTACATGTTAAATATTAATGATCTAGGCCATACAGTTTCAGAGAAGAAGATTTTTAAAGGTTTTCCTAAGAAAAACTGATAAGCCCTAGGGCGGGGCCATTTTTAGCCCCAGGGTCAAAATTTGAACGATTTTGCTAGAAGATCATTAGGTAATGATACATACCAAATATCAAAGGTCTGGGCCTTTGGGTTTCTGAGAAGAAGATTTTTTAAGATTTTCTTATGCATTAAAAGTTGTCTATACGGTCATGCTAGAAAATCTGGTCCCACAGCAAGGGGAATAAATCTAGCCAAAAACTTTGAACAAGATTTCGTTCCCCCTTGCCACTGATGCTTCTGACAAAGTTTGGTTGAAATCAGGTCAGTGGTTTCTGAGGAGATGTTGTTTGAAAATGTGAACGTACGACGTACGCTCAGGTGAGCTAAAAATGTGTAAAGGGTTAAGGTGCTTTTACCAATTGCTCTACAAAATTTGTCTACCCTGTTCTGACTGTCTACACTCAAATGTTTGGTTCAATGATGGGGTTAAATACACAAGGAAGCTTACTTTAACCCATTTCCCCATATCCTGTTTCTAGTATTGAAAATAGGTGACCGCTTAAAGCAGATTGAAAGTAAAGCAGAATGCGCATTAAGGCACATTCTGCTTTACTTTCAGCCTACTTTAAGCTATCATCTGCTAGAATATAGAAAATATTTCCTATGATACTTATTCTTGACTATATAAATTGGAACTATTTTCTTCAATGGAGGAATAAATGAAAGGGGTAAAAAGGCGTATTTATGGGGTAACGGGTTAAGGCAAGTTATGGTTTAATCAGAAAGCTTCAATGTTTGCTTTGATCTTGCTTTAAGCTGCCACCTGCCTTGATCACATATGTACTATACATGCTTTATAAATTATAGCGAGCACGCTCGCGAAAATGGCCCGGAGGACCATTTTCGCGAAATGCGAAGCATTTATGGTAAGGGGGTCATTTTCAAACTAATTTCACTTGTTTTTTTACCTGTACATTGAATTGATTTTCAGCTGTCACATTCCGTTTTCCGGCGGATCTACTTGCTAAAATATTTTTCTTCCGGCGGATCTACTTGCTAAAATATTTTCAAGGACTGGTTCTGTATCTAATTTAAAGATTTTTACACGTTTACTCTAACACTCTTTTTACTTGAAATACAGTTGACCAGTGTTGCAATTCAATCTCGCCTGTCACCCGAAAGCTGTCTTTCGATTTATTTACCTCCAAAAGAGTATTCCGATTACCGGATGTGGCGGTGTATAAAACCTGCGCTCCATCACCGGACGATCGGAACGCCTTCGTTCTCCAGTCGAATAACGAAAGGTTCCGTGGCCGTACTCGTTAGTTATGAGAGATATCTTTCCGTCATAAAAACTCTACGTTTTTTGTCCCGTTAACAACGGAATGTATTATTTCGTGCTTTCATCATTGTTTCAAAACCAACATACTCATAAAATATTTACGTTCTATTTATAGATTCCGGATCTTTTCGGTCCTGTGTAGGTTCGACCTCGGTTGTTTCGGCGCAGTTTTACTTATTTTTTCTTTATCATGTCAAATTTACATATCAGAAAGTTTTTTTAACATGGATATCGACTTGAATTCTGTTCATGTACAGTGTTAACCCTAATCAGGCTCAAAAAAGAATATTCAAGAGTCACTAAGTGAGAGTAAATTATTGGCAAAAACCTAAAGTATTTATTTATGGTACACTTCTTAGCCAGTTACATATTTTTTATGTTCAATATTTGGCCATCGTTTATTTTAGTTACTCATACAGATAACTACTTATTTGATTTACATCTTTGACACATGCTATTATATAAATGGCTCCCAAACTTATGCCTGTCAGTCTGTCTGTCACGCTTTGGTTTCCGGACAATAACTTGTTTTCTTATAGAGAAATCATGTCCATTTTTGGTGTACTGATTGCTTATGACAAGGGGATGCAGTGGATTGCATTTGAGGTCAAAGGTCACATGATCTGTTACTAAAAATAGAATTTTGATTTTTCTTTGGTATACGGACAATAACTTTTTTTCTAATGTCCATTTTTTTGGTGCACTGGTTGCTTATGATGAGGGGATGAATGGGGTTGCATTTGAGGTCAAAGGTCACATGATCAATTATTAAAATAGATTTTGACTGAAATTATTCGGGATAGGGGAATACAGGGGAGACATCTGCTTTTCTCAAAAATACGTTCCAGTTTTAAATAGATTTCATTTGACATTGGGAGAAAATAAAACAATAGAATTTGCAAATAAATATTTTTATTTCGCTTACACAAAATGCAGTTTACAAAAAACGAAGTAACTATTAGATATCTATATAAGTATATAAGATCTGTGCCGCAAACTGGTAGTGAAGGTAATTAAGAGTCAGTCAATTTTTTGGTCACTCTGGTGCATGGCCAAAATTGATTCTTTTCCATCAAGCACATCACTGTCTTATCTTGATAATGTACATCCACTTTTCTAGAGCCATTAAATCTGAAAAAATCAAATGGTATCTCATTAAACTCAAATTTAAGTGTCCAATTTTCTCTATATCTCCCTTCAAAGCAAAATATTCATACAATCACAGAATTATTGACCGATCAGAATATATAAGTCTGTTAAATTTGACCTTAAAGGCAGGGCTGCCATTTCTCCGGATTTTTCCAAAGTCTTCGGATTTATATCCTAGCATGGTAGCTTAAAACAGGCTGAAAGTAAAGCAGAATGCGCCTTGAGGCGCATTCTGCTTTACTTTCAACCTGTTTTAAGCAGTCATGTGTCTTCAAAACTAGAAACAGACTATGGGGTAAAGGTAGGATTAGTAAAATCGCGTCTGAGAATTTGAAAATTTGAAATCTTAGGATTTTTATGATCAACTTATGGCAGCCCTGTAAAGGCAGTTTTTGCGACTGTTCCACTTGTTTAATCACCTTTATCATATTCTCAAACACAGTGTAAATGTGACCAATACCACATTTGGTCTTAGCTAGTAGACTATGAAGTACATACATCCTTAGTTACACCTGATTGAAATTAATTCTGGCTTTCAAATAAATTCAATTCAGAGTAATATTTCTTGAAATTTACAAGAATGAAGATAAAAACAAGTATGAACATGTACATACTTCTAATTCTTAGATCATCTAAATAAAACAAACAACAAAAACAAACACAGACTCACCAAAGAAAATATAACGACAAAATAAACTGCCAGTTTATTTCAATGGATAGATCCCCGAATCAAATCACCTTAAATTTCTCCTGTGCCTCTGTCACATCAATGACCTACTTGACTCCGTTAAATTGCAAGTCTGGCTGTTTGCAGATGACTGCCTTCTGTACAGAACAATCTGGAGTCAGGAGGATCATGACGTGCTACAGAGGGACTTGAGTGGGCTGGAGGCCTGGGCCTCGACATAGGGTATGCGTTTCAATGCCAAGAAGTGCTACCTCATGAGTGTCAATAACAGATCCAGTCATTTCTACACCCTAGACAACCAAATCCTAAAGCAGGTCCAGGAGAACCCTTTAATACCTATGCGTGACAATATCACAAGACCTGAGAGGGGGTTTCAACATTAATAAAATAACCAAAAAGGCTAATTCCACCGTAGCCTTTCTTAAATGAATTTGACCCTCATTCAGTAGGAATAGGGTTTGGGTAAGTGTCATTCTGTTCAAAGGTTAGTCTAATGGAGCAACCATTAATGGAAACATATTCTTAATTTTCTCCAAATGTACAGCTGCACTTGCTTATTTCATAATACATTACATGTAGCTAAATTATTGTTAAATTTTATTATCTTAAGTAGATATATAAAACATGTATTTACGCATAATCGTATTTATTTGGTATATTTTTTTGTTACAATCTTCATTCTTTGCTTTCTGAAGATGGTTTAGCACACTGGGGAGGGGACCGTCACAATAGAAGTCTGAACCCCAAAAGAAGAAAAAAAATGTATACAAAGTCTATATATCTAGTGTCTATACATTTTTTTTCTTTTGGGGTTCAGACTTCTAAGTTCTATTGTGACGGTCCCCTGTGGTTTAGCAGTGCTCGCTTATAGGCTTTGCCTATTCCATATTACAGTAAAGCCTCTTTATTACGACCACTAAAACAAAAGCTAATTGATGGTATAAAGACAGATGACAGCAAGGTGACTGTAAAACAGAAAGCTCCTAAAGGAGCTTTCTGTTTTACCATCACCTTACTTTAAGCAGTCACCTGTCGTAAACACCTAAAAATTAACACATTTTAGTGGTCGTAATAAAGAGATTTTACTGTAGGGGGTTCTGATGAACGCTATTGTGGGAATAGTGTAAGGTTCTGGTTTTAGGTTGACAAACACGTTTGTTGTTTGTCAGCATTCATGTTTATAAAGTGAGTGTATGTGGCTGTTTTCAAGTGTCATTTCATAATTATAATTCCCAATTGTAATAGATACGATATAATCTACCTCCAGATCGTGTCAGCTCCCGCAGCATCTTTTATTCAGCCTGTATTTGTATTTGTTATGGTTCATTATTGTGAGAAGGATGTGCTTGGAGGCCATCTTGGTTTATACTGAAGCAATGCATTGTGGGTTGTTAGTCTTGGTTACTACATAGTACAGTAGCGGCAAGACTTCAATCCACAATAGCTCTTTGAAAAGTAATTTATTCCATATTTTAGCTATGAGCGTCCCTTCTAAATATATTCCCCCTCATGTTTATAACATTCTTGTATTTTTAGAAAGGGATATTGGTACTGTTTTAGTCATTTTTAGGTCCGCGCAGTGCCAGCGTCTTCGCATACCATATAAGGAGTGCACACTTGGTGTGCACCCCATATAAGGAGTGCACACTTTGGTGCGGTTTTTGTGCAACAGATTTTCGGTGCGATTTTAATGTTAAATCGTACCAGAAATTTGGTGCACACCACGTGACCAATTTTCTGTATAAATACCCCGGGTTGCAGACGAATCGAGGACTCTCAGAATAGAATTTCATAGGTGCGGTACCTTATTGCCTTATCTTTTAGAATAGAATTACTTAGAAATAGAAGAAGTCTAATGACTTGAGGTTTTACTATTGAATAGGATATAAATAAAGCATCACGTAAATTTGATTAAGCCTTTACTTTTTATTTATTTGCCGCACGAGAGAGTCCATTTTAGTTAATATTTATTTGAGAGAAAGAGAGAGAAGAAAGGGGTGATCTTGAATCACGCTACCAATTTGGATCCAGATCAGACCCCTGAATTGACGTGTACTACCGCTCGGCACGTGACATTTGTGGTTGGCAGCTGGGTGGGATCTTTGATTATTATCTTAGATCCAGTGATCGACACCTCGTCTTGATTAGAGAATGGCGGAGTCAGAGCCAGAGACAGAAGTATTCTTCAGAGACGTTCAGGCTACAGTCCACCGAGACGCTTCAGAGATCGATTCAGCTCAACAGCAACAGCAAATTAACATGAGATCTAGATCGAAGAGAGGACACAGTCCACTAAAGAACACAGACGTTGATGAAGAGGTGGTGGCACACCAAATCTACAGAAGATCCAACAGAAGGTACACATCAGTAGACAATGTTGACACATATGAAGAGGACTCAGTCCACCAAATTAAATCGAAGGTTACAGGCCACCAAATCAGCAAAAGAAGATCCAACAGAGGATACAGTTCAGTAGACAATGTAGACACAGATGAAGAGGGATCAACCCACCAAATTAAATCGAAGGTTACAGGCCACCAAATTAATAAAAGAAGATCCAAGAGAGGAAACAGTCCAGTAAAGAACACAGACTTAAACGAAGAGGTGATGGCCCACCAAATCAACGGAAGATCTAATAGAGGGTATAGATCTAGTCCAGTAATTAACACTGCAGATCGAGATGAAGACCACCAAATTTTACCAAGACTTATAGATAACCAATTCAACAAGAGAGCTATGAGAGACTACAATCTAGTCAACAATACAGACACAGATGAAGAGGAAATTGTCCACCAAATTACTCCAAAGGTTATGGGACACCAAATCAACAAAAGAAGGCCCAGAAGAGAAAACAGTTTAGCAAATGATTTAGACAAAGACAATGAGGAAATAGTCCATCAAATCACACCAAAGGTTATAGGACACCAAATCAACAAAAGAAGGCCCAGAAGAGAAAACAATTTAGCAAATGATTTAGACACAGACAATGAGGAAATAGTCCACCATATCACACCAAAGGTTGCAGGACACCAAATCAATGATAGAAGATCCAGGAGAGACTACAGTTTGGTAAACAATGTAGATGCATTCGAAGAGAAAAGAGTCCACCAAATCACACCGAAGGCTGCAGGACACCAAATCAACAAAAGACATAGCGCTATTTTGATTAGGGCGGATCAAGACCATGAAGAAAAAGAAGTCTTTGACCATGATAGACGTCATGGTATCAGCACTCAAAGACGAGAATCTTTTATAGAAAAGGCAGTGGATGAGATGGTCAAGATGCAAACTCAGATGATCAAAGTCTTAAAGAATGTGTCGGATGTTTTAGTTAACGCACTTGGTTCAAACCAACAAAGACACTCTGATGTAGAAGCACATGGCTATAATAACAACTGCAGAGACAGGAAGAACAGAGAAGAGCAGAATCAGCCTTTGACACTATTTGAGAAAAGAAGACTCTATCCAGCTTTTGACGATACTGACAGAGATGAGGATTGGGTGCAGTCACGTTATAATATAAGAACACCTAGAAACCGGGACCAACATCACTACTATAGTAACGTGAAAATTCCATCCTTTACCGGGAAAGAAGAATGGCCAGTATGGATCAACAGGTTTGAAGCGATAGCAGAGAGGCAGAATTGGACTGAGGAGGAGAAACTAGATCAACTACTGCCGAAACTTGAAGGGATTGCGGCAGAGTTTGTGTACACACAACTAAAGAAAGATGTCTTAAGGGATTACAATGAGCTGATCAACGAGATCAACTATCGTTTTCGGGTCATCGAGACGCCAAAGAACTTTGCAGTTAAGTTCAGCAAGAGAGATCAAAGACCAAGGGAAACAGTTGAGGAGTACGCTGCCGAGCTGAAACGGCTATATGATAAAGCATACAAGGAAAGAGACCACAGAACAAGAAGAGAAGACCTAGTGAGGAGGTTTTTCGACGGGTTACATGATGAAGAGCTTAGCTGGGAAGTAGAGTACATCAAAGAGCCCAGTGATATAGACGAGGCTGTATACCATGTAGTGACATGTGTCCAGACAAGAAAGGGACATGGTAGTGGGAACAGGAGAAAGAATGGTGTACACAGACTGCAAGAACACGAGAGCGAAGACCATGAGAACTGGGCCGAACATGCATATCGCATTCCAGCGAAACCAGAGAGGAAAGAGGCAGGTTCTAAGGAAAATTCACAGGTCATGGGCAATGGCCAAACCAAGCCAGCTGAGATCAGAAAAGGTGATCCTACAAATCAGACTGAGGCTGGAGTCCTGCAACAAATACTGAATATGCTGACCGAACTAACCCAGATTCAGCAACAAAATAAGAGACCTGAGAACAATTACATGGGTAGTAGAAGAAGCATAGTATGTTACGCATGCAATGGAGAAAACCATATCGCAAGATATTGTCCCTTTAAGGACCAAGGTAGGGACCATGGCAGATATCCAGTGAATGACAGACAGAAAGCCGAAATCCATGAACCAGTGCATAACGCCATTCAACCAGGACCGAAAAATGATGTTCGTTCCATGAGGGAAGAATACCGTTGCACAGTTCCAAGATACGGAGAAGTAGTCACAGATGGGTTGTTTGACAGATTTGGGACAGAGGACTCTGAAGACATGCAGTACAGAGAAGAACCGAGGGGAAATTGCAGAGAGACTTACCTGTTACGAGACCAGTATGCTGACAGTCTTGAGACCAGAATGCAGAGAGTCCACCAAGTTGCCCAAGAGCACCCCCCAGCTGTGACAAGTCGACACAAGGCCATGCATGGTGAACAGATTTTAATCAACAGATGTAGAGTTGGCGATGCTGTGCAGGGGACAGGTGAAACCCGCAGATTTGGGATGGCACCAAGGCTCAAGAGGTTGAACGACGGATCCGAGGTGGTGAAGAAGAAGATTACAGATATTAGCTGCATAGGTCGAGAGAAGATGGTTCATCACAACCGGTGGAAACCAGATGAGGGGACCGGCCCACCGAAATGGATCAAGACAGCAAAGAGCAAGATCAAGTATTAGAAATACTCTTGGCTTGTCAACAGTATCCTGAATAATGATGTATATTATGTTAATTAGAGGTAGTATGAGAATGTTAATTAGCAGAAATTGTTTCCTGCATTTATAGGTGAATTAATTATTTCTATTTACTTGGTTATTGCCAAGTTTTAATGTTCATTATGTAAAGGGAAGAGAGATCACTATGTGTATTTAGAGATGCCCATATTGACCACTTTTAATTAAACTTTTAGCTTAAAGTATAGGTAATTAGATTTAATAGGGAGTATCTTCTTATGACAGTACCAGTTAGACGTTTGGATCCCTGATTAGCAGTTTACATAGACAGAGTACCTGTACTAGTGATGACAGGTTAATAGAAGATGACGTCATGATGACGTGACGTAACGTGATGTGCCAACCAGCATGTACTACAGTGACGTTAAAGGGCTTAAGGAGATCAACAATGACGGATTACCAAGAGAAAGCGCATGTCTAACCTGAGATACAGCTGATGGGCAGCTGTTGCATTTTATTTTCCTTATTTTTATTTTTGTGTCACAGAGAGATGAAAGGATGAGTGTCAAAGGTCTGACTGACAAGAGGCCTACTCGGGAGTTGCTTTAGTGTACCGGAATACGAGGGCCAGGGCCCGTTAGATGATTTTCCTGACAAGCGTTATTAGCAAGCAGAGATGATGGGTTACGTTGCGCAAGTAGGGTCGTCAGTAGGAGCCAATTGACGGAACATTTCTTGCAGTGGAAAGAATCAAGAGTGCATGACTGGTAGACTAAGAGGATCAGGGATCTGCAACTGGACTAAGAGGAGCAGTGTAAGGGGAAATTTGGATGTCGCCTGACAGAGACGATGAAGCTGTGATGGGGCTCTATGGACTGATAGAGCCGATCTCCAAGGCCGTGTGGAGCAAGGAGCCGCCTTGACAGATTAACAGAGCTGGCCCAAACTATAAACCCAGTGTGATGTAGGGACACAGACGCAGATGTCACCCAGGTCACATATGCACCAGCAAGATGTAAGGCGAGCTAGACTGAGGCCAGGTTCCAGTTCTGGTAGACGCGATAATAGCAACCAGGTCCAGTCCTATAGAAGAAAATAGAGTTTCTATTGAGAATATTGTATTTTTTATTTGTGTAACGTAAGTCAGCATTCCAAAGAGCAAATGTTTAATTGTAATTGTTTTAAAAGTTTTGTATTTTCAGTAAGTAAGTAATCTAAACAATAGTCATTATCCAAGTTTGACAGCCTAGAGTAGGTTGTCTGACTTTGATGATGACCGCTTGAAGAGATCTTTGTGTAATGTAGGTTAAAAAGGGAAATAGCTTGGACTTTGAGATTTGTTTTTTCATTTTTACACATGTTAGGTGTCCAGATTCTTTCTTTTATCTTGCTCTGGAGTGCTGAATTTAGAAAGCAAAAGCTCTTATTTGATGTTAGATATTGGTGTTAGATTTGATCCTAATTAAATTTGGGAATAAATCTATTACCATACGGTTTTTCTTTCAAATTTATAAATTGCTTTGTTAAGGTAAAGTGAATCAAAATCTAATAGAGATGTATAGGATTTTTATCTAGTAAGGGCTTTTACAGGATTTTATCATGGGCATTAAATGCCATGTGTACATGTATGTTTAAGTTATAAGAGATTTCATAACTTAGGTGTTTCCAATGTTGGAAAGTACTTGCATTTTAGCGAGGCACTTGATGCTCGTGTAATAATCTTTTATGTGTTATAGTGTGGGTAGTATACCCAAGAAAGAAAGAATATTGTAACATTAAAGGTTTGAGTTGTTTAGGTCAGCTTATTTGTCATTCTCATTGTTCGAAGTCAAAAAGTGCTCATTTGAGTTCTTTTTTTATGTCGGCCAATGCGAATGTGTTCATTGAAAGTGAGAAGTTATTTCATGCTAGTTAGAAAGCATTTGGTTTGTATATACGTGTGGTATTAAGTGTTTCAGTCTGTATTGATGCTTAATGTTAGCAGGAGCTTAACATATTTGAGAGGGGGGTAATGTAAGGTTCTGGTTTTAGGTTGACAAACACGTTTGTTGTTTGTCAGCATTCATGTTTATAAAGTGAGTGTATGTGGCTGTTTTCAAGTGTCATTTCATAATTATAATTCCCAATTGTAATAGATACGATATAATCTACCTCCAGATCGTGTCAGCTCCCGCAGCATCTTTTATTCAGCCTGTATTTGTATTTGTTATGGTTCATTATTGTGAGAAGGATGTGCTTGGAGGCCATCTTGGTTTATACTGAAGCAATGCATTGTGGGTTGTTAGTCTTGGTTACTACATAGTACAGTAGCGGCAAGACTTCAATCCACAATAGCTCTTTGAAAAGTAATTTATTCCATATTTTAGCTATGAGCGTCCCTTCTAAATATATTCCCCCTCATGTTTATAACATTCTTGTATTTTTAGAAAGGGATATTGGTACTGTTTTAGTCATTTTTAGGTCCGCGCAGTGCCAGCGTCTTCGCATACCATATAAGGAGTGCACACTTGGTGTGCACCCCATATAAGGAGTGCACACTTTGGTGCGGTTTTTGTGCAACAGATTTTCGGTGCGATTTTAATGTTAAATCGCACCAGAAATTTGGTGCACACCACGTGACCAATTTTCTGTATAAATACCCCGGGTTGCAGACGAATCGAGGACTCTCAGAATAGAATTTCATAGGTGCGGTACCTTATTGCCTTATCTTTTAGAATAGAATTACTTAGAAATAGAAGAAGTCTAATGACTTGAGGTTTTACTATTGAATAGGATATAAATAAAGCATCACGTAAATTTGATTAAGACTTTACTTTTTATTTATTTGCCGCACGAGAGAGTCCATTTTAGTTAATATTTATTTGAGAGAAAGAAAGAGAAGAAAGGGGTGATCTTGAATCACGCTACCAATTTGGATCCAGATCAGACCCCTGAATTGACGTGTACTACCGCTCGGCACGTGACAATAGTAAACTCTTCCCTCTAAAGCCCAAGTGCATATCATCTTAACGGTAAGACAAGTGACTGAAAAGAATCTCTTAACCCATTACCCCATAAATATGCCTTTTTACACCTTTATTTATTTCTCCACCAAAGAAAATAGCTCCACTTTATGCAGTCATGAATATACACTGTAAGAAATATTTTCTATATTCTAGCAGATGGTAGCTTAAAGCAGGCTAAAAGTAAAGCAGAATGCGCCTTCTGCTTTACTTTCAACCTACTTTAAGTAGTCCTATATCTTCAAATCAAGAAACAGGCTACTATGGGGTAATGGGTTTAAATATAATAAAATCCATTCAAAACTGTAGATGCTTGAGAGTAAACACTTTTATTATGGCAATTTTTAACACATCACAAGCAAAAATCCTTGACCAATTAGCCAAATTCCATCATGATCAGACTCATTCGAGAATTTATAGCCATATATATATATTATCAAACTCTATTCAAATTTGTAGACAATACTGAAATATTTAGCCTTTTCTAGCATATCTGAATATCAAAGGCAGATAACTCTTATTGGTCTTATTTCAGCAATTATCAAACGTCTTTAAAACTTATATACATTGCGCGCAAGTATAATCAAAATTCATTCAAAACTGTAAGTTGCTAGAGCGTAAACATTGTTATATATGGCATTTTCAAAACATTTAACTCTTCAGGAATTGATCCAATTTCAACCATAATCAAATTTATCCAAGAACATAGAATCATATATATTCTGAGCAAGTTTGAGAACATTTGGATGAAAAGTGTGGCCTCTAGAATTGCTGACGACAGACAACAGGCATTCAAGTATCACAAAAGCTCACTTCGATCTTCGCTTAGGTGAGCTAAAAATTGAAAAATACAGTGCTCCCTCCCCACAATGGCCCTCTGAACAATGATTCCCCCCTTACAACAACGCTTGCAGCCATTCCCCAACCAAGACAATTATGTTCAACCTTTTCAAGACTGCAATATTGTCTGCTTAAAATTGTTGTGTGCTTTTTTTGGCAAAGTCACATATTGGACAAGTCACATATTGGACATTTTGTCAGAAATACCATTATTACAAGTGACAAACAGTTTGGATACAGATCAGACGCTGCTTTACACGGCGTCTGATCTGGATTCAAGCTGTTTGCAAATGTAAGCCAATTTCCCTTCCTATAACAACTCCCTCCCAACAACACACACAATCTATGTCTCCCGTTTGTTGTTGTTGTAGAGAGGGAGCGCTGTAGTCTGAACCACCTTTCTCTTACACTAATAACAATAAATAATCCTGGTAAATACATGGTCTCTGACTAACAAATAATAAAGAGATGCCCTTATAACTCAAAACTAATACAGTCAAACTTCATTATCCCGAACTCGGTTAAATCGAACATACGCGTATTTCAAAGTTAAAACGTGGCTAAGCCACGTTTTAACTTTGAAATATGGGTATGTTCGACTTAACCAACCATGAAATAATGCAGTCAATGTGTTGAATTCTCGTATAGTGCGAGTTAAACGAGTTCGAGATATCAAAGTTCGACTGTAATATAACACACCTTTATTTTTCATATAAATAATTCTTTGTAAGAAAAACCTACTACAGTAAAAACCTCTCAAATACGACCACCAACATATGGGCTTATTGATAGCATTTAAGGCAGGTGGCAGGTTAAATCAAGATAACAGTAAAGCAGAAAGCTCCTGTAGGAGATTATTATGCTTTCAGTCTGCTTTAATAATCATAAAAATATGCCACCTGCATCAAAATTTGATTTTTTTTGGTAATGTTCGTAATAGAGAGGTTTTTCTGTATATTAACCCTTTATACTTTTTCACTCCACGTTCATAAAATGGGACAGAGACAAACAAGTGTAAAAACCATATGATCAAGGGCTACACTGTTTACTGCAACAAATACTATTCAAGACAAGAATGCGCGTTCAATAAACACTTATGCCCCCGGTGGCATCCTTGACAATATATTCTGAATTTTTTCTAAGTCTGAATTAGGTCATGGTCAAGGTCAAAATCAAGGCTGGGTAATACGGGTGGATTGGTAGTGATCCAAGGCAACAACTGTATAAGTATCAAAGCATTGTAGTCAGTTATGCTGATGCTAGACAAAACGGTAAAATCTAGTTAACCAAGAAATAGCCCATTTAAAATATTCTAAGTCCAAATTAAGTCAAGGTCAAGGTCAAAATCAAGGTTGTGTGATATTGGTAGAAAGAGAATGGTCCTAGGCAACAACTGTATAAGTATCCAAGCATTTGAGTAAGCGGTGTTGATGCTATACGAAACGGTAAAATCTACTTAACCTGTTACGGATGGACGGACGAACGGACGCACGGACAGGACGATTACTATATGCTCCCGCATCTGTCGATGCCGGGGGCATAATAAAAACTAGAAAATGGTTTTCCAAGAACAAATTCTAATTAAATTGATCAGTCAAAAAATTAAAACTGGGAAAATTGAGTTATTTATACAGATTTGGATGTAAACTGATTAAGACAGGTGGCTGCTTAATGCAAGATACAAGTCAAACAGTTTACATAAATACTTTACCACATAGGTTGTTTACAGTGCATATTACAAATGGTTACTTAACCAATTACCCAATAAATATGCCTTTTTACTCCTTTTCTTTATTCCTCCACTGAAGATAATAGTTCCAGTATATACTGTCAAGAATAAGAAATATTTTCTATATCCTAGCAGGTGGAAGCTTAAAGCAGGCTGAAAGTAGGCAGAATGTGCCTTAACTTTCATCCTGCTTTAAGTGGTCACATTTCTTCAAACTTAGAAACAGGCTATGGGGTAATGGGTTAAAGCAGACTTAAAGAACAGCAGAAATCTAAATTTTGTAAAGTCTGCATTACATTCAGTCTGCTTTAAACAGCAACCAGTCAGAATGTATTAACTCAATCCTTATTATCTTTACTGGGACAGGGTAGAAACATGTAAAGCAATAATATAAGGGATAGCAGGGTTCCAGATAAGAGGGAGTAAACTAAACTGAACAAATTCAACATTTTTCACTCATTTCAGCACAAAATCCTACAGTGCTGCTACTCATTAGAATCATCTTGAAGAGACTGGAGACGATTCTAATGAGCAGTGACACCATTGGGTTTAACCCATTACCCCATAGCCAGTGTCTATTATTAAATATAGGTGACCACTTAAAGCAGGTTGAAAGTAAAGCAGAATGCGCCTTAAGGTGCATTCTGCTTTACTTTCAGCCTGCTTTAAGCTATCATATGATAGAAAATAGAAAATTGATATTATCATATATATTCATGACTGGAAAAATTGGAGCTATTTTCTTCCTTGGAGGAATAAATTAGAGGCATAAAAAAGGTGTATTAAATGGGGTAATTGGTTAATGCAGAAATAAAGATTTTGTTTTTTGAAATACCCTCCTTTATTGGAGTCCTGCATCAGACAATTATTATTACACATTTAACCCATTACCCCATACATGCTTTTTAGTTTTGAAAACAGGTGACCACCTAAAGCATATTGAAAGTAAAGCAGAATGCGCCTTAAGGCATATTCTGCTTTACTTTTCAGCCTGCTTTAATCTACCATCAGCTAGAATGTACAAAATGTTTCTTATGCTACATATTCATCTCTGTATAAATTTGAACTACTTTCTTCTATGGAGGAATAAATTAGAGGCATAAAAAGGTGTATTTAACGGGGTAATTGGTTAATACAGAAATAAAGATTTTGTTTTTTGAAATACCCTCCTTTACTGGAGTCCTGCATCAGACAATTATTATTACTTGGCACTCAAAGAGTTACACATTTAACCCATAACCCTATACATGCTTTTTAGCTTTGAAAACATGTGACAACTTAAAGCAGGTTGAAAGTAAACCAGAATGTGCCAAGTAATAATAATTGTCTGATGCAGGACTCCAGTAAAGGAGGGTATTTCAAAAAACAAAATCTTTATTTCTGTATTAACCAATTACCCCGTTAAATACACCTTTTTATGCCTCTAATTAAAGGCACATTCTGCTTTACTTTCAACCTGCTTTAAGCTATCATCTGTTAGTACATGTATAAAGAATTTTTCTAATATTACACAATCATAACTTAATAAATTGGAACTATTTTCTTCTATGGAGGAATAAATTAGAGGCGTAAAAAGGCGTATTTATGGGTTAAAGCTGCTGCCGTGAGTCTGTTACTGTTTTGTCTGTACCGCCATCACAACTGCTGACTGAAGAACTACTAACTAACTCCTGCATATTTTGATATTTCCCTACACCTTCCAGGCAATGTTCTGACCTGGCTTTAACTAACTTCCTTTGTGATGCCTGAAGAGCCATTGACAGTTTGTTCTTGATATCCGGGTTAATGCGTGTCAATGTTCCCTCCGACACAGACATTCTGCCGGGCTGAAATGTGGTAGACTGAGCTCCTGTTAATCGTGGTGTTACATATTTTCTTGTGTTCTGACTAGACAAGTGTAACGACGCTGATGAATAAGCCACACTAGAAGTCGACAATGTCACGGGTCTAAAATCACTAGGAAATGAAACAGTTGGTTTTATTGGCTTTAACAAGTCAGAAGAAATGTGCAGTTTAATCAATTTCTCAGCTGCGTTCAGGTCGACTATTTTTGTGTCTTCCGACTTAGTTTTAGCCTCATTCACACTGCTGACACTGTTTATCACACCCGCTGACACGGCAGTCGAGGTAGTAGATGCGGTATCAGCAAGTGATAGTTTGGTATGCGTCACTTTGCTACTACTCACATTTTGGTGTTTATTTGTAAGAGAATCCAGTTTAGTCTCACTACTACTGGACACAGTCTTGTCACTAACACTCTGGACATGACCAGCTGTCACTCTCCTGCTAGGGTTAATCAATGCAAGGTCAGATTGAGAAGTTGTCTGTAAGGAATCAATATAAGCCTTTTGGAAGGATGGCAAACTACTACTTCTAGCAAGATCTTGTGATTTTATGTCTGTAATTTGCTGCACTGAGCTTACTGGTCCTACCGGGATTTTGTCTGTTGTATTCACATGTGTTACTTGACGAGACAGAGGTAAATTCTTGGCATGTGTATGAATTTTGTTCTTATCAGTTTTATTTGAGCTTGAGACATTCTCTATTTCACTCAGTGACTTCACCGAGTCCCTGTCTATTTGTCCATTTGTAAGTGTAACGTTTCTATGTCTTTTCTTTTCTAAATCTACAATAGCCCTGTTCTCAATGTCCTGTGACATTTCCTCACTCAGGTTTGGTTCAGTTTCTGATGCTGGTGTTTCTGATACACTATTAGAATCACTGTTTGAACTTGCTGTGTTAGACTGGGCTGCTTGGTTTGATAGAGATTTTGCAACACTTGCCTTTAACATCTTTTGTAAAACTAGGGAAGACTGCTCTGAATTGTCTATGAAAATTCTAATTGGCTTGTAACCATCTCCATCATGATAGAATAGAGTATGGGCCTTGCCATCGGTGAGGAGATTATCAACAGAGCCAAGCCCAGTACTGTCACTTGACTCCAGGTTTTCTTCCACCCCACAACACACTGGAGAGTCATCCACACCCTCTGAGAAGGTATTGGGAGAGTCTCCCAATACCTTCTCAGAGAGTGTCGATTTCTCGCTAGAATTGTCAACAGAAGATTCTCCATTTGCACCAGACTTGTTTCTATTTGATATGTGTGCCTTCACTTTGAGTGAATTCAATGTTGCTTCAGAAGAGTGGTGTGTTGTTTGCTGATCCTTGCCTAAAGTGATAGCATTCAATGATGGAAGCTTATTAGATGCAGCATTATTTGACAGCTCAGTTGGTTCATTAGAACCTTTTTTCCTAGGTTTAAAGAGTGGTACTCTTTTCCCTCTAATACCCTGAAATTTATCTACATTCTCAAAGGCTGATTTGTCCATTCTGCTGTCTGATTCCAGATCTTCAGAAACAGGGACTTTCCCTTCTGTTCTACTGCTAGTGTTGCCCAGATTAGATTTCACATTGTTTTCACTTGGCTTATTTCTATTGCTGACTTCTGGGTTAACTGCAGCATTAGTTTCCATTGGAGTTTCATCAATAACAAGAGGCTTATCCTCATCTTCTTCATCCGTGTCCATAGCCGAAAGTTCAATATCATTTACTTGTTTTCTTTCACTATCATCATGTCCTTCAACTATATCCTTATCAACAACCATGTCAGTAACTTTGGCCAGAGCACTATTATCTATTTCCACAGAGTCATCAGAGTTATCAGATTTGTGTGTATTTTCTAAAGACACCTCCATTTCTATCTCTCCTTCCACAGATTTTGTATTTGACACTGTTTCTGTTTCAAAACCTTGTGAGCTACCTAGGGATTCCTGAGACTTCTGACTTTCATACACAACCTGTGGTTTTGTTTTCACCTCTGAATCCTTCTCTACACTGACATGTGACACGTCTTCTTTTTCAATTTCTGGAACATCATCAGCTACTGTAACACTACATGAGTCTTGTTCATTTGAAAATGATGCCATGCGTGATAAGACGGGCATTTCAGGTGACTGCTCAGTGTAGGGAGAACTACTGTTTGACAGGTGAGTGTCAGGAGGCTCTAACACCTCTAATACAGTCCCAACTTTACCTGTAACAGCACTTGTACTGACCAGTGAAGTGCCACCAGTCTTTCCCAGCGTTACACCAACACTGCACACAGTTCCCATACCCTCTATTCTAGCCCTGTCAGAGGTCATGTCTATGTTCTCAGAAACTTCAGTCACCATATCTGATTCAGTTCTATTGTCTTCACCATTCAAATGATTCTCCTGTGACATGTCCATTGACATATCTGAACTAGAGGTCACCTGATGACTATCTTCATCTCTTGTAACATATCTTAAAACACTTTCCACAGCTATCTTACCAGCAATGTCAGGCTGTGGTAAAGATACTACGGGCTCTGGGCTTGTTTTACTAGTATCCATATTAGAACTCATCACTTGATTTCTTTCTACTACATTTCTCCCCTCCAACGCTGCCACAAGCTGTGTGTGCTTTTCTTTGACAAAACTAGTAGAGGAAGTCCGGTCTTTTCTTTCCCTGGACAGATCCTTAGGGGATTCTGCGTTCCGGCTTAAGCTAAGATCTATAGGTGATGAACATGAGGACACTGAGGGCGTCTGCACCCTAAGGGCTGGGGATGGCCCATCTTCCGAGTTTGAACGAGACCGAAGATAAGCATCAGGAACAATCAGAGATGACTTGCTCGGAATTCTGGGTATCTGAACCTGCAAAACAAATAGGTACAGTAATTCTCTGAAAACTAGAGAGATGGCTTTGTCTGTAACACAAATATGATGCACCTGCTGCTTGTCATCCTGTCTACATACACATCTGTGGTATATGTGGGCAAAACAGAATATCACCACAGTGTGTGATCCGGGATATTGTATCAGTTCGAGTTGGTTGTGTAATCCAGATCACACAAGAGGCGTAGCCTCTCGTGTGATCTGGATTACACAACCAACTCGAACTGATACAAGACCCTGGACCACACACTGTGGTGATATTCCTTTTATTATATACCTAAACTGTTTGGGACTAGATCTATGTGTTGTTCAACGGAATAATCAAATATATGCATATGTTACAAGGTTAAACTTCACGTGCACGGCTTCTTTATATAAATAGTTTGTGTCAACTTGTGTTTGCATAAAAGCAGTGACGTCAACATCGTGTAGCATATAAACCATCTGATACTGACCATCTGATATGGAAAAAGATTGTTGGGCCTGTATTTGCTTGTATTTAGAATAGGTATATAATACAAGAGGGCCTGAAGGCCCTGATATCGCTCACCTGTTGTACTGTGCCTGATAGCTTTACCTTTCTGTTTCACATGTTTTAGTCTAAATCCATTCAAACTTGTAGTATAGCATGTAAACAATTTTGGAATACAAACCTTAGAATTATAGTATAGTAAGATTATTTCAAGGGCAGATAACTAGAGCCTAAACAATACTGAAATGAGGCCTTTCCTAGCATTTCAAAGTATATCAAGGGCAGATAACTATTGCCACAATGATTAGATTTCAAGAATAATTGCACTCCTTCGAGAACTTATAGCTATATAATTTGTGTGCAAGTATAATCAAAATCAATTGAAAACTGTAGTTGCATGAGTGTAAACGCTGTTGGATATTAGTGCATTTTCAGCAATTCAAGGGCAGATAACACTTGACCTATTGGTCAGATTTCAACCATAATCACAGTTATTTGAACTCTTATGGTAATATACAATCTGAGCAAGTTTGTAAAAGACTCGATAAAAATTGTGGCCGCTAGAGTGTAAACAAAGTTAAATATGACATTTTCAGCAATTCAAAGGTAGATAACTCTTGACCTATTCATTCAATTTCAACCATAGTCTGACTCATATGATCTCTTATGGTCATATATAATCTGAGCAAGTTTGAGAAAGATTAGATAAAAATTGTGACTTCTAGAGTGTAAACACCCTTAAATATGGCATTTTCAGCAATTCAAAGGTAGATAACTCTCTATCTATTAGTCTGATTTCAACCATAATTAAACTCATCAAAACTCTTACAGTCATATACAATCTGAGCAAGTTTGAAATAGATTGGATAAAAATTGTGGCCTCTAGAGTGTAAACACCCTTAAATATGAAATTTTTCAGCAATTCAAAGGTAGATAACTCTTGATCTATTGATTTGATTTCAACCATTATTAAACTCATACGAACTCTTATGGTAATATACAATCTGAGCAAGTTTGAGAAAGATTGGATAAAAATTGTGGCCTCTAGAGTGTAAAAACTGTTAAATGTGGCATTTTCAGCAATTCAAAGGTAGATAACTCTTGACCTATTGGTCAGATTTCAACCATAATCGAACTCATCTGAACTCTTATGGTAATATACAATCTGAGCAAGTTTGAGAAAGATTGGATAAAAATTGTGGCCCCTAGAGTGTAAACACTGTTAAATATGGCATTTTCAGCAATTCAAAGGTAGATAACTCTTGACCTATTTGTCAGATTTCAACCATAATCAAACTCATCCAAACTCTTATGGTAATATACAATCTGAGCAAGTTACAGAAAGATTGGATAAAAATTGTGACCTCTAGAGTGTAAACACTTAAATTGTTGACGACTAACGACGGACGCCAGATATTCAAGGATTGCAAAAGCTCACCCTGAGCTAGCTCAGGTGAGCTAAAAAGTATGTACTGTTGCATGAACATAATATACAAACAAGAGCACCGCATGCGGTGCCATCGCTTGTCTGTTTTTGAAGATCAATGAAAAATGCAGTAAAATTAGGTCAAAGGTCAAGGTGTAAAATATTTTGTATGTCTGGATTAAGACATGTCAAGATGAACATGCATACCAAATTGAAGATTGTAGATGAAAGATTACAAAATTAGGTCAAAGGTCAAGGTGAATAGGTAACATATATTGGTATGGCTGGATAGGACTTTTCAAGATGAACATGCATACCAAAAATTAAGGTTGTAGAAGTTATGGCCAACTTTAAGATTTCGGACAACAACAAAAAGTAGGTCAAAGGTCAAGGCAAATTGATAAAACATTTTGGTATGTCTGAATTGGAATTGTCAAGATGAACATGAATACCAACAAGAGCCGCATGAGGCCCTAAAACTCTCATCTGGTACCAATTACCAGTAATGATTAAGTTTTCACTATAAGCCATCATCAGCGGCCATGTTGCTTGAGCTAGGAAGATTATTTAAAAGGAAACTGGCAAAGGGTCACCCATGAATTATTGTTTGTGCAAAAATATTCTTAAATCAGGCCTATAGTTTCAGAGAAAAAGATTTTTAAAGATTTTCTATACAGAAATATAATGAAAACTTGCCCCACCCACTGGCGGCCATGTTTTTTAAGATTATAAAAAGATTTTAAGAAATCTAGTAGAGAGTCATCAATGGATCATTTGTGAAAAATTATTTTCAATTTGGACCAGTAGTTTCACCGAAGAAGATTTTTAAAGTTTTTACTATACAGTAACATAAGGAAAACATGCCCCACTCACTGACGGCCATGTTTTTGAAAATATCACAATTATTTTAGGAAATCTGGTAGAGGGTCACCATGAATCATTTGTGTGAAATTAATTTCAAATCGGACCAGCTATTTTAGACAAGAAGATTTTTAAAGTTTTCACTATATAGCCATATATTAAGGAAAATCTGCCCCACCCACTGGCAGCCATGTTTTTTAGTTGTGTGTAGCCGGGTAGAGAATATGGTGAAATGGTTGATTAGCTTTTCTGGGTGACTCGGTAGCTCAGTGGTTAGAGCGTTGGCATGGTAAGCCAGAGGTCCTGGGTTCGAGTCCCAATTGGGTCACAACTTTTTCATCATGTTACATTTGGCGCCCAACGTAAATAACCCGTAGAATAATATGTAACTCGTGGAGTGTACAGAAATAATAATAAGAAACTCGTGGAGTGTTCTTTAATAAGAATTCGGGACGAATTCTTGTGTAGAGGGGGTGTGTGTAGCCGGGTAGAGAATATGGTGAAATGGTTGATTGGCTTTTCTGGGTGACTCCGTAGCTCAGTGGTTAGAGCGTTGGCATGGTAAGCCAGAGGTCCTGGGTTCGAGTCCCAGTTGGGTCACAACTTTTTCACCATGTTACATGTGCAGTTGTCCTTACCTTTCTAATCTGGTCCTGAGAATCATCAGGAACTTTGAGCACATCAAGTGCTTTCTGCAGAATCTGTATCATTTCAGTCATTTGGGCAGACTGGGCTACCATGAGTGGAGTCACACCTAAAATAACACAATTTATCATACAGTGGAGAAAACGTTATTCTTTCCCGTTTGAATGCAAACGAAACACAAACGCATGGCAATAAATTGTTTAAAATACTAACCTTGTGATAATTTTGACCATTCATTTAAATCTGAGCAGCAAACAGTTTGAAGCCTGATCAGACGCCGGGTTACCCGGCGTCTGATCTGGCTCCAAACTGTTTGCAAATGAAATAATAGTTTTAGCGTAAACACGTTTATTGAGAAAGAATAATGTTTTCTCCACTGTATGTCTTCTTATGATATTGAGCATTTTGGCCTGTATCTGCAGAGTAAAATACAAGAGTCTGTATCAGCCACCTTGTATTTTACTCCAAACTTGTTTTCAATTTAGCGTGTTGTCAATTACATACATGTACAAGTTCTGCGTTATTTTATGTGACATACACAAACTCTTGTTCTGCTTCTAATAAACTTATGATGATTTAAACAAATATTTAGTTGTTTTTGATTTGTATTCAAGACATATAATAAACACATCACCAGTTGACAGTGTGCTACAGTGTGTTGCATTCAGCTCTCGACGTTTTGGCCAGAAACAACCGATCAGACTCGCGCCAAGATGCTAGTCAGATCAACTATTTCCGGCAAAAACAGTTCGAGCTGAATACATCACTCTGTATCGCACTATCAACTGGTAATGTGTACTATATATTGATCAATAGTCAAGCTTGTATTTCCTGATATAAAAAACTGTGTCGCAGTAAGTGACAGATGCCCAAAAGCAATTATTGACACTGAAGTGTATGTTGCTGTTGCATGAAAACTTGTAAACATACTCATAAAGAACATTTGAAGATGGTATTCAACACTCCATCGTCTCAACATGTTTGGGTTGGTTTGATTTACGTCCATTTATGCCAACTTTGGGTTAATTGGACATCCCAGAGCGAGGGAACAAAGCAACTTATCCACAAACATTGCAATATTACTTTACATCACAAATATGATATATATAAGGGTTGTGAGACAGTTTCAGTTTTCAATTGTTTCTGTGACAAGTATAATATATTTCCAATCTATTTTGGTTTGCAACATTATAATCCATGAATAGTGTTATCACCTGTAGATCACACCTACACATGACCAGAAGTTATGAGTTCAGTACATCCTTAACCCTTTATTCCATAGAAACACATTTTTACACAATTAAGTAGTTCCTCCATTAAAGAATTATACAGTAATGAATATGTAACATAAAACATATTTCCTATATCCTGCCAGATGAGCAGGCTGAAAGTAAAGCAAAATGCACCTTTAAGGCGCATTCTGCTTTACTTTAAATCTTCTTTAACCCATAGCCGCTTTCTTATTTTGAAGACTGGCGACCACGTAAAGCAGGTTAAACATAAAGGAGAATGCGCCTTAAGGAACATTCTGCTTTACTTTCAACCTGCTTTAAGCTACCACCATATAGAAAATATTTCTTATGGTACATACTCATGACTGTATAAAGTGGAGCTGATTTGTTTGGGAAGAATAACTTTAAGCCATAAAAAGGTTTATTATATGCCTTCGTATGATATAGAGCGTTTTCGCGTGTATCTGCAGAGTAAAATACAAGAGTCTGTTTCAGCCACTTTGTATTTTACTCTGACGTCGCTTTCGATTTAACGTGACGTCATTTACGTACATGTACGAGTGCCGCGTTATTCTTTGTGGCATACAAAAATTCTTGTTCTGCTTCAAATAACTAATAAATTTTGGATATAAAATGATTTAAACAACTATTTAGTTGTTTCTGGCTTGTATTCAAGGCATATAATAAACACATCACCAGTTGGCAGTGCGCAACAGAGTGTTTTCAACGTTTTTGGCAGAAACAACCGATCAGACTAGCGCCAAGGCGCTCGTCAGATCGGCTATTTCCGCCAAAAACGTCTCGAGCTAAATACATCACTCTGTATCGCACTGTCAACTGGTAATGTGTATGTATTTATGGGGTAAAGGGTTAAGCTGTCGCCTGTCGTAAAAACTAGAAACAGACTATGGAGTAAAGGGTTACAGCAAGGTGAAAGTAAAGTAGAAAGCAGCCATATGTATTGAATACTGTAATGGACTTTGACTGTTTAGTGGAATTTATGTGCAAGAGTAGGTAAAGGCACTCCAAGGTGCTTCTGTAGGGGAAAGGGTTAAACAATGGGAACAAGTTTCAGGGCTGCCATTTCTCCAGAATTTTCCAAAATCTTCAATTTTTTAATCCTAGCAGATGGTAGCTTAAAGCAGGCTGAAAGTAAAGCAGAATGTGCCTTAAACCATAAATACGCCTTTTTACGCCATTAATTTATTCCTCCACTGAAGAAAATAGTTCCAATTTATACAGTCATGAATATGTATCATAAGAAATAATTTCTATATTCTTGCAGATAACAGCTTAAAGCAGGCTAAAAGTAAAATTTCAACCTGCTTTAAGTAGTCACCTATCTTCAATACTAGAAATAGACTATGGGGTAATGGGTTACGGCACAATCTGCTTTACTTTCAACCTGCTTTATGTAAACATGCTTGAAAAATAGAAAATTTGGAAATCTTAGGATTTTTCAAGTTCATCTTATGGCAGCCCTGAAGTTTTGCAGAGAAGATGTAAACAAACCTGCATAATTCTGCATGTCAGCATTGGCATTCTCAGATATAAGTAGATCCACCATTTTAACACGGTTGTATTCTGTAGCATAAAATAAGGCACTCCTTCCCGCTTTACCATCCTGTAGAGAAACAAATTAAGTAGAATACAGGAACAGGTCCAAGGTTATAAAGCTTAGCGTTGAGTCTGAGATTGTTCTCAAGCATTTGATTGATCAGATTTGAGCTTTTGCTCAACAAAAGCTCAAATCTGACAAATCAAATGCTTCAGAATGATCTCTTGAGCTAAAGTTGAGTCTGAGATAGTTCTCAAGCATTTTACTTGTAAGATATGAGCTCTGAGCAATCAAATGCTTGAGAATGATCTTGACCAAACTCAAAGGCTTTATAATCTTGAGGCCAGAGCAGAACAGAAACAAATGTGTTTGTGAAACACTATGACCCCTGATGTGACCATGACCTCTAAAGGACCTTGACCTCTGTCTGACTTGATCCCACTTGAAATGAGTTCAAAAGAGCTTCTTGAGTTGAATGTAATATTGCCCAATATTAAGTCTCTATCACGTGTGGTTCTAAAGTTATGGCCAAGGTTAAATTCAGTTGATTTAACCTTTAACTGACCTCTCAGTTACCTTGACCTTTTTCAGACAAACCCAATTTGTACTGAGCTCTGTTGTAGACAGAGCAATAACATGTCAACCGACTAAGTCCTGAGGCATCATAAAAATATTTAAAACATAACAGACGGCGTGAGCGTTGAATAACACCCGTTGTTTATTTGTCATATATAACTAGTTGTTTAACTATGCAAACGAGGTACGCCACAACGTCGTTTATATATGACTTCATTAAAATGCGTTCAATATCCAACGTCGTTATTCCTTCATGTAGATCCAATTTATAGATTTTTTGTTTAATTAATCAATATTAGATCTTCATGAAATTGTTTATTAATTCATATAATAACAGAAACATTATGCTAGTCAACGGAAGTAATTTGAACAACTTTTTTGTCCTGTATACTTATTTCGCCTTTAGCATTCACTTGTCTTCAAAGACTGTGTTAAATGTGTTAAATAAGTGCCGAAAAAACATGGAAACATCTCTGAGTTATGTTATAAAAGAATATAACATTTGTGTTCATAATTTATTTGATTTATCAAAATTGTTGTTTTAGAAAATGATAAAAACTTGGCAAAGCCTAGTTTTTATCGTATCCTAAAAGACTTGTTTAATAAATCCAATAAATTATGAAAACTCCTGTAATATCCTGTATTTACAACTTGTACAATGTATCTTGCATACAATGAATATTATACTGCACATCTGCTGAATATTTATACATAATAATCTGATTTACAACAGCATTGATAAAACTGGCAGAGACACATCGTAAATGAGACAACTCCAGATCTGTCTCACTAAATTTTGTGGCATTTCTCATTTTTTGAGAAGAGACTCATCTCAAAATTGTTACTAAAAGCCTATAGACAATTCTAATCACATGAATAGGAGATCAAACAAAATCTCATTTTTTAAGCTTGAGCAAGGGTTTGACAATTTTGGTAAGAGTTGGGCCAGATCTAGATTTGAGTTGATTGCAAATGCTTGTCATGCCAGGTATATCAAGATAATGGTTCAAATATGATTTTACCCATTACTCCATGGACAATTTACCTAATTTCTTCAGGTCTCCGGATAAGATGGAGTAAACTGAACAAATCCAACCTTTTCTCACTCATTTTAGCACCAAATCCTTTGATGTTACTACTTATTAGAATCGTCTCGAAGAGACAATTCTAATGAGTAGTGACACCATAGGATTTAAGATAGAAATAAAGATTTTAGTTTTTGAAAACTCCCCTTATCTGGAGCCCTGTTATTTTATTCCTACTTTGAAGATAATAGTTCAAACTTAAACAGTCATGAATATATATCATAAGAAAAAGTTTCTATATTCTAGCAGATAATAGTTTGAAGCAGGCTGAAAGTAAAGCAGAATGCCCCTTAAGGCACATTCTGCTATTCTTTCAACCTGCTTTAAGTGGTCACCTATCTTCAATACCAGAAACAGGCTATGGAGTAATGGTTATAGTACCTGTATGTCGACTAAAGCTTTGTGATGGACTAGATATTTCAAGGTTTCCAAATCATCTAGGTCAACACAGGTGTGCAAAGCGGGATAACCTGAAATCAAGGAAACATGTTCATCATCAGGGGTCCATTTCATAAAACTTCGTACGACAAAAACGGTCGTAAGTCAAAACTTTAAAATACATTTAACATTGGATTTCTCTATCTAATCCTGTCTTGTGACATCTCTTTGGAATCGTCTTTTCAGACATACAGATGAAAAGCAATTCAAACAGCTCACCATGAGCACTAAGAGTTGAGATTATAAGAACCGTAAGTGTTGATGTAGGATAGGAATTTTCTCCCTGGAGGGACCAGGCTTGCCGAGTCCCTGCGTAAATTTCTGACCCGAGGGGGGGGGGGCAATTCCTATCCTTCATCAACAAAACGAATGGTGGATTTTTTTTCTCCCATTTAAATCATTAAACATGATATAAATAATGAAATAATTGCAGTTTCTGTGCACTTTTTTCCACCAAAACATGACATTGTTTATAGTAACGTCATAAGAAATGACATCATTTAGTTACCCACGTCATGCAGCGCTTGTGGTAATGCTGGGCAAACAATAAAAGACGTCACATGGTATGGAGGATAGAGTGATTCCCCATGGGGAATATCTCTATCCCACATGGGCGAAAATGGGAGAGAGAAAAAGTTGATGCACGACAAACACAATAGCTCACCCCGGCACTCTGGCCAGGTGAGCTAATGATAACAATCAACAGACTATAAATTACGATTCAAATAGAAACATGACTATGCCATACCTTCATAGTTCCTTGTGTTGAGACGAAGCTCCACCCCTGTGTGCTCAAAGACTGTCTGGAGACACCCTGGGAACTGCTTTGTGACGGCTATATGCAGAGCGGTACATCCGTGCCTATCTACCAAGTTGGGGTTTGCTCCAGCCAATAGCAGGGCGGCTACAATATCTGGCTTGTTCACCAAGATGGCCAAGTGTAGAGGGGTCTGTAATATATACATATCACATGTTCGCCTCGGTTGACAGTATTTTACCGAAAGTTGACAATTTTACTGTCACCCTGTCAGACATGTGATATTTATTTTACTATACCGAAATACTGGGCTCTAACCAGGAAATCTAGAACTTTCCTAAAGCTGACTGGAATCATTAATGTATCTAGATCCGCATGTGTTCCATGATGAAATTTACTGTTTATAAAATTATTGGAATTTGAAGGAATTAGATCTATACAAACTCTTTATAAATGAACATGCATAGATAATAATATACCCGTCATGCATATCTTTCACTGTTTATTTGCATCATTTAGTCAACTAAAACTTTCATTTAGTCAACTAAAACTTTCAAACTGCTTCAAATTGTAGATCCAAGTTTTAACGTTATCTAAAATGACGCTTTGGCGTGATAACGTGGATTTTATGTCATTTATGACATTCGATTACCAATGGTTACCAGGTAGCGGGGGACAGTTTCGTTTGTGTGTATATTATGGAGTATTAGTATCTGATATTGACAAATAAGCAGAAAATAAAGATAAAAATCATTTTTGGAAAATTTATTCTTTATCCCTTTACCCCATAGAAGCGACTTTTAGCGAATCTGATTTATTCATCCGCTGAAGAAAAAAGTTCCAATTTAATAATTTAATATATATTATAGGGAAAATTTTCAATATATTCTAGCACAGGATAGCTTAAAGCAGGCTGAAAGTAAAGCAGAATGCGCCTTAAGCGCATTCTGCTTTACTTTCAACCTGCTTTAAGTAGTAACCTATTTTCAATTCTAGAAATAGGCTATCAGGTAAAGGGTTAAAGGGCCAAATCGGAGGCTTCGTGAACTTTATCCTTTGACATATTACCTGTTGGAGTTTGTTGTAGCGGTCTAAGCTCTTGCCGGACATGGCCATTATGTCTATAAACTTCTTCACAAGTTCTGTGTTTTCATGCACCACAGCTATGTGTATTGGTCTGTAACAAACATAAAACAAATATTACTGTCAAAAGTCTTACTTTGACAACATTAACCCATTACCCCATAAATACGCCTTTTTACGCCATTAATTTATGACTCAAGTGAGGATATTAGTTCCAATTTATACAGTCATGAGTATGCAGCATCCGAACATTTTTCTTTACTCTTACAAATTTAAGCTAAAGCAGGCTGAAAGAAAAGCAGAATGCGCCTTAAGGGGCATTCTGCTTTACTTTCAACCTGCTTTAAGTGGTCACCTGTTTTAAAACTAGAAACACGCTATGGGGTAATGGGTTAAGAGCATGAAGCTAGAGTTTCTATTGCTTGTCATTTTCAAACAAGTTTCAGACTTTCATAATGCCTAAAACCAAGGAGCTTCCTTGGGTAGCCAGCCCCCAGGTTCCCAAGCCACGGCATTGCCCTGGACCCTGACTGCTGGTGACACATATTAGAACTTGATCTAGATTTCATCAATGGCAACATACACATCAATTAATTGAAAGATTACGTGCAAAAAGTGGTCTCTAGAGTGTAAACTAAGATTTCATAGCTCTGGACAAACTTTTGAAGAACTTTCTGTACCAAAGTATGTATCTAACCTAAGTTTGGTTAACATGTTACCCAAATAATACGCCTTTTTACCCATTTTAATTAACCCTTTGAACCCTAGTCCCGCATATAGGCGTCCTTATCAAACAGTATACATGTGAATTGTACACTTGTCCTATGAAAACAGTGAAGACCCAGATCAGAGGGCTCCGAAAGGAGACCTCTGATCAGGGTCTTCACTGTTTGTCATAATGCCAAACATTGACAAAAACAACTCTTAAGAGTCAGAAATGGACTAGAATAAAATGGAAACTGGAATTGTCCATTTAAAGTTTTAGGGAGGAAAGAGTTAATCATTTCTCCATTTAAGAAAATAGCTCCAAGTTAAACATGAATATGTGCTTTGCTGAACTATAAGATTTTAATACAGAATGTACAATTTCACAAGACACAGTCATAGTCTGTAAAGTTTCATGAATTTTGAATGGAAATTGTAGAATGAGTTAAAAGGACAAGATTGTGTCTACATAAAGATAGACAGGCTGGAGGATGGGAGGGGGTGGTAGTTAGATCCCACTCAGGGCTCCAGATAAGGAGGTAATTTCAAAAACTAACATCTTTATTTCTGCTTTAAACCCTATGGTGTGACTACTCATTAAAATCGTCTTGAAGAGACGATTCTAATAAGTTGTAACACCATAGGATTTGATGCTTAAATAAGTGAGAAAATGTTGGATTTGTGCAGTTTACTCCCTCTTATCTGGAGCCCTGCAACTGTATGCACAAAATACATGTACAGAAAAACCACTATTTATGGTTAATATTGTGGTGTTAAATGCAGGTGGCTGCTAAACTTTTCTGCTTTACTTTCATCTTACTTTAAGCTGTCACATGGCTATAATAACTACATATCTTAAATCTGATTTAGTGGTCTTAATAGAATGGTTTACTGCAGTAGAGAAATAAAAGTTATGTAGGCAGGGCTCCAGATAAGGGGAGTATTTCAAAAACTTAAATATCTATTTCTGAATTAAACCCTATGGTGTCACTACTCATTAGAATCGTCTCTTCAAGACGATTCTAATGAGTAGTCACACCATAGGATTTGGTGGTAAAATGAGTGAGAAAGTGTTGGATTTGTTCAAATAACTCCCTCTTATCTGGAGCCCTGATGTAGGGGTGCCAAGTATACATACAAGTCTCCGTCTGTATCTGGAGTCAGAGCCACCTTAACATCAGAGAGAACCATTAGACTTGTCCGTGGATCTACCGGTCTGTAGCCTTCAGCTGAAAACAACAACAAAAACATACCAAATCAGAGATAGAATAAACTATTTATAACAAATCTGCTATTAACCCTATACTCCATAGATCAGGGCTCCAGATACAAATGTAAGAGGGAGTAAACTGCACAAAACCAGCATTTTCACATTTATTTAAGCATCATATCCTATGGTGTTACAACTCATTAGAATCGTCTCGAAGAGACAATTCTAATGAGTAGTAACACCACAGGGTTTAATGCAGAAATAAAGTTGTTATTTTTTGAAATACTCCAGGAGCTCTGAATTAGATACATGTATTTTAATGCCTTCAATTTATTCCTCAACTGAAGAAAATTGTTCTAATTTATACAGTCAACAAGAGCCGTATATGGCCCTAAATCGCTCACCTGGAGCCATTGATGTAAATGTAACATATCTTGGAAAGCTGAGAAATTATGACAATATGATTGTGCCATTTGCTGATTGCCAAATAGCTAAGCTCAGGGTAACTGTGGTTTCAGAGAAGATTTTTTTTTGTTTTTATTGAAAAAGTCTATATTCAACTACTGTGACCTAGTTATGCAACAGACCTGAAACATTTGAACAATATTGGTAAAGTACCTCTAGAAGTTACACCATGCCAAATATCAAAGCTCTAGCCATATTGGTTTCAGAGAAGAAGAGGTTTGAAGATTTCACTATATAACTCTATGTAAATTTGTGACCCCGGGGTCATTTTTGACTCTAGGGACAGAATTTGAACAATCTTGGTAAAGGACCTGAAGATGATGCTTTGTGCCAAATAGCTAAGCTCAGGGTACTGTGGTTTCAGAGAAGAAGATTTTTAAGTTTTAATTGAAAAAATCTATTTTTAGCTCCTGTAACCTAGATAATTATGCAACGGACCAGAACCATTTGAACAAGTTTGGTAAAGTACCTCTTAAAGTTACACCATACCAAATATCAAAGCTCTAGCCACATTACTTTCCGAGAAGGAGAGGTTTGAAAATTTCTCTATATAACTCTATGTAAATTTATGACCCCCGGGGCGGGGTCATTTTTGACCCCAGGTACATAATGTGAACAATCTTAATAGAGGACCTGTAGATGATGCTTTGTGCAAAATATCTAAGCTCAGGGTACTGTGGTTTCAGAGAAGAAGATTTTTTTAGTTTTAATTGAAAAAAAATCTATTTCTAGTTCCTGTGACCTAGATATGCAACGGACCGGAAACATTTGAACAAGATTGGTAAAGTACCTCTAGAAGTTACACCATGCCAAATAGCAAAGCTCTAGCTATATTAGTTTCAGAGAAGAAGAGGTTTGAAGATTTCACTATATAACTCTATGTAAAGGGGGTCCATTTTTCACCCCAGGGACATAATGTGAACAATCTTGATAGAGGACTGATAGATGATGCTTTGTGCCATATATCTAAGCTCAGGGTACTGTGGTTTCAGAGAAGAAAATTTTTAAGTTTTTATTGAAACGATTTATTTTTAGCTCCTGTGACCTAGATATGCAACGGATCAAAACTATTTGAACAAATTTCAAAGAGGACCATATATGGATCATTTCTGCCAAGTTTGGTTAAAATCCATCCAGTTGTTTAGGAGGAGATGTCATTTAAAGAAATTGTTGACGACGGACGACGAACAACGACGGACACAGCACGATCAAAATAGCTCACCTTGGCACTTTGTGCCAGGTGAGCTAAAAATACACACAAAAAATATATTCTATATCCTAAGTAACAGTAAAACAGAATATATATATATATGGGCCTTAAGGCGCATTCTGCTTTACTTTCAGTCTGCTTTAAGCTACCATCTGCTAGAATATCAGTGAAAATTATAGTTATGATCATACATATTTATAACTGTATATATTGTACCTATTTTCTTCAATGGAGAAATAAATTAAAGGGGTAAAAAGATGTATTTATGGGGTAATAGGTTAATAAAGGTCAGTAAACAAAGCAAACCCAATAACTACAGGATTAACCTTTTCATTCAATACTTAACACCACCAGAACATGTCTATTCTCAGTAAAAAGCCATAAAAATGAAACAGACTATAGCCACCAGGGGTCACCAACAAGTACTGGTCTGACTGAACATGAGCTATGTCTATTTTAAGCCCGACATGTTTATGTAAAGCAATTTATCTATCAGAAACTAGTACGGTCCAAGCGTTTAATCTAGCTTTGATACACATGGCTACAGAATACACAAAATGTGTGGAAAATAAATCTTCATGAATGAGAAACCTAAAACACTGCATTTAAATGCATTGATGTTTAATATCTACATGTTTCTATAAATACACTGCTGAAGTCCTTCTGGACTATGATGTCATTCCAGATCACATGATTCATACTTAAATATATATTATATCTTACGCCCTTTTTGGCATATGTGTACAATATATACTGTCACTCAATATTCATAATTAACCCAATTACCCCATAAATATATACGTCTTTTTACGCCTTTAATTTATTTCTCTACTGATGAAAATAGTTCAATTTATTCTGTCACAATTTAAAATATTTTCCATATTTTAACAGATAATAGCTTAAAGCAGGCTGAAAGTAAAGTAGAATGAGCCTTAACTCTTTGAACCCTAGTCCCGCATATAGGCATCCTTTTCAAACAGTGTACATGTGAAAAGTACACTTGTCCTATGCAAACAGTGAAGACCCAGATCAGAGGGCTCCTTTCGGAGCCCTCTGATCAGGGTCTTCACTGTTTGTCATAATGCCAAACATTGACAAAAACAACCCTTAAAAGTCATATATGGACTAGACTAAAATGGAAACTGGAATTATCCATTTAAAGCTTTAGGGAGGAAAGAGTTAAGGTGCATTCTGCTTTACTTTAAACCCGCTTTAACAAATAGAAACAGGGTAATGGGTTAACCAATAATCTGTTCCTTCATAAGACACCAATCTTTAGTCTAGTATTAACCCATTACCCCATCGACTACATGTTTCTAGTTTTGAAAACAGGCAAGCACTTAAAGCATGTTGAAAGTAAAGCAGATTCTGATTTACTTTCAGCCTGCTTTAAGATACTATCTGCTAAGATATAGTAATTGTAACTATTTCTTACGGTGGAACTATTTTAATCAGTGGATGAATAATTTGAAGGCGTAATAAGGCATATTTATGGGGTAATGGGTTAAGATTGGGCTTCTGTGTATGTGAACCATTATAACCTATCTTTGAGGAAAGATTCAAGTGAAAATGCATTTTAAAATATCTAGCTTCAGAGAATTTGTGAAACAATTATCAAAATATCATATATACATTGTTGCAACTATAAATCTAAGCTGAACCCTTCACATGCTGATTATTTATATTTAACTCTTTGCATGCTGGGTAATTTTTTGGTCTGCATCAATTGTCGTCTGCTTCTGTTCTAAATCTGTCATCTGAACTATTAAGTTAACCCTTAGCCCGCCAAATAAATTGTCGTCTGCTATATTTCTCGTCTGCTTCAAGTTTCAAATTGCTTCAAAGTTGCTTCAAAGTTGCTCAAAATTGCTGAAATGTAGTCCGAGTGTCAAACAGCTTGGATCCGGATGAGACGCCGAGTTACTCGGCGTCTCATCCAGATCCAAGCTGTTTGCATATGGAGCTATAGTCGTGAGTGGCAGGCTAAGGGTTAATTAATTTGGCTAATAAAATAAGGAAAAAATTCCCCAGGATTTTTCTTGCAGTGGAAAGGTAATGGTAATGTAATTTTTTAATGTACATTAAGATTTTAAAAACCTTCAACTTTACTATTAACGAATTTAAGACCTGTTTCTGATCTGGATCCATGGTATTCCAGTATCTTAAAAGAATCAAATTTCAGAGTAAAACTGATTTAGATCATCATTACAAGTGCGAAATACAATGATGAATCTGTTTGATCTGGATCCACACTAAGTAAGTGCCTTACATATATGTTAGTCAGTGTACATTCAATTGTATAAAAGCTATGACAGTGTTTATTGGCATATATATTAATACTCGTACATGTACATTGTATCTACCGGTACATGTTTATAGGGAAAACTCGATCTATTTAGCAACCAGGACATATTTTAGCCATTGATCCAAAAATAGATCTTCTACGAACTGAATTTCTTGGTATGCTTAGTGAGCTGGGTTGTATGATGTAATTGTTGCTATATCTGGCTGTTTGAATATTTCATTCATTAACTCTTTCCTCCCTGAAACCTCAAATGGACAATTCTAGTTTTCAATTTAGTCCAGTCCATTTTTGACTTTTTAGGGTTGATTTTTTAAGATATATACATGTCAAACTGACAAACAGTATAGACCCTGATCAGAGGGCTCCGTAAGGAGCCCTCTGATCAGGGCCTACACTGTTTGCATGGGACAAGTGTACTCTTCACAGGTACACTGTTTGCAAATGACTCAAACCGGTATATGTGTGACTCGGGTTCAAAGAGTTAAAAGCAGTAACAACAGTCAAATTATCAAGGTTGGCTATCTCCATTTAACCCATTTCTCCATAGATACACATTTTACCCCTTTAATTTATTCCTCAAGTAAAGAAAATAGTTCTGCTTTATACCTGTTACGTGTAGTTATGAATATGTACCATAAGAAATGTTTTCTTTATCCTAGCAAATGGTAGCAGGCTGAAAGTAAAGCAGAATGTGAGGAACAGGCTAGGGGGTACAGTCTCCCGTTAAACTTACCCCTCCATAGCCTGTTTCTAGTATTGAAGAGAGTTGAATATTTAAAGCAGGTTGAAAGTGAAGCAGAATGCGCCTGCGCATTCTTCTTTACTTTCAGCCTGCTTTAAGCTACCATCTGCTAGGATATAGTAAAACAAATTCTTACGGTACATATTTATATTATGGTACATGTACATGTTCTTAACTGTATAAATTTTAACCATTTTCTTCAGTGGAGGAATAAATAAAAGGCGTAAAAAGGTGTATTTATGGGGTAATGGGTTAAAGGGCAGGGTTACATTGCTAAATGCAGTGCATGAAATTAACCTGTGTTGAAAATTCTATCAATTCAATTTCTATTTATAGTAATGGTGACCTAGTTTTGGACCACAGGTAAAGAGTAGACACCTAAATCTGTACAAATGACACATAGCTATGTGAAAATTATGCTCTGGACAAAAATGAAGTACCAAATGAAAAAGTTCCAAGGGCAATAACTCATTCATTATGCAGAATAGAGTTATGGTTCTTGTGCACCACACTGCGAATTAACTCTTTGCGCGCTAGCGGCCAGGGTTGGCAATCGACCGGTCAATAAGAGTATTGACCACCCGGGCGGTCAATACTGGTTTTAACCGGTCAATACTGGTCAATACCGGTTATTACTGGTCAATTGAAATGACCACTTCGAACAAACCTATGTATCATACCCCTAGCAATGTAAATTGTTATTTAATATATACAGTACAGGCAAACTGTACTGTTAAGGATCTTTTTCAAATAACAGTATTATAATTTGATGTTGTCTTTCAAAGTTTTTCTTTAATGACCACAAGTGGTCTTTTGCCGGGTGGCCATTTGATGCACGGTCAATTCAATCAGATTACTTATAAAATAAAGTACTAGTACCCTACCTATCTTATTCATACATTGTCATGATTAGCATACTGGGAATGATTATCATATCAATGATTTAATCTAAAGATTGAATTTGAATTACATTTTGTAAATATTTGATAAAACCTGGTTTACAACATGGTTGATTGAAATGACCGGCCTTGTCATTTGCAAATCGACCAGTATTGACCACCTAGGGTCAGTTTGGGAGTTTAGTCACCAAAAGGCTAGCTTTACATCAATCAACCACTAAATACTTCAACTCAATCAACTGTTCACTTACATCTCAACTGACCATTAAAAAACTCAATTGACCACTCAAAGTTTCAATTGACCAGTATTAACCATATTGGGAATATATTACAGCAATTAATTAACCATTAATTAAGGTCATAAATTTACCCATAGTCAATCAACAATTAAATGTTGAAGATTCTTTAATGTCTACTATTATTTCCAATCATGGGAAAATCAAGTATTTGCAAGTTTGCAACACCTGTAAATTGCTGTCAAAACAGATTATAATCATGTGTTAGGTTGCCCCATGTCACTGCAGTGGGAGTGTCATAGATCTGATTGTGACCAATCAAATGTCTTGATACAGGGTGATTATACACTGACAGGGGTATTCATAATACACTGACACTTTGTTTTACTTCTCTGCTGAGAAGTATGGCTGCAAGGTTATCAGTGTAGTCACAGATAATGTGATAAGATATCTGTGATGAAGCAGAACCTAAAGGAGGACGACCCCAGCCTGACAGTTTATGGTTGCCCTGCACACTGGCTGAATCTGCTGGGACAGTTTACTACTCCTGACCAGGTGATAAAGCAAGTGGTAGAAGTCAAGAAATACTTCAGGAATCGCCATACACCTGGATCAATTGACCAGGGTGGTATTTTCAATCAAACAGAGTGGTCGATTCAATCCATTGCGAGTGGTCATTTCAGTCGACCACAAGCGGTCAGTTCAATCGATAAATATGGTCAGTACAATCGACCAGGGTGGTCTTTTCAGATTTAAAAAATCCACTTTGTGCTTTCTATACCCCCTATATACTCTTGAAATAGCTTCCTGTGTATCTGTAATACATAATTACACTATAATTAAACCCATTTAAAGCTTTAAGAGCTTTATTTTAACAAAAAAAGAGTATTGACCGGTATTGACCAGTATTGACCACTTCAGGGAGTATTGACCGGGGCGGTTTTAACCGGTTAAAACCGGGTGGTTTTAACCGCCCCGGTTTTTACCGGCCAACCCTGCTAGCGGCGGATATAGTTGCCACAGGCATAAGTTTGCAAACAGTTTGGATCCAGATGAGACACGGTCACACCGCATAACGCGGTGTCTCATCAAGATCCAAACTGTTTGCCATTCTGACACTGAGTTAAAAGAAATTTTGAAAAAATTCAATTTTAGAACAGAAGCAGACGACAATTGTGGCAGACGAAAAAAATTAATAACTCTTCACACACTTAAACATGAAACCATATAACTTTTTGCAGTTTCGATCCTTATTAGACTGTTACTTAACATTTCATCAGGATCCAACCTGTTTGACACTGAGACTGGCCCGAAATTGAAAATAAATTTTTGAAAGTTCTGATTCTAGACAACTATCAGCTCCAGATAAGGCGAGTTTTTCAAATAATAAAATCTTAATTTCTGTATTAAACCCTATGCTGTCACTACTCATTAGAATCGTCTCTTTAAGACGATTCTAATGAGTAGTAACACCATAGCATTTGGTGCTGAAAAAAGTGTGAAAATGCTGGATTTGTTCAGTTTACTCGCTCTTATCTGGAGCCCTGTGTAACTATCAGTTCAGGTCTTGTTACAACAATTTAAATTGGCTTATCCTGTAATACCTCTATGAAGGGAAATTCCCCTTTACATTCAGGATACTGTAAAGCAGGAAGTGTCAAGTCAACACACATATATATCTCGCTATTGACTATATCATAAATATTTGTTTGAACACAAATTCAACCCTCTTAGTAAGGGAACTGAGTTGTCTTGAAATTTACAAACAGTTCCAATAGTAACTTATTCAGTCGGGCTCCAGATAAGAGGGAGTGAGCAGTAAACTGAACAAATACAACATTTTCTCACTCAAGTCGGCATTAAATCCTATGGTGTCATTACTCAGAATTGTTTCAAAGTCAAAGAGATAATTTTAATCAGAGCAGTGACATCATAAGGTTTAATGCAAACGTATAGACTCGAGTTTTTGACAAACTCCTCTTATCTGGAGCTCTAACTCAGTGTTAAAAGGGTTCAGAACTTGCTAGCAGTTGAGTTAAATAAATAAACAAGCTTTAACAAATTATGTCAACAGTTTGGACACATAAATTAAACTTTAAAGAAGCAGATCAATTCTATATTTGAGCAGCACCTTAACTACTGACACTTAAGATATTCTTTCTAAAAATATATATTCGCATCCTACCTTTCTTTCTAATGATAAAAATATATAAAGAAATCTGTGAAATTTAAAATAGCAGTGCTCAGCCTGCAATTTTAAAGATGACGGAATTATATTGAAGAATCAAGTGAAGAACTTAATCATGCAACTTTTAAGACTAACGTTTCAAATGGTGTAAAAGTTCTCAGCTACAGTATATAAATGTTAAACCCTCTAAATTACGACCACTGAAAAAGGGCTTATTAACAGATAGGTCACAGGTGGCAGCTTAAAGCAATGTGAAAGTAAATCAGAAAGCTCCTAAAGGATCTTTCTGTTTTACTTTCACCTTGCTTTAATCAGTCACATGCTAAAACAACTTACCATTATTTTAATTTAATATTGTTTATTTTCAACTTCAAGTGGTCATGTTTTACTTAGCCATATGATTTACATTAAAATATTTCAAACTATTTCTTTACATGAGTCTTCAAACTTAGAATGCTTTCATCTAATGATCTATAAGTTGTTTTTTTCAAGGTGTTAAAATGAGGTTACAGCTTATTAAAGATTAACCCTTTTCTCCATAAAATACCTTTTTATATCTTAAATGCATTCCTCCACTAAAGAAAATAGTTCCACACTATAATATATAGTCAAGAATATTCTTTTTATGCATCAGAAGTAATATTGTCTATATCCTAGCATATATGGTAGCTTAAAGCATGCTTAAAGTAAAGCAGAATGTTCTTAAAAGCACATGCTGCTTTGCATTCAGCCTGCTTTAAGCAGACATCTGTCTTCAAGTTCAATACTGAAAACAAGCTAAGGGGAAAGTGTTTTTTTTACCCATTACCTGATAGCCTGCCTCTAGTTTTGAAGACAAGTGAACACTTAAAGCAGGTTGAAAATAAAGCAGAATGTGCCTTAAGGCACATTCTGTTTTACTTTCAGCCTGCTTTAAGCTACCATCTGCAAGGATATAAGATTTTTTTCTTGTGGGGTTTATTCATAAATGTATAAAGTGGAACTAATTTCTTCAGTAGAGGAATATATGAAAGGCGTATTTCTGGGGGAAAAGGACAAAGTCAATATAAAAGTAAAGTAGAAAGCCCCAACAGGACATAGGCATCACTGAAAACAAGCCTTATATTGAAAGGATGAGGGGTGTTGGGAACTTGGGTTGGGATACAGAAGACACCCTTGGGATCCTTGTACAGCGCTCCCTCTCTACAACGACAACCAATGGGACACAAACATGTGTACGTTGTTCGGAGGGAGTCATTATAGGGAGGGAAATTGATTTTTATTTGCAAACAGCTTGAATCCAGAGCAGATGCCCCGTAATGAGGCGTCTGATCTGGATTCAAGCTGTTTGTCACCCGTCATTATGGTTTTTTTTTTTTTATCAAAATGTCCAGTATGTAACTTTGAGAAAAACAGCAGACGATATTGCAGCCGTGAAAGCTTTAGATATAATTGTCTTGTTCGGGGAACAGCGGCAAGTCGTTGTTAGGAGGGTGTCATTGTTGGGAGGGCCGTTGTAGGGAGGGGATACTGTATTCTTTATCACTGACAGCAGAGCACCAGATAAGGGTAGTTTTTCAAAACCTAAAATCTTTATTTCAGAATTAAACCCTATGGTATCACTACTCATTAGAATCGTCTCGAAGAGTCTCTTCGAGACGATTCTAATGAGTAGTGATACCATAGTATTTGGTGCTGAATAAGTGAGAAATGTTTGATTTGTTGAAATAACTACCTCTTATCTGGAGCCCTGTCAGACAGTGTACAGCATTTAGAGTTAGCTTTTCTCCCACTGATTGATCAATTTAATGAACTTGCTAGAGCGATGACATGTTTAAAAAATATTACATGTAGTAGCTGTGACCTTGACATTTAAGCTGCATTCTGCTTTACTTTAGATCAGCTTTAAGCAGTCACCTGTCTTCAAAACTAGGAATGGATAATGGTTTAAAAACTGTAAACTTATATAGTACTATAAAATAACGTCTAAAAAATAATGATAAAATGTACAAGAGAATGTTTCCACAAAAAATATACCCGACGCATCTATAGATACTACAAGCCTGCTCTCAACGTTTTGGCTAGCTACGTCCCTAACATCTGTAATACCTTGGTCATGTGCTTTTATGTCACTTGTCAGTGAAATGAGACTTCTTGAGGCTGTGTTTTGTTCTCTAATCCCTGGATATTCTCTTGCTAGCTGTAGAATGTTTTCAATCTGAACTGCAGATGTTAAATCAGACAATCTTGTTGACGATATATTTTGAATCATTTCATTTTGGTCCACTTTTGAGTCAAGGTCAGTGATATCATTGGAAAATGCTTCCCCTACTGGCACAAGACGACGCTTTTTCAAGGGCAGTTTATTGTCAGAATTATCCTTCTTCTTTATGAGATTTGTTGAATCATTCTCAGTGACAGATGAGGACAGCAAGCTCCCTGAGTTAAGTGGAAGTGGTATTATGCCACTTAAAGGTGTGTCTTTTTTGGCCTGAGTACTAGCACTAGTGTTAACCTTGGGTTTTGCCAGTGTTCCGTTATTTACCACAATTTGTTTTCTATTTGTTGATGTCACTGCCTGCCGCAGTGCAGATGCCACATCTCTATTAACAGTTTGACCCATTGTGATAGTCACCGGTAGTTTGGGGGGCTCTGCTTGCTTTACAATATTTGGCAGCGCAGTAGGTAACCGTGCAGTGCCTTTCACAGAGGTTGGTTGTCTCACTCTATGCAATGCCTGAACTTGCGATGGCATTGCTAGCTGAATTTGTGGATGGGACTGACCATTTTTCATAATAGAATTAATATGATTTTGCAGACGAGCAAGGATAATGTTATTAGCTTGCATGTTGACAGGCGGCTTAGCTGAGCTAAATGCAGTAACTGTGCTCGTTTTCGATATGCCACTCCCCCTCGCTATCGATTGCGGCCCTTGTGGCGGGACACGCATGGGATTTCCAGTTGCTGGTGCAGTCGAAATGTAGGTCATTGTTGACGTCGTGCCTACACCGCCATTAGACTCACAGCCGACAGGAGAATTATCTTCTGGCGAATCGGAGGACCTCGGAGGCAGAAACCTCAAGGAAGAAAGCACACTGGCCGCTTCTAGTCGGTCCAGTTCCTCCTTCGCATTTATGACCTGTGTCTTTTTCTTCTTCTCGGTCACCCGACCATGACTGCCAGTTGTCTTGGCTTTACCACGTTTGGGTCTCATTCCCTTCATTTTCTTTATTTTTTAAAGCATGCTTCACGTTACCAGTTCCATCGTGTCCTTGAAATAATTACTAACACTTTGGTTAAATCCAAATCTAGTAGTTATTTGTGTCTAAAATCCCACAATCATGTTACCACGCAGAAACAAAATGGCATTCAGGAAAGTCCCGCTGTCATGTGACCAAAATTGACCAATGAAAATGTCGCACAGTGCCACGCGGGTTTTCCCTACCAGTCGTCACGAAGTTATGGCAGGGGTATAGCTACATCGTATCTAAAAATAGCACACATTGTGAAATTCCAAAGATTGTCGAATATAGTCTATTTCAAGAAAGTAAAATAGTTCCGTTTTATCTCTTAGAACATTTCCATCACTTTTTTTTCAGGGATACTATATTAGACTGTCCCTTTTCCGATTAAGAACATTTCGTAGAAGATCTATATTGGGTTTAATTTTACTTTAGAATAGTCGAAACTACATTAGTCTAAATGTGCCTAGATCTAGTAAGGGACAAAAAAACCACCAAACACTGCAAACAGTGCATCGACCTTAGGACTGTGCCCATGTAGACAACATTTAACACGCTCAAAACTAGTGACGAGTATACTCGTGACGTTATTTACAAACATTGTATAAGAGTAGTGAGTACATTTATCCTATGAAAATAGTATAGATCCTGATCAGAGCGCTAACTTAATACCTGAAATACACACGACCTTGATCCCTAGTCTACTTGACCCCAGACAATACGCATACCTATTACAATCAGGAAATGAAAATACTCGACATTAATACACATTGCTTGTGTTTGGCATAGATCTGAGCGTTGTTTTGAACCCCAGAGTGGTTTAAGCAAGTGCGGCGTCTCATCAGGATCCAAACTATTGGATTCTGACCTTATTTTGAAAAAAATACGGTGTAAGGGAGGTAACTAATGCAAAATCCAAAACGGAATGACTCATGAACTACCCCCCTTTTCGCTACATCTCATCAGCACCCTCCGAGATCCGAGAGCTCTGCGCCCAGCCACCGCCCAACCTGAGTGTTGGATGCTGAACTGAAGCCAAAGGGCCAGCAGTGCACATTTTTAAACTGTTTAACCCCTTCAACCCTACAGCCCTCTGTATAGATTACTGATTACATATGCAAACAGTGTAGACCCTGATCAGAGGGCTCCTATATGAGCCCTCTGATCAGGTTCTGCACTGTTTGATATTTTCATTGGTTTTTGTTGTCATATCAAAAATACAACAGTAGACTGGTTCTAATTGCCTGTACTAGAAGAGTCCAATAGGATAATAAATACCCACAAGAGATATTTAGGAGTTAAACTGTTTAAGACTAGCCTACATGTAGTAAACTGATTAAGACTACACTAAAAACAGTTCCACCACAATTTAAGACATTACATGCAGATAGCACCCCCCCCCCCAAAAAAAACCCACACCCAAAAAAAACACACACAACCCCCCCCCCCCTCCCCCCCACAAAACAAACAAACAAACAAACAAACTTACTGGGGTAGCACAGCGACCATGTATACCGATAGTTAATATAAATCATTGGGTAGCAAATACGCAGAACATGAATACGCACTAATTAGTAGAACATGTGCTGATATTGGTGTTTTTTGTTGGACAAAATTAATTGTGAGGCCCGCATACATTGTATTTTTTACAATTGCTGAATTCTGGAATATTTTACCGGGAAATAAGAAAGAAGTGGGGGAGACTGGGGCTAGTTGTTACATTTTTTTTTACATTTTGTGTATTTTTCCAGCTATTTTAACAAATATAGAAAATCAGTGGTGCAAATCTGAGAGTATTACTTGCGCTTTATTTTAACAAGGGCTAGTTTAGAACACAGTAACGAATATATTAACAGAGTTAAATAGGCTTTATAGTGTATCAACAAATCGCATGCTCGGGGCTACAGTGGAGAATCTGTTATTCTTTCCCAATAAACGCGTTTACGCTAAAACTATTATTTGCCACCAAGATAGACAAGAATTATCAGAATTGTCCAAAAGCGATATTTATACAATCGCTTTATGCAACTCCCAGACCGCAAATTATGTGATAAAACGATTTAATGATATAGTCACAAGCTTTCTTCATGGTTTTAGACGATAGAGGCTTTGATTTATAAGTAAGAAGTTACTTAATTTGCATTCAATCCTTAATGTGGTCTCATCCTTCTTTAAAAAGACAATGTTTATGATGGCATAGAAGCTTACGTGATATAGTGGAACTACATGTACTCGTAAAAATAAGGTCAACCTACTTAACACATTCAATCCTAGCGACGAGTATACTCGTCATTTACAAACTGTATACCTGTTAGGATTACACCTGTCCTATAAAAACAGTGTAAACCCTAATCAGAGGTCTCCTTAAGGAGCCCTCTGACCAGGGTCTACACTGTTTGTCATTTTGACATATATTGATAAAATCAACCCTAAACAGTCAAAAATGAACTAGACTTATTTTGAAATTGGATTTGTTCATTAAAAGTTTCAGGGATGAATGAGTTAAACGTGTGGCCGTTACTTCAACCTATAATGAATTGGCAGGGAGATATCGGTGATTTATGTTTTGTAATTGTTGTTTGATACTTTAATGGCGTTTTAACCCTTATCCTGCGGGGATATCGTCTTCTTCGAAATTGCCGTCTGCAAAATTTGTTAAATTTAGATTCATACATTTTTTAAATTACAGAAACCTAAAGACGAGTGTCAAACAGCTTGGACCGAGATCAGACGCCGCGTTACGCGGCGTCTGCTCTGGATCCAAACTGTTTTCAAAATTCAGTAAAGTCGCGATCAGCAGGCAAAGGGTTAAAGATATTGGTGATAGACTAATAAGATAGTAAGTAGGCAAACAAACTTGTATTTCATATAAATAATCAATACACACTACATGTATAATACGCTCTGTAATCTCTGGCTCCATCACATTTTCACGATGTATTGAAAAAAGAGCCAAAGAAACTTCCGAGAAGCAGCCAAAGACAGGAAATAGACACGAAAGGTAAAACAAACAATGCATCGTGCACATACGATCGTATTTCTTCATCTATAAAAGTCGTTAAGTGTTTTTCCAAAATACGGGCTTCGTCATTCCACACAGAATTGATCATTATAGAGGAAGAAATATGTGCACGATGCATTGTTTGCCTTACCATTCGTGTCTATTTCCTGTCTTTGGCTGCTTCTCGGAAGTTTCTTTGGCTCTGTTTTCAATACATCGCAAAAATGTGATGGAGCCAGAGATTACAGGGCGTGTATAAATAACTGCTATGAGCTTCATTTCATTCTTTGAAAGAGGGAAACGATTTGTCTATATCCTAATTTGTATACTGAGCTTACATTGAAAACTGGACTTTACCATTCATAGTTCCAGGGTGGATGAATTAACTGAACATGTCTGGCTTTCTATGTTCATTTTGTCAATTGAAGTATTTTGTTCATTTTACTCGTAACTCTCCCGAAATCAAATACAAATCCGGAATCATCTACTGAAACTGATAATATACTGAATTATTTGTTTGTGAATATGTATGTATTGTCTATGTACATTATTTCTTCCTCATGTTTTGTCTATGTATATTGTTTGTTCCTCATGTTTTCATGTAAAATCATGAAATGAGAGTAATAAAGAAATTTGAAATTATTATTATTATTATTATTATTATACCAGATTTATATAGCGCTCTTTTCACACAGGGATTGTGCGTTCAAAAGCGCTTTACATGAAATAACACATATGTACCTATAAATCGTGAAAAGACAAAATAACTACAATTAGATCTGAAATAAAACATGAATAAACATATAAAAGACAGTCCCCCAAAACGGCGATCACATTACCCCCATCAATCAGCAATGAACCGACCGGCTAAGTATTGCCGACTGATATAAATAATGGTAGAGCGCCCAATGCAGCCCATCGACAAAACACAAATAACTATAATTAGATCTAAAATAAATAAGAATAAACATACAAAAGACAGCCCCCAAAACGGCAATCACACTACCCCCATCAATTGTAATTGCAAATAGTATGGACCCAGATCAGACGCGTGTGATCTGAATCCAAACGGTTCATCACCACGGTGAAACTTTAAAGAAGGAAAAGTAATTTACACAGAGCAAACGATGTTTAGTGTTCAGAAGGTAAAGTGGGCGAAGAACGCCGCTGCCACCAACTTACTTTCAACATGCTTGTACCAACGTCTGTTTTGACACATTAGGATGATATCATGGGGTTTAACATTTCAGTGCCAATCTCGACAGCCGGCTTTCTAAACTTTTGAAAAGAACAAGAGCTGTCACAATCACTGTTACAAATGCCCCCAAAGGAAACACCGAGACGTTAAAACCTGTAGCGCGTTCAGTTACCATATCGATGGCCTTCGATTGCACCAATAACCTAACAATTAACGAAAACGACCTGTTTGCACGGTATCGATTGCGAACGGCACGACCGGTCTCAGAGGTAGTGAGCCAACGCTAACAATAAAAAACAAAATGGCGACCAAATCAGTTTTCAAAAAACAGCGAACAGTCCCGAGTTATGAGTATATAGGTTCTTTTACTCAGAGCAATAGGTTTTTTCCTTTACCTTGGAATTTTCGGAGATGTCACATCCCCTTCATCGGCAATACTGCACTGGCTTGGATTACATGACCGGTAAGTGGTCACGTGATACGAGGAGACCGTCGTACATCCGCGGTAGCTCCAGTCCCTCGTCCCTGTTAAGCGATGGCTTGCGCTGTTTGATTTCTATTGCCTCCTTTACTTTCCTTGTCCAAAAATTGTCTTGCGAGGTTAAGACTTTAGTTTTGTCTGGTTTAATCTTATGCCCAGTAGCCTCGCAGTGTTCACGAATAGCAGAGGATGTTCTTGTTATATGTTCTTTAACTCTAGTGTCTAATTGTCTAGCTGTCTCGCCCACATAATCATGTTCACAGTCGTCACACTGGATGTGATATATAACACCACACTTTTTCATTTTGTCTGTGCGGTCCTTCACGTGGGTCACTTGTTGTCTGATGGTGTTATAAGGTTTGTGGAAAATGTTGGCTCCATGTTTCCTGAATATCCTTGCGAGTACTTCTGATGTCCCTCGGATGTACGGCATTCCCACGTTAGGTCTCTTTTCTATACCCCTTTGGTCTTTGTCCACTCTTTTTGTTTTCTTCTTTGGTAGTCGGAAAATCCATTCTGGATATCCATTGGTTCTGAGTGCTGTTTTGACATGTTCAATCTCTTTAAATTTGTCATGGTCTTCTGTTACTATAGTCTCAGCTCGTTGGAAAAGAGAGCGAACCACGGAACGTTGTTCCAGATGATGATTGGACTGAAAGTTCAGATATTGGTCAGTATGGGTGGGGTTTCTGTAAACCGTCACCCGGGTTGAACCATCATCCTCGACATGTACGCATGTGTCAAGAAATGGGATAGATCCACCTTCCTCCTCTTCTAAAGTGAACTTAATATGTTTGTCAATTGAGTTTATGTGTTCAGTGAAGCTGTCTATATCGTATTCATGGATTTTGGTCATTGTATCGTCCACATATCTTAGCCAAAGGGACGGTGGATTTTTGGCCGACTCCAAAGTTTCCTTCTAAAAAAACTCCATATATAAGTTAGCGACTATTGGAGACAGAGGAGAATCCATAGCTGCGTCTTGTTTTTGTTGAAAGAATTGTCCTTTGTAAACGAATTAGTTACTGTTGAGGCACAACTCTAATAATTCCATGATCTGATTGATATCCAACTCTGAGTTTTCTAGAACAATGGTGTTGTTGTTTAACTGTGTGCGTATCACCGTTAGAGCTTTGTCCACTGGAATGGAGGTGAATAAGGCCGACACATCGTATGCTACAAGCTTTATACCTGGAGGCACTTCTAAATCCTTGATTTTTTGTACTAAATCAACACTGTTTACTATGTGGTGTTCAGTCTTCCCCGCCAAAGGACCTATAACCGAGGCAACATGTTTGGCAGTGGCGTAGAGTACGCTACCTGAGCTCGACACTATGGGTCTGAGAGGGGCATCCTTTTTGTGGATCTTGGGTAGTCCGTACAGTTTGGACACATTCTCAGCAGTGGGCTACAACTTGTGATACAGTTTGTGATCCAAGCCAGTGCAGTCTTGCCGATAAAGGGGATGTGACATCTCCGAAAATTCCAAGGTAAAGGAAAAAAAACCTATTGCTCTGAGTAAAAGAACATATATACTCATGCCTGATCCAGAGCAGAGAAACCTCTTTGGAAATAGTCCCGAGTTAATTTCTCATAAATAAACCAACATTTTCCGATACTTAATGTATTAAACAAAGCAGCTTACATTTAAGCAGCTAAATCTTATTTTTATATGCGGTAAAATTGATGCATTTCAGTTGATTAGTACACTTTTGCGCGTGTTATTCCGATTCGTACATAATTCGTTCGTACCTTTGAAAAGAAAATAAACATGGGGGCGCAATGAGTTATTATTGGAGAGTATTGGCTGACTTTACGCCGGAAAATGGATATCGAAATGGCGCATAAACACATGTGAAATTGGACCTCGTGGCTTTGAATTCCGATTTTGACGTTTTTAAAAACTGATTGATGTGAAATAGATTGTTAACGAGTTCGAAACGTAGTTGAAAAAAGCACAAATCGTTTTACAGAAACATTAAAATGAGCAGAGAAAAGAGAAACACAAAGAATGATAAAAAGGGTAAGGGAGATAATCAGAATGCCAAGCAGAAAACTGTAGGAGAAGATCTTTTGGATGATATTGTGAGTTCTATTGACGAAAGTGGATCAAGCAGTAAGTACAGATCACTTGCCAAGGAACTGGCGGCCGTTTTACTTCCTGCTATATCACAAGTTATCACTGACACTATACAGAAGAATTCGGCATCGAAAGAAGAGCTAGAGAAGTGTAAGGCATCACTCGTGTGAATCGTTACGATAATGACCGCTTAGAGCAGTACACCATAAGGGAGAACATTCGTATTTTCAATTTGTCTGTTGCTGATAGTACTGAACTGATGGACGCAGTCGACTGTCGTGGATCTTCTAAATGACATAATGACGCAAGAGAATGCAGAGACGCCACCCCATAGGTTCTCGGAGAAAGACATAGAGGTATGTCATCGTGTTGGCAAGCCTCCAGCTAGAGGGAGTGTGGACTTGAGACCTGTGATTGTGCGATTTGAGTCGCGGAAGAGTGTCGGGATGGTCTTTAAATTCAAGAAGAACCTCAAAGACATAGCCAAATATAATTCTCAGGGCAAGAGTGTATTCATTGCAGAAGATCTAACCCAACTGAGACTCCGTATGCGTGATTTTGTGAAGGGGCAAGAGGGGGTGGAGAAGGTTTATACAAGGGACGGCAATATCCATTGTACTAAAGGGGGGAAGCACTATGTTGTCACAAATCCAGATGACCTGTTTGAGCTAGGTATTGAACCTGACTTTAATGTTCTGAAGCTAGATAGCTATCAATAGGGGGTACAGGGAGGTGGAGATGAAAGGGACAGTTTTGATCTCAGTTCTGTTGTTGATGTTTCATGTTTAGATTTAAATTTAGATCTATTGTTCAATTGTAACTCTGCATTTCAAAATGATCATTGCTATAGTTCTAACCCAAATGTTGGTACTTTTGAAAATAGTATTGTAAACTATGCACAGGAATGCTAAATATGTCTACTTGGAGATTTTAATGCTCGTTGTGGAAATTTGACAGACTTTATGTGGCGGCTGTAAAAAGTCGCCCCGTACTTCGTTCTCAGTGTTGTTATACTTTCTGGTCCTTTGGAATCATTGATTTCAGCGCATTTTTTAAAAGTTGAAAGTTGAATTCCGCTTAAGCTGGTGCTAGGGTGTGTGAGCACTGTTGCATATTTCAGTATTGCTCATGAACAGACTCAATTAAACCGAGTCTGCAATTTTCAGTATTTGCTTTGTTTTCTGTGCTTTCAAAGGATCTCCCCTTATTCAGATTTTTACACAATTTGAAGAAGTTATATCTGATGCTAACTTTGATTTTTATACACAGGAAGCGTTTAACAGAAATAATATGGTTGAATTAGGCATTCCTGTGGATAGATTCTCTTTAGATGCTAACTGTAATATTTATGGTTATAGACTGGTAGATCTTTGTAAAAGTTTTGACTTGCATATTGCAAATGGTAGATGTGGAAATGATAAATTTGTTGGAAATTTTTACAATATTTTACAAGTATTAAGAATAGTTGTGTGGACTATGTCTAAATGTCACCATTTTTATTTACTGTTGTAAACATGTTTGAAGTCCTTGACTTTGATCCAGTCTTATCAGATATCCATAAGGCAATTTGTTTTCTATTCAAAGTCTAATTACTGATAAGATGAGCAGAAGCTTCTTCACAAGTTGAAAAACCAGTTTGGGATATGAATAATAAAGAAAAATTCATAGAATCTCTTGATCTGGATCAAATTAAAGGGTTGCAAACTGAGTTAGAAAGAATGTCAGATTACGTTGTTGATGATGTTGCAAAAAATATAGATAAGATTGTTGAAAACATATCAAACATTTTTGTAGATGCTGCCAAAAAATCGGGTATGATAATGGTGAAAACTATAAACATTAGTAGCAATGATAAAAAAAGGAAAAACGTTTGTAAACCATGGTATGATAACGATTGTAAAAATTTGAGATCACAATATATGACTGCAAAAAATGGTTACAGACGTTGTAAATCTAACACTAACTTTGATACTTTAAAATCAGCTAGTAAGAGGTATAAAAAAGAAATAAATAAAAATATCAGAATCTATAAGCAAGATATGAACAGAAAGCTTAGAAACTTGAAATCTACAGACCCAAAGACATTTTGGTCGATGCTTAATAAATACTCTGGGGATAAGAAGAAGATTTTGTCTAAAATTTCATCTGAAACTTTTTTTGACCATTTCAGTAAATTGAATGAAAACATAGATGATGATAATTCACAGATTGATTTAAGCTCTATCTCAGAAAATAATTCTGAACTCAATAGTAGTATTACAGAAGCTGAAATTCAACATGCTAGTGCAAAATTGCAAAATAAGAAGGCATGTTCTCAATATGACAACATTTTAAATGAGTACTTAAAACATTCCAAAGATATCATGCTACCTATCATTTGCAAATTATTTAACTTAATTTTAGATACTGGATGTATACCTGAAGTTTGGTGCAAAGGTATTATTTTACCTATCTTCAAGAATAAAGGAAGTATTGATGATCCAGACAATTATAGAGGGATTACTATTCTAAGTTGTTTTGGTAAATTATTTACAAGCATTCTGAATGAAAGTCTTAACATTTTTCTTGAAAATTCTGGACTACTATGTGAAGAACAAGCAGGCTTCAGAAAAAAATAGAGTACAGTAGATCATATTTTCACCCTTAAGATGTTGATAGATTTTTACCTTAGTAATTTAAGCACACGAAACTATACTGTGTTTTTGTAGATTATCGCAAAGCTTTTGACTCAGTAAAGCGTGTATGCTTGTGGAGGAAATATTGATGGAAAACTTTTTAAAATAATCCATACCATTTATAACAATGCAAAGTCATGTGTAAAGAGTTGTGATGGACTCTCCAATACCTATACAAGTTCATGCGGAGTTCGTCAGGGTGTAAATGATCTAGTTGATCACATATCTTTACACTATGAGGGTCTTACTACTTTAGCTGAAGATGTTAAAACCTTCATGAGTGATGACACTGTTGAAGTATTTTTTAAGCTTTATCTATTGTTGTACGCTGATGACACAGTAATATTCGCTGAGAATCATGCTGACTTACAATTAGCATTAAATTCTATGCAAACATACTGTGATAGATGGAAATTATCAGTCAACTCAGCCAAAACTAAAGTTGTCGTGTTTTCAAAAGGAAAATGTAGAAATGTGGCACCTTTTTATTTTAACAATGAAATCCTTGAGAGAGTGGATGATTTTAGTTATCTTGGTGTTAGATTTAACTACAATGGCAAATTTGGTAAAACAATGAAGCATCTTTGTGATCAAGCTCGCAAAGCTATGTTTTCACTTGTAAAGAAATGCAGAGCACTTTTCCTTGATGTTGATGTTCAGTTACACTTATTCGATTCAATGATTGTTCCAATATTATTATATGGTGGTGAAGTGTGGGGGTTGAAAATTAATAAAGAATAGAGTTTTAAATTATTGGTGTAAAATTATTAATAGAAAGCCAGACAAAATTTGCAAAATTATGTATAAACTATTGTATGAGCTAGATAAGCAAAATATTTATCACTCACCCTGGATTAGTTACATTAAGACATCACTTGACAATCTTGGATTTTCTGAACTTTGGGTAAACCAGTGTGTACAATCACCTCTTGCATTTAAACACATCATTAAGATGAGGATACATGATCAATATATCCAGACATGGAACGAACAGGTCTATAATTCTAATAAATGTGTTAATTATAGAATTTTCAAAACTACATTCACCATTGAACCTTACTGGAAAATATTGCCATACAACTTAACTATACAGTTTTTCCATTTCAGATGTTGTAATCACAAGTTACCCATTGAGAAGGGTCGCATGTTCAATATTGAACATAATTTAAGACTTTGTAACCGCTGTAATAATAGAATTGGAGATGAATTTCACTATATATATGAGTGTACTCTTTTTAATGAGGATAGGAAAAAGTATATACCTAGAAGACTTCAAATCCAAAATACTCATGACTTTAAAGATCTCTTCCAAAGCAATGATAAAAATACTTTGACTCGACTATGTATCTTTATTAAGAACATTATGGCAGTGATTAAATAATTTCTTCACCTTCCGTTGCTCTTATTTAGATATTTGATTGACTTCCTACTGTCAATTGCGTTGAATTTAATAGCTATAAAAACAAAATCAGAGCTCCAAATGGCTATCGGTTGGAGCTCTGTAGATCTATATAAATACAGATAACCTAGTCATGTGTATTTAAAGTTAATCTATGTGTTGTACTTTGTATAAAGTATTACTGTTATATACACAGGGCCCCAGATAACATGTCCTATTTAGTTAAAATTCATTGTTGCATATGCTACATTTGCTATATGATAAAATTTCTACTATCTATTTGAATTCATGAATTTTGAAATAAGATTAAAAAAAATTGAGTTCCATAAAATTTATTCTATTTATACATTTGGACTCATAAATTGTGAAATAAGATATAAAAAAAAGGTTAAGTTCTAAAAAAGTGGTGGACGCGTTGGGGAAAATGTAGGCTTTGCTCTTCGAGAGCAAATGCTCCATGTTTCATAATGCTTTTTGAGGATCACAGTATGGAGTCGGGATGAATTATTGTCTTTAGAATATAAAAACGTTTAGATTCTATATAGTTGGGGTCCAGTATGTTTTTGTATTGCGTTTTTTGTTTGTAATAAGTTAGCCACGATTTGTTGATTTGGAGCGATTGTGGGTTTGTGCGACCATCTAAGCGGATATTTTGTAAAGTAAACAAGTTTTTTTGTCCGATTCCGATACACAATTAGCTAAAAATAAAACAAATATGTAACTACTTTATATGTAGTATTATGACGTCACCATTTCTTCAACAAAATTGTGATGATGTAAGTCACCCTACGTAACTTGGTGCCTAAATATACATATGCATGACGTCATCTCTTTTCCTTAACAACAACTGAAATAGGAAATGTGTGTTACGGCCGAAAAGTGGCGATGGTCGCTCTAATCACTCTACTGTTTGTTGTTATTATAATGCTCATGCCCTTTTGGGCCAAGCTTTTGAATAAAATCTTGACAATCTTGAAATCTTGGAGAACGTTAGATGTCGTACTATAAGGATTGTATGGAAGGCCGGTGCGCCATGCTAAATGCTAAATGCGATTTGCTATATGCGAAATGCTAAATGCGAATTGTGAAATGCTAATTAAGTACAAAACTCTATTAGGTGGTGTGTAAAGCTAAATGCTATTAGTAAAATGCCAAATGCTAAATGCTGATTGCGAAATGCTATTTGCGAATTGCAAAATTAAATGCGAATTGCAAAAATGCTATTTGCAAATTACTTAATACCAAATGCGAATTGCTGTACTAAGGCCAAACAAAAATACCTCTGTTTCCAGTAACCCGACCGACCCTAGTTTTTTCCTCCGATCCTTATTTTTTTCATGTTTCGAGATCGTATTTGCGAATGTCGGTCATTTTTGCGACGCATGTGACAGTCGTTTTTGAGGAACGTGAAATAGAAGCTATTCTTGAGTTAACTGTTAAAAAAAGCTGCTTTATAGTCGTTTGAATGCTTTAAAAATAGATTTTTAGATAAGCAAATATCTAAGAGAAATTTGATCTAAATTTGCCATAAAGCACTTTCCTTGCAGATATGATCTGCTAGTTATTTAACCATTGTCATATTCAACGTGCAGACGACACATTTTATTAACATATTTGACAAGCATACAACACATTTAAAAATATTATTAATTCCTCCATGTATAAAGCACTACTTTGTCGGTTTGGTATACCAATATTGGTTAACAATCGTATCAGTTTAAACTTTAAGGTGATGTTGGTAATGGGACGTATCAATTAACAACTTAAATTTAATTTTTTAAGGTATTTTATATATATCCCAGGGCTCTGCCAAATATAATACATTAATATATTTTCATATATGAATATGATTATATAAAATACTCCATCAGAAATGTCAAATAGACTATATCATTATATGATTGTCTTAAAAAAAAGATTTCTCGATTCCCGATTCCCTAATTTTTTTGGCATTTAATAGAAAACACGGGTATTTTTTTTATTTGGCCTAATAGATGCGATTTGCTAAATGCTAAAAGCGATTTGCTTAAGGCCTTTCGCTACCGGAAGTCGGTCTTGCGGGCGAGCGGATATGCGTCTGGACGACACAGACTTTTTTCGTACGTGTTTATACTAGAATATTTATATAAAGGAAATGTTGATATAAATTAGTATAATCCTTCATAGCGCAGTTAGTATAGTGGTTGACTATAGTGGTTGACTAGCAATCCAAAGGTCATAGGTTCGAGACCCATCCGATCCAAATATTTTTTTTAGTGTCCGATTTATTGACTTGTCAATCCATAACGCAGTAATCAAGAGCCATGTTATGTTTAGTCTTCGTTGATTAGTACTAGTGATGTTTACGGTCCAAGTATATGTCCACTTACCTGTACGTTTTAGTTTAATGACTTACAAGTCAATTAAATCGGTAAACATGTAAACGATTTGATCGAACTATAAAGCCACACCTTGAAGCTTATCAATACGCTAACCTTTTCAAGATCGATATTGCCCATTATAATTATGTTCAAACAATATAATAAACCTTGTATGCAAGTCCATGAATAAATAATAATGCATTTTAATGACGAAGTTTTAATTCTAAGGTAGGTAACTGTATCTAAACAACAAATATCCCACATTTTAATAAGAAAATATGTTATTACAACAAATCCTGACTGTAATATTTTCTAATTTTTTCAGACTGACTAGTTCATCAACCATATATTTGAATAAAAAAAAAACAAAAAAACATTGAATGAGTCAGTTTTTTGTAATTCAATTTTTTAGCATTTTGCAAAATTTAAATAGCTAATAACATCTTTCTGAACACCTTTATTCAAAATGTTTTTAGCTTTTCTTGTAATGAATGTTGTGGACTACTTATTGGGCGAGAATTATAGTCATTAGCTTTATTCATTTTTAAGAAAAATAAAATCATCAAAATTCTAGGTTTTTGTCAGAAAAAAGACCTTAAAGACAAACCACACGATAAATTTTGCCTATATTTACACACATTGTTTCTTAGGCTATTATCATTCTTCATGACAATTTTCATAACAATCGTATGGAAACTACGCGCATATGCGAAGTACCTTAATGTCAAATGATTGAGAAAAACCGACATTTGAAGAAACCGCCAAAGCATTTGGCATTTGGCGCAAATAGCATTAAGCATTTGGCAAAGAGCTATACGCATTGGTATTGGCAAATAGCAACTCGCATTTAGCAAATAGCATTAAATATCACCGATAGCATTTCGCATTTCGCATTTGGCATTTTACAACTAGCAATTAGCATGGCGCACCGGCCTTCCATATATGTATGGCTGGTGCGCCATGCTAAATGCTAGTTGAAAAATGCCAAATGCTGTTTGTGAAATATCGAATGCTATTTGCTAAAAATGCGAATTGCTATTTTCGAAATGCTTAATGAAATGCCAAATGCTTTGGAGGTTTCTTCAAATGGCGGGTTTTCTCTATCATTTGACATTCAGCATATCGCATTTAGCATTTAGTAAATCAAATTTAGGCCAAATAAAACATTACCCATGTTTCCTCGGGACACAATCATATATTGATATAGATCTTTTTAACTTTTCTGATGGAGTATTTTATATAATCATATTCATATATGAAAACATATGAATGTATTTTATTTTGCAGAACCCTGTGCCATACATAAAATACCTTGAAAAAAAATCATTTCAAATTGTTTATTTAATTGATAGGTCCCATTACGAAAATTACCTTAAAAATTGAAACTGGTATGATTGTTAATCAATATTGGTATACCAAACCGGAAAAGTAGTTGCTTTTATATGATAGGTGGAATTAATAATATTTCGAAATGCATTGTATGCTTGTCAAATATGTCAATAAAATGTGATGTCTGCATGTTGAATATGTCAATGGTTAATTAACTAGCAAATCATATCTGCAAGGAAGGTATTTTATGACAGATTTAGATCAAATTTCTCTTAGATATTTGCTCATCTTATTCTAAAATCAATTAATAAAACACTAAAATGACTATAAAGCAGCTTTTTAAACAATTAACTGAAGAATAGCTTCTATTACACGTTGCTCAAAAACAACTGTCACATGCGCGACAAAAATGACAGACATTCAACGATAGGTTTTTCGAAAAATGAAAAACAAAAACGTTTAGGCTCGGAGGGGAAAACTAGGGTCGGTTTACCGGAAACAGATATATTTTTGTTTGGCCTTAGTACAGCAATTCACATTTGGCATTTAGGAATTTGGGAATAGCATTTTTGCAATTCGCATTTAGCGTTTTTGCAATTCGCAAATGGCATTTCGTTAAACGCATTTCGCAATCAGCATTTAGCATTCGGCATTTTACAAATAGCATTTAGCATTTAGCACCCCTAAAAGAGTTTTGTATTTGATTAGCATATAGCAATTCGCATTTCGCATTTCGCATATAGCAAATCGCATTTAGCATTTAGCATGGCGCACCGGCCTTCCATACGATACAGTACTTGAACGCGCTACTGGGGAAAAGTGAACATTTTCAATCTTTCACCTATGATTGTGACCTTGACCATTCGGCTACAGGACAGGGTCTGGCATCCGGTACACTGTCTTATCATGGAGTACAGCCCTCCCTCTCTACAACGACACCCACTGGGAGACAAATATTATGTGCGTTGTTCGGAGGGAGTCGTAATAAGGAGGGAAATTGGCTTACAATTGCAAACAGCTTGAATCCAGATCAGACGCCGCGTCACGCGGCGTCTGATCTGGATTCAAGCTGTTTGTCACTCGTTGTTAAGTTTTTTCTATCAAAAGGTCCATTATGTAACATTATAAAAACAGCAGACGACAATTTAAAGCAGACGATATTGCAGCAATAAAAGCGTTAGATATAATTTCCCGTTTAGGGAACTGCGACAAGGGTCGTTGTCAGGAGGGAGTCGTTATTGGGAGGGCCGTTGTAGAGAGGGATCACTGTATAGTTGTGCTTAATCATTTAATACTCCATTTATGTCTGATGGTGTTACTTCCCAGGTAAGACAACAGGATCCTCTGTTTGATTTTTGACTCCTTACTGTGACAATGACCGTAGAGCTACATCCAGTGTCTTGTGCAAGACATATAATCTTTGCTAGATTCATGCCAAATTATTATAAAATCCATCTATGCATGCTGGAGTTAGAGCCCGGACAAGATAGACTGTTACTCGTTTTGACATTTAACCCTAGACTGTAATATTGAAATTGGAGCTACAGACCTGTATTTTGAACATGACACATTGTATTCTCTAGACGAATAATTATATTATAAAGTTATTATCAAATCCATTCATGCATGATGAAATAAGAGTCCGAACGGTTCAAATTAATCCTCTTTTTGACCTTTGACCTTAAATTGTGACATTGACCTTTGAGCTACTGACCTTGTTTTTGTGGACGACACATTGTATTCTCTAGAAGAATATTTGTGCCATGTTATTTTAAAATCAATTCATGCACGATGGAGTTCCGGGTCCAAGGTTATAAAGCTTTTGAGTTGAGGCTAAAGTCGTTCTCAAGCATTTGAGCCTAGGCTCAAATCTGACCAATCAAAAGCTTGAGAACAAACTCAGACTCAACTAAAATGCTTTATAACCTTAGATCCAGGCACAACAAAATATTCCACTCAGACAGACACTCAGTCGGACGCCGATCAGTGCGTTTGGGATATAAAAACAAAAACTCAAATATGACTAATCAAATGCTTGAGAACAATCTCAGATTCAACTAAAAAACTTTATAACATTGGGGCACCCAAATTCAGGACATAAGTTACGCAAAAGTGTCTGTTGTAAGTTCCGATCGCCGTCACATAGAGTATTCATTGGTTCCTTAACATACATCTCTGTCGCAGGCTACATCTCAAAATGCCAAAATTCTTTTCAAGTACACGTATAAGAAATAAGCAACGAAACACACCAATTACATGTAAAGCGACTCGCAACCGGATGATGTATTTGCAAAAAGAAAAAAAAAACTCAAATAAAAGCAAATGTGTATAGCATTATTGTGCATCTGGCATTAGAAAAATATGATCAGTCTTAAAACTCTCTCAAGAAACGTCTTGTATATAATGAAATCAATGAACAAATATTTCGCAATTACTTGTACATTGCACGTTCAGGGAGAGAAATCCTATAAGACTTTAATGTCTTTCGTTTCAACCCCTTCTTAATGTTGTATATTTCTATGTAATGTGTATATTTGCTGAATAAATATGTTTAGCTAAGAAAAGTCTATAAATCTTAGTTTTTCAGATGTCTTCCATCGCCTTATCCGTTGCGTCTGTCGACGCAACAGAAATTGGTCACGTACTCAGACATACACCGCAACGAATTGTGTAATACACACTGAAATACGTTAAATCGATCTACAAATTATGAATAGTCCGGTTAGCTCAGGTGGCTAATTGGTAGTCTTATTTTCATAGTCTTGCCCCGCATGCCGGGTCCCGGGTTCAAATCCCACCAGAGCTCAATATTTTTTTGATCGAAATGCATTTTTAAACAGAAATTTCTCCTAAACGTATTCTTACCTGTTTGCATAAGCGTTTAACATATATTTACCAATTACTATTTTTAATGTTAAATCTGGTTGTGAGTCTGTTTAAAAGAAAAAAATGTGTATAAAATATGTCAAATATTATTGTTTTCAATTTTTCAGACGAAAAGAAATAACATATCAAGAGGCAACTCTTAGAATTGTTTATTTTTAAAGTAAAACAGATTAACCGTTTGGTGATTTTCATAATATTTCGTAAATAAACACGGAACATTATCAACCAATTCCTGTAGACTGTTCGATTTGCCTTTTCTGTTCTTAGACTTCATTAAAGTTTAATATCTTAACTAAATTATGAAAACTAGGAACACGAAGCCTAGCTTCTAACCACACCAGTTATGCTACAGGATAACGAAACATTGTCTGTTTGATTTAAGATTTCCCTAATCATGATTAACATCACTAGCTGTTTATTTTCAGCAAACACACCGGTATTATGTTTAACCCTTTCACTCTCAATGACGCTTAAAAGTGCGTTTGCAAACCGTTTGGATCCTGATCAGACGCCGCGTAACGCGGCGTCTGATGAGGACCCAATCTGTTTGACACTCGTATCAATATTTATTAAGAAATACAACTTTAAATATAACTTTGAAATGTGTCTTGCCGACAACAATACTGAAACAGACGACAGTAAAGCGGTGAGGGGGTAAAACACTCCCGAATAATTTGATCATGAACTGGATAACCTGTGTTAACCCTTAGCCTGCCACTCACGACTATAGCTCCATATGCAAACAGCCTGGATCCGGATGAGACGCCGAGTAACTCGGCGTCTCATCCGGATCCAAGCTGTTTGACACTCGGACAACATTTTCAGCAATTTTGAGCAACTTTGAAGCACTTTGAAACTTGAAGCAGACGAGAAATATAGCAGACGACAATTTATTTGGCGGGCTAAGGGTTAATGTTAACCATTTGAGACCAACCAGTCCAATTCAATTATAGGTCACGTGGTAACTTGCACGTGCATTGCCAAGTGTGTGTATTTTCAAAAGCACGGTTATTTGCAAATCAACTGGTCCCAATTCAGACTCGGCGTATCATCTGGATTCTTCTTCTTGTTCTTGATACTTCTGTCCATCAAGAATGATTCACATTCTTTGATACTGCCTTTGGTGTGGCATCCTGTATGATATCGTACACATGATTTTCGCTGTTGACAGTTTTAAGTTAACAATACTTTAGCGGGAACAGCCAAAAATACCGTTTTCCGTAATCAATCTGGATGCTCTCATGTCGTACAAAAAGGGAACCAGCGCACATTGTTTAACCCCTTTCACTCTCAATGACGACATAAAGCGCATTTGCAAACAGTTTTGACCCTGTAGTAGTGTAGTAGTGTAGACACGGTTTGCTGATAGGAATTTCAATATAAAAAAAAAACGAAAATAAAAATTTAAACCAGGCACCCCTTAGATGAGAAATGGACTAATTCAATATATCAGCATGGAATAATCCACTGGGCATAAATGGGTTAAAGATGGTCTTTACTACATAGTTCACCTACTCGACCGTAACCCTTCTCCCGATGAACATTAATATATAAAACATATTCATATATACCAGACAAAAAAAGAAACGTCTACATTTAAAAAAGTGTGTGCCTTTTCATTTACTTTTATTCAACATCGTGGCGAGAATTGAGAGCCACATGCATCAATTAGACAATTAAAATTGTTGTTTTGATACAGAAAAAGGATGTCTGCATCAGTAAAAGAAAACTTTAGTGAAACATATGAAATATTTATTTAGATATGGTGCTATGAAGTAAAGTACTATACATTATAGATAGAAACTATATACATGTATGTCTTAAAATGCCTCATTATCAACTGATAGTACTATGACACAGGTGTGCGATATAGGGCAAATAACCCTCTTGTTTATTTGTAGAGTGTTTTAGATCCTGACATTTACTTACTGAATTCTCTAAACCTTACCTCCATTTTAATCTCAATCTTATTTTCATCAATAATTAAATTTAAGTCGCCTGTGGTGAGTTTAATATGCATGCTCTGCGAATTATTACTACAGTGTCCCTTCTCTACAACGATACCCAATGGGAGACACATATTGTGTGTGTTGTTCGGAGGGAGTCGTTATAGAGAGGGACACTTTAGACTTGGCTTACATTTGCAAGCAGCTTGAACCCAGATCAGGCGCCGCGTAACGCGGCGTCTGATCTGGATTCAAGCGGTTAGTCACTCGTCTTTTTATCAAAATGTCCACTTATATGTAACTTCGAGAAAAACAGCAGACGACACATTTTAGCAGACGATATTCAGCCATGAAAAGGTTGGACATAAATGTCTTGTTGAGGATCAATGACAGGGGTCGTTGTAAGGAGGGATTCGGTGTTGGGGCCATTGTAGGGAGGGGGAACAGGGGGGAGCATATAGTCACCGCTTTGTCCCTCCGTCCGTGTTTCCGTCCGTCTGTCCGTCCGTCCGTCACGCTTTTTTGTCCGGAGCATATCTCTTGAACGGTACACCGTAGGTTGATGAAACTTGATACAGTGATAGAGAATGACAGGAGGAGGTGCAGTACACAAGAACCGTAACTCTCTCATCTCCCAATTTTGAATGATCTCCCTTTTTCTCATAAAAAAATCAATTTTGTCCGGAGCATAATCTCTGGACTGTTACACTGAAAGTTGATGAAACTTGTAAAAGTGATAGAGGATGACTAAAGAAAGTGCAGTACACAAGAACGGTAACTCTGTCATCTCCCAATATTGAATTATCTCCCTTTTCTTAAAAATACAAAAACAAAATTGTCCGGAGTATATCTCTTGACTGCTACACCGTAAGTTAATGGAACTTGATACAGTGATAGGTGATGACATAAGGAGGTGCAGTACACAAGAACCATGACTCTACCATCTCCCAATATTTAATTATCTCCTCTTTTCTATTTAAAAAAAATCAAATTTGTTCTGGAGCATATCTCCTGAGCAATGCATTGTAAGTTGATGAAACTTGATACAGTGATACGAGATGACAGAAAGAGTGCTGTACTCAAGAACCATAACTCTGCCATCTCCCAATATTGAATTATCTCCATTTTTCTACATAAATTAAAAAGAAAATCAAATTTTCTGCCGCACTGTAACTTGAACCTTGATACTGTGTTAGCGGACGACAAAAAGAAGTGTAGTACACAAGAATGATAACTCTTTCATCTTCAAATATTGAATTGCCTCCCTTTTTCATAATAAATTCATTTTTGTCCGAAGCCTATCTCCTGAATGTTACATCGTAAGTTGATGAAACTTGTTACTGTGTTCACCTACTAAACATGCTATACCTTGGGCTTTTCTTTGCAGGGAGCATCCATCGTTGGGAACGATATTCTTGTTTTATATATCAAAGAGCTGCATTTGCGATGACTCAAACGAAGACTTGTAATCTGCAGTGCTTGCTGAAAGCAATAAAAAAGTAAGCAGATTATCCAAGGTAACCTTTCTGCCAAATTTTCACCCTGTCTTAAAATTGTACCTGTTTTTTTTGCACTTTCCGTATTAGCGAGTAAGTATTTGCAATAACAGAACTTTATTGTAAATCATAGGCTACTAAAGTAAATTACAACCAAATATAACTAGTTTTGCATTGCAACATGTTAAAGCCGTTAAAATTTCTAAAGATTGTTGGCTTACAAGCTTTGTATTTGAAAAGGAAGCACACCATTAGATCATGCGGAATAATACAGTATTGGTAGTGTGATGGCCGATGGTGGTATTAATAGCAGTAATAGATGTAATAGAAGTAGCTGTAGTGATTGTAGTAGTAGTCGTCTTTGTGAAAGTAGTGGTAAAATTGTAGTAGTAGTAGCAGTAGTAGACTAGTAGTAGTTATGTAGTAGTAGTATCAGCAGTAGGAGAAGTAGTAGTTGTTGTTGGAGTAGTAGTATTTGTTTTTGTTGTTATTATTGTTGTAGTGGTAATATGAGAAGAAGTTGAATTAACTTGTGGTAGTGGTAGGAGTTGCAAGTACATATCATTATTTTGCTAGACACAACATTATCATTTATTTGTAGTAAACATCACTGATGACACACCATGAAGTTGAAAAAGGGCATGCATTTCAAAGAATGTACTACGGTTTTCATTGCAACAGGTTTTCAAATCGAAAAAATACTCTTTTCCATTAGAATTCATCTGGCCAGGCGGTACAAAGTACTTAGGCGATATGATACTGTATAAAACTCACGGTTAGAAGATATAGCACTTCACCACATGATAATTGTTTCTCAGAAAGCACGCAAGTCATATATCATTTTTGCGAGGCCGAAGAGTGGTTCGTGCAATCCTCATCTACATTGAACAAATACGATGCAATAGTGCAGCAAGAGTGCACGGCTGAATCCCTTTCACTCTCAGTGACGCCATAAAGCGCATTTGCAAACGGTTTTGATCCTGATCAGACGCCGCGTAAAGCGGCGTCTAATTAGGATCAAAACCGTTTGCAACTTGTTTTGAAATAATGTCAGTTGAAAGTATGAATAATGAAGTGCTAGCAATATAGAGTGTTTTTAATCGCTCATCTTTTTCATTTTGAGGAATTGATGAATATTAAACAGTTTTTAAACGGTCAGGGCGGACCGTCGTTGCTTATTGGCACAAGTTAGCCATAATGGCACGAGGGCCAAATTAAAACTTGACTTGCATTTGCAAACAGCTTGAATCCAGATCAGACGCCGCGTTACGCGACGTCTGATCTGGATTCAAACTGTTTGGCACGAGGGCCAAATTAAAACTTGACTTGCATTTGCAAACAGCTTGAATCCAGATCAGACGCCGCGTAACGCGACGTCTGATCTGGATTCAAACTGTTTGGCACGAGGGCCAAATTAAAACTTGACTTGCATTTGCAAACAGCTTGAATCCAGATCAGACGCCGCGTAACGCGACGTCTGATCTGGATTCAAACTGTTTGTCACTCGTCATTATATTTATTCAATCAAAATGTCCACTTATATGTAACTTTGAGAAAAAACAGCAGACGGCAATTTTAAGTAGACGACATTGCAGCCGTGACATAATTGTCTTGATTAGGGAAATGCGATAAGGGTCGTTGTAAGGAGGGAGTCGTTGGTAGGGCCGGTGTAGGGAGGGAGCACTGTAATATACGAGGGCCGTTTTAAAAGAAACGACACTAAATCAATAACTGTAATGTAATAAGTGCAAAATGCACGTGTGATATATTATTTTAATTAAAGAGCAAATATTTGCCTACACGAAGGTATAGTGTACAATATCACATATGTCGATAAGTCACAACATGAACCTAAATGAACTCAAGGACACTGGACACCAAGCAGTATACATTATAGAAGACGTTATTCTTTCCCAATAAATGCATTTAAGCTAACAGCTACTACGCAATTGCAAACAGTTTGGAACCAGATCAGACTCAAGGTTACCCGCCGTCTGATCATGCTTCAAACTGTTTGCCCCTCGGATTAAATAAATCGGTAAAAATTAAAAAAGTTATAATTTTCTACTTTTTAGTGCAATTCGACGGTTTGCGTTTCGTTTACGTTTAATCGGGGGAAAGAAGAACGTCTTCCATAGTACTATGCGCCTGATCGGGATACTAAACTGTTTGTTATACAATTCTAGTCGACTAAAAGGACGAACTTGTTCAACAAACACTAATTACATACTTTTATAAGTGTGGCGAGTGGCATCTAATGGGTATAATACGATGCGGGAGGAAATCGCTTTAGTACTGGATAAAAGCAATACCAATTAGACGTGAGGTGACATTAACACTAGCTGTCAGTCAGTGTATATGTTCAGACTTATTGGGAATCTACAATGGAGCCTAATCGATGCTTAACCATTTCATGATCAAATTATTCGGGAGATTTTTACCCCTTCACCGCTTTATTGTCGTCTGCTTCAGTATTGTTGTCTGTTGGAACTGATGGGACAGTGGTTATGTCATAACGACTATATGTTAAAATTATATGTAGTGCGGATTGTTTAACAATTTTCCCTATAGACACGCCTTTTAGCTCATTTAATCTATCCATTCTTTGAAGAAAAATAGTTCAATTGATACAGTCATGAACATGTATCATACAAAAATTACATATACAGGTATACTAGCAGACTGTAGTTTAAAGCAGACTGAAAGTAAAGCAGAATGCAATTTAAGGTGCATTCTGCTATACTTTCAACTTGCTTTATTTAATTCGTAGTAGATACAGTCAAAAGCATGTACCATATCATTTTACCTATATTCTTGCAGATTGTAGCTTTAAAACAGGTTGAAAGCTAAGAATAACGAGATTTAAGGTGCATTCTACTTTACTTTCGATCTGCTTTAATTAGTATACCTATTATCTTCAAGTCTAGAAACAGGCTAGACTCTATGGGGTAAAGGGTTAATGCAGCTCAGATTGTGACGTCTAAAAGTCATGTAGTTTGCAACAATTCTTAACTCTTTCACTACCAAGTTTTATCGTCTGCTTTAACCGTCTTACCGCTTAAAAATCGTCTGCACTGGAAGTGTCGTCTGCAATATTCTTAAAGTCAGCTTTAGGGTTTTTTGACTGAAGAAATGCCGATACGAGTATCAAACTGTTACGCGGCGTCTGCTCAGGATCCAAACTGTTTGCAAATTCGCCATTTGCGCCTTTGGCAGTGAAAGAGTTAAGGTTGATTCTAAGGTATTTTTCTTTTAGAAATCTAATCAGTGTGTCAAACAGTTCCGGGGGGGGGGGGGGGGGTTGCTCCGTAGCCTAGTGGTATAGTCACTGTGACTTACATAACTAAGCTCCTCACCGCTATGAGTTCGAATCCCAGTAGGGTCGTTCGGATTTTACATGTGGGGAAGCCTTCCAGCTGGCTTGCGGAAGGTCGGTGGTTCTACCCAGTTGCCGATTTGTGTCTGAAACAGCGCATAAAGGGCTTCTGGGGTCTTCCTCCATCTGTAATTAACTGGACGTCACGATATGACTGAAATACTGTTAATAGCGACGTAAATCATAACAAGTTAAATCAAATCAACAGTTTCGATCTACTGATGTACTCGCCGTCCCTTTCCATCTAAACTGTTTGCTAATTCGCCCGCTGTCTGCAGAATGTTAACCGATACTCTCTCGCTTTGAATACCTAGCGCAGCTCAATCGCTTAATACGCTCGTATAGGACACCGAGTGGAACATACGGATATTTTAAAATAGGAAACAAAATAACGTTTTAGCATGAAAAAATACGTTGCTAGTGCTAAACCATTTGTAGTGGATTTTGAAGGAATTTACAGTCATTCTTGGGTGCATTTCTGTGTTTATTTAATGTTAATACGACGGGCTTGTGTGTATGGGGATGTATTTACCCTCGGGCTTCTTGTACCACATAGTGGGGCAAGGTCGTTTGGAGACGAGATAGATGTTACCATGGAAATGGCAATAGAAAAGGTAAGGAAAAATATGAAATAATATAGATATTGTATTAAGCACTCGTTTGAAAGAAATTCCATTAGCAGATTTTAAGACAAGTTTAATATAGTCTAATAAAAATAGAAAAATACATTTTTATGTTTCTTGTATTAAATAGATTTATGCTAGTTATTGTAATTAATTTTCCACGTGTGTCTGCTGGAAAATTAAATTATAGATGGTCACCTAAGGATATTGCAAAACATATTACTCCCTTAACTGCCAAACCATACACATTGAACAGTTTATTTAAGTACTTAATTGCCAAAACAAGTGTAGTGAACGATTTGTATAATTTCAATGTTTTGTAAATGCATGTAAAACGGTAGAAACGTGTTCTATATGTAGTAAAACTATTCTTTATGCTATTGACAACGATGTACTATGTACACGTTGAATAAAATATTTGTGGGTCTACCTTACTCCGAGTACAATAGTTATTTGCAAATAGTTTGGATCCTGATCAGACGCTGCGTGATAAGGATACAAACTGTTTGGAACTCATTTCAATATTTCTTAAGTCAAAATATCTGAAATTCAAACTTGAGAAATAAAAAATCCGACAATTATTTAAAATTGATGACGGCATCGCAGTGATTGCGTTAATCAAATCAATTCTTCCCAAGAAACATGATTGTGACGAAGCATTGATATCCGTTGCAAACAACTTTGAAGTAAACCAGTTTTTGATCAGACTCCAAACTATTTTTCTGATTAAAATAATGTGTCAACATTGTTTAAAAATAATTGTCATTCTCTACATTTCATCGCCTCTTTCTACATTTTTAATTTTAATTCCTGTCCCTTGCATGGATGGCATTGCCGCCGTATTTGTTTGGTTCTGGAACCGACTGTACCATTTAATAGAATAGTTATATCATCACCAGGGACAATGTATCTGTGTAAACCTCGGTATCACTTTTAAGAAATGATACCTTGTAAACATTAAGTGGATACATGAATGTGCGTGCATGAAATGCATGTTGTAATTATTGGAATTCACACATTCTCATTTTAACGCTTGTGTTACATGCTCTTATCGACGTTCTTAGTGAATTTCCAACGCTAAAGCTCTTGGTCATCAGAAAAGTTTGGTTGTATTTGGGTAAACAATCAAACACGAGATGGTGTCCCGTTCACGAGGTTAATGTATTTCAATTGACACAAAGAAGTCTCAAAGTACATTATTCTTCCACGCATTATGTTCTTTCATTTGCTGTTACGTAGTAGGCCTACCAGGTTTTCACACGGAAAGATAACAGGTCGCATAACAGACATAGAATGCATATCATGAAACATTAAAATATGATGCATTTGCAAGGTCCAGTGTATATTTACGAGTACTGTAAAACCGATTTTATTCGCGAGAATAATTATAATTTACGCGTTAATTCGCGAATGTCTCTAGTTTTGAAATGGGCGACTTCTTAAAGCAGGCTGGAAGTAAAGCAGAATGTGCATTAAGGCACATTCTGCTTTACTTTCAGCCTGCTTTAAGCTACCATCTGCTAGAAATATTGTATGATGTCGCGAATTAATACAAAATCGCATTTCGCGAAATATTCATGACGCGAAAAACACCTGTATTACAGTAATTAAAATGTAGAAATAATTAAAATCTTTAAAACATTGCAATTATAGTGTATGACAAGTCATGCGCTAAGTTCTACTGAATACATACATTGTGTAAGACTGGACATGTTTCCTGAAGGAAGGGACCTTATGGTGCAACTAACCGGTTAAGTTGGAATGAAGAAACATGTTGCTGATACAGTAAAACCTCTCTATTACGGACACTAAAAAGAAGGGTAATTGAGTGTATAAAAGACAGGTGACAGCTTAAAGCAAGGTGACAGTAAAACAGAAAGCCCCTGTAGGAGCTTTCTGTTTTACTGTCATCTTGCTTTAAGCAGTCACCTGTCAGAAACACCTAATAATTAACACAATTTAGTGGTCGTAATAGAGAGGTTTTACTGTACATTGGACTACACTGTCAGCTATTAAATGTAGTTGCAAATACCTAGAATAAAACATAGATACTTAAGTAAACTGATTGTAGTTGCAGATGCCGGTATTATTGATGTGACATTCCTTATGAATAGAGATTTTTCCACTACTAGTTCATAATATTACACCTGACACACATAGTATAAACAATAACACAACAATAGACGCAACATTCTGTTTTTGTTTTGCTTTAAATTTAGATTTTACTAGTTGACAATTCATAAACCATATAGTTTTGCCAAAACTGAGTCATTACTGTATTAAACAGATCTTTTTGTCTTTAAAAGCACATTCCTTGACACCAAAAGAACGACATCTGGTCATATGTGGAAAACATAAGAAAATAATTTATTTCTTAGTGCAAACTCTGTCGGCTGTCTTCTAGAAAAAACTAAACAGTTTGTATAAATTTGTTGTTTTGCAACAACAAACGTCTTAAATTAGTCTGAAGATGACTGAATTAGCTTTCTTAAACTCTAAAACATATATTTGGACACCAAAATTCCTGAAAATTGGTTATATATGTCAATGTAAGAAAGATAATTGTGCATACCAACAGGAAAGGGTGACCGTCGTAAAAATGTATTTTCTTTATCTAAATATGATCATCAATTTGAAGTTGACTGAATATGTTTTCTTATGCTAAACCCTATACCCCACACATAACGTTTTTTACGCCCTTAATTTATTCCTAGTAGTTATACAGTCTTAAAGATGTTTCGTAAGAAATATTTTCTATATCTAAGCAGATGTTAGCTTATATTAAGGCAGACTTAAAGAAAAACAATATACCCCTTAAGGTGCATTTTTCTTTACGTCCAACCTGTTGTAAATGTAATTAGTCACGTATCCTGAAAACTATAAACATAATATGGAGTAATGGGATGAAAGTATTCATTTTGACATAAAAAGTATGAAAATTGGTCAGACATATGAACTTTTGGAAATAAGTTGTATATGACAGAATGGCGATCATCTTGAAACATAGGGGTCATTCTGAATATTACGTGGATAACGTTTTCTTGTTGTAGGTAGAATTATACCAGTTTATATACCAAATTTGATTTTTGTTTCACCATGTGCATGTTTTTTACATACGTGCGGCGCCAGATGTCAATGTTCTTCAATTATAACGTTTTATTGATTAACTGTTTATTTAACATATAATAGTGGTTGATGTTCATTAATGAACACTAATTCACCATTCGCGTGTCGCCATCGAGTACAGTAAAACCTAGCTATTACGGCCACTCTATAGAATGGTTATTTGTCTTGTAAATGACAGGCGGTATGTGGCATGATAAATATAAAGAAGAAAGATCCTCATTAAGCGTTCTGCTAAATACGTTCATCTTAATTAAAGCAACACAGATTACATGTACATACTTTATCTAGAGTAGCCGTTAAATAGCGTTGTATACTGTATTTGAATGCCTTTGATATGAATTAACCCATTTGTGCCCTCGATTCCATATATGGAACATATGCAAACAGTGTAGACTCTGATCAGACGCCTCATTATGCGGCGTCTGATCAGAGTATACACTGTTTGCTGATAGGAATTTCAATATAAAACAAAATGAAATTGATTTTTTTTTTACCAGACATCCCTTTGATAAAAAATAAACTAATCCCATATATAAACATGGAAGAATCCACTGGGCGTAAATGGGTTAAACACAGTGTTATCTTTTTAAGTGTATTGCGACACTGTCTTTTTTATGAAATAATGTTTTCTGTTGAATGAAAATATCAGGAAGTAACACTGTTTAATTAAACTCCTCTTTTACATCACCTGTATAACATATGAATTAAACATATATAAAAGTAGACGTATAAACACTCACATACACTTGCCAACACACATACCCACATACACCCAACACACACCATCCATCCACGTACGCACGCACACAAACTGCATTAGATAATACAAATATTTTAAAAGGACATTTGTATATTTTTCTTACAATAATCCTGGTACATATCCCTTGTTTAAAATTCAATCAAACCCGGCTCCAAATTGTTTGCCATTCAGATTAAGATATATCTTAAATATTTAAAAAGAAATCAAGCAATTTTTATACATTTTTAATACCATGTCATTATGTTAGAGATTGTCACCCGTCTTTGTTCGTTGCGCTTCGCGTGTTAACTTTAACATTTTAAACTTAAATTCTTCAAACGGAACCAATTTTGCTGAAACTTATTTGAAAGGATCAGTGTATGATCCTGGACCAACGTTGTTATTTCATATTAACCCGGAATCCAATATGGCCATCGCGACAGTCATTTTGAAAACATATTAAAAGATAAAACTCAAATTCTACTTGGCCGATTTTATTAAAACTTGGTTGAAATGATAATTCATTGTTCTTACCACAGTTGGTATTTTCCCCTATTGATAAATTCAATTTCAATTCAATTTAATTCAATATATTTATTTGGTATAGATCTAACATATACATTTGGCATAACATATATACATGTACATAGGATTAACGAGAAGAGTATAACCAAAATCATATATGTAACTTCTATTAACTATTAATAAGCTCTTATCTATATTGTTGAAGCAAATCTACGGTATGACATAGTATTATAATAAATAAACAACCGCAACTTTTTTTTAATTACCTACACCGGGTACCCTTAATTATCATTACAGTCAAAACACCTTACTCGTGACAACATATTCAAGTATAGACCTTCAAGAAAGTACAGTGCTCCTTCTCTACAACAACACGTCACCCAATGGGAGAAAACAATTCTGTGTGTTGTTCGGAGGGAGTCGTTACATGGAGGGAAATTGACTTACATTTGCTAACAGGACCCTTGGGACTATTTGTATTGCATTGCGTTGGAGTTCAGTTTTCTATAGAATGGAAAAATTCCTTTTCTCACATAACAACCCCTGTTTTCTATAACAAAAAACGATCACGAGTATCCTTGTCTCCAACATTTGTGAGATAAATTTGATGACGTAACTATTTATAACGACGTTTTGACGTCACATTGATTGCATATTGCTTTAAATCGTTGGTTATGTGAGAAAAAGAATATGTCACTCGTCGATGTTTAAGACAAGTTGATCTCAAATTCGTCTAGAATAGAAAAGTTATTAAGCTCACCAAGGCTCGCTTAATAACATTTCAATTCTAGACTCGTTTGAGATCAGCTTGTCTTTAACATCGACTCATGACATATCCTATATATCTCCCCAACTGTACGAGAGCTGAGAAGTAATAGTATAAGAGAAGTTAATCTATCATTTTATGGTATGACATACACATTTTCAACAAAAACATGACTGTATGTTTTGTTACAGTATAAACAGAATGTTTGTTTTGTTGAAATACTGACGGCCTTACGAAAGTGGAGAATGTTTAATCTTTATCTTGCTATTCGATACAAGACTATAGATCTACTAGCCTTTTTCAAGACAATGGATCGAACTCGGAATCGGATCTGAATTTAAAAATGTTTGGCCATCGTACGGATATTTCTTCTATTAGAAATTGGACTATGATCATATGAACTAAAACATAGCTGCCATAAGTTGATCTTGAAAATCCTAACATTTCTAAAATTTCTATTTTTCAAGGGCGATTACTTAATGCAGGTTGAAGGTAATGCAGAATGCGCCTTAAGGCACATTCTGCTGTACTTTCAGCCTGCTTTAAGTTACCATCTGCTAGGATAAAAATACGAAAATTTCGGGAAAAATCCGGAGAAAAAGCAGCCCTATTAAAACAGGCGCTTACCTTGAAGCAGACGATATTTTGGCGGGATAAAGTCGTGTCTGGAACTAAGTGGCTGCAGAATACCTTCCGTCATGCAGTGTTCAGACTGTATACGCCCAGTCGCTTGTCGATCACTGGTTTTAAATGTATTACTCCATACTGGGATTTAGACATGGCATGTTTTGCGTTCTAAAGATAACACCGATTTCATCTAAACCCTTTACCGTTGTCCCTAAGCCAGTTTCTAGTTTTGAAAACAAATTACTACTTAAAGCAGGTTGAAAGTAAAGCAGAATGCAACTTATGGCGCATTCTGCTTTACTTTCGGCCTGCTTTAAGCAAAATTCTGTTTGAATATAGCAATATTTCTTATGACAGATATTCATAGTTGTGTAAATTAGATCTATTTTCCTCAATGGTGTAAACAGGAGTATTTGTGGGGCAATGGATTAAGAATTCACTACCCTAACCCGCGTGCATCACTATGTGATAACCGTTTTGATCCTGATCAGATGCTAATTGTTTCACACTCATTTGACACACTACTTTTATATCTGTTATTAGAAGAAAGTAGGAAATCAATGACTGCTACCTCTGGGCTGTGTTCTTGCTGTATATGTTGTGGGTCTAAATGATAGTTCTGGAGTTGTACGGTTGACCGTATGCCTGTCTGTTGGATCTTGCTGGTAGGGATTGCCCAATCGCTTTGAAACCAGTTGGCTGGGGGTCTGTGGTATAATTCTTGGACAGTTTTATCTTTATTTTTATAAATCAAGGGTGTAACTCAGCCATGGATTTAAGAAATAATCTATGTTCTACCGTTGTGAAACGGTAATTTACAACGGTTGGGAGTTGTGGTGCGCAGGAATTGACCACGAAGGCCGAATGCCTGATTCGTCAATTGCACCACAACGACCGACCGTTGTAAAATACCGTTTCACAACGGTAGAACATAGATTATTTCGATTCTAACATGAACAGATTTAAAGAAATTCATTAGAAAGGAAATTAAATATTCCATACTTATTTCCTCAGCGGATGCAGTTTTTCGACCGAATAACTTTTTCCACGGCATTACAAGAATCTAACACCCAACAGCAAATTTACATTTACAGATCCACAATCTGGCATAGAACAAACATTACCTGAAACAAGACAGAAAAATGGGAAAATTACAGTAACATGACTGATTAAAAGTATATGGTATTTACGGGCTATATGAATAACGTAAGAAATTTCAAAATCATAACGTATGAATGCACGAGGTCACGTCATGTCATATAACCGCGGGAGGAGCGGGGTAGAGAAGAGCGTTGTAAAACGTCTCAGGTATACCACGATGAGCTTGTTCTATTTGTATAGTGACCAAAACGCGTGTCATGTTAGAATATACAATACTAAACCAAACAACACGGAGAGTATTGTTTTAAACATTCGTTTTACGATTTGTGAACTACTCTCTGGCTCTACACTGAAACAAACAAACAAACAAACAAACAAAGAAAAATCACTATTTTTAATCATGCCCTTGATCTTTTAATTATTTGACTCATTTGAAAGTTGATTTTTACAAACTAACAATAACAATTTTATAATCTTATTAATAATATTGAAAGAATTTCCATGTTTCCATGTAACTCCATAATGTATCATGTTTATTGTGAATGTAGTTATTTGTCTTTTCTCGCTTTGTATGTACATTTATATAATTTCACGTGAAGCGCTTTTGAACGCACAACTCCTGTGTGAAAAGAGCGCTATATAAATCGTGTATAATAATAATAATAATAATAATAATTTGTATAGTTGTTATGCCAAAAATCTAAAATTTAAATTTGACAGATAAAATCAGTCGACAATTATTGTGGAAAATGGATGACGTCATGACAGTGATGTGGGTTAACCCGTTCTCTGCTAATATACCTTCCCCTAAAACATTGCCATTCGACATTTCACAAAATGAGATTATATGCATTTTGAATGAATAAACATCGAAATGGCAACACACTTGATTCTGATCAGACGCCGAGTTACTCGGCGTCTCATCAAAATCCTAATTGTTTTCAAACGCTAATGCACTCGGTGAATGTAGTGATTGGGCTAATCCTTTGAAGCGTCGTGTATTTTTACCCCTTCCCTGTCTTACTCCGAGTACAATGGTTGTTTGCAAACAGTTTGAATCCTGATCAGACGCCGCCCGACGCGGCGTCTGATCAGAATCCGAACTGCTTGGCACTCAATTCAATATTTCGTTAGTCAAATTATCACATAACTTGCGGTCTGTTGAGTGACATAAAGCCATTACGTAAATATTGTAATCCACTAGTGGACTATCGTTTTTTGGCTCCGGCCCAACCTGTTCGTCCACAAGCGCCAAGGCTCGCGTCATATTACTTTAGTCAACTCGTTTATTAAAAATGATAAATAATGAGCACTCATACAAGCTCCTCTATGTAGATCTACCCAAGCTTTTAATTAGAGAAATAAAAGCAGACGATAATTGTTTAAAATTGATGACGTCATGGCAGTGAAGGGGTTATGCTAGTGAACGCTATGAGTTACAATCAAAGCAGCAGTACCTGATAAAGTCTGTGATTAGAATCTCCCTGTGTGTCAATCAAGTCTTTAATTAACTTCGTTGTCGGACTCTCTTCTGCTTTAATTGTCGTCTGCAATGTTGATTTCTATGTAGATCTAGATTTAGAGTTTTGATGTTTTGTGTCCAGCAGGACCCTGATGAAATGCCGAGTTACTCGGCGACTGATCGGGATCAAAACATGTTTGCAAGACTTAGTGCTGATGAATTCGGGCTTATCAGTGAAGGTTTTAAGCAGGTTCCCCTTGTCACTTGAAATGTCTTCCCTTACCAATTCAGCTGTCAAACTTAAATCCGATCTTACTGAATTATCTTCTGCATGAACATTTTCGGTTGCCAAATATTGTCTGATCAAGATTTTGTTTTAAAATAGCACGTGCTTTTCACGTGCTCGATTGTAAGATTAACTACATAACCGCAAGCAGTCGGTCTGTTTAATTATTTCTCAGCCAAATTGATCGTGATATTTTTACCCCTCCACCGTTTCATTGTCGTCTGCTTTTCAATTTTGTTGTTTGTAAGATCGTTTCAAAGTAAGATTCAATTTAGTATGACTTAAAAACATATCGATACGAGTCTCAAACAGTTTGGATCCTGATCAGACGCCGCGTTACATTGCGTCTATTCAGGATCCAAACTGCTTGCAAACGCGCATTTTGGCGTCCTTAAGTGAAGGAATTTTAACTTGTCATTTGCTTATATTTTAATGTTGACTAAAGAAACATCGGTATAAGTGTCATGCATTTTAATACGACACAGTCCTACATGGCGTCCGATCTGGTATTCTGGCTCCTAACTGTTTTCAAATCGAATGTACCGGTGTACTCGGCCAAGAGACAGTGAAGTTTGGCAGAGAGTTTATTTTTGGCAGTTCCATAACACGATTACGATAAAAATAACGTATCAAGATAAAGTGAAATCCTTAACAAAAAAAACTTTAAGCACATCAGCTGGAGACGCACAGCCTAACCCAGATTGCAAGCATGTCTAGCAAGTGGTTTAAACCCTTTCGGCGCCCAATTCGCATAAAGTCGACTACACATGCTAACAGTTTGTATCCAGATCAGACGCCGCGTTACGCGGCGTCTGATCAGGATCCAAGCTGTTTGACACTCATATCAACATTTCTTAAGTCATACTTCCTTAAAACCAACTTTGAAATAATCTTGCAGGCGACAATATTTAGACAGACGACAATATAGCGGCGATGATGCAAAAACCTCACGATTCATAATTCGCCTGCAATGCTATCGCCTGCTTTTAAAGAGTCTTTTGATTGAATTTCGACATTTAATGCATTTCAGATTTGATGTAAAGTTAATGCGCGTGTCCAACAGTTAAGATCCAGAGCAGAGGCTGAGTTTGTCAGCGCCTGATCTTGACATTAACTTATTTGTGCCTAGTGTCCCATAGAATGGATATAGGCAAACAGTGTAGACTCTGATCAGACGCCGCATTATGCGGCGTCTGATCAGAGTCTACACTGTTTGCTGATAGAAATGTTCAATATAAAACAAAACGAAAATGAAAATGAAGTCCAAATACCCCTTAGATAAAAAATGGATTATTCCAATATATAAGTATGAAAGAATCCATTGGGCGCAAATAGGTTAGTTGTTTGCAAATGTCAGTGAACCCACGCTAAGCAGATTACTGAAGTATCAACTTGATGGTTTCTTAAGACGGTGGTTCTAACGAATAAGTATAAATAATACTCACCGATTACAAGAACAGATTACTAGTAGTAAAGTTGAAACACCTGTTTCGTTTTCTTTCAGAATCTCAGCTAGAATATCAACCAGTTGATGCATTGACGAAACACCCGTGAATGTTGATATATTTGAGTTAAGAAAATAGTACCGATTATAAAGCCAAACATTCTGTTGCATAAGAAATATTTTATATTTTCTAGCAGATGGAAGCCTAAAACAGGTTGAAAAATAAAGCAGAATGCGCTTAGGGTGGTCACCTGTCTTCAGTTTTAGAAACAGGCTATGGAGTAAAGGGTTACTGGATTGCTTTTATTTGCATCAGGAATTTTGAGCGCATTAAAAACCGTATATTGACTTGAAAGGTTTCGGCCCCAGATTCAAATCTTCACTTGCTAATCATGCATTTTAATTCATTCACCCCTGAAACTTTAAATGGGCAATTCCAGTTTGCATTTAAATTAAGTCCATTTTTGAATAATTAGGGTGGTTGTTAATTATAAAACAGTGTAGACACTGTTTGCAAAGGACAAGTGCACTATTGATAGGTATATGGTTTGTTCGTGATGAGTATAGTTGTCGGTAGAATTTAATGTGTCAAATGCGCTTCACTTGAAATTTTATACTAACAACAACACATACTTTAGGATTAGGCCAAATAAAAAATACCTCTGTTTCAGGTAACCCGACGACCCTAGTTTTTCCCTCCGACCCTAAACTTTTTTTTCATTTTTCGAAAAATATATCGGCGAATGTCGGTCATTTTTGCGGCGCATGTGACAGTCGTTTCTGAGGAACGTGTAATAGAAGCTATTTTCCACTTAATTGATTAAAAAGCTACTTAATAGTCGTTTAAGTGTTTTAAAAATGATTCTTAAATAAGATTTAGCAAATATCTGAGTGAAATTTGATCTAAATCTGATATTAAGTACATTCCTTGCAGATATGATTTACTAGTATCATGGAGAAATGACAACTTTTTGTCATTTCTCCATGCTAGTATATTAACCATTGATACATTCAACATGCAAACAACACATTTTATTGACACATTTGATTTGGAAAAATACATTTCAAAATATTATTACATGTACTTCCATCTATCATATATAAGTCACCAAGATTGGTTAACAATCATACTAGTTTCCATTTTTAAGGTAATATTGGTAATTGATATGTTTAAGGGGGTTTATGTATTGACAAGGGCTCTGCAAATAAAATGCATTCATATGTTTTCATATACGAATATGATTATATAAAATACTCCATCAGAAAATATAATTATTATCATACAAACAAAAAGAAGAAAAAAGATTTCCGACCGTTCGTCCCTAATTGTTTTGGGCATGTAATTACCATGTAGGAAACACTGGTAATTTTTTATTTGGCCTAAGCGAGAGAACTGCTTTTAGTTCCTAATTTGACTTAACTGGGATTTAGGCGATGATCGAGAGAACTGCTTTTGATTTTGTTTGTACACCCCTTTCAGGATAGTCCCTTCCTACCCTCCCCCTTCTTTCTTACTTTAAAAGAACGAAAACCATAGTTTTAACAACCATCACCCGGCCGTAGCCCGAAATCTTCGAAAGCATAGTATTCACTAGTATCCGACATTTCGTCCAGTTGTTGTAGTAAAAGAACCTTTATATAATATGACACGCATTGTATAAAACATACAGATGGTCCAGCATATTTCCATAACCATTGGCACTTGAAATGGTATTTTATCCTTAATAAATAGAAACCATGAACTGAAACGGGCGATATCAGTTAGGTCGATGCATATTTTATATTTCTACCTACTGGTAACAATCAAAATTCCATTTCTTGACTTTTTTTTGTTAATCCGGGTAAATGAGACATTCATTATACTTATTACAAAACGAATATATATAGTACGTACATGGCACGGAATTTGGATTCATTAAGTTTGAAATAAGTAAAAGGGTAAAGAATATACAGATTGAATATTGAAAATCAAAATTTACAGTGTACAGAAGTGTTGCAATGATATAGTAAATTTTCCAAAATTATTTTCAATTTGGATATATATAACATGAGATCTTACAGGAGCAGTAATGTTTTGCATAGAAAGTGTGTCTCTTTTGTGGGACAAATTAACACCTACCTTTCAGTTGGTGTTTTTTGAATGCGCCTCTGGCACTGGCCTTTTTCACAAGGAATTTGGCTGTGCTATTATTTCCCCTTTTTCAGTGTTTGGACTATTTATAGGAACAGAGATGTTATTCTACCCTATTTTAACAGACGCAGTGTATAAGATGCAGAAAATGACATATTTTATGATGACTGCTTAAAGCAAGATGAGAGTTAAACAGAAATTTAATTTAGGAGCTTCTGTTTAAAGCAAATCGAAAGTAGAACAGAAGCTTATTAAAGAGCTTCTGCTTAATGCAAAGTAAAAGTGAAACAGAAAGCTTTCTGTTTTACTTTCTGCCGTTCATACAATCAATTAACCTTCTTACAATTGTATTCGTGATCGAATAGAGGTGTGTTTGCCAGTTCCTTAAATTTTATTTATACATGTACAGTAGAGAAGACGATATTCTTTTCCAATAAACGCGTTTACGTTAAAAGCAAAAATGGAAATAAATTCTGAATAAGGAAAACAAAAGGTCTTCTCGTATGATTATTAAGATCATAAGAATTATTATATTGGTTAAAGGCAGTATGTAAGCCAAAATAGCGCATTTTTTAAACCTAAAAATTCAGGCAGATACGTAATCTAAACATATAAAAAGAAGTAATCCGCGATGATTATGGAGGCAATAAATCTGACAAACACATGAATTTGGTGGAAAAAAGTCGACCTTTAAATCGGTTTGTTGACATCCGATCAACGACGGAGATTTTCCGAGTTCGTTCGGCTTGCGCCCGGTAAAGATGTTTTCATAGCTCATTATTAGTGTTTTCTTCTGACTTGACAGAGTTATTTTTAGATTGGAACATTCTAAAACTTTAAAAGGGATGAGTATTCCCTACATCCAGCAAGAAACATTGATAGCTGTATTTATTGTGCGCAGTATACAGTAGAGAATACATTTTTCTTTCCCGTTTAAACGCAAACGCAATGCACTAAACTGTGGAAATTTACTGTTAGAAGTTTTAACTATTATTTTTTAATCTGAGAAGCAAATAGGTTGGAGTCTGATCAAACGCCGGGTTACCCGGCGTCTGACCTGGCTCCAATCTATTTGCAATGGAAACAATAGTTTTGTATACAAATGCGTTTATTGGGAAAGAATATTATACGCAGATACCCCCGCAGAGCTATTCAAAAAGTGTCCTCTTACGTCTGATACCGGACACTTTTTTTCTGTTACCGGACAGTTTTACTTTCTGTTATTGTATACTTTTTACGGGCGTGGTGCACGTGGTGAGCATGCGGTCACCGGTTTATGTAATGCTACAGTGGAGAAAACGTAATTCGTTTCCGTTGAAACGCCAACGAAACGCAAACGCAAAACACAAAATGTAGAAAATAACTTTTGTACATTTTTCATCATCTATTTTAATCTGAGTGGAAAACAGTTTGGATCCAGATCAGACGCCGAGTTACCCGGCGTCTGATCTGGTTCCAAAATGTTTGCAATGGAAAATAAAGTTTAAGCGTTAACGCGTTTATTGAGAAATAATAAAGTGTTTTCACTGTGAGTACAGATTGGCTAACATTTGCAAACAGTTTAGATCCATAGAAGACGCCGTGTAACGCGGCATGTGATCTGGATCCAAATTGTTTGGCACTGATTTTCATTTTTAATTCAATTTGAAAAGCATAAGAAAGATTTTGAGATTCTCCGCAGACGATCAGTTTGAAGCAGACGGCAATTCAGCACGATAAGGGATAACGAACTTTTGCAAATAGTTTGGATCAATATCAAACACACAGTAACTCAGCATTTAAACAGGATCCAAACTGACAGACACTTGATACGTGCAATCAAATCCCGAAACTTTGCGTTGGAAAATAAGTGCACACAGCGATTTCAAAGCAGACGACAATATGGCAGTGCAAGAGTAAACAACGCTATTTAATATTGTGTCTGTTCAGGAGAAAAATATCTGGTCCTTGGTTTGATTTAAAGGAGCGGAAAACGAATTATATCGGGCTAAAATGATAAAATATTTATTGACCTTAAAGCAAAATGCTTTAAATAAGATGTCACCTAAAATGATAAACACAGCGCTTACTAGCTGAATACTAATTCTGAGCGCAGACAAACAAATACGTAGTTATTTTACGGCATGACTCAGCACACAGGCTGCATGAAAGTTGTAAATAGGACCAATGAAAAAAATAGTTAGTTGGTTTACGTGAATTTCAATATTTTATAAATGAATATATTAATTTGCTATATTACATTGACCATAATCATTATTGACTCAGTGTAGGTATTTATTAAAATCTACGTATAAGTCAGATACAACGACTCGTTCGCCTTAAAAGTGTACGGTATGGATCGTAATAAGACTGTTTCACTCGGACGAACAACAAATATGTTCTCGGCTTCGCCTCGGACAATTTGTTGTCGTCCTCGCGAAACAGTCTTATTACGATCCATACCGTACACTTTTAAAGCGAAACCCGTCGTGTATCTATTACAAATATCAGTAAAGTTAGCGCAGCGGTCTCGTGCTGCACGGGAACCATACTTATCTCAAGTAAGAAAGTGTACGATGATGTAGTCGATGTTACCTTGCTTACAGTGGAGAAAATGTGATTCTTTCCCAATAAACGCGTTAACGCTAAAACCATGATTTCAATTGCAAACAGTTTGGAGCAGATCAGACGCCGGGTAACCCGGCGTCTGATCAGGCACAAAACTGTTTGCCGCTCAGACTAACATGAATGGTCAGAATTGTCTAAAGTTTGTCCATTTATGCGTATTATTGCGATGCGTTTGCGTTTCGTTTGCGTTTAAACGGGAGAGAATAACGTTTTCTCCACTGTTACCTAAATGGTTATGAACTATTCTGTTTTAAAAATAACCCAGACAAGTCAGGAAAATCGGATCAATCTCGTGACTCTTATTCGACCTTGCGGAAACTATCGGAAGCCGACACGAAGATTTGTTATGTAAACAAAAAGATTATTTTTCCAACCATCTCGATAAGAAATCGGCACATTTATGTATGGTTCTTAAAGAAAGGGGGCATGTTTCAGGCACCTGACAACGGATTTCGCTTAGTTTTAATACATAGAAAATGTTCTTATATAAGAAATTGCGCGATTTAAACATAAATTTGGGCGACATTCTGGCTTTAATAAAATGAAAATGCATCAAATAGTTTAAAAATTAATAGCATGATTAAAATAGAAATTCAAATGTCAGTTGTTTTGTTGCACCCCACGACTCATGATTCTTTGTTGCTAGAACATAGCCACTGCATGCTGATCTAATGCATTAACGCCTTCACTGCCTTACCCCGACGACAAGTGTTATTTACAAACAGTTTGGAACCTGATCAGACGCCGCGTAATGCGGTTTATTTATATTTCTTAAATCAAAACACCTAAAATTTAAATTTGAGAAATTGATAAAATCGACAATTGTTTAGAGGCGATGACGTCATGGCAGTGAAGGGGTTAATAGGCCTACTCTGGGTTTAAGCGAGATAATTTCTTTACGAACTCGTTTTCAAAAAAATGGTAAGAATTCATTTTTGGTGAATGCATACAGTAATAAAACACTATTTTCCCGGGAAAAAATTGGATTTTCGTTCCGGAAGGGACTTTTTAAGTTTTATGTCCTGTTCGTAGTTAACAGCATACACTGTTTTCATAGGTAGGTTGTATTTTGTTACATCCGATTTCATTTCAATTTCTCAGAATATAAGCATGAAATTTTCATGGTAGTACAGTTTTAGTATAAATTATAGATAACTCAATAGATAAAATGAAATTTTTTGGAAAAAAAATATTTTTGGTAAAAGTACACAAAAAATTGAAAAAATGAGAAAAAATGGATTTTTTAGATAAAATGATCTATATCTTTTTTAAAAGATACGAGACCCTGTGTTTTTATTTGCTATTTCACTAAAACTTTTTGTTTGCAAGGCTAAAAACAACAAATAAAAAATTTGGTATTTAGTTTGCTACAATTTGTAGGGCAATTTTCACAGTGCCTTATTCTCCCATTATAAAAAAGTGGGTGGGGTAAATTTTACTCCTTTCTGGTGAAATCAAATATTTTTATTTTGGATCTTGAAAAAACATTATTTTCAGGGTTTATTCTTACTATGGTAATATAAATTAGGATACTTTTGGTACAAATAGATTGTTTAAATAAAGATTGAAAAACCGTAGTACAAAAAAGTAGGAGTTTTTATGAAGCTTCAATTTTAGGGGGGTAGCCTTGAAAAATCTCAAATTGTGAAAAAAGAAAGGTCCGGTACCCCCACTTTTTTTCACCAGTTTTGTCATAGAAACTAATTTTACTATCAGTATGCAAAGTTTGAAGAATTTGGTATTTACTTTACCAAGGTGCACCTACCCCCTTAAATCAGGTTGGAAGTAAAGCAGAATGTGCCTGAAGGCACATCCTGCTTTACTTTCAGCCTGCGTTACGTTTCCATTTGCTAGGATATGGAAAACATTTATTTTAAACCAAACATGTTCATGACTGATTAAATAAGAACTATTTTCTTCAGTGGAGAACTAAATTCAATGTGCTAAAAGGCGCTTCTATGGGGGAAAGGATTAAGTTTAATGACGTCATGGCAGTGAAGGGGTTAATAGGCCTACTCTGGGTTTAAGCGAGATAATTTCTCTGCTCAAAAGGATGAATCATATATTCTCATTTCCAAAGACACCATTGTTTATGCTATAAATCACAGTTTAAATAGTTGTATGTTTACTTGTTTGGTTTTGTACAGATGTGGCAGTATTTGAATCAATGCATGTGTTTACACCTGATAACATTATCTCAATGTTTGAGATCAAGTGAAAGATGCAATAATTGACGATGGACATTGTATATACATTGAAACCCCTCTAAACCGGAATCTCTAAAAACCGGAACTCCCTTTAAACCGGACAAAAATGTTGGTCCTGTTTCCAAACCTCCTTTATTTTAACCCATTACACCATAAATATGCCCCTTTACTCGTTTTACTCCTATTTTCTATATTCTATAGCAGATGACAGCTTAAAGCAGGTTGGAAGTAAAGCAGAATGCGCCATAAGGCGCATTCTGCTTTACTTTCAACCTGCTTTAAGTGATCAGCTATCTTCCATACAAAAATAATTTATGGGTTAAAATCCCTCTTAACCGGAAACCCCTCTACACCGGACATTTTATGTTGTCCCCACACATGTCCGGTTTAGAAGAGTTTCACTGTACAGTGTTCTTCCCTACAACGACCCTCCGAACAACGAATCCCTCCTTACAACAATGCCTACCGACGTTCTCCAAACAATATCATTATGTATAACGCTTTCACTGGTGCAATATCGTCTGTTTCAAATTGTCGTTTGCCGTTTTTCTCACATATTGGACATTTGGACAGGAGAAACATTAAAGACGAGTGACAAACAGTTTGAACCCATATCAGATGTCCCACGACGCATTACACGGCGTCAGATCTGGGTTCAAACTGTTTGCAAAAAATGTACTATAGGGGGATATTTTCCCTCCCTATAACAACTCCCTCCGAACAACACATATCTCTTTGTCTCCCATTGCGTGTTGTTGTAGAGAGGGAGCACTGTACTCTTTCACCCCTCTTTGGATATTTAAGATTTTGATAGAAAAAGCATTCTAATGTCAGACTTATCGTTTTAAAGGGCGTATTTATGCACAGATTGCGGATACGCACATTATAGAATATTGCTGTTCGTTATCTAAATGCCACAAACAGTACAGTATTCTATGCTGCAGAGTTCAGGAAGTGTAGATGTGAAGACCAAATTGCACTCTTAGTTGCACATAATTATCTAAAGAAATACAGTCGAACGTCGATATCTCGGACTCTGTTAAGTCGAACATACCCGTATTTAATAGTTAAAACGCGGCAACATAGGATAGTTCGAGTTAAACGAGTTCGATATATCGAAGTTCGACTGTACGTATAGATCTGCCCAAGAGGACGAAGGGTGTATAACCTGAATGAAAGAATATGATATATTTTTTCATTTGTTATTGAAAGTAATTCATTTATAAACTGTATTCTTTACTTTTTTACCTAGGCGTTTATTTTCATAAATAAACATTAACATGTTTAAGTGCGTAATTTTTTATAAAGAATGCTTCTCGGATTTGTAAAAGTAATTGAGTTTATGATCTTCGGCGTCTTCCAAAATACTTAGACAAAAACTATTGTAGAAAGAGAAAGATGCCCGCCTTCGTCTACTTTATAATTATGTTACATCGGGGTTTGGAAGGGTTAACCATTTCGCTCTGAATGACGTCATAAATTGCGTTTGCAAACAGTTTTGATCCTGATCAGAAGCCGCGTAACGCGGCGTCTCCAGGATCAAAACTGTTTGACACTCGTATCGGTATGTTTTAAGTCATACTACAACGAATATTGCTTTGAAACGATATTGCTAACAACAACATTTAAGCAGACGACAATGAAATGGTGAAGGGGTTAAAATCGCACGAAGAATTTTGCAGCGAACGAATTAATGATGGTATGACTCGTGTAGATGCAATATTTCCTGAGGCGTTAAATGTGAATGTAAGTCTAAATTGAGTAGATCATTTAAGTAGATTCCAAACACCGGCAGTCCATGGAAAGTCACCACAGCGTTGGCAACAAAATTTTATGTTTACATCACGATATGTACGATTGAAAATAGCTTATTCTTTCTTCATGTTTAACTCTTTTGCTGCCAAATTAATGGTGGGATTTTACCCTTTCACCGTTTCATTGTCGTTTGCCTCAATTTTGTTGTCTGCAATATCGTTTTAGAGTAAGATTTAAGGCAGTATAACTGACGTGATTTCAAAGCAAGAGGCAAACAGTTTTGATCCTAATCAGACGCAGCGTTACGCTTTAAGACGTCATTGAGAGTGAAAGGGTTAAAAATCTAAACGCAATGCAATTAAATGTAGAAAATACTAATATTTGAAAATGTGTACGAGCAGTTTTAGTCTGAATAGCAAGCAGTTAGAAGTCTGATCATGCTCCAAACTGTGTGTCATTTATTCAAATAGGAAGATTTTCTCAATTTTAAAGCGACTCGCAACCAGATGGTGCATTAAAAATAGTAATTTGTAAATATGTGTCAAACGTTTCTATAAATGGTAAAGAATTAGTTTAGGATAAGAAATTCTGTTTAAAAAAATGTATTTCAATAAAAAAAAATATTGGTCTCTGGTGGGATTCGAACCCGGGGCCCGGCATTGGCGGACAGAAGGCAAAATAGGGGAAACCGCTTAGACCAATGGACCACGGAACTATCCGTTTATCTCGGATCGATTTAACGTATTTCAATGTGTAGCGATAGAAAGTGCATACAACTTCGTAATTCGGCTCGTGTTTATGCCTGAGCCCGTGTAGAGAAGCAACAACAACAACTATACCGTCTACTAGTCGGTATAGAAAAACGATGGAAAAAATCTAAAAATCTAAGATTCGGTGACGATTCTTGAGACTTTTTTTGGACTGATCATATTGTTTTAATGTCAGAAGCCAAATAATGCCACAAATTTGCTTTTATTTGAGTATTTTATTTTATTTTGACAAGTACACCATCCGGTTGCGAGTCCCTTTAAAACATAATTCTGCCTAAACTGGAACTTCGGCGATGATCGAGAGAACCGCTTTTTATTTTGTAACATGTACGTTGTAACTGGATTTAACTAAGGCCAAATAAAAAAATACCTCTGTTACCGGTAACCCGACCGACCCTATCATTTCCCTCCGACCCTAAACTTTTTTTTCATTTTTCGAAAAACATATCGGCGAATGTCGTTCATTTTTGCGGTGCACGTGACAGTCGTTTTTGAGGAACGAGTAATAGAAGCTAGTCTCCACTTAATTGTTTAAAAAGCTACTTAATAGTCGTTTAAGTGTTTTAAAAAACGATTTTAAATAAGATTGAGCAAATATCTGAGTGAAATTTGATCTAAATCTGGCATTAAGTACCTTCCTAGCAGGTATGATCTACTAGTAAATTAACCATTGATACATTCAACATGCAGACAACACATTTTATTGACACATTTGACTTGGACAAAATACGTTTTAAAATATTATAACTTCTATCTATCATATATAAGTCACTACTTTGCCGTTTTGGTAAACCAATATTGGTTAACAATCATACTAGTTTGAATTTTAAGGTAATTTTGGTAATGGGACGTATCAATTAAATCAGCAATTTGAATACAGAAGCCATTGCAAGACCAGACAAGTAATGTGTGAATCCACGATCGAACTATTTTTCTATGTTTTCTGAACGTTTTTTGTCTGTTCTGATTAAAACCATTGTCTCTACGTCTAACTTGAATTGCGTTACGGAAGTTCAGAAAGGTAGAGTCAAATTCGACATCTAATTTAACTTAAGAGCATGTTTCCTGCTAAACCGAATTAACTGTCGTTACACGGTGTCTTATCAGAATTCAAACTGATGTACTCATGGCAAGGCAGTGAATGGGTACATGTAAAAGATTCGTCGTATATTATTCTGAATGTGTTAACCCTTTCATGATCAAATTTACCGTAAGATGTTTACCTTTACACCGCCATCTTGTCGTCTGCTTAATTACTGCTATCTGCAATATCGTTTCAAAGTTAGATTTAAGGCAGTATGACTGAAGAAAGTTCAAAACGAGTGTCAAACAATTTGGATTTTGATCAGACGCTGCTTTACACGGCGCCTGATAAGGACCCAAACTGTTTGCAAACGAGCTTTGTGGCGTCATTAACCCTTTACCTCATAGCCTGTTTACAGTTTTGAATACAGGTGACCACTTAAAGCAGGCTGAAAGTAAAGCAGAATGTGCATTAAGGCACATTCTGCTTTACTTTCAGCCTGCTTTTAGCTAAATTCTGCTAGGCTATATAAAATATTTGTATTGGTAATTGTTCATGAGGGTATAAACTGGAACTATTTTCTTCAGCGGAGGAATAAATTAAATACGCTAAAAGTCGCTTCTATGGGG